>JAQPPZ010003305.1:0-2539405 GCA_028583015.1 Wollemia nobilis | reverse complement strand
TTTGTATACATTTTCTTTATTATTATGCAACTGTATAATAAGGATTGCATATGTTTATGAATGATTATATAATTATTTAACGAAATTATGCTTGTTATCTAATTCATGTGTTTTCAGTGCATTTTTGTGGAATTGTAGTTGATTTAGTTAGATTTGGATCAGTCGAGGCCTTTTCATGGAACTGGCACTTTGTTTCTTTCAAAATCAATGTAGGGAAGGTAGGCGCCTTCATATTCTAGGAAGGCGTCAAGCGTAAGTAGGTGCCTTCCTCTTCCAAGAATGCGCTAAAGGAAAGACAAGCACCTTCCTCTCCTAGGAAGGCACCAATAGAAGGCCAGTGCCTTCCTCTTCCAGGAAGGCACCAAAGGAAAAGAAGCACATGAAGGTGCCACTAGAAGACAAGTGCCTTCCTCTCATAAGGAAGGTGCCACTAGAAGGCAAGCACCTTCCTTTCATAAGGTGTCACTAGAAGGCAAGCACCTTCCTCCCATAAGGAAGGTGCTGACTGGAATGCACCACTAGAAGGCAAGCGCCTTCCTCTCACATGAAGACGCCAATAGAAGATAAATGCCTTCCTCCTCCAGGAATGTGCCAGTGGTAGTAAGGCACATTCCAAATAGATAAGGCACCCAACATACTTAGGCACCTTACTCATAGGTAAGGCACCCATGTTCTTTGCCCGTTGACCAGACAAGCACAATGTGGATAACAACAACTGGTGTAGTTCCAACTCTATGTCATGTAGAGTTAAATTGGGGATCACAACGACGTATGAGAATGTCTTACCAATGCCAGGAAAAGCACAAACCAATCAGTGAACACACCATCGTTATAAATGAATGCCAGTTTTAGCAGATGTCGATCACATTTACTAGACTGTCTTAGTTTAGTTTGGAATGAATCGATTGTTATAATTTCCTTGTAACAAAATATCTATGGGTGTGCTATATAAACACACACAGAAATCTCTAAATATATAGAATATTTTGATCATTATAATACAAAAGAAGCATTGTAATACTTTGATCATTATAATATAGTCCTAAGAGTTTCTAAGTGCATGTTCAGCTGGGAGGAAGCTCCTGGAGCCTGGGCCCACTCCAAGACTGTATTTCTTCCCCTATTTTTTCTATGTTTTCTAGATTAGTTTATCGATTTTATAAGATTGTTTATTGCATTGTTATTTCCAATATTGTAGTAGGTTTACTTCCAAGAATGCGTGAATATTTCCTTTCTATAGATTTAATTATTTTTTTACGTAAATTATTGAGGAGTCTATGAATGATTGACAACTGTTTGAAACACCCCCCAATAGTAGAACTAGCAGACTCATCTCAAGTGGTATTGTAAGCAATCTTGTTCAAGACCCTTTGCAAGTTTACGAAGCTCCTTGGGTTGATAAATTAAATGCACGGGCATGTGACAAAAGTAGGAAAGAAGTTAACCTTGTTTGGCCCACAAAATTTTGGTGCCGTTGTCAAGGAAACCTCTCAACTAGATTATCTACAATACCTAGAAACCTTTCGTCTGACCTTGTATGAGTTCTTCGATAAGAAGATGACCTAACGGTTGGTTTATAAAAACCAATCCATCAGAACCTAAGTTAGCCGAACATTCTAAATTTGAATTAGACTCACCCAACTCACGTCTAGCAATCCATTGGAGTGAGGAGCTACACTTTGTGTAAAGTGCCTCCTCATACCATCAATATTGGGAAGAACGTATCATCATAAATCCCTTGTTTAATAGGACACCCTTAGAGGAAGCTCTATTGTGGAAAGTTATAGAAGATCGGACGATAACAACAGACAACCTTAGAGCCTTGACTCAAAAAGTCTTAAATGATCGTAAGGCCATAAATACTACATTAGAGACCACATTTCCTAAAAAAATGGCTGACAGGGAAGAAGTCTCATCTGGATTTAGTTTCCCGATTGATGGAGTAGGAGATACCAAAATGAAAAACATATCCCCTGCTCACCTTTCAACCTTTAGAGGATACCCAACTAAGGACCCTAACCTATTTTTATTTAAGTTTGATGTCTTATACAGGTCTATGGACTACAAATCTTATATGCAGAAGCTAAAACTCTTTCCTTTCGTGTTGGACAATGCAGCTTTGTGGTGGTTCATTAGTTGAGGAGACAAACACATTGCCACTTGGGATCAAATGAAGAAACTCTTTTTAGAGTAATACCAAGATTTCAAGAGAGCAAGAGACTCCACAAAAGAGGTCCTGAACATGACTTAGAAATAAGACGAGTCTCTCAAGGAATACTAGGAGAGATTCAACTTCAATCTTCAATGATCTCCTCACACAAAACTATCTGATAAGTCCCTCAAAAGTATATTTTTGAGAGGACTTACCAATGAATCACTGGATGCTCTTAACATGATCTCTAGAGGTGATGTCTACCATCACACTATGGAAGACATCCGACAACTATGCTAGAACTACTCAAGAAGGAGAGGCAAGACCACTTCCAGAACCATGAAAGTGACTGCTTCAGTCACGGAGACAAAAATAGGTAACATGCTAGAAGATTTAAAGAGTGAAATGTTCTAATATCTAGAATTGAATATGGATACACTACTGTTAGAGAAAAATAATCAAGAAAATGAAGCAACATTGGCTTATTTCTGTCCAAAATGTAGAGGGAAGAATGCAAAGAATGCATGCCTAGAGAACAAAGTTAGAGTATGCGTAGTTTGCAGGCTGAGCCATAAAACTTTATTGTGCCCACAACCACCCAGTAATCAAGAGGATGCTAAAAGCGTGGATGCCCATTTCATAGGCAATCGAAAGAGTTGGCCATAACCCCCTACGGGGAATATGCCAACCAAAATACCGTCATATGGGGGAGGACCATACATGCACCAAGGTCCACCTCAACCACCTAACATGGGGTGGTGGGGGCTATCACCCTGGTCCAATGCACCCCAGTAGCATTCCTGAACTAGTAGCCATGGATGCCATATCCATATCCTGGGCAGTAGTGGAGAGGCCACATTTCATGGATTCAGGATCCACAGAATGTAGCACCAGCTCACCCCCAATAAAATTTATCGATGTTTCCAGTAGTGAGACCTATGCAACTACCTGCATAAATGATGGCAAATCTGAATAACAGGGTGAACCAACCAACACATAGCATGGAGGGTGAGATGTATTCGATGTACCATATTCAAATTAGGTCTGGTAGATAGCTAGGAGTAGGAACACCTCCATTGGTAGAAGAGGAGGAAAAGGTAGGAGAAACACGTATTGTAGAAGATGTGATAGAAGAAATTCCTGAGAGAGAAAAGGCTCCATTTTCCAACCAGCTGCAAGAGTAGAGGAAAGTAATGTAGCTAGAGTTTGATATCTTATCTAGCTTGAAGAACCTCACCATGACAATTCCATTATTTCAAGCCATCCGAGATGTTCCGATATATACCAAGGAAATAAGAGAGATGTGTCTAAGGAAGCTAGGATGAAGAGCAACCCATACTATCAATGTCATGGGTAAACTAGCATATTTGATGAGGGGCAAAACATGCCATATGAAGTATGCAGACCCGGGTAGCCCAGTGCTGACTATAAAAATTGAGGGACATTCCCTGTATAATACGTTGGTCGATCTCGAAGCAGGAATAAATGTAATGCCTCAAGAGACCATGCATAGGCTACAAATCACAAACCTGAAACCCAATGTGACAATGCTATAGTTGGCTGATCGATCGACTGTGGCATCAAAAGGAATATTTAAAGACATAATAGTGACAGTCAGTGCATGGGAATACCCAGCAAACTTGTTAGTCTTGCAATCTAAAAATAGGCTGGGCGATTACCTGCTCATCTTGGGAAGGCCATGGATGGCAATAGCTAACACTTACATCAGCTGTCAAGATGGGTTGATGACCATCTTCAATGGATGAAACATTAAAAGGTTGACTATTTCACCCCCAACGTAGTTTGTCGATGAAGTAGGAGAACCCATGTTGATCGAGCATGAAAATCCTAAGCTATCCATGATCCAAACGGTGATGATGTTGGATGAGTTGGTAGAAGAAGACAAATATGGTGCTATTATGGAGTTCCTCCATGGGGAGTCCTCCATATCCGCACTTGGATCACCATTGGCTGGTGCACAAGATCACCACGTTCAGCAAATACATGTCGGGCCATGAAGAACATTGAATGTCAGCAATGGGTTGACTCCCACACAATTGACGAAAGTAGAAGAGCTCCTGGTTAGACACCAATAGACATTTGCATGGGATTACTCAGATATGTAGGGTATCAGCCCAAAAATCTATACCCATCGCATATACCTTGATGATCAAGCAACTCCAAGTAGGCAGCCACAGAGAAGAATGAATCTGACAATGAAGGACATTGTCAAGGAAGAACTACAAAAAATCTTGACTGTTGGATTCATCTATCCAATTTTTGATAGCAAGTGGGTATCACCATTAGTGGTAGTCCCTAAAAATAATGGTAAGTGGTGAATCTATGTGGACTACAGAGCATTAAAAAAAGTGACCAAGAAGGACCACTTCCCGCTTTTGTTCATTGATCAAGTCTTGGATACACTCTCAGGGAGGAAGTATTTCTACTTCCTAGACAAATTTAGTGGATACAACCAGATCCAAATAGGAGAAGAGGATCAGGACAATACAACATTCACCTACCCATGGGGAGCATTTGCCTATCGGGTATTACCTTTCGGATTGTGCAACGCACCTGCCACCTTTCAAAGGGTGGTTCTTAGCATATTTTTAGACATGATGGGAGACACGATCGAAGTATACATGGATGACTTCATCGTCTATGGAGAAAAAATTGATGAGGCAATGACAAAATTGGAAAGAGTGCTCAAAAGAAGCAAGGAAAACAATTTGTCCCTGAGAAACGAGAAATTCTTTATGATGATGCAAGAAGGCATCGTACTGGGACACCACCTCTCTATAAAAGGAATAAAGGTTGATAAAAGAAAAATTGAGTCATCAGAGACCTACCCAGCCCTAGAATGCAGATAGAGGTGAGGAGTTTTTTTGGATCAGTTGGGTACTATCGATGATTTATCACCAAATTCAATAAAATTGTAAAACCGTTGCACACTCTATTATCCAAAGATGTGGAGTTTAATTGGAAAAAAGACTACGAAGAATCATTTCATTTTCTTAAAGAGAAATTGATATCCACATCAATTTTAAGAGGACCAAATTGGGCCATACCATTCCATATCTACTGTGATGCATCCAACGGTGTGATTGGAGCAGTCCTCGGACAGAAGGATGGCAAAGATTTTTATGCCATCTACTATGTCAACAAAAACTTGGTAGGAGTCGAGCTCAACTACATGGTGACAGAGAAGGAGTTCCTTGTAGTTGTGCATGCCATAAATAAATTCTACCATTATATCACTGGGTATAAGGTATTTGTCCACACGGACCACATGGCCATCAGATACTTGATGAGAAAGCCGACCATTGGTAGAAGAATTATCAGGTGGCTCTTGTTACTATAGGAATTCGACATCACAATAGTCGACAAACCAAGAAAGGACACCATCGTAGCAGATTTACTATCCAGATTGATATCAGCAGACCATACAGTAGTGGAAGACCAGTTTTTGAATGAACATTTGTTCACCATTAGGGAGCAAATCCTATGGTACACGGATATAGCCAATTACTTGGCCATCAAAAGAACCTCACCTGCTCTCTCTTTTCAAGAAAAGTAGGTGGTCATAGAGAAAAGCACATCGTTCCTATGGATTTATGGCCTCCTATTCAAAATAGGATGTGACCAGATTATAAGGAGATGCATAGCAGAGTAGGAGTTCTCAGAAGTACTCAAAGCGTGTCACGATGAACCATGTAGAGGACACTTTGTAGGGAAAATAATAGCCTACAAAATCCTACAGGCTGGGTACTTTTGTCCCACTTTGTTCAAGGATGTGGATGCGTACACCAACAAGTGCGATGAATACCAAAGAATGGGCAGACCAACCCATCAAGATGAAATGTCCCTCCAGCCTCAGGTACACTTGGAACCCTTTGATAAGTGGGGCATGGACTTCATGGGACAAATTAATCCACCTTCAATAGGGAGGAGGTTTATTTTGGTCTATAAAGATTACGTCACCAAATGGGTTGAAGTTTAAGCATTGAGGGATTCAAAAGAAAGAACAGTCACTAATTTCTTATTTTCCCATATTTTTACACTATTTGGGGTCCCTAGAGAGATAAAAATAGACCAAGGGCCTCAATTTACCTCCAGGTTGATCAAAGATCTGATGGAGCAATACAGAGTTTGGCATAATAAAACTACACCCTACCATCCATAGGAAAATGGGCAAGTGGAAGTGATGAACAGAGAAATAGAGAACATACTAATGAAGACCATGTAGCAACACAAAAAATATTGGGCTACACAGTTGTCGGAGGCAGTCTGGGCATATAATACCACATGGAAATCCACCACAGGCTTCACACTCTTCCAACTGGTCTATGGGAAGAGTGCGATGATTCCCATTGAATTTGAAATCAAGACATTGAGGACGGTTTCAGAATTGAACTTAAGCTTGGATTGCATTCAAGAAGAAATGATTCGACAGCTAGATCAGCTAGACAAAATCCAAATGGACACTCTATAGAGAACGAAAATCATACAAAAGCAAAGAAAGCGGTGGCATGATTGCCACATTAAATTAAAGCAATTCCAAGAAGGAGAATGGGTGATATTGTATGATTCTTGATTCCAGGAAAGAAAAGGTAAATTAATGTAAATATGGATGGGACATTATGATGTGGTAGAGCTCATCAAGAATGGGGCAGTGCGTGTTAGAACAATTGACGATAGCAACACTGTGTTAACAATCAATGGCCACCGATTGTACCCCTATAACACATTCGAAACCTTATAGGTGGAATCAATAATAGACATGGGGGAGACCCCATCTTGTTAGATCGAGACCAAACTCTTAATAGGAAAAATGATGGGCATGGAGGTGCTCACAAAAATTAGTTAATTTAGTTTTTTCTTATGGTGTGTTTTATAGGGACGACGCTCGCATGCAAGCTGCAGGTATCCTAATCCAGGGCCTAACAGGCATGAAATACATCTAACTGCATTTATTTTTCTTTCTTTTCATTTGCTTTTTGTAGGTGGAAGACCTGACAGCACGAGGAATAGGTATCTAGGAAATCGAGCCTAATTCGGTTCAAAATTTTGACACCGGCACTCGTAGGTAGAAGCTGAGGTAGCATGAAGCGAGACTGAGAAGGCTTGATCACTGTTTCCCAGTAAATTGCAATGTGATTTCCAAGAAGAAGGTGCATTCTGTATGAAGAAGGCACCCCACCAGAATAAGGCACCTTCCTTATAAAGAATGCACCCAGCCAGAAGAAGGCATCTTCCTTATAAAGAAGGTGCCCAACCAGAAGAAGGCATCTTCCTTATAAAGAATGTGCCCCGCCAGAATAAGGCACATTCATTATAAAGAAGGCACCCAACCAGAAGAATGCACCTTACTTATAAAGAAGGTGTCCAGCCAGAAGAATGCGCCCTCCTTATAAAGAAGGTGCCCTGCCAAAAGAAGGCACCTTCCTTATAGAGAAGGCGCAAAAAAAAAAAAAAAAAAAAAAAATATATATATATATATATATATATATATATATATATATATATATATATATATATATATATATATATATATATATATAGGTGCCTTTTATGGTTGGAAGGCACCACACAAATAATAAAAAAAAATCCCGAGGTGCCTCCCACATCGGGAAGGTGCATATAGACCGAGGTGCCTTCCACATCAGGAAGGTGCACCCATTCAGAAGCACCTTTCGTAGCAGGAATGTGCCATCATCGAAAAGGTGCCTTCCACCATTGGAAGGTGAGTCCATTCAAAGAGCACTGAAAACATCAGGAAGGCATCATATAAGAGTCTTCCACATCGAGAATGCATCGATGAGCCTTCCACCACATCGGGCATCGATAGGCCTTCCACCATCGAAATGCGCATCCAATCAGAGAGCACTTATAACATCGAGAAGGCACCACATAAGTGCCTTTCATATTTGGAAGGCACCACATAAGCACCTTCCACATTGGGAAGGTACCAAAGAGTGCCTTTCACATATAGCCAACACTTAAGTCTCCCGAATGCCTCGATCAGAATGAAATCACCACATGAACGAGTGGCATAAGATGACCATACCCCTCCCCCGTGTCACAAATTAGTGAATCAACACATGAAACACCAAATAAGGTATGTGCATACTAACTCAAATTATAATATAATTATTTATAAATTATGCAGTACTGAAAAAAAAATATCGTCATCATAAAAATCATATCCCCTCATAGCCGAAACCGCATGCCAATGATATGGCTTGAAAGGTGTATCCTAGAATTAAATGCTAAGGTTAGGCGCCTTAATTATAAGAAGATGCCTTCCTAAAGAAGTAAGGATAGAAAAAAGTGCAGTAGTGAGGGAAGGCACCATGGGAGGAAGGTCAAAGAATCATGCAGTGAAGAAGAATGAGTCGAGTGATACGGAAGGAATCAAGGGGGCGGTAAAAACACAGTTCGAGGTTGAGGGATGGTTTGAATACTATACCCTGGTTAGTCAAGGCCAAGATATAGAGGCAGCCAAGGAATTTGATGCCTCCTTGAGGGGTGACGTAGCTCAGGTGCGAGGGGTAGAAATTCCAGTCACCCCTGAATACATCTCGTAGGTGACTGGATTACCCCTCATAAGGGAATGCATATACAAAGGTTGACTGCTGAAGCCATACGCTGAAGTGCTGTTACTAGGGGAAAATGTATAGATAGATAAGGAAGGGCTACCCAAAAACAACATTCCCATGAATCTACGAAAGATATTCGAGCAAGTTGCTCGATTCTTTACATGCACCGAGAAGTATACCCATCTACATGCTAACCATGTGTAGTTTCTGAATCACCCGGTGCATGGAAGGAAGTTGAACATGCCCTTCTACCTAAAAAATGTCCTAAAGGATGAAGCGGCTAGGTACCAGAAGGGAGCACCATTTGCATTGGCCCACCATGGGCTAGTATCAGCACTAGTCCACCATGCAGAAGCGTAGAGGTAGAACCTTGACATACAGGGAGATGGCGGGCAAGAAAGTCAATAGGATGCTATTGTCAAAAAAGGGCAAGAAGAAGGAAGCCCTGTAGAGGAGATGATAAGTATGGGTAATTGGAATTGCCCTATTTCATAGAAGAAAGAGGGCATTCACCAGTGCCCGAATGCACAGTGGAAAAATGACATTCCCCAGTGCTCGAGTATGGAGAGGAAGGAGCACCACTTATTAGCAGTGAGGCTGAGTTATGATCACTAGAGCTAGTCCTTAGGAGAAAACACCTGCGATGACTCCTCATCTTGGCAAAAGAAGAACAGAGTGACCCAAAAGTCGACGTCGTAGCCCAAACCATCTAGGAATTGAAAAATTGGAGCCCATAAGATGCACAGACTTTCAGGAGCAATGATCAGGTCAACGCAGCCTTGGATGAAGCGTTGGAGTGGCAAACCAATTGTTGGATGGCCCAAAAATTTTTTGAGGACTACCAGAACAAGCATAGACGGGAATTGAAAGAGTGAGAAATATGAATCACCCAGCTCGAGAAACTAGTCCAGTAGTTGTGAGAGGAGAATTAACTACTCCAGGATAGGGGAATAGAAAGAAGGGATGCATCGACCCAAACTAATTGGGCAATAGAAGTCTTGACGAATTCTCCCACATCTGTAGAACGAGTATTTTCTTTGGGAGAATTTCGATTGGATGCCTGATAAAGAAGCCCGAAGGCAAGCGAGAATTCCTCTATTTTTAGGAGTGAAGGGGAAAGAAGTCCCACAAAATTCCTTGTCATCGTCCTAAGTGATACAGAGTAGGATGAGGTCCAGTAGCAGCAAAAAAGATTGAGGGATAAGGAAGAACTCCTCGTACTTGAGGAAGGAAGAGAAGAACCTGAGGGGTCGACACAAGAGAGACAAGGGGATGAAGAAGCACCCCTAAGGACGATAACATAGAGTGAAGAAAACACTCCAAGGACCACAGATCAGGCCCCTAAGAGCGAGAAGATGTCCATCAAGGAGAAAGGGAAAACCCCTATTTGAGCCACCGTATTTTCTATAGAGGCCAGAGGAAAAGGGCCCAGGACGACTCAAAAAAATGTTAAGGTGACCTTAACCAAGGCAAAAGAAGATGAGTGGGATATGCAACCATTCGTGAAGAGGCAAAAATAGTTCGAACGACTGCTCAAAGAGATAACAACTAAGGAGACTAGGAAGGCAACCTCGAGGATGTAGGGGGACTATGGTATCTATGTCAATTCGATAGAGGACAACCAGTTATGGGAGATTTACGGGTCATCCCAGGGATAACCCTCCATGATAAGAAGGTATTTTGAATGGTGGGGGGTATATGGCCCCAAATTGGAGGCCATTGCCATTGCAAATTAGAATTCATGGCTTACTCCTAAAGCAACCCGATTGTAAAAAGCCCAAGTAGTTTATCTCAGGAGGGATAATTCATATATCCCTCTTGCAACGGTCAAAAATCTGGATGTTGACCTATGGCAAGCTGTAGAAGCTACATTTTAGGTAGCAGAGATGACACTGGTTCGATCACCCCTGATAGCGGCTAGGATGAGGAAAGCATAGTCAACAACAACACCCGTAGCTCTGAATAGAAAAAGAGGAGCCACACCTCCATATGCCAGCATGCAAAAGAGGCAGGCATGGGCCACAGGTATAGGCGGATCCACAAAGAAATGACAATGATGAGGGGTCAACAGGGCTACCTATAGTTTTGATGCCATGAGGGTGTGGCATATGTTAGGCATGGGGGGATGACGAGCATCAGAAATGCTCATATTTTGTATACATTTTCTAGATTATTATGTCGTCGTATAATAAGGATTGCATATGTTTATGAATGATTATATAATTATTTTATGAAATTATGCATGTTATCTAATTCATGTGTTTTCAGTGCATTTTTGTGGAATTGCAGTTGATTTAGTTAGATTTGGATTAGTTGAGGTCTTTTCATGGACCTGGCACTTTGTTTCTTTCGAAATCAACACAGGGAAGGTAGGCGCCTTCTTCTTCTAGGAATGCGTCAAGCATAAGTAGGTGCCTTCCTCTTCCAGGAAGGCGCCAAAGGAAAGACAAGTGCCTTCCTCTCCTAGGAAAGTGCCAATAGAAGGCCAACACCTTCCTCTTCCAGGAAGGCACCAAAGGAAAACAAGAGCCTTCCTCCCATAAGGAAGGCATCGACAGGAAGGTGCCACTAGAATGCAAGCGCCTTCCTATCATAAGGAAGGTGTCGACAGGAAGGTGCCACTAGAAGGCAAGCGCCTTCCTCTCATAAGGAAGGTGCCACTAGAAGGCAAGCACCTTCCTCTCATAAGGCAGGTGCCACTAGAAGGCAATAGCCTTCCTCCCATAAGGAAGGAACCGATAGGAAGGTGCCACTAGAAGGAAAGCGCCTTCCTCTCATAAGAAGGCTCCAATAGAAGATAAGCACCTTCCTCCTCCAAGAAGGCACCAATGGTAGTAAGGCACATTCCACATAGAGAAGGCACCCGTCATACTTAGGCACCTTCTTCATAGGGAAGACGCCCCTGTTCTTCACCCGTTGACCAGACAAGCATGACGTGGACAACAATGACTAGTGAAGTTCCAACTCTACATCATGTAGAGTTAAATTGGGGATCACACTGATGTATGAGAACGTCCTACCAATGCTAGGTGAAGAACAAACTAGTCAGTGAACATGCCACCATTAGAAACGAATGACAGTTTTAGAATATGTTGATCACATTTACCAGAATGTCTTAGTTTAGTCTAGAATGAATCGATTGTTATAATTTCTTTGTAACAGAAGATCTACGGGTGTGCTCTATAAAAACATGCAAACCTCTCTGAATATATAGAATATTTTTATAGTAATTATAGGGAAATATACAGAAGAAGCATTGTAATACTTTGATCATTATAATACAGTCCTAAGAGTTTCTAAGTGCGTGTTCAGCTGGGAGGAAGCTACTGGAGCCTGGGCCCACTCCAAGCTAGTATTTCTTCCCCTATTTTTCCTGTGTTTTCTAGATTAGTTTACCACTTTTATAAGATTTTTTATCACATTGTTATTTCTAGTATTGCAATAGGTTTACTTCCAAGAATGCATGAATATTTCTTTTCTATAGATTTAATTATTTTTTTATGTAAATTATTGAGGAATGTATGAATGATTGACGACCATTTGAAACACCCCCCAATAGTAGAACTAGCGGACTCATCTCAAGTGGTATTGTAAGCAATCTTGTTCAAGACCCTTCACAAGTTTACGAAGCTCCATGGGTTGATAAATTAAATGCATGGTCATGTGACAAAAGTAGGAAAGAAGTTAACCTTGTTTGACACACAACACACCTCACAAATTTGCTTTAGTTCTATTAACAATCCCATAGGTGAGCATCAAGTCATTAAATTGATTAGACAAACTTTGATTTTCAATTCTTTCTTGTCTATTCTTTAAAAATTCAATTTCACAATTCGATTCCTGATTTAGAATTAGGCTTTCTTTTTCAAACATGAGATTTTGCAAACAAGAGCCTATTTCTAAAAATGTCAAAACCAATTTATTATTCATGTTTTTAGACCAATCAAATTTATGAAAAAAATTGCAAGAACCTAGGATATCTACCAAATGAGAATTATTACAAGTTTTTATCCTAGATTCCATTATTAATTATTGATGAATTTGATTTAGCAATTTAGGCACATCAATTTTTTTTCATTCATCAAAGTAATATCATTAGTGGTGTGAGTAGAAATCAACTTTACTTCTTCATTTATATCTAATGGCATTTCATAATTAATAGCATTAACATCCAAATGAACATCATGTAATCCATTACTTGAAATTTTTGTAGTCATTAACAAAGATTTCACCTTGTCATCCATACTCAACACATCATGGTTAGAATTTACCCAAACTTGATGAGTGTTTGTGAATTTTTCTTCCTCTTCATGATATTCATCATTATAAAACACCTTTTCAAACATACCAAATTTAGGCACCCAATCAAAAGTATGCCCATGCTTTTCAAATATTACATCTTGTTAATCAAAGTGTGTGTCGAGCAACCCATGATCAAACCCTTGGTTTGATTCAAATAGATCAATCTCTTTGTCATTTGGTTCCAATTCCTTGATGACCACCAATGGTATTTCTTCCTTTGAATCCTCAAAACAATCATGAGAATTTGTATTTGAATTTTCAATATCCCAAAATGAAAAAGCATATTTTACTTCTTCCTCATCCAAAACCGATGAGTCATAAGAAAAATTTACCATTTCTTCTTTTTCTTTTTCAATAAGATTTTCAATGAATTCATATTCAACATGGTCTAATTTGAGAACTTTCTCTAATCTTGCAAATGGAATATCTTCATGTGGAATGGAAGTTTCAATATCCTACATATCAAGTGGAGTAGAAGTTTCATCAATAGGGGTGTGAGAAAATAACACATCTTCATATCTTCCCCAACCATTGTAAAAATTGTCATCCAAATACGTGGGATGAAACTCTATGGTATCTATGATATGATATTTTGATTCATCTCTCGATACTTTTTCTTATTTTTTCTTGGTAATAGAATCATTTTATTTTTCCAACATTTTATGAGATTCCAATCCTTCTTCCAAAACATTCTCAAATTGTACAAGACTTGTAATATCCTCATGTGAGAAAGCGATTGAATCATCTTTCATATCAATTGAAACAAAAGTTTCATTAGAATATTTGGAGTGAGTGTATTCTTCCCACTTCTTCTAAGAATCATAGTAATCATCTTCCAAAATCAAGTGGTGATGCTCAACTTCTTCTTCAAAATATTCCAATTCATCAACGTGTTTCTCATTAAATTTTCATTCACCTTACTTAGATGGTTCAATGACTTCCAATATTTGGCTACTCTTTGTATTCAAGTTTGCAAGATTGCTATCCACATTTGTAATCCATGATTTGATTTTATCACTATTTGGAAGGTGTGGATTTTGTTGACCATTAGTTTTAACAATCTCATCCAAAGTATCTTTCGAGAACCAACAGTGAAATTTTATTATATATTCAAATTCATTTATTGATTCTCTTTCAATTTCACATTCAACCAATTTATTCAATTCTATGGTAGGTTTTTTCCTATCACATATCTCGACACTTATTAAATTTAGGACACCTCCATTGTCTACATACTCATGCACTTCTATAAATGAACCCATCTCTACACAATCCTCATTGGTGGATGTTGGCTTGGAAACTTGCACTTCCTCTTGGATGATATCTAAGGTCGTTATAACATTTGGATATTCAAATTCATCCCCTTGATAATTCACCTTAGGCATCATTGGAGTAGAGGGTGCTATCTTATATGGTTGGTGTAGGTTGGCATCAATAACTCTATAAGGACAATCTCTCATGGAAACATGTTGTGCCTCTTATTGTACTTTTGAAACACATTGTTGTTTAGCCTTTTCTAGGACCTCATAGATTGTATCTAGAGATGAGTCATCAAAATTTTTCCTTAAATATGTAGCAAGTATGGGGTGTATGGCTCAAATGTATACTTGAATAGCCTCATGTTCAGTTGTGTTAAAATTTTCCCACATTTGAGAGTGCAACTCATAGAATCTCTCATTGAATTGACTCATGGATTCATTAGGATCTTTCCAAATAGAGGTAAACTAATTTTACAACATATCTAAGTCAACCTAATTACGAAAATGATATAGATAGGCTGATTCTAATCATATCCAATAAGTCCTAACCTCCATGGGTAATTGGCCATACCAAAATAATGGTTTTTCATCCAAAATGTATGAGAATAACCTACAAGCAACATCCTCATAGAAAATTTGGCATTGAAATAACATGCTCTTGTAGACATGCAATTTTTGTATGTATCCCCATGTCTCATTTTGATTAAACTATCATAGAAACTCCAATAACATTTCAGGAATTTGATGGGGTGTTCCAGGCATAGGAAAATGCTTATAATGATCCCCTAACATAGATACCATTATTTCTCTTAAAGATATCATTTCAGCTCTTACATCACATGTCACCATTAGTGAAACTCAAAGAATAACTTCAGAACCAAATTTGTTAGTCAAATAAAGATATTTTTCCAATAAGCATAAAATCATTAAAAAATTTCAAGTGATTAAACCAAAAATATCATCATGTTAGTATCATCCAAACAACATGCATCAATTAAACCATGAAATTGAATAACATTCTCAAATTTGCAAAAGGTTAGTATTAATACATCATCAAATAGAGAATGTTAGAATCAATGAACATAATCATATGGAAACACAACCTCGTTAATCAAGACCAATGTCTATGAATAAATATTTCAAGTAACATGAATAATTTAGCATCTAAATAGTAATAACATGAATTAATTCATGCTCTCCTAGATCCCAAAGTGTTGAGTGCTAAAATATCCCAAAGATGCTAATCAAATGTGCTTGAAATATTTAGCAATTTTTTTTGGTAAATAAAAGTCTTCATTAATTACCGGGTTTTGCAGGTTAACCCAAAACATATTACAATATCCAGCCTTCTTCTGAGATTGTAGATCCTAGTCATCATTGAAAATTTCTTACCAAAACTTGTGTTGAATCCCCTACAACACCTTACTAACAAGCCACACCCATACCTAAACATAACTGTAAACATTACTTACATTGACAAGAAATTGAAGTTTGGAACTTTGCACTTGTGAAACCTGTTGCTTACCCATTTCCTATTCTCTGTCATAATCCTCCAAGGCTTACACCCTGTTACCTTCATTTCCAATTTGGTATGATTTAGAGGGAAACCCCATAGTTATTACCAGCTCCATGGGGAAAGAACACCCATTCATCTTTATCCTTAATGGGTAGGTTTATTTTCATGACTAATAATGTTTTCCACTTCATGTGGCATAGCTTGTGTCCATGTCACCAAACTACCAACATCAAAACCTATGTTGGCTAATTTATCAGTTGACCTATTGGCCTCACGGTACATGTGACGAGCCCTCCTATTCTATCTTGCCGCAAAAAGGATCCTCACTTCATGGATGACTCCCTCGATTCTCCATGGAGGTTTTTTGCCATTGGTTAACAGGTTGATGATGTTCATCGAATCACCTTCAATCATCAAGTTATCTTGAGTTGCTTGGGATACTTGCAACCCTATCCAAAGAGATCTAGCTTCTACTTCGTTATTACTTCTGATTCTCAATGGTTCAAAAAAGGCCTTGACTAGATTTCCTTGATGATCCTTGATTATTCCTCCAGCTCCAGCTCTTCCTAGGTTCTCCTTGGCTACAACATCAAAATTTAGTTTAAAACAACCTTGGGGGGTGGATCCTAAGAAATCCCATTTCTGGGATTGGGCAAAGGAATGGAAGGTTTGTCCTCAATACCTAAGGCTAGAGCTAATTTTTTTTCTTAGGGAGGAATTGAGTGGTTATCATCCACTAAGGTGTTAATGTTTTCTTTCGCAAAGACAATAATCCTGTTTAGGATGGTTTTTGGGTTGTGAATGGTATCCTTAAAGGCTCTATGGTTCCTTTCTAGCCAAATATGCTAGAGAAAATGATGCCAATAGATTTTACATAGGTACTTAAGTTTTAGGCTAACAAAGGGTTGAGGTCATTAATGGAAAACTTTAGGTATAAGAGCAGGCTTAACCCATGAGATCCTAAAGGCTTGGAAAAGTTCATCCAGGATGCTACCGGACACTCCAGAAACAAGTTTTGGGTTGTCTCCCATCTTGCCTTGCACATGTAGCAACGGTTAGCAATAACCATACCTTTGGATAACATATTGTCCATAGTGAGGATTTTTACTTGAATCACCAGCCATGAAAAAAGGATATTTTAGGAATCAAGCCTTTGATCCAAACCAAACTCGGTTGAAATTGTTGACCTTCCACATTGAGAAGCAAATTATAGGTAGACTTAACTGTGAAGTCACCACTTTCAGTCTCAGCCCAAATAATGTGATCTTCATCCTCTCCAGAGGGAATAATTTGCTGAGTTAAAATGTTATAAAGCTCTCCAGACTCCACTTCAAAACCCTGTACTCTGATGTGTTTTCACTTGTTGATATTTATATCCTACCACATATAATTTGCAACCTTCTTCCCAATATGCTGCTCCATATGCTCTTGAATCCTAGCCAAACGAGGATTTTGGGATAACTCCTCAGCTCTCACCCACTGATCCTTCCAAAAGTCTATTTTTTGCCCATTTCCTAGAATCCATCTAAGACATTTCTTGACAAGATCCATGCTCGTGAGGATTGCCTTCAAAAAAGTAGACCCCTTTCTTGCTAAGTTGTCATTAAGGAAGTTCACACCTTGGAGGTATTTCCTCCTAACTATGGTAGTCCATTCATTATTGACCTTAGTCAATAACCACCACACTTGTTTGACTAACAGAGTTGTATTGAGATGAGCAACTCTCCTCAATACTAACCCCCCATCAACTTTAGGTTTGCAAACCTTGTTCCAACCTACTAAATGGATCCTTTTATTATCCTCAGTCCTTGACCAGAGAATTGTTTTTGAAGCTACTCAATTTTGTGATACACCTTGCTGGGATCTCTGAACACTGATACGAAGTAAACGGGTATACTTTGAATTGAAGTCATAGTTAAAACTGCTTTGCCTGCTTGAGATAACAAATGTCCTTTCCAACCTGCTAGCTTTTTTTAGATCCTCTCCAGAACTATGTTCCACAATGATCCTTCAAGTTTCCTCGTAATAGGGGAATACCTAAATAGGAGGTGGGAAGGGATGCAATCTAACATTCCATGATCCTTGCTATGCTATTTTTCCTAGGAATGGGGGTATTGATGAAATAAAGTTTGCTCTTATAAAAATTCACTTTCTATCTAGATGCTTATTCATACATTATGAGAATATTTTTAATCCTTCTTGCCTCAACCACAGAAGCCAAATTCAGTAGCAATGTATCATCAACAAATTGCTGATGTGTCATCAGTGTAGTTAGTGACATGGCCTTGATACCTAATATGAGTCCAGCTACCGCTGCTGCATTAATGGTTCTTCCCAATGCCTCAGCTATGATGATGAACAACATAGGACTTATGATATCTCCTTGTATTAGACCACATTTTCTTTGAAAAAACTTGCAGTAGACCCATTAACCAAAATTGAAAAACAAGGCTTAGAAATACACTCTCTTATTAACTTGACCCATTTCATGTTGAAGCCAAATTTTAATAAAGCGCCTCTAGGAATTCCCAATTTATCCTATCATAAGCTTTGTTCATGCCTAACTTTAAATCCATGACTATTTTTTTGGTCTGAGCGGCTGTATGAAGAGCCTCATGAACAGTAATAATTCCATATAAGATTGATATTCCTTGTACAAAACTTCCTTGACTTAGATCAATGATAACCAGTAGAACTTTCTTCAAACGGTTGGCTAAAACTTTGGATAGAATTTTATAGAATATATTACACAGGCTAACTGGCCTAAAGTTAGCCATAATATTGGGGTTGGTGCCTTTAGGAATCAAAGCAATGAAAGTTGAATTGAAACCACTTGGAATATGATTTGAACTTTGGAACTCTTTGATTGCAGCAATAACTTCTGCTCTAATAATATCCCAACAAACTTGGAAAAACCGTAGTGAAAACCCATCTGGCCCAAGAGCTTTGTCAGGATCCATGTTAAACAAAGCCTCCTTGATCTCTTCGTCTAAAAAAATTGTTGTAAGAGACTCATTAATCATTTCATCAATGAGTTGTGGAATTAATTGAAGGAGAGAGTCCTTTGCTTGGGCATTACAGGCTCGTTCTTCACCCAATAATGAACTGAAAAAATTAACAGCCTCATCCCTAATCTCCTGAATGTTTTGAGTTGAGGATCCATCCACCTTAGTTAAATTTATAATATTATTGTTGCTTCTATTGCTCAATGTGGTAACATGGAAAAACTTTGAATTAGAGTCCCCTTCCTTTAGCCATAATGCCCTTGATTTTTGCCTCTAATACATCTCTCACAAGCTAAAATAGTATAAAACTCACAAAGGGTTTCCTTATATTCAGTCCTTGTCGCCTCATCATAGGTTCCATTTTGGATTTTGCTTTCTATTATTCTCAGTTTTTCCCCCACTACTCTCTTATTCTCAAAAATATTTCCAAAGACTTCTTTATTCCATATTCTAAGGTTGTTTTTCACCATCTTAAGTTTTTGAGATAGTTTGAAGGAAGCACTTCCCTGGATAGGCTGCTGCCATCATTCCTCTATTTGTTTCTTGAAGTCCAGATGTTTAAACCACATTGACAGAAATCTGAATGGCTTTTTAAAGGAGTTAGCCTAAAATGCCTCCCATAGAATAAGATTATGGTTTGAAGCCCATTTAGGAAGGGCTTGTAACGCTGAATCACCAAACATTGTTGTAGCTTCTTTGGATAAAAAAAACTTGTCCAACCTTTCTTGAATCAGCTGACTTCCTATCCTCTTGTTACTCCATGTAAATTTGGCTCCTTTTAGTCTTACATCCATCAATTCATTTGTGTTAATAAATTCATTGAAGTCCTCCATGCTCCTTGAGGGTAACCCAGATCCTCCCTTCTTATCATATGGGTAAATGGTTGTATTGAAATCTCCCCCAATCACCCAAGGAATGTCTTTAAAATCTTGGCTTAAATGCCCCAAAAACTCCCATAGTTTAGATCGCCCTTGGACAGAGGTGGGGGCATAAACATTTGACATAATCCAATTCTTATTAGTATCAAAATCATGAAATAATATGCTTAAGACTCTTTCATTTTCTTGAATAATACTTCCTTCTATTTTAATAGGATCCCATAAGATCATGAGGCCCCTAGATGCTCCTCTTGCCCATTGAAAGGCCACTTCCCCTTGCTTCCAAATCCTTCTAGCTATAAGTGCTGATTGTGCCGCATCTATTTTGGTTTCTTGAAGAAAAATGATAGCAGGATTCCAATCCTTCCTTATAGACTTCACCATCCTTTATTTTGGTGGGCCGTTTAGGACTCTCACATTCCATAAGAGAACCTTCATTTAGACTGTTTGATATTTTTTCCCCGCCCCCTTCCCTGAGCCAAAGGGGGTTTGTCAATTTTGCTATTATCTTCGCCATGAATAGCTTGCTGTAACAATGTTCTTTGCTTTCCGTTTGCAATTTATTCATTGATTCTCATTCTATAGTGCTCTGCTGTAGATATTCTCCCTTTCTTTATTTCACTTCCATAATCTATCGGAGGCTTGGTGGTGCTTCTAGTATGTTTTGGACTGAAATGAGGGGGCATATACTATGATAGTATAGGGCTTGAACCTTCTTCCTCATTTTGGGGTTTTTCAATTCCCTCTTCATCCTTAGCCTTGTTTTGGTTCATCTCTCCTATCTGGTTCCTAAACAGGGGGCTTTACTTCAAGGAACCTTTTACCGTTGGGATCGTCTGATAAGGGATAATTTGCTCCACTACTAAATTAGGAGCTACATTCCTGCCTATTGTTTCCACAACTTCAACTCTTGACTCTATTTTTTCCATGTTTAAACTGAAATGACCTGGCAATTTTTCTTCATTTTGAGAATAGATTTTGGGGCTTTTTGTCATAACTTTGGATGGTCTCGATTTGTATGGTGAGTCTAGGGTTTCAGGAAACTTGACATTGATGGTATCATCCTTACTGTTTTCTTTTTCAACTTCTATATTTTATAGGATATCAAACATGTTCAAGTTGAGATCTTTATTACATACCTTATGATTTTTGCCTCCCTCATTATGTTGCTTTCATTTCTCCTAGATTTTTGCCAGTTCTATGTTGGTTTGGTCAGCCTGGTTATTCTTAACTTGTCTGTATCCTTCCAAGTTAAGACGCGGTCCTTGAAACTTTGGAATCCCTCTCCCATTAGCTTTCCCCCAAAAAAATTCACTCATGGTTTCCTTGTTTGCAGTTATTGTCAGACATTAGGCTTGAAGGTGGCCCTGGGTTTTGTACACGCTACAAAATGCTAACTTGTTCTCATACTCCATAGGATGAATCCTTAGAAACTCTCCATATGCTAGTTCCACTTGAGAAGGTAGATCATAATCCAAGTTTACATTTACACAAATCCTAGCATGCGTCAGTCTAGTCCTTTCCCGAGTTGAATGGTCTATTACCACGAACTCTCCTATCGTATTTGCTATGCCACTAAGCCATTACTCATTAAAAAAATGGGCTATAAGGTTTGGTAAGCGGACCCAAATGGGTGCTATATTAATGTGCTGCTTCTTAGGGTCGAAATCCTCCCCCTACTTCCTCAAAAAGAGGCTACACCTTCCTAGAAACTAGGGTCCTCCTATCAAGATGCACTCTACATCATCTTTGTTGTTGAGTCTTATCATAAAAAAAACCTCTTGACAGGGTCCTAATTTTTAAACTCTAAAAATGTTGAGTGGTATTTTTACCCAATTACGAAATTACACTCTCTCTTGGAATTTTGATCACAAAACCCTCTCTTGCAAAGAAGTTAAAATAAACAACTTCTCCAAGGTCTCTACTATATTAGCATTTGCACATGTGTATTAGTAATCTCAATAAATATATATCGATTCAAGATATATCAATTCAATGCTAGGAACACCTTAGTGATTGCAACTAACTATTAATAAGGGGCATGTGTTGGTCCATTTCACGATGCTAAATTAATGATTTTTCATAAAAAAACTTAAATAAAAGTAAATGTGAATTGGACCTCATATGACCACAATGTAATGCTTTAATTCCTTTTATATTGAAATTTTTTAAGGTAGATTTTATCTTCCTTTATTAAGTAGATTTTAAACAAGTTTTACCTTGTATTAAATCCTACTTTAAAGTATAAAATACAAGATTAAATGTATCTATGAATGTGAATTCAAAATGATAAAAAGGTCCATTAAATGTAGCTTCTATCATGAAGATAAATATAGCCTTTGATATCATTAATAAATTGTCCCTCTTTGATGAAATTAATTTTCATAAAGAGACACTAATTTATTGCTTTAAAATAATGGCCTCAAAATGTCACTATGAATTATCCCTCTTTAATGAAATTAATTTTCATTAAGAAGAAATAATTTCATGCTTTAAAACCAAGACCTTTGATGTAATGATAAATTACCTCTCTTTGATGAAATATGAATTTTCATAAAGAAATGTGCATTTATTTCTCTGATTTGCCTTGAAAATGTAAAAAGAAATGAAATTCTAAAATTATAAAAACCCTTAAAAACAATAGTTTTCAAAAATATTTATAAAATAGAAATGGCCTTCAGTTGCGTATGAGAGATTATATATCATGCTTCACATCCATGTAATTATTTTTGTCATTTTAATTAATTATTTATTTTATTTTTAGGTCTGAAATTTAAAAAAAATACAAAATGAAAGTTTAGAAAACAAAAAATAAAATCTGAAAATAAATTTAAATGCTGAAAACGTAAACATGCAAAGCTCTTTCATTTTTATGGCACCCTGTCCTGCAAAATCGAAGATATGAGAAACATATACATGCAACTTAATCTATTCCAACCTGCATATGCACAATCGAAATAAATCAAGTTCTAGCCTCTAAGATACATAAAAAAAAATTCAGATTCCAAATATTCTAACCAAAAATTGCATTAAAAATCATTTATAAATCTGAAATATGAAAATAGAAAAATAAAACATGAAATCCATGCATGCAAAAATTTTCTCTTCTTTTTTTACAAACAAGTTCCAAATTTCTGAAACAATCTTTGCATTAAAATAATGTTTTCATTTTTAATATGATATTCCGGCAGCATATCTCTAGTTTTCTGAAAAAACAACCAGCCCCTTCTTAACTTTGTTTTCTCCGCATTTAAGATTTGTAGTCTATCTCTTCATTCTTTCCTTCCTGGAATTTCGTTTCATTTTCCCTCCTTTTCTTGGACTTTCCAATGATTCACTTTTATTTTCCTTTGTTGTGTTGTTTCACTTTTCTTTTATGTAGACGTTTTAATTTGTAATGGACCTATATGATTATCATTGCTATTTCGTACATGTCGAGTGTTATAACATTTTATTCCTTCGTTTTGCAAGTGAACCATGCAACACATTGCTGCCCATTAGAAATTAGCGTTCCCCATTCTAGGATTTTGATAACCGTCAAAAGTAACACTATAGCACTTTATGATATGTTTAATACTCGTGATAATGGCGAACATGGTGCTTTACTTTGATTATAGACCCTCAGCACCTATTTTTTATCGCGTGACAGCTCGATCGAAGAACATGCCAACGAATCAGGGTGACATGTGGATAAAACAATCCTACCATTGTTACCTGCTGCTTCTCCCTAAACTGTGCTTCAGTTGCCGAGTCATGACTCCATCGCCTGGTCATCGTCCATTATTAAAAAAAAGTAGAGCCCCTGCCACGCGATTGATAGCTTCAGCAACTTCTTACGCATGCTTTGGCTGGATCGATTTTATACCGACGGTGCTTCCTAAACAAAAATCGAGACCCGAATCCTACCTTGGTGCTTCGTCTAACTCTTCCTACTGGGAGTTGGCTATCTGAATCGACCTCACATATCACGTACGAAACATGCTATCGGTCCTTGTTTGAATTATTTTGACGTTGGTGGGTATCGTTGTGCTGTCTTATTCCTTCTTTTCGTGAGAATGCTACCATGGATAAGACGTGATACACACCCACGTCTTTGCTTATTGGATCTCCACGCTGGCAGGGTTATCTCCACAATCATCCCTTCATCCGTGTTTCACCGCATTTTCCCATGCAATTGCTACGAATTCCGTGCCCTTTGGCCGTGGAACATACCACTATCTCGTCGTCTTTGGAGTGCATCTATTCGACATAGCTATTGTTTTGACTCGCGGTGCTGCTTTGCTACGTCATTCGATACTAGAACAGATGACATCTGGTAATGGTAGAATTCACCATAGAAACGATTGTCCGATCTGATCCATACTCGCTGTCCAAGCTATATAAATCTGGGGAGTCCAAAGCAGTCTTCCAGCATAGGAATGAAATAGGTGAAATCTGTCTATTTTTGCTATCAAATAGGTCTTCCACTATTTTTGATTTTTAATGGTGCCCATAACTCCCTCACCACCGTGGACCTGCCATATCCAATGCTCCAAGCTATCCATGTTGTTGGTCATATCCGCACTGTGGAGTACCTCACCTTCAACTCCGTTGTATAAATCACCGCTACTCATATCTGCATCCGAGCTCGCCAGTTCTTTGTTGTCGACATTAGTCTATTGCTTTTAATGAAATATCAAAATTTAATATCATATGCCGACAATTCCTTCGATGATTGGCGCATTTTTCCATTGCTGTCATTTTGCCCTGGCTATGAACATTATCACAAATATAACCTTAATGGATTAGATAAATGCCTTGGAACGATTGTCATGTCTAATGCCTTGGGACGATGGCCGCCCGAATGCCACTTCTCTATTCATCGGATCCTCTTCACTGTAATTCTGACGTGAATCACTATCCACATGTTTGAATCTACGAATCACTACACAAATTCCACGTTAATTCGTTGAATCTCCAGCATGCTCTATCCCAATCGTGTGGATCAACCAACATGGCATATACCCCGTCCGGTCGCCGAAGATGACTTCTTCAAGCACACACTCTCCGTCACCATAACCACTGCATCATCCACTGTCGTTTGCTCTGGTTCACCGCGGGGTCCACCTCACTCCACGCGGGTCCCACCTGCCATGTTGCCGCCTCGAATCCCTCTGAAAACATCTCCTCCATGTCGCTCGTGATCAAAGAAACCCTGCAACCATCATGAGAAACTTTAGAATAGAGGCCAAATTCCATATACAATAATAAACAATACTCTAAAAAATATCACTTCACTAGGTAAAGAGGGCATATAAAACAAAACTTTATTTTGTTTTATTATTGTTTTCATTTTATTACATAGACATGTATATTTTTTATTTGCTCATTCTTTTATATTTGTATATATATATAAACACTTTTTATGTTTATTTTTCTATTTTTTATATTACTTTTTATTATTTCAATTATATACCTATATAATATATATAAAAACAATAGATATAAATATATATTATATTTATAAATACATATACATTTATTTATTTATTATTATCATTTTTTTAAAAATCAACATTGCTTAAAGGCCTTATTAAAACCCCAAACATAAACACAAACAACATTGGACCATAATATTAAAATTTAAAACATAATTAAAATTGTGAAAATGATTGGACCATAATATTAAAATTTAAAACATAATTAAAATTGTGAAAATGATCCAAGATAACTGACACCCAAACCAAGACTTTGATCAAAACAATGACATTGACCTTTACAAGAATACAAAAGACACGACAACTTGAAGACCTTTGGAGTCCGCATGATGAGTTCATGGCTCAGGTATTATCGAACATTAGCACTTGAAGACAAATAATATTCCCAAAACCAAAATTTCAAGGTAGGTCCCCAATTTTGGGGTACATTGTCGAGCAGCTACAATAATACCGAATGTTGTTGTGCAATAAATTGCACAAAAAGGTTTAAAATTTGGGGTCTTATATGCTTTTGAATTTTAACTTATGATGTAAGTGCAAAAAATAGGAAATTAAATGCAACATACAATCAAAAGTGCCCATAAATTTTAAAGCATAGGTGTCAGATTCCACTAAAAATGCACCTATTCTACAATGCCAATTTTAAGGTGTCAAATGCAATAAAAAATGCACCTTTTTACAATAATTTTTGCAAGAAATTTTATTTTGTGTTTGCAAAAAATGATATTCACAATTTCCCCCCTTGTGTTATAATTTTGCAAAAAATAATATTGTTTTCTCCCCCCTTGGGTTTGCAAAATAAACAAGGTTTGATGCTCCAATGTGTTGATATGTGCACAATTTTTTCACAAAAGAAATGCTCCAATGTATTGAAACTTTTTTTCCAAAGTTGATTTGTGTATCTCTCCTTTTGTTATGATTTGCAAAAAAAAAGGATGCAAAGTATTTAAAAAAATACCTTTGAAAAAGTACTTGCAAAAAAAAAAAGTATTTGTGCTGCATGCGAGGTTTGATCCCCCGACATACCATTGTCCAAAGCTTTGCGCGCGACCAAGATACCAGCCCGATTACCCATGCCGTTGGAACATAGAAGTGAAAATGGTATATTTCAAGACCTCCTTCAAAAAACTTTTGCAAAAAAAAAAAAGATCTGTATTGCATGGGGTTTGAACTCTTGACCTCGAGCAAAGAACCCTAGTGCTAGCCTACCAACTGTATTTGTTGCTACTCCAGATGGGAATTAAGGGGAGGCTTGCACTATTTCAAGACACGTTAACTTGAATCTTTGTTTTAAAAAACTTGTATATCCAACATGCACACTATTGTTGCGTTTGTGAGGCTTGAAAAAGAACTTGCCTCACTAGGTTCTTTGATGATCTTTGGATAGTTGAGGAGACTATGAACAAGATTTTTCCATCCACACCAACCAATGAAGGAGTGCCACACATCCATTAAGGAGCCACATCAGTGTCGATCAACAACCAATGGAGTGTCATGTCAGCAGTGAGATGGACCAATCATGTGATACCACATCACCACCCTGCCAGGTTAGTCATTACCATATTGGGTGTCCACTTGTAGGGGTCCACATAAGTGCCACATCAGTTGATACCTCGATCTACATGCCCACCATGTCAGATGCTACCCATAGTCTGAGTGATGTCCAAGGGTCCCACTTTGGGATTTATGCCCTGATTCGATCATTCGTCAGTACAATTTGTCTAAAGGTTCCACTTTGAGATTTGTGTCAAGAATCTAATTGAGATTTTGGGGTCCTACTCAGGGTTTGTGCCCTTCCTCGAAAAACTAGACTATCTATGATCAATCACTTTCAATCACTCTTTTAGAAACATACAAAGAATTGTTAGAGACTCAATATGCTTCAACTCAATACTCAATCACTTTTTCAAATCAATTCAGAATATAGAATAGTTTGTTTTATGGAACTTGAATAATCACTTCACACATCCACTTGACTAGGCTCAACCAACTCTACTCAACCAATCACTCAATGAAACAATTCTTGCTTACAAATACTAGTCCAAGCATATGATCATTTACTCAAAATGTGTTAAGAGCCTCCTTTTCTCAACCACATAAATCATTAAAAAATTGTAGATATATTTCATAATATCCACAATGAATAATCCACATAATGTAAAAAAAGAAAAATATGGAAATTACTACAATGTATTCAAACATAAGCAAACCCTTGAGGTAGGGCAACACCATACAATACTCCTTTTGGAAGGAAGCCACTCCACAAGATCTTCAACTCCACGAGCCAAGACTTCTACAATATAATTCTCTTCATGATCCTTACAATGACCAATATCTCTTCTTTATATACCCATCTTCTAATTCTACTTTGGGGAGCCCACTATTAATATAATATTATATTATAATATAATATATATTACAATACAATCAATATTGGGTTATGTGTGGCCCATTCCAACCCTTATACAATATAATAATATATCCCCAAATATCTATTTCTAGGTACCCCAACATTACAATAATATAATATTAAATACTTATATTGGGTACTTAACATTCCATCCCCCTTACAAATGTTTCGTCCTCGAAACATATGAAGAAACAAGATAATATGATTTGCCAAGCAATGTTAGCAACTAGTACCAATCTCGATCATCCATCCATCCTAGTGAAACACGTTGATGTTGGTATGCCATTTTGCCACTTGAGTATCCAAATATGCTTCATTGGCTCCATGCTTTCTCCTATTGTCTTTTGATAATTTGAATGATGGGTCCACTTGTTCCTTGATGTTAATGAACCATTCTGAAAACTAGGATCACTATTCTTTCTCTTACAAACACTGCCATACTTAATGCCCTTCTGATTCCATGTAGAACCATAATATTACTACCTTGAGCCATGCCTATGATATTGTTGTTGCTCATGGTGGTGTGGATGGCGATATGGTGTCACCTTAACTTGATGTTCTACCTTCTTTGACTCCTCAACATTTGGCTCCACTATTTTAAAATATTCTACACATTGTTCTTTCATGTTCCCTTTGTTTGGTGTGTCCTTGTGCTCTTCTATCAAAGTTTTCTTTGACTCAGCTACTATTATTTCCATGGACTCAATTGTTGTTGCTTCTTCCATGGACTCTATTGTTGTTGCTGCCTTTTTGAATTCTATTTCAGGTTCTTCTATTTGATCTTCAAGTTGTTCCTCTGCAACCACTTCTTGTTTTTCCTTGGATCCTTGCTCCTAAAGCTGATAAATATCCTATAATGTTATCTTATTTTTTATGTACCATAACTTCATAAAATTCTTTTGCACATTAATGTTAACAGTACCCAAAGAATCTAACCAAGGATAACCAAGAATAATATCCTCATAATTCATATTAATAGCATAAAAATTTGAATGTAAAACATATTTATCCATGGTGAAAATGTGCGAACTAGAAAATATTATTCAGAGTGCAGTTTAAATAATAGTTACAATGCCGGGAATAGCACACCGGCGTAAACTGAACTGTTACAGGAGTTGTAACAGTGAGCTAAATAATGAAATAGAGACAAAATATGTTAAGTACGCTAACATCCCCCTTTATTACATTATTTGGGTAATGTAATAACTAATAGCTATACTAACATCCCCTTACATTATTTTGCAATACAAAGTGAGTCGCGAAACAATTCAAATTTGACACGTCCAAGTGCCTTAGTGAAAATGTCCGCAACTTGAGCATCGGTGGGAATGTGCTTAAGCTGAATTCGGTGCTTTGGAACTTCCTCTCGAATGAAATGACATTGTGTGTCAATGTGCTTTGTTTTTTCATGATGGACTGGATTCTTGACGAGGTTCAGAACACCCTGATTGTCGCAAAACAAGTGTATTGGAGATTTTGATGGATGGCCCATACTTGTCAGAATGCGACGTAACCATATCACTTCGCACACAGCTTCACGTGTGGCGCGATATTCTGCCTCTGTTGAAGAAATAGCAACCACCTGTTGCTTCTTGCTATGCCAAGAGACAGGACCGGATCCCAGATGAAAAATGTATCCAGAAGTTGACTTGCGATCATCAAATGATCCGACATAGTCGGAGTCCGTGTATCCTTGCAAGAAGAATTTGTTGTTCCTCTTGTATTCTAGGCCATATTCTATAGTACCACGGACATAGTGAAGAACACGTTTTGTCGCTTTCCAATGAGTAATCTTAGGCTCCCGCATGAACCTCGAAAGATAGTTTACAACGAAATACGAGATCCGGCCTAGTATTGGTCGGATATATGAGACTCCCAATCAACCGTCGATAGAGAGTGCCATCTACTCGGGTGAGTCATCATATCGCGATAACTGAAGTCCATTCTCCATAGGAGTTGCCATTGGCTTGCAGTCAGTCATGCGATATTTATCGAGCAATGTCTTGGCATACTTTTTCTGAGACACTTTGATGGTGTGCTCCTTCTGGCTGAATTCCAGACCAAGACAGTAATGGAGAAGTCCAAGATCTGTCATCTCAAAAGATTTGCACAAGTTTCTTTTGACAAGAGAGATCAAATCTTCCGAACTCCCCGTAATGAGCAGATCATCCACATAGAGTACAAGCAACACTATCTCGTAATCCTCGTTTCTTGAAATAGAGGTTTGCATCTGACGGACATCTCTTAAATCCATGCCGCATTAGGTGATTGTCCATTTTTATATACCAAGCTCGAGGAGCTTGTTTCGGACCATACAAGGATTTAACCAATTTGCAAACTTTCTATTGTTGGCCTTCCACTTCAAATCCTTCAGGCTGAGTCATATAGACTTCTTCTTGGAGATCACCATTAAGAAAGGCACTTTTGACATCCATTTGGTGAACTTTCCACCCATATTGTGCTGCCATAGCACACATAACCCGAATTGTGGTCATCCGAGCAGTAGGTGCAAAAGTTTCTTCATAGTCGATGCCTTCCTTTTGAGCATAGCCCTTTGCAACAAGACGGGCCTTATGCTTATCAATTGTTCCATCCGCCTTGTACTTGACTTTGTATACCCATTTGCAGCCAATAGGCTTCTTTCCATGCGGCAGATCAACAAGCTTCCAAGTTTTATTCTTCATCAGAGACTCATACTCCGTATCCATAGCGGCCTTCCACCGAGGCTCACTAAGAGCATCTTGCACTCGATGCGAGTTCAAGACTATCTATGGTAGACATGAATGCCCCGTCATCATCAATATCCATATCCTCAACTTCTCTACTTGGAGTCACGGAAAGTTCCTCAAAAGATTGACAAAGATCATCAACCTCACCGGCTTCTCGGCTTCTCTTTCCTGTTGAGCCATACTCGCGTGTACGAGGTCTATCCAAATTCAAATTGGGAGGAGTGGATAAATTTGCATCTCCGATTGTATTTGTACACCATTTAGGATTCCGCTTCGGTGGTGGTGAAGAAGATGTAGAAGGACCTCCTGTCCGTGTTGACGAAGGAATCTCCTCTTCCTTTGGTTCCACAATATCCTCGGTGTACCGTAGATGTGCTCTGTGATGTGAAAGCTTCATCAAAGACAACATCTCCGCTGATATGAATTTTCTTGGTCAAAGGATCTATCAACCGATATCCTTTAGAGTGCTCGAATATCCAAGAAAAATACATCTCGGTGTTTTCTCATCTAGCTTCTTCCTTTTTTCTTTCGGTATGTGCATGAAAGCTTGACACCCGAAAATACGTAGATGAGATATGGAGGGTTTTCGACCACTCCATGCTTCCTGTGGAGTCATTCCTTTTAGGGCCTTTGTGGGTGCCCTATTCAAAAGATACACTGCAGTGGTGACAGCTTCTGCCCAATATTGTTGCCCAAGAGTTGCACCTGTGAGCATACAACGAACCATTTCCATGATAGAACGGTTCCTTCTCTCAGCAACTCCATTCTGATCGAGGAGTATAGGCAGTTGTTAACTCGTCTCTTGATCCCATGTTTATCTAGGAATGCAGAAAATTCATTAGAGGTAAACTCTTCCCCTCGATCTGAGCGGAGGGTTTTGATAGAAGCCCCTGACTCCTTCTCAACAGATTTCTTGAACTGCTGGAAGAATGCAAAAGCTTCGATTTCGGTTTGAGAAAGAAAACCCACATCTTTCGTGAGTAGTCATCTACGAATAACCGAAAGTACCTCTTCCCTCCAACACCGTTGGGTGTGAAAGGACCGCATAGATCGGTGTGAATTAGCTCCGGAGGTTTTCGTGCTCTTGTAGAGCTCTTCTCAAATGGTACTCTATGCTCGCTTTCCCGCTAGCGATCGAGCACACCGGCAATGTGGCGTAAAGGGAAGGAAGACCCTTTACCATCTCATACTTGCCGAGCTCAAGTAAGTAGCCGTAACTAAGATGCCCATATCTCTTGTGCCATAGGGAAGTTGCCTCCTTGGTAGAGAAAGTCATGGCAACATGTGGAATAGAGATAGCATCTAGTGCAAATAAGCCATGCTTATATGAAGTTGTTGCAATCTGCTTACCCTTCCTGGTAATTGTACAACACTTCTTTCCATTCTCAACACGAAAGTTGACAACCATATTTCTGTCCAGGATTTGTGTCACTGACAACAAATTGTTGGCCAATCCCGGAACATAGAGGACCTTGTCAATCTGACACTTGCCATCGGGAAGAGTGACAGAAACTGTACCCTCTCCCTGAACCCTGTAGGTTTTATCATCAGCAATGGTGACAGGTTTGCCCTCCTTGGCCACAAATGATTCAAACCACGATCTGTCGCCAGTCATATGTTTACTAGCTCCAGAATCGACATACCAAATAGGATCCCTCTGAGTGGAATCTGTGGTAGTCATGAGCACCTTGTGTGCCCATTCAGAATCTGAGTCAGATTCTTCAACAACAACATTCACCTGGGGTTGCTTGTTCTTATTTTGTGGTTTGTTTTGGCCTTTTTGCTTGTTCTTATGCCAACACCTGTTGGTGTCATGGTTGTCTTTCTCACAGATCTTGCACCACCTCTTCTTCTGTTGAGGTTGCTTGCCTTTTCCTTTCGTATCCCGTTGAGAATTTCCTCCTTTCCGAAAGTTGCCTCCTTTTTGCCCATTACCTTTCTTCCTAGAACCCTGCCCGTTGGTGTATAGGGCTGTATTGGAAGAATCATCCTTGTGAAGTTGGCGTGCTTCCCGTTGTTGAAGCAGATTGACCAACTCGATGTAGGTAATTTGTCGTTGGGACACCCGGATGGAGGTTATCAACATGTCAAATGAAGAAGGTAAAGCTCTCATCACAAGTGAAATGAGAAGCTTTTCATCCACAGTATCTCCTAGAGAACTCAATTTCTCTTTCAACTCAGACACTCTGCACATAAAGAGTTCAACTGTTTCACCCCGTCTCAAACTCAGGTTATGAAGTTGTTGTTGAAGATGAAGAATGGTGGATTCATTCTTCCCCTCATAGATGGTTCTAAGGGCATCCCATGCCTCTTTACCACTTGCTTTATCAGCTATATGAGGTTGCACTTCATCGAAAACAGCAAACAAAATGAGCACCTTTGCTCTACTGTCTTTCTTGTCAAAAGCAATCTGATCTGGTCGAAGGACCCGTGGATCCTCGCTGTTGGTGAAGGCCTTGTTGCTACTCCAATAACAATATCCCACAAATCTTCCATTTGGAGAATAGCCTTCATCTTATGTTTCCATGGTGTATAATTTGGACCTTTCAATAACTGATGCGGATCAGTCATCAATTTTGCAATAGCGGCCATAGTGAAGGTTCCTTATATCACCAAATTGGTCCCCCTTTCGATATACCTTTTGCTAGGCCAATATACCGTACAAAATACCCGCCCTTACGTGAGGGAAACTATAGGTATTTAGAAAGATCAACAAAAATCACCCGCCCTTACGTGAGGGAGACTATAGGTGAATTTTAGAGATCATACGATACGTGGAACATAAGCGGTACCGAAAGGGAATCGCCTTGTTGATGGCACCTACCATAGAAGATTCTTCTCATGCGTGGGGCGTAACTTCCCCTAAACACTATGAAGAATACTTCGTCAGGATTTACGCCTAAACACAAGTGCGATAAAGGGTAGTGGATGGAGTAAAAAATGCAAAAAATGGCGTACTTATTCCTCCCCGACGATTTATAGAGAACAAGCTCAGACGTCGTTATAGCAGCTATATTAGGCGGCGGATACAGTAGCCAAATCATGACAGCTTTACCTGTAAGTGCTGGCCAGAGGTATCGCAAATACCGAACGCCGCAAAGGCAAATAAATTGCACAGATGGGTTTTATATTCCGGGGACTTTAAGGAGTGTTTGATTTTAATTTTTAATGTTATAGTGCAAAAATGAAATATGCAACATACAACAAAAAAAATGCCCACTAGAATAACCCACAAGGTGTCGGTCACAGCCGAAAATGCACCTTTTACAATGCCAAATTGCTATTTCAAAAAATTACTCAACATCCCCCTTTGATTTTTTTGAAAAAAATATCCCCCCTTAAAAAAATTCTTTTAACAAAGCATTTTTAATAACTATTATATATTTAAAATTAAAATAAATAATTTTAATTTATATAGTTTTAAAACTTTAGGAAAAATAAATTAAAATTAAATTTTAATTTATAAAGTTTAAAACTATTAAAAATAAATTAAAATTAAAAATTTTAATTAAAAATTAATAATTATAAAAAAAAAACTTTGAAAAAAAAATATACCTTGGGGGGGTCGGCGGGATTTGAACCCCCAACCTGCAGGCTCCCTGAGCCTTACCGCACGGCTCACGACCACGTGAGCCAGCGGGCTGATCCGAAAGGAACAGTGGACCTGCTCCTCTTTCAACCCCTCCTTCTGTCTCCTCCTCTGCAACGGCCTCGGCTTGCGACCGCAGCACTGCTCGAAAAAAAAAAATCGGCCTCGGCTTGCGACCACAGCCCTGCTCCCACTGCTCCCGGCGTTTTCGGAAAAAAAATCACCGCTGCCTTCTTTTCCAGACCGGATCGGCACTCGAAAAAAAAACGTCGCAGTCTCCCGCAGCGACTTTCGCCGAAGAAAAGAGAGCCGAACTTTGTTTTTTTTTTTTTTTCGTTCCAGGGAGGGCGTTCGATTTTTCCGGGGGAGGGCCTGCGCGGCTGTGCGCAAACGCGGCTCGCGGGGGGAGTCGCGGCTCGCGCGGCGGAGGGGGCGATTTAAAAAAAAAAAACGGCAAATTTTTTTTTTTTTTTTTTTTTTCGTCGAGGGCCTGCGCCCGGGGGGGGGAGGGCTCGCGCGGCTGTGCGCAAACGCGGCCTGCGCGGGGGGGGGTTTATACCCCCTCCGATTTCCCGCGTCGGCGGGAATTTGAATTCCCGCTCCGCCGACCGGGAGAGGGGGGTGGTGCCCTCGGGGAGCGCGCACGTCGCACGGGGAGTGGGGACTGGGGAGGGGGGGCCACCTCCTGCGCGGCGGGGATTTAAAAAAAATCCCGCGCGGGCGCTCTCTCCTCCTGCCGACGTGTCCTGCCTAGGGGACTGCGACCTGGCTGCATCCTCTTCTGGGGACGCGCCTCCTCGGACGCAGTGCCAATGGACGTCTACGTGACGTCCTGGCCGTCGACCGGACTCCCGGTCGTCTGCGCACGGGGCCCGTGTCACGACGCGCACAGCTCTGCGCTTCTTTTTTTTTTTTTTTTTTCTCTCCGGAGGAATCCTCTGCTACAACAAACCCGGAGAAAAAAAAAATCCGTTTGTTGTCCACGCTTCTCTGCTGCCGCTGCGCTGCTCCCTTCACGCCACTGGCTCTGATGCCATGTAAATGTGCGAACTAGAAAATATTATTCAGAGTGCAGTTTAAATAATAGTTACAATGCCGGGAATAGCACACCGGCGTAAACTGAACTGTTACAGGAGTTGTAACAGTGAGCTAAATAATGAAATAGAGACAAAATATGTTAAGTATGCTAACACATGGTGATCTTCAAATCTCCAAAAATTTGAACATGCTCACCCTTCAGTTGCGTGTCCTTAATTTTGTTGCTTGAATGTGCAACCTCTTAGCCAAAGCAACATTAATAAAATTATATCTGCTACTAGGGTCAATGGAAATAATAACCTGTTCCTTTTGAATGCTTCCATGAACTTGTAAAATATAATTTTTAGATGAATGTAAACCCTTTTGATCCTTCTCTTGCTTTTGAATATCCAAATACGTGGCTTCATTCTTCTCACTGTCTTCCTTAATATTTTTCTCTTTCTCCTTCTTGAGTAATTTTATTTCTTTTTCATAGTATTCATTCTGTTTCTTGAAAAATTCCCATTCTCCTTTCATTTCATTTTGCTCATTTTGAATTCCCTGTAGTTTCTTTTCAAGTTATTTTATGACATCCATCAAGCTATATATATTTTTATTCCTTCCCTCAATATCTCTCTTGCAAACATCTAAATTTCTTTGTAATTGAATATGTTCCCATTTACTCAAGAATATTGGTTCTATTTCACTCCAAGTGCACAAGGGATTATCCCTAATAAAGCTTTCTACCCATTGCAATACTTCTCCCCCCAAAAAATATTAAAGCAACAACGTAACATGACTTCACCATGTTGATATTTTACTATTTTCAACCACTCTCTCACATCAATAACATTTCCTTCAAAAAAATTTTGTAGTTCCATAGTTGATGCCCTAATGCAAACTAGGGTTTTATGAAAATTATATCTCCCCACTGATTTGAAGCTAAAATTCCACACAAACAACTAGATCTGCAATTTTTCTTCCAAAAAAATAAATTGCAACTGATTTGCTTACCCAAACTAAATTCCGTCCTCTAAAAAATTCACTATTTGAAAATTCGTCACTACCCTTATTCTGGATGACTAAATTTAAAAGGTCGTATATCCCTCAATACTACTCAGATTTCTTCATATAACCACTCATTTTAAAGTTCTTCAAATTCTACATGAAATGATCCAAGAATCGTCTAAATAAGATAAAATTCCATAGAGATATAGCTCCTAAAATATGAGATATTTTTCCAAAAAAAAACCCTAATTTTGCAATTCCATAAAAAAATCCCCACTTTTCCCAAATCATTGCTCTTGAGAAACATGCCCTAGCTTTGCAAAAACAAACCCACTTTTCCCAAATCGTCACTCTGATACCACTTGTTAAGAACCTCATTTTCTCAACCACATAAATCATTAACAAATTGTAGATATATTGCATAATAGCCACAATGAATGATCCACATAATGTAAAACAAGACAAATATGGAAATTACTGCAATGTATTCAAACATAAGCAAACCCTTGAGGTAGGGCAACACCATACAATACTCCTTTTGGAAGGAATCCACTCCACAAGATCTTCAACTCCATGAGCCAAGACTTCTACAATATAATTCTCTTCATGATCCTTACAATGACCAATATCTCTTCTTTATATACCCATATTCTAATTCTACTTTGGGGATCCCACTATTAATATAATATAATATTATAATATAATATAATATTATAATACAATAAATCTTGGGTTATGTGTGGCCCATGCCAACCCTTATACAATATAATAATATATCCCTAAATATCTATTTTTAGGTACCCCAACATTACAATAATATTATATTAAATACTTATATTGGGTACTTAACAAAATATTTCCAACAATGCTTATCAACCAATATCACATAACAATGATGCTCATGTTCTTTTCAAACCCTAGTTCAAGTTCTTCACTCAACAACTCACTTCAACAACAATGCTTATAAGACAATTTTCACATAACAATGTGAAAGCATGAGATTCCGGGCGAAGGAAACACTAATTGCGATGCATTCAAAATCAAATACGCTTAAGTCCTAGAAATGTAAATTGTATGAAATGAAAGAAATGCATTGGAAGAGACACAAGAAAATGAATAAAACACAGCCCTTTCATTAAACTTTCTTGATCTCTGTTACAAATACGCCTCTTCCCTTTTCAGGGGCTAGGAGCGTTAAAAGAATTTGACTACAATCGAGACTTAAGGTTCCTCTTTTCGCGTGACCACACTTGAAATGGACGGGCCAAGATGATTTCGTCGCTGATGTCGATGAGTCTTTGACTTCTGTTTCTCCTCCTACGAACAAAGAAACAACGAAGATGTCAGTAGCACCTGCTGCACATAAGAAGTGTTTGTTCTCTAAAATCGCCAAAAGATGCATGCAAACATTTGTCTGAAATAGTGAGTAAAATGGCTCTAAATGACCTGAAAACCTGACAGAGGACAGAAAACATCACCAGAAGGCCACTGCCACTGATACAGTTGGCCAATCTACCTTCAACTAGAATTCGTCCCTGGGCAGGATGAATTCTGACTGCAATTCGTCCCTAGGTGGGACGAATTCTTCTATGTTGGAAAAGCCGACCTGATGCTACTCCAATGTTGAATCCCGAGACCTGCAAAACGCTTGCAAACAGAGGGGTTATGTAATTGGGGCCATTTTGGGACGACCTAGATGGTCGGATTCTCCCAATTTGGCCTCTATCCTCGGGAATTCGATATCGCCACCTGCAAGTTAGTGAAACAACAAAGCGACACAAAGCATGATAAAATCTGATCAGAATGTTATGAAATTGAAGCTATGAATTCACCAAATAGAATAACACAAAATGCAACATGAACAAGTAATCTAGAATGCTTCAGAATAAAACTTAGAAAGTGCGGGGGTGCCCAAGTGGGCCTCCCACCGTTGGCACTTGATTTTGGAGCCAATCCACTAGGGATGGGCCCAAAACCTCTTAGGATTGGGATGTCTATGAATTGGTGGTGTAAGGTGGTCAAATGTTGGATTTGGGTTGGATGCACGCTTCCAAAAGCCACCCAATAACCTCCCTTGCAAAAGAGATTAGTGGATGTGAGAAGGTGAACCAAAAGGATGCAAGTGGGTATTCAATCGGACAGCACTTCGTTGCTTAGAATCACCTCCAATCTGTCCTTTGGGTGAGAAAAGTCTCACCTTTTATAGACCCATGGGGTCTCTTTTGAGAGGGAAGCATAAGCGCCATGTGTTGGTCATAGGTGCCATGTGGCAGTCAAGTCTTCCCATGAGGGAGGGGAGTCCTCCATGACTTGGGCTTTCATAATCGCCCTTGTGACAGTCCTCTAACGGCCTATCTGTCCACCCACACACGCATGCAAGGCAGGAGTCATCAACTGACTGTCCTGGGCTGCCACTTGGCACCATTCTTCTTTTTTCCCATTAAACTTGGAATTCGTCCTTGGGTGAGATGATTTCAGAATTCGTCCCTGGGTGAGACAAATCCCAGTTAGTATTCGTCCCTGGGTGAGACGAATACTGAGTAAAGTGTCTAAATGTACCAAATTGCCTCTTAACCTTACAAAATTGCTATGAAAGTGGTTAGGACCACTGTTTGACCTCTGAGGGCTGCCCTGGGGGGCTGTGTTTGTCAAAGCGATCAGTGTTTGCAGTCACATAATCGGATTGGTGCTGTTTTGGTGTCTATAGATGCCCCTTTTTGGGATGCGTTGTGCATAGCACAACGTCGAGCAAAAATAGATAACCAAAGAACTAATGATTAGGGTTTCTTGGTAACCTAGCCAAATTTTGATGCCCCAAGCATGGAAAGGGCATGCATTCTTGAATCCTTGCTTCTGAAGAGCTAGGGAGTTTGATTTCAAGTGTTAACCTATTTTGGTGAGGTGTGACTTGAGCTTGGACATTGATCAGTTATGATTAGGCAAAGGGCGCAACCTTTTATCCTCAGGGGAACCTTGTGTTCATGATTCATGAAATGCCAAGTGTTTGATTGATTTGATTGTTGCTTGTTTACTGCCCCAAGCAGGAGCGTAATTGTCTTTGTCAATGAATCTTTGAATGCATGTCATTTTCCTTAATTGGGTGTGTGATTGTTGATTGGTGACTAAGTGTGACTACCCCCTCAAGCAACGAATCAATGAGGGAATTACCTTTATGAGAAAAGCGACGAGTCACTTGACCAAAGATGACTTGTGCAAGGGTGCCTTTAGATGTTTTACCGTTTAAGAATGTGTAATTTTTCCAACATTTGGACCTATTTTTGGTGGGTGGTAACCCTTTTTGCAATGCTATTCGAGCTGAAATTGGTGAAAATCCGTCTTCCCATGGAGCGGTCCGGCTAAAGTAGCCTTCTTAGGGAGTAGGATAATGACAATTTGTGACCCCAACGTCTGTTTTGTATGCCAAGAGGTTAAGTGCAAGAGCACTTGTGTCCGGCAATGCTTATTGCTTTGTTTTTATGTTGCATTTTGTTGTTTTTGAGTGGGTTTTGACCCTTTTTTGTGATGTCGTTTGGGGGTGAAATTGTCGAAAATCCGTCTTCCCGTGGAGCGGTCCAGCTATGATAGCCTTCTTAGGGAGTAGAATAGTGACAATGTAGACCCCGACATCAGTTTTTTTTATGCCATTGAATGTCAGGCACAAAGGTGCCTTTGTTCGGCACTTTTATTGCTATTGTTTGTGGATATTTGTTGTTTTTGTTGTTGTGATTTTCTTGCTTTGTGTATATGTCATAATTTCATGTTATGCACAATGATTGAAGTTGATGGATACATGCTACTTTATATTGACGTATGCATATGGTGTGATAAATGCGATTGTTGTATGTTGATTTATTTTGATGGATGCATATGCTATGATGAATGCAAATTTTTTTGATTTATATGTGATATGCAGAGATGAAATGGATGAATGGGATTTGTGATGTTTGGCTATGGCACCATAGGCTGTTTAGGACTCTTTTTATTTTATTTTTAGGCGATTGGTGTGATGCATGACTTTGTATGTATACATGTGGTTTTTCTCTTCTTCTTTTTTTTTGTATTTTCTGATGGTATTGTAAGGATGAAAAGTAGCATAGTTGGTTTAGAAATGTAGCTAGGGTTTCCTGAGACTCAGACAGTTTTTTAACTCACTAGCCATGACTGTACTTTATCTTACAAGACTTTTTGACCAAGGTATGAATCGAACTCATTTTTGGCCAAGCTATTTCACATCCCTGTGTGTGCAATTGAGTTCATTTATGTGGTATTTATCAGGATACCGCCAGTTCCAGATGGGATTTCAAGCTAACCTGTACTGAGGATCACCTAATTAGCTCCACTAACTCCTTTGTTGAATTCAGTTAGATTAATCTGTGATGTTATCCAGGATGCCATAAGCTAGCTCATTCACATGCAAACATTGATCTATACGCAAGTTAATGTGATAGATATATCTTCATGCGAGAAGTTTACCGCCAGTTACCGATAGGCTATCAACCAAATCGATACTGAGGCTTGCCTCATGACCTGTTAGAATGCTAAGAGTTCCAGGGATTCAAGTTCACTCCCTTCTTTTCTTCAATTGTATTGGGATACTTGCTCGTTTGTAGTGATAAGATCACTGTTTATTTTGATTTGTTTTTCTTTTGAGCAAGGGATTGGGGATATGGAGTGACGAAAATCACTATCGTTTGTGCCGTTTGATGTGTGCACTGTAGGATGTCAAATATTTGATTTTTGACGTTTTGCAAATTTTTGATGTTTTGCAACTATTGAGAACTAGGGATTCTTAGGGAATTGGGTAGGGAGGATGCTTGTCCTTTTGCCAACTCTCAGCATTCTTGGGGTCATTCGCACAGGGGGATGAGCATGATAACCGTTTCGCTTATGGTGACTTGGATTACCCTATAGGTTTCATCTTTCGTTCACACAACTTAGGAATTGTTTTATGTGTTTTAATTTGTGTTGGGATGTTACGTAACAAGGTGTATTTCAAGTGTAACTCTACCTTCGTAAAATCTGTCTGACTTGGTACATTACGTAGCTAAGGAGCAAAATGATGACTGAATCACGAAAACTCTTGATACATTAAAAGACCACTGACTCTAGTGTGGTAAAAGTGATGCATGGTGTTTTTGTTGTTTTGTAAAGTGGAACAGTGTGGAACAAGATGGACTAGCAGAGCAATTACAGCCTATGGTGCCTTTGACCTGTATGACCACAAATATGCAATGTATGGATGTAATTGTTTGATGCAGCTATGTATTTTTGTATTTTTGATGGATTGATTTTGGTGAATATGAAGATGAGATGCGAAAAAAATCTCTATTGATGAATTTGAGCATGCCTAAAAATGAAATGCAAATTTTTGTTGTTTTTGATGATTTTTGTTGTTTTTGAATTTTCTTGATTTTTGACCAAGCGATTGTGGAAATCCTTGGAGCATTTTTGGGATTTTGACCAAGCGATTTTAGAGATCCTTGGAGCATTTTTGGATTTGACCAAGCGATTATAGAATCCTTGGAGCATTTGGGGTGACCAAGTGATTGCGATAATCCTTGGAGCTTTTTGGGTGACCAAGTGATTGCGATAATCCTTGGAGCTTTTTGGGTGACCAAGTGATTGCGATAATCCTTGGAACGTTTGGGGTGACCAAGTGATTGCGATAATCCTTGGAACTTTTGGGGTGACCAAGTGATTGCGATAATCCTTGGAGTTTTTTGGGGTGACCAAGTGATTGCGATAATCCTTGGAGCTTTTGGGGTGACCAAGTGATTGTGGTAATCCTTGGAGCTTTTGGGGTGACCAAGTGATTGTGATAATCCTTGGAGCTTTTGGGGTGACCAAGTGATTGCAATAATCCTTGGAGCTTTTGGGGTGACCAAGTGATTGCGATAATACTTGGAGCTTTTTGAGGTGACCAAGTGATTGCGATAATCCTTGGAGCTTTTGGGTTGACCAAGCGATTGCGATAATCCTTGGAGCTTTTGGGGTGACCAAGTGATTGTGATAATCCTTGGAGATTTTTGGTTTGGATTATGGTTCTTCAAGGGATAGAGGTACCCCCAGCTTGATGGTCTTTGCGCTCCGGATCTGGCTCTGGAGGTATGGGCATGAATGGATCGGCCCTATGCACGGATAGGAGGACAGGGTCTGCCCTCGGTACTGATGTCATGATGGGATCTCGGGGTGGATGGTGCTCATCGTGGATTTGGAGCCATGGATCCAATACTTGGTCCCACCTTGCAGGGTCTACCCACCATTCATGCCCTAGCAGTATGCCCATCTGTCCCATTAGATCTTCATGAGTTAAAGGGCAATGATGTCGTCACGCATGTCTGAGATAGTCCATCTCAATCTCATCTTCTGAATCACTTTCAGAGACCCAAAAATGTTCATTTTATTCAGCAATTTTTGCTTGCGACGTTGAGGACCCTCCTTGTTCCAGTAAGTTAATCTAGTCCCATTGTGGTTGTTTCACTCTTGGTGGAGGGACCTGATTCCCTTGACACTGTATTGTTTCATCTGGAACCTCTAAGAGGAACAACTTCAGAAAGATGTCCGGAAGTCATTGATGTTCTCTTTGAGGATTAATCTCTGAACTTTCGCCTCTCTCTAGCAAAGGAGAGGGATTACTGCTATTTCCAGGGGTGTTTGTTGACCATGGGAGGTAGTCTCCCAATGTGTATTTTGTATTTGGATTGGCATACAGATCTTGTGCCAATCCCCCCTTACTGCCTATTTTTAGGCCTTGCATATTTTCAACCAAGATGTCTAAGGGCAGGGGGTGGTTGAACCCTACTCCTGACTTGTCATATGGCATCTGATATCTTGGTTGGCAAAGGACCCGCATCCCTTGCTCATATCTGCCTAGCCCGTATCCATGCAAATTGCATTGATCGAGATATTTTAGGGCAAAATTTGGGTTTGACAGATAGTTGATGTTTTCAACAAAAGGCTCTTTGTCTGCTTCCTTTTGTTGGCATGGTTCAAGACCATGATCAAGGCCCCCATACACGAAATTCGTCTGGTTTGGAGGGTAGCCTAGAGGAACAATTGTCCCTATGGGAAGGCGAGGTCTTCCCATGTCTTGTACTGACTCCAATGCTGGCGTCGCCACAACATTTTGCACTAAATATTCCACCAGGCCCGTACTGGCCATTTCAACAATGATTGTTGATGATTGGGTGGGAGGAAAAGGTAGTCCTTCCTGAGTCCATTCCATGTTTGGTGGTTTAGGAGTCTTAGTTTCTATTGTGCTTTGTGTTTCCTCTGTTGATACCATTGAAATTATGGGTAACCTTTCTTCTAAGGGTTTAACCTCTTCCATGATCTGTTTTCCCTTGTCCTTTTGTTGGGCCATGATAGGTGGTGTTGATGATGAAGGAGCAGGTGATGAAGTCTCACCTGGCTGGGATTTTGCCTTGTTGGTCACCAGTGGTGCCTGCGGTATTGGACCCTGTTTAGATGGATTTAACTGGAAATCCAAATGTGTTGAAGGGAGGGTCGATTGAGGCATGAATTTTACTGCATTGCAATACTTAAAGGGCTCTAAGTCCATTGGGACTACATGTATTTCTCCTTCATAAGCATACTTTAAGCACTAGTGGGCGATCGAAGGGACACACTTCATGTCCCTGATCCAAGGCCGACCTAGCAGTATATTATAAGCCATCTCACCTTCTAACACATGGCACAGTGTAGGTATTGAATTTTGTCCTACCTGGACAGGCAGAACAACTGTACCGACTATCGAGCATATTGCATTGTTAAAAGCTCGTAGTGTATACGTGGAGGCTGTGATGTGAGAGGCTGGCAACTTCAAATGTTTTAAGGCTGCAGTAGTAATGATGTTACTAGACGAGCCAGTATCTATCAACACCCTCTTGTACGGAATCCCATTGACCCACACGATAATGTGCAGGGGTGGATCTGCCATGTCATTCGATATCGTTTTGACCTCATCTTCTCTGAATGTGATGATCGGCTTCGTACATTGTTTCACATGTCCCACGAAGTTGTTGAAAGAATTTGTTTCATGAGGCTATAATTCGATGGCTTTTAAAATGTCCATAAGAGCTTCCATATGGGGTGCTGACTATTGAATAAGCTCGTAAATGGACAGCCTAGCCGATGTGGTCCACAAAATCTGTGTGAGTTTGGTTCGTATCGTGACCTCGGGTCTAGGCAGAGGCAACTGCATTGGGCATTGTTGAGGCTGCGATGTTGTCGGAACTTCCCTCGTAGCTACCTCGGGGGCAACTGTTGGGTACCTTCTGTTCCCTTTTACTATGCTAATCATTCCCACAAATCCCTGCATGGGAAGATTTTATCGCACCTCGTTAATCTGGAGTGGTTTTGCCTGTGCCTCATGGGCAGGCAAAGGGTCCTTGAATACCCCCATTTGTTGATTGTTTGGCGCTATGGGGTTGTCCATGGCCAATGTTCTATTGTCAATCAAATCTTGGATTAATTCTTTGAACTTCCAGAGATCCATTCAAGTCGTGTCCTCTGCGCCTATGGAATCTATAATACAATTCCTCTCTGTATCCCCTAGGCTTAGGAGCATTAGGGTCTATATTTTGGATTTTTGGCAGAGTGACTAAATTTTTCGCTGACAAGCGATCAAATAGGGAGTCCCTGGACTCCGTGTAAGGGGTGAATTGTCGCCTAGGATGACGCTGTTGATTCTGCTCCTATCTTCTATTATCTCTTTCATAAGTAGGAGGCACTGCCTGGTAATTAGCCTTTTGAGGCTGCATTTCTGGCACAGGCGTGGGAACATTTATCGCAACTTGGTTGACTACAGCGTGTTGTGATTGTGTTGTCCCGGTCTTAGTGGTTTTATTCCACTCTTTCTTTTTAGGCTTGGCGATTGCGCCTTCGCCTATCTTAATCTCTTCTATAACTCTGGCTTGCGCCAAAGCTTCTTCTAAGCTGTCGTATAACCAGAGATTGATTTTAAGCAACTTTTTGCGAACATCTGTGTGAGATCAGACATAGGGGGATGATAGGGTAACTTAGAAAGCAAAGCTCTCCATCGATTCCCATATGCTGCCATTGTTTCTTCCTCAAATTGCCTGAGGCTCACCAGATCACTCAGTGATGCCTTCTTCCTTGTGTTGAAGGCAAAGCATTCAAGAAACGCATCTACTAATTGATCTAAGTTGCTTATGCTATGTTTAGGTAGTTGTGTGAACCAATCCGAGGCAGGGCTTGCGAATGTGGTTATGAACGTTCTAAGCAACAATGCGTCATTATCTTGGATGCCGAAGCATTGGCTTAGAAATCTTGTAACGTGTTCTTGTGCGTCCTCTTCACCTTTAAATATTGCCAATTGAGGCAATTTGAAGTGCTCAGGGTAAAGAGGTGTAGGCATTGAGGGATGCACCGAATTACTACGGAGTTGACGTAATGTGGGTTTTTGATGCCCAGTAGCCTTTGTCTCCACAGACTCCAAACGCTCTAATAGCGCTTGGTATGCATCAAAATATTTTATTTCTTCCTCTCTTGTTCGCTCCCATTGTAAGTTATGGTAAACTGGGGGCCTATGGAGGGGTGGCCGAATGGCAATCCTCCTGCCTTGATGGGGAGTTTCAGCATATTCTATTTCTGTTTTGTACTCATCATAAAGTTCTTGAGGAGTCTCTAGTTGAGACCTATGACCTTGATTGAGTCCTTGCTGAAGGTACCCATCATTGTTTTGGGGAGTGGCCTCCCTCTCGGGTCTGTAAGACCTCAGAGGCAAAGCTTGACGAGGTTGTGGAGACCTGTCCTGCACCAACGAATTATGCCTCTCATATTGTTTGGCCCTTTGGATGCGAGGGGTTGGCTCCCTCTCAGGTAGTTCATAGCGTAACTCATCCGCTTTGTGTTGCATGCGCTCTCTATCCAAGCGGTGTCGGTACTCTATCTCCTGATGACTTTGTTTAAGCCGCGTGATTTGGGCTTGACGGGTGGCCTGTCTAGCAACTATCGGGTCAATTTGGTCTACCCTATTTTTCTCAGGAGGTTTGAATGTTTCTCCTATGTGTTTGCCTCGAGTTTGCTGATCTAAAGTTTCAATGGATCGCTTCCGTCTGTCGAGGTGGGAAACATGTACTCGAGGCTCTGGCCTTGATGTATGATCATGATACCTAGCAAGTGCAAAAACGCAAGGTTCTCGTGTTGTTTGTTGTCCTCGAGGAATGCGATGGCTTTCCTCGTACTCTCTTTCATGGGTTTGGACGGGGCGGGTGGAGTTAGCTCACCCTGTGTAAGGAGCCCTGTGATCCAAATTTTGTCTTTCTGTCTTGATGGGAGGTAAAGAAGAGACGCCATATCCACGTTGTCCCTCCAAATGGATAGTGTGCCTCTCTAGCGCTCCATCGCGCTGTGGCCACTCATGTCTAACCTCAGAAGGTGATTCTTTGTTTACATCAAGGTCTACATGTAGGGCATCTTCTCGAAAGGGGCTGCTTTGAATGGGCATACCCCACCGAGGATTCTGAATCAAATTCTTTTGTAGTCCAGACCGATAAGGCGGTATGACCAAGTCCTCAGGACTGAAGCAAATGCGACTTGTGCCTGCTTCTTGTGTACCTTTCGGAGCTTCTGCCCTTGATTGGGCTTGGCTACGGGTGTACACCATTGTGTTGCTTCTATACTATCTAAGTAGATTTTTATCTCGTTTATGATGATTTTTTTTTTTTTTGTCTACACTAAGCAGAATTAAACACACGCATACACAAACCGTGATTATCTCTTTTAAGGATTATTGGTTTGCCCTAAACTGGTTTAGTGCATTTTGATGTTTTTTTTTTGTTTTTGTAGGTTTTGAAGAACGTTTAAATGCATTATGATGGCTCATATAACTCCCAAAATGGTCACCCCTTCAATATACCAACCAGGCCGATATACCAACCTCTCTATATACCCGCCCTTACGATAGGGAGACTATAGGTACGTGAGAGCAGAAGGTATGTGGTACATAGGTGGTACAAAAGGGGGATTGTCCTGTTAATGGCACCTACCATAGAAGACTTATCCTCGCGTGCATGGGAATCACCCCAGCGACACTCGGTCAGCTTTCGTCAGGATTTACGCCTAACAATAGTTGACAATTGGGGAAATGGATGCAAAGCTAAGCCAAGGTGGTGATGAACCCACCGCTGGTCTTGCTCAAGGGCTGGGGTCTTATGACCAACTCCTTGGTTTAAAGTTATTGCGTGGAGTGTGTGGGATTCATTTTATTTAACAAAAATGAAACAATCATAAATGACTTTCCCTAGGCAATGCAGGATAAAATGAAAAAAGTTAAAGAAATAGAAACATAAACATAAAATTTAATAGAGATTATGAAAATCCCTACCTCTTCTCTGCCTAGACCGGTTGCTTCTAAAATTTTGCTCTAAAAATCTACAGGCAGGAATTCGTCCCTCTGTGAGACGAATTGCAGAACAGAATTCGTCCCTGATAGAGACGAATTTGAATTTGTCTCAGGGTCAGACGAATTACAGTAAAGAATTCATCACAGCCAGAGATGAATAGCAGTCTGCAACAAAAAAATGTACCTATCAAGCATAAACACAAAAATTTAATCAGTTTTTGTGATTTTAAAACCAGGGGACAGCGTCCCACCATGATCACCACTGAAAGCACGAGATTCTGAGCGAAGGAAACACTAATTGCAATGCGTTCAAAATCAAATACGCTTAAGTCCTAGAAATGTAAGAGACGCATTGGAAGAGACACAAGTAAATGGATAAAACATAGCCATTTCATTAAACTTTATTGATCTCTGTTACAAATACGCCTCTTCCCTTTTCAGGGGCTAGGAGCGTTAAAAGAATTTGACTACAATCGAGACTTAAGGTTCCTCTTTTCGCATGCCCACACTTGAAATGGACGGGCCAAGATGATGCCGCCGCTGATGTTGATGAGTATTTGACCTCTGCTGCTCCTCATGCAAACAAAGAAATAGCGAAGATGTCAGTAGCACCTACTGCACATAAGAAGTGTTTGTTCTCTAAAATCGCCAAAAGATGCAGGCAAACATTTGTCTGTAATAGTGAGTAAAATGGCTCTAAATGACCTAAAAACCTGACAGAGGACATAAAACATCACCAGAAGGCCACTGCCACTGAGACAGTTGGCCAATCTACCTTCAAATGGAATTTGTCCCTCGGCAGGACGAATTCTGATTGCAATTCGTCCCTGGGTGGGACGAATTCTTCTATGTTGGAAAAGCCGACCTAATGCTGCTCCAATGTCAAATATCGAGACCTAAAAAATGCTTGCAAACAGAGGGGTTATGTAATTGGGGCCATTTTGGGATGACCCAGATGGTCGGATTCTCCCAATTTGGCCTCTATCCTCGGGAATTCAATATCGCCACCTGCAAGTTAGTGAAACAACAAAGCGACACAAAGCATGATAAAATCTGATTAGAATGTTATGAAATTGAAGCTATGAATTCACCAAACAGAATAACAAAAAATGCAACATGAACAAGTAATCTAGAATGCTTCAGAATAAAACTTAGAAAGTGCGGGGGTGCCCAAGTGGGCCTCCCACCGTTGGCACTTGATTTTGGAGCCAATCCACTAGGGATGGGCCCAAAACCTCTTAGGATTGGGATGTCTACGAATTGGTGGTGTAAGGTGGTCAAATGTTGGATTTGGGTTGGATGCACGCTTCCAAAAGCCACCCAATAACCTCCCTTGCAAAAGAGATTAGTGGATGTGAGAAGGTGAACCAAAAGGATGCAAGTGGGTATTCAATCGGACAGCACTTCGTTGCTTAGAATTGCCTCCAATATGTTCTTTGGGTGAGAAAATTCTCACCTTTTATAGACCCATGGGGTCTCTTTTGAGGGGGAAGCATAAGCGCCATGTGTTGGTCATAGGTGCCATGTGGCAGTCAAGTCTTCCCATGAGGGAGGGGAGTCCTCCATGACTTGGGATTTCATAATCGCCCTTGTGACAGTCCTCTAATGGCCTATCTGTCCACCCACACACGCGTGCGAGGCAGGAGTCATCAACTGACTGTCCTGGGCTGCCACTTGGTGCCATTCTTCTTTTTGCCCGTTAAACTTGGAATTCGTCCTTGGGTGAGACGATTTCAGAATTCATCCCTGGGTGAGATGAATCCCAGTTAGTATTCGTCCTTGGGTGAGACGAATACTGAGCAAAGTGTCTAAATGTACCAAATTGCCTCTTGACCTTACAAAATTGCTATGAAAGTGGTTAGGACCACTGTTTGACCTCTGAGGGCTGCCCTGGGGGCTGTGTTTGTCAAAGCGATCAGTGTTTGTAGTCACATAATCGGATTGGTGCTGTTTTGGTGTCTACACAATGATACTCATGTTCTTTTCAAACTCTAGATCAAGTTCTTCACACAACAAATGGCTTCAACAACAATGTTTATAAGACAAGGTTTTTACAACTCTTTATTTTAGAAAACCTTGAAACATTAACTCAACACACTCAATAAGGAAACCCTAATTAAGTCCTTTTTCACTCCAAACTTATTTCTAGAAAACCAACCAATCAACTCAATTATGGAAGAATGTGCTCATACCTTTTTCTTGATGATGAAGGAACCTAAAACATTAGCCACAACCACAAATTTTTTTTTGCCTACCTCAAAGGAGTTAGAAGATACTAAACTCTCTCAAAGATACAATGCAAAATATCAAAACACACATACACCTTATCACTTCATCTTAAAGAAAGCATGCATCAACATATACAAAAATTATTGATCAAATACACCTTATGATCTCCCAATTAAAATAATATTCAATACCAGAAATAATGTCAATACAATCTCCTTTTCAAACTAACTCAATGGCAACAAGTTCTCTTAAATTTAATCACTCTTCAATTCACATTTTGATAAATAAAAAATGTCACAATAACTTTATTTAAAATAAAGTTCAACACCTTATTCCTTCATTAAAACAAAAATTACTAATTAAAATAAGCACCTTTTCATAACCTCTTATAGCTCCCTAAAACTTATGTTTACACCTTAGGCAATTTAAAAATAATGCAAAATTTATTACCTCCACCTAGGTGAGATTCAAACCCTCAACGTAGCCTCCTCATGCGTCCTAGCCGCGGCCTCAGCTACCGTGACCATTAGATGCTCGTTTGAAAACCAAAGAGCACCACATGCTTTATAATATATTTTGCTGGTACCCACTCAAAAAGAAACTCACATCCTTCCTCAATGCTTCAACCTTAACACTACCAACACGCTCTTGTCGTGAATCGAACGTGGACCACTCTGCACCCATGCACCTTAACTCATGATTGCTTGCCACTAGGCCACATTGCCTCGGTGGATATGAGGGTTTAGCCCTCGATGCCCTTATTGCTTTTGTTGGTGCTTAAGACAAAGAGTTTATCTTCTTCCTCGCATGAATTTTCACCACAACACTTGCCTCTTTAATTTCTTTTGAACGAAGGATGGTCTCAATGCCACTAAGGCATATACTTTATATACCAATTACCTCCATTAATTTTGAACATAAACACCTTCAAAATTTTAATAATTAATTTATAAATTATTTAAATTCTTTAGAATTTAAATTTTATAAATTAATTTTTAAATCCTTTTTGGATTTATTAAAGCCCTCTTTGATTTTACCACTTTGTATAAATAATATTTATTTATAAAATTTAAATTCAATTTGAATTTAAATATTTTATAAAATAAATATTAAAACCTCCTTTAGCTTTTCAAAAAACTTCCTTTGGTTTTTATGAAAAAACTATTATTTTGCTCATTCATGGTTTTAATAAAAACCCTCCTACTTATGCTTCCACATAATATTAAAAATATTATGAAGCTCTTTTGCCATTAAAATTTACATTATTTCTTGACATATTCCTTGACATCAATGACAAATTCGTTCCTTGACATCAATGACAACTTTGAATCAAAATGTCCAACAATCTCCCCCTTTGTCATTGATGGCAACCCAAATTATTTTTACTAGAAACTTAACCTTTTCTTGGTTCTGATACCCCTAGGACATTTCTTCTCATGTCTCAATGCTCTTGTCAAATCTCTCCTCTTTAATCAAATACCAAATCTCTCCCCCTTACTCAAATTTCTCCCCCATTGACATTAATGGCAAAGGGTCACCTTTGGGGCTCGAGGCTAGGAACGAGTCTCTTAGCTTCGCCCCTCCCCCACCTCCTCTCAAGGTGGTTAATTCTAGGTTGGGAGTATTTTTACTCCCAGAAAGCACTTGTGTTTACCTTTGTCTTATTTTCTTCTTATCTAATCCTTTTGATTCCTTTGACTATTCCTTTCCATGTCCATGTTCCTGTCCATGTCCATTTTATTGTTCCTATTCATGTTCTTGTTTATGTTCATATCAATGTTCACGTTCTTTTTCATATCCATGTTCCTGTTCATATCAACATTCATTTTCCTATTCCTGTTTCTATTCATATTTGATTCTGGAATGTCTGCTCTATACCACTTTGTTGTATGTCCATAATTATTGCACTTATAACACTTAATGCTATTATTTATTGGAGATGCTAATATCTTAGGATTTCTCCTAGTGAAGCCATATCCTCTTCTATCATGAACCCTAAAATTCATTGCCTTGTTACTGAACTGATTACATGAGTAGCAATACCCATATAAAATTTGTTTGTTCCCATATTCTTGTCTTTCATGTGTCTTGCACTGTGAAGTCAGGTGCTCAAACCTGTGACATGAAAAACATCTTCCATTGAAGTTTCCTTGTCTTGACCTCATTGGTCTCTTAGTCTTTATTGACCTATTCTGATTGTTGTTCCATCTGTTTCTTCTTGGTGCATTATTCCTGTCCTTGTTGAAATTTATGTTGTCCAACTCATCCTCAGATGTATTATTTTATCTTACACTATCTTCTTATGAAGTGTCTTCTCATTCAGAACTTGAGGTTGACTTTCCTTCCCATTTCTTTTATTCCTGTTCAAATCCAAGACCTATCTTGCATGATGTAGGCTTTTGTATCTTGATCAACTTATCTAAGTTCTTTGAGCTATTTTTGAAACCTTGTAGCTTGAATTTGGATTTTTTAACTTCCAACCTTAACGAAGATACTTCTTGTTCTAGCTTTTCACATTATAAGACTTTTGCTTCTAGCTTATCCTTGAACTTATTTTTTTTAACATTTAATTTGTCTATATCCTCTATAAACATTCTTCTGTCTTCATCACATTCTTAAAACTTATATTCTAATTTAGAGTTTTTCTTTCTTACCTTCATTATTGTTCCAAGAGTATAAATAAGTTCTCCCTTGAGACCATATTCTTATTTATCTTATTCTTCCTCTATTTGTTTGCCTTTGTCCACATATTTATTTTATTTTGAATTTTCTTCTATAGGATCACTTTTCTTCTTCTTCTAGTGCCATTAGAATATTCTCTTTTGGTATTTCAAGTGCATACTCATATTCATAATCACTGAAACTATAACTATTACATGTACAACTATCTTCAATATGTCCAAAGTTACCACATCTAAAACACTTGAGGACTATTGGTGATCTTCTCTTGACATCCTTTTCTTCAATCATGAATAGAACTTCATCTCTATCATTATCTAAAAAACTAGCATCTCTAGCATTTGAGTATGTACTTGCCTTATCCGCATAGTAGCTCCTATTTTGCCTTTGAAATAACTTCATTCCTTGTCTACTTTGTCCATACTTGCTTTTCTTTTGGTGCCAATATCTTTCTGATTCCCTATTTTTGTGATCCTATTTTTCTTCATCATTGTTATTCTTTGCTTCTTGACAATCAGTTGCACAGTGACCATACTTTCTACAATTGAAATATTTAACGGATTTTATATCTCTAGATCTTATTGAATCCTTATTCCTTCTGCCATAATTAGCTTCATCATGACTAAATGACTCATTGATTGATTCTGAATTTTTATCCTTTGTCTTCTTAATTGCTTTGATGTTTGCTTCCTTCTAGGTATTAGGTTCTTTTGTTATCATCTTAAAATTTGTAAGAATACGAAGCAACATATCTCTTGTCAAATAATCACCATCCTTTGATTCTTCTATATCTGAAATATTTTCACTAAACCTTGGTGGAAGAGACTTTGAGATATTATCACAAACATATGATTCATCCACATTAAGTCCAAGTCCTTGCATAACATTAACAACCTCATCTACCCAAAGTAGATAAAAACTAATGTCTTCCTCATTCTTCATTCTTAATTCTTCAAATTGCCCTTTGAGATTTCGTATCTTTGCTTTCTTGACACCTTTATCTTCTTCATATATACTTTACAACTTATTCCACATTTCATTTGCAGTTTGAAAATGCATAACTTTTATAGACTCTGTTCTATGCAAACCTCTCAAAAGTGCATTCATTGCTTTTGAATTGTATTTTTATAGAATATTACCTCCCTTATCTGTAGGTGGATCAACTAAGGGGGCATATCCATTTTCAATTGATTCCCAAATTTCATTTCCAAGTGCCTTTAGATAAATCTTCATTCTTAAACTCTAATATATATAATCACTTCCATCAAGTATTGGTGTTGTATTATATTATGACCATTATTAGAATCTATTATGTTCTTGTAAGCTTTTCCTTCAAGTTATTAAACTCTTTCGAAGGAACCCGCTCTGATACTAATTGAAGAACACAAGCTTATACTAAGAGGGGGATGAACAGTATAAGACCAATTTTTACTTTTCTTTCCTAATCAATATTATTCAATGTACAGATAGCAATATCAATAGCAATAATCAAAGCAATGCATAAATAACCACACACAATAGAGACACCATAATTTATGTGGTTCACCCAATGTGGGCTACTCCACGAAGAAAATATTTCACTAAAATTTTCTCAATCAATCTCTTGGGAATCCTTTCCCTATTACAATATTTATGGACCTCTGTCCAAAGGAGATACCAATCCTCTAAATCAAGTTTGTGGATCTCTATCCACAGGAGACACCAATATCCTAATCTTTGCTCTGGTTGGTGATCCTCTAGAAGACATCCACCTCCACTGCCCTTAGCAAATGGAACTCTATCCACAGAAGACACCTGTCTTCACTACTCTGGCTGGAGATATCTATCGTCAACTCTATCACCTCCAAATATTTGTCCTAAATTTACACTAAACACAGTCCTTTGATTTAGCACAAATCTATCCTAAATCTATCCATAATATCTATCCTCAAGTCTTAACTCAAAGCTTGACTCAATATCATAATTAACTCTGTTGGATATACCCCAAACCTTAGCTCAAGGTTTGAACAAATAAATCAATCAACTCTACTCTTAATTCTTCTCAAAAATTTGTCTCAAATATGCCTTGTAAGCTTTCACAAAAGATCACACTAATATTTCCTCAAGTTCTTTCTATAACTTATCCAATATGCTCTACAAGTCCTCACTAGAACTTATCTAGATCTGCTCAATAAGTTATCTCAAGAACTTATCCAAATTTTCTATCAATCTGTATTGTAAGCTTTCATAAAAGCTTACTCAAATCTATCCACAAGTCTTCTCAAAGACTTACCTCAAATTTGCTCAACAAGTCCACACTAGAACTTATCCAATCTCATAGAAACATAAAGAGAATTGTTAGAGACTCAATATGTTCTATACTCATCACAATGCTCAATCACTTTCAATCACTCTTTTAGAAACATACAGAGAATTGTTAGAGACTCAATATGCTTCAACTCAATACTCAATCACTTTTTAAAATCAATTTAGAATATATAATAGTCTATTTTATGGAACTTGAAGAATCACTTCACACATCCATTTGACTAGGCTCAACCAACTCTACTCAACCAATCACTCAATGAAACAATCCTTGCTTAAAAACCCTAGTCCAAGCATATGATCCTTTACTCAAAATGTTTCCAACAATGCTTATCAACCAATATCACATAACAATGATACTCATGTTCTTTTCAAACCCTAGTTCAAGTTCTTCACTCAACAACTCACTTCAACAACAATGCTTATAAGACAATTTTCACATAACAACAATCCTCATGTTATTTTTAAACCCTAGATCAAGTTCTTCACACAACCAATGGCTTCAACAATAATGCTTATAAGATAAGGTTTTAACAACTATTTATTTTAGAAAACCTTGAAGTATTAACTCAACACACTCAATAAGGAAACCCTAATCAAGTCCTTTTCACTCCAAATGTATTTTTAGAAAACCAACCAATCAACTCAATTATGGAAGAATGTACTTAGACCTTTTTCTTGATGATGAAGGAACCTCAAACATCTGCCACAACCACAAACACTTCTTTGTCAAGCTCAAAGGAGTTAGAAGATACTAAACTCTCTCAAAGATACAATGCAAAATATCAAAACACACATACACCTTATCACTCCATATTAAAGAAAGCATCCATCAACATATACAAAAATGATTGACCAAATACACCTTATGATCTCCCAATTAAAATAATATTCAATACCAAAAATAATGTCAATACAATCTCCTTTTCAAACTAACTCAATGGCAAGAAGTTCTCTTAAATTTAATCACTCTTCAATTCACCTTTTGATAAATCAAAAATGTCACAATAACTTTATTTAAAATAAATTTCAACACCTTATTCCTTCATTTAATCAAAAATTAATAATTAAAATAAGCACCTTTTCATAACCTCTTATAGCTTCCTAAACCTTATGTTTACACCTTAGACAATTTAATAATAATACAAAATTTATTACCTCCACCTAGGTGAGATTCAAACCCTTGATGTAGCCTCCTCGTGCATTCTAGCTGCGGCCTCGACTGTCGTGAGTGTTAGGTGCTCATTTTAAAATTCAAAGAGCACCACGTGCTCTATAATCTCTTTTGCTAGCACCCACTCAAAAAGAAACTTGCATCCTTCCTCGATGCTTCAAACTTAACACTGCCAAAATGCTCTTGTCACAAATCGAACGCAGACCACTCTGCACCCACATGCCTTAACTCACGATCGCTTGCCACTAGGTCATGCTGCCTCGGTGGATATGAGGGTTTAGCCCTCGATGCCCTTATTGCTTTCACTAGCACTTAAGACAAAGAGTTTGTCTTCTTCCTCGCACAAATTTTCACCACAACACTTGCCTCTTTAATTTATTTTGAACGAAGGATAGTTTCAATGCCACTAAGGCATATACTTTATATACCAATTACCTCCATTAATTTTGAACGTCGGCGCCTTCAAAATTTTAATAATTAATTTATAAATTATTTAAATTCTTTAGAATTTAAATTTTATAAATTAATTTTTAAATCCTTTTTGATTTATTAAAGCCCTCTTTGATTTTACCACTTTGTATAAATAATATTTATTTATAAAATTAAAATTCAATTTGAATTTAAATATTTTATAAAATAAATATTAAAACCTCCTTTAGCTTTTCAAAAATCTTCCTTGGGTTTTTATGAAAAACATTTTATTTTGCTCATTCATGGTTTTAATAAAAACCCTCCTACTTATGCTTCCACATAATATTAAAAATATTATGAAGCTATTTTGTCATTAACCTTTGCATTGTTCCTTGACATATTCCTTGACATCAATGACAACTTTATTCCTTGACATCAAAGAGATCTATCGTCTCTTCAGTCTGTGAGAAAGCCTCTTTCATTAGAAGAAATATCTCTTAGGGATATTTGGGTTTGCGGTCTCTATCAAGATTTAGGAGGATGAATTTGGGTTAGATCTCATTGGTCATGAAGCTCGAATAATTATTTGTAAACTCAAGGGGAAAGGATGAGCTAAAAGGACACATTAAAAATTGGTAAACCAATACAAAATTCCAAGTAACTCTCATACCCAAAAATTTCTTTTTTTTTGTTTTATTTTTTAATTTAGTGGATAGAGATAGGGTAATGAATTATAGATTTAATTGTTTTTTCGAACAAAGGGGTGTCTATATAAGACCTTAGACTCCTAGTTTCAACACCTTTATAGAAGAAGTTAATGACTTCCTAATATGGATGAATATTTATGATATCCCTATGGATTTTTAGGAAGAGAAGATATTCACCAACATTGGTAATGCCATTTGTGCATTTTTGTATATGGATGCCCAAACAGAGAAAAATTTATCTAGTAAAATTAGTGAGTAAAGAAAGATTAGTTGTTTGGATGGATGTTTAATTCTTGGGCCTCAATCCATTACTATCTCCTCAAGCAAAGGGGAGTAGATCCAAACTATTGAATATGAAAACTTCTCCCTATGATGTTATGGCTATTAGCAATATGACCACTGAAGAAGAGATACCCGATCATCCGATCATGCCTTGATTCCTCCTTGATGGAGGAGAAGGCTCTGCATGTGAATGATTTGAAATCTTCAAATATCCTAGTTCAAAAATAGAAGCTCATGCGAGTAACAAAAGATTCAACCCCAAAAGAAGAATTTGAATCAGATCATTAATAAAATCCACATGGTTACTAAAGACCATCCATACGGTTTCATGAAAAAATTAGCACCTCAGATGGTATTCTTGAAGCTAATTATGAAATAATTGATGATGATCAATTTTTTGAATTTGAAGATCCTAAAGAATGTGTTACAACTAGATATTACCTCAAGAGCTTGAAGTGCAAAATGCGTAGATCTTGCCACTCTAAAGGAGGAAGAACATCTACTATAGAAGAAAAATAGAACTAATTTCCTCTTTGGTGAATGACTCTTAAAAAAGAGTTGATTATGGAAACTTAGCAGTTTGAAGAAGATGAGAATATCTTTGATAAAAAACAAAGATAGATATACTTTAATTAATTTGTTAGAAATGTAATAAAAACAATGTAGTAATTTATTTTGTAATGGAGAGTCCCCAATAAAAACCATACATAACTTAATTAAAATATATATATATATATATATATATATATATATATATATATATATATATATTTCAGATTTTTGTTTATTATATTATTAAAATGACCACATTCACTTAAATAAGATCTAATAACAAATATTTGTACACCATTCTATGGTATTATGTATCTAGACTAAAATAAAATTCTACCACATTAAAAACTACTTTCCAACATCACTACTCAAGAACTATATCAAAGATTTAGCAAGAGTGCTTATATTTTTATTTGTTAATTTAATTTAATTTTTTAAAGTATATAATTAAGGTTTTTATTTATTATAATTATATTATTAAAATCATTAATATTTATAATGTGTTATTTTTTTTTTAATTTTAAAAAGTTTTAAATATTTTTTGCTTGTTAATTTAATATATAACTATTATAAAAATAATATACAATTTAATTTTGAGGATTTTATTTATTATATTATTAAAATTATTGGCATGGGCGCACAACAGCCGAGTGGACATAATAGCAAATATTTGTACACCATACTATGGTAGTGTGTATCTAAACACACTAAAAACTAATTTCCAACTTAACTACTCAAGAACTATGTCAAGGATTTTGCGAGTTAGGATTGTGCTTATATTTTTATCTATTTTTTTAGGTATATAATTAAGGTTTTTAAATATTTATTTATTTTTGGTTAGGTTAGTATGAAAAATCTCGGCAAATAGAAGAATTGGGAATTTTTTTTATTATAATTATATATTTTTATGTTATGCACAATTTCATTTTCAAACAATTTCATTTTAAGACTTTTATTTATTATATATATTTTTGAAATGGTCATTGTTTTCAATTTTATGTATTGTTCTTTTATCTTAATGAGAACCATCAAACACCTATATCATCTTATCATATCCATACTTTCTAAATTCCAATAACTCTTTGGAAACATGTTTAAAACTTCATTAAAACCACCATGAAAATATTAATATGAGGTATAGTTGCTTCCTCCACCATTGGAAACCCTTCTAATTTATGGAATCTCATCAAGTAAAATACCTCTAACATAGGAAAATCTCCTCTCGCCAAATTATTTGGGCAACTTATACATGTTGGGAATTCAATGATATATAGTTGTTTAAGCCTCGCAAACTTATACAAGTCAACAAATATTTTTTTAAATATATCATAACCTTCCTAATAAATAAAATCTAGTGTTGGAATCCATGAAATATATTCTTCATTCTTTCCATTTGAGGGTATTTTAAACACAACTATAATTTTGGCATGACACTTATGTATGATCGTATATTTTACATCATTGTGAGATGTAAATAGAAACATTTGCATGTGATTTTTAGTTATCATTTTTATTTTATTCTTCCATTATTTCTAATCCATTGTTTTAGAATACTAATGTTATTATTTTGTTTGTTGAAAAATATATTGTATTATCGAAAAGGATAATAGTTACACTTATCACAAAAACAAACAGGTGGTATGGAAGCCCACCCCAAAATATCAAACTAATAATCTACCCAAAACCTTCAATAGGGATCTAGGCCTAACATAGGAGAACCTGAACTTAGAACAAAATAAGAATCTTTAAACCTTAACGAAAATGTGTAAATCACCAAGTAAAACTACCATGTAAATAGAAAAACTATTGATAATAGAAAGAAATTGTAAATATTAGCTCTGACCATGACCTAAAAATGAACCATGCATCACCTATGCAAAGTTGGGTCCTTTAGAATCCCAATATTGCACACAATGCCATTTAGAAATATTTAAATTTCTTGTTTTACTATGTAAGAAACTCCAAAGCATCGAAGCTATTATATTGAGAGTTCTCCAATTGAATACTCGAAATATGGGGTTATTTATTTGGGAAAAGTCTCCTTCTTTTGCTTGCCTGGGACTATGAATTATAGGGGAAGGAGGAGGAGAGTTTACCTTGGTGGCTAGTTTGGAACTCATATTAGTTGTTGTTGGGGTACGATTTTGAAGAGGCGGAGGGGCCTCAATAAGTATCATTTTTTTTATTATTGGTGGTATTGTACCTAGCTACTCTTTGATCCTTTTTGAAGGCTTTGGTGCTAAACTATCAACCTTTTTTGCTAGTTTGGAGTGTTGAGTTGTAGAAGCACACATGATTTTGAACCCTCTCACTATGGTCCAACCTTCCTCTTTGGCTTGAGAGGGAGACACAGTGGGTGATATAAGGGATGACCTTGACTTATTGTAAGGTATAAATGAAGAATCGTTAACCTTGTGATCTGAAGCTTAACATCTACAACAAGTATTCGATAAATTAATATACACCACTTGTTGCAAAATAATGGTGTCCCCACCTATGTATAAAACATGATAATAGTTTGATGGTTGCTATGTGGAAAGTCCATTCAGAAGAAGATGAATCATCTAATAACTCTAATAATTTGATACTAACAAAAATCGTAGAAATTAACAACAATAATTAGTTGTAAACATGACCCTTTGTATTTTTCAATATGTATGAGATGCTACAAAATTGAATTTCCAAGGAGATTTTGAGTGGAATTTAAGGATATGGTAGTTATATATTGACTTGATCTTATCATAATTCATACCATTGCAAACAAAAAGTATTGTTTAATTCCTCTAGTCTACTAGGGTTTGGGTTTGCTATCATTCATAAATTTGGCTACATTGGTTTTGTATACTAATATTACCATCTTAGATGGATGCTATCATTTTTTATGGGTTCACCATTCGTAGACGTAACAATTGTTATAGATAGTTGAACACATGGCACTAAAGCAAGATCAAAAGTTTTTTTTGAAAGTGGTGGATGAGGTCATGATTCTTCTCAAGATGTTGTGCTTTCTCATGATGTTATTTATCTAGTTGCAAAAGGGTATGAGATTAATTATCTTATAGCTTATTTTGTTGGTCAGATCTCGTCACAATAATATTTTCAAAATTGGTTGAAATTTCACTGGGAAGATTATGGCATTGTGGTTGCGGGTATTCACAATCTTACTAAAGATTTTTTGGCATTCCTTCAAAGAACCCTTGCAATTGCAAACTATGGCTGCTAAATCCAGTTGTTGGCTTATTCACAATACTTTGATAGTCCTTTCTCCTTGGACTCCTTTTCAATTTTTAGAGCAAGTTGCCTTGAAAGTTTTAGTTTGGCTTGAACTCCCTAGTATTATACTACCCTTATGGGCATTTATTAATAATATTGTTAAATCCATTGGTCATATGATCTATCTTAAAGAAGAGTTATTCTTCTTAGCATAGCCTAATAAAAGAGTTTGTGTTGAGGTTGACCTTGCACAAGATCTCAGATAATTTATGGATATTCAGGTTGGTACAGAGTATTTTATGTACAAAATTATTTACTTTAATTTACCTAATATTTGTTTTGAGTGCCAATACACCATGCATCATATCAAGGATTATCTACTAGTTGCTCAAAAACCTTTGGTGGTTGTCCCTACTCCTCATACCGCACCTGCACCTTCCAAAACCTTTGTTGAGGGTGATTGGACCATAGTTTTTAATAAGAAAGGGGTGAGCAACCCTAAGTCGATGCTTTATAATATAGATAAGGTTGTGAATCTACCATATCAACCTCTTGTTGTTTCTATTCTAGCTTAGTATTCACCTGCTAAGAAACCTCCTTAGCATAAATAAACCTCAGAAGAAGGGAATTCATTGCCAATACCTCCACTCTCCAAGAGTTTGCATAGTCCATCTCGAGATGAATTACCATCATCGAGGGGAAGCCAAGAGGCTAAGCATCATCCTTCAATTGTTGGTAACTTATTTCAACCTTATTAGACCTATTTATTTAATAGGTTTTTGATGCTGGTCGACAATGTCGGCAATCCCTCGATACATTGGTGAATTAGTTTTACCTTTTTAGACCTCTGCATTTAATATTTTTTCAATATTGGATAACAGTGGGGGTAGACTTGTGGGAAATGGCTCCATGGATATTCCTCCTCCATGAATTTCCTTTTGTGGAATGTTCGGTGACTTACAAAGTCCTCAAGAATTTTTTTTGCTCAATCAACTTTACAAAGTATTGGCCATGTTGATGTTATTTGCTTACAAGAAGTTAATGTCTCTGGTTTTTGTCACATGTATCTCTCAACTATATTGTAGGTTCTTTTATGCATTTCACCACTTATCTTGAATATGGATGGGGTGGTGCTTTTATTTATATATCCTCAAAACTTGAGGATTTTTTTCTTGGGTCTATCAAGGATCCTTCTCATCATATGGTCTAGATTTTATTGAATATTAATGGGAACACCCTAGGCATTACCAAAATTTATACACCTAATAACGGATCTAGTCGCTTTGCCTGTTGGTGGTACCTAGATTATCACTTACCCATGGCATATTAGTTTTTTTGTGGTGATTTTAATATGGTTGACCATGCTGCAGATAAAGTTGGTCGTCTTTCAATGCGCTGGTGTGTTGGAGAGCATGAAGCCTAGTTTTTTCTTAAACGCAGATGGGATATTTTTCATCCATTTTTTTACTAGTGCAACTGCATGCCTCCACCCTAGTTCATGTCGTCCAATTTTTATGCAGGTAATGATAGTCTATAAGCACATTGATCGAGTTATGATGTTAGAGCAACAATTTTTTTTATTCTCCTTCATCAATAATAAGATTCTGATAGTATGGGATCAATTTCTATTGTCAGATCATTTTTCAATTTCCTTTTAGATTGAGTAGAGTGGTCATCAATATAATTTTCCATGCAATCAATTTTATTTAAATACTTCTTTGTTGCAACACCCTGACATGATTGCTATGATTGAGAGAATCTAAAATTTATTACCTCAGCCTCCTCACTCTATTAGTTGGATTTCTTGGTGGAATGAAGTGATTATCCATATTACCTCTTTCATGCAATATTTTTGCAAATAGGTGGCACATGTTAGAAAGTGTGCTCATTTCATTGTTATGAAGGAGTATCAACCAAATTTACTATTACTGGAAAATGATCCATATGATCAATAGTTACAAACCAGGGTTGCTGGTCTTTACCACTAGCTTATAGTCCATGAATGACATGAATCTAGGGTCTTAGATTCAGGTTCATTTGCATTGGCTGAGGGTTGGTGATCACCCATCTAAAACCTTTTTTAGATATCTTGATTATAGGTAGGCTAGGATCCAAATCAAGACTATTGAAGTCTCTCGTGATAGGTTGACTTCTCTTCTTGATATTGCATCAATATTTGTGGATCATTATAAGCTTATATTTTGAGCGCAACAAGATTCTATAGAATGTCATATAGTGCTCCAGTACTATCTTGATGTTGTTTCTACCAAGTTGTTTTCTTATGATATACTTCTTTGTGAGACTTATCTTTCACTTTTTGAGCTTCATAATGCTCTTATGACTATGTCGGATGACAATTTCCCTAGTCTTGATGGCTTTCTATGAATTTTATAAAGCCACTTGAAAGTTTACTAGGCCTGCTCTACTCAATGTCTATAATGAAGTGCTAGCCAATAATTCTCTGGGTAATATCATCAATCATGGAAACATTAGATTTATTTCTAAAGCATGTAATCTTGAGGTTATCACTAGTTGGATACCTATTAATCTACTTAATGTCTCTTACAATATTTTGGCTAAATATTTAGCTCTCCATATTCACAACATTCTCCTTGTGATTATTAGAACAGAGTAGACATATTTTGTTAAAGGGTTTTACATCTTGGATAATCTTATTGCTATCTGGGAAGGTTTAGAATGGGCTCATATCTCTAGCCAAAAGTCTTTTTTTCTTAAATTGGACTTTGAGAAATCTTATGATCATATTGAGTGGCTTTTAATTCTCACCATACTTCAAGCTCTCAACTTTGGCTCTTTTTTTATCAGAGTTGTTAGTATATTTTTTGTTGATGCTTTAGCTTATCTTACTATTAATGGATATAGGTAAGAGGATTTTAGTTTATTTGTTTTATTCACTAGGGCTGTATTTTGGCCCCCTCAATTTACATCCTTATTGTTGAAGCTTTTGGTATCTTCTTACCAATAAAGCCTCTAAGGGGTTGATCAAAGATATTATTTTTCTTGACATGTCTACCTAGCTTATTAATGGGTACTTTGCAAATGATTCTTTTCTCACTATAAATGAGGATGAAGTTTTAGTTTCAACTACTTTGGCTTGTTTGGAGACTTTTTGTAAGGCCTTAGGTTCCAACATCCAATTATCTGTCTCTTTGTTTTTTGCCTTGCTACTTATTCTATGCCTGTTTGGCTTAGATATTTTTCATGGCATAGACTTCAAAGGGATGAGCATTTTAAGTTCTTAGGAATCCTCTTTGCTTTTGACAACTCACCCTATGAACTCTAGTAGTATGTCATTGATAAAATTGAAAAGTAAATTTCCTATTAGGCCTCACATCCCCTTTCTCTTGCTGATAAGTTTTAGGTTTACAAAACGATTCTTGTTGCAACCCATGTTTATTACTCCTGTTGAACCCCTTCTAATAATTCTTATAATAAGTTGTCCAAACTCCTTAGGGATTTTATTTAGGCCAAGAGGAAGAATTCATGTGTTTTTCATCAAGTTTTTTGGGATATCTGTTGCATGCCTACTAATAAGGGTGGGATGGGTATCATTGACATTTATAGGTAAAGAATTTATTTGTGTGTTAAGTGGGTGGTTAAAGCTATTGAAGGCCTTGAATCCTGGAAGGTTTTGATTGACTACCTTATGGGAAAAAATATTGAGCTAATATTGGCCTTCATACTCTCATCATTACTTTTACTCCAGTTAAGATTTAGGGTTACTTTGTTGTTAAAAGTATTTGACAGGATTTTGAGGTAGTGAAACCTCATATTAATTGGATTGGTGATGGTTTTTATAATGATATTTTGTTTAATTATTAGAATATCTAGTGATCTCATTTTATATCTAACTCTTCAGTTCTTCTTACTGATATGCCAGGGATTAAAGCTTTGAGAAGGGCATATATTTTATTAAATATTTAGTGAACTCTTGATATTGGATTCATTAGCTTGATCTCAAATAAAAATTTAATATTTAGAATTCAGATCTTCCTTCTATTCTTAAGATTCAAGAGTTTATGCTTGATGTCATGCTTCATAATCTTGACCTTCAACCCCCGAGTGCTTGGTGGAGGGATTGGCATTGGAATATGGATACTTCTTTCAAGAACTACTCTTATTCCTTGATTTATTACCTTCTTAGTCTTATTTACCCTAGTTTTGATAAAATTAATGATATATGGTAGACTCAATCTACCTCCTATACTTGGATTGCTCATTTGAACCGTATCTAGCAGTTTAACCTTGAATACAAGATTTCCTTTTTTCTTTAGTACCTTATTTATCAAGGCCTTCCTATGGGAGAGAGACTTAGTAGGATTGGTCTTCCTAATCCTGAGTGTCCAAATTGTGGTTGTTTTGAAACTTTTAAACATCTGTTTTGGTTCTATCCTCGTGCTTAATCTACCTGGTCTTGGATTCACTCATTGTTCAAGCCTTTTCATCCTGAATTCTTACGATGGTAGATGATATTTTTTGGAGATAATAGTTGTTGTTTTGCTTATGTTGCTGCTTTGTGGAATTTATTTCATGGTATTATTTTGTTTCAACTTTAGAAAGCTAGGAATGTTGTTGTCTATCTCGAAGATTCAATTTCTAGTCAGTTTTTTATGAATGAAAATATTATGGTATTTTTTGCTGTTGCTATTCAGATCCATTTGCAAGCTTCCAAGTTGAATCATGAGTTGGCACATTTGATAAATATTATCAAGTACTAGCATGAGGCTTTGTGCACTATTAGCAGGGTTTCACCTAACCTCCCTCTGCCTCAAGGTCCCTCTATTTTGATGTAGCAGGTCGAGGGGGCAACGTTTTCCAACCTCATGTCATTCTATCAGTACCCACAGTAGGGATCGACCTTTTTCCTAGTTATGTTGTTTATTTATCCTTTTAAGGGCTAGTTTTGTTTTTAGTCTCGGGCCTCTTCTCTATAATATTGATAATTTGGGTGGCCTTGCACCCCGAGCTATGATTTTTCTAGCTCCCTTTTTATTGTAACCTCTCTTATTTTTATTGAATATAATTGTTGGTTCCAATAAAAAAAGTATTGTTTGCCATAACTCTTTGATAAATAAATATAAAACTTAATATGGTATAGTGAATTATTTTTAAACTTATAATATTAGGTTATTATATATTTTTTCGAAGTGTTTATTTTTTATTTATTTTTGGCTACTATAGTGATATAATTCTTGGATTTTATTTGGATGATTTAAATTTAAAGTACAATAAAGTTTAGTGTATTTAAAAAAACAAGAGCTTTATTTTTTTTAATATATTAAAAATATTAAAATAAAAAATATTAGAATAGAACAAAAAATATAAATCAAGTTAAAGTTATTTCCAAGTGAATGGTTAAACATATAGTAAATTCACTTACTAGACAAGTTTTTAAATAAATATTAAAATCAATAAAAAATATTTTTTTATTATAATTATTTAAATTAATTTTACTATTATATTAAAATTATAATTTCTATTACAATTATAATTAAAAAATAATTGAAAAATATCTATCTATGGGTGCCTTTATAAACAAATCCATCATTGGCATCAAGGAAATATTTTAATGAGAGTTCATTGAGTAAACACATCATGAGCTATCATAATACTAATGAGGTGTGGTCTCCCAAAATATTTTTTAAGGATCTACATCGATTCAGTTATGATAATACATAAAAGTAACAAAAATATCAACCAGTGATAGGGGACACAAGATGGTTAGCTATCTAGCATCATGGTTGAAGAAGCATGACCATGGTGATACGATGCATCACATCAATGGGAGCATTTTCAACTAGTTGTGGACAAGGCGACGATCAAAGAGATATTTCTATAACAAAATGTAGGCTATGGAACCACAAAGATTTTTTCTCTATGATATCAACAACATGAACATGGGTGACAACATGTGTTCGAGGGCCTACAATAGCATGGAAGTGCTCATATATAATCTAAGGCAGATTTTTTAGACTTGGCTTCCCTAGTCTAGTAAAATAATATTAGCAATAGGTAAATATGCAACAACAATAGGCATATTCATAATAGAAAAGGGTAGAGCAAAAAAAATAATAGGTAAATCCATAAAAACAATAAGCACATCCATAATAACAATAGATAAATCTATAATACGTAAATCTACAACAATAATAGTTAGATCTATAATAGCATCAAGCAGATCCACAATAGCAATAAGTAAATTAGCAATAGGTAGATCTACAATAGTGATAGGTAGATCAAAAACATCATTAGATAAAATAGTATTAGTATCTTCATCAACTTTTGCTTCAATTTCTTCAATAATAAGAATATCACCAACACCATAGGATAGAAAGACGATGGGTTTCTTAGCCATATATACTGGTTTGAATCTAGGTGCTACTTTTTTTTTTTTTGGTGGTGGCCACAAGGGGTAAATAGACTGTGACCACGAGGGAACCATTACATAACATATCCACAACATGTGAGGCGAGAGATTAGAACCTGGGCCTCTCAGCAACTAGAGAGGTTTAACTACCCACTTGCTCTCCAACTCCTCTACATGGGCGGATGAATCTAGGTGCTACTTCTTCATGAAATAAGACATCTAATTTATCCATTTTAGGTGAATTTCTTCTTCTTCTTCAACTTTAGTAGTGATAATTTTGTCTTCAATAGTGAGAATTTTTTCTTGAATGGTGAGAATTCTATTCCAATTTAGGTCATCCATTATGGACATGGAGACAATTATTTAAGCACAAAGCTCCTTACCTATTTATACTAAAATTTTAAAATACTTCAAAAAATAAAGACCAGGTAGCACAATGCCTTAAACATAAACCATTATCTAAGCAAAAAGCTCTTTTGTTTATTATGCTAGTTCTTGTAGAGAAATATCCTTTATAGAATCTTAAGTAAGCAGCATGGTGCCTAAAATAGGAATAGAAACGAACTGCTCTAATATCAAACTGATACAAATATGCCAAAAGACAAAAATACATAATTATAAGCTACCTATTTGCATTCCAAAATGGGTTATATAGTCAAATACACTGCCAATGGAGGAACCTTATAGAGAACGTCAAATAGGATTAAATTAATTATAGTGACTAACTATTAAATATTTATGGCCACATAAAGTATTGCATTTAATATAATTAAAATATGGTCAATAAACATAAATTTAATACTAATCCATACCAAATTTGTTGTTTTCATTTTTGATAGATATACAATATCCTTTTAAAGGAAAGGATTGAACTTCCTATAAGACTATACAACTCAACACAATGTGTGAGATCTAGATTCGTGACCCTTGCTAGGGGGTATGGGTGTCAATGGCCCTCCATGCAGGAGTTTAAGGGCTAGAGCCCTGGAAGCAAATTTGGTCCTCTAAATTTTTGGAACATGGGTGTTTTTTTATCTTTGGAAGTTTCCTCACCATATAGCATCGAAGCTCTTATCATATTTTGATATTAGGGTTTTATCATTTGACTACAAAACCTTGTGTGTTGAAACTTTTCTCTTCTATATTTGGTCAAAACTTTATAAAATTTTAGCTCTTACCTTTCTTATATATTTTGGGACTTTGGTCTTTCACTTCTTAGAACTTTTATTGGAAGTTTTTTTAGCACTTTGTTCATCGCTTTAACCTTCACTTCCTACCATAAAAATGATGCAACTTTTAAGTGTAGTGAGAATTCACTATAATTCCCATTTGTTTTGTTATACATGATGCACTCCTTATTATCAAAAAACACTTTGTAAATTTTCTCTACAAGCTGCCCCACACTCAACAAATTTATCTCTACCTCTTCTACTATAGCCTCCTCTTCTACCATGGCCTGTAGAATTCTTCTTTTGCTACTTCCTTCTTTGAACTTGGGAATTGGATCTAGGGCTAGCTTGATTATTATTTGACACTCTTGCCTTTGAATCAAAAGCTTACTCCATGTTATCCTAGATTTTTTCTTCATGCAACATGAATGACTCCACCAATTCATCAAAATCTAACTTATCACATCTTTATTTTGTTCAAATATCATTTTATAATTGCTCCACATTGGTGTTAATATTCTCAAAATATTTTTGGCATCTCCTTATATCGGTTATTTATCATATATAACCATTTTTTACAAAATTTTATGCACCACTACACAATAATATCTAAAATTCTCATTATCCTTCATTCATATATTTTTCATGTTATCTATTTAATGACTATAATTTTACTATTGTCACTTGCATAGACCCTTGATAGGCTATCTTCAAGTGTCCAAGCTCCTTTGGTAATCTTGACACTTGAATTTTTTGGAAAAATGCTTGTACCAAGAGATGATCGTATATGATACAAATCCAATGCATCATTTCTTTGTGCTTCCTCCATATTTTTTTCTATGGATGATATAGTACTCTAATTTGTAGGTTCCTTGTATCTATTTTTTTTCAAAACTCCATAATTCCTTGGAAATCAAAAAATTCCTCATCTTTATGCATCAATATTCATAATTTTTTGTTTTAAATTCTAGGATGGGTAGTGAAGCATTACCATGGGCCATGACAACTATAACAATAACATATGAATTTTTTCTCCACAAACTTGAATTTTGAATTCTCTAATTAAAGTGAATCAAATCATCAAGATCTCTACTTCTCCAACCTCCAATATTCAAGATTTTATATCATTATATAAGATGTAGTGGTATTCTAAAACATAGATTAAAAAAGCATAGAAAGAAAAATAAATAGAAAATGAAATTTCATAAAAAATCTCCAATGAAAACTTCATCGATTTGCATATGTACATTCTATTTAAATATAATACCCCATACTTATATAATAGAATATATCTTGGTTGTATTAAGAGTATATTAATTCTTCAAATTCCCTCCAAATTTGGGTGAGAATATTTATTTTTTATTTTTAATTTTTATTTACTTCCAATTTTGTCCTATTATAATTTTTATCATATTCTTGTCTTGTTATGATTTTAGTTTTATTTTTATTTTGTTCTATTTTTTATCTCATTTAATATCACAAATTTTGATAAGATCTAGCCTCTTGGATCCTCTCCCAAGAATGGTAAAAGTTGAAGCCTTGGTATAGGAACATTTGGAGGCAATTTTAGGAGATGATCTACTTGTCAAGCTATTATATCCAAATCAGGATCTATGCCCCACTCATTATCTACATTCTTGGAATGATCCCCCATACGAGGTTGTATATATACCTTGCTAAAAATTGTCTTTAATATCCTTCTTGATATCCCTTGATTTTTTATAACAATAAACTTTTATTCTTGATATTTTGTTTCAACAACACTAGGTTGCTTGGATCCTTGCTTGAATGCTTTACTCTTTAGCTTTTTGTAATTCCTTATGTAATTACTAGACTTCTTACAATAAAAACATATTAGTTTGAACTTGTTAGAGGTATTGTGTTGCTTTTTTTCAAGTAACTTCTTGAAATTTTAATTACATTTAACTTTGAATTTTATAGTGAATGTGTTGTTGCTAGTTAATGTTGATTCTTTTGGCTATGTCTATACTTGATCCTTTTGAAGAAGTACACATATCTTCTTAGATCAAGACTTTGAATTTTTATAATCAATTGCAAAGTTTCTACAAAAACTTTATAAGATGGAGATAAAACGCATAATATCAGGGCGTCCATGTATGATAGCTTTTGAAGCCTTAATATAAATATTAATCTCATAGGATAATTATCCACAAGATCACATATATAAAATTTATACAAATATATAAATGATACGAGACAACTAATATTATGTAAATATCAAGGCTAATAATTTATCAAATAACATTCATTAATAAGTTATAATATGAATGTAATAGCCTAAATCATACAATATAACAAGATTTACAGTATTAGTTTCTCAAATGTATGCAATCTATATTAATATTTCTGTTACAAATATACCATAAATATCTCATACAATGCTAATCACAATACTCACTATGTAGACATTGTAGGCTATGTAGGTAATGTAGACAATGTAGGTGTTGTAGGTGATGGAGTAATATATATATATTTTAGGATGAATATTTAGTTACTTGACTCTTAATTTCCATATTCCAAGTCTCATGACTCTTGGGTTCTCTACTTGAAACTTGCATACACGACTATATCTTGTATGCACACCTGGACATGACTCTTGAAATAACTCTTATTAATCTAAGAACACATGTGCACACTTACATATGGGAAACTTGTGCACATTTTTTTGATAAATTTGGTCTGAGTATGTATTTAGTGAAGGAAATCTAGATTTTGTAGAGCACAATGTCAACTGTTAGTTTGTGGGATTACCTAATAAATAATAATTTTGAATTGTACTACTATCCAATGACTATGAGCCTGCCATAGTATAATATCATTCCTATTAATGAGAGAGTCATCTCTCCAAGATTTTATAGTAGAACAAATTCATAGGTATAATTGTAGCCTAAGGTATTTGCATGCTTCAATTCTTGACTCAAATTCTTCATTTACACATCATACAAATCCAAAAGAATATTTTTTCATAAATTAGGATGAATCTATAGATCAAAAAAAATAAATTAACAAAGAAGAGAAGTGCTACAAAAATTGACACAACCCTATACTAGATGTTAGCATATGCATGAAGGTAAATTTGGTAATTTCATAGTACGAAAATAATAAAGTTGTTATGACCCTTGAAAAGAAGTAGGGAACTCATGATAATTAAAGAATATTTAATATGGTGAGAAAATCATGTTGCAATAAATAGAAAAAAAATTCTAAGAAACATAACACTTGGATATTGCTTCTTTGTTTGTTTGTTCTATATGGAAAATTATGATCATTTATAGGAGATGAAGAATATATTACTAGTATATTATTTAGTTTTATTTACTTTGAGGATTATATCTTATTGGTTGGACTTTTTAATAATAAATAGAGTCTATTATATATATTTTGTTCCACTATTGGTATCAATCATAGAATATATTTTTGGTTAAAAATAACTGATTTTCTTATGAGTAAAAATGAAGTCATATCTCATGTGCCAAGTAAGAAGAAATGAAATTCCAATTGCTATGACTAAATAGTATTTTTGTTACCTTGAAATACTATTAATGAGATCTTAGTAATCGGTATCCATATCAACTAGTTGTTGCCTTTACCCGTTGGGTTATTTAAAATAAAATCTAAACTTAACACCTTAGGGTTTTGAATGTAATTAACCAACTTCAAAAGGGTATCATGTGGATGTAAGAAATGATTTAAAAAATATCTTTCCTTCCCATGTTTGTTAGTAATTTAAATTTATAGATTGAACCAATGACCATTTTTCATGAGGTTCCATCTTCAGGATCTACATATTGATATAATAGAGTGTAAGCTAGGATAAAATAATTGGTCATAAGAAAAGAATAAATTATGATAAATAAAAAAAAGGAACTTCATAGTGGACCTAATACTACTCAATATTTAGTAAGCATTTTGAAGCTAAGTATTCACAATAAACATATAGGTCAACCTCCTAGTTCAAGAACCAATCATTTTCAATAGTCATGCCATAAGAAATTGGTTGTGAAATGCTACAAAGGAGAAAGAAAGTGATGGTTTGTACACATGTCAACCTCACATATTCTAATATGCACTAACCAGTATAGCATAATGTCAAACCAATCAAATATCTATGAATTTATGTGTGTTGAAATTTATGAAATTCATCCACTTTGCTAAGCTTTGTTTTATATCAATGAATCCTAAATTTTAGAAAACTTGCAAAAACCATATTTAAAATGAGAAAGTACACTTTTTTTACAAAAGACATATTGCTAAGATTTATTTTAATAATGCTACATTAGATATGAAGAACAAGTTTGAACTTAAAAATTATAATCTTTGAGAATTTTTTCAAGATAAGAATCCATCATTGCTTGACACTAATGTTTGAACTACTTTGTATTTAATCAGTAGCCACTTCTATAATAGATAATAAATCATTTACATAATCATTGGAATCTGGAATAGCTCATAATATTTAGATGATTGAATTCATTGACTACTTTTAGGAACCACATTGAAGATATAGATAAATAACTTTCACCTAAAGCTTGTCTTTGCTTTCTATAAAGTGGAATGACACAATTCATTTTTAATGTGTAGAGTTTTTATAAGTTTCATTTTCTATTAAAAATCACTCGTGCAGTATAACATGTGTGAGTTTAAACTTTGTAAGTCACTTAAGGATTGTCATTTAAGGATTTATATTTCTTCACTCGAATATGCAATGGTTATACTAAAGTCTATTTATATTTCAATGATATGGTAAGTTTTCTTTAATTTTTTTTAGCAAAGAGGTATGAATAGAAATAAATTTTAATTATTGCAAGAGTTGAAGATTCAAAAAGTTACTGAAAATATTCATAACTAGGTATAATGTTAATTTCAAAATCACTTTGACACTATGGAAATCAGCCATTAATAAGAATGACCCCCTAAGACATAACCAAAGAATAATGTTTCAACAAACTATAAATGGTTTTGTTGAAATAAATTTCAATGTTTGAAGGCTTATATGCTTAAACTATCATGTTTCAAATGAGAAAATTTCAAAATGATCACCTATTTATGTACATTTAAAGGATATATTATGCTCAAAATTAGATTGCTTATAAAGGATCAGTTGAGTGTTCTAAAATTTTAACAATAAACCCAAATAATATTGATTAAGAAGTGGGCACAAATGAATGACAAAATTATTTTAAATTATCACACAAAACCTCTGCATGGTATTTTTACATTTATTTTTTGTCTTACCTTATATTAGGCATAGAATATTAACTCTTGCCTATGGTCATGCAATGAATTGTAAAATAAATAATGTCTTCTCTTTCCAACTATCCATTGTCCATTTGCAAGCACATTGTATCCTTTATAAGGAGACAAACAATATAATGTTAGCATATTATTCAACTTTGTTTGCTCAAGTTCTTTTGTTTTCATATAATTGGTTACACATATTATTTTGTTCTATTATTGGCATATGAAATACAATAATATATTTATTTTTAAAAATAATTAAATGATTGATTGCATTATAACTTACAACGAACTCCAAAATTGAAAATATTGTATGGAGATGAGGTAAAGTTTTTGGAACTAGGTTTCAAAGGCTAGAGTAGAGACCTGAAGGAAGTTTTTTGTGAGAAACAACATAAAAGAGGATTAATTTCATTGAAGGATATTTCAGTAGTAAGGATCATCGCCAAGAATGGGGTCATAGGTACTTCGGTACTAGATCATCCAAAATAAGGAATATTATACATGGATAAGCTATGTGGAACCCAAGACAGCTTTAGCGATTGTCAAACACAGACAAAGATAATCATAGACACCATGGGGAAGTGATAAAATGATGATTATCTATCTAGAAGAGTAAACATATGTTTACCATAGGAAAAAAAAATACCAGTCTTGGAAATAGCAAAGGAATTGATATCCTAAGACATATTTTATAAGATGAAACACAACCTAATAGGTAAATTTATGGGTTTTAGACCATCATTGCACTTCCTCCATATGTGGATAAGGAAATAATGGTAACTAAAAGGATAATACGAGATTATAACTCTCCCAAATAGGTATTTTTTGTGGATTTCACATCAATGGTAAACCAAAAAAAAGTATTTTAGGGAGGGTTTTATCATCATGGGCCAACGAGACTATTCCTTCAACCATGAAAGATGAGATTTGAGGATAGAATCAAGCATAGTACCAATATGGGTAAGATTATTTATATTTTGGAAAGAGGGGGTACTTGAGGCAATAGGCAACTTACTAGGACATTATTAGTGTCGATCAAGAGAAACAATTTTAGGAGGATTGACAACCTTTGCTAGGATTTATGTAGAACTGAATCTCAATAAACCTCTTCTAATGGAGGTAGACCTAAAAATAGGGGATTTTGTTTGGTGGTAGCAATTGGATTATAAGGTTCCTCCATTCAAATGTAGGATGTGCCATGCTCATGGATATTTGGCTAGAATGTACCCAACAAGTAAGGATCATCAACCAGAACATGAGGGGACAAAAGAAAATATTAACATGGTATGCCAATCTATTTAGGAAAAGGTAAATTAGAAGGTAAGGGAGGGTCCAACATATTATGAGGGATTCCAAAAAGTAATTAGAAGGCCAAATAAAAGAAAACAACAAAGTAATCAAAGATAAGGAGAAAAAGTGAGAAGAATAAACAATATATATGAGATATTCAAACAACTTGAAAGCTTGGAAATAGAAGGGAAATTTCAAAGGGAAGGATTAAAGGAGGATATTCACCAGGTCATACCGAATAATCAAGAATACTACTTCAATGTAGCATTGGGAACAAGCAAGGGGTAAAACTAGATCCAATCTCTCTCATGGAAAAAGAGATCCAACCCATGTAGGAGACCACAAGAGGGGAAATGGAGCAGGGTATATTTTGTAACGATCCTCCTAGTATGACTATTACTTAATTTATGTACAAATAAATTCATGAGCTATAATTTTCTTTCTACTCCTAGAATGTGGTACTATAGAAAACTTGTGTGATTGTAGGACCAGGTACTCTTCTTTGATAGACTAATAAAGGTTGATCATAAGAGGTAAAATGGAAAATGATGGCGGTGTGAAATATCGTTGTGGTGGGGTTTTTGCCTTGGTAGGGATGAAAAAATCCCTACCAGTGAAACACTCACCAACGACTCATGAGTACATGGAATATCAAATAACTGCATTCATATAGGTGCATTATGAATGTATGCCTTAAATTGTGTATGTGTGTGTTTTGTATGTTTTATGCTTCTGATTGAATGAATGCTTCTTGTGAAACTCCTCCAATGGTAAGGAAAATGGCAAAGCATGGGAGCTATTCTCCTTTGGTAGATGGTAATGTTGGAGGTATAAATTTATATGGTAATTTAAATAATTATTTAATGTTTTATTTATTAATAATTTATAAACAAATTAATTAGTATAAAATAAAATTTATAAAAATGATTATTAAATAAAATAAATAATAATAATTTTTAAATATATATATATATATATATATATAATTTTAATTTTAATTTTAATAGGTGAATATGCATTTCGTATATCTCCTATAGTCATGAATTAAATCAACCACCACCTGGTAGAGAAAGCTACTAGTTTGAGGTGGATGTATGCATGTAGCTTCATTTATTTATAAAACCCTCCTCTTGATTTCTATAAATTAGATAATGGGGAAACTAAGAACATCATACACCATACTCACTTGGAGGAGATAGATTGACAAGGTAGGAAGAAAAGTTGGTAAAGTCTAATCAGGAAAATCACAGGTCGAACATTTTTTTAGTTGTATCGATGATAGTAGTGTGATATTATTCAATTTTGATTTAGATGTTACATATTTTCTCTGTTATTTCTATGGATCTACGCTGATTACGTAACTATATTAAAAAGTATTACAAAGAAACTTTTATCTTTATATTGATTTATGAAGTAAGTCTAAGTCTAGCTTATTGATTTATTTTACTAAAAAGAATACTCTGTACGTCTGACTCTAGCTAATTGATTTATTTTACTAAAGAAAATACTCCGTTGCTAGAGTTTCTCCTCTGCTTGGTTGTGTTAAATAATGTTTGTATATCTTTGCAAGCGGAGCCATGTGTGCTTGTATCCATCACCACCAAGGAAGATAGTACACTATAAGGTTTTTATATCGAATGGGAAAGGGTGAAGCCATGTATTCATTAAGTTAATGCATCCTAAGCGAGCAGCTACAGCGCTCCATACATCACATCTCTATTATTATATCTCATATCAGTAGAGGAAACAGTGTGCGCCATCTACTTGAGTTCCACAGTAGAGGAAACAGTGCGCCATCTACTTGAGTTCCAAGTTATTTATCTAGAGTTGAATGGAGCCTTGTGTTGCCTTCCTAATTCAATTTATATCTTCCTGTGGCGATTTCACTGCTTACATTATTTAAATCTCCGTGTTTGTGCTGCTCAAAATTTGTAATAGGGTATCTGGTCACATTCCTTAATAATCTAATGTATACTTGAGTGAGTAGCATCGTGCCACATTGTCCTTTACGTTAATTCTACGTCGTTTTATGTTTGTTGAATTATTTTTTCCAAGTTTAATTAGTGGTGGGGAGGCTACGCTAAGTCTACGTCAGTTTATGTTTGTTGAATTATTTTGCTAAGTTTAATTAATGGTGGGGAGGCTATACTGAATCACCTGAATTTAGACGCTTACCTTTCCTTGAAATATTAATACCTCAAATATTATGCTTCCTGTATTTTATTGGCTTTAATTTTTACCGGCTTTGCTGAGTTGAAGTTATTCAATAGTTTGGCCTCTTACACTTAAGGTGGACGTCTATCTTTTCCTTTTAATTGACTTTGATTGCTGGTGATTCTATTGGGCTTGTAATTCTTGCTTCCTTGATTAGATAATAGCGTTGTCAATTCATTTAATGTTGTGGTCAAGTTAAGAATTGATTAAAATATAAGCTGCATTAATATTTAGCATGCATTCATAATTAGAGCCATTTTAATCCCAAACAATATTCGCCTTGAGACTTTTGAAGCGTCCGACCAGATGGGAAATAAATACAAGGGTTAGTGACAACTTTAATGACTTTAAATAATTATTTATATCTCTTCGACCTCTTAGAAGAAAGAAAAGGACAAAATGCATAGTATCAGGGTGCCTAAAGAATATTAGCCACATTAAACAATGCTTTCTTTCCTACGTATTATTTAATTCATTTAAAAAGTTAAATGTATAGCTTGTAGTAAAATTTATTTTTCATACATTGAAAGAAGTTTCCTTAGCTTCAAGTCCTTAGGAAATTGTTTAAATGTATAGCTTGTAGTAATATTTCTTTTTCATACATTGAAAGAAGTTTCCTTAGCTTCAAGTCCTTAGGAAATTGTTTAAATGTATAGCTTGTAGTAATATTTCTTTTTCATACATTGAGAGAAGTTTCCTTAGCTTCAAGTCCTTCGGACATTGTTTGTTTAAATTAAATAATAATTAAATGGAGGGTTAAAATTATTATTCTGACTTAGTTATTTATTGGTTATCCAAAATTGAAAATAAATATTAAACCTTATAGCGAAATTTTTACGGGTTGGTAATTTGCAGTCTTCGAAGTGGAGCTTGGTTAAGTGGGAAACTATTTGCAGACCGAAGCAAGAAGGGGGTTTGGGTCTTCGTTTGTCTTCTCTTTCTGGAGAGGCTTTGGTGGCTAAGTTTTATTGGCGATGGTGTATTTCTCAAGACCAAGCTTGGGCAAAGATTCTTTCCTATAAATATTTAAATGGGGTTGAGGGCTCTGAGATTCCTCGATACAGTTTGTCTGGTAGGGGCTCTTTCATCTGGAACACTCTTAAGAAGGGGGTGAATCTTGTTAAGAAAGGTTTGTTCTGGATATGTCATAAGGGTTCCAAGGCTCTCTTTTGGCAGGATGCTTGGGATGGATTCCTTGCTATTTTATCCATGTATCCTCATCTTCAGAATCTATGTAAGGTGTTTTTGGATGCAGGTTGGCATCGGGTTATGGACTATAAATTTGTTGACAGAGTTGGGCAGGTTGAGGTTGTTCGTTGGAAGGATCCTATAGATTGGCTGGTAGGGGGTACTTGTTAGGAAAGAGAGGAGTTGGCTTGTATTTTGGCTTCTAGGAACTGCTCTTCTTTATAGGATGATGATGTTTTGGCTTGGGGATTGGATCCTAGAGGGGTTTATTCGGTGGCTTCGGGATACAGGGAGTTAGATCGTTAACATTTTGGGGATTCTGAGGTGCCCTGGTGGAAGAAGGTATGGTCAAAGGTCTCTGGGCCTAAATATAATTTTTATTTGTGGTTAGCTACTCACAATAAATGCCTTACCTGGGATAATTTGCAAAAGAGAGGTTTTCAGGGACCTTATTTTTATTTTTTTATGTGTGAACAATGAAGAGTCTTCAGGTCATCTTATTTTTCAATGTTCTTTTGCACAGTATATTTGGAATTATAAGATTAATTTAGAGGTAAAGTATTTAAACTGAATTGAGTAAAATATTTTAAATTTACTTTTTAATTAGATAAATAACCTCCTCAATATTTTAAAGGACTAGATATTATATTTAATTAAATTTGATTGAATAAGGAATATTAGCCTTTCTTTCAAGGAGTTTTTATTTAGCTTTACGTTAAAAGACTTGATACATAGAATATTTTCTTATTTTATTTAAATAGATTAAGTATATAAATAAAAAAAGAATTATTTGGTAATTGGTTTATTTCTTTTAAAAGAATTATCTAAATTATATGTCTATCTTTCATAAGATTTAAGACTCTTTACTTTTATGAGAAGAACTAGAAAAACCCTTAAATGAGTAAACCATAAAAAATGATACAAATATAATCCTTAAGACCAGCATTTTTAGGGTTGATCATGAAAAAGGTAATCAACCAATTTTATTAAATTTTTATCTCGAAAACAAACCTACCAAATTGAATCACAAAGAAGGTGATTAATCAATAAAATCAAATGTCCTATTCTAGTGATTACAATTATGGTAATCACTGTGACTTCATGAACGATCACTTTTGACAAGGCACGTTAGAAAAAGTGATGAGGGGCGAAATGTGATATCTGATCTAGGTCATTGTGCGAGTAGTATGGTGATGGTCCATGTATACAGTTATCAAATAAGAAATCTTGATGAGATAACTATAACTCCAAGATAAGATTTCTTGGTTAGGGGATATTGGTGGGAGAACCGTGACTACAATATAAGATTACCAAAACTATGACTCTAATATAATATTCCATAGTGATTTGGAATGGGAAGGATCATTGCATTATTTTCAATTTTATCAAGGAAACCATGATCAACGCTAGGTGAATGACATGACCTTAATTTTCCATGATGCTAGATAACAATCTAGGTGCATGGTCACCAATTAAGCACCATAGCATTTACACTAAACACCCTTACATGATATTTAGGAACAAATGAGTAAAAATTAAACTCAAGGTTTCACATGTAAGGGAGGGGATTTATGTGTCCACCCTCTAGGTATTATGGGACCTAGAGGATAACCCTATGTTATGATTTTTAATTCACCAAAACAAAGGTTGAGTTTGATAGAATCACTAAATGTCACCTTCTATAGGATCCAACCAGTCTCATCCACTTGGGAGGATGATTGCAGTGGTTATAATGCTATGTATTGATTACTAATAGGTGCAAAAATAAAGAACAAAAAAATTTACCCTACAAAATCATCTCCCTTGTCTTATAAGCCTATAAGTAAGTTTGGAATGTTACAACCAGTGTATGTCAGACTGGGTTGTTACATAGTCTTGCCTCAAGAAATAGATATGAAATAGGAAAAAAAACAAATATGACCCTAATTTAGGGATTTATAAAATGGAGAAGAAATAGAAACCAAATCAATTTGTAGGGAGGAAGTTGAATAAGGGAAATATGGAGGAACAAGGAAGAAATTTGAGCCAGAGTGAAAAGGTAAAATTGATGGCTAATTTATTCTCTCCCAATTTTCAATGATATTAATTACTTGGAATGTGAGGGATTTAGGCAATCAACCAAGATAAAAGGTAGTAAAAAATGTCATCATGGATACGAATCTAGATATAATAGGAAATAATACTTATAGAAAATATATAGGAGGATATGTCTAAAAGGAGTGATCCTTAGTCAATCAGCATAGGGGAAATTAGGGGGATTGGTCACTATGCGGAATCACCAATTGTTCCTAGCTATAGGATGACCTCCATGAGAGGGGTGTTGATGGTTTGATTACAAAATAAGAAAAGTGGGTAAAATTGGACTATAGTTAATTTTCTATGAAGCAAAGACAATTAGATTATAGATGGATCAATAGGTAGTCATCAAAATATTCAGATACAACTATTCAAAGCACCAATAGATCATGATGGGATATTTCAATACAAATCTTAGATTAGAGGAACAATAAGGAGGTATAGACATGTTGGAGGAAAGGGATAGATTCTTCTCAACGATAATATGTCAAATGATCCTAATAGTTATCAAAACTATGGATAGCTCTATGTCCTAGACAAATAGAAGAAATGAAGGTGAGATACTTAAATCTTATTTGGATCATTTATTTATGGGGGAGGAATTATAACTGCATAACAAGCATCAAGCGAGGGTTATGGATAGGCTTTCATCAGACTATTTTCTAGTAAGCCTTACCATAGAAGAAGATAATCATAAAATCGTAGGAAATTTTAAGTTTGATCTATGGTGGCTAAAATATGAGGAGTTGAAGGACCACTTAAAGGAATGGTGGGAAGTAGGGAAATCAAGATTTGGGATAGCCCAATTCAAACTCCACAAACAACTAAATAATGTGAGGACCCAAATAAAGGGATGGAGTAAACATAAAAAGGAACTCACTAGAATCCAAAAAAATAAAATTAAGGATCATAAGGAGAATATTTCTAGGGGGATAAGACAAGGAACTATTACGGAATATCTATTGCAACATGAGGTAGAATTTATTAGGAGAGAGGAATATTTGGAGAAAAAATAAGAGATCTACTACAAACAAAGAGCTAGAGTTACATGGTTAAAGGAAGCGAATCAAAACACAACTTTCTTCCACAAGACAACAATAGCTAAAAGACAACATACTAAAATAATAGGCCTTATAGATATTATGGGTTAGGTAACATACTAAAATCATAGGCCTTATAGATATTATGGGTTAGGTAACAATGACTGGAAGTGAAATGAAAACTAAATAAAACTAGTACTTCCATACCCTATTCATTAGCAACAAAAAATTGAATGTAGCATGGCAGGAGAAGATGCTAGAGGCAATTCCACAATCATTCGAACCTGGAAACAATAAATTCTTAATGAAGGAAATTTCTTTGGAAGAAACATTGAGGATCATACAAAAAATACAAATAAGAAACACCCTAGGACCAGATGGGTTCCTCATTGAATTTTATCAAAAAATCTAGTAAATTGTGGGCCAAACAGTGGTGGAGGCATTGGAGGAAATCAGATAGAGTAAGAAAATGTTAAAAACCTTGAATCATAATTTTATTACCTTAATTCCTAAGGGCCTACCTAGAGAGATAATTAGTAAGTATAGGACTATTTCACTATGTAATGTAGTATACAAGATATTGAAAAAGCTTATGGTAGAGAGGTTAAAACCTTATTTACTGAATCTAATTTCAAGTGAGCAAGGTGGTTTTCTTGAAGCTAGACAAATTCTAGATGGAATATTAGTGGCCTAAGTGGTGATACACACAATTTCCAAGAAGAAGGACCCAGGTATGTTTATTAAATTAGATCTTTCTAAATCCTATGATAGGGAAGACTAGACCTTTATGCAAAGGATTTTAGAAAAAATGGGCTTTGCAGTGGGGTTGAGAGATTGGGTAAAAGCATGTACAAAAACCACATCATCCTTAGTTCTGGTAAATGGTAGTTCCTCTCCCATGTTCATAGTAGGTTAGAGGTTGAGGCAAGGGGACCCTATTTCCCCTTAAATTTTTATCCTATATATAGAGGGTCTATGGAGACTACTAGAAAAAGGGAGACAAGAGAGGAGGTTGAGGGGTTTGAAAGCTCTCAAATTGAGGTAAATCACCTCCAGTTTGTGGATGATACTACTCTTATTAGTCAAGTCAATCTTCTATTAGTAATAAATATTAAAGAAGTATTAGATGGGTATACTCAAGCTATTGGGCAAAATTTAAATGAAAAAGTCTCAAATAGTTTTTTAAATACAATAAAGAGGGTGAGAGATAAAATTACACAATTTTTGAACTTCATGGAAACTCCTTTGTTATGACCCTATCCCAATTTTATTATGTAATTAACCCCTTCTTTCCTAAATGGGAACCCCCACATGCATGTGTATGGGACCCTTGAGCATTAGGGTTAGGGTTAGCTCGAATATATAAAAATACATATGTAACAAATGGTGGTATCTTTTGCATATCATTGTATTGAATATTTTCCTCTAAGGAGGTTACCCCCTCGAAGACACCCATGATTCAAGACTGTAATATTGTTCTTTCAATACAATATATTGCTTGGGTTCCTTGCAATACTGTATTTTCAGTTTTATTTCTATTATTCTTGCATTTCATGTGGTTGTGTTTCATGTTATTGGTAGGTTTCTCACATCCTTTACCCATAGATTATCTAGGAGTACCTCTATCTCCAAAGAAAATAAAAATTAAGGAGTGAAAAGTGTTTATTGATAGATTATAAGATAATTTGAGTAAATGAACACAAAAATGGCTAAGCTTGGGAGGAAGGTTTACAATGTTTAAAGTTGTGCTACAAACCCTTCCAGTTTATAAATTTTCCTTACTTCAAGCTCCAAAGGGAATTCTAAAAGATATTGACAAACATGCAAGAAATTTTTATGGTCAAGCATAAGGGGAGAATAGAAATTAGCACTAGTTGGGTGGGATAAGATATGTCAACCAAAAAATAGGGAGGCTTTGGGATAAGATCAACATCACAAAACAATAGAGCACTAGTAGGGAAGTTATATTGGATATGGATTATAGTTGTTGGGGGATTATGGAGCATATTACTACAAGATAAATATCATCCAAGAGTAGATGAGGAGAACATACCAAGATTTATATTGGAAGGATATGGATCTACAATGTGGAGAATAATAGAAATAAGCTAGGAGTTAATAAATCTATACCTATATTGGAAATTAGGGTATGGAAAGAATGCTCTTTTTCAGAAGGATTCATGGAATCAATCCCAACCAATTATTCAAAACTTCCTAGAGATGGAGAGCTAGAAAGCAGAGCTCCATGATGCAAAGTGATTGAAAGACTCTCACTATATGAAATCATGAAATAAACATGTACTAAAATTACTACAAAGGAAACATTCCAAGGAATGGTCAATGAGGGGGATAAAGGAACTAACAAAAAAATTGTGGAGATATCTCGAAAGACACCTAATTTATGATGGTTCCAAGAGAGATATACTTTGATGGGGAGGAAGCAAGTTGGAAATATATAAGGTGAATGAAGAACACAAGGTAGCCTATGGATATAATACTTCCCTAGTACCACTTTTGTGGATATTTGTTTGGCAAAAGGAAGGATGCCCAAAAATTAACATTTTATCATGGCTGATTAACCATGGAAAGTGCTTGACATTTGATAATTTGAGAAAAATAGAACTGCATGGACCTTCTAAATGTGTTCTATTTGGTAAGGTAGAGGAGACCTTGAATCACCTATTGTTTTGGTGTTCTTTTGCCAAAGATATATGGATCAATTGGTGGGGCTAAATGAGAAAGCATTGGGAAATATTTGCAAGTTGAAAAAGATTTTATGAGAAATGGAAAAATTATAGTTTTAATACTAAAACAATGAAAATGACATGGAAGTTGGGACCTAGCTCCATATGGTATCAATTATGGCTAGAATGAGATGTGCATATATTTATATTAGATTACAAAACAAGGGAGCAAGTGTGTGAGAGGATTATTATTAAGGTAATGGAAACACTACCTATTAGACTATAGGAGAAAAATTACATAGAAATGGAGGAAGTGACCATACCTAGGAGCTTTAGAATAAATATTAAAAAAAAATAAGGGTTGGATGCACAAGTGTGAATTACCCAAGTGACACAAAGTGGAAATTGTCTCCTAGAGAATGGGTGAAGGTTAACATGAATGAGGCTTCTATTAAAAACCCTGGAAAATTTGGTTTTAACCTTTTCATAAGGAATTGGAAAGGAGATCAGGTGTATTTGACAATAGAAGGTATGGGGGAGACAACAAATAATTAAGTAGAAGGATAAGTGATCCTTTTAGTGTTAATGATAGTTGTGAATCTACACTTACATAAGATATGGATAGAGACATAGTCTTAGGTATGGGATGGAATATTGGATTCGATAAGACCCTTCTAGGTGCTAGAAATTGGGGAGAGAAGGTGAAATTAGTTCAAAATATTTGGAAATTTTTTGAAGATATATTTATTACATATATCAAGCGAGAGGGAAATAGGGTGGAAGATTATTTATAAAAATGGGGAAAGGAGCTATAGGAAGGACAATACATGGACTCTCAGATGTAAAATCAAATAATTTGGTTCTAAAAAATTCAAGGGATACGAGAGGTGGTACATGTAGATAATAGAATAGGTAAATAAAATTGTTAATTTAATGAATCTAACGTAGTTATGCCAATGAGAAATGGCCCCAAAGGAAATAAATAACAAGTTATTGTAATGTCGAGTTGGGTAAGCAAGTTTCCTACCTTACTGCCATAGGTTCATGTGTTAGATTAAGAGAAAATAAACCTCCATACCATAGATCAATAGGTATATCAAACATGATCAAGATGCCAAGAATAAATTCAAAATAGTATGAATATAGATGGATGATCTACATAATTCAAATGAACGAGAAAAATTAGAATTAAACTCATGTGTTGTTGATGTGCATTGATAGTTGTATAATGGTTACCTTAGGTGTTGTTTTCAATGAACCCACCTATATAATTTTTGTAGTACTTCATGGAAAGTGGTTTAAAAAAAAGGTATTCAACATCTATCTTCTCATAACCTCCACAATGCTTGTCATATTGTTTATATATAGTGATGAGTTATTCCCAAGGCAAGTTCAAAACCAATCAGGACCCATACTGAGATAGGTGTTGATGATGAGGATAGCACTTTTTCTAGTTGTATAGGTAGTTTTTGAGTTAGGAGAGATTGGAGAAGGCTCCACTTTCTCACTTTTTCCTATATTTCCCATTTTACTTTATAATACAACTTCCATTAATATAATTTATTTTTCAAACTTTCAAAAAATCTTACAATGAACTCCTAATTCACCTTCCAATGAAGAATTAATGACCTTCCATATGCTATGACTAAATAGTATTTTTATTGTATTGAAAAACTATTAACAAAACCTCCATAATCATTTATACATATCAATTGACTGCAAGTAACTATCTCTAGCTATTAGGACATCTACAATGGAATCCAACTTAATACTCTTGGTTTTTTAATGTAATAGTGGGATGTATGAAATGTTTTACAATATATCTCCTCACCAAGCTTATAAGCTTAATAGGTTGGAATTTGAATAGGACCAATGACCACTTGCCATGAGGTACCATATGCATGCCTACACATTCATATAAAAGTATAAGCAAGAAGAAAATAATTGCTTATAGAAAGATAATATTTTACATTAAATACTACTCAGATATCTCCCTAAAGGAAGATTTGGTAAGCATAGTGAATCCTAGTACATAAAATTAACATAAATACTAAGATCCTTGTTCAAGGATCAATTATTTTCAATAGTTGGAACATTGGAGAGAGGACATAAAAAAATATTTATAAAATGTAGAAAATGAGAAATCTAGTATTATTTTGTACATATGGAAAGCTTACATAAGATAATATGGGTTCACCAATATAAAGTAGCATCAAATAAAAAATATATCTAGCTTATATGTGTTGAACTTTGTGAAATCAATCCATTTGGATAAATTATGTTTTATACCTATGAATATTGAAGTTTAGAGAAGTTGCAAAACAAACATTTAAAAAGAGGATAAAATATGCTTTTCCTACATAAGACATATGGCCAAAATCTATTTTAATAATGTTACATCAAATATAAAGTATATGTTTGATGTTAGAATATATTACATCATTTGGTTATGTTATATTACTTTAGGGGGAAGTTATCTAGTTACTTCATGCAACATAGTAAATACCCAAGTGTCAATGTGCAAGCTGTATATGTGCAAGTTGTCCCTTGCATAGTTAGGTAGAGTGTTAGCCAAGGAACCTATATTCCTACATAAATGGTCTCATACCTTACTCGAATGTATCAATTTTTCATTCATCAATAATAGATATTTTTTCTATCTCTCTATCTCCTTTTTGTTTATGATGAAATGACGCTAAATCCATTAGTGGTATCAAAGCACATGATGAATCAAGAGATAAATAGGGAAAGCTATCATTATTTTTGTTTACTTGTATCTTTGCACATTGAATCTGCCATTGGGAACTACTGCATGCAAATGCTACAAGCACAAAAGTTGCAAGATCAAAGACCTTGGAAAGGTCTCATTGAGCATCCAAGAAAAAGGCTAGGAGAACCTTATTGAATAAATTCTCAAAGGAGAAGCTCCTTATAGTGAAGGACTTGGGACAATTGTTGCCATCCAAAAAAAATCCCAAGAGAAGAATAATTTGTCAAGGAATATCAAATCCTTGAAGAAGAATTTGGCAAGGAGTGCCAAATCTCAGAAGAAGCTCACCAAATATTGGAGATTTGAAGATTACCTCTCACAGAAAGAAGAAAATGCTTCAGAGACAAATACTTCTTCAAATATATAGCGAGAAGGAGGAGATCACAAAAGGAGAACAAGCAACCAAATATTAGTCTCATGAAAGAAAGTTCAAGACCATTTTTGGTGAAGAAGGAGCTATTCAGGACAGTCTACAAAGAGTTGCAAGATCCTACTCAAAGTATCATCTTGGTGATCTTAGAAACTAACATTCACATCATCTATAGAAGCTAAAAAGGAGTTACGAAATATTTAAAAAGGTATGCAAATTTTTGGTGCAAGTATATTCATTAATTGGTTTACTTATCAAATTTGTTAGAAGCACCTGAATTTGGAATAAAGTTGCAAGTAGAAAATTGGATTGCAGTCTTCAAAAGTACAAAAATAAAAGGTTTTTTTTAAGTTTCATTTGCACATTAATTAGGAGTTGATTAGATTTCAAAATTGATTCTATCAACTACCTATCATCTACTTTGGAAACAAAAAAATGAGACTATATACTAAAATATTAATTGTAGTGAAATTGTAGAATAACTCTTAAAGATTCATTTCAGGTTATTCTTGATTAGTTGTAGTAAATTGTTAGTGCATTAATTTGAGAGTTGATTGGAGTGATAAGGTGTAATTATTAGTGCATTAAAAGTGAAATATTATTAGATTCATTTGCACTATTATACTACTCTAAAAAAGAAATTAGTTTTGTGTTTTTTGAAGGGCACAAAATTTAATTTGTATCAAGTGTCTAAAGATACTATTAAAGCACAAAAATCTGCAACACATAGTGGCCAAGAGAAGCCACAAAAAAAGGTTAGAATCATCCAAAACTTGGAGAAGAATATGACTAACCAAAAATATAAGTAGAAGCTTTAAATATTGAGACTTGGTGAGTCTCAAACCCAAAGAATTACAGGGTTAATTGCAAGGATAAAAGTGCAAAAAATTGAATCAAATAAGGAGTTTCTATCGAATTCTATCTAATATTGGATTTTTCATCATAATATCCAAGCAAAAATGGGAAGGTGTCTAAGAAAAAATACAACCTCAAAATACCTACACTGCATTCAAAATTATGCCATACAAATCAAAATACTAGACTTGCAAAAATAGAGTGCAAGAAAAGGTGCAAAAGGCATCTACATAGTAAAAAGGAAAAAGGGTAGATTGAAAAGTACCTCAAAGGCACACTACAAGTAGGTTGAATCAGCCAAAGGTGGCCAAATACTATCATTCTTCCAAGCATAGCAAAGATCATCTCTTTTGGATCATTATCTATATATCTTGGATGGCTGAACCTGGTGAAGACAAGGAACAAAGCCAGGGGGAAATCAAGAAGTATATAAATCAAAGGAGCATCTCTATCAAAGCAAGCATACATCAAAGAAAAGGAGCATTTCTATCAAATCAAGTTACATCCAATCAAGGAGTATTCCTACCATAAGTGGAGCATCATGAAGTATTCATATGAGAACTACCATTCGAACTCTATTCAAGGGCCACCAAAGCTCTACCAAAGCTCCTCTATATCTCCACCATAAGTATTGCTTAGCTAGAGATATTTTAGCATCTATATAGAACAACAAAGAACAATATGGAAAACACGTTAGAAGGCCTTTAAGAAGATGTTGGTAAAGACAAGGGCATGTAGATGCCACTTATCATTCTCCAAAAAAACTATAAATAATGTTCACAAAGAATATATTACAATACTATCTTGGTGCTCATACTCCCTATAGAATAGGAGTTAATTACATCTAGAAGATCGATATAAATCCATTACAGCAAGGAAGTTTCATAGACATTGGAGAAAAAATATTTTTTGGATAGTGCTTGAAGGGGAATAAAAACATCTCAACTAAAGGTGAAATTTATCACAAGTAATGGATTAAGTTCAGCATCTTCACCAAATAGCCAAAACCTCTATGAAGCATTAAAAATCCTACCATGGTACTTGGTTCCTTGGACCTTCAAAAAATATAGTAATATGATAGTAGTTTGAAAGCAATTTGGCAATAGTTTGATGGTAGTTTGATAGTAGTTCGACAGAATTTCGATAGCAGTTCAACGATGATCAGACAACAATTCAGATCAAGTCAAGAGTATTCGAAAACACTCTCATTCAACCAAAATTAAATGATAGCATTGAATCCAAAGCACACGTTGAAGAATTCATGCTCAAGAAGGACAAATTGATACCATATTCATCCGGATTCATAAAGGTACAAAGCCTTGTTAAGGTAAAATTTCCTCATCTAATTTACTTTCATTCAAAGGGGGGTTATAAGGTTATATGTTAAGGTTGAGATATTAAATGAAATCAATATTTAATTGAAAGCAAAACTTAGGGAAATTAATATAATATTTGTAAAATACAACTTAGGAGAAATAAGGGATACTACTTGGAATTAATCCATTTAATGTTTGCAAATATTAAAGTGTTCTAATTTTCCAAAATTGGAAGTGATAAGGCTTACAACATCAATCTAGGTTATTGGAAATTAGAAACACTTGAATAAAATCTTGAGGGTTATAAAAAGGGGTTATTAAGATATTTTATTAAAGTTAGAAATTTATAATATTCTTGTCTCAAATATTTCTCAAAAAGGGGACAAAAGAAATCCAAAATTAGTACCTCTTCAAAACTAAAAAGTGCTTAGTTCAATAGTAGTAATACGGTGTTAAGAAGTTGATTTTGATCTTTAAAAATTTGTAGAAAATAAACCAAAATTGAACTATATTTTTACAAAAGCACTATATCATAAAATCTCTAGGAAAACACAAAGTACTAAACAACATCATGGAGTGTTGGTATATATATTCAGGTGGAAGTAAGCATATGACCGAGAACATACATGATAGGGATTAGGATATGAATTAGGTTTGATTTAATAAATGTTAGTTGTTGTAAGGATTAAGGTGCACTGTTATCATTAATGCAACCTTATCCGTTACATGTATTGTAATGCCTATTTAGAGGATTATGTTATCAATGGAAAATAAATTTATATTGTCATTTGTTTCCTTTTTTTGTTGTAACTACTCCCATATCATTGGTATCCGAGCAGGTTATGGGTTCCAACCTAGTATCCTCTTACCCTAGGCAAATATCGATTCAGATGGTGAATGAGAACGTCTCCGTTAGATATATTTGGGAGAAGTTACTTCTATTTTAGATATTTTTGATTACAAACTTATTTCAATTTTTTTGACTCTATTTTTGTAGTTTTGTTGTGATTTTTGTCGAAAACCTTCATTTGTTTTGTGCTCCTTCAAATAACATCATTCATTTCCATATTTCCCAAAATTATGTTGAGTATAACTCTCTCGTGTGATGAGGTCTCTACACAACTTGTCATCCTCACTACAAAAATTCCAAAAATTCTTTCATTCATGTATCAACTACCTACCAAAGATCTCATTGAAGATTTCATTGTTGAACCTCATGATATCGCTGCAAAAATCCAAGCACTTCATGTAGAAATTATTTCTATCGTTGTTGCTCAAGATCTCATTGCTAATGCTAAAGATCTTATTGAAGATGATCAAGATTTCACACCTGATCCATTCAAAGATGAATTTACAAGCATAGCTAGATTTGAACCAGGTTCTTTGGGTGAAATTATTAGTGTCTTTGATGTGGCTTTTGTTGCTCCTGATATGGATCTAAGCTCCTTTGCAACTCTTTTTTACGATCTAGAAGATATTTTTCCATCTACCATGGTTCTTGTGATTCTTGCATCTTTGCAGCCTAGGAGTTTCGATCTCCTATTTTATATCATTGATTCGTTGCCCACGAAATTCTGTCATTCATTGCAAAAGACCTTTATGTCATCTTCCTTGGTGGTTTCTCACCATTTTTGGTGACTCCTTGCAATTTTTTATTTGCAATTTCCAAGTAGCATTATACCTTATCAAATGTCTTTCAACATAGCTCACCATTTTGGTCATTTCCATCATTGTTTCTATGGAGCCACCATAGATCCTTTTCATCCTGATGTCTCTCCTATGTTACAAGTTTCATTTGTGATCACAATGTACCATTATCAAGCTCGACTATTCATTATAATTATTTCTACGCCACAGTGTCACCCACACTAGTTCATGCTTCTGCATTTCTGAAATTTTTCTATGCCCACGTTGCTTCCATCATCTTCTTTTCATCCAATCATAGTTGTAGCACCTCATCCAACTCCATGGCTCTTAACAGTATCTAGATCTATTATTGATGCACTCTACTCTTGTCATTGCTATTTTCTATGTCACAACCCACCCATAACACTTCCAGTTACTATGCTCTCACAGGTCATGCTATTTGCTCATTGCCATCATCGTGGCCTCCACCATCCACATTCCTTGGTGATTTCATAGTCACATATTCCCACCATTCGCTCTTGAGGGAACACCTCAAAATTTTTTGGCATGTTACTCTCTGATGCTTTTGAACATTTCATTGTTTTTTTGATATGCTCATTTGCATCATGGCCCAAAATACCATCTCACTATTATGGTTCTGGATGCATTTTCATATTTTATGGCCATGCACCATTTTATTATTGGTGCCATTTGTATTTTAGCACTCTTCGCCTCACTTTTTATGACCAATCACCGTCAAAAATTGAATAATTCAAATTTTTATTAAGGTTTACGTTGCGGCTAATTTTTTTGAGGAGACCTCCTTGTTGTTGTCCAACATCGATGATCTTCTGCTAATCCATGATGCATGATCTTCACATATCATCCTATTATTTTTTGACATGATTCCATATTTTTTCGCTCATAGATTTCCCTATTCTCTCGATGATCTACCTGAAAATGGCTGCTATGGTGATTTGTTTTTATTTTTCATGCATTTTTGTGGTCTATCCATTGTCAGAAGCCTCTAATGTGGCCACCCCCATGTAGGAATTCAATGTGCTCATGATTAGTGACCATCCCACACATAAGCAATGATTGACGATACCTTTGTGCCTGCAAATAGTTGTTCCAACTTTCTAGTGCTCCACATCGCATGCCACAGATTATTTTATGGTGAAACAATGTAAACCAGTGGCACACACCATTTTTTGGCTCTTCTTTTCTATTTTTGATCCTGTGCCTACCTATTCCTGACTTGCCAATGTTTTTCTGATCACATCAACTATTTTTTAGATGATTACTGGCATCATGCACATATTTTACAACTTGATCTGTATGTTTTCATACCCTCAAATTATTTTTCCACCACTTCGCATGATTTCCTAGTGACCACCAATTTCACGGTGCAAAAAATTAATACAATTTCTAAGGTTTTCTATTTTTATAGTATTCATTGGTCATTTTTAATGCTACATCTACAATTTATTTTTTTTAATATTTTGTTGGTTTATCCCACATGGATAGTGCTTCACTACTTTAGGGTTTTATTTACGGTGCATCACAATTTATGTAATCGCCAACACCATTGGCTATCACAAATACTAGCTACACTATACCTACCCCTTATTACACCTTCATGGCCCACCCCCACTCCATCTAAAAACCAACCAAACCCTGCTTCACTTTGCCACCACGTGTGAACATTTTCCATCCATGTATTCTAGTCACTTGCCAACTTATCTATCTGATCCACACCAATCTTGGTCAACCTCCCATTAGTTTTTGTGCCTAGCCCCTGCATCATGTCATAATTATCACTACATATGATGCTCGTTGGTCAAGTCATCATGTCATCCATTGCCATTGCATTTTCTACCCGTTGGTCAAGTTGTCGTGTTATCTTGGTCTTATGTCACGTCCAGTTGGTTTCTGGATCTTGTGTTAGATCTGCATCCTATTTATGGACTTTTATGTCCACATCAAGTCCACATTATGTGTTGTCAGCACCCATGTGTCGGTCGATCCATATTTATCTAACGTCAACCCCATATTTAGTGCCCGTCAACATCTAATTATGCTCTCTATCCTCACATTTTGTGTCAATTCGAGCTTTGTGTTGAGTTGAGCTAATAATTGTTGGCATCCACACCTTATCCATGGACTGTTTAATACATGTTTTGTCATAAATACTATTGCAATTAGTTTTAATGTATATTTCATCAATATTGCACATGTATATCCATTAAAAACCCTCATTGCTTTCATTCAATATGGGTCTTCTGTCATTTAATGGGGTGTGTTCACCAATAAAACATCAAATTTTTGTACAATTTTTATTTGGCATCTCTACATGTGGTTCAAGTAATATTCTCCTACCTCTCCTTCTGATATCCATTGCTAATTTCTTTTGCCAATTTGAGGGACCCATTTTTGCTATCCATCCACATAGCAATGTTTACAGTCATCGAAGAGCATTTTCTGAGCCCGATTCACATCTAGTTCCAAATTTTGATTTTTTGAAGAACTACAAAAGTTTATCATTTTGGTCTTCATATTTTTATAATAGGAGTACATTTTGGTTTTACCCAATACTCCTCATTATTTTCCATCTTTCTCTTCCACATTTGTACACATTAGGGACCAATCAAGGTTATGCATAAGGGGTTGGAATCAAAATGTACTTGTAAAAAAATGGTGAATCCTAATCAAAATCAATGTGAATCATGGATAATCCTAAGAAAATCAAATCGAGCATTTTCATACCAAAATTTGGGGTATTTGAAGCCCTAAAATGTAAATTTATCTATGGGTCTATTTTTGATCTAGTAAATCATCTTATAAATTTAGAAAAACACCACCATTAGATCAGGTTTGAAAAGATCTTTCCAACGAGTACAAATATGCCTATGTTTGGATATATTGTGGTGAATTGACCCTAAGAAAACATTGGTCCTAAAAATTTTAGGCGAATGGGCCGACATCAAGGGTCCTCATATTCACCAATTTCTAATTTTGGAAATCCTAATATTTGTCCAATTTGTGAATATTCACCACTATACATAACCCTTGGGACCAATGCTTCTTCAGTGGGGAGGAATGATAGGGATTAGGATATGAATTAGGTGTGATTTAATAAATATTAGTTGTTGTTAGGATTAAGATTCATTATTATCATTCATGCATCCTTATCCATTACATGTCTTGTAATGCCTATTTATAGGCTTATGTTGTCAATGAAACATAAGTTTGGATTATCATTCATTTCCTTTGTCTATTGATACTGCTCCGATATCAATACATTGGTTCAATTTTTAAAGATAAATAAAAATCCAGTTGTAGTAGTAGATAGCAAAACATATGAAGTAAAAGGGGTCTAAAATATTCTAGTAAAAATTAAGGATGGAAGAGGTATAATAAAAAATGTATTGTATGTTCCAATATTAACCACCAATATTATTTTTTTTCTCTGCTCATGGATCAAGACTTAACTGTTGAGTTCAAGGTTCTCATTGGTAAAAAGTAATATCACATATCTATATAGGAAATAATGATAGCATTAGGATCATATAAAAATGGCCTATTTGTCCCAAACACTACTATTCACTCAACACTTTAAGTCAATGCTTCAGAACTATGACATAAAATATTGACATACCAATGATACATAAATGAAGAAATTATTCAGATATCAAATGGTAGAAGGACTACCCAAATTATCTCCAAAAACTACTGTATGTGTAGAATGTTTAGCAGGTAAACAACTTAGAATTCCTTTCGAACGTCGTCAACACAGAACTTAACATCCTCTAGAAATAATATAGATTTGTATGGACCAATGAAAGTTCATAGTGTTGGAGGACATAGATACTTTTAGATATTTTTTGACGATCATACTAGAAAAATGTGGGTAATTTCATTGAAGAACAAATCATAAGAATTTAACTACTTCAAACAATTAAAACTTCAAGTTGAAAAAGAATCAAGAAATACCATAAAAGTACTTCGTTCAAATAGAGGAGGATAATTTATTTCTAAATAATTTGACTCCTTTATTGAAGACAATGGAATCAAAAGACAACTTAATGTAACATACTCACCTCAACAAAATGGAACTACAAAAATAAGAAATAGATCAATAATATAAATGGTAAGATGTACGTTAAAAGAAGTATAACTTGATCACAAATACTAGGCTTAAGCAGTGCAAACATCAATCTACATATAAAATAGACTACCAACAAGAGTACTCAAGCATATTACACCATAAGAAGCATGGTCATGTAAAAATACCAACATTGAAAGACTAAAAATATTTAGATGCAAAGCCTACATGCATATTCCAAAGCAAAAGAGGATCATGTTAGAATATAAAACTATGACATGGATATTTTTTGGGTATGAAAATGAATCTATAGAATATAGAATATTAGATCCATCTACAAAGAAATTTTATATTAGTAGAGATGTGATATTTGATGAGAAATTCAAAATAAACACAAATAAATCCAGTGGTGATATAGAAGTTCTTTTGAATCTATGTAAAGAAGATGCAATGAGTATTAAGCTAGAATCAGAAGAACATGATATAGAAGCATCAGCTGTATTGCTGACAAAATAACCAATAGGGCTTAGAGATACTCTCAGAGAATAAAATCTGGAAAGGATGCCAGATCTTACAACTATAGGACATAAAAATCATAGCATGACCAAAATGAATAGAGGAATGCTAAGTAACATAGTGGAACCAATACCAACTTCTCAAGAAATGGAAAACAACCATGGAATCTAAATATGCATCACTCAATAAAAATAAGACATGGGATTTAGTAAACCTTCCTTCGAGAAAAAATAGTGGGGTGCAAGTGGGTATACAAAATCAAATAAAAGGTAGATGGAACACTTGATAAATACAAATCTTGACTAGTGGCCAAAGGGTATACTTAGATAGGGGGAATTGATTATGAAGAAACATTCTCACAAATAGCTTGAATGACTACTATTCTAATAGTTTACACTCTAGCAACTCATTAGGGGTGGAAATTTCATCATATGGATGTAAAAAGTGCATACCTTAATGGTGACTTAGAGGAATAAATCTATATGACACAACCTAAAGGCTTTATCATTCAAGGACAAGAAAGTAAGGTATGTAAATTGAATAAATATCTATATGACTTGAAACAAACTCCTAGAGTATGAACATCAAGATAAATAATAATCTACTACATCATAACTTCAATAAAAGTACATCAGATCCCAATCTATATACCAAGAATATTGGAAATGATATCTTGATCCTCAATTTATGTTGATGACAATGATTATTGGAAGGCTAGAAAAGTTAATAAGTGACATCAAAAATGATCTAGAGAAGGTTTTTGAAATGATAGATCTGGGGATAATGAACTACTACCTTGGTTTAGAGATTTATCAGGAAGAAGACAAAATAGTTATCACTCAATCAAAATATGCAAAAGCCCTTCTTGAAAAATACAGGATGATAGAGTGCAAACCCAAAGATACACCAATTTAACAAGGAATTTAACTATCCAAAAATGATAAAAAACCATTTATTTTAGCAACAATGTATCATTAGTTGATTGGAATACTTCTATACTTAACAAAATACTGACCAGACATAGCATTTGTAGTAAATTATCTTTCATGGTTCATGCAAGAACTAAGAGAAAGTCAATGGAAAGCTATGAAAAGAATATTACAATATACCAAGAAGACTATAGACTATGGACTAACTTATATGTAGAATATCAAAGACTTTAATCTACAAGGATACTTAAATTTATACTATGATGGGTCTGTTGACGATAAAAATATACCTCAGGTTATGTCTTCTATCTCGAATCAAGGTCCACATCTTGGCACAACAAGAAACAACATACTTTAGCACAATCATCTACTGAAATAGAATACAGAGTAGCAAGAGATATAACTTGTGAACCTTATGGTTACAATACATACTATCTGACATAGGAATCAAATGAACTCCAACTATGATATTCTGTGATAATCAAGGAGTACTAAAACTAATTAAGAATTCAATCATACATGAAAGAATAAAGCATATTGAAGCTCAATGTCATTTCATTAGAGAATACTTCCAAAACAAGCACATCATCCTCAAGTATGTTCCTATAGAATATCAACTAGTAGACATATTTACAAAGGCACTCAAAAAAATCAAGTTTCAAACCTTCAAATATCATCTATGTGATTGAAGATAACTTCATACCAAATAATTGAATAACACAAGCTTATATTGAGAAGGGGGGTGAATAGTATAAGACCAGCTTTTACTTTTCTTTACAAAATAATATTATCCAATATATCAATGTCAATATCAACTATAATAATCAAATAAATGCATAAATCATCACACACAATAGAGGCACCAATTTAACATGGTTCACCCAATGTGGGCTACTCCACGGATAAAATATTTCAATAAAATATTCTCAATAAATATCTTGGGAACTCTTCCCTATTACAATGTTTATGGACCTATGTCCAAAGGAGACACAAATCCCCTAATGCTCTTCATTGTGGATCTCTATCCATAGGAGAACTCTTTCTCCTTTTTTGGTTCATGGAAATTGACCGAGGAGAACTCTTTCTCCTCAATTGGTTCATGGATCTCTCTCCATAAAAGAATTATATCTTCCTAGCTACTTCGTTCCACAGAAGAACTATTTTTCCTTGCTCTAGTTTTTAGATCTCTATCCACAGGAGAACTCTTTCTCCTTTTCCATTTTTGGTGATCTTCCAGAAGACTTTTGCCCCCACTGCACTGGCTTGTGGATATCTCTCCACTGAAGACCTCTATCCCCATTCAGAATACCTCCATCCTCATTGCCCTACCTAATGCATCTCTATTCACTAGAGACTGCTATCCTCTACTCTATCACCTCCAAAAATTTCTCTCTTCTAAATATCTATCTCAAATATGCACTAAAAATTGTCCTCAGTATAGTACAAATATGCTCTAAATCTATCTCAGGTCTAGAACAAAATTGCTCTCAAATTTGCACCAAACTCTGTCCTCAAATATATCCTCAAGCCTTAAAAAAAAACTTGATCAAATCATAAATCAACTCTACTCAGATTTACCCCAAGCCTTAACACAAATCTTGAACAAATAAATCAATCAACTCTGCTCAGATTTTCCCCAAGCCTTAACACAAATTTTGAACAAATCAATAAACTCTACTCTCAATTCTTCACAAAGAATTACCTCAAATTTGTCCACAAGTCCTCTCAAGAACTTGCTCAAACTACTCTCAAGTCTTCACCAAGACTTACCTCAAATCTCTCCACAAGTCCTCTCAAGAACTTGCTCAATATGCTCTCAAGTCTTCAGCAAGACCTACCTTAAAATTATATACAAGCTTTCACAAAATCTTACTCAACTCTATCCCTTAAGCTTTCATAAAATCTTGCTCAGATTTGTCCTTAAGCTATCACAAAGTCTTACTCAAATCTATCCTTAAGTCACCTCAAGGACTTGCTCAAATTTGGACACAAGCTTTCACAAAATATTGCTCAATTATGTCCTTAAGCTTTCACAAAATCTTACTCAAATCTATCCTTAAGTTTTCACAAAAGTTTACTCAAACAACTGCAAAAATTGCATACATAACTCAACTTAAATCTCTTTCAAAAAACCTCTTCAACACATAAACACGCTTCACTCAGAATCTTGTTTAACCTCAGGAACATATAGATAATTATAAGCTCTATCAAAACCTCAATATGTTTCTCACTCACAAAGTTTTGTACTCAACAAAACACTCTATCACTTGCAAACTCTATTTTAAATCAATTCAGAATAATGTATAATTTGTTTCACAAAACTTGATCTATTACTCCCATTATTTCAATCAGTAATGCTCAACCAACTCCACTCAAAAATTCACTCAATGAAACATAACTTGATTACAAACCCTAACCAAGTATTTCACATGAATTCCAAACAAAGTGCACAATGTGGATCTCAAACCCTAACTCAAATAATCCCCAATATCTAACTCAAATGTTTTCATAAACATTCACCAATCATGCATATGAAAACTCACTCAAACATTTCTAACAATGCTTATCCAATAATCCTTTTCACTCCACCTTTGCAGTTCACAAACTTCAATCCAACAATATTTTAATCATAAGTATGATTGCCCATACCTTTTGTTTTGATGGATATATGTCTTCAAAACCTGTTTTACTCACAACCAAATCCTTTTGCCAACTCTAGGTTAGATAACAATAGCCTATCTCAAAATATCTATAGGAATATTTAACCCAACAAATATTTCACCATACAAGAAATACAAATAAAATGTTAAGTCACAAATACACCTTATTACTCCTTCCTTAAAAAATCAATCTTCAATCAATAAATCACTCATTCAAGAAAAACAACTATAATGACAATATCCCTATAACTCCTTTTAACTCAAACTCAGCATAAAATATTTCAACCTTCCAAATACTTTAATATTTCAACTCAAAATAAATTTCAAATTGCATTAATAAAGTCCTTTGAATACATCTTATACTCTCCAATTCTCAACACAACATACATTCCACCAACAAAATTCCTTGCACACCCTTATAATCTCCAAACCTTAAATCAAAACATGGAAAAAATAAAAATTATTAAATCATACCTTAGCCACTTTAATCAAAAATTATTTTGCGTTCCTCAAACACCACCATGCACTCCATGCGAATCAAACTCACGTTCACCACCTACCTAGCACCTTAGCCACGACTAGGCAGCCACTCAGGTTGCATGCCACACAACCACAATAAATTGCTTCCCTCATTTTCTAACCTCCACTAGAACCAAAAATGAATGAACCAAAAACTCTTCCCTTCGCTGGCATTGAGAATCAAACGCGGGACCTCTGTTCCACTAAAGTCTTACGTGCCAAGCCTTGCCACTAGACCATTCGAGTATATGGTGATAGAAGTGTGCCCTCTCTCTGCTTTATTCGTTCGTAGTCCACCTTAAGCCTTTAAAAATTAAAACCTTCATCTATTGCCTTGCTCATGAAATCACTTGAATATTTTTATTAGCCCTTCGCATGCGCAAATTAATTTTCGGAGACTTACTTTATGCCATCCAAAAATTATGGTATAAATACCATATCCTCCCTTGCTTCAATGTTGTCGGGGAAAATATTAAGTTTAATATTTTGCATCCAACCCTAACTTAGGGTTTAATTAAATTAAATTATAATAGAAATATTATAAATAATTTATAAGTAACCTTAGGTATTATTTTTAACACTTAATATTATAATAATAAATATTATAATATTATTTCCTTTGGGCCTAGGTATCTCCTTCCCTCAGGGTATTTCGCAAACCTTTTAACCAATCATGTGAAGCTTTAAACCAAATCTCTTGGGCTTAAAATATAAATATTTTAACCCTTCTTTTGTCAAATCCTTGCACTGACTTTTGACATCACTGACACTTATTCTTGACATCAATGACAACACAACTACTCAAAATGTCGAACAATAATGTAATATAGGGGGATGTTAGAATATATTACATCATTTGGTTATGTTAGATTACTTTAGGGGAAGCTATCTAGCTACTTCATGCAACATAGTAAATACACGAGTGTCAATGTGCAAGTTGTATATGTGCAAGTTATCCCTTGCATAGTTAGGTAAAGTGTTAGCCAAGGAACCTATCTTCCTACATAAAGGGTCTCATACCCTTTAATCGAATGTATCAATTTTTTATTCAAAAATAATAGATGTTTCTTTCTCTCTCTCTCTCTCATTTTTGTTTATGATGGAATGGTCCTAAAGCCATCATTTGAGCCTTAAAATTATAAACTTTAAGAATTTTCCTAAGATGGGATTCTATCATTGCTTGATATTAAACTCTAAATTAATTCATTTCCTTGAGTAAACACATTTCCTATAATATCTAATAAGTCCTATGCATGATCTAGGAGTGACACTAAAATCTTGGGAGAGATCATAATATTTAGTGTATTGAATCCACCAGCTACTTTTTGTAACTGCATTGAAGGTATGTATAAGTAACTTCCAATATCTTCCTTCACTTAAAACTAATGTCTTCTTTCTAGAAAGTGGTATCAGATAGTTAATTTCCAATGTGTTGTTTTATCATAAGTTTCCTCCTTTTTTAATACCATTGGCATGCAACAGAATATGGGTCAACTTAAACTTTGAAAAATATTGAAGACTTTTGGTTTTATTTTACTTGCATGCATGTTAGATGATTATAGTTAATATTGTTGAGTTTCATAATATGGTAAGTTTTCTTTTAAAAAATTTAGCAAAGAGACATGAACTGAAATAAAATAGATTTTACTTATTATTATAGTTGAATATATTGTAAGTTATTGAAAATATTTATAAATACAGTGTCTTCCATTTCTTGTTGTGTCACCATGGAATTCAAGCATTGATAAGAATACTATCCTTGAGATATAACCAATAATAACGTTTCACCAAAGTGTAAATAGTATTCTTGAAATAAAATGTGATGTATGATATGAGGAAATTTCAAGATAATCACTTATTGAGGTACATTGAAGGGATAAAGTGCACTCAAATCCATGTTGCCTGTAATTTGTTTTCTTCAAATTTTACCAATGAAATTAAATGAAGTTGATTAAAAATGGACATTAATGGCTTCCAAATTTATTTTGCATCAAAATTATATGAATAATACCTTCTCTATCAAAATGGTTGGAATCTAGATTCTAAGCTCCTTGATTTAATGGTTGGTGATCCTCTAGTTGTAAAATACCCATGTTATGAGATTTTTTTTCACATACAAGCAAAAGTCCACCAAATTGTGCATATAGATATTCTATATTAGAACATGTTGTTCAAAAACCCTATTAATTCAAACTTTTATCTCAAGCACTAACAATCACTAAATATTAATTTAAATTTTCATCTCATAGAAAAAATTGTTTACTTTCAAGTCAATAAAACCAACATATTCTCAATAATTTGAAATACATTCTACGCTTTGAGACAATCCCCATGATATCCACCCTTAAAAAAATTAGAAGGCTCTCTACATTATCAAACTAACTTAAAATGCCCACGCAACAAATTAAAATTTGGCTTCTTAAAACGCACAATATGAAACTAACATGCATGTCAAGAGAGGCTCAATAAGAACTACCTTGAGTACTACAACAATTCACCTACCTTTCAAACAAATATTTGGGAACACAAAGCTTCTTTGTAAATGTTGTGCATCTTCTGAAGTAAAAATCCTTCTTTGCAGAAAGTCCTTGTGAATGGACTATGCTAAGGTATGAATTTGCCTGAAGATTGATTTTTCCTGATTATTTTCCTTCACACCAATCTATCCCAAATCTCCATTGATCACCTAATTAATTATAAGGGCACATCATGTGCAAAACTTTATGCCTAATTTTTATACCTTGAGGACTGTTGGTATGTAGAAAGGACCAACCACAACTATTCCTAGCTGGAGGAGGAGGTAGAGAGGCTTCTCCCCATCCATCTAGATCCATATAGTCCTGGGAAAAACTAGTTCCTTCTTGGTCAACCTCTATTACATGAAGACACTTTGGATTTGATAATATGGTCATGTCATCTAGCTCTGGATTGTTCCATTTTCCTTTATCTCTGGTGATGGGTAGAGAGGGGACCTAATCCTCAAGATGACACATTCAATAGATTTTTTGATATCACTGAGAAATTTTCTACTGGGATTGATACATTTTAGAAGAGGGGATAATTCCTCAAGATTCCAGCAATAGTTTAGTTTGAGCTCTCTTCGATATAGCATCCTACTCAACTATGGAATTCTAGTAAGATTTTTGCAGCATGACAGGTCAAGGACCTTCAACTCTATCATATGAAACAGACTGGTGAGATTTCATAGATTGTAGTAGTTTGTAACTTTGATCTCAATGAGACTTTATGGTAGAGATGATAGTTCCTCAATATAACAATCATGTAATGTGATATTATTTTAAATAATACATTAAGTCCAATGATGAAAATTTTGTGAGACTTGTTCACTTAGAGACATCAAAGGCCCTAATTTTTTCAAATGAGAAATGTTGGACAGTTCTTGCAAATTGCAACAACCATTGAGATCAAGATAACTAAGAGTATACATAAGAGTAGGCAATGCCTCAAGATCATCAAAACACCCTAATTTGAGGTCTTTTAAAGTGTTATATTTGTAGGGGAAAGTACAACTACGCAAAAACAAATATTAGAAAAAATGGAGATCTAATTATTGCTACAATAATTTTTTTATTTAATTATTCAATTACACTCTTTTGAATTTCCTTGCCAAAATAAAATACTCTTACATTATTATATACAGCACAATCCTTTTATTCATTTAAAATAGAAAAAACATTTCTCTGAAAAAACACACGCTCATGGTTAATCTAAACTTAGTATATGCACTTACTATGTAAATAATAGCAATAGTATGTTACAACTAACTCTACAGATATTTATTTATTAATAATGGAATATTTCATTCATTTGTTCATCACTTGTGACAAGAGTAGGTAGTGCATGCGCTTCCTTGGTCTACATTTTTTTATTGTAATACAATCTCAATTTTCAGCAAGGAATCCAATGTCTTTATAAAAAAATGTTCCACTTCTTTACTACCCTGAAAACAACATAAATATAGTAACTGCTATGGTTATTTTAAGCTTTGCAAATTCTATGGATCTTCTAGAAACTAAAAAACACTCATGTTCATTACATTAAGCATTAATTTTATCATTCTCCCCCTTAATGCTTAATGTATTAACACCTAACATTTGTCTCATCCTTATAAAATGTTTGGTGATAAGGCTTTAGTAAACACATTGGTAAGTTGGTTACCAATTCTACAAAACTTCAAATAAATCTGACCTTCTACAAAAATATTTCTAATAAAGTGGTATTTAATATCAATGTGATTAGTCATATTTTTGGAGATTGGATTTTTTGCTATGGCAATTGCTAAATTATTATCACAATGAATATTTTTTTTCATATTCTGTTCATACCTCAAATATGCCAAAATCCTCTTCAACCATATTACTTGGCATGAACCTAATGTTGCAATATATTTTTCTTTTGTTGTTGATATTGCAAATGTTGTATGCTTCTTTGAGGATCAAGAAATCACATCTGATACCAAGTTGAATAAATTTTTAAAAGTGCTTATTCGATCATCAAGGGATTCTATTCAATTACTATTTGTATACCCAACCAATTTATAATTATCAGCTGATATGTACAAATTATCAAAATTGCTTGTACCACAAACATACTTGAGCATCTTTTTTGCTGCATGAAATTATTCTCACTTGGATATTTGCATATATCTTGAAATCAAACTTACAATATACATGATGTCAAGTCTAGTAGTTGTAAGATACACAAGACTATCAACTAAACTTTTGTATAGCGTATCATCTACATTTTTACTACAATAATTATTGACTAGCATCTCGTTCACATTCAAGGGTTTGTTCATTGGTTTGCAATTTTTTATTCTAAACTTCTCAAGCAAATAAACAATGTACTTTTCTTGTGAGATAAAAATACCATCATTCAACTGTATTACTTCTAATTCAAATAAGTAATGCATCAAACCTAGGTTTTTTATCTCAAATTCATTCTTCATGTCATTCTTGAATTCTTCAATTAACAATATGATACTACCATTGTAAATCAAATCATAAACTTACAAGAAAATAATAAGTAGTTCATTTATACCTCTATATTTGACATAGATTGTAGGTTCAATTTCACTCTTGTTGAAACTATTTTTCTTAAGATACTCATTTATTCTGATAAACTAGGCTCTTGGTGCTTGCTCAAGCCCTAAAGGAGCCTTTTTCAACTTGTAAACCTTTTTTTCTTGCCCTAAAACTTCATACCCTGGTTTTTGTTCAACAAATACTACTTCATCCAACACACCATGCAAAAAATATGATTTAACATCAAATTGATATACTTGTCACTTAAATTGTACTATCAATGCCAAAATGGATTTTATGGTATCTAACCTTGCAATAGGAGCATAGGTCTCTTTGTAATGTATGTCTGGTTATTGTGAGGAGCCTCTAGCTACCAATCTTGCTTTGTGTCTCTCAATGGATCCATTTGCCTTATATTTTGTTTTGTAGATCCACTTTAGTCCAATCACATCCTTTTCTAGTGGAGTATGTACTAAATCCCATGTTTAACTCCTTTATATTGCATCCATATCCTCATTCATGACTTTACACCAAAATTCATGTTTCACTACATCTTCAAAACATCTAGGTTCTACCTAAATATGAGATAATAAAGCAAAATTCATAAATGGAATAGTAGTCTTTCATATATTTGTTTGAGATTTTTTACCTTCCTTGGTAGAGGAGGAGGGCTTGAAGAAGGACTAAATGAACAAGATGTTGAATTTCAAGAAGTGGGAGTAGAACTTGAGCTGCTACTTGGGCTAGTAGAATAAGATGAAGCATCTTGTTCTATATCTACAATTGCTAGTTTTTCTTGTTGCACACTTTTTTCCATTATCATGCATCATTTTCAACAAAAATTATATTAGGATAACTATCAAGATTTATGTCACTAGATTATACAACCTATAATCCTTTGTCTCCTCGTTGTAGCCAAAAATAATATATTTTTCACTTTTATCATCAAGTTTTTACCTTTTTCTTTAGAAATATGAGCATAAAAAAATACAACCAAGCACCTTAATATGAGTCACACTAGGCTTTATTCCACTCCATACCTCATAAGGATTCATATTTCTTACACTTTTTGTTGGACATCTATTATTATGTGGCTACAGCTTCATCCCTGAAACTATTTGGAAGACCCTTGGCCTTTAGCGTGCTTCTTTCCATCTCCACAATTATATATTTTTATGTTCAACTACTCCATATTGTTGAGGAGTATATCTTGTAGTCAATTATATTTGAATACCATACTTATTGCAAAAATATTCAAATTCATTAGATTTAAATTTCCCCCCCCCTATTTTTATGCAAAGTCTTCAAACAACAACCACTTTGCTTTTCTACATTAGCTTTAAATTGATGAAAGATAGAAAAATTTTATGGCTTTTCTTTAATGAAACATACCCAAGTTCTTCTACTATAGTCATCAACAAAAAAAATAAAATACCTACTTTTTTTGAGTGACAAGGTTTGCATTGGACCACATATATCAACTAAAAGCACGAGATTCCGGGCAAAGGAAACACTAATTGCGATTGCAACCAAAATCAAATGCGCTTAAGTCCTAGAAACGTAAAGTGCATGAAATGGAAAAGAAACGCATTGGAAGAGACACAAGCAAATGGAGAAAACACAGCCCTTTCATTAATATCCCTTGATCTCTGTTACAATGACGTCTCCTCCCTTTTCGGGGGCTAGGAGCGTTAAAAGAATTCGATTACAATCACTCAATGTTCCTCTTTCCGCGTGCCCACGATTGCAATGGGCGGGCCAAGATGATGCCGCCGCTGATGTCGATGAGTTCTTCACCTCCGCTGCCTCTCCTACGAACAAAGAAACAACCAAGATGTCAGTAGCACCTGCTGCAAGTGAAAAGTGTTCGTTCTTCTAAAATCATCAAAAGATGCATGCAAACATTTATCTAAAAAAGTAAACAAAATGATTCTAAACAGCTCGAAAACTTGCCAGAAGACAAAAAATGTTACCAACAGGCCATTGCCACTGAGACAATCGGCCAATCTGCTTTCAACTGGAAATCGTCCCCGGGTAGGACGATTTCGATCGTAAATCGTCCCCGGGTGGGACGATTTCTTCCGTGTTGGGGAAGCCGAACCGACACGCTCCAATGTCGACTCCCGAGGTCTCCAAAACACCCGCAGACAGAGGGGTTATGTAATTGGGGCCATTTTGGGACGACCCAGATGGTCGGATTCTCCCAATTTGGCCTCTACCCTCGGGAATTTGATATCGCCTCCTGCAAGTTAGTGAAACTACAAAACGACACAAAACATACTAGAATCTGATCAAAGGTTACGAAATTGCAGCTATGAATTCACCAAACAGAAAACACAATATGCAGCATGAGAAAATAAACTAGAATGCTTCTGAAATAAAACTTAAGAAAAGTGCGGGGATGCCCAAGTGGGCCTCCCACCGTTGGCACTTGATTCCAGCGCCAATCCACTAGGGATGGGCCCAAAACCTCTTAGGATTGGGGGGGTCGGCGAATTGGTTGATTCAGGTGTCCATGTGTTGGATTTAGGTCCGATTCAAGCTTCCAAAAGCCACCCAACAACCTCCCTTGCAAAAGAGATTGGTGGATGTGGGAAGGTGAACCAAAAGGGATGCAAGTGGGTCTTCAACTCGGCGAGCACTTCGTTGCTTGAAAACTCCTTCAACCTCGTATATCTTGGGTGAGAAAAGTCTCACCTTTTATAGACCCAAGGGGTCTCTTTTGGGAGGGAAGCACAAATGCCATGTGTTGGTCATAGGCGCCATGTGGCAGCCTTGTCTTCCCATGAGGGAGGGGAGTCCTCCATTGACTTGGGCTTTCATAACTGCCCTTGTGACAGTCCTCAAACGGCCTATTTGTCCACTCACACACGCGTGCGAGGCGAGAGTCATCAACCGACCGTTCTGGGCTGCCACTTGGCCTCATTTGTCTTTTTTCCCGTTAAACTTGGAAATCGTCCTTATTGGAGACGATTTCAGAAATCGTCCCTGGGTGAGACGATTTCAAGTTAGCAATCGTCCCTGGGTGAGACGATTACTAGGCAAAGTGTCTAAGTGTGCCAAATTGCTTCTTGACCTCACAAAATTGCTATGAAAGTGGTTAAGACCACCGTTTGACCTCTCGAGGGCTGCCCTGGGGGCTGTGTTTGTCAAAGCGATCAGTGTTTGCAGTCACATAATCGGATTGGTGCTGTTTTGGTGTCTACGGATGCCCCTTTTTGGGAAGCGCTGCGGGTGACGCAGATGCTTGAGCAAAAATAGATAACCAAAGCACTAATGATTAGGGTTTCTTGGTAACCTAACCAACTTTTGATGCCCCAAGTATGGAAAGGGCATGCATTCTTGAATCCTTGCTTCTGACGAGCTAAGGAATTTGATTTCAAGTATTAACCTATTTTGGTGAGGTGTGACTTGAACTTAGACATTGATCACTCATGAACAGGCAAAGGGCATTTTTATCCTCGTGGGGAACCTTGTGTTCATGATTCACGAAATGCCAAGTGTTTGATTGATTTGATTGTTGCTTGTTTACTCCCCCAAGCAGGAGCGTGATTGTCTTTGTCAATGATTCTTTGAATGCATGTCGTTTTCCTTAATTGGGTGTGTGATTGTTGGTTGGTGACTAAGTGTGACTACCCCCTCAAGCGACGAATCGATGAGGGAATGACCTTCGTGAGAGAAGCGACGAGTCGCTTGACCCAAGATGACTTGTGCAAGGGTGCCTTTAGAGGGTTTACCGTTAAGCGTGTGCAATTTTTCCAACATTTGGACCTATTTTTGGTGGGTGTTAACCCTTTTGGTGATGCCGTAATGAGGTGAAATCATCGAAAATCTAACTTCCCGTGGAGCGGTCCGGCTATTGTAGCCTTCTTGGGGAAGTAGGAGAGCGATAATTTGGACCTCGACATCGATTTTCTTTGCCCGGAGTTTAAGTGGAAGAGCACTTGTGTCCGGCAATGTTTTTTTTTTTTTGTTGTCTTTTTTTGTTGAATTTTTTTATTGTTTTTGTTGTTTTGTGTGACGCATGTGGGGATAAAATTGTTGTAATCTTCTTCCCGTGGAGCGGTCCGGCTATGGTAGCCTTCTTGGGGAGTGAGATAGCGACAATATATGACCCCAACATCTATTTTTATTGCCTTGGATTGCGAGTGTAACAACATTCTATTAGGCAACTTTATTTGTTGTTTTTAGTGCATTTTTGTTGATTTTTTGATGTTTTGACTTTTCTGGCTAGAAATCGTCCCTGGGTGGGACGAGCACTAATCGTAGCGCTCGTCCCAGCCAAGGACGATTTCAGTGGTAGTTATTTAAGGCCCAAAACTTGGATTTGGGCTCATTTGTGTCATTTTTTTCTTGCGATTTGGGAGCTTCGGGAGGAGGAGGTAATTGCGGAGCGAAGCGCTCGCTGGAATTCTCTCTGTCATCATGAGTGGACAAACTGGTTCGAGCAGCGGAGCGGAGGCGAAACCCGTAAGTGCTCCCTAGAGTTTATTCTTGCAATTGATGATGTGAATTTGAATTGATTTTTTTTTTTTAAAAAAAAATTACCCCACCCTTTGTTTAAAAAAATAAGATTTATTGTACATTAAACTAATATAAAACCTATGTAAAAAGTTATTGTTTGAAGTAAATTAGAAACCCTAAATTTTTTTTTTTTGTTTGTTTTTGTAATTATCAGTTAAGGTTAGGAACCCTAAATCTGAAAAATTAGTTTTGAATTTTTGTGTGTTATTGTTTTGTAGGTTAGGAGCCGGTACCGTGTACCTGCCGCATTCGCTGAGGCGCGGTCGGTGCTGACTGATGTTGACTGGCAGTGGCTTGATGCCCTTGGGCTCAAGCAGGTGGCTCGACTGGAGCCTGTGGTCCCGGATCAGGCCTATCTGACGGCCCTGATCAAAGTTTGGGATCCGCGGACCAACACTTTCCATCTTCCGACAGGGGAGATGACTGTGACACTGGAGGACGTTTATCGGTTGCTTCGGATTCTGATAGATGGACTGCCCATTAGGACATCGCCGCGTGATCAGCGGACTGCTGTACTGACGAGATGTTTTGGGCATGCGGAGCGGCTGGGTGTAACGAACCCAGTGGAGACAACCGAGGTGGACTGTCAGGCTAGCAGGATTTTTGTTAGCTGGTGGCAGGAGAGGGGGGTGTTAGGAGTGAGGCACGCATTCTTGATGGGCCTCATTTCTAACATGCTTCTACCTGATTCGTCAGGCGCGAGGTTCCCGTGGAACCTGCTGGAGTTGGTATGGCAGTTGGTAGAGTGCCCGATAGAGGCACCGCTGATTTATGGATGGGGACAGACATTGTTGGCACAGCTCTACGGGGAGCTGTACGGCGTCCGCTGTCGGCAACGAAGGGGGTGAGTTGCAGTTATCTTCTTCAGTGCTGGGGTTGGCAGCACATAGCAATGGAGAGGCCGACCGGGTTACCGTGGATGACTCGGGCGGTGATGGATGACGAGGAGATTGGCTATGCAGCTTTGTGGCGGCGGTCTACGAAGCAGGGGCAGAGTCGGCGATGGGCAGGTGTTGTACAACACTATACTGATGCCTTCTCTCTGCTCACTCTGGGGAGGTGGTTTGGCATCCTTATCGGACTGTCCAGCCTGGCCGGAGGCTAGAGAGTGGCTCCGACGGGTACGTAGGGAGCGGTGGTTGACTGGGCGGCACGGGACGGAGCATGAGTTCTTTTCGTACCGTCGGGTTACACGATAGTTTGGGGTGCGCCAGGGGTTTCCTGGTGAGCCCGTGGTCTATCGACGACGGGGAGATGAGAGAGGATTAGAGCCACCGGTCATTGCTCCATTGGGCGAGGAGTCCGATGCGATGATTGAGGTCCCGGATGTGGATGACATCGGGACTACCACTGAGTATGACTCGTGGTGGGTACTGCGGCGCTGGAGAGGAGAGGGGCCACTGGGAGGCACGGAGGCGGCAGGGAGGATGCCGAGGCAGCAGGGGGTGATTTGGGGGTCCGTTGGATGATGCGGACATGGTGGATGTGGGAGATGAGGATGTGTACTTGGGTGTTCGGAGCAGCCGGACATGCAGGATGTGGAGGAGCAGTGGGAGCCTGAGCAGGCTACTGTCCCCGTGAGTCCTATGCGTCCGGCAGATACAGAGGAGGTGGGGTCGGATGTAGGCATTGAGATTGCACGACTGACAGAGCTACTACGGATGCGGGATCTGGAGTTGGGGGATGCGAGGGGGAGGGAGAGGGATCTTCTGCGGGCTCAGTTGGCAGAGCGGGATAGAGTTTTGGCGCAGCGCGATGATGCATTGTCTATTTATCATCGATGAGAGGCAGAGTGGTGTCTATACCGGATAGACTTGGAGAGGGAGGTCATCCACCTTGGTGGGCGGCTACCTGAGCCTTCGGTCGGTGGATCTTCACGGCGGACAAGGGATAGTCTGACTGAGCAGTCAGCATCATCTCGTCGCAGGCGGTTAGATGAGGGGGGTGGTAGCAGGCATGATGCGGGGGCTAGTAGTAGCCGCCCGCGAGGTCCCGTAGGACCCACACCACGGGGGGTAGTTCCCGTCGCACCGATCCTGCGTGATCATGGTGGTCGACGCCTTAGGTTGGGTTTTTGGATATGATTGCGGGGTCTGAGGACCGGTTTTGTAGCCTGCGGGCATCTTTTTGACGATATATATATATATATACCGATTTTATTATGGTTTTGTACATGTGATGATGTGATTTTTGTTATGCATGTTTATTCATTTTGATGAATGCAGATGTTATGATGAATGCAAATGTTTTAGATGTCTATGTGATATGCGAAGTGAAATGGATGAATGATATTTGTGGTGATTGCACTGTAGGCTGTTTAAGAAGCTCTTTATTTACATGGTTTTTCTATTTTTGTATTTTCTGATGGTATCATAAGGATGATAAGTAGCGCAGATGGTTTTGGAATGAATGTAAGGTTTTCTGAGATTCAGTCAGTTTTAACTCACCATCCATGACTGTACTTTATCTTACAAGACTTTTTGACCAAGGTATGAATCGGACTTGTTTTTGACCCAGCTTATTTTTCACATCCCTGTGTGTGCAATTGAGTTCATTTAGTGGTATTTGTTAGGATACCGCCAGTGCTAGATGGGCTTTCAACCGAACCTGTACTGAGGATCACCTAATTAGCTCCACGAATTCCTTTGTTGTATGTACTAAGATTAATCTGCGATGTAATCCAGGATGCCATAAGCTAGCTCATCCACATGCAAACATTGATCCGTACGCAAGTTAATGTGACAGATATATCGTCATGCGGGAGGTTTACTCACATTACCGATAGGCTATCAACCAAATTGGTACTAAAGCTTGCCTTATGACCTATAGAATGTTGAGAGTTCCAGGGATTCAAGGTCAACTCCCTTCTTTTCTTCAATTGTATTGGGATACTTGCTCATTGTAGTGATGAGATCACTGTTTATTTTGATTTGTTTTTCTTTCGAGCAAGGGATTGGGGTCATGGAGTGACGAAAATCACTGTTGTTTGTGCCTTTTGATGTGTGCACAGTAGTTTGTCAAATTTGGAGTTTTGACATTTTGCAACTTTTTTGTGTTTTGCAACTATTGAGAACTTTAGGGATTCTTAGGGAATTGGGTAGGGAGGATGCTTGTCCTTTTGCCAACTCTCAGCATTCTAGGGGTCATTCGCACAGGGGGATGAGCAAGATAACCGTTTCGCTTGTGGTGACCTAGATTATTTTGCGGTGTTTCGTCTCGTTCACACAATTTGGGAATTTTTAGTGTTTTGATTTGTGTTGGGATGTTACGTAACATGGTGTATTTCAAGTATGACTCTACCTTCGTAAAATCTGTTCGACTTGATACGCTACATGGCTAAAGAGGAAAATGATGATTGAATCACTGAAACTCTTGGTACATTCCTAGACCACTGACCGTAGTGTGGTAAAAGTTATGCATGGTGTTTTTGTTGTTTTTGTAACATGAGACAATGGGGAACAAGATGGACTATCATAGCTATTGCAGCCTATGGTATTTGACCCGTATGACTACAAATATGCAATGTATGGATGCAATGCTTAATGCAGCTATGTATTTTTGTAATTTTGATGGATTGTTTTTGGTGAAGTTGAAGATGAGGTGCGAGAATATGAATTTTATGATGAATTTGAGTATGCCTAGAATTGAGATGCAAATATTTGTTGTTTTTGATGATTTTTGTTGTTTTTTTTTTTTTTTTTTTATTTTTGACCAAGAGATTGCGATAATCGTTGGAGCTTTTTGGGTTTGACCAAGTGATTGCGATAATCCTTGGAGCTTTTGGGGTGACCAAGTGATTGCGATAATCCTTGGAGCTTTTTTGGGTGACCAAGAGATTGCGATAATCCTTGGAGCTTTTTGGATTGACCAAGAGATTGCGATAATCCTTGGAGCTTTTTGGATTGACCAAGAGATTGCGATAATCCTTGGAGCTTTTTGGGTGACCTTTGACAAAGAGATTGCGATAATCCTTTGAGCTTTTTGGATGACCAAGAGATTGCGATAATCCTTGGAGCTTTTGGGTGACCAAGAGATTGCGATAATCCTTGGAGCTTTTTGGGATGACCAAGAGATTGCGATAATCCTTGGAGCTTTTTGGGTGACCAAGAGATTGCGATAATCCTTGGAGCTTTTTGGGGTGACCAAGAGATTGGATAATCCTTGAGCTTTTTGACAGAGATTGTTTTTTTGGGTGACCAAGAGATTACGGGAATCCTTGGAGCATTTTTTTTTTTTTTGGATATGGCTTTCTTAGATATGAAATGGTCGCAAATGACCGATATTCAAGGGTTCCTGTTTCCTTGATACCGTCAAGAGAAGCTAGCCCGTACGTCCCGGGTCCTATTTTGCTATCAATGACATAAGGACCTAACCAATTTGCCATGAATTTGTCCCTCATATGGGACGGCAAATTAGAGTTTTGTTGGTTTTCCTTCGGAACCAAATCACCAACCCGAAAGTCTCTTAGGTGAACTTTCATGTTGTAAGCTTTCTTAAGCCGCTCTTGATAGATACGTAAGTGCTCGAGAGCATTAACGCGTCGTTCGTCAAGCAACGTAAGTTGGTCCAATCGGGCTTGCCGTGCAGTGTTATCATCGATGAACTCCTGCATTGATATGCGTAGGGAAGGAATTTCCAACTCGAGAGGCATTACTGCCTCTGAGCCATACACTAGTGAAAACGGAGTTGCCCCAGTGGGCGTCCGAATGCTAGTGCGATAAGCCCAAAGGGCAAGTGGGATTTGTATGTGCCAATCCTTATGACTGTCTGCGATGGTCTTTTTAAGGATGGCGACTAGCATTTTGTTTGACGCCTCTGCTTGCCCATTTGCTTGCGGATAATAGGGTGTTGAAAAGTTGTGCTGAATTTTGTACTTTGTGGTTAAAGCACGCACGTCTTTGTTCTTGAATGATGGCCCATTATCCGAGATTATTTTGGATGGAATACCAAAATGACATATGATGTGATGCAAGATGAACTCCGCAATACGGGGTCCTTTCGTTGAGGTTAACGAAATTGCTTCCACCCATTTGGTAAAATATTCTGTGGCCGTTATGATAAACGTGTGACGGCCTGACGATGCAGGGGAGATCTTTCCGATTAGATCGAGGCCCCACTACGAAAATGGCCAAGCAGACTGGACTGTCTGTAGGGCCTGGGAAGGTGCATGCATTAAATTGGCATGATGTTGACATTTCACGCACCTCTTGACATACGCACAACAATCTCGCTCTAAAGATGGCCAATAATAGCCCATGCGAAGAATGCGCTTTGCAATGGCCATACCACTGAAGTGGCCACCACATGTACCGTCATGCGCTTGGGCGACTGCCCAAGTGGACTCTTGCTGGTCCAAGCAACGAAGAAGAATTCCGTCGTAGCTGCGATGATACAAAATGTCTCCTATCAAGACATATTTTGCCGCTTTCTGTTTGAATGTTCATTTTGCGGCGTGCGTCAATCCAAAGGGTAGATTACCTAACTTGAGGTAGTCTCTTATGGGTAAATACCAGTCCTGTTGATCGGATACCTCGACAGTTTGAACAGCCAATCCCTTTTGGAGTTCTTCCCTAACAAATGCTGATTGGGATAGAACTTGTAAGAATAGCGTTGTGTTGCTATTAATGGGAGTGGGGGAAAACAAAGACCCCCAGCTTGGCCCGTTTCAAACAATCTCGGATTCGAAAGAACTTATCCGAAGATGGTTCGATCTGGATCATGTGGACTCCTGGCGTCAAGTCTGAGCTTGCACGCTCCATCGCGGGTTGCGATAAGGTTTTGACCTGAATGGTTGTTATATCACCGAAAAGGTCTTGCGGGATTAGTGACCCCAAGGAGGCCATTGTGTCCGCAAAATGGTTTGATGATCGAGGGAGTGCCTCGATGTCATACCACTCAAGTTTTGCCAGGAATTTGTCCACAAGGGCTTTATAGGCCTTCAGGACTGGGCATTTGCATTGATATACCCCTTTGACTTGATTGACGATTAACAGCGAATCACCAAAGATGTTCAATCTTTTGATGTTCATGGCGATTGTTGTCTGAAGACCTAGGAGCAAGGCTTCATATTCTGCATTGTTGTTGGTGCACTGGAAGTTTAATTTAAATGACAGGGGCATTGGAGCGCCTTGCGGTGTGAAGAATACAATTCCCGCGCCACCACCTTGCTCGCATTTAGAACCATCGAAGAATAAGGTTATGTCGGCCTATGACTCAGGCTCATCAGAATCTGGCGATTCTGAGACATGGAAGACCCCATCATCGGGTAGTTCTATGACCAGAGGCTGATCGTCTTCAAGAGGAGCCTCTGCTAGTTGATCGGCTATGACTTGTCCTTTTATAGATTTTTGCCCAATAAACTCAATGTCAAATTCCGTCAACAACATGATCCATTTCGCCGTGCGACTACTATGATAAGTACGACTCATCATGTATCGCAATGGATTCTCCTTAGACACAACATACGTAGTGTTGCTCAGCATGTAGTGGCGTAGCCTCTTGGTAGCAAACACCACCGCCAAGCGAGTTTCTCAACGTATGCATAGTTAAGTTCGTAATCGACCGGGGTGCGGCTAAGATAGTAAGTAGCCTGTTCTTTGTGAAGTTCATTCTTCTGGGCTAGCATGGCTCCCATGCCACCTCGCTAGCTCGAGATGTATAAGTAGAACGGCACTCCTGGTCTAGGTGGTGCCAATACGGCGGCGAAGCCAAGTATTGTTTGATTTCGTCAAAGGCTGATCGGCACTCGTCATCCCAATGAAATGTGACCCCCTTGTGCAATAATTTGTTCATTGGTCGGCATTTGTCAGATAATTGCGCTATGAAGCGTTTAATCGACGCGACCTTTCCTTGCAGACTTCTGAGCTGCTTGATAGTGGTTGGGGGAGCCATTTCAAGGATTGCCTTGACTTTGTTTGGGTCCACTTCGATGCCTCTTTTTGAGACTATAAAACCCAAGAGTTTTCCAGATGTGACGCCGAACACGCACTTCTTGGGATTCAATCGACCTTATGCTCTATGAGGCGATCGAGAATCTTGCTTAAGTCACCGAGATGATCTGAGCGCAAGAGAGACTTGGCTAACAAATCATCCATGTAATCTTCCAAAGTTTTGTGCATGTAATCGTGGAAGATATAAGTCATAGCACGTTGGTATGTAGCGCCAGCGTTTTTAAGGCCAAAAGGCATGACCTTATAGCAAAATGTCCCCCAAGGCGTTGTGAATGCCGTTTTGAGTTGGTCTTCAGGATTGATACGAATTTGATTGTATCCCGAGAAACCGTCCATTAGGGAGAGCATTTTGTGACCCATTGTAGCGTCTACCAATGCGTCGATGCTTGGCAAGGGAAAATCATCCTTAGGACTCGCTTTGTTTAGGTCTCGAAAGTCGGTGCATATGCGAATCCTCCCGTCGGGCTTCTTGACGGGAACCATGTTGGACAACCATGGCGGATAATCCACGCGAGATGACAAACTGTGCATCCAACAGCTTTTGCAATTCGTCTTTGACCATCAAGGCCACCGTTGGGTGCATCTTTCTTAGTTTTTGCTTTACGGGCTTGATTGTCGGATCAAGCGTTAAATTGTGCATGACTAGTTGCGGGTCTAGTCCTGGCATATCCTTGTACGACCATGCAAAAACCTCCTTCTTTTCTTTAAGAAGGGCAATGTAATCGGCTTGCTCTTCGGGGGAAAGGCTTACCCCCGAGCTTGAGAATCCGTGGATTCATTGGATCTGTGCCGATGTCTACGTCAGTCGTCTCCTCGACTGACATGTGGGATCCGTCCTCCAACTGATGTGGAGTTGGGATTAAATGGATATCATCAGCTGAGTTAAGATCTACGTTTGGAACCTCGGGTCCCTCTTCAGCTTGAAAAATATCCCGAGTTGTCCTTGGGGTAAAATGAAGCATTTCACCGAAAGGCCCAGTACTCTGATGGTGACAATGGTGAATTGACGCGATCCCAGTCGATGGCATCCATGTCTAGATGCAATGACCATGATGGATCGGTCGGATTGCGGATGGGTGCGGTCAAATCAATGGAGATCATGTGGATGGAATGAATTTGGTCTCCAGAACCGCGGGTGTGATAACTTGTTTCTTCTAGATGCTCCCTATACTCTGGATCTGGCTCTACGGGAACAGGCACGAATGGATCCTCCCTAGGTGCAAATTTTGCGAAAAGGAGGGCGGGGTCTTCCCTCGGCACTGCTGTCATGATGGGATCTCGAGGTGGACGATGCTCATCTTGAATTTGGAGCCATGGATCCAACACTTGGTCCCACCTCGCTGGGTCTACATGCCATTCATGCCCCAGCAGTATGCCCATCTGTCCCATTAGATCTTCATGAGTTAGAGCACGGTGATGTCATCGCGCATGTCTGAGATAGTCCATTTCAGTCTCATCTTCTGAATCGCTTTCATAGATCCAAAATTGTTCATCCTCTTCAGCATCTGTTGCTTGCGACGTTGAGGACTCTTCTTGTTCCAGTGAATTAATCTGGTCCCATTGCGATTGTTCCACTCTTGGTGGAGGGACCTGATTCTCTTGGTACTGTATTGTTTCATCTGGAACCTCTAAGGGGAACAACTTCAGAAAGATGTCCGACAACCATTGATGTTCTCTTTGAGGATTACTATCCGAACTTTCACCTCTCTCTAGCAAAGGAGAGGGATTATTGCTGTTTCTAGGGGTGTTTGTTGACCATGGGAGGTAATCTCCCAATGTGTATTCTGTATTTGGATTGGCATACGGGTCTTGTGCCAATCCCCCTTGTTGCCTATTTCTAGGCCTTGCATATTTTCAACCAAGATGTCTAATGGCAGGGGATGGTTGAACCCTACCCCCGACTTGTCATATGGCATCTGATATCTTGGTTGGCAAAGGATCCGCATCCCTTGCTCATATCTGCCTAGCCCGTATCCATGCCAATTGCATTGGCCTAGATATTTTAGGGCAAATTTTGGGTTTGACGAGATAATTGATGTTTTCAACAAAAGGTTCTTCGTCTGTTTCCTTTTGTTGGCATGGTTCAAGACCGTGATCAAGGCCCCCATACACAAAATTTGTCTGGTTCGGTGGGTAGCCTAGAGGAACAATTGTCCCTATGGGAAGGCGAGGTCTTCCCATGTCCTGTACTGACTCCAATGTGGGGGTTGCCACAATGTTTTGCACTAAGTACTCCCCCGAGGCCCGTACTTGGCCATTTCAACCAGTGATTGTTGATGATTGGGTGGGAGGAAACGGTAGTCCTTCCTGAGTCCATTCCATGTTTGGTTGTTCAGGAGTCTTGGTTTCTATTGTGTTGGGTGTTTCCTCTGTTGATATCGTTGAGATTGTGGGCAACCTTTCTTCTAGAGGCTTAACCTCTTCCATGATTTGTTTTCCCTTGTCCTTCTATTGGGCCATGATAGGTGGCGTTGATGATGAAGGAGCAGGTGATGAAGTCTCACCTGGCTGGGATTTTGTCTTGTTGGCCACCAGTGGTGCCTGCGGTATTGGACCCTGTTTAGATGGATTTAATTGGAAATCCAAATGCGTTGAAGGGAGGGTCGATTGAGGTATGAATTGTACCGCATTGCAATACTTGAAGGGCTCTAAGTCCATTGGGACTACATGTATTTCCCCTTCATAAGCATACTTTAAGCACTGGTGGGCGATCGAAGGGACACACTTCATGTCCCTGATCCAAGGCCGCCCTAGCAGTATATTATAAGCCATTTCACCTTCCAGCACATGGCACAGTGTAGGTATTGACTTTTGTCCTACCTGGACTGGCAGAACGACTGTGCCGACTGTCGAGCATATTGCATCATTAAAAGCTCGCAGTGTGTACGTGGAGGCTGTGATGTGAGAGGCTGGCAGCTTCAAATGCTTTAAGGCTGCAGTGGTTATGATGTTATTGGACGAGCCAGTATCTATCAGCACTCTCTTGTACGAAATCCCGTTGACCCGCGCGATAACGTGCAGGGGTGGATCTGCCATGTCATTTGATATCGTTTTGACCTCATCTTCTCTGAATGTGATGACCGGCTCCGTACATTGTTTCACATGTCCCACGAAGGCGTTGAAAGAATTTGCCTCGTGGGGTTGTAATTCAATGGCTTTTAAAATGTCCATAAGAGCTTCTCTATGGGGAGCTGATTGTTGAATAAGCTCGTAGATGGACAGCCTAGCCGACGTGGTCCGCAAACTCTGCGTGAGTTTGGTTCGTATCGTGACCTCAGGTCTAGGCGGAGGTAACTGCGTTGGGCATTGTTGAGGATGCGATGTTGCCGGAACTTCCCTCGTAGCTACCTCGGGGGCAGCTGTCGGGTACCTTCTGTTCCTTGTTACTATGCTAATCATTCCCACAAATCCCTGTGTGGGAAGATCTTGTCGCACCTCGTTAATCCGGAGTGGTTTTGTCTGTGCCTCGTGGGCTGGCAAGGGGTCCTTGAATACCCCCATTTGTTGGTTGTTTGGTGCGATGGGGTTGTCCACAACCAATGTTCTATTGTCGATCAAATCCTGGACTAGGTCTTTGAATTTCCAGCACCCATTCAAGTCATGTCCTCTGCGCCTATGGAATCTACAATACAATTCCTCTCTGTACCCCCTAGGCTTGGGAATGTTAGGGTCTATAATTTGGATTTCCGACAGAGTGACTAAATTTTCCGCTGACAAGCGGTCAAATAAGGAGTCCCTAGACTCCGCATATGGGGTGAAATTTTGCCTAGGGCGACGCGGGTAATTCTTCTCCTGTCTTCTATTATCTCTTTCATAAGCAGGAGGCACTGCCTGGTAGTTAGCCTTTTGAGGCTGCGTTTCTTGCACAGGCGCGGGAACATTTATCGCAACTTGGTTGACTGCAGCGTGTTGTGGTTGCGTTGTCCCGGTTTTAGTGGTTTTATTCCACTCTTTCTTCTTAGGCTTGGCAATTGCGCCTTCGCCTATCTTAATCTCTTCTATGACTCTGCTTGCGCCAAAGCTTCTTCTAAGTTGTCGTATTGTCGCAGCAACAATAGACCAGAGATTGATTTTAAGCAACTTTTTGCGAACATCTGCGTGAGATCAGACATAGGAGGACGGTAGGGTAACCTAGAAAGCAAAGCTCTCCATCGATTCCCGTACGCTGCCATTGTTTCCTCTTCAAATTGCTTGAGGCTCGCTAAATCACTTAGTGATGCCTTCTTCCTTGTGTTGAAGGCAAAGCGTTCAAGAAACGCGTCTACTAATTGATCTAAATTGCTTATGTTGTGTTTGGGCAGTTGTGTGAACCAATCCGAGGCAGGGCCTGCGAATGTGGTTATGAATGTTCTAAGCAACAATGCGTCATTATCTTGGATGCCGAAGCATTGGCTTAGAAATCGTGTAACGTGTTCTTGTGCGTCCTCTTCACCTTTAAAAACTGCCAATTGAGGCAACTTGAAGTGTTCGGGGTAAAGAGGTGTAGGCACTGAGGGATGCACCGGATTACTGCGGAGTAGACGTAATGTGGGTTTTTGATGCCCAGCAGCTTTTGTCTCCACAGACTCCAAACGCTCCAATAGCGCTTGGTATGCATCGAAAGATTTTATTTCTTCCTCTCTTGTTCGCTCTTGTTGCAAGTTACGGTAAACTGGAGGCCTATGGAGGGGTGGCCGAATGGCATCCCTCCTGCCTTGATGGGGAGTTTCAACATATTCCTCTTCTGGTTCATACTCCTCGTAAAATTCTTGAGGAGTCTCTCGGGCGAAACCTATGACCCCGATCAAGCTCTTGCTTGAAGGTACCCATCATTGTTTCGGGGAGTTGCCTCCCTCTCGAATCTATGAGGTCTTGGAGGTGGAGCTTGACGAGGTCGTGGAGACCTGTCCCGCACCAACGGATTACGCCTCTCATACTTGTTCAGCTCTTTGGATGCGAGGGGTTGGCCCCCTCTCGGGTATTTCATAGCGTAACTCATCCGCTTCGCGTTGCATGCGTTCTCTATCCAAGCGGTGTCGGTACTCTATTTCCTGATAACTTGGTTTAAGCCGCATGGTTTGGGCTTGACGGGTGGTATATCTGGCGACAGCTGGGTCAATTTGGTCTACCCTATTTTTCTCAGGAGGTTCGAATGTTTCTCCTATGTGTTTACCTCGAGTTTGCTGATCTAAGGTTTCAATGGGTCGCTTCCCTCTGTCGAGGTAAGCGGTATGTGCTCGAGGTTCTGGCCTCAAGGGGTGATCATGATATCCTGCTGGTGCGGAAATGCAAGGTTCCCACGTTGTTTGTTGCCCTCGAGGAATGCGATGGCTTTCCTCGTACTCCCTTTCACGGGTGTGAAGGGGGTGGGCGGAGTTAGGTCGCCCTATGTAAGGAGCCCTGCGCTCCGGATTTGGTCTCTCTGTTCTGATGATAGGTAAAGAAGGGACGCCATATCCACGTTGCCCCTCCAAATGGACGGTGTGCCTGTCTAGCGCTTCATCGCGCGGTGGCCACTCATGCCTAACTTCAAGAGGTGATTCTCTATTTATGTCAAGGTCTACATGTAAGGCATCTTCCCGAAAGGGGCTGCTTTGAATAGGCATACCCCACCGAGGATTCTGAATTGGATTCTTTTGTAGGTTAGACCTATAAGGCGGTATGACCAAATCCTCAGGATCGAAGCGAAGGCGACTTGTGCCTGCTTCTTGTGTACCTTCCGGAGCTTCTGCCCTTGATTGGGCTTGACTGCGGGTGTACACCATTGCGGTGCTTCTATGCTATCTAAATAAGTTTTTATCTCGTTTATGATTTTTTTTGTCTACACTAAGCAGAATTAAGCACACACATTCACAAAACCGTGATTATCTCTTTTAAGGATTATTGGTGTGCCCTAAACTGGTTTAGTGCATTTTGGTGTTTTGTTTTGTTTTTGTAGGTTTTGAAGATCGTTTAAATGCATTATGACGGCTCATATAACTCCCAAAATGGTAGCCCCTTCAATATACCAACCAGGCCGATATACCAACCTCTCTATATACCCGCCCTTACGAGAGGGAGACTATAGGTACGTGAGAGCAGAAGGTACGTGGTACGTAGGCGGTACGAAAGGGGGATTGTCCTGTTAATGGCACCTACCATAGAAAACTTATCCTCGCGTGCATGGGAATCACCCCAGCGACACTCGGTCTGTCTTCGTCAGGATTTACGCCTAACAACAGTTGACAATCGGGAAATGGATGCAAATCAAGCCAAGGTGGTGATGAAATCCACCAATGGTCTTGATAAAGGGCTGGGGTCTTACGACCAGCTCCTTGGTTTAAAATTGTTACGTGGAGTGTGTGAGGTTCATTTTATTTAACGAAAATGAAACAAGCATGAATGATTTTCCCTAAGTATGCAGGATAAAATGAAAATAGTCAAAGAAATAGAAAATAGAAATAGAAAATTTAATAGAGATGATAAAATCCCTACCTCTTCTCTCGCTGCTCCAGTTGCCTCTAAATTTCTGCTCTAAAAATCTGTAGATAGAAAATCGTCCCCTGGTGAGACGATTTACAGAACAGAAATCGTCCCTGGCAGAGACGATTTTAAAATCGTCTCAGGGTGAGACGATTTCCAGTAAAGTAATCGTAACGATCGAGAGACGGTTAACGATCTGCAAAAAAAAATGTACCTCGTAAAACACAAAACACAAAAACCCGATTAGTTTTCTGTGATCTTAAAAACAGGGAACAGGTCCCACCGTGATCGCCACTGAAAGCACGAGATTCCGGGCAAAGGAAACACTAATTGCGATGCATAACCAAAACCAAATGCGCTTAAGTCCTAGAAACGTAAAGTGCATGAAATGGAAAAGAAACGCATTGGAAGAGACACAAGAAAATGGAGAAAACACAGCCCTTTCATTAATATCCCTTGATCTCTGTTACAATGACGTCTCCTCCCTTTTCGGGGGCTAGGAGCGTTAAAAGAATTCGATTACAATCACTCAATGTTCCTCTTTCCGCGTGCCCACGATTGCAATGGGCGGGCCAAGATGATGCCGTCGCTGATGTCGATGAGTTCTTCACCTCCGCTGCTTCTCCTGCGAACAAAGAAACAACCAAGATGTCAGTAGCACTTGCTGCAAGTGAAAAGTGTTCGTTCTTCTAAAATCATCAAAAGATGCATGCAAACATTTATCTAAAACAAGTAAACAAAATGATTCTAAACAGCCTGAAAACTTGCCAAAAGACAGAAAATGTTACCAACAGGCCATTGCCACTGAGACAGTCGGCCAATCTGCTTTCAACTGGAAATCGTCCCTGGGTAGGACGATTTCTGACTGTAAATCGTCCCTGGGTGGGACGATTTCTTCTGTGTTGGGGAAGCCGAACTGACACGCTCCAATGTCGACTCCCGAGGTCTCCAAAACACCTGCAGACAGAGGGGTTATGTAATTGGGGCCATTTTGGGACGACCCAGATGGTCGGATTCTCCCAATTTGGCCTCTACCCTCGGGAATTTGATATCGCCTCCTGCAAGTTAGTGAAACTACAAAACGACACAAAACATACTAGAATCTGATCAAAGGTTACGAAATTGCAGCTATGAATTCACCAAACAGAAAACACAATATGCAGCATGAGAAAATAAACTAGAATGCTTCTGAAATAAAACTTAAGAAAAGTGCGGGGATGCCCAAGTGGGCCTCCCACCGTTGGCACTTGATTCCGGCGCCAATCCACTAGGGATGGGCCCAAAACCTCTTAGGATTGGGGGGTCGGCGAATTGGTTGATTCAGGTGTCCATGTGTTGGATTTAGGTCCGATTCAAGCTTCCAAAAGCCACCCAACAACCTCCCTTGCAAAAGAGATTGGTGGATGTGGGAAGGTGAACCAAAAGGGATGCAAGTGGGTCTTCAACTCGGCAGCACTTCGTTGCTTGAAAACTCCTTCAACCTGTATATCTTGGGTGAGAAAAGTCTCACCTTTTATAGACCCAAGGGGTCTCTTTTGGGAGGGAAGCACAAATGCCATGTGTTGGTCATAGGCGCCATGTGGCAGTCTTGTCTTCCCATGAGGGAGGGGAGTCCTCCATTGACTTGGGCTTTCATAACTGCCCTTGTGACAGTCCTCAAACGGCCTATTTGTCCACTCACACACGCGTGCGAGGCAGGAGTCATCAACTGACTGTTCTGGGCTGCCACTTGGCCTCATTTGTCTTTTTGCCCGTTAAACTTGGAAATCGTCCTTACTGGAGACGATTTCAGAAATCGTCCCTGGGTGAGACGATTTCAAGTTAGCAATCGTCCCCGGGTGAGACGATTACTAGGCAAAGTGTCTAAGTGTGCCAAATTGCTTCTTGACCTCACAAAATTGCTATGAAATTGGTTAAGACCACTGTTTGACCTCTGAGGGCTGCCCCTGGGGGCTGTGTTTGTCAAAGCGATCAGTGTTTGCAGTCACATAATCGGATTGGTGCTGTTTTGGTGTCTACATCAACATGTACTAATTCAAGTGGTTTCTTTGCCCTCCATGCTTCTCCTACTGGAAAATAATATTGATGTTGCTTACCAAAAATACAACCTTCACAAAATTGATCATCTCGATCAATGAATGGTAATCCTCTTGCCATCTCCTTTTGACATAGTATTTTTATCCCTTGAAAATTCAAATATCCATATCTCATGTTCCATAACCAAGAGTTATCCTTCAAGACCATTTTCATAGCTTGAGATTCTCCATATGCAAGTCTAAGATGAAATTTTTTGTTATGTAGCATACTTATTTTTTGGACAATCTTGTTGCTACCATTTTTATCATAGATAATATGTTCATTCTTTTAAAAAATAGTTGAATATCTCTTTTCAATAAGATTACCTATAGTCAATAAATTATGAGCCAATCCAAGCACATATAAAACATCATCAACCTTATCTTACCTTATTTTGTTTGAACTGTAATTTCCTTGTCATCTCCAAGCCCCCAAACTTAAGATTTGAAAGACTCATCCATATTTACAAAGATGTTTTTGTTCCTTGTCATGTGATTGTTGCAACTGCTATCTAGAAGCTATACTTCATCAAATATTTCTTTTGTAATATCACAAGAAAAAAATAAACTATTTTGTTCTTCTTTTTCTTCAAAAAAATAGCTTGTTGCTTATGCTTTTTCTAGCAATCACATTCATAATGACCAAAATTTTGGAAATAATAATATTGAACTTATGATTTGCCAAAATTTTGATTACCTCTTTCATAGTGTCTACTGCCTCTTTCTCTATTATTGTTGTAGTTGCCTCTTCCTCTATTGTTGTTGTAGTTGCCTCTTACTCTGTTGCCATTGTAGTTCTCTTCCTCGTCCACTTATTGCACATCATATTCCTCTATAAATTTGTATTCCTTCATAAGATGATGCTCTTCAATTATCTATTAAAATATCAAGCTTTTTTTGAAAATCATGTTTAACAAAATTTTCACTTGATTTATTCATCCTTTTCTCATGAGTTTGAAGAGATCTCATAAGATAATTAATTGACAATAAGGTTAGTTCCTTTGATTCTTCAATACCAATCACAATGAGATCAAAACATGGAGTAAGGATTCTAAAAAAAATTCTACAATTTTTTTAACTAATGGATTCTCCCCATAAGATCTAATTTGATTCATTAAGCCCACCACAAGTAAACAAATATTGCATAGATTCAGTCTTTCATAAAAATATTTTCAAAATCTCTTTTAAGTGTCTGAATTTTGATAATTTTTACCTTTTTTGTCCTTTCATATGCATTTTGAAGTAGATCCCATGGCTCTTTTGATTTTATTGTTGCGATAATTCTTGTAAAATATGACTCATGTAATACTTGTTGATTAAAGACAAGGGCTTTTGAGTCATTTTTTCTATTCTCCTTTAACTGATCTCATTGTGTTTGAGACCAAGTTGCAAGTACTTGTGAAACTGTAGATTTCATGTAACTTATCTCAACCAAATCTTACAAATCATGAGAAATAAACAAAAGAATAAGGCTTTTGAGTCATTTTTCCTATTCTCCTTTAACTGATATCATTGCGCTTAAGACCAAGTAGCAAGTACTTGTGCATCTATAGGTTTTATAACCTGTCTCAAACAATACCCACAAATATTAAGAAATAAATAAAAGAAAAGGATTTTTGAATCCTTTTTTCTATTCTCCTTTAACTGGTCTCATTATGGTTGAGACCAAGTAGTAAGAACTTGTGCATATGTATATTTTGTGTGACTTGTCTCAACCAAATCCCACAAATTTTGAGAAATAAACAACATTTTCATATTAATGCTCCAAAAATCATAGTTCTCCCCCTTGAACAATGGAATCTAAAGTTAAGAAATATTTGACTATTGTTGCTACTTGTAGCCATATTTAACTATTATGTCTCCTATTTATTTTGCTTTTGTTGTTTTAGTTATTCTTTCTTTTTGCTTCTATTGTAGACTTCTCCGCTCTCTCTATTGTAACCTTCTTCACCTTCTCACAAAGAAACCCTGCTCTAATACCAATTATTGGATTTACAAGGGAAAGTACAACTATGCAAAAACAAATATTAGACAAAAACAAATGGAGACCTAATTGCTATTATAACAAAAAAATTATATAACTATGCAATTACACTCTCTTGAATTCCCCATCAAAATAAAACACTCTTACAACCTTATATACAACACAATCCTTTTGGTCACTTTAAAAAAAAAAAAAATTCCTTGAAAAAACACATACTCATGGTTAATCTAAACTTAATATATGCACTAACTATGTCAATAATAGCAATAGCATGTTACAACTAACTCTGCAAATATTTATTTATTAATAACAGAAGCCTTCATTCATTTGTTCATCACTTGTGACAAGAGTAGGTAGTACATGTGCTTCCTTGGTTTTCATTTTTCATTGTAAGGCAGTCTCAGTTTTCAGCAAGGAATCCGATGTTTTTATAAAAAAATTGTCCACCTGTTTACCACCTTGAAAACAACAAAAATACAGTAACTGCTATGGTTTTTTTTTTTTTTTTTTTTTTAAGAAAAGAGCTTGCTAATTATTTTTTACAATTACAAGTGTTTAACAATTGCTTCAAAATTCAAAATAAACAAGCTCATAAAAATTTCAGGCAGACGTTACTAATACATTTCAAGGAGCATGAAGCTCTTACAATTTCTAATCTCGAGCTTGCTAGCTTCTAACTAATGTTCTCTCTCTTCTCTTTATTCTACTGTGTAGTGTAAACTACTATATATACTCTTCTATATTCTCTATACACTGTTGTGTATGCTATGCTATACTATATATTTCAACAAAAACATTGTTTTATATAAACTTATTTACACCTGTACACTGGTTTAAATGTGAGTCTCTTAAAAAATTCCAAAACCCTAACGAATAGGATGTCCCAGGTGAACTTAAACAAAAATATTAAGATCTATTTATAAGTGCAAATTACAAATGCTGGAATTCTCTAGATGCATCCATAGTCAACAATTAATAGTATTACTTTTTCTCCTAAAGTATATATATATATATATATACTCTGCAAACTGTTCGAACGGAGGCTGCAATAAATGGTGGCTGAATACTATTGAAATTGTGGCAGTTGGTGAACAACCCGCATTATGCAAGATTCACGCCAACAATTTTGAGCTTTGCAAATTCTGTGGATCCTATGGGCACTGCAAAAACACTCACGTCCGTTACATTAAGCATTAATTTTGTCATAAAGAATGCCATAATTCTAACAACGAAAGTTTTGCGAGACTTGTGCAACCAGGTCTTAAAGAATGCAATAATTCTAACGAGGAAAGTTTTGCGAGACTTGTGCAACCAGGTCTTAAAGAATGCAATAATTCTAACGAGGAAAGTTTTGCGAGACTTGTGCAACCAGGTCTTCAATTTTTTCATATGAGAAATACTGGACGCATCTTGTAGCTTCCGACAACCACTTAGATCGACACAACTGAGAGTATCAAGGAGGGCAGGCAATGCCTGAAGCTCCTCACAACCCCCTAGTTTGAGGTCTCTTAAAGAAAGCATAAAGTCCAACAACGGCAATTCTGTGAGACTTGTGAACCCAGAGAGATCAAGGGCCTCCAATTTTTTCATACGCGAAATGTTGGATGCTTCTTGCAGCTTGCGACAGTTACTGAGATCGAGACAGCTAACAGTATCCGGAACGACACATCCCCCTAGTTTGAGGTCTCTTAAAAAAAAGCATGAAATCTGTCCGACGGCAGTTCTGTGAGACTTGTGCATCCAGACAGATGAAGGGCCTCCAAATTTTTCAGATGAGAAATGCGGGACAGTTCTCGCAGCTTGCGACAGCCAATGAGGTCGAGACGACTCAAACTATCCGGAAGGGCAGGCAATGTGTGAAGCTGATCACAGTTCTCTAGCTTGAGGTCTCTTAAAGAATGCATGGAGTCCAACGACGGAAGTTCTGTGAGACTTGTGCACCAAGAGAGATCAAGGACTTCCAATTTTTTCATATGAGAAATGTTGGACACTGTTTGCAGCCTGCAACAGCCACTGAGATCGAGACAACTAAGAGTGTCGGGGAGGGCAGGCAATGCCTGAAGCTCCGCATAGTACCTTAGTTTGAGGTCTCTTAAAGAATGCATGGAGTCCAACGATGGAAGTTCTGTCAGACTTGTGCACCGAGAGAGATCAAGAGTCTCCAATTTTTTTAAATGAGAAATGCTGGACGCTTCTTGGAGCTTGCGACAGCCATTGAGATATAGACCACTGAGAGTATCCGGAAGGACAGGCAATGACTGAAGCGCCTGACAGCCCCTTAGTTTGAGGTCTCTTAAAGAATGCATAGAGTCCAACGACGGAAGTTTTGTGAGACTCATGCATCCAGAGAGATCAAGAGCCTCCAATTTTTTCAGATAATAAATGCTGGACACTTTTTGGAGCTTGCTACAACCATTGAGATCGAGACCACTGAGAGTGCTTGGAAGGGAAGGCAATGCCTGAAGCTCCGCACAGTCCTTTAGTTTGAGGTCTCTTAAAGAAAACATGTAGTCCAACGATGGAAGTTCTGTCAGACTTCTGCACTGAGAGAGATCAAGGACCTCAATTTTTTTCAGATGAGAAATGCTGGACACTTCTTGGAGCTTGCGACAGCCATTGAGATCGAGACCACAAAGAGTATCCGGAAGCGCAGGCAATGACTGAAGCTCCTGACAGCTCCTTAATTTGAGGTCTCTTAAAGAATGCATGGAGCCCAACCATGAAAGTTCTGTGAGACTTGTGCACCAAGAGAGATCAAGGACCTCCAGTTGGTTCATATGAGACATACGGGACGCTTCGTGCAGCTTGCTACAGCAACTTAGATCGAGACCACTGAGAGTATCCGGAAGGGCAGGCAATGACTGAAGCTTCTGACAGCCCCTTAGTTTGAGATCTCTTAGAGAACACATGGAGCCCAAGGATGGAAGTTCTGTCAGACTTGTGCACCAAGAGATATCAAGGACGACCATTTTTTTCATATGAGACATGCTGGACGCTTCGTGCAGCTTGCTACAGCCACTGAGATCGAGACCACTGAGAGTGTCCGGAAGGGCAGGCAATGACTGAAGCTTCTGACAGCCCCTTAGTTTGAGGTCTCTTAGAGAACACATGGAGCCCAAGGATGGAAGTTTTGTCAGTCTTGTGCACCAAGAGATATCAAGGACGACCATATTTTTCATATGAGACATGCTGGACGCTTCGCGCAGCTTGCTACAGCCACTGAGATCGAGACCACTGAGAGTTTGCGGAAGGGCAGGCAATGTCTGAAGGTCCTCACAGCCCCCTAGTCGTAGGTGTCTTAAATAATGCATGGAGTCCAACAACGGAAGTTCTGTGAGACTTGTGCACCCAGACAGATCAAGGGCCTCCAATTTTTTTAGATAAGAAATGCTGGACACTTCTTGCAACTTGCGACAGCCACTGAGATCGAGAGCACAGAGTTGTTCCGGAAGGGTAGGCAATGCTTGAAGCTTCTTACAGTCCTCTAGTTTGAGGTCTCTTAAAGAATACATGGACTCCAATGATGGAAGTTTTGTGAGACTTATGCACGAAGAGAGATCTAGGACCTCCAAGTTTTTCATATGAGATATGTTGGACGCTTCTTGCAGCTTGCGACAGCCACTCAGATCGAGACCACTGAAAGTATCCGAAAGGGCAGGCAATGCCTGAAGCTCCTCACAGCCCCTTATTTTGAGGTCTCTTAAAGAATGCATGACGTCTAACGACGGAAGGTTTGTGAGACTTGTGCACCCAGAGAGATCAAGGACCTTCAATTTTTTCAGATGAGAAATCCAGCGCGCTTCTTGCAGCTTGCGACAGCCACTGAGATCGAGACAACTGAGAGTATCCGGAACGGCAGGCAATGCTTGAAGCTCCTCACAGCCCCCTAGTCGGAGGTGTTTTAAAGAATGCATGGAATCCAACGGTGGAAGCTCTATGAGACTTGTGCACCCAGAGAGATCAAGGACCTCCAATTGTTTCATATAAGAAACGGTGGACGCTTCTGGTAGCTTGCGACAGCCACTGAGATCGAGACCACTGAGAGTATCCGGAAGCGCAAGCAATGCGTGAAGCTCCTCATAGCCCCCTAGTTTGAGGTCTCTTAAAGAATGCATAAATTCTAACGATGGAAGTTCTTTGATACTTGTGCACCCAAAGAGATCAAGGGCCTCCATATTTTTCAGATGAGAAATGTTAGACGCTTCTTGCAGCTTGCGACAACCACCGAGATCGAGACCACTAAGAGTATACGGAGGTGCAGGCAATGCCTGAAGCTCCTGACAGCCCCCTAGTCGGAGGTATCTTAAAGAATGCATAGAGTCCAAGGACGGAAGTTCTGTGACACTTGTGCACCCAGAGAGATCAAGGACCCCCAATTTTTTCGGATGACAAATGCTGGATGCTTCTTGCAGCTTGCGACAGCCACTGAGATCGAGACCACTGAGGGTAGCTGGAAGAGCAGGCAATGCCTGAAGCTCCTCACAGTCCCTTAGTCGGAGGTGTCTTAAAGAACGCATGGAATCCAACGACGGAAGTTCTGAGAGACTTGTGCACCCAGAGAGATCAAGGGCCTCCAATTGTTTTAGATGAGAAATGCTGGAAACTTCTCGCAGCTTGCGGCAGCCATTGAGACAGAGGTACCTAAGAGTATCGGGAAGAGCAGGCAATGCCTGAAGCTCGTGACATCCCCTTAGTTGGAGGTCTCTTAAAGAATGCATTGATTCCAACGACAGAAGTTCTGTGAGACTTGTGCATCCAGAGAGATCAAAGGCATCCAAATTTTTCAGATGAGAAATGCTGGACACTTCTTGCAGCTTGGGACAGCCACTGAGATAGAGACCATTGAGAGTATCTGGAAGGGCAGGCAATGCCTGAAGCTCCTCACAGTCCTCAAGTTTGAGTTCCCTTAAAGAATGCATGGAGTCCAACGATGGAAGTTTTGCGAGACTTGTGCACCAAGAGAGATCAACGACCTCAATTTTTTTCATATGAGACATGCTGGACACTTCTTGCAGCTTGCGACAGCCACTGAGATCGAGACGACTGAGAGTATTTGGAAGGGCAGGCAATGCCTGAAGTTCCTCACAGTCCTCTAGTTTGAGGTCTCTTAAAGAATGCATGGAGTCCAACGATGGAAGTTTCGTGAGACTTTTGCACCAAGAGAGATCAAGGACCTCCAATTTTTTCAAATGAGAAATGCTGGACACTTCTTGCAGCTCGCGAGAGCCATTGAGATAGAGATAACTGAGAGTATCCGGAAGGGCAGGCAATGCCTGGAGCTCCTCACAACCCCTTAGTTGGAGGTCTCTTAAACAATGCATGGAGTTCAACGACGGAAGTCTTGTGAGACTTGTGCACCCAGAGAGATCAAGGGCCTCCAATTTTTTCAGATGAGAAATGCTGGACACTTCTTGGAGCTTGCAACAGCCATTGAGATCGAGACCACAGAGAGTATCGGAAGCGCAGGCAATGACTGAAGCTCTTGACAGCTCCTTAATTTGAGGTCTCTTAAAGAACGCATGGAGCCCAACCATGAAAGTTCTGTGAGACTTGTGCACCAAGAGAGATCAAGGACCTCCAATTTTTTCATATGAGACATGTTGGGTATTTTCTGTAGATTACTACAACCTTTGAGATGGAATTCAATGAGACTATTTGGAAGATAAAAATTTGCTGGAAAACTGCTTATATGATTGTAACTGATGTCAAGAACTTTCAGCTTGATAAGATTGGCAAAACTTTCAAATGGCTCTCTTAGATTACACTCAGACAAATATAACTCTTCCAGATTGGATAGTTCATCAACTTCTTTGGGAAGATGGTCGGTGCTAGTGCCAGTCATATCAAGAAAGCGTAGAGACCTGAGTTCACGAACTGTTTTTGGCAAACAAAAGGAAATAATTGGTGTCTCTGAAGCATATTCATCCTCCTGGAATCGACAATTCCTCAGACTCAAAAATATTAGATTTGGTGGTAAATTTGTACGCCCTTCTTGACATTGGAGGTTAGTAATAAACATAAATTTCAAATTTGGCATTAATGCCCAAGGATAGATCGAACAATATGTTTGGTGAAGACCCTCCTCTGCCTGGCTGAAGTCCAACACAAGTCCTTCCACTTTTGGCATTACCTGGTTAAAATAAAGTATCTTATCAGTACATTGCACAATTCGTCACGTTGTAAATTTGATTAAATAAATATGAACTTGTTACCATCAAAATGGTAAAATATTACCTGTGTCTGAGCCATCGCAGGAACTAAATCCTTATGGCGCCAGAATCTACTGCGTTTAGCTGGGTTGCTCGGGGACGCTTCTTCGATTCTTCCCAGGTCCCTTAAAAGGTCATGCATCCAAAAAATTGAATAACTATGATCCCTATCATAATTAATTCTAATAAGGGATTTCATTTCGAGATTTTTAAGACATGTAAGTGGGGTGCTACGTCCTAAAGCTTTCCAGAGTTTAACATAAAAATTTATACCATACATAGTATTAGGGAAAGACAAGGGACCAAGAAAGAAGCAAGCAATGTCCAAAAACATGCGCTTCTCTTCATCAGAGAGAGCATCATAGCTTATTTTGAGAGTATTATACACTCTTTTGTGATTTTTTACCAAATTTGTCACGGCCTCCCTCCAAATTTCAAGGCTCTTTCCGTATAGACTTGCCCCCACAACTTCTAATGACAGAGGGAGACCTTGACATGCATCTACAATTTTTTTTGTAATATCTTCGTAGCCTTCAGCTGGGCCGGGCCTCATGAAAGCGTGCCAACTAAATAATTTCAAACCTTCCTTCGGATCAAGTCCTCTCATATCATATTCTTTCACATGATGACGTTTCCATACCTGAGAATCTCGGGTGGTAATAATGATTCTACTTCCTGCTTCAAACCAATAACCATTGAGAGCGTCTCCAACCAAAGCATCTAACTGTTCCTCGTCATCAACATCGTCCAAAATGACTAATGCTTTTATGGATCTCAAGCAACCTTTCATATAAACTTTGGCATTGGGGACACAATTCAACTTCTTCAACGTTGATTCATCGACCTTCGCCAGGTCCCGAAGAATCTGCTTTTGTAATTTTAAAAGGCCTTTAACAGATTCCTTTGTTGAGGCTCGAACATCAGATACAAAACAGAATGCTTCGAACTTATGATAAATATTATTATAAACAGCTTTGGCTAGCGTGGTCTTACCCAAACCCCCCATACCCCAAATGCCAACACAGAGCACAGGACGACTGTGATCGTGCATTTCCAACAACGTTGTCACGTCCTGTATACGATCTGACAGCCCCTCCAGGTGTTTGGGAACATCTAGATCATTAATACGCAACGTTTTGAGAAGATCTATAACAACCTGCTTGACAAGCCTCCCTTCGTAGCTGCAAACACGATGCCCAATAACACCCCCCACCCCCAAAAAAACCATAATAATTAGCAACCATTCTATCCACTTATTCTCGAAATTAAAAATATCATGGGATATAATTTATGCCAAATAATTATGCTTTATAGCACGTCAAAATGTGCGGGTAGGTGCATGTTCCGACCAGTTTTGGGCGAGTCAGTCCGTTACAGTTGTTCATTGTAGGTTAAAAAGCATGAAATGCAACACTCAAAAGCTTGATCTGTTTCAAAGAATATTCACAACCACACAATGCAAAACTTAAAAGAGTAGCTGGACTGTAAAAAAAAAAAAAAAAGAGTAGCTGGAGAAGCATTATTACCCCGAGGGTTCTGAGAGGTACCAGCCAGAGAGAAGAGATACTTGATGCAACGCCTCCCGCCACGCTTTTATTTCCTTTTCGCTATGTCCGCCATTTTTCCTATGCTCTTGAAATGCCTTAGCATACGGGCCTTTCTTGTCAGGGTACCTCACATCTGAAGGTTCCACATTGTAAAACAAGGGGATTATTGTAGTCTCCGTACACGTGGATTTGCAAGTCCAGATAAGCGAGAGCTCGTCGAGGCACCGCGGTGAGCTGGCATAATCGGCAGAAAATATGGGTATGTGGACGGTGGAATTTCTGATAGCGTCTCCCACACTAGCCTTAATGTTCTCTCCCTTTTCTAATCTCTCCGTGTCGAGGAAGACATGAAATCCTGCAGTGGAGAGGGAGTTGAAGAGGTGATCAACGAGAGTATTCCTGACGTCCGTACCTCGGAAGCTCAGGAATACATGATATCTTTTATGGTGCTGTGCTGGGGAAGGCTCGTAATGCTTGAAGGACTCGGCGCTGTTATTTGAACAACCCTCCATGTCTGCGCTCGGAAACCTGTTTTTTTTTTTTCTCTTTTTTTTCCTCCTTTGAGCATATTAAGTATAAGCAAGCAATGCAGAGGGAGCCAAGCCAATTGAACTGCCCTCGGAGAGAGCTAAACAATGACAAAAAGCTTAGACGAATGATAAGGACAGTAAGGAGATAGGATATCACATATACATAGGCATAAAACTAATGAGCATGTTATATACACTTCATTCCACGTGTAGAGCATTAGAAAGCAACAAGAAAATGTGGTGCCCCTTTTGCCTTCTTGTTCGTGTTGGAAATTAAACTCCTGACAGATTTTATCGTCTAAATCTTATTGTCCCAATCTTCTACATGAGAGATTAATATTTGCAGGTGTAAATAGGTAGAAACCTTAATTTGACAATAGGTCAGAAACTCTAGTTTTGCATTTATGGCATGTCAAAGGATAAGCCTTATCCTCTCCTCAGCCCAGTTATAAAAGGCGGTGGTGCCATTCAGAATTTGGAAAAAGGAGAAGCAATGAGAGAAATCAGAGAAGAGCAGAGGAGGAGCTGAAGTGAGGGGGTGAATCGACAACATTCATAGTCTCCCGTCTGAGTTGATCCTGCAACTTTGCCTGCAGATGTTTATGTAAAATCCTCCTATTTTGCTTTGTAAAACTGCATTTAATCAGTTTATTTTGAGTGAATAAATTATATTGGTGCAAGTTTTGTTTCCCATTATTCTTCCTCCATTTTGCCCTTGCGTCATTTTTGTGAGCACATACGTGCCTTCTCTCCTCCGTAAATCTTCTGAATCACATTAATCAAATATGCATTGCACACTATAGAAAGACATTTAGTTCATTTTTTTGTCTTTTAGCCTATTTTGTCTTGTAGTGTATTTCGTCCTTTAGTGGCTCCTCCAAAACCCTAAGGTTGTGCATGATTTGATTTAAATCAAAATTTAGCGCACTTTAATTACCGCGCCTAACTTAGGCACAATTTATTTTTGTGCCTAACCCGGATGCACTTTGTCAAGTGTGCATGACTAAGGCACATATTTGATTTGTGCCTTACCCCGGTGCATCTGTCCAACTGTAGAAGACTCAGGCACAGTGTTGATTTGTGCCTTACCCCAATGCATCTTCCCAACTACGCCAGACTTAGGCACAGTGTTGAGCTGCGCCTTACTCCGATGCATCCTTCGACAAGTGCCAGACTTGGGCGCATTTTATTTATGCACCTCACCCAAGCGCACTTTCCAGTGTACACAAGAGTAAAGTGCACTTTATTTTTGTGCATGTATTTCAAATTGGTATTAGAACCAGTGCTAGACTAGTGGAAGATAAGAAGCAATAGATTTTGGCAATAACCCATTGCAGTTGTAGATCATACAGTTTAATGGCAAAAATTATGATTACTAGAACATTCAAATGAGGATCTTGTTCCAGTCGTAGGAGCTATGGGACCTGGTCCATAATGGATATGTAGAGCCAGCAGACACAACAACATTAAGCACTCTCTCCAAGATAGAGTCAAAATTTCTAAATAAAAATTGAAAGAAGGACTAGAAAGCACTGTTTTACATAATGCAAGCAGTTGAGGAGACCATCTTCTTATGAATTACAGTAGCAACCAAATCGAAGGAGACCTAAGAAATCTTAGGTAGCTTCTTCCAGGGCACCAACAAGGCAAATATTGTATGATTACAAATGCTAAGGAGGGATTTCAAGAATTTATAGATGAGCGAGTTGGAATCCATAAACGACTTCCTCATCTAAACAATGGATGTCATCAACCAGATGCGGTTGAATGGGGTGGCAAATCAGAGGATTGTGGAGAAGATAATGAGGAGCCTACTAGCAAGGTTCAACTCAGTTGTGATTGCGATTGAAGAATTAAGGGATTAGACAACCCTCTCTGTAAATGAGCTCATGGGTTCTCTGCAAACACATGAGCAGAGGCTGAGCCACTCAACTCAGTCCTCATTGGAGCAAGCGTTCAAGGTGCAGGTCTTATTCCAAGACAATAGCAAAGGAGAATCCCACCAAGGAGCCTTCATTTCTCAAGGATGAAGAGGTAGAGGAAAGTGTGGGAGAAGCAACAAGAAAGGAGGAAGGTCGAACTCCAATGACGAAGAGACTAGTTGAAACTTCCATCAAGCAGGAGGAAGAGGCATCGGTAAGAACTAACAAGGAGGATCTAATCAGAGGACTGATAAATCAAATATCCAATGTTATTATTGCATAAAATATAGTCATTATATCTCTGAGTGAATAAAGAATATGGCAAAGGATAACAAACAACAAGCACACTACACAAATGAGTTTGAAAATGTAGAGTGTAAAGATGTCTATGGAAATATGCTATTGACTTGCAGTATTGGTGAGGAGAGCCAAAATAATATTTGGTATATCAATAGTGGGTGTAGCAACCACATGACTAGGAATAGAGAGATGTTCTCATAGTTGGATGAAACAGTCAAATCCAAGGTGAAGATAGGGAAAAACAACAAGGTTCCTATAATGGGTAAAGGAAAAATCCTTAAATTGCACTAGGCATGATGAAAGAAAGTAGATATGTGATGTGTATTATGTGCTTGGGTTGAAACATAACCTATTGAGCATTGGATAACTTATGTAGAAGGGGTACACTTTTCAATTCAAGGATGGAGTTTGTACCATAAGAGAAAAAGAGCAATGGGTAAATTTCAACAGTGTCCATGATGAAGAACAAGATGTTTCCATTGTATATTTAGAATGAATCACTAATGTCATTAAGTGTAGTTGTGAAAGATACTACATGGTTGTGGCATATCAGATCTGATCACCTAAGTTTTAATGGCCTAAAATTATTGCACAAGAAGTAGATGGTGAAGGGTTTACCCCTTATTGAGAAGCCAAATCAAATATGTGAAGGTTTCTTAGTTGGCAAGCAGTATAGGGATGGATTCCCTATAGGAAATTCTTGGATAGCTTCACAACCATTGGAGCTAGTGCACTCAAACATTTGTGGTCCAATGCAGACCAACACATTTGTCGGTAAAAAATACTTTATGACTTTCATTGATGACTTTAGTCAAAGGACATGGGTATATCCCATCAAAACAAAGTCAGAGGTATTCGACAAATTCAGGGAGTTCAATGCTTTGGTTGAGAAATAGAGCGGATACCAAGTGGAGACTCTCAGGACAGATGGAGGAGGTGAATACATCTCCAATACATTCCAAACCGTTTGCAAGAAAAACTAAATTTGTAGACAGCTCACTGCTAGATACACACCACAATATTAGTCAATATTAATCAATTTGTCTTGGTCGCTCTGTAAGACAACGGTGCCCTCTTGCTCCATCTCTTTTCATTCTTGCTATAGAGGATTTTAGCTATTTTTTGGTCCATAAGGTGGATCAAGGATTAATTAGGGGTATTGCTCTCCCCAATTCTGACCATCAGTTGGTCAATGATCATTTTGCTAATTATTTCTTAACGCTTTGAGAAGATGATAAATCCCTTTCCTCGACTATTAGTTGCTTAGAGGTGTTATGTTTAGCCTCTGGTTCTTTTATACAATGGAAAAAAACCTCATATTTTTATCAATCTCAATCCCATCTGCCATACAGGCTACATCATTTCCAATGGACTTGGATTCAATCGGGTGAGGTGTTTAAATTTCTTGGAATTCCTTTTACGTTTCATTGTTTCTCTACTCAATTGTGTTAGTATGTTATTGATAAAGTGGACAAGAAGCTCTCTTACTGGAATAGTAAGAAACTTTCTCTGGTAGGAAAATTTTAGATTTGTTTAAAGGTTTTAGCCACTACCCATGTCTATTATTCGTCTTGTTGGGTTTGTTCCAAATCTTGTTATAAAAAGCTAGATAAGCTTCTGAGATATTTCTTGTGGTCCAAAGACTCTGTCAAACGAGGTTTTCATTAGATAGATTGGGAAATTTTTTGTTTTCCCAAGGACTATGAAGGCATGGGTTTTTTTTATTGTCATTAACAAGGTTTTACCCTCTGTGCTAAATAGATCACCTAGTATTTAATTGGGGATGAATCTTGGAAAGTGTTGGTCACGCATTGTATTTCTTTTAGTTTTCTTTAGGGGAATAAAATTTGGAAAGGGATGGGATTGCAATCCATTCTCATTGCCCCTATCCCTATTAAAGTTAAATGTTCTTTTGTCATTCAGCATATTTGGAAAGCCTAGGAGACCTTCAAACCCTGACTTAGTTGGAAAGGGAGTTTCCGCAAAGCAGTTGCCTCTTTGCCTTCCATGAATATTTGGTGGTATTCGATTATCACTTGGTAGGGCTCTCCCTTGGATCTGGTGTAGTGGGTCAGAGCACAGAGGTTCTATAAGCGTGGTATTGCTTCCATTTTTTATTTCTTCTCCCGACATACCTAGAGTTGGATACCCTAGGAAAGCTTTCATCAAATTCACAATTTAAATCCTAGTGATAAAGATACTTATGTGGTGGTTATTGATAGTATTCCATTTTCTATTTAGAGCAAACTACATAAACATTTTCAAAAAACCTCATGGTCAAATTGGTGTTGGCCTGGGGAGCTTCTTGTTTTGCAATATAAAGCTCATATTGGTTACAAATGATTAAATATTGTTCCTATTTGTATCACATATCATTGTCTCCACTAATTTCATTTCTCTAAATAACTTTGTCCCTTAGTTTTCATTTATAAATAACTTTTTTAATAAATTATTTTTGAATTAAAATAATCAACCAACAAAAAATTAATTTAAACTTTAAACCTTCTTTAAAAAAAACTAAAATCAATCATTACACTATATCCTATACAAACATCTTTTCAACTTTACTGTTTTATTGTCTTTAAAACATCTTGGGCTTAACAGTTTTGTGATTACTTTGTTGAGGATACGAGGAATACATGGGTTTTTATTATAAGGCAAACGTAATTGCAAACAGATAATTGCCGCATTAACAAACAAAATATATATATGTTTAACAAAATTAAATATTATATAAAATTTAAATTATTTTATTTAAAAAATAATAATTTAAAATTTTTTAATTATATAAAATTTATTATATTATTATTAAATTTTCAAAATTTTAACTATGAGTTATTTTAAACTGATATATTCATCCAGCTGTTAACTATTATGTGAAGTCTCCAGCGGAATGACATCATAGGCTTAAAATAGTCCATGCTCCAAACAAAACTTACCAAACTTCAGTCAAATGTTTTTGATAATTATTTAATAAAAAATAATTAAATACATTTAAGATTTAATTTTTGTTTGTTTAATTTGTAAATAGATGCCAGTTACACATGTCTAAAGTTAACGTATACTTTCTGTTCAGACAAATTTTGGACAATTACTTATAATTTAAAAGAGATTATTTTTTTCATTAAAATAAACACAATTATTTATAATTTCAAACAGAGTATGTTTTCTTCCATTAAAATAAGCACAATGATAGTTGTTTTTTTGAACACTTTCAAATAAAATAAATTTAATTTTTTAAATATTCACATTGCTGGGAGCTGCCATTTAGTAAAATTTCAAAGAGGTTGACACAATTATATTTCTATAATGTCTGGCATTGCTTTAGACGTTTGAGTTGTTTCAAAGTCTCTGTCAGAATAAAAAACTCAGACTATTCTAAACATGTAGAAAACGATGCCAAGTTGCGCTCAAATGTATTGGGCAATGTTTAATGAAAATTTAATTTTTTTTTCAATGCATACGGGAACGTTTCAATTTGACTCTTGCCAAGTTGTGGCCGATGTCGTACGAATCTTTATCTTTTAATAATGTTATTTTAAACAACTTCTTTACAATTCGAAAGAGATTTAATGTCAATTTTTCGTTAAAATAAGCACAGGGCCATCGCTCATAGTTGTATTTTTTTTTTTACATTTTTAAATAGAATAAATTTAAATTTTTAAACAATCACATTGTCGGCAGTTGCCATTTAGTAATTTCAAATAGGTTGGGTCACAGCGCATTAACCCCGCCATAGAATATGCATGGAAGCGGTCAGTATCTGCCAATAAAAAGATGCTCTTACATGTCTCGAGATAAGATTAATGTTCATAACGTTAACTGCTCAAGAAACCTAATTGGACTGTCCAAGTCTTTCCGCCAAAGTAATCTATTCAGTCAAAACAATACACAGCATCAAGATAATATAAAATTATAAATAGTTCGGGTGAATATATTGGAAATAGTATACGTAAGTCATTCTAGATTGCAATGACAAGAGAATACAATAATATATATCCTTTAATACATAAGGAATCAAATAATAGATATTCATTGTTTTATTAGAAAAACTTATATTATATTTTATTAATTTAATTATTATAATATTATGTTAGTACTGTCCATCAATTAAAAAATAAAATGAGGTGGAGTAAAGCATCTATAACTAAATATATATAAGAATAAAATTTAATATAAAAAAAAAACTATAGTTATATCTTGTTACAATACACCAAATATCAACATTCATCTATGGGAGAGTCTGTTATATGAAGAAATTATAGGCGTGTCTTCCGTGATATTTTCAGAATTCTTCAAAGAAGAAATAGAAGTAATCAAAACTTGAACCTGCTCATCATTGTTAACAACCTTCTTTTTAGTTTTCTATTGGACCTTCTAAAGATCCTAAATCATATGAGAAAGTCGATGAAGTCTATCAATAACATCTCGTGGTGTGCTAGAAGTTCCATAGACTTGGGAATGAATGTGTCCCACATGTAACAAAAGATCAAAGGTCAAGTCTACTAAAACTATATCCCATGGAGAGGTAGATCCAATAAACACCTTTTTGTGTCTGTACTTCCAAATGTGCTTGAGGAGGATGATTCTACAAATATCCCGAAGTTTGGGGCACTAATCCAATTGAGAAAAACCAAGCAGAAAGAGCTTCCAATATCTAGAGAAAGAGGGTAAAATAAAAGAGTAGAAGACATCCTAAAATTGTTTAGCCATACAAAAAAACCAAAACAAGTGAATTAGAGTTTCTAAAGCATTACAAAAATTGCATAGAGGGGGAATATGTAAAATCATTACCAAACTTTCAGAAGTTGAAAGTTTTTTATGCAAAATCTGCCATCCAAGAAGTTGAGTTTTGGATTCAACGAGAACTTTCCAAATCTAAGTAGCAAGAAACTACCATTGGGCATTGGTAAAATTTACTTGCCACTTGAAATTGAGCTTAGAGTCTAGAGAAGGAGGACACAAAATATTTTTGTAAATCCAACTAGAAGTAATGGAAGAGATTCTATGACCATTAAGCCATCTCCAATCATTCCATATATTATGGGTAGTTGTACCTAACTTTATAAGGACCTCACAAGGAATGGAAGCCACAACTAGGCCATAAGACTCTTTGAACCTAGAGGGAAGGGAACAATAATTGCATATTTGGTTCCAAGTAAGAATTGAGCAACTACCCGGATCCTAGATATCCCTAATTCTATTAATAATTTTATTCAAAAAAGTTAGAACTTGAAAAGCATTGCATAAAACTAAAGGTTTATCATTATGGAGAATAAGTTTATTTCACCAAAGACTATTTAGACCGATGCTCAGACCATGTCTCAAGGAGTCAGACTTCCAAACCAATAAATGAGAAATTGATTGTCAAGCTTTCTAGTTTTGGGTAACTAGAATAGATCCTTTAACCGTAAAGTAAGGCGCATTAAGAACCTTATCCTCCCAAGGGGTTTCTTTCCATTTACCTTTGTGAGTAGCTTGTGAGATTCTATAACAAAATAGGTGTTTCCAATTTTCATCACCAATGATGGCTCTAGCAACCCATTTAGCAACCAAACTTTTGCAATGGGTAAGAGGATCAATAATACCTAGACCTCCTAAAGCCTTAGGTTGAGTACAAATATTGCATGATATGGCAGTCATTCCTGCCTCCCCATCTCATTTGGTCCATAAAAATTTACGAATGACCTAAGTTATTTTGTTATAGATAACCTTGGGGGCCATCCAAAAAGAGGAGTAATAAACATAAGAGGCTACCATAATTTTATTTGCAACTTGAATTCTTTTTTCTAAGGAAAGAAACCAAGCTAGCCAAGCATTAGTTTTTTTTTAAGTATTTCCAAAACACAGTTCCACATATCCTTAGGAGAAATATTAATCCCGAAGATAATTACCAAATAATGCATAATCATACCATAAGGGATGATCTTCCACTTGGTTGAGGAGTTGCATCCACAAGGAGAGGAAGACGTATAGAATATTTCAATTTTAGAGTCGTTGATACGAGAGGTAGAGATGTCACAAAATAGTTAAACAATCTCCTTAGTTGTATCCACCTCTTGTTGGGTATTTTGAAGAAACATGACATCATGAGAATAATGTGAGTTAAGAGCATGCTTATCCGGATGAAGCTTAATACCTTGAATGAGGCCATCATAATGATCATTATGAAGAAGATGACCAATAATATTGGCAACCAAAACATACAAAAAAAAAGCAAGGGGACAACCCTGTATGATAGGTAATTAAATAGGGAAGGAGGGAGAAAGAGCTCTATTAACTTGAACACAAGTTGAAGCATATCTAAAGAGTATACCAATTTGATTATAGAATTTTAGACCGAAACCAAGCCAAGAAAGCATGCTAAGAATAAAATCCCATATGATTATATCATAATCTTTATCAAAATCTAACTTAACAAAGAGGGCATCTTGATTGGATTTGATAGCCCATTGCAAAGTTTCCCAAGCCATCATTAGATTATCTAAAATATAAAACCCTTTATGAAAATCAAATTATTCTCGGTGAATAATCGCTTGAGCAACTATTTTAATTTTTAAAGCTATAGCTTTAGCTATGATCTTGTACAAAATATTGAGGAGGGTATAAGATCTCCGATTGGAGATTTGGTTACGAGTCATACTTTTAGGAATCAACTTCATAAGACCTACATTAATAGAAACTTTGAGGGAACCATTATGGAGAGCTTCCAAGTAAATGTGATGAAGATCAGAGGAAAGAATATGCCAATTTTTTATAAAAATCTTCTAGGAGACCATCCATACTAGGAGATTTTTCATTCTTCATAGAAAAGAGGGCAGTTTGCAGATTATTCATAGAAAGAGTATATTCAAGTTGATCCCGAATAATGGGGTCTACCATGGAGGGAATATGTTCCTGCACATATTCCCTTAAGATACATTGTATGTCATCCCTTGGCTCCATTATAAAAAGTTGAGAGAAATGAGCTGTAAAAAGATTCACGATCTCTTTAGATTCAGAAAGAGAATGACCTGAAGGGTCCTCCAAATCAGTGATCCTTTCCAAAATATTTTTATGTTTGAGGTAGTTAATAAAAAAAATTGTTCCCTTATTTCCTTGGGAGATCCAATTGATATGAGATCTAACTTGCACCCGTCTATCATAGTAAGACTCATAAAATCTAGCCTAAGTTTCAATATTAGCTATATTGCATTGAACAATAGTGTTAGTAGGGTCTTTCATAAGCATGAAATGAAGCTGAGATATCTCCTTATGAAGGTGAATCTCTTGAATCTTCTTCGTCCTAGCAACAAAGCACCCATACCATATAAAAGATGAAACTGTATTTGAAATAGTTGTTTCAAACCATTTAATCCAGCTATTATTACTAGTTGGTCTAGGAAATATATTCCAAACATGCTCTACAAGGTGGCAATAGGCATGAATATCAAGGAGGGACACATTTAATTTGAATAAGTGCCATTGAATTAATGGGGATAGATGAATTTTGGATAGAAGATAATATAGGAAGCTCATCAGATAAAGTTGTGTTAGAAAGGATACAAACTTGCTCATGGATAGAGAATTTATCTAGGAAATAATTACTGAAATAAAATCTATCCAAATGAACATGATTCCTAGAAGACCCTTAATGAAAATTGGACTATGTAAACCGATTATCTCTATTATAGGAGGATTTACAAAAAAATAGGGTCATGCACACCTAAGTGATTATGACAGAACAACCAACTACCAAATTCAACACTAGAATGGGTTTTACTACTAGTCCAACTTTTATCACTAGAATTTTCAATCATATTAAAGTCACCTCCAAGGATCCATTTTGTAGGAGGGATAGAAACAACTAACCATTATGATAGGGAAATATGACTAGGATGGTCATTGGGAGCATAGATAGAACAAAATCCAATAACCTAAGAGTTAAGAGCCAATCTAACCCATACACAATGGTGAGCAGGGTCTTCACCATGGTTTAGAATAGCATAGCAAAGGGACTTGGCTATGGAAAGGGTATTATATTCTTTACAATTAGTATAAGAAGTACTATAGAAAAATGCATATCCACCACCAGTGATGTCCATATAATGGGTGAGAGAGTGACCAATGACTTTCAATTCAACCTAATTTGCATTAGATTGAAAATACTGGGCATAAACTACATCAATTGAGACCCATATTTGGAGTTTCCAAAAGTAGTGCGTATTTTAAGGATTTGAGTAAATAATTGAGACAATCATCGCCATCTGATGACAAGCCCAACTGTGTAGTAAAGATGCATTAGGCTATAAAAAAATAGTTTGCATGGGATGTATGGTTTCTATGATGGACAAAACTCCATTCAATGATCTTGAATCTCAGGTCCCATTGACTCCCTTTTGGAACCTTACAAACAATTCCATGAAGAAGCCTACAATTTCAGAGAGTGAGAGGAGCTTACTAGAGGGTCACACTATTGACCCATAAAACCCTACTCCTTCGCATGAAGAAAAATTACAAATCAGCCTGATGTACATCAATTTTAAACTATTGGGTATAAACTACATGGGGTGAGACCCATATTTGTAGTTGCCAAAAATAGTGCATATTTTAAGTATTCGAATAAAGAATTGGGAAAATCATTATCATCCAATGACAAGCCCAATTGTGCAGTGGAGATGCATTAGGTTATAAAAAAATAGTTTGCATGGGATGTAAGGTTTCTATGATAGAGAAAACTCCATTCCTCAATGATCTTGAATCTCAGGTTCCCTTGAATCCCCTTGGAAACCTTGCAAACAATTCCATGAAGAATATTGAAATTTTGGAGAGTGAGAAGAGCTTACCAGAGGGCTACATTGTTAAAACCCATCAAACCCTACTCCAGTATCACCTCGACCACATGCAAAGCAAGGTAAGCCCTTTTCAATTTTTTTTTTTTGTTTTCTTTTTTGAAGTAGCTAATGACTTGTCTAATTGAACTATCATTTTATTTTTATGGGGGATACCACCAAAGGTTGATTTTCTCAATTGGGTTAGGGAGGTTTGATAAAATACTAGAGGTTGGGTAATTGAGGCTATTCGAGCGTTGCAAAGGGATACATAGCAGTCTCCTTTTCATATCCTGAACAAAAAATTCCTTCACTACGAAACTTGGGTTATCTACAAGTAAACTTGTTATTTGGATTTTCATCTAGAGGGTCCCTCTAGGTCAAAATACCCTCTTTGGATAGATTTTACCTATTTAGCTCTTTCATGTCACCCATTTAAATAAATTGTTGTTCTTGGTAAGGTTTTATGGTCTCACCCTATGTCATAAAACTATCCAATTATAGAGTGAACCCTCATATTTGTGTAGAAATGGACATATCCAACTTGTTTTCCCCCTCCCTTGACCTCAATGGGTTAGGTTTCCAAGTTAGTCCACCTCTTATCTACCTAAATTCACCTAATGCTTGTTTTTAGTATACAGAAGGTGGACACTTGTTCAAAATTACAAAAAAAAATTAGCTGAAGGAACAAATGGAAAATTTGCAAACAAATAATTGCCTATTCAAATTCGAAAAAATTAGAGCCCGTTTCATATTTATAAATATCTTTAAATATTATATAAAATTTAAAATTTGATCAAAATTACAAAAACAAATTAGTTGAAGGAACAAATGGAAAATTTGCAAACAAATAATTGCCTATTCAAAGTCAGAAAAATCAGAGCCCATTTCATATTTATAAATAAAAAATAAATAAAAATATTTAAATATTATATAAAAATTTAAGTTATTTTATTTTTAAAATACAATAATTTTTAAATTTTATTGTTTTTGGTAATATTAAGAAAGGAGGGTTTTGAAAGGGCCCATAAAACCTTTTACAATGAGAAACTAAACCAAACACAAGAAATAGTACAAACAATACAGACAAAGAAGGCACAAAGTGCAACTTCACAAAAATAGGCCAAATCACTACGTACCAACCAAACCAAAATAGACGAACATAATAATACGATAGATCAAGAAGGTAAAGTAAGAACCTAGGTAGTTCTAAAGTACACCTTCAAACTCTACAATGATATCACCAGCCATCTGTGCTACCTCCTCCGCAAAATCCAAAGCCATCCTCATAGAGCTCCAAGCTACCTATTGTTTAATTTCCAAAAGATGAAGTTGATGGGTAACACTACCCCTTTTCACCATAGATATGGGAGGAGAACAAACATCACCAACCAATTTGTTTTTTTCCACATTCCTCAAAAGAAAGTCAAGATCCAAACAACCTGCCTGATTTTTGGCTCTAGAAGAAGAAGGACCCAAGGAGCACTTCATCCTAAGAATCCTGGGAGATTTATGTTTCTCCCCACTTGAGCCCTCCTTATTAACAGGTATACCATCCCCGAATTACATTTCCCCGAGGGTGCCCCAAACACCTAGGATAGTTTCGAGCTCTTTACACCACACACCATCCCTAGAGTGTAAGGACGGGCATTCCTACATGGCAACATAATCCCTCGCATTCGCCAACACATCTGGAGGGTCTAAAAAAACCTGAATAGGAATGGAATTCAATGAATTAATCACTTCTTTTGCATCAAAACCACCTTCCACTACCGCCTGCTCAAAGATGATTAAGGCTAGGCCCTGGTGCACCATCACCTTTGAATGAGAGGCTTGCACAACTAGAATGGAATGCTCCAACGAATTAAACAAATAAATGGGAATATTCATCTTTCTTTGCCTTCTCAGGTGATTCAAAAACATGGCATGATAGCTACGCACCACCTCATAAGTGGAGTCCACCGTTAAGTAATCCATAATCACCTTCACAACCCTATTTCAATGGGCAAGAAGGGGTTTTGTGCTAAACCCATTCTGGCAGCGAGGTAGAAAGTAATTATCCTAAAAAAAGAACCTAATTTCATGCAATAGGGAGTGCCTAGCCTTATACATCGCTCCATAAATAATGAGCCTCGTAGCCCGACTAACAAGCTCCGCATTAATTGCAAAAGACACAAAGCCCACCTAAACAAGATCATATTTCCATGAGGCAACCATCCAATTAGAAAGAATTGGATTGTGCCCATGAAATTTTTGGATACAACCTAGAAGACCACATTATCTAAGGATAAACCTCACCTCCTCGTCCACATTGAAGGCCATGGGTTCCAACCTAGACTTAGAAGTGGACAAAATACACTTATAACCCTTGGACTTGCCCATATCACTCAAGAGACCCCAACACCAGGGAAAGTACTCCCTCTCCCAGAATTGACCCGAGAAAATCCAGAGATAAATAGAGTTCCCTATTTCTCATCCATAAAAATATCCAAAACACAAACAACCTCAGACCAAAGAATAGAAATGAAGACACAAAAATACCAGACAACTATCAACAACCTGCACACAAGGTGCCAGGCATCAAAAAAGAATAATGCACGAACAATTTCAACCAAACCTTCGACAATGAGCTCAAAATCTAATAACATTATAGCCCACATGTCCGTCGAAGTGAATACAAAGAAAACAACAAGGAAAACCACCCCCAACGAAGAAAACCTCAACCCCCAAAAGACTTCCAGAACAAATGCACGAAGAATAAAACATATGAACCCATGACCACCCCGGGCTTGCCAACTACTAAGGGAAATCACAAGGGTTGGAACAAGAAAATGATCCCACATATCAAAAACACCACCTGAAGGCCACCTGGGGAAAGAAAGCAACACTCCCCCGCACAGCCACCTCACCAAGATGACCACCCCACCGGCCACAAAGAAGCCACCAAAGCTTATGTGAAACGTGTCACAACTCCACACAAGAACGAGCCAACATGACAAAAAAAGGAATGAGACACCTGTACCACACCACCTGGACAACTTGCCCGATGAACACCACATCACAAACACCAAATCCCATCGAAAACGATAGAGCTTTCCAAGGCCATCATTCCCGTCGCAACCGAGAAGAAAGGACAAGGAATAGAACATAACGGATCTCCATCGAAAATAAATGCGCTTGGCAAAAGAGGAGAAAAAGAAAATCAACGAACACTCATGAACCTTCTCATCCCCATCAAAGAAAATATTCACACCCAAAAAAATAATCAGACTGACCAACAAACGGTCATAGAGCAATAACATGAAAGGCTTCAAAAATGGGAAGTGATTTGAATAAGAGAAATTGCCCCAAACCCGAGGTCCAATAGCATACAGGAAAATAAAATAAGAGCCCCCAAATACCAAGATCGTGCCCCAACCATATCCAGAGTATCACACCTATCAACCCGTTCAACTACCACCTGAGGCGTAATAACCACTATCTCTGAGAGAAAAATTAATCAAGATCTGCGGAAAATCCCTCTGCCATACTGCATACTCATGAAGATCAACCCGATATTCGCCATTACATCCGCGACCTCATTCCGTGTGTGACAAAATTGATAATCTTCCAAACCCTAACAAATTCGTATTCTTTCATCAATGTAATTGGCTATATTCCAAATTAAGTGACAAGGCCCTTTAAACATATTAATTATATTCCTAGAATCCCCTTAAATTTTGTATTATATAAAATTTATTATATTATTATTAAATTGTTAAAATTTTAACTATGAGTTATTTTAAACTGATATATTCATCATGTTAACTATTATTTGAAGTCTCCAGCAGAATCAAATCATAGATAGTCCATATTCCAAACAAGACTTACCCAACTTCAGTCAAGTGTTTTTGATAATTATTTAATAAAAAATAATTTAAAACATTTAAGATTCAATTTTTTTGTTTGTTTAATATGTAAATAGATACCAGTTACACATGTCTGAAGTTAAAGTATACTTACTGTTTAGACAAATTTTGGACAATTACTTACAATTTCAAAGAGATTATTTTTTTTTGCACAATTATTTATAATTTCAAACAGAGTATGTTTTCTTCCATTAAAATAAGCACAAGGCCGCTGGTGATAGTTGTATTTTCGAAAATTTTCAAATAAAATAAATTTTATTTTTTAAATAATCACATTGCCGGCAGCTGCCATAAAGTAAAATTTCAAAGAAGTTGACACAATTCTATCTTTAAAAATGTCTGGCATTCCTTTAGACATTTGAGTTGTTTCAAAGTCTCTGTCAGAATAAAAAAATCAGACTAGTCTAAACATGTAGAAAACGATGCCAAGTTGCGCTCAAATGTATTGGACAATGTTTCGTAAAATTATTATTTTTTCATTGCATACGGCGACGTTTCAATTTGACTATTGCCAAGTTTTGGCCGGTATCGTCTACTCCACTCCCTCTTTAGACGAATCTTTATCTTTTAATAATGTTGTTTTAGACAACTTCTTTACAATTCGAAAGAGATTTGATGTCAGTGTTTCGTTAAAATAAGCACAAGGCCGTCAATGATAGTTGTATTCTTGGACATTTTAAAATAGAATAATTTAAGGTTTTAAATAATCACATCGTTGGCGGTTGCCATTTAGTAATTTCAAAGAGGTTGCATCACAGCGAATTAGCCCCGTCGTAGAATTTGCAGAAGAGGTCAGTATCCGCCAATTAAAAGATGCTCTTACATGTCACCAGATAAGATGAATGTTCATAACGTTAACTGCTCAAAGAAACCTAATTGGACTGACCAAGTCTTTCCGCCAAAGTAATCTATTCAGTCAAAACAATACACAACATCAAGATAATATAAAATTATAAATAGTTCGGGTGAATATATTGGAAATAGTATACGTAAGTCATTCTAGATTATAATGACAAGAGAATACATTAATATATATTTTTTAATACATAAGGAACCATTAATATTATTAGATATTATAATCATTACAAAGTTCATCATGAAGAGTAAAGCATCCATAAGTGAATATACGTAATAATAGAAGCTAATATAAAAAAAAAAAAAAAACTATAGCTATATCTTATTACAATACACCAAATTTAAGGATTCATATATGGGAGAGTTTGTTATATGAAGAAATTATGGGTGTGTTTTTATGATTTTTTCAAAAGTCTTCAAAGAAGAAATATAAGTAATCAAAACATGAATCTGCTCATCATTGTTAACAACCTTCTTTTTAGTTTTTTTTTTGGATCTTTTGAAAATCCTGAATTATATGAGAAAGTCGATGAAGTCTATCAATAACATCTTGTGGTGTGCTGGAAGTGCCATAAACTTAGGAAGAATGTGTCCCACATATAACAAAATATTAATGGTCAAGTCTGCTAAAACTATATCCCATGAAGGGATATATCTAGTAAACACATTTTTGCATATGTACTTCCAAATGTGCTTGAGAAGGATGAGACTACGAACATCCCAAAGTTTGTGGTGCTGATCTAGTTGAGAAAAACCAAGCAAAGAGAGCTTCCAATATCTAGTGAAAGAGGAAAAAAAAAGAGAGTAGAAGACATTCTAAAATTGTTTAGCCATACCACAAAACCAAAACAAGTGAATTAGAGTTTCTAAAGCATTACAAAATTTGCATAAAGAGGGAATATGTAAAATAGTTGCCAAACATTCAAAAATTGGGATTATATTGGTGTGAAAGAAATTAGACCGTGAGAGCTTCAGAAGAGAAAACTAGGGTATCAGTTGGGTAGCCAAAGAGATTTCTAGTTACTATGGATTTGAAGATAGGATTGCTGACCCAGGAGGGCCTAATGAGGACACCTCTAGATCCTCTTTTAGAGAGACATAGTTCTTTTTCATATTTGTTAAAGGATAAATCTCCATCAGAGATTGAAGAAGCACATAAAACTACATTAAAAATTCTCTTCACCGCTGCTAGAAATAGATCAACATCTCAACGAGTTAATTGATGCTTTCCACAATAAAAATCAAGGCCAAAGATTTTCATTGAGAAAAGGATGGTCGAAGAAATAGTTTTATATAGAGCCCATTATGATTTGATCTATAAATTCATGGGTATTTGCCCTACCTTGATTTTTTTGCATTCTTGGGTCTAAAAAAACTAGGAGCCTCTTGGTGAGTATTATTTGTGGTTTATTAGCAATGGATATTTTATTGTTATTTTTTCTTCACTTACTGATAGGAATAGGGATTTCAAATCAGAAAAGAGGAATCATGATCTGGTAGAATTATTTTTTCAACCCTAGAGAGTGGGATTTGATCCTCGAATGGAACCCATCACTGTCCCAGTTTGGATCTGTTTATATGCACTTCCAATGGATTTTTGGAGTGAGCAAGTATTGGAAATTATCAATAATTCCCTTGGAAGATATTTGGGTGTTTCCAAAGATACAATGGAAGGAAAAATATTTTTTTATGCAAGATTATGTGTGGAAATGGATCTTAGCTAGCCTTTGTTGGTAGAGGTAGAACTCAAACTTGCAGGACTATCTTGTATTCAACAATTATATTATGAGGCATTACCCTTCAGATGTAGAGTTTACCACAAATATGGGTATTTGGCTGGATCTTTCTCAAATAATATACACATATAAATGGAGGCTCTTCTAGGAATGCCAAATATTCCTAAGGAGGGTAAGTCAACAATCAATAAAGAAACAACCAATATTTCTTAGGGTAAAGAAGCATAGGGATATGGTTTTGAATAGCCCAAAATAAGGAGAAGGTAAAATAAAAAATATAGTAAAGAGCAAACCCAAATCAAGCCCTCTAATAGGTATGAGATCTTTAAGACACTAATGGACCAAGAAGAAGAACAATTCATGGAAGGAGTGGATGGGAATAATAAAAATAATAACAACCATGTTCAAGCCCCTCTTTCATCTCCTCCCATCATAGAGCAGGTAATTGAGTGTAATGAGTTACCACAATCAAAGAGTGTAGGGGTATTGATAGTGCACAACCAAGAGAAATTGATAATTAAGGATGTCATCATGGGCATAACAGAAAAGAACAAAAAAATGCCAACTCTAGGGATAAATCAAGTGGAAAAGAGATAAAAAAATAGTAGCTCTCAAGGAGTGGGTAGAAAATCAAATAAGGAATTGATAGTAGTTCAAGGAGACAAATTGATCACTAGAGGATCTATGAGGCCAATATATTTTTATTGTTCTCAAGGTAACCAATGATTATACAATCATGGAATGTTATGGGTTTAAATAGTAGAACCCATCAATGTACTATTCGAAGACTCTTAGAAAAAATGTAAAACAGATTTTTTGGTTATTCAAGAGACAAAAATGTCGTTGAATCTTATGTGTAAAACAATAAATAGACTTTGGAGGGGTTGTTAGCGTAGTTATGCTATTATTACATTATTTGTCTTGTTATATGCTATTGTTATTTCGTTGTAACAATTTGCTATTGTCGCTGGTTGGTTTGGCAACCTCCGGCATTATTGTTATTGCAGTGTTATATAACCTGCACAATTCAATAAACAAGTTAATCATTTTTCTAACATGGCATCAGAGCCAGTGGCGTGAAGGGAGAGGCTGGAGGCGGACAACGTTATTTGCTGAAAAAAAAATTTGCTCTGCGTTTTTTCTGAACGCAATTTTTTTTCGAGCTGTGCGAATAATTTTTAAGTTTTTTTTCTCTGCGACGTGATAATCACGCCATCGCGTGATTAAGTTGAGAAGAAAAATAATAATAATAATTTTCCAGGACGCTGCGTGCATTGGAAGTGCTGCGGACGCAGCTGGCGCCCCCCGCCTCCCTATTCGCGGATGCACAGGAGGGACGCACGATGTCCGCTCCCCCCCACGTCTCCGCGCGCAGCGTCGCGATGCAGATGAGGGACGCTCCGCTCCCCCCCCTCGTCTGCGCGCAGACGCAGTCTGTCCGCGTCGCGACGGATAGGAGGACGTCCATATGCACGCAAGGAGGGAAGGACACAAGGCCGAGGGCATTCCCCCCCCCGTTGAGCGGTGCATCGGGAAGGACGCAGGACCAAGTGCGCATGTTTTTTTTTGGGAGGCCGCGGCTGAGCACGGGACTTAAAAAAAAATAAAAATACACGCGACCAAGGAGGAGCAGCGCGCGACGGGAGGCCGCAATTTGCAGAGGAGTCTACAGCGTTCGGATAGTAGACCGAGGACCCTCCTCAAATATGAGGGGGCCCTTTCTCCTCCCAGATCAGCCCACGGGCTCACTGGCAAGTGAGCTGCGTGGTGGGTTCCGGGAACCCAGCAGTCGGGGGTTCAAATCCCGCCAACTCCCCCTTGCAAAGGTAAAAAAAAAATTCAAAGGTTTTTTAATTATTATTTTTTAGTTAAAATTTTTAATTTTAATTTATTTTTTATAGTTTTTAAAAACTTTATAAATTAAAATTTATTTTTAATTTATTTTTTTCATAAGGTTTTAAAACTATATAAATTAAAATTATTTATTTTAACTTTAAATACATAATAATTATTAAAATGCTTTGTTAAAGAGAATTTTTTTAAGGGGGGATATTTTTTTCAAAAAATCAAAGGGGGAATGTGAGTAATTTTTTGAAAAAGCAATTTGGCGAATTGTAAAAGGTGCATTTTCGGCTGCGCCCGACACCTTGTGGGTTATTCTTGTGGGCACTTTTTATGTTGTAGGTTGCATATTTCATTTTTGCACTACTTCATTAAAAGTTAAAAAAAATCAAATACACTCCCTAAGTCCCCGAAATAATTAAAACCCATCCGTGCAATTTATTGCACTGCAGCGTTCGGTATTTGTGATACCTCTGGCCAGCACCTACAGGTAAAGCTGTCGTGATTGGGCTACTGTATCCGCCGCCTAATATAGCTGCTACAACGACGTCTGAGCTTGTTCTCTATAAATCGTCGGGGAGAGATAAGTTTGCCATTTTTGCATTTTTTTACACCATTCACTACCCTTAATCGCTCTTGTGTTTAGGCGTAAATCTTGAAAAAGTATTCTTCATAGTGTTTAGGGGAAGTTACGCCCCACGCATGAGAAGAATCTTCTATGGTAGGTGCCATCAACAAGGCGATTCCCTTTCAGTACTACTTATGTTCCACGTATCGTATGATCTCTAAAACTCACCTATAGTCTCCCTCACGTAAGGGCGGGTGATTTTTGTTGATATTTCTAAATACCTATAGTTTCCCTCACGTAAGGGCGGGTATTTTGTACGGTATAATGGCCTAGCAAAAGGTATATCGAAAGGGGGACCAATTGGTGATATAAGGAACCTTCACTATGGCCGTTGTTGCAAAATTGATGACTGATCCTCATCAGTTATTGAAAGGTCCAAATTATACACCATGGAAACATAAGATGAAGGCAATTCTCCAAATGGAAGATTTGTGGGATATTGTTACTGGAGTAACACCTAGGCCTTCACCAGCATCAGGATCCACAGGTCCTTCCGCAGATCAGATAGCTTTTGACAAGAAAGACAATCGAGCAAAGGTGCTCATTTTGTTTGCTATTTCAGATGAAGTGCAACCTCATATAGCTGACAAAGCAAGTGGTAAAGATGCATGGGATGCCCTTAGAACCATCTCTGAGGGAAAGAATGATTCAACCATTCTTCATCTTCAACAACAACTTCATAACCTAAGTTTGAGACAGGGTGAAACAGTTGAACTCTTTCTGTGCAGAGTGTCTGAATTGAAAGAGAAATTGAATTCTTTGGGAGATTCTGTGGATGAAAAGCTTCTCATTTCACTTGTGATGAGAGCTTTGCCTTCTTCATTTGATATGTTGATCACCTCCATCCAGGTGTCTCAACGATAAATTACCTACATCGAGTTGGTCAATCTACTTCAACAACAGGAGGCACGCCAACTTCACAAGGATGATTCTTCCAATACAGCCCTATACACCAACAGGCAGGGTTCTAGGAAGAAATATAATGGGCAAAAAGGAGGCAACTCTTAGAAAGGAGGAAATTCTCAACAGGATACGAAAGGAAAAGGAAAACAACCTCAACAGAAGAAGATGTGGTGCAAGATCTGTGAGAAAGACAACCATGACACCAACAGGTGTTGGCATAAGAATAATCAGAAAGGCCAAAACAAACCACAAAATAAAAACTCCCCCCCTTGATCTGAGCGGAGGGTACAACAAAATAACAATAGCATATAACAAGACAAATAATGTAATAATAGCATAACTACGCTAACATCCCCCCTTATTACATTATTTGGGTAATAGGATGACTACTAGCTATACTAACATCCCCTTACATCATTTTACAATACAAAGAGAGCTGCGAAACAATTCAAATTTGACACGTCCAAGCACTTTAGTGAAAATGTCTGCAACTTGAGCATCGATGGGAATGTGCTGAAGCTGAATTCGATGCTTTGGAACTTCATCTCGAATGAAATGACATTGTGTGTCAATGTGCTTTGTTCTTTCATGATGGACTGGATTCTTGACGAGGTTCAGAACACCCTGATTGTCGCAAAACAAGTGTATTGGATATTTTGATGGATGGCCCATAATTGTCAAAATGTGACGCAACCATATCACTTCGCACACAGCTTCACGTGCGGCGCGATACTCTACCTCTGTTGGGGGTGCTAGTCATATGGAAGTGGCTACCCAAGGGGCCTCATGGGGGATAGTTACTTATTAAAACTCTCTTGAATAGACTACAATAGAACATATAGCTTGGAGGGGTGTTCTCACATCACATTTTAGGAATAATGTCACAACTAAATATGTCTTAATCACAAATTTTTATAGGGCTCAAAACCTATATGGTCGCATGCATCAATGGAAAGTTGTGCATAACATGAGAGTATCAATGGAAGAGTTAGACTAGATTATTTCTAGAGATTTTAATTCTAAATTATCCTCTAGAGATTAGGAAGGGAGAACCCCATTTTTGGACCCAAGGGATCGACTTATGATTTCCCAAGTCCAGGCACTACACTTGGTGGATATTAAATGCCCTAGAACCAACTATACTTGGACTAATAAGAGGAGGGAGCCACATAATAGGAATGTGAAGTTAGACCATTTTTTGGTTTCAAAGGAGGTATTTGTAAAATGGAATAAAAAAATTTAGATTTTTGAGGGTCCAATTTTAGATCACTTTCCCATTTTGTTGGAAGGAGGGATCAAGATAGTGAAGCGTCACAAAACATTTAAATTTGAAAACTTTTGGTTACAAAAAGAGGAACTTTGAAATACAATTCTATAGTGGTGGAAATAAGGCCGCCCAACATATGGGACAATAATGTTTAGATTCCACAAACAACTTCATTATATCAAATATCAACTAAAACAATGGAGGTGAGCTAATAATACAGACTTCTAGGTCCAAAGAGATCCATTGGTGGCCATATGGGATGAGGTTCAAAAAAACTTTAGGGAAGGAACAATTATAGAGCAACTCAAAAAATAGGATGATGTGTTGCATAAAGCAGTTGAGAATATTGATAACCAAGAGGAGACCTATTGGAAACAGAGAGCAAGAACCACTTAGTTATTAGAAGGTGATAAAAATACCAAAATTTTCCATCGGGTTGTCTGTGCTAGGAGACAAATTAACAACATGGAAGCTCTTCAAGATGATAATGGAAACTCCTTTGATACAATTTTAGGTATGCATTCCCATTCAATGAATTATTTCTCTAAACTATTTAAGGAAAGTATGGTGCAAGATGAAGAGACTCAAAAATAAGTTCTTACTTTCATACCCCATGTTATCTCCAAAGAAGAAAATTAGAATCTACTTAAACCCATTGATAGAGAGGAACTAAATAATGTAGTCATTGGAATGAGCATCGAAAAAACACCAAGTCTAGATGGTTTTCCATTTGAATTTTTTCATATCTTATGGGAAAACTTGGAGGAGGATGTAATGGTTGTTATAGAGGACTACAAAGGTAGTAAAAGAATACTTAAAGAATTAAATCATACTTTCATTACCTTAATTTCAAAATGGAAGGAGGGGGTGCATATTTCAGATTATAGACCTATTGTATTATGCAATGTTATATATAAAATAATCACAAAAGTATTGGCTGAGTGGCTAAAATCTCTTCTACATAGCATTATCTCCTTGGAGCAAGGGCATTTTATAGAGAGTATGAAGATATTGGATGGTGTGGTTCTAGATCAAGAGGTAATCCATTTAATGTAAACATATGGTAATAGAGGAATGTTCATAAAATTCGATATGTCAAAGGCTTATGATAGGGTGGAGTGGAGATTCTTGTCAAATATGATGGCAACCTTTGGTTTCTATCAAGATTGAATAAAATGGGTCATGAGATATGTTTCTACTCCGACATACTTAGTTTTAATAACGGGTCCTCCCTCATAATCGTTTGGAGCTACTCAAGGCCTTTATAAAGAAGATCATTTTTCCTCTTATATTTTTCTCATATTGGCTAAAGGCTTGGGTAAAATCATCTTGAGGAGAAGACAACAAGGTTTTCTAATAGGTACCAAGGTGGGTGAGGAATTTTTGACTCACCTACAGTTTGTATATGACACAAGATTGGTGGGAGTGTTCAGATTCAAGGAAGCAAGAATGACTAGAGATACACTTAATGTCTACCTTAGGGCTATAAACAAAGTCATCAATGATAGAAAATTCAAAGTGGTATTTTTCAATCTTGATCAAAGGCCTTAATATAAAATTTTAGAGATCTTGGTATTCACAAGGACTTCTCTCCCAATGGTATACTTGGGTGTCCCTTTGCACTTTAAAAAACTAAAAATAGATATCTAGAGGAATATTTTGGACTGTATCAAGGAAATAATTAATCAATGGTCTCACAAATGGTTAAGCTATGGTGGTAGATCAACATTTTTACAATCAATAATTCATGACATGCCAATTTATAAATTTTCTATCCTTGTTGCCCCACATACCATATGGAAAGAGTTGGACAAGATGGCTAGAAAATTTTTATGGGAAGGAGTAAAAGGAGATAGAAAATGGGCCTTAGTAGGTTTGGGATTGAGAAGATCAAAGTTAAATAATAAAGCTTTGGCTGGAATGGAAAGCTTTACTAGAGGTGGATTTCTCAACCAACTTATTTATTCAGTAGAATCTTAACTAGTAAATATTTGGGATAGGTAAACCCAAATGAGGTGGGTCATTTCCCTTTGTATGGTAATGGATCTTTAGTGTGGCAGGATCTTAAGTTAATATCTTAGGTAGTAAAGGATGGATTATTTTGGAAAGTGGAGAGGGGAGAAGACATAATTTTGGATAGATTTATGGGATCAATACCCACCTATCATTTTTGAATTTCCTAAACTACAATCAATAAAAATAGCCATGGAAACTAGGGGTTGGGTCAAAATTGAAATCCAATACTATTAAGCTAAGGTATTATAAGTTTAAGCAATTTAAGAAGTTGGATGAGTGGCCAATTTCAATCCCTCCATATTTGACACCCATCATGATTGAAATCTTGGCAAAAATATTTCTCACAGGTAGAGATGAGGAGGATTAATTAGCTTGGGGCTATGGGAGCCTTGGTTTCTACAAAGTGAAGAATGTATATGATAATATCCTTCCATAGCCTCATCCTCATGCATATCAGGTTTCGGATTGGAGAAATATTTTGCAGTACAAGGGTTGGTCGAAAGTAAACTTTTTTTCATGGTAGTTCATGCATAATGGAATTCTTACTTTTGATAATCTCAAATTTAGGGGAATCATTGGTCCATATAAATGTGTTTTATGCTACAAGAGTGAGGAAACAACTGATCACTTGATGTTTGAGTGCCCATTCATACGCCATATCTAGAAGAGATGGTTTTTATATTATAAAATTCGAGTTAATGGTGATTTGAATCTGATTAAAATTTGGGAAATATGGAAGAGAGGTAGATTTAAATCTAAATATATTTGTATTTTTTTTTAGATTGGATTAAAATTCATTTGGTGGTAAGTGTGGTTGGAGAGAAATGATAAAATGTTTAGGGAAACCTTTTCTTTTTAGATGCATTTTGGAAGGTCATTTGGAGTAAAGTCACATAAAATGCGGTAGTGTATGCTAAAGAGGAAACTCAGGTTGTTATAGAGACAATGGAGAAGGAAGTTGAAGTGCAAGAGGGGTAGGAAAGAGCTAGTTGGAAACCACCCCCAGAAGGTTGGATTAAAATTAATACTAATGGAGCTGCAAAATGCAATTCAAGTAGAGCTAGAATTGGAGTGGTTTTTGGGAATCATGTTGGAACAATGTTCTATTGGGAACTGTAAGGTTTGGAAAGAGTTACAAATAATGAACATAAGACTTAACTATAAAATATGCTTTTGTTTGGTAAGTAAAACATGGTTACATGAGGATAATCCTAGAATCAGATTCTCAACTAATGGTTAGAGATTTAGATTGCATGAGGAACTTTACTTTGAAGACATTGAGGTTGAGGATTCTTGTCACTCAAATTAAGGAATTGTGGAGGGAATTAGATGATGTGATTCTATTTTATGTGAGTAGAGATCTAAATAATGTGTTAGACTTCATGGCTAATATGGACACTAAGAATGAGGTAGGGGTTCAGTGGAACAGTGACATGGCTATTGAGGATGAGATGATTAGGTAGGTTGGTGAGAAAATCTAGTGTTAAGCTAATTTGGTCAACCATTCCAAAAATATGATTTAGGATATTTGTTCTCCAATGTAGATCTTCTTGTATAGTTGCAAAAAAGTGAGCAACCATTGTAGAAATATGGTTTAAAATATTTGGCTGCAATGCAAATCTTCTTTTACTATTATAAACATGTGTTCTCTTTGGCTAATACTGGGAGAAGTCTCATCCCAACTTGTAATTGATCTTTGTTATAATACAATTTTTTTAAATTTTTTTTCAATTTTTTTTTTTTAGAAATTGGATGTTTTTAATGCAAAAGTCACCATGCAAGAATTTGAGTTTTGGATTCAACTAGAAATTTCCAAATCTGAGTAGCAAGAAACTGCCATTAGGCATTGGTAAAATTTACTTGCTACTTGACATTGATCTTAAATTCTAGATAAGGAGGATATAAAATATTTTTGTAAATATAACTAGAAGTAATGGAAAATATTCTATGGCCATTAAGCCATCTCCAGTCATTCCATATATTATGGGTAGTTGTACCTAACTTTATAAGGACATCACAAGGAATGGAAGCCACAACTAGGCCATACGAATATTTGAACCTAGAGGGAAGGAAACAATAATTGCATATTTGGTTCCAAGTAAGAATTGAGCAACTACCTGGATCCTAGATATCCCTAATTCTATTAATACCTTTCTTCAAAAAATTTAGACCTTGAAAAGCATTGCATAAAGCTAAAGGTTTATCATTATGGCGGATAAGTCTATTCCACAAAATACTATTTAGATCGATGCTCATTCCATGTGTCAAAGAGTTAGACTTCCAAACCAATAAATGAGATATTGATTGCCAAGCTATCCAATTTTGGGTAACTGGAATAGATCCTTGAACCATAAAGTAAGGCACATTAAGGGCCTTATCCTCCCAAGGGGTTTCTTTCCATTTACCTTTGTGAGTAGTTTGCAAGATTCTATAATAAAATTGGTGTTTCCAATTTTCATCACCAATGATAGCTCTAGCAACCCATTTAGTGGCTAAACTTTTGATATGGGTAAGAGGATCAATAATGCCTAGACCTCCTAAAACCTTATGTTGATTACAAAGCTTCCATAATATGGCAATCATTCCCACGTCCCCATCCTATTTGGTCCATAAAATTTACGAATGGCCTAAGTTAATTTATTATAGTTAACCTTGGGGCCCATCCAATAAGAGGAGTAATAAACATAAGAGGCTACCATAATTTTATTCACAACTTGAATTCTTCTTGCTAAGGAAAGAACCGAGCTGGCCAAGCATTAATTTTTTTTTAAGTCTTTCCAAAACCTAGTTCCACATATCCTTAAGAGAGATATTAATCCAAAAGAAAATTACCAAATAATGCACAATCATACCAAGAGGCATGCTCTTCCACTTAGTAGAGTTGCATCCACAAGGAGAGGAAGAGGTATAGAATACTTTAGTTTTAGAGTCGTTGATACAAGAGCCAAAGATGTCACAAAATAGTTTAATAATCTCATTATCTGTATCGACATCTTGTTGGGTATTTTAAATAAAGAGAATGGAACCATCAACAAAATTTGACTTAAGAGAATTATTATCCCCATGGAGCTTAATACCTTGAATGGGGCCATCAAAATAAGCCTTATTAAGAAGATAACCAAGAGCATTTGCATCCAAAATATACAAAAAATGAGCAAGGGAACAACCCTGTCTGATAGATCGTTGAAGAGGGAAGGAGGGAGAAAGAGCTCTATTAACTTGAACACAAACTGAAACATATCCAAAGAGTATACCAATTTTATTACAAAATTTTGGACCAAAACCAAGCCAAGAAAGCATGCTAAGAATAAAATCCCATATGACTATCATAAGCTTTGTCAAAATCTAACTTAACTAAGATTGAATCTTGATTGGATTCGATGGCCCATTGCAATGTTTCCCAAGCCATCATAAGATTATCTAAAATATAACACCCTTTAAGAAAAGAAGATTATTTTGGGTGAACAGTCACTTGAGCAACCGTTTTAATTTTTAAAGCTATAACTTTAGCTATGTTCTTGTACAAAATATTGAGGAGGTTAAAAGGTATCTAATTGAATATTTGGTTATGATTCGTACCTTTAATAATCAACTTGATAAGCCATACATTAAAATAAACTACAAAGGAATCATTATGGAGAGCTTTGAGGTAAACATGATGAAGATCAGAGGAAAGAATATACAATTTTTTTATATAACTCTGCTGGAAGACCATCCATGCCAAGAGCTTTGTCATTCTTCATAAAAAATGGTAGTTTGTAGATCATTCATAGAAAGAGGATATTCAAGTTGATCCCAAATAATGGGTCTATCAAGGAGGGAATATGTTCCTGAACATATTCCATTAACATACATTGGATGCCATCCCTTGGATCTATTGTAAAAAGTTGAGAGAAATGAGTTACAAAAATATTCATGATCTCTTTAGAGTCAGAAAGAGATTGATATGAAGGGTCCTCCAACTTAGTGATCCTTTTCAAAATATTCTTATGTCTGAGGTAGTTAAAAAAATAATTATTCCCTTATCTCCTTGGGAGATCCAATTGAAGTGAGATGTAATTTGCACCCATCTACCATGGTAAGACTCATAAAATCTAACCTGACCTTCAAAATTAGCTAGATTACATTGAACAACAATGTTATTATGATATTTCATTATCATGGAACGAATATGAGAGATCTCCTTATGAAGGAAAATATATTGAATCTTATTCCTCCTAGAAACAGAGCACCCATACCATCTAAGGTATTAAATTGTATTGGAAATAGTTGTTTCAAACCATTTGATCCAGCCAATATTACCAATTGGTCTAGGAAATCTATTCTAGACATACTCTACAAGGTGGCAACAAGCATGACTATCAAGGCGGGATATATTTAATTTAAAATGAAGTGGCATGTAATTAAGTGACATAGAGGAATTTTGGATAGAATTTAAGAAAAGAAGGTCATAAGATAGATTTGTGTGAGAAAGGACACAAACTTGATCATGGACAGAGAATTTAACTAGGAAATAATTGCTGAAATAAAATTTATCCAAACAATTATATATATGAGGAGGATTTACCAAAAATAGGATCATAAACACCTAAGTGATTACAATAAGACAACCAACTACCAAATTCAGCACTAGAAAAGGGTCTACTACGAGTCCAACTTTTATCACTAGGAATTTCAATCATATTAAAGTCACCTCCAAGGATCCATTCTATAGTAGGGATATAAACAACTAACCATTACTAGAGGGCAATACGACTAGGAGGGTCATTGGGAGTATAGATAGAAAAAATACAATAACCTATGAGTTGAGAACCAATTTGACCCACACATGATGGTGAGAAGGGTCTTCGCCATGGTCTAGAATAACATAGCAAAGGGAATTGGCTATGGAAATAGAAACACCTCTTTTACCATTAATATGAGAAGTAGTAAAGGCAAATGCATATTGACCACCAATGATGTCCATACAATGGGTGAGAGAGTGACCAATGACTTTCAAATCAACCTGATCTGCATCAGATTGAAATTACTAGACATAAACTATACCAGTTGAGACCCATCTTTCGATTTTTTGAAAGTAATACATATTTTAAGGATTAGAGTAAAGACTTGGGACAATCATAGTCATTATATGACAAGCCCAACTATGCAGTGGAGATGCATTAGGGTACAAAAAAATAATTTGCATAGGATGTGAGGTTTTTATGATGGACAAAACTCCATCTGTCAATGATCTTGAATCTCATGTTCCCTTGACTCCCTTTGGGAATATTGCAAATAATTCCATAAAAAAGCCTACAATTTCAAAGTGTAAGAGGAGTTTACTATAGGGCTACACTTTTGACCCAAAAAACCCTACTACTTTGCCTAAAGAAAAATTAGAAATCAGCCTGATCTACATCATATTGAAACTACTGGTCATAAACTACATCAACTGATAATCATCTTTGGAGTTGATGAAAGTAGTGCATATTTTAAGTATTTGATTAAAGAATTGGGACAATCATCACCATTTTATGATAATACCAACTGTGCAATGAAGACGTATTAGGGTACAAAAAAATAGTTTGCATAGAATGTAAGGTTTCTATGATGGATGAAACTCCATGTCTCAATGATATTGAATCTTAGGTTTCCTTGAATCCCCTTGGGAACCTTGCAAACAATTCCATGAAGAAGCCTAAAATTTCAGAGAGTGAGAGGAGATTACAAGAGGGCTACACTATTAAAACCATCAAACCCTAATCCAATAATACCTCAATCGCATGCAGAGTAAGGTAAGCCCCTTTCAGTTTTTTTTGCCTGATTCTTTGCTAAAGTGGCTAGGGACTTGTCTAATCGTACTATCATTTTATTTTTATGAGGGATACCACTAGGGTTGATTTTATCAAATGGGTTAGGGGTATTTGGAAAAATACTATAGGTTGGATAGTTGAGGCTATTCAAGGGTTGGTAAGGGGGTACATAGCATTATCCTTTGCAAATATTGAACATTAAATCCCTCCAGTACGAAACTTGGGTTATGCGTGAAAACTTGTTATTTGGATTTTTATCCAAAGGGTCCCTCTAGGGAAAATACCCTCTTTGGATAGAGTTACCCTATTTATCTCTTTCATGTCATCCATTTCAATAAATAGCTATTGTTCTTGGTAAGGTTTTGTGGTCTCATCCTATGTCATAAAATTATCCAATTATAGAGTGCACACTTGTATTTGTGTAGAAATGGATTTATCCAAGTCGTTTCTCCCCTTCCTTGACCTCAATGGGTCAATTTTCCAAGTTAGTCAACCTCTTAACTACCTCAATTTACCTAATTATTGTTTTTACTGTACAAAATTTAGATACTTGATAAGAATTATCCAAAAAAAATAGCTAAAGGAACAAATGAAAAATTGCAAAAAAACTCCCAACTAATGACCCTCATATGGAAATTACAACTAAAAATTTAGCCGAGAACTTCCCTATTGATGGCTCTCAACATCCACTTATTCCCAAAAAACCTTTTCCTTCTCAGTTTTTTCCCCTTTAAAATCCTCCTACCCCTTCCATAGCTCAGGCTAAATCCTCTAATACTCTTGTTAAACCACAAGCCCCACCAAGTGCAACCACAAGTCTTGAGTTAGCTCTCGTTCCTTCACCTCAAATATTGAAAGATAGTCTTATGACATATGGGTGGAGAATGGTAGGCAAGTGAAAACGTTCATAAAAACTCCCAAAATCACTCCATCCATATAGAAGAAAAAATTATTTATCAAAGATATTGCTAGATCATTTTCTCAAGTTTCTCAAATAAGGTTCTTGCTCAGAAATACTATTTGGACAACACACAATTGTTGCCAATGAGTGAAAATATATTCCAATATCTAATTCATGAGGTCAAGCAACCTCTAAATCACCCCTCATGAATTTAAATATTCTATCTTGGAATGTTAGGGGGCTCTCTCTCCCTTACCGTAAGTTTCAAGTTCAAAAGTAGTTGCTAAAAATTATATATATGTTCTTTTCCTTCATTATTGCATATTGTTATTATAAACTTTTGTTTGTTGAGTTATACAAAATTAAGGATACGTTGACCCTCCATATTTTTTAATACATAAGGAATCAATAATATTAGTGGATGTTGTTATTATAATTGTTGAGTTAAACGAAATCAATGAGACCTTGACCCTCCATAGCATAGAAATTGGGGTAGCCAACTGAATCGCTACCATCTACCATCTAGCCAAAGGAGTCACTACATATCTCACTAATATGAACTCGAATTGAGATGAAAGTTTGAGGGTAGATGCCTGAAAAACCCTAGAACGTCTCCACCAATTTTCATATAATTTGGAGCAACACATATCCTAGCGCATCCCTATGTGTGAACGTGATATTTGGAAAGAATATATGTGAGGGTTTCATCTGGATTGAGTGCAAGAATCTCTAGAGGTTGGTTTTTAGGGCTTTCGGGCCCTAGCGGCCAATATTTTGTGGTTTATGCTCAATATTTTAGTAGGAAATGTTGCAAGGGATCCAAGATGGGTTAGAAATTTATCTTTGAATAGATCATACTGTGAACTTGAGTGACAACGACTTCCAATTTGTTGTACAAAATAAAAGTGAAAACCATACCTTTCCACGGCATCTAGGGCAAGGATTAAAGAGATCATGAAACAAGTTTCAAGAATTTGATCAAAAAATGGCTCATATCTCAAGTGAATCTGGTGCTAAGGTGCACCCACAAAATAATTCTAGTGTGAAAACCCCTGTCAAGGGTAATAATTTTGAAGACTCAGTCCCAAAAATGAATTTTACGGATGCCCTTCGTGGTGGACAGCCTCAGCCCAATGCTAATATCAATCTTAGGGATTCCCATAAACCTCTAATAATGCCTAAGATTGATCCCAGGAAAACAGATTCAGGATGTCTTAAAGAAGTTGATGGAACTCCTATTGTTAAGCTTGATATGGGTAACATTCAGACTGGCATTGAAGATTTGGAAAAAAGAGGACTAATTTGTCGGTTCATGGGTTTTCTTTTGATTCTATCTGCTTTCAAAGTCTGGGATGCAAAAAGCTAGAAAACTAAAGGTGAGTTACAAATCTCTATTTATCCAAATGGTTATTTTCTTGTTTTATTTGTTAATAATGAAGATAGAGAGAAAACTTTTCAAGGGGGTCCTTGGTTTTTTGGAAGGGCAGGGCTTTTCATGAAGCCCTGGCATACTAAATTTAAATTCAAAGAAGAGATGCCTTCTATAGCTCCCGTGTGGGTTAGACTCTTTGGCCTACCTATTGAATTTTGGAATCCTACTATTTTTATTCAATTGGAAACTCTTTAGGAATTTTTATGATGACTGTTGATTGTACTCAAAATTTTGAACATATTATTTATGCTCGAATTTGTGTTTTAATGGATTTTGACAAACCCCTACCTAAAAATATCACATTACAATTTGGGGAAGACACTTGGGAGCAAGTAGTGGACTATGAGAACATTCCTTTTCATTGTAGAATTTCCCATGAATATGGTCATTTGGCCAGTGCTTTCCCAAATAAAATTCTTGATCAAAAGAAAGAAGATATAAACTCAGCATGTTTCCAAATACCTAAGAAGAAGAACACTCAGAAAAAACCAGTTATGAAGGATCAATCAAAGTCATCTGCTAATATGTTTGAAATCCTTTCCACAAATGATGTCCCAAGTGAGGAAGAGGAAATAATGGAAATTGAAATCTTAGAAACACAATTTAAATATGAAGGGAAGAACTCAGAGACAAACCAACAAATCAAAGGTTTTCAATAGAAAAAAAGGAGAAAATTTACACAAGAAAAACAATCTTTCAAATGTCAAAACTTCAAATAATGCATGTCCCAATATAGACTCCGTTGAACCATCTAGTAAAATTTTGGTTGTGTACGAGCATTATTCAAGGTTAGAAGCCATATCAGATTCAATTGGAATAAGTCAAGAAACAAGGAAAAAAATTGAATATGGATTCTAATCAAAAAGCAAGTCGCAAGACCAATCAATATCATATGGTAAAAGAAGGTGAAAAGCTTGTAGAGGAAGGTAAGATTAATGCCCTTCCCAACTTTTTTAGCCCTGGTATTAATGAAGATCATCACTTGGAATATTAGAGGACTCAAAGGGAGTCTTTCAAAATAAAATGAAATTAGAAGAATGATTTAGATAAATCATCCACATCTTGTTTTCCTTCAAGAAACAAAGATGTCAATGGAGGATATGGACTCAATTGCCAGTAAAATTTGGCCAACTAGAAAAGTGGTTTCCCTCAGTTCCCAAGGGACTTCGGGTGGCATTGCTTGTCTTTGGGACCCAAAAGAGGTAGTTATTCACCATATGGTTGGCAGTTGGGGTTTGTTGGCTATAGCTATTCAAAGTAGACATTCCAACCAGATTATGCTCTACATTACTGTTTATGCTCTAACTTCTTTGGAGGAAAAAATAAGACAATGGAAGGATATTACCCATATTATCTCTCATTTTCCTAAAGCTTGGATCTTTATCGGAGGAGATTTCAATACCATCCTCTCTCTAGATGAGAAAGTGGGGGAAAATAGAAATTTGGACAAAAGCACTGACCTCATGAGCGAATATATTGCAAACCTCCATCTTGTGGATATCCAACTAGATAATGGCCTTATGACTTGGTCTAACAGAAGGCAAGTATTAGCTTGTATAATGGAGATATTGGATAGGTTTTTGCTCTCTGAAAATTTCTTAATCCATGGTCACATTCCTAAAGTGAAGACTCTTAATAATGTTGGTTCGGATCATTGGCTAGTCATGGTGGAAATGTGGAAAACCAATGTGAGTTTCTCTCCTTTTCATTTTCAATTAATGTGGCTTAGAGACATTTCCTTTAGACCTCATGTGCAACAATGGTGGAAGGAAGGTAAACCTAGGCATGGGACTAAGATGTTCTATTTTGCCAAAATACTACAATACATTAAATCCAAAATCAAGACTTGGAACTAGAAAGAGTTTGGGGATGTTCATAAAAAAAACATGAAGTTATTGATCATATTGAAAATTTGAATAAGAAAATCCATTTAGATGGCCTCACAGAGAAGAGAAGTGCATATGAAATTGAACTCACAACTCAGTTAGAGGAATGGGAAACAAGAGAAGAAATATTATGGAGGCAAAAATCTAGAATTCAATGGCTCAAAGAAGGAGATCGAAACACAAATTTCTTCCACAAATCTCTTCTAGCTCGAAGATATCACAACTTTATTTCTTCCTTAAAATTAGATTTTGGAGATGTTTTTTATACTTGGGATGGCATGAACTCTATTGTTGTTGATTACTTTTCCAATATTTTTGCTGCTACTCCTCTTGACTCAACTTCACAACAAAATATTCTTCAAGCAATCCCTTCTCTTATCACTTCGAGGAGAACTCTATTTTGAATGCTCCTATTACTATCAATGAGCTTCAACAAGTAGTTTTTAAATTGTAAAATGGGAAAACCCCAGGTCCTGATGGCTTTCCCATTGAGTTCTACCAAGGGTTCTGGGATATCCTTCATGTTGATTTATTAGAGGTGGTGGAAGAAGCCAGGAAATACAAATAAATTTTGAAGGTTATCAATAAAAATTATATTACTCTTGTTCCAAAATCTCAAGAGGTTGATCATATCTCATATTTTAGACCTATTTCTTTATGTAATGTTCTTCTCAAAATCATTACTAAAATCATGGTAGAAATGTTGAAGCCTCTTTTGCATAAGATTATTTCCCTAGAGCAAGGGGGTTATGTGGAAGGACATAAAATAGTAGATGAGATAGTTCTTGCTCAGGAAGCCATCCATTCCATGGATATGCAAAATTCTCCTTCCATGTTCATTCGGTTAGACTTATCCAAAGCTTATGACAGAGTGGATTGGCACTTCCTTATCAAATTTTTGAGGCAATTTGGTTTCTATAAGGATTGGATGGATTGGATTATGGGATGTATCTCTTCAATTTCCTACTTAGTTCTTATCAATGGTAGGCATTCTCAGTCATTCCCAGCTTCCAGAGGTATTAGGCAAGGTGACCCGCTATCCCCTTATTTATTCATCATTCTTGTTGAATGCTTGGGTAGGACTATAACCAAAAATAGGGAAAAAAAACCCTTGAGGGAGTTACAATTGCTCATGGAGCTAGACCTATCTCTCATATTCAATTTGTGGATGACTCTACTCTTTTAGGTAAAGCTACAATTAAGGAAGCTTCTAATATTAAGCAAATCATTAGCTATTTTTCTAAGGCTACTGGGTAGTTGATCAATGAAGACAAATCTAAAGTTATTTTCTTTCACTGCTCTACTAGACAGGAATCCATGGTCTTGGATAAATTAAGATATAAGAAGACCTCTCTTCCAATAACTTATTTAGGTATTCCCATAAATATTCAAAGGCAGAAAAATAAATATTGGAATTGGTTGTTGGACAAATTCAAGAAGAAAATTGGAAAGTGGACCAACAAGTGGATTTCTTCTAGAGGTAGAATCACCTTGGTAAAATTAGTCCTTCAAGCTATTCCTATTTATGTTTCTTCCATTTTGAATATCCCAAAGGCTATTCTTAGAGAATTGGATCAAATCACTCATCGTTTCCTTTGGAGTGGTACTAAGGAGAAAAGAAAATGGGCCTTGGTGAAATGGAATACTTTATGTCTTCCTAAGAGTGAAGGGGGGTTAGGATTTCGGTCTTCAATTAATAACAACAAAGCTTTAGCTAATAAATTATATTGGAGGATGTTGCATATCCCCAATGCTCTTTGGGATAATAATCTCTGTGCTAAATATGTAGAGAACAAAAGTCCTGAAGACCTTGTTCGCTATCAACTTCCTACCAACAATTCTCCCATTTTAGCAGTTCTTAAGACTGGTTAGGATTTGATAAAGAAAAAATTATTTTGGATCATTCATAATGGTCAACATGCAAATTTTTGGACAAATTCTTGGGATGGTCACAAGCCTTTGATAACTCAGATTCCGATTGGAGGCCTTGGATGGAGGAGCTTCACCGAGCTAATTGGATAAAGGTGGCTAATTACTATCGGTACCATACTGGTAATTCAAAGGTTGGTAGATATTGGATCCCTATTGAGGACTGACCTATTCAAATCCCAGAAAGGCAAAGACAAGATATCCAAGGCATCCTTCATATGAGATCCCTCTCTTGGTCCCATGAAAAAGATTGTTTTGGATGGAACAACACTACTACGGGTGAGTATTCAATTCCTCAAGGTTATTTGATCTTATGCCATAATAATCCCAACCATTCTTGTAACATATTTTCTTGATTATGGGCTCAAATTCTTGGGATGGTCACAAGCCTTTGATAACTCAGTTTCCCGATTGGAGGCCTTGGATGGAGGAGCTTCACCGAGCTAATTGGATAAAGGTGGTTAATTACTATCGGTACCATACTGGTAATTCAAAGGTTGGTATATATTGGATCCCTATTGAGGACTGACCTATTCAAATCCCAGAAAGGCAAAGACAAGATATCCAAGGTATCCTTCATATGAGATCCCTCTCTTGGTCCCATGAAAAATATTTTTTTGGATGGAACAACACTACTACGGGTGAGTATTCAGTTCCTCAAGGTTATTTGACCTTATGCCATAATAATCCCAACCATTCTTCTAACATATTTTCTTGATTGAGGGCTCAAAAGCTCTGACCTAAGGTGAGGTTCTTTAATTGGCTTTTATTGCATCGTAGGGTGCTTACTGGTGAGAAACTTATGAAGCATGGTTTTCATGGCCCTTTTAGATGTGAAATGTGTGAAGATAATGTAGAAAATCTCAACCATATTTTTATTGAGTGTACTTTAGCCTCTGAGCTATGGAGGAGAATGACCACTTTACTTGGCTTACAGTGGTCCAATTTTTTTACTTTTCAATAGCTTTGGAGGGATTGGCCTAATCAAGAGGGTGTTGATCATTTTATTAGATAGTTATTTTGGATGGGTTCTATGATTCTTCTTTGGAATATTTGGAATGAAAGGAACAACCAAATTTTTTAATCAAGATAGGAAGGATATTCACTATATTTGGCAAAATACCATAGCCAACTTAGTTGAATCAGTCCATCAACTCCTTAATCACCCCCAAAACTCCCACCAAAGATGGGATCAAGTGATGCAAAGATTGAAGATTAAATCTTCTAAGGGAAACCAACTTAAAGGGAATGTGAGTATTAGTAATATGGATAGGACTAGAAATTGGCAACCTCCTCCTAAGGATTTTGGAAAAGTCAATACTGATGGAGCCTCTAGAGGGAACCATGGAAAAGCCAATGTGGGAGGAATTGGTAGACTTTCATATGGCTCCTTGGTTTTTACTTTTGCTAAGAATTTGGGTATTCTTTCCAATAACCTTGTTGAAGGGTATGGTATCCTCAGAGGCCTTCAAGAGGCTACTAAGGTTGGATGGGAAAAGGTGTTAGTTGAGTCTGACTCTCAACTTATGATTAATCTCTTGAAGACTCCTTCTAAGAATCATAAGGTGGATTGGAGAATAAAAAGAATTATTGAGAAGATTCAATTAATCCAGATGGGATTTTTGAAAGTTGATTACAATCATGTGGTCAGAGATCAAAACAAGAGTGCTGATGCTTTAGCTAATTGGGATTTGGACAAAGGTGATCTTACTTGTTATGGCCACCCTCCTATATGGTGGGCTTCTCAAATTAGGGAAGATCTTCTTTCTATCATTTATTTGGATGGCTCTAGTTCTGAAGGTACCTAGTTTCTTCTTGTTTTTTTTTGCTTCTCTTTGGTTCATTCAGTTTTTTTTAGTTCCCTAGCTCATTCTATTCTTTATTTTGTTTCCTCTGTTGATTCTTGCCTTAATAGTCTTCTAGTCTAGATAGGTCATTGTTATGTTCAATTTTTTATTTTTTTGTTTTTTTTTTGTTTAGTTTTTTAAGGTGGGTGGGTTCTTTTGTTTTGTTTTGTTTTTGTGTTCTTTGTGTTGTTTTTATTTGTTCGTGTGTTTTTGTTGTTTTTTTTTTTTAATGTTTTTTGTTATTGTTCTTGTCTTTTTCGTTCTTGTTCTTGGGTTTATCTTTGTTTGTGTTATTTCATGTTTTTATGTGTGAGTGTTTTCTATGTTTTTTTTTTTGTTTATTGTCTATTGTTGGTTGTTTTTTATTTTTATTTTATTTTTTTTTATTTTTTAGGTTTTGGTTGTGTTTATTTTTCATGTTTTTTTTTGGGTTGTCTTTGTAGTGTTCTGTTGTTTTTGTCTTGTTTGTGTTTTGTTATGTGGTTCTTGTGTTTTTCTATGTGGTTTGTGTTGTGGTTTATTTTATCTTATTGTGCGTGTTTTGTTGTGCTTTTGTTTTTGACACACTCAAGGAGCATGTTTTTTATTTTATTTTATTAATTTTGTTGTTATTTACTTATTTTTAAATTGGTTCTATGTGTTTGTTTGCTCCTTGAGTATGTCAAAGGTGGTAGGCTAGGTCTGAGTACTAGGTATTTTTGCGGAATGAATACCCCTGCCTCATTGGGTCTTTCTCGAAAGTGGCATCCCTTTTGGGATATTTTCCACACACAAAAAAGGAGTCCCTACCATCCAAATTATCACTTTGGGGCAACCAACTATGTCGCTACCATCTAGCCTATCACTTTGGGCTTTGGGGTATCCAATGAAGTTGCTACCATCTACCATCCAACCTATCACTTTAGCACAACTAATAGAGTCACTACCATATAGCTTATGGATTTGGGGTAGCCAACCGAGTCGCTACCATCCAACCTATCATTTTATTGGCATACAGTGGTTTGAACCTTGGACTTATTCAAAGAGAGGCCAAATACTTAACGACATGATGTCCTTGTCAGACAAGAAGAATAGAATATTATTAACAGTCCAGATATAATGATGGATAATTATACAAAAATATTATGGGTATTCAAAAAATAAAATAAAATTTCTTCTTATAAATTCAATAGTATTATTAGTATAATATTTAGTATTTTGATTAGTTTATTATATATAAAAATTAATAAATGATCTCAAATATTTTAAACTTTTTCATTTAATATGAGCATGAATATAGTATTTTTTTTATTTATATGTGAAATAGCATATAGACATTGATAAAAAGTTTTTAAAATAAGTAGTGGACTTAGTATATTATTACAAGCTTGCAATGTTGCAAACACTTTTTTATTTTTTTATTTTTTTTTATATTGACTTAGAGTATATACAAAATTTTAGAAAAAATTAAAAAAGTTTGAAAACTAAATATTTGGTTGAAAGATATATTTATTTTTATTTTTTATTTTTTTTAACATAGAATCAGGCATGACATGCATTAGAGGCGGACTTGAAATCTCATATGGATTCTACTTATCAAAGGAAAATTGGACAACGGAACTTTTCACAACTACCCACCTTTAAGATTAGTCTAGTAAAACAATTAAAAGATAGTTGATTTTTTTACTATTATTCAATGTATTATATTATTTTTAATTTTATTTTCTTATATAATGTATGATATATTATAATTAAAATATGAATTAGTGGTAACAAGTATAACTAAATATTATCCGCTCATGTAGAGGAGTTGGAGAGCAAGTGGGTAGTTATACCTCTCTAGTTGCTGAGAGGCCCAGGTTCAAATCTCTCGCCTCACATGTTGCGGATATGTTATGTAATGGTTCCCTCGTGGTCACAGTATTTTTACCCCTTGTGGCCACCACCAAAAAAAAAAAAAAAAAAAACAAGTATAAGTAAATACGAAGAGTTTGTACTCTTCAAAAATAATAATGACATTGTGTTTGAAAAAATCTAAACCATAAAATATGAATAAAATTATTAAAATATATAAATAACTATTTAATTTTATGGATACTTGGAGGAAACTTGGAAAATTTTTAAATTGTATAATATGATTAAAATTATAAAAATAATATCCAAACAAACATCAAATTTTAGGGATACATGGAGGAAGCACAATATCTTGAAGGCATATATGGTGTTTATAAATATTGTCCCTTGGATTTTATATTGGAAAAAATATAAACAAAAACAAATAAAAATAATAAACAAGTAATTTTTTAAAGTATTGAGCATATCATACCACATTGTATTTCTTAGGGTCTATTATACGGAGAAACTTATATTATTGATTCATGTATACATACCCTATTTCTCTTTGGATTCAAACATTTGGCCTTTTAATTAAATTATACAAACCTTCACCATCATACCTACAACAATAAATATATAAATTTCAAATATTTTATAAATATTTTCATATAATATATTTTACTTCAACTTACATCCAAGACAATTGGCATTGCTATTCAACTCTACAATTTTTTTATAAACAATATGTAAAGACAAAGTTTTTACAAAAATCTACTGGGCATATGTATATTTTTACCCTTTGGATTCAAACCTTAGGGCTTGTATTTGGAATATACAAGCCTTCACCATTAGGTCTACAACAACAATTAAATAAATTTTATATATTATATATATATTTACAGATAAGATATTTTACTTACATCCATGACATGCTATTCAACTCCACAAGTTTACTTTAAACAATATGAAAAGACAACACCTGTATAACAATCTAAAATATTAAATAAATTTTAATGGTAATCAAGTGAGTTTCCCACAATTATCATTGTAGATGAAGTAAAATTAATAGTTGGCTTAGTTATTTATACCAAGTGTATGATGTTGTAGGAATATTGTAGTAAAATGTTTCCATAGTTGAATTACTATTTTTTTTTAGATTTTTATGGTGTGGAAAGAAAATTATGTTAAAACATTTCTATGATTATTTGGATTATTTTTTTTTAAATAAATTTACGCTCTAGAAAGAAAATTTTGATAGTAAATTTTCAAAATAAATATTTGATTCAATAATGTTTTATATTTCTTTCTCTATAATAAAACAAAATGAAACTTGTATAAGAGGGAAACATGGTTTTCCACAATTCTCTTTATTTACTAGGTCGAGAACATCAAGAACAAAACCAATTATATATTTTTTTTTATTGACAAACCTCAAAATGCATGACATAATTCTTATTTTATGGGAGCACAATTTTATTATTTAAAATAAAATTTTAGGTCCTCAAAAATTTAAGACTTGAAATTTGCAACAAAGAATTAAAAAAAACCAGTAACTATAATTTGTGGAAGTTGAAAATGAGGACTTGCATGTTATTTTTTTACTATGGTATATGAAGGGGTTTTGAAAGGGCCTCAAACCTTTTACATTTGTAAAATATAAAAATCAGTAACAACACCTACATATTACAAAATTTGGACTAAAAATGAGCATATTGCATACTTAGATACAAAAATTTTGATTGAAATCTAACCCATGGGGATTCAATATTTATTAAACTCAATTCATCTAGTTTCTTTAGAATATTTAGGAGCTTTAATGAATTCTCTGTTAGCTTCAAATCATATCTCCAATTCTATCTTTCCTGAGAACTTCAAAAGCTTTCGCCTAGTCTTCATTCAATATGCTGTATTTTTCAATCAACTCCTAAATCTCAATTTATTTTAGTTTCCTTGAAAACTAGCCACATGCTAATATATATTTTTCAATTATAAATTTCCCTAAGGATTTGAAACTTCTAACTCAGCAAAATTAGAAGTTTTTCCATCTTTTAGAGTTATAATCATCAATACCTCTAGGAAAATATCATTTCATACCTTGGATCCATCCATTTAAACTCCCATGTTTGACATAACATGAGCCACAATATTACCTTCATTATACATGTGCTAGATCACAAATGAATCCATAGCTAAGAGTATATTCATTGTATCCTAAATAATACTTTCAATGCTCTGGCTAGCAGTTTTCTTGGTATTCAAATTGTTAATCATACTCATAGAATCCTCTTCCACTATAAACTTCTTAAAATTCATATTTTTTGTAAGCCTTACTCTTGTAATCATGGTTTTGATATCTGCTATATTATTTGACATATGGTCAAATTTCATCGCATAACAAGATATCACTACCCTTGAGCTAGATCTTAGAACATCCTCTCCCTCCATCCTTCCTTATATTACCTTTAGATGCTCCATCGAAATTTAGTTTTACCCACTCTAAGGGGGAGAAGTCCATCTCACCTTTCTCTTTGGCTAATTAATTTGATTACTTGTAGCTCTCAGTAGTCCCCAGTCTACTATCATTTCTTCCTCCAATTCATTTATTAACAACCATATTTTTCAGTAATGGTAGCTTTGATACTCCTGATAATGATCTCTACACATAGCCATATTCTAGAATACTCATTTATTCCTCTCCCTTCATATCTACCAAATTAAATGGGGTATTATAAAGATCCCAAAATTGGAAAAATGATTATACGCATTTGAACATGACTATTTACAACAATAATCAAATGAATAATGTTCAAATCTATAAAGACCATTCCTACAAAGAATTTTTGTTCTAAAAAATATGTATTTCTTTATAGCCGATAAAATAGACATACAGAGGTGAATGTCGCACAAATAATTTTCATCAAATACATAATGTCTAGATGCTATTTAGAAAATATTTTTTTTGCATTCATTAAATGGTCAACGTTTGAGTATCAACAAGATGTTTGCGTGCCCATAATTACATAAATCGGAAGCTTCACTTGATGCATAAGAAAATATTCTTCGAGAATTAAAAATGAAGTTTCAAATTTGAGGATAAATATTTCTCCGAGAAGGGTGGCATGTTAGGATCCTATCCTAACCCTAATTATTAATGATAATATAATATCTTTCATATCCTAAGGTTGTATAATTGATAATATAATAATTAATGAATAATTAATTATTATATTATAATATTAGGTTAGGCTTAGCATAAGTCATAATAATTAATTATATTAATTATTATGAACCATCGTGATGAAGAGACGTAGGGTTTAGGATAGATATATATAATTGTCCAAACATTCATTCAAAGACATCCATGAATAAATTATTAAAACATATATTGAAATCCATTGGAGGGATCCCCTATCAATGCAATAGTCATTCTCTTAAATTAGGTAATATTTTATTTATTTATTATTTAGATATTTTCTAGAACCTTCAATGTTCTACTAGAATACATAAACCAATAAGCTAGACATAGGCTATTTCATAAGTCGGTATGAAAGACAAAAGTTCCATTATGATTTAGTTTTGTAATTTGCACAAATCATCAACAATAATAGAGAAAATATGTAGACAACCAAATTCATATTAAATAAATTATTGTACTATCATTAACACAACTAGAAAGAGTCTGATCTATGATTTCTCTAATCAAAAGTTACCCACTTCTCTTTCTGTCTTGCCAATCCATCTCTTCTAGAGCGTGTATATCATGTTTTCTTAGTTTCCAAATTATCTAATTTATAGAATGCAAGAGGGGTATTTTTTCAAACAAATGAAATTGCATGCATATGTCCACCTGAATCTGATAGTTTTCCCACCATATGGTGGTTGATTAAATTCAATATTATTGGAGATACATCATATGCGTATGCATCTATTAAAAATGAAAATATATACTAAGGCAATATGCATATATAAAAATTACTATTATTTATAATAATTTTCATAAATTTTATTTTATACTAAAGTTTTTTATAAATAATTATTAATTAAATCAGAAATCAAACATCAAGTAATTATTTAAATTAGTATGTAAGTTTATACCTCCAACAATCCTTCCCATAATAATAATTTTATGTTACCATCTACCAAAAGAGAATATCTTCCATGCTTTGGAACTTTCCTTGTCATTGGAGGATTTTCATAAGAAACATTCATTCGATAAGAAGCATAAGACATACAAAATACAACTTACATACACAATGCAAGGTATACAATCATAATCCACCTATATGAATGTAGTTATTTGAGCTTCCATATACTCATGAGTTGTTGGTGAGTTTTTTGTTGGTAGTTTTTTTTTTCATCCCTACCAATGTGAATACCCCACCACCATGATATTTCACACCGCCATAATTTTACCTCTTACGGTTGACCTTTATTAACCTATCAAATAAGTGTACCTGGTTTTGCAATCAAAAAAGTCATAAGTAGTTCACATTCTAGGAATAAAAGGTAAAGTACAACTCATCAATTCATCTATACATAAATTAAATAATAGTCATTCTAGGAGATTTATTACAACATTCTTTGCATTCAAATTTTTTAGGAGCATGACCCTTTTATAAAGTGCCTAAGCTTCAATAAAAAATAGGACTAGACATCTATAAAATCAACAAAGGTAATAGGCTTAACCCCTTTATCATCTCTAATGATTCCTCTATCCCCTATGGTACCCAAGTTGTCTTTAAATACCCCATCAAAGTACATGTGAAAACTATTAATTACCCACCTCAAACTATATAATATTGTCCTTATATTTTAAAGATTCACATCTAAATTTTTATTATATTTTAAATATTATAAATATTTTTAGTTTTAAACCATATTCCTTTCAAATTGATATAAATTTTATAATATTTTTATTAACATTTTAAAATGTCTATATCAAAATTTTATCCAAAAAGTACACATATATTAAATTGGTTTTAAAAATTATGATACAAATAATACTAGTCTTGGTTTTCAGTTCATCGTGTGAGAAAATGTAAATGAATTATGGTGTACTTGGTAGAAGGAATGAAAAATATAATATCATACTAATTGATGTATCCGCCATCCACAAGAATAGTTAAGTTTGATGTACTTCTTAGAAGAAATGTATAAGTAAAATTGTTTCCTCCATTTTAAGAATATAGGGGTTAAGTAACGAATTAATAATGATTTTAATTGATAATTAATGGTATTATATTGAATTTAAAATTTAATAAAAATAAAAGTAATATTTTAAAAATATGATTTTTTATAAACATTATTTTAAATAAAATATTAAATATAAGTATGGTTTTTCTGAGATTTAAAATTGGATTAAGTGGATATGGGGATTTAATTCAAATTACTCCATGACTTTGCTTTCAAAAGACTTTTTTTTTATTATTTTCTCTAGTTTAGAAATAATGGATAAAATAATGGATGGAGGCCCATAGTTAAGGGGTAAATATACATTATATTTAAGACCTTGGAGTGAGAATGTTTCTGCAGAAACAAAAACTATTAAAAGACTTCTAGTATGGATTAGGCTTTTTGGAATTCCTTATCAACTCATCAATAAGGAGGTTTTGAAGAATATTGGTAATACTCTAGGTGAATTTATCTAGGAGGGACCAAATACTAAGGAGAGAAGGCATGTTGTATACACTTGAATATGTGTTTCCAGAGATATTTCTAATACTTTACAACATCCGATTAAGATTAAATCTGAATCAAGAGAATGGGATCAGCAAGTGGATTATGAAAACATTATATTCCAATGTCACGAATGTCAAGGAACTAGGCACATGGTAAGAAATTGCAAAGTGAAAATATAGGAAGAGATGTAATTATTTGAGCATGAGGATAGTTTCAATTTGAAACAAGGAAACCATATCATATAAGAAGCTAGATAAAATCAAGTATTTTCCACTTCTAAGAAAGTGGATAGAAAAATCTCACTACATCATTAGATGGTGAAGGCCATTATAATTCACTCGAATCTATCAATAGAATAAAAAATGATATGGGAGATGAGGAAGTACAATGTGCAATTTCAAATATAAAAGGAGCTAAAGGAGCAAAGGAAGAGTGGATGATAAATTTTTAATATAAAGTAAGATGAGGAGATAAATTTTAAATAAAATGAGGAAAAGGAGGTAAAGCTTAATCCAAGTAAATCACCTTTATTATCCTCAAGTAGCTTAAAATATTCTCCTTAAAAAAAAAATAGTATGGAGTGTATTCCTTGAACTTTAGGATTTCAAGAGCAATATAGTAAAGAAAATATTATAGAGGTTATCCAAGGAAATTTAGGTATTTTAGTATAACATAAGAGAGTAATGACTATGGAGGATCATCTATGTAGTTTAGAGTTTTTAGAGCAACATAAAAAATAAAATGTGTTAGGATCCTCAATCCTAACATTATTAGTTAGTATTATTAATCATTTAATTATTATATTATTAAGTTATAAAGTGAACCATCACAACCCTTCATAACGTGAACCATCACGTATCTTCATATGTGAACCATCATGTCTCTTCACCAACGTAGCTTTAGGGTAGATATATATATTAGGTTGGCCATCCATATCAAATCATCAAAGAAGAAGAATAAGAATATAGATTCTAAAGGAGGGAGCCCCCTATAGTGGCAAAGCTATTACAAGGGAGCCCCCTTTGAGTGGACTGCGATTACATTTACATTAATTTGTTAATAATTTTATAGTAAGACCTTGGGGTCTTACCAAAATGTTATTGAGGTATTCCTTGCACTTTCAAATATTTAGGGCAACATATATATTTACAAGATAAGTTCCATTTTGAACAATATGAAAACATGGAAGAGATTTATGAATATGAGAGTGGTGGTAAGAATGGAAGAAGGAGAGGAAGGCTATCACAAAAATAAAAAAGAGAAAAAGAAACTCAAAAGGATATTGATGTTGGAAGCCAAATAAAAATATCATAGGTATTAACAAGAAGTAGAGTTAAGATCGCTAATAAAAATAAAAAATGTTGATGATGAAAATGATATCATGAAATATTAGGGGTATGAATAAAACCCCTGAAAAAAGATTTATTAAGGAATTAATAAGTTGTTATAGCCCTGAGTTTATTTTAAAACAAGAAACAAAATTAAGCAATGAGGAATGTAAGGATGCTTTTAAGAATATTTGGAATATAGGTGATTGTTTAGTAGTTTCTTCTATAGGAGCTTCAGGATGTATTGCAATAATATGGGACAAATGCAAATGGGATGGACACCTATTAGAAGTAAAATGTGATTGGATTGCTGGATTATTTTCTATGAAAGAGGAAAACATCAAAGTTGGGGTTATAAATGTATATGCTCCAACTATAGTTACTCCTCGTGAAAGATGTTGGAAGTACCTTAGTATATTTTTATCAAATACACTAATGATCCATTGTGATCTATGGATTCTTAGAGCTGATTTTAATAATGTTCTATCTCATTTGTAAAATAAGGATGGCATTCTAGGATGGTCGAAATCAATGCAATATTTTGCTTCATTTTTCAATTCAAATAACCTTTGAGATGTTAGTCCCTCAAGATTTCAATACACATGGGATAATAGATGCATTGGAAAAAATCATATAGTAGAAAGAATAGATAGATTTTGTTATCTAATAAATGGTTTCAAATAAAGTATACAATCTCTTCAAATATTTTATTGTGAGAAGGATAAGATCACAAAACCATTCTTTTGACTTGTGAGTCACCTAACAATGGTCATACAAAGTCATTTTACTTCTAGTTTATGTGGCTCCAAGACCCTAATTTTTTCTAGATGGTTATGTTATGGTGGGATGAATCATAATTTGAAGGATCATGTATGTATAAGTTTTTTCAAAATTTGAAATATTTAAAGAAGCAAATGAAGATATGGAATGTCAAATCTTTTGGTAACATTTAAAAAAAAAAATTGAATCCAAGCTCAAAAATTTACAAGAGATAGTAGAAACTAATGGAATGGATTAGGATTATTATGTGAAATAAAAACAATTACTTTCTGATTATCACAATGCATTGAAGGAGGATTTGTATTGGTTCCAAAAATCTAGAGAGATATGGCTCAAGGAAGGAGATAGAAATACAAAACAATTTCATGCTACAACAAAAATACTTTTTTCTTTTCATCATATTAAAAATATTATAACTCTAGATGCAATAAATATTGAGGATGAATAAGATATAAGGTAAGAAACAATAAATTATTTCAAAAATATTTTATCATATTCTAGGCAAGATAAGAAGGCACAATTTTTTTTTTTGTAAAATATTCCATCACTTATCACTCAGGGAAAAATTAAAGCTTGATGAAGAAGATTTCTATGGAGGAGCTCCATGAAGCAGTTTTCTCTTTCCATCCTAACAAGGCACCTGGCCCTAATGAATTTTTTGCAATTTTATTTCAAATATTTTGGGATTTATTGAAGAGTAATATGTTAGATGCAGTTGAATAGGCTTGAAAATTACTATAATAAGTGATATTAATGCTACTTTTATTACCTTTGTTCCCAATAAAGATGACACAAAATATTCTGATAACTTTCGTTTAATAAGCATTTGTAATATGATTTATAATATCATTTCAAAAATTATGGCAAATAGGTTAAAGGGTATTCTAGGGTGTCTTATCTCAGAGAAAAAAGATGGTTTTGTTTAGGGTAAACAAATTCTTGATTTTATAATTATTGCACAAGATACCATACATTCTCTTCATTCTATGAAAAATCATGTATGATTTTGAAATTAGATATGAACAAAACATATGATAGGGTTTCCTAGAATTTTCTACATGCTATTATCATAAAGTTTATCTTTGATTGTAGTTGGTATGAGTGGATTAATTTTTGTTATAGCACTGCAAAATTTTCTATTTTTATCAATGGTTCTCCTATTGGGTACTTCAAGTCATCTTATGTACTTTTCCAAGGTGATCCTCTTTCTCCTTATCTCTTCATTATCATGGTAGAAGCATTAGGGAGAACCTTTTCAAAGGAAAAAATGGAAGGAAAAATCAAGGGTATTCAAGTTGCAAAAATTTGTGCCTTTGAATCTCATCTCCAATTTGTTGATGATACTTTTATTTTGGAGCATCCCTCAGTAAGTGAGGCCATGGAGTTCAAATCAATATTATCATGTTATGATAAGGATATTGGATAGTTGGTAAATACTTCAAAATCTAGGATATTTTCATTAATACTACCCTAGAATTCAACAAATTATTGTGAATATTTTAGGGTTTAAAATTGAAATATTTTCATCAACCTACTTGGGTATTCCTTTATCTGATAAAGGGAATAAAAAGGAGTTTTGGATCTATTTTTTGGATAGAATGAAAGCTTCCTTGGAAATATGGAAACGTAAGTTCTTAACCATGTTAGGAAGGCTACAACTCATAAATACTAATTTGCAATCCATTCCTATTTATATGATATCACTTTCAAGACTGCCAAAATGTATTGCATCAAAAATGGATAAAATTCAAAGATACTTTCTATGGAAAGGTCATGAGGAATAATTTAGGTTTCCTATTTTTAAGTGGGATAGGGTTTGTAAAGAAAATAAATTGGAGAAATAGGCTTGCAAAATTGTAAAATTATAAATTTGGCATTAGGAGCAAAGCTTGGGTGGAGACTATTTAGAGATCAAAGAAAGAATTAGGTAAAAATATTACTTAAAAATATATATGTTCTATTGATGCAATTAATTTTTTTAGAAAAATAACTCTGCCCAAAGGATCGTTAAGATGGAACTTCATATCAAAGAATTTAAATTTTATAAGAATCATTTTAGATGGTCCGTCAATGAGGGAAGTTATGCAAATTTTTGGTCTGATGCTTGGTTGAAGCCTTATCCTCTTATCCTCTTATCTCTAACTCATAATGGAAACCATTACCTCAAGCATGCATAGCATGTAAAGATCCAAATGTAGACACCAAAATAGCACCAATCTGATTATGTGACTGCAAACACTGATCACTTTGACACACACAACCCCAAGGGCAACCCCCAGAGGTCAAACAATGGTCCTAACCACTCTCACAATAGTTTTGAAAGGTCAGAGATCAATTTGGCACATTCAGGAACTTTTCTCAATATATGTCCCACCCTGGGATGAATTCAAACTGGGATTCACCCCACCCAGGGATGAATTCTGAATTCGCTCCAGGGTGGGGCGAATTGCAGGTTTGACGGGCAAAAAGTCAAATCTTGACAAATGGTAGCTCAGGTCTGCCACCCAACGCTTCCTTCATCGCATGGGAGTATGGGTGAGCATTTTCAAGCATTAGAGGCATCTGTAAGGTCAGTCATGGAGTCCCAATTCAGGGAAGAATCTCCTTCCCCCTGGGAAGGCATGATTGCCAAGTGGCGCCTCTGCATGCCCATTTCAAGAGACCTCCAAGTCTATAAATTGGTGAGTTTCCTCACCCCAAAATATAGAGAGAAGTAGCATTTTAGAGAAACGAAGTGCTATCATTTTATTTACACATCTCACACCTTTTGGATTTGTGCCTTTCACATCCTTGATCTCCTTTAGAAGGGAGGTCATTGGGTGACTATTGGGAGGACAAATATTGATCCCAAAACCTAACATTTTGCCACAATATCCCACCAAATTTTTTGACAATACCACACAAGAGGTTTTGAACCCATCCCAAGTGGATTGGTGTCGAAATCAAGCCTCAAACGGTGGGCGGCCTGCCCCATGGGCACCCCCTCCCACATTGCCACAATCCTAATCGCACCCTTTTGGAGTGATGGGAATTCCATGATAGATTTGCTTTCTTTCATTTTTGCATTCAATTCTATGATGTTTAAATAGGTCGTCATTTGAATTTCGTCTCCTTTTGAGCAATTTTGATCATATTTCTAGCTTTGTTCGCTTTTACTAACCTATAGGTAGCATTATCAAATTCCTATTTATGGAGGCAAAATTGGGAAAATATGACCATCTGGGTCTTCCCAAAATGCCCCCAATTAGCTAATCCCAAGTTTGTAGGTCTTTTGGAGCTTCAGAGGTAGGACATTGGGACAGTATATTTTAGGCATTTTGTTGTAGGTGAATTCGTCCCGCCCCGAGTGAATTCAAATTGGTGAGGAATTTTCTGACTGTTCTTTTTGTAGAACCTTCCTGGTGATATCCTGATGCCCCTATAAAATTTTCATAGCATTTGGATCTATTTTGATATCAGTTTAATTCATTTTTCTCATTCACTTATCGTAGGCTTGGGGATTGCATGCTTTGTTTCATCCGTAGGTGCTACTGACCGTTTATTGTTCCTTTGAACATAGGGTTAAGACATTGGAGGAGTAGCGAGGAGTCAATACTCATCATTCCAAGTGGCGGCGATGTTTTGGTCTGCCCATTTTACATGTGGGCACGCGAAAGAAGGAAAGGTGCCCATGGATGTGACAAGAGCTCATGCTTAAATGCTCCTAGCCCTTGAAAGGGGAGGATGCATATTGTAACCAAGTTTGAAACACATTAATAAAAAGGTCTGTCTTCTTTATTCTCATTTGTTTCATTTCGATTTGATCATGCTTTTCCCTCTTTTCATGCATTTTCAAGTTTTTAGGATTTAGCACTAAGTTCGGTCTCTTCTCTTGCATTTAGCATATTCTCTTTCCTTTTTGCTTCCGTATCCTCGTGCTTCCAGTGGAGATCACGGTGGGACCTTGTCCTCTATTTTTAAGATCAGATATCTGATCCAAACTTGGTTTTTTGCTTGTAGGTACCGCGTTTTCATACGTTGACTACTGTTCATTCCAGCAAAGAGTGAATGCAGAGCTGTAATTCATCTCACCTAGGGATGAATGGGAATTCACCCCACCCTATGATGAATATAGTACTATAATTAATTCCACCCTGGAACAAATTCTAGCCTGTGAGTTTTTCAGGCAGAAACTCAGAATCGACAGATGCGGGCAGAGAAGAGGTAAGGATTCTGCATTTTTCTCTGTCATTTTTTGTTCAGTGTTTCTATTTTGGATTACTTTTTTTCTTAGGGAAATTTTTCCTTTTGTTGTTTGCTTGTTTCCTTTTGCAAAATAAAAAGAACCCCACACACCACGTGGTAACTTAAAAACCAAGGCGCTGGTCGTAAAACCCCAACCCTTGATCAAGACCAACGATGGATTTCATCACCACCTTGGCTTGAATTTTGCATTCATACACCCCGATCGCTACTGTTGCTAGACATAAATCCTAACAAAAGCTGACCGAGTGTAGCTGGGGTGATTCCCAACACGCGAGGATAAGTCTTCTATGGTAGGTGTCATAAACAGAGTGATTCCCCTTCCGTACCGCCTATGTTCCACGTACCATCTGCTCTCACGTACCTATAGTTTCCCTCACATAAGGGCGGGTATATAGAGAGGTTGGTATATCGGTATGGCAATGGTATATCAAAGGGGTGACCAATTTTGGGAGCCATAAGAGCCTTCATTTTGCATTTAAACGTTCTTTACAAAAACCTTCAAAAACAACAACAAAACACACTAAACCAGTTTTAGGACACACTTTCAACCTTTAAACAAGATAATCACCATTTGTGTATGTGTGTGTTCTTTTCTGTTTAGTGTAGCATAAAAATTCATAAAATAGATAAAAATCTTCTTAGCTTGTAGAAGAGCACCACCATGGTGTACACCCGTAGCCAAGCCCAATCAAGGGCAGAAGCTACAAAAAGTGTACAAGGAGTGGGCACAAGTCACCTCCGCTTTAGCCCTAAGGACTTGGCCATACCGCCTTGGTGGCCTGACCCCAAGAGAGTCCGTATCATTCCATGTCAAGGTGGAATTATAGGGACACCCTTCTGGGGGACACGCCCGTTCATCACAGCCCCTTTCGGGAAGAATCTTTACACGTGGCACTCAAAGTAGATAGAAAAGCTCCCTTAGAAGCTAGATATGAGTGGCCACCATGCGATGAAGTGCTAGAGAGGCATAGTGTCCATGAGGAGAGGCCACATGACTATGGCATCCCTCCTTTGCCTCCCATCACTGTTAGAACCAATAGACAAACCCCAGAGCGTAGGGCTCTCCAAATAGGGCAAGCTAACTCCGCCCACCCATTTCACACCTACGAAAGGGAGTACGAGGAAGACCATCACATTCCTCGAGAGTAATATATAGTGCGGGAGCCTTGCGCTTTCGCACCTGCTAGATACCATGGTTACCCAATGAGGCCAGAGCCTCGGGTAAATGCCACCAACCTCGATAGAGGGAAGCAACCCATTGAGATCTTGGATCATCACAACCAAGGCAAATGCATAGGAGAGGCATCCAGGCCTCCTAGGCCCAATATGGTAGACCAAATTGACCTGGAAGTCACCAAACATGCCACCCACAAAGCCCAGATCATGCGGCTTGAGCAAGATCAATAGCAGCTAGAGTGTCTATACCGCCTTAGCAAGGAGCGCATTCAGCGCCAAACATATGAGCTGCTTCATAACCTACCTGAGAGGGTTCCAACCCCTCGCACCCAAAGAGCGAAACCATATGGGAGGCATAATCCCTTGCTATGAGATAGGTCTCCACGACCTCGTCAAGTTTTGCCTCCGAGACCCCCTAGACCTGAGAGGGAGGCCACTCCTCGAAACAACGATGGGTACCCTCCGTGGGGACCCACTCAGGGTCATAGGTCTCGCCCAAAGACTCCTCAAGAAGTTTATGAGGAGTATGAACAAGAAGTAGAGCGGGCCAAAATGCCCTACCAAGGTGGAGGGGTTGCTATCCGGCCACCCCCCCATAGGCCTCAAGTCTCCCACAACCCACAACGGGAGCAAACTAAAGAGGAAGATATTAAATCTTTTGATTCTTACAAAGCATTGTTAAAGTAGTTGGATTCTATGGAAACCAAAGCTTCTGGGCCCCAAAAGCCCACGTTACACCAACTCCGTAGTCACCCTGTGCATCTTTTAGTGCATGCACCCCCTTACCCCGAACACTTCAACCTGCCTCAGTTGGCAGTCTTTAAGGGTGAAGAGGTTGCCCAAGAGCATGTGACGAGATTCTTGATCCAATGCTTTGGCATTCAATATAATGATGCGCTATTGCTAAGGACATTTATAACCACATTCACGGGCCCTACCTCGGATTGGTTCACCTAGTTTTCGAAGCATAGCATCAATAACTTGGATCAGTTAGTGGATGCATTCCTTGAATGCTTCGCCTTCAACACCAAGAAGAAGGTGTCACTGAGTGACCTGGCCAGCCTCAGGCAATATGAGGAGGAGACCATGGCGGCCTATGGGAATCGATGGAGGACTCTGCTTTCCAAGCTACCCTACCTTCCCCCTATGTTCGACCTTACACAAATGTTCTCACAAAGTTGTTTGAGATCGATCTCTGTGCTATTGCAGCTGCAGCAATATGCCACCTTAGAAGAAGCCCTGGCGCAAGCTAGAATTATCGAAGAGATCAAGATATAGGATGGCAAAATTGCCAAACCTAAGAAGAAAGAGTGGAACAAGAACACAAAGACAGGGACTACGCAACAAAAACTCGCTGCGGTTAATCAAGTTGCTATAAATGTCCCTAAGCCTACACAAGAAATACAACCTCAAAAGGCTAATTATCAGGCAGTGCCTCCTAACAATTATGAAAGAGAAAATCAGAAATAGGAGCAAAATCAGTAGCGTCGCCCTAAGCGACAATACACCCCTTATATGGAGTCTAGGGACTCCCTATTTGACCGCTTGTCAGCGGCAAACTTGATCACCCTTCCAGAGATTCAAACCATAGATCCTAACACTCCCAAGCCTAAGGGATACAGAGAGGACTTGTATTGTAGGTTCCACAAGCGAAGGGGACATGACCTAAATGCATGTTGGAAGTTCAAAGGATTGATACAAGACCTAATTGACAATAAGACATTGGCATTGGACAACCCCATAGTGCCAAAAAACCAACAAATGGGGGTTTTCAAGGACCCCTTGCCTGCCCATGAGGCATAGGCAAAACCCCTTCAGGTCAATGAGGTGCAACAGAATTTCCCCATGCAAGGGTATGTAGGAATGATAAGCATAGTGACTAGGAACAAGAAATACCCAGGAGTTGCCCCCGAGGCAGCCACAAGAGAGGTTCCATCGACGTCACAACCTCAACAACACCCTATGCAGCTACCTCCGCCTAGACCCACGACCATGATTCGGACCAAACTCACGCAGAGTTTGCGGACCATGTCGGCTAGGCTCTCCATATATGAGCTTATACAACAATCAGCGCCCCATCGGGAGGCTCTCATGGAGATTTTGAAAGCCATCGAGTTGCAGCCCCACGAAGCGAATTCCTTCAACAACTTCGTGGGACATGTAAAATGATGCATGGAGCTAGTCATCACCTTCCAAGAAGATGAAGTTAAATCAGTGTCTGATGACATGGCAGATCCACCCTTGCATGTTATCGCGTGGGTCAACGGGATCCCGTATAAGAGGGTTTTGATAGACACTGGCTCATCCAGCAACATCATTACCACAATAGCATTGAAACATCTAAAGTTGCAAGCCTCTCACATCATGACTTCCACTTACACACTACGAGCATTCAATGATGTTATATGCTCGACAGTTGGCATAATTGTTCTACTTGTTTAGTTAGGACAAAAGATGATACCTAAATTGTGCCATATTTTGGAAGGTGAGATGGCGTACAACATATTGCTAGGGTGGCCATGGATCAGGGACATGAAGTGTGTCCCTTCGATAGCTCACCAGTGTTTGAAGTATGCATTTGAAGGGGAAGTACATGTAGTCCCGACGGAGTTAGAACCCTTCAAATATTGCAATACGGTGCAGTTGATGCCACAATCGACCCTCCCATCGATGCACTTGGATTTTTAGTTAAATTCATCTAGATAGGGTCCAATGCTGCAAGCACCACTGGTGATAAATCAATCAAAACCCCAGCTAGGTGCATCTTCATCGTCAGCTCCTTCACCACCCATGCAACCTATCATGGCTAAATAGAAGGACAAAGGGAAGCAAATCCTAGAAGAGGCTTAACCCCTAGAAGAGGCGTTGCCAACAATATCAGCCATCTCAACTGAAGAGATGCCTAGCATAATGGAAGTTGACGCTCCTAGTCCACCCAACATGGAATGGACTCAGGAAGAGCTTCCATTTCCTCCCTCTCAATTGCCAACAATTACTGTTGAAATGGCTAGTATGGGCCTGGGGGAGTATCTAGTGTAGAATGTCGTAGCAACGACTGTGCTAGAGTTAGTGCAAGACATGGAGAGACCTCGCGTCCCCATCAGGACAATTGTTCCTTTAGGCTATCCATCGAACCAGACCAATTTTGTGTATGGGGGCCTTGAACATGGTGTTGAGCCATGCATGCAAAAGGACGAGGACAAAGAGCCTTTTGCAGAAGATGTCAACTATCTGTCTAACCCAAACTTCGCTCTGAGATATCTTGGCCAATGCAATTGGCATGGATACGGGCTAGGTAGCTATGAGCAAGGAGTGCATGTCCTTTGCCAACCAAGATACCAAATGCCTTATGACAAGTTGGGAGTAGGGTTCAACAACCCCCTGCCCTTGGACATCTTGGTTGAAAACATGCAAGGCCTAGGAATAGACAACAAGGGTGGATTGGCATCAGATCTTCTCCTTTGCTAGAAATCCCAAAAAGGGGCATCTGTAGACACTAAAACAACACCAATTTTATTATGTGACTGCAAACACTAATCGCTTTGACACACACAGCCCCAAGGGCAGCCCCTAGAGGTCAAACAGTGGTCCTAACCACTCTCATAGTAGTTTTGAAAGGTCAAAGATCAATTTGGCACATTTAGGCACTTTGCTCAGTATCCATCCCACCTTGGGATGAATTCAAACTAGGATTCGCCCCACCTAGGGATGAATTCTGAATTTGCTCTGGGGTGGGGCAAATTTCAGGTTTGACGGGCAAAAAGTCAAATCTTGACAAATGGCAGCTCAGGTCCACCACCCAAAGATTCCTTCATCACATGGGAGTATGGGTGAACATTTTCAAGCATTAGAGGCATCTATAAGGTTAGTCATGGAGTCCCAATTCAAGTAAGAATCTCCTTCCCAATGGGAAGGCATGATTGCCAAGTGGCGCCTCTGCATGCCCATTTCAAGAGACCTCCAGGTCTATAAATTTGTGAGTTTCCTCACCCCAAAATATATAGAGAAGTAGCATTTTAGAGCAATGAAGTGTTGTCATTTTATTTACACATCTCACACCCTTTGGATTTGCGCCTTTCACATCTTTGATCTCCTTTAGAATGGAGGTCATTGGGTGACTATTGGGAGGACAAATCTTGATCCCAAAACCTAAAATTTGGCCACAATATCCCACCAAATTTTTTGAAAATACCACACAAGAGGTTTTGAACCCATCCCAAGTGGATTGGTGTCGAAATCAAGCCTCAAACGGTGGGCGGCCTGCCCCATGGGCGCCCCCTCCCACATTGCCACAATCCTAATCACACCCTTTCAGAGTGATGGGAATTCCATGGCAGATTTACTTTCTTTAATTTTTGCATTCAATTCTATGATGTTTAAATAGGTTGTCATTTGAATTTTGTCTCCTTTTGAGCAATTTTGATCATATTTCTAGCTTTGTTCGCTTTTACTAACCTACATGTAGCATTATCAAATTCTTGTTGATGGAGGCTAAATTGGGAAAATCTGACCATCTGGGTCTTTCCAAAATTCCCCCAATTAGCTAATCCCAAGTTTACAGGTTTTTTGGAGCTTCAGAGGTAGGACATTGGGATAGTATCTTTTCAGCATTTTGTTGTAGGTGAATTCGTCCCGCCCCAGAGAAAATTCAAATTGGTGACGAATTTTCTGACAGTTCCTTTTGTAGAACCTTCCTAGTGATATCCTTATGCCCCTATAAAATTTTCAAAGCATTTGGATCTATTTTGATATCATTTTAATTCATTTTTATCATTCACTTATCGTAGGATTGGGGATTGCATGCTTTGTTTCATCCGTAGGTGCTACTAACCATTTCTTGTTCCTTTGAATGTAGGGTTCAGACATTAGAGGAGAATCGAGGAGTCAAGACTCATAATTCCAATTGGCGGCAATGTTTTGGTTTGCCCATTTTACATGTGGGCACACAGAAGAAGGAAATGCGCCCATGGATGTGACAAGAGCTCATGCTTAAACGCTTCTAGCCCTTGAAATGGGAGGATGCATATTGTAAATGAGTTTGAAACACATTAATAAAAAGGGCTGTCTTATTTATTCTCATTTGTTTCATTTTGATTCGATCATGCTTTTCCGTCTTTTCATGCATTTTCATGTTTTTAGGATTTAGTGCTAAGTTCGATCTCTTCACTTGAATTTAGCATATTCGCTTTCCTTTTTGCTTCTGTATCCTCATGCTTCCACCAAAGATCAAATATTATATTATTATGAGCAAAACATCCTAAACATGAATTTATTTTAGTAACCTGGTTGAAGGAGAGGAACTCAAACAAATTGTAGATGAACTTCAAAATATGCTTTGAGAGTTTTATTTTCCAATTTTTACATGAAAGGATGATTTGGTTTGGAATTTATCAAAGGATGGTGGATACTCAGTCAATTTGGGATATGAGGATTTAGAACAATCAAAATTTCCTTCTCCTAATGATTTTACTTGGAAGAACATTTGGTCATTAGAGGTTCTCCCTAAGGCCTCAACATTTCTTTGGTTAGCAGTTCAATGTAATATTTTACCGAAGAGAGTCTACAAAGAAGAGGATATTATGGACCCTTCATTTGTGCCTTGTGTGAGAAGGATTTAGAAATGTTAGACCATTTCTTAATTATTCTTTTGCTCACACCATTTGAGGTTATTTTTAAAAATATAAAATTATATTGGGTAGATCCATCAACATTGAAAGAGTTGATAAAATATTGGATAAATTATAATAAAGCCAAAGCATTATGTATTCTTTGGAGGATTGGCCCTACCATTATTTGAAGAACATGTGCTTATACTGAGAGGGGGTGAATAATATAAGATAAAACTTTTTGCTTTTTAATCCAAATGATAACATCAACAATATTAAAGAAGTAAAAATCACACAAAGCATCACACACATGAGAGACATGATTTAACGTGGTTCACCCAATGTGGGCTACTCCACGGAGAAAATATTCCTTATAAATTTTTCTCAAATAAATTCTCTTGGGAATCCTTTCCCTACAATGTTTATGGACCTCTATCCAAAGGAGACACCAATCCCCTAATCAATTTCGTGGATCTCTATCCATAGGAGAACTCCTTTCTCCTTAGCTCTGATTGATGATCTTCTAGAAGAACTATTGCCCCCACTGCTCTAGCTAATGGATCTCTATCCACTGAAGACACCTATCCTCACTACCCTAGCTAATGGATCTCTATCCACTGGAGACTATCATCCTCTATACTCTATCACCTCCAAAGCTCTATCTCAAATCTACACTAAACACAGTCCTTCGATCTAGCACAAATCTATCCTCAATCTCTATCTCTAATCTGGCACAAACCTATCCTCAAATCTATACCAAATTCTATCCTCAAATCTATCCTCAATCTCTATCCTCAAATCTATCCTCAATATCTGTCCTCAAATCTGTCCTCAATATCTATCCTCAAATTGTATTGTAAGCTTCCACAAAATCTCACACAAATATTTCCACAAGTCTTCTCTAAGACTTACCTCAAATCTACTCAACAAGTCCACACTAGAACTTGTCCAATCTCATAGAAACATAAAGAGAATTGTTAGAGACTCAATATGCTTCACATTTATCACAATGCTCAATCACTTTCAATCACTCTTTTAGAAACATATTATTTTTTTTAGAAACATATAGAGAATTTTTAGAGACTCAATATGCTTCACACTCATCAACACTCAACCTCTTTCTCAAATCAATTCAGAATATAGAACAATTTGTTTCATAGAACTTGAACTATCACTTCAACACATCCACTTGACTAGGCTCAACCAACTCTACTCAACCAATCACTCAATGAAATAATCCTTGCTCACAAACCCTAGTCCAAGCATATGAACACTCACTCAAATATTTCCAACAATGCTTATCAACCAATCTCACATAACAATGATACTCATGATCTTTGCAAACCCTAGTTCAAGTTCTTCACTCAACTTAATCACTTCAACAACAATGCTTATAAAACAAGGTTTTATCAACAACTCTTTATTCCAGAAAACCTTGAAGCATTAATTCAAAACACACTCAACAATGCTTACCAAACAATCCTTTTCACTCCAACTTTGCATTCACAACATTCAACAATCACTCACTAGGAAGAATATGCCCATACCTTTTGTTTGATGTAGAAGTGCCCTTGGAAAACCTGTCTAAATCACAATTTCCTTCTTTCCAATTTCAATGGTTAGATGACAAAATCTCACTCTTAACACTTTCTCAAATATTCCTTAGACACAAAAATACTCAAAGCTCAATTATGCCTTATTGCTCCTTTTGAAATTAACAACCATCAAATCATACATGAAAAATAATAATTCCTTGGATACACCTTATAAACTCCAACTTAAAATAATATCCAACACCACACAACTTCCTAAAACACCTTACTACCCTTTCCAAATACTAAAGCAAATAACACCAAAAATTTAATTTTGCATAACCCTTATAACTCCCCTTACAACCTTACAAACCAAATAAAAATGCAAAAATTAATTTTTAAATACTCAACTAACCCTTTCAAAATTTTTGGTGCTCAATTTCAATGCATACCTTTTGCTTCCCCCAAAAGGGGTTTCGGCGTGATTCGATCCGCCGTCTCCCCAAGCCTAAGCACCTTAGCACTTGGGAGTCCACCACGTGGGCTATTGGTGCCCACGTGAAGGAAGGAACACTTCCTTCACCTTATGCCTTCGTGCACCGTTGACTTCCCATGAAAACCACAATGCTCTCCACTTAGATGCAACACGATTCGCAAAGTTCGCATTAATTAAAATTGAAGGCATGGTAATTTGCTAAGGTGGGATGATCCCCCTTTTATACACGTTTGGAAATTTTCTCCCACATCGACGCTTGGAATTCGAATTTCAAAAATTCGAATTATAATTTGATAACCCACCTTAGGGTTATAAAAATTAATATAAACTAACTTATAATTAATATTAAAATTAATTAATAATTAATTTAAATAACTTAAGTAAATTAAATTATAAATTAATTTATAATAAAAATTATATTAATTAATTTATAATTAATTTAAAACTTCCCTTTATAATATTATAAAAAATATTATAATATTATTCACTTGGGCTTCTTCTTTTGCACTTTGGACCATATCTGACTTCCTAGAACCGGGTCTTGATCAACTGAAACTAGAGAACCTGAAACTGATGTTGCCCACTAAAACTACCACTGACTGGTGCTGAAATCTTGACATCAATGACCACTCACTCTTGACATCAATGACAACTCATCTACTCAAAATGTCCAACAATCTCCCCCTTTGTCATTGATGGCAACCCAAATTCATTTTACCAAAACTTGACCTTTTTCTATTCTTCTCCCCCTGGGAAATTGCTCCCCCTGACTCAATGCTCTCTCCTTAAACCAAATCTCTCCCCTTACTCAAATCTCTCCCCCTTTGACATCAATGGCAAAGGGTCACCTTTGGGGCTCAGGGCTAAGAATGAGTCTCTTAGCTTAGCCCCTCCCCCACCTCCTCTTGAGGTGGTTAATTCTGGGGTGGGAGTATTACTCCCAGTTTTCCTCGAAGATACTCAAAGGTCTCCTTTGAAAGTGGCTTAGTGAAAATATCTGCTATCTGTTCCTTTGTAGTAACATATTCCAACCTGACCTATTTATCTATCACCTGTTCTCTCATAAAATGATACTTGATCAAAATGTGCTTTGTCCTAGAGTGCATCACTAGATTCTTTGAGATACTTATAGCACTTGTATTATCACATAATATGGGAATAGGATGATCATGTTTTATCTTGAAGTCTTCTAGAGTTCACTTCATCCATAATACCTATGTACAACTGGCTATTGTTGCAATATATTCTGCTTCTATTGTAGATAAGGATACTGAAACCTACTTCTTACTTAGCCAAGAGACTAAACAGTCTCCAAGAAAGAATGCTCCTCCACTTGTGCTCTTTCTATCATCAATGCTTCCAGCCCAATCTGCATCTGTATATGTTGTGAGTGTGAAACTATCACTTTTGGGATACCAGAGCCCAAAATCCATAGTCCCTTTTAGATACCTAAGAATTCTCTTTACTGCTGCCACATGTGTTTCCTTAGGTGTTGCCTGAAACCTTACCACTAATCCCACTGATTGCACTATGTCTGGTCTTGTAGCTGTAACATACAACAAGCTGCCAATCATAGATCTGTATAATCTCTGATCTACCTCTAGAGATTCATCATCCTTACTTAACTTGCATCCTGTGACCATGGGGGTACTTACCGGTTTGCAATCCTCTAACCTGAATTTCTTTAGCATCTCTTTTATATACTTGGTTTGTGAGAGAAATACTCCTTTCTCTGATTGTGAAATCTGAAGTCCAAGAAAGAAGGACAACTCACCAAGCATAGACATCTCAAATTCATTTTGCATGTTCTTAGAAAATTCTTTACACATCTTATCATTGTTTCCCCAAAAATGATGTCATCAACATAAACAACCACAATTAGTAGATCATTCCCTTCATTTTTTATGTATAAGTTGTTGTCTGCTATTCCTTTTATGAATCCCTGTTCCTGAAGATACTTATCCAATCTTGAGTACCATGCTCTAGGAGCTTGCTTTAGACCATACAATGCCTTTTTCAATCTGCATACATGATCTGGTTTATCTGTTAATATGAATCCCTCTGGTTGTTCAATGTAGACTTCTTCTTCTAGAACACCATTTAGAAATGTTGACTTAACATCCATATGATATACCTTGAAGTTTTTAAAACTTGAGAAGGCTAAAAATATTCTTATGGCTTCAAGTCATGCAACTGGAGCAAATGTCTCATCAAAGTCAATTCCCTCTACCTATGCATAACCTTTGCATACTAACCTTGCTTTATTCCTTACTACTTGTCCATATTCATTTAGCTTATTTTTGAATACCCATTTTGTGCCGATCACATTCTTGTCCTTTGGTCATGGGACAAGTTCCCAAGTCTTGCTTTTCTCTATCTGATCTAATTCCTCATCCATTGCCTTGATCCAAAACTCATCTTCACTTGCCTGATTGAAGTCTTTTGGCTCAATCTTAGATAGCAAAGAAAAATTTGCTTGTTGAGATGGTGTTATTATCCTTCTCCTTGTCTGCCTTTCATCTGGATTCCCAATGATTAGATCTTTTGGATGATGCTTCTGTACATACCTGGATGGAGTTTTAGGAAGAAGTCTTTGTGTTTCTTCTTCTTCTTCATCTGATTCCTCATGAAACTCTTCTTGACAACTTCCATCTTCTTGATACACAATTTGTTGAACTGGTTCTCTTGAATCTATCTTCTCATCAATTGTTACATTTATACTTTCTACAATAGTGTGTGTTCTCTTGTTGAAGCATCTATAGGCTTTACTCTTAGAGGAATAACCAAGGAAAATTCCCTCATCACATCTTGGGTCAAACTTGCCTAAGTTTTGATCTTCTCATCTTATGTAGCACTTGCTTCCAAAAACCTTGAAGTGTTTTACAGTGGTCGGTCTTCCTTTCCAAAGCTCATATGGAGTCTTGTGATGGTTTACCCTCATTTGAGCCCTAGTGATTATGTATACTATTGTGTTGACTACTTCTCTCCAAAATCCATCTGAGAGTTTAGACTCATTTAACATAGCTCTAGCCATATTCTCAATAGTCCTATTTTTCCTTTCAACTACTCCATTTTGTTGAGGAGTTCTTGTTGTTGAGTATTCTCTCTTGATCCCATGTTGTTCACAAAACTCTACAAATTCATTTGAGGTAAATTCTCCTCCTCTGTCAGATCTCAAACACTTAATCCTCTTGCCAGTTTCATTTTCAACTAGTTCCTTAAATGCTTTGAATTTTTCAAAAGCATCTGACTTCTCTTTCAGGAAAGCTACCCAAACCATTCTGGAGTAATCATCTATAAACAATATAAAGTAACTCTCACCTTGAATACTCTGTGTTCTGGTAGGACCACATAGATCAATATGTATTAAAATTAATGGCTCAGATGACATATATCCTTTTGACTTAAAGCTTGTTCTAGTTTGCTTTCCATGTTGACAAGGTGCACAAATTGTGTTTTGTGGCCTTTTTATTTTGGGTAAATCTCTGATAGCCTGCTTATTGCTTATGTTGACTATGTTGTCAAAATTCAAGTGACCCAATATTCTATGCCACAACCAACTCTCATATTCTTGTGATAGAAAGCACTTTTCCCCTTTGATCTCACTAAGCATGTATAGATTGTTTGGAGTTCTTCTTGCATTGGCAATGACTTTTCCAGTTTCTGATTTTCTTATCTCACATCTATCTAGGTGGAATGTAACCATATGCCCTTGATCACAAAGTTGACTTACACTTAGCATATTATGTTTTAACCCCTTAACATACAACACATTTTCTGTTCTTGTTTTCCCATTATCTAAACTCAGAGTTCCTCTTCCACCAATCCTTGTTGATCCATTATCACCAAAACTTATTGATCCTCTATTGGTTTCTTTTAGTGCAATGAATTTGTCTTTGTCTCCTATCATGTGACTAGAGCAACCACTATCAAGATACCATTGTTCTTCTTTATCCTGAGCATGAAGGGTTGTTTGAACTAACATTGATCTAGCCTTTACATTTTCCCTTTCATATTTCCTAGTTGTTGAAATTATTTTTCTAGACTCAGGAAGTATCATTTTACACCATCTAGCCTTGTGCCCAAAATTATTGCATTTGTAACATATAATATCATTATCCATAAGAGGTGCAAAAGAATTGAAATTTCTATTGACATTGTTTCTTGCATGACCAATACAATGTATAACTCTATGACCATATTTGTTACAAGAAAAGCAATGACCATGGAAGAAATTATGTAACCTATTTGGATGCCTTTGAGATTGTGGTGGAGTGCTTCTCCTCTTGTGATTAACTCTCATCCAAGGTTCTTCTTTGCTTTCTTCCTTTCTGATATCCTTTGCTTGCCTATATTTGTTTGAAGTTTCTACTTCTTGAAGACTTGATTCCTTTTTCTGTTTCTCATACTCTACATCTTGTAGTACCTTGGTCCTTTCAACTTCATTCCTTAGATAAATAATTTCTACTTCCAATATTTCACATTCTGTTTCTCTTGTTCTTAACATATCTATCATATCCTGCTCAATTTTATTTCCTTCTTCTACCTTTATCTTGAGTTCTATGAGATTTTGTAGAAGTTCCATCCTTGCTTCTTCATCCTCTTGAATTTGTTCCTTCAAGCTTGAATTCTTCTCTCTAATTCTTTCCAAATTTTTGAGAGTAGTAAATAATTCCTCTTTTATATCAAACATGGTCTCTTCTTCATTTTTTGAAGTCATGTGTGTTTCTGATGGATCCTCCTCCAAGTTGTTAGTCTTTTCATGGAGAGACCCACTCTGATACCAATTGAAGAACATGTGCTTATACTGAGAGGGGGGGTGAATAATATAAGATAAAACTTTTTTCTTTTTAATCCAAATGATAACATCAACAATATTAAAGCAGTAAACATCACATAAATCATCACACACATGAGAGACATGATTTAACGTGGTTCACCCAATGTGGGCTACTCCATGGAGAAAATATTCCTTATAATTTTTTCTCAAATAAATTCTCTTGGGAATCCTTTCCCTACAATGTTTATGGACCTCTCTATCCAAAGGAGACACCAATCCCCTAATCAAGTTTATGGATCTCTATCCATAGGAGAACTCCTTTCTCCTTAGCTCTGACTAATGATCTTCTAGAAGAACTATTGCCCCCACTACTCTGGCTAATGGATCTCTATCCACTGAAGACACCTGTCCTCACTACCCTGGCTAATGGATCTCTATCCACTAGAGACTATCATCCTCTATACTCTATCACCTTCAAATATCTATCTCAAATATATACTAAACATAGTCCTTCGGTCTAGCACAAATCTATCCTCAATCTCTATCTCTGATCTGGCACAAACCTATCCTCAAATCTGTACCAAATTCTATCCTCAAATCTATCCTCAATATTTGTCCTCAAATCTATCCTCAATATCTATCCTCAAATATTTGTATTGTAAGCTTCCACAAAATCTCACACAAATCTATCCACAAGTCTTCTCTAAGACTTACCTCAAATCTACTCAACAAGTCCACACTAGAACTTGTCCAATCTCATAGAAACATAAAGAGAATTGTTAGAGACTCAATATGCTTCACATTCATAAAAATGCTCAATCACTTTCAATCACTCTTTTATAAACATATAGAGAATTGTTAGAGACTCAATATGCTTCACACTCATCAACACTCAATCTCTTTCTCAAATCAATTTAGAATATAGAACAATTTGTTTCATAGAACTTGAACTATCACTTCAACACATCCACTTGACTAGGCTCAACCAATCACTCAATGAAATAATCCTTGCTCACAAACCCTAGTCCAAGCATATGAACACTCACTCAAATATTTCCAACAATGCTTATCAATCAATCTCACATAACAATGATACTCATGATCTTTGCAAACCCTAGTTCAAGTTCTTCACTCAACTTAATCACTTCAACAACAATGCTTATAAAACAAGGTTTTATCAACAACTCTTTATTCTAGAAAACCTTGAAGCATTAATTCAAAACACACTCAACAATGCTTACCAAACAATCCTTTTCACTCCAACTTTGCATTCACAACATTCAACAATCACTCACTAGGAAGAATATGCCCATACCTTTTGTTTGATGTAGAAGTGCCCTTGGAAAACCTGTCTAAATCACAATTTCCTTCTTTCCAATTTCAATGGTTAGATGACAAAATATCACTCTTAACACTTTCTCAAATATTCCTTAGACACAAAAATACTCAAAGCTCAATTATGCCTTATTGCTCCTTTTGAAATTAACAACCATCAAATCATACATGAAAAATAATAATTCCTTGGATACACCTTATAAACTCCAACTTAAAATAATATCCAACACCACAATACTTCAAACAATCTTCCTAAAACACCTTACTACCCTTTCCAAACACTAAAGCAAATAACACCAAAAATTTAATTTTGCATAACCCTTATAACTCCCCTTACAACCTTACAAACCAAATAAAAATGCAAAAATTAATTTTTAAATACTCAACTAACCCTTCCAAAATTTTTGGTGCTCAATTTCAATGCATACCTCTTGCTTCCCCCAAAAGGGGTTTCGACGTGATTCGATCCACCGTCTCCCCAAGCCTAAGTGCCTTAGCGCTTGGGAGTCCACCGCATGGGCTATTGGTGCCCACGTGAAGGAAGGAACACTTCCTTCACCTTATGCCTTCGTGCATCATTGACTTCCCATGAAAACCACAATGCTTTCCACTTAGATGCAACACGATTCACAAAGTTCACAGTTAATTAAAATTGAAGGCATGGTAATTTTGGTAAGGTGGGATGATCCCCCTTTTATACACATTTGGAAATTTTCTCCCATGGTGCTTGGAATTTGAATTTCAAAAATTTGAATTATAATTTGATAACCCACCTTAGGGTTAAATTAATATAAACTAACTTATAATTAATATTAAAATTAATTAATAATTAATTTAAATAACTTAAGTTAAGTAAATTAAATTATAAATTAATTTATAATAAAAATTATATTAATTAATTTATAATTAATTTAAAACTTCTTATAATTAAAATTATTATAATATTATTCACTTGGGCTTCTTCTTTTGCACTTTGGACCATATCTGACTTCCTGAAACCGGGTCTTGATCAACTAAAACTGGAGAACCTAAAACTGATGCTGCCCACTGAAACTACCACTGACTGGTGTTGAAAGCTTGACATCAATGACCACTCACTCTTGACATCAATGACAACTTATCTACTCAAAATGTCCAACATTATTTATTGGAATTTATGGTTTGAAAGAAATAATAATTTTTTTTTATATAAATATCAAAATCATGCACATTTTTGGAACCGTACTAGTGCCTCTTTTGCAGAATGTCTAAAAATATAGTGCTCATCATGGAAAGTACCAATTGTAGAAAAATAAAAACATGTGTTAATAACTTGGCAACATGATTTAAATATATATGGAAGAGTCATCTGTGACAATAGAATTAAAACAAAGGATCTACTTTGATCTATGGTAAAATGGAAATGTCCAAAAATTAGGTTTATCAAAATTAATTTTGATGGTGCTTCTAAAGGAAATCCAGGAAAAGTTGGTGGAGGTGGTGTTTTTAGAAATAGTGAAGGCAAAGTTCTCCCCACTTATTCAAAATCATATATCACTTCAAATAACAACTATGTAGAGGCTAAGGCACTTCTTACAGGGATTAAAATTGCAACAGAAAAAAGGATGAAAATATATTTCAATTGAGGAGGACTCACAAATTATCATCAATGCTATTAACAAAAATGGATGTGGAGATTAGATAAAAAATAGTATTATTGTTGATGTTCATTGTCTATTACTAGATGCAATCTCCTAGCAAAGTGAGCATATTTATAATGAAGAAAATAGTGTAGTAGATTAATTTAGTGAATTATGGTGTTGATCTTCACCCTAGTAAAATTTTAGAAGACAACTAGCCAAATGAGATTTCATGTCTTAATCAAAATGATGTCAAGGAGTTGATTGTTGAAATAACACTTTGAGAAAGTTGATGAATATATTTAAGAGAAAAAAAAATGAAAAAATCATGATAAAGATGTATGTTACATTTTGGTATTGTGATGAGAGTGGCCCCCAATAAAATCCACATATAACATATTTAAAAAAATATATAAATAATTAATTTATAGATATATATATTTTTAATTTAATTATTTTTTATTTTAGTATATTATTTTTTTTTAGTGTAAGTCATAAATAAGTTCTTGTATTGCAATTGTAAGCAAGAGACAAGCATTACCTTAGATATTTTGGAAAATAAAACATTAAAAGTTTCTTATAAAAATATATAAGTAACATGATAAAAAAATCATTTTTAAAAGTCTTCACTAAAAATTATGATAACCTAACTAAAAGTATGAATGATTTAATTAAGGACATAAAGATAAATAAATCTACCACAAACCTTATAAAAGTAATAAATATCACACTATAAATAATTACTAATAATGATCACACAATTAATCTATAAATTTCACCAATGCCGACTAAATTTTTAAAAGATTGTTCCATACATAAAAGAAAGCACACAATGACCGAAAACATACATTTCTCTTCACATAGAGACAATAAAAGCTGATTTTGAGAGTATTATACATTTTTTGGGGGAGTATTATATTGTTTTTTTTGGTTTTGGTTTTTTACTAAGTTTGCGAAGGCATGTTTCACCGTATAGACTTGCCCCCTCATAGCCTTCAGGTGGGCCAGTCCAAATTAACGAGTGCCAAATAACTAATTTTAAGTCTGCCTTCGGATCAAGTCCTCTCATATGATATTGAATCACATGAGTTTGACCTTTCAATACATAAGAATCTCCGGTGGTAATGATGATTATACTTCCTGCTCTAAATCAATGACCATGGAAAGTATCTCCAACCAAAGCACCTAACTACCTCCCATCATCAACATCGTCCATAATGACTAATGCTTTTTATGGATCACTAAAAAATTTCATCTGAATTTTGGCACTCGAAACACTATTCAACTTCAAAGTTGATCTATCAACCTTAGCCAGCTCGCAAAGAATTTACTTTTGTAATATTAAAAGGCCTTTAACTCCAACGTCAAAAATAAAATACGATGGTTCGAACTTATGAATAATACAATTACAAATAGCTTTGGCTAGCGCGGCCTTGCCCAAACCCCCCATCCCCAAATGCCAACTAAGAGCACATGGCCACTATGGTCATTCATTTCGAATAGCGTTGTCGCCTCCTCCATGCGGTCTGATAGTCCCACGGGGTGTTTGGTAACATATAGATCATTAATGTTCAAAGTTTTGAGAAGATCAGAAACAACCAACTATACAAGCCTACCTTCGTAGCTACACATGATGCCCAATGATAAATAAATAAATAAATATATTAAACTAATATTTGTTAGTACTTCTATTTTACAGCAACCATTCTATCTACTTAATCTGGAATTTAAAAGGTCATGGAATATAATTTATACGATGTAATTATGTGTTACAACATGTCAAACTGTGTTGGTAGATGCATGTTCTGACCAGTTTGGCGAGTCAGTCCATTATGGATGTTTATTGTAATTAAAAAAAAACATGAAAGGCAACACTTCAGAGCTTGATATGTTTCAAATCACTTCAAGCAGAATATTCTCAACCACAAAATGCAGAACACAAAAGAGGAGCTAGAAAAGCATTTTTACCCTGGTTTTTATGAGGGACCAGCAGAGAGATGAGATACTTGATGCAACACCTCCCTCCACGCATCCATTTCTTTTTCGCTATGTCTACCTTTTACCCTATGCTTTTGAAATGCCTTAGCATACGGATCTTTCTTGTCAGGGTACCCCACATCTAAAGGTTTCACCTTATAAAACAAGGGGATTATTGTAGCCCTCGTGTAATGGTCCTACCAAAGCATGTTTGAGGATACTGTTATTTATTTTGATGAATATCTTTTTTAAATTATCATGTTTCAATATTGGAATATGGTACTTTGATGGTTTATGTTTTGCAGGTGTGAGTCTTCAAATAAAATAAAAAGGAAAATGATAACAGTGTCAAATAACATCATTGTAGGGTGTTCGCATTGATAAAGATGAAAACTCCTTACTACCAGTGACTCATAAGTACATAGAAGCCCAAGAGGTTACATTCATATAGTGCATTATAAATGTATGCTTTGCATTATGATTGTATGCTTTGCATTAAGAATATATGTTTTCTAGAATTATTATGAATATATATGCTCTTTGTACAAATAGTTATCTTTAATCCAATGATAAGGAAAGTTTCACGAGCATGGGAACTATTCTGTCACGCAGATGAAAATTCCTCTTTCATCAAATTGCCTATAAGAATCAAATTGAAGGTACAGGTATGTATAATAATTTATTTGATTCGTTTATTTAATATTTATATATATTTATATATATATATATATATATATATATATAAAAAGAAATTATTATTAAAATATTATTATTATCATTTACAATTTATAATTTCTATTAACAAATTTAAAATTAATGGGGAAGGGACTATGTTTGAAAGTTTATCTTGATTAAAAAACCTTCAAATGTTACAATACATAGACAAGGGAAATAATGAGTGGATTTTGTTCGTCCGCTTGTTGAATTAAGACCATAATTAGATGGCCTACCTCATGCACTCTATTGTTATACCTTTCTCATTATAAATTAAATATACGAGGGGTGGGCGGAGGACATGTTTTTCTTGTGTTATATGGTGGTTCTGAAGATCAGCAAAGGGTGTGTAGGAATAGAGAAAGGATTTACATCATTACTAGGTTGGATTAGTTTCTTTTATTAATATTGTTTCTTTTTTTGGTTTAGCTGTTGTTGAATGAATTGCTACGTTATGGAGGAGGACATGTTTTTCTTGTGTTATATGGTGGTTCTGAAGATCAGCAAAGGGTGTGTAGAAATAGAGAAAGGATTTGCATCATTACTAGGTTGGATTATTTTCTTTTTTTGGTTTAGCTGTTGTTGAATGAATTGCTACGTTATACTAGATATATGAACATTAGGTGTTGTGCCTTTTGCTTAATATATGAAACAAATAATTGCAGTATTAGTTTGATAAATTATTAACATGTAGATTAATTTTAGTAATACAATCTCTGTGTGTATGGCGGGCTCAGTAATTCTAGTTTTGGATTTGTTAAAACCTATATATGGAGGTGTTTTGATATGTTTTACGTAACTTGTGTATGGAAGTGTTTTAGTTTGTGAAGTGTGTGTTGTGTCTTATTAAACCCAAGCATGGAGTGTTTTTTATATACTTAAATTTGTGAAAAGCGTGCCATATTTTGTTATGTGTAAATATTTTGATTGCGTGTCGCGTCTTACCTGCATATAGAAGTGTTTTGAAATGTGTGTCACATATTATCTTGTTAAACCTACATATAGAAGCATTGAAGATCAATAAAGCTTGTGTTATAGTTTATAATATGTTTAAGTCACATATAGGAAGTGTAGCTTAAATCAATAAAGCATTATACTGTGGGTTTTGAATTAAACCTGTAATGGTCGTCTCATAACATGCTTTTTGATATTGCTATTTATATTTGATGAATACTTTTTTTTAATTTATTATGCTTAATTATTGTTGGAATATGGTATTGTTAATGGTTTTTGTTTTATAGGTACATGTCTTCAAGAATTAAAATGGGAAATGATGGCGGTGTGAAATATCAATGCGATGAGGTATTCACATTAATAGAGATGAAAAAAAATTATCAGCAATAAACTCATCAGTGGCTTCTGAGTACATTAAAGCTCAAATAATTGCATTCATATAGGTGCATTATGAATGTGTGCTTGCATTATGGGTGTGTGTTTTGAATTTTGAATGTAAACTTTACTTATGTCTTTAACTTATCATGTGCTTACTTTAAAACCTCTAATGGCAAGGAAATTTGTTGGAAATTTGAGTTATTTTATGTTGTCATTGATGTCACATGGATCATTGATGTCATATGGATCACATTTGATTTTTTGTGGTAACAACACTTCATAAATAATCATTTATGATATTTTGGAGAGCATTGATATATAGAGTTTTTTTTGGTGAAAACCAAGGCAGACAAAATAAAATGTTTTATTTAAAACCATGGATGGCAGATTTAAAATGGGTTTTTCTTAAAACCCAATTTGGCTTTTCGTTTCATCGAAAAAGATGCCCCGGTGATGGAGATATTTAATTTTAAATATCTAGTTTAAATTTTTTTTGAAAAATTTGAAAAAAACTTGTATTAAAACAAAGATCAGTTACAATTGGGAGTAGACACATCCCAGCCGAAAAAAATGAAAGCACATGATTACAAGAGAATAGGAAGATTTGCAATGGATCCTAATCTCTTGAACCAATACCGAGCTAGCTGAGGGAGCTGATTGGACTGTTACAACAACTTGTCGCGAAATCGCGCAGCAAACACCAACTGCACCTTTGGTCATGAAAAAGCTATAAGTCGTGAAATTACGACACAAGACTCCTCTGACCACAAAAATTCAACCTATCGCAAAATCGCGACATGTCGCGAAATCGCGACAACAATCCTCCCTTGGCCGCGATGGAGCAACATGTCATGAAATCGCAACACCTTTCCACCTTTGGCCGTGACGGAGCAACATGTCGCGAAATCGTGACAACTTTCCTCTCTTGGCCATGACGAAGCAACATGTTGCGATATCGCGACAACAATCCTCCCTTGGCCGCAACGGAGCAACATGTCGCTAAATCGTGACACCTTTCCACCTTTGGCCATGACGGAACAACATGTCACGAAATCGTGACAACTTTCCTCTCTTGGCCACAACGGCGCAACATGTCACGATATCTAGTTTAAATTTTAAATTATTTAAAACTTTAATTTTAATTTTAAAATTAAAAATAAAATTATAGAGCTGATGTCTAAAGAAAGGAGGAAAGGCATATATTAAAAAAAATAGTATAAATAATAGCGTCAACGTCTAAAGAAAGGAGGAAATGCATATATATGTATTCCACCAAAATTTTCAATAAATTTTTGTCCTCAATTTTCGAATGCATTCGAATTGATAATGTAATGCAAAAAGAGCCTATGTGTTGAAGCATGTGTAAAGAGGCATGTGAAGGGTTTACGAAATTTGAGTCTGTTGAAGAATCGTTCGTGGAGGATAACAAAAAGCATAGGCACCTTTGACCTAGTGGTTCATGCATTGTGTAAGAAGCAGGAGCACATGTGATCGAGTCTTTCCAGGGATGCTTGCTGTGTTGAAACTCTCGAAGCATTTTTGAGTTTTCGAAGGGCACTAAATATTGAGGTATGTGTTTTGGTTCGTGCCCCTTTGAACACGTGAGGGTGTGTGGTCCAACGGCGGCTTGACTGTGGTTAAGGCACTGAGCAAAGAGGTTTCAAGGGATCGAGTCCCGTCAGGGATAGACGCAAGTTAATATTTTATTTTTCTAAAGTTGCCCTAGGAGAAATAACAGTTATGATGCACTTTAGGAAAAAGATAGATTTCAGGTGATTTTCCTTTTAGAAGTATATCATATTATATATCCTTGGAAAGATTATTTCGAGGGCTATTTGATTAACTTGCTTAGATGGAGAAATAAGGTGTGTGCAAAGATATATTTCTGATTTTGTAAAGAGGTTCAAAAGTGAAGGTTGCCTTGTTCTTTTTCAAAGAGGATTAATTCCTTCATGATGAGACATGATGTATTTTACTGAGTAGGAGTAATAAGGTGTTAGTTGAATATAATTGTTATGATATTAATCATGATCCCTAACCCTTATTGAAATTTGAAAAAGAAAGTTTGTTGAGTGTGGTAGATTTAGTGGATAACTAATAAGGTATCAAAAAGGTATGAGCAATATTCTCCATTGACATTGTTTATGGTGGTTGATTTTTGAAATATCATTAGAGAGAAAAAATTTGATTATGGTTTCCTTTTCGAAAGTGGTTGGTTGAATGCTTCAAGGTTTTCTAGTTTGAGATTTGTGATTAAACCTTATTTTATAAGCATTATTGTTGAAACCCATTGGTTGTACAAAGAACTTGAACTTGAGTTAGAGGAGAACATGAGTATAATTGTTATGTGATATTTGTGGTTAAGCATTGTGGAAACATTTTGAGTTGGTTGATACATGCTTGGACTAGGGATTGTGAGAAAGAGTTGTGATTGGTTGAGTAGAGTTGTTTGAGCCTAGTCAAATGAATGAGTGAAGTGGTTGTTCAAGTTCCATGAAACAAACTATTCTATATTCTAATTTGAGTTGAGATCATTGTGGATCATTGTTGTCATCCATTGTAGAGTGCATTGCCATTTATTGTTGAGTTCATCATTGAGCCTTGCCTTCATAGATTTGTGGATGAGATTTGAGCAAGTTCTTGGATAGCTTGCTAGAGCAAATTTTGAGTAAGTTCTTGGTGAGCTTGCTAGAGCAGATTTGAGCAAGTTCTTGATGAGCTTGCTAGAGCATATTTGAGTAAGTTCTTGGTGATATTTTTGAAGTAGATTTTTAGAAAGTTCTTGGTGAGATTTCTAGAGCATATTTTGAGCAAGTTCTTAGTGAGCTTGCTGGAGTAGATTTGAGCAAGTTCTTTGTGAGCTTACTAGAGTATATTTGAGCAAGTTCTTGGTGAGCTTGCTAGAGTAAATTTTGATTAAGTTCTTGGTGAGCTTACTGAAGTAGATCAATGGATTACTTACCTAAGAATATTATGATTGCCTTGTTGAGCAGATTAGTGGATTACCTAGCTGAGCAGATCAATGGATTGCCTAGCTAAGCAGATCAATGGATTGCCTAGCTGAGTAGATCAGTGAATTGCTTTACTGAGTAGATTAGTGGATTACCTCCCTAAGAAGATTAGGATTACATTATTGAGCAGATCAGTTGATTTCCTACCTGAGCATATCAATATTGCCTACTTGAGTAGATCAGTGGATTGCCTAGCTAAGCAGATCAGTGAATTACCTTACTGAGCAGATCAGTATATTGTCTGCCTGAGCATATCAGGATTGCGTACCTGAGTAGATTAGTGGATTTCCTACCTGAGTAGATCAGTGGATTGCCTAGCTGAGAAAATCAATGAATTGCCTTAATGAGCAGATCAGTGGATAGCCTAGCTTTGATCAGATCAAAGTAATCATTTGTATTTGGATAAGGATCCCTATTTCTTTATAAAATATTATAAGGAGATTATCTTGTGGAGTACCCCATATTGGGGAAACCACGTTAAATCTTGTGTCTCAATTATGTGTGGTGATTTGTGATCTTTCTTACTATTGCTATCTATGTCATTAATGCATGTTGATATATTTAGATATTGTAATTAATGACACTAATTGATATTGGTTTTGAAATAAAGTAAAAATTAGGCACTATACTATTCACCCCCCTCTTAGTATAAGTTTGTGTTCTTCAATTGGTATCAGAGCGAGTTTCTTCAGAAAGGCTAACATCTTGAGGGCATATTCTACAAACAACACAAATGGATTCACAGAATGGATCATATACAAATAAGGATCTACTATTTGACAGTAATAATTATGCTTTCTAGATCATGAGAATGAATAACTACTTGATATCACAAGGATATGAGGTATGGAAGATGGTTGAAAAATAGTATAAGATTGAAGGTGATCCCGAGGCAGATAAGACTATCAAAAAATTGATTGAGATCAATGCAAGGGCAATGAATTTTATTTTGAGTGGGCTACATGAGATAAATTTTGCAAAGGTCATGGTATGTAATTCACCTAATGAAATGTGGACCAAATTTTGAAATACCTATGAAGGAGATTCCAAGGTAAAGTTGGAAAAACTACAAACTCATAGAAAAAGATTTGAGGAATTGAAAATAGAATATTCTGAAGATATTGCAAAGTTTTTACTTTGAGTTGATGAGATTACTAACACCATGAGAGGTCTAGGATTTGATATGAAATAATTAGAAGTTACTCAAAAGGTTTTGAGATCACTTCCCATGAAGTATGATGCAAAGGTTTCAGCAATAGAAGAAACAATGGATATCACCAAGCTAACAATGGAAGAACTACAAGGAACTCTCACATCTTATGAGATGAAGATAAGTAAGCATCAGGTTCCAATAAAATAAATTGCATTCAAGGCTTCAAATAAAAAGAAAGAAAAATTTCCAAATACAGATAGAGATTCAGATAATGATGATGAAGCTAACTTCATCAAAAGTAAAAAGGACTCAAGGAATATGAAGAAATTCAAATGCTACAAGTGTGGTGATTTTGATCACTATGAAAATAAGTGTCCACATGAAGAAAACAATGATGATGAAAAACAAGATCACAGAAGAAAATAATATGGAAATCATAAGCACGACAAAGATGACAAATACAAGAAAAGTAGGTATGAGAAGAAGAAAAGTTTTTGTAGGACAAAGAAAACTTTCTACATTGTAGAAGTAAGTGATAGCTCAGATCACAGTGATAGATACAAGTTAGATGATGAAAAGGAAGAACATCTATTCCTAGGAATAGAAGGTGAAAGAGAACAGTGCTTTGTGTGTGGTCAAAGAGATCACAGATCATGATATTGCAATGGATTCAGTTATAATGAAGATGAGATGACACATCAAGGAAATATGTATGGTCAAATAAATCATGAATTTTTGTTTTCTATAGAAGATTATAATGATCTTAGTGACAGTGAATATGAAGAAGGGTTTTTCTATGGGATAAAATAAGTAGAAGAAGAACATTCACTCCAAACAAAAGAAGTTAAACAAGGGAATATTGTAAGAAAGACAAATGTCTCAGTTGATCTAAAGGAATACTTCAATGATATCCATGAGCAACTACAAGAGGTTAAGGAGAATCTAAAAGAATTGAGATGTTCCATACTTGAGAAATTTGATCCATCACATGACTCAAAAGGTCAAGATATTTTCACTAAGAAGGAAAAATGTATTTCATAGACAATAAATATGGATGCCAATTTGCTATTTGACACAAATTAAGAGAAAGAAGAGGAAGGTTCTAAAGCACCAAAGGTCTCATATTTCAGGTTTGGGGAATCACACTCAAAAGGAAAGGAATTTCTAAAAGATGAAAGTAAGGAAGCACCTAAGTGTTATGAAGAAAGTTCCTAAGTTTCTATGGCTCCAAACATTCAGTTTGGATCTTGTTTTGAGATAGGTGAATCAAGTTCAAAAGGAAAAGAAATTCTTGAAAAGAAAAGCAAGGAAGAAATTAAGGAAGAGGATTTAGATAATACAAAGAAGGTTCAAGGATACAATGAAAAAATACAAAATTATCACAAGGTTAATGGTCAATAAATGTATGAGGAACCAAGGCATGAACAAAGGGCTTTTCAAGGACATTATTTTTCTTGTAATGGATTTGGACACAGGGCTATACACTGCAGGGTTTATGGATCAAAGAAGTTTGATTTTCCTAGAAGGAACTTCAAAGGAAGAAGGTATGGTTTTTAGTGACATTGCTTCTCATACAACAGGATTGATCATAAAGCATCTTAGTGCAAATAAAATTAGCAACATAGTTGTGGATTTAGAGCTACACAATTTATAATTCATGGTCATAATGATTATGAAAATAGAACTTCACAATACAGGGTTCAGGAAAGGAATGGATATGGAAATTATTTCAAGAAAGAATTTAGGATATGGGCACCATCCAAAGGCTACAATATCAAGTGTTTTAATTGCAATAATTTTGGACATACTTAAAAATGGTGTAGGACTCAATTACAAACAAGTTTAATACAAGAAGGTCAAGCAGTTTCAAGGCAAGATGGTCAAACAGGTTCAAGACAAGAATATCAAGTAATTCATCAAGAAAATGATATCATAAAAATATGGAAGGAAGTTGAAAGAGGAAATAAATAATGTAATATGGGAGTAAAAGTACTCCCACCCTAAAATTAATCACCTCAAGAGAGAGGTTGGTGAGGGAGCTATGCTTAAGAGTCATATCTTTTAGCCCCATAGGTGTCCCTTATGCCATTGATGTCAAAGGGGGAGAGATTTGAGTTTGAGGGAGCAGCCTCCAAAGAGAGCATTGAGTTAGGGGTAGTAGCTTCCAAAGAGATTATTGATTTAGGGGAGCAGCCTCCATAGATATTATTGAGTCATGGGGAGCAACTTTGATTCTTAGAGATGGTTTTTGTAGTGATTGCAGTGATTTGGGTTAGAGGTGTTGCCATCAATGAAAAAGGGGGAGATTGTTGGAAATTTGAGTTATTTTATGTTGTAACTGATTTCACATGTATCATTGATGCCATATCATTTGAATTTTGATGGTAACATACCTTCATAAATAATCATTTATGATATTTTGGAGAGCATAGATATATACAGGTTTTTTTGTGAAAACCAAGCCAGGAAAAATAAAATGTTTTATTTAAAACCATGGATGGAATATTTTAAATGGTTTTTTATTAAAACCTAGGTTGGCTTTTCGTTTCATCAAAAAAGGTGCCCCAGTGATGGAGATATTTAATTTTAAATATTTAAAATTTTAATTTTAATTTTAAAATTAAAATTAAAATTATAGCGATGACGTCTAAAGAAAGGAGGAAATGCATATATTAAAAATAATAGCTCCGACATATAAAGAAATGAGGAAAGGCATATATATATATGCCACCAAATTTTTTGATAAATTCTTGTCCTCGATTTTTGAATGCATTCGAATTGATAATGTAATGTGAAAAGAGCCTGTATGTTGAAGCGTGTGTAAAGAGGCGTGTGAAGGGTTTATGGAATTCGGATCCATTGAAGAATCGTTCATGGAGGATAACCAACCGCATAGGAATATTTGACCTAGTGGTTCATGCGTTGTGTAAGAAGTAGGAGGTCTTGCAATAAAGTCTTGCTGAGGATGCTTGTTGTGTTGAAACTCTCAAAGCATTTTGTGTAGCAAGTGTGAACACTTAGTGGTTAGGCTAGGTTTAGTTGTCGGCAAATGTCGGCATGTTTTTTAAATTAAATATCTTCTCTTCCCCTTATCCCTCCATTCCCTCCTTTATTCCCTCTTCCTCCTTATCACTCCACCTCCTTTCCCCTTATTCCTCCAACCTCCCTTCTTTTCCTCTCCGCTGACTTCCTCCCTTCCCTCTTCATATAAATTAGTGTTTCTATCCTAAGTTAATGTTGTTGTCGATGTAATAGCTCTGCAGCATTTTAATTAAATTTTTTTATTGCCACCTAGTTCAATTCGTATATTTGGTATCAGAGCCAACCGGGCAAGCGTGCTGGGCACGAATCTCGAGGTCGCACGATGACTAGCTGGTGAGCATGTTGGGCACGTATCTCGAGGGCACACCGTGTTCGAGGAGCTGGCGATCGGATCGAGGAGGTGGCAGAGTTGGGCATGGATTTTGAGGCTGCATGATTTCTGAGGTGACACGTGGCAGGCGAAGCGAACAGTTGATGAGGACACGTAGCTCGAGGAGCTGAGGTGGATGCTGACGTGGTGGCAGCTGACATGTGGTGAGCGCTGACAGAGCGCTGACTGGGTGAACCATGAGCTGATGTGGTGATCGACGTGGTGAGCTAACGTGGCGATCGACGTGGCGCTGACATGGTGGTCGACGTGGCGAGCTGAGGTGATGTGGCGGTCGAGCGTGTGCGGTGGCAAAAATTGGTTTGTCCACGTGGCGGACGCGGATTCGTCTGAGGGTGATACGTGGCGGACGCAGATTGGCCGAGCAAGCATAGCGTTGGGGAGCGATTTCCCGAAGGCAATCGAAGGTTAATGCGCCTTCGCGCATATTTGAAGACTTGTTAGTCTTCCTCCCACTGCATGTGGGATAAATCTCCGTTTATTTATTTTTATTTTTAAAAACACTGTCGCCATCTACTATAAGGAACAGTACGTTCCTTTGTCTTCCAGCCGAAGCGGGTAGCACGGTTGGTTGATTTGTTTGCTTGCGGAGGAGAGGTCCCGGGGTCGAATCCCGTCGGGGTTAAAAACAAAGTTTTTATTTTTTTTTTTAATCATCGGACGTCGACGAATTTAAAACGGCGGAAGTTTGCATTACTTCTCACCGGAGCCGCGTGGTGTAGCGGCTAGTGCCTGCGGGTAGGACACGGAGGTCCTGAGTTCGAATCCCGTCGGGGATTTCGCGACGAAAAAAAATAAAAGGTTTTTTTAATTAATTTTTTCTTATTTGTTTTTAATTAAAGTTTTTTTTTTTTTTTTTTAATTAAAGTTTTTTAAAAATTTAATAATTTTTATTTATATTTTTTATTAAGTTTTTTTAAATAAACTTTTATTTAAAAAACTAATTTAAAATATATATAGAAAATTGTTAAAAATTTTAAGGGCTTTATTAAAACAAATTTTGAAAAATTGTTTTAAAAAATTAAAAGGGTGAAAAGTTTTTTTTTGGCATCATTATTGTAACCCAGTGCATGCGGTGTAATTTTGGGTAGATGATTCGGTCATCTGGATGCTATTATGCATTGCTCTCTCTGTTGAGAAGAGAGACTCCTGATTCCTTTGATAGGAAAGTCCAGCAGAGTGGACTTCATACAGTGTTTTGTCAGTTGGAAAACCAAGTGATTGCACATCAGAGAAAACCAGATTACGGATACGAGGCAGATTCGAAGATAATATCTTTGGGCAAAGAGTAGTTGAATCCAAGACGGTTGAAACAGTACCTGAAGGACAATCAAGTGACAGTTATACTCCTGCAGTGCCTGAAGTTGAAACGAGTGAGAGCTATACACCTCGCTCTCTCGATTCAAAACCAGCAAGAGGGAAAAAGAACCAGTGGAGGTGAAACCTGCAATTGAAGAATGAGTTGTTCTCAAAAGGCGTCTTGAGCCAGCAGCAATAGCAAAAGAAGTCATTATAATCAGTGATGACGAAGCAGACAACTTCACCTTTCCAGTCTTGGGAAATCCTCAAGAAGAAGAACGCCAAATCAGTGAGCATTTTAAGAAAGCTAGATTTGATTTAAATCAGTAAATCAGTAATCTATTTTGTACTTCTTTGTATAGCTTGTTTGAAGTTGAAATAAAATTTGCTTTCTAAAATGGCTTCCAATACTAGTTTACCAATCCCTGAGTTCAATGGTGGTGATTACGAGTATTGGTCAATTAAAATGAAAACTCTGTTGATTGGCAAAGGTCTTTGGGATGTGATTGAAGAGGGATATACTGGAACCTTCGACTGCTGAGTGGGCGATTTTGAGTGGTGCTTGATAAAAGGGCTAGAAAAGAAGCACAGAAGAATAATTCTTTTGCCCTTTATCACATTCACGCCGCCCTTGATAAAAGTATTTTCCCTAGAATAGCTTCTTTTAAAACTGTTGAATCTGCTTGGAATGCTTTACAAGAAAGTTATAGGGGTAGTGACCAAGTCAAACAAGTTAAACTCCAAACCTTGAAAAGAGAGTTTGAAACTCTTAAAATGCAAGAAAATGAAAAGGTTGGTGATTACTGCGTGCGTGTGAAAGCCGTAGTAGATAAGATGGTCACTTTAGGAGAAGATGTAAAGCCTGAAGTTATAGTGAAGAAAGTGTTGAGGACACTTCTTCCTAAGTGGAATTCAGTAGCCATCATTATAGAGGAATCTAAAGACCTAACTTCTCTGTCTTTTGAAACCCTCATTGGCTCACTTCTCTCACATGAGGAGAGATTACAGCCATCTCCTTCCACAAGTTATGGAGGAGATGATAAAGCCTTTGCTTCTCAAGAAGGCAGAGGTAGAGGTCATGGCGAGAGGAAAGTCTAGAGGAAGAGGCAAAAATAATCAGAGAGGTGGAACTCCTAACAGAGGAGGAAATCAGAACAGAGGAGGATTCTCAAACAATAGTGAACAACAGCAGAATAGAGGAGGACAACAAAATAGAGGGAAACAATCAGGCGAGAGGTAAAGGAGGAGATAAGTCAAAACAATCTTGCTACAATTGTGGCAAACTTGGCCATTATGCTCGTGATTGTTGGACTAAGACTTCACAAGGAGCTAGTAGCAGCCAGAGCAGTCAGTTTGGAAACTTTGGAGAAGAGGAAGAGGCCACAAATCTCTTTCTCTCATATGGTCAGGCAGATCAGAACATGAATGATACATGGATCTTGGACACTGGGTGTTCAAACCATATGAGTGGCAAAGAAGAGCTCTTTGCTACTCTAAATTCCTCCTACAAATCCAGCATCAAATTGGGAGATGATAAATCATTGGCAGTCGAAGGCATTGGAGCTATGGCGGTTCCAACTAAAGAAGGAGTCAAACAAGTAAGTGATATCTATTATACACCCCATCTCCAACATAATCTTTTAAGTGTTGGTCAAATGTTAGAAAAGAACTACAAGTTGCTTTTTGATGAGGGTAAATGCACTATTTTTGATAAAAATAACAATAATAGAATCATTACTCAAGTGCCAATGTCAAAGAATAGATTGTTTCCTTTAAAGTTTGGCCAGCCAAGGGGAGATAAGTTAGCAAGTGTTGCTATTTCCAATCCAAGTGTTCTATGGCACTTGAGATATGGCCATTTGAATTCTGCTAGTTTGAAAATGCTAACTTCCCAAGCCATGGTCACTGGACTTCCTAAAGTTCGGGATAGTAAAGAAGTCTATGAAGGGTGTGCTCTTGGGAAGCATGCCGGATCAAAGTTTCCTCATGGACAAGCATGGCGGGCCAGCTATCCACTCCAGCTAGTGCATACCGACATCTGTGGTCCGATGCAGACACAGAGTCTGGGTAACAACTCTTACTTTCTACTCTTTATTGATGATTATACTAGAATGTGCTGGATATATTTTTTGAAACATAAGGATGAAGCATATGAATGCTTTATCGATTTCAAAACAAGAGTTGAAAGTGAGAGTAGATATTTTGTAAAATGTCTTCGATCAGATAGGGGAGGAGAATATTCCTCTAATGAGTTTGTGAATTTTTGTAAGCAACATGGCATTAAGAGGCAGTTCACTGCTGCCTACACTCCACAGCAGAATGGTGTCGCGGAGAGGAAGAATCGCACCATTGTGGAGATGGCAAGGTCTATGCTTGAGACGAAGCATTTGACTAATTCATATTGGGCAGATGCAGCCAGGACCAGCGTATATATCTTGAACAGAAGTCCTACTTCAAGTTTGAAAGGACTGACACCTTACCAAGCATGGTATGGTAAAAAGCCAAATGTTAAGCATTTCAGAGTGTTTGGCTCGCTGGCCTATTCTCACATTCCTGATGAGCTTAGGAAGAAGCTCGATCCAAAGAGTCAGGCATGTATCTTTGTAGGATATTGTGAGAATACAAAAGCTTATAGACTCTATAATCCCCGGACTAGAAAGTTTGTGATTTCCAGGGATGTGATTTTTGATGAAGGGGGAGAATGGGGTAAGCCCCAAATATTTGGTGATGTTGAATCCATTGATGTAGTTTCTCAGCAGGTGCAACAACAGACACCACAGAAAGGAAAGCAGTCTCCTCCAACAAGTCCAAGTTCATCTTCTGATTCCTCTTCTTCACCAAGTCCTTCTCCACAGCGATCTGTACGTTCCTCACCAATGGACATTGATTCTCCATCCAAAGGTAAGAGAACTCTACAGTATCATCCATCATCTCAAATGTTGGATAAAATTTTTCAAGAAGATACACTAGGAGTCAAGCTAGTGAAATGGATTCTGTTTTACACAGATTAGAAAGTATGCACTTGTATGGTGATGATGTCTCCCAGCGGGGAACCTAGGGGAGATCAAGTTAACTATGCTTTGTTAACTAGTGCACAGCTTGAACCTTCTAGTTATGAGAAGGCATGTACTCAAAAAATTTGGCAAGATGCCATGAAAGAGGAGATAACCTCTATAAAAAACAATGACACTTGGGAGCTGGTAAAGCTTCCTAAAGGCAAGAAATGTGTTGGATGTAAGTGGGTCTACAAGACCAAGTTTAATGTTGATGGTAGCATTGAAAGGCACAAGGCGAGACTAGTTGCAAAGGGATTCACTCAGAAATATGGAGTTGATTATGAAGAGACTTTTGCTCCTGTAGCCAGACAGGAGACTATTAGAACAGTTCTTGCCTTAGCTGCAAATAAGGGATGGAAAGTCCAACACATGGATGTGAAAAGTGCATTTCTAAATGGTTACTTGACAGAAGAAGTGTATGTTGAGCAACCACAAGGATTTGAAGAGAAAGACAAGGAACATCTTGTTTACAAACTGAAGAAGGCACTTTATGGCCTCAAGCGAGGCACCACGAGCTTGGTACTCACGCATTGATGGGTACTTCAAAGAATTTGGGTTCACCAGAAGTAGAAATGAACCCACCCTTTACTACCTACGGCAAGGAAATGACATCCTCATAGTTTGCTTGTATGTGGATGATCTCATATTCATGGGTAGTAATGAAAAACTGAATATGAAGTTCAAACACTCCATGATGGAGCGAGTTTGAGATGAAGGATCTTGGCTTAATGCACTACTTCCTTGGAATGGAGGTTCATCGGTCGGATACGGGGATCTTCATCTGTCAACATAAGTATGTTCGGGACATGCTTAAGAAGTTTGCTATGGAGCATTGCAAACCGAGTTGCAACTCCAGTTGGACATGGGATCCAATTAAGCAAAGATGATGGAGCATCAAAAGTTGACGTGACCACTTTCGGAAGCATGGTTGGGAGTTTGATGTTTCTCGCCAACACCGGACCTGATATTCGAGTATGTTGTTTCTCTTGTCTCTCGATTTATGTCTAACCCTTCCGAGTTGCATTTACAGGCAGCTAAGAGAATTCTCAGATATGTAAAGGGTACATGGGATTTTGGAATCCATTACCATAAATGTAACACTATCAAGCTTGTAGGCTTCGGTGATAGTGATTGGGGTAGCAACATTGATGACAAAAAATCAACCTTAGGGAACTGTTTTAGTTTGGGATCGGGACTAATAACTTGGAGTTCCAAGAAGCAGACAGTAGTAGCACTATCTTCAACAGAAGTTGAGTATATAGCGGTCACTCATGCTAGTACTCAAGCTCTATGGCTACGAAAGGTATTAGAAGAAATTGGAGAGCAGCAAAGTGGTCCAACAAGGATATTCTGTGACAACATTAGTGCCATTCAGTTGGCATACAATCCTGTCCACCATAGTAGATCAAAGCATTTTGATATGAAGTACCACTTCATCAGAGATATGGTGGAAACTAAAACTGTTGAGCTTCACTATTGCCCCACTTTGGAGAATGTTGCGGACATCTTCACCAAGGCACCGGCTAAAGCTCAATTTGTAAAGCTGAGAGACTGTATTGTCAGTCCTCTCAACTTTAAGGGGGAGAATGTAGCAAGTGTGAACACTTAGTGGTTAGGCTAGGTTTAGTTGTCGGCAAATGTCGGCATGATTTTTAAGTTAATAAATTCTTCTCTTCCCCTTATCCCTCCATTCCCTCCTTTATTCCCTCTTCCTCCTTATCACTCCACCTCCTTTCCCCTTATTCCTCCAACCTCCCTTCTTTTCCTCTCCGTCGACTTCCTCCCTTCCCTCTTCATATAAATTAGTGTTTCTATCCTATGTTAATGTTGTTGTTGTTGTAATAGCTCTGCAGCATTTTAATTAAATTTGTTTATTGCCACCTAGTTCAATTTGTATATTTTGATTTTTTGAAGGGCGCAGAATATTAAGGTATTTGTTTTGGTTCATGCCCATTTGAACACGTGAGGGTGTGTGTCCCAACGGCGGCTTGAACATGGTTAATATGCTGAGCAATGAGGCATCAAGTGATCGAATCCTGTCAGGGACAGAGGGAAGTTAATATTTTTTAATATTTTATCTTTCTAAAGTTGCCCTAGGAGAAATAACGGTTATGATGCACTTTAGTAAAAAGAGAGATTTTTGGTGATTTTATTTTTAGAAGTATATCATATTATATATCCTTGGAAAGCTTATTTCGAGGGCTATTTTACTAACTTGCTTAGAAAGAGAAATAAAGTGTGTGTAAAGAGATATTTCTGATTTTGTAAAGAGGTTCAAAAGTGAAGGTTGCTTTATTCTTTTTCAATGAGGATTAATTCTTTCATGAGGGGACATGATGTATTTTATTGAGTAGGAGTAATAAGGTGTTATTTGGATATTATTGTTATGTTATTAATCATGATCTCTAACCCTTATTGACATTTGAAAAATAATTTTGTTGAGTGTGGCAAATTTAGTGGACAACTAATAAGGTATCAAAAAGGTATGAGCAATAGTATCCATTGAATTTGTTTATGGTGGTTGATTTTTGAAATATCATTGGAGAGAAAAGGATTGATTGTGGTTTCCTTTTCAAAAGTGGTTGGTTGAATGCTTCAAGGTTTTCTATTTTGAGAGTTGTGATTAAACCTTATTTTATAAGCATTATTGTTGAAACCCATTGGTTGTACAAAGAACTTGAACTTGAGTTAGAGGAGAACATGAGTACCATTGTTATGTGAGATTTGGGGTTAATCATTTTTGGAAATATTTTGTGTTGGTTGATACATGCTTGGACTAGGGATTGTGAGAAAGGGTTGTTTCTTGTTGTGATTAGTTGAGTAGATTTTTTTGAGCCTATTCAAGTGAATGAATGAAGTGGTTGTTCAAGTTCCATGAAATAAACTATTCTATATTTTGATTTGAATTGAGATCATTGTGGATCATTGTTGTCATCCATTGTAGAGTGCATTGCCATTTATTGTTGAATTCATCATTGAGGCTTGCCTTATTATATTTGTATATGAGATTTGAGCAAGTTCTTGGTGAGCTTTCTAGAGCATATTTTGGGTAAGTTCTTGGTGAGCTTGTTGGAGCATATTTGAGCAAGTTGTTGGTGAGCTTGCTAGAGAAAATTTGATTAAGTTCTTGGTGAGATTGCTAAAGCAAATTTTGAGCAAGTTCTTGGTGAGCTTTTTGGAGCATATTTGATCAAGTTCTTTGTGATTTTACTAGATTAGATTTGATCAAGTTCTTGGTGATCTTGCTAGAGTAAATTTTTAGTAAGTTCTTGGTGAGCTTGTTAAAGAAGATCAGTGGATTGCTTACCTAAGCATATCAAGATTGCCTTGTTGAGCAGATCAGTGGATTGCCTAGCTAAGCAGATCAGTGGATTGCCTAGCTGAGAAGATTATTGAATTGCCTTGCTAACTATATCAATGGACTACCTACCTGAGCATATCAAGATTACCTTGCTGAGTAGATCAATGGATTGCCCTGAGCAAATCAAGATTGCCTACCTGAGTAGATCATTGGATTGCCTAGCTAAGAAGATCAGTGAAATACCTTGTTGAGGAGATCAGTGGATTGCCTACCTGAGCAGATCAATATTACCTACCTGAGTAGATCAGTGGATTGTATACCTAAGAAGATCAGTGGATTGCCTAGCTAAGTAAATTAGTAAATTACCTTGTTGAGAAGATTAGTGGATAGCCTAAATTTGAGAAAATAAAAGTAATCATTTGTATTGGGATAAGGATCCCTATTTCTTTGTGAAATATTATAAGGAGATTATCTTGTGGAGTACCCCACATTGGGGAAACCACATTAAATTTTATGTCTCAATTGTGTGTGTGATTTGTGCTCTTGCTTACTATTGCTATCTATGTAATTAATACACATTTCTATATTTGGATATTGCAATTAAGGACACTAATTGATATTGGTTTGGAAAGAAAGTAAAAATTGGGCGCTCCCCTCTCAGTATAAGCTTGTGTTCTTCAAAAGTGCCATAAACATGGGAGCTATTACTTCCAGGTAGACAATAAACTTCGTTATCATAAAATTTCTTGAAGAAATCAAGTTGGAGGAATAGATGTAAGTGAAATGTTTGCTTGAATGTTTGTTGTTTTCCATTTATCTGAAAGTTAATTGTTATAAATTTATTCCTTCAAAATATAAAATGTTACAACAATTTATTTGTGAAAGAAAATAAAATTACATTCATTTGTGAAATATAAAAGCAAAAGTCATTCAAAAATAAAGTAAATAAACTTGATATGAAAATAAAAGCTATTTTTAAAATAAATTCAATAAATGGATGGTAATCATCTTTAAATGTATACATATAAATAAATCCTTTGAGTAGAGGTCTCATCCATCCACAACTGTAATATGGTTAATTTCCCATATACCTACCTGATAGAACGAGGCCATGGAGAAGCTACAAAAACTGGAATGGGTGGAAGTCTAGCTATAGATCATTTCCATCTAATTAAAGTATATGTATCTTAAATTTGGTTGAAATTTGATTATTTATGCATTGATAAGATTATGTTTAACTAGATATAATTCTCTATTATTAAAGGATGAAAATTGTGATGTTATCTTCTCTCTTAATGTCTAATACGAGTAGTGAACTATATATTTACCTTAAGAGTAGATGAAGCTCTTGATTATTTATTTTTTGTTTCCTTAATAGTATTTAGGAAGGGGGGTGATGTTACTAATTTGTAATACACATAACCATTTACTAGAGTATTTATGCATTAAGGCACCTGACAGCATAAATTATACAACTATGGTAATAAGTTCAAAATATTAGTGTAATAATTAAAAGAATAATTTTGTTGATTTTTGCTTTTACTGTGTTTTTATTTCTATGCATAAAGGTTGTGTGTGCTAGATACCACTTTCTTCAATATCAATAATTAAGTCGAGCAAGGGCAATATAAGAAAACCATGTATATGAGTATTTTCTAAAAAAAATTATGTACTACAAGTGTGTAAATGAATTATGATTGTTGTCCTTTTTCTTGACTATATCGAAATTATGTTTTCTTTGTATTTTTTTGTTGTGAGAATTTTGGTTTGGCACATATCAAATTTACATATAATTTTTAGAGAATGCATATTAGAGGAAGCCATTCTGATCTTGCTCTGCAAGGATCGAGGAATACAACGATCGGGTAAAATCAATATCTATCATGATGAATGGGTTTTTGAGTCCTTCATTCTTGTGAGGAGGGGAAATTATTCTTCCTATGTAAACTATATGATCGATATTATGAGTGTTTGTGTCGCTCTCTATATTAGTTATTAAAATATGCCTGTGCTTTTTTAAACCGATGTCACATTTAATTATATCAATATAAGATTAGATATCTTCAATAAATGTATGTGATGTTCTATTATTGTGTAATATCGAGCCTTGAATGAGTAAATTGGTATTGAATTATGTTCACTACCTAATTAATATTCTATTTGTAAATATATATTTTTGAATATCCTAAGTAAGCACCTTTTACTTTGCGTTAGACATCTATGGTGTCACCTCTCTTTTGCAGATTCTAGGAAGTATGTATGTGTCATCTTCAAGGGTTCTTAAGGATGTGTTATATGTGTTGAGTGTACATTTTTACCAATTGTAAAATACCACCACATGCAGAGTATTGAATAGAAAACTCTCTCTTGAAAAGAAACCAAATGGCAAACATTCAACTTCTCCAAGGTTCTGGTAAAATATCTAAAGATTGTAATAGTGCCAAAAATAATTCAATAATGCATGTGACCATAAACAAGGGGGCTTTTCTGGTTCTAAACAATTCTTAGTGATTGAAAGATATAACTGAACAACGAGTGTAAAATAAAAGCAATTCTTTTTAGGGTATCTTCACTTAAAAGGTTTCAAGTGATAAAATGTGGAATTGTCCACCTAATTTTAATGTCAGTGCCTTTAATATGAAGTAAGTTTTAGATATTTGGGTTCATTTTATCTTCCTTATGTTGATGCCACTGCCCTAGTAGTAGTTAGTAGCAGTTAGCATGTTAGCAATGTTAGCAAAATTAGATTTCATTTCTTATCTTAATTTAATGTGAAATAGTAGGTTAGTATCCCTCCTAAACCATGTGTTTTATCTGAAAGCTTAGATTAATGAATTTTGGAGGTGCAAAAATTTTGGAAAATGAACAGAACGGAAATAACTTGAAAGCTTAACAATTCTGGAAATGGACAAGAATAGAAATGAAACTAAAAGGAAATTAGAAGAAATTTTGTAAAAGGACCAGAATGGAAATAAAAGAAACTAAAATTCTGGATGGACCATAATGAAATGATTGAATGCTTGAAATAAAATGAACTTAACAAAAATGAATGAATAAACAATGTAGATTTGGTTAGCTGAAAAAGTCAAATTTTGAATTAGTTTAGCAAGCTCCTCCCTGCAAAATCCCAAGTTATGAGGTAATCATAAAACAACCTGAATTAATGGACTTGCAACATAAGCACAATACCATTAAATCAAGTGCAAGAATAAAAGGAAATAATAGATAAATTGCATCATCTTGACCTTCGCCTATTGCAACCCATTTCATGGCATAAGATAATGGCTAGAAGTCACTAAAATGTAGAAAGGATAAGACACTAAAAAAATTAGTTTTATGATTAGAAACCCTCCTTTTGATTTTGCTCACAAAATTTTGCTACCCTCTCAAAATCTAAAAAATGCTCTTTCTTATTGCTTTTCGGAATGTTACATCATAGCAAGGTATAAATAATGCTTAGAAGTCCTTTTGCTTCAACTTCTTTCATAATTAAAATAATAAATGCATATAATAAAATAATCCATCATCATTTTCTTTGATTTAATACAATAAAATAACACTTCTAAACATTATTTTAAACAATAATAAAACCAAAAACATAATCTTATGTAACTCCTTATGTCTCCCCTTTCTCTTATCACATAGGAATTTTACCCAAGAGCACCTTGTTACACCCATCAAAATGATTAATAAAAAATTTAACTATACCTTATAACCCCTATGATTTTAGGCCTCCTTTAAAACATTGAATATAATCAAACAACATTCATATTAATATAAGGCAGGCCAATATCATTCAGCGATATTTTTGTTGTGCTACTCGAAACCAAGGCCTAATGGTATCTCTTCGAAGTCATACTAAAATTTCCCAAGGATTGGGATGACATCCCCCATCCTGGGTACTTTGGTTTCCATATAACAAAGTGATGCCATCATACCATTGATGCAGCCATGGTGCTTTCATCACCACGTTGTGGTGCTATGATCGACGCAACCATGGCACTATCAAAACAACGTCAACATGGTGTTGTGTTCGATCATAGCCATAATGTTGTCAACACCACATCAGGGGGCTACCATCGATGCAGCCATGGCATTGTCAACCCTTCGCCATTGTGTTGCCATCGATCGCATCCATGGCACTATCAAAATAATGAAAAAAAATTCATGCTCTCAAGGTAGACCTTTATCTCCATAGATTAGGGTTACGGGTTGCCCTAATAATGTTTCTTTATTGGCTTGTGTGATGACATGCCTCTGGTTTCAACAATTTCACTATCAAATATGGTGCCTTATGTGTTGTCCTCCTAAAACCCTAACACTATCTTTGGATTGCTTCCTCTTTTGTTAGTGTTACGTAGCCTTGAACGTTTTGGAATAGCCACCCTTGCCTTTGATCGTTTTGAATAGCCGCCATCACCTTCTCCTGCAATCAAACGTAACATGGTCAAACATATTATTATCACATCCTTTGTAAAGTATATTATAATAATATTATTATATACAATGTAATAATATTATTATTATAATAATAACATTTTAGAATAAAATAATCATAATAATATTATTATAATAATAATATTTTAGAACATTATGATATAATCATAATAATATTATTATAGTAACATTTTAGAACATCATAATAATATTACTATTATATACATAATATAATTAATGTAATTATATTAGGTAGATAATAGCATATTATTTTCTATCACAATTTCTTTGTACCTTTTGTATCCTCTTCTTGTTTTAGGTAATGTTTTGGTCAGGCCTTGCTTTATTAAACACATTCCATCACCTTAGATAGTATGAAGAAAATTAAATTTTATTTATCAAAATGGATTTTAATTAATCTAAGCATTAATGCCTAGATTAATTAATCATTAAATATCAAATAACTAAAGCAGGAGGAAGCAGAGGAGGAGCAAAAATGGCAGGAAGGAATTTTGAACCAACGAAAGGAGAAGATCTAGAGGTAGGGTAGAATTTTGTAGTTGGAAAGGAAAAGGATTCCCTATTAGCTCAGTTCAAAAAGGCTAAAGGTACAGATCCTCTAGATAAACCCTTAGACAAAGGGTCCCACTAGGGTTCGGGAGCTAGAAACAAGGGCCCAACCTTTTTGGAAATGTTGAAAGGGAAAAATAAGGATCCAATCAGTGAACTACTACCCCTAATACCAAAAAATAATAGGTTAACTATGCCAGTGGAGATTATGGAAATATTCTTGGATATGGAGGCATCATCCTTAGTTGGCAAGTTTTTGGGAGGAAGGCTGAACATTGAGACTATTCGCTCATGGGCCGCGGCAAAGTGGAAAACTTTAGGAAGCTTAGAAATCGTAGCCATGTCAAGAGGTTTTTTTATGATAAGACTCAACAAAAAAGATGATGTAGAGCACATCTTGACAGGAGGACCCTGGTTTCTAGGAAGGCGTAGCCTCTTTCTGATGAAGTGGGGGGAGTATTTCAACACTGAGAAGCAAAACATTAATGTAGCATCCATTTGGGTCCACTTACCAAACCTCCCAGCCTAATTTTTTAATGAGTAATGGCTTAGTGGCATAGCAAATATGATAGGAGATCTCGTGGCAATAGACCATTCAACCTAGGCAAGGACTATACTGACGCATGCTAGGATCTGTGTAGATGCAAACTTGGATTCTAATCTACCTTCTCAATTGGAACTAGCATATGGAGAGTTTCTAAGGATTTAGCCTATGGAGTATGATAAGAAGCAGGTATTTTGTAGCATGTGCAAAACCTAGGGCCACCTTCAAGCCCAATGTCTGACAATAACTACAAACAAGGAATCCACAAGCGAAAGTTTTCTAGGGAAAGATAATGGGAGAGGGTTCTCAAAAGTTTCAAGGACCACGTCTTAACTTGGAAGGATATAGACAAGTTAAGAATAACCAGGTTGACCAAGCCAACATAGAACTGGAAAAAATCTAGGAGAAAGGAAAGCAATATAATGAGGGAGGCAAAAATATAAGGTATGTAATAAAGATCCCATCTTGAATAGTTTTGATATCCTAGAAAATATAGAAGTTGAAAAAGAAAACAGTAAGGATGATACCATCAGTCTCAAGTTTCCTGAAACCCTAGACTCCCCATCCAAATTGGGACCATCCATAGTTATGACAAAAAGCCCCAAAAGATATGCTCAAAATGAAGAAAATTTTCCAGGTCATTTCAGTTTAAACATGGAAAAAATAGATTCAAGAGTTGAAGTTGTGGAAACAAGAGGTAGGAATGTAGCTCCTAATCTGGTAGTGGAGCAAATTATCCCTTATCAAAAGATCCCAACGGTAAAAGGTTCCTTGAAGGAAAGCCCCATGTTTAGGAACCATATGGTGAACCAAAACAAGGCTAAGGATGAAGAGGGAATTAAAAACCCCCAAAATGAGGAAGAAGGTTCAATCCCTAGACTATCACAGTATATGCCCCCTCATTTTAGTCCAAAATATACTGGAAGCACCACCAAGCCTCCGATAGATTATGGAAGTGAAAGAAAGAAAGGGAGAATATCTACAAAATAGCACTATAGAATGAGAATCAATGAAGAAATTGCAAACGGAAAGCAAAGAACATTGTTACAGGAAGCTATTCCTTGCTAGGATAATAGAAAAATTGACAAACCCCCTTTGTCTCAGGGAAGGGGATGGGGAAAAAAAATCAAATAGTCTAAATGAAGGTTCTCTCATGGAATGTGAGAGGCCTAAACGGACCACCAAAACAAAGGATGGTGAAGTCTATAAGGAAGGATTGGAATCCTACTATCATTTTTCTTCAAGAAACCAAAACAGATGCGGCACAATCAGAACTTATAGCTAGAAGGATTTGGAAGCAAGGGGAAGTGGCATTTCAATAGGCAAGAGGAGCATCTGGGGGCCTCATGATCTTATGGGATCCTATTAAAATAGAAGGAAGTATTATTCAGGCAAGTGAAAGAGTCTTAAGCGTATTATTTCATGATTTTGATACTAATAAGAATTGGATTATGTCAAATGTTTATGCCCCCACCTTTGTCCAAGGGCGATCTGAACTGTGGGATTTTTTGGGGCATTTGAGCCAAGCTTTTGAAGACATTCCTTGGGTGATTTGGGGAGATTTCAATACCCCCCTTTACTCATCTGATAAGAAGGGAGGATCTGGGTTACCCTCAAGGAGCATGGAGGACTTCAATGAATTCATTAACACAAATGAATTGATGGATGTAAGACTAAAAGGACCCAAATTTACATGGAGTAACAAGAGGATAGGAAGTCAGCTAATTCAAGAAAGGTTGGATAGGTTTTTTTAAACAAGGAAGCTACAACAATGTTTGGTGATTCAGCGTTACAAGCCCTTCCTAAATGCGCTTCATACCATAATCTTATTCTATGGGAGGCATTTTAGGCTAACTCCTTTAAAAATCCATTCATATTTCTATCAATGTGGGTTAAACATTCGAACTTCAAGAAACGAATAGAGGAATGGTGGTAGCAGCATATCCAGGGAAGTGCTTCCTTCAAACTATATCAAAAACTTAAGATGGTGAAAAACAACCTTAGAATATGGAATAAAGAAATCTTTGGAAATATTTTTGAGAATAAGAGAGCAATGGGGGAAAAATTGATAATAATAGAAAGCAAAATCCAAAATGAAACCTATGATGAGGCAACAAGGACTGAAGAGAAGGAAACCCTTTGTGAGTTTTATAATATTTTAGCTTGTGAGGAGATGTATTGGAGGCAAAAATCAAGGGCATTATGGCTAAAGTAAGGGGACTCTAATTCAAAGTTTTTCCATGTTACCACATTGATCAATAGAAGCAAAAATAATATTAGAAATTTAACTAAGGTGGATGGATCCTCAACTCAAAACATTCAGGATATGAAGGACGAGGTACGTTAATTTTTTTAGTTCATTATTGGGTGAAGAACAGGCCTGTAATTCCCAAGTAAAGGAATCTCTCCTTCAATTCATTCCACAACTCATTGATGAAATGATTAACGAGTCTCTTACAGCAGCTTTTTTAGACGAAGAGATCAAGGAGGCTTTGTTTAACATGGATCCTGACAAAGATCTTGGGCCGGATGGGTTTTCATCGCAATTTTTCCAAGTTTGTTGGGATATTGTTGGAGCAGAAGTTATTGCTGCAATTAATGAGTTCCAAAGTTCAAATCATATTCCAAGGGGTTTCAATTCAACTTTCATTGCTTTGATCCCTAAAGGCCCCAACCCCAAGACTATGGCTGACTTTAGGCCGGTTAGCCTATGTAATATATCCTATAAAATTTTGTCCAAAGTTTTAGCCAACCATTTGAAGAAAGTTCTATCGGTTATCATTGATCCAAGTCAAGGAAGTTTTGTACAAGGAATATCAATCTTATATGGAGTTATTACTATTCATGAGGCTCTTCATACAACCGCTCAGACCAAAAAAGCAGTCATGGCTTTAAATTTATACATGAACAAAGCTTATGACAGGATAAATTGGGAATTCCTAGAGGCATTTTTATTAAAATTTGGTTTCAACATGAAATGGGTCAAGTTAATAAGAGAGTGTATTTCTAAGCCTTGTTTTTTAGTTTTGGTTAATGGGTCCACTGTAGGTTTTTTTCAAATAAAATGTGGTCTAAGATAAGGAGATCCCATAAGTCCTATGTTGTTCATCATCGTAGTTGAGGCCTTGGGAAGAACCATTAAGGCAACAGCGGTAGCTGGACTTATATCTGGTATCAAGGCCACGTCGCTAACTACCCCGATGACACATCAACAGTTTGTTGATGATACATTGCTACTGACTTTGGCTTCTATGGTTGAGGCAAGAAGGATTAAAATTATTCTCATAATGTATGAATAAGTGGTTGGACAGAAAGTGAATTTTAATAAGAGCAAACTTTATTTCATCAATACCCCCATTCCTAGGCAAAACATCATAGCAAGAATTATGGAATGTCATATTGCATCCCTTCCCACCTCCTATTTAGGTCTTCCCCTATTTATGGGGAAACCTAAAGGATCAATGTGGAACATAGTTCTGGAGAGGATCCAAAAAAATCTAGTCGGTTGGAAAGAACATCTATTATCTCAAGCAGGAAAAGTAGTTTTAACTATGGCTTCACTTCAAAGTATACCCATTTACTTCCTATCAGTGTTCAGAGCTCCCAGCAAGGTGTATCACAAAATTGAGCAGTTTCAAAAAAAAAATCTCTAGTCAGGGACTGAGGATAAGAAAAAGATCCATTTAGTAGGTTAGAACAAGGTTTGCAAACCTAAATCTAATAGGGGGTTAGGATTGATAAGAGTTGCTCATCTCAATACAGCTATGTTAGCCAAACAAGCGTGGCGGTTATTGACTAAGGTCGATAATGAATGGACTACCATAGTTAGGAAGAAATACCTCCAAGGTGTGAACTTCCTTAATGACAACTTAGCAAGCAGGGGGTCTGCTTTTTGGAATGCAATCCTCACGAGCAGAGATCTTGTCAAGAAATGTCTTAGATGGATTCTAGGAAATGGGAAAACAATAGACTTTTGGAAGGATTGGTGGGTGAGAGCTGAGGAGTTATCCCAGAATCCTTGTTTGGCTAGGATTCAAGAGCATATGGAGTAGCATATTGGGAAGAAGGTTGCAAATTATATATGGTAGAATATAAATATCAACAGGTGGAAACACATCAGAGTACAGGGTTTTGAAGCAGATTCTGAAGAGCTTTATAACATTTTAGCTTAGCAAATTATTCCCTCTAGAGACGATGAAGATCACATTGTTTGGGTTGAGACTGAAAGTGGTGACTTCACAATTAATTCTACCTAGAATTTGCTTCTCAATGTGGAAGGTCAACAATTTCAACCGATTTTGGTTTGGATCAAAGGATTAATTCCTAAAATATCATGTTTTTCATGGCTGGTGATTCAAGGAAAAATCCTCACTATGGACAATATGTTATCCAAAGGTATGGTTATTGCTAACCATTGCTACATGTGCAGGGCTGGATGAGAGACAACCCAAGACTTTTTTTTGGAGTTTCTAGTAGCGGAGTCCATCCTGGATGAACTTTTCCAAGCCTCTAGGATCTCGTGGGTTAGGCCTGCTCTTATATCCAAAGTGTGCAATCAATGGCCTCAACCCTTTGTTAGCCTAAAACTTAAGTACCTATGGAAAATCTGTTGGCATAATTTTCTTTGGTAGATTTGGCTAGAAAGAAACCATAAAGCCTTTAAGGATACCATTCACAACCCAAAAACCATCCTCAACAGGATTATTGTCTTTGCGAAAGAAAACCTTAGCACCTTAGTGGATGAGAACCACTCAATTCCTCCCCAAGAAAAATAATTAGCTCGGGCCTTAGGTATTGAGGACAAACCTTCCATTCCTTTTCCCAATCCCAAAAATGGGATTTCTTGGGAGCCACCCCCCCAGGGTTGGTTTAAACTAAATTTTGATGGTGCAGCCAAGGAGAACCCGGGAAGAGCTAGAGCTGGAGGAATAATAAGGGATCATCAAGGAAATCTGGGCAAGGACTTCATTGAACCAATGGGAATCAGAACTAATAATGAAGTAGAAGCTAGAGCTCTTTGGAGAGGGTTGCAAGTAGCCCAAGAAACTCAAGGTAACTTGATTATTGAAGGTGATTCGATGAACATCATTAACCTGTTAACCAATGGAAAAAAACCTCCATGGAGAATCTAGGGAGTCATCCATGAAGTGAGAATCCTTTTTACAGTAAGACAGAATAGGAGTGCTCGTTACGTGTACTATGAGGCCAATAGGTCAGCTAAAAAATTATACAACATAGTTGTTGATATTGGTAGTTTGGTGACATGGACACAAGGTGTGCTACGTGAAGTGGAAAACATTATTAGTCATGAAAATAAACCTACCCATTATGGAGAAATATGAATGGGTGTTATTTCCCCATGGAGCTAATAATAACTATGGGGTTTCCCTCTAAATCATACCAAATTGGAAATGAAGGTGACAGGGTGTAAGCCTTGGAGTATTTCAACAGAGAATAGGAAATGGGCAAGCAATAGGTTTCACAAGCAAAGTTCTAAACTTCAATTTCCTGTCAATGTGAGTAATGTTTACAATTATGTTTAGATATGGGTGTGCCTTGTTACTAAGGTTTTGTAGGGGATCAACACAAGTTCTGGTAAGAAAGTTTCAAGGATGACTAGGATCTATAATCTCAGTAGAAGGCTAGATATTGTAATAGGTTTTGGGTTAACCTACAAAACCCGGTAATTAATGAAGACTTTTATTTACCAAAAAAAATCATTAACATAAATGGTCAAACATCACTATTCTTACAAGCCAAAAAAAATAAAAAAAAACCTTTAATACCGAAACATTACAAGTGGGTCCCCAAGAATCTTGGGGTGGTTGTGGAAACTCCACAACAAAATGGCAACTCTGGTGGGAAATGCTCCTGAGCATTTCAGTGAGAACCCAAAAAGAAAATATGAAAACACACTCCAAACTAGGAAGCAGCAAGTGTCAGCAAATGCATAAATAATGTTGATAGACTCATAAGAACAACAAAATATTAGAATCATGCAATATTAACTCTATGTGTGTGAAGTACTCCACACCTTATTTTTTGTAAATTTTTTGTATTGCATCACCAATTTTACTTGACTAGAATTATCGCAATGAATATGGAGAGCTTTGAGGGTAAAAATTTTATAGCATGGGCAGCACATTCTATGGTGGCTTGGGCAAACACCTCAAAAACTTCTAACCATATTAGGATAAAATGTGTGTGTGATGAATTCATTGATAGAGGTTGGTTATGAGTTTTCATCATCAAGGGTCAGTGTGTGCAAGTGGACCTTAGAGCTTTGGGGAATCAAATTCTCAACCAAGGTGTAATGAGAATATAACCCTATCCTTTACTACTCTCATATTTGACCAAAATAATTAAACCTGTTATGGATGATGTCATCAAACTAATCTATCCTCATGGCGAACATAAATCTCAACCTTGTGGGATTCATGTCATCAAGCATGAGTGTACTCCACTGTCAAGCATCTATAGCCTCGGTGGAGGTTAATCGCATAGTCCAGTCTTCTTTTCTTGGATTTGATCTATATTTTTTTTCCTTCAAGAATTTTTGGGATGACTACTCATCCTTCTGAGGGAAAGCAGTATGATCCTTACAATTTATTTTAGATTTTTTGGGAATCAGATTCTAAATCAAGGTATGATGATAATTTGACCCTATACGTACTACTCTTATTTGTAAATCATGCTAGTGGTGATAACCACTATTTTATGAGCATAAATATTGTAGTGGTAAAAACCACTATTCATGGACTATGTGCAGGGCGGGATAGAACAAAATTATCTTTTCTTCTCACATATCCATCCAAGTATGGTTTCATATTATTTTACCCAAGATGTTGGACATAGACAGAAATGTGATAGACCCACGACAACTTTGGCAACAGTTTCCAAACCTAAGATCTTCTTAGTGTTCTTTGTGCCTTTTATCCCAAGATAATTGGACATCACTTTTAGTTTTTGGGTTGAGAATATGGAGGTGTATTGGTCATGATTTTTATGTGATAATAATGTTCCCTTGATACATGGGTGGATGATTTGCAAAAATCAAATACTTCGTGCTTCATGAGCTACAAACAATATTCACATTTTTAAGCCCTTTTGCCATATGATTCCAATGTTTCACATCCTTTTAGTCTTGGTTGACATTCGTATACACATAGGCTAACCTCTTACTATTACAATCAAATCCAAAATTGAACAACCTTGACACACTAAAAACTCCTAAAATCAAAGAAAGCAAAATAAACAAGAAATAAAACTGACAAGACAAACAATCAAGAAAGTTGATTAGTGTACATATAATACAATGACTCTACCCTTAGGCCTGAAAATAATGCTTTAAATGAAGGCCATTGATGGGTAATGCCAAATCCTTTCCATCCAAGGTTTTTAATCTAAAACTATTTTCACCTAGGACTTCAGATATTAGATAAGGTCCCAGCCACAAGAAATCAAATTTTTCATGTTCTCGTCTTTTCTCATGCCTTTTATCCCACAACAAAACTAAATCTAAAACTTTGAAGGCCTTAATTTTGGACTGTTTATCAAACCACCTTTTTATTGTGTCTTGATGTTTTCTTAAATGAAGCATGGCTTCCTCCCTCTTCTCATCAAGATGCATTAATTGTGTTAATCTGGTTTCAAGTTTATTATCAGTCCCAATATAGTCTTTTATAAAATATAAAATTTGCAATTTAAGATTAGTGGGAAAAATAGGATCTTGCCCATAGACTAAGTGATAAGGAGATGTCCCAATTGACTCCTTTCTTCTGGTCCTATCTGCCCAAAGATAAAATTTTAACTTACTATGCCAATCTCTAGGGTTCTTTTCAAGTAATTTTTTGATTATGCATAATAAATTTTTATTTGATGATTATGCCAAACCATTGCCTTGGGGGTAATAATTGGAAGAGAATTTTAGAATCACCTTATTGTCGTATGACCAATTTGCAAATTCTAAAGAGGAAAAGGCAGAACCATTGTCACTTACTATGGAGTTAGGCATTCCGAAATGAGTGACTATGTTTTCCTCTAGAAATCTAATCACAACCTCAGAGGTGGTATTCTTAGTAGGTATAGCCTCTCTCCACCTTGTGCAGTAATAATTAGTGGTGAGGATGAACTTATGGGAATTTTATGAGTTAGGATTTATCACCCCAGCAAATTCTAATCCCCATTGTGCAAATGGTCTCGTCTTTACCACTGACTGCAATGACATTGCTGCATTCCGCTCTTTGTTGGCTACCACTTGGCATATGTGACTTGTTCTTACATGTGTATGTGCATATTTAAACAAGTGGGGCCAATAATACCCAACTCTAATAATCTGGTGTGCTGTCACATTTGTTGACACATGTTCAATTCCATACTTATCATGGAAGTATGGAACGAAGAAAAATTCCTTCATGATTCTTCCTGTACAACACACCAGATTTAATCAAAAATCTAGTTGATTTTAAACGTAGTGCCCTGCATTGAGTGGAATTCAAATGAGAATGCCACTTACCATGCAAGAAAAAATATACAATATCTACGTACCATTCCTATGTAGTGATATCATTAACCTCATAGTTTTGGCACATTATTGAAGGGTCAATTTTTGCGATGACCTTGACCAAACCTTGTACATGCACTATCTTCATGGGCTTTATCTCTAAGTCAAATTCTTGAAGGGTAGAAATCTATTTTCCCCTTCTTTCACCTAGATCACTCTGTAAGAACATGGACTTTACTGCAAGGTCAGGAACTATATCAAAAAATTTACTATGCACAATGTAATGCCTAAAATTTTTTACAGTTTTAAATAAGGCATACATTTGCTTTTCTAAGATAGAATACCCCAGCTTCATGTCCTTCAAATGAGAACTCATAAATACTATAGGATTTTCAATGTTGTCTTCACTTTTATGAGTTAACACACTTGCAAAAGAATGATCTGAAGCAAATATGTAAACATAAAACGATTTAGCATAGTCTGGACTAATGAGAATAGGGGGTTTGGAAATATCATCCTTGATGCTTGTGAAGGCATCCCTTTTCTCACTGGTCCACTTTATCAGAACATCATTTTTTAGCATGTCATTTAGGGTCTTGGCAATCTCGAAAAAACCTAAAATGAATTTTCTCACAAATTTAATCTTACCGAAAAAGGACCTATGATCCTTTTTGCTATTGGGATGAGGAATATCCCAGATAGCGACTATTTTCTCTGGGTCTATAGCAATCCCATATTTTGAAATGACATGCCCTAACAACTTACCCTCTGTTACCCCAAAGATGCACTTTTTTGGATTTAGGAAAATTCCATGTTCCTTGCACCTTTGTAGTACTTTCCTCAAGTATTTAACATGATCTTCCCTCTTATTGGAGAATATAGGGATATCATCCACATAGACAATAATGCACTTACCAATGAGCCCATTGAATGCAAAATCCATGGCTCTTTGGAAAGTGGCTCCAAAATTCAACAAACCAAATAACATCCTCCGGTAGGCAAATGTTCCCCACTTTGTGGTGAAGGCCGTATTCATCCTATCATTTGGATGTATGAGAATTTGATTATATCCTGAGTATCCATCCAAAAATGACATCATTTCAGACCCATTTACCTTTTGGAGTATCTCATCAATGGTGGGTAATGGGTAATTGTCTTTTTGGCAAGCTTTGTTCAAATTTCTAAAGTTTATGCACAACCAAATTTCTCCACTCTTTTTCCTAACAGGGACAAGATTAGCCACCCATGTGGAATACCTAACAGGGAAGATGATTTTGGCTTCCATTAGCCTCTTCACTCCCTTCTCTATCAAGGGCTCTAGGATTGGGTTAATCGTTCTTTACCTCTATCTAAAAGGCTTGGAATCAGGGTTCAGAGGAATAGTATGCATGATTACATTCTGGTCATATGTTTTTAGCTCTTCATAGCTCCAAGCTATGCAATCAATGTACTCTCCTAAAACCTGAGATATTGACTCCTTCTTTCGTTGTGTGCATGCCTTTGCAATGAACACTTCACATGGATCTACTGCACTCCCCAAATTGACTAAATTGCATGATTCCTTGGGGGATGGTATTTTTCTTTCTTTTTTCTTTTGATATCCAATATCAAACAAATTTTCAAGAGAGGTCCTGTCACTTGGCATCTCGTTCCATACTCTGGTTGTTCCTACTTTTACTTGCCTCCTCTCTTCTTTGTCTATAACCTTCTTTTCAAATATACCATAATTAGTAACAAAATTAAAAATGTGTCTATCACTATCAAAGACCTATAAATTCATGGCATTATCTTGTATGGAGGGGCAAGGCACTAACTCTATGGAAAATGTTTTACATTTTTTATGGTCAGCAGGTGAAATCATGCTAGCCGCTATGGCTAACGAATCATTCATTTTATTATTTTTTCTTGAGATGAGGTAAATATTGAAAGCATCAAACTCATTAATTAATTCCCTCAATATGGCTTTATAGATGTTCAACCTCTTGTATCTACAGGTATAATGCTCCTTGACCTATTTGAATACTAACCATAAGTCTCTTGATGCATTAAGGCACTTTACCTTTTGTCTTAGGGATAACTAAAGTCCAAAAATTAGGGCTTCATACTTCGCCACATTATTGGTGGCCGAGAACTATTGTCTATAGGCAGCGATCAAATGCTTACTACCATGACATGTGAGCTCTACCCCATCTCCCACACCTTGTTTTTATTTGGACCCATCAAACTTTAAGGTCCACACCCTCTTGTTTTCTTTTGATGTACCATGGTAAATATTATCGTTTTGGGACCCTTCGGCTATGTCTTCTATGTCAAAATTGTAAACCCCTAATTTTGTTTTAGTAAACTGAATCTCATTGGGTTTATTATACTCTGTAATAATTTCCCTAATTTTGGGCTCTTTGTATACCCATATTTGGTTTGCAACTCTTATCCATGGCAACCACATATGGGAGGTATTAATCACCACATAACCCTTGAGATTTCTACTCCAATATCTGCCCAAAACCATGCCATACTTGGCAACAATATTTAGCACAAGGATATCCATGTAATTTTGGACCCTAGGCTCTGAGTTAATCTGAACTAGGATATATTTTACAACACCTACTACATCCACCATAGATCTATCCAATTGGACCACCTTATTATTCAAAATAATAGGCTTAAGTCCTAGCCTTTGGCTTATCTCAAGAGGCATGATGTTGGCCGAGGGACTAGAATCAGTCAAACAGTTGTGTAAATTCTTACCTGTGATCCTAATGGTTATAAGAAAAAGGGGTACCTCTGGTTTCTCTTTCCTCATAACAAGTTGGGTTTCTACATATTTAACCTCATGAATTTGACTCAAGGAATTAAATCTCTTCCCCCTGATTTTATCTTGCCCCAAAAATTGAGAGACCTCATACATTGAGATATTGGCCTTGGTCATTTTCATGTCTTCTTCTGAGTTATAAGTGGATGTTCCAGGATTTGAAAATTTTGGCATTGTCCTAGGTGCTTCCAAAAATGGAGGTGGTGGATTCACATCACCTTTTGTATCAGGAGGAACTAAAGGATTGTTTGGTGGAATAGAGGATGTTTTGGGATCCTTAGAACTCCTAGTAAAATACTTGTGATTGGCTTTCTAAAAATTTCTAGCGGCCTAAGATTCCAAGGCTTCATCCTCTTCCTCTCCTAACACATTCATATCTTCCTCCATATCATCATTTTCTAAATAATGAATAACTTCAGATACCAAAATGTCTTAATTTCTATGGTAACAATGATGCATTTCCTCATCACATGACTCTGACTCATCACAATCCCCTAACACATCAGCCTGATTGGCTACCGTATTGGGTACGTGCCCATTGTTAGGTTGTGTATTATACGATCCTGTTCTCCTATGGTCATGGTTTCGATTGGGCATGGGATTTTGGTCAACTTGTTTCTATAAACAAATGATATCATTGTCCTATTTGATGGTCATTCTCTTGAGCTCTTCCAGATCAAAATTGGAACCTTGGCTGGAACATGACAGCCCCAGATCCACTAAAATTTTGACATTAGCAACCTCTAGATTAGGCACTAAGGTTTGAATCTAGGTATTTTGGATCCACCATGGACCCTTGTCCTACAGAGGTGCAACCATGGGATATGCATTTGAGGCCTGATTACTACTCGCCTAAAATCCTTGCAAGGTTATATAATTAGTAGCCATCATTTATGGAGTGGGTCGAATGGCAGTATTAGGGTATATCAAAAAATATGGAAGCATGAGAGTGAATGGGTATGACTGATGATATGTAAAAACATTCATAATGGGTATCTAATATGTCACAGCTTGATTCATCATGGAAAATTTATTGTAAGGGCCATATTGCCCTAACACAGGAAAATGAGGCATAGTGCCACCTTGCGGTGTCATTCACTACTCAACAGTCATGGCTTCAGCATAGGCTAAGGTCAGCATTGTAACTTGAGGATTTATCCTATTAAACATGGTTGTCATTGGGTATAAGTCTACGAGGTATAATTGCAATTCCATAATAGCATCTATTGCAAAATGACAAGTCACATTTATGTAAAGCTTTTGGAATCTAGCAATAAATGTTCTGATAGGTTCATTAGGATACCTCTTGCATGACACAAATTGGTTATACATGATGGTAGGATCTATAAATTACCTAAATTTATTAACAAAGGCAGCTTCCAACTGGGCCCAAGATGTAATGGACCCTACAGGAATATTCCAATACCATTCATGAGCCATTTGGTCAAAGCTATTAGGGAAGAGTCGACAAGCAACGTCTTCATGACTGACTCCCTACCCAATCATATGGTCCTTGTAAATTTGAACATGCTCTTTAGCTTAAATGGGACCATCATAGAAAAACTTAGGGATAGACCTCTCAAGGTGCCTAGGTATTTCATGGACATCCTCAAGTATACTTAACGAAGAACTTTTGGTACCAAACCAGGGAACTGGTTGTTGCTGCTACTATTTTTAGTCCATATTAACAAAATATAATGACCCTACTAAAGTAGTTGACACACTTAGGATGACTAATATGGGTACACTTTATGTATCTCTTATGGTGGAACTAATGGGTGCACACCCACTAAAGGTATTCATATTAAGAGGTTTGAGAGGCCTTTCTAAATATTGGCAAAGTGTCTCTAAACCTAATGTATCAAAAGGCTCAGATGGGATTTCGATCCCCTAGATTTTGTATATTGGTTTCCTAGGTTTGGGAGAAATACTTTGAAAAATGGTTCCCTTAGTGGTTTTATACCTAGTAGCAATACATCTAGGTTGGTCCATCCTAAGAAACTTAAATCTATTCTACTAAGGTTTCTCACAAACTAGTAAAAAGTAACATGTTGCACATGTAAACACAATATTGTTGAACCAAAACTGACCATGTTAGCATTAGAAAAAAGAACTAAATCACAAATCATAAAAGAAGTCCCTCCTTCTAGCACCAAAGATGTTGAGTGTATATTTTTCCCAATTGCAAAATACCACCACATGCAGAGTATTGAATAGAAAACTCTCTCTTGAAAAGAAATCAAATGACAAACATTCAATTTCTCACTTCTCCAAGGTTCCGGTAAAATATCTAAATATTGTAATAGTGCCAAAAATAATTCAATAATGCATGTGACCATAAACAAGGGGGTTTTGCTAGTTCTAAACAATGCTTGGTGATTGAAATATCTAACTGAACAACCAGTGTAAAATAAAAGTAGTTCTTTTTAGGATTTTTTAAATTGATGCTACCCTAAATCCTTGTTAGTAAAGTATTTTATCTTCACTTAAAAGGTTTAAAATGATAAAATGTGGAATTTTCCACCTCATTTTAATGTCATGCCTTTAATATGAAGTAAGTTTTAGATAGTTAGGTTCATTTTATCTTCCTTATGTTGATGTCACTATCCTAATAGTAGTTAGTAGTAGTTAGCATGTTAGCAATGTTAGCAAAATTAGATTTTATTTCTTATCTTAATTTAATGTGAAATAGCAGGTTAGTATTCCTCCTAAACCATGTATTTTATCTGAAAGATTAGATTAATGAATTTTGGAGGTGCAAAAATTTTGGAAAATAACTAGAAAGGAAATAACTTGAAAGCTTAACAATTCTGGAAATGGGGGTTCGAGGTGTAGACCAATTGGTTCATCCAAACCCCATAAGGGGGGTGGAGGTCCAAGGTTCAAATATTGGGCCTCGTCGAACTAAACACTTGTCCCTTTCTTGGTGCTTTCAGCAACGTAAAAGTTTTAAAATGATTGTGGCATGGTGGTTATAGGGGCGGATTGCATGAAGATCTATGTGGTGGCTTCTAGGGCGGACAACGTAGAATACTGTGGTGGCCATAAAATTTGGATAGCCTATTCGTATTCATGGTGGCTACCAATTCCACCATGTAAATTTAAAAAGAAAAACAATTCTAGAAATGGACCAAAATAGAAATGAAACTAAAAGGAAATTAGCAAAAATTCTAGAAAAGGACCATAATGGAAATAAAAGAAACTAAAATTCTGGATGGACCAGAATGAAATGATTGAATGCTTGAAATAAAATGAACTTAACAAAAATGAATGAATAAACAATGCAGATTTGGTTAGCTGAAAAAGTCAAATTCTGAATTAGTTTGGCAAGCTCCTCCCTGAAAAATCCCAAGTTATGAGGTAATCATAAAACAACCTGAATTAATGGACCTGCAACATAAGCACAATACTATTAAATCAAGTGCAAGACTCAAAGAAAATAATAGAGAAACTGCATCATCTTGACCTTTGCCTATCGCAACCCATTTCATGGCATAATACAATGGCTAGAAGTCACTAAAATGCATAAAGGATAAGACACTAAAAACGTTAGTTTTATGATTAGAAACCCTCCTTTTGATTTTTCTCACAAAATTTTTCTACCCTCTCAAAATCTAAAAAATGCTCTTCTTATTGCTTTTCGGAATGTTACATCATTTCTAGCCCCCCTAAACAGGTAGGATAGCAAGGTATAAATAATAAATGGATATAATAAAATAATCCATCATCATTTTCTGTGATTTTAATACAATACAATAACACTTCTAAACAATATTTTAAACAATAATAAAATCAAAAACATAATCTTACATAACTCCTTATGTCTCCCCTTTCTCTTATCACATAGGCATTTTACCCAAGACCACCCTTTTGCACCCATAAAAATGAATAACAAAAAAATTAACTATACCTTATAACCCCTATGATTTTAGGCCTCCTTTAAGAAATTGAATATAATCAAACAACATTCATATTAAAATAAGGTATGCCAATCTCATTCAACGAGATTCTTGTTGTGCTGCTTGAAACCAAGGCCCAATGGTATCTCTTCAAAGCCATACCAAACGTGCCTAATGATTGGGATGATGTCCCCCATCTTGGGTACTTTGATTTCCATATAACCCAATGATGCCATCATGCCATCGATGCAGCCATGGCACTGTCAACACCACATCGTGGTGCTATGCTCGATGCAGCCATAGCTCTATCAAGATAATATCGTCATGGTGCTTTGTTTGATCACAGCCATGGTGCTATCAACACCACGTTAGGGGGATACCATCGATGCAGCCATGGCACTATCAACCCTTCTCCATGGTGTTGTCATCGATCGCAGTCATGGCACTATCAAAAAAACAAAAAAATTTCCATGCTCTCATGTTAGACCTTTATCTCCATCGATTAGGATTATAGGTTGCACTAATAATGTTTCTTTGTTGGCTTGTTTGATGGTATGCCTCTGGTTTCAACCGTTTCACTATCAAATTTGATGCCTTATGTACTGTCCTCCTAAAAACCTAACATTATCTTTGGACCGCTTCCTCTTTTGCTAAAGTTATGTAGCCTTGAACATTTTGGAATAGCCACCCTTGCCTTCAATCGTTTTGAATAGCCGACATTGCCTTCTCCTACAATTAAACGTAACATGGTCAAACATATTATTATCACATCCTTTGTAAAGTATATTATAATAATATTATTATATAAAATATAATAATATGATAATAATAACATTTTAGAATAAAATAATCATAATAATATTATTATAATAATAATATTTTAGAACATTAAGATATTATTATAATAATATTTTAGAACATCATAATAATATTACTATTATATGCATAATATAATTAATGTAATTATATTAGGTAGATAATAGTATATTATTTTCTATCACAATTTCTTTGTACCTTTTGTATCCTCTTCTTGTTTTAGGTAATATTTTGGCCAGGCCTTGCTTTATTAAACACATCCCATCACCTTAGATAGTATGAAGAACATTAAACTCTATTTATAAAAATTGATTTTAATTAATCTAAGCATTAATGCCTAGATTAATTAATCATTAAATATCAAATAACTAAATCAATTAAAATAATTAACATAGACGGTCAAACATCACTATTATTACAAGCCAAAGAAAACCAATAACCTTTAATACCAAAACATTACAAGTGGGTCCCCAAGAAGCTTGGGTGGTTGTGGAAACTCCAAAACAATATGATGTATCACAACAAATATTTTTCAAATATTTATGATATAATAACACCATTAGTCATACACATCATAAATAAACACTCATGCTGGTGAGTTACATGGTTGGAAATGAAGATATAAACTTTGTGCTTAGGAAAATTATTTATTATATGATTATTAACTCCCATATTTTAGCCATGATATTCTATAAGACTAAGTAGATATTTGAAATAAATTCTTGTAGATTATGTTTAATTTATATTAGAATCATTAAATGGTCAAACTAAGCTTGTTGTCTTGAAAATTTATGCTTGAAGGCAAAACCAGTATCTATTCTATAGATAAAAAGACATCACTTTTCCCTAATTTAAAGTTTATATATATATACCTTTTAAAAGTAAAAAAATCCAATTTGGGAATCAAAAATGGGTGCCCTAGAATTAATTAACCCTTGTGGATAAAATTTGCATACACTTGAAAGATGGAAATTTAGTTAACATTTTATTTTCATGAGCACCTTATTTCTTTTTTTAGGAAAGAATAAAGTAGGAAAGGCTATCAACTAAATTTAAAGTATGTTGTTATTTTTGCAAATTGCATATGAATAATGCGTAGTTACACTGCATACCTTATAAAACATTTGATTTACTGATTTTAAATTACACATAAAACTAATTTACAATGCAATATAATAAGTTGCACAATACAACATGTATATTGGTTATCATTCAAGTCAATATAAGGTTCACAATAAATATTGCATTGCATAGATTTATGTACATTATAAATATAAGATTATTGTACATATATAACAATATTATATATTAGTACAAATATGATATAAAATCAACTTGGTTGATAATAGAGATATTTAAAGTCCCTCATGTAGCTTTGGTCAAGCAAAAGGCTAAATTATTTTTTTAATCATGATGATCCAATTTAACTTTAGAAATAGGAAAATCATTATGACTCCCTTAAACAATTTGAGTGATGTTCTATGAGAAATATTTTTGTGGTTGATTGAAAATATTGAAGTTTGTAGTTTTAGCATCAAATTAGATGGATTACAATTCAATATTATTGAAAAGTGCTTTAATAGTTATTAGATATCTTTCGAAGTAACTTGTTTTTGTTAGTTTTAATTATAGGCTATTTTAATTTGCTTTATTTATTTTCAGTTGAGATGAATTCAAATGTATCTTGATACTATGAATATTCTAATTAAAAGCATTGAAAATAAATATGAATATTATTGATAGTTTACAGTAGGCTTTATTCAAAATTTGATGAGATTGTCTTGATATCTTACTCTAATAGTGAATATTTTTGTCAAATATGATGTATTAAAATTTTTTTTCATATTTTTTGATGGGTATCATGAAAATTAGGTAGCCCCCATCCTCAAAGAGAAACCTTTAACCCAATACCTTAAACCAAACCTAAAACTTTTAACCCTAACTCATCATGAGGATGAATAAATTTAAGACACTCTATATCTGGTCTTTACAATGTGGTGATCACTTTGATTTTGTGAATGATTTCTAAGGATGATCAAAATGGGACATCCATATAGGTAATTATACGAGCAATACGGTGGTGTACGTTGTGTGAAATTATCAAATAAATGGGTCTTGATGGGAAAAGTATATCTTCAAGATAGGATTTTTTGGTTAGAGAGAATTCTTGATGGGATATATGGTATTCCATTATAATATTCCATAGTGATTTGAAATGGGAAATATCATTGCATTATTTGCAATGTCATCAAGGAATTCATGATCATATCTAGGTTAATGACATGACCTCAATTTCCCATGCTGCTAGATGTCAATCTAGATGTATGGTCTCTAGTTAAGCACCATATAATTCATACTTTAATCCTTGAATGTTTGGAAACATATGAGCTAGACTATAACTCAGGGTTCCACTTAACATGCTAAGGAAGGGATTTATGCATCCATCCTCTAGGTTTTATGGGCCCTAGAGGATAACCCACTCCATGATTCTTGATTCATAGAAGAAAATGGGTGAGAGATAAGATCACTAATGGCACTTTCTATGGGACCCAATCAATCTTGTACACCTGGGAGGTCGACTATAGTGGTTCATTTAAAAAATGTGGTATTAAATTCTATGTACTAATTACTCATGGGTACAAAATAAAATCTTGAGAACAATTAAAAAATTACCCTTATTGACTATCATGATAGTTGTCTAACCTTTAGGTGAGTTTCAACATTACAACCAATGTGTATTTAAATGGGTTGTCATAATTGGTATCTGAGCATTACAGTAAGGAAAAGGTCCCATTCATACTTGAAGGGAGAGGAGATTAAATAAAATAGATGACCAATCCAATATGGAAAAAGCTTAGCCTCAACGGTTCAATAAATGTAAGAGCAAATGAGATGACAAAAGGAAGAGATAGAACAATAGTGTGAGATAATGAATAAGTAGCAAAAGATGATAGAGACCTTGACAAAAAAAATTAAGGTCAAAAGTATTGAAACCAAACTTGAGAGGATTCTTGAGAGAAGCCCTACCAAAACAATAGGGTTTGGTAAGACTTGAGTTAGGGTAGAACTAGTCCAAGTTATGAAAAAGGTTACTGTCTCAAAATTTAATGGGAAATATGGGGATGGACTAAAAGATGGCTAAATTAAATAGAGACTTATTTTTATATGAAGTATCTATCCTCATAATCCTAAATTGCTTAGGCAACCATACACTTAGTTGATGAAGGTTTAGAATGGTGGAAAACCTACAGTCAAGGAAACAAAATTAAAGCTTATAACTTAAAATAAGATAATTTTGTTGAAGAATTTAATAAAATATTCCTAACTAAACAGTTCTATGTTGAAAATTTTGAATAATTCTCTAGTTTTCAACATGGATCTATGATGATTGAAAATATTACCAAAGGTTTATCAAGTTACTCAAATATATTTCAAAATATGATTACAATGAGGAACTGAAGGTACAAAAATTTATTTTAGGGGTACATCCCAAAATTAGAACCATCATAAACCTACTCAATCCAAAAAACTTGCAAAAATCTTATGATTTGACATGGCAAGAAAAGAAAAATTAGAAAATTAAAAGGACTTATTGTAACTATCAAAAAAAAATTTGAAAAAGATAGGGAAAAGCTTAGGAAATGAAATATTCATGTATTTATAGGATGGTATCAAAATAAAAATTTCAAAGAGGGTGATAAGAAAAGTCCCAAAATTGAAAATAAAAATAAAACTTTCACAGAAAAAAATAGTAAGGGTCATCCAAGAAAGGTTAACTAGAGGCCTACACACTAGAATATTCAACCTACACCAAAGAACAAGGGAACAAAAAACAAAACAAAAAATAAGGATCCTAAGCTATGATGTTTTGTATGTGAGGGAACTCATTATGTGAACAAAATCCCGTAGAGAGTTGATCAAAAGAAATTCTTGAAGAGCAGCCACCCAAAATTTATGCTACCATAAGTAATCTCAGTCTAGATGGCCAAGCTACACCATTTTTTCTAAATGGTTAATTGTTTGATAAAAATGTAAATATTTTGTTTGATAGTGGTGTTGCATTTAGTTTATTTCTTTAAATTCATACAAGGATATACCAGTAAGACTAGGATTTTTGGCAAATGGATGGAATTTTGAGTGGAAGGACACACCTTCCCCTTATTTTCTATTCACAAAGACTTGCATAGGAAATGCTAAAGTAATAATGCATAAACGTATTATAATAAAATAATGTAGTAGAACTATATACAGATGAATAGTGAAGGATGAATTTTATAGATGCACATGAAAATAGTGTCGCTTAAGGAGGGCAGATCCCCACATTAAAGGTACACTGTGAAGGTAGATGAAAAGAATAAATTGCAAGGATGATAAGATGATTCTTAAATAAAAAACCCATATGATATTTATAATAAGTTCTTCACTTGGAACTACATAGCCGACACACTATGTTTGGTGTGTAGAATGACTCCCCTCTTCGAAAAGCTTTGTCCTTAAAGCTAGAAATGTCTAGAAAATACTTTTAGATTCCCAGGTAACATCTTCTTCAGGTAAGTCCTACCACTTGATGAGAAAATCTTAGATGTGATGAGATCTTAGTCTATGTGTTCTTTTTTGTACCACTACTTCTGTTTGGAGGTATATACGCCCCTCTTCATACAACACTGGTAATTCCAACTGAGATTGTACTTTCTAGCCAATCACATTTTTGAGAAATGAAACATGAAACACTAGGTGTATGCATGATTATTGAGGTAACTCTAGTGTTAGTCTTACAATGGCACTAAGAGGGGGGGTGAATCAGTGTAGTTCTTTAAACTTGAATTTACAGCTCTTAAAACTGAAATAAAGAAACGTTAAAACCAGATAAAGCAAGTATCACAAGAGAACATCTCACAACACAAGATTTTTAACGAGGTTCACCAAATTGGCTACTCCTCAAGAATGACTTCTTGGACTACCATCCAAATCCAGCCTTTGCAAAGCATCAACTTTACAATCAATTTACCAGCACCAACTGGAAGGAGCACCAACCCCTGATTTATCTTCACCAACAGAAAGGAGCACCAACCCCTGATGCCAAGCTACAACCTGGACTTCAATTTGAATCTATAAGTTTGTTTGTAAGATACCTTCACTTTTGCAAGACCCTGACTGGTCTACTTCACCTTTGTGCTCTCTACGCACTCTGCTCTCTCTGCGTAATCACTTCGCACACTCTGCTTCATTACAGCTCCACTTTGCGTTCATCTTCACCCTTTGCACTCTCTACTCCTTCTGCTTTCTCTATGCAATCACAGACGCACTTAGGACAATTCGACATGACTCTTCGCTCACTTTGCACACTTTGCCATCATCTCGCCACTTCTGCGCTATCTACGCTCTTACGACCACATCTCACACTTTGACTCGCATTCGACAACTTCTTCAACACTTTTCAATTCTCCAAACAACCCTCCTTTTATAACAACATTTTCATGATGAAATCCTAATCTTAGTCGGCTGTAAAACCCTGATCTTAGTCGACTGCAAACCCTAATCTTAGTCGACTGCAAACCCTAATTTTAGTCGGTTGTTCATCGGTCTTCGTCGGCTTCAACTTAACCATGAGAAAACAACATGTCACGATATCGTGACACTATTTTCTCTCTCCTCTTTCTCTTTGCGTTGGCCCGCAAAAATACAACATGTCACGATATCGTGACACTTTTACCTCCTTGCTTCTCTTCTTGGCTTGTACCCGTGAAAATTTAGCATGTCATGATATCGTGACACTTTCGCCTTCGTACTCTTTCCTCTTTACTTTTGTCGTGATATCATGACACTTCTGCCTTCTTACTTTCTCTCTCCTCCTTTAGTCATGAAAATGCAACATGTCACGATATCGCTACACTTTCTCTCCTTTGCTCTTTCTCTTGCCTTTGGGTCATGAAAACCTGACATGTCGTGATATCGTGACACTTTTTCTCCTTAGCTCTTTCTCTTGCCTTCGGGTCATGAAAACCCGACATGTCATGATATCGTGACACTTTTTCTCCTTAGCTCTTTCTCTTGCCTTCGGGTCATGAAAACTTGACATGTCACGATATCGTGACACTTTTTCTCTAGGACTCTCTCTCTTGCAATATGTCATGAAATCATGACACTTTTTCTTTTGGACAATCTCTCCTACAATATGTCACGAAATCATGACACTTTTTCATCCGTACAATCTCTCTTGCAATATGTCGCGAAATCGTGACACTTTTTTTTTAATTTCTTGTATTTAATTTTTCTTTGACTCTCTCTTGCACTATGTCATGAAATCGTGACACTTTTTCGTCCGTACAATCTTTCTTGCCATATGTCATGAAATCGTGACACTTTTTCTTTCGGACTCTCTCTCCTACACTATGTTGTGAAATCGTGACACATTTTTGTCTGTACAATCTCTCTTGTAATATGTCATGAAATCGTGACACTTTTTCTTTCGGACAATCTCTCTTGCAATATGTCATGAAATCGCGACACTTTTTCTTTCGTACTATCTCTCTTGCAATATGTCGCAAAATCATGACACTTTTTCTACTTGACTTTCTTTCTTCCAATATGTCATGAAATCATGACAGTTTTGCTTGCTTGTGCTTTCTCTCCGAACATGTCATGAAATCGTGACAGTTTTTCTCCTTGCCTTTCTCTCTGAACATGTCACGAAATCATGACAGTTTTGCTTCTTCCTTTCTCTCCGAACATGTCACGAAATCATGACAGTTTTGCTTGCTTACGCTTTCTCTCCGAACATGTCACGAAATCATGACAGTTTTGCTTTCTTCCCAACATGTCGCGAAATCGCGATAGTTTTTCCACTTGCCTTTTTCTCTTCCAACATGTCGCGAAATCGCGATAGTTTTTCCTGCTTCTTTTCTCTCTTCCAACATGTCACGAAATCGTGACAGTTTTTTTCACTTGCCTTTTTCTCTCCCAACATGTCGCGAAATCGTGATAGTTTTTCCAACTTTTTCTCTCTCCTCCAACATGTCGCGAAATCATGACAGTTTTTCTTGCCTGTTGTATATGTCGTGATATCGCGACACTTTTCTTACTTGTATTTTTCTTTGATCTTTTGCAAATGGGCCACTATGGTCTTCTTGGAAACTCACTGTCCATACTCTGAATAACCTTTGAACTCCTGTCTTCTGCATCTGAATAGCTTTTGAACTTCCTGTCCACTGCATCAATAGATCTATCTGACTGTGTTGACAACAATGACAATACTGTTGCTGCACCTTGCTCAACAATCTGCCCCTTTGGAATTGTTGGCAACACATGTGCAATTTCTTGTAATTCTTCTCCCCCTTTGACAATAATACCAAAGGGCTACTGCAGACTCCCCCTGAGTCCATGCACAACATTCTCAAGTAAAATTGATTATACTTAGCAAAAATCATGAACATGAGCAACAAGATAATCAAATACTTAGATGCTCCCCCTGAGAATGTGATCCCTGTAGCTAGTCAATCTTTGGGAAGTGTGACCACTCCCAATTTGTTGTGAAGGTACTCAAAAACTTCCTTGGGCAATGGTTTTGTGAAAATATCTGCTACTTGCTCTGTAGTTGGAACAAAATCCAACTTAACCTCACCTTCTGCAACTTTCTCCTTCAAGAAGTGATATCTGATAGCGATGTGTTTTGTGCGTGAATGCATAACTAGATTCTTGGAGATGTTAATGGCACTGGTGTTATCACACTTAACTGATATTGGTTCACTGAAGCAGATACCAAGATATTTTAGGGTTTGTTTCATCCACAATACCTGCGTACAACATGTTGTCACTGCAATATATTCTACCTCTACTGTTGATAAAGAAACTGACTCTTGCTTCTTACTGTGCCATGCAACCAATCTGTCTCCAAGATAGAATGCACCTCCACTGGTACTCTTTCTATCATCGACACATCCTGCCCAATCTGCATCTGAATATGAAATAAGGGTGAAGTCTTTACCTTTCGGATACCATAACCCATACTCCATAGTACCCTTGATATTATAGAAGACTCTGTCTCTCTGCTGCACTGACTGGTGGACCTCTCTCCACTTGAAGAATCCTCACTCAGATCTATCTTCAACTGTGTTGGCTGCTGGATGTCTATCCATTGAGACTCTGTCCTCTGTACTCTGTCACCTCCAAAGCTCTGTTAATGGGCTTATTAAGAACCTGCTCAATAGGCTCACACAGAACCTGCTTAACAAGCTCACATAGAACTTGTCCAATGCTGAATAACAAGCTCACACAAAACCTGTCCAAATCTGCTCCAACAAGCTCACTAAGAACTTGCCCAAATGTGCTCTAGCAAGCCCACCAAGAACTTGCCCAAATCTGGTCTAGCAAGCTCACCAAGAACTTGCCCAAATCTTCTCTAGCAATCTCACCAAGAACTTGCCCAAATCTGCTCTAGAAATCTGTCCCAACACTGTCCTCAAATCTGTCCCAGCATTGTCCTCAAATATTTCCCAAAGGCCTTCTTCAAAGGCTCAATCAATCATGCTCAAGTAGTACTCAAAATGAACTCAACAATGAATGACAGTCTCAAATCAAATCCACTTCATAGAAGCATAAAGAGAATTGTTAGAGACTTAATATCTTCTATTCTCAAATCTCAATCTCAACTCAAATCAAGGAAAGTTTATTTTATGGAACTTGAACAACCACATGCATCCAATCACTTGACTAGGCTCAATCAACTCTACTCAACCAATCACCTCAATGAACAACTCTTTATCACAAACCCTAGTCGAAGCATGTATCAACCAACTCAAACTATTTTTCTCTAACTCAAGTTCAAGTTCTTTGCACAACCAATGGGCTTCAACAACAATGCTTATAAAATATTCTTCACATAACAATGATACTCATGTTCTTATCAAACCCTAACTCAGGTTTTTCACACAACTAATGGCTTCAACAACAATGCTTATAAAATAAGGTTTAATAACAACTCTCAAACCAGAAAACCTTGAAGCATTAAACCAATCACTTTCGAAAAAGAAACCACAATCAATCCTTTTTACTCCTGTCACATGAGTCTCCTTGGGATTAGCCTGAAATCGTGCTACCATGCATACTATGCTCGGGGTGCCTGTTTCAAGCCATATATCTTCAACTTACAAACCAGGTTGGGATCATCACCAAGCTGGAAACCATCTGGCTGCTCAATAAAAACCTCTTCTTCAATCTTCCCATTCAAAAATGCTAATTTCACATCTGTCAAAAAAATTGTCAAGTGACTCACACTTGTACCAACTTTTGTCCAATACTGTACCGACACTGCAATTTTACTGTCAACTCTGTGCAAGTATCAAACACAGTACCACAACACCAACCAAATCCCTTTTTACATTTTCAACTTGGTCTATGTTTTCTACAGTCACCGCTGGTCACACCTTACTTTCAACTGTTCGAATCAAGAGACAATATTTTGTTTAAACACTTCACGGCCAACTATAGTGCACCTTACTAAAACTCATACTTCTGGACCTCGGATAGGTATGATTCACAAGGCAAAGTTGCTCATCTTGATGAGCTAAACATGAATCAATAATCAGACTTCAATATTTTTCACCACAGCGTCATACTAGATCTAACAATCTTCACACCAATGTGTAGTTCAAATACCCACTGCTTTTATCAAAACACAATATACGGCTAGAGCAACATTCTTTCACTAACCAAATTATCTGAACTGTTATAATCCTTAACTTTGGACAGTGGCAGTAAGAACCATCACCAGTACAACAATGACATATAGCAATACTACAAATAATGAGAACTCTCAATTTAATCACCACCCTTCACGACACTTCCACAAACAACTACATGAACTGAAAACACGCTTCGACAACTATACGACAACTCCCCCTAACTACTTGCCTTTCATCCTCAGAAACCCAAACAAATACATAGGAGCATTAAAGTAAAACTTTAAGATTGCTCCCCCTAAGGATGTGCTACCTGGAGTTGCTTAGTGCAATAGAGGAGTAGTCTCCTTCAGTCCAAGGAGACACGATTTCCTTTCTTCTATCTTTCTCCAAACTTTCTTGAACTCGGGCTTGGATTTTTCAGCTGCATCCCTGTTTTGCACCTTTTCGTGAACTCGAACATTTCTCTTGTGTGGTTGTCTCTTGTGCATCCTTGATGAATGATTATTTTCCTTTCTTTTATGTACATGATTTATTCCATGTCTGTGTTGCGTTCTTTGCGTCTGGTGAAATCTACTGTTTTGCCTTAGATAAGATACAAAAGTGTTTGGACAAAACCTTGCTATGTGCCCATGACCATTACATTGAAAACATTGTACATAGTGTTTACTCAGAAACGCAGATGTATTTCTACCATCATAACTCTTTGATTTATTATTCAATCCACAATAAGTTGCCTTGTGACCATACTGGTTGCATCTGAAACAATAGCCATTAAAAGTATTATTATGAATAGAGTGAGAGTGATAGAACCTCTTTTGTTGTGGCTGCTTTCTTGTAGATCTCCTTTGATATTTTCTTCCTTTTGAAGATTCAACTTCAAACTTTTCTTGCTTCGATCCTTCAACAGTGAACTTCTTCTTCTCTACTGAGTTGGAAGATGAAGGTTGTTCAACTTCATATCCAAGACCATGCTTATCCATGGAGCTTCTTTGTTGGCTTATCATTTTATCTAGCAACTCTGTGCTCTTCTCGAATTTGAGATTTGTATTGGCCTCTTCTAGTTGTTTCTTCAATAAAACAATCTCTTCCTCTTGTTTGCAGCAACCAATCTCTTTCTCATTGATCTGTGACCTGAGAGTTTCTTCAATCCTTTTGAAATCTTCCACCTGTACTTTCAACCTGGTTATTATTTCATTTGCATCCTCAAGCTTTCTTGAGATTTCCTTATTCCTTTTTCTTTCTCTCTTCAATTCATCCAGAACTGCAATTAGTTCCTCTTTCAAATTTATTTCTGCATCAATTTCTTCTTCATCACATTTCTGTTCTTTTTTTGTTTCTCTTTTAGAATCATCCTCTAGGACTTCATTAACTTTCAGCATATATACCTCTATGTTCTCATCGTTATTCAACTTTAAAGCTTCGACCTGAGCTTGATGTGTTTGTAACTTGACCTCCTTGATCTCATCGTCTCCTTCATGAATACTCCTCAGTTTGTCCCATATTTCTTTTGTCGTTTTACAACTCTTGATCTTTACCAGTTCATTGTCTACTAATCCACACCTGATAGCATTCCTTGCTTTTGAGTCATTTTCAAACAGATTCTTACCGACAACATCGGTTGGAGGAGTGATGGGTATTGTGTATTCATTGTTTACTGAATCCCAGATGTCGTATCCCAAAGCACAAAGATATGTCTGCATCCTGAATCTCCAGACCGCGTAATTAGTTTCGTCAAATAGAGGTGCTTTGTTTGAAGAGAAGTCTTCAACCTTTTCTAGTTCAATTATCTCTTCTACAGGAACTGAAACTGACTGAGATGCCCTTTTGAAGGAGGATCTATTCTTCTTACCCATTGCTTACTAATCCAAGATCAACCCTGGCTGATTTAGCCTGAGAAGGGAACTTGGCTCTGATACCAATTGTTAGTCTTACAATGGCACTGAGAGGGGGGGTGAATCAGTGTAGTTCTTTAAACTTGAATTTACAGCTCTTAAAACTGAAATAAAGAAACCTTAAAACCAGATAAAGCAAGTATCACAAGAGAACATCACACAACACAAGATTTTTAATGAGGTTCACCAAATTGGCTACTCCTCAAGAATGACTGCTTGGACTACCATCCAAATCCAGCCTTTGCAAAGCATCAACTTTACAATCAATTTACCAGCACCAACTGGAAGGAGCACCAACCCCTAATTTATCTGCACCAACAGAAAGGAGCACCAACCCCTGATGCCAAGCTGCAACCTGGACTTCAATTTGAATCTATAAGTTTGTTTGTAAGATACCTTCACTTTTGCAAGACCCTGACTGGTCTACTTCACCTTTGCACTCTCTGTGCACTCTGCTCTCTCTATGCAATCACTTCGCACACTCTACTTCGTTATAGCTCCACTTTGCGTTCGTCTTCACCCTTTGCACTCTCTACTCCTTCTTTCTCTGTGCAATCATAGACGCACTTAGGACAATTCGACATGACTCTTCGCTCACTTTGCGCACTTCGCCATCATCTCGCCGCTTCTGCGCTATCTACGCTCTTACGGCCACATCTCACACTTCGACTCGCATTCGACAACTTCTTCAACACTTTTCAATTCTCCAAACAACCCTCCTTTTATAACAACATTTTCATGATGAAATCCTAATCTTAGTCGACTGTAAAACCTTGATCTTAGTCAGCTACAAACCCTAATCTTAGTCGGCTACAAACCCTAATTTTAGTCGATTGTTCATCGGTCTTCGTCGGCTTCAACTTAACCATGAGAAAACAACATGTCACGATATCGTGACACTATTTTCTCTCTCCTCTTTCTCTTTGCTTTGGCCCATGAAAATACATGTCACGATATCATGACACTTTTGCCTCCTTGCTTCTCTTCTTGGCTTGTACCCATGAAAATTCAGCATGTCATGATATCACGACACTTTCACCTTCTTACTCTTTCCTCTTTACTTTTGTCGCGATATCGTGACACTTCTACCTTCTTACTTTCTCTCCTCCTTTAGTCATGAAAATGCGACATGTCACGATATCGCTACACTTTCTCTCCTTTGCTCTTTCTCTTGCCTTGGGTCAAAAATGTCACGATATCGCGACACTTTTCTCCTTAGCTCTTTCTCTTGCCTTTGGGTCAAACCCGACATGTCATGATATCACGACACTTTTTCTCCTTAGCTCTTTCTCTTGCCTTCGGTCATGAAAACCCGACATGTCGTGATATCACGACACTTTTTCTCTAGGACTCTCTCTCTTGCAATATGTCATGAAATCGTGACACTTTTTCTTTCGACAATCTCTCCTGCAATATGTCACAAAATCGTGACACTTTTTCGTCCATACAATCTCTCTTGCAATATGTCATGAAATCATGACACTTTTTCTTTCGTACAATCTTTCTTGCCATATGTCGTGAAATCGTGACACTTTTTCGTCCGTATAATATTTCTTGCCATATGTCATGAAATCGTGACACTTTTCTTTACTCTCTCTCTCACTATGTCCTTTTCATATGTCAAATACTTTTTTTCTTCAATATGTCATGAAATCGTGACACCTTTTCTACTTGACTTTCTTTCTTCCAATATGTCATGAAATCGTGACAGTTTTGCTTGCTTGTGCTTTCTCTCCGAACATGTCACGAAATCATGACAGTTTTGCTCGCTTGCGCTTTCTCTCCGAACATGTCACGAAATCATGACAGTTTTTCCTTGCGCTTTCTCTCCAAACATGTCACGAAATCGTGACAGTTTTGCTTTCTCTCCGAACATGTCACGAAATCATGACAGTTTTGCTTTCTTCCCAACATGTCACGAAATCGCGATAGTTTTTCCACTTGCCTTTTTCTCTGCCAACATGTCACGAAATCGCGACAGTTTTTCCTGCTTCTTCTCTCTCTTCCAACATGTCGCGAAATCGTGACAGTTTTTCCACTTGCCTTTTTCTCTGCCAACATGTCGCGAAATCGTGACAGTTTTTCCTACTTTCTTCTCTCTCCTCCAACATGTCGCGAAATCGCGACAATTTTTCTTGCCTGTTGTATATGTCGCGATATCGCGACACTTTTCTTACTTGTCTTTTTCTTTGATCTTTTGCAAATGGGCCACTATGGTCTTCTTGGAAACTCACTGTCCATACTTCGAATAACCTTTGAACTCCTGTCTTCTGCATCTGAATAGCTTTTGAACTTCCTGTCCACTGAAACACCAGATCTATCTGACTGTGTTGACAACAATGACAATACTCTTGCTGCACCTTGCTCAACATCTAGTTGATATGCCACTTTCCCAATGCGACGCACAATTTGATAAGGACCATAAAATAATGGGTCCAGCTTTTGACTTGATTTTATCCTTAGAGACAATTGTCTATAGGGATGTAAATGTAAGAACACCATATCACCCATATTAAAGCTCTTTTGAAATGATGCATGTCTTGTTGCTGCTTCATATGATTATGTGCTTGCACCAAATTATCTTTTAGAATAGTGAGCATTTATTGTCGCTACTGAAGCCAATCATCTACTTGATCCACTTGGGATTCTGGTACATAATCCACTACTTTTGGTGGATTAGTACCATATAATGCTTCAAAAGGAGACATCTTGATGGAATCATGGTAAGAATAATTGTACCACCATTTTGCCAATGAGAGCCACTGACTCCATTGATATTTTTTATCTTAAACAAAGCATCTGAGGTAGGTACCCAAACATTTGTTAACTACCTCTGTTTGACCATATGTTTTTGGATGGTATATAGAAGACATATTTAATTTTTTACCTATAAGTTGAAATAATTCTCTCCAAAAATTGCTAGTAAATATGGGATCATGATCACTTACAATATTTTTGGGCATTCCATGTAATTTAAAAATTGAATCCATAAATACCTTGGCCACTTTGCTTGCTGAAAATGAATGTTGTAAAGTTTGAAAGTGAGCATATTTGGAAAGGCAATCAACGACCACAAATATTACCATTTTAACTTTTGACTTAGGAAGTCCTTCAATAAAATCCATTTCCCACTGACGATCTATAATATGTAAAGGTTGAAGAAACCATGGTGACTTGGTTGTTTCTCCCTTATTGCATTGGCACACTTCAAACACTGCTACCCATTGCTTGACCTCTACTTTTAACCCTTTCCAACAAAAGGATTGTTTAAATCGCATGTAAGTTTTCAAAAGTCCTAAATGTCCTGCTGATGGAAAATAATGTGACTCCTCTAGAATCTGTGATTTGATTGTTGAATTATGGGGAATATAAATGTGGTTCTTATTGAGCAGTATTTTGTCATCATATGAGAAAATAGGGTTCTTAGATGAACCCATAGATAATTCTTGAATTAATTGAGTTGTTTCACCATTGGACAACCATTCTTCTTGTAACTGAGAAACCCATTGAGAACATGGTCTTGAAATGGAATTAATGACTACTTCATCTTCATATTTTTTGGATAATGCATCAGTTGCCACATTTTATTTTCCTTTCTTATTCAATTACAAAATCATATCCCAACAATTTGGTCAACCACTTATTTTTTTCAGGATAAGAAAACCTTTGTTCTAGAAAATGCTTGAGACTATTGTGGTCTATTTTTATAATAAAATAGCTATTGATTAAATAGTGCCTCCATTTCTCTACTATGTTTAGAATAGCCAACATTTATTTTTCATATGTGGATCTACCCAGATTCTTCCCTAAAATTTGTTTACTTTCAAATGCTAAGGGATGACCCTCCTGTATTAATACTACTTCAATACACATTCCTGAGGCATCACATTCAATGACAAATGGTTTTGAAAATATGGAGTGGCAAAAACTAGATTCGTACACATTGCTTCCTTGAGAGTCTCAAAAGCTCGAGTAGCTACCTCGAACCAATGAAAAGTATCCTTCTTGATGAGCATTGTAAGAGGACCCACAATTTTACCATAGTTACACACAAATTTGCTATAATAGCCAGTGATACCCAAAAACCATGAAGTTCTTGATGGTTTTGGGTAAAGGACAATCCCGAATTGCCTTAATCTTATTGGGATCCACTTTAACACCATCTTGAGATACTATGTGACCAATGTACTCAACCTCTTGTACACCAAAGGAGCATTTACATCATTTGACAAATAATTTTTCCTTATGTAGGATGTGAAGAACTCTTCCCACATGTGATAAATGATCCTTCCAAAATCTACTATAAATGAGTATGTCATTGAAGAATACTAGGAAAAATTTACGAAGGAAATGATGAAACACCTAGTTCATGAGACTTTAGAATGTAGATGGGACATTAGTGAGACCAAAGGGCATGACCAAGAATTCATAATGACCTTCATGAGTTTGAAAAGCTATTTTGGGAATATCCTCTTCCCTAACTCATATTTGGTGAAACCTTGAACGTAAGTCTAATTTGGTAAAGAATTTGGCACCATGTAGTTCATCTAGTAAATCATTAATGACGGGAATAGGAAACTTATCTTTGATTGTGATTTTTTTGAGAGGACAAAATCTGGACACATACGCCAAGAATTGTCTTTTTGATGAGCCAAAATTACTGGTGAGGAGTAAGGACTTGTACTATGATGGTTGACACCATGTTCTAATATTTCTTGGACAATATTTTAATTTTTGTTTTTTGGGATTTGGGATATCGATAAGGAAAACCATTAGATTGAAGAATTCCAGGTACTAGGTGTATGGCATGGTCATGAGATCTTTTGGGTGGTAATCCTTTTGGTTCTTGAAATACCTCCTCATATTTAGCCACAATGTTTTTGAGATCTTCTTCTTTGATTTTTGGCATATCTTGTTCTAATTTTTCAATGCAATTGATTCGGGCTATGAATCCCCCACCATATTTTCTTAATATATTTTCCATTATATTTGAAATTACAATTTTTTATGGAGGTATGAGTAGTCCTTGAATATAAATGGTCTTCCCATTGTATTTTCATTCGACAAAGTGATGTATGTGATTAAAACACACTATTGTTTTCAATTGTTCCATCCATGCAACTCCCAAAATAACTTCTAAATTTCCCAATTCCATAACAAAAATAGGACCTTGCCAAATTTACATACCCATTTGTAATGATATTGAAGATGTCTTACCTAAGCATTGAGAAATTTCCCTACTTACTGTTCTGACTTGAAATTTGTCTTGACGAGATGAGTAGATGTGCAAATTTAATGCTTTTGCAAGTTTTACATCAATAAAATTGTGAGTACTTCCTGAATCAATTAATACTGTTACCTTCTTTTTCTGAATGAACCCTACCACATTGATTTTATGGTGATAGTATAACCCCATAAGAGCATGTACTGAAATGGTCATGGTATCTTCTTTAGCTATAACCTCCTCATGTTCACTTTGGTCATCAACTGTGGGATCCTCAAGTGCGTTGTACTCCTCTGTTTCCTCATCTTCATTGTCTGCATATTCAATCTGAAATTTTTATCATGGTATACATGCTTGATATTTTGGATGATGATTGCGATATTTTTTAGCAGAAGCACTGTGATGGTTGATCATTTATGCAAAAAAAGGTATTGCGGAATTGAGGTCACCCATATGAATCACATCGTGTGGATGGTCCTATTTGCACCTTTGTCTCTACAAAATTGGCCACATTTATACACTCATATAGCTTGGATGGATTTTGTAAGTCCACTTCAACTTTAATATTTGCTTTCAATCCATTTTAAAAATCCACTACCACCACATCCTATTATAGATCTTGTGCATAGTGAAGCATACTGGTTAATTCTGACATATAGTCCCCTACTAATCCTATCTGCTTAAGTGACAACAACCATACTGTATATGACCCTGTAGGACCTTTATCAAATCTATGAAGAAAGGCTCATTTAAAATTATCCCAAAAGAAATCCTGATTGTCATTATGATGTTTGTATCATGTAAACCATTGATAAGATTCGATGCCTAATTTGGTTTTTGTAAAAGAGATGTTTTCCTCATGCTTGAATTTTTAGAACTCTAATATGCCTTCCATTTTGGATAACCACCCATGCAGATCCTAACCTTAAAATGTAGACATGCCAATACATGGATAATTGGCTCCAGTATGACCTCTTTGTTGGTAGTGAACGTGGTTCCTATATTGTTCCTAGTTATGTTATCATCGTTGGTTATTATTTTGCTAAGGTCTGTTAGAACACCTTTGTTTCTCAAAAAAATATTTGTTACCCATATTCTCATTATTTTTGTGATTGTTGAGATTTGGAGAATGACTATTATGACCTATGTGATGGGTATAGTCATCATAGTGAATGTCAGTACTCCAGTGGTTTCTACTATAAGTATTTATTTGGGGTTGTTTATTGAATTCTTGGTTGAAGCTAGTAGTCATAAGCTTAATGCTTTCTACTAGTTCGAGTAACACTTCATCAGTGACCTTGGGATGACCATTTTCTACTTGAGTGAGGTTCTCTTGTGAGGATTTTGGAGAGGTATTGGATGCCATTGTGTTGAGTAATGGATGACCTGGATTATAAATACCAATATTGAAAGGAGAAGGAGAATTTTTTGTACCTTTATTTCAACGAGGTCTTCTTGCATCTGAGTGCTCTTTTTTGGGAGTCTCCAAGCTGGATAGTTGATCGTTCGATCTTTTGATCCACTTTCTATTCATGCACTTTTTAGCATAACTTGCTTAGGCACTATTGACATTCACTTTACGAAAAAATATATTGTTGAATTACCCAAAAAAATTGGTTTATTTTCTGCCCACTAGTCGCTCCAACTGCGACGTGGATTTGAATTTTGGCTCACCTACTTGACAAAAACTTTTAACAACTTTTCAACAACTTTTATAGCAACTTTTTGTAATTTTTTCGAAGACAATTTTCTTGACAAGTGTTTGATAGCTTTCTTAATGACTTGACATGAGGACCAAATAACGCTTTTCTCGACTATTAGACACAAGTGGGAATACGAAATGAGGACACGCAAAACCTGACATGACATGGACATGAATGGAGGGGACACTTAAACCAAGGGATAGTGGGACGTGGCACAACCAAGAGATAACAAAATACTTAACCCAAGGGATGAAGAAGACACTAGGAATTGAATGGATGGAACACGTGAACAGAGGACGAACACTATGAAATGAATGAAGGGGACACATGAGCAAGAAGATAATAGAGGGGACATGCAAATGGAGGGGACACATGGGTAGGAAGATAATGAATAGGATTGGACGACCAATAAGTTGGCTTGCACAGGAGGTGATCCATGTGGCCCAAATCCACAACTCAAACTTAGACCTTTTTTGCTTATAAACCCTCAATTGTTGAATCCTTCCCAAATATGGGATATATTATCTACACGATTGACTAAATTAAATTTAATAATTTAAACCTTACAAAAATGTGATTAATTTTTTATTTATTTCAAAAATAATTTCCATGGATGTTTCATCACCTTTGGACTTTGCAACTCCCTGTGTGTTAGAAGGAAGAGCAATTGTCTCTGCACACATTTGATTCTTGTTGATATCCTTCCTGGTAAAGGTTCATTCACTACTTGGTAAAGTTTTATTCACTACCTGGTAAAGGTTTATTCACATTTTGAATACATGCTTTGAGAACTTCTCTCGCACGCCTCTATGTTGCGCTCTTCGAATATGGTTTTAGCTTGAACCTGAAACTACCAATTGTATTGTGACCTATGAGTGTCCTTACGCGTGTGTGACAGTGAACGCCTTGGCTACCAAATGGAATCGAACCAATATTAGACCACATGGAAGGACACACCTTCATCTTCTTTGTTATTCATGGAGACTTATACAGGAAATACCAAAGTAATAACACATAAATGTATTATAATAAAATAATGCAATAGAACTATATACAAATGAATAGCGAAGGATTAATTTTATAGATGCACATGACAACAATGTCACTTGAGGAGGGCATATCCCCACCTTAAATGCACACTGCAAATGCAGATGAAAAGAATAATTATAAGGATGATAAGATGATTCTTAAATCAAAAACCCATATGATATTTATAATAAATTCTTCACTTGCAACTACACATTCAACACACTATGTTTGGTGTGTAGCACTGAGTATAGGTCAGTGTAAACCTTTTCTATCAACCAATGTCATTTTGACACCCACATATCCCTACCTAAGGGAATAAAAAAATGGCATATGTATATAGCCTCCTTACATTCTTTTGATATTATAATTGGAATGGATTAGTTGAAATAACACAAGGCCCACACCGATTTTCAAGAAATATGGGTAGAATTCACTGAAGGATCTAATCAACATGTAAAGATCCATTGTGATTGGGATAATTTTTGACCACACTTTTCTTTCGTATTCCAAATCAATAAGGTGATTATAAGATACGAGGTAATTTATATAATCAAAATAAACAAACATGAAGAGAATTCAAGCAATGGAAAACTTTTCAAGAAGTACCCGATACTGGAAGAGTCGAAGGATATTTTTCTAAAATATCTACTTGGGCTTCCCCCTCAATGATATTTTGACTTATCTATTAAACTCATACAAATATTTGAACATATTTCTAGATACCCTATCAAATGACTCAGATTTAATTACATGAATTAAAAGTACAACTTTAGGATTTGCTAAAAAAGGGTTTGATTAAACCAAGTGTGTCACCTTGGGGAGCTTCATGTTGTTTGTGAAAAACAAGGATGGATTCTTAAGGCTATATATTGATTACAGAATGCTCAATAAGGTAACCATTAAAAATAGATACTCCTTGCCAAGAATTGATGATTTTTTTTATCAACTAAAAGGAGCTTCTATCTTTTAAGAAATTTATTTAATATCAGGTTACCATAAGTTGAGCATGATGGAATAAGACACTCACAAGACAAATTTTAGAACAAGATATGGGTATTAAAAATTCATAGTTTTACCTTTTGGGTTAACTAATGCCCTAAAAACATTTATGAACCTCATGTATAGTATCTTTCATGAACAACTCAATCATTTCATACTCATATTTCTAGATGAAATCTTGATTTACTTACAAAATAAATAAGAGGATGATCAACATATGATAATTGTACTGGAAATATTGAGAAATAATCAACTATATGGGAAGCTTTCTAAATGTGAATTCTATTCCCCACAAGTCTAGCACCTAGGACTTGTCATATCTTCTAATGGGATTGCTATTGATCATAAGAGAATTGAAGCAATAATCAATTGGCCTACACCCATTAATGTAACTGAGGTATGTAGTTTTATTGGAATGGTAGGGTATTACAGATGTTTTCTAATAATGTTTTCAAATATTACATGTCCAATTACTAACTTGCAAAGGAAATTAAAGAAATTTAAATGGATAGAGCAATGTGAGGAAGATTTTAAAATTCTCAAATAAAAGTTGACAACTACCCTAGTTTTGAAAAACTTTGCCATTTTCAAAAATTTACAGTTTGTAATGATGCCTCTATAAAAGGCTTGGGTGGGATATTGACCCAGAATAAAGCAATCATAGATTAAGAGGATTGAAATATTAAAAAGCATGATCTCAAATATGCTTATCATAATTTAGAGTTAGTATCTATAGTACATGCACCTAATATTTGGAGGCATTACTTATTTAGGAAACCCTTTGACTTAAAAACAAATCATCAGAGTCTGATATATATATTCACTCAACCCCTTTTGAATGTAAGGTAATGATGGTGGATGGAATTTCTTGTCGAATATGACTTTGGGATTGAATACATTAAGAGGAAAGATAATAATATGGTTGATGATTTAAGTAATAGAAGGCATATAGCTACTATATATAGATTCCACATAGACCTATTTTACAAGATCATGGAGTAGCAACGGAATGATAGTTATTGTGATAAATGTTGGGCATGGTTTGAGGTAGAACTTGAGAAAGGCAAGGATTTCAGCATAAAAAATGATCTGTTATTCTTTAGAGATAGACTAGTTACTATTGAGATAGGAGGGTTGAGGAAACTTATATTACTATAAGCCCATTGTACACCATATTCTACACATCCTCGAGGGGCTAATATGAGGGAAAATATGAAGAAAATATTTTATTGGCTAGGAATGAAATGAGACATCAATAATGTTATGGCTAGATGTCTCAAGTGCCAAAAGGTAAACATTGAACATTAGCATCCAATAGGAAAAATTTACCCTCATGACATCCCAAAATAGAAGTGGAAAGTCATATCAATGGATTTCACTGTGGGACTACCCAAGATTAAATTTCAGCATGATGCAATTCTGGTTGTGGTGGATAAATTGACCAAGGTTACACACTTTATACTAAGAAATATTGAGGATGATGCACCCACCATAGCTATAAAATTTGCTAGGGAGATTGTGTGGTTGCATAAATTCCTTGAAGTTATTATTTTACATAGAGATCCTAATTTCACCTTCACTGTTTGGAAAACCTTGCATCAAGCCTTGGGTAGGAAATTGAATATCAGATCTACATATCATTCGAAGATAGATGGTCAAACTGAACATGTAAATTAGGTCCTTTAAGATATGCTACGCATGTATTGCGTGGAACACAAAACTAAATGGGAATAATATATCTACCTAGTGGAATTTACATATAACAATAGCCATCATGCTTCTCTAGGGATGGTACATTTTGAGTTCCTATATGGGAGAAGATGCAAAAATCCTTTATCTTGAGATAATTTAAAGGATTGAATTGTGATCAGATCAGATACTATTAGGGAGATGGAGGAATAGTTGAAAATGATTCACCAATAACTCAAGGAAGCCATGGATCAAAAAAAGAGCTATACCAACTTGAAAAGATCTCTGAGATAATTCTCTATAGGAGATAGATTTTTTATCAAGGTGAAACCTAATAAGAGCTTCATTCAATCAAAAAAACTTAATCCTATATTTGTTGGCCAATTTGAAATTATAGGGAAGATCACTGTAGTGGCCTATCAACTTGCCCTTCCACTCAACTTGTCGAAGATCCATGATGTCTTCTACATATCTCTACTTTGAAAGTATGTTGTTTACCCTTTGCATATTTACTATTAATAATGTGTTAAATTTCCACATGATGGATCCTCTCATTGTTAAATTTTATCCAATTCATATTATCGCATATTGTACCAAACATTTGAGGAAAAATGATATAAATCAATGTAAGGTCCAATGGGACCATTTTTCTAAAAGGAATGCTACATGGGAGAATGTAGATTCCATGAAAAAACAATTTTTTTATCTTTTTATTTGAAATTTTATTAAAACACATGGGATTGTTTGAAACTAAGGGGAGAGAATGTAATGGTCCTTCCAAAACATGCTTTATAATATTGATATTTATATTTTATGAGCACCTCTTTTAACTTATAATGATTAATTATTCTTGGGATATGGTACTACTAATGGTCTTTGTTTTGTAGGTACAAGTCCTCAAGAACTAAAATGACAAATGATGGTAGTGTGAAATATCACTGTGGTGAGGTATTCGCATTGATAAATATAAAAAATTCTCTATCAACGATACACTCACCAATGGCTTTTGAGTACATGGAATCTCAAATAACTACACTCATATAGGTTCATTATGAAACAATGCTTGCATCATGGGTGTGTGTCTTGAAGTTTAAATATAAGCTTTAATTATGTTTATAATTTATCGTGTGCTTACTTTTAAAGCCTCCAATAGTAAGGAAAGTTCCATAATAATGGGATATATTCCTTCCAAGTAGATGATAACCTCCATTATCATTAAATTTCCTGAAGTAATCAAATTGGAGGAATAGATGTAAGTGAAATTTTTTCTTGAATGTTTTTTATTTTCCGTTTACTTTAAAGTTAATTGTTATAAATTTATTGCTTGTAAAAATAAAATGTTGCAGCAATTTATTTGTGAAAGAAACTATAATTAATAAAATTACGATCATTTATGAAATGTAAAATCAAAATCAATTAATAAAATAAAGTAAATAAACTTGATATGAAAATAAAAACTATTTTTGAAATAAATTAAATAAATGGATAAAGCCTTTGATTAGAAGTATCATCCATCCACAACTATTACATGCTTAATTCCCTACCTATCCACTCGATAGAATGAGGAAGTCTAGCTATAGCTCATTCCCATCTACTTATAGTATAGATATATTAATTATGGTTGAAATTTGATTATTTATGCATCGATAAAATTATTTTTAACTACATAGAATTTTTTGTTATTAAAGGATGAAAACTATGATATTATCTTCTCTCTTAATGTCTGATAGGAGTAGTGAACTATCTATTTACCTTATGAGTAGATGAAGCCCTTGATTATCCATGTTTATTTTCCTTAACAACACTTAGGAGGGGTGGTGGTGTTACTAATTTGTAATACACATACCCATTTACCAAAGTATCTATGCATTAAAGCACCTAACGACGTGTTGAGTAGAAATTTTTTCCAATTACAGAATCCCCATCACAATCAAGATTTTTATTATAAAATCCTCTTTTGCAAAGAAGTGAAATTTCTCCAAGGTTCCTTTTATTTAATCTGTGCTTGTGATCTTGTAAATATGTGTCAAATAAGTGCTAGGAATACCTTAGTGATTGCAAATGACTGTTAATAAGGGGTATGTGTTGGTATTATTTTATTTCTATACTAATGATTGTTCATGAAACTTAAAAGAAAAGGAAAATATAATTGGCCCTCATATGACCATGATGTAAATTTCTTAGTTCATTTTATCTTCATTTGGTGAAGAAGATTTTAAACAAGTTTTATCTTGCATTAAACCCTACTTTAAGCATAAAATAGAAGATTAAAATCTATCTCTAAATGTGAATATTAAATGATGAAAGGATTCATTTAATGTTGCTTTGAGCGTGAAAATAAAAATAGCCTTTGATATAATAAATAAATTACCCCTCTTTAATGAAATTAGAATTTTCATAAAGAGAAGTCAATTTATTGCTTTAAAATAATGGCCTTTTGAAATGCCATATAAATTAACCTTATTCAATGAAATTGTGATTTTCATGAAGAGAAGTTAATTTATTACTTGAATAATGAAATACAAAGCTTCAGAATTGATTTACCTTCAAATTGTGCAATTATGTCAAATTTCGAAATTACAAAATACCTGTAAAAACAACTTTGAATAATTTTATAATTTTGAAATGAATTCAAAATTATAAAATTATTCAATTCAAAATGAAATCAAAATTGTTCTAAATTAAGTGTTAAAGCTTGTTCTTCACATCCATGTATTTTTTTTTGGAGTTTTATTTTTATTTTTTTATTTTAATTGTCGAAGTTTAAAAAAAATGCAAAAAAGGAAGGATTACAAAAATAAAAATAAAAGTCTGGAAATGGACCAGAACACTGAAAATACTGAAAACAAACTACCACAAGTATGATGCTACCCTATTTCTAAAAAATTGGAGATGTGAGAGATTTTTGCATGTGACCTAGTTTACCCGAAGTTACATTTACACAGTCTATGATAAACTAGGTGTGAGCTTCTAAGGAAAAATTGATTTTTATGTTTTAAACCTTCAACACTGCAACCATTTAAATGTATTTAACACCATCTATAAGCCTATAACATGAAAATGAAAAAAATAAACATTTAGTCCAAACATGCAGGAATTGTCTCATCCAATCTTGTTAGGAGGATGGAAATTTCTAGAATCATTTGTATTAAAAAGAAACAAAAAATATAGTATTGGAATCATATTTCAACTGTTGGCCTCCAAAAAGGTCTAGCCCCCTACCTTTGTTTTTATAGCTCATTTAAAATTGCAGGAATATTTTCATTTTCCCTAGCACGTTTTTTCCCCTTTTGAGATTCGTAATGCCCTTACCTTCTTTCGCACTTACGAAGGCATTTTATTCTTCTTGTAATGCTTTTCTTCCATCATCGTCCTTTTTTTACTTTATTAGTATTGTCCAAATAAAGAGACCAATATGGGTGTTGGGATCAATCTATTGGGCCCACGTTTACCTTTGAATATTTATTATAGAGGATTTAATCACTGCGTGGTGAATCGGTATATCAACTCTATTGATTAAAGCTAAAATTCTCCATGAATATTTAATGAAATATATTACTACCTCGACCCAAAAGCATAATTTTCTATATGAGACACACCATAATACTCCTCTGTATCCAGTTTTTGAAGTGTAAAAATCATTTATCCATATTGTATTTCATTGAGAACAATAGGTAAGAGTGTGTCGCATTGGTCTGAAGCAGTGCATCATAAACACACATTTATGAAGTGATATTTGACCAGAGGTAGAGTTATGCATAATATATCAGCGCCAAAATGTATTTATAAAAAATTGGTGAATCAATTTCGAAATCCAAGCAAATAATGTCCAAACACATGTAGAAGATTCACTATTATTAGGGGTAATGTTGGAAATTTAAACATAAAATGGTTAAATTATTATAAAATTGGGGCAAATAGACCCCAAAAATAATTTGCACCCATAAATTTTTGGCTAATGGATCTTGGTCAAGGGTCCCAAATATTAGCCAATTCCAAATTTTAAAAATCCTAATTTTAGCCAATTTGGTGATAAATAGCCGTTATGCATAACCCTGACTAGAGGACTGTTGTGTGGCATCGTTGCTCAATCAGCATATTTTTGTCATCATTGCTTCACATCAAGAGTTCTACATTACCTACATCAATCTCTTCTAGCTTGTCAATGATTTGTCGTATATCACTAACTTGGAATGATGCATGCCTATTTAGCACACTACCCACCCTACAGAGTGAATACACTCATACTACACTTCTTTAAACTCAGATTCAGCCCACCATATTCAAAAAACATGGACCATGTGACCATAATAGCATCCCCAAAACTTATCATTACATCCACCTCATTCTCTCCATCGGCCTTCTGTGGACTTCTTATGACCTACAGAGTCACCATAAATCTAACCTCTATCTTCCTTCACGTTAAACTTGATCAACTTAACTACGTTACAGTGTGTGGGTTCAATCCAATCATCAACTCATTGTTGTGTACCATGTCAATGAAAATCAAATTCTTAGCCTCCTTGCACGTGTACTCATTATGATTGGGAACAAATATTATGTCTTCCTAATGACATGTAGGGGTCATTTTTGTTACTTGGCATCACGACCAATATCTAGTCCTTGATAATATTGTATGTGATTTCCTTCTCAATGCACATCATGGCATCACTTACTATCTATGCTAGCGCAACATCACTATTAATAATGGTGTTCACTATTTTTAACACTATCCTTGACCATCCACGTATGTGCCCTAACTTGCTTATGTTCTCAGTTCACAATTGGTTTGAGTCTTCTAGCTTGTAAGATTCACCATGAAGTCCACATCCAAGTCACCTTAGGCTCTCCATTGTGTCGACTACATCCATCGAGGAGATATACATCTATCACAACATCACTGTATACCATCATCGATGTGTCCTCGTGCTACCATGTTTGCATTTTTGTTTGCACAAGTCTTACAGTCCATTGTAAGGATCGATAACCCATGTCCTTCAATTCCAAACTAGATCATTGTCACCTATGCATTGATTATACATATTTTAGAGTGTTTGTGCATCCTTTTGCTAGCTAAACATCCATGTTGCATCTATGATTTATATCATCTATGTGTTGTCAGGGTTATCCAAAGTTATTTTCCAAGTTCGAGTGTCATTCACGACATAAATTCAATGTCATCCATAGCATGAATTTAATCTCTTCATCATAAAACATATAAATGCTAGGATCTATTGCAACTTGCACCACATTAATCCACAATATATCATGAGGGGTTCACCATCCATAACTATGTCTCAGTCCTCACAACCCACCAAGCTACGTTCAAAATCCACATCACCATCGTGGTATTATGTATGTATCGTCATGACCCCCACTGTGCAACTTATACATTATTTGGTATGCCCCATCCATGTTTACAAGTAGGGTCTACATTTAGGTTTTGGGTCATCCATATCCATTCACTACCGCAACTCTATGTCAAATGGAAGAAGATACATTAGAATGAGCATACAATATTGAAACATATTTTAAAATACTACGACCAAAAAAGAAACAAAAATATTTTTAACATGAAAACATATCCAATATGGCATATTAATATAAAAAAAAATTAGAACTAAAATATTACAATAAAACAAACTACCTAGTAAGTTTAAACAAACAAAACTAAAAAAGAAAACAAAATCAAAATGACACAAACTATTATATATCATTTTTTATTATCTTTTATTTTTTATTTTTATTTATTTATTTGTATAAAAGGTTAAGAATTTTCGCAAAGCATCAAGACTACTATTTGAAATTCAAAACGAAAGCCAAACCTATTAACTAACCAAACACTAAACATTGAAAAATAAATGAAAAAGATATTAACCCAAAATGAAACTTGGAAACATTATAGGACAACTAAGACCATGGGTAAGGATCCATCAAGATTGTCACTCAAAGACAATTAAAACTCTTAAAAACAACAAAATTTTAAAATGGGTCCCCAATATTGGTGTTAGTTGTGAGATAGTCATAACAAATGGTGACTCTGCTGGGAAAAGTTCTTGAGCATTTTTTATGAAGAACCAAGATCTGTAATTAATGAATCAAAGGTTAGAAAAGTATACACCATTCAACAACACCCAAGGAAATTAAGGTCAATAGCTTCATATGAGAACAAATGGATTATTTTATTTCGCATGGTGTGTGCAATGTGGTTCAATTTGCATCCTTAAGACCATAAAAATTCCATCATCTAGTTTACCTTTAGGCTATGAAATGTTGCTCATGATATTTTATTTTTGAATAATATTTTTACAGTCTCTTTTGAGCATAATTTTTTCAGATAGAGCCCCACTGCTAGTCAGGTTTCCATAGCCCTAGTGGATATTTTATGAACTAGGTGACTGATTTGATCAAGCTTTTCAATGCTCATTTTTTTTTATATCAAGCTTTGTCTAGATAAATCCCCATTGCTAGTTAGGCATACATAGCCCTGGTAGAGTTTATCCAAACTTAGTGATTGATTTGATCAATATTTGTATTTCTTGTACTCTTATTTCATATAGAATTTTACCAATATTTATTTGATACTTGAATTGGAGCATGTTAGATATTCACCTTAATCGGTTCATCAAGATGATTTCATATTTTACAATTCCAAGGAATGCCTCTTCATGTGATGTTAATTAAAGTGTGGCTTTAGCATAATATTACATTGTTTCACATTTCACCATCTTAGTACACTTAACCAAGGATAATTACTATATAGATTCATTTTCTTTCCCCCAATTCCATTTTATTTGTGGGTTGTATTATCTATTTTGAAAATATGTCATTTTATTAGTAAGCATCACAAAACCAAAACCACAATAAAGGGGACTGACTCAAAATATAAATGTATGGGAGTATGAACATGAATCTAACACACCCAAACAAAAATCATAAAACATTCTAAGGATACAATATAAAAAAACAACAACTCAAATGAAAACCAACACACCAAACCAAGACTAAACATGAAAACCAAAAAGTATTTGCAAATTATACAATATAGTACAAAAGGCACAAAAATCAACCATGAATTTCCTGAATTCCAAATTTTATTTATTTCATGAACATAAATAATTTTGACATGATAGGCACACTAAATTATATAGGCATCAGGCCAAAATAAAATTATGCCTACAAATACAAAATCCTTTATTTTACCTTTTTTATTCTAGTATTCAGCAATTTCAATTTGAGATTTTGGCACATTAAATTGGTAAGCAAATGCATGATTTTGATTTTTTTCTTTTTTATTACATGTGTAAATTCCAACATTAAATTCATTACTTTGATAGCATTTCTAATTTTCTCAAAAATATAAGATTTTCTTCAAATAAGAGGCTATTTCTAAAAAAATTGACATCAAGTAACTCTCTAAATGTTTATGCCAATCATTCTCATACAAAACTTTGCAAGCATCTAAAACATTTACTAAATAAGGATCACTATGATTTTTACCCTAGATTGAATTTTTAATATTCTATGGACATGATTCAACAATTCAATCATATTAACATTTTTTTCACTTGACAATACAAACTTATTAGCAATGGAAGTGGAAACCAATCCTAGATATTTGCTAACCTCACATAGCACTTGATCATTAAGCACATTTAAATATAAAATTTCATGATGTAACATTTTACTTGGATTTTGGATAATGGAACATAAAGGTATAGATTTTACCTTTTACATATTTTCATTTTCCAAACCTTTGTGAACATTTGTAATATTTCCCTTTTCTTCATGACTTTTATCATCATCAAAAACCTATTCAAAAATACCAAATTTAGGCACCCAATCAAGTATATGACCATATTTTTTAAAACAAGAACCTAGCTACTCAATATATGTGTCACATAATGCCTTTCCAGATCAATGGCTTGAGTTGTTTCAAAATCCACATTTTCATTAGGATCATCAACAATATCAATCCCAAACCACTGAGGTTCTAGAATTTCCTCATTTTGAGATAGCATAGATATTGTAGATCCAATAGGTGGATCAAGATTTTTAATTTCTTTCCCTTCAAATGGGACCAAAGAAAGTGGTTCTCCTTCTTTATCCATGGTAGTAGGATCATTATCATTTTCCAACACTTGATGAGATTCCAACCCTTCTTCCAAAATATTCTCAGGTTGTACAGGACTTGTAATATTCTCATGCAATAAATTAATTGTATTATACTACATATCAATTAACACAAAAAGCTCATTAGAAGGTTTGGAGTGAGCATATTCTTCTCATTTCTCCCAATAATCATAGTAATCATATTCCAAAATCAAGTTGTGATGCTCAACTACTTCATAATATTTAAATTTAACAATGGATTGCTTTTAAACCTCACCTTCATTTATTTTTGAAGGCTTAGGGGTTTCGATGATGGGATCAATTTTTACATTCTTCTTTCTATGATCATCCCAATCCTCATTTGTGAATAATGGTTCTAAACCCTTTCTTTCCCAAATAAAAGAGTCATCATTTGGGGTGTATTCGCATTCTTGATCATTTATTTTAACCACTTCATTCAATTTCATGGAATATCTTGTCCTATCGCATATTTCAATACTCGTTAGATCTAAAACTCCTCCATTTTAAAATCATATTATTGTGAAAATAATTGAAATTTATCTTAGGACCATCATTCAAAAAATTATCAAGATGAGCATCTTGAAATTTTTTACACTTAAAAATGATGGTTGATTTTGAATGGTTGGTTGAGATGCACCAATCGTTGGGAGGGTAAGGGAGGTATTAAATGGTTGAGAATGATATGATCCAAAACCCACACAAAAATTTTGATAACTCAATTGTTGTTCAATTACCATTGCTTGAGTATAAGCTTGGGATAAATATCTGATTTCAGGTATCCCTCACAAATATGTGGAAGTGAATGGGTCAAGAGCATTGAGCTATGCTTTGATAGCCATTCCCTATGGAAGGACATAAGGTGCCATCAGTTGAGTGTATATCCCATGGAACCTTTCGATGAATGAGTTTAATTTTTCACTTGGTCCTCTACGAATAGTGACAAATTGATTGTACATGAGGATTGGATTAACTAGATTTTTGTTGAATTGAATGAGAAACATTACCTCTAGTTGAGTCCAAGAAGTGATCGACCCTAGAGGTATATTAGTAAACCAATCATATGCAACTTTTTCCAAGGTGTAAAGGAACATTTTACAAGCAACATCATCATACCAAATTTTTAAATGATTCATGTATATTTTGAATGATTAAATATGTTCTTCTACGGGCCTTGTCCCATTAGACACAAATTGAGAAAGATATCTATTAAAACCGAAGGGTAAATTATGTTGAACTCTAGGTATGTTCAATGGGTTACCTATCATCCATGGTGCAAACATGGCCATTAGTGAACCTTAAATAATACAACTTTAATACCAAATTGGTTATTCAAATGAATATATCTTACAAATAAGTATGAAATGACTAAAAACATTCAAATGAATAAATTATCATCTTCATCAATTATAATGCATGAATTAAACAATAGCAATAAAGAACATTCTCTAATTTATAAAGGTTAGCATTAATGCATTATCAATTAGAAAACTTTTTAAATCATTGAATGTGATCAACACAACCTTGTTAGCCAAGACCAATGCTTTCAAATAAACATTTCAAGTAAACATGAACAATTTAGCATATGAATAGCAATAAAGTAAACCAATGTAGTCCCCCATTCTAGCACCAAATCTGTTGAGTGGAAATTTTTTCCAATTATAAAATTCCCATCACAGTTAGTATTTTGATTAGAAAACCCTCTCTTTTAAAGAAATGAAATTTTTCCAAGGTTCCTTTTACTTAACATGTGTTTGTAATCGTGTAAATATGTGTCGAATAAGAGCTATGGATACCTTAGTAATTGTAAATAATTGTTAACAAGAGGCCTATGTTGGTATTATTTTCTTGCTATACTAATGATTGTTTACAAAACTTAAAAGAAAATAAAAATTTGATTGGCCCTCATATGACCATGATGTAAATACCTTAGTTCATTTTATCTTGAAGTGTTTTACATATATTTTATCTTCATTTGGTTAAGAAGATTTTAAACAAGTTTTATCTTGCATTATACCGTACTTTAAGCATGAAGTAGAACATTAAAATTTATCTCTAAATGTTAATATTAAATTATGAAAGGATTAATTTAATGTTTCTTTGAGTGTAAAAATAAAAATATCCTTTGATATAATAAATAAATTGTCCCTCTTTAATGAAATTAGAATTTTCATAAAGAGAAGTCAATTTATTACTTTAAAATAATGGCCTTTTGAAATGCCATATAAATTACCCCTCTTCAATAAAATTATGATTTTCATGAAGATAAGTTAATTTATTACTTGAATAATGAAATACAAAGCTTGAAAATTGATTTACCTTCAAACTATGCAATTATGTCAAATTTCGAAATTACAAAATACCTGTAAAAACAACTTTGAATAATTTTTAGAATTTTGAAATGACTTCAAAATTAAATAAAATTTATTCTAAATGAAGTGTTAAAGCTCATGATTCACATCTGTGTATTTTTTTTTTGAGTTTTGATTTTTTTTAATTTTAATTACCGAGGTTTTAAAAAAATTACAAAATGATTTACCTTCAAACTATGCATTTATGTCAAATTTCGAAATTACAAAATGCCTATAAAAACAACTTTGAATAATTTTTAGAATTTTGAAATGACTTCAAAATTAAATAAAATGTATTCTAAATGAATTGTTAAAGGTCATGATTCACATCTGTGTATTTGTTTTTGGATTTTTGATTTTTTTTTTTAATTATCGAGGTTTTAAAAAAATTACAAAAAAGGAAGGGTTAGAAAAATAAAAATAAAAGTCTAGAAATGGACCAGAACACCAAAAATACTGAAAAAAAATTACCACCAGTATGATGCTACCCTATTCTTGTAAAATTTAATATGTGAGAGATTTTTGCATGTAACCTAGTTTACCCAAAGTTGCATTTACACAGTCCAGGATAAACTAGGTGCAAGCTTCTATGGAAAATATGATTTCCATTTTTAAACCTTCAATAGCGCAACCATAAAAATGCATTTAGCACCATCTATAAGCCTATAACATGAAAAGAGGATAAATAAAAATTTAGTCCAAACATGCAGAAATAGTCTCATCCAATCTTGCTAATAGGATGCAAATATCTAGAATCATTTGTATTAAAAAGCAACAGAAAATATAGCCTTGGAAGCATATTTCTAACCTTGGCCTCCAAAAATTTCTAGCCCCCTACCTCTATTTCGATGAATCATTTAAAATTATAGGAATATTTTAATTTTACCGATCTCTTCATTTTCTCATTTTGGCCTTCATAACACCCTTTACATCCATTTACGCTTACGTAGGCATTTCATTTTTCGTATAACACTTTTCTTCCATAATTGTTCTTGTTTTACTTTATTAGTATTATTCAAATAAAGAGACCAAGATGGGTTATGGGATTAATCTATTGGGCCCATGTTTCCCTTTGAATATTTATGATAGAGGATTTAATCATCACATGGTGAATAGGGGCATCAACTTGTAGATAGGAAAAATTGACCCATTAAGATGAGTCATTTTTCATAAAAACCCTTAAAAAACTAAGGTTATCTTCAAGAGAAATTTTACCCTATCAAATAATTATAATTATTCTCAAGTATTATACCATTGGATAGGTCTCAATAAGAGATTTCCAATGATATATTATATGTCCAATTTTGATATTATTTGACCCCTCAAACTGCAAAACAACTATGTACATGTCTAACCTTCTTATTGAGATCGTAAGTCCAATCTAGGATTGAATCTAAAGTGTTTCAGATCGTAAGTACAATCTTTGATAGCCATTTCAAGTATGATATCATAAGTACGATCTCGTCTAAAAATAGAAAATAACCCATTTTAGCAAAGCGACAAGCAAGTTATAACATTTTTTGTCTTTACCTGTCCAACTACATGGCAGTTACAAGATCAAATCCACTGATCAGCCCTAGCTTGGAAGAGGTTGCAACCTATTTTGTTTTTAGCCCAACTTCACCAATTTATTCAACCTATTTAATTAGGCATTCTCCCCCTAAATTCCTCCTAACTTGTCAACCAAATTTTGCATTCTAACCACTACATTTCTGCATTAGCCCTTGTTATTTTTCTATTTTTTTACAGGATCAGGAGTATGATCATTGGCACATGTGGTTACGATCAAATATCATAGTTACGATTGGGTCCATTTTAGCATCTGATCTTGCTCTATGGTTAGGATCTCATCTACAGCTTGATTGGGGGTAACTCCAAGCTCTGGTTTGCACTTATTTAGTATCAAATTTACATGTTGACATCACATTTATCATTTGTCACCTCATAAAGAACATAATTTTGTTATTATCATCCTCGATGTTCACCAATTTCACATTTAGTTGCATACTTTGCATGTGTTTATCGATATTCATCTCATCTTCTTTTAATACAATATTTAATCAATCTTATATGATCTAATTTTCTCTTACTAAGGTCTGTAGCATGCTGTAATTTTTCTATTTTACACTGTACTTATGAAATTGTAGGTTTTTGCTATGATCAAATCTGTCAATCACTGATCGATAGGTACGATCATGGATCATATGTACGATCTTGACCCTGCAGTATCTAATCATGTCTGCAACAAGAAAATAAAATCTACATCAGAATTTTAGACCAAGTAAGAGTGTCAAATTTCTTTATAATTAAGCATTTGCATTAGATATTCCTCTATTTATTATTGTTTGTTGTATTCATAAAAAATTAAATTACATTTAGCATAGATTAGTTGCATTGGCTAAAACTAGGTGATTGCGAGAAATTTAAAGAATACATCAAAGAAACTCCCAACCCTAGGCATGGAAACTACCATACAAATGTTTCCTAGTGAACACAATCAATTCATCAAAAATAACCAAAGATGGTATGAACTCAAGTAACCTTGTTTTGAGGTGTAGACCTATGCTTTTCCCATTCCTCTTCTAGATACGAATCCATTAAATTGAAGGAAATGAGTGCAAAACTTTTAGAGCTACATTATTTGGTGAACCTGACATGAATTTAAATGTTAGACCCTATTTTAATCATTGTAAAAACAATAATGTTGTGGGTACCATTTGAGCCATTACTAGACAACAAGAACAATATTCTCAATCACAAAATAAAAATAAAAATGAGAAAATAACTTCATTTATATTAAGAGCTCCTACAAAAGGAAATAATATATCAAATTCACAACAAAAATCCCCTTAAGACATTAATGAACAACTAGCTAACATCACAACAAGAATTTATCTTCTAGAGATTCTAATAACTTCCTCCATACATAGAGAGGAATTAATGAGTACCTTAAGAAATATGATGGTACCCCAAGATATAGAACCTGATGCTATGGTAAATGTTATAATTTCTCTTGGAAAAAATTATATAGATTTTCAATATAAGGAAATTCCTCTTCATAGTATGCATAAATATAACCCTTTATACATCACAACATTAATTGGGGATGTAGGGGTCAAAAGAGTTTTAATTGACAATGGATCATCATTAAACATATGCACATTTGATTTTTTCCAAATATTTGGAATTAGAAGTGATGAATTAAAAAGAACTAAAATGATTATAAAAGCATTTAATGATGAAATACAAGAAACATGTAGAGTATTATTAATAAGTTGTCCTAAGGATTTTGGATGCGACTATTTTTGTTGTACATTGTCCTACATCATACAACATCCTTATAGGTCAAACTTGGATCAATGCAATGAGAGCAATACCCTACACATTACATCAATGTGTCAAGTTTGAGTTTGAAAATCAATTGGTCACTATCCATGGTGATCCTAGGCCATTTGAAATGTGTGTTATGGCAGAACCAATAGGAGTTCAATTTTGCCCTACTTTTTCTTCAACTCATCCTAGCCTACCCCCATCCTCAACACCTTCGTCATCAAAATATACATCATATAAGTCTACATCATCTAAACCTATAAATAAATTGGATAGTCCTTCTACTTTATATTCTCTTTTGGATGAAGTTTTACTGGAACTATCCTCAATACTCAAAACTTTAGAACAATTTTCCACTCAATATTCCATTGTCTTATCCCAATTACCACCATATCCCTATATTATGGGATTTCCACAACTAGTAGGAAGTATCTATCATTTTGGGAGTCATACCTTTGTCTATGCAGGGTATGATTATGGTAAAATTAATCTTGTGAGTGTTACAATTGATCAAGATGGATTTGCTAGGTGCTATTTTTATAATGGTTATATAAAATCAAAACAAATAATGTGTAATATGGGATATAGAGTTAAAGGTCTAGGACTTCTTTAAAATGATATACAAGAACCTTTAGAGGTAGAGGAATGGTTTTCCAGATGTGGCATTGGCTACATTCCTAAAAAAACTCAACCATTCCCATTTGAATATGATGATAAAATCATAACATATCAAGAATATTTGGCACAAAAAGAGTATTTTAAACCAAGTAGAATGATATATTCTTGTAATATGATATCAATAGCCTATCCAAAAATGATTGTTGAAATGGATGAATATCTAGAAGGTGATATTTTTCATAATATTTATTTTTATGAAGTTTTAAAGAATGGATATTACTTTGATGGGTCTATGCTATGTATAGCCCATGTTGAAGTAGTAACCCCTCATAAAGAACAAGCTAAGTTGACTCTAGAAGAATAACAAGAAATGGGTGTCTCATCTACTCCACCCAACTTTGAAAGGGATTTAAATATTATAGTAGAGAATGTTTTGCAAGTCAACATCGAGACAGAAGATAACCCTCATATGGTCAAAATTGGAGTAGAATTAAGTGAAGAAAAAAATAATACATTGCATTTCTCATAGAATATATTGATATTTTTTCTTGGATATATGTAGATATGTCAGGCCTAGATCCCTTTATGGTCATGCACCATTTAGTAGTGCACCTGGATGCAAAACCATTAAAACAAAAGCTTAGAAAGATGCATCCTCAAGTAGCATTACTAGTAAAAAATGAGTTACAAAAACTTCTAGATGTCATTTTGATTCAGGATATTGACTATGTTGATTGGATATCAAATGTTGCCCCAATAACCAAAAAGAAGCCACTAAGATTAGAGTTTGCACTTATTTTAGAGACATTAATGTTACATGCCCTAAGGATGATTTTCCCCTTCCAAACATGGATCAAATTATAGACTTTACAACTGGAAGTGGGATGCTATCCCTTATGGATGGATTTTCAAGATACAACCAAATTAGAATAGCTCCTAAAAACTAACCCAAAATGGCTTTCATCATCCCTTGGGGAACATTTTGTTGGAAGGTAATGTCCTATGGATTAAAGAATGTAGGTGCAACATATCAAAGAGAAATAACATATATTTTCATGATATGATGTATGATATTTTACATGATTATGTATATGACATTATAGCACATTTAACTAAGGAATATGAGCACATTGATGATCTAAGAAAATTATTTGATAGACTAAGAGAGCATCTAATTCGCCTAAATCTAGACAAATGTGTATTTGAATTGAAATCTGGAAAGTTATTAGGGGTTATTGTTTCTATGTGTGGCATAGATATTGATCCACTCAAAATTAAAACCATCCTTGATATACCACCACCTAAGAAGATATTAGAATTAATAATTCTACAAGGAAATCTTAAGTCTATCCATCGTTTCATTGACAAATTGGCAGATAAAACAAGACCTTTTCTTAAGTTAATAAAAATATTCCCTTTTAATGGGATGATGAATATCGAGGAGCATTTGAAAATCTAAAATAGAATCTTCTTAATCCTCCAATTCTTGTTACTCCTAGACCTGATTTTCTTTTTATTTTGTATATCTCTACTTTGAAACTTGCACTTGGAGCTATGTTGGCTCAGATTGATGGTAATAAGAAATAATGAGCCACATATTATATAAGTAGAACATTAATAATATATGAAACCCATTACACTCCATTAGAAAATATTTGTTTGGCAGTTGTATTTTCTACACAAATATTACATCACTAAATGCTTAGCCAAAAAACATGTTATTGCCAAGTCTGATCTATTAAGGTACTTCATGAGTGGACCTTACTTGTTAGGACACACAGCTAAGTGGGTTCTTTCTTTGATTGATTTTGAACTCACATTAATAGGTCAAAAATATATTAAAGGCCAAGTTATAGCTGATCAGTTAGTTGTTGCACCCTTAGAATCCACTCATCCCATAATCATTGAATTCTCTGATGAGTTTCTTAATTTAGAAGAGGATTATTATGAGTCATGGTATTTGTATTTTTATGGAGCTATATGTATGAGTGGTGCAAGTGCTGGTATCATATTAATATCCCCTAACAATAAGCTTGTACTAATAATACTATAGAATATGAGGCTCTAATCCTTGGATTACAAGCAGTTTAGCTTTAAAAAATAAATTTATATTAGTCTTTGGAGATTATCATCTTTTGATAAATCAAATTAATGAATTTTATCAGACACAAGATGAGAATCTTCATCCTTATAAATGGTATGTTCTTAAACTTATATCCCTATTTGAGAAAGTAACTTTATAGGCTATCCCTCGTACTAGTAATCATGTTGTTAACGCTATGGTTGTGACTGCCTCTTTGTTACCTTTGGAGTTGGATGATGAGTATGCTATGATTATTATTTTCCAACTCCAAGAACCAGCTTCCTCTAAGTCATGTCTAGATCCATTAGATGTCTTTTTAATTAGTGAAACAACACCAAAACCTTGGTATATAGACATTTTTAATTTTTTTCAAAAAGGGACCTTCCCAGAAGGACTAGATAGAAACCAATGTAGGTTATTATGTAAGTGATATGTTCACTTCATAATTATTGGCAACACCTCATATAAAATTTCTTTTGAAGGTATCCTATTGAGATATCTAAATTTAGAAGAGTCTAATAAAGTCTTAAGTGAAGCCCATGATGGATACTATGGAGGACTCTTTAGTGGTAGATCCATTGCTAATAATCTCCTTCAAACAGGATACTTTTGTCCTACCATGGAAAAGTATACCAATGAATATGTGTATCATTGTGAAAACTTTCAAAGGCATGCTAACATTGTTCATGCTCCTACTTAGGAACTCCAAGCTATATCTTCCCCTTGGCCCTTCTCTAAATGGGGTTTAGATATTATTGGTAAGATTAATCAAGTTACTTCTAATGGTCATAAATTTATCATAACTACAACAGAGTATTTTGAAAAATGGATAGAAGCTATGCTATTAGATTCTTGCAAAGGAGTCTAAGTGTCTAAATTCATCTTTAATAGAATCATTTATAGATTTGGGATTCCTTCAACACTCATCTCCGACAATGGAACATGCTTTAAAAATAAATATGTTAAGAAATTATGTCAAAAATATAGAATTCAACATTGATGGTCTAGCCCTTATTATCCATAAGGTAATGAAAAGGGTAAAGCATCTAATAAAACCTTGACTAAAATTCTAAAAATATTGGTTAATAAATCAGGCCATGACTGGCACATGCAATTGTATCCTGCCTTGTGGACTTACCGAACTAGTGTTTGTACTCCTAGAGGAACTTTACCTTTTGTCTTGGTTTATGGTGTCGAAGACATTTTTCTATTTGAACTATAAGTTCCTTCTTTAGATCTTCTACTTCAAGATGCTTAAGTAGGAGATGAATATCGTGCTAGTAGACTTAGTCATTTGGAATTTCTAGACGAGAAGTGTGTTCATGCTTTAGAGCATCTTCATGCCTATCAAGAAAAAATTAAAAGAGCATATGCAAAGAAAGTTCACAATAAATATTTTTAAATTGGTGATCTAGTTCTCAAAGAAAATAAAAAAAATACAAATTCTATAAAAGATCTTAAAAGTAAATTTCAACCTAATTGGCTTGGACCATTTGTCATCACTACTAAATTTGGATCAACTGCATATCATTTGGCTACCTTGGATGGAAAATATCTCAAGGAACCTATGAACATCATGCATTTGAAAAGATATTATGCCTAAATAAAGAGTTCTATTACTGTACATAATTGTAAATAATTCTAAAAATTTCATCAAGTTATCAAAAAAAACCAAAAATATCAAAATATATGAAAAATTTCACAAAAAAATATATTTCAAATAGATTAGAATTTTACATCATTATTTGGAATCTTTAAAAATTTTGAGTTATATTTTACCTTATTTTGGATAAATTCAAAAGTTATCTTGAACCGTGCACTTAATTTTACATATTTACTGATTTTGGTTTGTTATTATGATTATAAATCTCTCCTGTGCCAAAAAGCGCTATTATTTCACTAAATATAATTTTGGATTTTGGGAACTGATCTTGCTACTTCTTGAACCAAGAACACATTTTCACATCTTAAAATGATTTGTTGCAAATTTGAAAGATGATACTACATAGTAGTCTTAGTCCCTAAAGCAAAAAATTTCCACTGCTATCCTATCATGCGCATGGTCTAGAATACTGAGAATTGGCAAAAGGAAAAGCTCCTCCCTACCTAAATAAAACCCCTTGCTCCTTGTCTAATCTAAGAAAGTATCCTGGAAACAAAAAAAAAAAATGCAAAAAGAAAGAAAAGAGCAAAAAAAAGAAAAGAAAAGAAAAGTAATGAAATCCCCTTGTTCAAAACAAAATGAACAAGAATCCTTACTCCAAGAAATCAGAAGAAAAGAAGGGGGTATTGAGCTTGAATCCCTAGAATTCCTTAGCTATTTGAACATCATGAGGTGAGCCCCATAACATGTGGTTTTTTCCCAACCCGTGTGGCCTTGGGTAAGCCTTTTGCAAGGTGACATATATGTCACATTAGCAATCTTCTTTTGTACAAAACTATGGTCACTTGTGGATTAGCTATATTTTGATGGATTTACTTACATAATAGTGTAGTACAATGGCATGCACAAAATCATGGTTAATGAACTTTTCACTTGCACACACATTGGTTCATAAAAGTTTTCTTGTATCATTACCTTACTCAAAATCAGTAAACTAACCTCACAAAGCACACATGTTTGATCCTTGAGATATTTTGTATCATTATGACAATAAAAATGGATAAATGAACTCACACATCACACACTTGGTTCTTGATAAATTTGACTTTGTCTTTGAAATATTTTAAAATATTACTTTAAGAATTTTGTTAAGAAACGTTAGCTTATAAATATTTGCATTAGTCCATATCAATTTTTGAGCAATCATATATATATTATTATCTTTAAAATCTTCAAATATGTGATATAATTATTTATTCTAAATAAATATTTGCATTTTCAAAATCATACATAATCCTTTTATCATGCATTTAATTTTGACTTAGCGATGATGGTATAATTCCTAAGTAACTATTTTTTACAACTTCACACTTAGGAATTCTATGCCTAGCGCAAGTTATCCTTCCCAATGTTTCATGCTTAAAACATTTCATCAAAAACAATTTTTTTCAACCTATTTTCTCTTAAAATCAACATCTTATTTTATCATCATAAAGCCTTAAGATTACTCTTGAGCCCACAACCACTTTTATTAGCAATACCAAAACTTCCTCATAACAGGATGTGCTTCCTGACCTAGCGGGTATTGATCTCCACCAATGGTCATATAACAACACAACATACTTTGAGGTTCATTGCTAATTTATCCATTCAATTTTCATCATACACAAACATCCTTTTCAAAAACACATCTAGAAAAATCAATTTTTTTTCCTCATTTTATTTTAAGCATGATTAAAACATTTACAAAGCAAAAGCATGATTATTTGAAATTCAAACAATATAAGAAAATGAAATAAAATACCCAATAAATCACACAAAGTCACATAAGGCAAGCAATGAAGTCAACACATATGCCACAATATCTAAAATTGACATACTTAGTCACTAGGGGGTATACCACAAAAACAATCTCAGTATATCACCCCTTTTATCCTAAAATTCAAAATTTTCAATTTTTCTACCAAACATAGAATTTGGCACAAAAACTCGAGGGAGCATCCCAGTCAATAAATTAGTAATTATTTTTTTAAACCATCAATTTTCCATGAACTATTAATTCTAAACCATCTACTCATTTTTGTCCATGTCAATTATAATCACTTCTACTCAAGTTTCTACACTTTTCTTTGACACATTTATTATTCATAAATACACCAAAGAGAGGGCAAAATGTAGATAGGAAAAATTGACCCATTAAGTTGAATCATATTTATAAAAAATCCTTAAAAAACTAAGGTTATCTTCAATAGAAATTTTACCATATCAAATCATCATAATTATTCTTAAATTTTATACTGTTGGATAGGGCTCAAAAAGAGCTTTCCAACGGTATATTATATGTCCAATTTTGATACCCTTTGATCCCTCAAACTGCAAAAACACTATGTACATGTATAACCTTCCTATCTAGAATGTAATTCTGATCTGGGATCAGATCTAAAGTGTGCCAAATCATAAGTACGATATTTAGATCGTAAGTACGATCTTTGATAGCCATTTCAAGTATGAGATCATAAGTACGATCTTGTATAAAAATAGAAAATACTCATTTTAGCAAAGCGACAAGTAAGTTATAACATTTTTTGTCTTTACCTGTCCAACTATGTGACAGTTACGAGATCAGATCCACCGATTAGCCCCAGCTTGGAAGAGGTTGCAACCTATTTTATTTTTAGCCCAACTTCACCTATTTATTTAGCCTATTTAATTAGGAATTCCTCCTTGATATCCTCCTAACTCTTTGATCAAATTTTGCATTCTAGCTACTACATTTTTGCATTAGCCCTTGTTATTTTTCTATGTTTCTGCAAGATCAAGGAGTATGATCACTGGCACATGTGGTTACGATCAGAGATCATAGTTACAATCAGGTTCATTTTAGCATCTGATCTTTCTCTTTGATTACAATCTCATCTGCAGCTTGCTTGGGAGAAACTCCATGCTCTGGTTTGCACTTCTTTAGTATCAAATTTACATGTTGGTATCACATTTATCATATGTCACCTCATATAGAATGTAATTTTGTTATTATCATCCTCGATGTTCACCAATTTTGCATTTAGTTGTATACTTTGCATGTGTTTATCTATATTCATATCATATTATTTTAATATAGTGTTTAATCAATATTATATGATCTAATTTTCTCTTAATAATATTTGTAACATACTACAATTTTTCTATTTTGCATTGTACTTATGAAACTGTAGGTTTTTGTTGTGATCAGATCTGTCGATCACTGATCGATGAGTACGATCATGGATCGTATGTACAATATTGACCCTACAACATTTGATCCTATATGCAACAAGAAAACAAAATCTACATCATACTTCCAGACCAAGTAAGAGTGTCAAATTTCTTTATAATTAAGCATTTGTATTAGTTATTCCTTCATTTATTATTTTCTGTTGTATTCATTGAAAATTGAATTTCATTTAGCATAGATTAGTTGCATTGGCCAAAACTAGGTAATTGTGAGAAATTTAAATAATGCATCAAACAAAATCCCAACCCTAGGTGTGGAAACTGCCATACAAATTTTTCTTGGTGAACCCAACTAATTCATCGAAAAATCACCAAACATGGTACAAACTCAAGTACCCCTCTTTTGAGGTGTAGACCTATCCTTTTCCCATTCCCCTTCTAGGTTCGTATCCATTAGCCTGAAGGAAATGAGTACAAAAATTTTAGAACTACACAACTCTATTGATTAAAGCTAAAATTCTCTATCAACCTTTAATGAAACGTATTACTACCTCAGCCCAAAAACATAATCGTCTACATGAGACACATCATCATATTCCTCTATATACAGTTTTTGAAGTGTAACAATTTTTTACCAATGTTGTATTTTGTTGAGGACAATGGGGAATAACGTGCCATGTTGGTCTCAACCTATGCATCATAAACATACATTTATAAAGTGATATTTGACCAAAGGACTCTTGTGTGGCACTATTTCTCAATCAACATGTTGTTGTCATCATCGCTTCACATCAAGAGTTCTACATTACCAGCATCAATCTCTACAAACTTATCATTGATTTGTCATATATCACCAACTTGGAATGGTGTATGTTTAGTTAGCACACTGCCTACCCTATAGAGTGAATACACTCATACTACACATCTTCAAACTTTGATTTAGACCATTGTCTTAAAAACATGGACCATGCGATTGGAATAGCATCCCCAAAACATATCATCACATCTACCCCATTCTTTTAATCTACCTTTTGTGGACTACTCATGAGCTACAAGGCCACCATATCTCCCACATTTATCTTCCTTCGGGAAAACTTGATCAACTTGACTACATTGCAATGTGTGGGTTCAATCCAATCATCAAATCATTACTGAGTATTATGTCAATGAAAATTAGATTCTTGGTCTCCTTGCATGTGTACTCATTATGATTGGGAATGGATATTATAAGTCTTCCTGGTGATATGGAGGGGTCAAGAATAGCAACCAATATCTAGCCCCTAATAATATTCTTTGTGGTTTCCTGATCAATGCACGTCATGGCATCACTTATTATTTGCATCGACCCAACATCATTGTTAAGAATGCTACTCACTATTTTCAACATTGTCCTTGGTCATCCATATAAGTACCTCATCTTGCTTATATCCTCGGTTTACAATTGGTCTGAGTCTGCTAGCTTGTAAGCTTCACTGTGAAGTTTTTACCCAAGTCACCCCAACCTCTCCACTATGTCAACTACATCCATCAAGGATATATACGGTTGTCTCTACATCATTGCATATCATTGTCAATGTGTCCTTGCATTATCACATTTGCATTTTGGTTTGTACGTGTCTTACAATCCACTGTAAGGATCAATAACCCATGTCCTTCAACTTCAAACTATATCACTATAACCTATGTTTCAATGATGCACATTCAAGTGTCTACCTATGCATCCTTTTTATAGCTAAACATCCATGTTACATCTATGATTTACATCATCCATGTGCTATTAAGGTTATCCAAAGTTGATTTCCAAGTTTGGGCACCGTTCATGGCACAAATTTGAAGTCATCCATAGCACAATGTTAATAACTTAATCGCCAAAACCTATCAACACTGGGATCTACTACAACTTGAACCATATTAATCCACATTTTATCATATGGTGTTTGTCATCCACATCTACATCTCAGTACTCACAACCTTCCAAGCTGCATTGGAAATCCATGTCACCATTGTGGTATTATGTACACGTCATTATGACCCCCACTATGCCATGTCTGTATTATTTGGTACACTCTATCCATGTTGATAAGTAGGGTCTACAACTAGGTTTTGAATCATCCGTATTCATTCGTTGCCACAACCCTACATCAAAGGGAAGAACATACATTAGAATAAGCATAAAATATTGAAACACATTTTAAAATGCCACAACCAAAAAAGAAATAAAAATATTTTTAACATGCCAACATAGCCAATATGATAGATTAATATACAATAAAACTAGAACTAGAAGATTACAATAAAGCAAACTACCTAGTACATTTAAAACAAAAAAAACTAAAAATTAAAATTAAATTAAAATGACACAAACTAGTATTTATATATATATATATATATATTTGGTAAGTTAATAATTTTCATTAAGGGGGCATTTGAAAGGTGTCCCAATGCCTTAGTACAACACAAAATGAAGGGATGTAAGAAAAGCAAAAGTGCATCCTAGGGAAGCAAAATAAAGAGAAGAGGATGCGAGGAAGACCCAAAAAGCATCCTTAGCAAAAAAGGAAAACACAAAAAGACAAACAGAGGTGAGACCATAAGGAAAGGAAACCCCAAAGGGTCAACAATAGAAACCAGGAAGGCAATTACTCCATAGGAGGTGCATTAGCAATTTCCTGATTCACCTTCATTAATTTCATCCTTGGGAACTTTCTTGAAGATCTTCTTTGCGATTTTGATGACATCATCCTCCTTTACTTTAGATATGCCAGTAGCAGTAGAGTTCTCAGGGACCTCCTCATCAAAGGTATCACAAAAAAATAGCAAGTTTAATGCATTCCTCTGGTCCTTTAATTGTAAAATGGCTTTATCAAGAGCATCCCAGGCAGTATCCATGTGGGCAATGGTAGCAGAGGTGGTTTGGATGACCAATTTTTACAAATATTTCTCAACGGTGTTGTTGGAGTCATCCTCACCACCTTCTTTGACCTTCTCAGGGCTTAGGGACTCTTTTTTCTTAAGCCTCTGGGAACTCCTTGTGGGAGTAAATTCCACCTTAACCTTTTTCTTCGCACTAAGATATCCTTGGTATTTTTCTTCCTTGCCCTTTATTTTGGAACCTCTCATCTTAGAGCTAGGTGTGGAGGTTTGTGTTTTCCTGAGTGATAATATTTACTTTAGGAAATTTTTATAGCAGATAAGCATACAAAATTTTGAATAGACCCTGATGATAAGGCCAACCCTCCTCCTTCTTGGCACGGGTGGATGTTATAGAATAGTCCATAGACAAGTACAAGAATTCTGGTATGTTGAGAAATTTCACGTCTCTAAAGTGATTCACAAATGAAATATGGAAACTACAAAGTTGGGACTCAGGATCATCTACAGTAATGTATTGCATGATTGGTTTCATTACCTCCTTCCAAGGTGTAGGCAGGTCCTTGCAAAACAAGCCCTTCTTGTAGAGCTTCCTCAATGGTGATGTAGCTTCGAATTGACTAATCTCCACCTCCTAGTTGTGTTTGTTCCTCCTCACAATGCGGCCATCAACAATCTATCCAGTCAGCTCTGCAAGTAGCTCTACAGACACCTAGAAGTCCACTTCGTGGATTATGACAAAACCATTTTCCCATGATGAGGCAAATGCCATATTGGCATCCCAATCGGTCCCAGAAAACATCTTAAAAAAAGGAATCAATCCTCTATCCTTGAGGATAGCTTCAGTGATAGGCTTGATGGAAAAGGTTTCTAGCTCAACAAACATCATTCTGGCACCTCTCAGATGAAGGGAACAAGGGTTTTCAAATAAAACATAGAGGATAAAAGAATGAGTAGGGTATATCCAGAGTAGAGCTTTAGCAGAGTTTATAAAGTGCCTAAGAAAAATTGAATGGTTCAGAAGACCTTTCACATAGCTTCTCACACAAGTATTTCGTCTAGGAAACATAAAATGCCAGACAGAAGAGGCCAATAGGTTGCAGGAATTACAGAGTAAGATTTTCCAATAGACAAGATCATTGGTGGAAATAGAAATGTGTGCCATGATATGGAGAAGTTGACTAATTGGGATGCCTGGGAATCTGAATATAGATGAAACAAGGAATGATTCAGAAACCCAAGGAGTTGAAAAGCGCAAATGAGCAGAGAAAGGAAACATTCTTGGGACCATGCGATTGGAACGATGAAAAAGGAAGGATCTCGAACAGGCAGAAGAGGTACACACATGGAAGAAAATCCTATAATCATGAAAGGTGATGGAGGAAAAAGCCTTTGGCACAAAAATTTTTAAAACCCAGATAACATCTAGCAGAAAAGAGGTGGTGGCATTTGTAATGAGCATGGGAAATAAGTACCGCCTTGTGGAAATATGGCTAGGGAATATTTTTGAGATGAGGCTCCAAAAATGAGGAGGCCTAGGGAAAAAAATTGCTTGGAGAAGACTTTAGTAATTAGGATGATTATAACAACTGCCACCATGTTGGAGATATCAGGGCCAATAGTAATTCTTCCCCACAAATTCGAGGGCCAAATAAGAAGAGGATCATGTGTGGAGAGAAAATAATTCATTTTGCTGAGAGAGATTTAGATCCAACTTGGCAAGATCATTGACATCATGAGGAAGAGAGTCCATCCAGGTCAGCATCCCTGGGGTAGAGGCACCAATATTAGCTAGCTTGTTAGCAACAACATTGGCTTCCCTTAAGGCATGTTGAACAATAACTTCCTATTGGCTTAGGAAAATTTTCCTTGGATTCCTCAATTAGGTTCCTTATTTTCCAACCTAGATATTTGGAGTTTTTTAGGTAGTTAATGATATTTAAAGAATATCCTTCGATGATGAATTTTCCTAGAACATGTTTAATGAATTTTAAACCTCTCCATAATGCCCTTGCTTCTACAAAATGGTTGGATAGTTCCCCTAAAGGTTCAGCAAAAGTAAAAATGGAATTTCCTTGATGATATCTGAAAATACCTCCACCTCTAGATCTACTTGGATTTCCTTTAGCAGCACCATAAAAATTGAGTTTGACCCATCCCAGGGGAGGGGGATTCCATTTGATGTTGGTTCTAGAGCCTTGAGGATTAGCAGGACAAGGATTTTCCAAGGAAATGTTAAAGGATTTGAGTAAGGAAGCTTCAAAAGAGGAAATGGGTGAAGAATCAAAAGGGGAAATCAAAGAGTTTTCCTTAGAAAAAAAGATAATTTTGTTGGAAATAAATTCAAAATACCTAGCATCCTTAGAGAAAATGCACCTATTGCGCTCAAGCCAAATTTTCCATAAAAAGTGATGAAGGCAAAAACCCCAGAAGCCTTTGAGAAAGGTATTTTTAAAAGGGTTAGGCCATTGAATGAATAGGTCAACTAAAGAAGGAGGAGGAGCCCAACTAATGTTAAACTTGAGGAAAATATTACATAGGATAGACCTGGAGTAGGGACAAAAAATAAAAATATGGGTAGTGGATTCCCAATCATCTAGGCAAAGGAAACACCTATTAGGGAGGGGAATACCACGTTTGATAAGGTTCTCAACCGAGAGGATTCTATATTGAATGGCTAACCAAGAAAAAAATGTGACCTTAGGAGTTAAATGTTTAAGCCACACTAAATTGAAAGGAATAAGAACCTCTATAGGAGATAAGGATAACAAATAAGTAGATTTGATAGAGAAATCACCTGAATTAGTGGGCTCCCAAATAGGATGGTCACAAGAGCCCTCAGTAGGGATAGGAAAGGAAGATAATAAAGCTTCAAGTGAAGAAAATTTAGCTGCCAAATTAGGATGATGTATCCTTTTCCAAGATCTGGTTCCATTGGAAGTGGTAAGGAAGTCTGCAAATTTGGGGCCAAAAAGAGGATCAGTAAATTCTTTGAGCAATCTGAATTCTAGAACTTGAAGAAGTGGATGATCACCTATCCACTTGTCTTCCCAAAAATACATGGATTTCCCATCACTAATCTGCCACCTTAAACCTTTTTTAAGGAGTTGCCTTGTTGAGAAAATGGATTTCCAGAAGGTGGATCCAAAAGGGGAAATTTCTCCATATAAAAAATCAAAATTTTGGAGGTATTTCCTTCTTGTAATTTTGACCCATTCTGCATTATCTCCTGAAATTAAATGCCAATCTTGTTCAGCAAGAAGAGTAGAATTTAACATGTGGATTCTCCTGAGCCCTATTCCCCCTTGATCCTTAGGCTTGCAAACATTTTCCCAGGCAACCAGATGGAATCTGTTTTTATTTTCAGCTCATGTCCAGAGGAAATATTTTTGGATTTGTTCAATTTTCTAGTAAACTTTAGTAGGAGCTTTGAATAAATAAAGGAAGTAGACAGGAATACTCTGTAAGCATGCCATGGTCAAGATAGCTTTTCCAGCCTAGGATAATAGATTACCTTTCCAAGCGGAAAGATTTTTTTGAAATATTTCGATGACATTATCCCATAAGTGTTCATTGACATTACCCACAAACAAAGGCAACCCCAGATATGTGGTAGGCAAGGAGGAAATGGCACACCCTAAAATGTTGGCAATATTAAGTTGTCTTCTCAAAGGAGTGTTAAGAAAATATAATTTGCTTTTTTGGAAATTGACTTTTTGTCCAGCAACTTCTTCATAAAGAATAAGGATGTGCTTAATGACTTTGGCTTCATAGACTGATGCAAATGTGGAAAGAAGAGTGTCATCAACAAATTGTTGATGAGTAACTAGAGTAGATTGAGAAGTAACCTTGATTCCAATAATAAGACCTGACTATCTGGTTGCATGAATAGATCTATCGAGAGCTTCTACAACAATAATGAAGAGGAGAGGGGAAAGGGGGTCTCCTTGCCTCAATCCTCTACTGCTAGTAAAGTATCCTACTGGAGAACCATTTATTAAAATAGAAAACCAGGTTGAAGAAATGCACCCTCTAATTAAGTTGATCCAATCCTGGTGGAATCCAAATTTGGATAAAACTGCCAAAAGGAAATCCCAGTTCAACCTGTCATAAGCTTTATTCATGTCTAATTTTAAAAGGAAAGTAGCCTTTTTGGTGAAGGAATTTGAGTGAAGGGCTTCATGAATATAGATAATGCCATCAAGGATTGATCTACCCTGGACTAAACTTCCTTGACAATGATTGATAATGAGAGGCATGACTTCTCTCATTCTATTAGCTAAGGCTTTAGTCAAGATTTTGTACACAACGTTATAGAGACTGATTGGCCTGAAATCATTGAAATATTTGGCATTAGAGCTTTTTGGAATGAGGGCAATGAAAGTGGAGTTAAAACTATGAGGAATGACTTTAGAATTCTGAATTTCCTTGATGGCAGCACACACATCCGAACCAATGAAATCCCAAAAGGCCTAGAAGAATCTAGGAGAGAAACCATCAGGGATCAGAGATTTATATGGTTTCATAGAAAATAGAGCATGTTTTATTTCCTCATCAGAGAGGCCAAAAATTAATTTGAAATTAATATCCTCAAAAATGGAATGAGGAATAAATTGGAGAAGGAAATCCTTGGCTACACCCGAGTTAGCAGCTGGCATATCTTCAAGTAATTGCATAAAATGAGACACACCTTCAGCTCTAATCTCCTTAATATCAGAAGTAACTCTTCCATATTGGCAAATAATTTCCTTTATTCTATTATTGCTTCTATTTCTCAACGTGGAAACATGAAAAAACTTGGTATTGGAGTCACCTTCCTTAAGCCAAATGGCTCAGGATTTCTACCTCCAAAAGGTTTCCTCACACTAGAGGATATTATGATACTAAGATAAGAGATCATTTTCTTCTTTTCTTTTTGCAACAGTACAACATTGACTTTCTTGAATGTCTTTCTCAATGGTAGCAAGATGATTTTTAATTTCATGTTTGTTTTGAAAAATATTTCCAAAGATGTCCCTATTCCAGATATTAAGATTTTCTTTAATCAATTTAAGCTTTTGACATAGTCTGAAGGAAGGTGATCCTTGAAAATCAGTTTACCACCACTGAATGATTCTATCTCTGAAATCAAGATGTTGCATCCACATTGCTTCAAATTTGAAGGGGATTTTGAATATTTTAGGATTGTTAGTATCCAGGAGAATAGGACTATGGTCAGACCCAATTTTGAGAAGTGATTGAATATTAGCATCCCCCCAAATAGTAATGGCTTCCTGAGAAAACAAAACTCTGTCAAGTTTAACTTGAATGAGTTGAGAACCACTTCTTCTATTAGACCAAGTAAACTGGTTTCCTTTAAGATTTACATCCATCAAATTGTTCTGATTTATGAAATCCTAAAAATCATCCATGCTCTTTGTAAAGGAACCTACCCCTCCTCTTTTATCAGAAGGAAACAAAGGAGTATTGAAATCCCCAACAAGGATCCAAGGAATATTTGTAAAGGCATTCCTAACTGATGAAATAATTTCCCACAACTTGGATCTTCCTAGGATAGAATTTGGGGCATAAACATTGGTAAGGACCCAAGGGGAGTTGGAATATTTGTCAAAAAATAGGATACTAGCAGTTTCTTCATTGGAATGAATCAATATTCCCTCAAAGAGAGTAGGGTTCCAAAGACAGATAAGTCCTCCAGAAGCCCCCCTTGCATTGCAAAAAATGGATTCGCTGTTCTTCCATACATTTTTACAAATAGACTTAGCAAAGGTGTCTCCAATTTTGGTTTCTTGCAATAGAAAAATAGAAGGATTGATTTCTTTTCTTAATGACTTGGCTAGCCTCTGTTTAGCCATGCCATTAAGACCTCTCACATTCCAAGAGAGGATTTTCATTTGGAATATTTGATAACTCTTTTGCCTCTCTTTCCTTGAGGTTGGGGAGGTTTGATGCATTTTGTATCATCTTTACTCAGATTTAAGCCTATGGAAAATAGGGTTTTTTGAATACCATTAGCAATATCATCTTCTAAGCCCTACTTCCAGTGGTCAGCATTAGAAGGTCTACCCTTTTTTTCTCACCCCATAGTCAATCAAATATTTTTTATGACTTTTGGTATGCTTTGGACTGAAATTGTGGGGATTGATTTTTTGAATCATAGGACTAGAGGATTCAAAGAAAGAGGAAGGGATGGAAACTTACTCAATGTGGTTCTGGGCACATATATTAGTAGAAATTTTAGGAAAAATATCATTATATTTTACCAGGAAAACATGACTTGTAGTCCCATTCTTAGGAGAATAATTGGGCATCCCATTAATAGGGGAATGAACAGGGGAAAGTTCTTGATGAATTTCATGAATAGGGGTAGAAGAAGGATTTGAGACAGGGCTAGGGCTCTGAGCAATCAATTCAATCTCGACATCCCTAGATGGAAGGTTAGACAATATTTGATATTTATTGGGGAGAGCAAAAAAGGAACTTACCTCTTTTTTATTCCTAGATCTTGGTCAAAATATGAAACCTTTTTGCCTTTGTCAACAGCATATTGAGGGTCATGGGAAGTACTTCCCTAAGACTTCTGATTCTTGATTGGATGAAAGAAAAATCCTTTGGAAGAAGGATATCTTTTTTCTCCACCTTGGAAAAAGGAATATTATCCTTTTGCTTTTTAGCAGTTGTTTCTTCCTGAGCCTTTAGAGAAGGGCATTGAGCTATATATATATATATATATATATATATATATATATATATATATATATATATATATATATATATATATATTATCATTTTTTTATTTTTATCTTTTTTTTATTTGTATAAAAGTTTAAGAAGTTTGGTAAAGCATCAAGACTAATATTTGAAATTCAAAATGAAATCCAAACCTATTAACTAACCAAACACTAAACATTGAAAAATAAATGAAAAGGATACTAACCCAAAATGAAACTTTTAAACATTCTAGGATAACTAAGACCATGGGTAAGGACCCATCAATATTGACACTTAAATACAACCAAAACTCCTAAAAACAATAAAATTTTAAATTAGGTCCCCAATATTGGGGTTAGTTGTGGGATAGTCGCAACAAATGGCAACTCTGTTGAGAAATGCTATTGAGAATTTTTTATGAAGAACCTAGTTCTATAATTAATGAACCAAATGTTATAAAAGTATACACCATTTAGAAACACCCAAGGAAATTAAGGTAAATAGCTTCATATGAGAATAAATGGATTATTTTTTTCACATGGTGTGTGCAATGTGGTTCAATTTGCATCCTTGGGATCATAAAAATTCCATCATTTGGTTTACCTTTAGGCTATGAAATGTTGCTCATAATATTTTATTTTTGAATAATATTTTTGCAAAGTATCTTTAGAGCATAATTTTTTTAGACAGATACCCACTGCCAGTTAGGCATCTATAGCCCCGATGGAGATTTTTTGAAATAGTTGACTGATTTGATCAAGCTTTGTCTAGATAGATCCCCACTACCAGTTAGGCGTCCATAGACCTGGTGGATTTTATCCAAACTTAGTGAATAATTTGATGAATATTTGCATTTCTTGTACTCTTATTTCATAGAGATATTTGCCAATATTTATGTGATACTTGAATTGGAGCATGTTAGATATTTCCCTTAATTGGTTCACCAAGATGATTTTATCCTTCACAATTCCAAGGAATGTCTCTTCATATTATGTTCATTAAAGTGATTTTTTGGCATAATATTCCATTAGTTCACATTTCACCATATTAGTACACTTAATCAAGGATAATTACTATATAGCTTCATGTTATTTTCCCAATTCCGTTTGATTTGGGGGTTTATTATCTATTCTGAAAACATGTCATTTTGTTAGTAACCATCACAAAACCAAAACCACAATAAAGGGGACTAACTCAAAATGTAAATTTATGGGAGCATAAAAATGACTCTAACAAACCCAAAAAAAACTCCTAAAATACTCTAAGGATACAAGAGAAATAAACAACAACTCAAAGGAAAACCAACACACCAAACCAAGACTAAACATGAAAACCAAAAAGTATTTACAAATTATACAATATAGTGCAAATGGCACAAAACTCAACCATGACTTTCTTGGATCCCAAATTTGATTTATTTCATGAATATAAATAATTTTGACATGATAGGCACACTGAATTATACAAGCATCGTAATAGTGAAGATTGTTGGAAAGAAGCAGGCGGGAGTGGAGGCAGGAATGGAGCAAAGCGGGAGCAGAGGCAGGTGCAATTTTTGCAAACATGTTTTTCATTCTGTTGGAGGTGGGAAACAGGGTTTCCAAACCCCTGGAAGCTGTGAGGCTCAAGGAGGTAACAAGCAAGGTTCTGAAGCAACTGAGGAAGAGCATGTGGACAGTGACAAGGACACTGAGGGTTTTAAAAAATTAGAGGGACACGAACCCCCTGATATTATTTTTGATAAGAAGGCCCACATCAAGAATTCTGAGGGCAATAAGTCTTTTGCACAGGCCCTTAAATGTGGCAATAGGGTTTCCTTACATTCTTTACCACCTCTCACTCCCAATGGGCAGAAGGTATCCGTGCCTAAAAGCGTAATGGCAGACTTTATATCGATGGAAAATTTTTCTCTGGTAGGCAAATTCATAGGGGGCAGGCCGAATATTGAAACGATTCGATGATGGGCATCCTTGAAGTGGAAGACTTCTGGACACATGGAGATTATTGCATTATCAAGGGGGTTTTTTGCGGTACGCCTTAACAATAGTGAAGATGCTAGTCGTATTCTAACAGGAGGACCTTGGTTCTTGGGACGAAGAAGTCTTTTTCTTAGGAGATGGGCTGAGGATTTTGACCCAAAAAAGCAGAGCATAAACTTTGCCCCCATTTGGGTTCATCTCCCAAATCTCCCATTTCATTGGTGGCATGAGTATTTTCTTCAGGGTATCGCCAAGACCATAGGGGAATTGGTGGCCATTGATAATCCAACCCTTGCACGCACCAGAATGACGCATGCTAGGATTTGTGTAAATGCAAACCTAGAATCTGAGCTTCCTACTCATGTGGAGTTAGAATATGGAAATATAACAAGATTACAGGTCATCGAATATGAAAATAGACCGACATTTTTCTCTGACTGTAATATTCAAGGCCATCTCAAAGTACAATGCTCTTTTTTGAGAAGCCAGCAAACCCTTCCTAGGAATAATGATTCCAAGCGGCAGTCTTTCAGAAATAATGGCAAATACACAGGAATGTACAAGGTTAAAGATCCAAATGTTGAAAAGGCAAAGGCTTCGGTTTGGGACAAATGGAGAATGAGGCTGAGCTTCACATGGACAATGGTAAGGACAAGCAAATTGCTACATCACAAACCGACCAACAAAAGGTATGCTCTCCTTTCGAGAATCTAAATAAATTTAACTTTTTGGCTGAAACCCAAATAATTACCAGAGGAAAATCAGAATGAAGGGTCTAATGTTGAGGATATAATTCTTGGTCTCCCTGCTTACCTTGACTCCCCAACCAAATCTGGACCTTCCAATCCTCCTCCTGTTGGCCATAAAGAATGCCCTAATGATGAGTCCTTTTCTGCCCGAGAAAGAGAAAAAGTGCTTTCAGAGTTAATCAGCCCTTCCAAGTGACATTTTTCACCTTTGTCTTTGTCCCAATCCAGAGAAAGGGTTTCCAGTACTGTTATCCAACAGGTCACCCAAACCAAATTTAGCTCAAAACAGACTAGAAGCTCAATGAAATCCCCCATGATTGACTGTGGAGGTGAGAAAAAAAAGGGAAGAAATTCAAATGCCCAGCAATGGAAAGAAGAGGTCAAAGATGAGATAGCTAATGGAATTCAGACTACTCTGTTTCCACCAACTGGAAATCTTCCCTTTGAAGAAAACAAAATTCTTAAGCCCCCTCAAGTCCAAGGCAGGGGAAGAGGAAAAAAACTTTAAAAGTTCCAAATGAATATCATATCCTGGAATGTAAGGGGGCTCAATGGCCTTCCTAAACAGCGGTTAGTCAAATATTTAAGAAGATATTTTGATCCCACTATTCTTATTTTGCAAGAAACTAAAGTCGATGAAGTTTTGTCTAGAAAAATTGCCCTCAATATCTGGAAGAATGGAGAAGCAATTTTTTGCAAAGCCAATGGAACCTCAGGTGGTCTTCTTTGTATCTGGAATCCAGGGAAGGTGTAAGGCAAGGTTATTCAATTGGTGGAAAGGGTAATGAGCATTATTTTTAAGGATAAGGTTAATGACCTTTCTTGGATATTAACAAATGTGTACGCCCCTAATTCTATATCTGGGAGAGCTGATCTATGGAATTTACTCAGTCATTTCAAGGAATCTTTTCAGGATATCCCATGGATAGTGGCGGGGGACTTTAATACCCCTCTTTACCCCTCTGATAAAAAAGGGGGAGTAGGAATTCCAGCAAGAAGTATGGAGGACTTTCAAGATTTCATCAACAACAACAATTTATTGGATGTCAAATTAAAAAATGCTAAATTTACTTGGAGCAATAGGAGGTCTGGAAATCAACTTATAATGGAAAATATTGATAGGTTTTTTTATCACAAGAAGCAATACAATATTTTTGGGATGCCAATATGTTGTCCTTGCCTCGCATTGGGTCTGACCACAACCCGATTCTACTTGAAATTGAAGAGACTCCAAAATTCAAAAGGCCTTTTAGGTTTGAATCTATGTGGATGCACCACCCTGATATCAGAGACAGAATTTCTCAGTGGTGGCGGCATTCTTGTCGAAGCGGTGCCTTCATTCGGATTAGCACGAAACTTAAAGTGGTGAAAGAAAATCTAAGGATCCGGAATAAGGAAATTTTTGGAAATATTTTTGAAAACAAGAAAGCCATCTCTGAAAGGTTATCAACCATTGAGAAAAAACTTGAAGAGGGATTGCCAGACCCTTCCCTACAAGCGAGATGAAAAGAAATCCCTTGCTTGAGTACCATAATGTTCTAGCCTGCGAGGAGACTTTTTGGCGGAAAAAGTCTAGAGCTACCTGGCTAAAAGAAGGTGATGCCAATACAAGATTTTTTCATGCATCTACCTTAAGAAACAGAAGCCACAATAGAATTAAAGAACTTGTTAGAGATGATGGATCATTCCTTTCTAGTCCTAATGAAATCAGAAATGAAGCAGTTTCTTATTTTCAGAATCTTTTAGGAGAAGAACATTTCAGTTCTGCCTTAGCTTCAGAATCAATGCTTTACCATATTCCTCATTTAATTTTTGATGACTTGAATGGGGAGTTAATTAAGCCTTTCACGGATGAAGAAATCAAAGAGGCCCTCTTCTCAATGAACCCTGATAAAGCTCCAGGTCCAGACGGGTTTTCACCTCATTTTTTTTAGGCTTTTTGGGATATTGTAGGTTTTGATGTATGTGCTACTATCAAGGAATTTCAGTCCACAAAGCATATTCCGAGAAGTTTTAACTCCACTTTTATTGCTTTAATCCCAAAGATTCCTACTCCTAGATCTATGATGGATTTTAGACCTATTAGCCTTTGTAATGTTGTTTATAAAATTTTGACCAAGGCAATTGCAAATAGAATGAGGAAGATCCTTCCTATGTTTATTGATGTTTGTCAAGGCAGTTCAGTCCCTGGAAGGTCCATCCTTGATGGGGTCATAACAGTTCATGAAGCCCTCCATTCGGTAGTCTAGACTAAAAAACCTGCTTTTGCTCTCAAGCTGGATATGAACAAGGCTTATGACCGCATAAACTGGAGTTTTGTCTCTGCCATTCTTCAGAAATTTGGTTTTCATCATGAATGGATCAAGCTTTTGGAAGGATGTTTTATGAAACCTTGGTTTTCAGTCCTTGTTAATGGTGCTCTTGCTGGATACTTTCAAAGTAAAAGGGGCCTAAGGCAAGGTGACCCTATCTCTCCCATGTTGTTTATCATTGTGGCTGAAGCCCTTGGGAGGACAATCAAAGCTTCCTGTAATATTGGTCTTATTTCAGGAATTAAAGCATCATCACAAACACAGGCAGTTACACATGAACAGTTTGTGGATGATACTTTGTTGTTAACTCTTGCATTAGTTTTTGAGGCTAAGGTCATAAAACATATTCTAGAGCTATATGAGGATGCTGCGGGGCAAAAGGTAAATTTTTCAAAGAGTAAAATTTATTTCTTTAACACTCCCATTCAGAGGCAGATTAAGATTGCTAGGATTCTTGGATGCTCAGTGTCTACTCTTCCATCCACATACCTAGGCCTTCCTTTATTTACAGGCAGAGCTACTGATTCCATGTGGACTAATGTAATTGAAAGAATTTAGAGGAAGCTGGCTGGATGGAAAGGGAATTTGTTATCTCAAGCTGGCAAGGCATTTCTCACCAAGTTTTCCATTCAAAGCATCCCTGTCTACTTTCTCTCTATTTTTAAAGATCCTACAAGTGTCTACACTAAAATTGAACAGATCCAGAAGAGGTTCCTATGGACTGGTTCTGAATCTAAGTAGCGCTTTCACTTGGTGTCCTGGGATAGGGTTTGCAAACCAAGGGAGTTTGGAGGTATTGGGCTAAGGAGAATACAACATTTAAACATGGCCCTCCTGGACAAACAAGCATGGCGTCTTTTGAAAAATGCAAATGTAGAATGGATTACTATAATCAGAAGAAAGTATTTGCAAGAAATTGAATTCTTAAGTTATTCCTTTCCTCCCAGGGGATCAATTTTTTGGAAATCAATCCTTCAAAATAAAAACTTGCTAAGCAAAGGGCTATGTTGGAAACTGGGAAATGGAAGAAACATTGATTTTTGGGACCACAAATGGTTAAAGGACTATCCCCTCTCTGCAGACCCCATCATTTCAACCCTTAGAGCTTGGACAATTGAAGTTTTTGGTACCAAAGTTGTAGATTTTATTACTTTGTCAAACAATAGAAGGGTATGGAAGCCAATAATGAATAATGATCTACCAGGGGCATCAATAATACTGGAGAATGAATTAAAATAGTCTTTACTCCCTTCTCGCATTCTTGAGGACCAGCTTATATGGGAAGCTTCAGACAATGGGTAATTTTCTATCAAGACTGCTTATCTGATGCTTATTGATAATGATGAACCTACTTTCCCTCACTTGGAAGTTTGGCCCAAAAGCATTGTTCCGAAGGTTGGGTTTTTTGCATGGTTGGCCATCCAAAATAAGATCCTCACCATGGATAACTTAATAAAAAGAGGTGTGATTGTTGTTAATAGGTGTTATCTCTGTATGTCTGAGTGGGAGTCTATTGATCATTTGTTTTCGTATTGTAATTTTTCTGTCTCAATCTTGTTAGGTCTGTTACAAGTGTTTCATATTTATTGGGTCCATCCTCAGTCCATTTTTGACTTATTTGTCCAGTGGCCTTCCCCCTTTTTGAATAGGCGTCTTAGGTATATGTGGAATATCTGCCTTCATCACTACTTGTGGCAGATATGGTTGGAAAGGAATCGTCGAGCCTTCTTGGATAAGGTTTCTCAGTCATCCTCTGTCCTGTCAAAAATTTTAGCATATGCTAATGAGAATGCTTGTTTAGTGCCTGCAGCATCTAGACCTCCAAATCCTTTTGAAGCTTCCTTTTGAAGCTTCATTAGGCCAGTAATTAAACTTACCTCTCACTGATGGCCTCAATCATCCTCAAGTCTGTCCTAGAACCATGATCACATGGACCCCACACCCCCTAGGGTGGATTAAGTTAAATTTTTATGGGGCATCTAGGGGCAACCCAGGTGAAGCTGGGGCTGGTGTCTTACTTAGAGACCACAAGGGTGAGGTGCTTGTAGCTTTTGTTGAACATCTTGGAGCTCAAACTAACAATGTGGTTGAAGCAAGGGCGGTTTGGAGGAGCCTCAAGGTGGCAGAGAATTATCCAGGGAAACTGTTGGTGGAAGGTGATTCTCTTATTATTATAAATCTTCTAAAGAACACTAAGAGATCTCCTTGGAGATTTGATGACTACATCCATGAAGCAAGGGCTCTAATTCATGATCGACCTGAGGCCATAATTTTGCATACCTTTCGGGAAGCAAACATGGCAGCTGATAGGCTGGCAAATGAAGGCATTGTAGCAGCAAATTTGATCACGTGGACTGAAAATATTCCTCATGCAGTCTCAATGGTGATAGATAATGAAAAAATTTAGATTGGAAGGCTCAAAGTGGATCAATGACAGAAAATGGGGGCATTTTTAAAAAAAAAAAATTGAACCTTATAATGGATTTTGTCATATTTGTTTTTTTTGTTCATGTGACTAGTGTTTTTTGCAGCTGGTGGGGCACTGATATAGGTTTTTTATCTACAAATTCATGCATGGGAAACATCTGCTTTGGCCTTAAGTATTTCCCAATGTGTGTTTGGATTCGATGTCGCAAAAAGGCCCTAGAAAGAAATAACAAAGTGTTGGAGATCCCTGACAATGAGGCACCAGACCCCACCATAATAGTCTTGGAGAAGATGACAATTTCATCAACCTCCAACAGTATCAACCAGTTGAAGAGTCTGTCTGGCCTCATCAGTGCAACTGTTGATTTGTGTGATTCCCTAAATCTTCTGTTTTATAGCCAGCAGTTCCAGGGGCACAAGGAGTCGAAGGCAAAATCTAAAGATGATGGCAAGAACGATGATAAGAAGTTAGATGAGGACTACAAGGAAGACTGCTTGGCCTCTTGGCTGTCCATTCTATGGGATGTTTTTTTGACCATATTCTATTATTTTTATATGGGCACAAGCTACTCTGCATGGTGCTTGCATGATTAGTTTTTGTCTTTGTTAGTTCTTTTTTGCGTCTTTCTTTTCTGATGGCCATAATATTAGGCTTCCATAGTTTAGTTTGGTTGTATTCTAATGGAAGAGTAGGTCTTGGCCATTTTTGTTGTCAGTTTAAACTTTTAGGGCTTGGCCTTTGTCCAGTTGGTCAGTGGACCCTATTTTGTAAAATGGTTTTGGGTCAACCAGTTAAAACCCGGTGTTAATTATAATATTCTCTTACTTACCAAAAAAAAAATTATACAAGCATCAACCCATAATAAAATTATGCTTGCAAATACAAAATCCTTTATTTTACCTTTCTTTATTCTAGTATTTCACAATTTCAAATTGAGATTCTAGCACATTAAATTGGCAAGCAAATGCATGATTTTTAATTGTTTCTTGCATATTATATGAGGTGTAAATTCCAACATTCAATTCATTAATTTGACAACATTTATAATTTTCACAAGCATATAATATTTCCTTAAAATAAGAGGCCATTTCTAAAATATTTCACATCAAGTCACTCTAAATTTTTAGGTCAATCATGTTCATGCAACACTTTGCAAGCATCTAGGATATTTATTAGATAAGGATGACTATGAGTTCTTACCCTAGATTAAATTTTTAATATTCTATGGACATGATTCAACAATTTAAGCATATTCACATTTGGTTTATTTTACAAGATAAACTTATTAGCAATGTAAGTGCAAACCAATCCTAGCTCTTTGCTAACCTCACATGGAAATTGATCATTAATCGCATTTGAATCTAAAATTATATTATGTAATATTTTACTTGGATTTTGGATAATGGAACATACTGGTTTAGATTTTACCTTTTGCATAGTTTTATTTGACAAACCTTTGTGAACATTTGTAATATTTCCTTTTTCTTCATGACTATTATCATCATAAAATAATTTTTCAAAAATAGCAAAGCTAGAGGTCTGAGGTGTATACCAATTGGTTCAACAAAATACTGTAAGGGGGGCAAAGGTCCAAGGTTCAAATATTAGGCCTCGTCAGAATGAACGCTTGTCCCTTTCTTAGTGATATTAGTGGTGTAAAAGGTTTAAAATGATTTTGGAATGGAGTTTATAGGGGTAAATTTCATCAATATCTGTGTGGTATCTTTTGAGGTAGACAATGCAGAATACTGTGGTGGCAATAAAATCCTTACAGACTACCCATATTTGTGGTGGCTACCAATTCCACCATGTAAATTAAAAAATACCAAAGTTAGGTACCCAATCAAATATATGCCCATATTTTTCAAAACAAGAACCTAGCTTCTCAAGATATGTGTCACATAATACCTTTCCATGATCAATGGCTTGAGCTATTTGAAAATCCATATTTTCATTAGGATCATCAACAATATCAAACCCAAACCACTTAGAATTTGGAATTTCCTCATTTTGAGATGGCATAGACATTGTAGAGCCAATAGGTGGATCAATATTTTTAATTTATTTCCCCTAAAATGGGACCAAAGCAAGTAGTTCTCCTTCTTTATCCATGATGGGATAAATTTTTACATTTGTCTTTCTATGATCAACCCAATCCTCCTTTGTGAATAATGGTTCTAAAGCCTTTCTTTCCCAAATAAAAGAGTCATAATTTGGGATGTATTCACATTCTTGATCATTTCTTTCAACTAATTCATTCAATTCTATGGAAGGTCTTATCCTATCACATATTTCAATACTCATTAGATATAAGACTCCTCCATTTCCTAAAATCATATTATTGTGAAATCATTGAAATTTATCTTAGGACCATCACTCGAAAGATGATCAAGATGAGCATCTTGAAATTGATTCGCACTTAAGAATGATGGTTGATTTTTAATGGTCGATTGAGGTGCACTAATCATTAGGAGGGTAAGGGAGGTATTAAATAGTTGAGAATTATATGATCCAAAACCCACACCAAAATTTTTATAACTCAATTGTTGTTCAATTGCCATTTCTTGAGTATAAGCTTGGGATAAAGATGTGGTTTGATACATCCCTCACAAATATGTATAAGTGAATGGTTCAAGATCATTGAGGTATACTTGGATAGCCATTCCCTCTGGAAGTACATAATGTTCCACTAGTTGAGTGTATGGACCATGGAACCTTTTCGATGAATGACTTCAAATTTCCACTTGGTCCTCTACGAATAGTGACAAATTGATTGTACATGAGGATTGGGTCAACTAATTTTTTGTTGAATTGATTGAGAAATATTACCTCTATTTGAGCCCAATAAGTGATCGACCCAAGAGATAGATTAGTAAACCAATCGTATGCAAATTTGTCCAAGGTGTAAGGGAACATTTTACAAGCAAAATCATCATACCAAACTATTAAATGATTCATGTAGATTCTGAATGATTGAATATGTTCCTTTATGAGCCTTGTACCATTAGACAAAAATAAAGGAAGATATCTCTCAAAACCAAAGGGTAAATTATGTTATACTCCAGGTATTTTCAATGGGTTGCCTATCATCCATGGTGCAAACATGGCCATTAGTGAACCTGAAAGAATACAAATCTAATACCAAGTTATTAAGTCAAATGAATATCTTACAAAGAAGTATGAAATGACTAACAAATTTTAAATGAATAAATAATCATCTTCATCAATTATAATGCATGAATTAAACCATAGCAATAAAGAACATTCTCTAATTTGTAAATTTTAGCATTAGTGCATCATTAATTAGAGAACTTTTCAAATCAATGAATGTGATCAACACAACCTTGTTAACTAATACCAATGATTTCAAATAAACCTTTCAAGTAAACATGAACAATTTAACATTTGAATATAAATAAAGTAAACCAATTTAGGTCCTCGTAGCACCAATTCTATTGAGTAGAACATTTTTCCAAGTACAAAATCTCCATCACAATAAAAATTTTGATTAGAAAACACTCTCTTGCAAAGAAATGAAATTTCTCCAAGGTTCCTTTTACTTAATGTGTGATTGTAATCTTGTAAATATGTTTCAAAACATTTCTAGGAATACCTTAGTGATTGCAAACAATTGTTAACAAAGGGCCTGTGTTGGTATTATTTTATTGTTATACTAATGATTGTTCATGAAAATTAAAATAAAAGAAAAATGTGAGTGGTCCTCATATGACAATGATGTAAATGCCTTAGTCTGTTTTATCTTGAAGTTTTTTAGGTATATTTTATCTTCATTTGGTTAAGTAGATTACAAACAAGTGTTATCTTGCATTAAACCCAACCCTACTTTAAGTATGAAATAAAAGATTAAAATCTATATATAAATGTGAATATTAAATGATGAAATAATTCATTTAATTTTGCTTTGACCATAAAAATAAAAATAGCCTTTGATATAATAAATAAATTAGCCCTCTTTAATGAAATTATAATTTTTATCAAGAGAAGTCAATTTATTGCTTTAAAATAATGGCCTTTTGAAATGCCAAATAAATTACCCCTCTTCAATGAAATTGTGATTTTCATGAAAAGAAGTTAATTTATTGTTTGAATAATGAAATACAAAGCTTTAAAATTGATTTACCTTCAAACTGTGCAATTATGTCAAATTTCAAAATTACAAAATGCCTATAAAAACAACTTTGAATAATTTTTATAATTTTGAAATGACTTCAAAATGAAATTGAAATTGTTCTAAATAAAAAGTTAAAGCTCGTTCTTCACATCCATGTATTTATTTTTGGAGTTTTAATTTTTATTTTAATTTTCAAAGATTTAAAAAACTGCAAAAAATGAAGGGTTAGAAAAATAAAAATAAAATTCTAAAAATGGACCAGACCGCTGAAAATACTGAAAAAAAACTACCTCCAGTATGATGCTATGCTATTCCTGTAAAACTGAATACGTGAGATATTTCTACATATAACCTAGTTTACCCGAAGTTTCATTTACACAATCTGAGATAGACTAGGTGCGAGCTTCTAAGGAAAAATGAGTTCCATATCCATAAAAATGTATTTAACACCGTCTATAAACCTATAACATGAAAAGGAGAAAAATAAACATTTAGTCCAAACATGCAAAAATAGTGTCATCTAATCTTGCTAATAGGATGCAAATTATCCAGGTGTTGTAGGTGAGTTGGAGACGAGAGGGCAATCATCCAAGGGAGGTCCCAGGTTTGAATCTCCACCCTACCAAAAATCTGAATTGGGTACCCAAAATCCAATTGATAATGTTGGTGTGGGTACGGCTGGGTGTGACTCTCGGGTGACTTTGACGATATAGAACCCCTTGTTCATGGTCTCTCAGACCAAGGAAGCTCCGTAAGGGGTTTTTCGCTTTAAAAAAAAAATGCAAATTTTTGGAATCATTTTTATTAAAAAGCAACAGAAAATACAGTCTTTCCTTAGCCTCCAAAAAGGTCCATCCTCATGCCTCTATTTTGATGGTTCATTTAAAATTGTAGGAATATTTTCATTTTTCCCAGCTTTTCATTTTTGCCTTTTGGCATTTTTAACACCTTGTGCCTCCATTCGTGCTTATGTAGGTGTTTTAATTTTCTTATAATGATTTTCTTTCATAATTTTCATTGTTTTACTTTATTAGTATTGCCAAAATAAAGATACCAAGATGGGTGTTGGGATCAATCTATTGGACCCACGTTTCCCTTTGAATATATATGATAGAGGATTTAATCATCGTGTGGTGAATCGGGGTGTCAACTCTATTGATTAAAGCTAAAACTCTCTATCAACCTTTAATGAAACATATTACTACTTTGGTCCAAAAACATAATCATCTACATGAGACACACCAACATACTCCTCTGTATACGATTTTTGAAGTGTAACAATTGTTTACCCATGTTGTATTTTGTTGAGGACAATGGGGAAGAGTGTGCCATGTTGGTCTCAACCTATGCATCATAAACATACATTTATGAAGTGATCTTTGATCAGAGGACTCATTTGTGGCATTGTTGCTCAATCAATATGTTGTTGTCATTGCCACTTCACATCAAGAGTTCTACATTACCAGCATCAATCTCTACCAACTTATATATGATTTGTCGTATATCACCAACTTGGAATGGTGCATGTTCGGTTAGCACACTACCTACCCTACAAAGTGAATACACTCATACTACACATATTCAAACTTTGATTCAACCCACCATCTTTAAAAACATGGACCATACAACTAGAATAGCATCCCCAAAACCTATCATCACATCCACCCCATTCTCTCCATTGGCATTTTGTAGACTACTCATGAGCTACAGGGTCGCCATAGCTCCAACATTTGTCTTTCTTCAAGTTAAACTCGATCAACTCGACTACATTACGGTGTGTGGGTTTAAGCCAATAATCTACTCATTGTTGCATATTGTATCAATGAAAATTAGATTCATGGTCTCCTTCCATGTGTACTCATTATAATTGAGAATGGACGTTATAATTCTTCCTGATGATATGGAGGGGTTTTTTTTTTTGTCTAGCATCATGACCAATATCTAGCCCACGATAATCTCCTCTATGGTTTCCTACTCAATGCATGTAGTGGCATCACTTACTATCAACCCAACATCATTGTTAAGAAATTTGTTCACTATTTTCAACACTATCCTTGGTCATCCATGTAAGCACCTCAACTTGCTTATGTCCGTGGTTCACAATTGGTTTGATTCTGCTAGCTTTTAAGATTCATTGTAAATTCCATGCCCAAGTCACCCCAGCCTCTCCACTATGTCGACTATATCCATTGAGGAGATATACATATATTATCGCATCGTTGCATGCCATCAACGCATATCCTTGTGCTACCATGTTTGAATTTCCATTTGTATGAGTCTTACAGTACACTGTAAGGATTGATAACCCATATACTTCAATGCTAAACCATATAACTATCACCTACACATCGACAATACGCATCCAAGAGTCTATTTGTGTGTCATTTTGCTGGAAAAACTTCCACATTGCATCTATGATTTACGTCATCCACGTGCTATCTGTGGAACGGTAGTTAGGAGAAAAATAGAAATTAGAAATATATTAATCAATCCACACCAATGTAAAGTTTACAATGCTTAAATAGAATGGAATTTAACAACCTTAGAAAACTTAGGTAATAGATAGGAAATGAAGTAAAATAGGGAGGAAAGGAAGAAGGAAAATTGATGTCGAACTCCCTGCCATCCATGTCATCCAATCTGCCTAGTCAACTTTCGTCCAAGTCAACCTATCTACCCATTCAGCTACCATCCAAGTAGGTAAAAGAGTAAGGTCCAAAGCTTACCATTGTAAACAAAAATTTTACCCCTTTTTTACTGCTTTAACTTCCAACATTCTCCCCCTTAAATTTGATAGGACTGACTATACAGTATCTCAGCTTTATATATTGAGATTTAGCTATACCTTTGGTTAAAATTTCTACAATATTATCCAAAGTGTTACAATAGTGAATCTCAACTATCTGTTGTTCCACCATATCTCGAATGAAGTGATACTTCATATCAAAATGCTTTGATATGCTATGGTGTACTGGATTGTATGACAACTGAATGGCACTTATGTTATCACAATACAGTCGAGTTGGACCATTTGACTTTCTCCAATCTCTTCAAGAATTTTTCTCAACCATAGGGCTTGAGTACTAGCATGTGTGATGGCTATATACTCAGCCTTAGTCAATGACAATGCTACAATAGTTTATTTATTAGAACTCCATGTAATTAGTCCTGATCCTAGACTAAAACAATTCCCTAATGTAGATTTACTATCATCTATATTGCTGCCCCAATCACTGTCATTGAAGCCAACTAATTTCACAGAGTTATATTTTTGGTAATGGATTCCAAAATCCTATTTACCTTTTACATATCTTAAGATTCTTTTTGTTACTTGTAGATTAATCTAAGATGGACTAGCCATAAACCTTGAAACTAGAGAAACAACATATTGAATATCGGGTCTTGTGTTGATGAGAAACACCAGACTCCCAACCTTGCTCTTGTAAGTGGTCATTTCAACCTTTGATGCTCCATCGTCCTTGCTCAATTGGATCCCATGTCCAGTTGGAGTTGCAACTGATTTGCATTGATTCATGGTAAATTTCTTGATCATGTCTCAATCATACTTGTGTTGACATATGAATATCCCTTTGTTTGATTTATGCACTTCCATACCTAGGAAGTATCGTATTAAACCAAGATATTTCATCTCGAACTGCTTCATCATGGAATTTTTGAACTCCATATTCATTTTAGTGTTACTACCCATAAATATTAGATCATCCACATACAAACAAACTATGATAATATCTACTCCATGTTTTAGGTAGTATAAATTTGGTTCACTTTTTCTTCTTGTGAATCCATCAATGCATGAGTACCAAGCTCTTGGCGCTTGCTTGAGGCCATAAAGTGCTTTCTTCAATTTGTAAACAAGGTTCTCCTTTCCATGTTCTTGAAAATCTTGAGGTTGTTGAACATAAACCTTTTCTTTCAAGTATCCATTTAGAAAAGCACTTTTCACATCCATGTGTTGTATGTTCCATCCTTTATGGGCTGCTAAGGAAAGAACTGATCTGATTGTCTCTTGTCATGCAACAAGAGCAAAGGTTTCCTCATAGTCAATATCAAATTTTTGAGTAAAACCATTTTCTACTAGTCTCGCCTTATGCCTCTCAATGCTTCCATTAGTATTGTACTTGGTCTTGTAGACCCATTTGCACCCAACACATTTTTTTCCTTTGGGTATCTTTATTAGATCCCATGTATCATTATTGTTTATAGAGGTTATTTCCTCTTTCATGGATTTTTTCCATACATTTTGAGTACATACCTTCTCATAGCTAGTTGGTTCTAGCTGTGTACTAGCCAATACAACATAATTAACTACATATCCCCTAGGATCATGGGAGTCATAATCTCCATACAATTGAAAATTTTCAAGTTGCTATAAAACTGTATTCATATCACTAGCTTGGATTCTAGTAAATCTTCTCTAGAAATTCTGATTCAGTATTTGAAAATATGGATGATGTTGTAATGTTCTTTTACCTCTCAATGGAGAGTCTCTGTCAATGTCCATCGGTGAAGAACTTACTGATCTCTATGGAGAAGGACTTGGAGTGGTAGTTGAAGTACTTGATGTAGTACTCTTGTATGGGCTTGGAGGGAGTGGTGTGCCTTTACTTTTCTTTGGAGACACCTGTTGTACCTATGAAGAACTTACATCTTGGGACTCATCATCAACAAAAATTCTTTGATGACCCCATTCTCCCCCTTCATCAAAAATTACATCCTTGGAGAGTACAATTTTATGAGTCTTGGGATTGTAGAGTCTATATGCTTTTGTAGACTCACAATACCCTAAAAATATACAAGCTTGACTTTTGGGATCAAGATTCTTCCTTTTCTCATCAAGAATGTGTGCATATGCTAAAGAATACAAAAATTTGAAATTCTTTACATTTGGTTTATTTTCATACCACCCCTCATAAGAAGTGACACCATCTAAACTAGAATTTGGACTTCTATTTAGAATGTATACACTGGTTCTTATAGCATCAACCCAGTACATATTAGTTAGATGCTTAGTCTAAAGTATCGTTATCGCCATCTCAAAGATGGTGCGGTTCTTTCTCTTTGCCACACCATTCTATTGTGGGGTATAGGTAGTGGTGAATTGCCTTTTGATCCCACTTGCTTTACAATATTTCAAGAATGCTTTTGAGGAGTACTCACCTCCTCGATCTATCCTAAGACATTTTACATAATTCCCACTTTTATTCTCTACATTTTTTCTAAAATCCATTAAGCAATCAAAAGCTTCATATTTATGTTTCAAAAAATAAATCCAATACATTCTAGAGAAGTTCTCTATGAAAGTGAGAAAATAAGAATTGTTTCTCAGACTCTGTGTTTGCATTGGTCCACAAATGTTTGAATGTACTAACTTAAGTGGATAGATGGCTCTCCACACTTGTCCTTTTGGAAACTTTGACCGCGAGTGCTTCCCCAAAGCACATCCTTCACAAACATCCTTTTTTACATTGATTTTGGGAAGTCCTATCACCATAGATTGAGAAGTTAGGAGTTTCATGCTAGCGGAATTAAGGTGACCATATCGCAAGTGCCAAAGCACACTTGGATTTGTTATAGATACATTTGCAATTTGAGATCCTCCTGGCTCATCAAATTTGATATGGAATAACCGATTATTGGTCATGGGGACCTGTGTGATGACACAATTATAATTATTTTTATCAAAAATGATACATTGTCCTTCATCAAATACAAGTTTGTAATTGTTCTCCATCATTTACCCAATGCTTAGCAGATTGTGTTGGAGCTTTGGAGTGTAATAGATGTCATGCACTTTCTTTAGTCCTTCTTTGGTCAAAACCTCCATGGCTCCAATACCTTCTACTTGCAATGTTTTATCATCCCCTAATTTTATTTGGGATTTATAAGTGGAATATAGAATAGCACATAAATTTTCTTTACCACTCATATGGTTTGAACAACCAGTATCCAGAATCCATGTGTCATTTAGATGCTATTATGATTGTCTATATGAAATAAAAATATTAGAGGTATCATCTTCTTCTCCATAATTGTCATATTTAATACTGCTACCTTTTGAAGATTTCGACTAGCAGTCACGAGCAAAGTGACCTGGCTTACCACAATTGAAACAAGCTGATTTGGACTTGTCACTTCCTCACCCTTGATTTCCACTTTGGCATAGATGTCCTCATTGATTTTGGTTTCCACCTCTATTCTAATTGCCTCCTCTGTTGGAATTGCCTCCTCAGTTTTGGTTGCCTCCTCTATTTTGGTTGTCTCCTTTGTAGTTGCCTCTACCTCTACCTCTTTGTTTTCCTCTACCTTGACCTCTTCCACATCCTCTTCCATTGTTTTCATTGGAAGTTATGGCCTTATCATCGCCCTCATAGTTGGTTGAAGGGGTTTTATGAAACCTCTCTTCATGTGACATTAATGATCTGATTAATGCATTAAATGTTAAAGTGGAAATATCTTTGGATTCTTCTATAATTATGGCAATATGATTCCATATCCATGGAAGTGTTTGCAACACTTTTGTTACAATTATCTCAGGCTTGATTTCCTCACCAAGTGTAACCATTTTATCAACAATTGCTTCTACTCTAACACAATAATCACCGACTTTTTCATCATCTTTCATTCTGAGATTTTTAAAATCTCTTTTTAGTGTTTGAAGCCTCACCTGCTTCACTTGATCACTACCCTGGAATCCATATTTTAAAGCTTTCCATGCAGATTGTGTAGTTGTACAAGTGGTGATTCTAGGGAATATGCTTTTCTCCAATGCATCTTGGAGATGAGAAATAGTAGAAGAGTTGCTCTTTTTTCCTTATTTTCATGTTTTCTTATCTGCGGCACTTAGTGTTGTCCAGTCTGAGGTTTTTGTGTAGCCCTCTTCTATTATATCCCACAAACCTATTTCTATGAGCAAGGTCTTCATTTTTATATACCAATACTCCTAGTCATAACCGTTGAATTCTGGTATAGGTAAACTATTGTGTGAGGCCATAGTTACTAAAAATATCTCTTTAATTCACGGTTACAATAAATCACTCTTCTATTTTGAAAGAAGGAAAGAATAAGAAGGAAGAAATAAGAGATTACAAATTTAAGTAAAATCTGACTTGTTCTACTCTATCATTGATTGCTTGTTCCTATTGCTTTGGGGATGCTATCTCTTGATTCAAGGAATCAAAAATCTTGTGTAATAAGCCTAAGAGGCTTAGTTTTTTTAAAATATACCTTTTAAAAAATAAATAAATCTCATTCAAGAATCAAAACTAGATGCCTTAGAATTAATTAACCCTTAAGGATACAATCTTTATGCACTTGAAAGATGGAAATTTAGTTAACATGTTATTTTCATGAGCACCTTATTTCTTGTGTTAGGAAAAAATAAAGTAGGAAAGACTATCACTTAAATTAAAAGTATGTTGTTATTTTTGTAAATTGCATATGAATATTGCATATGTACATTGCATACCTTATACAATATTTGATTTACTTGCAATTACACATAAAAATATTTTACAATGTAATATAATAAGTTGCACAAATACATAATGTGTATTGGTTATCATACATGTCAATATAAGGTTCACGATAAATATTACAATGCATAGATTTACGTACATTATAAATATAAGATTAATTATTGTAGGCCCAAAATGGCCATATCCTTAGATAAATTTTGAAAATTTTAATATAAGACATGAAGTTCTCATTCCGCATATGTACCAGTGTATATTAAAGTGGATCTGCAACATAGGTACTTAATCCATCCAACACTTAGTCTATTTTTGCACTAGGAGTGATTCTGTATAATTTCTAATGCTTTTGGCTCTAGACTGGTGACATGTCCTGAATCCATAGAATTTTTTGGGGAAAGATGATGTCAGCGTAAAAAGAGTGCATATTGGTGACTCCTTTGTATTTTTGACATCTTCTAAGTGGCTAAGTGTTGGAGAGCTCGATTCTGGAGAGTGCATAGAACATTTTTTCCTGAAATGGTGATAGGAGGTGAAAAGAAAAATAAATGCATGTAGGTTCATGAAAAAGGTCATTTTGACTAACTTTCTTTTGGATTGGCGACAAACAATGTTGTATACTAATGCCAGGACGGAATGAAAGAAGAGTTACCTTTACATTGTGGTGGGTTCATAATGGTATTCTAAGTTAATACACTTGCTTGGGTCTGGAAAAGAATCCACAAAGGTTTTGAAGATAATATGACATCATCAAATTTATGGTGTGGATTTGTGAATTCTTCATTGCAAATAAAGGATAAGGAGCGGATTTCATTTTTCTTCACTTTTAGCGTGTTTTGTGCTGGATTGGCATTCTACAGGATCTAAAGCATAAAAGGTGACGTCATTGATTTTAAAGGTAGAATGGATTTTTGGTTCTTCCCCACCATTGTTCCAAGTATATTCCTTGTCAAATCATAGTCGTGCGATGGGGGAAGATCTACGATCGAGATTTTATCAATAATTTTAAAGTATATAAATGTGATTTCTCAACAAATTTAAAACACAGTCAATTGGAGGAAGCCAAAGCATTGAGGGTTTCAAGAAAACAAAAACTAGATACGGTTGCAGATTGACGTCAACAAGGGGCTTCGAAGAAATATTAACGATTTAAATATGATCTCCAACGACCAAAAATTTAGTTGATTTTGAACAACCAACAAGTTGTAGAGGCTTTGAGATACCATGGTAATCCACTTACAATAGATTTTGTGGAGGATGAAATAGTAAGAAAATACTAGATAGAACTCTCTTTTGAGCTGTCAGTAATAAATTTTTGTAATGTTTCATAACATTTTTTATTTTTGCAAATTATAAATAGACGTTGAACCCTCATTTTTCAAGGGTTAGCTCTAGTGTGTTTGCTTGTGCTATTGTAAATATTCCCAAGGGCTAATGAAAGGAACATTACACTCATTTTTACCTCAAATTTTGTGTCTTCATGATTCGATATCAAAGGTTTGAATTCCTAAGATATATTTTTGTAAATACTTGAATGGTTAGTTTGTGCCAGATTAATGGATTACTAATTACTAGGGTAATTAAAATCTACTTCTAAATTAGATCTTTGTTGTTAGTGAGTGCATTTCTATTAAATCTAGATATTGATTAATTCTGGTATTTGTATTATCATTTTTTGGATATTAAAATTATTGTTTGCAATATTTATCTATTATTCTTTAATCAATGAATATGCATTTAATTTGGGATAATGTTGATCTAAGTAATGTGTATTTAAATTTATTTATGGGAGATTTTGTTGTAGTGACAATGTTGTTATCATATCCATCCACTATTGTTCACATTTTCTAACCCTAATATTTTCTTACCCTAATCTCTAAAACCTTAAGTGAGAATAATTGTGTCAACACCCTGTTTAAGTTGACAAGGAACTAGACTAGTCTGGAGGTTGGATTTGAAACCTCTATTCTAGTCCATCCAATGTTGAGTGTTGAGCAATAGCTATTAGGTGCATGCCTAGACAGAAAGTAGGAAGATAGATAGCCATAGTATTGAGTAAAACTTGATGCAATTTAGTGTCCAATAGTTTTTGGCATACCCGATGGGACTAGTTCACAAGGAATATGAAAACCCATCATATGAGTTATTGTTTTATCTTTACCCAATGGAATCAAGATTTGGTGAAATATCTTGACCTTGAAAGTGGAGAATAGCAAATTCACCTGGCAACTCCCTGGTCCTTGAAACTAGAAAATAATTACTCCTATAGACTAGTGTCCTTTCATGTATACTAGGTCTTTCAAAAGGAATAACCCTAACTCCTATTTCTATTGTGAATTACCTTATAGAGGGTCTACTATTATCAAAATTTTGGATCAAAATTTCCTCTCAGAAGAAGATCTTCCTAAGTAAAATCTTGTATTTAACCCAATAATCCCTTCAATAAGACTTAGACCTGGAAATATAGCATAAAATATGGCCCCTAATTAGCCATTATAGAAGTACCCCAATTGGAACATAGTTGGTCCCCTGAAGTTAAACCATATGAATTCCATTCTCCAAGTTGTGTCCAATACTATCCCCACTTATGATGGATTTGAGAAGATAGCATATGAGCACTATCATGATATTTTAAATCTGGTAGTAATTCACAACATAAAAGAGGAGGATATTATTGTAATAATCCTAGCCCTGTCCTTCAGATGAAATATTTTTCATTGGTTTATAACTCTAGAAGATAACACCATCACTTCATGGAAAGCATTGGCTAAGCCTTTTGTGGAAGAATTTAATGAATATTTTGACCCTTTCTCCTTGCTCGATTAGTTTACATCCATGCATAAATCCCAGTAAGAAACCATATTAGATTTTAATTTGAGGTTTATTAGAACATGGTAGAGAACTCCCCCTAGATCTAGACCAACTGTACGTTTGGCCTATATGTATTATATTAGAGCTCTTGGATCTGAGATAGGCTTGAAAATACACCAATATAGAGTACAAACTTTCCCCCAAGTTTATAATGCAATAGTTCATGCTAAAAATATCCTAATTAATGTGGGGAGGTTACCCCCCAAAATTGTGCTTCCTTATAACTCAGAAGTCACTAATGGCCAAATCCAAGCTGCAAATCCATATTACATGGACCCTCTTTCCTTACCATCCCCATATCCACAAATTAATGCAATCCCTCAATTGAAAACATTATCCACTATAGTTCCTTTCCCTCCCCTTCCTTCTCAACCATCTCAAGAGTTTTTTGTTATTATTGATATGCAAAATACTCTGAAAACTTTTAGTAATAGAACAAATTCAATAGAAAATAGATACCAAGAAAGGTCACAACAAAGGATATTTCCATATATGAACAAATATCAAAGACCTGCTCCTAGTAAAAATATTGGGGTTAGGGTGAATGCATCATATGAAGAGCCTGAGTGTTCTTCAGATAATACTCTTGCAAATTTCTGGTGTCTGGTATGTAACAATCCTCATGACTTACAGTCTTATGTCATGTACCAACGCCATGTTCAACAAGCTATGGATCAAGCCAAAAGTAATCAAAAGGGGAGAGTAAACATGTTATGGTAGCCTAACCAAATCATGGTTAGGAAGAGTTGTATGAGGATAGCCCAATATCTATTATGACAAGGAATGGAAATAAAATCATGCAAGTAGATCCCAAGAATATGGGGCAATTCCAAGTCCCCTCTTAAAAAAGGAATGACCCTCTTCCCCAAAGTAGTGATACTTTTCCTATTCCTCAGGCTAAATGGAAATAGAAGACAAAAAATCTTCCTAAGAGGTTGGAAATGGAAACTAAAGGAAATCGGATGAGATCTAAATATGAGGCTCAAGAAAGGCTTAGATTCCCCTCTATCACCAAAAGGCAAAGAATAGAGACCACTAAGTAGTATAAAATAAAATATGGTGAGACATAAATAAGGTCTAAAAGACTTACCCTAGCTAATTCTGAGTATAATACTATTGAAGAGATGAAAATATTCCATCAAAAGACAATTTGTATGACATTAGGTCAGATAGATCTGCTTAAGGCTTCCCTCAACAAATCTCCCCAAGATAAGAAGGCCACTACAATTCTTAGTATGCCATCAAAAAAGAAATAAATTTCCCTACTATTTTAACCCTCCTTTTTATATATCCTTGAGGATGGAAGGTTGGGTAGTACAAAATTGTATGATAGATTCAGGAGCATCAACTAGAGTTATGCCTAAAGCAGCCTGTGAAGAGATGGGTATGGAGTATACCCGATCTTGTCCTGGAGTATTACAATTGGATGGAACACCTGTTAATATACTGGGAGTTATAAAGGATGTTTTAATGAGGCTACATAGAGCCCTTAAGGTGACAATAGTGCAATAAATAGTAGTGGTTGACCTAGAGCCCTACTTTAGATTATGCCTTTCAAGGGAGTTTACTATAAAACTGGATGGATGTATGTACATGGATTATTCTAGTATGGTGATTCCTTTCAAAGGAAAGATAATAGGGATAATAGCTAAAAATCCAGTAGCTTATTATATTGAAAATATTTAGGAATACATGTGCAATCTTATTCCCTTGGAGCAATTTGAGTTGGTTGATAATGTTGAAGAATTGGATATAGAGGATGAGTTACCTTTTAGAAAGGATTATAGTCAATTTGGAACTGGTATGGGGACATATAGTATTTCAACTAAATTAGAGAAGAAAATCTCTAATATATCCAATCAGTATTTGAGAGAAAATGAAACATGGATCATGTACTTCAATGATTCTAAATTCAAAAATGGTGTAGGAGCTAGGGTAGTACTACAGTCCCAATCATAAGGGACAAAGAGTTTTGCCTATATACTGACATGGTCATGTACAAATAATATTGTAGAATATGAGACCCTATGTCTCATACTGATACAAGTAGAAAGCATGGGTATTAATATTTTAAACATATATGGTGACTCTAACTTAATTTTCCATCAGGTAAGAAACAAGTGCAGCGATAAGCACCATTACCTAAAAGCTTACAAAACTAGGATATGGGATCTGATGAAATTCTTTGATGCCATAAATATAAATTTTATTCCCAGAGAAAATAATACTATGGCAGATTCATTAGCAACAAAGGGAGCTAACTTCAAACCTTATGTAGACTTTGGAATCAAGAAATCCAAGGGAATCAAAATAATTTTTAGACCTATAGTACTAGATAAGCAAATTTTTTGGCATGTTTTTGAAAGTGATGAGAAGATAATTGACTTTTTGGTAAGAGAAGCATGTCTCTCCACTATTCAAGAAGATAATCTAGAAGATATTGATCAACAATATGTTATTCAATTAAGGAATAATCATATTGACATTCTCACAATGACACTGAGAGGGCGGGGGGTGAATTAGTGTAGCAATTTAAATACAGATCTACAGCTCATTAAAACTTAAGCAGAGAGAACTTAAAAATAGATAAAGCAAATAAAAAAGAGAGCAATCCACAACACACGATTTAACCAGGTTCACCAGATTTGGCTACTTCTCAAAAATTAGACTGCTTGGACACCCATCCAAATCCAGCCTTTGCAAAGCACCAATTTTACAAACAATTTATCTGCATCAACAGAAAGGAGCACCAACCCCCTAATGCCAAGCACCAACTTGGACTTCAGTTCTGAATATATTTTATGACATAAAAATGCCTTCTCTGCTACAAGACCCTCACTGGTCTAATTCCTTAAAAAATAAGAACTACAACTTCTTACAGCTCTGTTGGAACTCTTACAACACTTTCTTTTGTCTCTTTTTACAGCACGCTTCTATCTGTATATTTCTCAGTACAATACTCTCTGTACTTTTCACAGCACAATTCTCTCTGTACTTTCTCAACACAATACTCTCTATACTTTTCATAGCACAATGCTCTCTGTACTTTCTTAGCACAATACTCTCTGTACTTTTCACAGCACAATGCTCTCTGTACTTTCTTAGCACAATACTCTCTATATTTTTCATAGCACAATGCTCTCTGTACTTTCTCAGCACAATACTCTCTGTATACTTCATAGTACAATACTCTATACTTTTTACTTTTAACCGACAAATCACAACACTCTTGCCACGTGCAGAGTTCAACCCTAACCCTAAATTTTTGCACACAAAAACATTCTTTCAGCTCTGCTTACTACGCAGTTAATAGCCTTAAAAGCTTACTTACGTCTCTGACAGACTTATCTACCCACTTTACGGATCTGACAGCCTTTTCAACGCTTTGTAAGTAAATCTGTTGTTCTGATAGATTTATCTTTCTATTTATGACTCTGACCATCTTACCTACCTTTTTATGGCTCTGACAATCTTACCTGCGTATTTATAGTTCTGACAGCCGAACCTGCTTATTTACAGCTCTGACATCCGAACTGCCGCTCTAACAGTAGAACTGTCGCTCTGATAGTTTTTTGTCTTCTTCTCAGCATGCAAGCACGAAAACACATGTCACAAAATCGTAACACTTTTTGCCTTCATTCACTCTACTTGGCATGCACCCACAAAAATAGAACATGTCGCAAAATCGCAACACTTTTCGGCATGCACCAGTGAAATCGAAACATGTCACGAAATCACGACACTTTTCGGCATGCACCAACGAAATCGGAACATGTCACGAAATCGTGACACTTTTTGGCATGCACCAGCGAAATCGAAACATGCCATGAAATCGTGACACTTTTCGCTGCCTTCCACTTCTCTTTGCATGCACCCGTGAAAATGGAACATGTCACGAAATCACGACATATTTTTCTCTCTCCTCTTTCCTTTGCTTTCACCTGCGAAAATGAAACATGTCGCGAAATCACATCTTTTTCTCTCTCCTCTTTCCTTCGCTTTCACCCGCAAAAATGAAACATGTCGCGAAATCATGACATATTTTTCTCTCTCCTCTTTCCTTCGCTTTCGCCCATGAAAATGAAACATGTCATGAAATCATGACATCTTTTTCTCTCTCCTCTTTCCTTCGCTTTTGCCCGCAAAAATGAAACATGTCACGAAATCGCGACATATTTTTCTCTCTCCTATTTCCTTCGCTTTCGCCTGCAAAAATGAAACATGTCACAAAATCGTGTCATCTTTTTCTCTTAGTGCTTTTTCTTCCCTTTGGGTCACGAAAACCCGACATGTCGCGATATCGTGACACTTTTCCTTGCAAGCTCCTTTCCTCCATTATGTCGTGAAATCGTGACAAAAAGCATGTTGCGATATCACGACAGTTTTCTTACTTGTCTTTTTCTTTGATTTTTTGAATCTGGGCCACTTCTGTCTTTTTGGAAATTCACTATACCTGTTCTGACTGACCTCTGAACATCTGTCCACTACATCATCAATTGATCTATCTATCTGAGTTGACAACAATGAAAATATTGTTTCTGCACCTTGCTCAACAATCTCCCCCTTTGGAATTGTTGGCAACACATGTGCAATTTCCAAAAATTCTTCTTCCCCTTTGACAATAATACTAAAGGGCTGCTACAGACTCCCCCTGAGTCCATGCACAACATTCTCAGGCACACTCTATTACAGTTAGCAAAAAATGCAAATAATAGCAAACAAATATATATCAAAGGGCTGATAATCAAATATATAAATGCTTCCCCTAAGAATGTGTTCCCGAAAGCTAGTCAGTTCTTGGGTAGTGTGACCACTCCCAACTTACTGTGGAGATATTCAAAAAATTCCTTGGGCAATGGTTTGGTGAAGATATCTGCTACTTGCTCTGTAGTTGGAACAAATTCCAATTTAACCTCACCTTCTGCAACTTTATCCTTCAAAAAGTGATACCGGATTGCAATATGTTTTGTTCTTGAATGCATAACCAGATTCTTTGAGATGTTAATAGCACTGGTATTATCACATTTAACATAAATTGGCTCTTTGAAGTTAATGCCAAGATCTTTTAGGGTTTGTCTCATCCATAAAATCTATGTACAACATGTTGTTGCAGCAATGTATTCTGCCTCTGTTGTGGATAGAGAGACTGATTCTTGTTTCTTGTCGTGCCATGCTACCAACTTGTCTCCAAGATAGAATGCACCACCATTGGTACTCTTTTTGTCATCTATACACCCTGCCCAATCTGCATCAGAATATGCAAAAAGAGTGAAGTCCTTACCTTTTGGGTACCATAACCCATACTCCATAGTACCCTTGAGGTACATAAAGATCCTCTTCACATCTGTCACATGAGTCTCTTTGGGACTAGCTTGAAATCTTGCTACCATGCATACTGCCTGTAAGATATCTGGTCTTGTGGCTGTTAAATACAACAGGCTTCCAATCATAGATTTGTACATGGTTTGATTTACATCTAGATATTTGTCATCCTTGCTCAATTTGCAACCTGTTGTCATGGGAGTGCTTACAGGTTTACTATCCTCCATTGTGAAATTTTTTAGCATTTCTTTCACATATTTAACTTGAGAAATAAAAATGCCCTTTTTACTTTGGTTAACTTGCAGTCCGAGGAAATATGAAAGTTCACCAATCATAGACATTTCAAATTCTTTTTGCATTTTATTTGCTATGTCTGTACATGACTCATCATTGTTGCCGCCAAAAATTATATCATCAACATGAACAAAAAGGACAATAAGTTGGCCATTGTCAGTTTTGACATACAAGTTACTATCCACCATACCTTTCTTGAACCCTTGTTTAGTGAGATAGTTGTCTAGTATTACATACCATGCTCTAGGTGCCTGTTTCAATCCATACAAATATTTCTTCAACTTGCAAACAAAGTTGGGATTATCACCGAGTTGAAAACCATCTGGTTGCTCAATAAAAACTTCTTCAAGATTTCCATTCAAAAATGCTGATTTCATGTCCATCTAATAAACTTTGAAATTCCTGTGGACTACTAAAGCCAGAAACATTCTGATTGCCTCAAGTCTGGCCACTGGTGCAAAAGTTTCCTCAAAATCAATACCTTAAACTTGAGCATAGCCTTTACAGACCAATCTTGCTTTATTCCTTACAACTTGTCTGTCTTCATTCAATTTGTTTCAAAAAATCCATTTAGTACCGATTATGTTTTTATTTACAGGCCGTGGTACTAACTCCCAAGTTTTGTTTTTCTCAATTTGATCTAGTTCTTCATTTATTGCCTTCATCCAACTTTCATCTGTGCTTGCTTTAGCAATATTTTTGGGCTCAATGCTGGATAACAGGGAGTAGTTACTTACTACTCTTCTTGTCTTAACACCGACTGTGGGGTCCCCTATAATTTGTTCTCTAGGATGATTTTTCTGCCAGCTTCCTGTTTTAAATTTATTGTTTTCTTCTACTTCTGAATCAATACTTAAATCATCTGGGTTAATTTTTTGATTCTCTTCTATTTCCTTTTCTTCATCTCCATCAATAACTTCTTCATAAATAGGGTAGTTTTCTTCACAGTTGATAGCTTGTCTCCTATCTTCATCAAATTTAACATCGACATTGTCTACAATTTTCTTTAGCCTTTTGTTGTAGCATTTGTAAGCTTTGCTTTTTGATGAATAGCCAAAAAAAATACCTTCATCAGCTCTATCTTAAAACTTACCAAGATTATCTTCAGTTCTTTTGATATAACATTTGCTGCCAAAGACTTTGAAGTATTTTGCTATTGCCTTCTTGCCAAACCAAAGCTCATAAGGGGTTTTGATTTCATGTGTCCTCAACATACACTTATTTTGGATATAAACTGTAGTATGGACTACCTCTTTCCAAAATTTGTCTACAATTTTGCTTTCATTCAACATTGTCCATGCCATTTTCTACACAGTTATGTTCTTTCTTTCTACAACACCATTCTGCTGAGGTGTCCTTGCTGCTGAAAACTATCTTCTGATCCCATATTTTTGATAGTATTCTGCAAACTCCTCTAAGATGAACTCTCCTCCTCTATATAATCTTAAGAATTTTATCCTATTTCATGTTTCATTCTCAACTTAGTTTTTGAAAGTCTTGAACATTTCAAAAGCTTCAGATTTTTGCTTCAAAAAGAATATCCAAGTCATTCTGGAATAGTCATCTATGCAAAGCATAAAGTATTTGTCACCATTTATACTTTGAGTTCTCATGGGTCCACATAAATTAGTATGAATTAGTTCTAAGGGTTTGCTAGTAAAGTACTCCTTTGATTTAAACGTGGCTCTAGTTTGCTTCCCCTTTTGACATGAATCACAAATACTATTTAGTGGTTTGCCAATGGAAGGTATATCTCTTACTGCCCTTTTTGAACTTATTTTAACCAAATTGTCAAAGCTGATATGACCGAGCCTTTTGTGCCACAGCAAATTTTCATCTTCTTGTCCAATAAATCATGCTTCTTCTGAGGTCTCTTAGAGAGTATACAAATTTCCAGAAGTCCTTGATCCAGTAGCAATTAACTTCCCACTGTTAGCTTTTCTCACTTCATAACCCTGCTTCTTAAAAACTACTTCATGACCTCTGTCACAGATTTGACTTACACTGAGCAAGTTATGTTTCAGACCAATCACAAACAAGACTTTTTTTGATTTGATCTTTCCATCACTAATCTTGAATGATCCTTTGCCAACTATCTTTGCTCCATCATTATTTCTAAATTTCACAGAATCACCTTCATAATTCTATAACTTCTCAAATTTTTGCTTGTCACCTGTCATGTGACTGGAGCATCCACTGTCAAGTATCCATGGTGCAGATTTGTTTTGTGCTTTAAAAGCAGTTTGAACAATCAAAGGTTCCTTTTCTTTCCATTCTGGTTTGATAACATATTTGGCTACTTGTTTTGCCTTTCCCCTTTCATTAGCATGTGCCTATTTTTTAGGAAATTTTTTTTTTTGTTTCAACCCATTTAGTTGAGATTTTCTACCTTGATAATTATTTGCTACAAAAGTGCTTCTACATTTTCTTGCAATATGTCCAAAATTATTACAGTTATAAAATTCAATTGCATAATTCATTAATGGAGAAAAAAAATTTCTATTGGTGAAATTCCTTTGTGCTACATTATAACTGCAATCTAAAATCTTATGACCATAAGCATTGCATTTAAAACAGTAACAGAAAAGGAATGATTAAACCTAGGTGCAGGTCTTTTCCAGTTTGAAGTAGGAGCCATGAATCTTCTCCTTCTTGGATTTGTAACTTTTGTGAATCCATATTTGTCAGTACTCTTCTTGAGTCTGGCATTATTGCTTTCTTTGGCATGATTTTTTTTTTCTTGATCAACCCTGATCTTTTCTTCTTTCTTTAAAGGTTCTACATTTAAGGCCTTTGAACCCTTTGATGATTCTCCTTCATCGAAGCCCAAACCAAATTTGATGTCGGAAGGCCTTTGGTTATTTAAAATTGTATCCAGCTTTACAGTACTTTCTTCAAACTTATGATACCATCTTAATTTCCTATTCATCTCCTCTAGCTGCATCCTTAACTTAACAATGTCTTCTTCTAGCTTGCTACAATCATCTATCTTTACAGTTAATTGTACTTCGATAACTTCAGACATTTTCTTAAATTCGTCTGTCTGTATTTTCAAGTTGTTTATTATTTCATTGCCATCCTCAAGCTTTCTTGAGACCTTTTTATTCTTTTTCCTTTCTGTGCTCAGTTCTTTAATTGCAGCAACTAACTCACCTTCCAGATAAACTTCAGCCTCATCCTCAAGTTTTTCATTACATTCTAATTTTTACTCTGTTATTCTTTCTTCAAATGCCATGAACAGAGCTTCACCTGCTTCTTCTTCAGAATCCTCATCGGAGCAGTCTTCAGAAGAGCTGACATTCTTGGAAATGAAACTTTTCTTCTTGAAGTTACTTTTTTTGAACTATGGTTTCTTGGTGTGACCCTTCATCATTTTTGTTTTTCTCATTCATTGGAAATTTAGCTGCAAAGTGCCCGACTCCTCCACAGTTGAAGCACTTAAATGGTAACTTACCTCTATACTTTCATTTTCCTTTTATTAGTTTCCTAACAAAGTTTGCTTCTATTTCATCTAAAGACTCTTCTTCTGCAGATTCTTGATTAGATTTTATATTTTTGTGTGCTTTAAAAGTAGCTTCTCTGTCTGAGGGCTTAGTTTGTCCTATTCTCATTTCATATTCAGTTAAAGAACCATGCATTTCATCCATGCTAAAAGAATTTAGATATTTAGCTTCTTCTATAGCAGAAACTTTAGAATCAAATCTTTTGTGAAGAGTTCTTAATACCTTTTTCACGATGATCACATCTTCTATTTCCTAATCGAGTCCTCTAAATACATTAATGATTCCATTGACTCTCAGCATATAGGCCTCTATGTTCTCATCATCATTCATTTTTAATGCCTCAAACTGAGCTCGATGTGTTTGAAGCTTGGCTTCCTTGATCTTGCTATCTCCTTCATGAATGCTCTATAGTTTGTCCCACATGTCTTTTGCTGTTTTACAGCTCATGATCCTTATTAGTTCACTGTATACTAACCCACACATTATAGCATTCTTTGCCTTAGAGTTATTCTCAAAATTTTTCTTCTCAACAGCATCAAATGGAGGAGTAGAGGATATTGTGTACCCACTTTCTATTGAATCCCAAATGTCATAACCCAAAGCACATAGATAATTTTGCATCCTGAGTCTCCAGAAAAAGTAATTAGTTCCATCAAACAAAGGAGCTTTGTTGGATGAAAATCCTTCACCACCGGACATTGTGATTCTTCTAAGATCACCTTAGCTGATTAAGCTAGTTTAGGAACCTTGCTCTGATACCAATTGATATTCTCACAATGAAACTGATAGGGGGGGTGAATCAGTGTAGCAATTTAAATATAGATCTATAGCTTATTAAAATGTAAGTAGAGATAATTTAAAAATAGATAAAGCAAATAAACAAGAGAGCAATCCACAACACACGATTTAACGAGGTTCACCAGATTTGGCTACTCCTCAAAAATTAGACTGCTTGGACACCCATCCAAATCCAACCTTTGCAAAGCACCAACTTTACAAATAATTTATCTGCACCAACAGAAAGGAGCACCAACCTCCTAATGCCAAGCACTAACTTGGACTTCAATTCTAAATAGATTTTATGACATAAAAATGCCTTCTCTGCTATAAGACCCTCACTGGTCTAATTCTTTAAAAAACAAGAATTGCAACTTCTTACAGCTTTGCTGGAACTCTTACAACACTTTCTTCTGTCTCTTTTTACAGCACACTACTCTCTATATATTTCTTAGTACAATACTCTCTATACTTTTTACAGCATAATGCTCTCTATACTTTCTCAGCATAATACTCTCTGTACTTTTCATAGCCAATGCTCTTTGTACTTTCTCAGCATAATACTCTTTGTACTTTTCACAGCACAATGCTCTTTGTACTTTCTCAACACAATACTCTTTGTATTTTTCACAGCACAATGCTCTTTGTACTTTCTCAGCATAATACTCTCTGTATACTTCACAGTACAATACTCTCTATACTTTTTACTTTTAATCGACAAATCACAACACTCTTACGACGTGCAAAGTTCAACCCTAACCCTAACTTTATGCACACAAAAACATTCTTTCAGCTCTACTTACTGTGTAGTTAATAGCCTTAAAAGCTTACGTCTCTGACAGACTTATCTGCCCACTTTACGGCTCTGACAACATTTTCGATGCTTTGTAAGTAAATCTGCTATTCTGAAAAATTTATCTTTCTATTTATGACTCTGACCGTCTTACCTACCTTTTTATGGCTCTGACAATCTTACCTATGTATTTACAGTTTTGATAGCTAAACCTGCTTATTTACAGCTCTAACAGCCGAACTGCCGCTTTGACAGCAGAACTGCCACTATGATAGTTTTTTGTCTTCTTCTCGGCATGCAAGCACGAAAACACATGTCACGAAATCATGACACTTTTTGCCTTCATTCACTCTACTTGGCATGCACCCGCGAAAATGGAACATGTCATGAAATCGTGACACTTTTCGGCATGCACCAGCAAAATCGAAACATGTCACGAAATCACGATACTTTTCGGCATGCACCAGCGAAATCAGAACATGTCATGAAATTGTGACACTTTTCGGCATGCACCAGTGAAATCAGAACATGTCACGAAATCGTGACACTTTTCATTGCCTTCCACTTCTCTTTGCATGCACCCACAAAAATGGAACATGTCACGAAATCATGACATCTTTTTCTCTCTCCTCTTTCCTTTGCTTTCGCCCACAAAAATGAAACATGTCATGAAATCGTGACATCTTTTTCTCTCTCCTCTTTCCTTCGCTTTCGCCCACAAAAATGAAACATGTCACGAAATCGTGACATCTTTTTCTCTCTCCTCTTTCCTTCGCTTTTGCCCATGAAAATGAAACATGTCGCGAAATCATGACATATTTTTCTCTCTCCTCTTTCCTTCGCTTTCGCCCGCGAAAATGAAACATGTCACAAAATCGCGACATCTTTTTCTCTCTCCTCTTTCCTTCGCTTTCGCCCGCAAAAATGAAACATGTCATGAAATCGTGACATCTTTTTCTCTTAGCATTTTTTCTTCCCTTCGGGTCGTGAAAACCTGACATGTCGCAATATCACGACACTTTTCCTTGCAAGATCCTTTCCTCCATTATGTCACGAAATTGCGACAGAAAACATGTCGCAATATCGCGACAATTTTCTTACTTGTCTTTTTCTTTGATTTTTTGAATCTGGGCCACTTCTATCTTCTTGGAAATTCACTATACCTATTTTGACTGACCTCTGAACATCTATCCACTGCATCATCAATTGATCTATCTGTCAGAGTTGACAACAATGACAATACTATTTTTGCACCTTGCTCAACACATATTCCTAGAGGTTTGGTCACCCTAGAGAGCTTATTTGACAATGAGGAAAGAAAAAATACCAGAGACATGAAAGTCAATGAAAAAAAATTATAAAGAAGTTGAAGTTGGTATTGAAAAGAAGCTTAATGTTGGATTTCAATGTTCACCAAAGGATGCAGAAGATATCAAATCCTTATGCTTAAAATACCAAGACATTGTGGCTTGTTCATATGAAGACCTCAAGGTATATGGCAAGAAAGTTATCCAACATACTATATAGCTAGATCATGATGCAAATCCTTATAGACAGAAGTAAATGTTTGTAAATCCAAGTATCGAAGCCATTATGAGAGAGGAGCTCTTAAATTTATTAAAGGCTAAGATCATATATTCAATAAAACATTTAAATTGGGTAGCCAACTTAGTAGCAGTAAGAAAAAAAAATTATGATATTCGTTTCTATGTAGATTTAAAAAATCTTAACGAAGTGTCTCTTAAGGATCACTACCCCCTCCCACATATTGATCAAATATTACATATAGTGGTAGGGGTAGAGAGGTTCTCATTACTAGATGGCTACTCTAGATACAATCAGATTTGGATGAAAGATCAAGATCAGTATAAAATAGCATTCACCACAAAATGGGGTATATTTTCCTACCATAGAATGCCTTTTGGGCTATCCAATGTGGGAGACACATTTCAGAGAGCCATTTATTATGCCTTTGGGGTATTGATCAATAAATTCATTATGATTTATTTGAATGACATGATTGTGTTTTCCCATGATAAGCATGACCACCTATTACACCTAGAGCAAGATTTTCAAAAATATAGAGAATTTGGTATTTCACTCAATCCTAAGAAATCATTCTTTGCAATTCATGAAGGAAATTTTTTAGGTCATGTGGTCTCAAAAGAAGGTATGGCCATAGATACAGATAGAATTAAATCCATTCTTGCTCTCCCATTGCCTAAAAAAAATAAGGTCTTACAGTCCTTTTTGGGTCAAATAAACTTTTTTAGGAAATTCATCTCTGACTTTGCATAGAAAGTAAGGCCCATATATGAATTACTCAAGAATAATTTCAAGTTTAATTGGACTGAAGTTAGGAAATAAGCTTTCAAGATTATCAAGAAGTCAATTGCAACAATCCTAGTATTGGTGAACCTTGATTTTAGTAAGTATTTTACCCTTTATGCATATGGAGCTGAAGAGAGTTATGCCTTGATGCTAACTCAAAAATATGATCAAGGTGAGGATCATCTTGTATTATTTTAGAGACAGACACTCCATGACTACTAGGTCAAATATAAATTTATTGAAAGACAAGTATTTATTGTGATAAAGTCATTGTAGAAGTTCAAGTCGTACTTGATACATAGTATGACCCTAGTATATGTTGTTCATCTAGATATAAGAAGTTTTATCTTGCAAGGTGAACTACGAGATAAAAGGGCTAGTTGGATTACCAAAATATAAGAATATGATGTAGAGATACATCCCACTAAGTTGGTGATAGGTAGGGCCCTATGCCAATGTCTAACAGTGGCAACGACATTACCATAAGTGATAGCTTACCAAACAACAAAAAAGGATCAAGTGGAATACGTACATATAGCAAAATCTGATTGGGTTGACTATATTATTAAATATGTATTGATACCAGAAGACCTGTATAAAAGAAAATTGAATGAAGTTCTCCTAAAATTTTTGAAAGAGGATCAGTAGTGGAGAGTTATTGAATATTTCCATGGAGGACTAGCTAGAGGACATAGCTCAAGGTGAGTTACAGATTTGAAAATCATAAGAGTAGGCTATTATTGGCCTACTATATTTTCTAATACTTTTAGGGTTACTAGGGCATGTGAAAAATGTCAAAGATATGTTGGAAGTATAAGGAATGCTTCATTCCCCCTCAGGACAATACAAGTGGAAAGCCCTTTCAATAATGGGGGTTGGACTTCATAGGGGTCATCAACCCTAATCCCTTAATAGAGCATAAGTTTATCCTGACTGCCACAAATTACCTTACTAGAAGGGTAGAAGCTATTCCTACTAAGAAATCAGATCAAGAAGTTGTGATCAATTGTATGGAAATTTTGATTTCAAGGTTTGGAGTTCTAGAGGCCTTAGTGAGTGAAAATGACCTAGATTTCATAGGAGCCAAGTATATTGAGTTTACTATCTAGTATGGAATCACTCTTAAGAATACTTCAAATTATTACGCACATGGTAATGGACTTGCTAAATCTACCAATAAAAACTTGTTAAGGATTTTGAGGAAGTCACTTGAAGGGAATAAAATAAGTTGGCACCTACATCTAGAACAATATTTATGGGTAGACAGGATTACTATCAAAAATTCCATTAAAACTTCTCCTTATGCTCTGGTGTATGGCAAAGAGGTAGTGCTACCTATCCATTTGGAAATTCCAACACTCAAGCTAGCAAATACTGAGGAAGAATCTAAGTAAAATACAGTAAAAACTAGGCTAAACCACTTGCTACAGCTAGAATATAATAGAGCTTAGGCATATGATAATTTTCAAAAGCATTCCTTAGACATCAAGGCATGGTTTTATAAGAAGGCTAGATTAAAAAAAAATTAAGTTGGAGATTCAGTTCTCAGGTGGAATTTTGATAGAGCAAAAACAAGCAAACATGAAAAGTTTGATTCTTTTTGGGATGGTCCTTTAAAAATAATGGAGGCCAAGGAGTCCAATGTGTTCCAGCTTGAGGATCTAGAGGGGAACATACAACCAATTATGGTAAATGGTTTTCATATCAAACTCTATTATGTTTCAAACGTAAACTCATTGTAACATATGTATATACATTGTATTATATTTCCCTATTTTTTGCACTTTGTACTCATTTTTTCTTTAACATTTTGAAAAGAGAAAAAAATATTTATAAAAATGGCTAAGTGTTGACAAAGGACTCAATAAGATTCCATTTCACATAGAAATGCATGAATATATTAGTGAAATAGTGAGAATATCTAATCCATATTGGAATACATGAAGATCGCAACAGAACAAAACCAATATTATTTTCTATGTGAACAATGAGTTAAGTGTCAGTGGGAATTAAATGCATCTTCAATCCATCAGTTTCAAGACTAAAGTGGAGTGAAGTGAAGATTTTACAATTTTTCCACATGGAGAGAAAGGAAAATTCCGCATTCAATTCTAAAGGTCCCACACTTGAACCAAAGAGTAGATGAAGCAACACCACGATGTGGCAGCCAAGTTTAAATTTTTGGTCAATGAGATATCAAAACGCCACCTTTCAAGACACCAAAAGGAATGAGTGAGAGTTGGAAAAAATGTTAGTAGGTATATTGCACAGTTGTCACATTAATGGTGGAAGATATACATACACCAAGAAATAAAAGCACTGAAGCATGAGCTACTTTCATTTGAATACGTACAATGTTCACAAAGGGGAAAAGAGCAAAATAGACTAAAACAAATTTCACTATGAATATCATAGATAATGTAGTGTTGTTACTATAAAACCATGCAAATTGACAACATAGTAATGTCACGAGTAATTAGGACCCCTCTAAGGACAAATTTCTAATTCAGATACTTTGGGAGAAATCCAATGTGACTACAAGGTATTATAGCTATAAAATATTTCTTATTCTCTTACATCTGTGATTCTACACATCACTATCCTGAGTTAGTCTTTGTTATGATCAAGTTCTATGATTCCAAGAATAGAATGATAAAAAATATTGATGACATCCCCCTATTCACAATTACCAAAGAGCTTTGTCATGAATTATTTGCCATAGGAGTAGGTCCACCTTCAGAACCAAAACCATTTGACATAGTAGAAAAATCAAGGGCTTATACCTCATTAATAACATCAAAGAAGAAGGGAGCTATAGAAAATGGCTTCATCTCAATTTTAATATAATAAGAGAATAGGGCAAAATACCTGAGGTTTCGATTAACATTAATGAATTTGCATACCCAGAGTTTTTTTCTATGTTGTCTTGCATGGAGGTTTTGGACTCTGATAGAATGGTGCATGGCTGGAAAATTATTGTAGCCTATTGTATTTTGAATGAAATAATGTATGAAGAGGGTGCAAAGGAAAAATGAACTAGGGTTATCTATTTTTACTAGCTAGCTTTCCTTTCCCAAAGGATACATGAACAATTAGTAAGAATGAAAAGTTCTATGATGCACCTAGTTTCAAGCATTTCTCAAGCTTGGTATGGATGTTTTATGCGGTTTTTAAGGATAATATGCCTTGAATTTCGGTTAGGGACAAATCCAGTGATGGGGAACCCTTGTCAATTTATTATTATACAAGTCATTTTAATAGTATGTCTTTTTATAGATTCAATCTGGAATTCCTTAGACCTGTTTTGAAAATAATGTATGGAGAGTGCCCTAGACTGCCACCCTTGGCAAAGAAAATAATGAGAACAAAGGATGTTAAAGGAGACTGGTATCTTTTGATAGAGGGTATGATTATCATATTATATGGATTTATGGGTAAACCTTTTCTCTTGACTCATTTTGTCATAGATAGGCTCTTTGCCTTGGAAAATTTGAGGTAGGCAGAGTACAGTGATTTGGATTATGGTTTTGAAAGAAAGATAAAATCTTTGCTAACCTACCACATTGTGGATGATTTAACTATCACAAATAAGGGGAAGAGTGAGCAAAATGATCAATACCTAAATAGGTTAGGTCTATTTTGTATCCCTCAAATATGGATTTATGATCCTGATGATATTTTCACCAAAATAAATATAAATTTGATAAGAAGTCTAGACCCCATTTTGAACAGGGCATAAATAATGATGAGACCACTCTTTTAGAGTGGAAATTTTAAAAAATGGATCAACTACTACCATGGCTAGATTTTTATGAGCATATTGTGGATTTTGATCCAAGTGGGAATAATAATAATAGGCTAACAGAGGCCACCATTCGTGATATTGAGGAGAAAACCAGAAAGAAAAGGGACCCTCAACCTGAGGAGGACACTGCTGAAGAATTAAAAGAAGGAGAACAATGGAATGTAGCAAAGTTATCAGATTGGTGGAGAATAAGAATTGAAATTGGAAAACCTAAGTCTAATTTGGCATGAAGATTGATAAGGAGTTTTCAAAAAAGTATGATGAGAATATCAAAACCTATAATCCTAAGGACATCAAAAACATAATGTTAACAATTAAAAAGTCTTAGGATGGTTCTGAATCTCTCTACACCCATAAAAAAATAAGCTCCCATAGAAGAGCATGAAACTCCTTTGACAGCAACTGAAGTCCCGAAGAAATTCCAACCTACAATTGAATAAATGGAGCAGTTTCCTAAGAGAGCATAGTTTCTAAGAAAAATACAATATTCCAATGAAAAAACTATCAGTATTCTATTCATAGAGGTAGTGACTAGGCCTAAATTCTTAGCAGGACAACCTCCAGATATGGACATTGACTGGAAAAGAAGGATGAAAGCTTCAGATTTACACCCCTCACTTTCACAACTACAGTGTTAGTAGAACTACATCTCATTTCTGAGCAAGTTTTGCTATAAGAAATAACACATGAAGAAGTATCTGAGGAAGATATATAAAGTGATTTTACGACCTTTCAACTAATTCACAGAAGAGCTAAAAGAGATCCAAAAAGGAAAGAGAAAGAGATTTCTAAAAAATAAAGGATGAAAAAAGGAGAGGTTTTTAAAGAGGTAGTTGTTTTAGTTACACAAGAATTGATATAGAAAGAGCAGCAACAAGATGTAGAGATATAATAAGAACACCCCGCATTTGTAGTCGAATGTATGATCTCTAATCCTTCTTCTCCTCTTCATCCTCCTAAATCCCCAAGGAAGTCTCCCTCCCTTTCTAGACAAGATAATGTTACAAATCTACCTTCCCCCTATCATAGTTCACCCCATGTTTCATTGGTCACCACTAAATTACAATTCATCCCCTCTCCCCCAAAGTCATCCTAAATTCCACTTTCATCATCTAAGTATACTACTTCATCATCTCCCACCATTTCACCTTCACCATTGCAATCACCACCATAAAAGGAGAAAACTATTCCAAGCACCCCCATTCATCCAGTTGTTAGTCTTGCTTCAATTTATATGAGTTTACCAGTAGCAACCACAGTAGTATTTATAGAGTCCACTATTATCACAAAAACTACTATAACTATTTCCACACCACCATTGTTAATGGTTGAGTCCACCCTTGCATTCCTAGTATCTCCATATCCCCTAGCTACTAGTTATTCAAGTCATGTATCTTTGCCAAAGGAGCAGGCAACCACAAAAAAAAATAAATAATTTTTGGGTTTTGAAGCTATCTAGGCCTTCCAACAAGATGGTTGTAATAAGAAGGAGCATGTATGTTGATCCAGTTTCTAGGTAGAAGATATCCAGATCCATGACCTCACTTGTAAGAAATCCTAAAACTGAGATGATTTTCCAATATTATCGAGTTGAAGAGGTGATAGAGGATATTGAGAAGCTTTCTAAAGAAGATGAGTTGGTAATAGCCAGATCCCACTTAGACACCTTCTATGTGAAGAATGACATATTTAGAGAGAAGGTGAGTAAGCTAGAGAAACAGATTGAAAAGCTTCAAAAGACTGTGAACAATCAAAAGGAAGTGGAAAAGACTCTAAAAAAAGAGACAAAGTGCTAGTAGAAAAAGTTCCAAAAAGCCAATAAGCTCAAGGATCAACTAGGAGAGCAAAATATTATGAATGAAGAATAAGCAAAATAAATTTAATGTTTGAAACAACAACTTCAAATTGAGAAAGCTAAGTCTTCTAGATTTTACAAAGTTGGACTTAAGAATATTATAAAGGAATTGCTCTCTGAGGTCCAAGAGAAATGTTGAGGGATTCAGCTTATTATTGACTACCTACATGATGTCAACCGCTTACTCTAGAATGTGTAGAAGGATTTAGATTAAATCACTGGAGAGTTGCAGCCCATGGTGATTCTAGTAGAGAAAATGTACAAGCTAGTGGATAGAAGACTCAGTAATTTTTCTAAGCCAATTCCCAATAAAGAATGGAATCTTATCAGAGTGGCTACTAGGACCGTGGTCAAGAAGCATAAGGCACTTCAGAAATCCTGGTTATTATTTTATAGGATTGAAAGAGTGATTAAGGATGTTGTGGATGTAAACACATAAATTATGCAATTTGTATTTAGAGGTTTAAAGATATTAAAAAGAGCATTAATAAAAATCTATAGGATGAATCTAGAATTGACTCTCTGGAAGAGCCAATAAACCAAGAGCAAGTTGCTCAATTGATCATTGATTTTACCAGGCTAAGATATATCATGGAAGATATGATAAAAAAATGTAATATTGCTAACTATGAGGATATTAGAGAATTGCAGTGTATTTATATGCAACTGAAAGAGACATCAAAGCCCTTTGAAGCAGCCTGGAATCAAGCTCTGTAAACCCTGAAGTTAATGGTTTAGTTGTTTGATAATGAATTTAGAGGAAGAAATCAGAAACAATCTTCTCTAGAATAAGAAAATGAAGAAGAAAATAAAGAATACGAAGAAAAAGAAGAGGTTGAAGAAGGGGCCCATCAAGAAGAATAATAGGATGGAACCACCATAGGCCTGTAAGGGGCTCACACTTAAGTTTTTTTTTTTTGTACATATACACAAGTTTTGTATTTTTGTTTTTTGCTCTGACATTGTCAAAAATAACCAATAAAGGAATGATCCTAGAGAGGCACTGAGAGCAATAAATTTTGCATGAAGGTATTTTTTGTAAGGAGGTCTTATAAGAAGAAGTATAACTATGTTTTGCAATAATAGAGAAGCAATTTTGCTATAAGATCACAAGGACAAATTTTGGAGATAGCAGAGTAACATGTGTCTATTTCTTAGTCTCTAGGTGAGCAGTTATCTTCTGTGTTGCTGGAAGTATGGTATCGATGTGAACTTCTACTCTCTAAGAAGACTATTTTCATAGGGTAGTATTCATGTGGAAATTATTATTTAAAGCATTTTTTTGAAGATGAGCATTTTTTGACTCCTGTAGCCCAATGGATAAGAATTTGAGTTCTACGGCTTTGCAAGAAAATCCACCCAAGAGGTGCTAGAATATAGGACCAAAATGGCCACATCCTTAGATAAATTTTAAAAATTTTAATCTAAGGCATGAAGTTACCATTCCGCACATGTGCTAGTGTATATTGGTGTGGATCCACAACACAGGTGCTTAATCCAACCAACAATTAGTCTATTTTTGTAATAGGAGCGATTCTGCATAATTTCTAATGCTTTTGGCTCCGGACTGGTGACATGTCTCAAATTTGTAGAATTTTTTTGGGAAATATGATGTCAACGTAAAAAGAGTGTGGATTGGTGCACTTTGTATTTTTAACATCTTTTAAGTGGCTAAGTGTTGGAGAGTTCGATTTCATAGAGTGTATAGAATATTTTTTCTCAGAATGGTGATAGGAGGCGGAAAGAAAAATAAAGACATGAAGATTCATGAAAAGGTCATTTTGAATAACTTTCTTTCATATTGGTGACAAGCAACATTATATACTAATTCTAGCAAGGAATGAAAAAAGAGTTACCTTTACACTATGGCGTGTCCGGAATGGTGTTCTGAGTTAATACACTTGCTTGGGTCCAAAATAGAATCCATAAATATTTTAAAGAGAATATGATGTCATCAAATTTACAATGTAGATTTGCAAATGCTCCATTGCCAACAAAGGAGAAGGAACAGATTTCATTCTACTTCACTTTCAACGAATTTTGTGTTGGATTGGTGTTTTTCAGGATCTAAAGCATAAAAGGTGATGTCATTGATTTAAAAAGTGAAATGGAGTTTTAGTTCTTCCCTACCATTGTTCCAAGTATATTCCTTATCAAATTATAGCCATGTTATGGGGGAATATCTATGGTTGAGATTTTGTCAATAATTATGAAGTATATTAATGTGATTTCTCATTGGATTCAAAACACAGTTAGTTGGAGGAGGAAGTCGAAGCATCAAGGGTTTCAAGAAAATAAGAACCATAGATGGTTGTAGATCGACGGTGACAAGGGACTTCTAAGAAATATTGACAATGTAGATGTAGTATCCAACAACTAGAACTTCAGTTGATGTCGAACAACCAACAAGTTGTAGAGGCTCTAAGCTACCATGGTGATTTACTTACAACAAATTGTTTGGAGGATGAACCAGTAAGGAAATGCCAACTAAAATTCTTTGTTGAGTTGTCAATAATAAATCTTTGTAATGTTTTGTAACATTTTTTAATTATACAAACTATAAGTAGAGGTCGAACCCTTATTTTTTAATTGAAATATTCTTATGAATTAGATCTTTGCTTTTAGGGAGTGCATTTTTATAAAATATAGATATTGATTAATTATGTTATTTGGATTATTAGTATTTGAATATTAAAATTATTGTCTGCAATATTTCTCTTTTGTTCTTTAATGAATGACTGTGCATTTAATTTGGGATAATTTTGATTTGAGTAATGCCTATTTAAATTGGTTTATGGGAGCTTTTGTTGTAGCGACAATGTTTTTAGCCTATTCATCCATTGTTGTTCACATTTTCTAACCCTAATCTCTAAAACCCTAAGTGAGCATAATTGTGTCAACACCTTGTTTAAGTTGACAAAGAACCAACCTACTCTGGAGGTTGGATTTAAAACCCCTATTTTAGTCCATCTAATTTTTAGTGTTGAGTTGTAGCTATATGGTGCATGATTGGATAGAAAATAGGAAGATAGACAGTCGCAGTATTGAGTAAAATTTGATGCAATTCAATCACCAAAAATTATACATACTTAAAAATATTATATATTAGTCCAAACATGATATACACTCAGCTTAGTTGATAACAAATATGTTTAAACTCCCTTATGTAGCTTTGGTCAAGCAAAATGCTAAATTATTTTATTTAATGATGATGACCCAATTTAACTTTAGAAATAAGAAACTCGTTATGACTCTCTTAAACAATTTGAGAGATGTTCTATGAGAAATATTTCCACAATTGATTACAAATATCAAAGTTTTTGGTTTTAGCATTGATTTAAATGGATTATAATTTAATATTATCTAAAGGTGCTTTTGTAGGTATTAGATATCTTTCTAGGTAACTTGTTTTGTTATTTTATTTATAGGCTATTTTAAGTTGTTTTATTTATTTTCATTTGAGATGAATTCAAATGTATCTTACTACTATAGAATATTCTAATTAAAATTATTAAAAATCAATATCAATAATATTGATAGTTTATAGTAGGGTTTATTTGAAATTTGATGAGATTATCTTGATATCTTACTCTGACATTGAATATTGTTGTCAACTAATAAGTATTAAAAGTTCTTTTTCATATTTCTTGATGGATATAATGAAAATGAGGTAACCCCTTTCCTTCAAGAGAAAATTTTAACCTAATACCTTAAACCAAACATAACACTTTTAACCCTAACTCATTGGGAGGATGAATAACTTCAAGACACTCTATATCAAGTGGTTACGATGTGGTGATCACTATGATTTCATGAATGACTACTAAGGATGGGTGGAATGGGATTCCCATATAGGTTATTGTACAAATAATATGATGGTGGAGCTTGTGTAAGATTATCAAATAAGCAGATCTTAATGGGAAAACTATATCTTTATGATAGGATTGCTCGATGAGGGGGAATCTTGGTGAGATATGGGATTCCAAGATAAGATTCCATAGTGATTTAGAATGGGATGTATCACTGCATTATTTTCAATGCCATCAAGGAATCCATGATAAAATCCAAGTGAAATACATTACCTTAATTTCCCATGGTGCTAGATATCAATCTAGATGCATGGTCTCTAGTTAAGAACCATATCATTCATACTATAATGATTATATTTTGGCAACATATGAGCTAGGGTATAACTCGGGATTCCACTTAACATGCCAAGGAAGGGAGTTATACATCCACCCTCTAGGTTTTATGGGCCCTAGAGGATAAACCACACCATGATTTTAGATTCACTACACAAAATGGATGAGATATAGAATCACTAATGGCACTTTCTACACGACCCAACCAATCTCATCCACTTGGGAGGCTGACTATAGTAATTCATTTCCCCAATGTGGAAATAAATGTTATGTATTGATTACTTATGGGTGAAAAATGAAATATTGAGAATAAAGAAAAAAAACATTACCCTCATTGACTATCTTGATAGCTATCTAACCTTTAGGTGAGTTTGAACATTACAACAAGTGTGTATTTAACCAGGTTTTTACAAAACCTATGTATGAAAGTATTCATGTCCCATGAAGCCTTGTGATTTTAATATATTATAAAAATATTTTAGAAGTTGCACCATGACTTATAAACCTATGTATTACGTGTTGTAAACTAGTAAAAATAATGTTGTGGTTGTCCTTAATGATGGATTTTATTCTTGTACCTTTTTGGGCAATAATTTTATCCAGTTAATTATGCTTTAATAAGGCCCACAAAATTTATACCCTAAGAGCTATGAAGAATGTATATGATCATGTTACATTATATTTGGGATGTTTTATGATGGTAGTTGTGCTTTATGAGCTTTCTAGTGATTAGAACCTATTTTTTTGTTTAATAATATGTGTTAGATAAATTATAGTGTATGTTACCATTCTGCACTTGACGTTCCCTTTATAAATTAAAAATCAAATCATCATCTATCATATTGAAATATTCTCTAAGCTTGAGAAGCTTTTAATCTTATTGAGCTATCATAAAATAGTAGAAGTGCATTCTATATAGAAATACATTGCAACCTATGAACCATTTTGATACTCTAAATTAACCCTTGAGTATCCTAATACATTTGAGGAAGCAATGGTAGAAGAGTGTTCTATATGAGGGTAGCAGGATTTTTGGAGTGTTCAAACTCTAGTGGAGAAACTAATTTTATTGATGTTCTTTGTAAGACACTAATTATTTCATGGCTAATTGTAATAGCAATCTAATATTAGACTTTTAGTGCAATAACTTAACTTATTCATGTAATAACAACCATAAACCTTATTTAGTTAAGTTCAGTTTTTATTCATTTCTTATGGAAAGATTCCTCAAATCATTTTGTTTGATGCACCTTAGTTAAATATTATTTATAAAATTTACTTTTAATAGCCTAGATTATGAATTACGTAGATTAAAAGGGTTTTAGTTTATATTTATGGTACCTTACATTTTATTCTATAGAAGTTAGGATTCATATTTAATATAATCTTAATGTTAATTATTTGAAGAATAGTTAATAGATTGTAGTTTATATAAATTAGAGTTTATATTTAATTTCAATTCTTATTTAAATAATGTTGATGGATTGTAGTGTATATAAATTATAATCTTACTCCTTTCTTTTTAAAATGAAATAATAATGTAGATCAAAAAAAACGATGCACCTAGCAAAGAGAAATGAAATGCATCTATTGCTCTATTGATTTAAGCACTACAAAAGCAACATTAAAGTAAGCATACAATGATACATAAATGAAAGAAATGGGGGTTTATCTTTATATTATTACATTTTCCAAATATGCAGTTACAAAACGTCCCCTTGAGGGCTCTCAATTGATACAACTCATTACAATATCCAAAGGATCAAATCCTTTCATAAATTTAAGGTGCACTTTCAGTGTCTTCCTCGCACTCACGATTGAAGAGCGGTTTTTTGCTACCTCTATGATGATCTATCCATATTAAAATATTTAGCTCCTTCCTTGTGCACTAGAATACCTATATCTACACACAAGAAACTAAAATTGATTAATAGCATGTGTAGATTAAGATGAAATCATAAAGATGCATGCAACATTGAATACAAAATGTGCAATAGACGGTGCAAAACTATTCCATGAACCAAAACTTAGTATCATTCATATAATGTGTTATGGAAATTATATAATCAATAACATAAACAAAATTGCACATAGATTTATGGTCATCCCTAGGCATGTTGATTAGGACTGCAAAACAAGAAATGTGTAATAACAAGTGCAAAACTCAAAATTGCACTAAAAATTAACAGAATGCATAAAATCTACTCTAGAATTGATCTATAAAAAAATATAAGAGAAAATGATCTCCAATTTGTTGTCATTGCTGGGTGTGCCATTTAATACTATTAACTATCCCATGTAGGAACAACCACCAAATATGGTGGGTTTTACCACCAATTCCTCTATGATTTGGTCCAAACTACTCCTATGAGTGTTATCATCAAATTTTGGCTGATTCACTCAAATGGTTCATTTTTGTAAATGGAATACACATTTTGGAAACACTTGAAAACCTCCATTGCTTGATGGATATCTCAAGGAAAAAATACATGGTGAATTGGGAATAAATATTGGTAGCACTTAGTGGTGAAATAAATCTTGGTAGCACTTCATTTAAATTGGGTGGAATGATTCCACTTTATATCTCAAGTGAGCATATGGTCAAATGGGCATGATTGGACATGCGAGGTAGGTGCTGCTATTTGTATAAACATTGACATGCATTGGAGGAGGAAGAATCTTCCAAATTTGGGTCTTTAATTTACAAATTAGCATGGGAGTTATGCACCCTCATATTGGTATGATTAAATGGGTGGGGTAAATGGTATAATTTGAGTGACATTTGTCTCACCTTTGAATTTTTAAGGGTCCAAGATGATGGTCGTCCCACCTAGGTATGGTTGCTAGTGGTCATCCTTGGGTGGGACAACCATGAATTGTTCTCATCCTAGGGTGGGACGACCATGCCTACATGACCCAAAACTTCCTAGATGTGGGGTAGAACCTCCCAAAAGTGGCTAGGACCACTATTTAACCTCTATTAGTTTCCCAAGGGGATCATATGGTATCGATTAAAATGTATCTTCGCAATCTAATCAGATTGACATGATTTTATTGCCTAAAAATACCCCTTTTTGGGATGCATTGTGTGCAGCATAGTGCAAATAAAAATAGATAACTAAAATATCAAATTATTAAGATTATTTAGTAACCTAACAAGATATAAATGCCTCATTCATGGAAATAGCATGCATCCTTGAATCCTTGCTTCTAACGAGTTAAGGAACTTGACTCAAGTATAACCTTTCATGTCAGGCTTCCTTGATCTTGGATATTTTCTAGTCATGAAGATGTGAGGCCTATTATCCTTTATTCTTTCATGTGCCAAGAAATTTTTCAATTGATAAGTTTTGTTTGTTTTCCACCCCAAGCAAGGGCATGATTATTTTTGACAACGATTCGCTAATGAACGCAATTTGCATGATTGAGTGTTTTATTATTGATTTTTATTATGAATTCATTAAGCATGACTACCCTCTCAAGAGATGAGTCAATTATGGAATGACCAGTGATGAAAGTGATGAGTCACTTGAACCATATGACTTAGTTGGGGTTCATTCAACTTTATCCCTTGTAAAATTTCTTAGTTTTTGAGGATTTTGATGATTTTGTTTATATTTCATGGAAGAAAGGAATTGAATACCTCATTACCATGGAGTAGTCCAACCATAGTGGTATTCTTGGGGATTGAAGTAGAGACTTTTCAATTCATCCATAAACAATTTGGTTCAATATTGATCAATTATGATTTTTTTTAGATTTGACTTATTTTTTATGGTTTTTAAGCCATTTTTGTTATTTTTTCAATAGTTTTTGACGTGTTTTTTTTTGCTATCCTAGGGTGGGATAGTTTCATAGTATTTATCTATCTCAGGGTGGGACAGTCACCAGATTTTCCAACCATTCCACCCTAGGATGATCATACCTTTTCTAGGGCTATTTAAGTTCAAATTTTAAAAAATGGGCTCATTTATGCACTTCTAATTTGGTAGTTTGAGATGTGAGGAGTAGGAGAGTGATTTCACAAAGTAGAGCACTGTTGAAACCACCCCATAGTCACCATTATCTAGCCTATAGACTCATTGAGCGGTGGATTCGGTGCAAGACAAGTAAGGGCTGAATATGCTACTGCACGTTGTTACTTTTCAAAGTGTATATTTACTTTTTGTAAATGAAAAACACTAAATATCAATAAATGAACTGAATGAGTGATGAAATTTTATGTTTTTTACCTTATTTTATGTTTGTGTGCATTTTTGTTACATTTTTTGTATTTTGGGAAGGTTTTTTGCTTGTTTTTGGTGGCCAAGAAGGCCATTATCAGGAAATTTTGGGGGTTTTCCCTAGGAGAAATGGCCATTTTGAGTTGTTTGGGGGTCGTACCTAGGTGGTATGACCAAAAAATTGGGGTTCATCCTTGGGTGGGACGACCATGATTTTGCAAGAAAAAGTGCCCTTTTTTAGGTGTTTTTATGTATTTTTTTGCATCTTTTTGTTTTGTTTGTATTTTGTTTTTAAGATTGCTTGCCTCTGCCAAGTGATCAAGAGCTGGTATCAATTTTTGACTCTATTTAGGACCACTCATAGCCTACTAATATAGGATTATTAGAAATATCTTAATGCCATTGGTCTCAAGAAAGTGACACGATTAGAGCTAGTTATGGGAGACAGATCCTACCTGACTATGTTGATAGATCTGTGGGACCCTTGCACAAACACATTCCACTTATTGACTACGGAGATGAAAATGACCCTAGATGGATATATGGGGTTTCTGATTATATCTACTCATCGGGATCTTAGAGATACAATTTTGCAAAGATACTTCAAAGAGGACTGGCTTGAGGCATTGCAATATTTGCCTAGTGGAGGTATCCTAGTGGATCTATGGTATGATGTAGAGGTCTTGACAATGATACATGCCCTACTAATAATACTTATTTCTAACATGCTATTGTGAGACTCATCGTAATCTAGGTTCCCATGGAACCTTTTAGAGTTGGCATTTTCACTGGTGGAGTGCACCATAGAGAGATTGTTAGTGATGGCATGGGGTACTGTTAGTGATGGCATGGGGTACTACATTGCTAGAATATACTTATGATGAGTTTTACAAGATACACTACCATGGGTAGAAAGTATTGGGCTATAGATTTCTTTTTTAGGTGTGGGTATGATAACACATGATCATGGAGTGATCACGAGGGCTAACTTGGATGATGCAAGCATAACTTGCAGATAGTGAGATAAGATATGGGATCCTATGGCAGTGGGACTACGAGAGGGGTCAGAGTCATCTTGATGCAAGTTTTATTGAGCATTATGCAAATTTATTTGTATGTCTTATGGTAGATGTGATTAATTGGAGACCATACAAATACTATATAGCATGGCCTAAGGCTGAGGCATAGCTTTGATAGGTACAGTGAGGGAGGTGGCTAGTTGGTTGACACGAGATCGAGTGAGAGTACTTCCCATATGCTTTATTATTATGGTATTTTGGACTATGACAAGGGTTACCTAGCAAGATAATTATCTATTTAAATTTTAGCGATGAGAAGATGCTAACTTGGCCTAAAATGAAGACAGTTAGGGAGGAGGCAGATCCTATGGAGGCTACCTCTGAGAGAGATGATGTTGGTACAATAGTAGATCATGACTCCTGGTGGGTGATGCATCAGTGGTGCAAGGATGGACCAGTAGGGGGTGTTATTTTTGTAGGGGTAGAGGAGGCTTGAAATGAGGCTCTATATGAGGCTCCAGCTAAGGAGGATCCAAGCTTAGGTGGGTGACCTAATGAGAGGATAAAATTAGGGGAGTGACATGTGTACCACTAGATAGATGGTGAGTGGATGGACCACTTGGATGTAGAGGGTCAAAATAAGGACTATGATAAGGATGATTTGGATGAGTAGGAGATGTAGGTACAGGTGGTAGGATGTGATACTACCATTGTAGAGCTACAATGTGAGCTGATCAGAGGTAGACATGAGTGTAGGGAGTACGTCGAGGAGAGTGCTCTCCTACATGCATAGATGTAGACTACACAAGTAGATATTGATCGACAAATGCTAATTTTAGGAGTAGAGGACGATTATTGTAGAGCAGGTGATAGAGCTAGCCACACTTTAGTCATAAGTTAGGATAGGGAGCTCATATCATGGGGCATATAGCAGTGGCAAGGTGGCTAGGCTATGAGAGGAGGTGGCACAGATATAGATCTTACTAAGTGATTACCAAGCTCATCATAGAGATACACACAATATTTTGAGGATGAGATAGTACACCTTAGAGGGTGCTTACCAGCTTGCTCTTCTACTAGTGGGTCACATCAAAGTAGGAGGAGTGGTACATGGTAATCATCTACAAGGATGGGGGCTCCTAGCTTCGTGATAAGAACAGATACATTTGGGGGAATAGATCTAATAGTTACCAATGAGTTCCAAATGAAGGTGGGATTGAGAGTCATGGTGTTGGTCCTACGTGACCATGGATTTTGAGACTTTGTAGTTATTTTTGGATTTTGACAACATGTGTTTTAAGTATCCACTTGGTTGTAGCCTACGAGAAGTTTTTTTATTATGATGTATCTTTTTGCCCCATACATATACATATATATATATATATATATATATATATATATATATATATATATATATATATATATATATATATATATATATCATACATACACATATATATATATATATATACATATATATACATACATACATATATATATATATATATATATATATATATATATATATATATATATATATATATATATATATTATGTTTCCTTATTGTTTTATTGGATGTATACAATGCTTATGTTTTCTTTACTAATTCTTTTATGGATGCTTGTATTGTAATATGATGTTTTTGATGATATGGATATATGTGTATGTATAATGAAATGGATGATTTGTTGATATGAATGATGAAATATGAATATGATTTGACACACTATGTTAGAACCATAGACTGTATAAAATTCATCAATTCATTTGTAATGTTGTCATGAGACTATGTTATGGATTTGTGAAAATGTAAACTAACAAAAATGTGATAAAATGGTATGGAATCGAATGAATAGTAAGATGTTATAAAATTTCCTTGAGGTTTTCATGAGACTCAAGCACTTTAGTCAACTAGTCAAAAATTATATAATAACCATGCAATGCTTTTTGACAAGGTACGAATCTCCTAGGATGACCAAGATAGTAAATATCCCTTTGTGTGTATGTGATTTCATTGTTATGATAATGCATAAATTTACCTTAGTTCCAAATAGGATTGATGTATCCCAATATTTACTGAATATCACCTGATAAGTATCATGATCTTGAGTTTTATACATAGTTGGATTAGACCACTAGTTAATACAAGCTACCAAAATCTAGCTCATATGCATGCAAACATTGGTTTGTACAAAAGAAAGATGATAATGTGATAGACATATAGTCATGCATAAGGATACCACCATTTCCAGGTAGGCTTGATGCCACCTAACCTATAATGAGGATCACCTCATGGTTTATCAAATGCTAAGAATTCTAGGGATTCAAGTTTAGTACTCCCTTCTTTTCTTTTATTTTTGACTTGCTCCAAGGATTTTTTCATATTTTTTTGGTGAACAAGGGATTTTGGGAGTGGTGATTTACCACTGTTTATTTTGTGTTTTGCTTTTTTTAGTGCTAAAAAACATTTTTTAGTTTAGGAATTTTTGGTAGTGGTGAAAACCACTGTTTATTTTGTATTTGGGTAGGGAGAAGCTTGTACTTTTATCAATTCTTAGCATTTTTGAACCATGCACATAGGGGTATGAGAAAGGTAAAATTTTCACTTAAGATAACCTATACCACTTTGTAGGTTTCATCTCTTCTTGTGCAAAACTTGAATTTAACGTTAAAATGTGTTGGGATTTTGACATATACAAGGTACAATCAAAGCAAGACTCTACCTTCTAAAAATTAGGCTAGCTTTTTATAAAATTAGAAAATAAAGATAGATATGGTTGAGTGAACTAAAACCCTATAGACACCCTATAACAAATGACTAGGTGAAGGGAAACATACACAAATATGAGAGGTTGGACATGTGTATGGAAATGATAATGTGTAATGTACATGGATGTCAATGATGACTTTTGACAAAGTGGACTCTGAAGGATGTCTAGTATATAGACATGGTGCTAGACATGTATGAGCAACTCTAAATTGCAAAATGCAATGATGGGTATGCCTAATACAAGTGATTGTATAATGTAAGGGTATGAAATGTAATGCAATGCAATATTTTTGTATTTTTGTTGTTTTAATGATTTTTTTAGATGTTGATTAATATATATGTATATACTTCTGAAAAATGGGCTTATTGGATACCATTGGGGTATTTTGGGTGACAAAATGGTTTATGGATACCTTTGCGGCTTTTGGGTGACCAAAGGGTTTATACCTTTGGGGATTTTTGGATGACCAAAGGGTTTATGGATACCTTGGGGACTTTTGGGTTACCAAAGGGTTTATGGATACCTTTGGGGATTTTTTAGGGCACAACACAAATGAAGGATATTCAAGGGTTCATGTTCCTTAATTCCTTCAATGGTGGTTAGACGATAAGTTCTAGGTCCAATATAACTTGTGATAATGAATGGACCTAACATTTTTCCATAAAATTGTCCCACAAATTGGGCGACAAGTTAGAATTTTATTGTTTTTTCTTTTCGAACAAGTTCGCCAACCTTAAAGTCTCTAGAATTTCATATTATAGGCTCTCTTAAGTTGCTCTTGATAAATGCGAAGGTGCTCGAGAGCATTAACACATCATTCATCAAGCAATGTTAGTTGATCTAGGCAATCCTACCATGTGGTGTCATCATTGATGAACTCTTGTATGGATATGTGTAGCGACAAGATTTCTAGCTCTAAGGGTATGACTGCCTCAGTACCATACACTAGTGAAAATGGAGTTTCCCCAGTGGGTGTCTGAATACTAGTGTGATAGGCCCATAGAGCAAGGGGTAATTATGTATGCCAATATTTGTGATTATCCTTAACAATTTTCTTTAAAATGATAATTACTATTTTGTTTAATGCATCATATTTCCCATTGTATTGCGGATCATAGGGCGTAGAAAATTTGTGTTGGATGTTATATTTGGTTGTTAAAGCTTACACATGTTTATTCTTGAAAGGTGGCCCATTATCTAAAATTATTTTGAAGGGAATACCAAAATGAAAAATGATATTATGTAACATGAAATCCATAATGTAGGGTCTAGTCATAGTGGTACGGGGAATTGCTTCCACCCATTTTGTGAAATACTATGTGGCTATAATGATGAACGTGTGATGTATTGAGGAAGGAGGTGAGATCTTCCCAACTAGGTCAAAACCCCATTGCAAAAAAGGCCAAATCGATTAAATCAGTTGTAAGGCCTAAGAAGCTAAGTGTGTTAAATTAGCATGGTGTTGAAACTTTGCACACTTCTTAACATAAGCACAACAATCCCATTCTAAATTTGGCCAATAATAGCCCATGCAGAGAATGCACTTTGCAATGGCTAAGCCATTGAAATGGCCACCACATGTACCATCGTGTGCTTAGGTGATCTCCCAAACTGACTCTTGAGGTTCTAAGAAGTGAAGGAGGATACCCTCATAGCCCTGATGATACAAAATATCTCCAAGTAAGACATATTTTTCTGCTTTTTGCTTGAAAGTCTATTTGGCAGTATGTGATAGTCTAGTAGGGATATTACCAAGCTTTAGGTAATCTTTTATCTAAGTGGACCACTATTGATTTGAAGAAGACTCAATTGCATGATCTGATTGATCCTTTTAAAGCTCATCCCTAATGAATGTTTATTTTGAGAGAACTTGTAAATATATCATTGTGCTACTATCAAAAGGTGTTTGAGGGAATAAAGTCCCCTAAGTGGTATTATTTAGGCGATTGTGAATTTGCGAGAACTGTTCATGAGAAGGTTCAATTTGAATCATGTGGAATTCTAGTGTGGAGTGGATTTTATCACACTCAATCACATATTGTGATAGCATTTTTAATTGAATGGTTGTTATATCATCAGCAGGGTTCTCCAAGATTAAAGACCCCAAGGAGGCCATTGTATCCACAAAATGGTTAGATGATCGAGGGAGTGCTTTGATGTCATACCATTCAAATTTTATTAGAATTTTATCCACAAGATATTTGTAGGCTTCCAATATTGGAAATTTGCATTGGTATATTCCCTTGATTTGATTCACTATGAGCAAGGAATCATCAAAAATGTTGAGCTTAGTTATGTTAATGGTGATTATTGTTTGAAGTTATAGACACTAAATCATATAAATTGGATAATATTTCCATTATGACACTCTTATCGACACCATATGAACCCATTGGGCAACCCTAAGGGGTAAATTAGGGGTCCTAACCATTTTTGGGAAGGTTTACCCCACTTTTGGGAGGTTTTGGGCCATGTAGCCATGGTCGTCCTAACACAAGATGACCATAGTTCATGGTCATCCCACCTAGGGATGGCCAAAAGAAACCATCCTTGGATGGGATGATAATGGTATAGACCCCTAAAAAATTCAAGGGTGGTATAAATGAGAATCAATTTCTATCATTTATCCAACCTAGTTTATTATGACATATTGGGATACGGTCTAGGACATTAGGGACTACAAATTGGAGGTTCAAATTTGAAGCCTCTTCCACCCTATGCATTCCAAAGGTATTGACAAGTGGTGGCACCTGCATTATATGCTCCAAATTTCCATTTTCCTCCCTTTTCCATCTTGGGATATAAATTGGAGTGTTTTCACTCAATTTTAGAGATAGAACTTTGCAAGTATTCACCATGAAGTGCTATCTAGATTTGTTCTCACATTTTGCCCTTGTATTTACCCTTGGAAACCTCAAAAATTAAAGGTGTTTTTAAGCCATCCCCAAATATGCACATCCTCTTAAAAACATATCCATTCTTGTTATTTTAATCGCTATATTTGATGACAACACCCCTAGTATTGAGATCAGGAGCTTAGGGTTAGAAACCAAAGAGTCGAAACAATAAAAATAAAATGAGCATTAACCATTAACAATAATAATCAGGTTACAAAGTTTAAATAGGAGCTAATTAACCATACGCCTAACTTAGGGGAAAGAGAATAGGGAGAAGGAAAATAGGGAGGAAATAAGAAAAGGAAATTGAATTTGAGTTCTCTCTCTATTGCCCATGCCATCCAAACTCCACCGTCCATGAGGTAAAAGGTAAGTCCACCCTTTCACTATGGTAAAAACATTTTTTACCTAATGTAACTTCCAACATTCTCCCCCTTAAAGTTGAGAGGATTGACTATATAGTCTCTTAGCTTTATAAATTGAGTTGTAGCTATGCCTTTGGTGAAGATATCTGCTATATTGTCCAAAGTGATGTAGTATTTAAGCTCAACTATCTTCTGATCCACCATATCTTGAATGAAGTGATACTTCATATCAAAATGTTTTGATCTTTTGTGATGGATTGGATTATATGCCAACTGAATGGCACTAATATTATCACAATTCAGAGTTGTTGGACCACTTTGTTTTTTACCAATATCTTCAAGGATTTTCCTCAACCAGAGGACTTGAGTACTAGCATGTGTAATGGCTATATACTCAGCTTCAGTAGATGATAATGCTACAACAGATTGTTTCTTGGAACTCCAAGTTATTAGTCCTGAACCTAGACTAAAACAGTTCCATGATGTAGATTTCTTGTCATCTATATTGCTGCCCCAATAACTGTCACTAAAACCAAGTAACTTCACAGAGTTACTCTTGTGGTAATGGATTCCAAAATCCAATGTACCTTTTACATAACGTATAATTCTTTTGGTTGCTTGAAGATGCAACTCAGATGGGATAGACATAAACCTTGAAACAAGAGAAACAACGTACTGAATATCATGTCTTGTGTTGGTAAGAAACATCAGAATCCCAACCATACTCCTGAAAGTGGTCATGTCAACCTTTGGTGATCCATCATCTTTGCTCAGCTGTATTCCATGTCATGTTGGTGTTGTAACCGATTTGCACTCGCTGCATAGCAAACTTATTGATCATGTCACTTGCATACTTATGTTGACATATGAAGATCCCTTTTTCTGATTGATGTACTTCCATGCCTAGGAAGTATCTCATTAATCCGAGATCTTTCATCTCAAACTGATTCATCATGGAGTTTTTGAACTCCATGTTCATTTTATTATTACTACCCATAAATATAAGATCATACACATATAAACAAACTATGAGGATGTCTGTTCCATTCTTGAGGTAGTACAGAGTTGGTTCACTTTTGCTTTTAGTGAATCCAAGATCATTAAAATAGCCATCAATGCATGAGTACCAAGCTCTTGGTGCTTTCTTGAGGCCATAAAGTGCCTTTTTCAATTTATAAACAAGGTTTTCTTTTCCTTGTTCTTGGAAACCTTGAGGTTGCTGAACATACACCTCTTCTATTAAGTATCCATTTAAGAATGCACTTTTCACATCCATGTGTTGTATTGCCCAACCTTTGTGAACAGCTAAGGAAAGAACTGTTCTAATTGTCTCCTGTATTGCTATAGGAGCAAAGGTTTCCTCATAGTCTATTTCATATTTATGAGTAAAACCTTTTGCAACTAGTCTTGCCTTATGTATTTCAATGCTTCCATCAACATTGAATTTGGTCTTATAGACCCATTTACAACCAACACATTTTTTACCTTTGAGTAGCTTCACAAGCTCCCAAGTATCATTTTTGTTAATAGAGGATATTTCGTCTTTCATGGCATCTTGCCATATACTTTATGTACATGCTTTTTCATAGCTAGATGGTTCTAGCTGTGCAGTAGCCAATAAAGCATAATTTACTACATCTCCTCTTGGTTCATGAGATTCATCATCTCTAGACATGTGAAGATTTTCAAGTCTGGATAATATGTCATCCATCTCACTAGCTTGACTTCTAGTGTATCTTCATTGGAAATTCCTATCCAACATTTGAGAATATGGATGATTCTGTAGTGTTATTTTTCCTTTATTAGTCTCTTTCCTTTGAGAAGATGGATCAATATCTATAGGACTTGGAGAACTTACAGATCTCTAAAATCTTCTTGGAGAGTTTGGTGGTGCCTTCAAAGGACTTCTTCTAGGACTTGGTGTACCACTCGATGTACTCGAAGAAGATTCATTTTGAGGACTCTGTGGTGGGGTACCACTGCTATTCTTAATTTGTACCTATGAAGAACTGGCTGAATCAGATTCTACATTAGCAAATTTTTGATGACCCCATTCTCCCCCTTCATCAAAAATTACATCTCTTGAAATAATTACTTTATGGGTCTTTGGATTGTAGAGTCTGTATCCTTTTGTGGATTCACAGTACCCTACAAATATACATGCTTGAATCTTGGGATCAAGCTTCTTTCTTTTCTCTTCTGGAATATGTGCATAGGCTAAACAACCAAATATCTTGAAATGCTTTATATTTGGCTTCTTGTCATACCATCCTTCAGAAGGAGTGATACCATCTAAACTAGAATTTGGACTTCCATTTATTATGTATGCACTGGTTCTAACAGCATTTGCCCAATATGTGTGTGTTAGATGCTTTGTTTGTAGCATAGTTCTTGCCATCTCTACAAGGGTGCGGTTCTTTCATTCTGCCACATCGTTCTGTTGAGGAGTATAGGCAGTAGTGAACTTCCTTTTAATCCCATTCTCTCTACAGTATTGCAAGAATTCATTTGAGGAGTACTCACCTCCTCTATCTGTCCTTAGACATTTTACATGATATTCACTCTGCTTTTCTACATTATTTCTAAAATCTATGAAGCAATCAAATGCTTCATCTTTATGTTTCAAAAAATAAATCCAGCACATTCTGGAATAATCATCAATAAAATTTAGAAAATATGAATTGTTTCCTAGACTTCTTGTTTGCATAGGACCACAGAGTCCAAGTGCACTAGCTGAAGAGTATAACTGGCTCTCCAGGCTTGTATTTTAGGAAACTTTGATCTGGAGTGCTTTCCCAAAGCACAACCTTCACATACTTTCTTGTGATCTGAAATCTTTGGTAGTCCTGTCACCATAGCTTGTGAAGTTAACATTTTCAAGCTATCAAAATTAAGGTGACCATATCTCAAGTGCCACAATACACTTGGATTTGAAATAGCTACATTCACAAGTTGTGCTCCCCCTGGCTCACCAAATTTTAGAGGGAATAACCTATTTTTTGTCATAGGTACTTGTGTAATAACTCTATTACAATTGTTTTTATCAAGTATGGTACATCTACCTTCATCAAAAACAAGTTTGTAATTCCTCTCCATCATTTGCCCAACATTGAGGAGATTGTGTTGGAGCTTGGGAGTAAAATAAATGTCATTCACTTTTTTAAGGCCTTCTTTTGTTGGAACCTCCATGGCTCCAATGCCTTCTACTTGCAATGTCTTATTATCCCCTAACTTAATATGGGATTTATAATTTGAATTTAAGGTAGCAAAGAGTTCTTCTTTGCCACTCATATGATTGGAACAACCAGTATCTAGAATCCATGTATCATCTAGATTGTGATCTGATTGTCCATATGAAAGAAAAAGATTTGAGGGGTCTTCTTCTTCTCCATAGAAGGAACCGTATTGACGGCTTTGTCCTTGTGAAGTTTTTGACCAGCAGTCACGAGCAAAGTGTCCTGGTTTACCGCAATTGAAACATGCTATTTTGGACTTGTTGCTTCCTCGTCCTTGATTTCCATTCTGGCCTGGATTGCCGCTTTGATTTTGGTTACGTCCTCTATTTTGATTTTGTCCTCTATTTTGATTTCCTCCTTTGTAGGAGTTTGCTCCTCTTGAGTTGTCTCAGCCTCTGTCTCTCTGTTTTCGTCCTCTGCCACTTCCTCTTCCTTGTCCTCGCCCTGCGACTTCGTTTGAAGTGAAGGCATTGTCTTCACCTCCATAGCTTGTGGAAGGTGCCCCCTGTAACCTCTCCTCATGAGAAGTTAATGAACCTATTAAGTTATCAAACATGAGAGTAGAAAGGTCTCTTGATTCTTTGATTATGATTGCTATGTGATTCCACTTAGGAATAAGTGTTCTCAACACTTTCTTCACCACTATTTTAGGTTTTGTGTCATCACCCAAGGTTTGCATCATATCGATTACTGCTTTAACTCTTACACAGTAATCTTCGACTCTTTCATTGTATCTCATTTTGATATTTTCAAAATCTCTTTTCAGTTTTTGAAGCCTGACCTGCTTCACTTTATCATTTCCTTGAAAACCTTCTTGTAAGGCCTTCCATGCATCTTTAGCAGTTGTGCTTGATGCAATCCTAGGAAAGATACTTTTAACTAATGTCGCTTGAAGTAGGGATAGGTCAGAAGAATTATTTTTCTGGGCTTCCTTTAGGGTTTTCTTGTCTACTGTATTCAAAGTAGTCCAATCCGTTGGAGCTGTGTAGCCATCTTTGACAATATACCATAAGACTTTTCCAATGAGTAGTGTCCTCATCTTGATGGACCAGTACTCATAATCATCCCAATCAAATTTAGGGATGGGTAGATTGTAGTTTGATGCCATTACAAATAATAAAAAAAAACTACTATTATTGTGCAATTACAAGAAAATAAAGAAAATTACAAAGATCAAGCCTTGCTTGATTTTAACTTTTCACAAAGGGCTTTATTCTGCTTGATGAGACTCAACTATCTCCTGGTGCACAAAATTGTCTGCAACTTCTTCCTCGTCGTCACTGATTAAGATGATTTCTGGTGAATCTGGTTCAATAATTTCAATGGAATTAATGAGTATATTATGATTCTACTGGAGCAATTGGTATTGACTCATATTGTTCAAATTTTCTTCCAAAATAATTATCTTCTGAATCTACTTTGTAGCCTAGTTCAGGATTTCACTGATTTGCAATTATTGCATTTTGTAATTGTGAAAATACAGTATTAAGTCCAAGCATTCTTACATGCTCGTCAAAATTTTTTGCGTTTGTTCTTAGTAACAAACTACATAGAGCATGATAACACCCACCATATCTTATCATCTAGATATTTAAAAAAAAAAATCCCTGAAATTTCTTTTTTACAACAATTTCCTCTTAGGAATTTTTTCTAAGTTTTTACCTGTCAAAGCGTAAAAACTTTTACATCTATTTCCTCTTAGGAAATAATTTTTCTCTAGTTCTAAGAATCAAATTTGAAAGAGAATGCTAGAGATTTTCTTTTAAAAAATTTTAATATATATAATTTTTTTTTTAGTTTTAATCAAAATTTTTATAAACTATATATTTTTATAGATAAAAATTTTAAAAAAATTTAAAAGATTTATCTATATAATATAAATTTATAAAATTAAAAATGAATAAAATAAAATAAAAAATATATATTATATTTTATAAGAAAAAAAAAACTTTGTTAGCGTGGGGTTCGACCCTGCGACCTCCCGCGCCTCAACTTAATGCTGGCCCGAATAGCCAGTCTGGCTAGCGTATCCGACTGGAAAGGAAGGAAGAGTCCTTCCTTTTATTTCCTATCGGTGCTAACTACAGGATTAAAAAACCAGGACTTTAGTCCCACATCCACTGTGCGGATGTTTTTGTAGGCTTTAAAAGCCTAACGTCGTCGGTATATTCTTGATTGCCTATGGGCAATCAGGACTTCCTTTTGCCTCCCTGCGCAAGTCGGCCTCCTCGTGCCACGTGTCAGTATGGTCTACTCTTGTCTGGTCACACCATGTGTCAGTGTCTGTTCTGGTCTAGTCGTGCCACATGTCAGTCTGGTCTGGTCTCCTCGTGCCACGTGTCCATGTCTCTGGTTTTGTCCACTCCTCGATCTTTGTGCCTCTAGGGTCGCCTCGATTCACATGCTACGAGCTAGGATGACCTCCTCAAGATTTGTGCCTACCTCAGTTCACATGCTACGGGCTGACCTCCTCCTTGAGATCCATGCCTGCCTCGGCAACGCCCACTAGCTTCGCTTCCAACCTGCTCTGATACTAGATATTGAGATCAGGAGCTTAGGGTTAGAAACCAAAGAGTCGAAACAATAAAAATAAAATGAGCATTAACCATTAACAATAATAATCAGGTTACAAATTTTAAATAGGAGCTAATTAACCATACACCTAACTTAGGGGAAAGAGAATAGGGAGAAGGAAAATAGGGAGGAAATAAGAAAAGGAAATTGAATTTGAGTTCTCTCTCTGCCGCCCATGCCATCCAAACTCTGTTGTCCATGAGGTAAAAGGTAAGTCCACCCTTTCACTGTGGTAAAAACATTTTTTACCTAATGTAACTTCTAACACCTAGGAGGATCCTAGACCAGATACCATTGGAATTAGCGATAAAAACCACCATGTTTTGTGGTCGTCCCCACCCGGGATGGTTAACAGTCTTAAATGGCTCACCTTGGGATGGCCATGAATTGGCCCATTATTTTGAATCAATTTTAATATTAGATCAATTTTAGAATAACATATATGCATCGTACTTGATTTTGGTGAAGTTTAGAGCATTTTTTAATCACTAATTAAGGTTTTTGTGATTACAGTCCTAATTGGACCACCTAGGTATGGCCACATATTTTTCTCATATTATCACTTCAATTTTTTCATATATCATTATAGAAGTAATTAATATACATCATTCTAAGTTTTGGTATCATTTAGAGTAGTTTTGCCCTATCGATTATACTTTTTACATTCAATATTACATGTATTCATTTATTTTGCTTTAATCCACACATGCTATTAACCCATTTTAATTTCTAGTGTATAGGTATAGGTATTCCAGTACATGAGGAAGGAGCTAAATATTTAAAGATAGATAGATCAGATCAGTGGTAGTGCAAGACTGCTCTTCAACCGTGAGTGTGAGAAAGATACTTGAAGCACATCATAAGTTTGTGAAAGGATTGGATCCTTCAACATTTTAATTTGAATTGTATTATTCAAGAGCCCTCAAGGGGATATTTTTTAACCATATATTTGATAGATTGATAAAAATAAAGAGAACCCCCATTTCTTTCAAATATTTATCATGTATGCTTAACTTATCATCTATTTTGAATGCTTGAATAGAAAAATAGATGCATTTCAATTTCCATTGCTAGGTGCACCATTATTTTTGCTCTACAGTGGTGATCATGGTGGGACCCTTTTCCCTTTTCATTTTTACCATTTTTAGCATTGTTTTTGCACTTTGGATTTTGCAAGTTCTAGTCATTCTAGACTTAAATGATCCCTAAATTCCTAATTGAACACCCATGGATGGCCATAGAAACCATCCCACCCAAGGATGGCATCCAAATTTGTAGCCATAAAACCCTAGAATGGCCACAAAATAGGGGGTTTTCAGCCCACATTTCTAGAAACAACATCTTCTCAGAAAATCAAGGCAAGTGCCTAAACCTTCACTTTGCATTAATTTTATTTATAAAAGGGTAAATTTAAGTTTTTCATGTCTTTTATTAGTTTATTGAAAGGTATTGTTAGCATTTTTGCCACATTTATTTGATTGCTATTTTTTCATGTATAAGTTGTTGAAATTCTAACTCCTCTACAGGTTTTGGTGCAAAAACGACTAAGTCTGAAGACTGTCACGAAATCGCAACAAAAAAATAACATGGAGAGCCAAAGTCCAAACCGTCGCGATATCGCGACATGTCGCGTTATCGCAGGTCTTCCGAGGAGAAACAAATGCCAAACCATCATGATTTCATGACATGTCAAAAAATCACGGTCAACGCAGTCAACGGCAGCAGGGGGGCCAAACCGTCGCGATATCGTGATGCATTGGAAAATCATGATCAAAATGGTCAACGGAGGGCAGAGCGACAAAATGTCATGAAATCATGACAAAACCAAGCCAAGGATGATGAAAATAAAATACGTCACGAAATCGCGACATAACTCAGCTGAAGGCACATAAGGCGAAAGGTGTAGCGAAATCGCTACGTGTTGAGTTTTTGCGGCACAGTTGGACAGAAAGGCTTAGGAATTAAAATGGTCATGATTTCACAATATTTGTGGGATGACGCTAAGCAAAGCAACGGATGTAGTGAAATCGCTACATGTTGTGTGATCACGGGTCAGATGGATTAAAAAGTCTAAGGCACGAATGAGTTGCGATTTCGTGACACTTTGGAGAATGAGTCCAAGCAGCAAGAAAATGTAGCGAAATCATGACATTTTTGAGAATGAAGGCAAGCAAGATGTAGACATCATGAAATCATGATAGGAAGTAGTAATAGTGGAGAAAACAGAGTTGACGTCGCGAAATCGCGACATAGCAGAACGAAGGAGCATAATTATACGGACGTCATGAAATCATGCAGCGTCGCGTTTTCGTGGTGCAAGGTTGCGAAGGAGATATGGAAGCCGAATACGTCATGATTTCATGATAGATTTGGTTTTTGAGGGTTCAAAGTGGCAGAAGCGTACAGAGCAGAAAGACGTCATGATTTCGTGACATGTCACATTTTCGCGACCTGTTACAGTTTTGCGCCAGAAAGCAGTTCAAGCGGCCCGATGCAATTTTGTGAGTTCTGATGATTCAAAGTGCTCTATAATTAAATGTGTTGCTGCTTTTCGATGCGTTCAAGGTAGAATAACACGTCCAAGCCCCCAAAATTAAATATTTCCATTATTCGAAGCTGTTGTTCACGAATTTTCTAACGGTTTCATGCACATTTCCAAGAACAACGATTTAATGAAAATGACCGACTTCTTATGGCATTTAATTTCTAGGTTTTTTTGAGGCTGTTTAAGGATATCATTTCCTTGTTTCCATTGCAAAGTTGTATATCTCGAGGAGGTCCATTTCATAGTTTTAATGCTGCAAAGAGGCAAGACCTCTATATAAATCAATGTAAATCTCAAGAGCAGGTATCGAGAGTTTGAGAGATACTTTTGCTGAAAGATTTTCAAGTACCTTGCATGAATATAGACATTCAGCTCTCTAGTTTCGCAGACAATTTTCTATGTATTTTCCCTTCTGTATTTTGCATTCCTAATTTGTGCTTGCATTTCTTATTTGCTGCTTAGTTTTAATTCTATATTGAGTTTTAACATTTGCTAGTAAGGGAGTGAGTTATGGAATGTTATCTTGGAGGTCATCCACACAAGGTTGTGAGTGAATCACGTCACTGTATTATGTTATTTTCTGTTTGTGTACTTAGAGTTATCTACTATTGTTCTTTCCCGATCAGATAAATTCTGCCTATGGCTATATTTCCTATTTCTTTCTGCATATTTACAATTCCTTTCTTGTAAATTTGATCTAAAAACAAGCTTAGAATAGTAAGGGAACCAACCCACTCTGGAGATTGGTCTGGGAGACATTTCTTTCTCCCAACATTTCAATGTTGGTAGGGTCTAGGGTGCATTCTCTGTAAAATCCTTTCCTGTGGTAGATTCGTGACCAACAGTTTTATTGGTCATGAAAGGAATCAGTGAGATTGATTATTTTATTGTTTCATACCCAGAGGTCCCAAGATTTTGATGAGCTGTCTTGACCTCATAGCAGAGATTTGTAAGTTCATCTGGTGACTTTGCTGAGTTGAAGATCTGAATTTCTGAGTCGTGGACACCTACCTTAGTAAGAAAAAAAAAAGTGATAATGGCGAGGGTAAGCTGTCCTAGATGGGATGATCCTAGCCCTATGAATCTCCACATTCGGCATGAGATTCTCAAAAGTGCCCTAAAGGCTCTAACAAAATACAATGGCACCCAAGGAATGGCTCGAGAGCATGTTGAAGATATTGCCGCTTTGTCGACTTTACATGATATAGTTCACGAAGATGTTATGCTCAGACTTCTGGTTTTGTCTTTGCAAGGAAGGGCGTTACAGTGGTACAAACTACTCAGGCGTCAAAGCATCAGCTCATGGGATGACTTAGTGGGTGCACTAATCAAAATATTTGATGAGGATTTATTTTATAGCTCCCAGGATCCCTTTCAATTCTTCATGTATATCACGAGAGCACCTATGGAGAGCATCATAGACTTCAATGTCCAATTCAGCAGAAGCTGGAAGAGAATCCCAGAGAAGATCCGACCAACACCTGCCCAAGCCCACTTCTTCTATGTTCAAGCTTTTCATTCGGATTTAAGCCTCCTCTTGCTAAAATTAGGTGAATGAAGGTTCCCTCAGATCTTTGAACAAGCATTACAAGCAGAGCAGCTTTTGCTCCTATCAGGAAAGTTGTAGTGGAGAGAAGCTCCATTACCTTATCCGATAGTCACCACCCCTGTCTACCCTATGCAGTATTCATGTCAGATCCCACATACTATGCAGAGACCTGAGATGCAGCTGTGTGGAGCTCAAGAGGCAACTTTCATCCAAGGCCAACCATGGGAATATGCAAGTACTTTCCCAATAATGAACAATATGGTTGCTTGTAGTTTCTATCAGAAGATGGATCAAGAGGAGATGAGTGAAGAAGAAGAAGAACAACCTGAGGAGGGCATAACTGTGCACAACATGCAAGCATTTAGTCATAACCTATTGAATATGCCTCATCAAGAGGAGGAACCTGAAGAGATCCTGAACGCAGACCCATCATTAGAAAGGTTCTGTGATCACATCCAGGAGTTGGAGGAACCTGTTCTCAGTCCACAATCAGGAAACCCTTCGAGATGGTGGTATTAGCTTCAGTCATTACTAAAACTGGTACCTACAGGAGCCTACCATGTGGCAAGTTTCTTTGCTGCATTATTTGTCAATTGTAGGGGTGCTGGCATGCCGGATAACTTGCCCGTGTCTGCAACATGGAGAGCTTTAGGAAGAGGTCATCCCAATTTCAAGGACCGACTCAAGTATGATCAGATCTGGTCGGGAAACTGCAGATTTACCGGATAACCCTTTGAGATTGGGTTTGTGGTGGCGACATGCCAATCATGTCGTAAACTATTGTACATAGAAAAAAAAAAATTAGAAAAAGAAAAAAAAAAAGAGTATTGTTTTCATTTGTCCACTTCGGCTCTTTTTGCATGCGAGCTCGCAGGTACATGTTTTTCTTTCTTTTTTATTCTTCTTTCCCAGTAGTTAGTGGTTTCCTATTAATGTCTTCCTTCCCATTCCTTACTATTTCTTCCCTTCCCTTCTTCATTTTCCTCCTTCTACTCCTTTTTCTTCTGCAGTAAAAAAAAAAAAAAGCCACTGCTGTTGTTTCTTTTTCCCTTCCTGTTATTCCCACTTCTTCTTATCCCTTTCTTCTAAGTTCTCTGTCATTTTAGCACTTATCAGAGTTTATCCTGGTTTACACCTTTCTCACCATTTATTCCACTTCCATTCCATTAGTTCATTTACTTCCATTCCCTTTCCATCGTAGCTGGTAGCACAGAAGCATTCTGTAATTGTCTCTACCGCATCACTCCTCTACTTCACCATTCCATCATATCACTATTCCATTCGCATTTCACCACCTGCGCATCCGCAAGATCTCATTCCATTCATTTCTATTTTTGTATCCCTGGTGCTTTCATGGAGATTATTTTACAGCACCTGATCAGTTGAGCCAAATGCAGATTCTTTAAGTTTTAGTTATTCAACAAAAGTTGTTGTAGCAGTCCACTGAGATGAACCCCAGCGAGTCAACTTTCTGTTCTAAGTTTTCATGACTCTGTTGCCCAATGGATTCAGGCTCTGGATTCTTGCATACAGTAGAACTGTATACCTCGCGAGCCACCAAGAATGTTGGCATTTTTGCTACATTTATTTGATTGTTGTTTATTCATGCATAAGCTGTTGAAATTCTAACTCCTCTATAGGTTTTGGTGCAAAAATGATTAAGTCTGAAGACTGTCATGAAATTGTGACAAAAAAATAGCATGGAGATCCAAAGTCCAAACCGTCGTGATATCGCAACATGTCGCGTTATCGCGGGTCTACCAAGGAGAGATAAAACAAACGCCAAACCATAGCGATTTTGCGATGTGTTAGAAAATTGTGGTCAGCGCAGTCAATGGCAGCAGGGGGGGCCAAACCGTCATGATATCGCGACGCATTGGAAAATCATAGTCAAAATGGTCAACGGAGGGAAGAGCGACAAAACATCATGAAATCGCAAAAAAACCAAGCCAAGGATGATGACAATCAAATACGTCGTGAAATCATGACATAACTCAGTTGAAGGCACATAAGGCGGAAGGTGTAGCGAAATCGCTACGTGTTGCATTTTCACGGCACAGTTGGACAGAAAGGCATAAGACATAAAATGGTCATGATTTTGTGACATTTGTGGGATGACGCTAAGCAAAGCAAAGGATGTAGCAAAATTGCTACATGTTGTGTGGTCGCGGGTCAGATGGATTAAAAAGTCTAAGGCACAAATTGGTTGCATTTTCGTGACACTTTGGAGAATGAGTCCAAGCAGCAAGAAAACGTAGCGAAATTGTGACATTTTTGAGAATGAAGGCAAGCAAGATGCAGACGTCATGAAATCACGACAGGAAGTAGTAACAGTGGAGAACGCAGAGTTGACGTCACGAAATCATGACATAGTGGAACAAAGGAGCATAATTGTACGGACATCGTGAAATCACGCAGCGTCGCATTTTTGCGATGCAAGATTGCGAAGGAGATATGGAAGCCGAATACGTCGCAATTTCATGACAGAGTTGGTTTTTGTGGGTTCAAAGTGGTGGAAGTGTACGGAGCAGAAAGACGTCATGATTTCACGACATAGTTGGTTTTCGTGGGTTTAAAGCGGCAGAAAGCAGTTCAAACGGCCCGATGCAGTTTTGTGAGTTCTGATGATTCAAAGCGCTCCAGAATTAAATATGTTGCTGCTTTTCAATGCAGTCAAGGTAGAAGAACGCGTCCAAGCCCCCAGAATTAAATATTTCCATTACTCGAAGCTGTTGTTCGCAATTTTTCTAACGGTTTCATGCAAATTTCCAAGAACAACGATTTAATGAAAATTACCGACTTCTTATGGCATTTAATTTCTCGGTTTTTTTGAGGCTGTTTAAGGATATCATTTCCTTGTTTTCGTTGCAAATTTGTAGATCTTGAGGAGGTCCATTTCATAGTTTTAATGCTACAAAGAGGCAAGACCTCTATATAAATCAATGTAAATCTCAAGAGCAGGTATCGGGAGTTTGAGAGATACTTTTGCTGAAAGCTTTTCAAGTACTTTGCATGAATATAAGACATTTGGCTCTCTAGTTTCGCAAGCAATTTTCTATGTATTTTCCCTTCTGTATTTTGCATTCCTAATTTGTGCTCACATTTCTTATTTTTTGCTTAGTTTTAATTCTGTATTGAGTTTTAACATTTGCTAGTAAGGGAGTGAGTTCTGGAATGTTATCTTGGAGGTCATCCGTGCAAGGTTGTGAGTGAATCACATCACTGTCTTTTGTTATTTTCTGTTTGCGTACTTAGAGTTATCTTTTGTTGTTCTTTCCCGATCAGATAAATTCTGCCTACGACTATATTTCCTATTTCTTTCTACATATTTACAATTCATTTCCTGTAACTTTGATCTAAAAACAAGCTTAGATTAGTAAGGGAACCAGCCCACTCTGGAGATTGGTCTGGGAGACATTTCTTTCTCCCAGCCTTTCAATGTTGGTCGGGTCTAGGGTGCATTCTCTATAAAATCCTTTCCTATGGTAGATTCGCGACCAACAGGTATATTTCTCCTTTCCTAAATTTCAAAATAATGAATAGAATAAAAACAAGAAAAAGAATATTTTAGTTATACATTTGAATGGTTTGCTTGCGTGTGACCTACCTAAAGGTTAGGTTTTCATATAGGATAAATATTTTGTAGGTTCTTTATTCATGAACATATTTCTAAAAATGAAATATTCATTGTGCATTTAGTGAACTAGCATTGAGTGCTCTCTAGTTTTACTTTCTTAAAGGATAAAAGGAACCACATACACCACATCACATTTGAATTTTGGTGAGTTTAAATTTCATCCCCAACCACTAATAAAGACCAACAATAATGGATTTCATATCCACCCATTGACTCAAATCCTATGAACCCTATTTTTGGCCAAATTCAGCTCTAAGAACTATTTTATCCATGGAAAATAGCATGCACTCCTCTTTAGAGGGTGTATCACTACCCATAATTAATATGGGTGAGGACTGGTAGGGTCTGTGCTCCTTGACTGAGTATGGGCTTCATATCTATACTTTGGTGGATTTACGTGATTGGAATTTCATTATCGGTTGTCGAGCTACGATTAAACAATTGAGAATTACATCAACAATATTCAGACATGTGAAAAGAGGTCTCTTTGCAAAAGAACAAATATAAAACATACCAAATAATTTTAGAAACACATAAATCTTTAAAAGAGATAAACACTTTTATTCTTGTGTGTTTCAATTTTTTTATGTTTGAATCATTAAAATTTTTAAAGGAGATAATCATGTAGGGTTTACAAGAAAGTAGTCATGGTATAAACTTGTAACCAAATCCACTTAAGGGTTGACACTATGAGGATTAGGAAAGGAGACATATATCATCTCTGATTTGATGCCAAGGATATGGATATACCTACTTGGTGGTATCCTACTCATCCAAGTCCTAGAATATCAAATAAAGGACTTAGAATACAAGGGACCCCTACGTAGGATACCCCTATAGGTCATAGTCCCATTCATGGAAATTACTTTCCAAGTATGGATACTTCAAACACATTCTTTAAATAATGACAATCGTGCATGTAGGTGCTTACACACATAGCAATACCACACATTCACATGCTTACTCAATCTACCTTGCACACATGCATGTAGGATCAATACTATGCACCATAGATGGAGCTAAATGATCACATTACAATTTCAAATCACCCTAATAGGTCTCAAAAGTACAAATACCAATATGAGTATGATACTCATCACAAGGGGTAAGCCAATTATGTCCTTATCTTCCTCATGGATGAAGGAAGACACGAGGAAATTCTTGACTATCCTTAGCTTAATTACTCCATACAAGCATGATGTGCCTCTACGCCAGTGGAGTACCAAGAACATCTACTTAGGAATGAGCCTCAAGTAAATGCAAATTCTCTCAATCAAGGGAAGTTCATAGTAGATCTTTCAAATATTCCTAAATAGGATAGGTATCAGGATAGCAGTGCTAAGGCTTAGAGGCCTCACATAGCTGAATAGATAAACCAAGTTATCAAAAGGTATGCTAACCATAAAGAAAAATTTAATTAGCTTCAGCTAGATAAACAACACTTAGATCTCTTAGATCACCAACATCAATTAGAAATACAAAGGATTGAATAGTAGATTCAACAAACCTTGTGCAATGGGGTTCCCACCCCAAGTACACATAGACATGAGACTCATCAAAGGTAGCCCAATTTAAATCAAAATAGGTCTCATTGGCCTAATCAAATGTTGCCTCCTAGACCTCCTAGGATAGATCAAGACTTACCTCCTAGGCCAAACATATATTGCCTATAGTAGGCATTAGTTCCTCCTTGCAAGTCTATTCAATAAATACCTTATGGGGCCTATGATGATTTGGAACAAGATGAGGAATACCTAGAAGCACCTTATGAGGGTATGGTTGATGATAATCAACCACCTCATCATATGCTTAACATTCCTTGCCCTTCCTCATAGGGTCAAAATAAATAAGAGGATATTAAATCCTCTTATGCATACAAAGAATTTCTTGAGCACATAGAAACCATAGAGAGCAAGACAATTGGGTCTGAGATTCAAAATCCCACCTTGCACTAGCTGCACAATAAAATTTTGCATTCATCTATACCTTCCCCTTCATACCTGGAGCATTTTAAAATGCCCAAAATAGATAGATTTAAAGAAGAGGAAGACACATAGCAACACATCACTAGGTTCATGAACTAGTGTTTTTGTATCCGTGAGGATGATTTCTTACTCTTGAGAATATTTTTAATCATTCTCTCTAGCCTAGTTGTAGAGTGGTATAATCAACTTCCAAGGCACAACGTCTATAGCTTTGAACAATTTTTATACATGTTCTTGGAAATTTTTGCCTTTAATACCAAGATAAAGGTGACCTCAACAAACCTCACGAGGTTAAAGCAATATGAATATGAGACAATAACAAATTATGGTAATAGGTGGTAAAATCTCCTAGCTAAGTTACCATACCTATTTCCAATGCTTGAGTTGAGTTGGATGTTTTCAAAGAGTTGTCTAAAATAAATATCATTATTGCTACAACTCTAGTAGTATCCAACTCTTGAATATGCTCTTGTGTAGGCTAGAACTATAGAAGAAATTAAAATTCAAGAGGAAAAAATTGTGAAGCCCTGCAAGGAGTGGACTAAGAACCCAAAGGGTAAAAAATCAAAGCTAGTGGTAGTTAACCAAGTTTCCATAAATGTCCCAAGGCCTATGCAAATAATGTCACCTCAAAAGATAAATTATCAAGCCCAACCTTGTCCTACACGTTACAATAATAAAAACCAACTGTATTAGGGTCAAAATCAACAATGTTGCCCTAGGTGATAATATATGCCTTTCATTAAGACAATGTACTCCATATTCAATCATTTGTGGGCTGCCAAAGCAATTAATCTACCATAAATCTAGTCTATAGACCCGAGTAAAGGCAAAAAAAAGCCTATGGGACATCAAGAAGACTTATATTGTAGATACCATAGGCATATTGGGCATGACTTGCCAATGTGCTATAGTTTCGAAAACCTAGTACAATATATGATTGAGAGGAATCACCTTCAAGTGGATAATCCTCTCGCCACAAGTAATAAACAAATGGGTGTTTTTAAAGATCCATTACCCACTCATGAGGTACAAGAATATCCTGCCAAACAAATGAATGAGGTCAATGTGACGCCCCCTCAACAGAGGTTCGTCGGGATGGTTAGCATTGTGATAAGGAATAGATGCTACCCAGTTCAAGTTGCACCACCTGTAGCTTCAAGTGATATTCCCTCAACATCATAGTCCCCACCACCTCCAGTGCAAAGCCTTCCACATCATCCAGTTGTTACAATAAAAAGTAATCTTGCTCAAAGCTTACGAACAACATCGGCTAGACTTTACATATACGAGCTAATTCAACAATCTCCACCTCATAGATAATCTCTTATGGATATTATTAAGTCGATTGATCTACAGCCGTAGGAGTCTAACTCCTTTATCAATTTTATGGGGCACGTTCAGTAGTGTAAGGATCTAGTGAATGGAACATCATATAAGATAGTTTAAATTGACACTAGTTTGTCAAGTAACATAATCACCACTAATTCTTTCAAACATCTAGGACTTCTAGCATCTCATATTTTTGTGTCCACCTACACCCTTTGAGCTATTGGAAATTTTGAGTTAGTTGTGTTGTCATTTATGTAAAGAGTTAGTGTCAGGAATCAGTGCAAGACTTGGAAAAATAAGGGTTAAAATATTTATATTTTAAGCCCAAGAGATTTGGTTTAAGAGCTCCACATGATTGGTCAAAAGGATAGTTAAAAAAATTGAATAAAATACCTAAAGGAAATAATATTATAATACTTATTATTATAATATTGAAGGCGGTCAAGAAAGGTCTAAGGTTAAAAGAAAAAAACACCTAGGCCTAATAGAAATAATATTATAATATTATATTATAATATTAAAAGCTTAATTAATGCCTAAGGTAGTTTATAAATAATTTATAATATTTATATTATAAATAAATTTATAAAAATAATAATTTTATAACCCAAAGTTGGGTTGGGTTCTAGGTTTAATTTAAATTTCATATTCCTTCATCAACATTGAAAAATAGAAGCATATGGTATAAATACCATAGCACTTACCTCACAAAGGTAAGTCTTTGAAATATTGTGCATGCGATTTGTGAAAAGAGAAGACCAATAATTTGTGAGCAAACAAAAGATAAAAGTTTTTAATTTAGATTAGTTTTATTATATATTAGTCCAAACATGATATACAATCAACTTAGTTGATAATAGAGATGTTTAAACTCCCTTATGTAGCTTTGGTCAAGAAAAATACCAAATTATTTTATTTAATTATAATGACCCCATTTAACTTTAGAAATAAGAAACTCGTTATGACTCCCTTAAACAATTTGAGTGATGTTCTATGAGAAATATTTCCACGGTTGATTACAAATAATAATTTTTTTGGTTTTAGAATTGATTTAAATGGAATATAATTTAATATTATCGAAAGGTGATTTTGTAGGTATTAGATATCTTTCTAGGTAACTTGTTTTGTTATTTTTATTTATAGGCTATTTTAAGTTGTTTTATTTATTTTCAGTTGAAATGAATTCAAATGTATCTTACTACAATAGAATCTTCTAATTAAAAGCATTGAAAATCAATATCAATAGTAGTGATAGTATATAGTAGGGTTTATTTGAAATTTGATGAGATTATCTTGATATCTTACTCTAACATTGAATATTGTTGTCAACTAAAATGTATTAAAAATTATTTTTCAAATTTCTTGATGGGTATCATGAAAATGAGGTAACCCCTTTCCTTTGATAGAAACATTTAACCTAATACCTTAAACCAAACCTAACACTTTTAACCCTAACTCATTGAGAGGATGAATAACTTCAAGATACTCTATATCAAGTGGTTACGATGTGGTGATAATTATGATTTCGTGAATGACTACTTAGAATGGGTGGAATGGGATTCCCATCTAGGTTATTGTACGAATAATATGGTGGTGGAACTTGTGTAAAATTGTCAAATAAGCAGATCTTTATGGGAAAACTATATATTTAGGATAGGATTTCCTGGTGAGGGGGAATCTTAGTGAGAGATGGAATTCCATGATAAGATTCCATAGTGATTAATAATGGGATGTATCACTACATTATTTGCAATGTCATCAGGGAATCCATGATTAGATCCAAGTGAATTACATGACCTTAATTGCCCATAGTTCTAGATATCAATATAGATGCATGGTCTCTAGTTAAGAACCATAGCATTCACACTATAATGATTGTATTTTTGGCAAAATATGAGCTAGGGTATAACTCGGGGTTCCACTTAATATGCCAAGGAAGGGAGTTATACATCCACCCTCTAGGTGTTATGGGCCCTAGAGGATAAACCATGCCATGATTATGGATTCACTGCAAAAAATGGATGAGATATAGGATCATTAATGGCACTTTCTACATGATCTGACCAATCTCATACACTTGGGAGGCTGAGGATAGTGATTAATTTTCCAAATGTGATAATAAATGCTATGTATTGATTACTCATGGGTTAAAAAAGAAATCTTGAGAATAAAGAAAAAACAATTACCCTCATTGACTATCTTGATAGCTATCTAACCTTTGGGTGAGTTTGAAAATTACAACCAGTGTGTATTTAACTATGTTGTCACAAAACCTATGTATGGCAGTATTAATGTCACGTGAAGCCTTGTGATTTTAATACATTGCAACAATATTGTAGATGTTGCACCATGACTTATAAACCTATGTATTAGGTGTTGTAAACCAGTAAACGTAATGTTGTGGTTGTCCTTAATGATGGATTTTATTCTTGTACCTTTTTTGGAAATGATTTTACCCAATTAATTATGCTTTCATAAGGCCCATAGAATTTATACCCTAAGAGCTATGAAGAATTTATATGATCATGTTACATTATATTTGGGATATTTTATGATGGTAGTTGTGCTTTATGAACTTGCTAGCAGATTAGAACATCTTTTTTTGTTTAATAATATGTGTTAAATAAATTATAGTGTATGTTACCATTCTACAGTTTACTTTTCCTTCTTTATAAATTAAAAATCAAATCATTATCTATCATATTCAAATATTCTCTAAGCTTGAGAAGTTTTTAATATTATTGAGCTATCATAAAATAGTAGAAGTGCATTCTATATAGAAATACATTGCAACCTATGAGCCATTTTTATCCTCTAAATTAACCCTTGAGTATACTGATACATTTGAGGAATAAATGGTAGAAGAGTGTTCTATATGAGGGTAGCATGCTTTTTGGAGATGAAAGAGAATACAAAAATTGTTCATTTTTCTCAAACTTTAGTGGAGAAAATAATTGTGTTGATGTTATTAGTAAAGCACTAATTATTTCATGGCTAAGTGTAATAGCAAGCTAATATTAGACTTTTAGTGCAATACCTTAACTTATTCATGTAATAACAACCAGAAACCTTATTTAGTTAAATTCATTTTTTATGGAAATATTCCTCAAATTATTTTGTTCGATGCACCTTAGTGAAATATTATTTATAAAAATTACTTTTAATAGTCTAGATTGTGAATTACGTATATTAAAAGGGTTTTAGTTTATATTTATGGTACCTTCATTTTTCTTCTATAAAAGTTAGGATTCATATTTAATATAATCTTAATATTAATTATTTGAATAATAGTTAATAGATTGTAGTTTATATAAATTAGAGTTTAGATTTAAAAAGGGAAAACCCCAGGTCCTGATGGTTTTCCTATTGAGTTCTACCAAGAGTTATGGGATATCCTTTATGTTGATTTATTAGAGGCGGTGGAAGAAGCCAGGAAATCCAAAGAAATTTTGAAGGTTATCAATAAAACTTATATTACTCTTGTTCCAAAAGCTCAAGAGGTTGATCATATCTCAGCTTTTAGACCTATTGCTTTATGTAATGTTCTTCTCAAAATTATTACTAAAATCATGGTAGAAAGGTTGAAGCCTCTTTTGCATAAGATTATTTCCCCAGAGCAAGGGGGATATGTGGAAGGATGTCAAATAGTATATGAGATAGTTCTTGCTTAGGAAGCCATCCATTCCATGGATATGCAAAATTCTCCTTCTATGTTCATCCAGTTAGACTTATCCAAAGCTTATGACAGAGTGGATTGACACTTCCTTATCAAAGTTTTGAGGCAATTTGGTTTCTCTAAGGATTGGATGGATTGGATTATGGGATGTATCTCTTCAGTTTCCTACTTAGTTCTTATCAATGGTAGGCCTTCTCAATATTTCCTAGCTTCCAGAGGTATTAGGCAAGGTGACCCGCTATCCCCTTATTTATTCATCATTCTTTCTGAATGCTTGGGTAGGACTATAACCAAAAAGAGGGAAAACAAAACTCTTGAGGCAGTTACCATTGCTCATGGAGCTAGACCTATCTCTCATCTTCAATTTGTGTATGACTCTACCCTTTTAGGTAAAGCTACAGTTAAGGAAGCTTCTAATATTAAGCAAATCATTAGCTATTTTTCTAAGGCTATCGGCCGCTTGATCAATGAAGACAAATCTAAATTTATTTTCTTTCACTCTGCTCTGCTAGACAGGAATCCATGGTCTTGGATAAATTAAGATATAAGAAGACCTCTCTTCCAATCACTTATTTAGGTATTCCCATAAATATTAAAAGGCGAAAAAATAAAGATTGGAATTGGTTGTTGGACAAAGTCAAGAAGAAAATTGGAAAGTGGACCAACAAGTGGCTTTCTTCTCGGGGGTATAATCACCTTGGTAAAATTAGTCCTTCAAGCTATTCCTATTTATGTTTCTTCCATTTTGAATATCCCAAAGGCTGTTCTTTGAGAATTGGATCAAATCAGTCATCGTTTCCTTTGGAGTGGTACTAAGGAGAAAAGAAAATGGGCCTTGTTGAAATGGGACACTTTATGTCTTCCTAAGAGTGAAGGGGGGTTAGGATTCCGGTCTTCAATTAATAACAACAAAGCTTTAGCTGCTAAATTATATTGGAGGATGTTGCATAACCCCAATGTTCTTTGGGCCAATAATCTCCGTACTAAATATGCTGAGAACAAAAGTCCTAAAGACCTTGTTCGCTATCAACTTCCTACCAAAGGTTCTCCCATTTTAGCAGTTCTTATGACTGGTGAGGATTTGATAAAGAAAAAATTATTTTGGATCATTCATAATGGTCAACATGCAAATTTTTGGATAGATTCTTGGGATGGTCACAAGCCTTTGATAACTCAGTTTCCCGATTGGAGGCATTGGATGGAGGAACTTCACTAAGCTAATTGGATAAAGGTGTCTAATTACTGTCAGTACCATACTGGTAATTCAAAGGTTGGTAGATATTGGATCCCTATTGAGGACTGGCCTATTCAAATCCCAGAAAGGCAAAGACAAGATATCCAAGGCATCATTCATATGAGATCCCTCTCTTGGTCCCATGAAAAAGATTGTTTTGGATGGAACAACACTACTAAGGGTGACTATTCAGTTGCTCAAGGTTATTTGACCTTATGCCATAATAATCCCAACCATTCTTCTGACATATTTTCTCAATTGTGGGCTCAAAATCTTTGGCCTAAGGTGAGGTTCTTTAATTGGATTTTATTGCATCGTAGGATTCTTACTGGTGAGCAACTTATGAAGCATGGTTTTCATGGCCCTTTTAGATGTGAAATGTGTGAAAAGAATATAGAAAATATCAACCATCTTGTTATTGAGTGTACTTTAGCCTCTGAGCTATGGAGGAGAATGACAACTTTACTTGGCTTATAGTGGTCCAATTTTTTCACTTTTGAACAACTTTGGAGGGATTGGCCTAATCAAGAGGGTGTTGATCATTTTATTAGGCAATTAGTTTGGATGGGTTCTACCATTCTTCTTTGGAATATTTGGAATGAAAGGAACAGCCAAATTTTTAATCAAGATAGGAAGGATATTCACTATATTTGGCAAAATACCATAGCCAACTTAGTTGAATCAGTCCATCAACTCCTTAATCACCCCCAAAACTCCCACCAAATATGGGTTCAAGTGATGCAAATATTGAAGATTAAACCTTCTATGGGCAACCAACTTAAATGGAATGTGAGTATTAGTAAGATGGATAGGACTAGAAATTGGCAACCTCCTCCTAAGGATTTTGGAAAAGTCAATACTAATGGAGCCTCTAGAGGGAACCCTGGAAAAGCCAATGTGGGAGAAATTGGTAGACTTTCATATGGCTCCCTGGTTTTTACTTTTGCTGAGAATTTGGGTATTCTTTCCAATAACATTGTTGAGGGGTATGGTATCCTTAGAGGCCTTCAGGAGGCTACTAATTTTGGATGGGAAAAGGTGTTAGTTGAGTCTGACTCTCAACTTATGATTAATCTCTTGAATACTCCTTCTAAGAATCATAAGGTGGATTGGAGAATAAAAAGAATTATTGAGAAGATTCAGTTAATCTAGATGGGATTTTTGAAAGTTGATTACAATCATGTGGTCAGAGATCAAAACAAGAGTGCTAATGCTTTAGCTAATTGGGCTTTGGACAAAGGTGATCTTACTTGTTATGGCCACCCTCCTATATGGTGGGCTTCTCAAATTAGGGAAGCTCTTCTTTCTATCATTTCTTTAGATGGCTCCAGTTCTAAAGGTACCTAGTTTCTTCTTGTTTTTTTTTTTTTTGTGTTTCTCTTTGGTTCATTCAGTTTTTTTAGTTCCCTAGCTCATTCTATTCTTTATTTTGTTTCCTCTGTTGATTCTTGCATTAATAGTCTTCCGGTCTAGATAGGTCATTGTTTTGTTCATTTTTTTTTCTTTTGTCTTCTTTGTTTAGTTTTTTAAGGTGGGTGGGTTCTTTTGTTTTGTTTTGTTTTTGTGTTCTTTGTGTTGTTTTTTGTTGTTCTTGTGTTTCGTTGTTTTGTTTTTTTTTTTTTTATGTTTTTTGTTATTGTTCTTGTGTTTTTTTTCGTTCTTGTTCATGGGTTTCTCTTTGTTTGTGTTATTTCATTTTTTGATGTGTGAGTGTTTTCTATGTTTTTTATTTTTGTTTATTTTCTGTTGTTGGTTGTTTTTATTTTTATTTTATTTATTTTTTTTTTTTTTAGGTTTTGGTTGTGTTTATTTTTCATGTTTTTTTGGGTTATGTCTTTGTAGTGTGCTATTGTTTTTGTATTGTTTGTGTTTTGTTATGTGGTTGTTGTGTTTTTCTATGTTTTTTGTGTTGTGGTTTCTTTTATCTTATTGTGTGTGTTTGGTTGTGCTTTTGGTTTTGACACACTCAAGGAGCATTTTTTTTATTTTATTTTATTATTTTTGTTGTTATTTACTTTTTTTAATTTGGTTTTGTGTGTTTGTTTGCTCCTTGAGTATGTCAAAGGTGGTACGCCAGGTCCGTGTCCTGGGTGTTTTTTGTGGAATGGATACCCCTGCCTCCGTGGGTCTTACTCGAAAGTGGCATCCCTTTTGGGATGTTTTCCACAAAAAAAAAAAAAAAAAAGAGTTTAGATTTAATTGCAATTCTCATTTAAAGAATGTTTATGGATTTTAGTTTATATAAATTAGAATATTACTCCTTTATTTTGTAAATAAAATAATAATGTAGAGTAGAAAAAATGACGCACCTAACAAAGGGAAATGGAATGCATCTATTGCTCTATTGATTTAAACACTAAAAAAGCGACATTAAAGTAAGCATAAAATGATAAATAAATGAAAGAAATGGGTGGTTATCTTTATATTATTGCATTTTCCAAATATGCAGTTACAAAACATCCCCTTGAGGGCTCTCAATTGATACAACTCATTACAATATCCAAAGGATCAAATCCTTTCAGAAATTCAAGGTGCACTTTCAGTGTCTTCCTCGCACTCACGATTGAAGAGTGGGTTTTTTCTACCTTTGTGATGATCTATCCATATTCAAATGTTTTAGCTCCTTCCTCGTGCGCTGGAATATTTGTATCTACACCAAAAAAAAAAAAAAAAAACTAAAATTGATTAATAACATGTGCAGATTAAGATGAAATCATAAATATGCATGCAACATTGAATACAAAATGTGCAATAGATATTGCAAAACTATTCCAAGTTGAACCAAAACATAGTATCATGCATATAATGTGTTATGGAAATGATATAATCAAGAACATAAAGAAAATTGCTCATAGATTTATGGCCATCCCTAAGTATGTTGATTAGGATTGCAAAATAAGAAATGCATAATAATAGGTGAAAAACAACTTAACATTGCACCAAAACTTAAAAAGGGCATAAAATCTACTCTAGAATTGATCTATACAAAAATATAAGAGAAATTGTTCTCCAATTTGTGGCCATCATTAGGTGTGCTTGTGCCATTTAATACTGCTAATTATCCCATGTAGGGACGACCACCAAATATAGTGGTTTTTACCACCAATTCTTCTGTGATTTGGTCCAAATTACTCTTATGGGTGTTGTCATTAATTTTTAAGATCTGATTCACTCAAATGGTTCAGTTTTTTAAATGGAATGCACATCTTGGAAAAACTTGAAAATATCCTTCGCTTGATGGAGATCTCAAGGGAAAAACACATGGTGAATTGGAAATAAATCTCAGTAGCACTTAATGGTGAAATATTGCAAAGACTCCTTTAAATTGTGTGGAATAATTACACTTTATAGCTCAAGTGAGCATATGGTCAAATGGGCATGCTTGGCCTTGCAAGGTAGGTGTCGCCATTTGTCTAAACCTTGCCATGCATTGGAGGAGGAAGAATATTCCAATTTGGGCCTCCAATTTGCAAGTTAGGATGGGAGTTATGCACCCTTATACTGGCATTATTCAATGGGTTGGGTAAATGGTATAATTTGAGTGCCATTTGTCTCACCTTTGAATTTTTAACGATCCAAGACCATGGTCGTCCCACCTAGGGATGGTTGCTAGTGGCCATTCCTAGGTGGGATGACCATGAACTTTTGTCATCCTGGGGTGGTACGACCATGCCTACATGGACCAAAAATTCCTATATATGGGGTAGAACCTCCAAAAAGTTCCTTGGACCAATATTTAACCTCTGAGGGTTGCCCAAGGGGGTCATATGGTATTGATTAGAATGTGTCTTGGTAGTCTAATTGGATTGACATGATTTTAGTGTCTACAAATGCTTATTTTTGGGATGCATTGTGTGCAGCACAGTGCAAAATAAAAATAGATAACTAAAATATCAAATGATTAAGGTTATTCAATAACCTAACCAGATTTAAATTCCTCGTTCATAGAAAGAGCATGCATCCTTGAATCCTTGCTTCTAATGAGTTAAGGAACTTAACTCAAGTATAACCTTTCGTGTTAGGCTTCCTTGATCTTGGATATTGTTCAGTCATGAAGAGATGATGCTTGTGATCCTTCATGCTTCCATGTGCCAAGAACTAGTTTAATTGGTAAGTTTTGTTTGGTTTTTATCCCAAGCAAGTGCATGATTATTTTTTACAATGATTCGCTGATGAACGTGATTTGCACAATTGATTTTTTGATTATTGATTTTGATTATGAATTCGTTAAGTATTACTAATACCTCAAGATATTATTTGATGATGGAATTACTAGTGATGAAATCAATGAATCACTTGAAACATATGACTTAGTTGGGTTTCCTTTGGCTTTACCCATTGTAAAATTTCATAGTTTTGTGAGGATTTTGATGATTTTGTTGATATTTCATGGAAGAAAGGAATTCAATACCTCATTCCTATGGAGTGGTCCAACCACAGTGGTATTATTGGGGATTGAAATAGATATTTTTCAATTCATCCATGAAAAATTTGGTTCAATATTAATCCATTATGTTTTTTTATCATATTTGACTTATTTTTGATGGTTTTTAAGCCATTTTTGTTGCTTTTTTTTGTAGTTTTAGAGGTGTTTTTTTGTGGTTTTCCTAGGGTGGGATATTTGCATAGTCTATGGCTATCCTAGTGTGGGATAGTCACAATATTTTCCAACCATCCCATCCTAGGATGATCATACCTTTTCTAGGGCTATTTAAGTTCAAATTTTAAAAAATGGGCTCATTTGTCCACTACTAATTTGGTAGTTTGAGAGGGGAGGAGTAGGAGAGTGATTTCAAAAATTCGAGCATTGTTTAAAATTACCCAAAGTCACCATGATCCAGCATATTGACTCATCAAGCAGTGGATTCGGTGCAAGACGAGTAAAGGCTAAATATGCTACCACACTTTATTACTTTTCAAAGTGTATCTTCACTTTTTGTAAATGAAACACAGTAAATATCAATAAATGAATCATATGAGTGATGAAATTTGATTTTTTGTACCTTTTTTTATGTTTGTATACATTTTTTGTATTTTGGGAGTGTTTTTTGGTTATTTTTGGTGGCCATGAAGGTTTTTTTTGGCAATTTGGAGGGTTGTCCCTGGGAGGGATGACCATATTGAGTTGTTTGGGAACCATACCTAGGTGGGAAAACCACCAAATTGGGGGTCATCATTGGGTGGTACGACCATGATTTTGCATGAAAAAAGTTCCCTTTTTAGGTGTTTTTATGTTTCTTTTTGCGTCTTTTTGTTTTGTTTGTATTTTGTTTTTAAGTTTGCTTACCCTTGCTAGGTGATCAAGAGTCAGTATCAATTTTTGACTCTCTTTAGGACCACTCATGGCATAATAATAGAGGATGACTAGAAATTTCTTAATGCCATTGGTATCAAGTGAGTGACACAACTAGAGCCAGTGATGGGAGATAGAGCCTACCTGACTACACTGATAGATTTATGGGACCCTCGCACAAACATAGTCCACTTGTCAACTAGGGAGATGATAATGATCCTAGAAGATGTATACCATATTCTATATATTTTGATAGAGGGATTTATGATTATATCTACTCATCAGGATCTTAGAGATATGATTTTATAGAGATACTTTAGAGAGGACTGACCTGAGGTGCTATGATATTTGCCTAGTGGAGGCATCCTAGTGGATCTATGGTATGATGTAGAGGTCTTGACAATGATACATGCCCTACTAATAATACTTATTTCTAACATGCTATTTATAGACTCATCAGGAGCCAGGTTCCCATGGAACCTTTTGGAGTTGGCATTTTCATTGGTGGAGTGCACCATAGAGAGATCGTTAGTGATGGCATGGGGCACTACATTGCTAGCATAGCTTTATGATGAACTATATGAGATCCACTACCATAGGTACAAAGGATTGGACTATATATTTATTTTTTAGGTGTGGGGATGGTAGCACATGATCATGGAGCGACTGTGAGGGCTACCTTGGATGATGCAAGCACAACTTGCAGATAGGGAGATAGGATATGGGATCCTATGGCAGTGGGACTAGGAGAGGTATCAGAGCCATCCTGATGTAGGTTTTATTGAGCATTATGTATATTTATTTGCATGGCTTAGGGTACATGTGCTTATCTAGATGCCATACAAAGACTATCCAGCATGGCCTAAGGTTGAGGCACAGTTTCGATGGTTATGGTGACGGATGTGGCTAGTTGGTCGACATGGGACCAAGCAAGAGTACTTCCCATATGCTTGAGTATTATGGTAGTTTGGGCCATGCCAAGGGTTACCTATAAATCCAACTATCTATAAATATTATGGAAATTAGAGGACACTAACTTGACCTACAATGGAGGCAGTTGGGGATGAGGCATATCCTATGGAGGCTACCTCTAAGAGAGATAATGTTGGGACCACAAAATAGTATAACTCCTAGTGGGTAATGCATTTGTGGTGTAAGGATGGACCACTATGGGGTGCTATGGTTGTAGGGGTATATGAGGCTTTCAAGGAGGCTCCATATTAAGGAGGAGCCAAACTTAGGTGAGCGACTTAATGAGGGTATAAAATTAGGGGAGTGACATGTGCACCACTAGATATATGGTGAGTGGATGGACCACATAGATGTAGAGGACCATAAGGGGGACTATGATGAGGATAATTTGGATGAGCAAGAGATGTAGGTATAGGTTGTAGCATGTAATGCCACCATTGTAGAGCTATAGGGTGATCTGATAAAATATAGATAGGAGTGGAGGGAGTACGTAGAGGAGAGCACTCTCTTACATGCATAGATGCAGACTGCACAAGAAGATATTGATAGATAGGTGCTAGTTATTGAGGATCAAGGGACCATGATTGTAGGGTAGGCGATATATCTAGCCACACTTCAATCATAGGTTAGGATAGGGAGCTCAGATCAGGGGGCATATAGTAGTGGTGATGTGGCTAGGCTATGAGAGGAGGTGACACAACTCTAGACCTTACTAAGTGACTACTAGGCTCATAACTGAGATTCACATAAGATTTAGAGGATGAGATTGTACACCTTAGAGGGTACTTACCATATTTATCTTCTACTAGTGGGTCACATCAAAGTAGGAGGAGTGGTACAACACAATAATCTACAAATATGGGGGCTCCTAGCTCTGTGAGAATAGCAGATAGGGTTGGGAGAGTAGATCTAAGAGTTCTCAATGAGTTCCAAATGAGGATGGAAGTGAGAGTCATGGTGTTGGTCCTACGTGACCATGGATTTTGAGACTCTATAGTTATTTTTATATTTTAACAACGTGCGGTTTGAGGACCCACTTGGTTGTAGCCTACAGGTAGTTTTTAGATTATGATGTATCATTTTACCCCATACATATACATACATATATATGAGTTGTTATTATTATCATCATGTGTTTCCTTATTATTTTATTGGATGTATGCAATGCTTATGTTTGCTTTACTGATTCTTTGATGGATGCATGTATTGTAATATGATGTTTTTTTATATGAATGATGAAATATAAATACTATTTGACACACTATGTAAGCACCATAGACTATATAAAATTCATTGATTCATTTGTAATGTTGTCATGAGACTATGTGATGGATTTGTGAAAATGTAAATGAACAAAAATGTGATAAAATGGTATGGAATCAAATGAATAGTAAGATGTTATAGAATGTCCTTGACGTTTTCATGAGACTCAAACACTCTATTCAACTAGTCAAAAATTATATTAACCATGCAAGACTTTTTAACAAGGTATGAATCTTCTAGGATGACCAAGATAGTAAATATCCATGTGTGTGCATGTGAATTCATTGTTATGATAACACATAAAGTCATACTAGTGCCAAATAAGATTGATGTAACCCAATCTGTACTGAATATCACCCAATGAGTATCATGATCCTGAGTTTTGTACATAGTTGGATTAGACCACTAGGTAATGCACGATACCAAAATCTAGCTCATCTGTATGCAAACATTTGTTTGTACAAAAGCAATATGGTAATGTGATAGACGTATCATCATGTGTAAGGATACCACCATTTCCAGGTAGGCTTAATTCCACCTAACCTGTAATGAGTATCACCTCATGGTTTACCAAATGCTAATAATTCTAGGGATTCAAGTTTAGTACTCCCTTATTTTCTTTTACTTTTGACTTACTCTAAGGATTTTCTCATTTTTTTTTGTGAACAAGGTATTTTGAAGTGTTGATAACCACCGTTTATTTTGCTTTTTGCTTTTTTTAGTGGTAAAAAACACTGTTTAGTTTAGGTATTTTTGGTAGTGGTGAAAACCACTATTTATTTTGTATTTGGATAGGGAGGAGTTTGTCCTTTTATTAATTCTTAGAATTTTTGAACCATGCACACAGGGGGATGAGCAAGGTAAACTTTTCACTTATGTTAACCCATACATGTTTGTATATTTCATCTCTCCTTGTGCAAAACTTGGATTTATTTTTAAAATGTGTTGGGATTTTGACGTATAAAAGGTACAATCAAAGCAAGACTCTACCTTCAAAAAATTAGGTTAGATTTCTATAAAATCAAAAAAGAAAACTAGAGATGGTTGAGTGACCAAAAACCCTATAGACACCCTATAACAAATGACTAGGTGAAGGGAAACATACACAAATACGAGAGGTTGGACATGTGGATGGAAATGATAATGTGTAATGTATATGGATGTCAATGATGACTTTTGACAAAGTGGACTCTGAAGGATGTCTAGTATACAGTCCTGGTGCTAGAAATGTATGAGCAACTTTAAAATGCAAAATGCAATTATGGGTATGCCTAATGCAAGTGATTGTATAATGCAAGGTTATGAAATGTAATGCAATGAAATATTTTTATATTTTTGTTGTTTTAATGATGTTTTTAGATTTTGATTAATATATATGTATATACATCTAACTAATGGTATTATTGGATATCATTGGGGTATTTTGGGTGATCAAACGGTTTATGGATACCTTTGGGGCTTTTGGGTGACCAAAGGGTTTATGGGTACATTTGGGGCTTTTTGGATGACCAAAGGGTTTATGGATACCTTTGGGGCTTTTGGGTGACCAAAGGATTTATGGATAACTTTGGGGATTTTGTTAGGGTGTAATAATTTAAGTGTGAAAAGGCCTCAAATGAAGGATATTCAAGGGTTTAGGTTCCTCAATTCCTTCAATGGAGGCTAGATGATAAGTTCCAGGTCCAATTTAACTAGTGATAATGAATGGACCTAACTAGTTTGCCATAAAATTATTCTATAGATGGGGTGACAATTTAGAATTTTTTTAGTTTTCTTTTAGAACAAGGTAGCCAACCTGAAAGTCTCTAAAATGGAAATTCAGGATCTCTTAAACTACTATTGATAAATGCAAAGGTTCTCGAGGACATTAAAACATCGTTCATCAAGCAATGTTAGTTCATCTAGGTGAGCCTACCATGTGATGTCATAATCAATGAACTCTTACATGGATATGTGCAACAACAAGATTTCCAGCTCTAAGGGCATGACTGCCTCAGTACCATACACTAGTGAAAATGGAGTTGCCCCAGTGGGTGTCTAAATACTAGTGTGGTAGGCCCATAGAGCAAGGGGTAATTGTGTATTCCAATCTTTGTGATTATCCTTAAAATTTTTATTTAAAATGGTAATTACTATTTTTTTTATGCCTCATCTTGCTCATTGGATTATGGATAATAGCGCATAGAAAAATTGTGTTGGATGTTATATTTGGTTGTTAAAGCTCGCACATCTTTATTCTTGAAAGGTGGCCCATTATCTAGAATTATTTTGGATGGAATACCAAAATGATAAATAATATTATGTAACATGAACTCTGCAATGTAGGATCTAGTCATAGTGGTAAGATGAATTGCTTCCACCCATTTTGTGAAATACTCTATGGCTATAATGATGGACGTGTGATGTCCTGAAGAAGGAGGTGAGATATTTCCAACTAGGTCAAAACCCCATTGAAAAAAAGGCCAAATCGATTGAATTATTTGTAAGGCCTCAGAAGCTACATGTGTCAAATTAGCATGGTGTTGATACTTTGCATAGTTCTTAACATAATCACAACAATCCCACTCTCAAGTTGGCCAATAATAGCCCATGCAGATAATGCACTTTGTGATGGATAAGACTTTGAAATGGCCACCACATATACCATCGTGTGCTTAGAAAAAATCCCAAATTGACTCCTAAGGTTCTAATAAGCGAAGGAGGATACCATCGTAGCCCTGAAGATACAAAATATCTCCAAGACAAACATATTTTTTTGCTTTTTTCTTGAAATTCTATTTGGCAGCATGCGCCAGTCCATAAGGGATATTACCAAGCTTTAGGTAATATTTTATTTAAGTGGACCAATATTGATTTGAAGAAGCCTCAATTGCATGAACTGCTTGATACTTTTAAAGTTCATCCCTAGTGAATTTTTATTGGGAGAGAACTTGTAAATATTTCATTGTGCCACTATCAAAATGTGTTTGAGGGAATAAAGTCCTCCAAGTGGAATTATTTATGTGATTGTGAATTTGTGAGAACCATTCATGAGAAGGTTCAATTTGAATCATGTGGACTTCTAGCATGGAGTGGATGTTATCATGATCAATCACAGATTGTGATAGCATTTTGAATGAAATGGTGATTATATCATTAGCAGGGTTCTACAAGATTAAAGACCCCAAGGAGGCCATTGTATCCACAAAATAGTTAGATGATCAAGGAAGTGCCTTGATGTCATACCATTCAAATTTTGTTAGAATTTTATCCACAAGGGCTTTGTAGGCTTGCAATATTGGACATTTGGATTGGTATATTCCCTTGATTTTGTTCACTATGAGAAAGGAATCACCAAAAATATTGAGCTTAGTTATTGTCATGGTGATTATCGTTTGAAGGTGTAGACACTAAATCATGTAAATCATATAATATTTCCATTATTCCACTCTTATCGACATCATATAGCCCCATTGGGGAACCCTAAGGGGTTAATTAGGGTTCCTAACCATTTTTGGGAAGGTTTACCCCACTTTTGTGAGGTTTTGGACCATGTGGCCATGGCTATCCCACCCTAGGACAACCATAGTTCATGGTCATCCCACATAGGTATGGCAAAAAGAAACCATTCCTGGGTGGGATGACCATGGTATAGACCCCTTTAAAATTTGAGGGTGGGACAAATGAAAACCAATTTCTATCATTTACCCCACCTAGTTTCTTATGACAGATTGGAATACGGTTGAGGACATTAGGGACTACAAATTGGAGGCTCAAATTGGAATACTCTTCCACCCTAGGTATGGCAAAGGCATTGAAAAGTGGTGGCACCTGCATTACATGCCCAAAATTTCAACTTTGCTCCATTTTCCCTCTTGGGCTATAAATTTGAGTGTTTTTACTCAATTTTAAAGAGAGACCTTTGCAAGTATTCACCATGAAGTGCTATCAATATTTGCTCTCACCTTTTTCCCTCGTATTTTCCCTTATAAACCTCATCAATTGAAGGTGTTTTCAAGGCATCCCCAAATACACACATACTTTTAAAAACCTATCCATTCTTGTGATTTTAATCATCAAATTTGATGACAACATCCCTAGGAGGATTCTAGACCAGATCCCATTGGAATTAGTGATAAAAACCACCATGTTTTGTGGTCATACTCACCTGGTATGGTTAAAAGTTATAAATGGTTCACCCTAGGATGACCATGTATTGGACAACAATTTTAAATCAATTTTATAATAACATATATGCATCATACTTGATTTTGGTGAAGTTTGGAGCATTTTTGAATCACTAATTAAGGTTTTTGTGATTACAGTTCTAAATTGCCCACCTAGGGATGGCCATAGATTCTACTCATAATATCACTTCAATTTTCACATAGATTATTAAAAAATTTGTTAATATACATCATTCTAAGTTTTTGTATCATTTAGAGTAGTTTTTCCCTATCGATTACACTTTTTACATTCAATATTGCATGCATTCATTGATTTGGCCTTAATATACACATGCTATTAATCCATTTCAATTTATTGTGTATAGGTACAAGTATTCCAGAACATGAGGAAGGAGCTAAATATTTTAAGATAGATAGCTCAAAGTAGTAGCAGTGAAAGCCTGCTCTTCAATCGTGAGTGCGAGAAAGACACTGGAAGAATACCATAAGTTTGTGAAAGGATTGGATCCTTCAACATTTTAATTTGAATTATATCATTCAAGAGCCCTTAAGGGGATATTTTTTAACCATCTAATTGACAAATTGATCAAAATAAAAGTAACCCCCATTTCTTTCAAATATTTATCATTTGTATGCTTAACTTATCATCTCTTTTGAATGCTTGAATAGAACAATAGATGCATTTCAATTACCATTGCTAGGTGCACCATATTTTTGCTCTACAATGGTGATCATGGTGGGATACTTGTCCCTTTTCATTTTTTCTATTTTAACATTGTTTTTGCACTTTGAATGTTGCAATTTGTAGTCATTCTAGACTGAAAAAACCCTTAAATTCCTAATTGGAACATCCATGGACAGCCATAGCAACCATCCCATCCAGGGATGGCACCCAAATTTGCAGTCATCCCACCCTAGGATGGCCACAAAACATGGGATTTTCATCCCATATTTATAGAAACAACAACTTCTAAAACAGTCAAGAAAAGTGCCTAACCCTTCACTTTGCATTAATTTTGTTCAGGAAAGGGTAAATATAAGTTTTTCATGTCTTTTCTTAGTTGATTGAAAGGTATATTTTGCCTTTCCTAAATTTCAAAATAATGAATAGAATAAAAACAAGAAAAATAATAGTCTAGTTATACATTTGAATGGTTTGCCTACATGTGACCTACCTAAAGGTTAGGTTTTCATATAGGATAAATATTTTGTAGGTTATTTATTCATGCACATATTTTTGAAAGTGAAACATTCATTGTGCATTTAGTGAACTAGCATTGAGTGCTCTCTTGTTTTACTTTCTTAAAGGATAAAAGGAAACACACACATCACATCACATTTGAACGTTGGTGAGTTGAAATTTCATCCCCAACCACTAATAGAGACCAAAAATGGTGGATTTCATATCCACCTATTGACTCAAATCCTACAAACCCTATTTTTGGCAAAATTTGGCTCTAATAACCATCTTAGACATGGAAAAGAGCATGCACTCCTCTTCATAGGGTGTATCACTACCCACAATTAATATGAATGAGGACTTGTAGGACCTGTGCTCCCTGACTAGGTATGGTCTTCATCTCCATACTTTGGTGAATTTACATGACTAGACATTCATTACCGGTTGTTGAGCTACAAGTATACAGGTGAAATCCCTTAAACAATTGAGAATTACATCAACAATATCCAAACATGTGAAAAAAGGTCTCTTTGCAAATAAACAAATAAAAAACACACCAAATAGTTTTAGAAACACATAAATCTTTAAAAGAGATAAACACTTGTATTCTTTTATGTTTCTATTTTTTGGTATTTGAATTATTAAAATTTGTAAAGGATATAATCATGTAGGTTTTAGAAGGAAGTAGTCATGGTATACACTTGTAACCAAGCCCACTTAATGGCTGACACTACGGGGAGTAGGCAATGAGGCATATATCATCTCTGATTTGATGCCAAGGATATGATTATACCTCCTTGGTGGCATCCTACTCATCCAAGTCATAGAATATCAAATAAGGGACCTAGAATACAAGGGAACCCTACGCAGGACACCCATGTAGGTCATAGTCCTAATCAAGGAAATTACTTCCCAAGTATGAATACTTCAAATACCTTCTTTCAAAAATGACAACTATGCATGCATGTGCTTACACACAGAACAAAACCACACATTCGCATGTCGGCTCAGTCTACCTTATACACATGCATGCATGATCAAGACTATGCACCAAGGGTAGGGATAAATGATCACATTACACTTTTAGATCACCCAAATAGGTCTCATATGTACAAATACCAAGATGAGTATGATACTCATCACATAGGGTGAGCCAATTCTATCCTTATATTCCTCATGGATGAAGAAATACATGAGGAAATTCTTGACTATATTTAGTTTAATTACTTTATGAAAGCATGATGTGCCTCTACGCCAGTGGAGAACCAAGAACATATATTTAGGAGTGAGCCTCAAGTAAATGCAACTTCTATCAATCAAGGGAAGTTCATAGTAGATATTTCAAATCTTCTTGAATAGGATAGATATCAGGGTAACAATGCTAGGGCTAAGAGGCCTCACATAGCTGAATAGATAAACCAAGTTGTCAAAAGGTATGTTGATCGTTAAGTAAAATTTAATAAGCTTCAACTAGATAAACAACACTTGGATCTCTTAGATCACCAACATCAATTAGAAAGACAAAGGATTGAATAGTAGCTTGAATAAACCTTGTGCAACGAGGTTCCTACCCCAAGTACACATAGACAAGACGCTCATCAAAGGAAGCCCGCTTTCAATCAAAATAGGCCTCCTCAACCTAATAAAATGTTGCCTCCTAGACCTCCTAGGCTGGATCAGGATTTACCTCCTAGGCCAAATGTATATTTCCTTTAGTAAGCATTAGTTCCTCCTTGTAGGCCTATTCAAGAAATACCTTACGGGGTCTATGATGATTTGGAAAAATATGAGGAATATCTAGAAGCAACTTATTGATGAGGCCTAGAAATGCCTCATTATTACACTATTGTTGACATATAAAAACTGCCATAATATTAAATATGACAAAGTTAAAGTGCCAAATAGTGATTAGAATATGTTATTTGTTACATGTTTGCATGATTTCATGTTTGGAACATTATACCTCTATTTTGACTATTTTCAACATTTTATGTACTATTTCAGTTGATTAGGTAGTAAATAAAATATGTATTGCAATTACATTCTGATGGCATGAATAGATTCCTCTCATCAAGAACTACAACTTTGCTTTTTGAAGCAAGTCAATCCGAGCTATAAATAAAAAGTTATGAAGGTTACATCGTTCATGCGCTCATTGTTCATTCCTGCGCTCATTGTTCATGCCTTAGTCTTTTCTGGAGCTGTTAACAGGTGCAAATCTGCGTTAAAGGGCACATTGGCGGATCTACTGGGAATGATCCAGAGTGAGTTAAGGTACCAAATTCATACCAATGGTACTTCATAATATATAGCAAACATAGCCAAAATTTGAGGGCATATGGATAAGTAACCTGGAAGTTATGGGGCCTGCAAAATGGCAGTTTCACACTTTTTGACTGCTGGAAATGCTGGTAAAAATTTGTGTTAAATGCCAACTTGACAGCGATGCAGGGAGTAATTTATGAGGAACTAAGAGTTGAAAATTTAACCCAATGTTGTTCATATAACCAAGAACATGTGGACATAATTTGGTAAAAAATGGAGTTACGATGAACAAGTTATGATCACTCCAAAAAGGCATTTGGGCATGTTTTGGCAGCTGGAAACAGCAAGTCACAGTCCATACAAATTCCAGCCACCTGTCACTTTGAAGGAAGGCATGGAATTTTTCAAATAAAGAAGAGGTAAATTCTTGGAAATAGTTGAGGGAGAATAGGCATGACTATTTCTCCACCTGACAACACTTCCACGTGATGCAAATGGAAGCAACAAGTCAAAAGGCTAAAATGCAGGAAATCTGGCGCAGGAACAAGGAATAGCGCAGGAACAACAGAAAGTGGTCAAAAGCGACAAATCAGTGGAGGAAATAATTTGTAGTTGACTAGGAAGTTGTCCCAACTCATCTTAACTGATTTCCTCAACAAATGCAGCTCAATAAGGTTGATTGGATAAAGTTTTGACAAAGCCAATTGCTGCATTTCAGGAAGTAGTTGTGCAAACAGTTGTAAATCCCTGCAAATCAGCAACCAAGCATATCAATATTGCATTATAAATAATAAAGCTCCCAACACGGTTGAGCATATAGTGATATAGGCATTTAGGCATATAGGAGAGAAATAGGCAATAGAGTGCAATTACTTCTGTAGCAGAACAGTAATCTGCAGGTTTTTCCTGCATTTACTGTAATGCATTTCTAGATTTAATAAAGGTGCAATTTTTTTAGTTATAAATTAGCATGATTAAGTTGATGATTGGCATTTAAATTCTTTTGGCATAACTCTTCACCTTCATCTGGTTCTGGAAGCAAGGGCCACTTGCAGGACCAGAGGAAGGCAACTTCTGACAGAAAATCTTGCTGATTTTCTACTGCAGCAGATTAGCAGAAGTTTTGTCAGTATTTTCATTTCTTTAGCAGCTTTAAATTCAGATTTCAGCATTTGACATTATTTTTCATACTTCCATGCAAATTTAGTATTTCTGTTTCAGCTTTGCAGCAATTTCAGATTTCCTGTTATTTTTTAGATTTGCAGCAATTTCCAGTTTTCTGTAATTTACTGCAATTTCCAGATTTATGACAGTTCCAGTTTGCAAATAGGTGTTAATTTGATTTTATGGATTTATAACATGCTCAGAGAAATTGTAGTTGATTTATTCTTCAACAACTGTGTGTGGTTTTCTGTAATTTGTTTTCTATCAATTCTGCAGCAACATTTCATTTTCTGTTCTTTCAAATTCTGCAATTTCCATTTACTACAGTTTTAGTTTAGTTTTTATCTTCTGCAATTGGATTTTCAGTACTAAGAGTTAGAAAACACACAAAACCCCCAAAAACATTAACTGATCCATCAATAAAGCCTATTTTCTGAATGAACTAATCTTTAACCTGTTGGAGCCTTCTTTCGTATATAGCCTTGGACACCGCCCTGGATTGACACACATAATGATTAAATGATGAATGAACAACGACACTCATCATTTTTGGCACCGTTGTCGGGGATAGGTGTTGTTAGAAGGGGAAAGCAGTCCAATAATTATTAGTGTGCTAAGTTGTGAACTTTAGAGTGAAATCTGAATGTAATAACTGGCATAATTAATAGTTGTTGGTAAATTCCATTTCAGTTCATTTAGAGAACAAGCAAGTATGAATAGGTTAAAGGATATGAAAGCACGATGTCAAAGTATGAAAAATCCTTTGCCTACCATAGGAAGAAAAATTTCACAAGAGGTTGAAAGTATGTCAAAGTTGTCCAAATTTATGATTCCCAAAACTATTGGAACTTTCAAAGAATTACAATCATCTATGTCTAGAACTGTAGGATCCTTTGAGAAATCATCACAAGGAGGAACAATCAATAGTTCAACACCTTTTTTTCTTGACAAATCCATACAATCAGGACAGTTTAATAGGATATCTAATTATGATTGGGAACCTATAAGGGTAGGCTCACAAGAGAATCTAGGGAGAGCCAGTAATGTGCTCCAACCTAGTGCAACTAGTACACCTGCAAAAACTTTTCAAAATCCCATCCAATTAGATCCTAATCAAAATGCTCCCATGAAGGTCATGCCACCTTCTGTTTTACCGACTTTTAAGGGAGTTACATCTGAAGACCCTGATTTGTTTTTGTTTGAGTTTAAAATTGTGTGTCAAGCTCATGATTACACTAACGACAATCAAAAGCTCAAATTGTTTCCTTCCACTCTTAAAGAGTCGGCTCTACGATGGTTTATCACCTTAGCACCTGATTCAATTAGAACCTCGAATGAGATGGAAAATATATTTTTGGAGAGATACCAAGAATATTGTCAAGTCAAGAATCAAAACAACGAATTGCTTGAAATGAAACAAAGGGAAAATGAAATCTTAGAAGATTATGTAGACAGATTTTCTTTTGTTCATAAGAGATGTGGTAGTGTTGAACCTGAAATGTGCAAAATTATATTCTTAAGGGGACTACAAGATGAATTTCGGGATGCATTGGATATTTTAGGAAGAGGCGATGCAAATGCACTTGAAATCCAGGAAATCATTAAACTTTGCAAAAATTATTCTCATTCAAGGCATAGAAAACATAGAAGTGGTAATGATAAACATGATTTGAAAGAATGCATGAAAGAGTTTGCTAAAGCTGATATTGTTGTACATCTTGACAAAACAGTAGATAAAAAGAGTAAATCTACTGAACCTTCAGTTATCTATTGTTCAAGATGTGAGCAGCAACACTCTGTTCATGACTGTCCTTTGAACAAAACATTTATACCAGCTATATGTAGCATTTGTCAAAAAGGACATTCCACAAATCAATGTAGTTTATTGCCAGAACTCAAAAGTGTCTTTGAAAAACAACCTCAACCTATGAAAAAACTCAATTTTGTAGGACAAGGACAAGGAGATAATTTTCTTAAGTTTCCATATCAGAATGCTTATCAATTTCCTATACATTGGGGAAATAATCCTTGGCATATGCCATGGTATGCTTCAGGACCACTTCAACAGTGTTGGAGTCAACCACCATGGGCATATTCCCAAGAGTGGTATCAACATGGATGGATGAAACAACAATGGAATCAACCACATCCACCATGGTTGCAGCCAAAACTGCAAGGATATCAATGGGGACAAAAAAAATTGCACAAAGGGCAGCAAAATTATCAAACACAGAAATCAAATTTATTGCCCACTCATACCCATAGTTTCTCTCATGGACAACAACAACAAAATGAAAAACAACCTCTATTTTCAGCTCAACCTATGGTCAGTCCAAATAATGTTAAATAGGTAACCCCTGTCTCTATGGCTAAATCAAAAAATACAACCATAATAAATGCTGGTGACTGTCATCAGATGTGTTTAGGAAAACCACTTCTTGAACATATTCCACTTACCAATGTAGAAATAGGAGCTAAAATGAATGCACATAAATCTGCACTGAAACAAGAAGAAGAAAAAGAAAATCTCCCACAAAAAGAATCATATCTTGAACAGTTTGAAATATCAAAACCAACATCTTTGAAATCATATTTGATAAGGGAATTAAAACATTTAAATGTTATAGTCCCTTTACTTCAAGCTATTAAAGATGTGCCAATCATTAATACAATTGTTCAAGAAATATGTTTTAACAAACCAAGAAAAAAGAAGAAAATATATCCTAAAAACATACAAGTCGGTAATAAAAGAGTAAAATTGCTTGCAGGAAACCTTAGTCCACCTAAGTATGATTGTCTAGGATGCCCATGGTTTCGTGAAACATATAAGGAAAATGAAATGGACATTTCAATTTTGGCCTCCATCGTTGTAAAGGATAATGTAGAAGAGATGGATTCATCCAAACAGTCTGTTTTTGATGCAAATGTTCAGAATTCAGATTTTAAGGATGAACCAATCACTGTTCAACAATTATTATGGAATTATGAAAAACAAAATTCTAAAAATTTGTCATCTATTCCAATACAAAACAATTTTCTTCACTTGTCACATGGATGTCATCATTTTTTCTCATCTTTTCCTTTCCATTTATCAAAGTTAATTCTTTTAAGAATTGTTTTTGGTAAACATACACAGATTTTCCATTCTTTTCCACCATATCATTATTCTCTTAATTCATTAATGCATCATTCTCCAAGAGCCAATTCAAAACATCTTGGTACAAAACAAACTGAAATGCAACCAAAACAACCTTTGAACAACAATAGTTGGTTGACTAAAAACCAGGAAGTAAATTTGTTTGATGTATTGATCCAACATCCTAATGCTCTACTAACACTTTATGCATATTTAGCAGTTGGCATTGAGTTGTTGCGAGTACAAAAAAATAGATTTCGTAGTTGAATGCAGTTAATGAACTTTGGTTGGAAGCACTTCACCAAATAGAGTTCATTCAACAGAAATGGAAAATGTGGCATGATGATCACATTAAGAGCAACAAGGATGAACCAGAAGAGTTTGCGAATGGAGTTGTTCAACTTTCTTCAATTGATGATTCAAGAAGGACATTAGTGGTGAATGGACATCTTTTATAGTTGTACCATAAACCACTCACAAAGAAGGAATTTGCTCAATATTTCACACAGTCACATTTGCATATGATAGAAGAGGATTCCTCTTCTAACAAGGTTTCCAAATGATCACATTTTTTTTAGCCTTGAAAAAAAAAAAATAGAAGTTGGTTGAAAACCAGAAATGGTAGCCTCTTCTGATAAAAAAAAAAATGAAAAAAAAAAATGAAATGAAAAAAATGAATAATTCAGTAGTGAAAACCTTCTCGGAGGCGCTGCTGAGTTGGCTTGCATGAAAACCGGTTTTCCGGCATGCATTGCCTTGTTGATCCATCCATCATTGTTCTACCATTGTACAAATCTCACCTACTGCACCTATGTTGTTCTTATTTCAGAAAACTATCATCATCAGAAGCAGCTTGTAAGGTGGATGATAAATTTTCAGGACAGTAAGGTATGTGTTTCTTGCATTTAGTCATGGTAAGCATTTAGCATTTAGTATATGATAATCAATATTTGGCATAAACTGTTCATACAATGTTGGCAAGTTAAAAAAATGGAACATGTTAAAAATGTCAAGAAACACCCCCCTTATACCCTTAGTTGCATGGGAAATTCAAAATTGTGAAAAACCTGATTTTGGGACAAATATGACAGCCATTTTATCTTTATTAGTAGGGCAGATTTCAGAATAAAATGTCCCACCAATACATCATAAATCTGAGAAGGACGAAATGCACCTGAAAATTCTGTTTTACTACTACTGCAAGAAAATTCTGTTTTACTACTACTGCAATAAAACAGTAACAGACAAAAATAAATAAATAAATAAAAAAAGGAAGAAAAAAAAAAAAGAAAAAAAGAAAAAAAAATTGCAGGAACTACAATGCTTGGTGTAGTGCAGTAAGAAGAACTTTATCGGGTAGTAGGTGGCAAAATTATGTTGTTCATCTTACTAGGGCCTACTAGGATGCATGAGGACATGCATCAGTTCAAGCTTGGGGGAATGATGAGGCCTAGAAATGCCTCATTATTACACTATTGTTGACATATAAAAACTGCCATAATATTAAATATGACAAAGTTAAAGTGCCAAATAGTGATTAGAATATGTTATTTGTTACATGTTTGCATGATTTCATGTTTGGAACATTATACCTCTGTTTTGACTGTTTTCAACATTTTATGTACTGTTTCAGTTGATTAGGTAGTAAATAAAATATGTATTGCAATTACATTCTGATGGCATGAATAGATTCCTCTCATCAAGAACTACAACTTTGCTTTTTGAAGCAAGTCAATCCGAGCTATAAATAAAAAGTTATGAAGGTTACATCGTTCCTACGCTCATTGTTCATTCCTGCGCTCATTGTTCATGCCTGAGTCTTTTCGGAGCCATTAACGTGTGCAAATCTGCGTTAAAGGGCACATTGGCGGATCTACTGGGAATGATCCAGAGTGAGTTAAGGTACCAAATTCATACCAATGGTACTTCATAATATAGAGCAAACATAGCCAAAATTTGAGGGCATATGGATAAGTAACCTGGAAGTTATGGGGCTTGCAAAATGGCAGTTTCACACTTTTTGACTGCTGGAAATGCTGGTAAAAATCTGTGTTAAATGCCAACTTGACAGCGATGCAGGGAGTAATTTATGAGGAACTAAGATTTGAAAATTTAACCCAATGTTGTTCATATAACCAAGAACATGTGGACATAATTTGGTAAAAAATGGAGTTACGATGAACAAGTTATGATCACTCCAAAAAGGCATCTGGGCATGTTTTGGCAGTTGGAAACAGTAGGTCACAGTCCATACAAATTCCAGCCACCTGTCACTTTGAAGGAAGGCATGGAATTTGTCAAATAAAGAAGAGGTAAATGCTTGGAAATAGTTGAGGGAGAATAGGCATGACTATTTCTCCACCTGACAGCACTTCCACGTGATGCAAATGGAAGCAACAAGTCAAAAGGCTAAAATGCAGGAAATCTGGCGCAGGAACAAGGAATAGCGTAGGAACAACAGAAAGTGGTCAAAAGCGACAAATCAGTGGAGGAAATAATTTGTAGTTGACCAGGAAGTTGTCCCAACTCATCTTAACTGATTTCCTCAACAAATGCAGCTCAATAAGGTTGACTGGATAAAGTTTTGACAAAGCCAATTGCTGCATTTCAGGAAGTAGTTGTGCAAACAGTTGTAAATCCCTGCAAATCAACAACCAAGCATATCAGTACTGCATTATAAATAATAAAGCTCCCAGCATGGTTGAGCATATAGTGATATAGGCATTTAGGCATATAGGAGAGAAATAGGCAATAGAGTGCAATTACTTATGTAGCAGAACAGTAATCTGCAGGTTTTTCCTGCATTTACTGTAATGCATTTCCAGATTTAATAAAGGTGCAATTTTTTTAGTTATAAATTAGCATGATTAAGTTGATGATTGGCATTTAAATTCTTTTGGCATAACTCTTCACCTTCATCTGGTTCTGGAAGCAAGGGCCACTTGCGGGACCAGAGGAAGGCAACTTCTGACAGAAAATCTTGCTGATTTTCTGCTGTAGCAGATTAGCAGAAGTTTTGTCAGTCTTTTCATTTCTTTAGCAGCTTTAAATTCAGATTTCAGCATTTGACATTATTTTTCATACTTCCATGCAAATTTAGTATTTTTGTTTCAGCTTTGCAGCAATTTCAGATTTCCTGTTATTTTTTAGATTTGCAACAATTTCCAGTTTTCTGTAATTTACTACAATTTCCAGATTTATGACAGTTCCAGTTTGCAAATAGGTGTTAATTTGATTTTATGGATTTATAACATGCTCAGAGAAATTGTAGTTGATTTATTCTTCAGCAACTGTGTGTGGTTTTCTGTAATTTGTTTTCTGTCAATTCTGCAGCAACATTTCATTTTCTGTTCTTTCAAATTCTGCAATTTCCATTTACTGCAGTTTTAGTTTAGTTTTTATCTTCTGCAATTGGATTTTCAGTACTAAGAGTTAGAAAACACACAAAACCCCCAAAAACATTAACTGATCCATCAATAAAGCCTGTTTTCTGAATGAACTAATCTTTAACCTATTGGAGCCTTCTTTCGTATATAGCCTTGGACACCGCCCTGGATTGACACACATAATGATTAAATGATGAATGAACAATGACACTCATCACTTATGAAGGTAGGGTTGATGACAATCAACCACCTCATCATATACTTAATATTCCTCGCCCTCCCTATAGGGTTAAAATAAAGAAGAGGATATTAAATCCTCTTATGCATATAGAGCATTGGTTGAGCTCATGGAAACCATAGAGAGAAATATAGTTGGATCTGGGCTTAAAAAGCCCACCCTACACCAGCTACATAGATAATCGTTACATCCATATATACCTTCCCCTCCATACTTGGAGCATTTTAAAATACCCAAATTAGAAAGATTTAAAGGAGAGGAATATGCATAGGAACACGTCACTAGGTTCATGAAACCATGTTTTAGTATCCATGAGGATGATGACTTACTCCTGAGAAAATTTTTAATAATACTCTCTGGCCTAGTTGTAGAGTGGTATAATCAACTTACAAGGCACAATGCCTATACCTTTGAACAATTTGTAGACACATTCTTGGAATGTTTTACCTTTAATACCAAGAGAAAGGTGACCTTAACAGACCTCACGAGGTTAAAGAAATATGAAGATGAGTCAATCACAGACTATGATAATAGGTGGAAAATACTCCTAGCTAAGTTACCATACCTATTTCCAATGTTTGAGTTGACTTGGATGTTTTCAAAGAGTTTTCTAAAACCAATATCATTATTGCTACCACTCCAGTAGTATCCAACTCTTGAAAATGCTCTAGTGTAGGCTAGAACTATAGAAGAAATTAAAATTCAAGAGTAGCAAATCGTGAAGACCTACAAGGAGTGGACTAAGAACCAAAATGGAAATCTAGTACAATCAAATCTGGTGGTAGTTAACAAAGTTTCCATCAATGTCCCAGGGCCTATGCAAACAATATCACCTCAAAAGATAATTATCAGGCCCAACCTCCTCCTACAAGTTACAACAATAACACCCAAGTGAATTGGGGGTAAAATAAGCAATGTCATCCTAGGCAACAATATATTCCTTTCACTGAGTCAATGGACTCCCTATTCAATCATTTGTCAATTTCCAAAGCAATTAATCTACCAAAAATATTTCCTACAGACCTAAGTATAGGCAAACAAAATCCTATGGGACATCAAGAAGACCTATATTGTAGATACCATAGGCAGATTGCGCATGACTTGCCAATGTGCTACAATTTAAAAAACCTAGTACAATATATGATTGAGAGGAATGACCTTCAAGTGCATAATCATCTCACTACAAGCAATCAAAAAATGGGTTTTTTTAAAGACCCATTACCCACTCATGAGGTACAAGCAACTCCTGCAAAACAAATGAATGAGGTCAAGGCGACACCCCCTTAATAGGGGTTTATTGGGATAATTAGAATTGTGACAAGGAATAGATGCTACCCAATTCAAGTTCCACCACCTCCATATTCAAGTGATATTCCCTCAAAATAATAGCCCCCACCACCTCCAGTGCAAAGCCTTTCACCTTATCTAGTGGTTACAATAAAAATTAAGCATACTCAAAGCTTAAAAAAAACATTGGCTAGACTTTCCATATACGAGCTAATTCAACAATATCCACCTCATAGAGAAGATCTTATGGATATTATTAAGTTGATTGATATGCAGCCCCAAGATTCTAACTCCTTTATCATTTTTATGGGGCACATTCAGTAGTGTAAGGAACTAGTGATCACGTTTCATGAGCATGAACTCAAACTGATAGCAAGTGATGTGATGAATCCTCCTCTACACATCATTGCATGTGTGAATGGAACACCATATAAGAGATTTTAAATTGACATTGGTTCTTCAAGTAATATAATCACCACTAATGATCTCAAACATCTAGGACTTCCAACATCCCATATTTTTGTGTCCACCTACACCCTCCAATCTATTGGAAATTTTGAGTTAGTTGTGTTGTCATTGATGTGAAGATTCAATGTCAGGAATCCATGTAGGACTTGGAAAAATTAGGGTTAACATATTTATATTTTAAGCCCAGGAGATTTGGTTTAAGATCTCCACATGATTGGTAAAAAGGACGGTTAAAAACCCTGAAGAAAAGGCCTAAAGGAAATAATATTATAATATTTTTTTATAATATTAAAAGCTTAATTAATGCCCAAGGTAGTTTATGAATAATTTATAATATTTATATTATAAATAAATTTATAAAAATAATAATTTTATAACCCAAATTTGGGTTGGGTGCCAAGTTTAATTTAAATTTCATATTCCTTCATCAACCTTGAAAAATAGAAGCATATGGTATAAAAACCATAGCACTTGCATCACAAAGATAAGTCTCTAAAATATTGTGCATGCAATTTGTTGAAAGAGAAGATGAATAATTTGTGATCGAACAAAAGACAAAGGTTTTAATTTTTAATTGCTCCTAAAATTCATGGAAAATAAAGTGACCAAGGCAGGAAGATTCAACACCAACTAGCTGGTTGGTCTAACGGTAAATTTGAGGTGTGTAAGGCATTGGGAACATAGAGGTGTTGCGTTCAAGTCTCGATGGTGATGCAGGGTCAAAGCATTTTGGATTTTGGTGTAGGAGGAAGATACAAAGTGCTAAAGGTACTTTTTCCTTCCATGTGAGCGCTTAGACTTGTTGAGCATATTGGACAAGTTCTTTAGAGGACTTGTGGACAGATTTGAGGTAAGTCTTTAAGAAGAATTAAGAGCAAAATTGATTGATTGATTTATTCAAACCTTGAGTTAAGGCTTGAGATAGATATAGCAGAGGTGATTTGTGATTCAATCAATCTTTGTGTTAAAGATTGAATATAGTTTGAAGATAGAGTTTGGTGCAAACCCGAGGACATCTTATTACCAGATCAAATACAAATATTGATCAGATTTGTGCTAGACTAAAGGACTATATATGGTTCAAATCATAAATAGAGATTGAGAAGATTTGTGCTATACCGAAGGACTATGTTTAGTCCAAATTTGAGATAGAGATTGAGTAGATTTGTGCTAGATCGAAGGATTGTGTTTAGTATAGATTTGAGATAGATATTGAGAAAATTTGTGCTAGACTGAAGGACTATGTTTAGTATAAATTTTAGATAGAGATAGAGTATATTTTAGAGTAAGCTCAAGAGGTGATAGAGTAGAGGATAGTAGTCTCCATTGGATAGGTATCCATTAGCTAGTTAAGAGAGGATAGATATCTTCAGTGGAGAGAGATCCACAAGCTATAGTGGAGGTAGTATTCTTCTAGAGGATCACTAGCTAGAGCAAAGGAGGAGTTCTCCTATGGATAGAGATCCATGAAATATATTAGGGGATTGGTGTATCCTATGGGTTGGAACTCATAAACTAGACTAGGGAATTGGTGTCTCCTATGGGTTGGTGCCCCCAAACTAGATTTGAGGATTGGTATCTCCTTTGGATAGAGGTCCATAAACATTGTAATGGGAAAATGATTCCCAAGAGATTTGTTGAGAAAATTTTAGTGAAATATTTTCTCCATGGAGTAGCCCACATTGGATGAACCATGTTAAATTCATATCTCTATTGTGTGTGATGATTTATGCATTAATTTGATTATTGTTGTTGACATTACATTGATATATTGGATAATATTGTTTGAGTAAATAAAAGCAAAAAGTGGTATTATATTGTTCACCCCCACATCTTAGTATAGGATTGTGTTCTTCAATTGGTATCAAAGTGGGTTCCTTCAAAAGTTTTTAATAACTTCAAGGAAAATATCACAAGAACATAGATGGATTCTCAGAATGGATCTTCAAGGATTTTCATACCATTATTCCATGGGAACTATTATGCACTTTGGAGTATGAGGATTACGATTCACCTAATGGCACTTAGAAATTAAATATGGGAAGTAGTTGAGAATGGAAACATACCACCAACAACTCCACCTACATATAAATATAATAATATCCTAAAAATGAATAATTCAAATGTAATGAATGGAATTCTAAGGGGCTTGCGTGAAACAAATTTTATAAAGGTTATGCATTGCACATCAACAAAGGAAATTTGGGATAAGTTGAATGGTATATATGAGGGAGACAAAAAGGTAAAAAGGGCAAAGTTGTAAAATTTCAAGAGAACATTTGAAGACCTAAAGACAAATGATGAGGAAAACATTGTTGCATATCTACTTTGTGTGGATGATTTTGTTAACTCCATGCAAGGACATGGGCTTAAAATTGAAGAAACATATGTTTCTGATAAGATTTTAAGGTCACTCCCAAAAAGGTATAGTAAAAATATTTCTACTATAGAAGAGTAAAAATATATTAAAATTTTGACAAGGGATGAATTACATGGAATTATCACAGCTTTTGAAATGATAATTGTATCGCTCCAAATTTTTTGCACCCCTACCTTCAGGCTATTGGATCCGCGCCCGGAAGGAGGATGGGAAAAGGATGGTGCGGTACCTCGGACGAGAGGACTTTGCGAAGGTCCCGCCTCTCAAGGGAGGTGCATTTTGGTGATTTTTCGACGGATGGTGGGTTCACCAGGAAACATTTGACGGCGGTTTCCACGCCTAGGTTTTGGGAATGAGTTTTGATGAGTTCGTTTTATTTTTAAACATTCATCCTAGGTTTGGCCGAATGATTCTAACTTAAACTACATGAAAATGCAATTTAAATGCATACAACAAACGAGAAGGAAAACGGAAACAAGAGAATTTGCGAGGAGGCCAATGAAGATTACCGATCCGGAAGTCGATGGAGTTTACGAAGCTTGAAGCGATCTGGATCGTCCGCAATTCAACGGAATCGCCTTCAATTTGATAAAATCGCCCGAACTGACAAGATCGTCTGAAATACGATGAATTCGTCGGACGAATTCATCAGAGACCTGCAAAACAAGCAAACAGATGCGAAATACGAGAAATTCTATTTTGCAAACAGGGGCAAACTATGTAAAACAATAATATGGGTGTTGAACAATATACAAGAACAGAAGTAAATGCAAATAACTGTGTTTAGATAGCGAGAATATGATCTTAATCTGTAAACTTAGACAAAATGGGTGAACTCCAAATGCAATATAATATAAAAACTGAATAAACAATCTAATTTACAACATAAAATGACGAGAGAAAAGAGACGAGAAGAACAAACTCCGGGCACTCGATTGCCTCGATGTGCGCTGCGGTCGAAATCGTCTCGCATCGATGCGAGATCGTCCCGAATTTGACGAGATCACCTCCGATCTTGACAGGTTCATCGGCTGCGATAGGTGCTGGTTCCGGCTGAAAACCAGTGGTGTACCTGCAATGAAATGACTATAGGACTAATGCAAAATATGAATTACGATGTTTTAGAGCATAAGGGTTCAATTTGCATAAAAATTCAGCGAGGGGTTGGGGAGGGAAAAGTCTTAGAGTTAAATAGGCATAGGATAGTTGTTGGGAGGTTGGAGATCATCCCAATTTGGGAGATCTCCAACGGGGAAGGGTCCCAATGGCGCGGACACGCTCTCGCCCGGATTGGAGACCCGTTGGAGCGGATTCCAACTATGCAAATTAGTTTTGCGACGAAATCGTCACGGACGTTCTAGTCCGGACGAAATCGTCAAATGCGGGGCGATATCGTCCGATCGGAGACGATATCGTCAAGCGGTCAAAACAAGCTCGCTAAAAATGGCACGAAAAAGGAGGAAACGGGTTTCTCGGCGGTTAACGGGCGGTTTGGGAGGTTAAATTTGAATTTAAATTTATTTACTAAGGTGAATGTAATTATTCCAATTTCTTTGCGCCAATTTTAGGGTGCTACATTTTGCCCCCTCTTTAGCGAATTTTCCGAAGAAAATGCGTTAAAGATGAGTTCTTCTCGATCTACGAGAAAGCAAAAAATTATTCCCATTTTTAGGCGACGATTCTTGGTCGAATCGTACGACAGCTTACTATGGTGCCCCCTCCGTGTTTTTACCCAAATCGAACGTTTGAGGTAAAAACGCGAAAAAGCAAAAATTATTTGTTGAATAAAATTAAGAAAAATAGGGTAAAACCCTAATTCATTTGTTACTGTTCATTTTACTGTTTTGAGAGCTCTGGAGCAAAAATGGTAGAGACAGCGCACAGATCTGCAGAGGTCCGCCGCGGTCTACGGGTAAGGGTTTAAACTGATCTAGAATTGATTTAATTTGATTTTACATGCTTTTTAGATGGATTTTTAGGTGAATTTTGAGCATCGCGGCCGTTTTTGGCCATCGACGTCGTCCGGACGAAATCGTCCTTAGTTCGACGAAATCGTCTCAAGTTCGTCAATTTCGCCCAAGGGCGAAATCGGCGAAAAAGGGACGATTTCGTCAAATTAAAGACGATTTCGACACGCGAAATTGGGGACGATTTTGCTCAAATTTCGGACGATATCGGCCAATAGTGGGCGATATCATCAATTGCAAAATTTTGATCTTTAAGTTGCATTATTGATTGCTAAAATTGTTATTAATGATTGTTTGTTGTTTTGATGTTTATGCTTGCGAGAGAGGATTACTAAAGAGCGAGGAGTGGAAATATGGAGGATTAAGAGATGACTTGGCCGCTCGACACGAGCGAGCGAGATCGAGCTGGCATAGGCCGGCTTACTACATGTGGCAGAGATGCCACAAGTATCTATAGACATGGGGCTACTGACGGCCCTAGCAGAGAGGTGGTACCGGGCTCTTCATGTTTTCGGTTACCGACAGGGGAGATGACTCCCACACTAGAGGATGTATGGAGGATTCTTAGAATCCCCATACAAGGGAGGATGATCACACCTACGGCCAATCAGGGCCACGCGATGGGACGACTCTGCGGTGACCCGAGCTTCACCCTGGAGAAGGGCGGAGTGAACATCGAGGCACTTCGCCAGATGCCTGGGGCATCTACACTGACACGAGTTTTGGCTGGGGTGGTTGGTGGACTTCTGCTGTGCCACCAGAGCGGCTGCAGGGTACCATGGATCTTTGGCAGATGTGATCTGCGACATGCGCGATCATGGCTACAGATTTGCTTGGGGCAGCTTTGTTCTATGCCGATTGTATAGGATCCTGCATGGGGTCGTATACAAGGGCGGCCGATGTCTGGTTATGACATCGCTCCTACGGGTTTGGTGCTTGGGAGCACATTGCGGTGCGGGAGGCCGGTAGGGCTTCCAGCGACGGGGTTGACGGGGAGAGGCCCCGGAGTCTTCTCTTGGTGGCTCCGGAGAGGGGCACAGCGACGGATCGACCTGTCGGTGTCCCGGAGACTCCTTGGATGACTTGGTCCCAGGACCGGGATCACTCGGAGGCCGTGGAGGCGGCATCCGGGGTGGGCGAGAGGACGCACGGGAGGCTGGCTCGCATCGGGCGGAGTCTCGCGGCTACGGATGGAGAGGGGAGAGGTGGAGCTCCACCGCTATGACCGAGTTTTGTGATAGTTCGGTCTATAGCAGGGGATCCCATCTCTCAGGGATTACGAGTTTTCTCGGACTGTCTGGGATAACACCACGGTTAGCGGGGCTCCTGACATGCGGCGCTTTTGGAGCCGGGACGCCAGACGATGCCCCCATCCAGCCAGTGGATGGGGACGACGCAGGGGTAGCCGATGGCTACGATGCCTGGTACACAGGCATCCGCCCTCCTCGGATGACGAGGGCACAGGGACCGATCCACGTAGTTGTGCGTCGGATAGGGAGGCGGCGCCAGGCGGCGGTAGAGGCAGCCCGGGGTCGCGATAGAGGAGAGAGAGAGGAGGCCACAGGCACGGGAGAGGCCATGACAGAGGGAGAGGGAGAGGAGGGAGGCGAGACCCCCATCTCCACGAGAGGCCACCATCGCCCGATAAGGGCAAGGGTGTGGACATTGGAGAGAGTAGCGAGATGGCTACTCTCGGGCGGAGAGAGATCATCTGCGAGCTCGGGTGCGGACGTTACGGGATGCGGCTGCACGAGCACCAGGCGAGGTGTCGCGGCTACGAGACGAGAATGCTCGTCTCGGGGCACGAGGCGGAGGGGTAAGCACTCAGGAGCTGCTACGGTCAGTTTCTCAGACCGCATTCTATCAGGTGCTATACTACCAGGTGGTGCCATAGGGCCAGAGGGTGCAGTTGCCACCTGCCATAGCAGATCCTATCAGGACAGGGTCGACGAGGAGCTCATCCCGGTCGATGACGAGGACTCGCAGTACCACACATATTGCGATGGGACCACCTCGTCCTCCGTAGGGCGGGGGAGGAGATGAGGCCGAGAGCTCTAGAGGCTCTCGAGGCTAGAGGGCGGGATACTGCCACTGAGATTGTATTATACTTGTATTGATAGAGGATTGAGTATGCCGAGGTACAGATTGTGGCATACCAATCTAGTTTTGATGATGTATATATTCTGTTGATATATATAGATGAGATATTTTTTGATCATATGACTTGTCTTATGTGATGCTTATGATGCTTTTTATGTTTGATTGATTGATTGAGTTGATTGATGTAATGATTTTATTGATGATTCATGTAATTATGTCGTTTTGGAAAATATTATAACTTGGATGTCATGCTATAAATATTTTAAATGAAATAATCTGATGTAACAAATTGATTGGTTGTAATGAAATGTGATAAAATAAAAAGAGATTTCTAACAATAATTTCAAAGGACATTGTCGCTATTATAGACCATTTCATGGAGTCGTTGCTCACTCGGTCGTCAAGCTAGTCCCAGGATAGAAATATTGTTAAAAGAAAAAAGTGCTTAAGAGACTGTCTTAAGACTTTGTTGTGATGATGCAAATGATGATGATGATGGTTTGCTTTCAGATTTCCATAAAAATATTATGCATGAAATATTGTAAAATAATTTTTGCTAGGCATAAATTCCTAAGTGTGATAAAATTGTTGAATATTTCCTTAAGAATTATACCATCATTGCAAAATGCAAAGGTTGACATAATGATATGAAATAATAAAAATGTGTTTGCTTTTGAAAAGCATAATTTGTGTAATAGAATGAAGTCATATGGTTTTTATGAATTTTGATAAATTGGAGAAAATATTGTTACAATGGTTTTCGCTAGGTATAGAATATGTAGGTATAGACTTATACCATCATCGCGAAGATCAAAGAAAATAGTTTTATTGCATGGTTGATTTTTAATGAGCGAGAAAAGATGAAAATGAGGACTTGCGCTAAGCATAAAACTCCAATTTTGGTTTTGGAATTATACCATCGTCGCGAAAGTCGATAAGATATATATGATATGTTTTAATTGAAATTTTTGATTTCTTCTATTATATAGTTGTCTTTGTGGTAAATAATTGTACTTGATTATTCCAAACAAGTTGCAAAAATAATATTTCAAAGTATTTTGAAAAAATTAGATTTATAAGGAATCCCATGTGCATAAGTGAATTCATTGCCAATCTTGATTTATCATAATGATAGACAAAATCTCTCAAATACAAATGTGTGTGCAATTGTATGGTTCAGTTACCAATTTTGAGCAAGATACTATGATACAAGTGATTTGAATAAACCAACTAAGTGTTCATTAACCATGATGTAGATGCATATAACCATACTAGGCTACTATGTAGATCGGATTATCAAGAGCTAGCTAATCCATAAGCAGACATAGGTCTGTACAAAATAAGGTCGCTAATGTGACGGACATATCGCCACGCTAGGAGTTACCCAAGGCCAAGCGAGGTTGGGCACAAACCACCTGTTATGGGGCTTACCTCACAGTTTTCGAATAATTGAGAATTCCAGGGATTCAAGCTCATCAACCCTTCTTTTTTTTTTTCAAAGGGTAGGGAAAGGGATTTTATTGCTTTCTTGCTTTCTTTTGAACTTTGCTTATTTTTCTTTTGCTTGATTTTTGAGATAGTGCTTGAAATATTGTTGGAATGATATAGAATAACATTTTTCTTTTCTCTTTTCTTTTTCTTGAACTTTTCTTTTCTTTTTCTTTTTCTAGGGATACTTGCTCGGATTAGTTGTAGAGCAAGGGATTTTTATTCTGGGTAGGGGTGAGCTTGTCCTTTTGCCAATTCTCAAAGATTCTAGACCATGTGCATGATAGGATAGCAGGGGAAACTTTTCACTCAAGAAATCGGTTCTACTATGTAGCAAAACATGGAAATTACAAATATAATCATTTTATTGTGAAAAGATGTGCTTGGTTTAAGTAAATACCAAGATCAATTCTCTATGCTCAAACTTTATTTAATTGATTTTTGTGAACTTTGATATAAGAGAGATTAGTAATCATGCCAGATAAAATCAAGATATTTATTATGTGAGTGTGCAAGTGAGGGATGCCAAATAAATGCTAGTTTTATCCAAAATAAGTTGAAACATATAACTGCAATAATTGTAAGAAAATAATGATTTTGAGAAAGTTTTGAGAATGTTGACTCTCTCTTTATTCTGTATATTGTTTTGGTTTCGAAAGAGTCAAGCATATAGCTGTTTTTGGATTTTTATGTTGATTTTTGTTTTAAAGCAAAAGAAACTTTACAAAATAAATGCGATAAATATTTTTGAAGATTTTATGAATGTTTTTGAGGGTTTTGAATGATTTTGAACAAATATATACATGGATGAAATAATCAAATTTATGCATAATAACGTTTGAGATGTAAAATATTCATGGGTTCTTTAAGTTCTTTACCATCTAAGGTAGATAATTTATATGCTCCTGATTCAAATTTTGCAGTAATGATGTATGGTCCAAGCCAGGTTGGGCTCAAATTTACCTTTCAGTTCTTTGGTTGCATTTGTATTTTTTTGATTTTCTTTTAGAACAAGATCGCCAATCTCAAAGGATCGATGACGAACTTTCTTATTATATGCTCTTTTAAGCTTGTTTTGGTATGCACGGAGATGCTCTAAAGCATTGATGCATTTTTAGTCTAGGAGTTCCAGTGGTCGAGTCTGCCAACACGATATTCATCTCCTACTTCGGTGTCTTGAAGTAGCAGAGCCAAAGAAGGAACTTCTAATTCAAATGGAAAAACTGCTTCGGCACCATATACCAAAACAAATGGTGAAGTGCTCGTGGGGGTTCGAACACTAGTTCGATAAGCCCACAAGGTCGGATATAATTGAATATGCCAGCCACGGCCAGTTTTATTGACTAGTCTTTTGAGAATTTTGATTAGAGTTTTGTTAGAAGCTTCTGCTTGACCATTACCCTGAGGATAATAGGGAGTAGACCAGCGATGTTGAATCTTATATTTTTGACATAATTTTTTAACATCTTTATTTTTGAATGGAGTTCCATTGTCAGAGATGAGATTTGCAGGAATTCCGAACCTGCAGATGATTTGATTAAAAATAAATTTAGAGACTTGTGAACCAGTGCAGGAAGCTAAAGGCATAGCTTCGACCCACTTCGTGAAATACTCAGTGGCGGTTATGATGAACTTATGTCCATCAGAAGACACGGGGTTAATTTTACCAATAATATCCAAGCCCCATTTAGAAAAGGGCCAAGGAGAAGAAATAGCCTCGAGCTCTTGTGCGGGCGCATGGACAAGGTCAGCATGTTTTTGACACTTGTCGCAATGGCGCACATATTCATGTGCATCCGTTTCCATGGTAGGCCAAAAGTATCCTATCCGAAGGAGCTTTTTTAGCAATGACGCTACCACTAAAGTGTCCTCCACAAGATCCATCGTGGGCTTCACTTAAGGCTGATTTAGACTCTTCTAAATTTAGACATCTTAATAGGATACCTTCAAAAGATCTCCTATATAAAGTATTGCCAATGATTACAAATCGACTTGCTCGTCGACGTAATAACCGACGCTGGTTGCGATTAGAATTAGCAGGGAAAGTCCCATTTTGGAGGAAATCAAATATGTCTGTATACCAGAGTTCAGGAGTGGTTTCCTTGATTAGAAACACATCCAAAGGCTCTAAGCATGACTTATGTGAAGCGGGTTCCTGGAGTCGACGAATGATGATAGTGGCATATTCGTCGTCTAACTCCAAGGGCAAGAGAGATGCAGCGGCGGCCATGGCGTCGGCTGCACGGTTGCTAGTTCGAGGAATGGCTTCCAAGGTAACTTGATCAAACAAGGCCATTAGTTGTAAAACATAGGCCTTATATGGGCAAAGTTTATCATCTTTGGTTTGATAAACTTCATTAATTTGGTTTATAACCAATTGGGAATCCCCAAAAACTAAGAGGTTTTTAATTTTAAGCGCTAAAGCGGCTCGTAATCCAAGGATTAGAGCTTCATACTCAAGCAGTATTGTTGGTGCAAGCAAAGGTTAGTTTGAAGGACGAGAGGAATAAGATGTTTTTGCGGAGATATTAAAATAATACCCGCACCAGCCCCACTCATGCATCGGGCTCCATCAAAGTATAAGGACCATTGTTCAACAAGGTCTGCCTCTAATTGAAGGCATTCATCTGGAAACTCGATAATGAGGGGATGAGTAGACTCTAAGGGTGCGGCAACTAATTGATCTGCTATGATTTGACCCTTAACAGACTTCTGTCCTATGAAGGTGAGATCAAACTCGCTTAGAGCAAGAACCCACTTGGCTGTGCGACCCGATAAATAAGGTCGACTCATGAGATATCTTAAAGGATCATATTTGGCAATGACATACGTTTTTTGGCTAAGCATGTAATGTCGTAATTTTTGCGTAGCAAACACGACTGCTAGACATAACTTTTCTAACGCTGTATAGCGAGTTTCATAACTGACAAAAGTTCGGCTAATATAATAATTAGCGCGTTCTCATTTTTCATCATCAAGCTGAGCTAACATAGCTCCTAAGGCAGAATCTGAAGCAAGAAATATATAAAAGAAATGGGCGATCAGATTTAGGCGGTGAAAGCACCGGAGGGTTAAGGAGATATTTCTTGAGAAGTTCAAAAGCTTCTCTACATTATCGTATCCCAATTAAAGGGGACGTCCTTCTTAAGGAGTTTAAGAAAGGGACCCAGTTTTGTCCGCCGACTTATCAATGAAGCGACGGATAGCTTGAAGTTTACCTTGTAAACTTCGTAATTCAGATATATTAGTGGGTGCGGGCATATCAGTGATAGCCGCAATTTTGAGAGGGTCAATTTTGATACCACGTAAAGAAACTAAAACCCCTAATAACTTGCCGGATTTAACTCCGAATATACATTTTGTTGGATTTAATCGAATGAGATATTCTCGTAATCGATTAAAAACTTTTCTTAAATCGTCTAAATGATGATCTTCAATAAGAGAGCGAGCTATAATATCATCTACATAATCATGTAGGATATCATGCATCATATCATGAAAGATGTAGGTCATGGCCCGTTGATAAGTTGCCCCGACATTCTTTAGGCCAAAGGGCATCACTTTCCAGCAAAAGGTACCCCAGGGGGTAATGAAGGTCTGTTTTAGCCTTGGTCTTCAGGAGCTATCTCGATCTGATTATAGCCGGAGAATCCATCCATTAAGGACATCATCCCACTTTCGACAGTAAAATCAATAATTTGGTCCATATTTGGAAGAGGAAAGTCGTCTTTAGGGCATGCAGCGTTAATATCTCTGAAATCTGTGCAAACCCTAACTTTGGTGGCTTCTTTCTTGGTGATTGGAACTACATTGGAGATCCATTCAGCATAATCAATAGCTTGTATGAAGATAACATTCGGGAGTTTTTCTAACTCCCCTTTGACTAGCAGAGCCACTTTGGGATGCATTTTTCTAAGTTTTTGTTTAACAGGTTTAGCATCCGGATGGACCACTAGGTGGTGCATGACTACGAAGGGTCTAGACACGGCATATCTTCATATGTCCAAGCGAAGACATCTTCATACCCTTTAAGAAATGCAATGTATTGTTCTTGTTTTTCTTGACTTAGTTCTGCTCCAATGTTGATTATGTGAGGGTTGTCCTCAGTTCCAATATTAATTTTAAGGACATTTTCTACCTCCATGTGTAGATCTCTTTCAAAATTAGGTGGGGCAGGTGAAACGCCCAACTCTTGTAACTCTTGTAAAGTTAATTTAGATAATTCGTTACGAGGGTCGGTGGCCTCAAGTTGAGCTATGGTTGGTATAGAACCATCAAAATAAAACCCGTTATACAACATCTCTTCAACGAGAGACATCATGGAAGATATCTCCTTCCAACTCTTCATCGGGGTCAGCAATCATTTCAGGGTATGCTATGGATAGCATGTTGCATGAAAATGATGGATTTTTAAGAGGTAAATCAACATGTCTATCCAAATAGTCTTGATAGCATATGAGATGATCATCATCCTCAAAAGGAAAGGGTTGACCCTTACTAGGTAATAGGCCCACACCACATCGGGCAGGCCATGGTTCTACCTCGAAAGGTTCTTTCATGCCATTTTGGAAAGGTCCTAAGCCTTTCCCTTTATATCCCATTTTAAGCATCATGGGTTTAGCTTTAATATAATCGTTGGTAAAATAGCACCGAGCATATCCATCATGATGGGTTTTGATATTCTGAGGGATTCTTCCCCAGTCATATCCTTTGTAAATGAAGGCGCAACTCCCGACTTGGTAAGTACTTCCCATAGGTTGTGGGAGGCCCAAAGTACGAGGAGATGGCGGCAATTGATTTAAAAGGTCTGAATCTTGCATGAAATCATTCATTTTTTCTGATATTAAGGTTGTAGATAAATATGGTAAAAGATCATCAGAAAGGGCATAAGATGTAGAAGGCTTATTACCTATGTTTTGAGATGTGGAAGGTATGATAGATGTGTCCGAAGGTTTTGAATTTATGGGATTAGAACTTGAAGAATTGGTTGTAGTTTTAAGAGCTTTTTGATGTTCTACGGTGATTTGTTTAGCGAGGTGGTTGATCTATATGGGAAGATGAAGTTAATGGAGGAGGAATAGATGAAATGATGGGTTTATATTTCACGAGTTTTAGATGAAGAAGAACTAGGATATGTGGATGACAGAGCGAGGGCAAAATTGCACTCCAGCTGGTTCTGCCAATGCACACATATCAAAAGGTCTAGGGTCACCATGAATAGTGACCAACTGATTTTTAAACTCAAACTTAACACATTGGTGTAAAGTTGATGGGACTGCTCGCATGGCGTTAATCCAAGGGCGACCCAAAAGTATATTGTACGATCTTGGGCAATGTACAATGAACACAGTTGTCTCAAGGGTTCTAGGACCAACTTGCAATGGGAGGGTAATGACTCCACACGTTTCTTGTGTTTCGTCATTAAAGGCTTTGATAATCATATCGGTCTTCTTCATTTCATCACTTCTAAAACCAAATCGTTGGTAGAAGTCAAAGGTGCGAGATGTTTAGAGATGAGCCATTATCAATCGGGACTCGTTTGACAGCTACATCCCCAATTAAAGTTGTAATATACAAGGGATTATCCTTGTGTAAACTGTGTTGTGGGATATCTTTATCTCGAAAGTCAATACAATCAATCTCTCGTGTGATGATAGTATTGGCCATAGCTTCGGGTTGGATGTTTTGAGGTACCATCATCTGGCTCAAAGTAAGCATCAATTCATCCCTATGGGTGGGGGAGGATCTTAATAAATCTAAAAGGGAGATTCTAGCGGTGGTATTAGACAATTGCTCATTAATGCTTGTAAGGGGGTTTAGTTTGAACAATAGGAGCATGACTTCCTTTATTAGGATTTTTCAGAACAAATGGAGCTGATCCATCGTTCTGGTTTGGTTCTTGTTGGGGATTTTGAGCTTGTTGTCGAGTGACGACTCCGATGGTACCTACAATGTTATAGTGATGACGTTGAAAGGGTCTTGGTTGAGAGTTTATGGCTTGTTCATAAGGAAGGACTTCATTAGAAGAAGGTCGAGTAGTGACTCTTCTGGGAAATGGTTCTTCTGGAACATTAGCATCTGTGATAGGTTGAATAGGATCTGATTCATTTTCAGAACTATTCGATTGAATGGTGTCTACTTCACTCTCACTATCTGACTCTATATTGCTAGAATCAGAAGTTTGAAAATTATGTAAGAGCCTGGTTGTAACCAGGGATAAGGTTGTGTCGAATGTGTGAGAGTCTTGAACAGGTAATTGCCCGCTAATGGTTCCTACATATCGGGTAGGAGGGGGAACATTGTGATGTTCAATTTGATTGGCTACCTCTTTACCATGTCTTGGTAAAGGGTGTTGAAATATGTCTAAAGTTTGATTGGCATTCCGATTTTGATTTTGGGGAGCAAGTCTTTTGGGTATTATTAGGAGGGTTTTGTTTAGGTTGGAAGGCTTGCACTTCCATTTCATTATTGTCAATCAAATCTTGTATTTTATGTTTCAATCTCTTACAAGCGTTGGTAGAATGTCCGGGACCTCTATGAAAATCACGGGTGCAAATCGGCTCTATATCCGGGTATGCTTGGGTCGGGTTCTCGGATAGTCGGCGGGTTGGATTAAACCTCTTTCAAGCAATTGAGGTAAAATAGTTGATAAAGTTTGGTTTGATCTAGTGAACTCTCGAGGAGGCTTTTTCTGTTGTTTTTGTTGCATTGACATTAGCAACATTTCTACTGTCAGTGACTCCATCACCGACAACTTGTTTGTTTTTATATTGATTTCTAGATGTTTTCTCATCATCCTTCTTTCTAAGTTGGCCTCTCCTAATGAGGGCATCTTCTACCCTTCGAGCTAAGTCTATAGCTTGATCGAAGGTAGTCAAAGTAGCTATTGATAGCTCATAAGAAAGTTGTTCTTGTAAATTGTTAATGAAAATGTCTAACATTTCCCTATAGGGTAGCACAAAGTGCAGTTTTCCTGTCAATTGTCTCCATCTTGCTAAGAAATCAGCAAAACATTCGTCTTTATCTTGTTTTAAATTGTATAGGTCTTTAATAGTTACATGCCTCTCGATGTAGGCACTAAATTGATGAACAAATGACTCAATTGTTTCTTCAAAGTTTCTTAAGGAATGAGTGGGCAATTGATAATACCACTCTAACGCCATTCCACCTAAACTTTTGGGGAACATTTTTAGTAATAGCAAGTCGTTATGCGATATGTCATGACATGCTATCCTAAACATGCGAAGATGTTCTATGGGATCTTCGGTTCCTTTATAGATAGGCGGGACGGGCATGGGAAAATGTTTAGGGTATGGTTGAGCTACCACTATGGGATCCAATGGTTGGCTACAAATCTCTCGATAATTATACGAGGGACGGTAGGGATCTATCTGGTCCATACGTGAAGCCAATTGTTTCACCATAGCTTCCAAACTACTAGTTTGCCCCCCATATTGATTTGGTGGGGCATTGCCATAAGTGTTATGGGCGTAGGATGGAGGAACATGCAGATTAGATGCCATGTTACTATTGTGTAAAACATTGGTAGGAAAGATATTATGGAGGAGTTTTGAAGTTGGATTGTGTTGTATTGTAGATTGTTGAAAGTTTGTATTTGGCTTTGTTTTAGATTTTTGTCTATTTAAAGCATTTTGCTCAACTGTTTGGAGGAAGGAAGTAGTGAAGGGAATTTTATTTTGTGCGGGAGTGATTTTAGGTTGAGTAACAGGTTGCTTAGGAGGTTGGGTGACCTGTTGTTTGGTCATGGCTTGGGCTATAGTGACCATATTCGCATTAGATGGTCCACCCTTATCACTTTCTTGATCAATGAAAGACAAAGGATTAGTTTGCATATCAATCGCCCGTTCTAAGACTGCTTGAGCATCACTAATTTCCCCTTTATCAATACGGACTGCCACATTAAGGATGTCGATATGTTGATTAAGAAATTTTTGAAAATGTTCTGCGTTGTCAAAAGTGATGCCTCCATTTGGAGCTATTCTAGGGGACGAAGATTCTTTAACACTTCCTTCTTGTTCCTTATCTTCACCTAAGTCTTCATCCGATTGACCTAGAGTTTCACCTTCCGGATTTGTATCTCCAAGAAGGACATTTGGGTTTTCGGTTGTATTTTGTAGCCAATCTTCTCCTTCTCCTAAAATTTCTTTACCATTCCTAAGTTTAGTCATGGTGCTAAGTTTTGATTTCAGCAAATATTTTATATATATATATATATATATATATATATATATATATATATATGCAACAAATTAAAAGGTATATATTTATATATACCTAATGCAATATTGTAAATGAAATGTTTAAGTTTTTTACTATGTTTTTTTTTTTTTGATTTTTTTTTTTTTTGATTTTTAGTTTTTCTTTGAAACAATATAATAAAGACAGCAAATGAAACAAGAAATGCACACAATAATAATAAGGCTAAAAGTAGATGAACTAATCTTCTATGAATAATCTATGAATATCATTAATAGGTTCAAGCTGTTCAGGGGTCATGAAATGTTCTTCTTCAAATTGAAAGTTTTCTTTTAAGAATTTGATGAAAAGGGCTATGGTAATATTGTCTATCTCAGATGTTGGTTGGAAATAATAATTCTCACGACAATATTTACAATATAACATAGCTCTAGGAGTTTTGTTCCATCTTCTCCTAACTATAAGATCATCTTCTAAGGAATCTATATGAACTAAAAATGGGCGCACTATAACGGTGCTTTCAAGATCTTCCCTGAAAGTTAAAACTTTTGCAGATACAAGAGCTCTCCTATAGGCTAACCACCTATGGCAAGCTCTCTGAAGTTCATGATAGAACACTAATTGATGAGGATCCAGGATTCTATCCAAGACTAGCCTCTTAATCTGTTTAAGTTGTGTGGACCTAGATGAAATGATACTAAGTCTTCTGATAAGCTCGTCCCACAAGGATTGATTTCTACTTGCTTCAGGGACACTAAGGACAGAATTAACTTCTATGGCCGCTAATTGGTTTACTACGTTTATAGTAACTGCTAACCTCTTTTTAGGAGCTACCATCTAAACATGATTTTGAACCTTAAATGTTTTAAAATGCATCTAATTTTTTTTTTTTTTTTTCTTGTTTGTTTTTGTTCAAAAGGTTATGATGCATTCACGTCGGGTTCACCAAAATGTATCGCTCCAAATTTTTCGCACCCCTACCTTCAGGCTATTGGATCCGCGCCCGGAAGGAGGATGGGAAAAGGATGGTGCGGTACCTCGGACGAGAGGACTTTGCGAAGGTCCCGCCTCTCAAGGGAGGTGCATTTTGGTGATTTTTCGACGGATGGTGGGTTCACCGGGAAACATTTGACGGCAGTTTCCACGCCTAGGTTTTGGGAATGAGTTTTGATGAGTTCGTTTTATTTTTAAACATTCATCCTAGGTTTGGCCGAATGATTCTAACTTAAACTACATGAAAATGCAATTTAAATGCATACAGCAAACAGAAAGGAAAACAGAAACGAGAGAATTTGCAGGAGGCCAATGAAGATTACCTGATCCGAAGTCTGATGGAGTTTCTGAAGCTTGAAGCAGTCTGGATCGTCCGCAATTCAACAGAATCGCCTTCAATTTGATAAAATCATCTGAACTGACAAGATCGTCTGAAATCTGACGAATTCGTCAGACGAATTCATCAGAGACCTGCAAAACAGCAAACAGATGCGAAATACGAGAAATTCTATTTTGCAAACAGGGGCAAACTATGTAAAACAAGTAATATGAGTGTTGAACAATATACAAGAACAGAAGTAAATGCAAATAACTGTGTTTAGATAGCAAGAATATGATCTTAATCTGTAAACTTAGACAAAATGGGTGAACTCCAAATGCAATATAATATAAAAACTGAATAAACAATCTAATTTACAACATAAAATGACAGAGAAAAGAGACAGAAGAACAAACTCCAGGCACTGATTGCCTCGATGTGTGCTGCAGTCGAAATCGTCTCGCATCAGTACGAGATCGTCCCGAATTTGACGAGATCGCCTCCGATCTTGACAGGTTCGTCGGCTGCGATAGGTGCCGGCTCCGGCTGAAAACCAGTGGTGTACCTACAATGAAATGACTATAGGACTAATGCAAAATATGAATTACGATGTTTTAGAGCATAAGGGTTCAATTTGCATAAAAATTCAGCCAGGGGTTGGGGAGGGAAAAGTCTTAGAGTTAAATAGGCATAGGATAGTTGTTGGGAGGTTGGAGATCATCCCAATTTGGGAGATCTCCAATGGGGGAAGGGTCCCAACGGCGCAGACACGCTTCTGCCCGGATTGGAGACCCGTTGGAATGGATTCCAACTATGCAAATTCAGTTTTGCGACGAAATCGTCTGGACGTTCTAGTCCAGACGAAATCGTCAAATCTGGGGCGATATCGTCCGATCGGAGACGATATCGTCAAACGGTCAAAACAAGCTGCTAAAAATGGCACGAAAAAGGAGGAAACGGGTTTCTCGGCGGTTAACGGGCGGTTTGGGAGGTTAAATTTGAATTTAAATTTATTTACTAAGGTGAATGTAATTATTCCAATTTTATTGCGCCAATTTTAGGGTGCTACAATAATAAAAGAGGAACTTATTCCTGAGAAAGAAGTAGCCTTCAAAGCTACTAATAAGACAAAGGGTAATAAATCATATTCAAGCAATGAGTTATCTAGTGATGAAGAAGCAAATTATGGCAGAAGGAACAAGGACTCGAGAAAGTATACGGGTACAAAATCAGTTAGATGTTTCAATTATGGAAAATATAGTCACTATGCATATAATTTTCCAAAGGCTAGAAATAGCAATGATGAAGAAAAACAGGAGCATAAGAATAGGGAAACAAAAAAACACATGTACCAAAAGAAAAGTAGGGATGAACAAAACAAGCAAGGAAGGAAATTCTTCCAAAGGCATAAGAAGTGTTTATATGCATATAAGGTAGGTAAGAGTTCGAGTGATAGTAATGTAAGTTCCTCAAATCATGATGAAGATAAAATTATATTTTTGACAGAAGAAAAATAAGTGGTTAGAAATAGGTCACCAATAATTCTCAAGTGTTTTAGATGTGGTAACTTTGGTCATCTTGAGTATAGTTGTACAAGGAATGGATTCAGTTTCAGTGATGATGAGTATGAATATACACTTCAAGGACCAAAATAAAGTCTAATTTTGGCAATAGAAGAAGAATGAGGTGCTCCTATTAAAGACAAATTAGAAAGGAATGAAGATGATTTCAAAAGCAAAGAAATAGAGGAAGAAATAGATAAAGGAGAAGTTGATCTTGTGGGTGAGCTTATTTTTTCTCTTGATGCATTAAGAGAGGTAAGAAATTAGAATTTAAAACTTAAGCTTAAATTTCAATAATGTGATGAAGAGAAAGGAAATCTTATAGATGATCTAACTAACTCAATAGCTAAGACAAGGGGATTTAAAGAAAATACAAAAGCTAAAGTTTTAGAATGTGAAAAACTAGAGCATGAAGTAGCTTCACTAAGGAAGAAAATAAAATATTCTAGATATAAGCTACATAGGTTTGAGAGAATATAAAAAAATATGAATAAGATTATCAAGGTATAGATTGTTGGATGTGTCTCATTCTTTGCCGAAAAAGAATTGTACGACAAGCACTACAACGCAAAAGACGACGGGTAGGGGGGGTCCGGGGGTGCCGGAGGCACCCAAGGACCCCCGGCTACGGTAAAGGTGATTACATAATGGGTGATGGCTTAGGGTGCGTAGGGGGACGCCCTCGGATACGGTGAAAGTGATAGATCCCGGCGAAGCCGGTCTTGGCTGCAAAGCAGCCGCAGAAAAATTTTCACCTACTTTTATCGCTACTTTTCACCTACTTTTATCGCTACTTTTTGGAGTAACCCCCAGTATTCCCACGGTTGGTGGGTGGTTAGTGGGTGTGGGTGGTTTAGCCCATGGTGTTGTATCCATGGTACCCTAATACCACTTGGTGGTTTAGGGTTGTATGAGTTTTCTTATATAATTATTGTAATGTCCCGTTTTAGGGATGAGAGAGAATAATATATCAAGGAGGATAGACTCTTGTTTGTTGGACTAGCCTAAATTGGGTGAACCAGGGTAAATCTTGTGTGTTATATGTGCATTGAATGGTGTCATTATTTCCTTAGTTATCATTTCTGCATTATTTCTAGAATATGTTTCTATAATTTCTCTTCATTTGGTATCAGAGCCAAGTCATTAGCCATAGGGGGATGCCTTTATTTCTAGGGTTTAAATCCGTTTGAAGAAGATCTAGGATTTCTAGGAGTGAGAGGAAACCTATTCTGGAGTGGGAGTTACGCAGAAGGAGTTTGAAGGGAAAATGTCAAGAAATCATTCAAGGATAGAGATCGAGAAATTTGATGACAAAAGTTTTGAGCTATGGAAGTTAAATATGGAAGATATGCTCATGGACAGAGATCAGTGGGCTGCTATTTCAGAAACAACAAAACCTACGAGTACTTTTGATGAATATTGGGAGAAGATGAATCGAAAAGCAAGGAGTCTGATTCGACTATGTCTTGTAGATTCGGTGCTCATCAATGTTTCGGGAGAAGCTACAACGAAGGATCTCTAGGAGAGGTTAGGGGCTTTGTATCAATCGAAGTCCCTAGTGAACAAATTATTCCTCAGAAAGAAACTGTACAATATTAGGATGCATGACGGGGATTCGGTTGCAGATCATTTGAATGCATTCAATATAGTGGTAAGTCAACTAACATCTGTAGAAATTAAGTTGAGTGAGGAAGATAAATGCATTACTTTGTTATGCTCTTTACCAGATTCATGGGATAAATTAGTAGTAGCAATTGGTAGTACAACTTCATCCACATTGAAGTTTGAAGATATAGTGGCATCTCTATTATTTGAGGATATGAGGAGAAAAGGCATGGAGGGCACATATAAGGAAGCCCTAACAGTGAGAGGGCGTGCCAAGGAGAAGGACAAATCTAGATATGGTGATAGGTCTAAGTCTAAAGGTAGATCCAAGTCTCGGGGGAAGTTTGAGAGAAAATGCTGGAATTGTGGCAAGCCTGGTCATATGAAGAAGGATTGCAGATCAAAGAAAGCTGAGTCTAGAAAAAATTTTGATGAATCGACTTCCATAGAGATGAATAAATCCATTGATGAAGCAGGGGATGTATATCTGGCATCCTACTCATCATGCTCCACACGATCAGATAAAAACAATTGGTTGATTGATACTGGAGCCTCTTTTCATATGACTCCTCATAGAGGGTGGTTCAGTGAATATGAAAGATATGATGGAGGGGAGGTACTATTGGGAGATGATTCACCACTCAAAATCATGGGTCATGGAAGAGTGAAAATTTTTCTGCAGGATGGTAGGGTTAAGACCCTACCAGGTGTGATGCATATTTCGAGACTTGCTAGAAATTTGATTTCGATAAGCAAAATGGCCGATGCAGCAGTGAATGTCAGTTTTGGCAAGGATTCATGCAAAATGGTTCATGGATCAATGGTGTTGGCAAGGGGAGTTTGGATTGGAACATTGTATAAGCTATTGGGAAGCACTATGACAAATGAGTGCAATAGCTCAACTGTTCCTAAGGTTGATTCTGATAAAAGCTCAACACTCTGGCATCAAAGGATGGGACACATTGTAGAAAATATATTTCATACCCTGTACAAAAAAGGTATGGTTCATGGTATCCCTAATTACTCAATGTCTTCTGAGTTCTGTGAACATTGTATTTATGGTAAACAGAATCGGGTTAGTTTTCCATCTGGTGCCACAAGATCTAGTGGGGTACTAGATTTGATCCACGGTGATATTTTTGGTCCTGTTCCTATGCCGTATCTTGGAAAATCATGGTATTATGCTTCCTTTGTTGATGATTTTTCAAGATATGCATGTATTTACTTTCTTAAGAGCAAATATGAAGTGTTTGAAAAATTTAAGGAATTTAAAGCACTTGTTGAGAATCAAACTGATAAAAGGATTAAGGTGTTGAGGTCTGATAATGGAGGGGAATATTGTTCTAATATATTTGAGAAATTTTGTAAGCAATGTGGTATTGCAAGACAGAAGACTACTTCATATACACCTCAATAGAATGGAGTTGCAGAGAGGTTGAATAGATCACTGATGGAGAAGGCTAGAAGTATGCTCAGTGGTGCAGGTTTGGCATAGGAATTCTGGGCAAAAGCAGTGAGTGCAGCATGCTACTTGCGAAATCAGTCACCTACATCAGCATTGCCAAATCAAACTCCATTTGAAGCTCTATTTGGTAAGAAACCATCTATTTCACATCTCAGAGTTTTTGGTTGTGATGCATACATGCATATTCCAAAGGAGAAAAGAAGTAAGCTAGATAATAAGGTTGTTAAATGTATCTTTATTGGTTATAAATATGGTGTTAAAGGATATAAGCTTTGGAATCCAAAAACTAAAAGTACAGTGTATAGTAGAGATGTGGTGTTTAGGGAGATGATCAGTGATTCCAGGGAAGGTAGTTACGGAAGAGGAACCTGGAATGGTTCAATTTGATCTCATGGAAAACTATCGGACGAGTAGAGGATCTGGAAGAGGAGCATACAGATGAGGATATGGAAGAGGAGCATACAGGTGAGGATCTGGAAGAGGATGAAGAAGAGGTTCATACACCTGTGGTAAGGAGATCAACACGGGAAAGGAGGCAACCTAAAAGTTACAGTCCATCTGCTTTTCCTACTTATTTTGTACTATCTATTATTGATGAAGATCCTAGAACAGTTAGAGAAGCTGTTAATTCTAGAGAGGCAAACCATTGGGAAGAGGCCATGGATGAGGAAATGATGTCCCTGAAAAAGAACAGAACATGGGATTTAGTGAAACTACCAAGTGGTAGGAAAGCAATAGGTTGCAAGTGGATCTTTAAGAAGAAGAAGAATGTTGAAGGTAAAGTGGAGAAATATAAAGCTCACTTTGTTGCTAAAGGTTTTTCCAGGTTGAAGGAATTGATTATGGTGAAGTTTTTTCTCCCGTTGCAAAGCTAACATCAATTAGATTTATGTTAGCTATGGCTGCTGCATTTGATCTTGAAATAGAACAGATGGATGTGAAAACTGCATTCCTTCATGGAGATTTGGAGGAAGAAATCTATATGAGGCAACTCGAAGGTTTCACTATTGTAGGAAAGGAGGATCTGGTATGTAAGTTAAAGAAATCATTGTATGGACTGAAACAATCACCTAGAATGTGGTACCAAAAATTTGATACTTATGTTTTAGGAATTGGTTTTGTTCGTAGCAATGCTGATCACTTTGTGTATTCAAAGAAAATTGGTAATGTAATTGTCATTATAGTTCTTTATGTTGATGACATGTTACTAATTGGAAATAGCAAGAAACTGGTCAGGGAAGTAAAGTCTCGAGTTGGCATCACGAGTTTGACATGAAGGATCTTGGCCCCGCAAATTTTATATTGGGTATTCAAATAAAAAGAGATCGCTCTAACAGAAAGTTGTGGCTGGATCAGAAAAAGTATGTTGAGATAGTGTTGAAAATGTTCAATATGCAGGATTGCAAACCGATGAAGGTACCTATTCCTTTAGGTGAAAAATTTTCTGCTAAACAATGTCCAAAGACAGAAGAAGAGGTAGAGGAAATGTCACATATTCCTTATGCAAATGTTGTAGGTAGTTTAATGTATGCCATGGTTTGTACTAGAGTAGACATTGCCCATGTAGTGGGAGTCTTGAGTATATTTATGTCTAAACCTGGTAAAGAGCATTGGACTACTGTGAAAAGGGTTTTCAGATATTTGTGTGGCACCTCTGATTTTACAATCTGCTATGAGGGTACAGGTAAAGAAAATAGACAACTGGATATAGAAGGGTTTGTTGATGCAGATTGGGCTGGAGATCTGGACAAGAGAAGATCTACTAGTTCTTATGTATTAAATTTGTTTGGAGGGGCCATTAGTTGGATGAGCAAGAGGCAGACTTGTTGTTGCTCTTTCAACTACTGAAGCTGAGTATATGGCTGCCACTGATGCAAGTAAGGAAGCTGTATGGCTACAAAGACTATGTGCTGAAATTGGGTTCTTTCAAGGAGCCGTGAAGATAAACTGTGATAGTCAAAGTGCCATATTTTTGGCAAATAACCCTGCTTACCATTCAAGAACAAAGCACATTGATACAAAGTTCCATTTCTGTAGGGACATGCTTGAACAGAGGAAAGTGTTGCTGGAAAAGGTAGACACCAAGGAAAATGTTGCAGATGCTTTAACCAAGGCTGTAAGCACTAAAAAGTTTAGATTCTGTACAATTGAAATGGGTCTGGAAAAGTATTCAACAAGTGGGAGAATGTTGGATGTGTCTCATTCTTTGCCAAAAAATAATTGTATGACAGGCACTACAGCGCAAAAGATGACGGGTAGGGGGGGTCTGGGGGTGCCGAGGCACCCAAGGACCCCCGGCTATGGTAAAGGTGATTACGTAATAGGTGATGGCTCGGGGTGCATAGGGGGACGCCCTCGGATACGGTGAAAGTGATATATCCCAGCAAAGTCGGTCTTGGCTGCGAAGCAGCCGCAGAAAAATTTTCACCTACTTTTATCTCTACTTTTCACCTACTTTTATCGCTACTTTTTGGAGTGACCCCCGGTATTCCCATGGTTGGTGGGTGGTTAGTGGGTGTGGGTGGTTTAGCCCATGGTGTTGTATCCACGGTACCCTAATACCACTTGGTGGTTTAGGGTTGTATGAGTTTCCTTATATAATTATTGTAATGTCCCGTTTTAGGGATGAGAGAGAATAATATATCAAGGAGGATAGACTCTTGTTTGCTAGACTAGCCCAAATTGGGTGAACCAGGGTAAATCTTGTGTGTTATATGTGCATTGAATGGTGTCATTATTTCCTTAGTTATCATTTCTGCATTATTTCTAGAATATGTTTCTGTAATTTCTCTTCATAGATACCTTCATCAAATAAAATACAACTTGGTTTTGAATAGGAACAAAGAGAATAAGGAGAGGAGTCAATCTCAGGCTCCAAAGAAGAAAATTTTTTAGAAGCAAAGAGCGTAAGATAAAGTGAGACTTTTTAGGATGAGTTAGATAATAGAAAGTTCAATAAAATAAGGAACAATGCACAAATAAGGAATATATGTTGTACTTAGTATGGCACTGAGAGGGGGGGTGAATCAATGTAGCACTTTAATCATGAATTAATAGCTCTAAAAATAGTAGCAGTTAAAACTTATAAATAGATATAGCAAGAACAACAAGAGAACAAAAGAGCATCACACAACATAGGATTTTAATGAGGTTCACAAATATGGCTACTCCTCAAAAAGAATGGTTGCTTGGACTACCATCCAAATCTAGCCTCTTGCAAAGCAACAACTTTACAATCAGTTTACTAGCACCAACTGGAAGGAGCATCAACCCCTTATTTATCTGCACCAACAGAAAGGAGCACTAACCCCTGATTTACCAGCACCAACTGGAAGGAGCACCAACCCCTGATTTACCAGCACCAACTAGAAGGAGCACCAACCCCTGATGCCAAGATGCAACCTGGACTTCAAATTGAATCTATGAGTTTGTTTGTAAGATACCTTCATTTTTGCAAGACCCTGACTGGTCTACTTCACCTTTGCGCTCTTTGCACACTCTACTCTCTCTACACAATCAATTTGCACAATCTGCTACACTGCTACAACCAAACTTAGTGATCGACTTTGCCCTTTGTGCTCTCTACACACTCTACTTTCTCTGCGCACACACACAGCTGCACTTGGTCAAACTTCAACCTTTGCACTCTCTGCAAAATCATAGCGGTACTTAGAACAATTCGCCATGACTCTTCACTCACTCTACGCACTTCGACATCATCTTGCCACTTCTGTGCTATCTGCGCTCTTACGACTGCATCTCTCATACTTCGACACTTGCACAGTTCAATATTATCAATTCTCCAAACAACCCTCCTTTTATACAAGAATTTTCATGATGAAAACCCTAATTATAGTCAACTAATTATGCAAATACAAACCCTAAACTTAGTCGATTGTTAAACCCTATTCTGAGTTGATTAACGTCGGTCTTCATCATCTTCAACTGCCTCTGTAACTCTTCTGTTGCTATTGCCATGAAAACACAACATGTCATGATATCGTGACACTTTTTCCTCCGTACACTTTCTCTCAACTTTGGCCCATGAGAATACAACATGTAGCGATATCGCTACACTTTTTCTTCCATACTCTTTCTCACAACTTTGGCCCGTGAGAATACATGTAGCGATATCGCTACACTTTTTCTTCCATACTCTTTCTCACAAATTTGGCCCGTGAGAATACAACATGTAGCGATATCACTACACTTTCACCGTCATACTTCTTTTCTTGGCTTGTACCCATGAAAACGTAGCATGTCACGAAATCGTGACACTTTTGCCTCCTTGTCTCTTTTCTTGGCTTGTACCAGCAAAAACTCAGCATGTCACGAAATCACGACACTTTCACCTCCTTGCCTCTTTTCTTGTCTTGTATCAGCGAAAACACATGTCACACAATCATGACACTTATGCCTCTGCAGAATTCATCTTCACTTCTATCACAATATCGTGACACTTCTGCCTCTAAGGACTTCAACTTAGCTTCTGTCGTGAAAATGTGACACTTCTCCTATTGAAGACCTGCTTTCTATTTTTATCACAAAATCGTGACACTTTCTGCAACCGAACGTTGCCATATCAATCTATCGTGAAATCGTGACACTTTTTGCATCCGTATGCTTTCTTTACAACCTGTCATGAAATCATGATGCTTTCAGCTTTCGTATGCTCTACTTGGCTTGCACCAGCGAAAACATGACATGTCATGAAATCATGACACTTTTCGCTTCCTTGCACTCTTCTCATCATGCATCCACGAAAACATGACCTATCGTGAAATCGCGACACTTTTGATGCCTTGTGCCTTTCTCTGCCTTTCGCCTGTGAAAATGGAACATGTCATGAAATTGTGACACTTTCCCTGCCTTGCTTCATTTTTTGGCTTGCACTAGTGAAAACATGACATGTCACGATATTGTGACACTTTTTTTCTCGTACACTCCTTCTCGTAGACTGTCGTGAAATCATGACACTTTTCCTTGCAAGCTCTTTCTCTCAAACCTATCACGAAATCGTGATAGTTCTCACTTTGAATTCTTTCCTCTACAGCATGTCGTGAAATCGTGACAGTTTTGACTTCGAACTCTTTCTTCTGTTGCATGTCACAAAATCATGACACTTTTCATTTTGTTTTCTCTCTCCTCAAACTTGTCATGAAATCATGACAGTTCTCACTTCGGACTCTCTCTTCTGCAGCACGTCATGAAATCGTGACACCTTTTTTGTTCGTACTATCTCTCTTGCAAATTGTCATAAAATCATGACACTTTTCTTTGCGAGCTCCTTCTCCCTGAAACATGTCATGAAATCGTGACAGTTTTCTTTGCTTGCACCTTCTCTCTGAACATGTCATGAAATCATGACAGTTTTTCCCTTTGCCTTCTTTGCTTCCAACTTGTCGCAAAATCGTGATAGTTTTTCTACTTGGCTTCTTTGCTTCCAACATGTCGTGAAATCGTGACAGTTTTTCTAATTGTCTTATTTGCTTCTAACATGTCGTGAAATTGTGACAGTTTTTCTTCTTGCCTTTTTGTCTTCCAACATGTCATGAAATTGCAACAGTTTTCCCTGCTTGCACCTCTGCTTCGAACATGTTGCGAAATCACGATAGTTTTTCAACTTGCCTTCTTCTCTTCCAACATGTCGCAAAATCGTGACAGTTTTCCCTGCTTGCGCCTCTACTTCAAACATGTCATAAAATCGTGACAGTTTTCTCTGATGTTTCTATCTCCTCCAGTATGTCACGAAATCGTGACATTTTTATTTGCACTTTCTCTCTCCTCCAATATGTCATGAAATTGCGACAATTTTCTTGTTTTCTAAATATGTCATGATATCGTGACACTTTCCTTACTTGTCTTTTTCTTTGAATTTTTGCATGTGGGTTACTTCAATCTTCTTGGAAAAGCACTGTACATACTTTGCATTGCTTCTGAATTTCCTGTCCACTGTATCTGAATAATTTCTGAGCATCTGAACTTCCTTTCCATTGTATCAACTGATCTATCTAACTATGTTGACAACAATGACAATACTGTTGCATATTCTGAACACTGCATCAACTAACTAGCTTTTGAACTTCTTGTTCACTGCATCATGACTGTGTTCACTGCATCAACTGATATAACTATCTGTGTTGACAACAATGACAATACTATTACTGCACCATGCTCAAAAATCTCCCCCTTTGGAATTGTTGTCAACATACATGCAATTACCTGTAACTCTTCTCCCCCTTTGACAATAATACCAAAGGGCTACTGTAGACTCCCCCTGAGTCCATGCACAACATTTTCAGGCAAAATTGATTACACTTAGAAAAAATCATGATCATGAGCAAAAAGATAAAAATATTTAAATGCTCCCCCTAAAAATGTGATCCCTATGGCTAGCCAATTCTTGGGAAATTTAACCACTCGACCAATCTGCCTTCAAGATAAAATGCACCTCCACTGGTAAACTTCCTATCATCTACACATCCTGCCCAATCTGCATCTTTAGGATACCATAACCCATACTCCATAGTACCCTTGTAATATTATAGAAGACTTTGTCTCTCTGCTGCACTGACTGGTGGACCTCTTCTTCACTTGAAGAATCCTCACTCAGATCTATCTTTAGCTGTGTTGGATGCCAGTTTTTCTATCCATTGAAACTCTGTACTCTGTACTCTGTCACCTCCAATGCTCAGTCAATAGGCTCACTAAGAACCTGCTCAATAGGCTCACACAGAACCTGCTTAACAAGCTCACATAGAACTTGTCTAAATCTGCTTTAGCAAGCTTACCAATGAACTTGCCCAAATCTGCTCTACCAAGCTCTCTAAAAACTTGTCCAAAACTTCTCTAGCAATTTGTCCCAGCATTGTCCTCAAATATTTCCCAAAGGCCTTCTTCAAAGGCTCAATCAATCATGCTCAAGTGGTACTCAAAATGAACTCAACAATGAATGATAGTCTCAAATCAAATCCACTTCATAGAAGCATACAGAAAATTGTTAGAGACTTAATATCTTCTATTCTCAAATCTCAATCTCAACTCAAATCAAGAAAAGTTTATTTTATGGAACTTGAACAACCACATGCATCCAATCACTTGACTAGGCTCAATCAGCTCTACTCAACCAATCATCTCTCACACAACCCTAGTCCAAGTATGTATCAACCAACTCAAATAATTCCAACAATGCTCAACCACAAATATGACATAATAGAGATACTCATGTTCTTTTCTAACTCAAGATCTTTCACAACAAATGGGCTTAAGCCACTATGCTTATAACACAAGGCTTAAACACAACTCTCAATTCAGAAAACTTTGATGCATTCAACCAACTTTTGTTCAGCACTGTACCAACACTGTAGTTTTACTGTCAACTCTGTGCAAGCATCAAATACTGTACCAAAACCAAATCCTTTTTTATATTTTTAGCTTGGTCTAAGTTTTCTGCAGTCACCGCTGGTCACACCTTACTTTCAACTGTGCAAATCTGGAGAAGACATTCTATCAAACACTTCACGACCAACCATAGTGCACTTTACTCAACCTCATACTTCTTAACCTCGGATTGGCATTTTATCAACAGTTAAAATGAAACTGTCTGAGAATTAAATAATTTCACCAAGGCATCATGAAAGTTCTAACAATCTTTACATCAATGTGTAGAACGAATACACGCTTCTTTTATCAAAACACAAATATGCAGCTACGAAAAACATTCTTCCATTAATAAAATTTATCCAAACTATTATTATTCCATAGCTTTTGAATAGTGACAGTAAGAACCATTACCAGTACAACAACAATGACATATAGCAATACTATCAATAATGAGAACTCTTAAATTAATTTCCATCCTTTACGGCACTTCCACAAACAACTGCATGAACTGAAACAAACTTTTGACACCTATATTGCAACTCCCCCTTACTACTTGCATTTCATCCTCAGATAACCCAACAGACACATAGGAGCATTAAAATAAAAAAATTCAGATTGCTCCCCTTGAGGATGTGTTACTTGGAGTTGCTTAGATCAATAGAGGAGCAGTCTCCTTCAGTTCAAGGAGACATGATTTCCTCTCTTCTTTCTTTCTCCAAACTTTCTTGACCATGGACTTGGTTTTCTCAACTGATTCTCTATTTTGAACTTTTTTGTGAACTCAAACACTTCTCCTATGTGGTTGTCTCTTATGCATCCTTGAAGAATGATTATTTTCCTTTCTTTCATGCACATGATTTATTCCCTGTCTATATTGCATTTTTTGAGTCTGATGAATTCTATTGTTTTGCCTTAGATTAGATACATAAGTACTTGGACAAAACCTTGCTATGTGCCCATGACCATTGCATTGAAAACATTGTACATAGTGTTCACTCAGATACGCAGATGCATTTCTACCAGCATAACTCTTTGATTTATTATTCAGTCCACAATAAGTTGCCTTGTGACCATACTGGTTGCATCTGAAAAAATAGCCATTAAAAGTATTAGTATGAATAGAGTGAGAGTTATGGAACCTCTTTTGTTGTAGCTGCTCTACTGTAGATCTCCTTTGATAATTTCTTCCTTTTGAAGATTCAGTTTCAAACTTTTCTTGCTTTGATCTTTCAACAATGAACTTCTTCTTCTCTGCAAAGTTGGAAGATGAAGGTTGTTCAGCTTCATATCCAAGACCATGCTTATCCATGGAGCTTCTTTGTTGGCTTATCATTTTATCTAGCAACTCTGTGCTCTTCTCAAATTTAAGATTTGTATTGGCCTCTTCTAGTTGTTTCTTCAATAAAACAACCTCTTCTTCTTGTTTGCACTAAACAGTCTCTTTCTCATTGATCTGAGACCTGAGATTTTCTTCAATCTTTTTGGAATCTTCTATTTGCATCTTCAGATTGCTAATAGCTTTGTTGGATTCCTCTTCATGTTTGCTGCATATATTGATTTTATTACTCATTTCTTTTGTCAGCATTCTTAAACCAACAATTTCTTTTTCTAGCTTACAGCAATACTCTGATTTCCTTGTTAATTGCATTTCGAGATCTTCAAAAACTTTCTTGTATTCTTCTGTTTGTATTTTCAAACTGGTGATTATATCTTCTGCATCCTCAACCTTTTTACCCAGAGCTAAAATTAGTTTATGTTCCCTATTTGCTTCTGCATCACTTTCTTCTTCATCACATTCCTGTTCTGAATCTGTTTCTTTACCAATTTTGAACGGATCATCTTCATCTTCACTGCTACTAAACCCATGGCATCAATGTTCATTATGATCGAGTTGACCACAAACAAAACATTATGTACCTTGTGAACCTGCATCATGACCGAGTTGTCTTTTGGCATTTTCTCCATTGTTTGATTCATCTCTTGAATCTACAGCAACATTGAATTCATCTTTATTTTCTTTTATGACCCTGTGTGTTCTTTTCTTCTTGTGTCTCATGGTTCCACTTTTGCCTTTCTTTGCCATTTGAGTACTAATCCAAGATCAACCCATACTGATTAAGCCTAAACTAGGAACCTTGCTTTGATACCAATTGTTGTACTTAGTATGGCATTGAGAGGGGGGGTGAATCAGTGTAGCACTTTAATCATGAATTAACATATCTAAAAATAGCAATAGTTAAAACTTATAAACAGATATAGCAAGAATAGCAAGAGAACAAAAGATCATCACACAACATAGGATTTTAATGAGGTTCACCAATATGGCTACTCCTAAAAAATAATGGCTGCTTGGAATACCATCCAAATACAGCCTCTTGCAAAGCAACAAATTTACAATCAGTTTACCAGCACCAACTGGAAGGATCATCAACCCCTTATTTATCTACACCAACAGAAAGGAGAACTAACCCCTGATTTACCAGCACCAAATAGAAGGAGCACCAACCCCTGATTTACCAGCACCAACTGGAAGGAGCACCAACCCCTGATGCCAAGATGCAACCTGGACTTCAAATTGAATCTATGAGTTTGTTTGTAAGATACCTTCATTTTTGCAAGACCCTGACTGGTCTACTTCACCTTTGCGCTCTCTACGCACTCTGCTCTCTCTGCGCAATCACTTCGCACAATCTGCTGCACTGCTACAACCAAACTTAGTGATCAACTTTGCCCTTTGCGCTCTCTGCACACTCTACTTTCTCTATGCACACACACAACTGCACTTGGTCGAACTTCAACCTTTGCACTCTCTGTGCAATCACAGCGGTACTTAGAATAATTCGCCATGACTCTTCACTCACTCTGCGCACTTCGACATCATCTCATTGCTTCTATGCTATCTATGATCTTACAGCTACATCTCACATACTTTGACACTCACACAGTTCAATATTATCAATTCTCCAAACAACCCTCCTTTTATACAAGAATTTTCATGATGAAAACCCTAATTGTAGTCGACTGATTATGCAAATGCAAACCCCAAGCTCAGTCGGCTGTTAAACCCTATTCTGAGTCGGTTAACATCGATCTTCATCATTTTCAACTACCTCTATAACTCTTCTATTGCTATTTCCATGAAAACACAACATGTCATGATATCGCGACACTTTTTCCTCCGTACGCTTTCTCTCAACTTTCGCCCGCGAGAATACATGTAGCGATATCGCTACACTTTTTCTTTCGTACGCTTTCTCACAAATTTGGCTCATGAGAATACAACATGTAGTGATATCACTACACTTTTGTTGCCGTACTTCTTTTCTTGGCTTGTACCTGCAAAAACGTAGCATGTCACGAAATCGCGACACTTTCGCCTCCTTGTCTCTTTTCTTGGCTTGTACCAGTGAAAACTCAGCATGTCGTGAAATCACAACACTTTCGCCTCCTTTCCTCTTTTCTTTTCCTGTATCAGTGAAAACACAACATGTCACGAAATCACGACACTTCTGCCTCTGTAGACTTTGTCTTCATTTCTATCGCGATATCACGATACTTCTGCCTCTAAGGACTTCAACTTAGCTTCTGTTGTGAAAACGCGACACTTCTCCTGTTGAAGACCTTCTTTCTATTTCTATCATGAAATCATGACACTTTCTGCAATCGAACGTTGCCATATCAATCTATCGTCAAATCGTGACACTTTCTGCATCCGTATACAACCTGTCATGAAATCGTGACGCTTTCAACTTTTGTACGCTCTACTTGGCTTGCACCAGCGAAAACATGACATGTCATGAAATCATGACACTTTTCGCTTCCTTGCACTCTTCTCATCATGCATCCATGAAAACATGACCTATCGTGAAATCGTGACACTTTTTCTGCCTTGTGCCTTTCTCTGCCTTTCGCCCGTGAAAATGGAACATGTCGTGAAATTGTGACACTTTCCCTACCTTGTTTCATTTTTTGGCTTGCACTAGTGAAAACATGACATGTCACGATATCATGACACTTTTTTGTCCATACACTCCTTCTCGCAGACTATCACGAAATCGTGACACTTTTCTTTGTAAGCTCTTTCTCTCGAACCTATCACAAAATCGCGACAGTTCTCACTTTGAATTCTTTCCTCTACAACATGTCGTGAAATCATAACAGTTCTGACTTCGAACTCTTTCTTCTATTGCATCTCACAAAATCGTGACACTTTTCATTTTTCTTTCTCTCTCCTCAAACTTGTCATGAAATCGTGACAGTTCTCACTTCGGACTCTCTCTTCTGCAGCACGTCATGAAATCGTGACACCTTTTTCGTCCATACTGTCTCTCTTGCAAATTGTCACGAAATCGTGACACTTTTCTTTGCAAGCTCCTTCTCCCTGAAACATGTCACGAAATCATGACAGTTTTCTTTGCTTGCACCTTCTCTCTGAACATGTCATGAAATCATGACAGTTTTTCCCTTTGCCTTCTTTGCTTCCAACTTGTCGCGAAATCATGACAGTTTTTCTACTTGGCTTCTTTGCTTCCAACATGTCGCGAAATCGCGACAGTTTTTCTACTTGGCTTCTTTGCTTCTAACATGTCACAAAATCATGATAGTTTTTCTGCTTGCCTTCTTCTCTTCCAACATGTCATGAAATCATGATAGTTTTCCCTACTTGCGCCTCAGCTTCGAACATGTCGCAAAATTGTGATAGTTTTTCAACTTGCCTTCTCTTCCAACATGTCGTAAAATCGTGACAGTTTTCCCTGCTTGCACCTCTGCTTCGAACATGTCATGAAATCGCAACAATTTTCTCTACTATTTCTCTCTCCTCTAGTATGTCACGAAATCATGATATTTTTCTTTGCACTTTCTCTCTCCTCCAACATGTCGCGAAATTGCAATAGTTTTCCTATTTTTTGAATATGTCGCGATATCGCGACACTTTCCTTACTTGTCTTTTTCTTTGAATTTTTTCATGTGGGTTACTTCAATCTTCTTGGAAAAGCATTGTACATACTTTACATTGCTTCTGAATTTCCTGTCCACTATATCTGAATAATTTTTGAGCATCTAAACTTCCTATCCATTGTATCAACTGATCTATCTGACTGTGTTGACAACAATGACAATACTATTGCATATTCTGAACACTGCATCAACTGACTAGCTTCTGAACTTCTTGTTCACTGCATCATGACTGTGTTCACTGCATCAACTGATCTAACTGTCTGTGTTGACAACAATGACAATACTGTTACTGCACCATGCTCAACAATATATTGAATAGGAAACAACATAGGGTAGAAGATACTAAGAGACCAATAGGGTCAAGACAAGGTTCCTTCAATGGACGTTGCTTCACATATCATAGATTTGGGCACAAGGCTACATAGTGCAGGACACATGGAAGATAGGAACATGGAAATTCTAGAAATAGACATCTATTTCAAGGGTATTTATATTATTGTAATCAATTTGGTCATAAGGCAACTAATTGCAGGGTTCATGACATAAATGGATATGGCTTCACCAAGAGAAAATTCTAAATAGTTACACCTTCAAGAAACTACAACATTAAGTGTTATAAGTGCAATAATGATGGGTATACAACAAATTTGTGTAGAGCAATAATTCCAAGGACAAGTAGGAGTAGGAATATTCAGAGGAATAAAAAGGATCAGTTGAGAAAGAAAGTGGACAAAGGTGAAGATAAATGCATGTTGGGATTAGAGATACTCCCACCACATAATTAACCACCTTAAGAGAGGATGTGGGGGAGGGGCTAAGCTAAGAGTCTCATTCTTAGCCCCAAGCCCCAAAGGTGACCCTTTTCCATTGATGTCAAAGGGGGAGATATTTGAGTTAGGGGGAAAGCATTCAGTCAGGGGGTGCAGTTTCTCATGGGGGAGCAATTTTGAAAAAGAAAAAGGTATGGTCACAAAAAATGGGTTGCCATCAATGATAAAGGGGGAGACTATTGGAAATTTTGAATTAGTTGTGTTGTCATTGATGTCAAGATTCAGTGTGAGGAATAAATGAAGGAATTGGCAATAGAAAGGTTAAAATATTTATATTTTAAGCCCAAGAGATTTGTTTTAATATCTCCACATGATTGGTCAAAAGGACGGTTAAATACCCTAAAGAAAAGGCCTAAAGAAAATAATATTATAATATTTTATTATAATATTAAAAGTTTAATTAATGCCTAAGGTAGTTTATAAATAATTTATAATATTTATATTATAAATAAATTTATAAAAATAATAATTTTATAACCCAAAGTTGGGTTGGGTGCCAAGTTTAATTTAAATTTCATATTCCTTCGTCAACCTTGAAAAATAGAAGCATATGGTATAAACACCATAGCACTTACCTCACAAAGGTAAGTCTCTAAAATATTTTGCATGCAATTTGTGAAAAGAGAAGATGAATAATTCGTGAGCAAACAAAAGATAAAGTTTTTTAATTTTTAATTGCCCCCAAAATATGTAGAAATTAAAGCAACCAAGGTGGGAAGATTAAACTCCAACTAGCTAGTTGGGCTAGCAGTGAATCTGAGGTGTGTAAGGCATTGGGAACATAGAGGTTCTACATTTAAGTCTCGATGGTGATGTAGGGATAAAAAAATTTGAATTTTGGTGTGGGAGGAAGAGACAAAGTGCTCAAGGCACTTTTGCCTCCCACGTGAGTTCTTACCTTATGTGGTAGGGTAGCCACGACTAAGGTGTAGGAGGTGCTTCGACTAGGGATTGAGTCCCACTAGGAGCACACATGAGGTATTTAATATTTTGATTAAAAGCACATAGTATATGGTTGTTGGTGGCGCTTGAAGTGCATAGATTAATTTTTGCATTAATAAAAGTGCCTAGGTTAATGTGTATAGTAGGAATGTTATGAGAAATTTTAGTATATTTAATTTTGTTGAGTTCTTAGGGGGTTAAGAGGGGTAAGGTAAATAATTTTTACCTTAGATAGAAAGTGAGAAATATTTTTCTTGAAGGTTAAAAATAAATTCCATTGTTTTATAAATTTTATTATTTGAAAATGCAATTTTGAGTAGGGAGACATAAGTAGGATATTGGATTACTTCATGCATTAAATTTTTGAAAGCTGTTATAGTGAAACTTAGTGATAGAAATATTTATTTGATAATTTTGGAGATAATAAGGTTTACTTGAGTTTTGTTAATTTTGTAATGTTGAATTAAAATTGAGAGAATATTTGGGTGAAGATTTTTGCTTTCTAACCATTGAGATTGACAAAGAGGTTGATTGCGATTGAGACAACTTTTGAATTCAATTCTTCATCAAATAAAAGGTATGGGTATATATTTCTTTTGAGTGGAATATTGTTTAATGTTGTGAAATACAAAGTTGGAGCAAAAAGGTTTTTGTTTGGTAAGCATAGTTGGAAATGTTTGAGTAAGTTTTCATATGTATTATTGGTGAATGTTTGTGAGGTCAATTGAGGTAAAATTGAAAACTATATTGAATTAGGTTTTGTGAGCAAGTTGTTTTCCTTTGAGTGATTGGTTGACTGGAGTTGATTGAGCATAGTTGATTTAAAGTGTTGGAGTGACGGTTCAAGTTCTGTGAAATAAATTATTCCTTATTATAAATTGATTTGAAAAGAGTTGAAAGTGATTGAGTGTTTTGTGAGTGTGAAACATATTGAGTCTCTAAAAATTCTCTATATGCTTCTATAAGTTAAACAATATTCTATGTGAAACTTGTTTGTGTGATTGAAGAGGTTTTCTATAAGAGATTGAGTTGATTTTTATATGCAATTTTTATAAGCTTTGGTGAAATCTTATGAGAAGATATGAGTAATTCCTAGAGTGGACTTAAGGACAGTGTGAAGGAAGCTTTAGTGAAATCTTGTGAGCAGATTTGAGTAAGTCCTAAAGTGGACTTAAGGACAGAGTTGAGAAATATTTTGTGAAATCTTAAGGATAGATTTGTGTGAGCTTTTATTGAAGCTTATAATCAGATTTGGACAAGTTCTAGAGAGGATTTGCTAAGTAGTTTTGAGACAAGTCTTTGTGAAATCTTATGGATAGATTTGTGTAAGATTTTATGGAAGCTTACAAATAAGAGTTGAGGCAAGTCTTGGTGAAGACTTGTTGATAATATTGGACAAGTGATAGTAAGGAATTATTATAATTATTTGAGATAAGTCTTGGTGAAGACTTGTTGAGCATATTTGACAAGTTCTTGAGAGGACTTGTGGACAGATTTGAGGCAAGTTTTTGAGAAGACTTGAGAGCAAAGTTGATTGATTGATTTGTTCAAACCTTGATTTAAGGCTTGAGATAAATCTAGCAGAGGTGATTTATGATTGGATAAATATTTATGTTAAATCTTGAAGATAATTTGAAGATAAATTTTGGTGCAGACATAAGGATAGCTTTGTACTAGATCAGAGATAGAGATTGAGTAAATTTGTGCTAGACCAAAGGACTATGTTTGGTGCAGATTAGAAATAGAGTTTGAGAAAATTTGTGCTAGATCAAAGGACTGTGTTTAGTCTAGATTTAATATAGAGATTGAGAAGATTTGTGTTAGACCAAAATACTATGTTTAGTATATTTTTGAGACAAATATTGAGCAGATTTGTGCTAGACTGAAGGATTGTATTTAATATAGATTTGAGACAAATATTGAGTAGAGATGAGAGCAAGCTCAAGAGGTGACAAAGTAGAGGACAATAGTCTCCAATGGATAGAGATTCATTAACTAGGGTAGAGAGGATAAAGGTCTTTAGTGGAGAGATATCCACAAGCCAAAGTAATGGAGGCAGTAGTCTTCAAGAGGATAACCAACTAGAGTAGAGGAGAAGGAGTTCTCCTATGGATAGAAATCCATGAACCATATTAGGGGATTGGTGTCTCCTATGGGCTGGTGCCCAAAAACCATATTAGGGGATTGGTTTCTCCTGTGAATTGGTGCCCACAAATCATATTAGGGGATTTGTGTCTCTTTTGGACAAAGGTCCATAAAAATTATAATAGAGAAAGCATTCCCAAGAGATTTATTGAGAAAAATTTAGTGAAATATTTTCCCTGTGGAGTAGCCCACATTGGGTGAACCATGTTAAATTGGTGTCTCTATTGTGTGTGGTGATTTGTGCATTGCTTTGATTACTATTGTTGACATTGCATTGATATAATAGATAATATTATTTGAGTAAAGAAAAATAAAAAGTGGTATTATACTATTCACCCCCTCTCTCAGTATAAGCTTGTGTTCTTCATGATCAGTCAATGATACAATATGCTCAATAGTCAACACTATAGTCCTTCCCATTCAGGTGGGACAAAAAACTATACTAATGTCATTTCATATTTTAGAGGGTGCAATGGCCTAAAATATATTATTAGGTAGACCTTGTATTAGGGACATGAAGTGCATCCCCTCCATTGCTCATCAATTTTTAAAGTATACTTATGAAGGGTAGGTACACATTATCTCTGTAGTACTTGATCCCTTCATATACTACAACTTGGTGCAATAAATCCCTGAGTCAACCTTGTTATCAACTCATGTGGACTTCCAATTGAATACATCCATTCGAGACCAACTTCCATAACCATAAACTTCCATTACCCCATTACCATCTTCTTCCATACCTTCATCATCATTGGAAACATCAAAGAAACACCTTCGTCATTGTCAGATCCTTTATAGAGGAACATGTTGAAGAGGTCAATTGATGAGATCCCTATCATAATATCCAATATTTATATAGAAGATATTCCTAATATAGCATATGAGGAACCATATCATGAGGTAAACATTGAGTCATATCAAGCCTTGCTTATGTCTCCTCCACCTTCACCATCCTAGGTTACAATCCATTTGGTCAATATAGGTTTAGGAGAATACTTAATGAGGAACATCACAACAGTTCTAGCCATTGAGATAGTGCAAAATATGAGATGACCTTGTCTCCCCATAGGTAGCATCGTACCTCTAGGCATACTATCCAATGAAATGAATTTCATATATGGTGGTATTGAATATGGAACATTACTAGTTCCTTAGCAAGAAAAGGATGAGGAACCTTTATTTGAGGACATAAATTATACATTAACAAATCCTAATTATGCCTTGTGATATCTCCATCACTACCCTTGGCATGGTTATGGTCTTGGGTTATATGAACAAGGTACTCGTGTTGCTTTCCAGTTGTAATATCAATTACCATATGATACACAATAAGCCTATACCTATTGATTTTCTCATAGAGAGTTTAGAATGCCTAGGTTTGAACTATAGGGATGAGCTTGCATGTTATCCCTATGCTAATCCAAATCATGTCCAATCATTGGGGGATTACTTTCTCATAAATATGATAGATCAAGAGCTATCTTGTGATTTCACCCAATCCCATGAAGTGGGCGAGGGCTCGCATACTCTACCATATGATAATGAGGAATAGGATCAAGGTCCTCCTCATGAATGGATAATAGATGATAAAATCATATTACAGTGTAGAACCCATCAATCACCCTAGTTTAGATGAGGAATATGAGCAGGTCATTTCATTGAATGATGAAGAAGAGTTCTATTTGCATATGTTCCTAGTGCAACATCCCATATAGTAATAGCTTTTACCACTCAAATAGAAATTTTGTCACCTTCCACATAGACCACCATCGGTCATTCCACCTCCACCGCAACCACCCATGTGAGTCTTGCGACAACTTTTTGTCCCTAGACCTAATCACACATCCAATGAATATCATCCATCCATCAACATGATTTCCATATATCTTACCACACCATTGCATGATTTTAATAACCCATCAAAGCCATTTAACCTTGACATTGAGGTAATTAACTTTAATCAAGGAGATTCTCCCCCATATACATTAAAGAATTGGCTTTGCGAGGAAATGTTACAACCATTTCATTTTTCTCCAAGGACTACTCAATTTGTCTATCAGGTTTAGGTTGAGTAGGAGTATCCAATTGAGGACATAAAACCAAATGATGACATTCATTTGATCCCTACTCTATGCCATTTGGAATAGGGATCCCATATGCCAATTGAGCCAATAATTGACATGGATATCGACACAGATCTTGATCATTCCCAATTCATCAAGCTAGGGAAGACTTATCCTATACTAAGAAAGCTGAGTATATAGATATTTTAAAATAGAATAAGAAATATTTTTCATGGTCTTATATATATATTCCAGGATTATCCCAATTTAGTCACTCATAATCTTATGATTGATCCAAATGCAAAACCAGTTAAGCAAAATCTATGCAAGATGCATCCAATAATAGCCTTAACGGTGAAATATGAATTAAAACAGTTGTTAGATGCCAACTTCATAATATCAATTTATTATCCACCATGGGTTTCCAATATGGTACCTATCAAGAAAACTAAAGGAAGGATTCACATTTGCATTGATTTTCAAGATCTAAATAAAGTGAGTCCTAAGGATGAATTCCCTTTTCCAAACATTGATGCACTAGTGGATACCACGGTAGGTTATGAGATGTTATCCCTAATGGATGGTTTCTCTAGATACAATCAAATTCACATTAATCCAAAAGACCAGCTCAAAACGGTGCTCACAATGCCTTAGGGGATATTTTTTATAAGTTCATGCCTTTTAGCCTAAAAAATGCTGGCACTACCTATCAATGAGCTATGACTTACATATTCCATAACTACATGAATAAAATTTTGGAATATTACATATATGAATTATTAGCCAAGTCTTTACTTCATCATGAGCACATTGATGTATTGTGCAAATTTATAGATAGTCTCATTCAACACAATGTTAGACTAAATCCCAAGAAGTGCATCTTTGGTGTCACATCTAGAAAACTCTTGGGATTCATAGTCTCAAAAAGAGGCATAGAAGTCAATCCAAATAAAGTCAAGGAAATCCTAGAAATGCCTCTCCCCACTACCATCAAGCATCTACATCATCTACAAGGAAATATCACATCCATCAAGCACTTCATAGTGCAATTGTCAAATAAGTGTTGACCTATGAATAAGTTGTTACACGATGGGGTCGCATTTAAGTGGGATGATGAGTGTCAAGCCACCTTTGATGATATTAAACAATATCTATATTTGCCACAAGTATTGGCTCCTCCTCGACTAGGAGTGTCATTCTATCTTTACATCTTAGCTACTAAGCTTGAATTGGGCACCATGTTGGCCCAAAATAATGAATTACACAAATAGTGGGCTACATACTATATTAGCCACACCCTGGTCAGTTATGAAATAAATTGTGAATACATTGAGAAGCTATGGTTAGCAGTGGTTTTTGCCACTAAAAATCTACACCATTACATGCTCAATAATACCACATATGTAGTATTAAAAGAGAATACGTTGTGATATATGATAAGTCAAACTTACCATAATAGTCACACAATGAAATGGATTATGTTGTTGATAGAATTTGACCTCAAATTCATTGAAAATAAATCAATTAAAGATAATTTCATAGCTGATCAACTTGTATAGGCTCTCCTCTAGGATGACTAGCCTTTTAGTATAGATCTTCTCGATGATGGAGTCTCTCAAGTGTCAGAATCACTTGATCTTGAAGAGCCTGAAGCACAGGTTGAAATAATTCTATTTTTTGATGGCTCTATGTGTGAGCAAGGGGGTGGCATAGGAATTGTATTTTTCACACCACAAGGGGCTCCAATACCCTTGTCATTCAAACTTTATTTCCCATGCACAAAAAATAATGTTGAGTATGAAGCTCTCCTCATAGGCCTTCAAACGACAATTGTTATGAAATTAACCAATATCAACATTTTTGGCAATTCCTTGCTCATAGTGAATCAGTTCAATGGCATATTCCACTGTAGATACCCAATATTGCAAGCCTAAAAATCCATAGTGGATAAAATTTTGTTAAAATTTGAATGGTATGATATTAAGGCACTCATTCATTCATGTAACCATTTTGTAGATACAATGGCCTCTTTAGGGTCTTTAATATTGCAGAACCCTTATGATGATACAATAACCATTTAAGTAAAAACACTATCACACTTTGTGACTAACTGTGAGAAGCTCAAATCCATGCCAGAAGTCCACGTTATTCAAATTGAACCTTCTCATGAATGGTTCTCTCAAATTCACAATTTCTTGAATAATACTGCTTGGAGGACTTTATTCCCTCAAAATATTTTTAATAGTAGCCCAATGCTATCTCTACAAGTTCTCTCCCAATCAACATTTACAAGATATGAAATTTAAAAGGGTCAAACAATTCATGTAATTGAGGCTTATTCAAAGCAATATTGGTCCATCCAGCTAAAATATTACCTACAACTTGTTAATATCCCTTTTGGATTGTCACACACTGCCAAATGCTCATTCAAGAAAAAAGTAGCAAAATATGTCTTGCTTGGAGACATTGTATCATCAAATCTACAAGGATATCCTCCTTAATTGCCTAGAACCTCAAGACTTAGTTTGGGCAATAACCCAAGAACATGATAGTACATGTGGTGGCCATTTTAGCAGCATGGCCATCATAAAGTGCATTATTCACATGGGTTATTATTGACCAACTTTAGAGCAAGATTATTGCTCTTATAGTAAGTGTATCGCTCCAAATTTTTTGCATCCTTACCTTCAGGCTATAGGATCCGCACCCGAAAGGGGGATGCGAGAAGGATGGGACAATACCTCGGACTGAGAGGCCCTTTGAAGGTTGTGCCTCTTGAGGGAGGGGTATAAGGGTGAATTTTTGATGGATGGTGGGTTCACTAGGAAACTTTGAGTGGCATTTTCCACGCTTAGGTTGAGAATGGGTTTGATGTGTTCATTTTTATATTCAATCATCTAATTCCTAGGTTTGGCCAAGATGAATCTAAGCTATTCTATATGCCAATGCTGATTTATATGAACACAGAAAGAATGAATAAGTTTTGAACACATAAAGTATGCTAAATAAGACATAATGTAACTAATTTTAGATGTTTGATGAAGAGTCTGGGGTTTGTAGAAGTCTAGATCATCTCAAATCTTACATTATCGTCTAAAATTTCATAGAATCATCTTAGATCACAATTGATCATCTGATATTAGATGAGATCATCGTTGACCTGTCGAATTCATTAGACGAATTCGTCAGAAACCTGCAATCACAGAAATAGATACCAAAAACCAAAAATGCAACTGCAAAAGCAAGGGGAAATGATAGAAATAACAGTAAATTTTCCTAAATGATAGATCCAGATAATGATTAAAATAAATGCATTACTTTAATAATTTATTTTAACTTTATCATGCATCTATGCTAAATGAGGTGAACTCCAGGATGTAGAAATAGAATAAACTAATTCAATGCATTAGGAATTAAAGATAGAAGATAAAAAAATACAAACCTTGGGCTTTGATTTCCCCCAATCTGGAATACAGTTGAAATCACCTCCAATCGTATGAGATCATTGCCGATATGCGATAGGATCATATGAAATCATCTGGAATCGCCTGAGACGATCTGAGCTTGCTCCGGATGAAAAATAGTAAAATTCTTGCAAGAAAACTTGAAATAAACAATGCAAACAATGGTGTGAAGGTGTCCTAATGCACAAGAAACTAAAGTTGCAGGGAAATCAATTAGCCAGGGGAATAAACTGAGAAAATTCTAGTTTATATAGGATTAGGGAGAGGTTAAGAGGTTGGAGATCACCCCAATTTGGGAGATCTCCAACAGGGGAGACTCTAACCGTGCAGACACGCTTTCTGCCCAAGTTAGAGAAGCTATTGAACAGAAGCTAATTATGAAAATTTGGTTTTGGGATGAAATCTTCTAGAATTTCTCTTTCGAACGAATTCGTCAGATCTAGGATGATTTCATCTGATTGTCGACGATATCGTCCAACGATCAAAACAAAATCCTAAAAATGGCACGAAAAACAAGGGGAGCGGGTAACGGGCGGTTTGGGTTAAAATTCAAAATTTTGTCTTTTTACTAATGTTTAACTGTGTCAATTTTAGTGTGCTACATTTTACCCCCTCTTTAGCGAATTTTTCAAATAAAATGTGTTAAAGATGAGTTCTTCTCGTTTTACGAGAAAGCAAAAATTTACTCAATTTTTTAGATGACGATTCTAGGTCGAATCATACGCTGCTTACTATGGTACCCCCTCCGTGTTTTTATCGAAATCGAACATTTGAGTAAAAGCGCAGAAAACCAAAATTAAAATGTTGTTGTTTTTAAATAAAATTAAGAATTGTAGGATAAAACCCTAATTCATTTTTACTATTTTTAGAGCTCTACAAACAAAATGGTTGAAATAACACACAAATTGACAGAGGTCTGGGACTATGGGTAAGAATCTAAACCTAGTGAATCATGTTTGAATTTTATTTGTGAAATTTTTTATTGAAATTTTGATTTTTTGGGGGCATCGTGGCCATTTTTAGGCCGTTGACGACATCGGGACGAAATAACCCCCATTTCATCGAAATCGTCTCTGGATCATCGATTTTGTATGAGGGTGAAATCTATGAACTAGGGGCGATCCCGTCCAACAAGGGACGATCCCCATGTTTGTGAAATCGAAGACAATTTTGTCCTAAAAAGGATGATTTTACCCAATTTAGGACGATATCATACAATAGTGGACGATATCATCATTTTTATGAAATTAAGATTGTTTGAATTGCATGTAATTGATTTTAATAATTGGTTTATTAATGAATTTTGTTGTTTTATTATTTGTTTTGCAGAGGGGATTACTAAAGAGTCGAGAATGGAAATACGAGGGGCTGAGGGATGACATGGCCATGCTCGACTAGGTGAAGCAAGACCGACTAGCAAAGGTCAGATTGCAACATGTGGCAGAGATGCCACAAGCATCGACAGACATGGGGCTATTGACAGCCCTAGCAAAGAGATGGTATCCAAGGTTGTCCTGCTTTTGATTATCAATAGAGGAGATGGCTCACACACTAGAGGACGTATGGAGGATCTTGAGGATCCCCATACATGGATGGCTTATGACTTCTATGGCCAACTAGGGCCAGGATATGATGCAACTATGCAGAGACCCAAGCTTCACCCTAGAGAAGGGTGGAGTGAACATCGAGTCTCTGAGGCAGATGCTTGGGGCATCTAGGTTGACTCGGGTGTTGGCAGGGATAGTGGATGGCCTACTGCTATGCCACCAGAGTAGGTGCAAATTACCCTGGATCCTTTTAGATGTGTTCTATGACATGAGAGACCACAGGTACAAATTTACATGGGGCAGCTTTGTACTGTGTTGCTTGTATAGGATCCTGTATAGGGTCGTATACAAGGGAGGTAGATGTTTGGTTTTGACATCATTGCTATAGGTTTGGTGCTGGGAGCACATCATGGTACGGAGGCCGATAGGACTCCCACTGATAGGGGTTGATCGGGAGAGACCTTAGGTTTTCTACTGGTGGCTCCAAAGAGGGTCATAATGGCGAATAGATATTCTGATGTCACTGAGGTTTCTAGATGACCTCATCCCATACCAGATCACCTGGAGGCCATGGAGAGAGCATCCAAGGTGTGTAGAGGATGGGCAGGAGCTGATTCGCATCAGACAAGTCTATTGGCTGAGGATGGATCAAGGAGAGGTAGAGCTCCACCGCTACAACCAATTTTTGTGGTGGTTCGATCTTCAACAGGGGATCCCTTCTCTCAAGGATTATGAGTACTCCTGGACTATTCGAGATAGTACTACACTGAGCGGTGCTCTAGATATACAATGATTCTAGATTCAAGATGTGAATGATGCCCCTATCCAACCAGTGGATGGGGACGATGCTAGGGTTACTGATGGATACGATTCTTGGTACGTAGGCATATGCCATCCTCGAATGATGAGGGAATAGGGTTCGATGCACATGATTATGTGACAAATGGGGAGGTGATGCCAGGTTGCTATTGAGGTAGCACGGGGTCACGACGGGAGAGAGCATCAATGGTATCTGTAGGAGAGATGCCAGAGGATGCCACAGGGTCCATAGAGACCATAGTAGACAAGGAGGAGGAAGGGGGGATTCCCTTATTAGTAGGGGGAGAGGCCACCATTGCTTGATAAGTGTAAGGGTGTCGAGGTAGGGGAGAGTAGCGAGACGACAGCTCTTCAGGCTGAGGTTGCCCGCCTCTGGGCTTAGTGCAAACTTTATAAGATGAGGCTACATGGATCAGGGCTCAGAGTGGAGGGGTGAGTATGCAGGAGTTAGCATGGTCTATGGTTCAGACCACGTTCTACTAGGGAGTATACTACCAGCTGGTTCCAAAGGGCCAGAGGTTATAGCTGCCAGCTGGCATTATAAAGTCGATCAGGGTGAGATCGTCGAAGACTTCCTCATGATCGATAGTGAGGACCCGAGATACTACTCAGACCTCTATGGGACCACCTCCTCCATGCTAGTGCGGGAGAGGATATGAGGCTAAGAGCTCGAGGGCTTCTCGAGACTAGGTACCGTAAACTGGATTGTATATTTTATTATTATTATTTTTTGAGAGGATTGAGTATGCCAGGATATTGATTGTGGCATACCAATCTAGTTTTGATATGATGTACATAATTTGTAGATATATATATGGTATTTTTGATGATATGACTTGTGTATATGTTGTATGATGATTTAATTTTGGATTTTTTTGATTGATTATTCATGTAAATATGTCATTGGAAAGAAATTATAATTTTATGTCATGCCATAAAATTTAAATGAAATAATCTGATGTGAAAAAATTGGTTGTTTTGTGGTGTGTTTTGATGCAAAATAAAAGGGACTTCTAACAATAATTTCAAAGGACATTATCGCTGCTATAGACCATTTTATGGAGTCGCCACTTACTAGGTTTTCAAGCTAATCCTAGTATAGAAATATTGCTAAAAGTGAAAGAGTGCTTAAGAGACTGTCTTAAGACTTTGTGTTGTGATGATGAAAAATGATGATGGTGATGATTTGTTTTTTAGATTTTCATAAAAATATTATGCATGAGATATTAAAAGAAATATGATTTTTACTAGGCATAAATTCCTAAGTGTGATAAAATTTTGAATAATTCTCTAGGAATTATACCATCATTGCAAAATTGAATGTTGAAACAATGAAATGAAATAGAAAAATTTGCATTCTTTTAAAGCACAATTGTGTAACATAATGATGTAATCCATATGTTTTTATTAAAATAAATGGGAAAATAAAATTAGAACAATGGTTTGCGCTAGGCATAGAATTATAGGTATAGAATTATACCATCATCGCGAAATCCAAAGAAGAAATTTATTGCATGAGTAATTTTTGATTTTGAGATTAACAGAAAATATATAAGATGAGGACTTGCGCTAGGCATAAAATCCCAGTTTAGGTTTTAGAACTATACCATCGTTGCGAAAGTCGAATATGTAAAGAAATGTGACTTTATTGCATATTTTGAAAGAAGTTGTTGAAAGAAATTTTGGATTTTTGAAAAAAATGTATGTAATGGTTTTTATACTAAACAGATGTTCTTTTAAATAAGAAGATAAAATTATTCCAAAAGAATTGTAGAGATATTTTAAATTATCTCAAAGACAAAATGTAGATTTATAAGGAACCCTTATGTGCAAATGTGAGTTCATTACTGATCTTGATTTATCATAATGATATAAAATCTCTCAAATACAAATGTGTGTGCAATTGTATTTTTCATTCATCAATTTTGAGCAAGATAATTTGATACAAGTAATTTGAATTAACAAAATGAGTGTTCATTGACCATGATTTATATGCATGTAACCATACTAGACTATTATGTAAGTCGGATCATCAATAGCTAGCTAATCCATAAGCCGACATAGGTTTGTACAAAAGAAGGTCGCTAATGTGACAGACATATCACCATGCTAGGGATTACCCAAGGGCAAGCGGGTTGGGCACAAACCACTTGTTATGGGGCTTACCTTACAGTTTTTGAATAATTGAGAATTCCAGGGATTCAAGCTCATTCACCCTTCTTTTCTTTTCAAAAGGTAGGGAAAGGGGATTTTATTGATTTTTTCTTTTGCTTCTATTTTTTTTTTTTGTATTTTTGCTTGGAACTGAGATAATGCTAAAATATTGCTGCGATGGTACAAAATAATATTTTTATTTTTCTCATTTTATTTGATTTTTCTTTTTCTTCCTATGCTAGGGATACTTGCTCGGATTGGCTGTAGAGCAAGGGATTTTTATTCTATGTAGGGGTGAGCTTGTCCTTTTGTCAATTCTCAAAGATTCTAGACCATGTCCATGATAGGATAGTAGGGGAAACTTTTCGCTCAAGAAACCATTTCTACTATGTAGCATCATATCGAGTTTGCAATGAAATAATTTTAATGTGAAAAGATATGCTTGGTTCAAGTAAATAACAAGATCAGTTCTCTATGCTCAAAATTTTATTTAATTCAATTGTGGACTTTGATATAAGAGAAATTAATAATCATACCAAATAGAATCAAGATACTTATGCATGTGAGAGTGAAAGTGCAGGATACTAAATAAATGCTAATTTATCCAAAATAATTGAAAATATAACTGCAATACTTCAAGAATTAACAAGTACGAAAATAAAAGATGGTTTTTTGAATATTTTGATGATTTTGAAATTTTTATATTTTGATCTTAATTTATGAATTGAAAGAATAAACAATATTACTATTTTTGAAATTTTTATATGGATGGCTAAAAGAAAACAATATGCAAAATATCAATATATACAATGATGAAATGACCAGATTTATGCATAATAGCGTTTAAGATGCAAAATGTTCATAGGTTCTTTAAGATATTTACCATCTAAGGTAGCTAATCTGTATGCTCTCGATCCAAATTTAGTAGTGATGATATACGGTCCAAGCCAGTTGGGCTCAAATTTACCTTTAAGGTCTTTAGTTGCATTAGTATTTTTTTAATTTTATTTTAAGACAAGGTCGCAGATCTCAAAGGATCGATGATGAAATTTCTTGAGGTATGCTCGCTTGAGCTTGTTTTGGTAGGCACGAAGATGCTCCAAAGCATTTACGCACTTCTCATCTAGGAGTTCCAGATGACTAAGTCTACCAGAATGATATTTATCTCCTACTTCAGTATTTTGAAGTAGTAGAGCCAAAGAAGGAACTTCTAATTCAAAGGGAAAAACTGCTTCAGTGCCATAAACAAAAACAAAAGGTGAAGTGCCCGTGGGAGTGCGAACGCTAGTTTGATAAGCCCACAAAGAAGGATATAGTTGAATGTACCAATCGTAGCCAGATTTATTGACCAGTATTTTGAGGATTTTAATTAATGTTTTATTTGATGCTTGTTGTGGCTGCTCCACAACACACCCCAAAATTGGGGACCCACCTATTTTACAGGCTTTCCAAGAAAACTGCAGTGGCCCATAGGTTGAAGATCAAGGAAAAAAGCAAAATATCACAAAAGAGAAGAAGTGTCACGATATCGTGACATGTTGCTCCGTCACGACTAGAAATGAAAATTGTCACGATATCACGACATGTTGCTCCATAGCAGCTAGAAATGAAAAGTTGTCATGATATTGCAACATGTTGCTCCATCGTGGCTCATAAAAGTGAAGTGCAGTGGAATGAAAAAGTGTCATGATTTCGCAACATGTCACGTTTTCATGACCAAGAGTAACAAAAGGTAGAAGAATGAGAAAATGTCATGATTTCTCGATGTGCTATGAAATCGCGGTCAAAGCGGTCCAACAAAAAAAGATGCCAAAAATGTCGCGATATCATGACATGTCTCATTTTCATGATGCAGGGCAAATAATTAAGTTGAAGACTCAAAGTTGTCACGATATCACGACATGTGTTTTCGCGATGTTTGATGGGTAAAATAGCCAAGTACAAAAATTGTCATGATTTTGTGACATGTCATGTTTTCGCAACTTGTCATGAAATCACGGTTAAAGCAGGCAGGAAGAAGTGTTGACCGAAAATGTCACGATATCGTGACATGTCATGAAATCGCGGTTCATAGAGGAGAGAGAAAGACAAAGTGAAAAACGTCGCGATATCGCAACATGTCATGAAATCATGGTTCATAGAGGAGAAAGAAGATAAGGAGCCAAAATTGTTGCAATATCGTGACATGTCATGAAATCACGGTCAAAGTAGTCAAAACAGGGAAAGGAGAAAAAAACATCGCGATATCACGACATGTCAGGTTTTCATGGCATAAAAGTGAGGAAGGAACAAATGAAAGAAATTGTCATGAAATCACGACAGGTTGCATTTTCGTGATCTATCGACGGCCACAGAGGTGAAGATAGAAAAATGTCGCAAAATCATGACATGTCTCATTTTCATGATTCATGACGACTGACAAGCTAAGCAAGGGAAATGTGTCACGAAATCGTGACATGTCATGTTTTCGCGGCCGAGAGTAGCCAAAATGAATGTAGAGGAAAAATGTCGTGATATCGTGACAGGTCATGTTTTCGCGGCTCCAAGCAGCGAGATGGTATGGAAGGAAAAAGTGTCATGATTTCATGATAGAAAGTAGCGAGATAGTATGGACTAAGAAAGTGTCACGATATCGTGACATGTCGCATTTTCATAGCTAAGTACAACAAAACACAGCAAAATGAAAAGGTGTCACGATTTTGCGACAGGTTGCATCCTCGCGGCCCGAAAGAGAAAAATGTTGCAATTTTGCGACAAGTTGCATCTTCACAGCCCGAAAGAGAAAAATGTCACAATTTCATGACAGGTTTCATCTGCATAGCCCGAAAGATAAAAATGTCATGATTTCATGATAGGTTGCAACCGCATAGCCCAAAAGAGAAAAACATCGTGATTTCGTGACAGGTTGCATCTGCATAGCCCAAAAGAGAAAAACATCATGATTTCATGACATGTTGCATCTGCATAGCTTGAAAGAGAAAAATGTCATGATTTCATGACAGGTTACATTTGCACAGCCCGAAAAAGAAAAACGTCATGATTTCACGACAGGTTGCATTTGCTTGTCCGGGAATAGAAAAATGTCACGATATCACGACATGTCTCATTTTCGCAGTGCATGAAGGCGGAAAAGGCTGTTGACAGAAAAATGTCGCGATATCATGACATGTCTCATTTTTGTGATGCATGATGACAAACAAGGCTACTGATAGAAAAATGTTGCGATATCGCGACATGTCTCATTTTTGCGATACAGGTAGAGGAGCAAAGCTGCATACATAAAAACGTCACGATATTGTGACATGCTATTTTTTGTCGTGATTTACAGGGGGTCATTATGGAACATGCAGGGAAGCACTGAACATGTGGCATAAAGGTGTAAGGGTTACATAATGGTTACAGTTAGGAAAGAAGATCAAACATTTCAAAACTCGAACAAAATCCAAAAATAATGAAGAGTCGGGGAAGACGAAACGAAAAGATCTGGAAAATGAAATGAAGGGTCACAGAGCGAAATAAAGAACCGCACCAAAAATTTTAAAATTATAAGCACAAGACAGGTACAGGGGTTGGAAATCGCTGTGGGCAGAGTTGCAGAGCTGAAGGTGATAGGCCATTCTAGGCCTACTTTTGGAGCGTTTTCCTCCACTTTGTCTGGTTTTGTTAAAACTGGAAACATTATGTTCTTGTAAACTGATACATTATCTTTAATACAAAATTACAGGGAGTTGCATCTCATTGACAAGAAAGAAGGAGTTATTTTTTGCATGCTAGATTTAATGTTCATTTTCCCACTTTCAGATTTTTAGGCTTATAGATGAAGTTTAATGCAAGTTTTCTTGGTTGCTTCATGCGAATGTCTAAATCTGAAAATCACAGTTAAAACCCTAGAAACCAGCACTTAGATTATCTGGATTGTGCATGTTTGTAGGTTCAATAGGTTAGGTTGTATGCAGAAAACTCATGTCTTTGTTTTTGTCGAATAGGATTGCCGCATTCTGAATGTATTTTAGTTCCATTCTCTTTGCATTTTATTTTCACTTTTTTATTTTTTTGCATTTTTTAATTACAGTCATTCAAATAAACAATTGAAAATCTACCAAAGTCTGAAAACAAGATAGTTTTATCATAAATATTGATTCACATCGAATTCATTCGGATTAAACGAACAATCATTGAAGTGTCAAATAAAATAAACCAGCTGTGCCCCTTGTTTATAGTTACTTGCAATCACTAAGTGATTCCAAGCATTCAAATTGAAAAATATGATTTGTGCAAAATGCTAACATAGAGGAGACCTTGGAGAAGTTACTTGTTTAATTTTTTTGCAAGAGGGGATTTGGAACCCAAATCCTATTGGAGAGTGTGTTTTCACAATCGGGTGAAAACACCACTCAACAGATTGGCGCTAGAAGGAGGTGTAGCACCCTAAAATTGGCGCAGTGAAATTGTAATAATTACATTCATCCTAGTAAATAATTTAAATTCAAATTTTAACCTCCCAAACCGCCCGTTAACCGTCGGGTAATCCGTTTCCCCCTTTTTCGTGCCATTTTTAGAGGTTGTTTTGACCGTTTGACGATATCGTCGCCGATCAGACGATATCGCCCCAGATCTGACGATTTCGTCTGGGCTAGGACGTCCAGACGATCTTGTCACAAAACTGATTTTGCACAATTAGCTTCTGTTCCAACGGGCCTCTAATCCGGGCAGAAGCGTGTCTGCGCCATTAGAGACCCTTCCCCGTTGGAGATCTCCCAAATAGGGATGATCTCCAACCTCCTAACCTCCCTCCTAAGCCTATTTAATCCTAAGCCCTCCCCTTAGCACCCCCCTGGCTGAAATTCCCTATAACCCGACTGCATACATGTTAAAACATCCTAAGTTTTCATTTGCATTAGTTCTATATCAATTTTGTTGTAGGTACATTACTATTTTTCAGTCGGAGCAAGCTTACATCGTCGTCGACGAACCTGTTCAGATCGGAGGCGAACCTGTCGAATCAGAGATGATTTCGTACCAATGCGAGACGATTTCAACTACAGTCAACATTGAGGCAATCAGTGCCTAAAGTTTGCATTTCTCTACCCTTTTTCTATTGTTTTATTCTGCAATTAGCTTAGTTTATTCAGTATTTTATACTATTTTGCATTTTGGAGTTCACCCATCTAGATCAAATGCATGATTAAATCATAATTATTATTTAATTAGCATAATTCATTCCTGTTTCTTTGTTTAAGTTTTAGTTTGATAGTGCTACTATCATTTTATACTATTTCCCTCTGTTATCATTGTTGTATCTTCTGTATTTTGCACCTATTTCTCTGTTTGCGGGTCTTTGATGAATTCGTCAGATCTCAGATGATCTTGTCTGATCTCAGACGATCCTGTCAAATCAGAGGCGATCCTGACTGCTTCAAGAATCAGAATCATCATCAGACATCCGGATCAGGTATTCCTCGTTTATATTCTGTAATTTCTCTATTTTTTGTCTTTAAATCTATTTTTTGTACTCATTGAATTTGCATCTTCATATAGAATAGCTTAGACGCATTTTGGCCAAACCTAGGATATGAATGCTTAAGGCTAAAAATGAACACATAAAACACATTCCCAACCTAGGCGTGGAAACTGCCATTGAATGTTTCCTGGTGAACCCACCATCCGTCGAAAAATCACCAATAATACACCTCCCTTGAGAGGCGGGACCTTCGCAAGTCCTCTCAGTCCGAGGTACCGCGACATCCTTTTCACATCCCCCTTCCAGGCATGGATCCTATAGCTTGAAGGTAAGGGTGTGAAAAATTTGGAGCGATACATTTTGGTGAACCCGACGTGAATGCATTATAAACCTTTTGAAAACAAAAACAAAAAAAAATAAAACAACTAAAACATAGATGCATTTCAAATCCTTTCAAACTGATAAGTTGCATATTAGATGGTAGCTCCTAAGAAAATATTAGCAGTTACTATAAATGTAGAAAACCAATTGGCAGCCATAGAAGTCAATTCTGTACTTAGTGTGCCTAAAACAGATAGAAATCAACTCTTGTGGGACGAACTTGATAGAAGACTTAGTGTCATCTCATCTAGGTCAACACAACTTAAGCAAATCAAGAGGCTAGTCCTAGATAGAATCCTGGATCCTCATCAACTAGTCTTTTATCATGAACTTCAGAGAGCCTGCCATAGATGGTTAGCTTATAGGAGAGCTCTTGTATCTTCAGAATTGTTCACCTTCGAGGAATACCTCGAGAACGCAGCCATTGTACACCAGTTCCTAGGTTGTGTAGAAGACCAAGAGGTTGTTCTTACAGATAGGGAAAGATGGAATAGAGTTCCTCGAGCTATGTTATATCGAGAGTATTGCCACGAGCTTTACTTCTATCAACCAGCATCTGAGACAGATAATATCACTATAGCTCTTTTCATTAAATTTTTAAAAGAAAACTTTCAATTTGAAGAAGAACACTTCATGACTCCTGAACAACTCGAGCCCATTAATGATATTTATAAATTGTTTATAGAAAACTAGATTGTTACTTTCAGTCTTATTTCTTGCATTTATTGTGTTATTTGCTGTCTTTACAATATTATTTCAAAAACAAAGAAAAACAAACAAAAATTAAAAAACTAAAAAACATAGCAAAAACCAAAAACATTTCATTTTAAATATTGTAGTAGGTATATAATTAATATATACCTCTTAAACTTGTTGCATATATATATATATTATATATATATATTTGCTGAAATCAAAATTAAAGCACCATGCCTAAACTTAGGAATGGTAAAGAAACTGTAGGAGAAGAAGAAGATTGGTTACAAGATACAACTAGAGACCCAAATGTCCTCCCTGAAGATCCAATTCCGGAAGGAAAAACTCTAGATCAACCAGAACATGACCTAGGTGAAGACAATGAACAAGAAGGAAGTGTTAAAGAGGATGGACCCTCATCCCCTAGAGTAGCTCCAGATGGAACTATTGCTTTTGACAACATAGATCATTTCAAGAAATTTCTTAATGATAACATTGACGCCCTTAATGTGGCAGTTCGTATTGATAAAGGGCAAATTAGTAACACTCAAGCAGCCATGGAATATATGTATGATGTGCGCACTAATCCCTTGTCTTTCATTGATCAAGAAAGTGACAAGGCTGGGCCATCCAATACAGACATGGTCACTATGATGCAAAACATGTCAAAGCAACAGGTTACCCAACCTCCTAAGGAACCTGTTATTCAACCTAAAATCATTCCCACACAAAAGAAACCTTCCTTCACTACTTTATTTCGCCAAACTATTGAGCAATATGCTTCAAGTAAACAAAAACCTAAAACGAAGCCAAACACCAATTTTCAACAATCTGGAATACAACATAATACAACTTCAAAATTCCTTCATAACACCTTTCCTACCAATAATTTACACAATAGCAACATGGCATCTAATCTTCATGTCCCTCCATCATATACTCACAAAACTCCTATCAATGCCCTACCGAACCAATATGGTGGGCAAACTAGTAATCTGGAAGCCATGGTGAAACAGTTGGCTTCGCGTATGGACCAGATAGATCCCTACCATCCCTCGTACAATTATCGAGAGATCTGTAGTCAACCTTTGGATCCCATAGTTGTAGCTCAACCATACCCTAAGCATTTTCCCATGCCTATCTTGCCTATATATAAAGGAACCGAAGATCCCATAGAGCATCTTCGCATGTTTAGGATAGCATGTCATGATATATCACATGATGACTTGCTATTACTAAAAATGTTCCCAAAAAGTTTAGGTGGAATGGCATTAGAGTGGTACTATCAATTGCCCACTCATTCTTTGAGAAACTTTGAAGAAACAACTGAATCATTTGTCCATCAATTTAGTGCCTACATCGAGAGGCATGTAACCATTAAAGATTTATACAACTTAAAACAAGACAAGGATGAATGTTTTGCCGATTTCTTAGCTAGATGGAGGCAATTGATAGGAAAACTGCACTTTGTGCTACCTTATAGGGAAATGTTGGACATTTTTATCAATAATTTACAAGAACAAATATCTTATGAGCTATCATCTGCTACTTTAACTACCTTCGATCAAGCTATAGATTTAGCTCGAAGAGTAGAAGATGCCCTCATTAGGAGAGGCCAACTTAGGAAGAAGGATGATGAGAAAACATCCAGAAATCAATACAAAAACAAACAAGTTGTCGGTGATGGAGTCACTGACAGCAGAAATGTTGCTAATATCAATGCAACGAAGACAACAAAAAAATTTATATTGAAACCTCCTGACAAACCTCCTCGAGAATTTACTAGATTAAATCAACCATTATCAACTATTTTACCTCAATTACTCGAAAGAGGTTTGATCCAATTACCAGCTATCCGGGAACCTGATCCTACTATACCCGGATACAGAGTTGACTTACACTGTGATTTCCATAGAGGACCTGGACACTCTACCAATGCTTGTAAAAGGTTGAAACATAAAATACAAGATTTGATTGATAATAATGAAATGGAGGTGCAAGCCTTCCAACCTAAACAAAATGCTCCTAATAATACTCAAAAGACCATTCCCCAAAATCAAAATCAAAATGCTAATCAAACATTAGACATATTTCAACACCCTTTACCAAGACATGGTAAAGAAGTGGCCAATCAAATCGAACATCATAATGTCCCTCCTCCTACCCGATATGTAGGAACTATTAGTGGACATTTACTGAATCCAGATCCTCAAATATTTGATACAACCTTATCCCTGGTTACGACCAGGCCCTTACATAATATTCAAACTTCTGATTCTAGTGATATAGAATCAGATAGTGAAAGTGAACTAGACATTACTTCAAACCAATCGAATAGTTCTGAAAATGAATCAGATCCTATTCAACCCATCACGGATGCTATGGTTCCAGAAGAACCATTTCCTAGAAGAGTTACTACTCGACCCTCTTCTAATCAATTCCTCCCTAATGAACAAGCCATAAATGCTAGACCGAGGCCAGTTCAACGTCCTCAATATAACATTGTAGGTACCATTGGAGTCGTTACCCGACAACCAGGCTCAAAATTCTCAACAAGAATCAAATCAGAATGATGGATCAGTTCCATTTGTTTTGAAAAATCCCAATAAAGGGAATCATGCTCCTAATGTTCAACCTAAACCCCCTTACAATATTAATGAGCAATTATCCAATACTACAGCCAAAATTTCCCTTTTGGATTTGTTAAGATCTTCTCCCACCCATAGGGATGAGTTGATGCTTACATTAAGCCAAATGATGGTACCTCAAAACATCCAACTTGAAGCTATGGCCAATACTATCATCACTCGAGAGGTTGATTGTATTGACTTTCGGGATAAAGATATCCCACAACACAGTTTACATAAGGACAATCCCTTATATATTACTGCTCTAATTGGGGATGTAGCTATCAAACGAGTCTTGATTGATAATGGCTCATCTCTAAACATTTGCACTTTTGACTTCTACCAACGATTTGGCTTTAGAAGTGATGAAATGAAGAAAACTGATATGATTATCAAAGCTTTCAATGACGAAACACAAGAAACGTGTGGAGTTATTACCATCCCCTTGCAAGTTGGTCCTAGAACCCTAGAAACAACCGTGTTTATTGTACATTGCCCAGCATCGTACAATATACTTTTGGGTCACCCTTGGATCAATGCGATGCGAGCGGTCCCATCGACTTTACACCAATGTGTTAAGTTTGAATTTAAAAATCAGTTGGTCACTATCCATGGTGACCCTAGACCCTTTGATATGTGTGCTTTGGCAGAACCTGTTGGAGTGCAATTTTGCCCCGCTCTGTCATCCACACATCCTAGTTCTTATTTTTCATCTAAACGTGTGAAACACACACCCATAACTTCACCTACTTCCCCTCCATTAATTTCATCCTCCTATATAGATCAACAATTTTCTAAACAAATCACTTTAGAACCTCAAAAAGATCTTAAATCTACAACCAATCCTTCATGTTCTATCCCTATAAATTCAAAACCTACAGACACAACTATCATACCTTCCACATCTAAAGATATAGGGAATAATCCTTCTACATCTTATGCTCTTTCTGATGAACTTTTACCAGATTTATCCACAATCTTAATATCAGAAAAAACAAATGCTTTCATGCAAGATTCAATTCTTTTAAATAACTTACCGCCATCTCCTCGTACTTTGGGCCTCCCACAACCTATGGGAAGTACTTACCAAGTCGGGAGTTGTGCCTTCATTTATAAAGGATATGAGTGGGGAAGAATCCCTCGGAATATCAAAACTCATCATGAGGGATATGCTCGGTGTTATTTTACCAATGAATATATTAAAGCTAAACCCATGATGCTTAAAATGGGATATAAAGGGAAAGGCTTGGGACCTTTCCAAAATGGCATGAAAGAACCTTTCGAGGTAGAACCGTGGCCTGCCCGCTGTGGTGTGGGCCTATTTCCTAGTAAGGGTCAACCCTTTCCTTTTGAAGATGATGATCATCTCATATGTTATCAAGATTATTTGGATAGGCATGTTGATTTGCCTCTAAAAAATCAATCATTTACATGTAACATGCTATCCATAGCTTACCCTGAAATGATTGCTGACCCCGATGAAGAGTTGGAAGGAGATATCTTCCACGACGTCTCTGTTGAAGAGATGTTACACAATGGATTTTATTTTGATGGTTCTATACCAACTATAGCCCAACTTGAGACCACTAATCCTCAAGATGAATTATCCAAATTAACCTTACAAGAATTACAAGAATTGGGCGTTTCACCCGCCCCACCTAATTTTGAAAGAGATCTACACATGGAGGTAGAAAACGTCATTAAAATTAACATTGGAACTGAGGATAATCCTCACATAATCAATATTGGATCAGAATTAAGTCAAGAAAAACAAGAACAATACATTGCATTCCTTAAAGAGTATGAAGATGTCTTCGCTTGGACATATGAAGATATGCCAGGTCTAGACCCTTCTGTAGTCATGCATCATCTAGTGGTCCATCCGGATGCTAAACCTGTTAAACAAAAACTTAGAAAAATGCATCCCAAAGTGGCTCTGCTAGTCAAAGGGGAGTTAGAAAAACTCTTGAATGTTGTCTTTATACAAGCTATTGATTATGCTGAATGGATCTCAAATGTAGTTCCAGTCACCAAAAAAGAAGCTACCAAAGTTAGGGTTTGCACAGATTTTAGAGATATTAATGCCGCATGCCCTAAAGATGACTTTCCTCTTCCAAACATGGATCAAATCATTGACTTCACTGCCGGGAGTGGGATGATGTCCTTAATGGATGGATTCTCCGGTTATAATCAGATCAGGATAGCTCTTGAAGATCAGGCTAAAACAGCCTTTATTACCCCCTGGGGTACTTTTTGTTGGAAAGTGATGCCATTTGGCTTAAAGAACGCAGGTGCAACCTATCAACGAGCTATGACCTATATTTTTCATGATATGATGCATGATATCCTACATGATTATGTAGATGATATTATAGCTCGCTCTATTATTGAAGATAATCATTTAGATGATTTGAGAAAAGTTTTTAATCGATTACGAGAATATCTTATTCGATTAAATCCAGCAAAATGCATATTCGGAGTCAAGTCTGGCAAACTATTAGGGGTTTTAGTTTCTTTACGTGGTATCAAAATCGACCCTCTCAAAATTGTGGCTATCACTGATATGCCCGCACCTACTAATATATCTGAATTACGAAGTTTACAAGGTAAGCTTCAAGCTATCCGTCGCTTCATCGATAAGCTGGCGGACAAAACTGGTCCCTTTCTTAAACTCCTTAAGAAGGATGTCCCTTTTAATTGGGACGACGAATGTAGAGAAGCTTTTGAACTTCTCAAACAATACCTCCTTAATCCACCTGTGCTTTCACCACCTAAACCTGATCGCCCATTCCTCCTATATATTTTAGCTTCAGATTCTGCCTTAGGGGCTATGTTAGCTCAGCTTGATGATGAAAAGAGAGAACGTGCTAATTATTACATTAGCCGAACCTTCATCAGTTATGAAACCCGCTACACAACATTAGAAAAACTATGTCTAGCAGTCATTTTTGCTACGCAAAAATTATGACACTATATGCTTAGTCAAAAAACTTATGTCATTGCCAAATACGATCCCTTAAGGTATCTCATGAGTCGACCTTATTTATCGGGTCGCACAGCCAAGTGGGTTCTTGCTCTAAGCGAGTTTGATCTCACATTCATAGGACAAAAGTCTGTTAAGGGTCAAATCATAGCAGATCAATTAGCTGTTGCACCCTTAGCGTCTACCCATCCCCTCATCATCGAGTTTCCGGATGAATGCCTTCAATTAGAGGCAGACCATACTGAACAATGGTCCTTATACTTTGATGGAGCCCGATGCATGAGTGGGGCTAGTGCGGGTATTATTTTAATATCCCCACAAAAACATCTTATTCCTCTGTCCTTCAAATTGACATTTGCTTGCACCAACAATACTGTTGAGTATGAAGCTCTAATCCTTGGATTACGAGCTGCTTTAGCGCTCAAAATTAAACATCTTTTAGTTTTTGGTGATTCTCAACTGGTTATAAACCAAATTAATGAAGTTTATCAGACCAGAGATGATAAACTGCGCCCATATAAGGCCTATGTTTTACAACTAATGTCCCTATTTGATCAAGTTACCTTGGAAGCTATTCCTAGAACTTGCAACCGTGCAGCTGATGCTATGGCCACAACTGCATCTCTCCTGCCCTTGGAGTTAGATGACGAATATGCCACTATCATTATTCATCGACTCCAGGAACCCGCTTCAAATAAGTCATGCTTAGAACCTTTAGATGTGTTTCTAATCAATGAAACTACTCCGGAACCTTGGTATACGGACATATTTGATTTTCTCCAAAATGGGACTTTCCCTGCCAATTCTAATAGAAACCAGCGTCGGTTATTACGTAGACGAGCAAGTCGATTTGTAATAATTGGCAATACCTTGTATAGGAGATCTTTTGAAGGTATCCTATTAAGATGTTTGAACTTAGAAGAGTCCAAATCAGCCTTGAGTGAAGCCCACGATGGATCTTGTGGAGGACACTTCAGTGGTAGTGTCATTGCTAAAAAGCTCCTTAGGATAGGATACTTTTGGCCTACCATGGAAAAGGATGCACATGATTATGTGCGCCATTGCGACAAGTGCCAGAAACATGCTGACCTTGTCCATGCGCCTGCACAAGAGCTGCAGGCTATTTCCTCTCCTTGGCCCTTTTCAAAATGGGGCTTAGATATTATTGGCAAAATCAATCCTGTGTCATCTGATGGACACAAATTCATCATAACCGCCACTGAGTATTTCACGAAGTGGGTTGAAGCTATGCCTTTAGCTTCCTGCACTGGCACACAAATCTCTAAATTCATTTTTAATCAAATCATTTGTAGGTTCAAAATTCTTGCAAATCTCATCTCTGACAATGGAACTTGTTTCAAAAATAAAGATGTTAAAAAATTATGCCAAAAATACAAGATTCAACATCGCTGGTCCACTCCCTATTATCCTCAGGGTAATGGTCAAGCAGAAGCATCTAACAAAACCTTAATCAAAATCCTCAAAATATTGGTCAATAAACCTGGTCGTGACTGCACATTCAGTTATATCCAGCCTTGTGGGCCTATCGAACTAGTGTTCGAACCCCCACGGGAACTTCACCATTTGTTTTGGTTTATGGTGCTGAAGCAGTTTTTCCCTTTGAATTGGAAGTTCCTTCTTTGGCTCTGCTACTTCAAGATACCGAAGTAGGAGATGAATATCGTGCTGGCAGACTCAGTCAGCTGGAACTCCTAGATGAAAAATGCATCAATGCTTTGGAACATCTCCGTGCCTACCAAAACAAGCTTAAAAGATCATATGCTAAAAAAGTTCGTCATCGATCCTTTGAGATCGGCGACCTTGTTTTAAAAGAAAATCAAAAAAATACTAATGCAACTAAGGACCTTAAAGGTAAATTTGAGCCCAACTGGCTTGGACCATACATTATTACTCGCTAAATTTGAATCAGGAGCATACAAATTATCTACCTTAGATGGTAAAGAACTTAAAGAACCCATGAATATTTTGCATCTTAAACGTTACTATGTATAAATTTGGTCATTTCATCCATGTATATATTTGTTCAAAATCACTATCTTGTATTTCTTTCAAATTTATAAATTCAAAAACACCAAAAACATTCATAATCATCAAAATCTTCAAAACTATTTGTTACATTTATTTATGGCACTTGTTAAATTTTTTGTTCAAAAACAAAAATAAAACCAAAAAACAAAATAATGATAAAAATATAAAAACAACAATATGCTTGACTCTTTCGAAACCAAAACAATATAAAGAAGAAAGAGAGAGTCAATATTCTCAAAACTTCTCAAAAAGTATTTATATATATTTTCTTACAAATATTGCAGTTATATGTTTCAAATTATTTTTGATAAATTAGCATTTATTTGGAATCCCTCACTTGCACACTCAAAAAAAAACAAAAATAAATATCTTGATTTTATCTGGCATGATTACTAATCTCTCTTATATCAAAGTTCACAAAATTCAATTAAATAAAGTTTGAGCATAGAGAATTGATCTTGTTATTTACTTAAACCAAGCACATCTTTTCACAATAAAATGATTATATTTGTAATTTCCATGTTTTGCTACATAGTAGAAGTGATTTCTTGAGCGAAAAGTTTCCCCTGCTATCCTATCATGCACATGGTCTAGAATCTTTGAGAATTGGCAAAAGGACAAGCTCACCCCTACCCAGAATAAAAATCCCTTGCTCTACAACTAATCCGAGCAAGTATCCCTAGCATAGAACAAAAAAAGCAAAGTTCAAGAAAAAAGAGAAAAGAAAAATGTTATTTTATATCATTACAACAATATTTCAAGCATTATCTCAAAAATCAAGCAAAAAATACAAAAAGAAAAAGAAGCAAAGTTCAAAAGAAAAAAAAGAAAAGCAAAAGAAAGCAAAAGCAAGAAAGCAATAAAATCCCTTTCCCTACCCTTTGAAAAGAAAAGAAGGGTTGATGAGCTTGAATCCCTGGAATTCTCAATTATTCGAAAACTGTGAGGTAAGCCCCATAACAGGTGGTTTGTGCCCAACCTTTCTTGGCCTTGGGTAACTCCTAGCGTGGCGATATGTCTGTCACATTAGCGACCTTCTTTTGTACAGACCTATGTCTGCTTATGGATTAGCTAGCTCTTGATAATCCGACCTACATAGTAGTCTAGTATGGTTATATGCATCTACATCATGGTTAATGAACACTTATTTGGTTTCTTCAAATCACTTGTATCATAGTATCTTGCTCAAAACTGGTAAATGAACAATGCAATTGCACACACATTTATATTTGAGAGATTTTGTGTATCATTATGATAAATCAAGATTGGAAATGAATTCACATATGCACATGGGATTCCTTATAAATCTAACTTTTGTCTTCAAAATACTTTGAAATATTTTTTGCAAACTTGTTTGGAATAATTCATTTTCTTATTTCAAGTACGAGTTGTTTAGCATAAAGACAACTATATAATAGAAAAATCAAAATTTCTTTCAAAACTATACAATCAAAACATATATATCTAGTTGACTTCCGCGACGATGGTATAGTTCCAAAACCAAAAGTGGAATTTTATGCCTAGCGCAAGTCCTCATCTTCATATTTTCTGTTTATTAAAAATCAATCATGCAATAAAACTATCTCTTTTTTGGATTTTCGCGATGATGGTATAAGTCTATACCTACATATTCTATGCCTAGCGCAAACCATTGTAACAATTTTTATTCCCCATTTATTTAAAAATCATGAAAACCATATGACTTAAATCATTTTGTTACACAAATTATGCTTTTCAAAAGCAAGCACATTATCATTATTTCATGTCATTATGTCAACTTTCAATTTTGCAATGATGGTATAATTCCTAAGGAATTATCCAAAAAATTTATCACACTTAGGAATTTATGCCTAGCAAACATCATTTTAACATCATCTCATGCATACTATTTTTATGAAAATCTGAAAAACAAACCATCATCATCATCATCATTTGCACCATTGCACCAAAGTCTTAAGACAGTCTCTTAAGCATTCTTTTACTTTTAACAATATTTCTATACTGGGATTAGCTTGACGACCGAGTGAGCAGCGACTCCATGAAATGGTCTATACTAGCGACAATGTCCTTTGAAATTATTGTTAGAAGTCTCTTTTTTTATCTTTTATCACATTACATCACAAACAACCAATTTGTTACATCAGATTATTTCATTTAAAATATTACAGCATGACATCAAAATTATAAATTTTCAAAATGACATAATTTCATGAATCATCAAATCAATCAATCAAACATACAAGCATCATAAAAATATAAGCCACAAGTCATATGATCAAAAATACCTCATCTCATATATATATCACAAATATATGTACATCATATCAAAACCTGGATCGGTATGCCACAATATATATCTTGGCATACTCAATCCCCTCAATCAAATGTCCTCCGAGCAGTGTCTCGAGAGCCCCTCGAGCTCTCAGCCTCATCTCCTCCCCCGCCCTGCGGAGGATGAGGTGGCCCCATCGTAGTATGTGTGGTACTGCGAGTCCTAGTCGTCGATCGGGATGAGCTCCTCGATGACCCAGTCCTGATCGGATCTGCAATGGCAGCCGGTAGCTGTACCCTCTGGCCCTCTGGCACCATCTAGAAATAGATACCCTGGTAGAATGCGGTCTGAGCAACCGACCGCATCAGCTCCTGAGTGCTCGCCCCTCCGCCCCATGCTCTGAGGCGTGCAACCTCATCTCTGAGCTGTGTAGACTCAGCTCGATGGCATGCAGCCTCATCCTGTAGAGTCTGCACCTATGCCTGGAGACGGATATTCTCCGCCCAGAGAGTAGCCATCTCGCTACTCTCTCCTGTGTCAACACCCTTGCCCTTGTCGGGCGATGGTGGCCTCTCTCTCTGTGGAGAAGGGGGTCTCTCTGCCCTCCTCTCCCACTGTCGTGGCCTCTCCTATGCCTGTGGCCTCCTCAGCTCTCTCCCGCTGTGACCCTGGGCCACCTCCATAGCCGCCTGGCACCGCCTCCCTATCCGACGCACAACTGCATGTATCGGACCCTGAGCCCTCGTCATCCGAGGAGGGCGGATGCCTACGTACCAGGCATCGTAGCCATCGGCTACCCCTACGTCGTCCCCATCCACTGGCTGAATGGGGGCATCGTCCGAGTCCCGACTCCGGAAGCGCTTGCATGTCTGGAGCCCCGCTAACTATGGTGTTATCCCGGATAGTCCGAGAAAACTCATAATCCCTGAGAGATGGGATCCCCTACTGCAGACCGAACTATCACAAAACTCGGTCATAGCGATGGAGCTCCACCTCTCCCCTCTCCATCCATAGCCAGCAAACTCGCCTGACGCGAGCTAACTCCTGTCCATCCTCGGCCCACCCTGGGTGCCCCCTCCATGGCCTCCAGGTGATCTGGTCCGGGACTAGGTCATCTAGCAGTCTCCGGGACATCGAAAGGTCGATCCACCGCTGTGACCCTCTTCGAAGCCACCAGTAGAAAACTCGGGGCCTCTCCCCATCAATCCTTGTCAGAGGAAGCCCTACCGGCCTCCGCACTGCAATGTGCTCCCAGCACCAAACCTGTAGGAGCGATGTCATCACCAGACATCGGCCGCCCTTGTACATGACCCCATGCAGGATCCTGTACAGTCGGCATAGCACAAAGCTGCCCCAAGAGAACCTGTAGCCATGGTCTCGCATATCGCAGATCACATCTGCTAGCATCCATGGCACCCTGCACCCGCTCTGGTGGCACAGCAAAAGTCCACCAACCACTCCAGCTAGAACCCATGTGAGTCTAGATGCCCCAGGCATCTGACGTAGTGCCTCGATGTTAACTCCGCCCTTCTCCAGGGCGAAGCTCGGGTCACCACACAACCGTCCCATAGCATGGCCCTGATTGGCCGTAGGAGTGATCAACCGTCCTTGTATGGGGATTCTCAGAATCCTCCATACATCCTCCAAAGTGGGAGTCATCTCCCCTATAGGTAGCCAAAAATAGGAAGAACCCGGATACCATCTCTCTGCTAGGGTTGTCAGTAGCCCCATATCTGTAGACACTTGTGGCATTTCTGCCACATGCGATGAAGCCGGCCTGTGCCAGTTGATCCTCGCTCTGCCTGTGTAAGAGCGGCCAAATCATCTCTCAAACCTCCATATTTCCATTCCCTGCTCTTTAGCAATCCTCTCTGCAACATAAACAACAATAAAAAAAAAAAAAAACAATCATTAATAACAAACTCAAGTGATCAATAATGCAAGTTAAAAACAAGTTCAATTTAATCCATTGATGATATCGTCCACTATTGGACGATATCGTCCCAAATTTGAGCATAATCGTCTCCGATTTCGCAAGCCGAAATCGTCCTTAATTTGACGAAATCGTCCCCCTTTCGTCGATTTCGCCCTTGGACGAAATCGACGAAATTGAGACGATTTCGTCGAAATCGGGACGATTTCGTCCCAACGACGTCGACGGCCCAAAAATGGCCGCGATGCTCAAAATTTAATCAAAATTCATCTAAAAAGCATGTAAAATCAAATTAAAGCACTCTAAACTAAGTTTAGACTCTTACCCGTAGCCCACGCCGGACCTCTGTTGATCTGTGCATCGTCTCCACCATTTTTGCTTCCAGAGCTCTAAAACTAGTAAAGTGAACAATAAAAATGAATTAGGGTTTTACCCTATTTTTCTTAATTTTATTCAAAAATAATTCAAAAATAATTTTTTTTTCGCGTTTTTACCTCAAACGTTCGATTTGGGTAAAAACACGGAGGGGGCACCATAGTAAGTCGTCGTACGATTCGACCAAGAATCGTCGCCTAAAAATGGGAATAATTTTTGCTTTCTCGTAGATCGAGAAGAACTCATCTTTAACGCATTTTCTTCAGAAAATTCGCTAAAGAGGGGGCAAAATGTAGCACCCTAAAATTGGCGCAGATGAAATTGTAATAATTACATTCATCCTAGTAAATAATTTAAATTCAAATTTTAACCTCCCAAACCGCCCGTTAACCGTCGGGTAATCCGTTTCCCCCTTTTTCGTGCCATTTTTAGAGGTTGTTTTGACCGTTTGACGATATCGTCGCCGATCAGACGATATCGCCCCAGATCTGACGATTTCGTCTGGGCTAGGACGTCCGGACGATCTTGTCGCAAAACTGATTTTGCACAATTAGCTTCTGTTCCAACGGGCCTCTAATCCGGGTAGAAGCGTGTCTGCGCCGTTAGAGACCCTTCCCCGTTGGAGATCTCCCAAATAGGGATGATCTCCAACCTCCTAACCTCCCTCCTAAGCCTATTTAATCCTAAGCCCTCCCCTTAGCACCCCCTGGCTGAAATTCCCTGTAACCCGACTGCATACATGTTAAAACATCCTAAGTTTTCATTTGCATTAGTTCTATATCAATTTTGTTGTAGGTACATTACTATTTTTCAGCCGGAGCAAGCTTACATCGTCGTCGATGAACCTGTTCAGATCGGAGGCGAACCTGTCGAATCAGAGATGATTTCGTACCAATGCGAGATGATTTCGACTGCAGTCAACATTGAGGCAATCAATGCCTAAAGTTTGCATTTCTCTACCCTTTTTCTGCTATTTTATTCTGCAATTAGCTTAGTTTATTCAATATTTTATACTATTTTGCATTTTGGAGTTCACCCATCTAGATCAAATGCATGATTAAATCATAATTATTATTTAATTAGCATAATTCATTCCTATTTCTATGTTTAAGTTTCAGTTTGATAGTGCTACTGTCATTTTATACTATTTCCCTCTGTTATCATTGTTGTATCTTCTATATTTTGCACCTATTTCTCTGTTTGCAGGTCTCTGATGAATTCGTCTGATGAATTCATCAGATCTCAGATGATCTTGTCTGATCTCAGATGATCCTGTCAAATCAGAGGCGATCCTGACTGCTTCAAGAATCAGAATCATCATCAGACATCCGGATCAGGTATTCCTCGTTTATATTCTGTAATTTCTCTATTTTCTGTCTTTAAATCTATTTTCTGTACTCATTGAATTTGCATCTTCATATAGAATAGCTTAGACGCATTTTGGCCAAACCTAGGATATGAATGCTTAAGGTTAAAAATGAACACATAAAACACATTCCCAACCTAGGCGTGGAAACTGCCATTGAATGTTTCCTGGTGAACCCACCATCCGTCGAAAAATCACCAATAATACACCTCCCTTGAGAGGCGGGACCTTCGCAAGTCCTCTCAGTCCGAGGTACCGCGACATCCTTTTCACATCCCCCTTCCGGGCACGGATCCTATAGCCTGAAGGTAAGGGTGTGAAAAATTTGGAGCGATACAAGATGGCCGAATTGGTTTACTTTATTTTGATTTTCATACAGAAGTAATGTGTTTTTGATTCGATTTTGAAATTATTTCTTAAATCTCATTAACGACTAAACCACAACATTTTTTGTGTTGCAGGTTTTCTTGGAGGTACCAGGGTTTCGTCAGGCAAGCTGGACCCACCGCGTCGGATCGCAACTAGGTCCAGAACAACTGGGGAAACCATATTCCATGACCTTACACTCACTTGTACTCCAAAAAATAAAACCAAGCAAGCTGTGAACCTACCAGATAGCCTTGTCACAAAAGATCTTTCTGTTTCAGGAACACCGAGCGGACCTACACCGGTGGTATCAATTGCCACTAGCGTACCTATCATCAGTACCATTTCCACCACTCTTGTAGGGTTGTCCTCATCAATTCTGAGTCAAATGGCCCAACCTACAACAACTCCTTGGTATGGAGCTAATAATATTCCTTTGAATATTGTAGGGGATATCCATGAAATCCCTAAGAACATAGAAATATTCTTGCCCAAATATAAACCAGATGGCCCAAGGACCGCAGAGGAGCATATCCAGGCCTATAGGGATGTTCTGATAAGATTGCAAGTTCAACATGAAGATGTGGCTTGCAGACTTTTTCCCATGAGCCTAGACCCAGTGGCCTATGAATGGTATATTTGCCTACCTATTGGCTCGATCACTTCATGGACACAAATGGAGAATGCCTTTGTCAATCAGTTTAGGTCACCTTTGGATCCCGCAACCATCTACAATCAATTTATTACATGCAAAAGGGGCCAGGGTGAACCAATCAGAACCTTTAATCGGAGATTCCAAAAATGTTATAATAGAGCAGTTCGACATTTTGCCATAGACCCCGTAGTAGCTTTACAAATCTATTTTGGGGCATTGGATCCGATGACAGCGATGTTTTCCAAGAGAAATCCTCAAGTCACCACGCTCGCCTTAGCTTACAATGAAGCTATGACCATCGAGCAACAAATGACACCACAGGGCTATGGGTTTCCCCAGATGCCTATGATGGGACAATATGCTCCATATGGTCAAGCTCCCATGGTAAATCAGATCATGGCACCACAAATGCCAAACATGAATTCTTTCCCATATCAACAACCATATCCACCAACACCTGCCTATGCACCCATTCCGATCCAACCGATCACATCCATTCCACCCGTTCCCGCATTTTTGCAAAATAGTCAATCGACTATGCAAGGAACCAGCCAGGTTAATTCTCAGGCTATAGTTCCTTTCCCAAATCCAACTCCGATCCAAAGTGTAAATCCATATATGAATCAAATTCCTCAAAATCCGACTCAAATGTTAAATCAAGATCCCACGAATTATGCAAACCCAACGGGAACTAACAATAATGTAGCTCCACCGAAAGAGATTTATTCGGATGTTGAAGAGCTCAAGAAGATAGTTCATAAACTGAGTAATGACATGGTTCAAAAATAGAAGTATGAGTCCCATGCCCCTCACTCAAATCAAAATTTTAACAATAGAGGGAGACATTGGAACACAAAGCCAAACAATGGAGGAGTACCTGCCCCTATTGCCAATCAACTAGATACTTCTACAGGACCCAGTCAATCCAGTTCCCTTTTGAATCTTTCTGATTTTGCATGGGAAAAGGGGTGCAGATTGCACAATACAAAGGAGCACAATGAGAGGAATTGTCCTGAAATCGCAAGATACACTCATTGTCTCCAAGCCCAAGTAGATGACCTGGAACTTGTGCCAAATGATGGTCCACCCCAACATCAAGATGACAACATTATGGTGGTGGAAACTTTATACCATCAAGAAGGTGAGAGTGAGGAAGAGGAAGATGAAATTTTGGAACAGGAGGTGCAAGCTTTTCGAGAGTTTAGAAAGGGGAATCATGGATATCATTTGAGAAGTAAATTCAAAGCCCCTAAAACATCATCAACTCCACCCAACAACTCTATCCTTCCTCCGGATACTAAGGCGGATAATAATCCTCCTCCTCCACTTAGAAGAGAAACGTCTAATGACACGCAAAAGATAGTTAAACTTGAGAGGTCAACATATGACATAGTGGAGGATTTAAGGAAATCTAAGTCAAGCCTTTCATTTTTAGAGGCGGCCAGGTTGCCTGGCCAAAAAGAAGCATTGATAAAGGCTCTGGACTCACCTAATCAAGTATGGAAGGGAAAGGAAGTTGAGTCTCATTTGATTTTACGAAAGGAGAGACGGGATGTCCCGCCATTCTTATTGACTCTGAGAATTGCTGGTAAGAATTTGCATAATTTTTTGGTGGACACGGGTGCCACGAGCAATCTCATGCCTTCAGAGATATGTCAAATGCTAGGCCTACAGCCTGTTTCATCCAAATGCAAGGTTTTGCAATTGGACCGATCTGAGGTAAATGTGGTAGGGACCCTATATGATGTCAAAATTCAACTAAATTCTGAACCCAGGGTCCAACAAGTGGTCGACATTCTGGTTGTTAATATCCCAAGTAGATATGGAATGCTACTTGCAAGGGATTGGATGAAAACTTTGAACGACTATTTTTCAACCGATTGCTCACATATGTGGCTACCCCGGAAAGGAATCGCGAATCAAATCAGAGTAGAAAATGAACCGAGGCTTAAGGAAATCATAACAAAATTTAATAAGCCAAATGAAGTTCAGTTTTCTAAACCAGAGTTGGGGGTTTATGCATTTGATGTTGAAGAAGCTACCGAAGAGCCTAAAAGGGAAACATTTCATGGTAGCTCTCTTGAGGGAAATAATTTCATATGGTTGCTTAGGTTTGATGGATCCAAATCCAAACAGGGAGCAGGAGCCGGAGTCGAGCTCACTTGCCCGGGAAGTAAACCATTATTGGCTGCTTATAGACTGCAATTTCCTTGCACGAACAACATGGCAGAATATGAAGCACTGATTTTTGGTTTACAATTGGCGTTGAGCAAAAAGGTTAAATGCTTGAAAGTATTGGGAGATTCTGAACTGGTAGTCAAACAGATTAAAGGACAATATACATGCCACGATAAGAGACCGAGCCTTTATAGAACTAGGGTAATGGACCTCATTGAGGAATTCGACGCTTTCAATATAGCCCTTATTTCTAGAAAAGGAAATCGCATAGCAGATTCTCTTGCAATCGCTCGCAGGCATGTTAAATCCAGTTGATATAAAAAGGTGTAAAAAGTTCTCCATCGAATTAGTTCCTTGTCCATCGATACCGATAATGTCAAGAATTTCCAAGTTTTTGAAAATGACAGACACATATTCAAATTTGTCACGAACTCAGGTATTTTTGAAAACCAGGTGATTGATGAGGAGCAAAGATGGCAAGAAGAAGCAGAAAACGAAAGTGAAACTACATGTCAATCCAACAAAATACCTAAAGACATAGTTTCATTGGAGAAAATGTTCGATATGGGATACAAGGCCGAGAAAAGAAAAAAAGGTTCCACTCCTCAAAGATGCATGTGATCTAATTAATCTAGGGAGTGCAGACAATCCACGGGAAGTGTACATCGCAAAGGCATGTACAATCGAAGAAAGAGAAAATATAATACATGCACTAAAACACTACGTGGATTGCATTGCTTGGAATTATAACGAATTGAAAACATACAACCAAAACGTCATTACACATACCATCCCTCTAAAGCCGGACTCCAAGCCTTTCAGACAAAGACAACGAGTTGTTAACCCGCTATTGGAGCCCTTAATAGAAAAGGAGGTCAAGAGATTATTGGAAGCAAAGATTATTTTTCCTGTTAGGCACTCAACCGAGGTTGCTAACCTCGTTCCGAGTAAGAAAGAAGAGCGGAGAGATTAGGCTATGTATAGATTTTTGAAATCTTAACAAGGCCTCTCAAAAGGATAACTATCCATTGCCATCCATTGATGAAATTTTACAAACAGTGAATGGATCTGAAATGATGTCTTTTCTTGATGGATATTCTGGATATAACCAAATTCTTATTCATCCCAATGACAGGATGAAAACAGCCTTCACAACCAAATGGGGGACATTTGCCTACAGAAGAATGTCGTTTGGATCTGTTAAATGCTTGGTGCAACATTTCAACGTGCCATGGACTATGCATTCAAAGGGCTTATAGGCAAGTGTATCATTGTGTATGTGGATGATATTCCAGTATTTTCAAAGAAAAGAGAAGACCATGTCAAGGATTTGAAAAAGGTTCTTCAAAGATGCAGAGAGCATGGAATTTCTTTAAATCCCAAAAAATGCATCTTTGGAGTAACAGAAGGAAGACTACTTGGTCACATCATTTCAAAAGAAGGTATATCCATTGACCCAGAAAGGATAGAAGCTATCCAAAACTTGCCTCTCCCGGGTAGTAAAAAGGAGTTGAGATCTTTCTTCGGGCAAATTAATTTTGTGAGGAAGTTTATTTCAAGCTTCACTTGAGATAGCCAAACCGTTGAACAAGATGCTCAAGAAGGATGTAGATGTCAGATGGAACGAGGAAAGTAGGGTGGCCTTTCAAAACATTAAGGATGCCATTTCCAGAGCCCTTGCCCTCATAAGTCCAAACTATGCTAAACCTTTCTATATTTATGCTTTCGCATCGAAACACTCTTTTGCGAGTGTCTTGACCCAGAAAGGTGAGGATAGCGTAGAAAATCCCATAGCATTTTTAAGTGCTCCTTTAAAAGATGCTCAATTGAGGTATTCTATCCTCGATAAGCAGATGTACGCACTCTTTAAAATGGTAAAAAAATTCTGACATTACATTGTGCACAGCAGAGTTTTTGCCATTGTGCCTGACCTTGCTATCAAAACTATGTTTTTACAGAACGAGCTAGGTGAGAAAAGAGGTAAATGGATTTCTACTATCCAAGAATTTGATCTTGAAATCCAACCCATGAAACTAGTTCGAGGACAGGGACTTGTGAAGACGATTGCTTAGAATAATCCGCAAACATGCCAATATTCAAATGCAGAATACATTTCTAAAGATGACTGGTATGTTGACATTGTACATTTTCTATTAAATGGTAAGTGCCCATCCAATTTGAATTCCACTCAAAGAAGGGCTTTAAGACTTAAATCTATTAATTATCTGATTAGATCTGGTGTTCTTTACAGGAAAAACCATGAGGGGATTTACTTGAGATGCCTGAATAAAGAAGAAGCTGCCAAGGTTCTACAAGAATTTCATGGGAAATATGGAACTGGCCATGGTGCGGCAAATGCTACAGCGCATCAAATCCTGAGAGCAGGATACTATTGGCCTCACATTTTTAAAGATGCACATGCTCATGTACGATCTTGCCACATTTGTCAAGTAGCTGCCAAGAGAGAAAGAAACGCAGCCATGCCATTACAACCTGTAGTTGAGATGAGACCATTCGCACAATGGGGATTAGATTTCATTGGGGTTATTAACCCAAATTCTTTAGATTCCCATAAATTCATACTAACAGCTACAGATTATTGTACAAGGTGGACAAAAGCAGTTCCTACAAAACATGCCACTACAGACGTTGTAATAAAATTCCTTGAGGATCACATCATAACAAGATTCGGAATGCCCGATTCTATCGTTAGTGATAATGGTAAAGCTTTTGTTTCCACGCAATTTGCAGATTGGGCATACGACAATAAAGTGAGTTTAAAATTTGCATCTAATTATTACCCTCAAGGAAATGGTTTGGCCGAATCCTCAAACAAAAATTTGTTGAATATCATTAAGAAATTACTGGAAAGGAACCCTCGAGATTGGCACAGCCAGTTAAAGTTTGCTCTTTGGGCAGATAGGACCAGAATAAAAGACTCGATAGGAAACACACCCTATCATTTGGTCTATGGACAAGACCCAATCTTTCCTGCAAACTTGAAGTTGCAAACCCTACATTTCATGCAAGAATACTTGGGAACAGATAACCACACTGAAGCCAGATTAAGTCATTTACTGCACCTCGATGAAAAAAGGGAGGAAGCCATGATTCACATGAGTAAACACCAAGAGGTTGTTAAAATATGGTTTGACAGAAGAGCTAAAATTAAGTCCTTCAGAATTTCAGATTTGGTCTTACTGTGGGATAAAAGACATGAAGAAAAGGGGAATCATCAAAAATTTGATTGTCTTTGGTTAGGCCCTTATCAGATTTCAGAAATTCTAGGGAAAAATACCTTCAGGTTAAGAACTTTAGAAGGGAAGGATCTGACGTTACCAGTTAATGGGCATGTTTTAAAGCACTATTTTAGCCCTTAAGTCGTAGGAGATTGATATTATATTTTTTGGTTTTGGTATGGATTTTCAAATTTTGTTTTGTTTGTTTTAAGATTACTAGTTTAGTTAGGATTTAAGTTGAGTGTCTGATTTCATTTGACATGTTTGGTTTGTTTATAAAAAAAAAAATGATGAAAAAATTGTTTTTGAGATGTTAACTTATGTCTTAGACTTGGAGTATATGAAACATCGGAATTGTATTGCAGAAAGCTCCACGAATATTGCAAACACATTAAAGAATATCGTTTGGAACTTGTGATGCATGAAGTTGTCAGTTTTTCACATTATGGTAAAGTAGGTGATATATACTCCATCCGCATTTCAAAAGAAGCAATGCATTCATATCTCATGTTACATTCCACACTGCATATATATTTCATCTCAGTTGCATCTTCATGTCATGTACAATCATTGAAAAGGTGTCGAATCCTCTTAGGGTTATTACATAACATATATTAAAAGGATCCTAAGGTTGGGAACTGATGCCCGAACTATCTTGAACCAAGCACATTCTACGCATATTAAAGAGAATCTTGAGCAAAATGGTCAAAACCATACTTGGAAGAAAAGGTGAGGCGAAAGGAATATTTCGTGTCTGTCCTATCATGCAACATAATCCTTAAAACAATGGTTTTTACCACTCCCATAATGCTTAAAGCCTAAAATCAGAGTAGTAAGGATAGGGTTAAATCCTCATCTCACTTAGGTTGAGGATCCAATTCCCCAAAGCTCTGATTTGACCTTCATGGAGTAGTAAGGATAGGGTCTAATTCTCATCTCGCTTAGGTTGAGAATCCGATTCCCCAAAGCTCTGATTTGACCTTCATGGAGTAGTAAGGATAGGGTCTAAATTCTCATCTCGCTTAGGTTGAGAATCTGATTCCCCAAAGCTTCTATTTTGCTCATTCAAGAATCTGAAATTCCAAAGTAAATATTTTTCATTTCTTTATTAATTTTGGATTGGAAGGATCGTACTACATGTCCCTTGCAAGGATGGGTAGTCATCCCCAAGGTCCAAGAAATCAAAAGTAGAGCCAAATCATGGATTATGAGGTTAATCTCCATCGGGGCTATAGACGCCTGGCTGGCAGTGGAGTATGCTCATGCGTGGCAACATGTCTTGTCTAAAAACAAGACCACTGACTGCTCAAACGGATAGGCTAGCTTGACAGTTTCATCCATAACAGGTTAAATCATTTTGTTCAAGATGAGGTAATGAACTCCAGATCAGAGTAGTAAGGATAGGGTTAAATTCCCATCTCGCTTAGGTTGGGAATCCTATTCCCCAAAGTTCTGATTTCACTTACACTTGCACATGGGTTCAAGATGGTAGTGACACATAACCAACTTTGGGATCTAATAAATTAATTCAGTATACATATATTTATTTGGTCCTAAGAGGGTTTGACAGTTTTGATATGTTTGTTCATGATACTAGAAGGTTTGAGCCTTTGCAAAGCAGGTTGTTATATCTCTAGCATCTTCATCATACATCAAATCCTGCACAAATCATTCATAGCCTTGCATACAAATCATAAGTGAAACTGACAATGGAATGTTGATCAATTTCAAATGATAGGGAATGAAGCACATTGCACACACCAAGCTGATACTTAATGATTCTAATGTTTCATGTATTTCTGATTTATCGGCATTTGTTTATGTTTTATGTGCTAACGCCTGTATTCAAGTTTGTATTTTTTAGGTTAGGTTCTCACCAAAATGCTCAAGAGCATTTCCCAATAAAGTCACCATTTGTTGTGGCTGCTCCACAACACACCCCAAAATTGGGGACCCACCTTTTTTGCATACTTTCCAAGAAGATTGCAGTGGCCCATAGGCTAAAGGATCAAGGAAAAAAGCAAAATATCAAAAAGAGAAGTGTCGCGATATCGTGACATGTTGCTCGTCGGCTAGAAATGAAAAGTTGTCACGATATCGCGACATGTTGCTCCATCGCGGCTAGAAATGAAAAGTTGTCACGATATCGTGACATGTTGCTTTGGCTCGAAAAGGAAGTAGTGAAGAAAAGTGTCATGATTTCGACATGTCACTTTCGGCCAAGAGTAACAAAATGCAGTAGGATGAGAAAATGTCACGATTTCGTGACGTGTTGTGAAATCGGTCAAAGCGGTCAAACAAAATAAGATGCCAATGTCATGATATCGTGACATGTCTCATTTTCATGATGCAAGACAAAGAATTAAGTTGAAGACTCAAAGTTGTCACGATATCGCGACATGTGTTTTCATGATGTTTGATGGGTAAAATAGCCAAGTATAGAAATTGTCGATTTCGACATGTCATGTTTTACGACTTGTCATGAAATCGGGTTGAGAAGAAGTGTTCGAGAATGTGCGTGATATCGCGACATGTCATGAAATCATGGTCAAAGCAGTCAGAACAGGGCAAGGAGAAAAAACGTCGCGATATCGCGACATGTCAGGTTTTCGTGGCATAAAAGTGAGGAAGGAATAAATGAAAGAAATTGTCATGAAATCACGACAGGTTGCATTTTCGCGATCTATCGACGGCAACAGAGGTGAAGATAGAAAGTGTCACGAAATCGTGACATGTCTCATTTTCACGATTCACGATGACTTACAAGCTAAGCAAGGGAAATATGTCGCGATATCGTGACATGTCAGTTTTCACGATCTAGAGCAACCAAAGTGGATATAGAAGAAAATTTGTTTAAGTGAGATGGTATGGAAGGAAAAAGTGTCACGATTTCGTGATAAATAGATAGTATGAATAAGAAAGGTGTCACGATATCGTGACATGTCGTGTTTTTATAAGAAAAGAAAAGGTGTCACGATTTGTGATGGTTGCATGGGAAATAGAAAAAGTGATGTTTTGATTTGTGAAAAAAAAAGTGTTGAATTTGCATTGCCCGAAAGAGAAAAACATCACGATTTCATGACAAGTTGCATCTGCATGAAGGAAAAGTGAGAAAAACTTGATTTGATAGGTTGATGGCAAAGAGAAAAAGTCATGATTTGAGTGATGAAAAAAGAAAAGTGGATTTTGCGATAGGTTGCATTTGCTCGGCTCGGAATAGAAAAATGTCGTGATATCGTGACATGTCTCATTTTCGCGGTGCATGAAGGTGGACAAGGCTATTGACAGAAAAATGTTGTATATCGTGACATGTCTCATTTTTGTGATGCATGATGATGAACAAGGTGATAGAAAAATGTCGCGATATCGCGACATGTCTCATTTTCGCGATACAGGTAGAGGAGCAAAGCTGCATACATAAAAACGTCGCGATATCGCGACATGCTATTTTTTGTCACGATTTACATGGGGGCCATTATGGAACATGCAAGGAAGCACTGAACACGTGGCATAAAGGTGTAAGGGTTACGGAATCGATTACGATTAGCAAAGAAGATCAAACGTTTCGACGCTCAAACAAAAGCCAAAAATAATGAAGAGTCGGGGAAGATGAAACGAAAAGATCTGGGAAATGAAACGAAGGGTCACAGAGCGAAACAGAGAACCGCACCAAAAAGTTTAAAAGCAGAAGCACAGGATAGGTACAGGGGTCGAAAACCGCTACGGGCAGAGTTGCAGAGCTGAAGGTGATAGGCCATTCTGGGCCTGCTTTTGGAGCGTTTTCCTCCACTTTGTCTGGTTTTGTTAAAACCGGAAACATTCTGTTCTTGTAAACCGATACATTATCTTTAATACAGAAATTACGAGAGAGTTGCATCTCATTGACAAGAAAGAAGGAGTTATTTTCTGCATGCTAGATTTAATGTTCATTTTTCCCCCTTTCAGATTTTTAGGCTTATAGGTGAAGTTTAATGCAAGTTTTCTTGGTTGCTTCATGCGAATGTCTAAATCTGAAAATCATAGTTAAAACCCTAGAAACCAGCACTTAGCTTATCTGGATTGTGCATGTTTGCAGGTTCAATAGGTTAGGTTGTATGCAGAAAACCTCATATCTTCGGTTTTGTCGAATAGGATTGCCGCATTCTGAATGTATTTTAGTTCCATTCTCTTTGCATTTTATTTTCACTTCTTTATTTTTTTGCATTTCTATTTTAATTACAGTCATTCAAATAAACAATTGAAAATCTACCAAAGTCTGAAAACAAAATAGTTTTATCATTAATATTGATTCACATCGAATTCATTCGGATCAAACGAACAATCATTGAAGTGTCAAATAAAATAAACCAGATTGTGCCCCTTGTTTACAATTACTTGCAATCACTAAGGTATTCCAAGCATTCAAATTGAACAATATTATTTGTGCAAAATGCTAACATAGCGGAGACCTTGGAGAAGTTACTTGTTTAATTTCTTTGCAAGAGGGGATTTGGAACCCAAATCCTATTGGAGAGTGTGTTTTCACAATCGGGTGAAAATACCACTCAACAATGCTTTTGCTTGGCCATTACCCTGAGGATAATAGGGAGTGGACCAACGATGTTGAATTTTATATTTTTGACATAATTATTTTTTAAACAAGTTCCATTATCTAAGATGAGATTTGCAAGAATTCCGAACCTACAAATAATTTGATTAAAAATAAAATTGGAAACTTGGGTTCTAGTGCAAGAAGCTAAGGGCATAGCTTCAACCCACTTCGTGAAATACTTGATGGTGGTTATGATAAATTTGTGTCCATCAGATGACATAGGGTTGATTTTTCCAATGATGTCTAAGCCCCATTTTGAAAAGGGCCAAGGAGATGAAATAGCTTGCAGTTCTTGTGCAGGTGCATGGACAAGGTCAACATGTTTCTGGTACTTGTCGTAATGGAAAACATAATCATGTGCATCATTCTCCATGGTAGGCCAAAAATATCCTATCCTAAGGAGCTTCTTAGCAATGGTGCTACCACTAAAATGTCCCCCACAAGATCCATCATGGGCTTCACTCAAAGCTGATCTAGATTCTTCTAGATTCAAACATCTTAGTAGGATGCCTTCAAAATATCTCCTTTACAACATATGGCCAATAATCACGAAGCGACTTGCTCGTCTACGTAATAACCGACATTGGTTGCTATTACAACTTTCAGGGAAGGTCCCATTTTGGAGAAAATTAAGTATATCAGTGTACCAAGGTTTAGGAGTAGTTTGGTTGATTAGAAACACATCCAAAAGTTCTAAGCATGATTTATTTGAAGTGGGTTCCTGGAGTTGAGAAATAATGATGGTAGCATATTCGTCATCTAACTCCAAGGGTAAAAGAGATGTAGCTGCAGCCATGGCATCAGCCGCACGATTGCTAGTTCAAGGAATAGCTTCCAAGGTAACTTGATCAAATAGGGCTAATAATTGTAAGACATGCTTTATATGGACGTAATTTATCATCTCTGGTCTGATAAACATCATTGATTTGATTTATGACAAGTTGAGAATCATCAAAAACCAATAGATTTTTAATTTTCAGTGCCAAGGTAGCTCGTAATCCAAGGATTAAAGCCTCATATTTAGCAGTGTTATTAGTACAAGCAAATATTAATTTAAAGGATAGAGATATAAGATGTTTCTGTGGAGATATTAAAATAATACCTACACCAGCCCCACTCATGCATCGGGTTTCATCAAAGTATAGGGACCATTGCTCTAGATGGTCTGCCTCAAGTTTAAGGTATTCATCAGGAAACTCAATGATGAGGGGATGAGTAGACTCTAAGGGTGCATCAACTAATTGATCTGTTATGATTTGACCTTTAAGAGACTTTTGTCCTATAAACATGAGTTCAAACTCACTTAGCGCAAGAACCCACTTTGCTGTGCGACCAAATAAATAAGGTCAACTCATGAGATACCGCAAAGGATCGAATTTAGCAATGACATACATTTTATGACTGAGCATATAATGGCATAATTTTTGTGTAGAAAATATGACTGCTAGACATGGTTTCTCTAATGCTGGGTAGTGAGTTTCATAACTGATTAAGGTTCGACTAATGTAATAATTAGCACGTTCTCTTTTCTCATCGTCAAGTTGAGCTAACATAGCTCCTAAGGCAAAATCTAAAGAAAAAATATACAAGATAAATGGGTGATCAGATCTAGGTGGTGAAAGCACAGGTGGGTTAAAGAGATATTTTTTAAGGAGTTCAAATGCTTCCTAACATTTGTCGTCCCAATGAAAAGAGACTTATTTCTTAAGAAGCTTAAGAAAGGGTCCTGTTTTGTCTGCCAAATTATCTTTGAAGCGACGAATAACTTGAAGCTTACCTTGTAGACTTCATAATTCAAATATAGTTGTGGGTGCGGGCATATCAGTGATAGCCACAATCTTGAGAGGGTCAATTTCAATGCCATGTAAAGAAACTATAACCCCCAATAATTTACTAAAATTAACTCCGAATATACATTTGGTTGGATTCAATCGGATGAGATATTCCCTTAACCGATCAAATACTTTTCTCAAGTCATATAAATTATCATCTTCTTTGATGGAACGAGCTATAATATCATCTACATAATCATGTAGAATATCATGCATCATATCGTGAAATATATAAGTCATGGCTCGTTGATATGTTGCACCTACATTCTTTAAACCGAATGGCATCACTTTCAAAAGGTTCCCCAAGTGGTAATAAAGGTTGTTTTAGCCTGATCTTCAGGGGCTATCCTGATCTTATTATAACCAGAAAATCCATCCATTAAGGATATCATTCCACTCCTAGCAGTAAAATCAATGATTTGATCCATGTTGGGAAGAGGAAAATCATCTTTAGGGCAAGTAGCATTAATATCTCTAAATTTTGTGCAAACCCTAACTTTGGTAGATTCTTTCTTAGTTACTGGAACTACATTCGAGATCGATTCAGAATAATCAATGGCTTGTATAAAAATAACCTTCAGGAATTTTTCTAGTTCCCCTTTGACTAGTAAGTCCACTTTAGGATAGATTTTTCTAAGTTTATTTTTAACAGGTTTAGCATCCATATGGACTACTAGGTGATGCATGACTATGGAAGGGTCTAATCCTGGCATATACTCATATGTCCAAGCAAAAAAATCTTCGTAGTATTTAAGAAATGCCATGTATTTATCTTGTTTTTCTTGACTTAATTATGATCCGATGTTGATTATGTGAGGATTATTTTCGATTCCAATGTTAATTTTTATGACATTTTCTACTTCCATGTGTAGGTCTCTCTCAAAATTAGGTGGGGTGGGTGAAATGCCCAATTCTTGTAATTCTTCCAAGGTTAGCTTAGATAATTCATCTTGAGGAGTCGTGGACTCAAGCTGGGCTATACTAGGTATAGATCCATCAAAATAAAATCCGTTATGTAACAATTCCTCAAAGGAGACATCATGGAAGATATCTCCCTCCAACTCATCGTTGGATTTAGTGATCATCTGAGGGTAAGCTATGGATAGCACATTACATGTAAATGACTCATTCATTAAATGGAAGGCATCATGTTTATCCAAATAATATTGGTAAGATATGAGATGGTCATCATCCTCAAATGGGAAGGGCTGACCTTTATTAGGAAATAGGCCCACACCACATCGGGTAGGCCATGGTTCTACCTCAAAATGTTCTTTCATACCATTTTGGAAAGGTACCAAACCTTTCCATTTATATCCCAATTTAAGCATTATAGGCTTAGCTTTAATATACTCATTAGTAAAATAACATTGAGCATATCCATCATAATGAGTCTTGAGATTTCTAGGTATTCTTCCCCAGTCATATCCCTTATAAATAAAAGCACATCTCCCGACTTGGTAAATACTTCCCATAGGCTGTGGGAGGCCCAAGGTACAAGGAGAGGGTGGCAATTTATTTAAAATAAAGGAATCTTGCATAGCAGCATTTGTTTTTTCTGATATAAGAATTTTAGATAAATCGGGCAAGAGCTCATCAGTAAGAGCGTAAGAGGTAGAAGGAACATTTCCTACATCATCGGATGCAAAAAATATTCATATGGTAGGCATAGATGTTGTAGATATTTCGATGGACGAGTCTATAGGTATGGAAGTTATAGGAGTAAAACAAGAAGCGTTGGTTGTGGGTTTAGGATCTTTTTGAGGTCCTAATGTGGTTTGTTCGGAAAATGGTTGAACTATATGTAGAGGTGTAGTTGATGGAGAAAAAGGAGATGATGTTATGGATGTGTGTTTCACACATTTAAATAGATGATTAGAATTAGGATGTGTGGATGACAGAGCAGGGCAAAATTGAACTCCAACAAGTTCTGCCAACGCACACATATCAAAGGGTCTAGGATCACCACGAATGGTAACCAATTGATTCTTAAATTTGAATTTAACATACTGATGTAAAGTTGAGGGAATAGCTTGCATCGCGTTGATCCAAGGGTGACCCAAGAGTATATTGTACGATGTAGGGCAATGTACAATAAACACGGTCGTGTCTAAGGTTCTTGGAATAACTTGCAATGGGATAGTAATAACTTCACATGTTTCTTGTGTTTCGTCATTGAAGGATTTTATGATCATATAAGTTATTTTTATTTCATCACTTCTAAACCCAAATATTTGGTAGAAGTCAAAAGTGCAAATGTTTAAAGATGAACCATTATCAATCAAGATCCATTTAACTTCTACATCTCCAATTAGGGCAGTAATATATAAGGGGTTATCATTATGTAAACTATGTTGCGGTATATCTCTATCCCGAAAGTCAATAAAATCAACTTCTCGAGTTATGATAGTATTGGCCATGGCTTCAGCTTGAATATTTTGTGGTACCATCATTTGGCTTAATGGGAGCATTAATTCATCCCTATGTGTAGGAGAAGATTTTAAAAGGTCCAAAAGGGAAATTCTAGCTGTAGTATTTGATAATTGTTCATTAATATTATAAGGAGGTTTAGGTTGAACATTAGGTGCATGATTCCATTTATTAGGAAATTTCAAAACAAATGGAGCTGGTCCATTGTTCTGAGTTTGATCTTGTTGAGAATTTTGAGCCTATTGTTGAGTAATAGCTCCGATGGTACCTATAATATTATTTTGTGGATGATGAATGAGTCTTGGTCTAGCATTTATGGCTTGTTCATTAGAAATCAATTGGTGAGTGACTCTTCTTGGAAATGGTTCTTCCAGAACCATAGAATTTGTGATAGGTTGAATAGAATCTGATTCATCTTCAGAACTATTCAATTTATTTGATGTGATTTCCATGTCACTTTTAGTCTTGTATTCTATATCACTAAGATCAGGTGTCTGAATATTATATAGAGGCCTGGTCATAACCATGGATAAAGTTGTGTTAAAGACAAGATCATGAGCAAGGAAATGTCCACTAATATTCCCTATATATAGGTAGGAGGGGGAACATTATGATGCTCAATTTTATTAGCCACCTCTTTACCATGCTTTGGTAAAGGATGTTGAAATAATGATTGATTGGCATTCTGATTCTAATTTTGGGAAATGTTCTTTTGAGAATTATTAGGAGGATTTTGTTTAGGTTGAAAGGCTTGTACCTCCATCTCATTATTATCAATCAGGTCTTGTATTTTATGTTTTAATATTTTACAAGAGTTGGTAGCGTTTCCAGGTCCTCTATGGAAATCACAATGTAAATCAGCTCTGTATCTAGGTATAGTTGGATCAGGTTTCTAGATAGTTGGTAATTGGATCAAACCTCATTCTAATAATTGCGGGAGAATGGTTGATAGAGGTTGATTTAACCTAGTAAATTATCGAGGTGGTTTATCAGGAGGTTTCAGTATAAACTTCTCTGTGGTTTTCATAGCATTAACAGTAGCGATATTTCTACTATTAGTGACTCCATCACCCACAACTTGTTTATTTTTATATTTATTTCTAGATGTTTTCTCATCATCTCTCTTTTTAAGCTAACCTCTCTTAATGAGAGCATCTTCCACTCTTCAAGCTAAGTCTATAGCTTGATCTAAGGTGGTCAAGGTAGCAGTTGATAACTCATAAGATAGTTGTTCTTGTAAATTATTTATAAAGATATCCATCATTTCCCGATAAGGTAACACAAAGTGCAATTTCCCTATCAACTGTCTCCATCGAGCTAGGAAATCGGCAAAACATTCATCTTTGTCTTGTTTTAGGTTGTACAAATATTTAATGGTTAAATGCCTTTCTATGTAGGCACTAAATTGATGAACAAAAGACTCAATAGTTTCTTCGAAATTCCTCAAAGAATGAGTGGGTAATTGATAATACCACTCTAATGTCATTCCTCCTAAACTTTTTAGGAACATTTTTAGTAATAACAAGTCATCATGTGATATATCATGACATGCTATCCTAAACATACAAATATTCTCTATGGGATCTTCCATTCCTTTGTATCTAGGTAGGACAGGCATAGGAAAATGTTTAGGATACGGTTGTGCTACAACTATAGGATCTAGAGGTTGACTACACATCTCTCGATAATTGTACGAGGGATGGTAGGGATCTATCTGGTCCATGCAGGAAACTAACCGTTTCACCATAGTTTCAAGATTATTATTTTGTCCACCATATTGATTCGGTGGGACATAAGCATGGGATTTGTGAGCGTATGATGGCATGACATAAGGATTAGATGCTATATTGCTTTTATGCAAATGGTTGTTAGGAAGAGTATTATGAAGAATATTTGTAGTAGCATTATGTTGTATCCCAGATTATTGGAAATTGGTGTTTGGTTTTGTTTTAGTATTTTGTTTATTTGAGGTATGTTGATCAATAACTTGACAAAATAGAGCAGTGAATGAAGGTTTATTTTGTGTGGGAATAACCCTAGGCTTGGTAGCAGGCACTCTAGGTGGTTGGGTAACCTGTTGTTGTTGCATGTTCTGGATTATAGCGGCCATATCAAAATTGGATGGTCTAGCTTGATCACTTTATTGATCAATGAAGGACAAGGGATTAGTTCGTGTGTGATATATTTCTTCTAGGGTTGCTTGAGTATCACTAATTTGATCTTTGTCCATATGATTTGCTTTATTAAGAGTGCCAATATTAGTATTGAGAAACTTCCAAAAATGTTCCATGTTATCAAAAGTAACAACTCCTCCCAGAGACATTTTAGGGGATGAGGATCCTTCCTCTCTAACAGTTTCTCTTTGTTCATTTCCTTCAGTAAACTCTTCTTCTTGTTGGTCTAGGGTTCCTTCTTCTTGAATTGGGTCTTCAGGAAGGACATCTAGTTTATTTACTAGTTTTCCTAACCAATCTTCTTCTACTTTAGTCTGTTTTCCATTACTAGGTCTAGTCATTATGCTTAAACTTAGATTTTAGCAAATATATACTTATATATATATTTGCGACAAGTTTGGGAGGTATATATTTCAATTATATACCTACTATAATACTTAAAAAAATGTTTTAATTTTTGTTATATTTTGTTTTGTTTTTGTTTTTTTCTTTTTTTTATAATAATATAATAAAGACAATGAACATCATACTAAATGCAAGAAATAATAATAATAAAGAAATGGCTTAATTTTCTATAAATAGTTTATGGATATCATTGATGGGATCAAGTTCATCAGGAGTCATGAAATGCTCCTCTTCAAATTGGAAATTGTTTTTCAAGAATTTGACAAAGTGTGCTATGGTGATATTATCTGCTTCATACTCGAACTTGTAAAAATAGATTTCATGGCAATACTCTCGATATAACACAGCTCTAGGAACTCTATTCCATATTTTTCTATCCGTAAGAACGACCTCTTGATCCTCTGTATGAGATAGAAATTTATGTACTACAACTATGTTCTCAAGGTATTCCTCAAAGGTGTACAATTCGAAAGACACAAGTGCTCTTTTATCAGCTAACCACCTATGGCAAGCTCTCTAAAGTTCATGGTACAAAGTTACCTGATCAGGATCCAGGATTCTATCTAGGACAAACCTCTTAATTTGCCTAAGTTCTGTTGACCTAGATGAAATAATACCCAATCTCCTATCAAGTTCGTCCCACAAAGGTTGAACCCTATTTTTTTGAGGTACTCTAAGCACAGAAGTAATCTCTATGGCTATTAAATGATTTTCAAAATTAATGGTGACAACTCATCTTTTATTATAATCTATCATCTAAATATGATATGCAATCTTACTTGTTTGTCTGATGATTCTAAATGCATTTATTTATTTTATTTTATTTTTTGGATTTTTTTCAAAAGGTTTTTAGTTTTTCACGTTGGGTTCACCAAAATGTATCACTCCAAATTTTTTGCATCCTTACCTTCAGGCTATAGGATCCACACCCAGAAAGGGGATGCGAGAAGTATGGGACAATACCTCAGACTGAGAGGCCCTTTGAAGATTGCACCTCTCGGGGGAGGGGTATAAGGATGAATTTTTGACGGATGGTGGGTTCACCAGGAAACTTTGAGTGGTAGTTTCCATGCCTATGTTGAGAATGGGTTTGATGTATTCATTTTTATATTCAATAATCCAATTCCTAGGTTTGGCCAAGATGAATCTAAGATATTCTATATGCCAATGCTGATTTATATAAACACAAAAAGAATGAATAAGTGCTGAACACAGAAAGTATGCTAAATAAGATGGAATGTACCTAATTTTAGATGTTTGATGAAGAGTTTGAGGTTTGTAGAAGTCTAGATCATCTCAAATATTACATTATCATCTACAATTTCATAGAATCGTCTCAAATCACAGTCGATCGTCTGAGATCAGATGATATCGTCTTTGACCTATCGAATTCATCAGACGAATTCGTCAAAAACCTACAATCATAGAAACAGATACCAAAAACCAAAAATGCAACTGCAAAAGCAAGGGGAAATGATATAAATAATAGTAAATTTTTCTAAATGATAGATCCAAATAACGGTTAAAATAAATGCATTATTTTAATAATTTATTTTAACTTTATCATGCATCTATGCTAAATGAGGTGAACTCCAGGATGCAGAAATAGAATAAACTAAGTCAATGCATGAGGAATTAAAGAAAGAAGATAAAAAAATACAAACTCTGGGCTCTGATTGCCCCCAATCTAGACTATAGTCAAGATCACCTCCAATCATACGATATCATCGTCGATATATGATAGGATCGTCCAAAATCATTTGGAATCGCCTTAGACGATTCGAGCTTGCTCCGACTAAAAAATAGTAAAATTCCTGCAAGAAAACTTGAAATACACAATGCAAACAATGGTGTGAAGGTGTTCTAATGCACGATAAACTAAAATTGTAGGGAAATCAATCAGTCAGGGGGATAAAATGAGAAAATCCTAGTTTATATAGGATTAGGGAGATGTTAGGAGGTTGGAGATCACCCCAATTTGGGAGATCTCCAATGGGGGAGACTCTAATCGCGTAGACACACTTTCTGCCCAAGTTAGAGAAGTTGTTGAACATAAGCTAATTATGAAAATTTTATTTTGGGACGAAATCGTCTAGACGTTCTCTTCTAGCCAAATTTTTTAGATCTGGGGTGATTTCGTCTGATCACCGACGATATCGTCCAATGGTCAAAACAAATCCTAAAATGGCACAAAAAATAAGGGGAGTGAGTAATAGGCGGTTTGGGTTAAAATTCAAATTTTTATCTTTTTACTAATGTTTAACTACACCAATTTTAGGGTGCTACAATAAGAAGTACGTAAAGTGTCAACACCATGCTAATTTGACACATGTACCTTCTCAGGACTTACAATCAATTCAATTGGTTTGGCTATTTTTGCAATGGGGTTTGAACTAATCAAAAAAATATCACCCTCTTCCTTAGGCTATCACACGTTCATCATTATGACTACTAAGTACTTTACAAAATGGGTGGAAGAAATTCCCCTTACCACTATGATTGGACCTCACATTCCGGAGTTCATATTACATAATATCATTTGTCATTTTGGTATCCCATCCAAAATAATATTAGATAATGATCCACCTTTTAAGAATAAGGATGTGTGTATTTTAATAGCTAAATATAACATTCAACACAACTTTTCTACACCCTATTATCCAAAAGACAATGGGTAAGATAAGGTATCAAACAAAATACTAATTTCAATCTAAAAATAAACCATTAAGGATAGTGACAAAGATTGGCATAATCAATTGCCTCTTGCCCTTTGGTCTTATCGCACTAGTATTCAGACACCCACTAGGGTAACTCTATTTTCACTAGTATATGGTGTTGAGGTTGTCATGCATTTAGAGTTGGAAATCCCATCGCTGCACATATCTATGGAGGAGTTCATCGATGATGACGCTACACAGTAGGATCACCTAGATCAACTAATGTTGCTTTATGAACAACATGTTAATGGTATTGAGCACCTATGTGTTTATCAAGAGAGGCTTAAGAGAGCCTATAACATGAAATTCCATACTAGAGACTTTCAGGTTGGTGATCTTGTTCTAAAAGAGAACCAAAAAAATTCTATCTTGTCGCCTCATCTATGGGACAAATTTATGATAAACTAGTTAAGTCCATACATTATCACTAGTTATATTGGACCTGTAACTTATTGCATAGATTCCATTGAAGGATGTGAAGATCCTAAGCCCTTGAATATCCTTCACCTATGGTATTTTCATGCTTAAAGCACCATGTCCTCCCAAAAATTCTCCAAAGGCATCTAGAATCCCTTTGGTCACCCCAAAATGATCCAAAGGTGTTTAAAAACCCTTTGGTCACCCCAAAAAACTTCAAAGGTGTATACAAACCCTTTGGTAAACATAAAATACTCTAAAGGTGTCTACAAACCCATTGGTCAACCTAAAACACTCCAAAGGTATCTATAAGCCCTTTGGTCACCCAAAAACACTTCAAAGGTGTCTATACGCCCTTTGGTCACCTCAAAATATTCCAAAGGTGTCTAAAAACCCATTGGTCAACCTAAAATGCTCCAAAGGTATCTATAAGCATTTTGGTCACCCTAAAATGCTCCAAAGGTGTCTCTAAACCCTTTTGGTCACCCAAAAATGCTCCAAAGGCATCTATAATCCCTTTGGTCACCCCAAAATGCTCCAAAGGTTTCTCTAATCCCTTTGGTCATCCCAAAACACTCCAAAGGTATCTATAATCCCTTTGGTAATCCCAAAACACCCCAAAGGTATCTATAAACCATTTTGTCTACCTAAAATTCTCAAAAGACATATATAAGCCCTTTGGCCACCCCAAAATGCTCTAAAGGTGTCTATAAGCCCTTTCGTCACCCCAGAATGCTCTAAAATTATCACTAATCCCTTTGGTCACCCTAAAATGCCCCAAAGGTGTCTAAGACCCCTTTGGTCACTCAAAAATACCCCAAAGGTATCTATAAACTCTTTTGTCATCCTAAAAAATCTCCAAATATGTCTATGAACCCTTTGGTCAACCCAAAATTCTCCAAAGGCATCTATAAGCCCTTTGGTCACCCCAAAATGCTCCAAAGGTATCTACAAATCCTTTTGTCATCCCAAAATTCTCCAAAGGTGTCTACGAACCCTTTGGTCAACTCAAAATGCTCCAAAGGTATCTACAAACCCTTTGGTCAACCTAAAATGCCCCAAATGTATCTATAAATATTTTTATCAATTCAAAATACTCCAAAGGTGTCTACAAACCCTTTGATCACCCCAAAATGCTCCAAAGGCCTCTATAAGTCCTTTGGTCATTCCGAAATGCTCCAATGGCATCTATAAGCCCTTTAGTCATCCAAAAGGTCCCAATAACATCCACTAAGCCCATCGGTCAAATATATATACATATATATATATATATATATATATATATATCAAAAATCTAAAAACATCATTAAAATAACAAAAATACAAAAATATTACATTGCATTAAATGTCATATCAGTACATTATACAATCACTTGCATTAGCCATACTCGTCATGACATTTTAAATTTTAGAGTTGATAATACATGTCTAGCACCAGGTCTAGGTGTCATTAGGATTTTCGATCACTCAGTCATCTCTAGTTTTCTTTTCAGATTTTGTAGAAAGCTATCCTAATTTTTAGAAGGTAGAGTCTTGCTTTGATCATACCTTGTATACATCATAATACCAAACATATTTTCACACTAATAAACTCAAGTTTTGCACAAGTAAATATGAAACCTACAAAGTGGTCCATGTTACCTTAAGCGAAAAGTTTACCTCACTCATATCTCTGTGTGAATGGTTATAAAATGCTGAAAATTGACAAAAGGACAAGCTCCTCCTTATCAAAAATAATCAAACTCCCTTGCTTCATGCTAAATAGGGGTAAGTATCCAAAGAAAAAATAAATATTGGCTGTTACCACTACAAATATTCAAAAGAAACTATATTTTTCACCATTAGAAAAAATAAAAAGTAAAATAAAAAATGGTTCTCACCACTACCCAAAATCTCTTGTTCACCATAAAAAAATGAGCAAATCCCTAGAGCAATTCAAAAATTAAAAGAAAAGAATGGAGTATTGAACTTGAATCCCTAGAATTCTTAGTATTTGACAACCATAAGGTGATCCTCATTACAGGTTGGGTGGCATAAATCCTGCATGGCAATGGCGGTATCCTTACGCATGACAATGTTTCTGTAACATAAGAAACCTACTTTTGTACAAACCAATGTTTGCATGTAGATGAGATAGCTTTTGGGTATCCTGTATTGCCTAGTGGTCTAATACAACTACATACAAAACTTAGGATAATGATACTCATAAGATGATCTTCAGTATAGATGGGCTGCATAACTCCTATTTGGCACTAGGATAACTTTATGCATTATCATAGCAATGAAATCACATGCACACATAGAGATATTGAATATATTGGTCATCCTAGTAGATTTATACCTTTCCAAAAAGTCTTGCATAGTTACTAGACAACTTTTGACTAGGTAACTAGAGTGTTTGAGTCTCATGAAAATCTCAAGGACATTATATAACATCATATTATTTAGGCTATTACATATCATATTATCACATGTTTGTCAATTTACATTTTCACAATCCATTACATAATATCATGATAAAAGTGAAAATAAATAGATGAAGTTTATACAGTCTATGGTGCTACCATCTAGTGTGTCAAATAGTAGTCATAATTCATCATACAAATTAAAAAATCATCCATTTCATTATGCATATAAACATATAAATATCATCAATAAACATCATATTACAATATATGCATCCATGATAAGCATCCATCAAAGCATCATTAAAGCAAACATCATCATTGCATACATCTAGTAAAGAAATAGAGGAAACACATGATGACAACAAAAAAATTCATACATACATACATACATACATACATACATACATACATACATACATACATACATAATACCTGTATCTACACACAAGAAACTAAAATTTATTAATAGCATGTGTGAATTAAGATGAAATCATAAAGATGCATGCAACATTGAATACAAAAGGTGCAATAGATGGTGCAAAACTATTCCAAATTGAACCAAAACTTAGGATCATGCATATAATGTGTTATGGAAATTATATAATAAAAAATATAAAGAAAATTTCACACATATTTATGGTCATCCCTAGGCATGTCGATTAGGACTATAAAACAAGAAATGTGTAATAACATGTGTAAAACTAGGGTAACTTTATGCATTATCATAGCAATGAACTCACATGCACACACAGAGATATTGAATATATTGGTCATCCTAGTAGATTTATACCTTTCCAAAAAGTCTTGCATAGTTACTATACAACTTTTGACTAGGTAACTAGAGTGTTTGAGTCTCATGAAAATATCAAGGACATTATATAACATCATATTATTTAGTCCATTACATATCATCTTATCACATGTTTGTCAATTTACATTTTCACAATCCATTACATAATATCATGATAAAAGTGAAAATAAATAGATGAAGTTTATACAGTCTATGGTGCTACCATCTAGTGTGTCAAATAGTAGTCATAATTCATCATACAAATTAACAAATCATCCATTTCATTATGCATATAAACATATACATATCATCAATCAACATCATATTACAATATATGCATCCATGATAAGCATCCATCAAAGCATCATTAAAACAAACATCATCATTGCATACATCTAGTAAAGCAATAGAGGAAACACATGATGACAACAAAAAAATTCATACATACATACATACATACATACATACATACATACATACATACATATACATATATATATATGTGTGTGTGTGTGTGTGTGTGTGTGTGTATGTATGTATATATGTATGTATGTATGGGGCAAAAAGCTACATCATAATCCAAAAACTACCCGTAGGCTACAATCAAGTGGGTCCTTAGACCTCATGCTCCAAAATATTCAAAAATCATAAAATAAAAAAATAAAAAAATAAATAAAAATATCAAGTGCACCTCGTACCTAGTTATTTACCCTATACACTTGGTGGTTGTAGTGACTTACGCTCCATGCAATCCGAAAAGGAGAGTAAATTACCATAAGGTTACTTAAACCAAAATTATTCATAGTCGAACTGATATGTCTTCACTTCAATCCCAAATAATACCATTACAACTGGATTGATCCATGGGAATGAGGTATTCATTTCCTTTTTTTTAATCAAATCTCATCAAAAAATTAAAAATTCACAAAAACAGGTGAAAAAGCAAAGAAAATGACCTAAAAACACCAAAAATAGGTCAAAATTGATAAAATTCACAAAATATCATGATTGATCCAAAATTGTTCATGGATGCATTGAAAAGTATTAACTTCACTCCCCAAGAAGACCATTGTGACTAGACTACTCCACGGGAACGAGGTATTCAGTCCCTTTCTTCCATGAAATATCAATACAACTATCAAAATCCTAGAAAAATTAATAAATATTACAATGAATAAAACTAAAGGAATACCATCTATACTAAAGATCGTCTTATGAGTATCATTATCATAAGTTTTGTACGTAGTTGTATTAGACCACTAGGCAATACAAGCTACCCAAAAGCTATCTCATCTGTATTCAAATATTGGTTTACACAAAAGTAGGTTGCTTATGTTACATACACATTGTCATGCATAAGGATACCACCATTGTCAGGCAGGCTTGATACCACCCTACCTATAATGAGGATCACCTTATGGTTGTAAAATACTAATAATTCTAGGGATTCAAGTTCAATACTCCCTTATTTTCTTTTAATATTTGAATTGCTCTAGGGATTTGCTCATTTTGTTATGGTGAACAAGAGATTTTGGGTAGTGGTGAGAACCATTGTTTATTTTACTTTTTATTTTTTCTAATGGTGAAAAACATGGTTTCTTTTGAATATTTGTAGTGGTAACAACAAAAAAGTCTTGCATAGTTACTATACAACTTTTGACTAGGTAACTAGAGTGTTTGAGTCTCATGAAAATCTCAAGGACATTATATAACATCATATTATTTAGGCTATTACATATCATCTTATCACATGTTTATCAATTTACATTTTAACAATCCATTACATAATCTCATGATAAAAGTGAAAATAAATAGATGAAGTTTGTACAGCCTATGGTGCTACCATCTAGTGTGTCAAATAGTAGTCATAATTCATCATAAAAATTAACAAATCATACATTTCATTATGCATATAAACATATACATATCATCAATCAACATCATATTTCAATACATGCATCCATGATAAGCATCCATCAAAGCATCAGTAAAGCAAATATCATCATTTCATACATCTAATAAAGCAATAGAGGAAACACATGATGACAACAAAAAAATTCATACATACATACATACATACATACATACATATATATACATATATAGATATATATATGTATATATATGTATGTATGTATGTATGTATGTATGTATATGTATGGGGAAAAAAGCTACATCATAATCCAAAAACTACCCGTATTCTACAATCAAGTGGGTCCTTAGACCTCACGCTCCAAAATATTCAAAAATCATAAAATCAACAAATAATAAAATAAAGAAAAATCTCAAGTGTACCTCGTACCTAGTTATTTATCCTATACACTTGGCGGTTGTAATGACTTACACTCCATGCAATCTGACAAGGAGAGTAAATCATCATAAGGTTACCTAAACCAAAATTATTCATAGTCGAACTGATATGTCTTCACTTCAATCCCAAATAAGGCCATTACAACTAGATTTCTCCATGGGTCCTTAGAACTCACGCTCCAAAATATTTAAAAATCATAAAATCAAAAAATAATAAAATAAAGAAAAATATCAAGTGCACCTCGTACCTAGCTATTTATCCTATACACTTGGTGGTTGCAGTGACTTACGCTCCATGCAATCCGACAATGAGAGTAAATTACCATAAGGTTACTTAAACCAAAATTATTCATAGTTGAACTGATATGTCTTCACTTCAATCCCAAATAAGGCCATTAAAACTAGATTCATCCATGGTAATGAGGTATTCATTTTCTTTTTTTAATCAAATCTCATAAAAAAATAAAAAATTCACAAAAATAGGTGAAAAAGCAAAGAAAATGGCCTAAAAACACCAAAAATAGGTCAAAGTTGATAAAATTCACAAAGAATCACGATTGATCCAAAATTATTCATGGATGCATTGAAAAGTCTCAAATTCACTCCCCAATAATACCATTGTGATTGGACCACTCCACGGAATGAGGTATTCAGTCCTTTTCTTCCATGAAATATCAATAAAACTATCAAAATCCTAGAAAAAATAATAAATCTTACAATGAGTAAAACTGAAGGAATACCATCAATTCATATGGGTCAAGTGACTCATAAATTTTATTATTGTTCATGCCCTAATAAACTCATCACTTGAAGAGGGAGTCATAATAATGAATTCACAATCAAAATTAACACTCAAACACTCAAATGTGCAACTTGCATACATTCAAAACAATCATTACCAAAGATAAATTTTAAGCCTACACTAGGGTAATTAATTCAACACCAATTAAAAAAAAAAAATTCTTGGCCTCCTTGAAGCCTTGGGACACGTATCCCAAGCTTATAAAACAAGGAACCAAGACCAAGTATACCCTAGAGCCCCTAAAACTATCATTACTGTGCGACTGAAAGGTATACCAAAATCAATCCTTCAATTATGTCAAAAGAAAGGATTCCAAGAACGTATGTTATTTCCACAATGTAGGTATATAAATTTGGTTGGTTTACTGAATGACCTTAATAATTTTATGATTTAGTCATCTATTTTTGCTCTACACTCTATTTCACATAATGCATCTCAAAAAGGGGCATCTGTAAACACTAAAATCATGTAAATCAAATAATATTACCATGAAACCAATCTTATATACACTATATGGTCCCATTGGATAACCATCAAGGGTTAATTATGGGTACTAACCACTTTTGGGAAGGTTTATCCCAATTTTTGGAGGTTTTGGACCATGTAGCCATTGTCATTGCACCCTAAGATAGCCACAGTTCATGGTCGTCCCACCCAGGGATGGCCACAAGCAACAATACCTGGGTGGGATGGCCATGGTCTAGGCCCCTCAAAAATCCAAGGGTAGGATAAATGATAATCAATTTCTACCATTCATCTTGCCCAAAAACTTATGATAGATTGGGAGATTTTCTAGGATGTTAGGGACTACAATTTGGAGGCCCAAATTGGAAGCCTCTTCCACCCTATGCATGGCAAAGGTGTTGATAAGTGGCGGCACCTACCTTGCATGCCCAAAATTTCTCCTTTGCCCCCTTTCCATATTGGGCTATAAATTGGAGTGTTTTCACTCAATTTCAGAGATAGACCTTTTCAAGTATTCACATGAAGCGCTATCAAGATTTGCTCTCACCTTTTGCCATCATATTTGACCTTGGAAACCTCATCAATTGAAGTTGTTTTCAAGGCATCCCCAAATACACATATAGTTTTAAAAACCTATCCATTCTTGTTATTTTAATCACAAAATTATATGACAACACCTCTAGAAGAATTCTAGACCACATCCCATTGGAATTGGCAACAAAAAACACAATGTTTTATGGTCATCCCCACCTGGGACAGTTAAAATTCATAAATGGATCACCCTAGGATGGCCATGGATTGGACCTTAATTCTGAATCAATTTCAGTATAGATTAATTTTAGAATTAATATATATGCATCACACTTGATTTTGGTGAAGTTTGGAGCAGTTTTGAATCACTACTTAAGGTTTTTGTGATTACAATCCTAATTGGCCCACCCAGGGATGGCCACATATTCCACTCATAATATCATTTAAATTTATACACATATCATTAAAAAATTATTTAATATACATCATGATAAGTTTTGGCATCATTTAGAGTAGTTTTTCCCTGTCGATTACACTTTTTACATTCAATATTGCATGCATTTGATTAATTTTTCCTTAATCTAAAAATGCTATTAACCCATTTCAATTTCTTATGTGTAGGTATAGGTATTATAGTGCATGAGGAGGGAACTCAATATTTTAATATAGATAAATAAAAGCAGCGATAGTGCAAGCCCGCTCTTGAATCATGAGTGCAAGAAAGACATTGGAAGTGCACCATAAGTTTGTGAAAGGATTGGATCCTTCGACATTGTAATTTGAATTGTATCATTCAAGAGACCTCAAGGGGATATTGTGTAACCATATATTTAATGTATTTATAAAAATAAATAGAACCACCCATTTAATTCAAATATTTTTCATTTGTATGCTTACTTTATTGTCTCTTTCGAATTCTTGAATAGAATAATAGATGCATCTCAATTTCCATTTCTAGGTGCACCGTTTATTTTACTCTATAGAAGGCCTATGAGAAGAGCTTCATCCTTGGAATTATTTTTGGTGCATGAGAAATCAAATTTGTATGAAAGGGGTATTGGAGCCCCTTGAGGTGTGTAAAACACAATTCTTGCACCACCCCATTGCTCACACTTGGAGCCATCAAAAAATAGAGTCATGTTAGCCTGTGATTAAGGCTCTTCAATATTAGGTGATTCTGATATTTGAAATACTCCATCATCAGGAAGCTCTATGTTAAGAGGTTGATCATATTGGATAGGAGTCTCTATGATTTGATCAACAATTACCTAACCTTTGATTGAATTTGTGGTAAAATTCCATCAACAACATAATCCATTTCGTCGTACGACTGTTATGATAAATACAACTCATCATATATAATAATGGATTCTCTTTGGATACTACATGTATGGTATGATTAAGCATGTAATGGAGTAGCTTTTTAGTGGTGAAAACCACTGCTAAGCATAGATTCTCAATGTATGTGTATTTTATGCATGATTGATGGCCCATTATCTAAATTTATTTTGTATGGAATACGAAAACAATAAATGATATTATATAACATGAACTCTATAATGTGGGGTCTAGTCATAGTGGTAAGGGGAATTGCTTCCACCTATTTTGTGAAATACTCTATAGTCATAATGATGAATGTGTGATGGCTTGAGGAAGTGGGTAAGATCTTCCTAACTAGGTCAAACCCCCATTACAAAAAAGGCCAAACCAATTGAATCGGTTGTAAGACCTAAAAAGGTATATGTGTCAAATTAGCATGGTGTTGACACTTTGTCCACTTTTTAACATAGGCATAGCAATCCCTCTCTACAGTTGGCCAATAATAGCCCATGTGGAGAATGTACTTTGCGATGGCCATGCCACATAAATGGCCACCACATGTACCGTCATGTGCTTGGGTGATCACCCAAACTGACTCTTGAAGTTCTAAACAGTGAAGGAGGATACCTGCGTAGCCCTGATGATACCAAATATCTCCAAGTAAGACATATTTTTCTACCTTTTACATGAAATATTTTTGGTGGCATGCGATATTCCTAAGGGGATATTACCAAGCTTTAAGTAATATTTTATCTGAGTGGACCAATCTTGACTTGAATAAGCCTAAATTGAATGAATTACTTGATCCTTTTGGAGTTAATACCTAGTGAATGCTGATTGAGATAGAACTTGTAAATATAGTGTTGTGCTAATATCAAAAGGAGTTTGAGGTAATAAAGTCCCCCAAGCGGCATGATTCAAGTGATTGTAAATTTGCAAGAACTGTTCATGAGAAGGTTCAATGTGAGTCATGTGGAATTCTAGCATGGAGTGGATGTTCTCATGCTCAATTTCAGATTTCAATAGCATTTTGACTTGAATGGTGGTTATGTCATCAATAGGGTTCTGCAATATTAAAGACCCCAAGGAGGCTATTATATTTTTAAAATGGTTATATGATCGAGGGAGTGCCTCAATGTCATAACATTAAAATTTTATCAAAATGTTATCCATAAGGGATTTGTAGGCTTGCAGTATTGAATATTTGCATTGGTATATTCTCGTAACTTGGTTCACTATGAGTAAGAAATTGCCAAAATTTTTGAGCTTGGTTATTTTCATGGTGATTGCTATTTGAAGGCCTATGAGAAGAGCTTCATACTCAAAATTATTTTTGGTGCACAAGAAATCAATTTTGAATGACAGGGGTATTGGAGCCCCTTGAGGTATGAAAAACACAATTCTTATGCCACCCCCTTGCTCACACTTAGAGCCATCAAAAAATAGAGTCATGTCAGCCTGTGATTTAGACTCTTCAAGATCAAGTGAAAGAATCCATCATCAAGAAGCTCTATGTTAAGAGACTAATCATCTTGGAGAGGAGCCTTTGCGAGTTGATCGATGATGACCTGACCTTTGATTGATTTTTGTTCGATGAATTCAAGATCAAATTCCATCAACAACATGATCTATTTCATCATGCAATTGTTCTGATAAGTATGACTCATCATATATAACAATGGATTATTTTTGGATACTACATATGTGGTATGATTGAGCATGTAATGGTATGGCTTTTTTATGGAAAAACCACTGCTAATCATAGATTTTCAATGTATGTGTATTTTATTTTGTAACTGACCAGGGTGTGGTTGATATAGTACATATCTTGTTCTTTGTAAAATTTATTCTTTTGGACCAACATGATGCCCAATGCAAGCTTAGTATCTAAGATGTATAAATATAATGAAACTCCTGGTCGAGCAGGTACCAATACTAGTGGTGAATCCATATATTGTTTAATTTTGTCAAAGGTATCTTGAAACTCATCATCCCAGTTGAATGTAATCCCTTTGTGTAATAATTTATTTATTGGTCAAAACTTATCTGATAACTACGCTATGAAGCACTTGATAGATGTGACCTTACCTTGATGACTATATATATACTTAATGGTAGTAGGGGAGTCATATCAAGGATTACATTGACTTTGTTTGGATCAACTTTGATACCCTGTTTATAGACTATGAACCCCAAGAGTTTTTCATATGTGATGTTGAAGATGCAATTCTTGGAATTTAGTCTAACATTGTGTTTGATGAGGTGATTGATAACTTTGTGCAATACATTGATATGCTCATGGTGTAATAAATATCTAGTGAATAAATCATCCATGTAATCTTCCAAAAGTTTGTGCATGTAGTCATGGAAGATGTAAGTCATAGCTTGCTGGTAGGTAGCACCAATATTTTTGACACCAAAAGGCATGAATTTATAACAAATGGTTCTCTAGATTAATATGAGTTTGGTTATATACATCGAAACTATCCATTATAGAAAATATCTCGTGGCCTGTTGTAGCATCTACCAGGGCATCGATGTTTGATAACAAGAATTCATCCTTAGGACTTGCTTTATTTAGATCACAAAAGTCAATGCAAATATGAATCCTCCCATCAAGTTTCTTGATAGGAACCATATTGAAGAGCCATGGTGGATAATAATATGATATAATGAGATTGTCATCTAATAACTTTTACAGCTCATATTTCACCATTAAGGCTACTTTTGGATGTATTTTGTGTAGCTTCTCCTTGAATAGTTTTACGTTTAGATCAAGTGTAATATTATGTGTTACAAGGTTTGGATCCAATATGGGTATATCTTTGTATGACCATGCAAAAGATTTATTTTTCTCTTTGAGAAGATCTATGAAATTGGCTTGCTCAGTGAGGGATAAGCCTTCTCATAGCTTGATTAATTGAGGATTTTTAGGATCTATGCTGATATCACTATCAATTATTAGCTTAATTGACACATGAGATCTCTCTTCCAACTAGTGTGAAGTAGGGATAAAATTAATGTCATCAACTAGTTTTATGTCATCGATTGGAAATTTGGGTTCAACCTCAGCATGAAAGACATCTTGAGTAGACCTTGGAAAAAATGAAATGGTTGTAACATTACATCGTAAGTCCAATACTCTAAAGGAGATGATGGATAATCTCCTCAATAAAATTCGATTAACTCCAAGTTGAGGTGCATGGATTTGATGGGTTATTCGGTTCATGTAGGGGCATGAAAAAATCTATGGAAATCATGATGATGGATGGATGATCTTCATTGGGTGGTTTATGGAGTCTATTGACAATAGGTAGTCACATGACTTATGGAGGAGGTTGCGGTCAAAGTGGAATGATCGAAAGTGGTTGATGTGAAAGTGGGTGAGATTACTCTTCTAAGCGTAGAAGTTGTTTCCAGATGGGATGTGGTAATGGGAAGACATGCAGATAGAATTCATCTTCATAATCCAAAGGGATGATCCACATGTATTCCCCATAAAATCTAGAGGAATAAATAGGTGTGATACCATAACATAACTCATCATCAATTTTCCATTCATAGGGATTACCTTGATCTTATTCCTCATAGTCGTATGGAAGAGTATGCAAGCTTTCAACTACTTCATAGGAATGGGTGAAGTCAAGAGATGTCCCTTGATATATCATAGTTTGGAGAAATTATCCCCTAGAGAGTGGATATGATGAGGATTAGTGTATAGATCATGTGTAAGCTCATCCCTATAATTTAGACCAAAGCACTCTTAAATATCAGTGAGGACATAAATAGGTATAGGCTTGTTGTAGCCTAAACCAGATTTATCATATGACATATAATAGTGTGGTTGGTAAGGAACACGAGTAACTTGTTCATAAAACCCCAAATCATAGCCATGTTTATTGAAAATATGGAGATATATCATGGCAAATTCGAGATTAGATATGTAATTAATATCCTCAAAAAAAGTGCTCTTCATCCTCTCTTTGTTGATAATATGGTTCTATGCCATAGCTAATACACCATAAATAAAGTTTGTTTTATTAGGAGGTAAGCCTAAAGGTACAATGGTACCTATGGGAATATGAGGTTGACCCATGTCTTGCACTATTTTAATGGTAGGAGTTGTGATATTCCTTACCAAGTATTATCCTAAGCCAGTATTTGCTAGATGGACTATGAATTATGGTGGCAGATATGGATGAGATGGAAGTGAGGTTTGGGATGACTCAATGTTTACCTCCTAAGGTGGTTCCTCATCTGGTGGATGAGGAATATCTCCCATGGAAATGGTAGATATGGTTGGAGGGATCTCATCAATAGGCCTCTTCCCCATGTTCCTCTATAGAGGATTCAATGATTATGAAGGCATAGCAGGAAGTGTCGATGATGAGGATGGTATGGAATAAGATGGTGATGGGTTAATGGAAGGTGATGGTGAAGGAGTTGAACCTTGGCTGGATGTATTTGGTTGGAAGTCCAAATGGGTTTATAGCACGACCAACTCAAGGATTTGCTACACCAAGTTGTCATGTTTGAAGGGCTCAAGGTGTGTAGAGACAACATGTAATTGTCATTCATAAGTATACTTCAAAAATTGGTGAGCTATGGATGGCACGCACTTCATGTCCCTAATAAAAGGTTTGTCCAACAAGATATTACAGGCCATTTCACCCTTCAAGATGTGACACAATATTGGTATGGTATTTTTTACCACTTGAATAGGTAAGACTATAGTACCAACTATCAAGCACAAAGCATTGTTAAATGCTCAGAGGGTATATGTGGATGCGACAATGTGGGATGCTGGAAGACCAAGATTCTTGAGAGAAATCATGGTGATGATATTATTGTGGGAACCAATATTAATAATAAATCTCTTGTAAGGTATTCCATTTATACATGCAATGATGTGTAAGGGACGATCCATCATATCATTTGATACTAACTTGACTTCATGCTAATGAAAGGTGATTACTAGTTCTATGCATTGTTGAACATACCCCACAAATTTTTTGGAGTTAGACTTTTGGGATTGTAGTTCAATTGGCTTGAGGATATCCATGAGTGTTTCTCGATGATGTGGAGACTATTGAATAAGATCATAAATAGAGAGTCAAGATGATGTTTTTCATAAGCTCTGAGCAAGATTACTCTTTACTGTGACCACCAGATGAAGTGGAAGGTTTTTCATTGGAGGTGGTAGAGGTTGTGATGTTGAAAGAATATCGTTTGAAGCCTTAGGTAGTGTGACTTAACTTGGGTAATGCTTATTCATTATCATGATGCTAACCATTCTAAAAAAAACTTGTTTAGAGGGTGCCAAATGGACCTCATTCACCTATTGTTATGGCTTTTCCTACTCCTCATGAGTGGGCAATAGGTCTTTAAAAATATCCATTTGTTAATTGTTTATTGCAATAGGGTTATTGACCTAAATATTGTTCCTATCGATCATGTCCTATACTAGGTGTTTGAACCTAAAGCACATCTACATGTCATGCCTATTCTACCTATGGTACTTGTAGTATAGGTATTCACAATATCCTGGGGGATTTGGTGTGTTTAGATATATGGGTTGAATCTCATGTAGATTAATTTTTTGGGCTGCATAGAGGCACTCAAATAGAGAATCCATGGACTCATAAATGGGTTTAAGTTATCACTTAGGGTGAGGTTGCTTGTTTTTCCATTGATTTATTTTATTTTTGTTATTGTAGTTTCTAGGTGCAGCTTGATAGTTGGGCTTCTAAGGTGGTGTTGGTTGCATAGGCCCTAGAATACTAATAGCAACTTGGTTGAAAACTAATAGCTTTGGTTGCACCGAATTGTTCTTGGTGTTCTTAGTCCATTCCTTCTTAAAATGAAATGTTAGCCCTTGAATGTGCTTAGTTGCCTACTCTCCTTGCCTACTCTCCACAACGTTAGCCCTTGAATGGGCTTAGTTGTGGGTGCACACCATAGCTACTTCATACCAAAGCCTACGTGATTATCTCCTTTACAAATTTTAATGATGCAACACACAAGAATGGAAACATACAACAATACAAGTGTTTATCTCTTTTAAATATTTATGTGTGTTCCCTAAAACTGTTTTGTGTGTTTTGATTTGTTTTTTGCAAGGAGACATTTTGTCACATGTTTTATTTGTTGGTTGGATGATATTTTTTTGTTAAAGATATTTCACTTGTATACTCATATTTAGATAACCAACAATGAAAGTCCAGTCATGTAAACCTAACAAAGTATGGATATGAAGCCCATACTCAATCAAGGAGAACAGGTCCTATAAGTCCTCACCCAATTCACCTGTGGTTAGTGATATACCTCTCCAAAGAGAAATAGGTGCTCTATCCCATAATGTATGATGGTTCTTGGAGCTATCTTTGGCCAATAGAACAAGGTTCATATCAATCATGTGAGCCAACGGGTGGAGATGAAGCCCATCATCGTTTGTCTCGATTAGTGGTTGGCGATGAAGTCCAACTCACTAATATTTACATGTGACAGGGTGTGTGCGGTTCATTTTATACTTTAAAAAGTAAAAAAATAGAACACTTAATGATATTTTACTAAATGCAAATATTATGCTTCACTTTCAAAAGTATTAAATATAAATTGAACCTACAAAATGCATGCCCTAAATGGCAACCTACCCATTAGGTAGGTTGCAAGAAATTAAACCACATAGATGCATTCCTACTGGATTCTTTTTATATTTTTATTTCTTTTTTGTTTTGTTGTTTTTAGGATTAAAAAAAGTTAAATCTACCTTTCAAGCAAACAAAGGGAGAAAGAAAAACTAAATTTGACCTTTTTTTCAATAGTAAAAATGCAAAAGCAAGGTGTAGTTACTTACCTTGAAAGCCTATGATTCTACTGTTTCTATCAATTTGAGTTGCAGAGGCTTTTATTTGTTTCCATATTGGGTGGGATGAATCTAAATTTGGGGATCATCCTTGGGTGGGATGGTTGCTGCGGCCATCCCTAGGTGTTCCAATTAGGAAATCAAGGGTCATTTCAAGCCAGAATGGCCAAAACTTGCAACATTTCAAAGATAAAAACATGGTCAAAATTTGCAAAAATAAAACAAGATAGGGCTACCACTATGCTTATCACTATAGAGTGGAAAAAATGATGCACATAGCAAATGGAAATGAAATGCATCCATTGCTCTATTGATTTAAGAACTACAAAAGCGACATTGAATTAAGCATACAATGACAAATAAATGAAAGAAATGAGTGGTTCTATTTATATTATTACATTTTCCAAATATACAATTACAAAAAATCCCATTGAAGGCTCCCAATTGATACAAGTCATTACAATATCCAAATAATCAAATATTTTTAGAAATTCAAGGTACGCTTTCAATGTCTTCCTTGCACTCACGATTGAAGAGAGGGTTTTTGCTATCATGGTGATGATCTATCTGTATTCAAATATTTTAGATCCTTCCTCATGCAATATAATACCTGTATCTACACACAAGAAACTAAAATTTATTAATAGCATGTGTGAATTAAGATGAAATCATAAAGATGCCTGCAACATTGAATACAAAATGTGCAATAGATGGTGCAAAACTATTCCAAATTGAACCAAAACTTAGGATCATGCATATAATGTGTTATGGAAATTATATAATAAAAAATATAAAGAAAATTTCACACATATTTATGGTCATCCCTAGGCATGTCGATTAGGACTGTAAAACAAGAAATGTGTAATAACATGTGCAAAACAACTCAAAAATGCACCAAAATATAATAGAAGGAACAAAATCTACTCTAAAATTGATCTATACAAAAATAGAAGAGAAATTGTTCTCTAATTTGTGGCCATTCCTGGGTGTGCCATTTAATATTTCTAACTATCCCAGGTAGGGACGACCATCGAATCTGGTGGTTTTTGCGACCAATTCCTCTGTGATTTGGTCAAAACTACTCCTATGGGTGTTTTCATAAAAAATTGGGATCTGATTCACTCAAATGGTTCATTTTTGTAAATGGAATGCACATTTTAGAAACTCTTTAAAACCTCCTTAGCTTGATGGATATATCAAGGGAAAAACACATAGTAAATTGGAAATAAATCTCGGTATCACTTCGTGGTAAAATATTGCAAACACTCCTTTAAATTGGGTAGAATGATTCCACTTTATAGCTCAAGTGAGCATATGGTCAAATGGGCATGCTTGGAAATATGAGGCAAGTTCTACAATTTATCTAAACCTTTATAGGCATTGGAGGAGGAATAATCTTCCAATTTGGGCCTCCAATTTGCAATTTGGCATGGGAGTTATGCACACTCAGACTAGCATGCTTCAATGAGTGGGGTAAATGGCAGAATCTGAGTGCCATTTTTATTGCCTTTGAATTTTTAAGGGTCCAAGGCCATGGCCATCCCACCCAGGGATGGTTGCTGGTGGCCATCCCTAGGTGGGATGACCATGAAGTATGATCATCTTGGGGTGGGATGACCATGCCTACATGGCCCAAAACTTCCCAAAAGTGGGGTAGAACCTCCCAAAAGTGATTAGGACCACTATTTAACCTCTAAGGGTTACCCAAGGGGGCTATATAGTGTTAATTAGAATGTGTCTTGGCAGTCTACTCAGATTGACATGATTTTAGTATCTAAAAATAGTTAGGGTTTGTATTCAAATATGATCTTCTAAAATACATCTTCTAATAGTAGGAGATAAAGGTTAAAACGAACATCCATTTTCCTCAAATTTATGATCACCTTTAAATTCTTGAATAGGGAAGAAGAGTAGGTAAATTATGACATAAACTATGGATTATGAGTGATTTTATTTTTATCACCAAATGCTAGTATCAAGCATATTACGTATAGAGGGTACCCCCTTATTCCTTATATTTTATGAGTTTTCATTTTTGACCTTTAATTGGAAGATAATTAATTAGGATTGCCTTAAACTAGAAATCAAAGTCTCTTATTAAACACTTTTTTCTTTGATTTGAACTTAAGAATGAAGGTTATGGATTTTTTATCATGACCTATTGAAATGAATATTAGTTTAATATCATTATATCGATTATAAAAAATGGTTTTTTTAAGGATTTAAAGTTCTTATATTTTACCCAGGTGTTGTAGGTGAGTTGGAGAGGAGAGGGAAATCCTCCAAGTGAGGTCCCAGGTTCAAATCTCCACCCTACCAAAAATCTGAATTGGGTATCCAAAATCCAATTGATAATGTTGGTGCGCGTAGGGTAGGGTGTGACTCCTGGGTGACTTTGATGGTGTAGAACCCCCTGTTCGTGGTCTCTCAGACCAAGGTGGCCCCACAAGGGGTTTTTCGCTTAAAAAACAAAAAGTTCTTAGATTTAAAATAAGGTATAGAATGTTTCTTTTGGGTCAAAAAGCATATCTTTATAAAGAATACCGGGATGATGAATACTTTAAAACTCTTTTAATTTAGGTTGTACATATAAAATTAAAAATTTATGCAAGTAAAAAGCTTATGTAATTTATATGAAAAATATGTTAGATTTAAATTCACGAATAAATTTTACTTTATCTATTTTTATTTACTATTGGAAGAACGTATGTAGATTTTGATTTTTAAATATCTTCTCTAACATAAAGTAAAAGTTTTTTTAGTTTATGTACTAGATAAATATTTACTAAATGGGATTTTACTCTTATATTTTTATAATTAAGCATCATCCCTTCCTTTAAGTAGAATTTTAGAGTCCTAGTTTAAAATTTAATGCTAGTATTTGTTTTCAAGTCCCTTGATTATTTGGAAAATAAAATATCTTGCCAAAAACTCAAAAATATCAAGTGGGACCAAATCTTAATCCTTAAGAACACCTTTAATTATCTCATCAGAGAAGATGAGTTAAATACACCCAATACAATTGGATTACGTGTATGAAACCAATGAATATTCATGAATGACCAATAAGGAAGGCAAAATATGATATTCATCTAGGTCATTGTATGAGCAGTATGGTGGTGGGACTTGTGTGAGGTTTCCAAATAAGGGATATTGATGGGAGAACTATATATTCATGAGAATATTACCCAATGAGGGGGAATCTTAGTGGGAGATATAGAACTCCAGGATAATATTCCATAGTGATTCAGAATGGTACATATCATTACATTATTTGCAATGTCATCAAGGAAAATGTGATCAAAGCCAGGTGAATGGAATAACCTTAATTTCCCATGATTCTAGATAATAATCTAGGTGCATGGTCACCAATTAAGAACCATAGCATTTACACTATTAATCCTTACATGATCGATAACATATCAATAAAACTACACTCAAGGTTTCACTTATCATGCTAAGGAAGGGAATAATGCATCCACCCTCTAGGTGATATGGGCCCTAAAGGATAACCCACGCCATGATTCTAAATTTATTGAAGAAAAATGATGAGAGATAGGATCACTAAAGGCATATTCTATGGGACCTAGCCAATCTAATAGACTTGGAAGGCTTATTGCAACAATCAAATTTCCAAATTTGGTACTTAATATTGTGTACTGATTACTAATGGGTGCAAATTTAAACCTTGTAAATAAAAAATAATTTACCCTATTGAACGATCATCCTTTTTTTTCCAACTTGTAAGAGAGTTTTGATTTCTACAACCAGTGTGTGATTTATTGGGTTGACACAATTGGTATTAGAGCTTAGGTTGTAATATTCCTAGGTCATGGGACCCAAAATATTCTATATATGAACTCTAACCCTAAATCATTAAAACATAACTATAACTCTTGGAACTGATATTGCTATAACTATAAATTTTTCTTGGAGAAGATGCAACAAATAATGTCATTAATGACATTATTAGTGAAAAGGATGGGATTATAGCAAAATATAATAAAACTTATCATGAAAAAAAATGGAAAAAGAAACAATCACAAGCTAAGAGTAAAATCTACAAAAATAGAAACCATAAACAACAAAAATACTAAACTCCTTCCTTAGAAGATAAAGGATTCTGATCATAAAAACAAGTACTAGTAAGGATAAGGAAGAAAAAATTCATACACCAAAATCAGGTTGCTTTACCTGTGGTGGACCACAAGATGCTAAAAAGTGCCCTTTTAGGATAGACCAAGGAAAAGTACCAAAAAATTAGCCTCATATGACTGGAAATATAGGACTGGATGGTCAAGCGATAGTTAAATATGAACTAGACATTCTTATACTCTAAAAACATAAATTGTTTGATAAAAATGTAAATATTTTGGTTGATAGTGGTGCAACAAATAGTTTTATTTCTTTAAATTTATCTAGGGATATACCAATAAGACAAATATTTTTTATAAATATATGGAAGGTTGAGTATAAGTTAGGGTAAAATTTTATTTTTAACCAATATTTATTTGTGTAGACACCTAAAAGTCGCACATTGTTCCTCTCCCTATTTCTGTGGTCAATCAATTTGTAAAACCTTCAAAATTTGCATAAATTGGCTAAAAACCACTATTCACTATCCTTATCCCCTTTGGGCTAGCCAATCCCTTTCCTATGCTTAACCATGGATCCTCATATGACCTCATACCAACTCAACTAAGGTTGAAACCTTCACCATGGTCAAAAAGCACTTTATGGTCAAAAAGTCAACACTTTTGGTCAAATTATGCTTTATGACTAATTTCATACTTAATTAGATCTAATATTGATTTAATTAAAAGCCTCCACCTCACCTAGTCTACTTTGACTAGCCTAGCCTATCCTAGCCCTACCACCTCTCACCCAGATATTTCTCCACCTCACATCCCTCTAGGTCATAAATGCAATATAGAGACTTTTGCACCTAAAAAGCAATTTTAAATTCTAAGATATTTCAATAAAGGTGATTATTAATGATAAATCAAGATATTTTGAAAATCATCATTATTTGTGGATGGGTGATCACCCAACCCCACTTATAACCCAGGACACCTCAGGGGACACCTCTTTGGTGGACACCTCACCATTGACACCTCACAAGGGACACCTCATCCCATTTCTCTCACCTTGGCCCACTCTATAAATAGAATGCCATTTTTACCTTTTAACAACAACCCACTTTTGCATACCAAAAATTTTCCAAAATCACTACTGCCATTACATCAATCATACATCCATCACACAACCATCGTATGAGCATCACAATCAGTTGGTCTTTTTCACAATATTGTTTGATGAAGGAGATAGGTTGAGAATCCTTCCAAGAGTGCACTTTCAGAAGTTTAATCGAACAAATTGCAATTCAACATCCAATCCTAAGCATCTAGAGAAGCTATCTAAACAATCTAGTCAAAAAAGAGCTGGTTTGAACATCACACATGCAAACCAACCGGTTCACACCCTAGGAGTGCAAACCTTTGAAATCAACACCAAAATCACCCGAATAGGTAAGAATATGTTAATTTGATGTTTTATGTTGTTTTTAGAAAGTAATTTCATGTTTTGATTACTTTTTATGAGTATTTTGTCTTCATAACTATGGGGTTTTACTGAGGCAGACCTCCCAATGCACTAATAGGATTTTGTAGGTTTACAAGTCTAGAAAAGCACAAGGAAACATCCAACATGTGGTGGATCACAAGCAAGAAGCCCATCTACATCGAGGAACACAAAAGGATAAATATTACTATCTTTGTACCACATCTGAAAGGGCTATCTAAGGGAAGATCCTATTGTAGCCTTCAGGGAAAATTTGTAAAAGGATATTAGTTCTTGTAACCCCTTTTATGAATATCAATACAAATACAGTAGATTATTTGATATTAAATGAATGTCTTAGCATATTTTTGATCATTTCATTCTGGCATGCCTAGTGGTACCCCACCAAGCATTAGGTTAATTGCCTTATAATAAAAAATTATGGTTTGTTTTGTATGGCAAGTAGTTTTCATTCATGAAGAATACCACAAAACCAAAAATGCCCTAAAAGACATCTCAAGACAAATAGAAATAGGTTCATTGGTGCACCGGTGAGCCTACAAAGAGAGTAGTGAGTACACACTTGGGCATGTGAATTCTAAAATCCACCTCAAACTTGATACTTGATACCTAGATATTGGTTCAGACACCCACAACCAACGAAAAGGTAAATTAGGGGAGGTTAAGAGCTCATGTTCCTAGGGTTTGCATGACCCCATACCTAGACCACAAATTGTCTCTTGTCATGGAGTATGCAAGGTTAAAGTATCCTTGTATTTTTGTGCAGAAAATTAATTTAATTTCCTGTCATTTATTTACATCAAGTATATGTAATATATTTATGTATTTTTGGTTGCATTTTCAAACATAAATTGATTTTTTGGAACTATTTGTGCAGGTACCTATGCTCAAAACACTCCAAAAACTTCAAAATACTCACCAGGATCCCAAAATTAGTAGCTCATTCCTCAAATCCCGGTTCATACCTTAAGAGTGTGAACCACTTGAAAATGATAGGTTCACATCCTAGGAGTGCAAACCTCCCATATCCATAGAGTTTTGAACCAGAGGGCACATCAGAGTCTTTTACACCCATCTGGATGCAGGTTTTATATGAAAATATTCATATTTACTCTATTTTGAAGCTAATATTACACATTGGGCTACAAATTCCACAACATCACACATTCTTGTTTTCTTTAGTTAGATTTTTAGTTGTTTCCTAGATTAGATTTACATTTTACCAATTTTCCTTCCAAAGCAACTAATTAGATTTTATTTTTGAGTCATTTCCCTTTCAAAAGCATCTAGATTAGTTTAATTTGTTTCATTTACCTTCAAAAACAATTAATAAGATTTTCTTTTGAAAAACCAATAGAGTAAATTTTCTTTTGTGAAATCCAATTAAGTAGATTTACCTTTCAAAAATCAATAGATTAAGTTTATTTTTGTAACATCAAGTAAATAGTTTGCTTTCCAAAAGGCATCAACATAGATTTCTTTTGAAAATGCATTTAGAGTAGATTTACTTCTAAAACAATATCGTACAAACAAACACCACACACTCATGTTCTATATAAATGGTGTAAAGAGTTGGGATTCATCTCCAACCTGAATTGGATTTCATCACCAATTCACCACAAAATTTTAATGAGTTCTGGGATTACTCTCCACTAGCTCACCTCTAGATTTGACACCATAGTATCCTCCTAGGTGGATCATTTCAGCATTAATACTCGGTTGGTCCTTCCCACTTTGAGTGTTGGTTATCCAAAATTCATCACTAAAAGGTACCTTCAGAGTGGGTGGTTTTAGAAAGCCCCTTTACCATAAGGATTTTCAAATAATTAGTGGGTGCAGCTGATCGTTACTATGGATGCCTTAAATATGAGGGTTAAGCGAAAGCATGGGCATGCCGATAGCACCACATTGACAACACAACCTCTCTTCATGAGAGTTTATTTGACTCATTAGAGTATTTTTAGTCTCTTGGTCACAAATTCTCACTATCCTATTCCCTAAGAAGGCTCTCATAGCTGGACCGCTCCACGGGAAGACATATTTTTGAGAATTTCATCCCCAAACGACATCACCACATCCAAAAATAGCAATAACATTGCCGAACAAAGGCGCTTTTGCGCCTGACATTCTTGGCATTCAAAACAGACGTTGGGGTTACAAATTGTCACTATCCTACTCCCTAAGAAGGCTACCATAGCCGGACCACTCCACGGGAGGACGAATTTTTGTTAATTTCAACTCCAAAATGCGTCACAAAAAAGGGTTAAAACTCACAAAAAATAGGTTAGAATGTTCGGACTCTACTTTCGCATTCAATGGTAAACAACTGAAGGCACCCTTACCTAAGATATGAAAGGCCTTTGAAAATTCTAGACAAATCTTCCCAAAGTTGATGCCCAAACATTTCAAGAGTATTGGTATACTTGATGGTGATGGCATTAGCCCAGGAACTATGAGACTCATCAAATATTGACAAGGTACATGTGACATGAAAAACTAATTATGACTTTGACAGTGAATGATTTTATGTTTGATAGCTTTTTAAATCTATAGGACCTAGGGCAATAAGATTTGGATCCACATCCTCCTTCCCAAGGTTAATATATTCTTTTGGTTGGCAACTTAGGATAAAATTCTTTTTATTGAAAACCTCAAAAAACATGGCATGGTAATAATCAATAGGTACTATCTATGTGAATCGCATAGAGAGTCGATCACATGTTCAACAGTTGCTTTTTATTTAAAGATGCTTGTGAGGTGATTGATTAATTGGGTTCTTCCTTGGTCCACGCTCTAAATTCTTTCTCAATGGGATTCTCCATTTTATTCCCTTAGGCTAAAATATTTGTGGAAGTTCCTCCTTCCTCACCTTTTATGGGGACTTTGGAAAGAGAGAAAAGCTGGGGCTTTTAAAAACCTAAAATGAACAGCCTACCAGGTTGCTGTTAGATCCATGTGTAATGTGAAGGAGAATGTTAGAATGGCTTATGTGGATAAGGGTGACATAAATCAATCATCTTTGCTGATGGATCTTGCTTTGGAATGGGAGCTTAGTATTTTTTGTGATAGGCCTATAGATCCTATCCCTAATCTGAGGCTTTTCAGTGGACGACACCCTCCTCCTAATGGTTGGGTGAAGCTTAATTTTGATGGAGCCTCTAAGGGAAACCCTCATCTAGCAGGGGTTGAGGATTTCATGAAATATCATCATGGTAGAGCTATTGCTACATTTGTAAAACACCTGTCCACCCAATATTCCTTCTTCGTAGAGACTAGAGTTGCTTAGGGTCTCTTTGTTGCAAATTTTAGGATTTAAAAAAGTAGTAGTGGAAGGGGATTCTTTGAGTCTTATAAACCTTATAAAATTGAATAAGTCTCCTAATTGGCGGGTTTTTAATGAGATATCAAAAAATAAGAGAATATTGAGTATGATGGAGGAAGTCCAAATCAAGCACACTTGGAGAGAAGGGAATAAAGTGGTATATTTCCTTGCAAATTAGGGAGTTGTGCACTTGAGAAGATCAAATTGGAGAGCTAATTTACTAAAGGACATGTCTAAATTGATTAATATTGATAGAACATGACCCTTTTGGAGAAGGGCCAAGTTATGTTGTTTAGTTTCTTTCGGGTGTCTTAGTTAGACACCTCATCCAAGTGGTAGTAAAAAATGATACCATGTTGGTCTAGTGCTTGGTGTACTGGTATCTTCCTACTCAAGTAATACATGTGATATTAATCCATTTTGAGAAATATTGTGAGGATCACTCGATTCCAAAAGATTAGTATCCTCTCTGGAATCCTCGCGAGAAGTTGTTAGAAGATATCATGTTATATTTCTCAACCATTTAAGGAGAGGTAGGCATATAAATTTTTGGGTGTTCCTATTTCATTCATTGAGAAAATCACTATACGATGTCATAAATGGTAGGAGACTAAACCCATTACACTAAGGTTTAATTATGTTAATCGTTGAATTCATCACAGCTAAAATTAAGATTGACATGGCCGAGATTGTGAAGTTTATTGAGACTAATTCCCTCTCTACCCATGATATTGCTAGTGACTTTGAATTATGCCCAAGCCATGGGCCACGAGTCCTATCTTAAGATTTAGGTAAGAGAACTATTTGTATCCTCCTTGGGGGTGTTGGTTCTAATAGGGTAAGTCTGCTCAACTCAGATAGCGGTTCTGATGGGAGTTCGCATTTAGGAGGGCTCTTGGTCACCTTGTCTGATGGGAGTTCACATTTAGGAGGGCTCTTGGTCACCTTGACTGGCATAAGGGGTAGTAAAAAGAGATGCTCATTAAGGTTGTCAAAAATAATTTAAAGGCTCGAGCTGCAAGGATCCATTTTCATCAATGGAAGTATTTCAGGAAGGAAGTCACCAAGTGTGATTTGCTGGTAGGACTAATTTGGACAATTCCAGGGCAGAGTCTCTCTTACTGTAGTGGATCAAATCAATTGATGATAAGAAAAAATTTGTGCTAGGCATACTCAAGGTTGTAGTTGATTTCATGTAGGATGTGAATAGATGGATGGGTGAATTGTTGGAATTTGTCTCTTAGGGCCTGAAAGTTCTTGATAATTCTCAGATTCAGGTTTAAATTTTTTGGAACTTGTTCCTGAAGAATAGTTTTTCGTTGCCCCTGGGAAGACTTTTCACTCTTTTTGTGTTTCAGTTCCTAATTTTTGTGCTATTCTTGGTTGTCACCCTTTCAGGTTTTTCAACCTTTTTGGACTCCTAAATTGTTTGTTTTTGGTTGTGGGATCTTCTCAAAAACCTTTCTAATTAATTAAAAAAAAAAAGAAATAGCAGGTAGGCATATCTCTTCTTAAAATTGAAACAATCAAATGAGATAAAATGAAAAACAAGCTATTTATACCATTTCCAGAACCATGTTGTCATGAAAAAAAAATTAGGAATTATATGGTCAAATGTTGTTGTCTTTTTGACAAACAATCAAAATTCTAGCAAATTAAGACTTTTTGCAAATTTTCTCAACTATGTACATATTTGTTCCTAATTTTTAATAAATTTATATTCTTTTAAATGTATAAAAATTATAAAACAAAAAGAAAATTCAGTTTTATTATGTCAAATACAAATATTATGAACATAATGATTGTGATTTATTTGTTTCCACAATGCATAATATCGAGAAATGACAAAAGATTTGAAAATTTATGTATGGAGAGATTGTGATTCATTATTTTTCCATAATGCATAATTGTAAAAAATGACAATAGATTTAAAAGGAATCATATGACAAAATTAAATGCACATTACTCGCATATGAAAAAATATTTAAGATGTTCAATTAGCTTTTTTAGGTGAGAACTACAAACATAGCATTAGTAGGAAGGAATATTACAACAATTCTTTTTTTGTTTTTGTTTGTGGAAAAAATCCAGAAGGGATGCCACTTTTGGGTAAGATTCAAAGAGGTAGGGGTATCTATTTCATCAAAAATACCCAGGGCTCGCATCTGGCCTACCACCTTTGACACACACAAGGAGCATATACCTGAAACAACAAACAATAAGAACAAATAAACACAAAAATCTAAAAATAGCTAAAGCAAATAAAGCATACTCCTCAATGTGTCGACAAGAAAAGACACAAGCAAAAACTTAAAAAAAAACACAAACCACACAGAACAAACACACAAACAACAAACAACAAATGAAAACATGATAAAAAATAAAAAAATAAAAAAATGACAAAAATAAACAACACCAAAACACAAAAAACACAGAAAAAACCACCAACAAAACATAACAAACACTACCATAGTGAAAAAAACAAAAAAAACAAAAACCATAGAACACAAAACATGCAGAAAAACCCAAAAAACAACATAACAAAACAAAACCAAAACAGAAATGACAAAAAAAATAAAAAACACCACAAACTAAATCAGGAAAAACAAATACAACAAAAACTAAGCCAAAGGAGCAATTGATAAATCAAACAAAATACGGTAACACTAAGAAAAAACCAAAACTTAAAAAATACCAAAAATATTAGAAATTGCTTAGCAAAATAGTCAAAGCTTCCAACATTGCCATAAAGAGACCGACTATAAAACTTAATATTATGGCATCCTTATCATTTTAGTCGTATCTTGCTTCATTCCAGTTGGGACTATAGGTTGGTTACTTGGTACCACGACACTACTATTGGAATTTGTATGGAATTTTTGAGAATTGATTTTGTTTGTAGTTTGAGCCTGCCCTATTGTTTTGCATTTGGGTTGGTTTTCTACATTGTCCTTTTTTTTCCCTTTATTGTTATTTCTCAACATTAAGGCAAGCTCTTTTAATGATTTATCATCATGCAATACTTCATGTTTCCTTTCTTCATCAAACCGTGTCTCCATAATAACTGTTTCCATTTGACCATCGTCATCATCTCCTTGCTCATCCATGGAGAGAATTTCAAAGGTGTTAGAAGAAATAACTATTTTATTTTTTGTTGCTATTTTTTTATTTTTTTTTGTGTTTTTTGTTTAAGGATTTGAAACCCTGCCAAGTCCCCATCCTCTTTCTCTTTGTTAGGGACCTTATGTGGACAATCCTTAGCTAGATGATTATATTCATGAAAAATTCTCCATCTAAATAGAATATTTTCATAATCTACTACTTAGTCCCATATTTTTTCCCATCTTATCTAAAAATGATTTATCAAAATCAATTAAAACACAAATACTTCCTTAATTTCCATGTTCTGCCAAAATGTTGTACATAAAGGCACGAATATTTCGCCATTCCTCCAACAACAGTATTATTTTTTATAGAACAACGAAATTCTATTATAGGAATAGGTAGGATATGTTAATGAAAAGACCACCAAACTTATCTTCAAAATGAGTGTCAGTGTGATGTTGCATGAAAAGACCACCAAAACTTATCTTCAAAATGAGTGTCAGTGTGATGTTGAAAATGACCCAAAAAAAAAAAAAAAAAAACTTATCTTCAAAACGAGTGTTTCGAGTGTGATGTTGAGAATGGCCAAAAACAAAACTTATCTTCTTCAAAATGAGTGTCTTCAGTGTGATGTTGACAATGGCCAAATACATGGTGCGCACTTATCTGTAAAATGGACTGTTTGTCAGTGTGATGTGAAAAATGGAAGAAAACATACCGTAACGAGTGCCTATATAAGTCCATTCAGATATCTCGTAATGAATACATCCTTCTTGTTCATATTATTGGCTTAGCCTTCGTTGAAAAGATATTATGGCCCATTTGTGTGAATTGGGAGGCCGAGTTAAATGTTCCTGCTCATAAGATATGGAAGGCCTTTGAGAATTCTGCACAAATCTTCCCAAAGTTGATGCCCAAACATTTCAAAGAGTATTGATATACTTGAGGGTGATGGCATTAGCCCGGGAACTGTGAGACTCATCAAATATGGAGAAGGTAATGTAACATAAAACCCTAATCATGACTTTGACAGTGAATGATTTTATGTGTGATAGCGTTTTAGATATGTAGGCCTTTAAGACATATTTAAATGTTACATACAAAATACTTTATGACTTCCTATTAACACGTTTATGTTTATCTGGATGTTTTGGCTTAGTGTTTCATGTAAAGTTTGTAGTTACAGATATTTGAAAGTTATGTTGTAAAGATAATATAGCTACAATAAAAGTATGCCGTGTCTATGTTTAACTGGTGATTGGCAAAACTAATTTTTCGTATATACAAGATTTGTTATGATATTTATTAATGTATACATGGCAGGGTTTTCATTGGCAACTTACAAGCTGGAGAGGATTGAATTGTTGGATGAGGCCAACATGAGTACCGCCCACGCTGTGCTGAATGGAGATCTGATGAGGATGTATAAGACATACAAGCTGAATTTGCATGTGAGCCCTGGATCCAATGAGAACTCTTGCACTGTCAAGTGGAGCATTGAGTATGAGCCAGCCAATGAGGGTGACATTGTGCACCCTGAGAATGCCAAGGACACTGCCATACATACATTCAAGGTCTTGGAGGAATACCTGATTAACAACCCTACAGCAGTAGCTTAGATCAACTCATCTAATTTCTTATGTGCTGCTATTATCTAGAAGACTAGTTATATGGGTGTTCTAATATGCTATGATGGGATAAGAATCGGGCAGTTCAGACTGATGTTTGTTGCAATCACATAAATGCTGGCTATAGGGTTATGCTATTTATTAGTACTCTTATTAAAATATAAATCTGTATTGGCAACATTTACGGCAATATATTATGTATGATGGACTGTTAAACCATTGTTTGTAATTATAAACGTGTTAAACTATATATATGTGCGTGAGAGATATAAAGATGGTGGCACCCTAGTTTGTAAAATTTTATAGGATTACTAGTGAAGGATATAGGAAGATATTTATATATGCTTCATCAAGACACAAACAGAATGACAAACACCTGAGCAAATTTTGAGACTAAGTAGTCTAATAAATTCCAAAAGCCCCTTGTTACATATGACGACTTATTTAACACTCTGAGTTGTACTATTTCCTCATAACATATTTTCATTCGTGTAGGAATGATGCTCTGGTATTTAGTGAGCTACAAATGTTTTGCTTATCTGAGCGTGCAAATTTCCTCTGGATTGTTGTAATGCATCTCCGGCAATGTGGGAATTTAAGATATTAAAGTATCTCGTGCCTTCCCTCATATTATGCTTTTACAATCTTAAAAGCTCACATGCAACCTACACCTCAAACTAAAGTAGACATTCGTTACGTGAATAAATATTTACTCGATCTTTACGTTTCTATCATTTACTTATGTTAAAAATTTAATATAAGAGTTGTGTGGGACAAGGTTTGCGCTTTTTAAAAATACAAATTTAAATCATAAATAGGATTTTGTAAGTGAGTTTGCATAAAAAAATAATTATATATTAAAAAATAGAAAGTATAAGTGATTCCCAACATTGAGTTTTTCAGATTGAAGTCCAAGAGTTCTTTATGTTTTATTTTTGAGTGGACAATTTGCATTGTGAATGGATGAATATTGTAAATAAAAGTTTAAGGTTTGAAATTGTGCTAGGGTATGTAAGTTTTTTGATTCGCAGATAACATGGGTCACCTTTTCCAACTTTGATTTTTACAAATGAAAGTTCAAGAGATATTTAGGATCTATTGAGTGAATAATTTGTAGAATGGATAAATACTTTAAATAAAAGTTTAAGGTTTGAATTTGTGGTAGGCTATAATATGCATGTTTCTTGATTAACACATATTGTATGTTATGGATTATGCAATGATTTGATATAAACAATATTTATGGATTTTAGAAACTTAAATATAGTATTTTTAGTTATATAATATTCAATTAAAAATTATATTAAAAAAATTAAATAATTTAATTTATTAAAGATTTTAGATTTTCAATTAATATTTTTAAGAAACTTGAAAACTTTTAAAATATAATATAATTTTTTTAAAATGAGATCTTAATTTTAGCTTAAATAACTTTCGTATACACTTATACACATGAATATACATACACTCACATGTACATACACGTACATACATATAACCAACTTTATTATAACATCATATATGCTCTTATACACATATAATCAACTTGATTATACTATTATACATTCTTGGACACATATAATCAATTTCATTATAATATAACAGACTTGCCCACACACATATAACCAAATTTTATTATAATATCACATATATAATCAATTTCATTATAATATAACAAATTTTCTACATACATATAAATAAATTTATTATAATATCACACATGCCTACACAAATGATGCAGGAGCATCTACATGGATACCCAACAAGATGGATTGATGTAGAACTAGAAGGCCAACCATTGGGAAAGATACACCACATCAGGAGTAACTAATATTTTTCTAGCTTATAAAAATGGGGGAAAAAATAAACAAAGGTAAAAGATGATATAATACAAGGACAAAGAAAGTAAGATATATAAAGTATAATTCATTGCCTATATGTTTATCTGACATATAGTATAACAAAATTACCATACTCTCAATTATAATAAAACTACCCTTTTATTTTGGCATATTTAAAATCCCTACAATGTTTTTAAACCCATTGTTATCAAGGATAATGTGTTGCAGGTTTAGAGAGTATTAACATTTAAGAGCTATCTTGGAACCAGAATCCAAAGTAAATAGTTTAAATATTACCATCTAGAGATTATAGGCTAAAGACCCATCCATGAGCTACCATCTTATAGAGAGTTGGAGTGGACAAGAGCATCACTAGTAAGTTTATATCTTGAAATAAATGTTGTTTGAGCTCATGCAATCTGCCATCACCTACCAACTTGGAGAAAGTTACCAATTGATATTGTGAGGATGCTATCTAAGTTATGAAATTGAGTTATTTGACAAGAACTTATAATCTATTCAAGTGTCATAATTTTGAAGTAAACCTTGCTATCTTAAATTGTGTCTAACTATCTTAGATATATAAAATATATATATCTATAAACGTCGAGAGTTATCAATCACGAGGTGCCTATCTCATTTCTTGGGGATGTGATAGATAGGTGCCTCGAGATTGATAACTCTCGGTGTTTATAATAATATTAGAAATTTTGGGCACCATTTTAGTTTAAATAGTTTAAATATTTTTTAAATATTTTAAAACCACCATAACCCTTAATGTCGACAGATAATTTTCTTAATTTTGATTTTTTAATAAAATATTAATATTGTTTACGACGTGGTTGACCTTCCTAGCTACGATTGTAGGACGCCTATCGACATAACTAGGACTAACCTTGTCATATTGAAGTGTGTTGACTATGATAGTGTTGTTAAGAGTTTGTTGATATTACTGAGCTACTATCATCAATACAAGGGGATGTTGCCACAACATGTGTCCACTAGATGGATAATGGTATCATTGTGAGTGTAATCTAAAGAAATAATCCATCAACTAAAGATAAAAATCCCTATAATTTTCATCTAAGGAATAGTTGTTGAGAAGAATATTTTTTATCCACCATATGCTCAAGAGAATTATTTACCCTTCTAGCATCATTGCATCATTTGGTATCAGAGCCAGAAGATTTCTAAGGCATGACATGTTTAAAAGGAATCATGGCACAATAGGGAACAAGAAGACTACGAGGCCCTTGAGCTATAGATATAACTAAGATGTTGAAGGAAATTATTGTCCAACTTGAGGCAATTTAAACTACCCATAGAAGAGGTATTCATGTTGAGAACATTAGTGATAGTGAAGAAGATAATATTGGTCATGTGGAAGCACAAGATAAAAAGTGAGAGGAAGAACAAAAAGAGTAATTAATCTAGGTTATTTCTAATACAGGTTGAAAGTCAAAGATAAAAACCTTGTTATATAGTGGATGCTTGAATCCAAAGGAGCTCATAGACTAGATCACAAATATGAAGAGGTATTTTTATTTTGAATTAGTAGAAGATCCCAAGAATATGGGGTCCCTCGAATATAATTGGGCTTTGATGTGTTCGTTCCACCACTATGCATTGTTGCTACTATTGTGTTTATTGTTGAAATATGTGTTTGCTTCTATTGAAGGACCTACAAAATGGTGTTAGTTCATTTGGGGGCCTATCATGGATCAGGCCCCATATTGATGAAGATAAAATGACATTAAAACTTGAAATAAAGCTAGAAATGAAGTGAAAATGCTATAAAAATATAAAATGAATGTTACCTGAAGTTTCTACTACTGTAGATCAGCTGTACAACCAAATCAAAGGGTAGGGGTGATCTAGAACCTTAATTCATAGGTCAAGGGGTGAACCCAACTACAGGTGCCTTCTAGTGGAGATTCTTTGTTCGGATGGGATCATCATATGCTTAGATGTTGTTTGTATCATTCACAATCAGAAGAAGGGGTTCTAGTGGGATTTTGATAGAGTGTTTGTAAGTTAGCTAAACAAGGAGAGAGAGAGATAAAGAGAAGGGGGCCCCTCTATTTATAGGCAAATATGAGGTCAGGAGAAGGGGTTAGATAGACCAACCCTTAGGGTTACTCCATGCTAGAGTTAGGTTAGGGTTTTGACTAGGTGTCAAATCCTCATAGCCTAAAGAAATATCTCATCCTCACACATGTGTGAGGAGAGATTAGGGATAACTAGGGTCAGTTAGATCCTAGGTTAGGTTAGGGTTTTCATAAATATCCTAACTAAGTGGGTGCACACATGTGTGAGGGAATAATTAGGACTAATTTGGGTTTAGGATCCTAATTAACCTTTTTAAGTCATAAAGTACACTTAAATGAAAAGTTATTTTCCATTTAGAAATTCAATTAACTTAATTAGGAGTTTTGGGAAGTAATAGTCTTGTGGGGTCCTAATTAGGTGTAGGAAAGAGCTTAGGTTACCTTAGGGAGCTTTTAGGTGATCTCCTAATAGATAGAAGGTGGTTAGGACATGAATTATGCAATTTAGTAGGGTTTTATGCTTGTAGGCCAATGATATGGCCCACATAGGTCTACGAAGGTCTATGATGATCTAGAGCAGTCTATGCTAGTCTAGAGTAGTCTATGCCAATCTACAATAGCCTATAGGGGTCTAGTATGGTCTATGCAAACCTATAAGTGTTTGAATAGATCTACAAGTACATATAAATGGACATGTGCAAATTTTGGGTGTCTATAGATTGAATTTTTTTCTAAATATGATTCATTAAGTTTTGACTTCTTTTATATTAATTCTATCAATCTATTTTGTCCCTCATTTTTTGCCTTGTAGTGTTTATATGTGAGTAATGCCATGTATAATATGCTTGCAAAGTCTAAGGAAAGTAAAATATCACTTTTTTCATTGGCAATTACTTCATTGAGATGAGTTTGAATATAGCATTCCATAGTATCAAAATTATTTTATAAGGCTTCCTTATGGATTATTTTGGAAGCTAGATCTAACCTTCCTTCTGATTTCATGATTAGATTCATGATCCCAAGTTTTATGGCATTAATTGAAGTACATAAGCTTTATTTGATAAAACATTTATTAGTCCTATAGGCTTCCTTATGTATCCCTAGGTATTAATATCCAATTTTAGGTTTTTTAAGAAAGATTATATCTTCACAACTTGACAATTTTTTAAGGATATTATTATCAAGTTTTGTAGAATTTCTTATGACTCCCAAGTGTTTTTTGGAGTATGATATAGTACTTTTGTAAAATATACTTCAATTTTTGGTTGATTTTGTACAATTTTTGTAAGGATCGAAAATCAACTTCTTAACTTCTTAATAATACTATTGAACTAAGCGCTTTTCAATTTTTGAAGAGGTTTTAATGTTGGATTTCCTTTGTCCCTAAAGAGAAATTTTATGAGACAAGAATATAAATTTACAAATTTAATAAAATATTTTAATAACCCCTTTTGAAACCCTTAGGAATTTTATTCAAGTGTTTCTAATTTCCAAAAAACTAGTTTGGATTTGTAACCCTTATCACTCCCAAATTTTTAAAACTAGAACACATTAATATTTGTAAACTTTAAATGGATTAATTCCAAGTAGAATCCCTTATTGCTCCTAAGTTATATTTTGCAAATATTATATTAATTTCTCTAAGATTTGCTTTCAAACAAAGATTGATTTTAATTAATATATCAACCTTATTTTATAATCTTATAAACCCCTTTAAAACTAAAGCAAATTAGATGAGAAATTAGGGCTTTGTATCTTTAAGATGTCAGGTGAATATGATAGTGAACTCTTCTTCTTGAGTGTGAATTCCCCAAGGCTTTAATGCTCTTCATAAATGATGGTTGACCAGGAGTATTTTCAACTATACCTGACTTGCTTTGGATCCCTATCAAATCGTGCTCCAACTAGTACCAAATATCTACCATCAATCTATCGAATCATGCCCAAACTACTATCGAGCATCCATCGTAAATATATTGAGTAGCACCCAAACTACTACCAAGCATCTATCATCGATCTACTGAGTAGATTTCAAAGGCTACTTGTATTATTTTTAGTTGTTGTGCTTCCTTTCCAAGATCCAAGCCATCTTTAATACGAGATAGGATGAGTGACATGTATCACTGTATGAGTTTTGAACGCTCATGGATGCTTCAAATTGGTTGGTGAAGGTGTCAAAATCACTATGCTATTTGTGACAAGTGATACCTTTGGATTGAAAATGTTTTTTTATTCTCTCTTGAGCACTTTACAAGAAATACTCCTTCCTCAACATCTCCAAGTTATATTTTTTGTAATGTATGCCAAGTTGTACGTAACTCCACTATTTGGAGTATGGGTGCCAAGAAGTGTAATGTCTTATTTTTTAGCATTATAGATGATATTTCAAAGGACAAAAAGTGATATCTGCATGCCCTTATTTCTATTAATGCTTATTTGAAGACTCTCCAATGTATTTTCCACCTTGATCTTTGTTGTTTTACGTAGATGCTGAAGTATCTCCAGTTAAGCAAATATAATGGTTGAGTTGTGGTGGATATATGGTAAGGATTTGGTGGAGATATGAAGTAGCTTTGGTGGCCCTTGAATGGATTCTAAATGGTAGCACTTGGATGAATACTCCTTGATGCTTTAATCCACTGTTAGCATTCACTTATGGTAGAAATGCTTTGATAAGAATATTCCTTTTCTTTGACATCCATTTGCTTTGTATTATACTTTTTACACTGCTTTATATTATCCTCTAATTTTTCTTCTGTAGGTTCGGCCATCCAAGATGATCCCCTTTGAGTGGCTTCTATTGCTTGGGAATAGTGCTTACATTCAGCCCTTTCTTGGCTGCTTTTTTCCTGCATTTATTGTGCCTTTTGGTGGCACATTCAAAAATGCTTTTAGACTATAAAAAACTATATTAAAATGGTGTTATAAAATGTACTATAGTATGTATGTAAACCTCCTTTTATGCACCTTATTTTGCACTCTTATTTCAAATCATAAATTCTAGTTTTATGGCAGATTTTTCTCTTGCAATACAAGGATTTTGAGGTTGTCTTTTATGAGTAGAAACCTTCCCCCTTTTTGCTTGGACACTTAGATAAAAACTCCAAGCTTAGATAATAGAAGATATAAGCTTTTTATGCAAATGTATGCTCTTTATTTTCTTGCATTAAATCTTGTAATGTTTTTGGATTTGAGACTCACCAAGTCTCAATATTTAAAGCTTCTATTTTTGTTTTAGGTTAGTTGTGTTCTTCTCCAAGTTTTAGAGGATTCTAACATTTTTAGGTGGCTTATTTAGACCACTACGAGTTGGATATTTGTGCTTCAATAGTGTCTTTAGACACTTGATACAAATCAAAATTTGTGCCCTTAAATAACATATACTAATTTATTTTGAAGTAGTGTAATAGTACAAGTTGTTCACTTTTAATGCAATAAGATTACACCTTATCACTCCAATAAACTCTCAAATTAATACACTAAGAATTTACTACAACTAATCAAGAATAACCTAAAATAAATATTTAAGATTTATTCTACAATTTCGTTACAACTAATATTGTAGAGATTAGTCTTCTTTTTCTTTTTCCAAAATAGATAAGAGGTAGTTGATAGAAGCAATTTTAAAATCTAATAGAATCCTAATAAAAGTGCAAATGAACCTTAAAAAGAACATTTTTTTTGCACTTTCTAAGATAGTAATCCAATTTTCTATTTGCAACATTAATCCAAATTCAAGTGCTTCTAACAAATCTAACAGATATATGAATTAATAAATCTACATGAACTATAAATTTGCATACCTTTTTGTAGTAGATATTTTATCACTTTTTTAGTAGATGTATATCTTGGTGTCTAGAATCACCAAGTTTTTGCTATGAGAATGTCCTTGTAGGTCTTTGTAGACTATATTTAATAGCTCCTTCTTCATCAAATGATGGTCTTGACCTTTCTTTTATGAGTCTAGGATTTGATTACTTGTTCTCCTATTATGTTCTCCTCATTCTAATGCATATTTGGAGAAGTCTTTGTCTCTGAAGCAATTGCTTCTTGTGTTGAGAGGTACTCTTCAAATCTTCAATATTTGGTGAGCTTCTTCTATCTTCAAGTCGTCTTGTCAATTTTTAACTTCAAGGAGGATCTTCTTCTGAGATTTGGTACTCCTTTCCAAATTCTTCTTCATGTATTTTTAACTCCTTGCCAAATTCTTCTCAAATTTTACACTCCTTGCAAAATTCTTCTTCTCTTGGGCTTGTTGTTGTATGGCAACAATTGTCCCAAGTCCTTCACTATAAGAGGCTTCTCCTTGGTAGTGGATTTCTCCAATGAGTTATGCTTTGAGAATATATATAGTAAGACTCTCCTAGCCTTTTTATGGATGCTCGATAAGACCTTCTCAAGGTGTCTCATCTGACAAATTTTAATGGTCTTCCTTGAGAATTTTTCTTCAACCTTATACTCTTGGAAGTTTTGGTGATGAGATCTACCTCTAGATATCTTATTCTACTACTTCTCAATTCGAGCAGGACTTGCATAGTCCTTATTCTACTTCTCCTTCCTTGACTGGAAGTTCTACAATGAGATATTCTCCTGATATCTTTGATTTTGCTTCAGGTGTTGAATTGATTCTAAAGAATATAACCTTCCTAACTTTCTTGTAGGAAGTTTTCCAAATCACTTAATCTTATTTCCCTACAATAAATTATTAGTATTGAAATAATTAGTCTGATTCTAAATCATATATTCTATTAAAATTCATGATCAAGGCTTCTATGGCCCTTTTGTGTCAATGCTTCTATGGCATGTTATTCAACTTGTAAATTTATTTGATTAAATAATGGAGATATTTAGTCTCCTAAATTCACCATAAATATTCACAAGAAGTCTTCTTCCATAGTATTCTTCTCTTGCACAAGGAACCAATCTCTACACTATGAGGGCACATTGACCTTCGAGCAACAAAGTTGGAGTCTCCTAGATTTCTATCATAGGAGGAGTCCCAATCCTATGAGAATTAGACTTCTGCAAACAAAAGAAACTTTACGTAATAGTTAGAAAATTCTAGATATCCTGGATAATCCTCACTAAATGATTTGTCAATCTAGTGGCTTGAATGTTGAGTCTTGGTTTTCACAAGTTTTTCCTGAAACTTTGTGGAAATACTCTAGTCAATTGCAATCTCAATATTGCCTAGAACTAAGATATATTTCAGTCCTCACTTGTGACTCTCCCTAATTCTACCACCTAGATTATTTTGAAAGATTTTGAAAGTGGCTGGTCCAGTGGTGCATATTTTTGTAAAAATTCTTAAGCTCAATGATAATGGTGGATTTCCTATATAACTACACAAACTATATATATCATATCTTTGATACCACTTTTAGATTTTGATATAGCAAGCATAGAAAGATAGAAATCACAAGATGCAAAATAATATGTAATAAAGTAAATCTGCTAGATGACATAGAAATATGCAATAAATAGAAATGATATAAAATATTACATTGTAACTATGGATAAAATGAACACTCCAATATAAAGCTACTAAACTACATTACACCCATCACCAATGGATGGTGTCACACACATAACTAAGTTACACTATGCCCATCGAATCTATATTTCTATGACTATATGACTCTATATCTATCTATCTATGAGGCCATCCTTATATAGGTAAAATATGATACTTGGTCAACACTCTATCTAGATATGAAAGGGATAACTTACACATGTACAACTTGAAAATTGACACTTGTGCACTTATTACATTGCATGGAGTAAACTAGGATACTAATCCTAGGTGCATGAGAAATTCTACACACATTATAGGCACCTTAGAAGGGATTTTATTCTTGGAGAAGCATCGAGCCCATCTAGCCTTATCCATTTAGTATGCATTTCATTAATTTTCTTATAGTATTGTGATTACAAAAAACATCACATGTACATATTAGTATTATAATAATATAAATATAAATCATATTTAAGTTAATAATTCATGATTAGAATTAACAACACAAGAGTAACTTATCTAATGTTCATTTAATGTTAAATCCTAAAATCCATTTATAATCAAATGAAACAAGCTCTTGCTCTATAACTCCATATTTCATTATATAATCCTCTACAATATTTTTAATTATGGTGATATCTGTACAAGCATAAGTGTACCCATCATATGTCACAATTGATTAGATAAAAATATATGAGATAACTAACATAATAATGACAATAACAAGAAGAGTATCAAAATGTATTATTAAATTTGAATGGATGGAACTTCTTATCAAACATAGAACCCATATAAGAATAATTTCATAACCATACACATGATCATGATAAACATACCAAATTAATTTAAATAAAATATAAAATATTTAAAGAATTGAACATTTTTTCTAATATTTCTATCCATTAAAATTGTTGAAAACCATTGTACAACCAATTCAATGTCTTTCAATATTTTAGACTTGTGATTAATTGTTAAATTTATAGATCTATCTTGATAATAAATCCAACACCATCATGTTCTACTTTTCCATGGACCCCCTATCAAAAAACTCCATATATGTTTATTATCAAGATTTATTTTTGCCTACATAACCAAAGCAATGATCCTGCAAACTAAAGTTTTTCTACATATCCATTACATAATACCAAGTGCCCCTTGTAATTGATAACTCACTAAAATATTAAATAAAAGTATTTTAAAGCAAGGTTGAACAAATACAATATCACAAATGGGATCATAACTTATAGAAAAGTGTATCACATTCTTTATGGCATGATTCTTGTTTGTGTTATAATCACCTCCATCAACTAGTACTTTTGTATGTTCAAAACTAACATGCACCATAATTAACACTTGGTTAGAATAATAGTTTATTTTGGACCTTTTTTTCTACTAATATATGGTTTTTTTGTAAGACTGATAAATGGACAAAAATGTTCTAGTTGGAAATATCATCTTGGATAGTCAATATTCCTTTGCTTATCAAGACAAATCATGCATATTTTTTTTGTTTTACTAGATAATAAGGGGTTGTACTTGGTTACCCCACCATTGATAAATTGCAACTCTCTACTTTAGATCATGTGATTTTACAAATAGTTACACTTATCATTTCAATTGAGATGGTATATCTAAAAACCTACATCATTTTACATAAAATGTTTGAATTTTTTTATTTTCATTTTCTAGATCTCTACAATTTTTTGTATGAATGCAAATATTCTAGAATTCAACAACCTTCTTGATGTTTTTCTATAGTAGCCTTCACAATATCAAAAATTCACCTCTACTATCTATGCATTGCATCTTTGTAGAGTAATATTTCCAAAGCATCACACTATCATAGTCCACTTCACCAAATTTGGATTGCTAGTTTCCTTCCTGAAACACAAGTGCAACCACAAAAATTATAATAAATAGTTTATATGAAAACACATTAAAATTATAAAATAAAGAAGATATTACCAATGGAAAATATTAATGTAAATCTTAATCATTATTTGATGTAGATAGTCAATATTTTCTTGTCAACATAACCTAACTTACTACTTCCTCTAACCATGCAAAGGAGAATTTAACTTCACAATCCTCAATCAAAACTCCTATATTGCCTAGCCTATCTACATATTTGTTTTCTTCCCTTAAATCACGTGTAAGCCTAATTTCTCCAAAATATTTAGCAAGATATTAAATTTCCAAAATTATATCTTGCATGTTCCATGTAACCTTTGTTTTCCTTAAAATTGTATTTATTACTATGAGAGAATCATCTTCCATCCATACCTTGTTCCATTTCATTTTTTTTTATATTTTTAACCCTTCTAAATCTACCCAAGCTTTAGCTTCATTATTTATCTTAAGTCCACCATAGAAAGTGTAATGAGACAAAATATATACTCTATTATTTCTAATTATTCCTCCTCTTGTTGGTCCTAGATTTCCTTTAGATGCTCCATAAAAAATTAATTTAACCAAATCCACATTTTGTGGTTTCCACTTTATATTATTTGCCTTTCTTTTGCTTCTCTTGTACCCAACATCATAATTCCATTTAATGACTTGACACCATATATGAAGGATATCTACTTCCAAATTAAGGACTGGTTGAGTTGATACTGTTGGTTTAGTCTCCTCTATGGTTAAACATATATTTCTTTTCATTGATTTTAAAATTATTTCATTTTATTTAAATATTTTTCTATTCCTTTCTAGCTATACAATACAAGTATTGTATCTTTTGATATATCCCTTATTATTTGTAAAGCCTCACTTTTATAAATGCTCTATCATTGTTTTAACCATCCTTCAATTCTGCTATTCATCATCATGCATTTACTAAACATATTAAGTTTCCATTGCCATAGCTTCTAGACTATTGAGAAACATCCCAAGAGATGGTCTATACTCTCCTTCCTTTTGCAAAGAACACATTGAGATGGGCGATGATAATCCCTTTTCATAAGGTTATCCTAGGATAAAATTCTTCTATAACCTAATATCTAAATAAATATTTTGACTTAAGGAATTCTCAGGCTATCCCAAATATATTTTCACATTCTAGTGATATTACTATTTTGTTGGTGAAGTGCATTATATAACCTTCTTATTGTGTATTCTCTTGATCTATTCAACTCCCAAATCAATTTATCCTTGGATACCATCGGAATAATCATAGTTGTTATATTTCTACTCAATTGCCTCCTAGAATCAATATCTTGTATACTTGTACAAAAAATCTTCCTTCCATTTGTATTTTCCTTCCTAATCCTTGTACAATTTTTTTGAAAACCTATCACCATATTTTTCTTGAATTAATATCATCCAAGGTTTCAAAATTGGATCTAAATTGAGTGCCTTTTTATCACACCAAGTATCCATGCAAATATAATTTTTTTCTCTAGTTTCCACCACCCATATTAAACCTTTAATTAGTATATCAATACATTTTTTTAAACAATTCCAAATAATAGAACCATTTGGTAGAGAGAATGCAGTAAATATTAAAATTGGATCATTGGGCTCAACATACTTAGAATAATTCTTTCCATTGCCTTTGACTCTCATTGTACAATCTGTAGATTACTTTGACCCTAATATCTAAGTTTACATATGTAAGAACTCTTAAACCAAGACCTCCCCTATTTTTATCATCACACACCTTGCTCCATTTCATCAAATAAAAAATTATTTTATCATGTAAAATTGACCATAAAATGGATCACATAATATATATTTGTTGGTCAAATATCTGCCTAAAATACAAACATACATTTGTGCACCCTAGAAATGACCAAACATTGAATGGTTGGAGGAAAGAAATGTCATCCTAGTCAATATCTAGAGAGGGTTGGATCCTTTACTAATCCTACACCAGTTTGAAGTTTAGAGTTGCAGGAAGAAAATTGGAAATTACGAAAATAAATGGGAAATATAGCCACAAGCCAAAGGATGTAGGATTGGGGAAAACACTAGTAGTAGGAATTCAAATCAAGCATTATAACAACATAGAATAGAAATAAGGTAAAATAATCCACTTACAATTTTGCAAAGACAACTTCCAGAGTCACATTCCAATACTCACTCCCTCACCAACAATGTTCAAATTTAGATGCAAAATTTAAACTTAGAAGATAATGAGTATGAACATAAAATAGAAATGCTTTAATGTAGAAAGAAATCACACACAAAAATTTCGTGCAGAAATAGAAGCCAAATTCCTTCTATTTACATAGAAAACTTGAAGAGTTTTTCTACAGAGTGTCTATCCTCCTATTACGTTGAAAATGTCTAGTATTTATAAAGGTTTTCACGTTTATTAATTTAATACATAAAATAAAAAATACCCCTAGATCAGGAACTACCAAGAGGAATCTTCTCCTTGAAAATCCTCAAAAATCTTCTTTTTGTAGCAGTGATCCATATTTTAAGGAAAAATCCTAGGAAAACAACAAGTTTGAGTGTTGGTGCACAAAAAATTGCAAATATGGTCATTGATTTGATACCTCCACTATTCCTTGGAAATTTACCCTTGTCCATAATGTCTTGGAACTCATGAAAATCATCCTGCGATCTTTAACTTGGAAGCCCTTTCAACATGAAATCAGCAAAAGCAATCACCCTTTGCATTAATAATTAAATTCTCATTGTTTGTTAGATCTGGGCACCTTTAAAAATTATTTTTGATGCTTGAAATATATTTCACTCACAATAGAGCAACAGGTGAAGGCAAGCGAAAGTGTTCCATTTTAATTCCTTAAATTCCTTCTTATCCATGCTTCTAGGTGGAGAGAGCACCCATGAAATAACAATATTTATAATTGTGTTCAAACTACACCTTTGAGTCACGCTTTGAACTGTTCCTTATTATTTTGCCTAAGGGAGAAGCAAAATATGCTTTAATTCACCATTGAATCACATATTGCAATTCTCACATTATTGCAGTCAATGCATAGCCCACGACTTAACTCATCTTAAAACACTTTTTGTTGTATTCACCCCGTAATCATGACAATAATAATCCTTGAGAAAATCTAAGTGAAAAACCTTATTATATACCTTTGATTTCATTTTTGGTGCTTTGACCCACCTTTGTATCGTTTCACCCCTAAAAGGGGCAACTGAGAGCTTTACCTCTTTCCTAGGATGAAAACTTTGTCAAACATTTTTCCCCTTAACTATTCAAGCAAAAGTCAAAACTACTTTCACATTGCACTTCACATAAAATATTTTCTTCTAAAAATACACATTAACCCCAAAAAGAGGCAAAAGGTACAATCACCCTTTACCTTGGGTGAAAGTAGCTTTGACTTTTACAAAGCCTATCTTGTAATTCTTCCACTTTTAATGTTTGCCTAAAGTAAAGACAAAAATGCTTAACACATTCGTGGGATAATATTTATGTAGCTATACCCCTAGGAGGGGTGAATGGTAATTTTTCCCCTCACCTGGGGTGAAAGCAATACAATTTTAACTCATTTCAATGCATACAAATGTGGGGCTCGCAACCTTTACTTTTACCTTATGGAGATGCGAATTGGAATTTTGCCTCTCCCTTGGGACGAAACACCAGTTGACATTTTCAAAACTAACTTGGCAATTCATCACGATCATTTAATGACGTTCATCCCAATGCGAAATGAATGGTACACTCACACCATATTTGGGGTAAACATACTTCCATTTCATGACCTTCAAATCTTGACTTTGGGCATATTACAAACTTTTCTTTAGATGCATTTTTGCCCCAAGGAGGGGTGAAAATAATTTTCACCCCTAGCTAGGGGTGAAAATCATTTTCACCATTGCCAAACTCAACATATATTTCTCATTATAACTTTACATTCACCCTAAAGTGGGGCGAATGGGTTATTCACCCCACTTTTAGGGTGAATGCATTTTTGCTCTTTCCATCGCTTGGCAAATGAGGCTTCCAAGAAAAATTGACATATTCTATGTCTACTTTACTCTTAGTCCTTAGGAACTATTTTTATTGACATCTTCAGGTGATTTAAACTGATTTCACAAACCATTTTCCACAATAATTTTACCTTATATGACCCATTATTCCCAAGCACGAGACTCATGAAAAATAAAAAGAATATAATCACACAAAAATTAACTACAACAAATTATAGAAAATATTGCAACATGGATTCACTGTATTTACCGCTTTTACAATAAAAAAGTATTCAACAAAATTTGATCAAAATTTTAATGTGGTAGAGTGTCAAAACTGCAAATATTTTTGGTGGCTCTTGGCGTATCCAGATCGCATGGATACAAGTGATCCCAGGCATTTATCCATTATATTATCAGTGGTACTTCTTATGGGTAGCCTTGGTGGGCTCTTCTCATGTTGAAATATTCCCTTGTACCTGCTCAGCTACTACCTTCTCTTGAATACTCCAAGCTAAGGCGCTTAGATCTTTGAGCTAACTCAAAAAATGATGACTCAATGTGAGTGAAATTTTCCATGAGTGATAACACTTGTTCTCCCGTAATCAAATCTTCCTATTTGTCAATTTTTGATGTGTCCTCCACAAAATTATTCTAGGTTGATTCTAATGTTTCCTTTAGTAGAGGCTCGCCCCATTCATCTGTAAAATATTGGAATCCCGTATTAGTGAGAGCATCAAAATGAATCATTGAAATACAATGCTTCTATTCAATTACGTTAAGGAATTTCTTGCCTTATCTCACTAGATCCAACCTATGAAAATAACTATGCAGTGTAACCTTGATGGTGGACCAGGCTCAATCCATATCACTCTTGGTATGAATGTGCATATTGGACTGAGCTAGGGCTTGGATTTTTATGACCAACCTCAAATGTGGTTCTATCATCTCCTCAATACTATATACTAACTATTGGCCCAATTGAATTTGTATTTGGGACTTGAAGATATATTGCATAACTAAGACTACTTTCACTGCTAGCTTCTCACAAATTCTATCCAACTGAAGTTAGACCTCTTTAATTATCTTCTAAGAGAAACTAATTGTATGTGTAGCTTTCTCTACCAACTAGTTCTCTATGAAATCGAACTGTATCTTCATTGCTTATGCTTGATGCTCCATTACGTCATTTACTTTCTAGTTGGATTATTCCTGCTATTACCAACATTATATCACCTTTATAATTTTATCTTCTTGTTCTCTACTCTCTACCAAATATTCTTCAAGCTCAATTATATTTGCTTCAACATCATAAAATTTTTGCTTGTAATTCTCACTATGAAAGTAAACTGAACTCATATCAACTTTGATGTTCCTCATATTTTCAATAGGATCAATCTTTGAAATGTCCTTTATCACAATTTTGTAAGCGTAATCGCTTGGCATCATTTCTCCTTATGGCTTTCGGACCAAGGGAATCATATTAGTAGTGTGAGCCTCCATATCAATTGGATCGAAGGTAAATTTCTTGAGTGGCTTAGCTGGAGCAAGTGCTTCCTTTCTCCTATGACTCTTCAGTCACTGTGATGAATTAAGATGAGCTCGAGTAATTTTTTCTACAGTTGGCTACTTAGGCATCACCTCGATCTCAGAAAATACCTCATCTTCAAGAATAGGGTAAAAGGGAATAAATACTATGAACGGTCTAGCTCAAAGGAAGAAGAGAAAACATAAATCAGAGAGGGGACAAAAATAATGGAATGGATGGAAGTATGAGGCTTTGCTACAGTTATGATCACTCATGGAGGAGCTTGCGTACTTACAACTGCAATGGAAGTAGTGATAGAAATGGAAGGCTGAGAATGCATAAATAGATTTAGACATGATGCAAATAAACTAAAATAAAGGAAGGTCGAAGAGAGGGGAAGAGAAAGAGTAGTAGTGAATTGGGGGTGATAGGAAGGGAGTGAAATAGAAACATAAGGTATACCAAACAGACGGGCAACAAATGTAGGAATTGAAGAAAATGAAGTGATAGCTACTACTTGCTTCGAAATGAAATAAGAGGGAAAAGAAGATGTACCTTCAGGTGTGGAAACCATGTGAGTCGGTGATGGAGGTAGTTGCATAACAGGTTCATCTTGCACTTGTTGCTTCTCCACCTTTATATCAAGATCTAAGATCTTCATTTACTAATCCAACTATTGCTCTTACATCAATAGAGATTTCTAGGAAATGTTAACCCGAGTAGCTGACATCAGTGGAGGAGGCTAAACTACATATGCAGTAACTACAACTATGGAAAATGCAACAATGGATGAGGAAACAACACCAATTCTTGGATTCTTTACAGTATTAGGGAAAGGAAATGCCTCTTCTACACTTCACTTTACCTATTGAGATCTTATTTTAAACACAAACTATTGTTCTTCTTCCTTATGTGTCACTTCTTCAGCTATCAATGCTCTTCTTTAGCCATGCTTTCTTCACTCTCATATTTTTGAAAGCTTCAAGGTATGACCTTGGAGAAAGTGATAGGTTGATAGATGTTGATAAATTCATCATATACCTCTAAAAATACCTCATCCATATTTAACCCATAGGTAGATGTAATTTTTCCATGTTGGACCCTCATAATCCACCAGTTTATAATTTTTTCATTAGACTATATGGGAAGTTATTCTTTCATCTCGCCAAATAGTCCTGGTGGAGGAATGTGATCTCTATGAACTACAAGATTATATTCAGTCTCTTGCTCATAGAAATCATGCCATGGCATAAGCGACATCATGGCTTCAACATACCACTCCAAGTCATGCCCCTCAAGATTGTTGCAATTTTGTTAAATGTTAGGCTGTGGGTAACAATGAAATTGCTTCGCCTTAATTATTTCTAAAAATTGACCCAATGGGTCATATCTCCATATTTGTGGCAATTCCACTAGGCCTAGGTCTTGGAGAGCCTCTGTGAGTAATCTATTTTGACCAACCTAGTTCATCTCTATGCTACCAAATTTGAAAGGCATCATGCACATCATACTTTTACCATACCCTAATCCATATACATCATTGAAATAATCATTCTAGTGCACCAAATCCATTGTCAAAACATGCTCAGTGGTAAAATATGGGAGAAAAAGTTTCTTACCCATGAAGCCAAAAATTTGTACCACTATGCCTTGAGTTACCAAGAAGATGTCACCCTTATCTACCGTGACAACTACTTCTCTCATTTTCTATGGCACCCTTTCACTTGTGCTGCAAATCAGATCAATGGTTGTTGGAAGTTAAAGTAAAAATTTATTTTTTACTTTACTTAGACGGTAGATGAGGTGGTCAACAGACTCCAATGTGGACGGCGAGAGGAAGGATGAAAAACAAGAGAATTCACTCCTAAATTCTTCTTTCCTACCTATTTATTTTCTATCCTATTTTCTCTCCCTAATTTTCTCCTAAGCTATTTTTGGATTATTCCTAAGTTTTTTAAGGTTGTAATCTAGGCTTTATTTATAAATGCACTTTTTGGAGCTTTACAATTATTCGAGAACCATATTTGGTATCAGAGTTAGATAGGGTCTGAGGTGGGAGCCCGTAATAGGCACAAGACCTGAGGTGGACAAGGGAACCCATGCCAGGTACAAGACCCGAGGAGGGGATAGAACCAGATGGACACGTGGCAATATCTAAACATAGGACTCATGGCGAAGAGCAGAAAAAATGCTGATGTGGAACTCAAATGTAGATATAGAAAGCAAGACATGTGGTGAGGATCGATTGGACACAAGTGGCAAGGGTGAGTGGCAACAAACGCACTTACGTGGCGGAGCGTGAGTGGGTGGAGGCTTCAAAAGGGAGGCTTTATATTGCTTGTAGGAAATCGAAAGAACTATTTCTTGTTAGTTATTTTAAACCACTAAATAATCCCTACTCTTATGCATGTGGGATATTATCCCAAAACATTTTATTTGTCTAAGAAATTGCAGCAGTTGGAGAATGACTTCATCAAAGCAAAGCGAATTGTAGCCAGCAAAGGCACAAACCAGGTGTGGATTTCACAGTAAATAATCATCACCTAGTGTTTTTTCAAGAGAAATCGATGCAATTTTGACAGATTTCGACCAGCAGATCATGTGCATTTGTAGCCCCACTCATATTTGTAGCAGAGAACATGCAATGGATCTCTGGTTTGATTGGATCGTGTAGTGAATCAGAGTTGTGCAATGGAAGACTGTTTTTAATTTTTTTTTCTATGTATTTAATATCTTAGAAAGATTTCATGGTTCTGTTATTGAAGACATCTGACATAATTGGTAAAATAAACCCACAAAATTGTTTTTGTATTGAAAGAAACCCTGGAAAAAAATTGTATATTATCCTCCTAATATGCTATAGATCTATACATGGCAGAAATAAATTATTTCTCAGAAAAGGTTTTCGAGGGTATGACATAGAATATAGGGTTTTAAAATCTTATCCACGACGGCTGAAGAACTAAGCACATCATGTGCTTAAAGGATCTCATCCGAGGTGCTAGTTGACTTAGCAGGAGGGCTAGCTTGTAAGGAAGGAGTCAAGGGTTTGACTCCTGTGAGTGTAATTTTTTGTTTCAAAAAGGTTTTTTAAAAGCTACAAAGGGAGTATCTTTATAAGGAAGTGTGACTTCCTTAGCTCACAGTAGGTGAGCTACTGTCGTGGCAAGAAAACACAAGGTAAGGCCCAAGGGCCATCATAGGTGAAGGGTTCAAAACCCTCTGACCTCACTTCTAAAGTTGATTTTTTTTAAATTATTATATTAAAAACTATTTATATCATATATAATAAATTAAAACATAATTGTTTTTTAAAAAAAAATTAAGCAAATTTATATTTCTATTTAATAAAAAAAAAATTAAGCAATTTTTTTTAATTTTATTAAATAGAAATATATATATATATTTTATTATAAAAAGAGGACATTTCCTAGGAGGCAATTCATTGTAAAAGAAAAGTTTTTGATTCAGGGAATCATAAATATGGTGTAAATAAGCCTAAGAGGCATTGTTTTGTAAATGACACAACAAGTCAAATTGTAAAATTGTAACAAGACATTGATTATAAGACCAAATGGTTGTTATCATGCCTTATGTGCAATCTTAGCATGAGAAGGTGCAAAGATATTTAATAACAAATTCAGAGGTTATGGACTCAACATTGTGTTTAGTCAACTTCAAAATGTAGTGTTTGCACATCAAAGGCATCCTGACTCAGGGTACGAGGCAGATTTTAAAGATAACTCATTCAAGAGTCAATTTGAACAATCAGAATCAGTACAAGCTACACCACAAGAATCAGAGTATACACACTATAGTAATTCAGTGGAAATACTAGAACCAAAATCATCAAAAATCATATAGATAAGTGATGACGAAGAAGAAGTGGCAAATAACTTTGTAAATCAAGAGATAGCATCCCCACATCAAGAGGAAAAAGTAGTCAATGATAGAGTAGAACAAGTCAGATTTGACTTAAATTTTTAATCTATTCCTTCTTCCTTCTTCTTATTTCCTTCTTTCAGCAAAATTATTTTATTGTAACTATGAAATAAAGAGAGGTTTTTGGTAACTATGGCCTCACACAATAGCTTACCTATACCAGAATTTGTTGGCAATTTTGGGTACTTTGGGTATATTGCCTTTGCTCAAATGTATAAGTTGTCATTGATGTCAAAAGGCATTTTTGTGTTGATTTCAAAAGAGTGTGATGTCAAGAATATCTTGAGAAGCTTCATTATGTTAAAGGGTTTTTATTAAAACCATGGTGACAAGGCTAAATGTTTTTCTTAAAACCATTTGGACTCATTAAGGGTTTTTATTAAAACCAAGCTTAACTTAATGCAAAGGTCCATGTGTATTATTAATAATTAAATTAACTCAAACCTTTGTCAAAGGTCCAAGTTTAATTTATTATTAATAAAATAATAATAATTATTATTTTAATTATTATTAAAGGGTTTTTAAATCCTTAAGCGACAAAAGAAACAAGAATTCTTTCGTCGATTTGTTGCCATCGTTGGAGGAGCGCGAACGTCAAACAATGAAGGAAAAGTGGCTATATAAGTTGGCATATTTTTCAAAAGTGAGCACCTCCGATTAATGTTGATATCTGCAATTTGTGGCTACTCTATTTTAGTTCGATTTGCGCTTGGCATCTACGATTTGCATTTGCATCGTTTCGTTTGATTTGCACTTGGTGTCTGTGACTTGCATTTGCTCTGTTTCATTCAGTTTGTGCTTGGCGTCTACAACTTGCATTTGCTCTATTTCATTTGGTTTGCGCTTGGCGTCTACGATTTGCAATTGCTCTATTTCCTTCGAACAGCGCTTGGTGACTTCGAGTTGAGCTTGCTCTGTGTTTTTGATCTCTGTTTGATGTCCTTGGAATCGTGCTTGTTCTGTGTCTTGGAGATTGTGCTTGTCAAACTCATATTTGAGCTTGGGTTGCATCCATACCTTTTGGCTTGACGGAAGTGGATTGTTTGCATGCGGCTTGTGGAAGACGTTTACGTTTTGCTGATTCTTGGCTTCAAAAGAAGATGAAAGAAAGGGCAGCGGTGTATTATTTCATTGGGGACTTGTGACCCAATGGTGGTGGTGTTTAAGAAAAAGCACTAGACGGCAGAGGTGTCGAGTTCGATTCTCTTCGTTGGGAATTTCCTTTTGGTCGTGGTGTGCAAAGAATGGTGGATGTAAATGCATGGGAGGTATAAGGTTAAGGTATCATTTTTGTTTTGACATTGGTTTATTGATGTTTAATGTTTATGTGGAGTAATAAGGTGTAAAGAGGTTTTACTTTGTATGTTATTGTACTTTGGTGGTTTTTACTAAGTTGGAGAAATAAGGTGTTATATTTGGATCTTTATTATTGTGTATTACTATATAGTTGCTAACTCTAATTGGTCGCAAATTGAGAGTTAGTGTTGTAACAGAATTTGAGTTCTCTTTCTTCATCAAAGTAAAGGTATGGGCAACTTCTTCCATGTATGTTGTTTATGGTATATTTTCTGAAATTGAGTTTGGAGTGAAAAAGGTTGTCTACTAGGTATTTTTGTGTAAATATTATTTTTTGGATATTGAAGATTGTTTATGCATTAAATTCATTGATGAATTTTTGGGTGAATGCATAATTTTGGTTGAGTAAGAGGAAGCATTTTTGCACTAGGGTTTATGTTAGTAAGACTTGCTACTTGCATTGAGATGATGAAACCCTAGTTGTTGGTAAAAATAATATAAGCATCATTGTTATATGAGATATTGCATGGTTGGCAATTGTTGGGTTGTGTTTCATATTCTTAAGAAAATCATACTACATCTATATTATTCTTTTGAGATTGAGTTTGAGTTGAGATTTAGTTGAGATTGAGATTGGGAGTTAAGTATAGAACATATTGGGTCTCTAACAATTCTCTTTATGTTTCTATGAGATTTGAGATTGATATTGGGAGTTAAGTATAGAACATATTGGGTCTCTAACAATTCTCTTTATGTTTCTATGAGATTTGAAATTGAGATTGGGAGTTAAGTATAGAACATATTGAGTCTCTAAAAATTCTCTTTATGCTTCTATGAGGTTTATGAATCACATTGGGTCTCTAACAATTCTCTTTGTGGGTTCATGCTAAGCGAGTTTTTCTTGGTGAGCTTGTTGAGGTTTTGGACAGGTTCCAGTGGGGACTTGTGAGCAGGTTTTGGACAGGTTCCGGTGGGGACTTGTGAGCAGGTTTTGGACAGGTTTCGATGGGGACTTGTGAGCAGATTTGGACAGGTTCCGGTGGGGACTTGTGAGTAGATTTGGATAGGTCCTAGCAGAGGACTTTTGAGTTGAGTTTTTGAGAGTTCTATTAGAGAACTTGAGGACAGAGGTGCATTGGTTATTTGAGAAAAACCTAAGGACATATTTGGCAAGTCTTTGAGAAGGCTTGTGTGCAGAGGATTGATTTTTTCATATATTTGGACAAATCTAATAGACAGAGGAAGAATTGTACTAGATCGACTGAATGTGTTTGGTACAGGTAGCTGAGCTGCTATGGACATGATCATAGAAGGCAGAGGTCTCTTAGGCTAAGCATTGAGGACAAGAGGTCTTCGGTGGAAAGGAGTTCCACGTGCTAGCAAGAGGTAGAGGTAGTTGATCTTCTGAGGGATCATTTCCAGAGCAGAGGGAAAGGTATCTCCATTGAGCAGAGGCTCATAAATTCAGATTGGGGGAAGGTGTCTCCTTTGGGTCGAGGCTCATAAACATTGTAATTGGGAAGGTTTCCAAAAGAACTTTGAGATAACTTTTAAAGAAAATTTTTGCAGACGTAGCCCAGGCATTCTAGGTGAACCACGTTAAAATTGGCATCACTTTGTGGATGATTTTGTGCATTGTTTTGATATTGCTTTAGGTATATTGCTTTACTGTTTTGAAGTATAAAGGAAAAAGTAAAAAGAGGTCTTATACTATTCACCCTCCCTCTAAGTATAAGCTTGTGTTCTTCAGAATTTAACGGTTATGACTGAGTATTGGTATATACAGATGAAGACCTTGCTCATAGGTAGAGGTTTGTGGGACATCAAAGAAGAGGGCTACATAGAACCCTCAAACTGGACAACACTTAGTGTTGTAGACAAGAAAACACGAAAAGAAGAGAAAAAGAGCAACTCATCTACTCTTTCTCATCTACAAGTTGCATTGGAGAAAAGCATATTTTCCAGAATTGTTGCTTGTACGACTGCACAAGATGCATGGAAATAATTGAGTGATGGATTCTAGGGTAGTAATAAAGTGAAGCAGGTAAGGATTCAAACATTGAAGCAAGATTTTGAAAATATTCGAACGAAAAATGATGAAAAAGTCGGTGATTATTGTGTTAGAGTAAAAGCAATTGTAGATACAATGGTTACACTAGGCAAATAAATCAAGCCTGAGACAACTGTAACAAAAGTTTTGAGAAAAATTACATAGAAATGTAACCATATTGCCATAATAATAGAAGAATCCAAATATCTTTCCCTTTTAACATTCGATGCATTTATCGGATTGTTAATGTCACATGAAGAGAGGTTTCTCGAAACTCCTTCAACTAGCTATATAGGTGATGATAAGGCCTTCACTTCTAATGAAAATAATAGAAGAGGATGGGGAATAGGTCAAGGTAGAGGTAAGCAAAGAGGTAGAGGCATAGGCAACTATAGAGGAGGTAATTCCAATAGAGGAGGCAACCAGAACAGAGGAGGCAATTCCAATAAAGGAGGCAAGTCATACAGAGGAGGCAACCTGCAAAGAGGTGGAAATCAGAATTGAGGTAGAAATCAAGGACAAAGTGGTAATCAAGGGTGAGGAAGTGACAAGTCCAAATCAGCCTGTTTCAACTGTGGCAATCCAGGTCACTTCGCTCGTGACTACTGGTCAAAATCTTCACAAACCAGTAGAAGTCAATATAGAAAGAAGAAATGATGCTTCTAATATTTTTTTGTCATATGGACAATCAGATCAGAATCTAAATGACACATGGATTCTATATACTGGTTGTTCAAACCATATGAGTGGAAAAAAAAATCTATTTGCTACTCTAGATTCCACTTATAAATCCCAAATCAAATTAGAGGATGACAAAGCATTGCAAGTAGAGGGAATTGGAGCCATGGAGGTTCAAACCAAAGAAGGACTAAATAAAGTGAGTGACATCTATTACACTCCAAAGCTCCAACACAATCTGCCCAGTGTTGGACAAATGATGGAGAACAATTACAAGCTTGTATTTGATGAAGGACAATGTATTATTTTTGATAAAAATAATTGTAATCATGTCATCGCACAGGTCCCCATGACCAATAATAGGTTATTACTTCTCAAATTTGGTGACCCAGGGGGAGCTCAACTTGCAAATGTAGCCATAAAAAATCCAAGTGTGTTGTGGCACTTGCGATATGGTCACCTTAATTCTACTAGCTTGAAATTGCTAACTTCTCAAGCTATGGTGATAGGACTTCCCAAAATCAACAAACAAAAGGAATTCAGTGAAGGATGTGCTTTGGGAAAGCACTCCAGGTCAAAGTTTTTGAAAGGACAAGCATGGAGAGCCAACTATCCACTTCAATTAGTACATTCAAATATTTGTGGTCCGATGCAAACACAGAGTCTCGAAAACAATTCTTATTTTCTCACTTTCATAGATGAATTTTCTAGGATGTGCTTGATTTATTTCTTAAAGCACAAAGATGAAGCATTTGATTACTTCATGGATTTAAAAAAAAAAGTAGGAATCAAAGTGGGAATTATGTAAAATATCTTTGGACAAATCGAGGAGGTGAATACTCCTCAAAATAATTCTTGAGCTATTGTAAAGCAAGTGGGATCAAAAGGCAATTAACCACTGCATATATCCCACAATAAAATGGTGTGGCTGAAAGAAAGAACCGCACCATATTTGAGATGGTGAGATTGATGCTTCAAAAAAAGCATCTAACTAATATGTATTGGGCTAATGCTATAAAAACAAGTGTATATATTCTAAATAGAAGTCCACCTTCTAGTTTAGATGGTATCACTCCTTATGAGGGGTGGTACAAAAAGAAACCAAATATAAAGCACTTCAAAATTTTTGGTTCTTTAGCATATGTCCACATTCTTGATGAGAAAAGGAAGAAGCTTGATCCCAAAATTCAAGCTTGTATATTTATAGGGTATTATGAGTCTACAAAAGCATATAGACTCTACAATCCCAAGACTCATAAAATTATAATCTCCAAGGATGTAATTTTTGATGAAGGGGGAGAATGGGGTCATCAAAGAATTTTTGTTGATGATGAGTTCCAAGATGTAAATTCTTCACATGTACAACAGATACAATAGGTGTATCCAAAGAAAAGCAAAGGCACACCACCCCCTCCAAGACCAAGAAGTTCAAGTACATCAACCACCAGGCCAAGTCCTTCTCCACAAAGATCAGTAAGCTCTTCATCGATGGACATTGACTCTCCATCAAGAGGTAGAAGAACTTTACAACATCATCCTTCCTTTCAAATGTTGGATCAAAATTTTTAAAGAATATTCACTAGAAGCCAAGGCAATTAAATGAATTATGTTCTGCAGTAACTTGAGAATTTTGAATTGTATGGGGATAATAACTTCCAAGAACCTAGAGGAGATGAAGTCAATTATGCTTTATTGACTAGTACATAGCTAGAACCAGTTAGCTATGAGAAGGCATGTACTCAAAATGTATGGCAAGAAGCCATGAAAGAGGAAATAACCTCTATAAAAAACAATGATACATGTGAGCTAGTAAAGCTACCCAAAGGTAAAAAATGTGTTGGATGTAAATGGGTCTACAAGACCAAGTACAATATTGATGGAAGCATTGAGAGGCATAAGGTGAGACTAGTAGCAAAAGGTTTTACTCAAAACTATGGCATTGAGTATGAGGAAAATTTTGCTCCTGTTTGATATTCTCACAATGACACTGAGAGGGGGGGGTGAATCAGTGTAACTATTTAAAACTTGAATTTGCAACTCTTAAAACTTAAAAATGCAAGCTTAAAAATAGATATAGCAACTATAACAAAAGAGCATCACACAACACAATTTTTAACGAGGTTCACCGACGTGGCTACTCCTCAAATAATTGCTGTTTGGACTACAATCCAAATCTAGCATTTGCAAGGATTCAATCTTTACAAATATTTTACCAGCACCCACTGGAAGGAGCATCAATCCCTGATTTTATCTGCAACAATAGATAGGAGCACCAACTCCTTTTTCCAAGCACCAACTTGGATTTTTATTTTGAATAATTGTTTGACATAAAAATGCCTTCTCTTTTATAAGACCCTCACTGGTCTATTGCTCATACAAATCAATCTCATAGAAGAATAAAGAGGATTGTCAGAAACTCAATATCTTCTATCACAGTCTAAAACCTCTCTTCTAATTTTCAAGAAAAATATATTCAGGTTTTAGTTCTTTTGCTATTCTTCATACAGCACTCTATCTCAATCTTTTCTTTTTGTTTTTCACAAATATGCACGGTTGCAGCAACCTCTCTTACTGTGCCTATTCGATTCTTTATACTTGATTTCCTCGAATGGATCTTTTTGAAATGGCTAAAATTTTTCCCTCCATTTTTCCATACATTCTAAGCTTCGTTCAATCTGTCAAACCCTCACTGACGTGCTCTGTCTTTTAACCACTTATTTCTGACTTATTCTGACAATCTACTCTGCTCATACTGATAGTCTTTTCATGCGTTTCGATGCTCTGTCATTATTTTCTTTTAACTTCTATGTAACTGCCCTCTCGGCACCTTTACACTTTCTAAAGGCACACTTATCAATTATGCGTCGATCTTTCTCTTTTGCCCGCAACTTCCATGTCTGACATACGCAACCACCGAGAGGATTTCTTGTTTTTTGAGATTCTCTGTCTTTCTACACTTTTGCCAGCCATTCTGCATCACAGCCCTGCAACAACCGTTCTTTTCTTTAATATGCTATTTCGTAACTTCCCTTTGTGACTCTAGTTAACTTTTACATGGTTGGCTACATGAATTTCCTCAATGCTTTCCCCAACACATGTCACTGTGTAACTGCAGAACAAACTCCAGTTAACTCTTACATGGTTGGCTGCATGAATTTCCTCAATGCTTTTTTGACACCTGTCACTGTGCATTTTTCTCGAATTTTACCCGCAAAAACTATTACCTGTTGCGATATAGTGACATTTCTACTCATTTGACTTTTTCTGGATAGTTGACCATGAAAACCTGACCTATCACGATATCGCGACGTTTTCTGCCTCCTAGACCTTGTTTTGGCATTCACCCGTGAAAACAGAACATGTCGTGAAATCGCGATGCATTTGCTGCCTCTAGCCCTTTTCTGTATCCTACCCACGAAAACGAGACATGTCACGAAATCGCGACGCTTTCGCTGCATCGAGCTCTTTTCTGCCTCTTACCTGCGAAAATGAGACATGTCTCGAAATCTTGACGCTTTTGTTGTATCAAGCTCTTTTCTTCCTTTTGCCCATGAAAATGAGATATGTCGTGAAATCACGATGCTTTCGCTGCATCAAGATCTTTTCTTCCTTTTGCCCGCAAAAATGAGACATGTCACGAAATCGCGACGCTTTCGCTGCATCAAGCTCTTTTCTTCCTTTTGCTCGCAAAAATGAGACATGTCACGAAATCGCGACGCTTTCGTTGCATCAAGCTCTTTTCTTCCTTTTTCCCATGAAAATGAGACATGTCGCGAAATCGTGACGCTTTTCACTTTCCTGCACTCTCCTTCGCTTGCACCCGCGAAAATGGAACACGTCACGAAATCATGATGCTTTTCACTACCGTACACTTTTCTCTGCATGCCTCAGCGAAATCAAAACATGTTGCAAAATCGTGATGTTTTTCTGCCTTAGCGTTGTTCTTTGCCTTTCGCCCGTGAAACTGCACCATGTCACGAAATTGTGACATCTTTCGCATCTGTACAACTTATTCTTCATGCACTAGCAAAAGTTCGACTTGTAGCGAAATCGCTACAGCTTAGTACTTTGCACTTCCAACTTGCTTTTGGCCAGCGAAACTTCGATGTGTAGCGAAATCGCTACACCTTTGTGACTTGGTGCTTCCTCTTGCTTTTGCCAATGAAACTCGGACATGTAGCGAAATTGCTACAGTTTCTCGACTTGGCTTCTTTGCCTCCAACATGTCACGAAATCATGACAGTTTTTCAACTTTGCTTCCTGCTTTGCCAACATGTCGTGAAATCGTGACAGTTTCTTTTCAAGTTGTTCTACATGTCACGAAATCATGACAGTTTCTTTTCAAGCTATTCTATATGTCGCGAAATCACGACAGTTTCTTTTCGAGCTGTTCTACATGTCACGAAATTGTGACAGTTTCTTTTCAAGTTGTTCTATATGTCACGAAATCGTGATAGTTTCTTTTCAAGCTGTTCTATATGTTGCGAAATCATGACAGTTTCTTTTCAAGTTGTTCTACATGTCACAAAATCGTGAAAGTTTCTTTTCAAGTTGTTCTATATGTCATGAAATCATGACAGTTTCTTTTCAAGCTGTTCTACATGTCGTGAAATCGCGATAGTTTCTTTTCAAGCTATTCTACATGTTGCGAAATCGTGATAGTTTCTTTTCAAGCTGTTTTATATGTCACAAAATTGTGACAGTTTCTTTTCAAGCTGTTCTACATGTCGTGAAATCGTGACAGTTTTTCAACTTAGCCTTTTTCATCTAGCATGTCGTGAAATCGCGACATTTTTGGCTACGCCTTCTCTCTCCTCATTTTTGTCATGAAATCGCGACATTTTCGGCTGCGTCTTCTCTCTCCTTATTTTTGTCGTGAAATCGTGACATTTTTGGCTGCACCTTCTCTCTCCTTATTTTTGTCATGAAATCATGACATTTTCGGCTGTGCCTTCTCTCTCCTCATTTTTGTCGCGATATTGCGACAGAAAACATGTCGCGATATCGCGACAGTTTTCTAACTTAGTCTTTTTCTTCGAATTTTGGAACTGGGCCACTTCTTTCTTTTTGGAAACTTGTTGTACATGATCTTACAGATTTTTGAACTACATCAACTGATCTTTCTATTTGTGTTGACAACAATGACAATACTTTTTCTGCATCTTGCTCAACAATCTCCCCCTTTGGAATTGTTGGCAACACTCATGCAATTTTCTAAAATTTTCTGTAATTCTTCTCCCCCTTTGCCAATAATACCAAAGGGCTACTGCAGACTCCCCCTGAGTCTATGCACAACATTCTCAGGCATAAGTAATTTTAATGCTCCCCCTGAGAATGTGTTCCCCATGGCTAGTCAGTGCTTGGGTAGTGTGACTACTCCCAACTTACTCCTAAGGTATTCAAAAACTTCCTTGGGCAATGGTTTGGTGAATATGTCTGCTACTTGCTCTGTAGTTGGAACAAACTCCAATTTGACCTCTCCTTCTGCAACCTTATCCTTCAAGAAGTGATACCGGATTGCAATATGTTTGGTGCGGGAATGCATTACCAGATTCTTTGAAATGTTGATTGCACTAGTGTTATCACATTTGACTGAAATGGGCTCATTGAAGTGAATACCAAGATCTTTCAGTGTTTGTCTCATCCACAATATTTGCATACAACATTTTGTTGCTGCAATGTATTCTACCTCTGTTGTCGATAGAGAAACTGATTCTTATTTCTTGCTGTGCCATGCTACCAATTTATCTCCAAGATAGAATGCTCTGCCACTTGTACTTTTTCTGTCATCAATATATCCTACCCAATTTGCATCAGAATATGCAAAAAGAGTGAAGTCTTTTCCTTTTGGATACCATAGCCCATACTCCATAGTACCCTTGAGGTACCTAAAAATCCTTTTCACAGCTGTCACATGAGTCTCTTTTAGACTAGCCTAAAATATTGCAACCATGCAAACAGCCTGTAAGATATCCGGTCTGGTGGCTGTCAAATACAACAGGCTCCCAATCATAGATCTATACATTGTTTGATCAACATCTGGAGATTTATCATCCTTGCTCAACTTGCAGCCCGTTGTCATGGGGGTGCTAACAGGCTTACTATCCTCCATAGTGAACTTTTTCAGCATTTCTTTCACATATTTAACTCGAGAAATAAAAATTCCCTTTTCAGTTTGATTAACTTGCAGTCCAAGGAAATATGAAAGTTCACCAATCATAGACATTTCAAATTCTTTCTGCATTTTATTTGCTATGTCTTTGCATGATTCATCATTGCTGCTCCCAAATATTATATCATCTACATAAACAACAAGTACAATGAAATTGCCATTTTCAGTTTTGATATATAAATTGCTATCCACCATACCTTTCTTGAATCCTTGCTTAGTGAGATAGCTGTCCAATCTTGCATACCAAGCTCTAGGTGCTTGTTTCAAGCCATACAATGCTTTCTTCAGCTTGCAAACAAAGTCAGGATTATCACAGAGTTGAAAACCATAAGGCTGTTCAATATATAGTTATTCAAGATTTCCATTTAGAAATGCTGATTTTACATCCATCTGATAAACTTTGAAATTCCTATGAACTGCTAAAGCCAAAAACAGTCTTATTGCTTCAAGTATGGCCACTGGTGCAAAAGTCTCTTCAAAATCAATCCCCTCAACTTGAGCATATCCTTTGCAGACCAATCTTGCTTTATTCCTTACAACCTGTCTATCTTCATTCAGTTTGTTTCGAAATATCCATTTAGTATCGATTATGTTTTTATTTTCAGGTCTTGGTACTAATTCCTAGGTTTTGTTTTTCTCAATTTGATCTAATTCTTCATTTACTGCCTCCATCCAGCTTTCATCTGTGCTTGCTTTAATAATATTTTTGGGCTCAATGCTAGATAACAGAGAATAGTTATTTACTACTCTTCTTCTTGTTTGAATGCCAACTGTAGGGTCCCCAATAATCTGCTCTTTGGGATGATTTTTTTGCCAGCTGCCTATTTTGAATTTCTTGTTTTCTTCTATTTCTAAATCATCCGATTCTCGATTTCGTCTCTCTTCTTTTTCTTGATCTTCATCTTCTTCAATAAATTCTTCATAAGTCGGGTAGTTTTCATTATGGCTAATTTTTTGTTTCCTAACTTCATCGACCTTAACATCCGCACTCTCCACAATTTTCTTAAGTCTTTTGTTGTAGCATGTGTAGGCTTTGCTTTTTGTTGAGTAACCAAGAAAGATACCTTCATCAGCTCTATCTTCGAATTTGCCAAGATTGTCTTCAATCCGTTTAATGTAACACTTTCTGTCGAACACTTTGAAGTATTTTGCTGTAGCCTTTTTGCCAAACCAAAGTTCATAAGGTGTTTTACTTTCATGCGGCCTCAACATACACCTATTTTGAATGTAGACTGCAGTATGAACTACCTCTTTCCAGAACCTGTCAGCAATTTTGCTCTCTGTTAACATGGTCCTTGCCATTTCCTGCACAGTTCTGTTCTTTCTTTCAGCTACTCCATTCTGTTGAGGTGTTCTTGCTATCAAAAATTGTCTTCTAATCCCATGTTTTTCACAATATTCTACAAACTCATCTGAAATAAACTCTCCTCATCTATCTGATCTTAAACATTTAATTCTTTCTTCTAATTGATTCTCAACAAGATTTTTGAAAGCTTTAAACATCTCAAAGGCTTCTGATTTAAGTTTCAGAAATAGTACCTATGTCATTCTTGAATAGTCATCTATACACAGCATAAAATATTTGTGTCCATTTATGCTTTTCGTTCTCATGGGTCCACATAAATCAGTGTGAATTAGTTCTAACGGCTTGCTCGTGAAGTATTCTTTTGCTTTGAAAGTGGCTCTAGTTTGTTTTCCATTTTGGCATGACTCACAAATACTATTTGATGGTTTGCCAATAGTTGGTGTCTCTTACTACCCCTTTTGAGCTGATTTTTACCAGATTATCAAAGCTTATGTGACCGAGTCTCTTGTGCCACAGCAAATTTTCTTCTTCCTGACCAACAAAGCAAGCTCCTTCTGAAGTCTTTGAGAGAGTATACATATTTCCAGAAGTTCTCAGTCTAGTGGCTATTAAATTTCTATTTTTTGTCTTTCTTACTTCATAGCCCTCCTTGAAAATTACTTCATGACCTCTGTCACAAATTTGACTTACGCTCAGTAGGTTATGCTTCAGACCCACCACAAAAAGAACTTATTTAGAGTTGATTTTTTCGTCAAACTTAACTGATCCTTTACCCACTATCTTGGCTTCATCATTGTTTCCAAATTTTACAGAACCACCTTCGTAAGTCTGTAACTTATCAAACTTTTGTTTGTCTTCAGTAATATGACTAGAGCATCCACTATCCAGAATCCATGGTGCAGGTTTGTTCAGGGCTTTGAGAGCTGTCTGAACGATCAAGGATTCCTTATCTTTCTTAGGTTGTTCCTTTTCTTTCCACTATAATTTGACAGCAGATCTGGTCACTTGTTTTTCCTTCTCCCTTTCATTGGCTTGTGTTTGTTTTTCGGAAAATTTTCTGTTTTGTTTCAATCCAGTTGGTTGAAACTTTCTTCCCTGGTATTTATTTCCTGCAAAAGAGCTATGACAATTTCTTGCAATATGTCCAAAGTTATGATAGTTATAACATTCTACAGCATAATCTATTAAAGGTGAAAAAATATTTCTACTAGTGAAATTCCTTTGTTCTATATTATATCTGCAATTTGAAATTTTATGACCATATGTATTGCATTTAAAACAATAACCAGAAAAGGAACGAGTGTACCTGGGTAATGGTTGTTGCCAAGTTGTAGTAGGAGCCATGGGTCTTCTTCTTCTTTGAATATGTGACTTTGGTGTATCCATCATTGGCAGTACTTCCTTCATGCTTGGCCTTATGGTTTTCTTTTGCAAGATACGGTTTTTCTTGATCAACCCAGATTTTATCTTTATTATTTATTGGTTCTATAGTTATAGCCTTTGAATCCTTTGAGGATTCTCCTTCATCAAAACCCAAGCCAAATTTCATGCCTGTAGGCCTTTTATTATTTAACATTTTATTCAGCTTTGCAGAACTGTCTTCAAATTTATGATGACAACTCAATTTCCGATTCATCTCTTCTAGCTGCATCCTTAATCCAACTATATATTCTTCTAGTTTATTGCACTCATCTATTTTCACTGTTAGCTGTGCTTCAAAATATTTAGACTTTTTCTTAAATTCTTCAGTCTGTACTTTCAAACTGATTATTAATTCGTTGGCATCCTCAAGTTTTCTTGAAATCTTTTTATTCTTTTTCCTTTCTGTACTTAATTCTTTAAGTGCAGCAACCAAATCACCTTCCAGATCTACCTCAGCCTCATCCTCTAATTTTTCATCACACTCCTGGGTTTCCTTTGTTCTTTCTTCTTCAAAAGCCATGAACAAGGCTTCACCAGTTTCTTCTTCTGAGTCCTCATTGGAGCTATCTTCAGAAGAGTTAACATTCTTGGGAATAAAGCTTTTCCTTTTGAAGTTCCTTTTTCTAAAATGTGGTTTCTTCTTCCAGTCACTTCTTTCTTGGTGAGTCCCTTCATCACTTTTGTTTTTCTCATTCATTGGGCATTTAGCTGCAAAGTGCCCGATGCCTCCACAGTTGAAACACTTGAATGGTAGCTTACCTCTGTACTTTCCTTTTCCCTTTGTTAGTTTCCTAACAAAGTTTGCTTCAGTTTCATCTGAAGATTTTTCTTCCTCAGATTCTTGTTTAGCTTTTATATTTTTTTGAGCTTGAAAAGCCGCTTCTCTGTCTGAGGGCTTAGTTTGTCCTATTCTCATTTCATATGTTGTTAAAGAGTCATGCATTTCATCCATACTGAAATAATTTAAATCTTTTGTTTCTTCTATGGCAGAAACTTTAGCATAAAATATTTTGTTGAGGGTTCTAAGTACCTTTTTCACAACAACTGCATCTTCTATTTTCTCACCGAGACATCTAATAGCATTTATGATTCCATTTAATCTTAGCATATAAGCCTCTATGTTCTCATCATCATTCATATTTAATGTTTTGTATTGGGCTCGATGTGTTTGCAGCTTGGCTTCCTTGATCTTGCCATCTCCTTCATGAATGCTTTGCAATTTGTCCCATATGTCTTTTGCTAATTCACAGTTCATGATCCTTATCAATTCACTGTCTACTAACCCACACATAATAGCATTCTTAGCTTTAGAGGTTCTCAAACTTTTTCTTCTCAGCCGCATCTGATGGAAGAGTAGAGGGTATTGTGTATCCATTTTCAACAGAATCCCAAATGTCATATCCCAATGCACACAAATATGTCTGCATCCTGAGTCTCCAGAAAGAGTAATTTGTTCTATCGAACAATGGGGCTTTGTTGGAAGAAAATCCTTCACCATCGGCCATTGTGTATCTTCCAAGATCACCTTGGCTGATTAAGCTTGTTCAAGTACCTGGATCTGATACCAATTGATATTCTCACAATGACACTAAGAGGGGGGGGTGAATCAGTGTAACTATTTAAAACTTGAATCTGCAACTCTTAAAACTTAAAAATGCAAGCTTAAAAATAGATATAGCAACTATAACAAAAGAGCATCACACAACACAAGTTTTAACGAGGTTCACCGATGTGGCTACTCCTCAAATAATGACTGTTTGGACTACAATCCAAATCCAGCCTTTGCAAGGATTCAATATTTACAAATATTTTACCAGCACCCACTGGAAGGAGCACCAATCCCTGATTTTATCTGTAACAACAGATAGGAGCACCAACTCCTTTTTCCAAGCACCAACTTGGATTTTTATTTTGAATAAATGTTTGACATAAAAATGCCTTCTCTTTTATAAGACCCTCACTGGTCTATTGCTCATACAAATCAATCTCATAGAAGAATAAATAGGATTGTCAGAAACTCAATATCTTCTATCACAGTCTAAAACCTCTCTTCTAATTTTCAAGAAAAATATATTCAGGTTTTAGTTCTTTTGCTGTTCTTCATACAACACTCTATCTCAACCTTTTATTTTTGTTTTTCATAAATAACCACGGTTGCAGCAACCTCTCTTACTGTGCCTGTTCAATTATTTATACTTGATTTCCTTGAACGGCTCTTTTTGAAATGGATCAAATATTTCCCTCCATTTTTCCATGCATTCTAAGCTTCGTTCAATCTTTCAAACCCTCACTAACGCGCTCTATATTTTAGCCGCTTCTTTCTGACTTATTCTGACAATCTACTCTGCTCATACTGACAGCCTTTTCACCTATTTCGATGCTCTGTCATTCTTTTCTTTTAACTTCTACATAACTGCCCTCTCGGCACCTTTACACTTTCTAAAGGCACACTTATCAATTCTACGTTGATCTTTCTCTTCTGCCCACAACTTCCATGTCTGACATACGCAACCATCGAGAGGATTTCTTGTTTTTTGAGATTCTCTATCTTTCTGCACTTTTTCCAGCCATTCTACATCACGGCCCTGCAACAGCCATTCTTTTCTTTAATATGCTATTTCGTAACTTCCCTTTGTGACTCCAGTTAACTTTTACATGGTTGGCTGCATGAATTTCCTCAATGCTTTCCCCAACACCTATCACTGTGTAACTGCAGAACAGACTCCAGTTAACTCTTACATGGTTGGCTGCATGAATTTCCTCAATGCTTTTTCGACACCTGTCACTGTGCATGTTTCTCGGATTTTACCCACCAAAACTATTACCTATCACGATATCGCGACATTTTTGCTCATTTGACTTTTTCTAGACAGTTGACCGTGAAAACCTGACCTGTCGCGATATCGCGACGTTTTTCACCTCCTAGACCTTGTTTCGGCATTCACCCACGAAAACAAAACATGTCGCAAAATCATGACACATTTGCTGCCTCTAGCCCTTTTCTATCTCCTACCCATGAAAACGAGACATGTCACGAAATCATGACGCTTTCGCTGCATCGAGCTCTTTTCTGCCTCTTGCCTGCGAAAATGAGACATGTCGTGAAATTGCGACGCTTTCGCTGTATCAAGCTCGTTTCTTCCTTTTGCCCGTGAAAATGAGACATGTCACGAAATCACGACGCTTTCGCTGCATCGAGCTCTTTTCTGCCTTTTGCCCACAAAAATGAGACATGTCGCGAAATCGCGACGCTTTCGCTGCATCGAGCTCTTTTCTGCCTCTTGCCCACGAAAATGAGACATGTCGCGAAATCATGACGCTTTCGCTGCATCAAGCTCTTTTCTTCCTTTTGCCCATGAAAATGAGACATGTCATGAAATCGCAACACTTTTCGCTTTCCTGCACTCTCCTTCGCTTGCACCCGCGAAAATGGAACACGTCACGAAATCACGATGCTTTTCACTACCGTACACTTTTCTCTGCATGCCTCAGCGAAATCGAAACATGTCGCAAAATCGTGATGTTTTCTGCCTTAGCGTTGTTCTTTGCCTTTCGCCCGTGAAACTGCACCATGTCGCGAAATCGCAACATATTTCGCATCTGTACAACTTATTCTTCATGCACTAGCGAAAGTTCGACTTGTAGCAAAATCGCTACAGCTTAGTGCTTTGCACTTCCAACTTGCTTTTGGCCAGTGAAACTTCGAAGTGTAGCGAAATCGCTACACCTTTGTGACTTGGTGCTTCCTATTGCTTTTTCCAGTGAAACTTGGACATGTAGCGAAATCGCTACAGTTTCTCGGCTTGTCTTCTTTGCCTCCAACATGTCACGAAATCGCGACAGTTTTTCAAATTTTCTTCCTGCTTTGCCAACATGTCACGAAATCATGACAATTTCTTTTCAACCTATTCTACATGTCGCGAAATCACGATAGTTTCTTTTCAAGCTGTTCTATATGTCGTGAAATCATGACAGTTTCTTTTCAAGCTGTTCTACATGTCGTGAAATCACGACAGTTTCTTTTCAAGCTGTTCTATACATTGCAAAATCATGACAGTTTCTTTTCAAGTTGTTCTATATGTCACGAAATTGTGACAGTTTCTTTTCAAGTTGTTCTACATGTCACGAAATCACGACAGTTTCTTTTCAAGCTATTCTATATGTCACGAAATCGTGACAGTTTCTTTTCAAGCTGTTCTACATGTCGTGAAATCACAACAGTTTCTTTTCAAGATGTTCTACATGTCACGAAATCATGATAGTTTCTTTTCAAGCTGTTTTATATGTCGCAAAATCGTGACAGTTTCTTTTCAAGCTGTTCTACATGTCGCGAAATCGTGACAGTTTTTCAACTTAGCCTTTTTCGTCCAGCATGTCGCGAAATCGTGACATTTTTGGCTGTGCCTTCTCTCTCCTCATTTTTGTCATGAAATCATGACATTTTTGGCTGCGTCTTCTCTCTCCTTATTTTTGTCGTGAAATCATGAAATTTTTGGTTGCACCTTCTCTCTCCTTATTTTTGTCGTGAAATCGTGACATTTTCAGCTGCGCCTTCTCTCTCATTTTTGTCATGATATCGCGACAAAAAACATGTCGCGATATCGCGACATTTTCTAACTTAGTCTTTTTCTTTGAATTTTGGAACTGGGCCACTTCTTTCTTTCTGGAAACTTGTTGTACATGATCTTACAGATTTCTGAACTGCATCAACTGATCTTTCTGTTTGTGTTGACAACAATGACAATACTTTTTCTGCATCTTGCTCAACACTGTTGCAAGACAAGAGACAATCAGATTAGTTCTTTCCTTAGCAGCCCTGAAAGGATGGAATTTTCAACACATGGATGTAAAGAGTTCTTTTCTGAATGAATACTTGACAGAAGAGTTTTTTGTTCAACAACCTCAAGGTTTCCAAGAACAGGGAAAAGAAAACCTTGTTTACAAATTTAAGAAAGCACTTTATGGCCTCAAGCAAGCACCAAGAGCTTGGTACTCACACATTGATGGCTATTTTAGTGAGTATGGATTCACAAGAAGCAAAAGTGAACCAAATTTGTACTACCTAAAGCATGGAGTAGACATTCTCATAGTTTTTTTGTATGTAGATGATCTAATATTTATGGGTAGTAACAATAAAAATAATATGGAGTTCAAAAACTCCTTGATGAAGTAGTTCAAGATGAAATATCTTGGTTGAATGCAATACTTCCTAGGCATGGAAGTGCATCAATAAAATAAAGGGATCTTCATATGTCAACACAAGTATGCTCGAGACATGATTAAGAAATTTGCCATGGAGAAGTGCAAATCAGTTGCAACTCCAACTGGACATCGGATCCAATTGAGTAAGGACGATGGAGCATCAAAGGTTGACATGACCACTTACAGAAGCATGGTTGGGAGTATGATGTTTCTCACCAATAAAAGGCCTGATATTCAATATGATGTTTCTCTAGTTTCAAGGTTTATGGCTAGTCCTTCTGAGTTGCATCTACAAGCAACTAAAAGAATATTGAGATATGTAAAAGGTAGATTGGATTTTGGAATCCATTACCAACAATGTAATTTTGTAAAATTAGTAGGCTTCAGTGACAGTGACTAGGGCAGCAGTATAGATGATAGGAAATCTACATTAGGAAATTTTTTTAGTCTAGGATCAGGAATAATTACATGGAGTTCCAAGAAATAAACTATTGTAGCATTGTCATCGACTAAGACTAAGTATATAGCCATCACACATGCTAGTACTCAAGCCCTATGGTTGAGAAAAGTTCTTGAAGAGATTGGAGAAAGTCAAAGTGGTCCAACTCGACTGTATTGTGATAACATAAATGCCATTCAGTTGGCATACAATCCAGTCCATCATAGAAGATCAAAGCATTTTGATATGAAGTATCACTAAATTCGAGATATGGTGAAACAACAAATAGTTGAGCTTCAATATTATAATACTTTGGATAATATTGTAGATATCTTCACCAAAGGTATAGCTAAATCTCAATATATAAAGTTGAGAGACTATATAGTCAGACCTCTCAACTTTAAGGGGGAGAATGTTGGAAGTAAAAGTAAAAATTTATTTTTTACTTTACCTTTATTTACCTTTACCTGTACGACAGATGAGGTGGTATACAGACTCCAATGTGGATGGCAAGAGGAAGGATGGCAGACAAAAGAATTCACTCCTAAATTCTTCTTTCCTCCCTATTTCTTTTCTATCCTATTTTCTCTCCCTAATTTTCTCCTAAGCTATTTTTGGCTTATTCCTAAGTTATTTAAGGTTGTAATCTAGGCTTTATTGATAAATGAAATTTTAGGAGCTTTATAATTATTCAAGAACCATAATGGTGGGCCCCAAAAATAAGTGATTAAAATTATAGAATGACTCCCTCCATGATAGAGTGGGAGTCTACATATAAACTGGCAAAAACTTGTTCAACTCATCAACTTGTTTAATAGCTATAAAAAAAAATGATGATGTAAATGAAGAAAGAAATACCAGACAAGGAATGAAGTATGATTGAATGAAGTTGTTTCTCTTGTATTCAATTTTTCCAACTGGATGTGCATTTTTTGATTGGATTTGTACTCGCTGTCATCACCGTTGGAGCGTAGAAATCCACCTAGGATATAAATTGTGTAAGAATTTCCTGCCACTTATGAATCGTAGAATCTGCAAAGAGATCAGCAATCCATGCTAGCATTGAAAATATATTTGGGCTCTTAAAATTAGAAAGTGACTTCTGTATATTTGGTAACTACCCTAGTTGTTTCTCTCCAATTAATTGTGCCTTCATGAACTGGTGCATTATCACCGTAGCCACATATCTCTCCTCCTATTCATTGAGGTGCAATTTCTTGGAGATCATGTCGGAGGGAGGATTTAACCCACATGCAAATGCCTCCCTCACTGCATTAGAATAGATAGATAAAAGTGTCTCCCCATTCACATTTCGAACAATCCTGGTAATTGGGTTATAAAATAGAGTAATAAACTTCACCAAGTTTGGGCAAGCATGTATTGGCATACACAGGTACCAAAATAACTATGCATAAAATGATATAGTTAAAGAGCTCTTCGGCATCAATCCCTTCTTAATAGAAAATTCTAAATCTTGCCAAAGTTTAACCATGCCCTTATTAGTGATGACATAGTCCTCGACTTCTGCCATGGTGTTAGGATATGGATATAAGTTCACATTCTCATTTCTACGGGATTTCTTGGGTTTTTTCTAGCCTTCTACTTTTTTTTTGACTACTTAGGTTCTGTAACATACTTCACTTCTAAAATTTTCTTACCCATTGTGTAAATTATAGCCACCTTGACAGTGCTTTGCAACTTCTACAAACAAAATCCACAAATGCATCGACAAATTTTTTAAAAATTAATATTTTGAAAATTTTACCTATTATATTCATAGAGCACGCCCGTAACTAACACAGTAAATATGATGAATCATTTGGTAAATTCAGGATATCGTGCATCTTGTTCCACCTGACTAGCACTATTCTCGATGCTTTTAACGGTTATTGATCTCCTTTTGCCCAGATATCTTTCTTGAAAACCATGTTTTTGTTGTATCAATATTTGAAAAGTGCACCCTATGCTCTTAAAGGCCACTTCAAAAAAATAACTCACCACATGAGGGCCAATAAGCACATTTTCCTTGACACTGAGAGATCTTGATCCTTGGTATCTTAAACACACTTTCCAAATCAAATCCATATGCAATCCTTTTCAACTGAGCACTCCAAAAAATGCATCTCAATGTCAATGATGCTTTAAAAATTCACCACATGCTAATGAGTGAAATTGCCTTGTGGGAGCACTTCTTATCTATTATTCTCCCAAAAAAATCTTCAACCTATGTGATAAACTTCCATGCTCAAAACCTCCTTTTTAAAATAAGTCACTACTTTTCATTTTCACCCCACATTCTTACAAAAAGCATTGATTTTCCTTTCTTAGAAAATCTTCTAACTTGGAGCTTTAATTTTGCTTTTTATTTTTCCTTTTGTTTTATTTTTGCCCTCCTCCTTTTATTTTATAATTTAAAATTCATTTAAATTATTTTTCAGCACTCACTTAATAATAATTTTAAAATATTTGCTCCAATTGGTACTCATAAAACAATTTTACCTTTGACGAACAAATAATTTAAATGATTTCGCTGAAATCTTTTAATGACACTTTTGGATTCATTTTTTCCTTCTTTAACATGTGCACATCTTAAAATGAGGTAAATGGGACAAAAGTGCTTTTCATTTCACAAAAGCGCTTTTGGCTTCATTTTTTCCTTCTTTAACATGTACACACCTTAAAAGGAGGTGAATGGGATAAATGTGCTTTTCATATCGTTGTGCTTTTGGATGTTTTATTCTAAAATGCTTTTCACTCCAAGACTTCATGTAAGTTTTATATCTCCTTCTCTATCTTATTTCTTTGATTCGGACCATAAATCATTTTAAACTTTGAAGCCCTCATATACTTATTAAAAATATTACAATAAAATAATTAATTCCATCTAAAACTCATATTGTGTCCTTGAAAAACCTTTTTAGAAAGAAATTAATTTTAAATAGAAGAAGCACTGTGGAGCAAAAGTGATTTTCTTCTTGAGGGTAGCCTGGCATTTTTCCAGTTGAGTCAACTTCATTTATTTTATTTTATTTTATTGTATATATAAAACAATAAAACACTTGTGGAAAATAAAATTTGTACATATTTACATATTTGCACATTTGATCATATCACTAAAAATAAGCCTTCATATGAAGGTCGTTAACTGGAATTGGAAGATCGCAACCATCCATTTCTTGTAGATGATATGCATTTACCGAATTTACCCCTAAAACTTGAAATGGACCCTCCCAAATTGCATCAAACTTGTGATGCTTTCTAGGCTTAGCTTTGTTCTTGTTCCATTTAAGTACAAGATTTCCAACTTGAAATTTTCTCTCTATTGTCTTCTTGTTAGACCATTTTTATGTCATTCTAGCATGTTCGATGGAAGTCATATATGTCTTTTCTCTCTCCTCTTCATTCTGCAAAAGTTAAGCCAACCTTACACTCAAGGGATCATATTTGTCATCTTCATCTCTGAACAATTTTAAATTTTGGAGGACAGGGAGCTCGATGTGGGTGGGTAAAACTACCTCCTTTCCATACACCAAGGAGTAAGGAGAAGTCTTAATTGATTTTTTCACTGATATATGATCCAACCATAGGGATTGATTTAACAAAAAATGCCAAATTCTCTTGTTTCTTTTGAGTGTTCTCTTCAAGATTCGAAGTAAGTTATTGTTTGTAGATTTGGCTAAGCCATTTCCCTGTAGGTAATAATTGGAAGAAGTCTTCAGATAAATACCATGCTTGCAAATTTAGTGATATTTGCATCAATAAACGGAGTCTTGTTATCTGTTACAATGGTGTATGGTACACCAAAATGGGTAATCAATCCTTCAATGAAAGAGATGATTGTAGCATGATCTGCTTTCTTAGTTGGAATGGCCTCTAGCCACTAAGTAAAGTAATCGATCACTATGAATATGTGTTTATGCTCGATGGAGGAGAGTGGATCGATAACCCCAATGAAATATAAGATCCATTATTGAAAAGGAGCTTCTACCTATATCGTATGCAATGGCAGAGATTCTTTCTTATTCTTGCCAACTTACTACTGACAGTTATCACAAATTTGGATCACTTTGAGTGCATCTGTGAAAAGAGTAGGCCAAAAATATCCAACTTGGATGATATTCAAGGCCATAGGCCTTCCTTCATAATGTCCACAAGATAAGCTAGTGTGGAACTCCAATATTTTCTACTTTTCTAACTCTTTCACACATTTGATAAGTACTCCATCTATATTTTTGTGGAATAACCCATTTGGAAATAGGACATACTTGAGCACCTATAGCCAAAATTTTTTCCTTTGTGATACATCAAGCTATGATGGAAATTTTCTAGACATGAAGAATTTGACAAGGTCCACTATCCAGTCACGATCGCCTATAGCTTGATTAGCAATATTGCTTTCATTGATGGCCTCATCATGTAATGTTGCTAGCAACTGATAAACTATACTTTTAGCCAATTCTTGGCAGAGTGTTCGACCATGAACCAACTTAGTCATTCAAATTTCCACATCATATTCTTGAAAATTTGAAACCCAACCTACTCTTTTATCATCCATTTCTCCTTGAATGATGAAATTCTTGACATCTAGATGGATAACATAGATGACTATCCTAATCTATGAAATAAAATGCTGAAATTTCTTTAAAGTCTTCATGATAGCATACACCTGCTTTTCAATAAAATTGTACTTTTCCTCATGTGGTGAAATAACTTGACTCAAAAAAGAAATTGGTTTTTCATCCTATCATCTTGCTTCTACATGAGAACAATGACATAACGTTTTTGCTTGCCTACTGCATAAAGGATAAAGTCCTTCAAATAACATGGATTAATTAACATTGGCACTTGGGTGATTATTTCCTTGATCGCTCAAAATTCTTGTCTTCTTACTTCTATCCACTTGAAGTTTGCATTTCTATTCAGGAGTTCAGTCATTGGATTTACTACCTGAGCAAAATCGGCCATGAACTTCTGAATGAAGCTAATTTATCCAAAGAATGCTTGTAGGTCTTTCTTATTTACTAGAAGTGAAATTTTTAAGAGAGCTTCAGCTCTTGTAGGATCAATTGCCAACCCTTCCTATGAAATCACATGCCCCAATATTTTTCCTTCTTTGAAAGCAAAAATGGATTTCTTTGGGTTGGTGGAAATTCCAAATTCCTGACACTTTTTGAACACTTGGATCAGATGAGAAACATGCTCCTCCCTGCGATGTGATAAAATAATCATGTCGTCAAGGTAAATTACAATAATTCAATTCAATAACTCATTGAAAGTGATATTCATAGCTCTCTGAAAGGTGGCACCAACATTAGAAAGACTAAATGGCATCCTTTGATACGTGAAGGTGCATAACTTTTTAGTAAATGTTGTTTTGTGATGGTCTTCATCCTTCACCCAGGTCTGGTTGTAACCAAATAAACCATCAAGTAATGAAAATATTTGGGTGCCAGCCACAACATGAAGGATTTGATCAATCTATGGCAGGGGTTAATGATATTTCAAAGATGCCTAGTTTAGATTGCAAAAGTCCACATAGAGGTGAATATCTCCATTCTTATTGAGAACTAGAACCAAATTCACCACCCACGTTGAGTTCTTGATAGAATAAATTATTTTTACCTCCAACATTTTAATAGGTTTGCTTTTGTAAGCACTCCAATTTAAGGATTGATAGGCCATTGTTTTTGTCAAAAGGATTTCACCCCTTCTTGCAACTCAATGGTGTGTTGAATCACATTCTTGTCCTATCCTTTCAAGTCATGATAGCTCCAAGCAACAATATCAGGAAAATCATAACATAGACTCTTAATGTCCTCGATCTCCTTGAGCATATAGTCTATTTCGACTTTAATGTGTTTATCAAGATCTAACTGTATTTTCTTGTACTCCTTTATGTCCACCTTAATCTTGTGTTTATTTGCCCTGTCATTTGATCAAAAAATATCTCAAGGGAAATAAGTCCCCTATCAATGTGATTATTCTTCAATTAAATCATCCCTTCCATCTCTTCCTTGACCAATATTCTTTCTTCTGCACTAGCAGTTTTATTAACCAAAAAATTAACTATCTTTTCATCATTATTAAACACCTTCCAATAGATATTTTTATTGAGTATTGAAGGTCTATAAATCGCCCTCATGGTATTTGGTCTCCTGAACACTTGTTCTATGGGAGAGAAATTAGCACCAAGAGAAGCCAAGATATCTACCTGTTTGTTCTGCTCCCACGAAATCATCTTAACATTCAGTGTCGTAAAGGACTCAAAAAAAATATCAACCCTTGTTATGGTAGGTCTTTAAATAATGTTACTTTGACACACTTTTTTGTAGTTTGATTTACGATAAGATCAAAATCTCCAAAAATTTGCAACTATTTGATTTCGGAAGGATAGAGACATTTTGCCTGTCCCTCCGAGTCACCCCGGGGTGGGTGGGCCGATCATCAGCCAAGGCCCGAGTTAGAAGGACGAAGATAGCTGTAGAAAGGATTCAATCCTTATAATAAAGGGGCAGTTGAAGAAAGGATTCAATCGTTATAATAAAAAAAAGGATTCAATCCTTATAATAAAAGGGCCGTTGAAGAAAGGATTCAATCCTTATAATAAAGGGGCGCTCCGCAATTCAAGGTGTATCGGGTTCAACCCAGGATTTTACCAACTCCTCTTTCCCGGATTTCCACGACTTTCGAAATTTACAAGTTCACCTAAATGTATTTAAGTTATCAAGTTTGTTTAAAATGGTAAACTATTGAGTTACATTGTTTTTAACATATTGTTTGATAGGGTACGAAGTTGATGTAAAATAATAACATATGTATATGTATGTAGAAACACGGACATGCAATACTTTTCTATAAATATGTCTTTCTTATGCATTTCTACCTCTCAATTTTATATTTACCTTCATCTTACAAAGCTATATTAATAGGTATTATAATGTTATTGCAAATATTACTTAGGTCTAATGATTCTACGAACAGAAATCTAACTGTTATCATTTGTGGATTTAAACATAGTCAACTAATCTACAAATATTAAAGTATAATCAAATTTTAATAAAAAATTACTTTTAATTTATTATTTTTTTTTTTAAATTTTAAATATATTTTTATTAAAATTCATTTATAAAATATTAAATAGCTTGACACAACTATTGAGTCACATTATTTTAAACATATTGTTTGACATGGTACGAAGTTGATGTAAAATAATAACATATGTATGTAGAAACATGGACATGCAGTACTTTTCTATAAATCTGCCTTTCTTATGCATTTCTACCTCTCAATTTTATATTTACCTTCATCTTATAAAGCTATATTAATAGGTATTATACAGTTATTGCAAATGTTACAAAAAAAAAAAAAAAATCTAATTGTTATTCTATGTTTTAAACATAGTCAATTAATATACAAATACTAAGGTATAATTTAAAGAGATTATTTTTAATTTATTATTATTTTTTTAAATTTTAAATATATTTTTATTAAAATATATTTATAAAAGTTTAAATAGCTTGACACCATTAGGTATTTATCCATCATTTTATATGTATAGGAAAAAATATTTAGTAGGAAATTGTTTACATTTAATCCATTTCTCCAATCCAACATACTTGAGATTTCATATATGTTTTTTAAAATGTTAATTAAATTATTTAAAACATGGTTTAGTTTATACGTTTGTATTTCTTATTTAAAATTTTTGATATCTGGTTGAGTTCATAGTTTTTGATCTGTTATTTAAAATTCTAAATTTAAACCTTTGAAGATATAATTGAAATGGATGTTCCAATTAATATAAAGCTGTAAATGATGTCTTGATGTTCAATTTCAACAATAGTCTTGCCATTTTGCTATTTCTGGTGCTTCGTATCCACAAAATTAACTTCAGTGATACTTTTATTCATGATGTTCAGCTTTAACTATGGTCTTGCTATTCATGTAATGATGTATGCTTTTGACATTGATGTATGATTTTGATATTGAATGTGTTTGAAAATGTTCCACTCGATACTTTAAACAAATGCAGATTAAAAAACACCGTTTTCTAGGATTAAAAAAATGTGTATGGGAGCCAAGAACATGAGAATCTAACTACTGTTAACGAGAGAGAAAAAAATTCACGATAAGACGTTTTGAGATTAGTGTATAATGATGAAAAAAACAAAGAACGTTTTAATGTTCATAAACTAGGTGGTAATAAAACCTGACCAGTTCTCCGTGATATTGGTAACTCTATCTCCATAGAACAAACAGAGATGAATGTCAGACACAAAAATTTAGAGGATACTTCACCATAGCTCCACCGTTGCCATATCATCAAACAAAATATTAATATATAAATATGATGAGAAACTACAATAAACGATGGTTACATCCTCTAACCATCATTTACAAGGTTCCAAACGGCTCAAAATGGACTATGAAGGAAAACATTTCTACGTAATGACAGAAATACAGGACATACAAGATCTATATGCGTAGTTTTTATTTTTCGATAAAATAGTCTTCTGCATAATAACAGTATATGGGAGATGAGATCATTTAAGCTTGGCTACCGCAGTGGGGTTGTTCATGAGATATTCCTCCAAGACCTTGAAGGTCTGTATAGCAGTATCCTTGGCATTCTCAGGGTGCACAATATCCCCCTCATGGGCTGGCTCATACTCAATTATCCACTTGACAGTGCAGGAATTATTAGTGGCTCCAGGGCTTACATGCAAAGTCAGCTTGTATGATTTGTACTTCCTCATTAACTCCCCATTCAGCACGGCGTGAGTGGCAGTCATGTTGGCCTCATCCAAGAATTCAATCCTCTCCAGCTTGTAGGTTGCCAATGAAAACCCTAAGAAAACAAAGAATTCGACATAATAGTGTGAGCCAGAATTAGTCTAAATTGATTTATTCATGATAAGTCATTACAATATATAGCTTGGGAATGTAACTGAAGAATCTCCCAAGTTAGTAAAAGATAGATACATGAGAATATGTAACAGACGAATCTCCCAAGTGGGTAAAGAAAACAAATATATGAGAATCAAATATTCTCAACATCACACCAAACCACCTAAATATTACCTATTACAGCTGGAGATATTCATAGGGAATATTGCCTCGTGAAAATATAAAAACACATTAATAATAGAAATCAATCAATCTCCAACATACTTTCCCTTGAAGTTGAGAGGACTGACAATGAAGTTCCTCAGCTTCAAAAATTGAGCTTTGACAACTCCCTTGGTGAAAAAATCTGCAATGTTGCCTTTAGTGTTGCAATGTTGTAATTCAATCACATTATTCTCGACCATGTCTCAGATGAAGTGATACTTCATATCAAAATGCTTTGACCTGCTGTGATGAACTGGATTATATGCTAGCTGAATAGCACTCATGTTATCACAATACAATGTGGTAGGACCATATTGTTGTTCTCCAATTTCTTCAAGAACTTTCCTCAACCACAATGCTTGAGCACTAGGACTTGTGATTGCAATGTATTCTGCTTCGGTGGAAGAGAGAGCAAATGTAGTTTGTTTCTTTGAGCTCCAAGTGATTAAATGAGACCCAAGGTTGAAACAATTACCTGATGTAGACTTCTTGTCATCTGTATTACTCCTCCAATATAAATCACTAAAACCAAACAATTTTACATCTTCATTTTTACAATAATGGATGCCAAAATCCATTGTACCTTTTACATATCTTAGTATTATTTTTGCAGCTTTCATGTGTAATTTAGAAGGGTCACTCATATACCTTGATACAAGTGATACATCACATGTAATGTCTGGTCTAGTGTTGGTGAGAAACATTAAACTCCCAACCATACTTCTATATTTGGTCACATCAACTTTTTCAGTTCCATCATCCTTACTCAAAAACTCACCATGAGCTATTGGTGTTGCAATAGGTTTACAATTTTCCATCCTAAATTTTTTTAACATATCATTGGCATATTTGTTTTGACAAATAAAAATTTCACTATCACTTTGATACACCTCCATACCAAGAAAATAGTGCATCAAGCCTAGATCTTTCATCTCAAATTCATGCATCATGGCATTCTTGAAGTCATAATTCAACTTAGGATTACTACCTAAGTAAATCAAGTCATCCACATATAAAAAAACAAGGAGAATGTCATTATCTTGTTTCTTATAGTATAAGGTTGGCTCACTCTTGCTTCTCACAAAACCATATTGATGGAAGTACCCATCAATTCTTGAATACCAAGCTCTAAGAGCTTGCTTAAGACCATACAAGGCCTTATTCAACCTGTACACAAGATTCTCCTTACCTTGAACTACAAATCCTTGAGGTTGTTGCACATAAACCTCCTCATCCAAGAATCCATTCAAAAAAGCACTTTTTACATCCAAGTGATGTACATTCCAGCTTTTATGAGCAACAATGGAAAGAACCATCATCACTGTTTCTTGTCTTGCAACTAGAGCAAAAGTCTCCTCATAATCAATGCCATACCTTTGTGTGAACCCCTTGGCCACAAGTATTGCTTTGTGTCTTTCCACACTTCCATCAGAATTATATTTTGTTTTGTAGACCCATTTAGATCCCACAACTTTCTTGCCTTTTGGATGCTCAACTAGCTCCCAAATATCATTCTTCTTTATGGAGTTCATTTCTTCTTTCATTGCATTCATCCATACATCATTAGTAAATGCTTGTTCATAACAATATGGTTCTAAATCAACAAGAGACATTAAGGTATAATTCACAACATCACCTTTGGGCTTACCATCATTTTCATCACCATACATATGCAAGTTTTCAAGTCTTTTCACCACTTGATCTACCTCTTGTGCTTGACTTCTTGTAACTCTTCTTTGAAAATTTATATCTAACATTTGAGAGGATGGATGGTTTTGTTCAAGATTTTTACTTTTCAACACATTACTTGGAGAATATTCACTCAATAGTGTGAAATCTTCATTTGTTTGAATAATACTCCTTCCATAAATATCACTTAAGCTTCTTACCTTCCTTGGTGGACTTGAACTTACACTTGAAACTGAAGAACTATATGAGGGGCTGCTTGGTGGAGAACTAGATGAAGGGATTATTGTTGGAGAGCTATATGAGGGGCTTCTTGGTGGATTAGTAGCACTTGGAACTAAAACATTAGTGGGATGCTCATCATCATAAATAATACCACCAGTAAAAACACATTTTGACTTCTCAATATGGCCTTTTTGATGACCATAAACTCCCCTTCATCAAAAATCACATCTCGAGACACAATAACCTTGTGTGTCTTTGGATTAAAGAGCCTATATGCTTTTGTATTTTCACAATACCCAAGGAATATGCATGCTTAAATTTTGGGATCTAACTTCTTCCTTTTTTCATCAGGAACATTTTCATAAGCCAAGCAATAAAAAACTTTGAATACCTTACAGTTGGTTTCCTTCCATACCATGCCTCATATGGAGTGATGTCATCCAAGCTAGAAGTAGGACTCCTATTCAAAATATAAATGGAAGTCCTTACTGCATCAACCCAATACATATTAGTTAACCTCTTTGTTTGTAGCATGCTTCTTGCCATATTTACCACTGTTCTATTTTTATGCTCAACAACACCATTTTGTTGTGGTGTGTAAGCAATTGTGAGTTGCCTTCTAACACCACAATGTTTACAAAATAGAATAAATTTATTTGAACAAAATTCTCCTCCCTTATCAGTACTTAAACATTTTACATAGTTCCCACTTTGATTTTCAACAAGATTTTTAAAATATTTAAAAAAACCAAATGCCTCATCCTTTGTTTTCAAAATACAAACCCAACACATTCTTGAAAAATCATCTATGAAGGTGAGAAAGTATGAATTATTACCAATACTTTAAGTTTGCATTGGCCCACAAATATCAAAGTGCACCAATTGAAGGGGATAAGTTGCTCTCCATGCTTTGCCTTTTGGAAAATTCATCCTTGAGTGCTTGCCCAAAGCACATCCTTCACACACACCTTTTTGATCATCAAATTTAGGTAGCCCATATACCATCTCTTGAGAAAAAATTTTCCTCAAACTAGGAAAATTTACATGGCCAAATCTTAAGTGCCATAGCCAACTTTTTCTATCAATGGCTGCACATGCAAAATCATTATTTTCTTCTCCAAATTTTAGAGAAAACAATCTATTATTGGCCATGGGAATGGTAGTGACATGCCTATGCCCATGATTCTTATAAAAAATCTCACACTTATGGTTTTCAAACACAAGCTTAAAATTCTTTTCCATGATTTTTCCAACACTCAACAAATTATGTTTGAAATTTGGAGTGTAATAAATATCAGTTAATTTCTTCTGAACTTCAATAGTGTGTACTTCCATGGTTCCTTTACCTTGAAATTGCAATGCTTTGTTATCTCCAAGATTGATCTTGGACTTGTAGGAATTTTCAATTGTAGATAGCAACTCCTATTTTCTGGTCATGTGATTGGAACATCTGGCATCAAGAATCCATGTCTCATTCATATTTTGATCAGATTTGCCATAGGAAAAAAATAAAATTGATGAGTCCTCATCCTCACCATAGTGTGCATTATTGCTTCTTCCTCCATGTGATGCTTTCAATATACAATATTTTTCAAAGTGCCCATACTTGTTACAATAGTAACATTGCTTGTTACTTCTTCCTTGATAGCTACTTCTTCCTCTTTTGTGAGAGCCACATCTTCCTCTTTCTTGGAAGCCACCTCTTCGTCCTCCTGGAGAAAAACTACCTATACTTCTTGAAGAAGATCTACCTATTCCTCTCCATTGGCCTCTTCCTTGGCATCTTCCTCTTGAACTAGATTCACCTTATTTAGATGAAAATGCTTTTTCTTCCATTCTCCCAAAATTTGGAGTTGAAGAGAATCTCTCATCATGGGACATTAAGGAACCCATAAGCTGATAATATGTGAGAGTAGTCAAGTCCTTACTCTCCTCAATTACAATGGATACTTGGCTCCATTTGGGTAAAAGTGTCCTCAACACTTTCTTTACAATGACTTCATTATTCACTTCTTTACCAAGAGTATTCATTTTGTCAACACATGCTTTGGCTCTCATGCAATAGTCTCCAACATTTTCATTTTCTTTCATCCAGAGATTTTCAAACTCTATTTTTAGAGTTTGCAATCTCACTTGCTTGACTTGAGTGTTGCCTTCATAGCTCTCTTTTAGATCTTGTCATGCATCTTTGTCTGATGCACAACTTGCAATCCTTTGGAAAATGCTCTCATCCAAGGTTGTTTGCAAGTAGAATATTGTAAGACTATTCTTCTTTTGTGCCTCTCTTGTTGCTTTGTCTATCGACAGCTAGAACAAAACTCCAATCAGTTGGCTCTATGTAGCCATCCTCCACAATCTCCCAAGCACCTTTGCTAATGAGCAAGTGCTTCATCTTGATTGACCAGTAGTCATAGTTGTCTCCTCTAAATTCTGGGACTGGGACATTAATGTTACCATTTGCCATTTTTACAAATCAATTTTGTAGCTCCTTCTTTACTCGCTGGTGGGCTTTCAATCCCAATGATTGTTCTTCAAAAGCAGTAGACAACGCTGAATTCCAATGATTACAGAAGCACATGCTAATGTGCACATCAATTTTTTTTTTTTGAAAACAAAATAATTACTTCCACTATATTCTAAAGTTGATGTTATAAGTGTTACAAATTCCAAAAAATAATATCCATATCTACTAAATCAATACTTGATGCTTAAACTAATGTGAAAAAGAACATTTTTTTTTTAAACGAAGTTCATATGTCCTTAAATTTTTGTTAGTTTATACTCCACATCCTAAAGAAAAAAAAATCTGGCAACCTAAGTACATGCCTTTTTCACGTTTTCGCAATCAAGTCCAACACAGTCCTTGTTACCATAAAGCGGTTTTAAACGGTCAAGTCCTCCGCCTGTCTGTTCTCCATGGTGATATTATACCTACCCCTCTGCCAGCTTGGGTCGGAGTAAACAATAACAGTGTAAGAAATGAATCATTGACGAAGTCGCCCTGGCATACTTCACACCATACGACTCGAAAGTGGAGGAACGCCCAACTTTGGAATTTGAGCAATTTGAAGCTGTGACCAGATACGTCTCCAAGACCGCGTGTCTGACGTCGTCCCTGAAGGACTGCTGCCTCCACTGGTTATTTAGTAGCGGCTACGAATGCGCCCCTTCCTCGTCCAGCGACAGGTGCCGAGAGAGTGCCTCCTCACGCCCCTTCCTCCGGGAGAGTGCCTCCTCACTCTTCAAATTCTCCCATAGGAAAGCGAGCGAGGATGGTTCAGGCACCGAATTTGGCTCCGCGAGCTTGCAAATACCCTCGCTCACGCCATCCTGAAACAACACAAAAAAATTCTTAAAAAAATTAGTAAGGTTTTTCTCAAACCTGAATCTGATACCACATGTGAGCCAGAATTAGTCTGAACTGATTTATTCATGATAATTCATTACAATATATAACTTGGGAATGTAACTGAAGAATCTCCCGGGTAAAAAAAACAAATATATGAGAATCAAATATTCTCAACATCATACCAAACCTCCTAAATATTACCTATTACAGCTGGAGATATTCACAGAGAATATTGCCTCATGAAAATAGAAAAACACACTAATAATAGAAATCAATCAAGCTCCAACAAATAGTTATATTGACCATATAGGGAATGTTTTCAACAATCATGAACTAAGTATACTTAGTGTTTAGCAGCTATTCTTAAATAGAGCTATGAATTCATATCTGCAGGCAAAACGTTAAATCATTATAACAAAATGACCATCCAACAAATTATCCAAGACAAAACATTGAATCAACATAATCTAAAGACACTCTCAAATGGTGACCATCATTGATTGTGTATATACGTTCAATGTGTGATAGAAAGTAACTTTTGCCTAAATTAGTTGGATTTCATCATGGGCTATAAGAACATTCATAACGAAGGTGACACCGATAATCAACTAATTCCAACTTACAACATCTATTCTATATCCAATATACCTTCGCCATATTTAATAAGTCTCACAGTACCAGGGCTGATGCCATCACCCTCAAGTATTTCAATACTTTTGAAGTGTTTGGGCATCAACTCTGGGAAAATATGTGCAGAATTCTCAAAGGCTTTCCATACTCCGTGTGCCGGAACATTTAACTACGACTCCCAACTCACAGTATGAGCCATTATATCCTTTCAGCAAAACTTTTGCTATTCTATTCTATGCCTCAGACAATAATGCCTACAAGATAAGGTTGTGGTGACTATGAGAGATCTTAGCTGCCTTATAAAGGAGGCGTGGAGGCAGTTAACTATGGTTTTCTGCGGTGTTCACGTTACAGCACAAGATCGCATCATTTAACACAGTGGAGATGTATTAAGACAAAATTGTCCATTTCGGGACATAAAAGAATATTTAAACATTAATGCGCCCCTGGCCAGGGTGCTTGACAACGTTGGGATATATGGATCAATGTTTTTTTAATAAAGCTGACTTTGAAATGGCATTTCGGTCAAACAACGTGATTTACAAAAACGTTACAAAAACATTTCGATAGAACAACGAGAATGTGTGACATTATAAAAACATTTCCATAGAACAACGTTTAATGTGTGACATTAAAAAAACATTTGTGCAAAACTACAGATTTAAATGTCCTTTCCAGGTTTGAAGAAAATCAGTAATGATGTTATATGGAAGGGTAGAAAAGATTAGAATCCTTGATTTTTACAGAGAGCATCTTTACTTACGGTTTCACTCGTCACTCTATTCAAAGACATGTAGTGCTTAACATCTCCACCTAATAGCAAAAAAAGGGAAAATAAAATAAAATAAAATAAATTAGGACTAAAACCTAACTTAATTGTAATTTTCTCAGATAATAGATAATAGTATGGCAGTGATGAAGTAGCCCTCCATCTTATCATAGGCTTTCTCAAAGTCAATCTTAATGAATAAAGCATATTGTTTAGAATGTTTTGCCAACTCCATACATTCCCAAATAGCAATAACATTATCAAGAATGTATCTTCCCTGAATAAAGCTAATTTATTCAAGTCTGACAATCAAAGGTAGGAGAGATTTATTCAGGTATGAAGTAATTGCCTTGCACGATCAACATGATGCAGGAAATAGAAAGGAGACAATGTAGATCTCAAAGTAGAAGATTGGTCAAATTGCAAATGAGGTGTGTCCCCACTGATGTGAGGTGGCAGCTGAGGTAGCAAGCAAGGCTTGCGTAGTGGCATAGGAGGTAGAAGACATGGGTTCGATTCCTGTGAAGGTTCTTTTACTGTGTGGTCGATTTAAGGTTTGGAACTGATGTAAAGACAAGAGGGAGGTCTTACATTTTGATTACGTTTAGGTTGGCTAACCCACATGGTAGCCTAGTGGTGGCTAGGGTGTGGGGCCTGCAGACAGCGCGGGTTTGATTCCCGATGATAGGTGGCATGCGATAGCAAAAGACAGATTAATTTTTTATTAAAAATTAAATTATATCCTAAGGTCTAAGGTGGCTAAGGTATGTGCTAAGGAGATATAAGGTGTTCTGAATGGTTTTTATTTTTGCAATAAAAGGGTTATAAAATAATTTCTTGTTGAGAAAAAATTAAGGTAGTCTATTTTGTTAATGCATTGGGATAAAAAGTGAAGTGATATTTTATTTATCTTTTGAAAATGCATTAATCGCAAGTATAAGATATAAGGCGTAAATGGAATTTTTACTTATGTGATTGGTGACTCTTGTTGATAAAATTTATTGGTAAAGTAGGAGTAAAAAGATGTATAAGTGGTTTGGCATTTTATTAATCTTTGTATGGTGAAATGTTTGTTGAGGTGAAAATATCATGATAAGGTTTTGAGATAGACTATTGCTATCTAACCTTGAATTGGTACAAAAGGATTTGGTTGTAAGTGAGATAGGTTTTGAAGACATATCTCCATCAAAGCAAAAGGTTTGAGCATATGCTAAAGAAAATTTGAGTAAGTCTTGGTGAATACTTAAGAGCATATTTAGCAAGTTCTTGAGAGGACTTGAAGATATATTTGAGCAAGTATTGGTGAAGACTTGAGAGAAGATTGAGCAATTTCTTGAGAGGACTTGAAGGTAGACTTGAGCAAGTCTTGGTGAAGACTTGAGAGTTGTTTGAGCAAGTTCTTAAGAGGAATTGAAGGCAAATTTTAGAAAGTCTTGTGAAGATTTGAAACAACATTAAGAGGAAGATTGATTTGTTCAAGTTTTGTGTTAAGGCTTAGGGAAGATCTAAGAAAATTTGGTTAGTGATTTTTTCAAGCTTTGGGTTAAGTATTGGGGCATATCTAAGTAGATTTGATTGCTTATTTGTTCAACCTTTGTGTTAAGGCTTGAGGTAGATCTAAGCAGAGTTGATTGGTGATTTGATCAAGCTTTGTGTTAAGGCTTAAGGATAGATTTGAGATAGAGGTTAGTGTAGATTTGTAAGCAAATTTGTGAGTAGAGTTAGAAAAAAAATTATGCTAGACTTGGGATAGATTTTGGTGCAGATTTAAGACAAAGTTAAGGGTAAGATTTTGAGGTGACATAGTAAAAAGAACAATACTCTCTATTGGATAGAGATCCATTAGCGAGTTTAGTGGGAAAAGAGGTCTCCTATGGAGAGATATCCAAAAAGCAAGAGCAATGGGGGTAGAAGTCTTCTAGAAGATCATCAACCAGAGTAGAGGGAAAAGACTTCTCCTATGGATAGAGATCCACAAACCAGAGTAGAGGGGAAAGAGTTCTTTTCATAGTCTAAGTTAGTTAGAAACTTCTTTTGGTTTCTTGTGGAGGGTTTTGGAGGACTAGAAGATTGGTGAGAGATCTCAGTGCTCTACAAAGGTGTTATCAAAAAATATTTAAGAAAATATTCACTCGCAAGGGAGAATATGAGGATAGAAACATTAAGCAAAGGATCTTGCTTGTTCAATGGTTCACCAAAGTTAGATTAAAGAATGTCTAGGGACTCATTGGATAAAAGAAGAGCTGAGGGTCCTGATTTAGAATGGGATTGAAGACTCTCATGGCTAATAGAACAAGGTTGAAGGGGACTATATATTAGTTCAATAATGGAATCCTCTATAGACCCACATAAAGGAGAAAAACAATTGCTTTAGTAAAGAGAGAGCAAACCTACTTAAAATCGAGAATTTCAAAGATGGGGAAATTATCTTTATAATTCTCTTCAAGGGATTTTGCAAAAGCATTTGGCTTCACAATATCCATGGTTGTGAGCTACATAAGGGTTGGTTTAGCTTGGTATAATTTATTTCTATGAATTGGCCTAGGTAGTCTATCATTTCTTTTGGGTATTGGTTGCTTTTGTATCAAATTTTTTGCAATATCCTTTTTTAATGAAGGGAATTGGACCTTCAAATGTTCTTGGGTGTGTTACTCAATGCAATACACTAGTTTATTTTTGTAAAAAATGGCCTAGCAACTTCTTTTGGAACCATAAATGAGATCTACAAATGTAGGTAACTCACAATCTATATTTACAAATGCACATATTATGGCATAGGTTAGCCTTGATTGCACCTTCATCGCAAGGTCAAGGGCAATGAAATCACCAATATTTTTAGCAATCAAAACAAAAATCCTTTCATACTAGAATTTCTAGGGTATATTGAGGAGCCTAAACCAGATAGGCACCATATTGAAAGATTATGTTTTCGGATCAAAATCCTCCATACACCTTAAAATAAATAAGATTCTACACCCATAGAACCAAGGCCTACGTAATAGGATATGACTGGTATCTTGAGCATTGTTGAGATTGATAAGGAAAAAACCCTTGGAATTGGCATTGATTTCCATGGACCTAGTGGGTCACCATTTGATAGAAGCGCATTTCCTGATAGATTCAATATCAGGATGGTCTCCCACAAATTTCCCTATGAGGGATAAGGATCCATGGTTGATAAGTGAATTCATAACAATAGGAGTATACACTTCCTTGCCTTTGTGGGTGTAGGAACTAGGGTTTGAAGAGGAAGACATCTATCCCTAATTTTTGACTTTATCAAAATAATACTTGAGGGGAGAGCCTCGAGTCTAGCTAGATAGGGCTTTGCTACCATTTTGATAATTGAAAGTTGCTTGAGAAACAAGATCACTAGCAGTTTGACCTTCAATAAGGGAAATACCTATATATCCTATGATCATGACTTTAAAAACATCATCCTTGCCATCTGGAGGGTTCTATTCTATATCATCATCACTACCAGTGTCAAAACCAACTTTCTCATCCACCAAAAATTCAAAATTTCCACCACCATTGCCAGAGCACTCCACCACCATCACTTCCTCTTCTAGTCACTATTTTATGAAAAAAAATTAAGTAAAAAAATTAACACATATATTTTAACTTAAACCTATACAATATGTTGTATAAATGCCAAATGCTTTATATTGCTAGAGATGTATATGTGATATTTAAGTGTGTGTTAAATGGATAGAAATTTTTTTTTTGCTCCTATATGTTGTTGACGTCTCATTAGTTATTTTTGTGGTGGAGTAGGGGGAAACATCATCTCTTGTCTTCTTTGGGTATATTGTAGTGGTGCTTCTAAAAATATTACAATAAAAATTTGTTAATTTTTTTGTTAAATGATACAATAATATTTAATTTAAATGTATTACACTTATAGGATGAATATGATATCTCTTGTGTAGCTACACCATGTAATGGCATGTTGGTACACCACAACTCTGAAAACATATGAAAAAATTCAATAAAAGTGATTAATTATAATTTTAACTAACATGAACCAAAACATGGAAAAAAAACTTACGTGTAATGGGTGTGGTATCCCAAAATTTAACATTGGTTTGCAACTAATGTACAAGTAGATATGGACAATAAATAGGAGAATTAGAAGACCTTAAACATTTTATAGATTTTCTTTATAATGGTGTATATTCCAAGTTTATTTCAGAATCTCAAGTTTCTTCTGGATTATGATATTTTACAGTAATGTCCCATTTTCAAGAGGAAGAGGATACCCTTTTTTGTATTTATGTATAATTTTTAAAAACAGTTTCAAATTAAAAAGCACTTGAATATAAAATTTAATATTTTACATAAAGGAATATGTACTTGAATGTAAAAGAAAAAAATTACCTACAACTATTCCATCGTTATAGTAACATTGGCAAGGTATGGGTGTAGTGAGGTTGGTACTCTAGTATTTTGCACATTATAATAAGATTCATAAAAAATAAAAATATATATTTGCATGTAGAGTGTCATAAAAATGTTTATTTTTATATTTTTTAGATTTATTTTTATCTATTAAAAAACATAGGTGTACCGGTCAGTTCTTTGGTGGCCAAGACAATGAGCCAAATATGCCAACACCCTAAACAAAATATTCATCAGTCTTCCCCGTAAAACAAGTCTTGCTTGGAAGAATTCGATAAACCCTCGAATAAGCTTATCTAGAATATATGCTAAAATCAAGCCCCTTCTAGAATTAGTAGCAAAAACTTTATCAAAAAATCAATACTTGTGAAATCCAAAATTTCAACTTTATAAAAGACTAGAAATATGTAGAGTTATACCTAACAAAAAATATTAGGGAACTTTGAATTTTATATATAGGTATACTTTGTCCTCTTCACTTAATACGAACATTGAAGTGACCGGTTCACAATCTATGTGAGGTAATATTATCAATCTATGGATGTTTGAGGGTTTTATATAAAATTTGATATTCTTGTTGCTAATTTTTAAATTGAGAGTTGTTGAATCATTGTCATATGTGATAATAATCTTTAGCAATAGTTAACTTTTTATTTTGTACTACAACATCATACTAAACCTTGAAGAATATATTTGTTAACGCATGTTATGTCATAATCCAATATGGTTAATATTTCAAAAATAAGGGGCAAAACAAGGTTTTTTTTTTTTTTGAAAGGAATAGGGGCGGAAGGGGATGCCATTGATGTATTTGATAGAAAAATCCTAGGGCAAGGTATTAAGGATGGAAGGTAAAACATTTGAGGGTATACAATGGTTTCTTCTTAGCTTTGATGTGTTTTACATTAGAAAAAGGTTAAAATATGACTAAGATATAATGGATTAGGGTATAGGATACAAAGTGAAAAAGTTGAAGGGTATATAGTGGTTTTTATTTAGATATGAAGTATTGTGTGTGAGAAAAAACATTTGAAAAGGGTTGACATGTGACATTGACTCATTTGATACATGGTATTGCATCATCAATGGAACCTCTACTACAACCAATCATTAATATAACCCTCTACCAATCATTACCATATATATATAGCATAATTAAATTCAAATTGTATCCCTGAACCACCCCTTAATAATCAACTTAATATATATTAAAAATACAAGTCAGTATAGATCTATATGTTTTCAATACAGTGAATTCTAAATCAAGTAGGGATTTTAGGTCTTATTTCATAAGATAAGTATTTCAATAAAGTTTAATAAGTAATATGGACGTTGAACTTTTATACCTAATATGAATGTTGAATTGTTATAAGGGTAAGTTCCTTCAAATAAGGATAGAGACATTTGGCCTGCCCCTCCGAGTCGCCCGGGGGTGGGTGGGCCGATCATCAGCCAAGGCCCCAGTTAGAAGGACTAAGGAACCTGTCAGAACAGGCAGTTGAAGAAAGGATTCAATCGTTATAATCAAAGGGCAGTTGAAGAAAAGGATTGAATCGTTATAATAAAAGGGCGCCCCGTGATTCAAGGTTTATGAGGTTCAACCCATGATTTTACCTTTCCTTTCGAAATTTACAACCTTTAAGTTATTTTGTTTAATATGGTAAGATATTGAGTTGCCTTGTTTTAAATATATTACTTGATATGGTATGAAGTTTATATAAAATAACATATGTATGTAGAAATATGGACATCCAATTTTTTTCTATAAATATGGATTTCTACCTCTCAATTTTATACTTACATTCATCTTATAAAGCTATATTAATAGGTATTATGATCTTATTGCAAACACTACTAAGATTGTACGAAACAAAATAACTATTATCATTTGTGGATTTAAACATAGTCAACTAATATACAAATATAATATATAATCAAATTTTAATAAAGAAATTATTTTTAATTTATTAATTTTGTTTTAAAAATTTAAATATATTTTTTAAAAATTAATATTCTTAAATATTAATTTAAATAAATTAAATTTAAAATTAAAATTAGATTATATAATTAATAAAATGTTTATAGCTTGACACCATAAGGTATTTATTTATAATTTTATATGCATACGAAACATGTTTTTTTTTTTTTTTTTTTTTTGTAGAAAATTGTTTACATTTAATCCATTTCTCCAATCCAACATACTTGATATTGCATATTTATTTTTAAAAATATTAATTATTTTTTTAAAACTTGGCCTAGTTTATAGGTTTGTATTTCTTATTTAAAAATTTTAATACTTGTGATTGAATATTTATTTTCGAAAATATTAATTAAAGTTTTTAAACCTGGTTCAGTTCTAGTTTTTGATCTCTTATTTAAAATTTGTAAATTTAAACCTTTGAATATATAACTGACTTGGATGTTTCAATGAATATGCAGCTGTAAATGATGTCTCGATGTCCAATTTCAACCATAGTCTTGCTATTTTGTTATTTCTGGTGCTTCGTTTCCACAAAATTAACTTTTGTCATACTTAATTTCATGATGTTCAGCTTTAACTATGGTCTTGCTATTCATGTAATGATGTATGGTTTTGACATTTATTGTGTTTGAAAATGTTCCACTCGTTATAATAAACAAATGCAGATTAAAGAACACCGTTTTCTAGGATTAAGAAAATGTGTATGGGAAGCCAGCAACTTGAGAATTCAACTACTACTAACAAGAAGTTTTCAGATTATAGTGTATTATGATGAAAAAACAAGAACGTTTTAATGTTATAAACTAGTTAGAAATAAAACCTGACCAGTTCTTCTCCGTGATATTTGTGTCTCCATAGAACAAGCAGAGATGAATGTCAGACACACAAAGAATTTAGAAGATACTTCACCATAGCTCCACTTTTGCCATGACATCAAACAATAAACGATGGTTTTTACATCCTCGAACCATCATTTACAAGGTTCCAAACGGCTCAACATGGACTATGAAGGAAAAAATTTCTACGTAATGGCAGAATTACAGGACATACAAGATCTAGATGCGTAATATTTATTCTTCGATAAATTAGTCTTCTGCATAATAGCAGTATATGAGAGATGAGATCATTTAAGCTTGGCTACCGCAGTGGGGTTGTTGATGAGATATTCCTCCAAGACCTTGAAGGTATGTACAGCAGTATCCTTGGCATTCTCAGGATGCACAATTTCCCCCTCTTGGGCTGGCTCATACTCAATTATCCACTTGACAGTGCAGGAATTATTAGTGGCTCCAGGGCTTACATGCAAAGTCAGCTTGTATGATTTGTACTTCCTCATTAACTCCCCATTCAGCACGGCGTGAGTGGAAGTCATGTTGGCCTCATCCAAAAATTCAATCCTCTCCAGCTTGTAGGTTGCCAATGAAAACCCTAAGAAAACAAAGAATTCGACATAATAGTTATATTGACCATATAGAGAATGTTTTCAACAATCATGAACTAATTATACTTAGTATTTAGCAGCTATTCTTAAATAGAATTCTGCAGGAAAAACGTTAAATCATTATAACAACATGACCATCCAACAAATTATCCAAGCCAAAACATTGAATCAACATAATCGAAAGACACTCTCAAATGGTGATTATCATTGATTGTGTAAACATGTTCAAATGTGTGATAGAAAGTAACTTTTGCCTAAATTAGTTAAATTTCATCATGGGCTATAAGAACATTCATAACGAAGGTGACACCGATAACCAGCTAATTCCAACTTACAACATCTATTCTATATCCAATATACCTTCGCCATATTTAATAAGCCTCACAGTAACAGGGCTGATGCCATCACCCTCAAGTATTTCAATACTTTTGAAGTGTTTGGGCATCAACTCTGGGAAAATATGTGCAGAATTCTCAAAGGCTTTCCATACTCCGAGTGCCGGAACATTTAACTGGGCCTCCCAACTCACAGTATGAGCCATTATATCCTTTCAGCAAAACTTATGCTATTCTATTCTATGCCTCAGACAATAATGCCTACGAGAGAAAGTTGTGGTGACTATGAGAGATCTTAACTGCCTTATAAAGAAGGCGTGGAGGCAGTCAATTATGGTTTTCTGCGCTGTTCACATTATAGCACAAGAGCTCATTTTTTAACACAGTGGGAATGCATTAATACAAAACAGATACACCCTGGCCAGCGTGCTGGACAACGCTGGGATTTATGGATCAATGATTTTTAATAAAGCTGACTTTATGGATCAATGTTTTTTAATAAAGCTGACTTTATGGATCAAGTTTTTTTTAATAAAGCTGACTTTGAAATGGCATTTCTGTCAAACAACGTGTTTTACATGTAAATTATCCTTGATAAGGTTGACACTATAAAAAACATTTCGGTAGAACAACGTGGAATGTGTGACATTAAAAAAATTTAAAGATGTAAAATCTGTCGGTGCAAAAGTACAGATTTAAATGTGTTTTCCTTGGAAGAAGAAAATCGGTAATCATGTGAAATGGAAGGGTGGAAGATTAGAATCCTTTGATTTTTTTTGTTTTTTTTGTTTTTGTGAAAATGAGAATCTTTACTTACGGTTTCCTTGATTCAAAGACATGTAGTGCCTAGCATCTCCACAAAATAGCAAAAAGAGGAAAAATAAAATTAAAAAATTATGTCTTTAAGCTTACTTAATTGAACTTTCCTCACAGAATAGTGTGTAAGATTTTTCCACAAGAAATATTAGTAATTCATTATATTTTATTTTAAAATCAAAATTAATATATTTTAAAATATATTAAAAGGTGAGGGTTTTCAGAGGGTCCCACAACTTTAGATAAATATTTTATATAGTGGTATTCAGCCAACTATCAAGAGGGTTAAACAATTACAGAGAAGAAATAGACTAGATAGAGAGCAATCTGTTCACCCTATCAGTTATTGAACCAAAATATTTGCTTAACAAGAGGTTAATGGCCATCAACCCTAAAAGGCAAGAGAGACCACCAAGGACAAGAACCCCACAAACCCAACATGAGGGCTTGCTAGGTTCAAATCTACCTAAGGCATCACTTTCCAGATTTTGGTTCAATAGGCAATTCACTTCCTTTGTAAATTCCACCACCACCTTGAGAGTTTCTAGAATGTGATTCACTTCCTTTATAAATTTCACCACAACCTTGAGAGTTCTCATAATCAAACTTTGTTTATATTCAACCAACTTCATTAGTTGGAGATGCTTATAGGGGTTTTTAGAGCAGTTAGAAGCACAAAAGTCCACCCCTTCAGAATTTGATTATCTCTTCACTGTGGGTGGGTCTGCTAACCCATAAATCAACAATTTCTTCTTTTTCAGTTTTATCTCAAATAGTCTTTTTAAACTCTTTCTCTTGCCCCCTCTAATACCAAGAAGTTGCAGTAATTCTCCCTGAAATATTATTGTTTCCAGTTAGTTTAAAAAATGATGAGGGACTCTTAATCGGCTCAACCTTCGAAGAAATTGATCTAAATGTTATGGAGTTACAAAACTTGCCACTCATCACCCCCATCGGGGAGATCGAGATCTCCTGGGCCAAAATATCAGTCTCAACCAATAGAGAGGTGGGATTCTAACTATCTCCCAAGTATCCAAAATTACTGAATATGTAAATATCCTCTTTCTAAGAAGAAGAGGTGGGTGGAGGGATAGGTTGGGACTCAATCATCTATAATATTTCCATTGGCTCCACCTCTCTCTCTTTAACTATGTATTCAAATACCACTAAAACAAAATTTGGTGGAAAGATTTCATGCCTTTACCACTTTGAACATCCATCATCAACTTCTACATTGACTAAAATGGGAAATTTGATATGCTCATCCATTGCTCATTTCACAAATGATTAATAAACATCACAGGGTATATTCTCACCACATCTCTTGATGAGTCTAGCATGAAATAATTCATGATAACAATGATCGCATGGTACCATAGAGCTCTAAGAGCTTTGGTATTGAATCCATTTTCTTCCCTTGATAGGTATTCACCCTGATCCTGATAGAAACTTAGCTCTCTAAGCAAGTAGTGCTTCTCCTTGTTATGGCTATGGTCATCGAGGAGAGTTTTATGACCTTAGAAATTATCTTTGCAATAATCTCAAAATCCATGCTCCCAACCTTAACCCAACCCTTATTTCACAAAAATATCATGTATTTGGTGAGCATGTGGTTATGGCCATGGAATTTGTTTATGCAATCAAATAGTTCTTCCTTATTTAAAACATGTTTCACCTTTTCGTCTACAAATAGGAAGGTAGGCTCCAAATGAAGATTTGATATTGAGAGTCTCAAATTCAAATATTTAGATCTTCCCATTGGTAGTTTCCACTTCTAGATGCAAGCGTACTCACAAAACAAATTTACAAAGCTTAACTGAGCCTGTCAAGAGAGTTCTAGAATGCACAATACTTAAAAATCCATTCAATTAAAAGGATAGACTGATGAACTGCATGGACTACACACTAATAGTAAAGCCAACCAGTGATCACAAGAAAAAAACACCAATGCAAATGCCACCTTAGGGAATGGTGTCAAGTGCTAGAAAGCGAGACTCTATCCATGAGTTGAAACATAAAAAGGCTTAAAATATCAATAGATACCATCATTCTAGGTTGATACTCATATCCTAAATTCATTAGAGCCCTTAAAATCTACACGTAAAACCACCACCCTTCTTTGCTCATTGCTATCATACCAATTATAAAGCTTTCAGCATACCATATTAGAATCTGAACATACCTCCCCTCAAATTAAAAAAAAATTCTCAAAGGATAATAAGGTATTGTCAACAAACCACAGTGAAAATACAAACTACCTCCTAATCATGCCATAAGACTCACAACATATAAGAGAAGTGCACATGGTAATCCAAGTTTTTCCCAAGGTCCACAAGGCTTGAAAAATAACAACTTTGCTTGGAAAAAACTACTCCATTTGGAAGGGCTCCTCCAATACATGTGGAATAGGAACTCATCAAATTTTTTATTGATTAAAAAATTTAATTCTTTTAAAAACTTGGACCTCCACACTATCCAAACTTGATGGGTAGTTCCCAAATTGGCCATGCCATCTGCTAGTTTATTACCATCTCTTCAAATGTGATCAACTTGCACTTCTTCCATTTCTTATAATATCCTTATCATTTCTAATACCATATTTTAGATATTCTAGTTTGGGACTTTGTTTAATTTAATCATATTAATCAAACTTACATAATCCCCTTCTACGACTATCCTCATGACCCTCAAATCTTGCAAAATCAACAAACCTTGGAAAGTTACCCTAACCTCTGCAAAGAAGGAAGTTTGGATAATGATGTGTTAAACATAATCCACCACAATGATGTTGTTGGCATCTCTGAAAATACCTCCTACCCTTGTTACTCTAGGATTTCCTATAGACGCTGCATCAAAATTAATATTTAAGCATCCATTGGAAGGAGGCTCCATATAACAAAAACCCTAGTTTTAAGAGTTGGAGTAGAGTAATTGGGCATCGAAAGACCTAAAAAGTAGTCAAAATTTTCTTCCTTAGTTGGTGGAATTTCATGGCTAGTATCCCTTTCTTGAAATATAGATTTAATGTTTTCCACTATGCACCAAAATCCCCACCTGTAAGTCACTATAAATAGAGTTTTAAAAGGTCCATGCATTCCTTTATTTTTAGAGACCCCCCAATAAATGTGAATAACACAAGCTTATACTAAGAGGAGGATGAAAATTATAAGACCACTTTTTACTTTTCTTTCCCAATCAATATTATGCAATGTATAGATAGCAATATCAACAAAAATAATCAAAGCAATGCATACATCACCACAAAAAATAAAGACACCAATTTTGTGTGCTTCACCCAATGTAGGCTACTCCATGGAGAAAATATTTTAATAAAATTTTGCTATTACACTTTTTATGGACCTCTATGCAAAGGAGACACCAATCCCCTAATCAAGTTCATGGATCTCTATCCACAGGAGAACTCCTTTCTCCTCTTGCTCTGGTTGGTGATCTTCTAGAATAACTGTTATCCCCACTGCTCTATCTAATGGATCTCTATACATTTTAGACACATGTTCTTACTACCCTGGCTATGGGTCTCTATCCACTAGAGATTGTCGTCCTCTATACTCCGTCATCTTCAAATATTTGTCTCAAATTTGCACTAAACATAGTTCTTCGATCTAGCACAAATATGGTCAATATTTATCTCTAGTCTAGAACAAACCTATCCTCAAATCTACACCAAACTCTGTTCTAAAATTTGTACTAAACATAGTCCTTCGATCTAGTATAAATAAAGCCTCAATCTCTATCTTCTGATCTGCACTAAACATAATCCTTCAGTCTAGCACAAATCTATCGTCAATCTCTGTCCTCTGATCTACACTGAACACAGTTGTTCAGTTTAGCATAAATATATCCTCAATATTTATCCTCTGATATGCACTAAATACATTTCTTTGATCTAGCACAAATCTATTCTCAATATCTATCCTTAAGCCTTAACACAAAGCTTGATCCAATCACAAATCAATACTTCTAGCTCTGCCCCAAATCTTCCCTCAAGGTTTGAATAAATAAATCAATCAATTCTACTCAGAAGTATTCTCAAAGACTTGTCTCAAATCTACCTTGTAATATTCAATAAAAGCTCACACTAATATTTCCACAAGTCCTCTTTAGAACTTGTCCAATCTGCTCTCAACAAGTCCTCACTATAACTTGTCCAAATATGCTCTCAACAAGTCCTCCCTAGAACCTACCCAAATATACTCTCAATATGTATTATAATCTTCCAAAAAAGCTCACACAAATCTATCCACAAGTCTTCTTTAAGAATTACCTCAAATATGCTCAAAAAGTCCACACTAGAACTTGTCCAATTTCATGGAAACATAAGGAGAATTTTTAGAGAATCAATATGCTTCACATTCATGATGTTCAATCATTTACACTCACTCTTTTAGAAACATATAGATAATTTTTAGAGACTCAATATGCTTCACATTCACCTCAATGCTCAAGCACTTTCAATTACTCTATTACAAACACGTAGAGAATTTTTAGACACTCAATATGTTTCAAACTCACAAACTCGCAATCACTTTCAATATCTCTTTTATCACAAAAATATATAAATAATTTTTAGATACTCAATATGTTTAGAATTTACAAACTCTCAATCACTTTCTCAACTCAATTTAGAATATAGAATAACTTGTTTTATAGAACTTGAATTATCACTTCACACATCCACTTGATTAGACTCAATCACTCTACGCAACTAATCACTCAATGAAATAATTCTTGCTCACAAACCCTAGTCCAAACATATGAACACTAACTCAAATGTTTTCAACAATTCTCATCAACCAAACTCACATAACAATGATACTCATGATCTTTGCAAACCCTAATTCAAGTTCTTCACTCAATCAATCACTTCAACAACAATGCTTATAAAAATATATTCACATAACAATGATACTCATGATCTTTGTGAACCCTAGTTTAAGTTCTTCACTCCATCAATCACTTCAACAACAATGTATATAAAACAAGGTTTTATCAACAACTCTCAATTTCAGAAAACCTTGAAGAATTAATTCAAAACACACTCAACAATGCTTACCAAATAATCCTTTTCACTCCAAATTTGTATTCACAACTTTCAATAATCACTCATTAGGAAGAATATGCCCATACCTTTTATTTGATGTAGAAGTTACCTTGGAAAACCTGTCTCAATAACAATTTTCTCTTTTGCCAATATCAATAATTAGATGACAAAATATCACACTAAATTTCTCACAAAATAATTCTCAATTACAAAAGTAATCAAACTTACTTACACCTTATTTCTCCTTCTTAAAATAATATCCAACAACATAATTCTTCAATCAAAACACTTCTTCCAAAACTCTAACTCATAAAAAGAACCTCTTATTATTTTAATTTCATCATAACTCTTTTCAGAAATATATCTCAAAAATAATGCAAACTCTACTTGTGACTCCCGACTTAATATTGCATTAATTAAATAAATCACTTTATAAAATAATGCAATAAATCAATTTCCTATTTTTCTAAGGTAAAAAAAATTTACCATAGCCAAAAGAACCTTTCAACACTTAGGTTAATATCATAACCTAACTTCCACCTTATTCCTCCTAACACATTAGCAATATGTAAATATAATTTCTAACGTTCACTTTATTCCTCCTAAGATCTTATCACATGCAAATTAAAATAATTTCAAAAACTTGATTACCCTTTTTGGTAATCCACGGGGCTCAAACTTGCACCACTCTCTACACAACACCTTGGCCATGACTTCCACACCGTGTGAGCCACATGATCCTTTGATGCCTTAAAGGGTAATATGTGGTTTGACCTCCTCACAACCCTCAAGAGCCTTTGGCTCTTCCTTGGAAGCGAGGTCCACTACAACACTTGCAATTCAAAGGTGCTTGATTAAATTTTGCATGAGCTTTGAATATTTTGGATGCACACATTTTGAATCGAATGCCAAACTTTGGTTTGACTAAGGTATAAATACCTTATTCCCTCTTTACCATGCACGTCGGTGGACGATAATGCATTGGGATTTGGTGCTAACATTTACCTTGTTAATATTTTAATTTATAATTATTTAAATTTAATAGAATTTAAATATTATAAATTTAATATTTTACATCCTCTTTGTGCTTTATTAAAAGTTAAATCCTCCTTAGGTTTTTAGAAAAAACCTTTTTAATTTTCCCACCTATGGTTTTAAAAAAACCTTTTATTTTGCCCAACCATGGTTTTAATAAAAAAAAATATTTTGCCCAACCATGCTTTTAATAAAAACCTTTTATTTTGCCAAACCATGGTTTTAAATAAAAACCTTTTACATAATATTTAAAAATAAACATTATGAAGTTTATTTTGCCATCAAACTTTTGCATTACTCCTTTTGACCTTTTAACACCAATGACAATTTATCTTTGATATCAATGATAACTTTGACTCAAAATATCCAACACTATCCCCCTTTGTCATTGATGGTAACCCAATAACTTTTTACCATTTTGTTGACCTTTTCATTTTGTTCCCTCTGGGAAAATGCTCCCCTGACTGAATGCTTTCTTTCAAAAATAGATCTCTCTCCCTTTGAAATCAATGACAAAGGTTAACTTTTTGGGGCTTTGGGCCAAGAATGAGTTTCTTATCTTAGCCCTCCGCCACCTCCTATTGAGGTGGTTAATTCTGGGGTTGGAGTATTTCTACTCCCAGCAAGCACTGGTCTTTACCTTTATCCTTTTTCCTTCTCATTTGATCATTTTTATTCCTTTTATTGTTCCTGTTCATGTCCATGTTCCTATTTTTCTTTATGTCCATATCCATATTCTTGTTCATGTTCATGTCCATATTCTTGTTCCTACTCTAGTTTATATTCCTACTCATGCTTGATTTTGGAATGTTTGCTCTACACCACTTTGATGTATGTCCTTCATTATTAAAATTATAACACTTAATGTTATTATTCCTTGGATGTGTAAATATCTTGGGATTTCTCCTTGTGAAACCATATCATTTTTTGTCATGAACCCTACAATTTATTGCCTTGTGATGAAACTGTTACATTAGTAGCAATGTCCATGAGAAAGTTGTTTGCTTCTAAAGTTTCCATATTCATGTCTTTCATGTGTCTTGCATTATGAAGCCTTGTGCCCAAATATTTGACATGAGAAACATCATCCATTGAAGTTTCCTTGTCTTGACCTCTTTGGTCTCTTAGTCTCTCTTAAACTATTCTGATTTTTGTTCTATACATTTCTTATTTGTGCATTGTTTCTTTCCTTGTTGAACTTTCTGTTGTTCAACTCATCCTCAGAAGACTCACTTTCTCTTATACTGTCTTTTTTTGAAGTTTATTCTTCTGAAGTTTCTTCTTGTTTAAAACTTGAGGTTGACTCTTCTTCTTGTTTCTTTTGAGCATGTTCAAAACTAAGACCTATTTTGTTTGTTGACCTTCTTTGTACCTTGATCATCTTATCCAAATTCTTTGAACTATTTCCAAACTTGTGTAGCCTTATCCTTGGACTTTTCTAAATCTTCCCCTAGTACAACTACTTCTAGTTATAACTTTTCACATTCTAAGACCTTTACTTCTAGCTTATCCTTGAACTTCTTTCTCTTAACCATTGACTTGTTTAGATCCTCTATAAGCTTTCCCCTTTCTTCATCACATTCTTGAAACTGAATCTCAAGTTGGGAGTTTTGCTTTCTTGCCTTATTTAAAGTTTTAAGAGCATAAATAAGTTCTTACATCCTCTAACCATCATTTACAATGTTCCAAACGGCTCAACATGGACTATGAAGGAAAACATTTCTACGTAATGGCAGAAATACAGGACATACAAGATCTAATATAAGTGTAATGTATTCGTAGTAATTTTTATTCTTCGATAACATACATTACACTTACAGAAATATAAAAATTAGTCTTCTGGATAATAGCAGTATATGAGAGATGAGATCATTTAACCTTGGCTACCACAGTGGGGTTGTTGATGAGATATTCCTCCAAGACCTTGAAGGTATGTATAGCAATATCCTTGGCATTCTCAGGATGCACAATATCCCCCTCATGGGCTGGCTCATACTCAATTATCCACTTGACAGTGCAGGAATCATTAGTGGATCCAGGGCTTACATGCAAAGTCAGCTTGTATGATTTGTACTTCCTCATTAACTCCCCATTCAGCACGGCGTGTGTGGCAGTCATGCTGGCCTCATCCAAAAATTCAATCCTCTCCAGCTTGTAGGTTGCCAATAAAAACCCTGAGAAAACAAAGAATTCGACATAATAGTTATATTGACCATATAGAAAATGTTTTCAATAATCATAAACTAAGTAGTTAGTAGCTATTCTTAAATAGAAATATGAACTCATATCTGCGGGCAAAACCTTAAATCATTATAACAAAATGACCATCCAACAAATTATCCAAGCCAAAACATTGAATCAACATAATCGAAAGACACTCTCAAATGGTGACTATCATTGATTGTGTAAACATGTTCAAATGTGTGATAGAAAGTAACTTTTGCCTAAATTAGTTAAATTTCATCATGGGCTATAAGAACATTCATAACGAAGGTGACACCGATAATCAGCTAATTCCAACTTACAACATCTATTCTATATCCAATATACCTTCGCCATATTTAATAAGCCTCACAGTACCAGGGCTGATGCCATCACCCTCAAGTATTTCAATACTTTTGAAGTGTTTGGGCATCAACTCTGGGAAAATATGTGCAGAATTCTCAAAGGCTTTCCATACTCCGAGTGCCGGAACATTTAACTGGGCCTCCCAACTCACAGTATGAGCCACTATATCCTTTCAGCAAAACTTTTACTATTCTATTCTATGCCTCAGACAATAATGCCTACGAGAGAAAGTTGTGGTGACTATGAGAGATCTTAACTGCCTTATAAAGAAGGCGTGGAGGCAGTCAATTATGGTTTTCTGCGTTGTTCACATTATAGCACAAGAGCGCACTTTTTAACACAGTGGGAATGCATTAATACAAAACAGATACACCCTGGCCAGCGTGCTGGACAACGTTCGGATTTATGGATCTTTGATTTTTAATAAAGCTGACTTTATGGATCAAGCTTTTTTTAATAAAGCTGACTTTATGGATCAAGTTTTTTTTAATAAAGCTGACTTTGAAATGGCATTTCTGTCAAACAACGTGTTTTACATGTAAATTTTCCTTGATAAGGTTGACACTATAAAAAACATTTCGGTAGAACAACGTGGAGTGTGTGACATTAAAAAAATTTAAAGCTGTAAAATCTGTCGGTTCAAAAGTACAGATTTAAATGTGTTTTCCTTGGAAGAAGAAAATCGGTAATCATGTTATATGGAAGGGTGGAAAGATTAGAATCCTTTGATTTTTTTTTTTTTTGTTATTTTTTGTGAAAATGAGAATCTTTACTTACGGTTTCCTTGATTCAAAGACATGTAGTGCTTAGCATCTCCCCAAAATAGCAAAAAGAGGAAAAATTAAATTAAAAAATTATGTCTATAAGCTAACTTAATTGAACTTTCCTCACAGAATAGTGTGTAAGATTTTTCCACAGGAAATCTTAGTAATTCATTATGTTTTACTTTAAAATCAAAATTAATATATTTTAAAATATATTAAAAGGTGAGCGTTTTCAAAGGGTCCCACAACTTTAGATAAAGATTTTATATAGTGGTATTCAGCCAACTATCAAGAGGGTTAAACAATTACAGAGAAGAAATAGACTAGATAGAGAGAAATCTATTCACCCTATCAGTTATTGAACCAAAAATATTTGCTTAACAAGAGGCTAATGGCCATCAACCCTAAAAAGGAAGAGAGACCACCAAGGACAAGAACCCCACAAACCCAACATGAGGGCTTGCTAGGTTCAAATCTACCTAAGGCATCATTTTCCAGATTTTGGTTCAATAGGTAATTCACTTCCTTCGTAAATTCCACCACCATCTTGAGAGTTTCCAGAATGTGATTTACTTCCTTTATAAATTTCACCACCACCTTGAGAGTTCCCATAATCAAACTTTGTTTATATTAAACCAACTTCATTATTTGGAGATGCTTATAAGGGTTTTTAGAGCAGTTAGAAGCACAAAAGTCCACCCCTTCAAAATTTGATTATCTCTTCACCGTGGGTGGGTCTGCTAACTCATAAATCAACAATTTCTTCTTTTTCAGTTTCATCTCAAACAATATTTCTGACCTCTTCCTCTAGCCCCCTCTGATGCATCTAGAAGTTATTGTAATTCTCCCTGACCTCTTACTGTTGCCAGTTAGTTTAAAAAATGATGAGGGGCTCTTAATTGTCTCAACCTTTGAAGAAATTCATCCAAACGTTATGGAGTTCCAAAACTTGCCACCCATCACCCCCATCAAGGATATCGAAATCTCCTGATCCAAAATATCAATCTCAACCGATAGAGAGGTGGGATTCTTACTATCTCCCAAGTATCCAAAATTACTGAATATGTAAATATCCTCTTTCTAAGAAGAAGAGGTGGGTGGAGGGATAGTTTGGGACTCAATCATCTATAATATTTCCATTGGCTCCACCTCTCTCTCTTTAACTATGTATTCAAATACCACTAAAACAAAATTTGGTGGAAAGATTTCATGCCTTTACCACTTTGAACATCCATCATCAACTTCTACATTGACTAAAATGGGAAATTCGAGATGTTCATCCATTTCTCCTTTCACAAATGATTAATAAACATCACATGGTAGATTCTCACCACATCTCTTGATGAGTCTAGCATGAAATAATTCATGATAACAATGATCACATGATACCATAGAGCTCTAAGAGCTTTGGTATTGAATCCATTTTGTTCCCTTGGTAGGTATTCATCCTGGTCCTGATAGAAACTTAGCTCTCTAAGCAAGTAGTGCTTCTCCTTGTTATGGCTATGGCCATCGAGGGGAGGTTTGTGACCTTAGAAATTAGCTTTGCAATAATCTCAAAATCCATGTTCCCAACCTTAACCCAACCCTCATTCCACAAAAATATCATGCAATTGGAGAGCATGCAGTTATGGCCATGGAATTGGTTTATGCAATCAAATAGTTCTTCCTTATTTAAAACATGTTTCACCTCTTCGTCTACAAATAGGAAGGTAGGATCCAAATGAAAATTTAATATTGAGATTCTCATATTCAAATATTTAGATCTTCCTATTGGAAGTTTCCACTTCTAGATGTAGACGTACTCACAAAACAAATTTACAAAGCTTAACTGAGCCTGTCAAGAGAATTCTAGAATGCACCATACTTAAAAATTCATTCAATTAAAAGGATAGACTGATGAACTGCATGGACTACACACTAATAGCAAAGCCAACTAGTGATCACAAGAAAATAAACACCAGTGCAAATGCCACCTTAGGGAATTGTGTCGAGTGCTAGAAATCGAGAATCTATCCGTGAGTTGAAACATAAAAAGGCTTAAAATATCAATAGAGACCATCATTCGAGGTTGATACTCATATCTTGAATTCATTGGAGTCCTCAAAATCTGTACATAAAACCACCACTCTTCTTTGATCCTTGCTATCATACCAATTATAAATCTTACAGCATACCATCTTAGAATTTGAACATAACTCACCTCAAATTCAAAAAAAAAACCCTCAAAGGATATTAAGGTATTGTCAACAAACCACAGTGAAAATACAAACTACCTCCTAATCATGTCATAAGACTTACAACATATAATAGAAGTCTACATGGTAATCCAAGTTTTTCCCAAGGTCCACAAGGCTTGAAAAAAAATAACTTTGCTTGGAAAAAACTACTCCATTTGGAAGGGCTCCTCCAATACATGTGGAATAGTAACTCATCAAATTTTTTATTGATTAAATAATTTAATTCTTTTGAAAATTTGGACCTCCACACTATCCAACCCTGATGGGTAGTTCCCCAATTTGCCATTCCATCCGCTATTTTATTACCATCTCTTCAAATGTGATCAACTTGCACTTCTTCCATTTCTTGTAATATCCTTCTCATTTCTAATACCATATTTGGATATTCTAGTTTGGGACTTTGTCTAATTTAATCAAATTAATCATACTTAAATAATACCCTTTTATGACTATCCTCCTGACCCTCAAATCTTGCAAAATCAACAAACCTTGGAAAGTTGCCCTAACCTCTACAAAGAAGGAAGTTTGGATAATGAGGTGTTCAACATAATCCACCACAATGATGTTGTTAGCATCTCTAAAAATATCTTTTGCCCTTGTTACTCTAGGATTTCCTATAGATGCTGCATCAAAATTAAGATTTAAGCATCCATTTGGAGGGGGCTCCATATAACAAAAACCCTAGTATTAAGAGTTGGAGTAGAATAATTGGGCATCCAAAGACCTAAAAAGCATTCAAAATTTTCTTCCTCAATTGGTGGACTTTCATGGCTAGTATCCCTTTCTTGAAATATAGATTTAATGTTTTCTACTATGCACCAAAGGGATATAAGCCCCACCTATAAGTCACTATGAATAGAGTTTTAAAAGGTCCATGCATTCATTTCTTTTTAGAGACCCCCAAATAAGCATGAAGAACACAAGCTTATACTAAGAGGAGGTTGAACATTATAAGACCATTTTTTACTTTTCTTTCCCAATAAATATTATGCAATGTATAGATAGCAATATCAACAAAAATAATCAAAGCAATGCATAAATCACCACAAATAATAGACACCAATTTTACCTGGTTCACCCAATGTGGGCTACTCCACGGAGAAAACATTTTACTAAAATTTCCTTAATCAATCTCTTGGGAATCATTTCCCTATTACAATATTTATGGACCTCTGTCCAAAGGAGACACCAATACCCTAATCAAGTTCATGGATATCTATCCACAGGAGAACTCCTTTCTCCTCTTGCTTTGGTTGGTGATCTTCTAGAATAACTGTTGTCCCCACTACTCTAGCCAATGGATCTCTATCCATTGCAGACACCTGTTCTCACTACCCTGGCTTGTGGGTCTCTATCCACTAGAGATTATCATCCTCTATAATATTTCATATTCAAATATTTGTCTCAAATTGGTACTAAACATAGTCCTTAGATCTAGCACAAATCTGCTCAATCTCTATGTCTAGTCTAGCACAAACCTATCCTCAAATCTACACCAAAATATGTCCTCAAATTTGTACTAAACATAGTCCTTCGATCTAGTATAAATATATCCTCAATACATATATTTTGATCTACACTAAGCACAGTCCTTCGATCTAGAACAAATATATCATCAATCTCTGTCCTCTGATCTGCACTGAACATGGTTCTTCGATCTAGCATAAATCTATCCTCAATATTTGTCCTCTGATCTGCACTAAACATAGTCCTTCGATCTAGCACAAATCTATTCTCAATATCTATCCTTAAGCCTTAACACAAATCTTGATCCAATCACAAATCAATACTTCTAGATCTGCCCCAAACCTTCCTTGAATATTTGAATAAATAAATCAATCAATTATGTTCACAAGTCTTCTAAAAGACTTGTCTCAAAACTACCTTGTAATACTCCATAAAATCTCACACTAATATTTCCACAAGTCCTATTTAGAACTTGTCCACTCTACTCTCAACAAGTCCTCACTATAACTTGTCCAAATCTGCTCTCAACAAGTCCTCACTAGAACCTGCCCAAATATACTCTAAATATGTATTGTAAGCTTCAACAAAACCTCACACAAATCTATCCAAAAGTCTTCTCTAAGACTTACCTCAAATATGCTCAAAAAGTCCACACTAGAACTTGTCCAATCTCATGGAAACATAAAGAGAATTTTTAGAGAATCAATATGCTTCACATTCATCACAATGCTCAATCAATTTCACTCACTCTTTTAGAAACATATAGAGAATTTTTAGAGACTCAATGTGCTTCACATTCACCTCAATGCTCAATCACTTCCAATCACTCTTTTAGAAACACATAGAGAATTGTTAGAGACTGAATATGTTTCAAACTCACAAACTCTCAGTCACTTTCAATCTCTCTTTTATCACAAAAACCTAATAAGAATTGTTAGACACTCAATATGTTTAGAATTTACAAACTCTCAATCACTTTCTCAACTCAATTCAGAATATAGAATAATTTGTTTTATAGAACTTGAATTATCACTTCACACATCCACTTGATTAGACTCAATCACTCTACTCAAATAATCACTCAATGAAATAATACTTGCTCACAAACCCTAGTCCAAACATATAAACACTAACTCAAATATTTTCAACAATGCTCATCAATGAATCTCACATAACAATGATACTCATGATCTTTGCAAATCCTAGTTCAAGTTCTTCACTCAATCAATCACTTCAACAACAATGCTTATAAAACAAAATTCACATAACAATGATACTCATGATATTTGCGAACCCTAGTTCAAGTTCTTCACTCAATCAATCACTTCAACAATAATGTATATAAAACAAGGTTTTATCAACAACTCTCAATTTCAAAAAACCTTGAAGAATTAATTCAAAACACACTCAACAATGCTTACCAAACAATCCTTTTCACTCCAACTTTGCATTCACAACTTTCAACAATCACTCACTAGGAAGAATATGCCCATACCTTTTATTTGATGTAGAAGTGACCTTGGAAAACCTGTCTCAATAACAATTTTCTCTTTTGCCAATATCAATAATTAGATGACAAAATATCACACTAAATTTCTCACAAAATAATTCTCAATTACAAAAGTAATCAAACTTACTTACACCTTATTTCTCCTTCTTAAAATAATATCCAACAACATAATTCTTCAATCAAAACACTTCTTCCAAAACTCTAACTCATAAAAAGAACCTCTTATTATTTTAATTTCATCATAACTCTTTTCAGAAATATATCTCAAAAATAATGCAAACTCTACTTATGACTCCCGACTTAATATTGCATTAATTTAATAAATCACTTTATAAAATAATGCAATAAATCAATTTTCTATTTTTCTAAGGTAAACAAAATTTACCCTAGCCAAATAACCTTTCAACACTTAGGTTAATATCATAACCTAACTTCCACATTATTCATCCTAACACATTAGCAATATGTAAATATAATTTCTAACTTTCACCTTATTCCTTCTAAGACCTTATCACATGCAAATTAAAATAGTTTCAAAAACTTCATTACCCTTTTTCATAATCCATGGGGCTTGAACTTGCACCACTCTCTCCACAATGCCTTGGCCATGACTTCCACACTGTGTGAGCCACATGATCCTTTGACGCCTTAAAGGGTAATATGTGGTTTGACCTCCTCATGAGCCTCAAGAGCCTTTGGCTCTTCCTTCGATGCGACATCCACTACCACACTTGCAATTCAAAGGCGCTTGATTAAATTTTGCATGAGCTTTGAAAATTTTAGATGCACACATTTTTAATTGAATTCCAAACTTTGGTTTGACTAAGGTATAAATACCTTATGCCCTCTTTACCATGCACGTCGGTGGACGATAATGCATTGGGATTTGGTGCTAACATTTACCTTGTTAATATTTTAATTTATAATTATTTAAATTTAATAGAATTTAAATATTATAAATTTAATATTTTAAATCCTTTTTGTGCTTTATTAAAAATTAAAGCCTCCTTAGGTTTTTAGAAAAAACCTTTTTAATTTTCCCACCTATGGTTTTAATAAAAAAAAATTATTTTGCCCAACCATGGTTTTAATAAAAACCTTTTATTTTGCCCAACCATGGTTTTAAATAAAAACCTTTTACATAATATTTAAAAATAAATATTATGAAGCTTATTTTACCATCAACCTTTTGCATTACTCCTTTTGACCTTTTAACATCAATGACAATTTATCTTTGATATCAATGACAATTTTGACTCAAAATGTCCAACAATATCCCCCTTTGTCATTGATGGTAACCCAATAACTTTTTATCATTTTGTTGACCTTCTCATTTTGTTCCCTCCGGGAAACTGCTCCCCTAATTGAATGCTTTCCTTCAAAAATAGATCTCTCTCCCTTTGACATCAATGACAAAGGGTAACCTTTGGGGCTTGGGGCTAAGAATGAGTTTCTTAGCTTAGCCCTCCCCCACCTCATGTTGAGGTGGTTAATTTTGGGGCTGGAGTATTTCTACTCCCAACAAGCACTGGTCTTTACCTTTATCTTTTTTCCTTCTCATTTGATCCTTTTTATTCCTTTGATTGTTCCTGTTCATGTCCATGTTCCTATTCTTGTTTATTTCCATATTCATATTCTTGTTCATGTTCATGTCCATATTCTTGTTCCTATTCTAGTTTATATTCCTATTCATGCTTGATTTTGGAATGTTTGCTCTACACCACTTTGATGTATGTCCTTCATTATTACACTTATACCACTTAGTGTTATTATTCCTTGGAGGTGCAAATGTCTTGGGATTTCTCCTTGTGAAGCCACATAATTTTGTGTCATGAACCCTACAATTTATTGCCTTGTGATCAAACTGATTATATGAGTAGCAATGTGCATGAGAAAGTTGTCTGCTTCTAAAGTTTCCATATTCATGTCTTTCATGTGTCTTACATTATGAAGCCTTGTGCCCAAATATTTGACATGAGAAACATCTTACATTGAAGTTTCCTTGTCTTGATCTCATTGGTCTCTTAGTCTCTCTTAACCTATTCTGGTTTTTGTTCTATACATTTCTTATTTATGCATTATTTCTTTCCTTGTTGATCTTTCTGTTGTTCAACTCATCCTCAAAAGCCTCACTTTCTCTTACACTGTCTTCTTTTGAATTTTATTCTTCTTAAGTTTCTTCTTCTTCAAAACTTGAGGTTAACTCTTCTTCTTGTTTCTTTGTAGCCTGTTCAAAACCAAGACCTATTTTATTTGTTGACCTTCTTTGTACCTTGATCATCTTATCCAAATTCTTTGAACTATTTCCAAACTTGTGTAGCTTATCCTTGGTCTTTTCTAAATCTTCCCTTAGTAGAGCTACTTCTAGTTATAAATTTTCACATTCTAAGACCTTTGCTTCTAGCTTATCCTTGAACTTCTTTCTCTTAGCCATCGACTTGTTTAGATCCTCTATAGGCTTTCCCCTTTCTTCATCATATTCTTGAAACTGAATCTCAAATTGGGAGTTTTGCTTTCTTACCGTATTTAAGTTTTAAGAGCATAAATAAGTTCTCCCTCAAGATCAACTCCTTATTTTTCCATTTTTTTCTCTATTTGTTTGCCTTTGTCAGTATCTTAATTTTCTTTTGACTTGTCTTCTATAGGATCATCTTCTTCTTCTTCTAGTGCCATTAGAATATTCTCTTCTGGTCCTTCAAATGCATCCTCATATTCATCATCACTTAAACTAAAACCATTACTTGTACAACTATCTTCAAGATGTCCAAAATTACCACATATAAAACAATTGAGAATTATTGGTGACATTTTCTTGACTTCTTTTTCTTCAATTAGAAATAGGACTTCATATTTATCAATATCTGAAAAACTATTATCACTATCACTTGAGTACTTACTTGCCTTGTCTGCATAGTATCTCCTCTTTTGTATTTGAAAAAAACTTCTTTCCTTGTCTACCTTGTCCATCCTTGCCTTTCTTTTGATACTTGTATTTTTCTGATTTCCTATTCTGTGATCCTATTTTTCTTCATCATTGTTATTTTTAGATTCTTGACAATCAGTTGCATAGTGACCATACTTTCCACAATTGAAACATCTAATAGATTTTGTATCTTTAAATCTTCTTGAATCCTTATTCCTTCTACCATAATTAGCTTCTTCATCACTGGATAACTCATTGGTCAATTCTAACTTCTTACCCTTTGTCTTCTTAATTGCTTTGAAGGTTGCTTTCTTCCAAATATTAGATTCCTCTTTTGTTCTCAACTTAAAGACTGTGAAAATGTTAGGAGTAAATTGAAATGAACAAGATGAGATATATTATACAAGAAATGATATTACATATATAGGCATAAGGTCTATTTTATAACCTGACAAATGTCAACTGAAACTGACAAGTGTCAAGGTGAAGGCATAGTGCACATTAGGATATTCTAACATTCCCCCTTAATGTGCACTATCCTAAACTATAGAAAAAACAAGTCAACATTAGGTAGCATTCCCCTCATTTTTTTCTGGCTGAGGGAGTATGCTCTCCATCCTTTGATGGATGGATTAGAATCTAGAAATTTGAAACAAAATAGCCCCCATTTTTTCCATATGTATCCATTTGAAAAGTTATTTCTCACCAGAGAAACGAAAAATGGGATACTTTCATAATTATTTTGTCTTTGTGGTTTATTTTTTGCAGGCAAAATTCAACTGAACCATGGCAAAAAAAAAATTCAAATGTGATTTCAGGTAAAAGTTGATCATTTGCTGGTTTGAAGGCATGGGCAGACTGTGCTCATTGTTCTCAAGATGAAGCTAGTGTGGAAGAAAATAATGGTAGTCGTGGATGATAGCAAGTGCTACAATGAGACTTGATGCTTTCTCAGTTAGTACGATATGGTTGTTTTGTTTGTTTTCAAGAAAATAGCCAGACGACTATCTGAAATACTGAACAATGTTTTTGATGTAGATGTGTGTTATTGAGCATGTCCTAAGTTTTTTAAAATATTGGTGCCTGGTACGTTGTTTATTAATCCATTGGATTTGTGGCGGAGATATTCAATTATGGTTGGATTTTTCAATGCTGCCGAATGGCAGGTTTTGTTTTAGCGAATGTTGCAGAGGTAAAGTAAACACCTACGACTATTCAACATCTTTAGAAGGCTGCAAATGGAAGTGCCATTGGATGTATTTTTTGCCCACGAAGTGTCCTATTTTTATTTTTTTATAAATATACCAATGGCTTGCTTTAAACAAACATAGCGTTATGAAGGAAGCAACTGTTTTTTCTGTTTGATGATATACTATGTTTTGGCAGCAACGTTGGTTTTAATGATGGTTAATTACTTTTATATAATGGTATGAAGGAATTAGTGTGAGAGACGCTCTGCAACAGCGGCTCTCTCGACGAGATCAATGACTTGATTTGATGCCCCATTAGTTTTGGTGTGAAATAGAGAGCAAAAAAAATTCACCGAAATCTTGTATTCGTGCTTCCTACATTTTCATGGTTCTGATATCAGCCATTGGAGTGAAGCACATAATAGCCAGCCTAGCGGTGATGAAATCACTGCTTCATTTTTCATTTCTATGAACATACAGTGTTGCTCCAAAAACATAGCTGTGCAGTTACCGTGAAGATAAAAAATGATTTGTTTGCCGCACCCATTTTCTGTGGAGTTATTGTTGATTGTGGAGACTATAGCATTACAGATCTGATGGCATGGGATACTGATCATGAACGGTGGTGGAATTAATGTTTGGTCATTGAGATTTTGTAGCACGAGTTGTTGACATCATGAAGTGAAGCGGTAATTGATGTTACTGTGTATAGTCAAGAAGATTGAAGGGGGCCTTCCAAATTGCTCCCCGAAAGAGCCGTCTAAATTTGATTTTGCAGGTCGAGTTTCGATGCTACTGGCAGTCTTCTTTCCCTGGGCAGAAAGATCGTAGCAGTTTTGAGTTTTTTTTTTATGGGCCTGAGATGATGTGGTGTTGTGGTGTTGAGACCGTGAAGAAGGCACACTGTGGCATGATTTTTTATTCCAGTGACATCTAGTGAGTATTTGTTGCAAGACGCGAAGACAATCACATAACCGAGAGATTGAAATTTGTAGTGCAAGCTGGGTTGCAGTCACTGCAGGACTTGATCCTGTTGAACAAATTATTTTTAAAAGGTTTCAAACGCATCATAATAGCCCGAAGAGTACACCTTGCTCGAGCCGGATTTGCTCTAATAGATGAGAATATTTTTCTTCTACGTTCTTGTGCGTGTGGAGCGACATGGGAGCCACAGGAGTATTTTATTCCATGGATGAGACAATTTTTTATTTTTTAAAAGACCGTCGAATCATCGATAATCACACTGGCGATGGAACTCCATGCATAGTTTTACTACAAGCTGAATTTTTCTGGAGATCATAGTGTTGGCAGTAGATTTTCTGCTAACTTTTAACCAATAGTCATGGAGGTTGAATGGAGCAGTATGAATGATGGTATTGGCAGTGGCTATAGGTGTGAAAATAAGTCACCTGTGTTGGAGGATATGGGTCCTGAGTGCTTTCCAGAATCGGAGAAGCTTCGAAGGTGTTTATTTTACACGCATTTTGTAGGTTGGGCTCCAGAGTAGCGGTTACTTTTTCAAAGACTTTGGATCGTGGTTTTATAAAAATTGTTTTGTTGCCTATGTTTTGGCGTTCATGATTGAAAGTTTGATGGTCACACATGTATCTTCGCACACACATGTATCTTCGCACCAATGAGGAATGTACATGTGAATGATCCACTTCAATACCATGGAGCAACTAAGGGACATGATGCGCTATTTTTCATTGATAACATTTTTTGTTTCATACTTCTAAAGTTTTTGGATGAATTTTTGTTTGGAAACCTAGTCTCTGCGCGCTATAGTACAGTCAAATTGCATGAAATAAAGAAGATTATTGCACCGAATAAAGGGGATAATTGTTGTTCTTTAATTGTGGTCTCGAAGTTGTTCAAAATACGGACTGCACCTGCGGTTAGAGCAGGCTTCTCACCATCTCACCCAGGGTAAAATTCTATGAAGCATAGATCACATAGTGCTGCCAATAGATTTTTCTGTTGTTTTTGTGTCGGATGGGAGCTTCCGTTGGGAGGACGCGGATGGCATTTTTTGACAGACCTATTGAAAATTGAAGCCATGCGTTTTAAGGGTGATGTCCAAATTTATTATTATTATTATTATTAATTTTGAGGGAGATTGATGCAATATACTATTTTTCAATAGCATATGTGTATGTAGCCCTCAAATGCGACGGGTACCCAAGAAAAATCTGTGGAGGTACCACAGATTTGCTCGTAATGGATGCCAATGGAATCAGCACAGTTTTGTTGCCGCCTAAGTTCAAAGTTTTTTTTACTATTAGAAGCTACCTGTGAAGCAAACACACCACAAATTTCAACAATCACTCACTAGGAATAATATACCCATACCTTTTATTTGATGTAGAAGTGACCTTGGAAAACCTTTCTCAATCACAATTTTTTTTTTTTTGCCAATCTCAATAGTTAGATGATAAAATATCACACTTTCTCACAAAATAATTCTCAATTAAAAAAAGAATCAAACTTAATTACACCTTATTTCTCGTTCTTAAAATAGTATTCAACAACATATATCTTCAATCAAAACACTTCTTCCAAAACTCTAACTCATCAAAAGAACCTCTTATCATTTTAATTTCATCATAACCCTTTTGAAAAATATATCTCAAAAATAATCCATAAGGACACTTACCTTAAGGGGGAATGTTACCTAATATTGACTTGTTTTTTTCTATAGTTAGGATAGTGCACATTAAGGGGGAATGTTAGAATTAATGTATTCTAATGTGCACTATGCCTACCTACTTTTTGACACTTGTCATCATCATTGACACTTGTCATATAGGCTTATGCCTATATATTGTAACCTTTTGTATCAATAAAATATCTCTTGAGTTTTCCTTCTTACATTTGGTATCATGCATGGGCTCATCGCGAAGTAATGTGTGCGGGGCGATATTCAATGTAAAAAATTCTAGGCAATACTATAGTATTTTTAAATTTAGTTTTTTATTACTGTTGGGCACTTCGAAGGGAGGTGATCAGCATCGATGGTGGCCATCCACTTGTTTGAGATCGAAGAAATGAGCACCATGTGCATGCCTATGGAGGAATAAACAACAGTCAATTTGTACGCTATAGGAGAACCAATTGAGATGTAGCCCACTTAAATGCCCGCCCACTTGTTCACCCCCGCACTTTTTTGACCGCGTGCAACCAGGCAATGCTCCATCTGATGCATTGGTGGATCCATAATTCTAGCCCAACTTTAATATTTGCCATCGTGAGATTGTTCTACTATTTGTATTTTTAATGGGGGAACATTTGACAAGGCTTTATCTTAATCAATGTGCGGGGCATGCTTAACTATATACATGCGTATGGTAATGATAGTGGGCACCGTTTGTTTAAGTAGCGACAAGGGATACAATTTTTTATTGTAACAGCAAATGTAATTCATCTGAAAATGAGAATATTTTGTTTTTAAATCTTCCACATGGGAAGTGGAAGTGGAAGGCCCACATGGCCAAATTTTTCAAACATTGTATTTTTTCCCTTGGAGGAAAAAATTTTAAATCATGGTGGAGAATTTGTATTGGCCAACAATATGGCTTTATTTGTTATATTTTAATCATTTTTCACATGGAGAGTGGAAGTGGGAGCTGAAGGTTCAAGTAGGCCCATGTAATTCCCCTATGAGGGAAATTTGAAGACTACTTTTTTATTCCGCCTGAGTGCGATGTCATCATTATGTGATGATGTTCTAGTTGTTGCTTTGGAGAGGCATGTTATTTTTTCCATATGATGAAGGACCCATTGAGAGGTGAATATAGGGTTTTTATAGTCATTGGAAATGTTTTTCCACAATGGACACAATGGTGGTGTTCATTTGTAATTTTTAGGCTATTTAATTTGGTTATTTTAGCCTCAAAGTTGTTGTACCTTGTAGTGCACTCTCGGTTGTACGCGACACTCCAAAGGCAATTTGGATGTGATCCTTCTACTTAGTCATCTTCTATATAGACCTGACAGATGTAGCAGTTGGTTACCCATGCATTTCTATGGGATAAGAGTTCACCATAAGGAGACCTACTCTAGGGACTACATACATAAACACCCTAGACTCTATCCAAAAAAAAAATTGGATCAACTTCTGAAGACTACAGATGAAGATACTTTGGAAGATTTTAATCTCATCTTTCTTTCTTCTCCTCCTCATTTTGGATCTATGCCTCAATTTTATTGTAATTTATGACTTGTATTTATTTTGTATTAAGGTGCATTTTTTGCAGAGACCGACACCTGTACGAAGGCAAGTATGTCGCGATTTCATGACATGTTATGTTTTCACGGGCGAAAGTCAGAAAAGAAGCCAAGATAGTGAAAGTGTCACGATTTTGCGACATGTTCCATTTTCGCTGGTAGCTGAGAAGAAAAGCGTACGAAAGCCAAAAGTGTCGCGATTTCATGATAGGTTGCAAGAAAAGCCGTCGGAAGCTGAAAGCATCACGATTTCGTGACAAGATGAAAGGAAAATGTACGGATGGAAAAAGTGTCACGATTTCGTGACAGGCAGCAGTGAAGTAGCTAGCAGGATGAAGATGTCACGGTTTCACGACTCTAGGAGGAGAGAGACTGTACGATGCCAGAAATGTCACGATTTCATGACAAAAATGGAGAAGAAGGCCTAGAAGCAAAAAGGGTCATGATTTCACGACAAGAGTGAGAATGACATCAGCGAAAGTTAGAAGTGTCGCGATTTCACGACAAGAAAGGTGGCAAAGCTATCAAAGGCCAAAAGTGTCACGATTTCACGATAGTAAGGACAAGAAGGCGTACGGATGTAAAAGGTGTCGCGATATCGCGACATGTTGGAGTTTCGTGAGGAAAGCTATAGAACCAGAGGAACGGTTGAAGTCGACAGAGTTAAATCTGGGCTGACATTCATTAGGGTTTTTGAGCCGACATTTATTAGGGTTTTGAAGCCGACATTCTAGGGTTTGTAGTCGACTAAATTTAGGGTTTTTCAGTCGACTAATTTTAGATCTTTGCTCATGATTTTACGCTATAAAAGGAGGACAGTTTTGAGACTTGAGTGTTGAAGTGAATTAGGTCTGTCGTGCACAGAAAGCGAATCATGTCGATCGACTGTTCGGTAGTAAAGTGTGCAAAGTATTAGCGAAGAAGTAGAAGTGATAGTTTGACTGTGTTGAAGCGAAGTGCGAGAGGCAGTTGCGAAGTAGCAGACTGGTTGTGCGAAGCTCTTGCGCAGCTGAAGCAGAGTGCATACAAACTGCAGACTGTGTAATAAGTTTGACTGTGTCGAAGCGAAGTGCGAAAGGCAGTTGCAAAGTAGCAGACTGGTTGTGCAAAGCTTTTGCGCAGTAGAAGTAGAGTGCATATAAACTATGGACTGTGTGATAAGGTGAAAGAATTATTACTGTAATTTCTAATTATTTCTATTGAAGTCCAAGTTGCAGCTTGGCTTAAGGAGTTGGTGCTCCTTCCAGTAGTTGTTGTTGAATTGGGGGTTGGTGCTCCTTTCTACAGGTGCAAAAAAAATGAGGGGTTGGTGCTCCTTCCAGTTGGTGCTGGCAAATAAATTGTAAAGTTGTTGCTTTGCATAGGCTGGATTTGGATGGTAGTCCAAGCAGCCATTTTGAGGAGTAGCCACTTTGGTGAACCTCGTTAAATCTGTGTTGTGTGTGATGCTTTCTTGTTGTATCTGGTTTAAATTTTCTTTATTTCAGTTTTTAGTATTGCAAGTTTAAATTGTTAAAAGATCACACTGATTCACCCCCCTCTCAGTGTCACTGTGAGTTCAACAATTGGTATCAGAGCCAAGTCCCTTTACAGGATCAATCAGCTAGGGTGTTCCTGGTAGTGACGCTATGGCAGGTGGTGAAGGTTTCTCCTCAAAAAAAGCACCATTGTTCGATGGAACAAATTATGTGTTTTGGAAGATCAGGATGCAGACAAATCTCTGAGCTTTGGGATTTGACATTTGGAATGCAGTAGTCAATGGTTACATAGCTCCTACCACTGCTCCAACCGATAGCACCGATAAAAAGGCTTTTGAAAATGACTCTAAAGCAAAAAATGCCATCATGTGTGGACTAGTGGACAGTGAGTTGGTCAAAATCATAAATTGTGAATCAGCAAAAGATGTTTGGGACAAACTAGAGAATATTCATGAGGGAGATGACAATATCAAGGAAGCCAAGCTGTAAACTCATCGAGCTCAATTCAAATCTTTAAAAATTACCAACGATGAGAACATAGAAGCCTTCATGTAGAGAGTTAATGGAATCACTAATTCAATCAGAGGTCTTGGAGAAGAGTTGGATGATGCTACTATCATGAAAAAGGTTTTAAGATCGCTTCCCCAAAGGTTCGATTCTAAAGTCTCTGCCATAGAAGAAGCTAAAGACTTAAATCACTTTAGTATGGATGAGATGCATGGTTCTTTGACTGCTTATGAAATGAGAATCGGAAGGTCTAATCCCACAGATAGAGAAGTAGCATTTAAAGCTCTAAAAGGTAAAGACACAAAACAAGAATCTGAAGAAGAAGAAACTTCAGATGAAATGGAAGCAAACTTTTTCAGAAAACTGAGAAAGGGCAGAGGAAAATACAGAGGAAAACTACCTTTTAAATGTTTCAACTGTGGGGGTATTGGACACTTTGCAACCAAATGTCCTCTCAATGATAAGGACAAAGGTGAGGAAACTTCACATCAAGAAAAATGTGAATGAAGGAAGAAATCTAACTTCAAAAAAGGTAATTTCAAAAAGAAAAGCTTTATATCCAGGAATGCATATTCCTCAGAAGACAGTTCTAGTGAGGATTCTGAAGAAGGAACAAGTGAAGCTCTATTCATGGCATTTGAAGTAGAAAATTCTGAAGAGGCAAAAATATCAGAGAAGAAAGAAGATATGAACTCTAAAGTGTCTGTTGAAAAAAGTAAGGCTGAAGTTGATCTAGAAGGTGAGTTAGTTTCTGCTCTTACATAATGGAAATCTGAGAAAAGAAAGAATAAAAAACTATCAAGAAAGCTTGAGGATGCAAATGACATTATAACCAGTTTAAAAACACATACAGAAGAGTACAAGAAAATGTCTAAAGATCTTGAAGTTCAGGTAACCATGAAGATAGATTACTACTGTAAACTAGAAGAATAAAATGTTGGTCTTTGAATTCAGATACAAGAGCTAGATCAAAAAAATAGCTGCCATTACAAATGTGAAGAAAGTGCGATGAAGCTGGAAAAAATCCTAAGCGATCAAAGACCCGCAGGTATCAAATTCGGTCTGGGCTTTATTGAAGGAGAATCATCAAATGGACCAAAAGCTAGAAATGTTGAATGTGTAAGGAGTGAAGACAAGGAACAGGCTGTTGAAAGAAAAACATATCGTGCAAAAGAAAGCAGTAATGCCAGGCCTGAAAGGAGAACTGACAATGATGGCTTTACCAAGGTCACACATCAAAATAAAAGAAGATCTATGGCTCCTACAACAACCTGGCAAAGACCTTATTTCAGGTTCAATCATTACTTTTATGGTTTTTGTTTCAAATGTAATGGTTATGGACATAAAATTGCTGACTGCAAGTATAATGTAGGACCAAGAAGTTTCACTAGTAGAAATACTTTTGCTCCTATAATAAGTTATGCAATAGAATGCTTTAATTGTCACAAATTTGGGCATATTGCTAGAAACTATCATAGTACCTCTATTTCAAATCAATCTCAGAAAAGAAGAGTTCAACCATATAGGGCAAAACAAAATAGAAATCTTTCTGAAAGATATGTGCAAGATTCTGAAAAGGGGAAATCCAAGCTAGAGCCCAATACCATAGTCAAAACAGAATGGAAATAGAAATAACAGCTCAGGGAAGAAAAGGAATCTCTAATAGTACAGACAACTTTCAAGGCTCAGAATAAATGTGTTCCATGGATTGTTGACAGTGGTTGCTCGAGTCATATGACAGGTGATAAACAAAAGTTTGAAAAACTACAAAAATATGAGGGTGGCTCTGTAAAGTTCAGAAATAATGATGGAGCCAAGATAATCGAAAAAGGATCGGTCAAAATTAGTGATGGGAAAATCAAGTCAAAAGAAGTTCTGTTTGTGGATGGTTTGAAACACAATTTGTTAAGTGTGAGTCAAATCTGTGATAAAGGACATGAAGTAGTCTTCAAGAAGCAGGGTTGTGAAGTCAGAAAAATAAATAGTGGGAAATTAATAGCAACTGGCTCAAGGACGTCTGGCAATCTGTACACACTCTCATAATCTTCAGAAGGTATGTGTTTCATTGGACAAGAAGAAGAGAACTAGTTGTGGCACAAGAGGCTTGGACACAAAGTTTCGATAACTTGGTGAAAATTAGCTCAAAAAAAGCAATGAGAGATATTCCAATCATTAGAAAACCTTCAAATAGTGTATGTGCCTCATGTCAGAAGGGAAAGCAAACCAGAGTTTCATTCAAAAAAAAAGAGTACTACACTAGCAAGCCTTTGGAACTTATACATATAGACTTATGTGGACCCATGAGAACACAAAGCATAAATGGAGACAAATACTTTATGTTGTGTATCGATGATTATTCTAGAATGACCTGGATATTTTTCTTAAAAGATAAAACAGAAGCTTTTGAAATGTTCAAATCTTTCAAACATCTAGTTGAGAATGAAATAGGAAAAAGGATCAAATGTTTACGATCAGATAGAGGAGGAGAATTCATTTCGAATGAATTTTTAGAATACTATGAAAAACATGGTATCAAGAGACAATATTCAGCAGCTAGAACTCCCCAACAGAATGGTGTGGTAGAAAGAAAGAACAGAACTATACAGGAAATGGCATGCACTATGCTGGCAAAAAATAAAATAGCAGACAGATTTTGGAAAGAAGTAGGTCACATAGCAGTATACCTCCAAAATAGATATATGTTAAGAACTCATGAAAGCAAAACACCTTATGAGTTGTGCTTTGGTAGAAAAGCAACAGCAAAACATCTCAAAGTGTTTTGCTGTAAGTGTTACATCAGAAAAACTGATGACAATCTTGGGAAGTTTGAAAATAGAGCAGATGAAGGTGTTTTTGTTGGGTATTCTTCAAAAAGCAAATCTTACAAATGCTACAACAAGAAACTCAAGAAAATCGTGGACAGTGCAGATGTTAAATTCGATGAAGGTGGGAAACAAATAGTTAACTTTGAAGAAAACTACCCAATCTACGAAGAAGTCATTGAAGGAGATGAGGTGAATGAAACAAAAAATAAATCTACGGTTGATTCAGATAACTTATTCGATGACTCAGAGGTGCAAGAAAACAAGAAATTCAAAATAGGAAGTGGCAGAAAAATCATCCAAGAGACCAAATAATTGGAGATCCCACAGCTGGTGTTCAGAAAAGAAGGAAAGTAATGAGTAATTACTCTCTTTTATCCAGAATTGAGCCCAAAAACATAGATGAAGCAAGCAAAGATGATAGCTGGATGAAGGCAATAAATGAAGAGTTAGATCAAATTGAAAAGAACAGAACTTGGGAATTAGTACCTAGACCTGCGAATAAGAATGTAATCGACACCAAATGGATATTTCAAAACAAATTAAATGAAGATGGACAGGTCATTAGGAACAAAGCAAGACTGGTTTGTAAAGGATATGCACAGGTCGAAGGCATTGATTTTGAAGAGACTTTTGCACCAGTGGCCAGATTAGAATCTATTAGAATGTTTTTGGCCTTAGCAGTCCACAAGAACTTCAAAGTTTATCAGATGGATGTAAAATCTGCCTTTTTAAATGGGAAAATCGAAGAAGAGGTCTATATTGAACAACCAGATGGCTTTCAAATTAGTGAAGATCCTAACCTTGTCTGCAAATTAAAGAAAGCATTATATGGATTAAAACAAGCACCACGGGCATGGTATGCAAGGCTAGACAACTATCTCTCTCAACAGGGATTCAAGAAAGGGTTGGTCGACAGTAATCTGTATGTGAAAATAGAAGGTGGGCATCTCATAGTTCTTGTTGTCTATGTTGATGATATCATATTTGGCAACAGCAAAGATGAATCTTGTAAAGACTTAGCACATAAGATGCAAAATGAATTTGAAATGTCTATGATTGGTGAACTGTCTTACTTTCTTGGGTTACAAGTTAATCAAAATGAGAAAGGCATTTTAATTTCCCAAATAAAATATGTGAAAGAGATGCTAAAAAGGTTCACAATGGAGGACTGTAAGCCAGTTAGCACTCCCATGACAACAGGCTACAAGTTGAGTAAAGAAGACAAATCTCCACCCGTAGATCAAACCATGTATAGATCAATTATAGGAAGCTTACTATATTTAACAGCTACCAGACCTGATATTCTACAGGCAGTTTGCATGGTAGCAAGATTTCAAGCCAGTCCCAAAGAGACTCATGTGACAACTGTAAAAAGGATTCTTCGGTATCTCAAAGGCACCATGGAGTATGGGTTGTGGTATCCAAAAGGCAAAGACTTCACTCTTATATCATATTCAAATGCAAATTGGGCAGGTTGTGTTGATGATAGGAAGAGTACAAGCAGAGGTGCTTTTTATCTTGGTGACAGGTTGGTTGCTTGGCACAACAAGAAACAAGAGTTAGTTTCTTTATCAATAGCTGAGGCAGAATATATTGCAGCAACAACTTGTTGTACACAAGTTTTGTGGATGAAACAAACTTTGAAAGATCTTGGTATTAATTTCAGTGAACCAATATCAGTTAAGTGTGATAACACTAATGTAATTAACATCTCCAAGAATCCAGTAATGCACTCACGAACAAAACACATTGCTATAAGGTATCATTTCTTGAAGGAGAAAGTTGCAGAAGGAGAAGTTAAATTGGATTTTGTCCCAACCACATAACAAGTAGCAAATATTTTTACAAAACCATTGCCCAAGGAAGTGTTTGAGTACCTTCGAAGCAAATTAGGAGTAGTCACACTTCCCAAGAAGTGGATAGCTACAGGGATCACTTTCTTAGGGGGAGCATTTGAATATTTGCCTATTCCTTTGCTCATGATCATAATTTGTGCTAAGTGCAACAAATTATGCCTGAGAATTGTATGTATGGACTCAGGGGGAGTCTGCAGCAGCCCTTTGGTATTATTGACAAAGGGGGAGAAGAGTTCTAGGAATTTACACAGGTGTTGCCAACAATTCCAAAGGGGGAGATTATTGAGCAAGGTGTTGCAAGAGTTTTGTCATTGTTGTCAAAACAGTCAGTTAGATCCAATGATGCGATAGAGAGAGCGATTCGAATTCATTCAGATGCAGAGGACAGAAGTTCAAAGGTTATTCAGAACAAGGATAGTGAGTTTCCCAGAAGACTATAGTTGCCTTTTTGTAGAAAATAAAAAAAAACAAGTAAGAAAACTGTCACGATATCACGACATGTTTTCTGTCGTGATTTCGCGACATGTCAGAGGAGATAGAAGGCGCAAAGAAAATTGTCATGATTTTGTGACATGGACTAGGAGAGAGAAAGTGCAAAATAAAATTGTCGTGATTTCGCGACGTGGCCGAGGAGAGAGAATACGAAAAGAAAACTGTCGCGATTTCGTGACAAGTTCAGAAGAAACGCGCTAAGGCAAAAAACTGTCGTGATTTCATGACATGTTCGAAAGAAAAGCGCTAAGGCAGAAAACTGTCACAATTTTGTGACATGTTCGGAAGAAAAGCGCTAAGGTAGAAAACTGTCATGATTTCGTGACATGTTTGGAATAAAAGCGCTAAGGCAGAAAACTGTCACAATTTCGTGACATGTTCGAAAGAAAAGTGCTAAGGAAGAAAACTATCATGATTTCGTGACATGTTTGGAGAAAATGCGTCAAGGAAGATAATTGTCATGATTTCGTGACATGTTATGTTTTTACGGGCGAAAGTAAGAAAAGAAGCCAAGGCAGTGAAAGTGTCACGATTTTGTGACATGTTCCGTTTTCGCTGGTAGCTGAGAAGAAAAGCGTACGGAAGCCAAAAGTGTCACGATTTTGTGACAAGTTGCAAGAAAAGCCGTCGAAAGCTGAAAGCGTCATGATTTCGCGATAGGATGAAAGGAAAATGTACGGATGGAAAAAGTGTCACGATTTTGTGACAGGCAGCAGTGAAGTAGCTAGCAGGATGAAGGTGTCACGGTTTTGCGACTCTAGGAGGAGAGAGACTGTACGATGCCAGAAATGTCATGATTTCACGACAAAAACAGAGAAGAAGGCCTAGAAGCAAAAAGGGTCATGATTTCGTGACAAGAGTGAGAATGACGTCAGTGAAAGTTAGAAGTGTCGTGATTTCATGACAAGAAAGGTGGCAAAGCTATCAAAGGCCAAAAGTGTCACGATTTCACGACAGCAAGGACAAGAAGGTGTACGGATGTAAAAGGTTTCACGATATCACGACATGTTGGAGTTTCACGAGGAAAGCTACAGAACCAGAGGAACGGTTGAAGCCGACAGAGTTAAATCTGGGCCGACATTCATTAGGGTTTCTGAGCTGACATTTATTAGGGTTTTGAAGTCGAATTTCTAGGGTTTGTAGCTGACTAAATTTAGGGTTTTTAAGCCGACTAAGTTTAGATCTTTGCTCATGATTTTACGCTATAAAAGGAGGACAATTTCAAGACTTGAGTGTTGAAGTGTGAATTAGGTCTGTCATGCACAGAAAGTGAATCATGTCGATCGACTGTTCGGTAGCAGAGTGTGTGAAGTATTAGCGAAGAAGTAGAAGCGATAGTTCGACTGTGTTGAAGCGAAGTGCGAGAGGCAGTTGCGAAGTAGCAGACTGGTTGTGCGAAGCTCTTGCACAATGGAAGTAGAGTGCATACAAACTACAGACTCTGTAATAAGTTTGACTATGTCGAAGCAAAGTGCGAAAGGCAGTTGCAAAGTAGCATACTAGTTGTGCAAAGCTTTTGCACAGCAGAAGCAGAGTGCACATAAACTGTGGACTGTGTGATAAGGTGAAAGAATTATTACTATAATTTCCAATTATTTCTATTGAAGTCCAAGTTGTAGCTTGGCTTAAGGAGTTGGTGCTCCTTCCAGTAGCTGTTGAATTGGGGGTTGGTGCTCCTTTTTGTAGGTGTAAAAAAATTGAGGGATTGGTGCTCCTTCCAGTTGGTGCTGGCAAATAAATTGTAAAGTTGTTGTTTTGCATAGGTCGGATTTGGATGGTAGTCCAAGCAGCCATTTTGAGGAGTAGCCACTTTGGTGAACCTCATTAAATCTGTGTTGTGTGTGATGCTTTCTTGTTGTATCTGGTTTAAATTTGCTTTATTTTAGTTTTTAGTATTGCAAGTTTAAATTGTTAAAAGATCACACTGATTCACCCCCCTCTCAGTGTCACTGTAAGTTCAACAACACCTATATTGAGTTCACCATGAGAAGATTTTATATTCAAGGTGAATCTAGTCAGTGACCTACGAGAGGCAAGATCCTCTGAGGATGACCTACAGAGGCAACAGACCCTGAAGTGGCTAACCCTGAGGCACCCATGATGACCCTGAAACTCTATTTCCTTGGTACAGATCACATGTACTTACAAAAATATATATATATATATATATATATATATTTAAATAATGAACAAGGTTGAACTTGTAGAATATATTGTATCTCATTTTTCATTTCTCTATCAAGAAACTACTTCTATGGACTAACACATCGGGAGAAATGGCATCCATTAATTTCTTCAACGTCTGGTTTTTGATCCATATAGTAAGGTATGGAGAGCATACTCTCTTAGTATCTAATAAAAAATAGGTGAAAAAATGAGGAGGGGATTTCCATGAGGGAAATTCCCCCTCAAGCTCACAAAGATAGGAAAATCTTGGAGCTCTAAAACCAAATATTAGGAGGAAATTGAAATAAACAAGATGAGATATATTACACAAGAAATTAAATTACATATATAGGAATAAGGCCTATTTGATAACCTGAAAAATGTCAAGCTGAAGGCATAGTGCACATTGGAATATTCTAACAAAAAATACCAACTAACATATCTCTTGTCAAATAATCACCATACTTTTATTCTTCTATAGCAAAAATATTTTCACTATATATTTTTGTAAGAGATCTTAAAACCTTATCACAAACATATGATTCTTCAACATTAAGTCCAAGTCCTTGCATGACATTAACAACTTCATATACCCAAAGTAGATAAGTACTGATGTTTTTCTCATCCTTCATTCTTAATTCTTCAAGTTACCCTTTGAGATTTCGTATCTTTGTCTTTTTGACACTTTTATCTCCTTCATATATGCTTTGCAACTTATCCCATATTCCTTTTGCATATTTACAATGCATAACTTCTATTTATTATGTTCTATGCAAATCTCTCAAAATTGCATTCATTGCTTTTGAATTGTAATGTTGTAGAAGCTTACCTTCCCTATCTATAGGTGGATCAGTTGGTCGTATGTATCCATTGTTAACTAATTTTCAAATTTCATTACCAAGTGTTATTAGGTGAATATTCATTCTCATACTCCAAAATATATAATCACTTCCATAAAATATTATTGTTGAATTATTTGAGGACACATTCTTAGAATCTATTGTGTTCTTGAAAGCTTTTCCTTCAAGTTGTTAAACTCTTTCGAAGGAACCCACTATGATACCAATTGAAGAAAATAAGCTTATACTAAGAGGGGGTGAACAGTATAAGACCACTTTTTACTTTTCTTTGTCAATCAATATTATGCAATATATACATTGTAATATCAACAACAGTAATCAAAGCAATGCACAAATCACCACACACAATAGAGATATCAATTTTACATGGTTCACCCAATGTGGGCTACTCCACGAAGAAAATATTTTACTAAAATTTCATCAATAAATCTCTTGGGTATCCTTTCCCTATAACAAGGTTTATGGACCTCTATACAAAGGAGACAATAATCCCCTAATCAATTTTATGGATCTCTATCCATAGAAGAACTCATTTCTCCTCCTACTTTGGATGGTGATCTTCTAGAATAATTGTTGTCCCCTCTGCTCTAGCTAATGGATCTCTATCCACTGAAGACACTTGTCCTCACTACCTTGGCTTATGGATCTCTATCCACTATAGACTATCATTGTCTATACTCTATAACATTCAAAACTTTATCTAAAAAATGCACTAAATATAGTCCTCTGATCTATCATAAATTAGCTCAATCTTTATCTCTATTCTAGCACAAAATTATCCTCAAATTTTCATCAAAATCTATGCTTAAATTTGTACTAAACATAGTACTTTGGTCTAGCATAAATATATCCTCAATATCTATCCTCTGATCTATACGAAACATAGTCCTTCAGTTTAGCACAAACCTAATCTCTATCCTCTGATTTGCAGTAAATACAGTCCTTCGGTCTAGCACAAATCTATCCTCAATATTTGTCGTCTGATTTTCACAAAACATAGTCCTTCGATCTACCACAAATCTATCCTCAATATTTATCCTCAAGCCTTAATACAAAGCTTGATCCAATCATAAATTAATAATGCTAGATATGCCCCAAACCTTCACTCAAGGTTTGAACAAATCAAAAAATTAATTCTATTCACAAGTCTTCTCAAAGACATATCTCAAATCTTCTTTGTAAGCTTCCACAAAAGCTCACACTAATCTATCCACAAGTCCTCTTTAAAAAATTTCAAATCTGCTTTCAAAAAGTCCTCACTAGAACTTGTTCAAATCTGATCTCAATATATATTGTAAGCTTCCACAAAAGCTCACACAAATCTGTCCAGAAGTCTTATCTAAGACTTACCTCAAATTTTCTCAACAAGTCCACACTATAACTTGTCCAATATCATGGAAACATAAAGAGAATTGTTAGAGACTCAATATGATTCACATTCATCACAATTCTCAATAACTTTCACTCACTCTTTTAGAAAGATATAGAGAATTGTTAGAGACTTAATATGCTTCACATTCACCTCAATGCTCAATCACTCTTTTAGAAACACGTAGAGAATTGTTAGAGACTCAATATATTTCTAACTCACAAACTCTCAATCACTTTAAATCTCACTTTTATCACAAAAACATATAAATAATTGTTAGAGACTCAATATGTTTAGCATTTACAAACTCTTAATCACTTTCTCAACTCAATTTATAATATAGAACAATTTTTTTTATAGAACTTGAACTATCACTTCACACATTCACTTTATTAGGCTCAATAACTCTACTCAATGAAATAATCCTTGCTTACAAACCCTAGTCCAAACATATGAACACTAACTTCCAACAATGCTCATAAACGAATCTCACATAACAATGATACTCATGATCTTTGCAAACCCTAGTTCAAGTTCTCACTCAATCAATCACTTCAACAACAATTCTTATAAAAAAAAATTCACATAACAATGATACTCATGATCTTTACGAACCCTAGTTCAAGTTCTTCACTCAATCAATCACTTCAACAACAATGCTTATAAAACAAGGTTTTATCAACAACTCTCAATTTCAGAAAACCTTGAAGCATTAATTCAAAACACACTCAATAATGCTTACCAAATAATCTTTTTCACTCCAACTTTGTATTCACAACTTTCAACAATTACTCACTAGGAAGAATATGTCCATACCTTTTATTTGATGTAGAAGTGACATTGGAAAATTTGTCTCAATCACAATTTTCTCTTTTTCCAATATCAATAGTTAGATGATAAAATATCACACTAAATTTTTCACAAAATAATTATCAATTACAAAAAGAATCAAACTTAATTACACCTTATTTCTCCTTCTTAAAATAATATCCAAAAACATAAATCTTCAATCCAAAAACTTCTTCCAAAACTCTAACTCATCAAAAGAACCTCTTATCATTTTAATTTCATCATAACCCTTTTCAATAATATATCTCAAAAATAATCTAAACTCTACTTATGACTTCCTAATTAATATTGCATTAATTAAATAAATCACTTTATAAAGTAATGCAATCAATCAATTTCCAAATTTTCTAAGGTAAAACAAATTTACCCTAGCCAAAATAATATTTCAAAACTTAGGTTAATATCATAACCTAACTTCCACCTTATTCCTCCTAAGACCTTAGCAATATGCAAATATAATTTCTAACTTGCATCTCATTCCTCCTAAGACCTTAGCACATGCAAATTAAAATAATTTCAAAAACTTTATTACCCTTTTTCGCAATCTGTGGGCCTTGAACTTACACCACTTTTTCCACAGCGCCTTCATTACGACTTGCACACCATGTGAACCATGTTCTCATTTTAAACCTTATAGTGCAATATGTGCTTTGACCTCCTCATGGCCCTCAACAGCCTTTGGCTCTTCCTTTGATGCAACATCCACTACCACACTTGCAATTCAGAGGCACTTGATTAAATTTTGCATGAGCTTAGAATATTTTGGATGCACACGTTTTTAATTCAATTCCAAACATTGGTTTGGCCAAGGTATAATACCTTATGCTCTCTTTACCATGTTCGTTAGTGGAGGATAATGTGTTGGGGGTCGGTGCTAACATTTGCCTTGTTAATATTTTCATTTATAATTATTTAAATTCAATAGAATTTTAATATTATAAATTTAATATTTTACATCCTATTTGTGCTTTATTAAAAATTAAAGCCTCCTTAGGTTTTTAGAAAAACCTTTTTAATTTGCCCACCTATGGTTTTAATAAAACATTTTATTTTTCCCAACCACGGTTTTAATAAAATCAACTTTTTATTTTGCCCAACCATGGTTTTAATAAAAACCTTTTATTTGCCCAACCATGGTTTTCATAAAAATATTTTATTTTTCCCAACCATGGTTTTAAATAAAAACCTTTTACATAATATTTAAAAATAAATATTATGAAGCTTATTTTTCCATCAACCTTTTGCATTACTCCTTTTGACCTTTTGACATCAATGACAATTTATCCTTGACATCAATGACAACTTTAACTCAAGATGTCCAACAAAGCGAGGGAGAAGGATCTTCCACAGGTATTTAAATCTATGAGAGCCAAACATAGGGATCCATTGAGTCTAAATAGCCTTAAGTGAATTTAGAAAAACCAAGCTGACTCCAAGAGCCTCCAAAATAGAGGTACAAATATAAAAAAGGAGCAATTGGAAAATAGGTAGAAAGAAGTCTCCAATAGATTATAAATATAGATATAAAAATTTTAAATTTTTTTAAATATTAAACTTATTTATTTATTTAAATTAGGATTTTGAAAGGGTTACCCATTCCATTTTATATGGATTTAGTTATATTGAACTATTTGGTGTCATCAATATTATGTTGTCGTGTCACTAAAATTCTGGTGTGAGCTACATCAACTATTTATCCGAATAGTTGAACCTATTTGTTCCAACCATTTAACCAAGGACCCTGTCATACATTAATTATTTAGACAAGTAAATAAATATAATTAATAATTTAAATTATGATAGTTTAATGATGATTAGTTTTACTTTTAAAAATAAACTGACCAATAAGTAGTCAAATCACATGGCCCCATGCACACAAAAACCATAAAAATTTGTGTTCGTATATGTCAATTTCACAATATAAGTGCCATTAAATAATGCTCATTGTTCATATTGAATTCTTAGATGTACATGTCAATGTGTCAATGATGCAGTTAATGGTTTTTAATAAGGTATAGATACTATTATGCCAACATGGAAATTTTGTGGAAAATTTTAAATGAATTGCTTATTGTTTTTTAGATTGTAAGGTTTAAAACTAAGAATATATATTGATGTGAGAAACCATTCTAATAAATAATTTATAAGCAACTTGGATGAGAAAAAAACAACTCTGAATAAATAAATAAATTAAAATTCAATATATGATTTGAAAGTTTTATTTGAAATTTTTATACAGAAGAAAGATCTTTCAATCTATTAAAATATCATGTATACATGATCAAGTTTAGATATAATATTTTGGAACAATTATATTGTTATATTTTGTAACAACCCTCCTCTCACGACCTTTGATAGTAAATGAAATGATGGGTTATATTTACCTTTTCCATTAGAATATGGTATTATTGATGGATACTGTGTATGTAGGACCAGGTGTATTCCTTTGATGGATAGAAGAAGGCCATTGAGAAAAAGGTAAAATGGAAAGGGATGATTCGGCTCATGAACACATGGAAGTTCACCTAATTTGCATATCATATAGATGCATCATGAGTGCTTTGCATTGTGTGAATATTTTATTTTGAATGAGTGTATTCATTGTTTGATATGATTGAAGGTAAGCATATGGTTCTATGTGGAAATAATAATGATGGGGATATGGGAGCCACTCTTATTAAGTTGTGCATATGTTTAATGTTTTATAGTATGGAAACAAAATAAAAGGGGGGATATAGTGATAATTGGTAGAAAATAAACTTTGAAGTTAAATAAAATTGATTTTATATGAATTGTGGCTTTCGGATATGTGCATATCATTGTGATTGTTATTTTGTAAGAAAAAGAAACAAAAGGAATTAAGTTGGATAAAAAAAAGGGATAGACCACATTAAGGTGGTTGTGGTCATAATGTTTTGGTAGGGTGTGTAGTGTAGTGGCTTCATCTCCTTTTAGAGTTGTGCATCATGCATTAAGAACGGTTCGGTTGTGTTCCCCATGATTTTTGGGAAGGGGAGATGGTAATATTGAGTATGGCATGTTTTGACAAAATATAGAAGTTGGTTCTTATGATTGGGAGGTACGAATATCTACAAAAGTAGAGCAGAATATTTGCATTGGAATGATTACACAGGTTGGATTATATTTTCATGTTCTAGCTTTGCATGAAATGTTTCTTTGAAGTATGCTTAAAAGGGAAAAGGATGTTTTCTTTTACATTCTAGAAACATAAATATTTATATTGAAACATATTATTTCAATTGTTTGTTCTTGTTTTCTTAAATAAAACTACTATGGTTCAGTTTAGCTATGACCTTTGTATTTTTGTGTGACTGCAAATATTTCATCGTTATGTGCATAGCCTATTAAAAGAATATAAATATTTACATATTTGAGATGATTGAGTGAATTTGGTATTCCTGAACATGTGCCAAAAAAACCATGTTAATGTCTACCTATGTAATAAGTTGAAAGGTAGATAAGTAATTGGAGGTTTTGTGGCATGAGTGCTATGGTTTACAAAAAATATATGTATACTTTGCTATGGTAGTTTGCTTACATAGTATGAATCAGTGGACTTGTTGTTAAGCATATTAGATTGCATATAGATGCATATATTTCTTTTAGAGGAGTCGCACTTGATCCCCTACAACATTTTACTTTACCCTAGATGGTGAGTGAAAAGATAGAAGGTTTTATACTCAGATATATAGACAAACCCAAAATCTCTAGTAACGAGATAATGTGGGAGCCTGTGGAGTTTCTTTGGTTGGAATTATCGAATGTGGAACCATTCGAGTAATTATCAGAGTACTGCAGATGATATACCCAGTTTATCATAAGCTATGCTTTCTCTTTGAAATTTTTGGGTCATGGGCAGAGACCAAACCTGTAGCTGTGTATTTAAAAAATATGTAATGTCTTCAAGAAGGAGAAAATATATATAAAACTCCTTAAATTTAATATTTCTTTGAGTTTTATCCAAATATGAGAATATGTTATTCGGGTTATTAAGCATGTTGTATTACCTGGAATGTAAAGTTGATGTTATTCTAAAGCGCTTCACAATAGAATATAACCTGTTGAAGAATGATGTTTTGACCAAAATGATTAAGGCATTATGTTATTGCTGAAATTACCATGGTTGTTGTTTAAAGATATGGAAGCTCAATAATTCTTAATTATTTTGAGTTAAATTTTTATAAGCTTGCTTTAGTGGTATCTAGTTCTATAAACTCATAGAACCAATCACCGAGAGTTATTTTTGAAGGCATACACAAATGAGTATGTTATGTAATTGCTTATCTAAGTAGCATTATCATTTATTTAAATATTTCTTAATATATTACTGCATGCAAAATGGATCAGTAGAAGAGGTTATTACATATTTTAGAAAGTAACATGTGAAATATGAAATCTAGAACCTATGTAACAATTAATGGGCATTGGAATTCATGAACCACATGATTCATGGTATAATTGAATTAAGATGAGGACATAGAATTGGGTTTATATTTAATGTAACTGCACCTGTTTGTTTGGAAATGAAACCATTCCATATGAGGACAAGGGAACACTATGGTTTTATAATATTTTGGTATGCTTACATTGTTTCAATGTAATACTAAGAAACTCAAGATGAAACTGTGCCATAAGTCAACATTGTGAAACCCTTAATCTGTATGTGGCCGATAGGGAAAGGAAAATTCAAAGAGATTTCAGAAATCTATCAGAACAATGTGTTTTAGTGGATATCCTTTTATTCAATCTTAAGGAACGTAGTTCATGTGGAATATGAGACTAAACTCTTATGAACCTCATGGTTTAGATAAATGCTTTATGTTTGTCTAGAGAGGAAGATGTTTTTAGCTCAAGTGATACTACTTAGAACCGAATATTATCTTTTCTAATGAAGTGTTATTATGTTGGTAAATAAAGACTATAAGCTAGATTCTCAAAAAGTAATGTATGAGGAAACCTTTCTAAGGTTGGAATTCAAGGGTCCAACTAGAGTGGTTAGTTGATTATATCCACTACAGGGAAAAAAATTAGACATTGAGAATAATGTATGGTTTATGGAAAGGAATCTAGTGCTTTAAAATATCATGGTTAGTAAAGTTTTAATTGAAATCATACCTTAATTGTTTTATACTCATGGGATGAATCAATAGTTATCATGAGATGTTTTTTAACTCTCACCCAAGAAAATGAAGGAGAAGAGATAATATGTGAATAATGGAACCTTATGGAAACTTAGTTGTGAATCAATTTATGGTTTGTTTAGTTTGCTAATGAATTTAAATAGCTGAAAATTGTTACCTTTACCTAAAACTATGAAGAGGAAAGTGAATATGAGTTCCTCATGGAAAATAATAGAACTTAACTCTTTGATCGGTACCATGATGAGGAATGATTAGTATATTCCTCGTGAAGGATATCAAAACATAAACACCCAATGATGTTGAGGTGTGGGTATGCACACAACATATCTCGAGAGCAATTATTTTTCTGATAGAATGGGTTAAAAAAAGTGACCTAGTAAAAAATAGTAACAAGGGGTGGTATGGGACACCACCTTTAGATTGTTGCTCGGGTAGTACTATGATAAATCCTATGTTCATTTGTCTTAGCTAGTTCAACCACGATGTTTGGTATGGGATAAATGATCATGAGTCATAATGAACATGAGTGATCAAGTCCAAGGTCAGGGTATTGACATGGCTCTAGCTGACTCTAAGTAGTAGGACAATCAGCTAGACACTAGGCATATGTATGCTAACCCCCTTACATACAATTAATTAAACAAGTCGATCAGTTAGTTGAAGGGTTCAGTATGATAAGGGATGGGGAAGTATGCATCCACCCTTTAGGTGTTATGGGCCCTAAAGGATAACCCCAACCATTGTTTCGACCCTCATTCCATAACAAGAGGATGATAAATGAGACAAGTTGAATCCACATAATATAGTATTTTGTGGGATTTGGTCAATATTGTCCACTTGGGTGGCTGTATGCAGAAGTCTTGAACTCAAAAGTGGTTTGATATGCCTGTACTAATTAAATCTATTTGTTAAAGATTCATTGGGTGAAACAAAATGCTATGATCCTAAAAGCACTTGCTATGAACATGAAAATACTTTTTAGGGTTTGAAACATTAAACATAGGAAAAATATTACCCCTATAAAATGGCTTGGCTTGTTTTTGTGGTGCAACCAAGTGAGTAGAATTGGGTTGTTACATGTGGTATTAGAGCAAAAAATATCTTAAGAATTGTAGAACTCTGATTAAATATTTTGTTTAGAAAAATATAAACTTATATATTAATTTACTTCTTTCACCTACAGGTCAGATGGCATGAATGTTGTGAGGTGGATCTTCAAGAAATCTTGTGGGAGGCAGGGAGGAAGAAGCCATCGAAAGACCTGTAAGGGGACCAAGGATAAGAATTAGTAGAGATGATCCTCAATGGGAAAGAAGAATGAAATGGTTGAATGAGTCTCCTCCAAATGAGCCTGGTAGGGAGGAAGGAAACCTTGCAAAAGTTGTGCAACTATTACAAACTCATATGGAGCAGCAAAGAGAAGAAATGGTCCAACAGAAAACTCATATGGCCCAAAAATAGGAGTTGATAGTTCAACAACATAAATTCATAGAAGACTTGACTAGGGGAAGAGAAACTGGAGGAGGTAGGGTAGAGGGAGCACCCAGTGAACCTGTAGGATCCAGTACTGGTAGGGCCAGAGTGAGTGTGGAGTTGGCCAAAAACCTAAATAAGGTTGTTATATCCAAGTTTAATGGGAAAGGTGATGGTGATGCAGCAGAGAATTGGTTGAGTGAGTTGGAGTCATACTTTTCCTTGGTGATTCTATCATCAAAATCTAAAACTGCTTTGGTAGTAATGAACATGGTTGAAGTAGCCTTGGACTAGTGGAAGATCTTTAATAAAGGGTAAGGCATCGAAGTTGCAAACCTCAAGTGGGAGGATTTTGTTAAGGAATTTAGGAATATATTCCTAACTAAGAAATATTATGTGGAAAAATTTAGAGAATTTACTAATATACAACAAGAAGCTATGTTAGTTAGAGATTATCATCAAAAGTATATCCAATTACTTAAGTATGCAATCTAGTATGAGAGCAATGAAGAGATGAAAGTTCAAAAATTTATTTTGGGACTACATCCCAAGATCAGGATGGTGGTGAATATGCATAACCTTATAGATATTCCTACTGCTTTTGATTTGGCATGAAAAGAGGAAGCAAACCAAGAGACTAGAAAAGCATACTTTAATTATCAAAAGCTATCTAAAAAGGAAAAATATGAGCTCAGGAAGAGGAAGAGTGTTGGATTTATGAAGTGGGAGAAAGAGAAAAATAAGAAACCTAAAGGAGGATATCAAAATAGATAGGGAGGTAAAAATAGAGCTAACTTTCAGGGTAGTAAGTTCAGGAGGGATGGCAAAGAGTTTCCCAAAAGGTATGATCAGAGACCAAAAAATCAGGAGAAGGCTAGGGAAATTGTGCCTCAAGGTAGGAATGAGAATAATAACAAGGGAATTAGAGCTCCTTTGAATGGTTGTTATGTATGTCAAGGAGCCCACTATGCCAAAAAATACCCCCATAGAGCTAATCTTCCCTAAAAGGCCCCAAAAGAAGCCACTCATAGGATCTTTACGATAATAGGTAGTCTCATTCTTGATGGTCAAGTTACTCCTTTTTTTTGAATGGAAAACTTTATGATAAGGATGTACGTGTTTTGATAGATAGTGGTTCGACTGATAGCTTTATTTCCACTAGATTAGTAAGGGACATACCTGAAAGACCTAGGTTTTTAGCTAATGGTTAGAAGGTGGAGTATGGGTTAGGGTAAACTTATCAAGTGAACCAATGCCTATTTGACCCTCATATCATTTTTCCTCAGGGAAAAACCAGATGATATTTGTATGTGGCACCTTTACATGCCTTTGACATCATTCTTGGTGTTTATTGGTTAAAATCCCATAAATCTCTTTTGAATTTTGAAGAAAGATGGGTAGAATTTATGGATGAATCTAATCAAAGGATTATAATTCATTGTGATCATGGTGTAATTAAGCCACATCTATTATTTGCAATGTAGATAAAGAAAGTCATTAGGAAGAAGGGAATAATTTTTATAGTTAAAATGAATAAGAAAGAAGAGATTAAAGTGGAATATAACCTCTTCCAAAAGCATCTTGTTTTGGGAGAATTCAAGGATGTGTTTTCGGAGGACCTTCCAAGGTTACCTCCATAGAGAGAGTTTGATTTTTCTATTGAGTTTTTACCTAGAGATGCACCCATTGCAAGGGCACCATATAGGATGAATCCTATCAAGCTACAAGAGCTCAAAACATAACTTCAAGATTTGTTGGAAAAATGGCTAATCAAGCCTAGTGTGTCGCCCTAGGGAGCTCTTATCTTGTTTGTTAAGAAAAAATATGGTACCTTGAGGATGTGCATAGATTGTCGGATGTTGAATAATGTTACTATCAAAAATAGGTACTCATTACCTACAATTTATTATCTCTTTGATCAACTGAAGGAGCAACCATCTTCTCAAATATTGACCTAATATTTGGTTATCATCAGTTAAGGATTCGAGAAGAAGACACTTCTAAAACAACTTTTAGAACAAGGTATGGACATTTTGAGTTTATAGTCCTACCCTTTGGGCTAACTAATGCCCTAACTGCATTCATGAATCTCATGAATAATATTTTTAGAGAGCAATTGGACAAGTTTGTGCTCGTGTTTTTGGATGACATATTGATCTATTTCAAGAAAAAGGAGGAACATGATCAACATATGTGAATTGTACTTGAGATTATTAGAAAGAATCAATTATATGGAAATATATCAAAGTGTGAATTCTATACTCCACAAGTACAATATTTGGGACATATTATCTCTGTTGAGGGGATTGCAATCAATCCCAAGAAAATAGAAGCAATTGTTGATTGGCCTACACCTACTAACATGACCAAGGTACAAAGTTTTATGGGGATTGCAGACTACTATAGGTGATTTATTAGAGGTTTCTTGAGAATTTCCCAACCTATTACAAACCTTCAAAGGAAAGGTAAAGCCTTTAAATGGATAGAGTAGTGTGAAGAGGCTTTTCGAATTTTGAAAGAAAGGTTGACAATTACACCAATTTTGCAGTTACCTGATCCTAATAAGCAATTTACAATATGTACTGATGCATCAATTGAAGGATTAGGAGGGTTTTGACCCAATATGATGTGGTTATTGCCTTTGAATAAAGGAAACTTAAGAGGCATGAGGTGAATTATGCCACTCATGACTTGGAGTTGGAAGCTATTGTACATGCCCTCAAGATTTGGAGGCACTATTTGTTGGGAAAACTATTTGACTTGAAGATAGATCACCAAAGTTTAAGATACATATTTACTCAACCCTTATTGAATGCCAAGCAATGATGTTAGATGGAGTTTCTAGCTGAGTATAATTTTGGCATTGAGTATATTAAGGGTAAGGAGAACAAGGTTGTTGATGCTCTGAGCAGGAGAGGGCATATTGCTACAATGACAAAATGTCATTATGATTTGTTGGATTGGATTAAATATTTGTAGCAAAAAGATGAATTTTTCCAATCATGTAAAACTCAAGTGGAGCAAGAACCTAGAAAAGATATAGGTTTTGTATATAGATATGACTGTATTTTAAGAACATATTAGTTGTTCCAAATATGGGTGGATTGAGAGAAACAATCCTTAAGGAGGTACACAATAATCCTTATTCGATGCATCTTGGAGGGGCAAAGATGTGTGAGAGCTTGAGAAAGGCCTATTATTGGCCAAGTATGAAAAAGGACATCACTTATTATGTGGCGGTGTGTTCTAATTATGGCTCACAAGATGTCTAGAGTGTTAAAAAGTGAAAGAAAAACATTTACATATGGTAGGTAGATTGTATTTGCATGACGTACCTATACAGAAGTGGCAAGTGGTTTCTATGGACTTCATAGTTGGATTACCTAAAACAAGGTTTAGGCATGATGTAATTTTGGTGGTTGTGGATAAGTTAACCAAGGTTGCACATTTTATACCTAGAAATGTACAAGATGATGCACTTGCAATAGCAAGCAAGTTTTCTAGAGAAGTGGTAAGACTGCATGGTTTCCTAAAAGTTATAATTTATGATAGAGATTCTTGCTTCACCTTTGAGTTTTGGAAATCTTTGCATGAAGGATTGGGAATAAAAATTAATATTAGTTTAGCCTATCACCCTTAGACATATCGAAGGGTAAATAAAATTTTTGAATATATACTAAGAATGTGTTGCATGGATCAACATACAAAATGGAAATATTATTTATACTTAGTTTATTTACATACAATTACAGTTACCAAGCATCGCTAAGTATGGCACCTTTTGAAGCCTTGTATGGAAGAAAATGCATAATTCCCTTATCATGGGACAATCCAAAATATCGGGTAGTATTCAGACTGAAATATATAAAAGAAATGAAATATCAATTGAAAATAATTTAGAAGAAGCTAAAAGAGGTTGTAGATTGCTAAAAGAGCTATGCAGACCTCAAAAGAACACCAAGGGAATATTCTATGGAAGACAAAGTGTTCTTAAGGGTAAATAAAAATAAAAGTTCCATTAAATATTTCAAACTTGATCCAATATATGTGTGTCAATTTGAGATAGAGGACAAGATAAGTCCTATTGCATATAAACTTTCTCTACCACCAAGCTTATCCAAAATCCATAATGTCTTCCGTGTGTCCTTCTTTAGGAAGTATATTTTTTATCCCACTTATGTATTGAATTTTTCCAATTTGCAGATGATTGATCCACTAAAAATTAAAGTTCAACCTATTCGTATACTTGAATATAGAACCAAGAGGTTGAGAAAGAGGAAAATGGAACAATGTTGGGTCCAATGGGACATCTACTCAGATAGAAATGTCATGTGGAAAAGTGTGGTAGATATGCAATAGTAGTTTCCTTATCTATTTGAGTAGATTTGAAAAATTTAATACATTTGATATGGATTAATGATGTATATGTATATGTTTTTATCGATATGTTACGAGACACTAAGAGTAGAGTAGCTTTGTTTATGTGATGATAAATATTTTGGTTTATGAATGAACATTTGGTTGATTGCTATATGAAATAGTAGGTGGTTTAATTGAGTGCCCAATTTTGAATGAATTGTGATTCAATGATGAGGTATAACACATTGAGTGATGTATGCTTTATGAGATGAAATGATCATTATTACATATGTGAAAAGCCACTTGATTTCTTTAATCATACATTAAAACATAGGGAATGTATTTATTTCTAGTGGGGGAGGATGTAACAACCCTCATCTCATAGTCTTTCATAGTAAATTAAATGATGGTTTTTATATACCTTTTCCATTAGAATATGGTATTGTTTATGGATACTGTGTATGTAGGACTAGGTGTACTCCTTCGATGGATAGAAGAAGGTCATCAGGAAAAGGTAAAATGGGAAGTGATAATTCATCTCATGAATACATGGAAGATCACCTAATTTGCATATCATATAGATGCATCATGAGTGCTTTGCATTGTGTGAATATTTTATTTTGAATGAGTGTATTGATTGTTTGATATGATTGAAGGTAAGAATATTGTTTTATGTGGTAGTAATAATGATGGGGTTATGGGAGCCACTCTTAATAAGTTGTGCATATGTTTAATATTTTATAGTATGGGAATAAATTTAAAAGGGGGATATAGTTATAATTGATAGAAAATAAGATTTGAATTTAAATAAAATTGATTTTATATGGATTGTGGCTTTCGAATATGTGCATATCATTATGATTGTTATTTTTTAATAAAAGAGAAACAAAAAGAATTAATTTGGATAAAAAAATGGATAGACTACATTAAAGTTGTGGTCATAATGTTTTGGTAGGTTGCATAGTATAGTGGCTTCATCTCATTTTAGAATTGTGCATCATGCATTAAGAATGGTTTGGTTGTGTTCCCTAGGTTTTTTTGGGAAGGGGAGATGGTATTATTGAGTATGGCATAGTTTGAAAAAATATAGAAGCCAGTTCTTATGATTGAGAGGTATGACTATTGATACTAGAGAAAATAGAGCATACGATCTACATTGGAACAATTACAAATATTGGATTATATTTTCTTGTTCTAGCTTTGCATGAAATGTTTCTTTAAAGTAAGCTTAAAAGGGAAAATGATGTTTTCTTTTACATTCTAGAAACATAAATAAATATTTATATTGAAACATATTATTTCAATTTGTTGTTCCTATTTGCTTAAATAAAAGGTTATCTATGGCCTTTGTATTTTGTGTGACTTCAAACATTCCATTGTTTTGTGCATAAACTATTAAATAAATATAAAGGTTTACATATTTGATATAACTTAGTATTATTGAACATTTGCCGAAAAAACCATGTTAATGTCTACTTGTGGAATAAGTTGAAAGTTATATAAGTAATTCGAGGTTTTGTGGCATGAGTTCTATGGTTTACAAATATATATTTATATATATACTTTGCTATGATATTTTGCTTGCATAGTATAAATCAATGGTTTTGTTGTTAAGCATATTATATTGCATATAGACACATATATTTATTTTGGAGGAGCCACATCTGATCCCCTACAACATTTTACTTTACCTTGAATGGTGAGAAAAATGATAGAAGTTTTTATACTCAAATATACAGATAAAACCAAAAGCTCTAGTAATGAGATAATGTGGGAGCCTGTGGCCTTTCTTTGGTTGGAATTATTGAATGTGTAACCATTCAAGATTTTCTTAGAGTGCTACAGATGATATACCCAATTTATCATAAGCTATGATTTCTCTTTGAAAAGTCTATGTTATGGGCAAAGACTAAACCTGTAGCTGTGTATTTAAAAAATATATATAATATTTTCAAGGATGAAAAATATATAAAACTCCCTAAATTTGATATTTCTTTGAGTTTTATCCAAATTTTGGAATATGTTATTCAGGTTATTGAGCATGTTGTATTACATGGAATATAAAGTTGATGTTCTTCTAAAGCACATCACAATAGAATATAACCTATTGAAGAATATTTTTTTGACCAATATGATTAAGGTATTATTTTATTTCCGAAATTACCATGGTTGTTGTTTAAATATATGGAAGCTCAATAATTCTTAATTATTTTGAGTTAATTTTTTATTAGCTTGCTTTAGTGGTATATAGTTCTATTAAATCATAGAAAAAATCACCACAGAGTTATTTTTGAAGGCATACACAAATGAGTATGTTATGTAATTGCTTATCTATGTACCATTACCATTTATTTAAATCTTTCTTAATATATTATTGCATGCAAAGCGGATCAGTAGAAGAGGTTATTACCCCTTTCAAAAAGTAACATGTGAAATATGAAATCTAGAACCTGTGTAACACTTAATGGGTATTGGAATTCACGAACCACATAATTCATGGTAAAATTGAATTAAGATGAGGGAATAGAATTGGGTTTATATTTAATGTAATTGCACTTGTTTTCTATGAAATGAAACCATTCCATATGATGACACGGGAAAAATATAGGTTTATAATATCCTAGTATGCTTACATTATTTCAACGTAATACTAAGAAAATCAATATAAAAATACCATAAGTCAACATTGTGAAACCCTTAATCTATATGTGGTCGATAGGGAATGGAATATTCAAAGAGATTTCAAAAATCTATCAAAATAATATGTTTTAGTGGATATCATTTTATTTAATCTTAAGGAACATAGTTCATGTGGAATATAAGACTAAAATATTATGAACTTCATGGGTTAGATAATGCTTTATATTTTTCTATAGAGGAAGATGTTTTCAATTCAAGTGATACTACTTAGAACCGAATATTATCTTTTCTAATGAAGTTTTATTATGTTGGTAAATAAAAACTATAAGCTAGAGTCTCAAAAAGTAATGTATGAGGAAACTTCTCCAAGGTTGGAATTCATGGGTCCAACTAGAGTGGTTAGTTGATTATATGCTCTATAGAAAAAAAACTTAGACATTGATAAGAATGTATGGTTTGTGGAAAGGAATCTAGTGCTTTTAAATATCATGGCTAGTAAATTTTTAATTGAAATCATACCTTAATTTTTTTATACTCATGGGATGAATCAATAGTTATCATGAGATAATTTTTTTCAACTCTTGCCCAAGAAAATGAAGGAGAAGAGATAATCTATGAATAATGGAACTTTATGGAAACTTAATTGTGAATCAATTTATGGTTTGTTTAGTTTGGTAATGAATTTAAATGGCAATGTGAAGGGAAAATTGAATATGAGTTCCTCATGGAAAATAATAGAATTTAACTCTTTGATTGGTACTATGGTGAGGAATTATTAGTATATTCCTTTTGAAGGATATCAAAACATAAACAACCAATTATGTTGAGGTGCGGGTATGCACACAATGTCTTGAGAGCAATTATTTTTCTGATTTAATGTGTTAGAAAAAGTGACCTAGTTAGAAATAGTAATAAGGGGTGATATGGGACACAAATGTTAGATTGTTATCTATGTAGTACTGTGATAAATCTTATGTTCATTTGTCTTAAATAGTTCAGCCATGATGTTTTGTATGGATGGGATAAATGATCATGAGCCAAAATCAACATGAGTGATCAAGTCCAAGGTCAAGGTATTGACATGGCTCTAGCTGACTTCAATTAGTGGTACAATCAGCTAGACACTAGGCATATGTACACTAACCCCCTTACATACAATTAATTGAACAAGTCGATTGATTAGTTGAAGGGTTCAGTATGAGAAGGGATGGGAAAGTATGCATCCACCCTTTAGGTGTTATAGGCCCTAAAGGATAAACCCAACCATGGTTTGAACCTCATGCAAAAAAAATATGATGATAAATGATATAAGTCAAATTCACATAATCGCACCTTTTACATGATCTAACCAATCTCATCCACTTGGGTGGTTGTTGTAGCAATATTGAACTCAAAAGTGGTTTGATATACCTGTATTGATTAAATATGTCTATTAAATATTCATTGGATGAAACAAATTGCTATGATCATAAAATCACTTGCTATGAACATGAACACACTTTTTAGGGTCTAAAACTTTAAACATAGGAAAAAACATATTACCCCTATAAATTGGCTTGGCTTGTTTTTATTGTGCAACCAGGTGAGTTGAATTGGGTTTTTGTTACTTATTCTTAGTTGTCTCTCTTAGAAGAACAATATGAGGCTCTCAATAAGGCCTCACCATTCTTATAATTAGTAGTCCACAAATAATATAATGAATGAGTTTGTAAAAAAAGGATTTCATGGATCTTTCATGTGTGCCTTGTGTACAAAGGGTTTAGAAACATTAGACCATTTACTTCTAAATATTGATCCTTCACTTACATCACATGGGGCTACATTTTTAAAAGAATGAGTATATACTAGTTATATCCAGCAAATTAAATGTTGGATTAATTGTTTTAAATTTAAAACACTATGCATTCAATAGAGGATTGAACCTACAAATTTTTTATTCAAACATATGGCTTGAAAGGAATAAGATATATTTCAAAATAATTTTCATAATCATGCTTCAGTTTGGAAATGTATTATTGTCTATCTTGTGGAATTGTTGACTAGAGTTTTCAATATAGAAAGTATCATGTATAGAAAAGGTGTTAGCCTCTTGGCTAATATAAATGTAAGGGTTTCTATAATTATGGAGCTAACACAAAGGATTTATATTGATTTATTAAAAAAAAGTGTAGAAATTGAATTTATAAAAATATATTATGATAGTGCTTCCAATGGAAACATGGTAAAATCTAGCAAAGATGATGATTTAAAAAAAAATAAATAGAAAATCATCCTCATTGAAAATCATAAGGAGCTACATAATTATGTAAATGCTAGATAATTCTTACATGGATAGATTATTATTGTGGCTATATTATATTGGGACTTATGTGATATTTGAGATAACCAGTGATATTTTGTAGTAGTATATGTGGGATTATGCATAGTGGTGAATATTAATAAATTAGGAGAATATTAGGATTTTCAAAATTGGAAATTGGTGAATATGAGGACCCTCGACGTCAGCCCATTCACCTAAAATTTTTGGGATCAATTTTTTCTTAGGGTTAATTCGCCACAATATATATCCAAACATAGGTATATTTGTACTCGTTGGAAATCTCATTTCGAGCCTGATATATTGGTGGTGTTTTTATGAAGTTATAAGGTGATTTAATAGGTCAAAAATGGTCCCAAATATGACATTACTTTTTAAGACTTCAAATTCCCTAAGGTTTGGTGTGAAGATTATTGATTTGATTTTCTTAGGATTCCCCTTGAATTACCTTGATTTTGATTAGGATCCACCATTTTTTTACAAGTACATTTTGAGTTTAGCCCCTTATGCATAACCCTGAGTATAAGGATTAAAAAGTCAACACTTGCATTGAAACTACCCTAATGTCATTGTAAAAAGCATAAATTTTAATTATAAAAGTTTAGAGAAGTCAAAAATTACTAACATGGGGTGGTTGTTATAGCTTAAATCAATGATTTGAAGGCCTAATCCATGGGTCTTGATCATATAAAAATATATATATTTTACAACATGGATATCAAAGGAGTTGTTATCTTTCCATAAATATGCATAAAGTTAGTATAATAACCAATGAGTCCCAAATAATTGTGAAGCACCTTTAAGGTTTGAGTATTAGATGAGTCTTGAAAAACCTAAATATTTTTAGGGTCTCCTTAAACTGCATGTTTGGTTACAATGTGACCTAAATATTCAAATTCATGTATCTTAAAAAAACACTTGGACCTCTCGCCATATAAATGATTTTCTAGTAAAAGTAGTAGTATTTGATCCAAATGCTTGAGATGGTCCTCCCAAGAATTAATATAAATCCAAATATCATCAAATAAGACTAGAACTAATTTGCGAATGAAAATATCAAAAAAATGAAATTCATCAAACTCTAAAAAGTGGAATGTATATTGGTTAACCCAAATGGTATAACCAAGAATTAATAGTGCCCTTCATGAGTTATAAAAGTTTTTTTATAAATATATTCATCCTTGATTCAAATATAATGATACCCTCACCACAAATCCAAATTTGAAAAATATTGGGCCCCATGCAATTCATCAATGATCAAAATGGGGAATTTATCTGTAATAGTGATTTTATTAAGGTTCTTGTAATCCATACACAAGTGCCAAGACCCATATTTCTTTGAAAACAACAACACTAGAGAAGAATATGGACTAATGCTAGGATGAATAACCCCATACAACATGAAATTATTGTACCATTTTTATAAATATTGACTTTTTTATAAGATGGATACCTATAATGATGGACTTTTGGGAGAAGACTACCATGAACAAACTATACCACATGGTCATGAGTATGATGATGGGGTAGTTCATTGGGTTCCTCAAAATCTAATACATGTCTTTGCAATAAAACCTATAATTCCTTTAGATGGTCCTTATGCCTTTCCTCAGAAGATTAAATAGGAAATAATCAAGCCACAATCCCATAGGAGGAATTTTTTTAACAATTTTTCCATCTGAAATAAATTGAGTAGCCCTAACCTTCTTGCCATGTAAGTTGTATTCTATTTCTTTTTGGCTAAATTTCATCCATAATTTAGAAAATTTCCACAATATGAGACCTAACATCTAAAACCATTATGCTTCCAAAATGACATCACACATACCAAGGGATAAGGAAAATATATATACTTAAATATTATAATTCCCTAATTGTATTTTTTTATTAGTATAAATGAAGGGGTTTTGTAATATCCCACATTGCAACACTTCCATTTATATGGAAGGTACCTCCAATGGAAATCATGACTTTAAAATAATTACAAGTATTGCTATAACAATTCCCCTATTTGGTCACATGTGGCTCAATATAGTCATGTGTGCTTCTTGAGACAACAAGAATTATTACTCGATATCCTCTGAAGTGTCCTATCACTTTTATTACTTGAGGAGTTGATTTACCTACTAAGGCATGCATTGAAATTTATTTTTGGGATTCATATTGAAATTCTAACTATTCTATGTGTTCCTCATCTTAATGATCTTTTCCCACTTTGAAGGATTCTATAGTTGTTGACTCATCCATATTAGGCAATTACAATTTTTGATGTACAAACTTATACCTTGTGGAATAGTTCACATCATAGTTATAGAATATCTTTCAGACCCTTATGGATCCCATATCCTCTCATATCAACATTTTTATGGTAGGAATTTTTTTGGAAAGAGTTGGTGTTGGTTTGAATAAAAAAGGTGATGAAGATTAACAAAATTTGGGAGTGTATCCTCAAGCCCTAAATTTTTCTTCTGCCAATCTAGCCAAGGTGACTACCTTCTATAATGATTATGGCCTCAATATCTTAACTTCCACTTTAATATTATCCTTAAAACCACTTATAAAATAAATTTTAAATAATTTGGAACTCAAACTAATGGTGTGATTGGCTAATTTTTCAAACTAAGTTTGATAATATTGAATGATTGAAGTTTGTTTGAGATTATAAAGAGGTCCTATAAAATATTCAAGCTCACTATGAGTGAGTAGATGTTCCTCAAATTCATACCAAGTAATATTGAGGTTTCATTTCTTGAGCCAATGAAAATGCAGTGCATCTAATTCAAAATTAAAATACGCCATTGTCAAGTGCATATATTGGGAAACATTATGAAGACTAAAATATTGTTTTTTCTAACATATCCATTCTTCTAGATCATTTCCATTAAACTTTAAAAATTCTAATCTGGGTAGTTTATATCCTTGATTATTAGGGGATTCTTGTTGCTGACTATTGGTTCCCTCATCTTTATTATCATGAGACCTAAAACAACCATGTGTGTGTATTATTAGTTATACGATTTTCCAAGTCTTCAATTTTTCCTTTTAATTTATCCTTCATTTCCTTCTATTTCCTTGCTACATGGAGTAAGTTCTCATGTAGATATTTGATAACCACCATTAATTGATTCACATTTTAATTTAACTACCCCCCATATACTATTCCTAAGATTATATATGATAAGAATTTTTTGATGACTCTTGTACCTTTTATTATTCTCTAGTGCCTATAACCATGATCTATATTTTTTCACCATCTAAAAATACTTACTAAAAATAGGTGTGGTTCCAAGAGTTACTATTTTTGTCCAAAAAAGTGTTTGGGTGCTATATATCAAAATGATCACCTTGAAAAGATAAACTAAATGGGCTTGTCCAAAATGACCACTTTTGGCACCCTAGAAAAATTACATGGAGGCTATATACTAAAATGATCAGCTCAATGAGACAATCACAATGGGTTATATTTCACAACGCTATTATTTTAGGGGAGTGTTATCTTCAAGTGTTGGTTTTTCTCCTAGAGTCTTGGTTCACTCAAAAATTAGAATTTTATCTCACAAATCCTTATGAGATTAGATTGTTTGTTATTGATATTTTTTTGTTTGGCACTATCGTATCACTAACATTGTAGCTCACTATTTCTAATGATTATTTGGGCTAACTCTATTACTAACAAATTCCTTGTCTATTATGGTTCTTGAATGCCATAGGTGCAATTGTTACTAATGCTAGAAGACTTTGTCCTAACTATTACTAGCTTCTATTGAATTTATACCTAACTATTACTGATTACTCTTGTTAAAATTTATCTTGACTATTATTTTCATCACAAAAATCTTGTATTTTTTCATCTAGTAATGTTAGAAATTTGAGCACGTTTTATTGTCATTTATGTCAAGAGGTTTGATGTATAGTTTTGTTGTCATTAAGGTAAAAGGTTTGATTTCTCCAAAATGCAAGGAAGTTGTTAAAAGGAAAAGGGTGTAATATTTATTTTAAATATTATATGCCTAAAGATGCTAAAAATTTGAAGACCCAAGAAAAGACAAATAGACTTAAAAAGAAATAATAATATTATAATATTTAATAATATAATATTTGGGCAAAAGGAAGAGGTGAAAAATAACAAGGTCCAAGGAACTATTAAAAAAATATATTTCCGACAAATTCTATTGAGCATGTTATAAAGGTTGGCAAAGGTTTTAATTTATTTAAATTAAAATATTTTAACCTAAGGTTAAAATTTTAATTTAAATAATTAATGGTGCAAAAGTTCAAAGTTTCAATTCAAATTTAAAATCGAATTGAAAGTAGGGATGACAAGTTTTAATACAAAGGAAAGAGTATTTAAGGAAATGATTTTTCATTTCCCAAGCCTAATATTTTGGTATGCCAAAGTGATAATAATTTTTTCACTCTAGTTTCGAATGGAGAAGGCCTTTGTGAGTTGTTTAAATAAAAGGAGTCATAGTTGTGTTTAAATTTGATTGGCATGAAAAAAATATCCCATAGCACTAGCTAGCATAGACGACAGTTGAAGGTGTGGCTAAGGTGTTCGTGAAGAGAAGGTTGTGGTTTCGAATCCCACGTCATTCGCTTCTACTCAAGGAGGAAAGAGTTTTGGTTTTTGGCAATCCTTGTGAGTAGCAGATATTGTATAGGATTGAGTGTCCTTTAGTGTTCGTGCAGGCATGTAGCCCAAGAAGAAGCCTAGACTTGGGCTAAGGTGTTGTGGCGACATAGGTTACGAGTTTGAGTTTGGGCACTTGTTTTTGAGATGTGCGCAATATTTTTGTGACGTGGACCAACAATTAAGGTATGTGATTTTGATTTAAATTTGCCAAAGTTTTTTTTGGAATGCAGAAATTGGTTTGAGGCCACGTGATATTAAAAAGGGCATGTGTGAAATTTTTTAGGGAGTCATAAGGGTTGTTGATTAAATATTTTATTTTGGGTTCTTAGAAAATAAATAAACTATTGGATATTATAAGGTGTAAGCAAGGAAATTTATTTTGATGTGTGTTGAATATTATTTTGAGAGTATTGGAGATTATAAGGTGTAAACAAGGAACTTTATTTTGATATGTGTGAATATTATTTTGAGAGTATTGGATATCATAATGTGTAAAACAAGGAATTTTATTTTTCATATATGTTAAATATTATTTTGAAAGTGGAGTGATAAGGTGTATGTATGACTTGACATTTTATTGTATTTCTTGTATGGTGGAATATTTTTTGAGATAAATATTCTTGTGGATATTGTGAGATAGATTGTTGCTATCTAACCTAGAATTGGCAAATAGATTTGGTTGTGAGTAAAATAGGTTTTGAAGACATATCTCCATAAAATCAAAGAGGTGTGGACACATTATATTTTTTTTGAAATTTTGGAATGAATGTTGTGAAATTTAAGGTGGAGTGCAAAGGATTGATTGATAAAAATTGTTGGAAATGTATAAGCAAGTTTTGTGCATCTTATTGTTAAATGATTTGGAAATCCTTGAGATAGATTTTTGAGAAAAATCTAGGGTGTTATTGTTAAATGAGTTTTGAGAAGTTTTGGGATAAAGAGAGAGAATCATTTGTGCTAGAATAGCAAAACAAATTAAGTACCTTTGAGATAACTTTTGAATGTTGGTTTGAGTGTGTTTATGATTGAGCAAGTCTTGGTGAAGACTTAAGGATAAATTTGAGGTCAGAGTTTGGCAGGGTTTATTAAGATTTGTGTTAAGGGATTGAGGAAAAAATTGAGGACAAAGTTTTTAGTATATTTTTGAGCAAATTTATGCTAGACAAGAGACATAGTTAGAGAAGATTTGTACTAGATCGAGGACAATTTTTAGTGTATATTTGAGACAAAGATTGATTAGAGTTGAGAGTAAGATTTTTATGTGGTAGAGTAGAGGATAGAAGTCTCCAATGGATAGATATTTGTTATCCAGGGTAGTGAGGATAAAGGTCTTCTATGGAGAGATATCCATAAGCCAGAGCAGTGGGGGCAGAAGTCTTCTGGAAGAGCACTAGCTAGAGCAGAGGAGAAAGAGTTCTCCCATGGATATATTTCCATGAATCAGAGGAAGGGGATTGGTGTATCCTTTGGACAGAGGCCCATAAACATTATAATAGGGAATTGATTCCCAAAAAAATTATTGAGAAAATTTATAAGGAATATTTTCTTTGTGGAGTAGCCCACATTAGGTGAACCATATTAAATCATGTCTCTTATGTGTGTAATATTTTGTGGAATGCTTATTGCTTTGATATTGTTTATGATATCATATGGATTGAAAATTGAAATTTTTTATCTTATATTTTTCACCCTCCCTCTCAGTATAAGATTATGTTCTTCAATTGGTATTAGAGCGGGTCTCTCTTTGAAAATATTAATAGCTTGGAGGAAGATCCGATAGGAGCACACATGACTTCATAAAATAAATAAGAGGCCATCATAAACATTAAAAAAAAATTCTTTGTTGTTATTAGGAATATGGAAAATATCAGAAGGAAGAACTCAAGTCTGAAGATCAAATTCAAGAGGATGAAGAAGCGAAGATGGAACCTCTACAAAATCTCACAGAACTCAAGGTAAAAGTAGAAGAGGAAAATAAAATTGAATAGGATATGATAGAACTATTAAGGGAAGAGAGGCAAAGTGTGAAATATTAGAATAAAAAATTATCTCTCTAAGGAATGAAGTTGAAAATACTAAGTTACTGTAGGTAGTAAATCCACCTCCCAGAAGAAGTGATAAATGGATTTTCCCAATTTTGATAGTTTTGACAAGCTTTTTAAATTGTACAAGTAGGAGTAAATTGTACATTCATAAGGGTAAACCATATAAGGTGAAGGTAAATCATACAAGGCATAATGAAATGACATAAAATGCATAGGAAATGTAATTTTAGGTTGGAATTGCACATGTATTTGATTATTAATGTATTAGACTTAGTAAAAGTCTTAATTAATGTATTCCGTTATGAATGGACAATTGTAAATAGCTAATTGCCTCAAGAACAACTTTGGAATGGCCTGGGAAACATTATATAAGGTCCAATTTTCAATTTTGATGGTTTGGTTACATTCTGAGTATGATCTAGAGTTTTTCTGGTTATTAAGAAATACTACGAGTCCTGACTGTGGATTGTCATTGCATATCTCCATTGTTGAGAGACATTGTTGAAAAATAATAAAGATTGAAAATATTCATGGTTTCTCTTACATAGTGTACGATCATGGAATGATATAATAGAATTTTACAATTTACTTCTATTGCATGTGATTACTTGTTGTTGTTATGGTTATTTTATGCATTGTTATGGAGGAATTGGGATGAACCAGAACAAGTGTAGCTTTGTAGAATTAAATATGATGATGATAATATCACAGAAGGATTTTTGAACCCTATTGTACAATTTTTGGGTATCGCAATTGGATATACATCTCTCTCCAGCTCTATTGATCTATTTTGCATGAACTGGAAAAGGATTAATTACCATATTAAACCCTTACAAAAAATATTTGAGAGAGATTGGTCCAATAGAATATCCAATTTAGAAAAATTTTATACCTTCATTTCATACATATCATACACTAGAGTTCATACAAATTGCACAGAAGGACTTTACCCGATTTGACAATTTATGCAATTGGAAAGAATTTACCTCATTTGGTAGTTTTGGGAAATCGACTAGTTTGGTTATAAAACTGTGTACACCAAATTGAAAAACCGAATATGAAAGATTTTTTGAGTGTGGAATCATAAAATATACATCACTGTATGATTTTGGATCATACAGTGTGTCAATTTTATTTTTGTACTAGTTTTTCATTGGGTGTAAACTAGTAGTTTAAGAAACTATATGATTGTACGATTTGGTGCATAAGTTGGGAATAGTAATTTGACCATCATAAGAATTATAAATCACATCACCACCTATAATACTACACCCCTAAGATAAATTTTGTGTCGTTGCATTATCGAATATGACATTTTTGTTAAAATGGGTCAAATTGACAAAGTAAGAATACTACAATAATGGAGGTGAATGATAGACACTAGTGTACAAAGGCATACAATATGGGAAGTACAAGAGAAAATTATAGTAAGAAGGAGTATGAATATTTATCTAAGATATAATGCAAGTAACTCAAACCATAGTACACATGTATAAAAAATAGAGCAAGTATGGACATCTGAAGAAGGAGACTTTGAGGCGTTGTTGATAGAGACAGAAGAGGAGGTACCAAAACCATATAGCATAGAGGAACGAGTTGAAAATATGTAGTTCAGGAGTATGAAGAGTGGATGGTGACACCTAAGAAATCAATGGAAGGGTTGCAAGGGAGTGCATAGAATGAGAGTCAAGAACCAGAGCAATAGGGCATGAGGTCTCAAGAATAAGGACCAAGACCATCTTCCTCACATTGGCAAAGGAGATCATAGAGTGAATATGCACATGAGTTTGCTAAAAAATTGGTGGGCTAGAATAATATACCTCAGGTAGAAAATTTTGATGACAACTTTAGCAAAACACCCCCAAGGATGAATCAGATAGAGATTCCATGGGAGACATCAAGTGACGACGATTCTCTGAGGATGGTTAATAATGCAGCTAAGAAGATATGTCCACATTTTACAGGTGAGATTAAGTAAGACCACACAAGCCACATCAAAAATTGTATAACCATTTAGAGAAAAAATAGTGTAGATCGACCAGAGTATTGAGCAACCTTATTTTCTACTACCTTTAGAGGATTGACGATCAACTGGTATCTAAAAAGGAAAAATACTGGAGATTTTTAGACTTGGACTCAAGTGAAGGAGAAATTCATTGAAGAATTTCACCCTTTGAAGGATGATGGAGACATTGTTACTGAGCTTTGCATGACAAAGCAAAATCCCGATGAAGATGTAAAATCATACAATTGTAGACTATAGAAGTTATTGGATAAGATGTAGATACCTCTGGCATATGTACTAGTAAAGCGATGGTTTGTAGATGGATTACTACAAAAATTTAAGAAAAATATGAAGGCAGTACCATAAAAAATGTATGAAGAATTTGTAAAGCATGTAAAGAATTTTGAAAGTGAATAGAAACAAACGTACATAGGAATTTTGTCTCACTCGAAGTCTAATGATTTAGATAGTGGATAAGATGACACTATACATAGGATAGTAGCATCCTTTCATCAAGAGTTCAACAAGATAATGAAATAACAAAAGAAAAAACCTGATAGGAATAGCATTTGGTGCACAAAATGCAAGATTGAAGGGCATAAAAATGTAAAGTGTCCACAAAATTACTATTGTCACATTTATAATGTGATAGGACATGAGGTAATACTATGTCCATATAATGCAATAGTACGTCTAAAGGTCCTAAAAATCTAGGAGTAGGAAAAGAAACAGAAGACCCTAGGAGGTGGGCAATAGACAACGAGTGGTGGTTATAGAAATAGTCGATGAGGTGGAAGGCCAAAATAGGGAAATAAACAAGGAGGACAAAGTTATTTGTAGTATGAATCAGAAGGGAGGTCGATCATACATTTTTGTAATTGCCAGGAGTGGGGGAATTTCATGAAAAATTATCCTTCACCTCAAATACAAGAAATACTGCAAGCAAGCACTACACATATGTGTAGGTGGTGTGGTTAGGGGAACCATAAAGAAGTAAATTTACCAAAGCAAGCGAGTTTGAGTAACCTGTAGAATGTTAATTATTTAGAAATTGAGGTTCTTCAAGTTAAGGAGGAAACCCAAGAATTTTTACCCGTGACTAGGAATTGGGCTAAAAAGGACAAGTACCTAGAGCTAGCAAAGGAAAAGCAACACTGGTAAGTAGCAAAGAATATATTACAAGATGAAGCATAAAAATCTCAACAAGTGAATTTAGATGAAGAAAAGGAACTAAAAAATCCATCATAATAGAAGGTGATTATGCATAATCTAGCACAACAAGTTTTGGACACCACAATAGAGATTAAAATTTTGAACATATTGGAAGTTATTCCAGCATTACAAAAAGCAATGGTGGAAGAAATATAACCGCATAAGGTGATGGAAGTGCAGAGACAACCAATTAAATAGAAGGAAATAAACTATCAATTTATGGATCTGACTATATTAATTATTTATGTGGGAAATAAACCTACATTAGTTCATATGGAGATCCTAGGGCAAAAATTGACACAAGTCATTGTGGACGGAGGATCTAGTTTTAATGTACTACATGAAAAAACCTAACTAGAATTAGGCACTTTATCTCAATGGACACTGAGATTCCAATTATATGGCATTGACCAGTATGGTATCGAGATGAAAGGAGTCTTGATAGGACAATAATTAGCTATAGCTTACCAAGATCTTATCTTATATTTTGTGGTGATTACAATGTAGAAGCCTGCATACGATGGTCTATTAGGAAGAGGGTGGCTACGAGTAGCCAATGTTAATCACAAATGGGGACATAATTAGATAACTTTCAATAAGGGACAACATAAATATATTATTAATCTAGCTAATCAAAAAGTCAGTGAGGATGTAGATACAATGGACAACTAAAAAACTTCCTCAAAATATGAAGGGTATGAACCAGATGTAGAAGGAATGTTGTACCTGGATCAATGTAGTGAAGATGAAGCTAGATCTGATACCAGAATTATTCATTGGAAAATGGAGTACAAAAAATTTCATCCCAAATACCTCTATATTGAGTTAGAGGAGATCAATGAAAAATAAGACAAACCAAAAGTTAGTTAAGAACCTAAGAAGGATGTGGAAGAGAAATGGACATTCCCAAAACAATTTGCAAAGTATATAGTAGGAGATGCAAATATTGATACATTACCAACACACCTGAAGAATGTCAATAAATAAAAAAGTGATCCATAGAATATCAAATATGAAGGACCTCAGATAGTTGACATAAATCTAGGAATGGAGGAGGAACCTAGGATGATCCACTGTGGTGATGATTGAAACCCTGTACTAAAAGCAATGATATTTAAGATATTCTTGGAATATAAGGATGTCTTTGCATGGATAAATAAGGACTTGAAGAGAGTACCACATGATTTATTTGTGCAAAATATTACACTAATTCTTTGAGCACAACCCGTAAGGAGGAGACCATATAGAATAAACCCAAAGTATGTTGCATTAGTGAATGCATAGATGTTGGAGGCAGAAATCATCTTTAGGGTGACAACCAGTGAATGGGTATCACCTATAGTAATAAAATTGAAGATCATAGGTACTGTGTTTAGACTTCTAAATTCCATGCATATTCTGATTTTTTCACAGATTCTATCCTAGAGGAAATCGTAGGCACAAGATCTATTCATTCTTGGATGGGTTTTCAGGTTATAATCAGATAAGTATAGTTGAGGAGGATAAGTTGAAGATCATATTTATTGTGGATAATGGCATCTATGCATACAATAGAATGCCATTCGGGCTCTGTAATTCTCTAGCTACATTTTAGTGCATCATACTATATATTTAACCAATTTTCAACAGGGAACTTCAAAGCATTTTTGGATGATTGGTCCATTTATGGGAAGATCAAGGAGCATCTTCCTAACCTCAATAAATGCATGAGTAGGTGTAAAAATGCACATATATCATTAAACCCTAAAAAATGCTACCTGATGATACCATATGGAAAGTTATTAGGAAACATAGTGTGCAGTGAAGGATTACAAATAGATCCTAATAAGATTCGTGTGATATTGTACATGGAAGAACCATACAATGTGAGCTCACTTAAAAACTTCTTGGGATTGATGGGATATTATCAAATGTTTATCAAGAACTATACAAATGTATCCTATCCATTGGATTCCTTGATGAAGAAGAATATTCCTTTTATATGGACAGAGGAGCACTAAGGAGCCTTTGAGGAGTTAAAGTCTAAGCTCATGAGTAGTCTGATTTTGGTGTTCCCAAACTGGGATAAGGAATTTCATGTCCATATTGATGCTTCAAATTTTGTAATTGGATGTGCTTTGGCACAAGAAGGATAGTTTAGGCTGGATCAACCTATTTTCTTTGCTAGTCGCCTATTGTCAAGGCCAGAGAGAAATTACAGTACAATGGAGAGAGAAGATTTGGGAATGGTATATGCAGTCCATAAGTTTAAGAATTACCTATTGTTGAATCCCTTTGTTTTTTATGTAGATCACCAAGATCTATTGTACTTGATAAATAAACCAATGATACCAGGATGGGTCATTAGGTGGCTCATAACCCTACATGAATTTGTATTCTGAGTAGTAGTGAGACCTGGTAAGAAGCATGTTATTATATACCAGTTATCTTAGATACGATCAGGTGAAGGAACAAGGGTTCCAGATGAATTCCCTGATGCACAATTATTTTCCATAAATGTTTTTCCATCATGGTACAAGTTGATTGGCTAGTATCTTTCCACAGGAGAGTTACCATAGGAAATGATGATAGCCGAGAAAAATAAAGTGATCATGAAGTTCGAACCCTTCCAATTGATAGTAGAATTTTTGTATAATATGGGAAGTGATGGTATCCTATGAAGATGTGTGATGGAAGAAAAAGTCAAAGCATAATTGAAAGAAACTCATGAAGGCTTAGCAGGAGGGCATATGGGACCAGATGTGACAACTACGAAAATATCACTAGTCGTATTATGGTGGCCCACACTGTATAATGATGCAAATAAGCATGTGAAAGCATGCGATAGTTATCAAAGGGCAGGAAAGTTGGTAAAAAATGGCTTTATGCCATTGCATCTATGAAAACCATAAGAACTATTTGAAATATGGGGATTAGACTTTGTCAGACCATTGAAGACATCCTAGAGAAGAAAATGTAGATGCATCATCGTAGCAACAAAATACTTGATAAAATGGGTCAAAGAAAGAGCATTACCTGATAACTCAACTAAAGTACAATGAGATTCTTGTATGAGAAGGTAATCTCAAGATTTGGTATTTCACTACAGATCACAAGTGATTGAGGAGGACACTTTATAAATGAAAACATCAAAATACTGATGATAGAGTTCAGGATTTTGCACTCATTGTCTAGTTCATATTATTCCAAAGCTAATGGGTAGGTGGAAGTAAAAAACAAAGTCCTGGTATATACTGTGTATAAAACCTATGGAATAGAGGGAGCAAATTGGGAGGAAAGGCTATCTGTTGTGGCTGATCCACAACACACCCCAAAATTGGGGACCCACCTTTTTTTCTTACTTCTAAAGAAGACCTCAGTGACCCAGATGCTAAAAATCAAGAAAAAAGCAAAATTTCACAAAAGAGAAAAAGTGTCGCGATATCGCGACATGTTGCTCCATCGCGGCCGAAAATGAAAAATTGTCACGATATCGCGACATGTTGCTCCGTCGCGGCCGAAAATGAAAAGTTGTCGCGATTTCATGACATGTTGCTCCGTGGTGGCCAAAAATGAAAAGTTGTCATGATATCGTGACATGTTGCTCCGTCACGGCCAAAAATGAAAAGTTGTCGCAATTTCGTGACATGTTGCTCCGTCGCGGCTGAAAATGAAAAGTTGTCGCCATATCGCGACATGTTGCTCCGTCGTGGCTAGAAATGGAAAGTTGTTGCGATTTTGCCACATGTCGTGTTTTCGTGGCTAGGAGCAGTAGAATGCATCATGAAGAGAAAATGTCACGATATCACGATGTGTTGTGAAATCGCAGGTCATAGAAGAGAGAGAAAGACAAAATGGAAAATTATCGTGAAATCGCGACATGTCACAAAATTGTGGTCAAACCAGTCAAACAGGGCAAGGCACTAAAGTTGTCACGATATTGCGACATGTCACATTTTCACGACCTGAAGCAACAAGACATGCCAAATGAAAATATGTCACGATTTCACGACAGGAAGCAGCCAAGGGATACGAAGATGAAAGGCGTCGCGATTTCATGACAGAAAGTAGCGAGAGAAGTTCGAAAGAGAAAAGCGTCATGATTTCACGACAGAAAGCAGCGAGACAGCCCGAAAGAGAAAAGTGTCATGATTTCACGATAGAAAGCAGCAAGATGGTATGGAATGAAAAAGTGTCACGATTTCGCGACATGTCGTATTTTCGCGGTTGAGTGCAACAAAACACAGTGAAGGAGAAAAATGTCACGATTTCATGACAAGTTGCATCCATGCGGTCCGAAGCAAAAAAATGTCACGATATCATGAAATGTATCATTTTCGCGATGCATTATGACAAACAAGGCTGCTGACAAAAAAATGTCGTGATATCGTGACATGTCTTGTTTTCGCAATACAGGTAGAGGGGCAAAGCTGCATACATAAAAACGTCGCGATATCACGACATGCTATTTTTGGTCATGATTTATAGGGGGCTGTTACGAAACATGTAGAAAAGCATGAAACACATGGCATAAATGTGTAAGGGCTACAGAAGCGTTACAGGTCACAAAGAAGATCAAGCATCTCGATGTCAAACATAAAGTCAAAAATAACGAAAATGCAAGGAAGGTGAAATGAAAAGATCTGGGAGATGAAGCAAAGCGTCAGAGGGAAAAACAGAGAGCATTGCTAGAAAGTATAAAAGCAGAAGCATAGATTGGTACAAGGTTCGAAAACCGCTACGAGCAGAGTTGAAGTGCCGAAGGCGAGAAGCCATTCTGGGCCTGCTTTGAAGTGTTTTTCTTCCCCTTTTTTTGGTTTTGAGAAAAATAGAGATTTTGTTATTGTAAAATGATCAATATTTAATACAAAAAATACATAGAGTTAGCATCTCATTGACAAGAAAGAAGGAGTCATTTTTTGCATGCAATATTTAATTGTTTTATTTTTCCCTTTCAGATTTCTAGGCTTATAGGTGAAGTTTAATGCAAGTGCTCTTGGTTGCTTCATGCGAATGTCTAAATCTAAAAATTACAGTGAAAACCCCAGAAACCAGCACCTAGCTTATCTGGATTGTGCATGTTGCAGGTTCAATAGGTTAGGTTGTGTGCAAAAAACCTCATATCTTTGGTTTTGTCAAATAGGATCGTAGCACTCTGAATGCATTTTAATTTCAGTTTCTGCATTTCATTTTTTACTTTCTATTTTTTATATTTTTCCGGAGGCTTTAACTTTCAAGGAATTAAAATAAACATCTAAAAAATATCAAAATCTAAAAAACAATGAACAATCACTAAATTTCATGGTGAAATAAATCACGGTGCCCCTTGTTAACGAGTTACTTGCAATCACTAAGGTGTTCCAAGCATTTAAATTGAATATCTTTTATTTGAGATTACTAATACATATATGCAAAATGCTAACATAGCGGAACCTTGGAGAAGTTACTTGTTTAATTTCTTTGCAAGCAGAGGATTTGGGACTCGAATCCTATCGGAGAGTGTGTTTTCACGACTGGGTGAAAATATCACTCAACAACTACCATCTATTTTGTGGTAATATAGAACATCTTTTAAATGAACAACATAGCATACACCTTTCCAGTTGGTGTATAGACAAGAGGTAGTGGTGCCAGTTGAATTCTTGATACCAAGTTTGAGAGTCACGATAGATCATTTCTTGGGTGATCCAAAAAGTGTGGAAGAGTGACTGATAATATTGATCAAGTTATATGAAATAAGAGTCATGGCATAGTGGGTGATTGAGGTAGATCAAAAAATAATGAAGACGTGGTATGAAAAAAATTTGAGAAACTTAGAACTTAGTTTGGGTGACATGGTTCTAAAGTTTAACAAAAAGAGGAAAATCAAGCTTGGTAAGTTGAAGATGTTATGGCTTGCTCCCTATAAAGTGGTTAAAGTAATGAATAATAAAGCAGTAATCTTGTAGAACTTGAATGGGATGGAAGTACTCGACACTGTAAATGACTCAAAGTTGAAGCCTTACAAGGTACAATACTTATTCATTTCTTTAGAAGATATTGAATGAAGAATATGAGTAGAAGCTCAATGCAGGATTCAAGATGAGCCAGGCTCATCATAGGAGGAGCCTAAAACATGACTCACACACTTATCTATAGAAGAGGAGACATGCCCAACCATAGAATAACAAGAGTTGACACTTAGACCTAGAGAAAGAAGAATATTATGAGTGCATGTTATATTTGTGTATGGTACCGAATGAGTAGAAGAGGAATATGAAGAATTGATTCCTCCAAATGAAAGAGTACATCAGGAGATAATACTATTACCCAAAAATAGGGGAAGGTAAGAAGAAGCACCGCAATTAAGTAAAAATATGATGTATTTGAAGGATGAAGAAGGATACAGTTAATAGTACAATACTAGGATAGAGTGGAAACCTTTGAAATATAAGTTTCAGAAGAAGACAGGAATGATACCATTGATGAAGAATTGGCTAGACTTACTCCATTGGCTTAGATAGGGATATTATAATAGAGAATGTGATTGCATACTCAAAAATATAGGAAGAATATCAAACGTTGTGAGGTCATAATGCAAGGTTGAGAGAAAAAAACATACAAGAATTGGATAGTACAATACAAAGTCTAGATGAGAAAAGAACAACTAGGTTACAATAGATAGAAGGAGATCCTAAGGAATATTAGGGGATAACTCCAAGAAGTGGTGTAAGAAAGGATGGAGTGAGCATAATTTCACAAGTACCACCAAGTGATCCACCAATTATGAATGAATATGCAGAGATGCTTTGGCGAGATATTAAGGAAGCAACCACATCACCTGAATCACAAGGTAATGTATGACTAGATTTGAGTGACTCCAATAACGAAGGAATACATTGGCTAGTAAGGAAACTTAGAAAAAAAACTAGTATTGATGATGATAGCCCAAGGAATCCCTAAAATCCTCAAGATATCCCCCATCATGTACAACAACACAACACCAACAACTAGGGAGATCATAGGAGTGCTAAACCAACCTTTATCCGCAAGCATATATAATAGCCCATCAATAGTTGAGAAGACAAAGGAGAGAAGTACTGGTATTGGAGAGACTGGTGAATTTACCAACAAATTGGGTGGAACAGAGAGAAGATAATCATAATAACTCAAGTTCTGAGATAGAATTTTTTGATGCATATAGAGAGGTCTTGGCAAGTTCATCTACGCAAAGAAGCTTTGAGGAAATAATATGGAGATGTCACTTAGCACATGCAGATCATAGAATTAGAGCACTACAATAATTATCACCAAGCACAAGAAGAATTAGAATTCCACTAGCCAATATTGATTTGGTAGAGATAACTCCTGATAATTGAGCAATGGGAAGAAGGAATAGAGAAGGACTCCTAAGGCTTTAGCCAGGAAGTGGAGGAGGTATTCAACTATGAAGTGATAAAGGAAAAGGTGATGTTACAATTAGAGATGGAAGAGGACAAGGAAGGTTTTGATCCCCTACTCCCATATTTTTGGGAGATACACCTTTAGCTTGTATTAATTGGACAAGGAATCTATGAGGTTTACCATAAATGAGAGGAATCTTACCTAGCCCTACAAGGTAGTATCCATTAGGATGACCACCACTAATTTTATGAGGATCTCAAAGAGTGGTAGGTGGAAGAGGATTACTCCAAGAAATGGAGAAATCACCATTGGCATAAAGAAACCTGATTTCAAGAGGAGTAGTATGGGGAAGTCACTCATGCGGGAGAGGCCTTGCTAGTAGAGAAAGAGTGCATTTTATAGATGAAAGAAACCAAGGACAACAAAGGATCCGATCACCAATTCTCAAGCAAAAATTGATCCAGGAGGATAGGTGAAGAATTCATTCGAATGATATTATATTAATAAGGACACAGCTACCAAGGGATCAATCACTACGTGATAAGAGGAAAGGACACTAGGTGAAGATATTCCAACTTGTAATTGTATAATTCCAATTTATACACATGGTATGGGAATGCCAAGGAATTTAGTAACATCGCAAGTGGAGATGAATCGGCCTAGAGAGCAAGTGGCTCCAGGTGACACAACTACTTAGAATGTCACGGTCAAACCTCCAAGAGAAGAATCTGATGGGATCATACAAGTGAATGTCACTGTGCGATTTCCACGATGGTAAGTGTAAATAGGTTAGGAATGAAAAAAAAAAGGAAAAGGAAAAGAAAAATAAAATGCCTTAATTGTGAAAATACCTCGAGACGCAATTAAGAAGAAAGTGGGTTGAAAACCGGAAACGGTGACCTCTTCAATGAGATAGAAAATAGAAAAATTCTTTAAGTGATCGTACAAGTCAAATATAAGCTAAAAAAGTACAAGTGGGAGATCATACAAGTAAAATTAGAAAAAGTACATGTAAAATTATACAAAAGGGCATGTTGTACAATCTGGATTGTATAGTGTATGGTTCTAGGTGTAGCTGTATGATTTTCAACCATCACATTTAATGTTCGCATATGTGGAACGATGAGTTTTCGAAAAAGCATGGGAAAAAAGTTAAAAATCGCATGAAAAGTGATGAGTTTTCAATCATCCAAGCAATGAAGACAAAAAGACATGCAAAATGGTGCAATTTCAAAATTGGAATGGTTATGGTTTGAAGAGAGTTAAAATACAAGGCTTACCCTAGAAATTTTTAAAATAGTACAAAGAGAAATTCAATTTTTTTAGGAGGATGCAGGCAAAAAGCATACAATTTAATGGAGGCAACTACATGGGTAGTAACACTCATCAGTAAGCTACAATAATTTATGACCCATTTTTAAACACGTACCATAAATACTTTTTGCATTCGAAGAAATCGAACCGAAGAAGAAAAAGGAGAAAAAGTAAGGATTTGACTCCATTGAAGGAATAATTCAAGTTCAGTCAAAAAGGAGGTTTGTAGGAGAAGGCATCTATAAATGAATCAGGTTGTTGAAAAATGTCCTTAGGGTTCGAAGAAGTGGCAGATTGGAGCTAGAGTAGAGAAATTATAGGGAAAGGAAGTTACAAACCCTAATTTAATAAAAGTGGCCAAAAATGAAAGGGAAAAGATGGAAGAAAGGAAGGAGAACACCGTACAGTCATATTTAACATCCAAATTTTTTTATTTTGGGGATAAATCAAGCCAAGGGTGGAAATTTTGGAAAATTGTTCCCAAAAAGCATTGAAAAGATAGATCAGGGAATTTCGAAAATTGGGTTAGAGATAAATCTTATAAAGAAAGTGAAAAACATGATTTTTAGGTGGATAAGAGTTTTAAAATATGTACTATATGATTTGGTGTCGAAGTGTACAGTCTCAGGAAAATATTGTGCGATTTGGGGTAGTTTTTGGGCTATTTTAAGCCATTTTGAGTAAATCATACGAAATTGTATGGAATTATATAGATTTTGTGAAGGGAAGTATCTAGATAGGGATACTATATGGAGTGGTATGATCCTATATGATTTTATGCTGAGTTGTATGATTTTTAGAAAATCAAACAGTTTGAATATCGAATAGTGTGAGATTGAACAATTTTATAATCTAGAGGGGTTGCCCATAAGGAAACCATACAGGAGCAAGTGGAAATCATATTGTATGATTTAAAATAGATTTTATGGGTTTTTCAAAACTTTTAATTATGTAATTGATGATGTTTTCATAGCAATATAACCAGAGGTATGACGAGAAAATGATTTCAATTGAAGAGTTTGGATATCGGTTAAGGATAATTGCAGCCAATAGGGTGGAATGGTCACTAGGACCCCTACATGAGAGAGATTCATGGCTATGAAAGTATTGAGGAAAATAGTTTTAGTCCCATGATTGGTATGGTACTCATCCTTTGAGAAGAGGAGGATACAGGTCGTGTTGAGGTCAGAGGTACTGGAGGACTAATCGAAGGAGAACACCACCAAAACATCGAGAGGAGAGGATGGCACAAGAGAGGATATCGAGGAGGGAATTGACGAGTGAGGTACATATTCTATATATGGATGATAATTTGAGTAGTGGACCTAAGGAAGGTCATGTGGAAATAATAAATATATTATTCATACAGTATGGAGGAGAGACATGCAGGAGGTGGTGGAGTAATGAACAAAACAATAACCACCCCTAGAGAAAACAATTTGAGGAGGATGGTGTAGCTATAATAGCACAAGTGCCACCACAACAAAATATCTTCTTCTAAAACTATCTATTATATATGGTTCAGGCATATAATCCTACAACCAGAATTGCCTTTGTCAATGTGGGCAAGAGGTCAGTGAAAGTCGAAGTTTCAGTGGAGGCTTTTAGTAAAAAATTTGGATTACCAAAATACGACACAAAGATAGTTAAGAAGTTGGTTGATCCAATTGATACATATTGAATCATCACTTCGTTAACCAATGTGAAGTCACCGACTTATGCAAAGATCTCAAGTGTAGGGAATGGATGAATTAAAAAGAGACAATTTGAAGTGAACGATTGAACATGTGCTATGAATACTATGATGGCTCGACTGTTGGGAGATACATGGGCTATAAATATGCCAATCTAGATGGCTCAGTATGTAGAAGGTATCACAAAAATTATCAAGTATGATTGGGATACCTATCTAGAAATAAATATGCATGAAGTACTAATGAAAAGATCGAAGAAATTTAGAAGAACTTTCCATGCCATTGGATTGTTATTAAATTCTATTACAGAAAAAGGAATCCACTTTCTAAGTTTGACAAAACCTAGGAATACTAAGTTAGGACAACCATCCATTTTGATGTGGGAAAATTTAGTACATGTTTAGAAGGATACTCCAGAGAAGTCTCAAATAAAGGAGCGGTAGGCTACTGAGGTACAAGAGGATATTTCTTTGAATTATGAGGATGTACGCCCCTATAGAAAAAGGCCTAGGAAGTTGGAACCTTAACTAGAGCAACAAGAATTCATCAACAACAACAGGAGCAACCATCAGTTCAGGAAAGGGAAGAAATTACGGGGAGGCAATCTAGACCAATACAAATAAGTACAAGGAGACAAAGGGAAAAAATGGCAAAGGATACCACTCTATAAAAACAAAGTGAGACTATGCAGAAGGATCAGCAAGAGGAAAAGATACAGTTAGACTCGAAGAAGCTAGATTTGCACGAGTGGAATTGGGTAGAAGAAAAGAAGATTCTAGAATCCCCATAGATCTTCCATCATAACAAATTTGAAATTTTAGACTCTTCAAAATTATTGGAAGATACATAAGTGGAAAATATAGCATAGAAAGTAGCAGCCACTACTCAGGAGAAAAATGAGGAAATTAAAGCAAGAGTGGAATCCTTAGAGGAAGAGTCTAGAGAAAAAATAATCCTCATTTCAAATTAATGATGGGGGAAGTTCAAATTAAAATAATACAAGTGATGCACAAGTGTTGGCAATTTTGGGTACATTGGGTACATTGCCTTTACTCTAAGTGTAGATGTTGTCATTGATGTCAAGGAGGTCTTGAAGCAATTTGATTTGATGTAAAAGAATGTGTTTTGATGAAGGTTTCAGTTTGGATAGTGAGTTTCCAAGTAGATCAAAGTAGCCCAGTTGCAAAAGATCAAGAAAAAGACAACTAAGAAAAAGTATGCAGGCGACTGGAAAAAATTTCGCAATTTCGTGACATGTTTCAGGAGAGAGAAAGCGTTGGCAAAACTATCGCGATTTCACAACATGTTTGAGGGAAGAGAAAGTTCGGGCAAAAGTGTCACGATTTCGCGACATGCTGGAAGGCAGAGACAAAGTAGGCAAAATTATTGCAATTTCACGACATGTCGCATTTTCGTGACTCGGACAGTGCAAGAAGGCAAAGAAAGAAAAGTGTCATGATTTCATGACATTCTGCAAAGGAGGCTATATGGACAAAAAAGTGTCACAATTTCACGACATGTTACAGAAGAAAGAGTCCGCAGTGTGAGCTGTCGCGATTTCGCAACAAGATCGATGAGAGAGAAAGTTATTCAGGAACTGTCACAATTTTGTGACATGATGCAAAGTTCCAAGTGAGGACTGTCATGTTTTCATGACATGCTACAGAGGTCAAGTTGAGGACTGTCATGATTTTGCGACATTCTAAAAATCTCGAAGTGAGAACTGTTGCGATTTCATGACATGCAGCAAAAAGGAAGAGTCTGAAGTGAGAAGCGTCGCGATTTTGTGACAGGTTACAAAGAATTTTTACGGATGCAAAAAGTGTCACGATTTCATGACAGGTTGGAGAGAAAGCTTGCGAATATAGAGAGTGTCATGATTTCACGATAGGTTGAGTTGGCAACTTTCAGTTGGCAAAAATGTCATGATTTCACGACAAAAATTGATAGCAAGTCTTCATCAGAAGAAGCGTCACGATTTCGCAACGAGGTCAAGAAGGAAGAGCTTGAAGGAGAAAGCATCATGATTTCGTGACATGTTCCATTTTTGCTAGTGCAAGCCTCGAAGAAGGCCATGAAGTCTAAAGTGTTGTGATTTCACGACAGAGTTGCAGATGACATCAGCAGAAGCAGATGTGTCACGATTTCGTGACAAAATCTGAGAGGAAGGCCATGAAGACTAAAGTGTCATGATTTCATGATAGAAGTGTGATGACATCAGCAAGAGGCAAAGGTGTCGTGATTTCATGACAGAAGCACAAAGGAAGTCGACAAAGGCCAAGGTGTCACGATTTCACGACAGCAAGCTATAGAAGGTGTATGGCTGTAAAAATGTCATGATATCGCAACATGTTGTAGTTTTGCAAGGACAACTATAGAACTAGAGGCGGTTGAAGGACAGAGTTAACTTTGAGCCGACAAAGTTAAAATCTGGGCTGATGCAGTGCAAGGTTTTGCAGCTAACGCAGTTGAAGAGTAAAAGCCGACTAATATTGTATGTAATGATCTTGAATCTTACTCTATAAAAGGAGGGTTGTTTGAATAGTTTTTTGCATCGATCAAGTGTGCATTCGAAGTGTGACTTTCACAGAAGCAGAGCACAGGGAGAATTTCGATCATCAAAGAGCAGAGTGTGCGAAGACATTGCTGCTATGTTTGCATAAAGGTGCATAAGTGGATGTTTGATCGAGTGTTGTAATTGCGCAGAGATGCAAGTTCGAGGACAATTGTGCCAGACCGAAGGACTGTGTTTTGGTGCAGATAAGAGGACCAACTGTGTGGTGATAGAGTTGAGGACAGAGGTCTACAACCAGAGTAGGGAAGACAGGTGTCTTATGTGGATAGAGTTTCACTTGCTAAGGGCTGCAGAGGTATAGGTTATCTAGAGGATCACTAGATTAAGCAGAGCTAGGGGAAGGTATCTCCTTTGGGTTGGTGCCCATAAACTTTGTAATCGGGACATGTTTCCTAGAATTTGAGGTGATAAAATTTAGTAAAAATTTTATCCGTGGAGTAGGCCGCGTTGGGTGAACCACATAAATTGATGTGTTTCTCTTGTGGATGATATTCTGTGCATTGTTTTGATTTATGTTTTAATACTGTTATATATTCACTGCATATTTTTGAACTGCAAGTTGAATCGAAAGAAAAGGTAAAAAATGGTCTTATACTATTCATCGCCCCTCTCAGTATAATATTGTGTTCTTCAACAAGAAGAGGCAAAAGCATCACAAGAATAATAATAACCTATAATTAAAAAATTCACAGTTATGGAGATACAAAAAAATTAGGAAGAAGAGTAGATGACTGAAGAGCAATAGGTGGGCTTAACTTCATAGAAAGAATCTCATGAATAAACAGAGCAGTAGTAATCTCAACAATATATTGTTAATATAGAATATAATATGGATGTGGAGAAGATAGTAGAATGAAATCCAACAAAGGAAAAGATAAGTACACACTACTAGAGATTGGGGGAAGCTCTAGCCACCACATGGAAGAGGATGAAGAACAAACTCCTATAGAGGAGGAACTACGAAGAATGCAAACAAGCTACCTTTTGAATGTACCATAGTTCAGCAAGATTGAAACCGAGGAGGCAACACAAGGAGTAGAATCTGATGTGTAACATTTCATCTCTCAGATAGGTAATGCCATAGCTAGCACTAAATTATAGTTTTTTATTAGACGCATGGAAGAATTGAAGCTATGGGAGGAACAAGTGTCTCTCAAGTTGGATAAGATAATTGAATGGTTGACCAATGAAGAGTGTACAAGAAGAATTGCAGACATTCATATACAACACCCATGGAAGTTACCCATGGAATAGGTAACCACGATGTTGGGGATAGAAAACTTGCCATAGGAAGTGAGAACCAATTACAAGTAGCATCCGAGGTTGTACCTAGATAGAACCAATCATCTAACTTGTCCCATGAATACAATAGAGTTGGAACACAAGAGGGTTTCTGTAGGATTGACTATCACTCTAAGGAAGTTGAACTTCCTAATACATTGGATAGAGTGGTTGAACATAGGATTGAATTAGATTTATCAGCTCAAGGAAGCTCATAAGGAGGAGACAAAATCCACTCAAAAAGATATGATTTAAATGGATGAAGAATTGCAAAAGTGTAAGGTTCCGGTAGAGGAGAAAATAAAGAAATTGGAAAAGAACTACGAAGCACTAGGGCTGATTTTGAGGCCAAACTTTGTTCACTTGAAAAAGAGAAGCGATAGGTCTCACAAATGGCAGAATATAGGATTAAGGAATTGGAGTCTCAACTTAGAAAAGGATGAAAATATGAAAATGCAGTTGGCCAAAAAATATGAGCAATTAGTAGCACAAGACAAGAAGATAGAAGAGCTTACAAAGGACAACAAAAGATATAATGATATGGTCTTGGAAAAGTAAGTGAAATTAAAGGCTAGAGAAGATACTATCATGCCTTAGAGGTAGATATTTACCACCACCTAAAAACCATTATAGAGAAGAATGAGGAGCTTCAGGTGGTAACTCGAATAGAAGCACATTTGTAGGAGAAGCTGAAGAAGAGTGTCACTGATCGTGAAAAGAAAATGAGGAACTTCTAAAGACTACCAAAGAGAAAGATGATTTCCATGGTGTGAAAGTAGTGGAAATAGGAAACTACATAGCTAGGTTGAAGAACGAACGTGCAATTCTTCAATCCCAAGTGGATGACTTGAAAGTAGTGGTCACGGATTATGAGGCAAGAATAAAACAAGAGGATGATTCAGTGAGGACACTGACTAAAGTAAATGGGATGGCATATGTAGGCAGAAAATCCACCTCCTAGAAGAAGAAGTGAAAATAGTTTTGGCAAGTTTTGTAAACCATACATGTAGGAGTAAACCATACATTTAGAAGGTCAAATCATACAAGGCACAATGTACTGACATGAAATACTTGGGAAATGTAATTTTAGGTTGGAATTGCACATGTATTTGAGTATTAAGATATTAGGCTTAGTAAAAGTCTTAATTAATACATTTTGTTATGCATAGGTAGTTGTAAATAACTAATTTCTTGAGGAACCACTTTGGAATGGCTTGGGAAACATTATATAAGGCCCCATTTTCAATTTTGATAGTTTGGTTACATTATGAGTATGATCTAGTGTTATTCTGGTTATTGAGGAATACTATGAGTCTTGACTGTGGATTGTTATTGCATATCTCCATTGTTGAGTGACATTGTTGAACAATAATAAAGCTTGAAAATATTCATGGTTTCTCTTACACAATGTACGATAATGGAATAGTAGAATAGCAATTTACATTTTACTTTTATTGCATGTGATTACTTGTTGTTATGGCTATTTTATGCATTGTTATGGAGGAATTGGATTGAACCAGCACTGGTGTAGATTTTTAGAATGATATATGATGATGGTAATATAAAAGAAGGATTTTTTAACCCTGTTGTATGATTTTTGGGCATCACCATTTGATATACATATCTCTCCACATCTATTGATATTTTTTGCATGACCCTTACAAAACCTATCTAAGAGATATTGGTCTAGTAGAATATATAGTTTAGCACTTGGTTGTACCATCATTTTGTATATATCATACACCAAAGTTTGTACAAATCATACAAAAGGAATTTACCTGATTGGAAATAATTTACCCAATTTGGTAGTTTTGGGAAATCAACTAGTTCTTTTACAAAATTGTGTATGAAATATTGAAAAACTAAATTTTAAGGACTTTTGGAGTGTGGAATAATACAAGCTCCATCACCGTATGATTTTGGATCATACAAGTTGTTCATTGGGTGCAAACTAGTATTTTGGGAAACTATAAAGTTGTACAATTTGGTACATAATTTTAGAATAGTAAGTTGAACATCTTAAGAATTATAAATAATCTCCCCACTAGGAATAATACACCCCTATTCTACAGTTACAACAAGATATAAAATTGGAGAAACAGAAAGAGAAATCGAGCTCTCAAGAAACAGAGACATCAAACAAATATGAGCTCATGAATTATACTACTACTCTGTAAGGAAAATGCACCAGGAAATAAGAGGGTAAATAATAACCATGGACACGAATCAATCACAAGAACAAAAAAATAAGAAGCACTTGACAATATTATCCAAAGAACTCAAACATGTTACAAAATATCTTCCATGGATAATGTTTTTCATGTAACAAATATGGTCATAGATCTTCACATTGCACTAGTTATATAAAAAATAATATTGATAGAAATTTCAATTCTTTTGAACCTCTTATGAATGATGATGTAATATGTTATAAATGCAATAATTTTGGGTACAAGGATAAATGGTACAAAATGGTATTTCCTGAGTCAAGTAAAAAGAATACAATTGCAACAATTAGGAAAGATAGAAAAGATCATGAGAAAGTTAGATCAATGTTAGTACAAATAGCTCTTCATGTTCAAGATAAGGAAAAAAAGTGGGTCCTTGATAGCGGATGTTCTAGTCATATCATAGGAGAAAAGAGTAAATTTCTTGTACTCAAATAAATTTATGGAGGATCAGTAACATTTGGTGACAATGGATCAGTAAAAATCCATGGAAAAGGAACTTTGAGTTTAGATAACGAAAAAATAAATACGGATAATGTATTGTATGTCAAAGGGTTGAGGCACAATCTACTAAGTGTAATACAACTTTGTGATCAAGGGCACACGATTGCATTTCATCCAAATAGATGTGATATGAGAAAGTCTAAAATTGGAAAGCTTATTGCAGATGCAAATATAAATACAAATAACCTCTGCATGTTAAGTGATATTAAAAGAGAAAAGTATTTTCTATCACAAGAAGATGAGAGTTGTTTGTGGTATAGAAGAATGAATCATTTGAAATTTGACAACATAGTGAAAATACGCAACAAGTAGGATGTCAGAGATTTACATAAGCTAAAAATGCCATAAAACACAATTTTTACACAATATCAACATGGGAAACAAACTAGAACAATTTTCATGTCAAAACGATTTATGTCATCTGAGCCATTGAAACTGGTGCACACTGACCTATGTGGTACTCCAAGGACGAAGAGTCTACAAGGTGAAAGTTACTTTATATTATTTATAGATGATTATTCCAGAATGATTTAGGTAGCCTTATTGAAATAAAATTCATAAGCTCTTGAGAAGTTTAAATATTTTAAAGAATTAGTGGAAAATGAAACTTGTAAAAGGATTAAGGGTTTAAGATTAGATAGAGGAGTAGAATTTACCTCAAATGAATTCATAGAATTTTGTGAACAACATGGGATCAAAAGAGAATATATAGCATCAAGAACTCCTCAACAAATGGGGTAGTTGAAATGAAAAAAAGGACTATTGAAAATATAGCTAGAGCCATGTTAAATGAGTCTAATATTTTAGATGGTTTTTGGAAAGAGGTGGTACATATAGAAATGTATATCATCAATAGAGCTCAAGTAAGAGTAAATCATCACAAAACTCCATATGAGCTTTGGAAAGGAAGACCAACCACAGTAAAAAAAATTGTAATTTTTTGAAGAAAATGTTACATAAGACGAGAAGAGAAAAATTTGGGTAAGTTTGACTCAAGATGTGATGAAGGTATTTTTCTTGCCTATTCCACTAAGATAAAATCCTATAGATTCTATAACAAAAGAACACATACTATTATAGAAAGTATAAATGTGATAGTTGATGAGAAGATAGGGTCAAGAGAACTAGCTCGAGAAATTGTGTATCAGGAAGAAGAAAGTTACCAAGAAGAGTTAGGTGAAGAATCAAAAGAAGAAGAAGAAACACAAAGACTTTTACCTAAGTATCCATCCAAGTATATACATAAAAATCATCCAAGATATCTAATTACTTGGAATCTAGATGATATACAAACAAGGAGGAAGATAATAACAACAAATGAGCATGCTAATTTCTCTTTGTTATCTAAAATTGATGCCAATTATTTCAATGCGGCAAGAGAGGATAAATTTTGGATAAAGGAAATGAATGAGGAACTAGATCAAATAGAGAAAAGTGAGACTTGAGAACTTGTTTCATGACCAAAAGGTAAGAATGTGATTGGTATGCAAATGTTATACATAGGTTGAGGGAATTGATTTTTATGAGACATTTACTCTAGTTGCATGAATTGAAGCTATAATAATGTTCTTATCCTTCTCAAGTTTCAAAAACTTCAAATTATATCAGATGGATGTTAAATCGGACTTTCTAAATGGGATCCTGGAAGAAGAGGTTTACATTGAGAAACTTGAGGGATTCAGCCTAACTGATAAACCAAACTATGTATGCAAATTAAATAAGGTACTTTATGGACTAAAAAAAATCTCCTAGAGCTTGGTATTCAATATTGGATAAGTACCTTCAGGAATATGGTTTCAGAAAAGGAATAGTGGATAGTAACGTATACATAAAAAATGAAGGAAATGACTTACTAATTTGTGGTTGTTTATGTGGATGATATCATTTTTTGAGGCAACAAGGATAATATGTGTCAAAATTTTGCAAAGAGCATGCAAAATGAATTTTAAATATCAATGCATGGTGAGTTGTCCTTCTTCCTTGGACTTCATATTTTACAATCAGAGAAAGGTGTATTTCTCTCACAAACTAAGTATATAAAAGAGATTCTAAAGAAATTCAAGTTAGAAGTTTGCAAACTAGTAAGTAATCCCATGGTTATAGGATGCAAGTTAAGTAAACATGATGAATATCCTAAGATAAACAAAAAATTGTATATATCTATGATTGGCATCTTACTATATGTCACAACTACAAGACCAGATATAATGCAGGCAGTGAGAGTAGTGGGAAGGTTTCAAGAAGCCCAAAGGAAATACGTATAGGAAACTCCCCTTGTATATGTAATAGAAGTAAAAAGGATTCTTAGGTATTTAAAAGGGACTATGGATTTTAGGATCTGGTATCCCAAAAGCGACAATTTCACTATCATAGCATATACAGATGTAGTTTGGGCTGGTAGTATTGATGATAAAAAACCACAAATGGAGGAGCATTCTTTCGTAGAGATTGTTTAGTCTCCTAGTTAAGAAAAAAATAGGCATCAATATCTTTATCCACTGTAGAGGTAGAGTATATTGCAATATTTTCTTGGTGTACAAAAGTATTATGCATTAAATAAACTTTAAATGACTTCAATATAGAGCATGATCACCCTATTCCCATATTGTGTGATAATATAATTGTTATAAACATCTCAAAAAATTTAATGATGCACTCTAGGACCAAGCACATTTTGATCAAATATAATTTTCTGAGAGAGCTGGTGAAGGATAAGCAATTTGGGTTAGAATACATTACTACAAAGGAGAATATCATGGACATATTCACTAAGCCACTTCCAAAAGATACTTTTGAGTATCTTAGATGAAAATTGGGAGTAGTTCTACTCCTACCCCAAAATTAATCACCTCAAGGAGAGAAGGTGGAGAGGGGGCTAAGCTAATAATGGTATATTTAGCCCCAAAGGAGTCCCTTTGCCATTGATGTCAAATGGGAAGATATTTGAATTGGGGATAGCATTCGATCAGGGGGAGCAGTTTCTCAGGGGGAGCAGAATTGAAAAAGGTAAAAGAAATTCTTAAAGAAAAAAGGGTTGCCATAAATGAAAAAGGGGGATATTGTTAGAAATTTGAGCAAGTTTTGTTATCATTGATTTCAAGAGGTTTTTTTTTCGGTTTTGTTGTCATTAAGGTCAAAAGGTTGATTTCTCCAAAATGCAAGGAAGTTGTTAAAAGGAAAATGGTGTAATATTTATTTTAAATATTATATGCCTAGAGAGGCTGAAAAGGTTGAAGACTCAAGAAAAAAGAAGCAGGATTAAAAAGAAATAATAATATTATAATATTTAATATTATAATATTTGGGCAAAATAAAGAGGTGAAAAATAACAAGGTCCAACGAACCATTAAAAAAGATAACTCCGACAAAGTCCATTGAGCAAGTTATAAAGGTTGGCAAAGATTTTAATTTATTTAAATAAAAATATTTTAACCTAAGGTTAAAATTTTAATTTAAATAATTAATTGCACCAAAGTTCAAAGTTTCAATTTGAATTTAAAATCAAATTCGAAGGATGACCGACATGTTTTAATGCAAAGGAAAGAGTATTTAAGGAAATGATTTTTCATTTCCAAAGTCTAAGTTTTTGGAATGCCCAAGTGATAATAATTCATGCGCTCTAGTTTTGAAGGGAGAAGATGTTTGTGAGTTGTTTAAATAAAAGGAGGTAGAGTTGTGTTTAAATTTGATTGGTGTGATAGAAATATCCCATAGCACCGGCTAGCGTAGATGACGGTCGAAGGTGTGTCTAAGGCATTCGTGAAGGGAAGGTCATGGTTTCAAATCCCAAACCATTCACTTTTTCTCAAGGAAGAAAGAGTTTTGGTTTTTTGTGATCCTTATGAGCAACACATATTGTATAGAACTAAGTTTCCTTTGGTGTTCGTGTGTGTGCATAGCCCAAGTGGTAGCCTAGCCTTGGGCTAAGGCGTTGTGGCGATATAGGTTGCGGGGTCAATTTTTGGCACTAGTCATTGAGATGTGCACAATATTTTTGTGATGTGCACCAACAATTAATATATGCAATTTTGATTTAATGTTGCCAAAGTTTTTTTTGGAATGCGAAAATTGGTTTGAGGTCACATGATATTAAAAATGGTGTGTGAATTTTTTTAGGGAGTCATAAGGGTTGTTGATTAAATATTTTATTTTGGGTGATTAAAAAATAAATAAAGTATTGGAGATTATAAGGTGTAAGCAAGGAACTTTATTTTGATGCGTGGTTAATATTATTTTGAGATTATTGGAGATTATAAGGTGTAAACAAGGAACTTTATTTTGATGTGTGTGAATATTATTTTGAGAGTATTGGAGATCATAAGGTGTAAAACAAGGAACTTTATTTTTGATATATGTTGAATATTATTTTGAAAGTGAATAAGTGATAAGGTGTATGTGTGACTTGATATTTTATTGTATTTATTGTATGGTGAAATATTTTTTGAGATAAATATTTTTGTGGAAATTGTGATATAGACTGATGCTATCTAACCTAGAATTTGCAAATGGATTTTGTTGTGAGTAAAATAGGTTTTGAAGATATATATCCATCAAAGCAAAGACGTATGGACACATTATATTTTGTTTGAAATGTTGGAATGAATGTTGTGAAATCTAAGGTGGAGTGAAAAATATTGATTGATAAACATTGTTGGAAATGTATAAGCAAATTTTGTGCATCTTATTGTTAAATGATTTGGAAATTATTGAGATAGATTTTTGAGAAAAATCTAGGGTGTTATTGTTAAATGAGTTTTGAGAATTTTTTGGATAAAGAGAGAGAATCATTTTTTCTAGAATAGCAGAACAAATTAAGTACCTTTGAGATATCTTTTGAATGTTAGTTTGAGTGTGTTTATGATTGAGCAAGTCTTGGTGAGTGCTTGAGAATAGATTTGAGGTCAGATTTTAGCAGATTTGATCAAGCTTTGTGTTAAGGATTGAGGATATATTTGAGAACAGATTTTGGTACATATTTGTGAGTAGATTTATACTAGACTAGAAAAAAAGTTAGAGCAAATTTGTACTAGATCTAGGATAGTTTTTAGTGTAGATTTAAGATAGAGATTGAGCAGATTTGAGATAAATCTTTGGAGGTGATAGGAAAAAGTATTGGAGTCTCCAGTGGATAAAGATACATTAGCCAGGGTAATGAGGACATAGGTATTTTGTGGATAGAGATCCACAAGCCAGAGCAGTGGAGGTAGAAGTCTTTCGAAAGAGCACCAACTAGAGGAAAGGAGAAATATTTATCCTATGGATAGAGTTCCATGAATAATAGCAAGGGGATTGGTGTATCCTTTAGATAGAGGTCCATAAAAATTGTAATGTGGAATTGATTCCCAAAATAATTTATTGAGAAAATTTATAAGGAATATTTTCTCCATGGAGTAGCCAACATTATGTGAACCACGTTAAATCATGTCTCTCATATGTGTGATGTTTTGTGGAATGCTTACTACTTTAATATTGTTGATGATATCATATGGATTGAAAAGTAAAAATATTTATCTTATTCTATTCACCCCCCTCTCATTATAAGATCATGTTCTTCAAGTAATTCTAGCATAGTGCATTCTTCTTAGTATTCTCAATTTTTGTGGTAGGATTTTTTGATTCAATTTTAATAATCAATAGAAATATGATACTCTAAGATAGGTGTATATACTACCTAGAGGACCTCTATTATACTTTAGTGATGGATGATAATGCTTAGACTAGTATTCTGCCACTACTCAAGGAGGATTCCATGCATACCCTTGAGAACACTACCTATCTATCTAAAAATAATTGAGGACTATCTTCCTAGATGTTGTGTCTAGTGTAGAATGGAGAATACATAGTTAAGAAAATATGTAAGGCTAAAGGTTTATCCTAATCATATGAGGTCTCTCAATATACCCAATGATACATGGGAGCTTAATTTTATATATGAGTGTTGTCTAATACTAGGTATGGGAGCCTGATCACCCCTCACTTCACTAGACACTTTATAGGTAATATAGCTTAGCCAACAATGATAGCTCCTTCATGATATCTTGGAACTCCTAACATTGGATTTCTAGCCTAATAAACTAATATATATAAAAAGGTTGTTTTTATAAGAAAATAGGCAAAAAATAAAAACATGGAAAACTTATACCTAATAGTCAAAAATGGAAAGGCAAGAACTATGGCAATTGCAATAGATTACAACTCTAGAAAGTGCTTTGCTATCACTTGTTAGAAATCTTCTAATTAAAATAAGAACATACACATAGATATGGCAATTAAAGTAGTGCATTCATGAAATAACATACTCTTGCAATATAAAATGTAAATGGAGAATCTCATAGATCACAATACATAATCATGGGTCTTTTCAAGAAGGTAACCTCTTTTAATACTTTGATTTTAATTATGCAAAACAAAATGCATCCATGCTTACCCCTTGTAGTCTTAAAGAATTAATAACCCTACCTAACACTCTAGGCTAGCTTACATGCAAAATGCCACCTAAGCTAGAATCTTTTACCAAACAAAATAATTAAATTCTTTATAACAATTACTTTAAATTATACCACTTGTCTAGGCACCTTTAGTGCCACAAACTCTTACAAAACATTACAATAATATCCTTAGAAATATTTTAATGGATTTCCATATTAAGAAAGGGGTTCAAACATAATAGTGTTAGAATAGGGTCTTAACAAAACCTAATATTATAGTAATTGTAATAATTAAATATGAAATATGTAGTGAACAAGAATTTTAGTTGTTCAAAGTAATGAATATTAAAATATTTCAATAAATAAATTAGATATGAAGAGTAAATAATTGCTTATATGTAGAGGCAAATGTGTATTATTGTATATTCCCATCCTTATCAACATGAGATTATAGCAAATGTGTCTAACTTAATTCAAAATTTTAATTCATACATATTAATAATTTTATAATTTTATAATTTCCTATATTTACTTAGGATATTTTCTTATATTTGTTATGAATCTTATATTATTATTTAGAATGATATCCAATTATATACCATTTTTTTGTGTAGACTTAGTACTTTATTATATCCCTTTTGCCACTCCATTCTTCCAATGCTTTTGCTATAAAATTTTAAGTCATATTTGACTAAATTTGTCTTCCTTTCATTTCCATGTTGGTCTCACCCACTTCTTTAGCTACCTTTAGCTACCTTGGATTCCATTAAATCATTTACCTATCATCTAAATATATTAAATCATTTACCTATCATATAAATATATTAAAAATAAGGAACACAATCCATTGGTATTCAAATTTAATATGATAAGAAATTTTTTAGAATGATGGTATATTGATTAAAATATTTTTTCAACTTCTAAAGAAAAATATGTTTAACCACTTTCCAAAGGATCATCCTTGGGAACATCATAAAATAAGTGTGTAAATTGAATAAAACAATATTCTTGTTCAAAAGGGCAGTCAAGGAAGAAACATATAGCTTTTTTGTATAGCTTTAGGATGCTAACATGCATGTTGCAATCCAAAATAAGAACAAAAGGAGCATTTGTCATGACTTCTAAAACTCTTCCCTACAAGTTGGACAACAATAATAGTAATTACATTCAATTTAAAAAATCCTCCTTAATAATTTGAATGCACTATATGTATTTGTATTCATATTTATTATCAAGAAATGGGATGTGCATATCAATAAAAATTCCCAAATCAAAACACTTTAAAAAATAATAAGGAATTGTAAAACTAGAAATATAATATGTAAAATTATATTACCATAACATTTATGGATCCAACTTTATAATGATGATCAAATTTGAATTGTTTTCTCTAGAAACATATATTAGATGGGGAATAACATCACCTTCATGTCCTTGAAATGTATGCTTTCATGACCAACCTATATAAATATATATATGGGTGCATAAGGATCATATATATAGATATATAGATATATATGGTATGTATGTATATATATTTTAAAATTGGCATCTACACTTCATAAATGATCTAGTAACTTCAAATTTAATTGGAAAACAAATTATTCATAATTGATATATTATTATTATAACACCTTATTTTCACGTTCACTATATTGAAGTGGTTGTGATGGTTTGAATTCTCGAATCTAATTGAACATGTCCACATTGTTTAGTTTCCAATGATTTAATGATCATTGTCTTCAAATTTTCATAGACATCCTACCAAAAATTCAACAATAGGAGGAATTGAAGAGCATCAAATTTCTTTAATATCATATATTATTTTCTAGGACCAATTAAATACCAACTATGTCAAAATTATATATCATTGTATTTGTTCAAACTTTATATCACTAATTTAGATTTGTTGAGGTTTGAAATCTTTATATGTATTAGGAATATCAAAGATAAATTTGTGAATATTTTTTAAACATAGCTTCTCCAAGTGAGGTCCCTACCCCTACCTCGAGAACCATTATAGGTAGAAATGACCCTCCTACAAGTGGAATCCAAATGAATTCATAAACATAAACCTTAGGAAAAGACCTAATGTGGAAGCATGGAATTAAGGGAAACTTGCTAAATAAGATGTTTTGTAAATTTTGCAGCAAAGACATGTGAGGAGGCATCAATCACCTCAAATTTTATTTTATTGGTAGATCAAGGAAAGATGTAGATCGTTGCACTAACATAGATAACATGATTAAACCTGAGGTGAAGGATTTTATGTGCAAAAAAAAGGTCAAATAAATAGAGCATAAAAGGGTAAAAATTACAATGAGACAAGGAGAGGGGCCATAGAGTTCCTTTTGTGGGGATAAGTCTAGACTATAGTATATCTCTTACATGGAACATGAATATGTTTTTATCCCTTTGATTCATCAAGGTGTTGTCAATGGAAGTGGGACTAGTGTGGGACAAGGCTTCAACACTAGATAAACCACCATATTTGAAACTACAATGGAAGCAAATAGGGTAATGGAAGTCAAAATAGCCATGGAATTTTTTTTGTATTATTCCAACATTCCCTATAACACTATGAACAAACCCTATTGGTATACCCCACGAAATCCATTGAGTCACGGAAATAAGTGAAGATACCTTTTCCACATGAATTAAGTGGGCTACTATTGGAGAGTGTGTTATTAACACATAAAAGAGTAAATAATGATATGGAAGAAAAAATAATTACAATATTATTTTGGATGGGTGGATTAATGGAAGAAACTACATACTCCTAAACTTCATAGTATATTTGGGTGTGTCCATGGTCTTACTAAAGTTAGTTGACACCACATAATATGTAAATAATGCATAACTATTATTTAGTTTTTTGAAAGACGTTTTGGTTGAATTAGGCATGGAGAAAATTGTTCAAGTAGTGACCAACAATGCAATACCATAAGTATTTATAGGTAGAATTTTTCATAAGAAGTACCCCATTATTATTTAGATCCCCTATGCTACCCATTACAATGACCTTATGTTGGAGGATATTAGAAAAATGTTAGGGGTGAATACAATGGTAGAGCAAGTGAAGAGTATAACACAATTTATCTATAGCCACACATGGGTGATTAGCTTAATGAGGGAGAATAATTATGGGAAGGACATTCTTCACAAATAAACCATTCAATTTACCTCTAATTTCATTATCTTGTAGTGCCTTCTTGCAACATCCTTTTTCTTTAAAGTGGATGTTTGTGTCCAAGGAATGGGATGCCTTACCATTTCAAGCTAATGGAGAGGGGCAATAGATATTGATCCAAGTGTATAGTAATTCATTTTGTAAAATTGTTCATAAAATTATCAAGGTCATTTGAATTTGCTTATTGAGATTAAATTTAAAATTTGAAATCTTACAAATTATTGAATATTAATTTTATAATTTGTTTTTATATTTACATTTAATTGTAGGTGACTGAACCATTCGTAAGGGTTCTATGGGCTATCTATTTGAGGCAATAGATAGAGCCAAAGAGGCCATTCACAATTATTGTAGTGGTATTCTACACAAATATAAAGTAATTAGCTATATTGTTTATAAGATATGGATAAAGCAACTATATCAACCAATTAATATCACAAGATGCTTCTTAAACCTCAAAATCTTTTACAATAGTAGCCTATGCGATAATAGTAGCCTATGCAGTAATAATGAGGTCTAGGAAGCATTTTATACTTGTGTAGAGAGGATGATACACAACCTCAAGAAACATTGTCTTATTCTTACTGATTTGTAGATGTATAATACTATAGGAGGAAGATTTTCCATATCCCTCTTTGCTAGAGAAACAAGGTCAACCTTACGTCCAGGTAATGAATTTAAACTTTTAAAGTTTAACATTTAAAAAAAAAAAAATGTATATAGTTAACATTCTTGTAATTAAGCATTATAAATTAATACTTAAAAAAAAAAATTATTTAATTTATGGGAGGATCATGGAATACAAAAACCTAAAATTTAGAATATAGTTATTCACATCTTAATTCATCATTGTAGCTCTTATGGGTGTGAGTGCAATTGGTCTATATTTGAGTCCATACACATCAAGAATCACAATAGGTTGAGCCAAGAGCATTGCAATGACCTTGTCTTTGTAATATGTAATTTTATGCTTCACACAAATATAAGTGGAGAATAGTAAATCATGAGTCAATTTGATTGGATGAGGTAGACCCACTTTCTGATTGGATTATCAAGACTTCATTGGATGTAAATTTTACCATAGAGGACCTTGAGGCATTTGAGGATGAAACGGGACATTTAAGAGGATTGGAGAAAATATACCATGATGATGTTGTACTTGAGCAACCTTAAATTCACACACCAATTCAATCCAAGGCTAACCATTGACATCAACTACGAGGGGAAGAAAGAAAAAATGAAAAGAAATTTAAAAAATACTTTACATTTCAAAATGTTGCATTTTTATGTTTTCTTTGCCATTTGTGCTGAATTAATGTTTCATAATCTATAATTATAAAGAAGTCTATATTTTAATTTTTTACTTCTAAAATTATCTCTTTATCTACTAAATCTATGTTTTACAATATTTTTATGTAGACATAAAAGGCTCTCCAATTGGTTTTGCATTTGTTTTTGGTCTTCACTCAGAAAGAGTGTTGTGATGATCTAGTTCTGAGATTCTAGACCCTTCATCTCTCTGAAAAATGCGTACAAATATTAAGAATTGATTTATCTAATTGTTAGGACCCCATCCTATCATTAGTTTTGTAATTCTCATATGATTATGTAATGACGCACTTCCAACATGGGGATCCCTTTATAATGTTATTTTGTAGTACTTTGTAATGGTATGTGGCAAGTAAGATACCTAGACAAGTGAGACCATTTTATGTAACCATTATCAAGAATGTAACCAATTTTTGGTAGAAGATTCTATCTCGAGTGGCATTTTGCATGTAATACAACTCTTGAGAATTAATATTGGGTTGCATGAAGTGTATCTTTAAAATACATGGATCTATGTATGAATGCATATTTTTACAAATTAATTAAAGTATTGAAGGAGGTTACCCCTTGAAGACGTCTATAATTCCATGTTATTTTGTGGGATTGTTTCATTTCTACACTTAATTTCTATATTGCAATAGTTTGTGTTTCAATCTATGTTTATTGCAATATTTATGTGAGTGAACTTATTTTTAATAGTAGGTTCCTAACAAGTGGTATCAAAGAACTTTATAGGGCTGAGTTTCACTATGATTGTGCCAATTTATACCCCACCATTCTGACTATTAGATATAATTTTATTCTCTTTTCTATTTTTCCTTTATATATAAAAAAGAAAAAACTAGAAAAAACAGTCTTTTTTTTTGCAATAGTTTATTAGGTTAGAAATCCTATGTTGAGGGTTTTAAAATATCATAGATGAGTTGTTATTGGATAATCTAGATTTATAATAAAGCATATAGTGAAATGAAGGGTTATTAGGCTCCAATACTTAGGCCTAAGATAACACCCATCTACAAAATTAAAGTCCCATGTATCTTTAGGCATATTGAAATATCATTTAGGATTAGGAGAAAAATTTAGCCCTAAGAAGATTTTTTGGCCTTGTATTAACCATAGTACACTAAATATAGCATGTGAAAAGGTTACCCTTTAGTACTATCAAAGAGGTAGGTAGTGTTCTCAAAGGTATGTGTTGAATACTCCTTGATTAGTGACCTAAAATATTGGTCTGACCACTATTTTTTATAATTACGATATAAGAGAGGGTCTATGGGTATTACATGCTCCCTAGTTTAGAGTACTTGGTTCAATTTCACATAGAAACAACAATTTTTGGTCTATGAATGTTAAACTCGCAACCACACATTTTTTGATAAAAATTGAGCATATGGAGGAGACTTCCCTATCATAGAATGTTGTTTGAAATAGAGGAAATATTTGATAGGCATAATAGAAATAGTCATGAGAAATTCTGCTAGTGTGAGTAATAGAAGGGTATCACTCTCTTTTAAGAAAAGTAATAGTTATTTCAGATTTGTTAGTTTCCAATGTTATAAATGTTTGTCTATGGCAGTCAAGCTTATAATAAGAAGAGAATTATCAGTGATAGAGTCAGAACAACCAGTTTTCAGTAAATGAAACCATAGTATCAGTAACCAAAAAATTTCAAAAATAGATAATGTAGAGATAATGTCAATAACAAGCAGTGCAGGGACAGTGCCACAAGAGATTGGTTGACCAAAAACTCATCTTTTCAAGCAAGCCTCCAAGTTGAAAATTGACAACACCAGTGAACTTGATAACATAGCATATAAAAAAGTCTAGGGTGTCCAAAACTAATGCTACAATATATAGCTAATTGTGATCATACTGTCGAGTTAATTTTTTTGATATATTACATCCAAGTAGTTTTTTGGGCTTCTTACTAAAAATAGTAACCCCTAAAATCACACTCTTATTTTTAGTAATTCAGTGGTGGTTGCTTTAATCACTCCAAAATGGATAGTGGTAATCGTGGGCACCAAAAGGAGGTTGAGCAATCCAATTATTTGGATATAATAGGAACTATAATTAATTCCTTTATGGAGACAATGCAATTTGTGAAGGATGACATACAACATTTGAGAAGTGACTACTTCAGCTCCAAAGCCAAATTTGAAGACCACTTCTTAGAGCTTGAAGAAATAATTAAGGATGACCCAAAATTATTTGAGCATCATGACATTGACCACACCAATCAACTAAAAGGATCCCATAGGGAAAAGCAAGGCTCTCATACTATTTTTGATCAAGATGCTCTCTTAATGATGCCTAAATTGGACTTTGCTAAGTTCAATGAAAATGATTTTGATGGGTGGTTATGTCATGTGGATTAGTTTTTCAAACTTCATAATGTCCCTAAATATTTGTGGATCACTATGACATATTTCAAATTTGAATCTAAATATTTATAGTGGTATTAGTGGTTACAACACATAGTTCCCAATCCTTCTTGGGAATTTTTGGGTCCCAATTACTCACTTTTTTTAGCCCTAGTGAATATGAGAACTTCACAAGAGCATTAAAAAAATTGAGATAAACCTCTACAATCCATGACTCAGACCCAATTTGAAAAATTGGCTAACAGGACCAAGAGGTTGAATGAAGGATTTTTTTTAGTTGTTTTGTCAGTGACTTGAAGGATGATCTGAAGGATGAGGTCAAAATGTTGAATCCACAAACTATGGTGTAGGCCATTAGCTTGGAATGGTTTTCCAAAGAGAAATCCTCAAATTAAAGGAGGACACCTAATATCCATAGTTTAAACCATCATTTCCTTCCAAGATCACATCCAATATTGAACATAAAGCCACTCCTTACAACTTCTTCACTACTGAAGAGATGGATGCTCGACACATCCAAAGTTTATGTTATAATTGTGATGAAAAATATACATGAGGGCATAAGTGCATCCAAAATAAAATTTTCTTGATTAATGTATAAGAGTTATCAAGTAGTGAACAACTTGAATATGAAGCAGAAACATCAAAGGAACCCCCTCTATATGAGGTTGACACACAAGATGATCCATAGCCTAAATTTTTCATTCATTCCCTTGTAGGGATTACTACTCCAAAGAAAATGAAAGTATTTTATTTTTACAAATATCAACATCTTACATTCCTCATTGATTCAGTCAACACACACAACTTTATTTATCCCTGAGTCACCAAGCAAGCCAATTATTACATACATAGATGCAACTCCATTGAGGTTATGGTGGAAAATGGTGGAACATTACCTTGTAAATAAAAATGCTACAATATTAAGTTTAAGCTAGGCGATTATGAGATCAAAATTATATGTTTACTCTTCAACTATGAGGATGTGATATTGTTCTTGGAGCTCAATGGTTAGGTAATTTGGGAACCATTACCTAAAACTTTGTAGAGTTGTAGATGCAATTTTCACAACATGGTCAGTCCTACATTCTTCATGCATTACAAGTAGGATATCCTAAAATTATTTTTTCAAACCATATGAATAAGATTTTAAATAAATCTTCTCATGGTGTAATCACTTAAATATTTTCCATACAATGACCTCCTTCGACCGAGGATAAACTTCCAATACATTTACAACTCATTCTAACCAAGCATGATGCAATATTTATAGATCTAACAAATTTACCACCTCGTCACTCGCATGATCATACAATTCCATTGGTACCTAGTAGTGTGTCACCTAATATTATATCTTACTCTTATCCCCATGAAGTTAAATAGAAAATTAAAAAATTATTACAAGAATTGATAAAAGCAAGAGTTATTTGACCTATAAATAGTCCTTACTCTTCTCGTGTCTTGTTGGTTCACAAGAAAAATGGATATTGGAAGTTGTATATATATTTTTTATGAGATCAATATTAAGGATAAATTTCCTATCCCCATGGTATATTAATTATTGGATGAGTTGCATGGTGCTATGTTTTTCTCCAAATTAGGTCTTTGTTCGGTTTACCATCATATATGGATCAAGGAGGAAGATATTCCCAAAATCACATTCTGCACTCATGAGGTCCATTATGAATTTTTAGTGATGTCATTTGGCTTGACCAATACACCTACCATGTTTTAGAACCACATGAACAACATTTTCTACTCATTCCTTTGTAAATTCATTTTAGTTTTCTTTGATGATATTATGGTCTATAGTCACTCTTGGAAAGAGCATCTCATACATGTGGATAAGACATTACTTTTATTTGATTATATTTTGGTCTATAGTCACTCTTGGAAAGAGCAACTCATCCATGTGGATTAGACTATACAAATTCTGGCTCAACAACAACTTTATGCTAAGATTTCCATGTGTTATTTTCTAAAGTCGAATAATTGGGACACATTATCACCAAGGATGTTAAGGTAGACCCTAAAAATATCCAAGTCGTTCAAGATTGACTGAAGACTTACAATCTTAAGGGTCTTCATGGATTTGTAGGGCTCATAGGATATTATCACAAATTTATCTGTAATTATGGCAAAATCACTGCTCCTTTGATGACAATGTTAAAAATAATTCTTTTACTTGGACAAGTCTAGCTAAGTAGGATATCATTGATGTTAAGCATACTATGACAATACTCCAATCTTAGCAATGCCTAATTTATATAAACCATTTTTCATTTAAAGTGATGCTTCTAGCAACAACATTGGAGCCATGTTGATGTAATAAGGATGCCCCTAGGCCTTTACTAGAATAATGCTTTCAAGCTGAAGTCTAGGAAAATTAACTTATGCAAAAGATATGCTTATCATTCTGCATGCGGTTACCCATTGATGACCCTATATCATTGAGCATTATTTTTCCATTAAAATAGATCACCAAAGTCTCAAATACTTATTGGAGTAGTAGGTCGTTATCCTAGAACAACAAAAGTGGGTCTCTAAAATCATGGTCTATGATTATGATATTTTTTATAAAAAAGGTAAAGAGAACATTGTGGTGGATGAACTCTCTCACAAATTTGAGGCTTAAAGTATATTGTGTGCCATATCTTCATCCATACATCAATAGATACAGTCTCTTCAAGAGAATTGATTAAGGACTTAGGATTGCAAACTTTGGTTGTCACACTTCAAACAATGCCCACCTCATGTCTAGGATACACTTGCGATAGAAAATATTTGTGGTGTCTCTAAAACCTCTTTATTTCCCACACTTCAACTTTAGGAACTCATCTTGAAGGAGATGCATGCCTCACCCACTATAGGCCATTATTGGTTTCTTAAGACCATTAAAAAAATTAAATGTACTTTTTTTGGAAGAACATGAAGATGGATATTCAAAATTTTGTAGTAGCATGTGACATATGCTAACAGATGAAAGATAAAAGAGTGCAATCTCTAGGAACTCTTAAGTCATTGCCTATCCTTGAACAAGTCTAGATCGATATTTCCATGGATTTTATTGAAGGGTTACCTAAATATAGAGGTAAATCAGTTATTTTTGTGGTGGTGGATCATCTCTCATAGTATGCTCATTTTTTTTCCCTCTCTTATCCTTATATAGCCTCCATAGTCATCCAAAATTTCCTTAATTCTATATTTTGCCTTCATGGCATGCTCGCATCCATTGTGTTCGATCGAGATCCTACCTTCACTAGTAATATTTTGTAAGAATTATTTAAGTTGTAAGAAACTCACAACTTATCATCTGCAAACAAATGGTTAATTTTTTGTAAGATCATTTTATTTCTGCACTTAATTTCCATATTGCAATAGTTTGTGTTTCAAGTATTTACGATTATTCACAATATTTGTGTGAGTGAGTTTATTTTTAATAGTAGGATCCTAACACTAATATTGAGACTTACACATGTAAGGTTGTTTTATTTTCACCCTCACATACATTTAGATAAATAGGTATATACTTTTTTATATGGAAGAGGGAGGGGATAATAGGTAAAAATTTATAACATTTACAAGATCTATAATTTTAGTTGTGGGCATTGTATTACAATGTCTTTCAAATATGGTTTAAGTATGGGTATTGCAATTTGTAACCATTATAGAAATTTTTTGAACTAATCCTCCTTAACAATCCTAATGCACTTCTTTGTTTTGTAGGATGTGATACTTTTCAAGAGCTCTTGGATGGTTTGATGTTATGGGTGGCATTGTAGATTATTTAGGAAGCCTTTTTTAATAGGTAATTTATATTTCAGTTTAACTAAACGTATCATATATTTCACATAATTATTTCTTAGTTATTATAAAATATTATTAATACTTGGAAGAGATGTTGGTACTTTGTTTAAAACAAAGGATGTCAAATTGCACATTTTGTGTGGGACATGCCACTATACTATCATATTGCAAAACACATATTTTTACTATAACAACTTTGATTGTATTAGTCCATTTGGTACTCTTACATTATTACAATGCATGATTAGAAAAATAGTTGCAATTTTCCATATGTCTTGGAGTTTAATCAGATCCTCTTATTGGATTTTATTGTTTTCATTACCTTTGTAGTATCTTTTATATGGAGAGATATTATATCCACTTATTTTTTTCTCCTTATGTTAGCTAATATGGAAGGCTTATCATGTTGTTTTCCAAAGGAGTTATCCCAGCAAGAAAAGTCTTTGGATACATGCTCTTACTCACCAACATGAAAGAGGGAATGGATTTTGGCTTGTTGTGTAAATTGTATATTCTATACCTCATATTTCTTTGTGTATTGCTTTTTGATTTGTATATTTTAGAATTGAACAGGAAAGTATGAGGTTATTTCATTTTCATAATTAAATAAAATTTAGATACTTTAACTTAAACAAGTTTATTTACTATGGACACATATATTGTAAATATTGAAACAATAATATGGTTTTAATAAATAGTGGTTATGTATTAGATATGAGTGAATCTAGTAGTTCACTTGAATTTACGCACTATTTTGCTTAATACGACATCATTTTCAAAACATAAATGAAAAGGAAAATTTGGCATGAACTTGTTATCGATTTGATATTGCATATATTGGATTGGAGGAGTTAAAGTGAATCTAACCTAAGCTAGCAAATGTGGAAGGACAATTCTTAATTTAACGTATCACATTTTCATCCTTCTCTAAATAAAGAAAATACTCAAAACTTCATAACATATTAACATCTTAAAATGAAGTTTTGAGAAGTAATTTAGCATTTAGTGTATGAGAAAAAATTATCAAAAAAGTAATTTAGCATTTAGTGTATGAAAAAAATTACCAAAACCACAAACCGTGGTTTAAAATGGAGTTTTGACAAGTAGTTCTAAAACACGGAAAAGATTTGTTCACTCAAAGATTGTAATAGTCTGCAGAAACTACCCCACATGTTTCCTATGAAAAACATTGGAGTTTTAGGTATTGCTGCCCTTTCAATAATTCATTGAGGCGGGTAGCTTTAATGCCTATTGAACGTCCTTTGAAGAAAATTAATAACCAAAATAATATAAGTTCATGCTTTCTAAATGCTAGTGTAAAATTTGAATGTAAATGCTTAACTTTTAATTTATTTAAAAATATTTACAACAAAAAATATGGGCGGATAGGCACACCTCAATAGGTAGTCATACTAACTTAAGTTGAGCTAGGAAGTGGTTACTCAAAACAACAAAAATAGGGTTGAACCCATCACCAACCACAATACCAAAAAACATGCATTAAATCATGTCAATGATGGGGATGGGATGTGTTAATGAGGTGAATGTCCATCACCTTCCATATGCTGCCAAAAGGTATTAGAAGGAATGGAAATGAACCACCCATCCTCTCTAGTCGTGCCAACATGATCACTTATACCAGGGACATCAATGCTATCAGATCCACCCAACCCACCACATTATATGAAGCTATTTGGCACGTGTGAATAGGATCTCTCCAACCAATAACTAGGTTTGGCTCCACTTGATGAACCTCCCATCTGCTGCCATGATGAGATGTACTAGCACAAATGTTGCCTTGGGGTCATCAAACAGGAGACGACTGAGACCAAGTTGTCGGCTAGAGCACAATCTAGAAACTTTGCGAGACCGAGATGGCACTCAACTCACCGACGATGCTCCACCTCCATATAAAATTTACTCCATATAAACTTTCTTCACTTAAATTTGGAGTCAAAAATCAGAATAAGTCGTTCACTTATCATTCAAAATTTATCTAAACTATGCTACTGAGAAAAAAGAATTTTATTACAAGTTTTTGAAAGTGTAAAATTTGTATGAAATAGCTAATGCAAAATTAGCTCTCCAATTGCTGTTGTTTTTTGTTGTTAACTTATAAAAAACATTTCTTTGGTTTTTCTCTCCAAAATTAAGCTTCCTGGTTTTTCCTGAATTGCAAGGTTTAAAACGCTGATGTGGTGTGGAGTAACATGCAATGGTCCCTCCAACTCACATTATTGGGCTTTACATCTCTTCAACAAAGCCTATTCTATGCGTCAGACAATAATACCTAGAAGGGAAAAGTGTGGCGACTTTAGAGATCTGGTGCCTTATAAGAGGGATGGGGTCATGTACTTGTGTTTTTGGGCAGGCTTATTTGAACACACAGTGTGGATGCACTAACGGAAAAAGGTGCATACAAGGACATTTTGGGTGGTTGGTCAAAGAATGCTGAAATTTTTATCCACCCCTGACGAAGATGCTCTAAAATGGTCATTCAATCTTCCGAACTCTACGTGATATAACAGAATTTTTTAGATGATGTCGCTCTCAAAATTTTCTGAAAAATGAAACCTGGCATAAGCAGAATAAACTAATGTCTATGTAAGTATTAATTGTAATTTGCAGCACTTTATTTCCGTTGCTGCTCTGTTTTATTAACTACTCTGAGGCGTTTAGAATTCATTAGTTAATCCCAAATTCTAGTTTAATAAGAAAATATTGTGAGAATGCCCCGCGTTAACTTTGATGTTATTGTGAGGAGTTTCGTTGTGGTTTCCAGTGGGAACGAGTCATATTATTCCAAGAAGATGTGGTTGAGGTGCTACCTAATACCAGGGTCAACTATAAGCCATATTAAAAAAGCTTGATAATAGTATTGTAGCTATAGAGGAATCCGTCAGAGGGGCCTCACCCATAACAACCTCCCTAAAATCGTGACATTCAAGGGTATTTTATTTTTTTGAGAAATCAAATGATATTAACTGAGCCATTTTTCCTACATAAAATCTGTTCATGAGTGACTACGCATGAAGTATTGGAACCGACATTGATATCTGACTAATTCAGAGACGAAAGGATCAAGACACAAGATAGGGTACGCCTTCTTGGCTCTTAAGCTAAGATTACAGGATGGTCATTACAAGGTGGGTTGTATCTACCTTAAAGCCATTTTTCTCTACATATAATCTGTCCATGAGTGACTACGCATGAAGGATGGGAGCCGACATTGATATCTGACTAATTCAAAGACGAAAGAGTCAAGGCACAAGATAGGGTACGCCTTCTTGGCTCTTAATCTAAGATTACAGGATGGTCATTAGTATCTACCTTAATATTTAAGGTATATGAACATTATATATATCTAATGTTGGGAAAGGTGTTTCTGTTATGATATTCATATGAAGTATATATTTTTAGTTAATTTGGAGCTATCACCTTCTCAATGAAGTGTCCAGGATTTTTATTAGGATTATGGAGTATTCAATATTTTTGATATTGAATATGCATTATATTGATAAAGAGGAAAACCCAAATCATAGGATAATTGAGTAGATCAACCATACTTTCAAAATTATAGATTTTGTTGTATATAGATAAAAATTGTGGATATTACTATAAACATTGAATCCAACAAGGTGCTTCCCATCCTCAAGGTCTAGAAGCCACCAAATTTTTATCTTGCTCATGGTATTTGTGTATTGTGTCTTAATGATAACAAGATTCTAGTTGTTGTAACACTCAAACTTCTTTTTATCCATCAATTACATGGTCTCAACAATCTCATAGTAGATTTTATTTGCTCTCTAATAGCATTTATTAGACAAAAGTATTGCTTATTGGTCTCTTGAAATTATTGCTTCTACTTATCAAGTTGTTGAGACAAAAACAAGACTTGTAGTAAGAAAAACATTTACAAACAATACTAAATCAAGTTCAAAAGATCTTAATGTCATATATTTGTCCACCCAACCACATCCAACAATCTATGAAGAAAACTTCTTGAAACACAATGAGAACCCAAATATCAAACAATATTCCATGAATACAAGACATGGACTACTTAATTTTAAGGTTATATTTAAGCCATATCCCCTAGTCTATGGTACTACATAACCATAGTTAGAAACCAATTATCCTATCAAGCCAAATGAATCCAAATATCCCATAAGCAAACTAGATATCTAAAAGAAGATAGTAGAAGACCTTGAAATCACCTCATCAATAATTTAACAACCCAAGTCCTTAGAAGAAAAAAATAGAATCAAATAGTACATAGAGAACTATTAGATGGGTATCTAGCAAGTGACCTGAAGGAGTTATCTAGCAAGAATTTCTTCAAAAGGAGAGAGGATATGAAATGCCCTATTAACATGCCCATACTTGCCTCCATGGTTCCATCTTAGGTTGTACTACTTGTAGCATGATTTAAATCAATAAATGTAAGAGATCTCTTCTTATTTAAAAGCACTTGCTTCAAACCTTCCAACTCAACCTCTAAATCTAATCTCCTTGACTAGAAGAATAACCTAAGGTAAATATATTTGTTGTAGCACCTTGACAAAAAGAAGGGTCATATGACCAAACCTCAAGCATCAACATCCATGTTATCACCCTATTACTTACCACATCTGAATAAACACATTGTTCTTACACCACAAGAACAAAAATAGATTGAACCATTAGAGGTACATAAACCTTGCTCAATTTTTTTAAGGACTAAAAAGAGGCACATAATCAACAAAACCCTAGAACTTTTAGAAGAATCATGAGACTCACTAACCTTTAATGCACCATCAAGGCTACTCTTTATAGGATATTCATTGGTCAAATGATTGGATTTTCTACTCTAGAATCAAACAACAAGTAGATTGAGATAAATAAGTTTTTACTTCCACTAAAACCTAGGACCATGCAAATGAATGAAATGTGGTAAGTAAACATCATATTCCATCTGCACATGGGTGGATCGTGAGGCTTCCAAAAATCTCATTCTCATAATTTTCTTTAGAAGTCCTAACATTGGAAAATATGAATAATCCTTGATTCAAGTATACAGGGGAATACCCTACAACATAATATCCTTAATAAATGCATGCATGGAGAAACCCACAACTTTTTAAAAATATTAGATTTTTAATAGTTGGGTATCATACCTTTGTTGATTGGGGAAAGATATTACTTATCTCAAAGATAGTACCATTGATGGTAGGTAGGGGAAAGGATAAATATTTAATGTTTTTATTCATATTTTTTAAACTATATGCATCAATGTCTAGTTATGCATTACTTAATTTGCTAAAAATTCCCTTGAATTTACCACATTTTGTAAGCACGAGGATATGGAAGCAAAATGGCATACCGGATGCGATGCAAACAAAAGCAAAACGTAACGCTAAGTCCTACGAACGAAAATGAATGAAAAGGGGAAAACAAGCAAAGTGAAACAAGATGTGAAGTAAATGTAAAGTGCAGCCACTTATTTTATTAATTTTCTCACGATCAGGTTACAATACGTCTCATCCCTTTTCAGGGGCTTGGAGCATTAAACATGGTTTTGTCACACCACGGATGGTACGCTTTCTTCCGCGTGCCCACATGTGAAACGGGCGGGCCAAACATCATCACCATTTGTGTGAATGCATCTATGCTTCCTTGCTGCCCCTCCAGTGTTGAGATCCTACATTTAGAAAAAAAAACAAATGATTAAAAGCACCTACATATGGAGGGAAACATGCGATCCCCAAGGCCTCCGATTAATGCATGCATAAAATAATTAAAACTATAATCAAAGCATGTCAGAATGAGCTAAAATTTGGACAGAGGCATGAAAAAATTACCAAGAACACACTGTAAAAGGAACAGTCAAGAAATCTGCCACAAATTTCTAATCACTTCGGGGTGGGACGATTAGGACTATCACAAAATGTTAGAAAGTGACCTCCTAAATGTCCCATCCAAGGGCCTCCAAAACACCTACAAAGTTGGGGTTAGGTAAAACGGGGCATTTTGAGATGACCCAGAAGGTCAAATTTTGCAAATTCTACCTTGATCACCCTGTATCTGATGATGCTCCCTATATGTTAATGAAAGCAAAAAACACTAAAAACACAGCCAATATTCATCAGAATGACATGAAATTTGAATGGCAGCCTATATGAGTGACCTAAAATCAAATGCAAATGAAATAGTAAAGAAATCTGCTATATATTTCTAATCACTTTGGGGTGGGGCGATTAGGACTATAGTAGTGCGGGGGCACCGGGGTAGGACGCCCATCGTTTGGGGCTTGGTTTCAGCACCAATCCACTTGGGATGGGTCCAAAACATCCTAGGGGATTGTGTCAACAAATTGGGTGGGGTATTGTGGCCAAATGTTTAGGTTTTGGGTCTGAATTACGCTTCCAATGATCAACCAATAACCTATCTTCCAAAAGAGAGATCAAGGATGTAAGAAGCACAAGCGATAGGTGAGGATGTAATTCGAAAGCACTTCGTTGCTCCAAATGCTCCTGCTCTGTCCTTTTTTGGGGTGAGAAGACTCACCATTTTATATACCTAAGGGTCTCTTGTGAATGAGCATGCAGAGGTGCCACTTGGCCATCATGCCTTCCCAGGGGAGAGAAGATTCCTCCCTAATTAAGAGCTCCATGATTGCCTCTATGACTGCCTATTTGAGCTCAAAAATTCTCACTCACACTCCATGCATTGAAGGTGGACTTAAGTGGTGGATCTGAGCTATGATTTGTCAAGGTTTGACCTTTTTCCCATCAAAGCTGCTATTTGCCCCACCCTGGAGTGAATACTGCTAATCGTCCCAGGGTGGGATGAATACCAGTTTGTAATCATCCCAGGGTGGAACGAATAAGGAGCAGGGTGCCTGAAAGGTGCCAAATTGACCTCTGACCTTCCAAAACTATTGTGGGAGTGGTTAGGACCACTGTTTAACCTATGGGGGTTGCCTTGGGGGCTGTGTATACCAATTTGGTCAGTGTTTGTAGCCACATAATTAGATTGGTGTTGTTTTGGTGTCTATAGATGCCCCTTTTTGGGATGTGCTATGCGTGGTGCAGTGCTGGGAAAAAATAGATAACCAAAGCACTAAATGATTAGGGTTTCTCAGTAACCTAACCAACTTTTGATGCCCCAAGTTTGGAAAGGGTACACATTCTTGAATCTTTGCTTTTGATGAGCTAAGGAGCTTAATTCAAGTGTTAACCTTTTTCGATGAGGTGTTACTTGATCTTGGACATTGTTCAGTCATGAATAGGCAAAGGGCACAATCTTTTGTCTGTGGGAACCTTGATTTCATGATTCATGAATGCCAAGTGTTTGATCAGCTTATGATTATTTTTTTTTTCTGCCCCAAGTAGGAGCGTGATTGTCTTTGTCAATGATTCTTTGAATGCATGTCATTTCCTTAATAGGGTGTGTTTTTGTTGATTGGTGACTAAGTGTGACTACCCCCTCAAGCGACGAATCAATGAGGGAATGACCGCCATGAGAAAAGCGATGAGTCACTTGACCCAAGATGACTTTGTTAAGGGTGCCTTCAGTTGTTTTCCATTGAATGCTTATGCAGTTTCCCAACAATATGACCTATTTTTGGTGGGTTTTAACCCTTTTTGGGACGCATTTTGGAGCTAAAATTGTCAAAAATCCATCTTCTCGTGGAGCGGTCCAGCTATGGTAGCCTTATTAGGGAGTAGGATATTGATAATTTGTGGCCCCGACGTTGGTTTTGCATGCCAATAATGTCAAGCGTAAAGGTGCCTTTGTTTGGCAATTTTATTGCTATTTTTGGGTGGGTTTGGACCCTTTTTGTGACGCCTTTTGGGGATGAAATTCTTGAAAATCCGTCCTCTCGTGGAGCATTCCAGCTATGGTAGCCTTCTTAGGGAGTATGATAGTGACAATTTGTGACCCCGACGTCGATTTTGCATGCCAAGAATGTCAAGTGCAAAAGCACTCTTATTCGGCAAGTTTATTGCTATTTTTGGTGCATTTTGGTACAGTTTTTGCTGGTTTTGATTTTCTTGCTCTGTAATCGTCCCTGGGTGGGACGAATACCAGTTTAGTAATCATCCCAAGGTGGGACAAATGCTAACTAGAGAGCTCATCCTAGGGTGGGACGAGCGCTAACTAGAGCACTCATCCCAAGGTGGAACGATTACAGGCCTAAAAGCCTATTTAAGGGCCAAAACTAGGTTTTGGGCTCATTTGCATTTGTTTTTTCTGGCGATTTGGAGTTGTGAGGAGGAGGTCAATTTCGCATAGCGGAGCACTGTCAAATTTTTGCGGACACAATGAGTTCACATACCGGATCATCCAGTGGCAGAGCCAAGGTGAGACCCATGAGTGCTCCTCTTTATTTTGCTTGTTTTATTTTATTGTTAAAAATCGTAATTTATTGTGTTTGTATTCTATTTTTGCATTTAAACTAAGATTAAACCCTAGTTTAAATTTTTGTTTGGTTTTTTGTATTATGCATTTTAAACTAAGATTAAACCCTAGTTTAAAGTTTTATTGTTTTTTTGTATTTTGCGTTTAAACTAAGATTAAACCCTAGTTTAAATTTTTATTGTTATTTTGTTCTTTGTTTTTTATCAGTTTTAACTTAAGGTTAAAAACCCTAGGTAAATGTAATTTTTTTTTGTTTTTTTTTTTGTTTATCAGTTTAAGAATTGTGTTTTTATTTTGTTTTTGTTTTTGTTTATCAGTTTAAACTAAGGTTAGAAACCCTAGGTAACTGTAAATTTGTTGTTATTTTGTTTTTTTTTGTTTTTCAGTTTTAAACTAAGGTTAAAAACCCTAGGTAACTGTAAATTTGTTTTTTTTTAACTAATTTTTTTGGTTAAACTAAGATTAAGAAACCCTAGTTTAAAAATTTGTGTATTTTGTATTTTTTTTTTTTTTTTATCAGTTTAAACTAAGGTTAAAAAAACCCTAGGTTAATGACAATTTTTTTTATTGTGATTTTGTTTTTTTTTTTTTTTTTTGAACTGATTTTTTTGTGTAAACTAAGATTAAGAAACTCTAGGTTAATAGTTTGTGTATTTGGTTTTTTTTTGTTTGTTTTTTTTAGCTGTACATTTGTTTAATGTTTTTGTTGTACATTGTGTTAATTTTTTTTTTGTTGTACATGTTGTTAATTGTTGTATATTGTTTTTTTTTTTATCATGTTTTAATGTTTTTGTGTTTTTTTGTTGTGCAGGTGGTGAAGAGCCGGTACCGTCAGTCGACGGTATTTTTGGATGCACGGGAGGCGCTGACTATGGCAGACTGGGAATGGCTTGATGCCCTTGGGCTCAAGCAGGTGACTCGGTTAGAGCTTGTGGTCGGGGATCAGGCATATCTGATAGCCCTTATCAATTTATAGGATCCCCACACCAACACCTTTCATCTCCCAATAGGGGAGATTATAGTGACTCTGGAGGACGTCTATCAGATTTTACAAATTTTGATAGACAGATTGCCCATTCAGACTACTCCTTGTGATCAGTGGACGGTGGTGCTGACATAGTGCTTTGGGCATGGGGTGGAGATGGGGGTGGATAGTCCGATGGAGAGGTCAGAGGGGGACTGCCTGATTGGCGATATTTTGGTGTGGTGGTTGATGGATAAGGGCATGTTGGGGGTGAGGCATGCACTGCTCATGACCCTCATCTCCAACATGCTTCTACCTGACTCATCTAGTGCGAGGTACCCTTGGAACCTACTAGGGGTAGTTTTTAGACTGGTGGAGTGTCCGACAGAGGCACCCTTGATTATGAGGTGGTATCATACACTACTGGCACAACTTTATCATGAGCTATATGAGGTTCGCTATCAGAGGTGGAAGGGGATTAGGTGTATCTACCTATTGTAGTGCTGGGGGTGGCAGCACATAGCTGTGGAGCGGCCATAGGGTTTACCATGGACCACTCATATAGAGATGGTGGACATGGAAATAGGGTATGCAGCTCTGTGGTAGAGGTCAGAGGAGCAGAGGTAGAGTCAGCAGTGGGCAGGTGTCGTAGGGCACTATGCTGATGCCTTCTTACGTCTTACTCCAAGGGAGGTGTTCTTGCGTCTATATCAAGACTGTCTAGCCTGACCTGAGGCTAGGGAGTGGCTTCGAATGGTGCATAGGGGGAGGTGGCTAATCAAGCAACATAAGACCAAGTAGGAGTACTTCTCGTATGTTTGGGTGACTTGACAGTTTGAGGTGTGCCAGGGATTTCCTAGTGAGCCTTTGATCTATCGACGTTAAGATGATGAGAGGACTCTGGCTTGGTCGATCATTGAGCCTTTAGGTGAGGATTCAAATGTAGTGATTGATGTCCCTAACATGGATGATGTCAGGGTGACTATAGAGTATGACCAGTGGTGGACGATGCAATGATGGCAGGGTAAGGGACCTCTAGGAGGCACAGATGCAGCGACAGTAGGTGGAGAGGATGCAAAGGCATCAGGGGAGGGTTGGGGCACTTCGTGTAATTATGTGGATATGGTGGAGGTTGATGACCTAACTAGGGATGACCTAGGGGTTCCAAAGCAACCGAATATATAGGACATTTCAAAGTAATGGGTTCTGGAGCAGCTCGCCATCTCAAAGATACCCATGCCTCAGGTAGTCCTAGGGGACATGGAGGTTAGGTATCATGCTGAGATAGCACAATTGGAGGATCTACTATGAAGACAATATGAGGAGCATGGGGAGGTTCTATAGGAGAGGGATATCCTATGGACTTAGTTGGCCGAGCAAGAGAATGCATTGGTTGCGTATTGCCGATGGGATGGGGACACAGATGCTTTGCGAGAGAGGGATCTCCTACAGACTTAGTTGGCACAACGTGATTATGCATTGGCTACGTACCATCGGTTGGATGTGTATTGTGATGAGTGTCGTTGTTCATTCATCATTTAATCATTATATGTGTCAGTCCAGGGCGGTGTCCAAAGGTTGTATACAATAGAAGGTGTCACAGCTACATGTTCAATTCATTCAAGAACAGGGTTTTATTGGTGGAACAGTTAGTGTTTTTGGGGGTTTTTGTGTGACCTCTAATTCCTAGAACTGGAAATCAAATTGCAGAAAATAAAGCTGAATTAAAACTTGCAAGAAAAGCAGAATCTGAAATAGCAAAAAATGAAATGTTGCTAAATTTAACAGAAAGGTAAATTGCAGAATTGAAATCACACACAGTTGCAGAAAAATAAACTAACTACAATTCCCTGAGCATGTTCTAAATCTAGAAATTCAAACTATCATCTATTGCAAAACTGGAAAATGTCACAAATCTGGACATTACAGTAAAATGACAGAAAACTGGAAATTGCTGCAAATCTGGAAAATGACAGAAAACTTGAAGTTGCTGCAAATCTGAAACAGAAATATTGAAGTTGCATGGAATGATGGAAAAATGCTGTCAAGACTGAAATCTGAATTTAAAGCTGCTAAAGAAGTGAAAACTGGCAAAATTCTGCTAACCTACTACAGCAAGAAATTAGCAATGTATTCTATCAGAAGATGCCTTCCTCTGGTCCTGCAAGTGGCCCTTGCTTCCAGAACCAGATGAAGGTGAAGAGTTATGCTAAAGAAACTTAAATGCTAATCATCAACTCAACATGCTAATTGATAACTGAAAACTGCACCTTTTATTACATCTGGAAATGCATTACGAGTAATGCAAGAAAAACCTGCAGATTACTGTTCTACTACAGAAATAACTGCACTCTATTGCCTATTTCTCTCCTATATGCCTATATGCCTATATCTCTATATGCTCAACCGTGTTGGGAGCTTTCTTATTTATAATGTAATGCTGATATGCTTGGTTGCTGATTTGTAGGGATTTACAACTGTTTGCACAACTGTTTCCTAAAATGCATGAGCTTGCTTTGTCAAACTTGATCCATTCAACCTTATTGAGCTGCATTCATTGAGGAAATCAGTTAATATGAGTTGGGGCAACTTTCTGGTCAATTGCCAATACTTTCCTCTACCGATCTGTCGCTTTTTGACCATCCTCTGTTGTTCCTGCGCTATTCCCTATTCCTGCGCTATTATTCCTGCACTGCTCCGGAATAACAGGAAGTGACATTTAATTACTATTTCATGCTCCAAACGCGTAGGGAAGAAGTGTTTGACCACCTAGAATGTTTTCCTTTATCTTGTACATCCTTTTTGCATTGGTGGCATGTGCTGGAGTGACTGTTTCCAAGCCCTGCTGTATATGTACAGCTGGCTGGAACTGTCACAGTCACAGTCTGTTTTCCTGCATAGTCAGCTACAGGGGACAAGGTCTTTGGCGCCTTTTGCATTTGAATTAGCTCAAACAGAGGAATACTACTATTAAGCACCAAACACTCAACAATTACTACTGATTTTAAATTACTATTGACAAATTAGCTGAAAATAGGTGAAACTGTAGAAATAAATAGTAAAACAGAATATATGCACTTAACATTTCAGAATATGCAAATATCATTACATAATGCATTTTACCCAAAATTAGCATAGAAACATAATAAAAAGGGTGATTCAAATAAGTAGAATGTATCCAAAAAGTGTTCATAGATGAGGCAATTCCTGGCCTCATCATTTTCCCCCCAACTTATGGTAATGCATGTCCTCATGCATTTTGTGCAGCTACTGAGGCACACAAGTCCAGATCCAGACATCTTTCATGAAATTTTAACAATGCACCACCAATTTTGTAGAACCCACTGACTGTTTTTACAGACTGAAACCATTGTTGGAAGTCCTCGTCAGGTTGTGGATCATTATCAAAGAAATAGGGGACAGGAGTGATAACTATGGGCATTCTGTATCTTAGCCCTATCCAATGTTCTTTGACTTCTGAAATAATGTGTATAATACCTTCTGCCCTTCTCCTTGACCAAAACAGGTTAGTGGGAGAAATTGGCTCCCGTTTCTGTAGGGAGATAGACAATTCACCCCATCTGTTCTTACATGCTGCCACAACATCATCAAAGAAATCTGCACAAAATTTTTGAAATTGAGTTATACCTTTTTGCAGATTTCCTAGATAAAGTTGTCTTATTCTGGGATCCCTCATAAAGGAGTAGTGAGTACTGGTACAATCCCTGTGATTGAGAGGAGCAGGCCTGACAAGTAAAACTGCTTGTGATTCTAAGTCCTTGGCTATCTTCTTCTCTGAGTCCCAATAAATATTATTTTGTAAGGTGGACATAAAGGCCCTCAGTTGTAAATCTCCTGTATAAATGTGAGGCAGAAACATGCTCTCTGTTGGTAAAAAGAAGTTATGTAAGAATAACTCACATAATAAGTTCTGCTTGCTCCATTGGACTCTGCACAAAGGCTTCCACAAATTCTGCAGGAGTGGTCAACTGGTGAGGGAGCTCAGAAACCGGTCTCATAATCTGCCAACGTAGGTACCTCTCCTTGAGTAGGAGGCTGTAGAACCTAGGTGGTCTTCTACACTGTATTGCATACTCTGCAATTTGACATACATCGTTTACCTATGTTTTCAACCTATTGACTTTTGTTTCTTTCTCTACTAGTTTGGTTGTGGCAGAGTTCAAAGTTGCAATTTTCCCCTCTAATTGATGACACCTGAGTCATCCAATAGGCTAGGTCTTCATTGTACCTAGTCAAGGGCACTGTGTTTGGGGGCCTCAAAATCGGTTGCATCTGTGCCACTATGTTCACTTGTACCCCAACTTCTACAGTTGATGTTGCTATTGGCAAATCTGTCTGTGTCCCCTGTTCTGCTGTAACTATAGTGATTGGACTTTCATGAGGAAGCATTTGTGCTAGAGGAGAGAGTGTGGACACTTGTTCCGGAGCTGCAACTGTTTGGTCCTGTACAGAAGATGTTTGAATGCCCTACTGAAAAGGACTATCATTCTGCATCAAAATTTTAGATGGATCTTCTTGCAGAAGCATACCATCAGATGTCTCTACTCCTGCTGCATCTGTGATAGGTGATCCCTGTGCCTGTGTTGTTGCATCTTCTGATTGTCCAGCCAAATCTAGGAGAATTTGAGCCCATTCATCAGGTACTATTTTTGTCAATCCTGTAGACTGATTTTCCAACTGCAACAATTTGTTTTGCAATTCTTGAACTTGCTGCTGCAGCTGAAAAATTTGCTGATCTTTTTCTTTCATGGCCTCTTCAGCCTGATCAATCCATTTGGTCTGGGTTTTAATAACACTCCTTGCAGCATGCAACTGAGTGTGGATGTCAACTTCTTCCTCAGATGCAGAATGTGTCTCAGTCTCAGAATGTGTCTCAGACTCGATATATTTTTCAAATTTAGAATATTTGTCAGACTTAGAATACATGGGAATATGCTCCTCAATCCTAGCTGGTTCAGTATCAGAGTTTATATGCTCTTCAGATTCAGAGTCAGGATAATCAACCAATGGAAAGATAGGGCTTATTACAGTTTCTTCTATTGTTAGGTCCAATTCCATTGGTTGTATTTCTGTTTCCTATGTAGCTTCCTGTGAACTGTCTGTCCTAATTTCTTCTTCTTCTAACAAACTGATTGGGTCTGCAATATGTACTGGTGTTTCTGACAAGGTTTTTGTTTTCTGAAGTCTTGCAGACCTTCTCAACCCTGTAGGTTTTGGATGTTCCTGAGCAGATGCAGCTTCTGCTTGTTCTGGAGCAACTACAGATTGTTATGTTGGGTCAGGAATGGACATGGGTTCTGTTGTTGATTCTGGAGCAGATGCCTGCTCACTGGAACCCCCAGTTTCTCTGTTGGGCTGTACATTGTCTGCAAATGTCACCCTTCTTCTTTTTATCTGGGATTCAGATGTTGATGCATGTTGTCTCCTAGTTCTGGAAGATGGGGGACTGTCAGGTGAAGGGGAAATTCTATGTTTAGAGGGCTCTGGCTGAGGATTTTCTTCTGCATCTTCCTTTGTTTCCTCTTCTGTTTCCTCTCCCTCTGGTGCTGAGTTTGCATCATTAATTTCTGCCCATGGAGAGAAGAAATGGTCAAAGTTTCTAGGGTTTCCCCTAAAATGGTATTTGTAGATGAGTTTAATTAGCCCATGATGTTTAGGGCCTCCCTTCCCTGCTTGATATTTTAGAGCCATGGCTTTAAGTTCTCGGTAAAGATACAGAGGAATGTTGACCCTACAGTTTGGTCTAGCTGCTCCATGGCGCAAATGGTTAAGGATTCTGAGGTGTGGGCCAGACACAACAGGAAACTGGCCGTCATAGGTAATGTACCGCATTACCCACATTGCGACATCATCCCAAGGAGACTACAAACTGGACCTTTTTACCCCTTTGCACACATTTTTATTCATTAAAAATTTGATTTGCCTATCCCCTTCTTTCGTAAATTGATTTACTAGGTCTGGTAAAGTATTTCTGTCGGTTTTAACAATTTGCAAACCTTGAAGGGGAAATTCAGTAATCTGACTAAGTATTTCAGGGGTTACCTGGATAAACATCCCAGCAATGTGTACTCTATCATTTCGGAAGGTACGTGCGAATTCTGCCGCCAGGCCCTCAGAATAACCATCGAATTTGCACAAAAATGGTAGAAATCCTCCATTGGTAAAAATTTGCAAGGACGCAACATCTGTTTCTAGGTAGCTGATGTTCTCAGGTTCTGCTCTAACCTTCTTTCCGCCCATGGTATCTTCTGCTACTTTCTGTGTGTCGGTGGCTACAAATTTTTATGACCTGCGTTTGTGTTTTCTATTTTTAGGGCTTTTCACTCCTCAGCGTCGAAACTGCTTCGAAACATGCAGAATGTCGTGGCAGCGTTTACGATGTCGTCAACCCCCAATTTTTGTTGGTTTTGTTATGGTTGTCAACTTTCACGTGCTGCACGAAATCCAAGACTTGAACTTTCCCTTTTCAACCAAATAAATTACCGTAGGCCACGTGTCATAAACTTTTTACACAAAACCCATTCCTGCCCTTAATGACTTATTCCTGCGCTTAGTGAATAAAATAGTTCATTCCTGTGCTTAGTGGTTTACACAGTTCATTCCTGCGCTTTGGGAATAAAATAGTTTATTCCTGCGCTTTGGGAATAAAATAGTTTATTCCTGCGCTTCCTGGTTACTGATTCCGACGCAGTTTTCATTTTTGCATTCTAGAGCAGAATTAGGCAGAGGCATTTGTAAAACACTTTCTACTTTTGATTCCCCTTTTTACATGCTTTATACTAATCAAGGATATATACACTATATACTAATAATTTACACTATTCAGAAAATGAGAAGGCACATACCTGTTAAAACCATTTTATCTACATTTCAGGGTGCTCCTGCTGAAATTTCTAGCTAACCAGTCTTTGAACTAAGGCAGGTGCAATCTGAAAATAGGTGAAACAATGGTCATGGAACAATGAGGGTGAAACCAATTAGGTAAACATGTCGGAACCCCGGTTTTCATGTAAACCCAACTCAGGAGCGCCTCAAAGAGGTTTTCACTTTCTGAGTTTTTATTTATTATTTTTTTTTCTCTTTTTTTTTCTTTTTTTTTTATAATTTGTGTCATTTTTCTGAATTCGAGATGGAAGAAGAGCTTTCTTCCCAAATGTGTACATCCAAACTTCCCAATTGCTTGAGAAATTCTTCCTTGTTTTGTGGTTTATGGTACATACGAAGACGATGTCCATTTACCACCAATTTGCATTGTGAGTCATCGATAGGTGTAAGGCGAACAACTCCATTGTCAAACACTTCCTCAATTTGGTACGGCCCAAGCCATATGGTCTGCAACTTTCCAGGGAAGTCCTTGTATTGTGAATCAAACAACAAGGCCCAGTCACCTTGCTGAAATCTTCGCTGCTGAATGTGACTATCATGCCACATCTTCCTTTGTGCTTGGATCATCTCTGTCTGATGTAGGGCATCCATGCGTAGTTCATCCAATGCATCAAGTTGCAGAATGCGATCTTCTTGTGCTTGTGACAGATCAATACCTACTTCCAAAGCAGTTCGAAGAGTTAGTAATTCAAATTCAATAGGCAAAAGAGGTTGTTTTCCATAAACTAATTCATATGGGGTAAATCCAGTGGTGGATTTCCACGTGGTATTATAAGCCCAAATAGCTTCTAGTAACTTGTCTAGCCAATTCCTTCTATGGACTGCTATGTTTTTGGTCAGGATTTGTTCTAATTCTCTATTAGTCACCTCGACTTGGCCATTGGCTTGTGGATGATAAGGTGAGGATTTTCTGTGTTTGACTTGATAGAGTTGAGTGAAGGCTTCAACAACTTTTGAAGTAAACTGGGGTCCTTGATCTGTGGTGATGGATTGTGGGGCTCCAAAACGTAGAAAAATCTATGAATACAGAAAATCAGCAACTTTCTCTTCACGAGCATGCTTAAAGGCACGAGCTTCTACCCATTTGGTAACATAATCAGTACATACCAAGATATGTACTTTGCCTTTGGAAGGAGGATTAATGGGTCCTACAAAATCTAAACCCCATATTTCAAATGGTTTTGTTCCTATTTGAGGTTGTAATGGCATTTCACTAGTAAAAGTAGGTTTTCCCATTCGTTGGCAAGCATCACAATGTCTTACGTACCTTTTTACATCTTTGTGCAAAGATGGCCAATAGTATCCGGTACCCAAGATTTTGCGAATAGTGCTTTTGACTGAATAATGCCCTCCTGATGGTTCATCATGGCATGCTCGTAGGATGTCATATGCTTCATCCTGGTGGATACACCTGCGTAAAACATGATCAGGACTGCATTTAAACAGTAATCCTTCTATCCATTTAAAAGAAGAGCTTTGCTTGATTAACTGTTTCCTTTGTTTAGGGGTAAAGTGAAGAGGAATCTTCCCTATAACTAAGTAATTAGCTATGTCTGCAAACCATGGAGATTGTACAGAGACAACAAACAACTTTTCATCTGGGAAGGTATCTTCTACAACTTCCCCTGTATCTGCATTTGGTATTCTTGACAAGAAATCTGCAACTACATTAGATTTCCCAGGCTTGTTTACTATGGTAACATCAAATTCCTGCAATAGAATCAACCAACGAATAATTCTTGCACTAACCAATGGTTTATTCATCAAGTATTTGATTGCAGTATGATCTGTATGGATGAATACTTGATACCCTGTGATGTAGTGTCGAAATTTGTTAATAGCATAGACTACAGCCAAGAATTCTTTTTCAGTGGTAGTGTAGTTTTTCTCAGCTCCTGTCAAGTTTTTATTGATATAATATATTGCATAATGTTCCCCATTTTCAATCTGTCCTAACACAGCTCCAATAGCATTATTGGAAGCATCAGTTTGAATATGAAAGGGTAACTCCCAATTAGGACCTCTTAAAATAGGTGGAGTGGTTAACTTCTCCTTTAACTTTTCAAAGGAATTTTGACATTCAGAAGACCAAACAAATTCAGAATCTTTCATGAGCAAAGCAAACATGGGATTTGCTATGGTACTGAAATTAGCAATGAATCTGCGATAAAAACCAATGTGTCCTAAGAAACTACGTACATCAGTCTGAGTTTGTGGAGGGGGAAGGTTTTTGATGACTTCAACCTTCTTAGGATCAACCTTGATTCCAAAAGAAGAGATATGATGTCCTAGAACAATTCCTTCCTCCATCATTAAGAAGCATTTCTCAGGATTAAGAGAGAGATGGTATGTTTCACAACGAATCAGCACTTTTTCAAGTTGTTCTAATGCATATTCAAAACTATCCCCAAATACTGTGAAATCATCCATATAAATTTCAACACTTTCATTGGTTAAATCAGAAAAAATTGCTAAAACAACTCTCTAAAATGTTGTTGGAGCATTACATAACCCAAAGGGTAAAACTTTGTAAGCAAAGGTTCCCCAAGGACATGTAAAGGTAGTCTTTTCCTGATCTTCTAGGGCAACTTGAATTTGGTTATACCCACTGAAACCATCAAGAAAACAGAAAAATTTCTTTCCAGCAAGGGTATCCAATACTTGGTCTATGAATGGTAATGGGAAATGATCCTTATGTGTGGCCTTATTCAACTCCCTATAATCCACACATACTCTCATTTTACCATTTTTCTTTGGAACAATGACCAGTGGTGAAACCCATTTACTATCGAAAATTGGATAAATGAATCCAACATCTAAGAGTTTTTCAATTTCCTCTTTCACAATTTCCTTTAGAGCAGGATTCAAACGTCTCTGAGGTTGCCTTATTGGTTTTACGTTGTCTATATATATCCTATGTGTACATACCTCAGGATGAATTCCAGTCATGTCTTTATAATTCCATGCAAAAGCTTGAACATGCTTTTGTAGGACTGCAAATAATTGGGCTTCCTGGTTCTCAGTTAGCCAGCTATTAATGTTCAAAAATTTACCTGGCTGGATTTCAATTTGTTTGATCCCTGGATAGATAGAACTAGCTGCTTCATAGTTACTGATTAATGCATTTAATGGACAATGGTGTGGCTATAGAGTATGAAATACTCTAGAATCTATCTCAGAAATGATACCTGGTGGAATCAGAGGACATTTGAAGGTGTTAAGGAGATGATGATGCCACCCATGTGGTAGAATGAATGATCTTTCCTGATTAGGCATGGATGACAGAAGTTCAGAATTTTGTTCCTCTTCTTGCCACAACAACCGATGAACAAGAGTTTGATCATCAGTTAGTCCTTCTGATTGTAATGTTTCAATTAGGACAGTTTCATTCTCGAATATTTCTCTTTTTGGTGCAGTGATTTCCTCAATATGTTCCTTCACTACGATTGTAGCCAAAGTAGCAATGGTTTCTTGTTCAGATTCTTCATCAGATTCAGGATACCAAATTTGTCCAAAAAATTTAGTTGAAGGTTGAGCTGGTGGATACAAAGAAATTTTCTACAGGTCAATACCATTGGAAATGGTCATTTCCCCTGACCTGTAGTCTATAAATGCAGCTGCAGTAGCCAGCCAAGGTCGTCCTAGAATGATAGGGTATCCATTGACTGAAGTTCTAGGCTGCAACACCAAGAAGTCTACAGGATATTCCCACGAAGAGACTTTAACGACCACATCTTCTAAGATACCTTCTGGTTTAGCTACTGACCTATCTGCCATTTCCAAGACTGTGGTGGTAGGACTGAGATTATGGAGCTACAGTTTTTGCATTGTGTCTTTAGTCATTACATTAATTGCAGCTCCAAGGTCAATTAGCACATTAGGAATTTGCATCACTCCAATAGTAACTGTAACTACTGGACTGCCTGGGTCACTATACTTGGGAGGAACTAGTTTCCCAGCCAATAGATCAGCTAATTTCCCTTCTACCTGAACAGTTTTAGGAAAGGCTTTCTTTTTTTTACCAGGTTTCTTGATACATAACTCCTGAATAGTCTTTTTGATTAAAGGTATATCCCTTATTGCTTGCAGCAAAGGAAGAGAAATTGACATCTTTTTGAGTTCTATTACTAATTCTGATTCAGGGGTAGTATCAACATGATCAAACCTTTCAGGGTATGGTAAGGCTACTGGAGAAGATTCCTGCATTTTTGCTATTTTTTCTTCTTTTTGTTTTTGTTGCAACGCCTCTTGATTTGGAGGTTCTTGTTTCTCACTAATTTCTTCAATGGTGGGTGGAACAGGTTCAGATAAAATCTTTCTTGAATGCAGCTGGATGTTACTACAGTCAAGTACATGAACTGCAGCAGTGTCTTCAGACTCAGCCTCATAAACAGGGGCTATTTGTCTGGCATTATTTGGGTTAGTCACAGGCTGAGCTGGGAGTGGAGGTTGTTTCACTGGTTGAGTTTGTTGATGTTGTATTCTTCCCTAAAAATTGGGATTAGGAGCAGGCAACAAGTTTTGAGCTTGTCCCTGATACTTTTGTTGTCCTTGATAGGGTTGATATTGTTGTCCTTGATAGGGTTGATATTGTTGTCCCCATATTTGTCCTTGTTGTGTCCATTGTGGAGGCATGGTATGCCAAGGTGGGTTCATCCATCCAGATTGTGACCAATCTGGAGGATCTGTCCAAGGTTGGTTCCAAGGTTGTGCAGAAACTTTTTCCTGTCCCCATGGCATATTCATATTCCAAGGAGATTGTCCCCAGTTTGGAAATCTAGGAGCATTGGGATATTGTGCATAACCACCACCAGGTCTTTGTCCAATAGCATTGAGTTCTTCTGCTTGGGTGCCCAAAATAGATTTTAGATGAGGCAAAAAAAGGCATTTATCCGTTGAATGTTCCTTGGAACAAATTCCACAAATAGAAGTTTTGTTTAGGGGGCAATCCTGCAAGGCATGCTTACTCCTACACCTTGGGCAATAAATGGCTAAAGGTGGTGTAGAATTAGATTTTGTATTTCTCTCACCTAATGCAGTATTAAGTTGAACAAGGATATCAGTTTTTAAATTAGCCATTTCCTCCATCAACTCTTTTATGTCATTATTGCCAGAATTCCTTTTCTTTCTCCGTTGGTGAGTGCGGGAATAGTTTCTACATAACTCCACAATATCTTCAAGGTCAAGTTGATCTATGTCTCCTCTTCCCATTAAATCTAACACTTCCCTAGATTCATCTTGCAATCCTCTTAAGAAGATAGGTTTTAAGAAATCTGGTTCTACAGCACCACACCTCTTTTGGACAAAGGCAAAGCGATCAAGGTAATCTTCTAGACTCTCATCTTCTTCTTGCTTGATCCTAAACAACTCATCTTTCCTGTTTCTTACTCTACAATAATCCTGATATTTATTTAAGAATGCAGTCTCCATTTCATCCTAGGTACGGATTGAGTTAGGTTCAAGATTGCTCATGAACCATCGGAGAGCAGCGTCCTTAAGTGTGGAAGGAAACAATTTCAATTTTTGATTATCATTTATGTAGTCATAAGTTTGACATAACACCTTGAATTCAAACAAAAATTGATCAGGATCTTCTGAAATAGTTCCCCTAAAAATTGGCAATATGGATGGAGAAATTGTTTTCATGGGGGCATCTAGAAGTGGATCCAATCTTATGGGATACTCAAAAGTCTTAGGAGGATCATCAAGATTATCATATCCACCTGGGGGTGCTGTTGCTGTAGCCATAGTTGTTTTCTTTCTAGAGTATGATGGGAATTGTCCAGTTTGAGGGGAATGTTTAGCAGCTAGTGCTTCAAAAAGCTCTCTTTCTAATTTTTCCAAAACTTCAGCTGATGAAGAAGGTATGTCTTGCTTAGTTTCCCCAGGGATTTCAAATATAGGCAATTCTTCATCTGACCGAGCAGGTCGCTTTGGTGGTTCAGAGCCACTTCGGATAAACCTCCCTCTTTCATCCCTTAGCCTATGCATTCATGCCTATTCACTAAATAAATTGAAATGCAATATTTCAAGGATTGTAACACAATTCTTGACCTGTTTCACTTTTTCTAACAACACCTATTTGTCCCCAACAACGATGCCAAAAATGATGAGTGTCGTTGTTCATTCATCATTTAATCATTATATGTGTCAGTCCAGGGCGGTGTCCAAAGGTTGTATACGATAGAAGGTGTCACAGCTGCAGGTTCAATTCATTCAAGAACAAGGTTTTATTGGTGGAACAGTTAGTGTTTTTGGGGGTTTTTGTGTGACCTCTAATTCCTAGAACTGGAAATCAAATTGCAGAAAATAAAGTTGAATTAAAACTTGCAAGAAAAGCAGAATCTGAAATAGCAGAAAATGAAATGTTGCTAAATTTAATAGAAAGGTAAATTGTAGAATTGAAATCACACACAATTGTAGAAAAATAAACTAACTACAATTCCCTGAGCATGTTCTAAATCTAGAAATTCAAACTATCATCTATTGCAAAACTGGAAAATGTCACAAATCTGGACATTACAGTAAAATGACAGAAAACTGGAAATTGCTGCAAATCTGGAAAATGACAAGAAAACTTGAAGTTGCTGCAAATCTGAAACAAAAATATTGAAGTTGCATGGAATGATGGAAAAATGTTGTCAAGACTGAAATCTGAATTTAAAGCTGCTAAAGAAGTGAAAAACTGGCAAAATTCTGCTAACCTGCTACAGCAAGAAATTAGCAATGTATTCTGTCAAAAGATGCCTTCCTCTGGTCCTGCAAGTGGCCCTTGCTTCCAGAACCAGATGAAGGTGAAGAGTTATGCTAAAGAAACTTAAATGCTAATCATCAACTCAACATGCTAATTGATAACTGAAAACTGCACCTTTTATTACATCTAGAAATGCATTACAGTAATGCAGGAAAAACCTACAGATTACTGTTCTGCTACAGAAATAACTGCACTCTATTGCCTATTTCTCTCCTATATGCCTATATGCCTATATCTCTATATGCTCAACCGTGCTGGGAGCTTTCTTATTTATAATGTAATGTTGATATGCTTGGTTGCTGATTTGCAAGGATTTACAACTGTTTGCACAACTGTTTCCTAAAATGCATGAGCTTGCTTTGTCAAACTTGATCCATTCAACCTTATTGAGCTGCATTCGTTGAGGAAATCAGTTAATATGAGTTGGGGCAACTTTCTGGTCAATTGCCAATACTTTCCTCTATCGATCTGTCGCTTTTTGACCATCCTCTGTTGTTCCTACGCTATTCCCTATTCCTGCGCTATTATTCCTGCACTGCTTCGAAATAACAGGAAGTGACATTTAATTACTATTTCGTGCTCCAAACGCGTAGGGAAGAAGTGTTTGACCACCTAGAATGTTTTCCTTTATCTTGTACATCCTTTTTGCATTGGTGGCATGTGTTGGAGTGATTGTTTCCAAGCCCTGTTGTATATGTACAACTGGCTGGAACTATCACAATCACGATCTGTTTTCCTACACGGTCAGCTACAGGGGACAAGGTCTTTGGCGCCTTTTGCATTTGAATTAGCTCAAACAGAGGAATACTACTATTAAGCACCAAACACTCAACAATTACTACTGATTTTAAATTACTACTGACAAATTAGCTAAAAACAGGTGAAACTGCAGAAATAAACAGTAAAACAGAATATATGCACTTAACATTTCAGAATATGCAAATATCATTACATAATGCATTTTACCCAAAATTAGCATAGAAACATAATAAAAAGGGTGATTCAAATAAGTAGAATGTATCCAAAAAGTGTTCATAGATGAGGCAATTCCTGGCCTCATTATATTGGGTCTAGCATCGATTGGATTTGGAGGTAGAGATTATTTGCCTCAATGGGCAGGTACCTGAGCTCACTAAGGTGGATCTTCATACCGAACGAGAGATAATGAGACTGAGCAGTCTGCTTCCTCTTATCACAGGCAGGTGGGTGAGGGCAGCACTAGTGGGCATGATGCGAGACCTTGAGAGGTACCATAGGACCCACACCATTAGAGGTAGTTCTAGTCGCACCGATCCTGCATGATCATGGTGGCCGACGCCCTAGGCTTGGGGGTTTTTGAGTTTTTTATTTTGTTTGTGAGGTCATAGGACCGTTTTATTGTAGCTTGAGGGCCTTTTTGATGATATATATACATGACTTTCTTTGTGTTTATACACTTGTTATGGTTTAATTTTATGCACATTTATTTATGTTGATGTATGCATGTTGATTTATTTTGATGTATGCATGTTTATTTATTTTGATGTATGCATATGTTGTTATGAATGCAAATGTTTGTAGCTATATGATATGCATATGGAATGGACAAAATGATTTGTTGATAACTTGGCGGTGGCACCATAGACTGTACAAGATTTACTGGCTTTCTGTACTATGTGATTGTTTTGTAAAATGACTTTGCATGTGTATATTTTTTTGTTTTTGTTTTGTATTTTCTGATGATGATGTAAGAATGGAATGTACCACAGTTGTGTTAAAATGTAGTTAAGGTTTTCTGATACTCAGATGTTTTAGGTTAACTAGCCAGGACTGTACGTTTATCTCACAAGACTTTTGAACAAGGTATGAATCAGACTTGAGTTTGACCAAGTTATTTCACATCCCTGTGTGTGCAATTGAGTTCGTTTATGTGGTATTTTTCAAGATACAGCTAGTTCCAGATAGACTGTCAACCAAACCTATACTAAGGATCACCTAATTAGATCCACTAATTCCTTTGTTGTATTTAGTAATATTAATTTGTGGTGCTATCTAGGATACCATAAGCTAGCTCATCCACATGCAAACATTGATCTGCACATAATTTAATGCGACAGATATATCATCATGCAGGAGGTTTGCCACCAGTGATCAATAGGCTATCCACCAAATCGATACTGAGGATCACCTCATGACCTTTCAAATGCTGAGAGTTCTAGGGATTCAATTTTGACTCCCTTCTTTTCTTCGATTGTATTGGGATACTTGCTCTTATATGTAGTGATAAAAACCACTGTTTATTTTTGTTTTCTTTCTTTTAAGCAAGGGATTTGAGTTTTGAGTGATGAGAATCACTATTTCTTGTGCTTTTTGATGTGTGCACTTTGGGGGTTTTGATGTCAAATTTTGGAGTTTTTACTGTTGCAAATTTTTTGATGTTTGCAACTTTTTGAGAACTTGAGATTTTTGGGGAATTGGGTAGGGAAGATGCTTGTCCTTTTGCCAAATATCAGCATTCTTGGGGTCATTTGCACAGGGGGATGAGCGAGATAACCTTTTCACTATATGGTATCCTGGATTGCTTTGCAAGTTTCATCTTTCGTTCACACAACTTGGGAATTTTTTTGTGTTTTAACTTGTGTTGGGATGCTACGTAACAAGGTGTGATCCATGTAAAACTCTACCTTTGTAAAAATTTGTCTAAATTTGTATAATTTTTGGCTAGAAATCTAATGACAGTTGAATGACGAAAACCCTAGTACATTAGAAGACAACTGACTATGATATGGTGCAAAATGTGAATGGCATTTATTTTTTATGGACTATTTACAAAGTGGAAAAATGTGGAAAATGATGGAGTTGCTGAGTAATTATAGTTTATGGTGCATTTGACCTGTATGACCAACAAATATTCAATGTATTTTTGCGATGCCTAATGCGACTTATTTTTTTTGTGTTTTGATTTTTAAGAGTATGCATGGAAGTGAGATGTAGTTTTTTTGTTATTTTTTATTATTTTATTGTTTTGTTTGTTTTTGAATATTTGTTTTTGACCAAGCGATTGTGGGAACCCTTGGAGCTTTTTGTTTGACCAAAGAGTTTATGGATACCTTTGGGGTATTTTTTTTTGAGTTAACCAAGCGATTGTGGGATCCCTTGGAGCTTTTGGTTTGACCAAGGGATAATGGGAATCCTTGGAGATTTTGGTTTGACCAAAGAGTTTATGGATACCTTTAGGGCATTTTAGGTTGACTAAGCGATTATGGGAATCCTTGGAGTGTTTGTTTTGACAAAAGGGATTATGGGAACCTTTGGGGCATTTTTATGGGTTGACTAAGCGATTTTGGGAATCCTTGGAGCTTTTGGGGTGGGCCATGGCTCTTTTAAATGTGGAATGGCCTCAAATGACTGATGTTCAAGGGTTTTAATTCCTTGATTCCTTCAATAGAGGTGAGCCGATATGTTCCAGGTCCTATTTTACTATCGGTGACATAAGGACCTAACCAATTTGCCACGAAATTGTCCCTTAAATGGGGTGGAAAGTTAGAATTTTGTTGGTTTTATTTTAAGACCAAGTTACCAACCTAAAAATTCCTTAGGTGAACTTTCATGTTGTATGCTTTCTTAAGTCACTCTTGATAGATATGTAAATGCTTGATAGTATTGATGCATCATTCGTCGAGCAATGTAAGTTTGTCTAATTGGGCCTGTCGCATAGTATCATCATCAATGAACTCTTGCATTGATATGCACAGGGAAGGTATTTCCAACTAGAGAGGCATGACTACCTCGGAGCCATACACTAGTGAAAATAGAGTTTCCCCAATTGGTGTTCGAATGCTAGTGCGATAATCCCAAAGAGCAAGATGTATTTGAATGTGCTAATCCTTGTGACTATCTACAATTATCTTTTTAAGGATGGTAACTAGCATTTTTTTGACACCTCTACTTGCCCATTTGCCTACGGATAATAGGGTGTTGAAAAACTATGCTAAATTTTGTACTTTATTGTCAAAGCATGCACATATTTGTTTTTAAATGACGTCCCATTATCCGAGATGATCTTGGATGGAATACAAAAATGACATATGATGTTATGTAAAATAAACTTTGCAATGCGGGTTCCAGTCGTAGAGGTAAGCAAAATTGCTTCCACCCACTTGGTGAAGTACTCTATGGTCATTATGATAAACATGTGACGGCCTAACGATGTAGGGGAGATCTTTTCGATTAGATCTAAGCCCCACTACAAAAATGGCCAAGCCGATTGGATCGGCTACAAGTCCTAAGAAGGTACATGTGTCAAATTGGCATGGTGTTGACACTTCACGCACTTCCTTACATACATGCAACAACATCGCTCTAAATATGGCCAATAATAGCCCATGCAAAGAATGCACTTTGTGATGTCCATACCGCTAAAGTGGCCACTACATATACCATTTTGCGCTTGGATGATCGTCCAAGTGGACTCCTGATGGTCCAAGCAACAAATGAGGATTCCTTCATAGCTCCAATGGTACAAAATATCTCCTAGCAAGACATGTTTCACCGCTTTCTGTTTGAATGATATTTTCATGGCATGTGACAATCCAAGTGATAGGTTACCTAGCTTGAGGTAGTCTCTTATGCGTGTGTACCAATCCTGCTAATCAGAAACCATGATGGTATGAACTGCCAATCCCTCTTGAAGTTTATCCCTAGCAAAATCTGAGTACGAATGGACCTGTAAGAATAGAATTGTGTTGCTATTAAGAGGGGTCGGGGAGAAAAAGGACCCCCAATTGGTGTGATTCAGAAAATCATGGATTCAAAAGAAATTATCTTGATATGGTTCAATCTGGATTAGGTGGATTCCTGGTGTTAGGTTAGATCTTGCATGCTCCATCTCGGATTATGATAGTGTTTTGACTTGAATGGTTGTCATCTCACCAGAAGGGTATTGCAGGATTAGTGACCCAAAGGAGGCCATAGTTTCTACAAAACAATTCGATGATCGAGGGAGTGCCTTGATGTCGTACCATTCAAGCTTTGTCAAGAATTTGTCCACAAGGGCTTTGTAGGCCTGTAGAATTGGGAATTTGCATTGGAATACCCCTTTTACTTGGTTGAAAATTAACAGTGAATCACCAAAGATGTTCAAGCATTTGATGTTCATGGTGATTGCTATTTGAATACCTATGAGCAAGGCTTCATATTTGGCATTATTGTTGGTGAACGAGAAATCTAGTTTAAATGATAAAGGCATTGGAGCCCCTTGTGGTGTGAATAATATGATTCCCATGCCACTCCATTGCTCACATTTAAAACCATCGAAGAATAAGGTTATGTCGGCTTGTGACTCAGGCTCATCAAAATCTAGCAATTCTGAGACATGGAAGACCCCATCATCGGGTAGCTCTACGGTCAGAGGCTGATTATCTCCAAGAGGATCCTTTGCTAGTTGATCGATGATGACTTGACCTTTTATGGACTTTTATCCAATGAATTCGATGTCAAACTCCATCAACAACATGATCCATTTCACCGTGCGGCTACTATGATAAGTATGACTCATCATGTATCGCAATGGATTCTCCTTAGACACAACATACGTCGTATTACTCAACATGTAGTGGCATAGCTTTTTGGTAGCAAATACCACTGCTAAGCATAGCTTCTTGATGTATGCATAGTTAAGTTCATAATTGACCAGGGTGCGGCTAAGATAGTAAGTAGCCTGCTCTTTATGTAGTTCATTTTTCTAGGCTAGCATGGCACCCAGTGCCACCTCAGTAGCTAAGATGTACAAATAGAATGACACTCCTAGTCTAGGTGGTGCCAATACTGGTGGCAAAGCCAAGTATTGTTTAATGTTGTCGAAGGCTAACTGACACTCGTCATCCCAGTGAAATGCTACCCCCTTGTGTAATAATGTATTCATGGGTCAAAACTTTTTAGATAGCTATGCTATGAAGTGCTTTATTGACGCGACCTTTCTTTGCAAGCTTCTGAGCTACTTGATGGTAGTTTGGGGAAGCATTTCAAGGATTACCTTGAATTTTTTTGGATCTACCTCGATTCCTCATTTTGAGACTATGAAACCCAAGAGTTTTCCAGATGTGATGCCAAAGACGCACTTCTTAGGGTTCAGTCTGACTTTGTGTTCGATAAGGCGATTGAGGATCTTGCTTAGGTCATCGAGATGATTTGGGTGCAAAAGAGATTTGTCCAACAAATCATCAATATAGTCTTCCAAATTTTTATGCATGTGATCATGGAAAATGTATGTCATAGCATGTTGGTAGGTGGTGCCAACGTTTTTAAGGCCAAATGGCATGACCCTATAACAAAATTTCCCCCAAGGCATTGTGAATGCCATTTTTAGTTTATCATCGGGACTAATACAAATCTGATTGTATCCCAAGAAACCATCCATGAGGGAAAGCATTTCATGGCCTATTGTAGTGTCTACCAATGCATCGATGCTAGGCAAGGAGAAATCATCCTTGGGACTCGCTTTGTTTAGATCTCAAAAATCAATACATATGCGAATCCTCCCATTAGGCTTATTGATGGGTACCATGTTGGACAACCATGGTGGGTAATCCATGTAGATGACAAACTATGCATCCAATAGCTTTTGTAGCTTGTCTTTGACCATTAAGGCTACTATTGGGTGCATCTTACATAGTTTTTGCTTGACTGGCTTGACTGTCGGATCAAGCATTAGATTATGCATGACTAGTTGCGGGTCTAGCCTCAAAATGTATTTGTAGGACCATGCAAAAACCTCCTTCTTCTCTTTGAGAAGGGCAATGTAATAGGCTTTCTCTTTGAGGTATAGACTTACCCCCAGCTTGATGATCTGTGGATTCATTGGATCAGAGTCGATGTCTACATCAATCATCTCCTCGATCGACATGTGGGACCCATCCTCCAACTAGTGTGGAGTTGGGATCAAGTGGATATCATTTGTTGAATTTAGATCTGTGTTGGGAACCTTGAGTCCCTCTTTAGCATGGAATATATCCTGAGTTGGTCTTGGGGTGAAATGAAGCACCTCACCGCAAGGCCAATACTCTGATGGTGATGGTGGTGAATTAGCACGATCCCAGCCTATGGCATCTAGGTCTAGATACAATGACCATGCTAGATTGGTTGGATTGTGGATGGTGTAATTTAAGTCAATGGATATCATGTTGATGAAGTGATTTTGGTCTCCATTACCACACGGGTGGTGACTCGAACATCCTTGGTGATATTTATGCTCTAGATCTGGCTCTGGGGGTATTGGCACAAATGGATCAGCCCTATGTGTGAATAGAAGGATAGGGTCTGCCCTTAGAACTGATGGCTCTATAAGGTCTCTGGGTAGAAAGTGCTCTCTGTATGCCCAAAGTGGTAGATGTAACACTTGGTCCAACAGTGCAGGGTTTAGGTGCCACCTATTCCTTGGCCCCATGTTTAGTTGTTGAAAAATGTCATCAATGTCTATGGGGTATTGTTGCTATCGCATATGATTGAGATATGTCATCTTATTTTTATCTTCATAATCACTATCAGATATCCATAGGCCTCCGTTGGCTCTAACAACTATTTGCGACATGTGAGGCTCGTATTGCTTGAGAAAATTGATCTGGTCCCATCGGGGTTGTTCCGCTCTCTACGAGAGGACCTAATTTTCTTGAGGTGGCCCTAGCTTGACTGGAGTATTTAAGGGGAATATTTCCAATAAGCTTTCTTGATAGTCATCCATGGGGGTCACTTGCAAATAATTGCTATCAGATTTGAAAGGGTCCCATAGTACTGCCTCATATTCTGACTCATCTTTTGAAGATCCTTCCTGACCTTGTCTATATCCCTCTTGTAGGTGAGTTCTCAAAATTTCTCCTTTCTCGATCAAAGGGATGGGGTTATCAAGGTCAACAAGGTGTGTTGTCAATAATGGGAGATAATCCCCCAATGTATATGTTGTGTTAGGATTGGCATATGGATCTCGTGCCAACCCATCCTTGTTGCCTATCCCTAGGCCTTGCATGTTATCTACCAATATGTCAATGGGCAAGGGGTGGTTGAACCCTACTCTTGATTTGTCGTATGGCATCTGATATATTGGTTGGTAAAGAATGCACACTCCCTGTCATACCTACCCAACCCATATCCATTCCAATTACATTGGCCAAGATATCTCAAAGCAAAGTCTAGGTTGGAGAAATAGTTGACGTCCTCAACAAAGGACTCTCCATCTTCTTCCTCTTGTAGCTAAGGTTCAAAGCCATTATCGAGGCCCCCATATACAATTTTTTTCTATTTTGGTGGGTAGCCTAGAGGAAAAATAGTGCCGATGGGGATGCAAGGTTTCCCCATGTCTTGCATGGACTCAAGTGTGGGTGTTGCTACAATGTTCCACACTAGGTACTCCCCCAGGCCCGTATTGGCCATCTCAATGTTTATCGTTGGCGATTGAGGGGCAGGGAATGGGAGTTCTTCCTGAGTCCACTCCATGTCGGGTGAACTAGGCATCTCAACTTCCATTTGGATAGGCATCTCCTTGGTAGATATGGTTGAGACTAATGGTGGTGCCTCTTCCAGGGGTTTCTTCCCATTGTCCTTCGATGTGGCCACTGTAGGTGGCATCTTTGGTGAAGGACTAGACGATGAAGATGGACCTAGTTGGGGATTTAAGGGACTTAACAGCGGGGATGCATGCAGAATCAAACCCTATTTGGATGGATTCAACTAAAAGTCCAAATGTGTCAATGGAAGGGTCGATTACAACACCAACTGCACCACATTACAATACTTGAAGGGCTCTAAGTCGGCTGAGACTACATGCACCTGCCCTTCGAATGTGTAATTTAGGCACTGATGAGCTATCAAAGGGACACCCTTCATGTCCTTGATCCAAGGCCAGCCCAACAATATTATAGGCCATCTCACCTTCCAAGATGTGGAACAATGTAGGAATTGTCTTTTTCCCTACTTGGATGGGTAGGACAATGGTGCCAACCGTCGAGCATATCGCATCATTGAATGCCCTAAGAGTATAGGTGGAGGCCACGATGTGAGATGCTGGCAACTTGAAGTGTTTCAAAGCTAATGTTTTGATTATATTACTGGACGAGCCAGTGTCCACCAACACCCTCTTATATGGAATCCTATTGACCCACACAATGACGTGCAGGGGTGGATCTTCCATATCACCAGTCACCGATTTTAGCTCATCTTATCTAAAGGTGATGACTATCTCGGTGCATCATTTTACATGTCCCACGAAGTTGTTGAAATAATTTTCTTCATGAGGCTACAACTTGATGGCTTTAAGTATCTCCATAAGAGTCTCTTGATGGGGTAGTTATTGTTGTATGAGCTCGTAGATGGAGAGCCTAGCCGACGTGGTCCTCAAAATTTGGGTAATTTTGGTCTAAATTATGGCCACTGGTCTAGGTGGAGGATGTTGCATAGGGTGTTGTTGAGGTTGTGACATTGATGGAACCTCTCTTGTAGCTATCACGGGGGTAGCTATGCTTGGGTACCTCTTGTTCCGAGTCACTATGCTTATCATCCCTACATACCCCTGCATGGGGCAGTTCTATGTCACCTCATTGACTTGAAGGGATTTTGCCTATGCATCATGGGTAAGCAGTGGGTCTTTGAAGACTTCCATCTATTGGTTGGTGCCACGGGATTATCCATCGCTAATTTCTTGTTGTCTATTAGGTCTTGCACTAAGATTTTAAATTTCCAACATGCATAAAGGTCATGTCCCTTTTGTTGGTGAAACCTACAGTACAATTCTACCTTATAACCCTTGGGTTTTGGTGTGTTAGGGTCTACGGGTTGACTTTATGGTAGGTTTATCAAGTTTTCCACTGACAAGCAGTCAAACAAGGAGTCTTTAGACTCTGTAAAGGGTGTGAATTGTTGCCTAGGGTGATGCTGCTAATTTTACTCTTGCCTATGATTTTCCTTTTCATAGGTGTCAAGAGGAACTGCATGATAATTAGCCTTTGGGGGTTATATTGCTTGTGCAGGCTTAGGTATGTTTATAGCAACCTGATTGACCGTGGCGGGTTTCGATTGCATTGACCCAGTTTTGGTGTTTTTGGGCCACTCTTTCTTGCATGGCTTGGCAATCTCACCATCCTATATCTTGATCTCCTCAATGATTCTGGCTTGTGCTAGGGCTTCCTCAAGAGTGGCATATTACTGCAGCTGCAATAGCATGGAGATCAACCTCAAACAACTTTTTGAGAACATTTGGGTCAGGTCGGCCATGGGAGGGAGGTAAGGTAGCTTTGAAAGCAACGTCCTCCACCAATTTCCATAAGCCTCCATGGTCTCTTCCTCATACTACTTGAGGCTAGCTAGGTCACTTAATGATGCCTTCTTCTTGGTATTGAAGGCAAAACATTCAAGGAACGTGTCCACTAACTGGTCCAGATTACTGATGCTATGCTTCAACAACTAGGTAAACCAGTCTGAGGTAGGGCTTGTGAACGTGGTTATAAATGTTCTTAGAAGCAAAGCATAATTGTCCTGAATGCCAAAACATTGGCTCAAGAATATTTTCATGTGCTCTTGGGCATCCTCCTCCCCTCTAAATATTGCCAATTGAGGCATTTTAAAGTGTTCAGGGTATGGGGGTGTAGGCATTTAAGGATGCATAGGGTAACTATGGAGCTAGCATAGAGTGGGATTTTGGGGCCCAAAAGTCTTGGTCTCCATAGACTCTAAGCGCTCTAGCAGCACTTTGTATACATCAAAAGATTTGATCTCTTCCTCCTTGGTTTGTTCTTGTTGCAAATTGTAGGGAACTTGAGGCCTATGGAGGGGTATCCGGATAACACCCCCTCTGCCTTGGTAGGGCGTTTCAGCCCACTCTTCTTCTTTCTTGAATTCCTCATAGGCTTCTTGAGGAGTTCCTGGGCGTGACCTATAAACATGGGTGGGTGCCCGCATAGGGTGCCCATCATTGGCTCTGGGGTGGTCTCCCACTCAGGTCTAGGAGGTCTTAGAGGTAGCATTTGATAAGGTCACGGAGACCTATCTTGCACCAAGGGGTTGTGCCTCTCATACAACTCTATCCTATGCGTGCGAGGGGTTGGGACCCTCTCAAGCATAGTGTTCTGGAGAAACTCATATGTCTAACGCTGAATGCGCTCTTTTCTAAGGCGATACAGGTGCTCTAACTGTTGTTGATCTTGCTCAAGATGCATGATTTGCACTTTGCGAGTGACATGTTTGGCAAATGCCAAGTTGATTTGATCCGTCGTATTGAGTCTAGGAGGCCTAGATGCCTCCCCTACACATATATCTTGATCATGGTGATTTGAGATCTCTATAGGTCACTTCCCTCTATCCAGGTTAGCAGAATTCAACCAAGGATCTAGCCTTAGTAGGTGATCCTGATAAATAGCAGGTGTGGAAGTGCATTATTCCTGCACTATGTATTGCTCTTGAGGAATATAGTGGTCTTCCTCGTGCTCCATTTCATATATGTGAAAGGTGCGGGCAGAGTTGGCTCACCCTATCTGAAGAGCCTTATGCTTTGGATTTGGCATATTGTTTTTGACAGTAATAAGGGGCAGAGTAGGGATGATGTAATCATGTGGCCCCTCCTTATGGAACCTATGATGTTCTAGCACTTCATTGCACGGTGGCCACTCATAACGAGTGTCTAAGGGAGCCGTCCCATTTATGTTGAGTGCCACATGTAAGGACTCCTCCTAAAAGGTTCTATATTTAATGGGAGTGCCCCTCGAAGGGGTGCCTCTATAGTCCCATTCCATCATGGTATGATGTGGAATATATTCTGGGTCAAGCCTCTAAGGTGGTATGACCAAGTCCTTGGGGCTATAACAGAGGTGACTTGTGCCTCCTTGTACACTTTCCATAGCCTCTGCCCATGATTGGGCTTGACTATGGGTGTACACCATGGTGGTGTTTCTATAAATGAGGTGTAGGTTTTTATATTCTTTACAATTTTTTTATGCTACACTAAACAAAAAGGAGCCATGCAAACAAAGAAGTGATTATCTCGTTTTTAGATTAAAGGTGTGCCCTAGATCTGGTTTAGTGTGTTTTTATTTTTGTTTTGAAATATTTGTTAAGAAAATTTTGTTGTACATGCAATATGAGGGCTCTTATATCTCCCAAAATGGTCGCCCCTTCGATATACCACTTCCAGGCCTTTATACCGAACCTCTCAATATACTCGTCCTTACGTGAGGGAAACTATTGGTATGTGAGAGCAGAATAGTATGTGGAACATAGGCGGTACGGAAGGAGGATCACCCTATTTTTGACACCTACCATAGAAGACTTATCCTCATGCATTGGGAATCACCCCAGCTACACTTGGTCAACTTTCATCAAAATTTACATCTAGCAATAGTAGCGATCGGGGTTATGTATGCAAAAATTCAATCCAAGGTGGTGATGAAATCCACCGTTGGTCTTGATCAAGTGTTGGGGTTTTATGACCAACTCCTTGATGTTTAAATTACCATGTGGTGTGTGGGGTTATTTTTACTTGCGCAAAGAAATAAAACATGCAATAAAGCTTTTTTATGCAAGCAAAGAAATTGAAAATTACAGAGACAGAAAACAATAAATTATAGAGAGTGTTCAGACAACCTACCTCTTCTTTACCCACACCAGATGCCCTTGAGTTTCTACTCAAAAACTTCATAGATATCTAATCATCTCAGGGTGGGATGAATGGTAGATCTGTATTCATCATAGGGTGGAATGAATGCCTTATTCATCCTAGGGTGGCACGAATTCCAGTCTGTATTCATCACAGGGTGGCATGAGCAACAGTCCAGTGCTTGAATGATTAACACATGAAAGTAAAAACACATAATTTTGATCAAAATTTTGATCTCAAAATCAAGGTACAATGTCCCACCATGATCACCACTGGAATCACGAGGATATAGAAGCAAAATGGTGTATCGGGTGCGATGCAAACAAAAGCAAAATGTTTCGCTAAGTCCTACAAATGAAAATGCATGAAAAGGGGAAAATAAGCGAAGTTAAATGATATGTAAAGCAAATGTAAAGTGCATCCCTTTACTTTATTAATTTGCTCATGATTAGGTTACAATACGTCTCCTCCCTTTTCAGTGGCTAGGAGCGTTAAACATGGTTTTGTCACACCATGGATGGTACGCTTTCTTTCGCATGCCCACATGTGAAACGGGCAGGCCAAACATCATTGTCGCTTACATGAATGCATCTGTGCTTCCTTTTTGCCCCTCCAGTGTTGAGATCCTACATTCAAAAAAATAGCAAATGATTAAAAGCACCTGTGGATGGAGGGAAACATGCGATCCCCAAGGCCTCTGGTTAATTCATGCATAAAATAATTAAAAATATAATCAAAGCATGTTATAATGAGCTAAAATTTGGATAGAGGTATGAAAAAATTACCAAGAACACACTGCAAAAGGAACAGTCATGAAATCTACCATAAATTTCTAATCTCTCTGGGGTGGGATGATTAGGATTGTCATAAAATGTCAGAAAGTGACATCCTAAATGTCCCATCCAGGGGCCTCCAAAAAACCTACAAAGTTGGTTTTAGGTAAAACGGGGAATTTTGAGATGACCCAAAAGGTTGGATTTTTCAAATTCTACCTTGATCGCCATGTATCTGATGATGCTCCCTATATGTTAATGACAGTGAAAAAACACTGAAAACACAACCAATATTCATCATAATGACATGAAATTTGCATGGAAGCCTATATGACATGAAATCCACTTGGGATGGGTCCAATACCTCCTAAGGGTTTGTGTAAGCAAATTGGGTGGAGTATTGTGGCAAAATGTTTGGGTTTTGGTTTTAGATTGCGCTTCCAATGATCACCCAATAACTTCCCTTCCAAAAGAGAAATCAAGGATGTAGGAAGCACAAGCGATAGGTGAGGATGTAATTCAGAAGCACTCCATTGCTCCAAATGCTCTTGCTCTATCCCTTTTTTTGGGTGAGAAGACTCACCATTTTATAGACCTAAGGGTCTCTTGTGAATGAGCATGCAGAGGCACCACTTGGCCATCATGCCTTCCCAAGGGAGAGAAGATTCCTCCTTGATTAAGGGCTCCATGACTGCCTCTATGACTACCTCTTTGAGCTCAAAAATGCTCACTCACACTCCATGCATTGAAGGTAGACTTAAGTGGTGGATCTGAGCTATGATTTAATTTTGTTTTGGACAATAACAATGGTTTTTTAGTGATTCTCTTAGTCTAGCCTTGAGAATATCTTATTGAGAAGATGATTTGACCTTTTTTATTGATCTAGTAGGGTTTTGTGCTATCTCACCATAATTTGTTCTAACCATTTCTCATTTAGATTGCATTATTTTGAGTTCACCTAGGATATAATAAGTTGAAGGTAGCAACATGTTAGCTTGGTGGTACGTTGGTTAGATAGGTTGTTATCTAATAGAATACATAAGCCTATGTCTCCCCAATCATGTCCATACCCTTATAGTTTATGAGATAATTACTTTGGCACTCACCTTGGTTTCTCTCATTACTACTACTCTTGTTGTGCCTTCACTACCAGCTATACTCCCTCCACATGGTTTATTTCCTACTTAGGCTTAACCATCCAAAGTGATATTTCCATTAACTCCTTTCCATGATCTATTATCAAAACATTACTCCATAAAAATATCCTCCCATTTTACCCCCACTAACCCTATTTTCAAGTGCTCTACTCTTGCATATCACTTATAAATACTATTATCATTTTCCTCCCCTATTGAAACCTAAGTTGATTCCTATTTTTTTCAATCGAGAAAAATCTAATAACACTTTCCTCTCTCTCATCCCAACTATTCTCCCACCCCTTTACATCTAATATATCTTACCCCCTCCTTACTTCATTATTTACTTACCTTATTACATAGTATGCTCCTACAATTCGTTCATATTCTTATCACACAAGCTTCAACAATTCATCACCACTCATCCTCTCCACCAATCCTCCCTTCACATACCCTAAATTCAATTCTCCATATTTTTCACTTATTCTAATTCACTTTCCAATGACTCATGCACTCTATCCTATCCTTTCCATTCATCCCTTCTAATAGAGAATGTTTAAGTCAAGTAATCCACCCTATCCATGTTGACGGTCACCCACTCCTCTCTCACTAGTAAAATTTATCCTTTTTGTATTGACATCAAATTATTTTCTAGAGGTTTTGAATATAACCCCTCATTAGAAGTAAATAGCCATATCTCCCATAAGGTAGCAAGATGCTACCATGACTACCATTACCAATATATAGTAGGAACGTACTACTTTCTCCCATATGGTAGTGATTTCCTATTCTAATCACTCATGCCTATTGAAATAAATGATTCAATACTTATTGCCCCTTACTTTCCTCTTCCCCCATGGTATATATTCACTAGTTTTGATCTAATTTTTATTATTTAAAAATAAAATCAATACATTTATGCATGTATGTATGTATTCATATATGTATAAAAAGATAATCTTAGTACAGGCTTGACTAATTTTAAATTGGGCACCCACATGCATTTATTAAATATAATATGTTTGAATCTATATACCTTTGGTAAATATGGTATGCCATAAAATGGTTTAGCACAACTTAGTTGATGAACAATTTTACTTCTTACCTTCATGTTTATTAGAAATGTAGTTTGGTTGCAATAAAATTTGGCATTGACATGATTGAAGAATAAGTACACGTGACCAAGAATGGGGAAGGTCAAGAGTTACAACTAACTTACAAAAAAATATACATCAATGTCCAATCAAAGTACATACAAGAAATAATCAAAAAAATTCAAATTTTATATGTGCACGACTTATCAAAATAATTGTATATTTTTTCTCTATTGGAAAAAATAGAGTTGTATATTGTGTTTTTGAATGTGTTCATTAATTAAATTATATTGAACCTCAACGTAAATTATTTATTCTTGAAATTTTTGATTTCAAATAAGCTTTCGAACTCCTTGGTTTTCACAACTCAAGGTTTTTGGTGGTTTTTACGGAATACTTAATTGTTATAAATTATGAGATAATCATATACCTTGTATACAAGTCCTTTTTAATGAAATATTCATGTTTGGTGGAAGAACATGTTATAACATGTTGTTCCTTATATTCCTAAGAAATCAAATCGGATCCCAGAAAGAATACATATCTAGAAATAGATATCTTATCATCAATAGATTGCATATAGTCTCCATTCATGAAATCTATAAAGAAGAATCTATCATTTTCTTATACTCCATATTGTACTATGTCATACCACATGTATAACTAAAGATACACTCTACTAGTTTCCAATGGAATACCTTTGGTCTTGTACATGAATAATGAGAGATAGATAACACTATAGTTGATGTTTGGTTTGGTGTATTTTAGATAAATGAGACTTCTAATCATATGATGATAGATAGTTCTATTTACCTATGAATATGGGTTATTTTTATGATAGTTGTAACCATGTATCCATTGAATTAACTATGGGCTTATAATCTATCATTAAAATCTTCAAATATTATCTTGATATAATTCAATTATCACATGAACATATGGTATTCAATTAATCACACCTCCAAGATAATACAATAATAGATTAGCTTGATATTAGTCATATCAAATGAATATTTTAATGTTTTCTTAGTCTCCTTACTAAACTTAATTCAAATTGTAGAGATGACCAAGTCATAAACGTACATGATTATGCTCACAATATATCTTCCTTGTACTTTTAATTTTGTGTTTGGATAAGGACTATAATGAAATCCATATCTCAAAATATGCTCATAAATACTCATATATTACCTTTCCTGGTGCTTTTAGTGGCGTAAAAGGTTTAAAATGATTGTGGCATGCTGGTTATAGGGGTGTACTATGTAAAATCTGTGTGGTGGCTTATGGAGTGGACAACGCAGAATACTGTGATAGCCATAAAAATCTGGACAACCTATCTGAATTCATGGCGGCTGCCTATTCCACCATGTAAATTGAAAAAAAAATCTTCATACATCAAGATTTGATACCCTACTTCAACCCTTAGAGATATTTTATGAGCCTATAAAACTTCTTATTTTGACTAGGTATAACAAATTCCTTTGTTTATATCATATAGAATTCTTTGCTATGATCACCATTGATAAATTCACTCTTCATGTCTATTTGATATAACTTTCATCCAAACTACATAAACATTGTAATAACCATTCAAATGCCTTTGATATTTGCTCTTGGTGTAAAATTTTCATTGTAAATAATTTCTTCTTTCCATACATAGTCTTTGTCACAAGACTTTTTTTGTAATTATCAAGGCTTCTCATCATCTATTTATTTAGCATTGATTACTCACATGCAACCAATGGGTTTCTTCTCATGTGGAAGGTCAATAAATTACCACATTTTATTCTTCATCAATATATAATATTAGACATTCATGTAATTCTTGTAATCCTTTAATGCAAGATATATTTGATTAATTGAAGGTTCATATGTTTACACTACCATGCTCATATTGGCTATGTTGAAATTATTTCAAACTCTACTCCATGTTCTTGGTCCAAAACTATATGTGTCTAGAACATGATCCAAGATTTTATCAAAAAAATATTGAAATACCACTTGGGCTTGTGAGTGGTACTCAATGTTTATGGTCATAGGTCATCAGATCCTGCAGAACACAAGCTTATACTGAGAGAGGGGGGTGAACAGTATAAGACAACTTTTAACTTTATCTATCAATACAACTTTCAAACCATTAACATGTAGAATAATATAGCAGTAATAATAGTAGTAAAACAGTTCATAAAATGCAATCCACAAAGAGACACAGCAATTTACATGGTTCACCCAAGGTGGGCTACTCCACGGATAAAAATTTTCTTTTAAAAGTTGTATCAAAGTCCTCTGGGAATCCTTCTCGATTACATTTTTTATGAGTCTCAGCTCAAAGGAGACACCTTCCCCTAATTTTGCTTTGTTGGTGATCCTCTAGAAGACCTCTATCTCCTTTGCCCTTAGCAAGTGGAACTCTATCCACAGAAGACACCTGTCTTCCCTGCTCTGGCTAGAGATCTTTGTCCTCAACTCTGTCACTGCAAAGCTGGTCCTCTTATCTGCACCAAACACAGTCCTTCAGTTTGGCACAATTGTCCTCTTCCTCTATTATTTTCTACACTTGGTTGAAAACAATTTTTCACTGTCTGCACAACTACAACAACATAGTCTTCTCAAATTTACAACAGCACTATCTTCTCAACTTCTGTGCAAACACAATAGTGCAATCTTCACAAAATGCAGTAGCACTATCTTCTCAACTTAGCTTCTGCTCTGTTGCACATCCACCACAGCGCAGTCTTTGCACACTCTACTTTCTTTACACAATCTATGTAAATATTGTAGCACTCGATCGCACAGCAACTTATGCGCCTATGTGTAGCCACTACAGCACCTTCTTCGTATCGTCTGCTTCTCCTTGATATAACTTCTTCCTCTACTCTGCTTCTATGATAGTCACACTTCAAACGCACACTTCGATTGATTCGATACGACTGCTCTTTGCGCACAACAAACTTCACTTGCACAAATTTGACACACACACTCGACTTAAGAAACTCAAAAATCGTCCTCCTTTTATAGCAATAATTCATGATTAAATTCATGATCTTAGTCAGCTATATATCCTTAAAACAATCGTCGATTGCACAACCTTACACTTCTTCGGCAAAGGTTAACTCCTTCAGCTTCAACCGCCTCTACTGTTCTGTAGATTTTCTAGTGCAAAACTCAAACATGTCATGATATCGCTATGCCTTTGTCTGCCATACACCTTATATTACTTGCTGTCATGAAATCGTGACACTACTGCCTATCGTGCGCCTTATTTGGTTTGTTGTCATGAAATCGTGACACTACAGCCTGCCCTACACTTTTGCTAGCTTGTTGTCATGAAATCGTGACACTGCAGTCTGCCTTACGCCTTGTTTTAGCCTGTTGTCACGAAATCATGACACTCCTTCACTTTTATGATGTCATCATGATTCTTGTCATGAAATCGTGACGCTTTAGTCTACAAGGCCTTCTTCTCTGCTCTTGTCACAAAATTGTGACACATCTGCTTTTGCTGACATCATCAGCAACTCTGTCACAAAATCACGACGCTTTAGACTCCAAGGCCTTCTTCTCAGCTTCTGTCGTGAAATCGTGACACCTTTGCCTCTTGTTGACGTCATCTGCAACTTTGTCGTGAAATCGCAACAGTTCTTACTTCTTCAACCTTTTCTCGGTTTGCATTAGCGAAAATGGAACATGTCATGAAATCGTGACGCTTTCGCTGCCTTAAGCTCTTTTCTGCCAAATGCTCGTGAAACTGGAACATGTCACAAAATCACGACACTTTCACTGCCTTAAGCTCTTTTCTACCAACTACTCACGAAACTGGAACATGTCGCTAAATCGCGATGCTTTCGCCACCTACAAGCTACCAACTCAACCTGTCACGAAATTGTGACACTTTCTGCATCCATACAACTTCATTAAAACTTGTCGAAAAATTGCGACACTTCCTGCAACTCAACTCTACCAACTCAACTTGTAGCTAAATCGCGACACTTCCTGCAGCTCAAATCTGTCAACTTAACTTGTCGTGAAATCATGACAGTTTTGCCTGAACTTTCTCTCTCCTCAAACATGTCATGAAATCATGACAATTTTGCTAGCTTTGCCTCTGCCTTCTAGCATGTCACGAAATCGTGACAGTTTTGCCAGTGCTTTCTCTCTCCTAAAACATGTCGCGAAATCATGACTGTTTTGCCAGCCGCATGCATACTTCTTCTTACTTATCTTTTTCTTGATCTTTTTGCAACTGGGCTACATAGAAACTTACTGATCATACTGAACCCTTCATCAAAAACACATGCTTGGACAATTAATAAAATTTCTTCAAGAACTCCTTGACATCAAAGACAAAAACTACCAAGAGCTCCTTTGACATCAATAACAACAACTATACTTGAGCAAAAGCAATGTACTCAAGGTACCCAAAATTGCCAACAATCTCCCCCTTTGTCATTTATGGCAAACTTTAACTTAAAACATATCTCAAGAGCCAAAACTAAACCAACTGATCCATCAACTAAGAATTTTGCAATTGAAGTTTTTGCTCCCCCTGACTTGAAGCTCTTCTCTTCACTTGAAGCACTCCCCCTTACTCATATCTCTCCCCCTTACTCAAATCTCTCCCCCTTTGTCATCAATGGCAAAGGGTCACCTTTGGGGTTTAGGACTAAGAATGAGTCTCTTAGCTTAGTCCCTCCCCCACATTCTATTAAGGTGATTTAAAATAGGGTTGGGAGTGAAACTCCCATTAGACACTCATCATCATTAATGTCTACAATTTCTTTGTCGGGCCTTCTCTTGAATTCTTTTTCCACATTGTTGTTCTTGTTACTGTTTTGATCCTCGGACCTGTTCATATCACTTTTCTTGTTTTTGTTGTCATTCCTATTCTTATCCATGCTTTGATCCTTGGACTTGTTCATATCACTTTTCCTATTTTTGTTGTCATTCCTGTTCTTATCCATGCTTTGATCCTTGGACTTGTTCATACTATTGTTTCTGTTCTCGTATCTCAGAAGATCAGATCTACATAGTCTAGCTAGGTGACCTTCATTGTTGCACTTATAGTAAGTAACAATATTATTTCTTTTAGGCATGGTTGTTCTTTGAATTTGTCTGTTCTGACTAACCCAGTTCCTATTATTTGCCTAGCAAAAAATTGCCTTGTGCCCGAATTGTTGACAAGAGTAGCAATACCCTTGAAAGAAATTACGTCTCCTGAAACTGTTATTTACTTTCTTCACTTGAGTCATGCAATGTACAGCCATGTGACCAAATCTGTGACACGCAAAACATGTGTCGTGAAATTTTCTTTTATCCAACTTCATGGGTCCCAAAAACTTCTTCTTCTCAATCTGAATATCGTTTTCTATTTTTGCGTATCTATCACTTACGGACTCATGATCTAAAATACTTTCTTCAAAATAACTCTCTTTCTTTTGAAATCTCTTGCTAGATTCCCCAACCTATTCCTTGTGTGGCTCAACAAAACCGAGACCTGTTTTATCTGTTGGTTTTCTTTGTCCTTTGATGAGAAATTTAACCTTCTTGGAGCTATCCTGAAATCTGTAGAGCTTATCCTTGTACTCTTTATTTTCTTCTTTCAAAGAAGCCATTTCCTGTTCTAACTCACTATACTCCAGAATTTTAGAATCCAACTCATTCTCGAGTTCTTGTGACTTAGCCATAGAGACTTCAAGATTTTCTATAAGTTCATCTCTCTCCATACGACATTCATCTAATTTAATCTTGAGTCTATCATTCTTCTTTCTTTCCTTTTTCAAAACACTAAGAGCATTATTGAGTTCACATTCAAGATCCTCTATTTGATGGCACTTTGAATTATCATGGCCTTTTTTAGATTTCTTATCACTAGAGGTGCTACCTTTTTCAAAAACCATACATGCATCTTCATTGTAGTTTTCTGAAGCATCCTCATACATACTAGTAGCCAAATCATTATTTTTGCAATCATCCTCAAGGTGCCCAAAATTTCCACATCTAAAACATTTCATGATAATGAATTTATGTTTCGATTCTTCCTCTTTTTCTGAAATGAACAGCATCTCATTTTCATCATCACTAGAAGAACTTTCACTATCACTGCTAGAACACTTACTTGCTTTGTCTAAGTAGAAGCTCTTCTTATTCTTGTGAGAATGCCTCTTTCCATGATTGTTGTACTTATATTTGCTTTTCTTGTGATTGCTGTACTCATATTGCTCTTTTTGTAATACCTGTACTTTTTAGAATCCTTGCTCTTAACATCCTGTATATCTTCATCACTTTCATTTTTGGAAACAGTACAATCAGTAGCATAATGACCAAATTTCCCACAATTGAAACATCTTATATTTTTCTTGCTTTTGTGCTTTCTGGAAAACTTGCCTTTCTTGCTGTAATATGCCTCTTCCTCACAAGAAGACTCATCACTCTCTTGAATCTATTTTCCCTTTGATTTCTTGGTAGCTTTGAAAGTTGCCTCTTTCTTTACATCAACTTTCACTTGAGTTCTCAACTCAAATGCTGCAAGAATACTATGGAGCTCATCCTTTTTCAATTTATCTAAATCTTTAGCTTCCTCAATAGCAAAAATATTTTCATTAAATCTATTAGGAAGGGATCTTAAAATCTTATCACACACATCATTTTCAGCAAGTTCAAGACCTAAGTCTTTCATAGAATTAACAACTTCATCCATCCGGAGCATGTAGTCACTAATATTTTCATCATAATTCATCTTGAGTTGTTCAAACATACCTTTAAAATGTCTCAACTTGGCCTTTCGAACATTTGCATCACCTGTATGAACAACCTGTAATTGTTTCCACATTTCACTAGCTATCTTGCAGTGAATAACTTTGGTGAGATTTGCCTTTTGTAAACCCTTCAGGATTGTATTCATGGATTTTGAGTTGTTGTGATGTAGAAGCCTGTCTTCTTTAGTGTAAGGACCATTTGCAGGAATGGTGTACCCATCTTCAATAACTTCCCATATCTCATTACCAAGTGCCATTAGATAGACTTTCATTCTTGCACTCCACAGGCCAAAATATGATCTGTCAAGAATAGGTGTTGCATTGCCACTTGAGTAGTCCATTGTGTTCTTTACAAACTTTTCCTTCAAGCTGTTAAACTTTTTGAAGGCACTGGCTCTAATACCAATTGAAGAACACAAGCTTATACTGAGAGGGGGGGTGAACAGTATAAGACCACTTTTAACTTTATCTATCAATATAGCTTTCAAACCATTAACATGCAGAATAAGATAGCAGTAATAATAGCGATAAAACAGTGCACAAAATGCAATCCACAAAGAGACACAACAATTTACGTGGTTCACCCAAGGTGGGCTACTCCACGGATAAAACTTTTCTTCTAAAAGTTGTATCAAAGTCCTCTGTAAATCCTTCCTGATTACAATGTTTATGAGCCTCAGCTCAAAGGATATACCTTCCCTTAATTCTACTTTGCTGGTGATTCTCTAGAAGACCTCTATCTCCTTTGCCTTTAGCAAGTGGAACTCTATCCACAGAAGACACCTGTCTTCCTTGCTCTGGCTGGAGATCTCTATCCTCAACTCTCTCACTGCAAAGCTGGTCCTCTTATCTGCACCAAACACAGTCCTTCGATCTGGCATAATTGTCCTCTTCCTCTGTTCTTTTTTGCACTTGGTTGAAAACAACTTTTCACTGTCTACACAACTATAGTAGCATAGTCTTCTCAAATTTACAATAGCACTATCTTCTCAACTTCTATGCAAACACAGTAGTGCAATATTTGCAAAATGCAACAGCACTATCTTCTCAACTTAGCTTCTACTCCGTTGCACATCCACCACAGCGTAGTCTTCGCACACTCTGCTTTCTTTACATAATATATGTAAATACTGTAGCACTCGATCGCACAGCAACTTATGTGCCTATGTGCAGCCACTACAACACCTTCTTCGCATTGTCTGCTTCTCCTCGATCGAACTTCTTCCTCCACTCTGCTTCTGTGAAAGTCACACTTTGAACGCACACTTCGATCGATTCGATACGACTGCTCTTTGTGCACAACAGACTTCACTTGCACAAATTCGACACACACACTCAACTTATGAAACTTGAAAACCGTCCTCTTTTTATAGCAATAATTCATGATTAAATTCATGATCTTAGTCGACTATATATCCTTAAAACAATCGTCAGCTGCACAACCTTACACTTCATCAGCAAAGGTTAACTCTGTTGGCTTCAACCGCCTCTACTGTTCTATAGCTTTTCTAGTGTGAAACTCAAACATGTCGCGATATCGCTATGCCTTTGACTATCGTACACTTTGTATAACTTGCTATTGTGAAATCGTGACACTACTACCTGTCATGCGCCTTCTTTGGTTTGTTGTCATGAAATCGTGACACTACATCCTGTCGTACACTTTCGCTAGCTTGTTGTCGTGAAATCGTGACACTACAGTCTACCTTATGCCTTGCTTTATCCTGTTGTCATGAAATCATGACACTCCTTGACTTTGTTGACATCATCATGATTCTTGTCACAAAATCGTGATGCTTTAGTCTGCAAGGCCTTCTTCTCTGCTCTTTTTGTGAAATCACGACACATACTTTTGCTGACTTCATCAGCAACTCTATCATGAAATCATGACGCTTTAGACTCCAAGGCCTTCTTCTTAGCTTTTGTCATGAAATCGTGACACCTTTGCCTCTTGATGATGTCATCTGCAACTTTGTCACGAAATTGCGACACTTCTTGCTTCTTCAACCTTTTCTCGGTTTGCACTAGCAAAAATGGAACATGTCACGAAATCGTGATGCTTTCACTGCCTTAAGCTCTTTTTTGCCAACTGCTCATGAAACTGGAACATGTCACGAAATCATGACGCTATCGCTGCCTTAAGCTCTTTTCTGCCAACTGCTCGCAAAATTGGAACATGTCACAAAATCACAATGCTTTCGCCACCTGCAAACTGCCAACTCAACCTGTCATGAAATCGTGACACTTTCTACATCTGTACAAATTCATTGAAACTTGTCGTGAAATCGTGACACTTCCTACAACTCAACTCTGCCAACTCAACTTGTCGTGAAATTGTGACACTTCCTGCAACTCAACTCTGCCAACTCAACTTGTCGTGAAATCATGACAGTTTTTCCTGAACTTTCTCTCTCCTCAAACATGTCACGAAATCATGACAGTTTTGCTAGCTTTGCCTCTGCCTTCCAGCATATCACGAAATCGTGATAGTTTTGCCAGTGCTTTCTCTCTCCTAAAATATGTCACGAAATCGCGATAGTTTTTCCAGTCGCCTGCATACTTCTTCTTACTTGTATTTTTCTTGATCTTTTTGCAACTGGGCTATATAGAAACTTACTGATCATACTAAACCCTTCATCAAAAACACATGCTTGGACAATTAATCAAATTGCTTTAAGAACTCCTTGACATCAAAGACAACAACTACCAAGAGCTCCTTTAACATCAATGACAACAACTATACTTGAGCAAAGGCAATGTACTCAAGGTACCCAAAATTGCCAACAGATCCATTAGGATCACATCCATCATCTTCATCCTAATTTTATTCCTCCCTTTTAGATTCTTCATCATCAATCTAGAAACATACTTGTGTTTTGACAACAATCTATCACTTAGAAAAAATGGTATACTTGTTCTTATCATTAAACACAACATATTAGTTGATATATAATTTATTAGTATTTGGATGCACCATATGATATCCTTTCAACTCATAATTATATCCAATGAATATATCACTTGGATTTATCCTCTTATTTCATTTGTTTCTACTTCAAAATGTGCATGAACGTATGCACCTAAATACACAAATATGTGATAAAGTAATTTTGCTACCCATCCATACCTCTTCAAATGTGATTTCATTCAATAGTATTGTGGTTGTATGGTTAAATAAGTAGACCAAAGTACAAATAATATCTACCCAAAATACGTGCTCCAAATTGGTATTTCTCAACATGCATCACACCATCTCCTTAATAGTATATTTTTTTATCTATAACTTTATTTTGTTGAGGAGTATAATAATAAATTATTATTGTATTCCATGTTACTTTAGGAAAACAAAAAATATCATACTAGTGCATTTCTCCTCAATCTTAGCAAATAAATAAATGGAATGACCAACAATCTTCTTCACATGAATTTTAATGTCTTAGAAATAATGCACAACTTTACTCTTTTTCTTTAGGAAATACTCGCACATTCATCATGTATGATCATTAGTGAATAGAATAATATGTATGTATGGATATATATATATATATATATATAGTTATATAGTCACTAAAATATAGATCATGGTTTGCATAGATCAATATGCACTAAGTTGAGTGGACTAGTTGTTATATGACTAGTTTATCCAAAGAGAAATTGATGTAATTTTCTAGTCAAATGATGAATATAATTGTCATGAGGCTTTGTCAAAGATAAAATTCCATATACAATGTCATAATATACGAGTGACTTCAAATGGTCTAATTTGATATGTCCAAATCACCTATGCCATAATGAGATAGCTTCATTTGGCTTAGCTACCAAATTTTGGCTGTCTTGCATTACAATAGTAAGTTAAAACATTTTTCCTAAACTTGTAGCATAAGAAATAATCATAAAATATCTAGATTTTTCTAAAATGAGATACAATTTTTTACACTTGTTATAAATTCAAGACACAAATTATGTTCAAGTAATGGATTAAAAAAATTAAATTATTTGTGAGACTAGGCATATAATGATCTTGAGTTAGGTAATAGGAATATTCTCCAAGATGCATATGAACACCATTGATACTAGAAACAATGTATATTGAATTATCACTAAGAATAAATTTTCCATGATAAGATGAATTCTTAAGGTTCATGAACCATTATTTCTAGAACATCATGTGTCTAGCAACTCTTAAATCAAGATACAAAACTAAAATAGATTTTGAAACAATATCAAGAAATTGAATATAATAGACATAATATTGTACTTTGCTACATTACCATATTGCAATTGGGGTGCATTGATATTTTTCCAATAATAATTTTTTTGATTTTCTTCAAATGAAGCTTTAGTTGGTTCATAGATTAATATTATTAGAATAATTATTATTGTCTTCTTGATTTAGGTGTCCTAGTTTCCCATTTATTAAACATGTGATATAGAAACGTGAATAGTTACTTTATTCTTGATGTTGATTGTTTTGTTTGTAATGTTTTTTGGTGCCTATTGGGGTCCACCATATTTCTTTCACTACATTGTCTTCTTGTATTTTTGATGCATGAGCAAAGCATGTTTATCTCTAGTCTTCATATCTCAAATTTTTTCCTTTTGCTAAAGCAAATATATAAGATTCTCAAAGTTGGGAATATAATTAGACATTTTTAGAGTTATTACCAAAATTATAAACATAGGTATCAATACACACAACACTACTAGAACAATGACATCATAACTAGCATTTTTTATTTCTTGTAGCAAGGATCACGATTTAGCAATCTATTGTAGAAAGCCCTCTAGTTTATAATTGATCTTTATTTTCAAGCAATACAATTGACTTTATATGTGTAGAATTTAATTTAATTTCTTGCAACTAAATACTATATTCAGTTTATACCATACATCCTTTGTAATTACTAGTGTCACAAATGTATGACTCAATCACATCAGTCACACCAAATATTATGATAATTTAGTATTTTTGAACATAAATATCATACTTTCTTTGTCCATAAAGGTTAGTGAAATATCTTAGCATAGTTCCAAATATACCAGTACCAATAATATTTGAACTCATGATGAATCTTCAACTTTATATTTTGAGTAAAAAATAGTCGTCACCTTTCAACAAACTAAGAAATAGTAAACATAATATTTGGGGCATTAATATCCATAGAAAATATTTATAAAACCATACAATTTTACTTTTAAGATAATGAACTTGATAAGGACTTTCTAACAGGTGTACATGTGCCTATACTCAAAATAAATAATTGTGTAAATCAGAAGAGAATAGCAGGGTCACATCGGCTACAAATTTAGGTTTAGGGGATTGAAGTATTTCTCTCCAAATAGAATATCTAGGTAATATTCTCAAAATATTCAAAAATGTGCTAATGTATTAAAAAATCAAGGTGGTTCTACTTGTCTTCACATATAGTCAATAAAGATAAAAACAAAAAAAATATATTTAAATCTTCATGTTTTCCATTGTGTATGTGGGATAATTGATTTCTTTCATAAAATAGTAGAATCACACATGTGCCTAGGTCAAATGGTCAACAAACTACTTCAAAAAATATATGATGAAATAGAGTGAGCTCACCTTCTTAATGTTCTTCACCACACAACCACTTGAACAAATATTTTGATGTCCATTAATTTTAAATTGCATCACAAGCCTTCCAATCAAGAATTTGGGACTAAAGTGATTGTTTTATTCAAATAAACAAAGGTGTTCATTGTGCGTGAACCAAATTATGATATTAATATCAGTTGAAATATGAATTAAAACTAGAATCTACTATTGAAATATTAATTGAAAGATTTTAATTTGCTTTAACATTAGTGTTTTATTTGAATCTATTTATAAAATATATTTTGAGCATGCATTAGGTCATAGTATCTTCTAGTATCAACTAGACATCATATCTACATATAATAGATCCTCTCCTTGTCTCTGTAATGAGAATATTCAACTCATATTTAATGTTGATTTTCAAGAAAAATGTCACTCATTATTGTACGTTATCAATGTGGTACTATTAAATACATGCAACACATCTGGATTGCACCCTTCATAATTATTAATAAGGACTTAGAACCAAAATATCTATCTTGAACATATCATAACATGTTACATCATCTTTACTTTAGCTAGTCCACTTGTTGGAAATTTTGAGTATATTGTTGTCATTGATGTCAAAAGGATTGATGTCATAAGTTGATGGTAATGTTTGTCATTTATGTCAAAGTGAGAATATTCTTCAAAGGGCACATGAGGCATGAGGCAGCAAGAAGAAGGAAAGGTTTTCTCCATGGTGGCATTGAAAAAGAAAAAATAAAAGGGTCAAATTGATTTACCATGGTGATATTTGCAAAAGAAAAGGATAAATTAATTTACTATGGTGGCAAAGTTTTTATCCTAAGAAAAGGCCCAAAGAAAATTATTATAATATTTAAAAATAAATTTGAGCACCAAGGGTTTGAAATTCATATTCGTCAACATCAAGGTCTATGCAAAATATGTTATATAAATATTACAATGCCAAGGTGGTTAATCGACAATTTGAACTTTGAAAAATTTGTGCATAAAAGTCTTCATTCGATTCGCGATGGAAAGGGAGAATATAATAGTTTTCCAAAATCAAGGAAGATCAAGGTATAAGGAGCAAGGACTCCAAAATTTGATTCCATCCAAGTACCTAGCCTAGATGGTAGTATCTACGGTGCTAGGGCATGGTAGCAGAGAGATCTCATGTTCAATATATGATGGAGGCAGGTGATAAGGTTTTGTGTGAAGTTCTTTTTGTTTTATGTGACAGAGATCGGGTTAAAGTGAAGTGTGTACCTTTAGTATTCATGTGGGTGGCTATCCCACATTGTGGCCTAGCCATGGATAGGGTACAGGTCAATAGGCAATGTGGGTTTGAATCAAAATGGTAGATGGTAGCAAAGGGATTAATATTTTATGCAAATTCTAAGGTTCTAAGGTATGCGTGTTTGTCTAGGGAGATATAAGGGGTATTATTTTTCTTTTATTTTTTAAAATAAAAGGGTTATGAATGTGGTTTGACTTTTGGATAAAAGAGTATGTGGTGTTTTTGCTAGTGCCTTGGGGTATAAAATAAAGTGATGATTTAAATATCTCTTTGGAAGTGCATTAATGTCAAGTAGGAGGTATAAGGTGTAAATGAAAATTTGCTTGTGTAATTTGTGATCTTTGCTGGGTTGAAAATTAGTTTGCAATATTAGTAGTACTAAGGTGTAAAATTAGTTTGAAAAATTTATTATACCTCTTACATTGTGAAGAGAAATTTTGTGGGGTATTACTGAGTTTTAATGCATCTTCCTTGAGATCAAAATAAGGGTCCTAGAACATCATTTTCATATTTCATTGAGCACATTTTGGAGGGAATGTTCATGTGGATATTTTGAAATAGACTCTTGCTATCTAACCCTTAAAGTGGCACAAGAAGGATTGGTTGTTTGTGAGACATGTTTTAATGACATATCTTCATAAAAGAATAAGAGGTATGGGCAATTTTTTTTTCTTCTTTGAGGTGTATTTTTGAACAAGATTTTCTACAACATAAGGTGGAGATAAAAGGGCTTTTTGATAAGCATTGTTGAAAATATTTGAGTTAGGTTTTAAGACCTATATTATGCATCTTTTTTTAAAGAAATTGGATGCACCTGTTTTAGGATTTGTGAGAAAATTGTGCTTCATTGTTTGAATTATAGTATGAACCTTTTAGGTATTGGTTTTGAGTGATATTGAAAGTGAATGTGCAAACATTAGAAATCATATTTATGAAAGAAAGTGTGTGCATAAAGAAGATAGGTGTCATGTGATAGACTAGATCTACCTTTAAAAGATCAATAAATGTGAGACATGTGAAAGAGATATACTTAACGATTAAGTAGAACATATTGAGCTGTTTACAAGTGCATATCATTCTCTATATGTTCTAGAGGTTAAAATAATTATGAGTAGAATATATATGTTTGAAGAAAGCATTTCTAAAAAATATATAATCTTTGTTTGTGTGCAAGGTTTGGAAATATTTGAGTAGGTTAAGTGAGCAACATTAAGGTAGATTTGAGCAAGTCTTTTGAGAAGGCTTGAAGATAGTTTTGAGCAAGTCTTTTGAGAAGGCTTGAGGGTAGATTTGAGCAAGTCTTTTGAGAAGGCTTGAAGGCAGTTTTGAGAAAGTCTTTTGAGAAGGCTTGAAGGCAATTTTGAGCAAGTATTTTGAGAAGTCTTGAGGGTAGATTTGAGAAAGTATTTTAAGAAGGGTTGAATGCAGTTTTGAGCCAGTCTTCTAAGAAGGTTTGAGGATAATTTTGAGCAAGTCTTTTGAGAAGGCTTGAAGATAGAATTGAGAGCAAGTTTGATTACTGATTTGTTAAAGCTTAGTGTTAAGTCTTGGGGTAGATTTGAGATAGAATTAGGAGCATATCTGGGAGTAAATTTAGATCATATTTGTGCTAAACTGATGATAGATTTTGGTGCATATTTGTGAGTAGAGTTAGAGTAGATTTGTGATAGAATTGGGATAGATTTTGGTGCAGATTTGAGATAGAATTGAAAGCAGTATTTGTAGGTGATAGATCAAAGAGGATAGCAGTCTCTAGTGGATAGAAATCCATCAACTAGTGTAGTGGGGATAGAGGTCTCCTATGGAGAGAGATCCACAAAGCTGTAGCAATGGGGATATAAGTCTTCTATAAGTACACAAGCTAGAGTAGAGGGGATAGAGTTCTCTTATGAATAGAGATCCATGAACCAGGGCAAGGGGAAAGAGTTATCCTATGGAGTAAGATCCATGAAATAGTTGGAGAGATAGAGCTCTTTTATAAATATATATCCATGAACTAGTTGAGGAGATGGAGTTCTCCTAGATCATGTTCCAAGAACCATAGCAAGGGGATAGAGTTCTCTTGTGAAGATAGATACACGAACCAAAGAAAATGGGAAAGATTTCTCCTATGGAGAGAGATCCAAAATTTAGAGCATAAGGGATTGTTGTCTCCTTTGGATAGAGGTCCATAAAAATTGTAATAGGGAATTGATTCGCAAGATATTTGTTGAGAAAATTTAGAAGAAATATTTTCTCCATTCAGTAGCCCACATTGGGTGAACCATGTTAAATTTATGTCTCTCTTATATGTGATGATTTGTGCATTACTTTAATTACTGCTATTAATATTACCATTTATAATATTAGATAATATTTTTTTGGAAAGAAAAGTAAAATTTGGTCTTATACTCTTCACCCACCCCTCTTAGTATAAGTTTGTGTTCTTCAATTGGTATCATAGTAGGTTCCTTCAAGGAAGTCTAACAACTTGAAGGAAGATCTTACAAGAACACACATGGCCAAGAAAGGGAAAAGAAAAATCATGAGATCACATCCTCCTAAGAAGGAAGGAACTCACATGAAAGAAAAGGAAGAAGAATTTATTTTTTCTCTAAGAGGAGAAGTGGAAACATATAAAGAAATAGGATCAAGTAAAAAATCAAGTAGTAGAAAAGAAGCTAACTATGTAAAAAGGGATAAGAAGGAACTAAGAATACTCAAATATTTTATTTGTGTTAACTTTGGTCATCTTGAATATCATTGTTAAAAAAATGGGTATAGTAGTAGTGAAGAAGAATATTTTGTTTGTGGTAACCTTGGCCACAATGCAACTTATTGTAATGGGTTCAATAGCAGTAAATATGAAAAAGAAAATATGGATAGTCAGATAAATTATATAGAGGAAATTCTACTTTCATAAATAGAAGAAAAATAAGACGCTCCTATTGAAGTAGAATGCAGTGCTTCAAGTGACAGTGATGAAAGTATCTCAAATATTGAAGAGTATGAATATGCTCTTGAAGACCTAGAAGAAGAGGAAGATTCAAAAAAAGAAAATGAGGAAGCCATAGCTAAGTAAATTTTTTAGTTAAAAAGGGAGAAATTAGAATTGAAGGTTCAAATATAAGAGGATGAGAAAATTAAGACAAAGCTTCTACAAGGTCTCTTTGACTTGATATATAAGGTTGAAAAGGCAAGGATAGTTGAAAAAGGTATGGCTTAACAATTAACGTAAAAGAGCTAGAATGTGAAAGACTTGTTGTTGATATTGAAGAATTAAAAAGGGAGAACTCAAGATTGAAATTCCAAGAACAAGAGGATGAGGAAACAAAGGTAAATTTTCTACAAGATCTCACTAACTTTGAGGTTAAGGTTGAAGAGGCAAGAAAAATTGAAGAAGGTATGGCTGAAAAATTAAAGGTAAAATATCTAGAGTGTGAAAGATTAGAACATGAAGTAGTTTCTCTAAGGATGGAAGTGAAATATGCCAATGATAAGCTACACAAGTTTGAGAAAAGTTTAAAAGCTTTGGATAACATTATTAAAGCACAAAGATATTCATTTATCAAAACAGGACTAGGCAATGAAGAAGGTCTAGAGGTAAAGGATGTCTCAAAGAAAGCATCAAAAGAAGTGATTGAAGAAGAACCTAAGACTTATGTTGATGTGTTGAGAGGTGATAGCATCAAAGAGGAAGCAAAAAATGCACCATCAAGAGACATGGATCATCATAGAAAAGGTAAGCAAAGGACTAAGAGACCAGAAGGTTCAAGATAATATTTATTCAAAGGATATTTTTTTAATGCAATTGATTTGGTCACAAGGCTATGCATTACAGGACTCATAAAAATAGAGAGGTCTCATGTTCGAGATGTGGTAGAGGCAGATGATAAGGTTTTGTTTGAAGTTATTTTTGTTTCACATGACAGAGATTAGGTTAAAGATAAGTGTATACCTTTAGTGTTCATGTGGGTGGCTAGCCCTTGCGGTGGCCTAGTTGTGACTAGGGTGTAGGCCAGGAGGCAGTGCAGGTTCAAATTATGGTGGCAAGAGGAAAAAAAGGGATTAATATTTTGAATTAAGTCTAAGGTTCTAAGGTATGTTCATTTGTCTAGGGAGATATAAGGGGTATTTTATTTGCTTTTATTTTTTATAATAAAAGGGTTATGAACGTGGTTTGAATTTTGGATAAAAGAGTATGTGGTGTTTTTTCTAGTGCCTTGGGGTATAAAATAAAGTGATGTAAATATCTCTTTGGAAGTGCATTAATGTCAAGTAGGAGGTATAAGGTGTACAAGAAAATTTACTTGTGTAATTTGTGATCTTTTTTGGATTGAAAATTAATTTGGAATATTAGGAGTAATAAGGTGTAAAAATCGTTTGAAAAAATTATTATAACTCTTGCATTGTGAAAATAATTCTTGTGGGGTTTTGTTGAGTTTTAATGCATCTTCATTGAGATCAATATAAGGGTACTAGAACATAATTTTATGATTTCACTACATTTTGGAAGGAATGTTCATGTGGATATTTTGAAATAGACTCTAGCTATCTAACCCTTGAAGTGATATAAGAAGGATTGGTTGTTTGTGAGACAGGTTTTAATGAAATATATTCATCAAAGGAAATAAGATGCATGGGCATATTTTTCCTTCTTTGAGGTGTGTTGTTGAGCAAGGTTTTCTGGAACATAATGTGGAGATAAAAGGGTTGTTTTATAAGCATTCTAAAAATATTTGAATTAGGTTTTGAGACATACATTATGCATCTTTGTTGAAAGAAATTGGAAGCACCTGTGTTAGGGTTTATGAGAAAATTATACTTCATTGTTTGAATGATAGTATGAATATTTTGGGTATTGGTTTTGAGTGATATTGAAAGTGAATGTGCGAATATTAGAAATCATATTTATGAAAGCAAGTGTGTGCATCAAGAAGATAGGTGTCATGTGTTAGACTAGATATACCTTTAAAAGAGCAATAAATGTGAAATGTGAAAGCGATAGACTTAATTATTGAGTAGAACATATTGATCTATTTGCAAGTGCATATCATTCTCGATATGTTCCAGAGGTTAAAATAATTCTGAGTAGAATATATTTTTTTGAAGAAAGCATTTCTAAAAAATATATAAGCTTTGTTTGTGTGCAAGGTTTGGAAATATTTGAGTAGGTTAAGTGAGCAACATTAAGGTAGATTTGAGCAAGTCTTTTGAGAAGGCTTGAAGGTAGTTCTGAGCAAGTATTTTGAGAATGATTGAGGGTAGATTTGAGCAAGTCTTTTGAGAAGACTTGAAGGTAGTTTTGAGCAAGTCTTTTGAGAAGGCTTGAAGGCAATTTTGAGCAAGTCTTTTGAGAAGGCTTGAAGGTAGTTTTGAGCAAGTCTTTTGAGAAGGATTGAGGGAAGATTTGAGCAAGTCTTTTGAGAAGACGTGAAGGCAGTTTTGAGAAAGTCTTTTGAAAAGGCTTGAAGGCAATTTTGAGCAAGTCTTTTGAGAAGGCTTGAGGGTAGATTTGAGAAAGTCTTTTGATAAGGGTTGAAGGCAGTTTTGAGAAAGTCTTCTAAGAAGGTTTGAGGATAGTTTTGAGCAAGTCTTTTGAGAAGGCTTGGAAATAGAATTGAGAGCAAGTTTGATTACTGATTTGTTAAGGCTTGGGGCAGATTTGAGATAGAATTAGGAGCATATTTGGGAGTAAAGTTAGAGCATATTTGTGCTAAACTGAGGATAGATTTTGGTGCATATTTGTGAGCAGAGTTAGAGTAGATTTGTGCTAGAATTGGGATAGATTTTGGTGCAGATTTGAGATAGAGTTGAAAGCCATATTTGGAGGTGATAGAGCAAAGAGGATAGCAGTATCTAGCGGATAGAAATCCATCAACTAGTGTAGTGGGATAGAGTTCTCCTATGGAGAGAGATCCACAAAGCTGTAGCAGTGGGGATATAAGTCTTCTATAAGTACACAAGATAGAGTAGAGGGGATAGAGTTCTCTTATGAATAGAGATCCATGAACCAGAGCAAGGGGAAAGAGTTATCCTATGGAGTAAGATCCATGAACTAGTTGGAGCGATAGAGCTCTTCTATAAAGATATATCCATGAACTAGTTGAGGAGATAGAGTTCTCCTAGATCATGTTCCAAGAACCATAGTAAGGGGATAGAGTTATCCTGTGGAGAGAGATCCACGAACCAAAGAAAATGGGAAAAATTTCTCCTATGGAGGGAGATCCACAAATTAGAGCATAAGGGATTGTTGTCTCCTTTGGATAGAGGTCCATAAAAATTGTAATAGGGAATTGATTCACAAGAGATTTGTTGAGAAAATTTAGAAGAAATATTTTCTCCGTTGAGTAGCCCACATTGGGTGAACCATGTTAAATTTATGTCTCTCTTATATGTGATGATTTGTGCATTACTTTAATTAGTGCTATTAATATTAGATAATATTGTTTTGGAAATAAAAGCAAATTTTGGTCTTATACTATTCACCCACCCCTCTCAGTATAAGTCTGTATTCTTCAATTGGTATCATAGTAGGTTCCTTCAAGGAAGTTTAACAACTTGAAGGAAGATTTTACAAGAAAACACATGGCCAAGAAAGGGAAAAGAAAAATCATGAGATCACATCCTCCTAAGAAGGAAGGAACTCACATGAAATAAAATGAAGAAGAATTTGCTTTTTCTCTAAGAGGAGAAGTGGAAACATATAAAGAAATAGGAACATGTAAAAAAACAAGCAGTAGAAAAGAAGCTAACTATGTAAAAAGGGATAAGAAGGAACTAAGAATACTCAAATATTTTATTTGTGGTAACTTTGGTCATCTTGAATATCATTGTTCAAAAAATGGGTATAGTAGTAGTGAAGAAGAATATTTTGTTTGTGGTAACCTTGGCCACAATGCAACTTATTGTAATGGGTTCAGTAGCAATGAATATGAAAAAGAAAATATGGATAGTCAAATAAGGTATATAGAGGAAATTCTACTTTCATAAATAGAAGAAAAATAAGATGCTCCTATTGAAGTAGAAAGCAGTGCTTCAAGTGACAATGATGAAAGTATCTCAAATATTGAAGAGTATGAATATGCTCTTGAAGACCTAGAAGAAGAGGAAGATTCAAAAAAAGAAAATGAGGAAGCCATAGCTAAGTAATTTTTTTAGTTAAAAAGGGAGAAATTAGAATTAAAGGTTCAAATATAAGAGGATGAGAAAATTAAGACAAAGCCTCTACAAGATCTCTCTGACTTGATATATAAGGTTGAAAAGGCAAGGAGAGTTGAAAAAGGTATGGCTTAACAATTAACGTAAAAGAGCTACAATGTGAAAGACTTGTTGTTGATATTGAAGAATTAAAAAGGGAGAACTCAAGATCAAAAGTCCAAGAATAAGAGGATGAGGAAACAAAGGTAAATTTTCTACAAGATCTCATTAACTTTGAGGTTAAGGTTGAATAGGCAAGAAAAATTGAAGAAGGTATGGCTAAAAAATTAAAGGTAAAATATCTAGAGTGTGAAAGATTAGAACATGAAGTAGTTTCTCTAAGGATGGAAGTGAAATATGCCAATGATAAGCTACACAAGTTTGAGAAAAGTTTAAAAGCTTTGGATAACATTATTAAAGCACAAAGATATTCATTTATCAAAATAGGACTAGGCAATGAAGAAGGTCTAGAGGTAAAGGAAGTCTCAAAGGAAGCATCAAAAGAAGTGATTGAAGAAGAACCTAAGACTTATGTTGATTTGTTGAGAGGTGATAGCATCAAAGAGGAAGCAAAAAATGCACCATCAAGAGACATGGATCATCATAGAAAAGGTAAACAAAGGACCAAGAGACCAGAAGGTTCAAGATAATATTTATTCAAAGGATATTTTTTTTAATGCAATTGATTTGGTCACAAGGCTATGCATTACAGGACTCATAAAAATAGAGAGGTCTCATGTTCGAGATGTGGTAGAGGCAGATGATAAGGTTTTGTTTGAAGTTATTTTTGTTTCACATGAAAGAGATTATGTTAAAGAGAAGTGTATACCTTTAGTTTTCATGTGGGTGGCTAGCCCTTGCGGTGGCCTAGTTGTGACTAGGGTGTAGGCCAGCAGGCAGTGCAATTTCAAATTATGGTGGCAAGAGGAAACAAAGGGATTAATATTTTAAATTAAGTCTAAGGTTCTAAGGTATGCGCGTTTGTCTAGGGAGATATAAGGGGTATTTTTTTTGCTTTTATTTTTTATAATAAAAGGGTTATGAATGTGGTTTGAATTTTGGATAAAATAGTATGTGGTGTTTTTTCTAGTACCCTGGGGTATAAATTAAAGTGATGTAAATATTTCTTTGGAAGTGCATTAATGTCAAGTAGGAGGTATAAGGTGTAAAAGAAAATTTACTTGTGTAATTTGTGATCTTTTTTGGATTGAAAATTAATTTGCAATATTAGGAGTAATATGGTGTAAAAGTCGTTTGAAAAATTTATTATACCTCTTGCATTGTGAAAATAATTCTTGTGGGGTTTTGTTGAGTTTTAATGCATCTTCATTGAGATCAATATAAGGGTACTAGAACATAATTTTATGATTTCACTAAGCACATTTTGGAAGGAATTTTCATGTGGATATTTTGAAATAGACTAGCTATCTAACCCTTGAAGTGGCATAATAAGGATTGGTTGTTTGTGAGACAAGTTTTAATGAAATATCTTCATCAATTAAAATAAGATGCATGGGCATATTTTTCCTTCTTTGAGGTGTGTTGTTGAGCAAGGTTTTCTGGAACATAATGTGGAGATAAAAGGGTTGTTTTATAAGCATTCTAAAAATATTTGAATTAGGTTTTGAGACATACATCATGCATCTTTGTTGAAAGAAAGTGGAAGCACCTGTGTTAGGGTTTATGATAAAATTATACTTCATTGTTTGAATGATAGTATGAATATTTTGGGTATTGGTTTTGAGTGATATTGAAAGTAAATGTGTAAATATTAGAAATCATATTTATGAAAGCAAGTGTGTGCATCAAGAAGATAGGTGGCATGTGTTAGACTAGATCTACCTTTAAAAGAGCAATAAATGTGAAATGTGAAAGCGATAGACTTAATTATTGAGTAGACAATATTGATCTATTTGCAAGTGCATATCATTCTCTATATGTTCCAGAGGTTAAAATAATTCTAAGTAGAATATATTTGTTTGAAGAAATAATTTCTAAAAAATATATAATCTTTGTTTGTGTGCAAGGTTTGGAACTATTTGAGCAGGTTAAATGAGCAACATTAAGGTAGATTTGAGAAAGTATTTTAAGAAGTCTTGAAGGAAATTTTGAGAAGGCTTGAGGGTAGATTTGAAAAAGTATTTTGAGAAGGCTTGAAGGTAGTTTTGAGAAATTATTTTGATAATGCTTGAGGATAGTTTTGAGCAAGTATTTTGAAAAGACTTGGAGACATAATTGAGAGCAAGTTTGATTACAGATTTGTTCAAGGTTAGTGTTAAGGCTAGGGATATATTTGAAATAGAATTAAGAGAAGATTTGTGAGTAAAGTTAGAGAAGATTTATGCTAAACTGAAGATAAATTTTATTGTAAATTTGTGATCAGAGTTAAATCTAATTTATGCTAGACCTGGGACAGTGTTTGGTACATATTTGAGATAGATTTGAGAGCAATATTTGAAGGTGATAGAGTAAAGAGGAAAAAAGCCTCTAGGTGATAGAGATCCATAAACGAGTGCAGTGAGGACATAGGTATCCTATGGAGATATATCCATAAATACAGAGCAGTGGGGGTAAAATTATTCTAGAAAAACACCATCCATAGTAGAGGGGATATAATTCTCTTGTGGATAGAGATCCATGAACTAGATTAAGGGGAAAGAGTTCTCCTATGGAGTTAGATCCATGAACCAACTGGGGAGATAGAGTTCTTCTATGGAGAGATATCCATGAACCATTTGAGGAGATCGATTTCTCCTGGACTAAGTTCCAAGAACCAGAGCAAGGGGATAGAGTTCTCCTATGGATAGAGATCTACGAACCAGAGAAAATGGGAAAGAGTTTTCCTGTGGAGAGAGATCCACAAATTAGATCATAGGGGATTGGTGTTTCCTTTGGACAGAGGTCCATAAACATTGTAATAGGGGATTAATTCCCAAGAGATTTGTTGAGAAAATTTAGAATAAAAATTTTCTTTGTGGAGTAGCCCGCATTGGGTGAACCAGGTTAAATTTATGTCTCTCTTGTGTGTGATGACTTGTGCATTTCTTTAATTACTGCTATTTATATTTCTATTGATAATATTAGATAATATTTTTTTGGAAATAAAAGTAAAATTTGGTCTTCTACTATTCACCCCCCCTCTCAGTATAGGCCTCCAATCTCCCACAACTCACAATGGGAGCAAACTAAAGAGGAAGAGATTAAATCTTTCGATGCATACAAAGCACTGTTAGAGTATTTGGAGTCTGTGGAAACCAAAGCTTCTGGCCCCAAAAGCCCATGTTATGCCAACTTCACAGTCATCCGATGCATCCGTTAGTGCCCACACTTCATTACCCCAAACATTTCAAGTTTCCTTAGTTTGCAGTCTTTAAGGGTGAAGAGGATGCCCAAGAGCATGTGACAAGATTCCTGAGCCAATGCTTTGGCATTCAGGATAATGATGCACTGTTGCTAAGGACATTTATAACCACATTCGTGGGCCCTACCTTGGATTGGTTCATCTAGTTGCCGAAGCACAACATCAATAACTTAGATCAATTAGTGGATGCATTCCTTGAATGCTTCGCCTTCAGCACCAAGAAGAAGGCATCACTGAGTGACCTAGCCATCCTCAGGCAATATGAGGAGGAGACCATGGTGGCCTACAAGAATTGGTGGACTCTACTTTCCAAGATACCTTACCTTCCCCCTATGTCCGACCTTACATAGATGTTCTCACAAAGTTGCTTGAGATCAATTTTTGGGCTATTGCAGCTGCAGCAATATGCCACCTTAGAAGAAGCTCTGGTGCAAGCCAAAATTATCGAAGAGATCAAAATATAGGAGGGCAAAATTGCCAATCCTAAAAATAAAGAGTGGAACAAAAACACAAAGACAGGGACTACGCAACAAAAACCCACTATGGTTAATCAAGTTGCTATAAATGTCCCCAAGCCTACACAAGAAGTACAGCCTCAAAAGGCTAATTATCAGGTAGTGCCTCCTAACAATTATGAAAGAGAAAATCAAAAATAGGAACAAAATCAATAGCATCACCCTAAGTGATAGTACACCCCTTATAAGGAGTCTAGGGACTCCCTATTTGACCGCTTGTCAGCGAAAAATTTAATCACCCTTCCAAAAATTCAAAGCATAGATCCTAATGCTCTCAAGCCTAAGGGATACAGAGAGGACTTGTATTGTAGGTTCCACAGGAGAAGGGGACATGACCTGAACGTGTGTTGGAAGTTCAAAGGATTGATACAAGACCTGATTGATAATAAAACATTGGTAGTGGACAACCCCATAGCACCAAACAATCAACAGATGGGGGTTTTCAAGGACCCCTTGCCTGCTCATGAGGCACAGGCAAAACCCCTTCAGTTTAATGAGGTGCAACAACATTTCCCCATGCAAGGGTATGTGGGAATGATAAGCATAGTGACTAGGAACAAGAAATACCCAGGATTTGTCCCTAAGGTAGCCACAAGAGAGGTTCCTTCAATGTCACAACCTCAACAACACCCTGTGTAGTTACCTCCGCCTAGACCCAAGGTCATGATATGGACCAAACTCACATAGAGTTTGTAGACCACGTTGGCTAGGCTCTCCATATATGAGCTTATACAGTAATCAATACCCCATCAGAAGGCTCTCATGGAGATTTTGAAATCCATCGAGTTGCAGCCCCATGAAGCAAATTCTTTTAATAACTTCGTGGGACATGTAAAATGATGCATGGAGCCAGTCATTACTTTTTGAGAAGATGAAGTTAAATTAGTATCTAATGACATGGCAGATCCACCCCTACACATTATCACACTGGTCAACGGGATCCCTTATAAGAGGGTGTTGATAGACACTGGCTCATCCAGTAACATCATTACTATGGTAGCATTGAAACATCTAAAGTTTCCAGCCTCACACATCACGGCTTCCACTTACACACTACAAGCATTCAATGATGCGATATGCTCAACAGTTGGCACAATTGTTCTACCCATTCAGGTAGGACAAAAGATGATACCTACATTGTGCCATGTTTTGGAAGGCGAGATGTCATACAACATATTGCTAGGGTGGCCATAATCAGGGACATGAAGTGTGTCCCTTCGATAGCTCACCAGTGTTTGAAGTATGCATTTTAAGGGGAAGTACATGTAGTCCCAATAGATTTAGAACCCTTCAAATATTGCAATGTGGTGCAGTTGATACCGCAATCGACCCTCCCATCGACGCACTTGGATTTTTAGTTAAATCCATCTAGACAGGGTCCGAGGCCATAAGCACCACTGGTGACTAATCCATCAAAACCCTAGCCAGGTGCATCTTCATCGTCAGATCCTTCATTACCAACACCACCTATCATGGCTAAATAGAAGGATAAAGGGAAGCAAATCCTGGAAGATGCTCCACCCTTGGAAGAAGCACTGCCAATAATATCAACCATCTCAACCAAAGAGATACCTAGCACAATGTAATTTGAGACTCCTAATCCACCCAACATGGAATGGACTCAGGATGAGCTTTCGTTCCCTCCATCTCAATCACCAATAATTACTGTTGAAATGGCTAGTACAGGCCTAGGGGAGTATCTGGTGGAGAATTTCATAGCAACAACAGTGCTAGAGTCAGTGCAAGACATGGGGAGACCTCACCTTCCCATCGGGACAATTGCTCCTTTATGCTACCCATTGAACCAGACCAATTTTGTGTATGGAGGCCTTGAAAATGGTGTTGAGCCATGCAGGCAAAAGGACGAGGATGAAGAGCCTTTTGTAGAAGATGTCAACTATCTATCTAACCCAAATTTTTCTTTGAGATATCTTGGCCAATGCAATTGCTATGGATACAGGCTAGGTAGGTATGAGCAAGTAATGTGTGTCCTTTGCCATTTAAGATACCAAATGCCTTATGACAAGTCAGGAGTAGGGTTAAACCACCCCCTACCCTTAGACATCTTGGTGGAAAACATGCAAGGCCTAGGAATAGGCAACAAGGGTGGATTGGCATCAGATCCTTATGCCAACCCAAACACAATGTATACATTGGGATATTACCTCCCATGGTCAACAAACACCCTTGGTAACATCAATAACCCTCCTCCTTTGCTAGAGAGAGGTGAAATTTTAGGAACTCACTTTCAAGAAAAGGATAAACAATGTCAAGAAGGATCTTCGGAGGATGAATCAGAACATGAACCAGTGTCATATGATCCCTTCGAATCCGATAGTGATCACTCATGAGAAATTCCCATGAATAACTGGCAAGAGATCATTTTGAATATGTTCCCTCTAGAGGCTCCAATCAAGCTAGTGCAGCATCAAGAGAATCAGGTCCCCCCACAAAGCGTGGAACAACCGCAATGGGACCAAATTAATTTGCTTGAATAGGATGAGACTCATATGTCGCAAGTAGTTTTTGAAGTCAATGAACACTTTTGGATCTCCGATAGTGATTCGAAAGATGAAACTGAGATGGCCTATCTCAACTACATGCGACAAATGTAACAAAGGCAACAAGTTCAAAAATGACACACATTGGAGATTAATGACATATTTGCACAAATAGGCATAGTGCCAGGGCACGAGTGGTACGTAGACCCAGTAGGGTGGGATCAAGTGTTGGATCCGCTACTTCAGGTACATGAAGAGTGCTTTCCACTCTGAGACCCTAGGGTGATATCAGTGTTGAGGGTAGACCCTGTCCTCTTATTAGCAGACAGGGTCAATCCATTCATGCTAGTACCTGTAGAACTAGATCCAGAACACAGAGAACATCTAGAATGTTTAAGTCATCACACCCACAATAATGGAGACCAAATTCATTTCATCCACATGATCTCCATTGACTTAACCGCACCCATCCACAATCCGGTCGATCCAGCACGGTCATTGCATCTAGACATAGATGCCATTGACTAGGATCATGTCAATTCACCTTTGTCCCCATCAGATTACTGGCCTTTCGATAAAATGCCTCATTTTACCCCAGGGACAACTTAGGATATCTTTCATGCCAAAGAGGAACCCGAGGTTCCTAACATAGATTTAAACTTGAAAAATGATATCCATTTGATCCCAACTCCACATCAGTTGGAGGACGGATCCCACATGTTGATCGAAGAGACGACTGATGTAGACATTGGCTTAGATCCAATGAATCCATAGATTATCAAGTTGGGGGTAAGCTTATCCCCTAAAGAGCAAGCCGACTACATTGTCCTTCTCAAAGAGAAGAAAGAGGTTTTTGCATGGTCATACAGAGACATGTCGGGGCTAGATCCGTAGCTAGTCACGCATAATCTTACGCTTTATCCGACAATCAATCCAGTTAAGAAAAAACTACGTAAGATGCACCCAATAGTGGCCTTGATGGTCAAAGATGAATTGCAAAATCTATTGGATGCACAGTTTGTCATATATGTGGATTATCTGCATGGCTGTCCAACATGGTGCCCATCAAAAAGCTCGATGGGAGGATTCACATATGCACTAATTTTTGAGATCTAAACAAAGCAAATCCTAAGGATGATTTCCCCTTGCCAAGCATTGACATGTTGGTAGACACTACAACAGGCCACAAAATGCTATCCCTCATGGATGGTTTCTCGGGATACAATCAGATTTGTATCAATCCTAAGGACCAACTAAAAATGGCGTTCACAATGCCTTGGGGGACATTTTGTTATAAGGTCATGCCTTTCGGCCTTAAAAAAGCTAGTGCAACCTACCAACATGCCATGACATACATCTTCCATGATTACATGCATAAAAATTTGGAAGATTACATGGATGATTTGTTGGCCAAGTCTCTTTCGTGCCCAGATCATCTCGATGACTTAAGCAAGATCCTCAATCGCCTCATGGAGCATAAAGTTAGACTGAATCCCAAGAAGTGTGTATTTTGCGTCACACCTAGAAAACTCTTGGGTTTCATAGTCTCAAAAAGAGGCATCGAAGTGGACCCCAACAAAGTCAAGGCAATCCTTGAAATGGTTCCCCCAACTACCATCAAGCATCTCAAAATTTTGCAAGGAAAGGTCACGTCAATTAAGCGCTTCATAGCGCAACTATCTAAAAAGTGTCGACCCATGAACAAATTATTGCACAAGGGGGTAGCCTTTCATTGGGATGACGAGTGCCAGTCAGCCTTTGATGACATCAAATGATACTTGGCTTCACCACCAGTATTGGCACCACCTAGACCAGGAGTGTCATTCTACTTATACATCTCAGCTACTGAGGTGGCACTGGGTGCCATGCTAGCCCAGAAGAATGAACATAACAAAGAATAGACTACTTACTATCTTAGCCGCACCCTAGTCAGTTATGAACTTAACTATGCATATGTCAAGAAACTCTGCTTGGCAGTGGTGTTTGCTACCAAAAAGCTATGCCACTACATGCTAAGAAACACTATGTATGTTGTGTCTAAGGAGAATCCATTGCGATACATGATGAGTCGTACTTATCATAGTAGTCGCACGATGAAATGGATCATGTTGTTGATGGAATTTGACATAGATTTTATCGGACAGAAATCCATCAAAGGACAGGTCATAGCCGATCAACTAGCAGAGGCTCCTCTCGAAGACGATCAACCTCTAGTCATAGAACTACCCGATGATGGGGTCTTCCGTGTCTTAGAATCTCCAGATTCTGATGAGCCTGAGTCACAGGCCAACATAACCCTATTTTTTGATGGTTCTAAATGTGAGCAAGGTGGTGGCACAGGAATAGTATTCTTCACACCACAGGGCACTCCAATGCCCCTGTCATTTAAATTAAATTTCCCATGCACAAACAATAATGCAAAGTATGAAGCCTTGCTCATAGGTCTTCAGACAACAATCGCCATGAACATCAAATGACTGAACATCTTTGGTGATTCACTGTTAATTGTCAATCAAGTCAAAGGGGTATTCCAATGCAAATGCCTAGTTTTGCAGGCTTATAAAGCCCTTGTGGACAAATTCCTAGCAAAACTTGAGTGGTATGACATCGAGGCACTCCCTCGATCATCGAATCATTTTGCAAACACAATGGCCTCCTTGGGGTCACTAATCCTACAAGACCTTTCTGGTGATATGACAACCATTCAAGTCAAAACACTATCACAATCCATGATGGAGCATGCAAGCTCTGACTTGATGCCAGGAATCCACATGATCTAGATTGAACCATCTTCGGATAAGTTCTCTCGAATCCATGATCATTTGAAACATGCCAACTGGGGGTCCTTGTTCTCCCCTACTCCCATTAATAGCAACACAACGCTATTCTTACAAGTTCTATCCCACTCAGCATTTGATAGGGATGAACTTCAAGAGGGATTGGTTGTTCATACTATCGAGGCTTCCGATCAACAAGACTGGTATTTACCCATTAGAGACTACCTCAAGTTAGGTAATCTCCCGCTTGGATTGATGCATGCCACAAAATGAGCATTCAAGCAGAAAGCGGCTAAGTATGTCTTGATAGGAGACATTTTGTACCATCATAGCTATGAAGGAATCCTCCTTCATTGTTTGGACCAAAGAAGAGTCCACTTGGGAAATCGCCCAAGTGCACGATGGTACATGTGGTGGCCACTTCAGTGGTATGTCCATCGCAAAGTGCATTCTTTGCATGGGCTATTATTGGCCATCTTTAGAGAGATATTGTTGTGCATATGTCAAGAAGTGCGTAAAGTGTCAACATCATGCCAATTTGATGCACGTACCTTCCCAGGCCTTGTAGACAGTCTAGTCTGCTTGGCCATTTTCATAGTGGGGCTTCGATCTAATTGGAAAGATCTCCCCTGCGTTGTCAGGCCATCACACGTTTATCATAACGGCCACAGAGTATTTTACCAAGTGGGTGGAATCAGTTCTACTTACCTCTCGACAGGACCCCGCATTGTGGAGTTCATTTTGCATAACATCATATGTCATTTTGGTATTCCATCCAAAATAGTCTCGGATAATGGGACGCCATTCAAGAACAAAGACGTGTGTGCTTTGACCACAAAGTACAAAATTCAACATAGTTTTTTGACACCCTATTATTCGTAGGCAAATGGGCAAGCAGAGGCGTCAAACAAAATGCTAGTTGCTATCCTTAAAAAGATAGTCATAGACAGTCATAAGGATTGGCACATTCAAATCCCACTTTCCCTATGGGCTTATCACACTAGCATTCGGATGCCCACTAGGGCCACTCTATTTTTGCTCGTGTATGGCTTCGAGGCAATCATGCCTCTTGAGTTGGAAATTCCTTCCCTACGCTGCACGGTAGGCCCGGTTAGACCAACTTACGTTGCTTGATGAACGATGTGTTAATGCTCTTGAGCATTTATGTATCTATCAAGAGTGACTTAAGAAAGCTTACAACATGAAAATGCACCCGAGGGACTTTCGGGTTGGTGATTTGGTATTGAAGGAAAATCAACAGAATTCTAATTTACTATCCCACCTAAGGGACAAGTTCACGGCAAATTGGTTAGGTCCATATTTAATTGATAGCAAAATAGGACCCGGGACATACCGACTAGCCTCTCTTGATGGAATCAAGGAAACAGAACCCTTGAACATTAGTCATTTGTGAGCATTCCATATCTAAGAGAGCCATATCCCAAAATGCTCCAAGGATTCCTACAATCGCTTGGTCAATCCCAAAATGCTCCAAGGATTCCTATAATCGCTTGGTCAATCCCAAAATGCTCCAATAATTCCCAAAATCACTTGGTCAATCCCAAAATGCTCCAAGGATTCCTATAATCGCTTGGTCAATCCCAAAAAGCTCCAAGGATTCCCACAATCGCTTGGTCAAAAATAAGATAACAAAAACAAACAAAAAAATCATCAAAAACAACAAAAATTTGCATCTCATTTCCAAGCATGCTCAAATTCATCAATAAAACTCTTCTCACATCTCATCTTCATATTCACAAAAATCAATCCATCAAAAATACAAAAATATGTAGCTGCATTAAGCATCGCATCCATACATTGCATATTTGTGGTATTACAGGTCAAAGGATCCATAGACTGTAATTACTCCACCAGTCCATCTTGTTCCACATTCTTCCATTTTATAAAACAACAAACAAAAACACCATTTATTGCTTTCTACCACACTAGAGTCAGTGGTCTTCTAATGTATCAAGAGTTTTTATCATTCAATCGTCATTTTGCTTTCTAGCCAAGTAATGTACCAAGTCAGACATATTTTACGAAGGTAGAGTTCTACTTGGATCACACCTTGTTACGTAGCATCCCAACACAAATTAAAACACATAAAAATTCCCAAGTTGTGTGAATAAAAGATGAAACCTGCACAATAATCCAGGTCACCATAAGCAAAATGGTTATCTTGCTCATCCCCCTGTGCAAATGGTTCTAGAATGCTGAGAACTGACAAAAGGACGAGCTCTTCCCTATCCATTCACCTTAATAAATAGTGGTTTTTACAACTACCAAATCCCAATCATAGTTGGTCCCCAAAGTTGTAAGGATTTGTACTACACGTCCCTGCCAAGGATGGGTAGTCATCCCCAAGACCCAAAAGGATCAACGCCATTCACAAACAAAATTCCAACAAACCATCATCCTAACCCTTTCCATTCACCTTTGGTCTCCAAGTTGTAAGGATTCGTACTATCCACCCCTAACCAGGATGGGTAGTCATCCCCAAGGCCTAAAATATCAATGCCCTTACTTCATAATCTCCATCATCCCCTTGGTTCCCAATGTCGTAAGGATTTGTACTACACGTCCCTGCATAGGATGGGTATTCATCTCCAAGGCCACTAGGATCAAGGCCATTCACAAGCTCAAACTCACAAATCTCAAAATACAAAATCAAATAACAGTGGTTATCACCACTATTCAAAATCCTTGCTCAAAAAGAAAAATAAATAGAAAAATAAATAGTGATTTTCATCACTATATAGACGAGCAAGTCTCCCAAATCATTCAGCCAACAAATAAACTGAACTTGAATCCCTGGAATTCTTAGCATTCAAAAACCATCTAGGAGATCCTTAGTACCGGTTTGGTGGATAGCCTATCGATCACTGGCGATAAACCTCCCGCATGACGATATATATGTCACATTAACTCGTGTACAGATCAATGTTTACATGTGGATGAGCTAGCTTATGGTATCCTAGATAGCAACGTAGATTAATCTATCTAAATACAACAAAGGAGTTAGTGGAGCTAATTAGGTGATCCTCAATATAGGTTTGGTTGACAGCCTATCTGGCATTTGCAATATCCTGACAAATACCACATAAATGAACTCAATTGCACACACAAGGATGCGAAATAGCTTGGTCAAAGACAAGTCCGATTCATACCTTGTTCAAAAGTCTTGTAAGATAAAGTACAGTCGTGGCTAGCAAGTTAAAACCATTTGAATCTCAGAAAACCTTAGCTACATTTCTAAACCAACTGCACTACTTTTCATCCTCACATTACCATCAAAAATAAAAAGCCACATGTAAAATGCAAAGTCATTTACCACAGCAATCGCCCAAAAACATAATCACAAAGTTCTAAACAGTCTATGGTGCCCTAACCAAACGACACAAATTCCATTCATCCATTTCATTTTTGCATATCACATATAAATCAAAAAAACATTTGCATTCATCATAACATATTCATCCATAAAAATAAACCATCATGCATAAGATCAAATCATCACATGTGCATGAAAAAAATAAAGCCGGTATATATATATATCATCAAAAAAAAAATGCTCGCAGGCTACAAAGAGTTGGTCCTCTGACCCTGCAACAAAATCTAAAATAACAAAACCACCCAGCCTAAGGCATCGACCACCATGATCACGTAGGATCGGTGCGATGGGAACTACCCCCGTGGTGTGGGTCCTATGGGACCCCTCAAGGTGGCTACTACTAGCCCTCGCATCACGCCTACTATTGCCCCCCTCATCCAATCGCCTATGATGAGATGATGTTGACTGCTCAGTACCACTATCCCTCGTCTAGTGTGAAGATCCACCTCTCGAGGGCTCAAGTACCCACCCCCCAAGGTGGATGATCTCCCCCTCCAAATCCATCCGATGCCGGCACCACTCCGCCTCCCGTCGATGGTACATCACGACTACATCATCGCATTGTGCCAGCTACGTCCGTAGGAGATCTCTCTCCCGAGCAATGTCGGTTCCCCCCTCCTACCGATGGTGCACAACCCATGCACTCTCCCGCTCCGCTAGCTGAGCCCGAAGGAGATCCCTCTCCCGCAGCGCATCCCCTAGCTCCCCATCTCACCTCCATAGCAGCTCCGCCAATCGTGCATTCTCAGTGTGTAACCCAGACTCCGTGTTCCTCGCATCTACTTGAGGCATGGGACTCTCTAGAACAGCAGCCTGCTCTGGGTCCCACTGCTCCACAATGTCTTGCATCTTTGACTGATTCGGAGCCCCCAAATCTGCATCCTCCAAAGGATCTCCCTAATCATCCCTTGGTGCCTCAACACCCTCCCCGCCCACCTCCACACCTCCCAGTGGCCCCTCTCCTTGCCATCACTGTAGTACACACCACTGGTCGTACTCTACGGTAGTCCTGACATCATCCACGTCTGAGATGTCAATCATCGCATCTGAATCCTCGCCCAATGGCGCGATGACCGATTGGTCTAGAGTCCTCTCATCCCCCCGGTGATGATAAACCATGGGTTCACCAGGCAACCCCTAGCACACCCCAAACTATCGTGTCACCCGGCTATACGAGAAGAACTCATGCTCGGTCCCGTGCTGCCCAATCAACCACCGCTCTCTACGTACCCATCGAAGCCACTCTCCAACCTCCGACCAGGCTGGATAGTCCCGATAAGGGTGCCAAACCACCTCCCCTGGAGTAAGCCGAGAGAAGGTATTGGCATAGTGCCCTACAACACCTGCCCACCGTCGACTCTATCCCTACTCCCCGGACCGCCGCCATAGAACTGCATAGCCAATCTCCCTATCCTCCATCTCCACCCGAGTCATCCATGGTAACCCGATAGGCCTCTCCACTGCTATATGCTGCCAAGCCCAACTCTACAATAGATAGCTACAGCTAATCCCCTTCCATTGTCGACAACGGACCTCGTACAGCTCCCCATAGAGCTATGCCAACAACGTCTATCCCCATATCATGATTAGCGATGCCTCTATCGGGCACTCTACCAACCAACAAACCAAATATAGCAAGTTCCATGGGAACCTCGCACCTGATGAGTCAGGTAACAACATGTTGGAAATGAGGCCCATAAGGAATGAGTGCCTCACTCCAAACACCCCCCTCTCCAACCACCATAGGACCAATATCCCGCCAATCTGGCAGTCACCCTCTGCCCTCTCCAGTGGATCCTCCACACCTAGCTCCTCCCCATGCCCAAAGTAGAGTGTCAACACTGTTGTCCGTTGATCTCGCGGTGACATCCTGATCGGCAGTCCATCTATCGAAATCTGCAAAAGCCGATAGATATCCTCCAAGGTCACGGTCATCTCCCATGTTGGGAGATGGAAGGTGTTGGTCTACGGATCCCAAAGATTGATTAGGGCTGTCAAATAGGCCTGTCAAATAGGCCTGATCCGCGACCACAGGCTCCAGTTGAGCCACCTACTTGAACCCAAGGGCATCAAGCCACTCCCAGTCAGCCACAGTCAGTGCCCCCTGCACTTCAGTAAAAGCAATGGGTACACAGTATCGGCTCCTAACAACCTGCAAAAGAAAACAATTCAAAAACATTAAAAACATGAAAAAAAATTGTACAACAATAACATGAATATACAACATTGCCTATCAATGTACAACAAAAACAAACACAAAAAAATTCAAAAGTCAAAAATTAATTTTTTAGTTCTAGGGTTTCTAATCCTAACTGATTAATTTAAACAAAACAAACATTCAAAATTCAAAACAAAATTAATTTTTCAGTTCTAGGGTTTCTAATCCTAACTGATTAATTTAAAAACAAAAACAAAAAAAAATTCAAAAGTCAAAAATTAATTTTTCAGTCCTAGGGTTTCTAATCCTAACTGATTAATTTAAACAAAACAAACATTCAAAATTCAAAACAAAATTAATTTTTCAGTTCTAGGGTTTCTAATCCTAACTGATTAATTTAAAAAAAAACATTCAAAATTCAAAACAAAATTAATTTTTTAGTTCTAGGGTTTCTAACCCTAACTAATAAATTCCAAAAATAAAACAAAATTCAAAAATTAATTTTTTAGTCTTAGGTTTTTTTTAATCCTAACTGATTAATTTAAAAATAGAAAAAAATTCAAAAAAACAAAAATTAAGTCTTAGGGTTTCACGTTACATTTATCCTAGGGTTTAGTTATAAGCAAAATAAAAATTCTTTACCTAGATTTTTCGCTACGTTTAGTTGTACACTAAGTCTTAGTTGTCTTCAGCTCAGTTTTAGGGTTTCAGTTTTAAAATTGTGAAAAGCATCATCGCAAAGAAAATTAAACAAAGCACTTGCAGTTTTAATCAAAGTAATAACTCTAGGAAGCACTTATTGGTCTCGCTTTAGCTCCATCGCTCGATCCGGTTTGTGCACTCATGATGTCAGGGAAAATCTGGCAGTGCTTCGCTTCGCAGAATTAACCTCCTCCTCCCCAGAGCTCCAAATCGTAAGAAAATTCAGATGCAAATGAGCCCAAACCCTAGTTTTGGCCTTTAAATAGGCCTTCTGAGCTTAAATTTGTCCTCCCCTAGGATGAGCACTTTTATTAGCGCTCGTACCACCCTAGGACAAAGTCTAAGCTGGTATTCGTCTCACTCGGGGACGAATTCAGGGTAGAAATTTCAAAAAACATCAAAAAATGAACAAAAATACACAAAAATAGCTAATAAACTTGCTCGATGAGAGTGTTGTTGCACTTGACATCCCGGGCATGCAAAAAATATGTTGGGGTCACAAATTATCACTATCCTACTCCCTAAGAAGGCTACCATAGCCGGACCGCTCCACGGAAGGAAGGATTTTTGCCAGTTTTAGCTCCAAAAAGCGTCGCAAAAAGGGTTACCACCCACCAAAAATAGGTCTAAATGTCAGAAAATTGCACATGCTTAACATTAAACCATCTAAAGGCACCCTTGCACAAGTCATCTTGGGTCAAGCAACTTGTCACTTTTCTCATGAAGGTCATTCCCTCATCGATTCGTCGCTTGAGGGGGTAGTCACACTTAGTCACCAATCAACAAACACACACCCAATTAAGGAAAATGGCATGCATTCAAAGAATCATTGACAAAGACAATTACGCTCCTGCTTGGGGCAGTAAACAAGCAATAATCACAATCTGATCAAATCACTTGGCATTTCATGAATCATGAATTCAAGGTTCTCATAGACAAAAGGTTGCGCCCTTTGCCTATTCATGACTGATCAATGTCCAAGGTCAAGTAACACCTCACCGAAAAAGGTTAACACTTGAATTGAGTGCCTTCGCTCGTCAGAAGCAAGGATTCAAGAATGCATGCCATTTCCATGCTTAGGGCATCAATATTTGGTTAGGTTACCAAGAAATCCTAATTATTAGTGCTTTGGTTATCTATTTTTGCTTAGCACTGCGTCACCCGTAGCGCATCCCAAAAAGGGGCATCTATAGACATCAAAATAGCACCAATCCGATTATGTGACTGCAAACACTGATCGCTTTGACACACATAGCCCCCAGGGCAGCCCTTAGAGGTTAAACAGTGGTCCTAACCACTTTTACAACAATTTTGGAAGGTCAAAAATCAATTTGGCACCTTCAGGCACTTTGCTCAGTATCCGTATCACCCTGAGACGAATTCAAAATGGGATTCGACTCACCCAGAGATGAATTCTGAATTTTCTCCTGGGTAGGACGAATTCTAGGTTCAATGGGCAAAAATAAAAATCTTGACAAGTGGTAGCTAAGGACAGTCCATTAATGCCTCCTGCCTTGCATGTGCATGTAGGTGGGCAGAGTGAGCGTTAGAGGACTGTCACAAGGGCAGTCATGGAAGCCCAAGTCAGGGAGGATTCTCCTCCCTCTTGGGAAGGCATGGCCGCCACATGGAACCCCATCATGCCCATCCAAAAGAGACCCCTTGGGTCTATAAAATGGTGAAATTTCTCACCCAAAAGGGACAGGTTGGAAGCATTTTCAAGCAACGAAGTGCTGCCAAATTGATACCACATTTTTACCTTTTGATTCACCTCTTCCACATCCTTGATCTCTTTCGCAAGGGAGGTCATTGGGTGGTTATTGGAAGTGTGAATCCGGATCCAAAACCCGACACTTGACCACATAGATCTACCAATTCGCCGACAACCCATTACAAGAGATTTTGGGCCTATCCCAAGTGGATTGGTGCCAAAATCAGGTTCCAACGGTGGGTGGCCCGCCCGGGCACCCCGCACTGCTGCGAGCCTAATCTTCTTTTTTTAAGAATGATTGGGAATTCATGGCAGATTGTTCTTTTCATAATTTTTTTAGTTTGCATTCCATTTTATGCTATTTAAATAGCTTGTAATCTCGATTTCATAATGCTTTGATCAAATCTTATCATGTTTTGTCGCTTTTGTTGTCCTCACTAACTTGCAGGTAGTGACATCAAATTCCCATTGATGGAGGTCAAATTGGGGAAATATGACCATCTGGGTCTTCCCAAAATGCCCCCAATTAGCTAAACCCCAAGTTTGCAGGTCTTTTGGAGCTCTCGAGACATGAAATTTGGGTAGGATCACTTCGACGTTTTGTCGCAAGAGAATTCGTCCTACCCAGGGACGAATTACAGTCGAATCCGTCCCGCCCAGGGATGAATTCAAATCGGTGGCCAATTTCTAGACTGTTTTGATGGCAGTGGCCCTCTGGTAATGTTCTTTGGTTTCTGTCAAATTTGCAGGTTGTTTAGAATCAGTTTAGTTATCGCTGTAATCAATATTTTGCATGCATCTTTCATTGTTTTTTTTTAGAGAACAAACGTTTCATCTTTGCAATAGGTGCTACTAACGAGTTTTTTGTTTCTTTGAATGCAAAAGGAGCAGCAAGGATCAAGTCTTCATTCACACCAGTGGCAGAAACACTTTGGCCTGTCCATTTTACATGTGGACACATGGAAGAGAGATGACTTTCCATTGATGTGACCAAGAGACAAGTTTTGATGCTCCTCTCCCCTAAAAAGGGAGGAAGCTGATTGTAACCGAATTTGGAATACATCAATAAAAGAAGAGGGTTGTTTCATTCCATTTGGGTTCCAATTTGTCTATGATTTCTCCATTTTATGCATTTCTAATTTGTAGCATCAAGTTTAGTTTCGTTCTTGCATCGTGTTTGGAGTTTTCCCTTTTTGTTTTCCGGAATCTCGTGCTTTCATGTGATTTTTTGTTTCTTTTTGTTGTTTTGTTATGGTATTCTTTGTTATGCTATGTTGGTGGATTTCTCTGTGTTTCGTATTTTGGGGTTGTTTAATTTTGCCATTTTTTTAATTTTATTTATTTATTGTGTGTGTTTTATTTGATTGTGTTTTTCGATGTTGTTTGTGTGTTTGTTCTGTGTGGTTTGTGTCTTTTTTTATGTATGTTTGATTGTGTTTTTTCTTGTCTAAACTCTCAAGGAGTATGATTTATTTGTTTTAGCTTTTTGTATTGTCGACACACTCAAGGAGTATGCTTTATTTGTATTAGCTTTTTGTGTGTTTGTGTTTGTGTGTTCTTGTTTTGAGTTGTTTCAGGTTTGCTTCTTGTGTGTTAAATGTGGTAGGCCAAGTGTGAGCCATGGGTATTTTTGGTTGAAGAGATACCCCTACCTCCTTGGGTCTTACCCAAAAGTGGTATCCCTTTTGGAATGATTTCCACATAAATAAAAATATTGAATATGTATCACAACCTCATGGTAAATAACACAAACTTATACTAAGAGGGGGGATGAACAGTATAAGATAAAAAAATTTACTTTTCAATACAAATGGTAATATCAATGCAGTAATGAAACAATGTATAAATCATCACACATATGAGAGACACAAATTTAACATGGTTCACCCAATATGGGCTACATCCACAGAGAAATATTGCTTATAAATTTATCAATAAATTTCATGGGTACAAACCCATATGATGAGGCTTAGGTTTAGTTTAGACTTTAGACTTTAGTATTTCATTTTCTTAATTTTTAATTCCTAAAGTTTATTATTTCCGACATATTATATGTCGATATTTATATATTATCCAGGTCATGTCAAAATATCTTAATCCATGTAATCTCGGATGTTGTTTGTATGGCTTATTTAAGCCCTGTAATTTATGTAAATATCAGCTTCGTGTTTTCCACATCAGACTCATATCATAGCAGTAGGATTTGGTGATGGTTTTGGGTTATTTTTGATCCCATATTTTGTCCCGTTTGAAATTTTATTATGTTAATGCATATTGTTGTATTGATCAACAATTTTTTAGTAACTAGTTCACTGAGTTCTGTTCAGTTGTTTCAGACAGTTTGTTGTACGAGCCTGCTTCCACTTTTGTCCTCAAAGAAAACCTTTTGTCTTTGAAAGAGATTGATTGTTCTCTACCTTGTATTGAAGACTACGCAGGATCTGGTCATCGGATGACAATCTTGTCCATGTTTGTTGAACCTTGTGTGCATGACAATGATCATATCTTTTGATATGAGGTGTGGATCATTGATACCCATTTTCCCCGATCATAGCATCGAACCTGATCACATCCATATAGCCCAGTGTTACAAGGCAATGATAATTTTTTTCTTTCAACCAGATTTCCCATACCACCGATGGGAATACGCATTTGTTTTTTGTTTCTTTGGTGATCCACTTGCTATCTGAATCCCATAATACTATTACTAATGATATGCAATCTCCTGATAGTGGTGAGCTTCTTATTGTTTAATCACTCTCCACGGTGAAGACATGCAAGCATGCAATCCGTGTTAGAAAGTGACCCCCTTTTTGACAATATGAATGATCTACAGTTCTCGACACCTCTACTAATGCATGATAGGACACTCTTATGTGAATGCCCTCCTTATGATTTGGCTATTTTTATATCTGGGAGCCATATTTTTGGTCAACTGCACCGTTGTTTTGTTTACCACCCAAAAAAATTGTTGCACTAAACCTCCACTATCACCAATTATCAGTTGCAATTCTCTTTTTGGTGCCCTCAGAAAGCATGATTATTTTCGTCATTGAAGATATTCAGAGCTCTCATTGCAAATCCATAATCAACTATTGACGCGATCTCCAATTTTTGTGGTTGGATCCATTATTGGTTCAACTTCTCTCGATCGGATTTACAGGTGCAATACCTAGTTGCAAAATCCAGTTGTGGCTATTCCATTCCCTAGTTTGATTTCTGCTATGTGAAGTTTTGAATACACGATCTGCCATTTTGCACCTTTGGCTGGGAGATATTATCTGATCATGTTGATTATGCACATGTTTTCATCGATCGTGCTCGACCATCGATTTTCAACCACCTACTGCCAGTTTCTAACTTTTATGGTCACCTTCTGCAAATTGATCGCCTCCTTTCACGTGGAGTTGGTTGGAGGCTACCTATCGATAGTGTTGCCGCCTTGTTTTTTTGATCGAGTCAACCACGTGCAATGCACCCACACTAGGTTGCCAATATGATCGTGGTCCTCTTGTGGACCTTTTTGGCGATAAGTGACGTAAGGACAAGTTTTATTGTTGTTTTGCTTCCTTGGGTATTTGGCTATTTACCCATGTGCCATGTTTTTTTTGTGTGGTATATATACTATAATTTGTAATTTTCTTATTTATTGCCACTTAGTACCACATAATCATTAAAAAAAAAAAAGAGAAAGTGTCATTTGATTTTTGTGGCCACATAATATTTGTTGTTAGTGCCATTTTCAAAATTGCCAACTTTTTGTAATATTGCAATTCTTTTTGCAATTTTTATTGGCATTTTATTTTTCCACTTTTTGGTAGCCACTTCTTTCATATTCTTGCTGGCATGCACTCGAACCCAAATGGCTACCGAACTGGCCGATAAAGTGGCACAACTCACGCAACTTGTGAGTGCTTTGGTTGATAAGGTCCCAAACCATGATATTCAATCCCATTGCAATGTTGCAAACTATGATGGTTCATGGGATCCTGAAGTACTCAACAGTTGGATTCTTGACATGGACAGAATACACCAAATTGGAGAAGGCCCAAAAAGTTGCCTTTTCTAAGCTAAAATTAACGGGCCTTGCTAAGATCCTTGTGACAGATCGCAACAGGGATCAAAATCCCATTGATACATGGGATGAATTTCAATGTGTTTTGAAGAGTAGTTATTACCCTTCAAATTATGTCGAAGATCTTGAAATCAAATGGCTTCATCTTTGACAAACCGCTCACATGAGTGTTCATGATTATGTGTTGCAGTTTAACAAATTACGAATTTTGAATTTTGTGCAGGATACTGCTGCTCAACTTGTTACCAAATTTAAAAGTGGGTTGTAAGAACCACTTTATCACAAGTTGAAATATAATACAATTGTGAGCATTGATATGGTTTTCAATCAAGCCATTCTTACAGAGGAAGAATTGTGAGATTCATCGTGTGGGACTCACTCTTCATCATCGAGAGGAAATTCGAAGGCTTCACAACAACAATCCAAGATGGCTAAGTCTTCTTCTTTTTCTCTCTCTTCTTTATCTCCTACTTCTTCTTCCTCTTCTTCTTCTCAAAAATATTCCAAATATCCTGTGGAATGTACTTATTGTAAGAATAAGGGTGATCAAAAACATCAATATTTTAAGTTGAAGAATTTGAAAAATAATTCCCTAGTTGTAAAGCCTTCGAATGAGGAACCCCAAGAAGGTCCCATTAAGGTTACAGGGAAAATAAAACTATATAACGAATTGGCTAGGTTAAAAAAATTAACCCTCATGAACACTTCAACAGGGGATCATGAGAACTTGTTTGTGACCACAGTTCACCTTGATGATTCCTTTGTAGTTGATTGTATCATCGATAGTGGCTCATAGAAGAATTTAATTGCGAGGTTCATTGTCTACAAATTGAAGTTGTCCATGAAACCCCATCCTCATATGTATCCTTTAGGATGGAAGGATAATGGTATTTCATCAGACATCACACACACTTGCATTGTAAATTTTACTTTCAGTATCTCTTTTGTGGATACAGTTGTGTGTGACGTCACTCCAATGGATTGTTGTGGTTTATTTCTTGGAATACCCTATCAATATGATAGGAGGTACATTCATTATGGGTTTAAAAACACATATGCCTTGCACAAAGATGATAAGGCCTATGTAATAAGAATCACTCAACAAACTCCACAAAATCTAATGCTCAGTTGTATACAAACATGCAATGTTATAAATCAAGCAAGGGAACTAGCACTCATATTCATTAGATCACATAATGAAGGCAATCAAGCACCTAAGAAAACATAAAATATGCATGCTTCAGTTAATTATTTGCTACAATAATATTCAGGTGTGTTTCAAGAACCTACACGACTTCCTCCTCAAAGAATGATTAATCATAGCATTGAAATTGTACATGCTACTTCACTTTCTATTGCTCCAATGTATATAAAATCAATAGTTTAAATGGAAGAAGTTAAAAGAAAAATTCAAGACTTATTGTTTAAAGGTTTCATTAAACCTAGCACTTCTCCTTGTGCTTCACCTATTTTGCTTGTATTGAAGAAAGATGGCACTTGGCTACTATGCATTGAATTTCGAGCACTAAATAAGATCACCATAAAAAATCTATATCCACTTCCGTGAATTGACGATCTCTTGGATCATATCCAAGGAGCTAAATTATTTTCCAATATTGATCTCAAAAGTGGATACCATCAAGTCAAGATTGAGGCAAAAGATACTTGGAAGACCACATTCAAGACTAAAATGGAGATTTTTGAGTGGCTTGTCATACCCTTTGGTCTTACAAATACTCCCGCAACATTCATGAGGCTAATGAATGAAGTGTTTCGTGATTTTTTGGACAAATTTGTAATCATTTATTTGGATGGCATCCTTGTGTTTTATCCAACTTGGAAAAATCATCTTAAGCACTTGTAATATGTTCTTCAAACTATTCAGAGGAACCAATTGTATGAAAATATTCCCAAGTGTTCTTTTGGGTAAACTTCCATTTCCTATCTGGGATTTGTAATCAGTGAAAAAGGAGTTCAAGTGGATCCTATCAAAATTGAAGTCATTCTCAAATGGCCTACTCCTACTTCTATCATGGAGTTGAGGAGTTTTCTTGGACTTGCTAACTTCTATCACAAGTTCATTGTAGGCTATTCCATTATTGCTGCTCCTCTTCATTATCTAACAAAGATCAAGATTCAGTTTTAGTGGACAAAGGAACAATAGAAAGCATTTGACACTTTGAGATGAAATTGTGTAGTGCACCTATCCTTGTATTGCTAGATATTTCACAACCTTTTGAGATTGAGAAATATGCTTCACAATATGCACTTGGATCCGTGCTAAAACATAATGGTGATCTAGTGGCCTATCATTCTGAGACTTTTTTTGAGACCAAGAAAAAATATTCCACCTATGATAAGGAGTTGTATGCATTGGTGAATGCCATCAAATATTGGATACATTACCTTAAGTTCATACCAATCTCATGACCCTTAAGTTTCTTCAGTCACAGTCTAAAATTGAATAAGCTCGACACATGAAGTGGGAATCTTATTTGCAACAGTTCCATTTAGTGATCAAGTATAGGAAAGGGTAAAATAATGTAGTGGCATATTATATAAGTCGACCTCCATCAACCCGAGCCTTAACTATGGTGACTATGTCTCATATTGGTTTTCAGACTTGGCCTTCACAATATCCATTGGATCCTAATTTTGCCAAAGTTTTTCAACAACTTTCTCATCCTTCCTCTTCCAATTTGAGATCCATTCATGAATTTCACATTTAGGATGGAATGTTGTATAAGTTAGATAAGCTTTGTGTCCCTCATCAGCATAGAGAGTCTCTATTGAAGGAGGCTCATTCTACACTTTACGGAGAACACTTTGGAAAATAGAAAACTCTTCATCATCTTCAGAGTTTTTTCTTTTGGCCCCATATGTAGAGAGATACCCTTAATTTCTTGCAACAACATGTCGTCTACAACTGTTCTAAATCCAAAAACAAGAAATTGGGCATGAGCATACCCTTGCCCATTCCTTTTCGTCCTTGGGAGAGCATTTCCTTGGACCTGTTAAGTGGTTTCCTGATGAATCTGAGGCATCATGATTGTGTCTTTGTCATTGTGGATAGATTCAACAAGATGGCCAAATTCCTTCCATGTTGTAATATGAGTACTTCTCAAGACTTGGCTTAGCTCTTATTTGAGATAGTATCATGCTCTTTTGGTCTTCCCACCATCATAGTATCTTATTGAGACTCATGATTTGTGGCTCACTTTTGGAGATCACTTTGGAAGATCTTAGGTGTTTCACTTAGCTTATCTACTGCCTATCATCCACAGTCTGATGGGTATATTGAGGTAGTTAATCGTATGCTTTTTAAGATTTTAAGGATTTACCATCATTCCACTCTAGCCAAGTGGGATTTAAGCCTCACTCACATTGAGCACGCGTATAACAGGGTCGTTCATAGTTCTACTAGGCACTCTCCTTTTGAGGTTTGTTTTGTATTTCATCGGTTGGCTCCTTATGATTTGCCTTTATCCTTACCCTAACCAGCTACCATGCATGTTCAAAAGGAGTAGGAAAAGGTCAACTATTTTGTATACCATCTGTAGAGCCTTCAATCCAAAGTGATTCAAATACTTCAAAAGACTTAGCAAAAACAACGACAATAGATGGACCGATATCGTACGCCTCATCATTTTTAGGTTGGTGATAAAGTATGGTTTTATCTTGATAGATGATGATTTTTGGATAAGGTACATATCAAAATCAAGCCTTTGTGCTATGGCCCTTATACCATTATTCAGCAAATTTCATAGAATACCTTTCACTTGGATCTTCCCGCTCATCTTGGTATTCATGATGTAGTCAATGTTGATCTCCTCAAGCTATACTATGATTCAACCTTGGAATCCAGTACAACTATCAATCATCCCATTGATGCGGTTCTTTATGCACAACTTCTGCTTGCCACTGATACACTTTTTGATATGAAGACTTCGTAGACTCTCCAGGGTACTTCTACTTCATATCTGGTGGCCCGTCAAGGCTATTTTCCACACCAGACTCGCTGGATCTTTGCTCATCTCATGTCTCAAGATTTTTACACTTTGTTAAAGGCATTGGAGTCCAATGCTTCTTTTGTTGGGATGAGTGATGAGGCTTAGGTTTAGTTTAGACTTTAGACTTTAGGATTTCATTTTCTTAATTTTTACTTCCTAAAGTTTATTATTGCTAACATATTATGTGCCAATATTTTGATATTGTCCAGGTCATGTCGGCAGATCTTAATCCCTGTAATATCTGATTGTTGTTTGTATGGCTTATTTAAGCCTTGTAATTTATGTAAATACTAGCTTCATATTTTTCCACATCACCATAGGAGACACCAATCCATAGGAGACATCAATCTCCTCTCAAGTTCATGGACACCAATCCATAGGAGACACCAATCCCCTATAAATTTTGTGGACACCAATCCATAGGAGACACCAATCCCCTCTCAATTTTGTGGACACCAATCCACAAGAGACACCAATCCCCTCTGCTATTTCATGGGCACCAACCCACAGGAGACACCAATCCCTTTGCTGGTTCATGGAAACCAATCTGCAAGAGACACTGATCATCTTTGTGAAAGCATGAGATTCCGAAAATAAAAGAAACACTAATTGCAATGTAAAATAAATAGCTTGATGCATGAAATAACACGGATATAATCAAATCAAAAGCAGGAGCACAACCCTTTTTATTAATGTGATTCCAACTCGGTTACAATACATCTCCTCCCTTACATATTTTCAGTTACAATCATGAATAGTGATCTTCTTTTCTGCATGCCCACATTTGAAACGGGTGGGCCAGTGTTGCCGCCGCTTATGTTGATGAATCCTTGTTTCTGGTTGCTTCTTCTGTGATCAAAGAAACAATGAAAATGTTAGTAGCACCTGCAACACAAGGACAGGACGTTTGACTCTCGAAATCAATGGGAAATGCATGCAAAAAGACTGATTAAATCGGTAAACAACATAACTCTAAGAAACCTGCAACCTTGACAAAAACCAGAAACTTTACCAGAAGGCTGCTGCCAATAAAATAGTCATTGTTACCTGCAGGTCACTGAAGAACCAAAAATCGGCTGCTGCCAGTAAAACAGTCGTTGTTACCTATAGGTTAATGGAGAACCAAAAATCGGCAAAACACGCTACTATTTGACAAGCTGCCTCTGAACGTTAGAACATAATCACAGAATATATATATTCAATAACCATCTTTTGGAAAATATATTCGAAAACTGTTAGCCGCACTATATTTTTGAACATAAAACATACACTATTTTAAAACAGCATACGACGTGATAAAAAAAATACATGATAGCAGCATAATCTAAGATGAAACTAAGAAAAAGGCATGGGGTGCCCAAGCGGGCCGCCCCCATTAGAACTTGACTTTGACGCCAATCCACCAGGGATGGGCTCAAAATCTCAAAGAAAGTGGTGTCGGAAAATTGGTGGTTTACTGTGTCCAATGTCGGATCTGAAGGTTCGGATTCACCTTCTAACAGCCACCAATAACCTCCCTTGCGAAAGAGATTACAGGTGCAGAAGAATGAATTCGAAAGGAATGCAAATGGGTCTCTGGTTTAGTAGCACTTCGTTGCGTTAAGAAATGTTTTTTAACCTTTTCTGGGCGGGAAATTCTACCGTTTTATAGACCCACGGGGTCTCTTTGTAAGGGGCACGCAGGGATGCCACGTGGCGGCCATGCCTTCTCAAAATGGAGGAGACTCCACCTTGACTAAGGCTTACATGACTGCCCTTGTGACAGTCCGCTAACTGCCAATCTGCCCACCTATGCACACATGCACAGCAGGTGGCAATAACTGACTGTCCTCGGCTGCCACTTGTTGAATGTCTACTTTGATGGCTTTAACGGCACTTTTGAATTCTTGACTTCTGCCTTTGATTGATTAAATTTGCCTTTGATTGATTAAATTCGCCTTTGATTGATTGAATGTCTGCTCGAGTATTTTAATGTCCGCCTAGCAAATGTGAAGTTCATCGCGATATCATGACGTCGCGATATCGCGACACTTCGGGTGAGGCTCCCCTTTGGGCCTTAGGTGTCACGATTTCACGACGTCATCAAATCGCGACGTCACGAAATCACGACACCCTCGGCCAAAGCTCCCTTTTGGGCCTTAGGTGTCACGATTTTGAGACGTCGCAAAATTGTGACACCCTCGGCCAAAGCTCCCCTTTTGGGCCTTAGGTGTCACAATTTCGTGACGTCACAAAATCATGACACCCTTGGCCAAAGCTCCCCTTTGGGCCTTAGGTGTCATGATTTCACGATGTCACGAAATCGTGACACCCTCGGCCAAAGCTCCCTTTTGGGCCTTAGGCATCGCGATTTCGCGACGTCGCAAAATCGTGACACCCTCGGCCAAAGCTCCCTTTCGGGCCTTAGGTGTCGCGATTTCGCGACGTCGCGAAATCGCGACACCCTCGGCCAAAGCTCCCTTTCGGGCCTTAGGTGTCACGATTTTGCGACGTCACGAAATCGCAACACCCTCGGCCAAAGCTCCCTTTCGGGCCTTAGGTGTCGCGATTTCGCGATGTCACGAAATCGCGACACCCTCGGCCAAAGCTCCTTTTTGGGCCTTAGGTGTCACAATTTCGCGATGTCGCGAAATCGTGACACCCTCGGCCAAAGCTCCCTTTCGGGCCTTAGGTGTCACGATTTTGCGACGTCGTGAAATCGCAACGTCATGATTTTGCGACACCCTCGGCCAAGGTTCCCCTTTGCTTAAGACTTTCTTGTATTTTAAAGTTTGCTCTTGCTTAAGTTTGCTCTTGCTTAAGGCTTGCTTGCCTAAGTGTTGTTAAAACGACCAGCCTTGCTTTGTTCACTTTTTGACCTTCCAAATTTGCTGTGTAAGTGGCTAGGACCATTGTTTGACCTCTGAGGGCTGCCCTGAAAGCTGTGTGTGTCAATGCGATCGGTGTTTGTAGTCACATAATCGGATTGGTGCTATTTTGGTGTCTACAGATGCCCCTTTTTGGGAAGCGCTGTGGGTGATGTAGTGCTGAGCAAAAATAGATAACCAAAGCACTAATGATTAGGGTTTCTTGGTAACCTAACCAACTTCTGATGCCCCAAGTATGGAAAGGGCATGCATTCTTGAATCCTTGCTTCTGACGAGCTAAGGAATTTGATTTCAAGTGTTAACCTATTTTGGTGAGGTGTGACTTGAGCTTGGACATTGATCAGTCATGATTAGGCAAAGGGCGTAACCTTTTGTCTATAGGGGGAACCTTGTGTTCATGCTTCGGGAATACCAAGTGTTTGATCAATTTGATGATTGCTTGTTTACTGCCCCAAGCTGGAGCGTAATTGTCTTTGTCAATGATTCTCTGAATGCATGTCATTGCTTTGATTGGGTGTGTGCTTGTTGATTGGTGACTAAGTGTGACTACCCCCTCAAGCGACGAATCGATGAGGGAATGACCTTCATGAGAAAAGCGACGAGTCGCTTGACCCAAGATGACTTGTGCAAGGGTGCCTTTAGATGTTTTACCATTTAAGCACGTGCAATTTCCCAACATTTGGATCTATTTTTGGTGGGTGTTAACCCTTTTGGTGATGCCATAATGGGGTGAAATCATCAAAAACCCGTCTTCCCATGGAGCGGTCCAGCTATGGTAGCCTTCTTGGGGAAGTAGGAGAGTGACAATTTGAACCCCGACATCGATTTTTATATGCCAAGAGGTTAAGTGCGAGAGCACTTGTGTCCGACAATGCTTATTGCTATGTTTTTGTGTTGCATTTTTGGGATGCTTTTGTTGTTTTGATTTTCTTGCTTTGTGTATATGTCATGATTTTATGTTATGCACAATGATTGATTTTGATGGATGCATGCTACTTTATATTGATGTATGCATATGGTATGATAAATGTGATTGTTGTATGTTGATTTATGATGGATGCATATGTTATGATGAATGCAAATTTTTTTGATTTATATGTGATATGCAAAAATGAAATGGATGGATAGAATTTGTGATGTTTGGTTATGGCACCATAGACTATTTTTGACTTTGTTATTTTGTCTTTAGGCGATTCCTGTGATACATGACTTTGTATGTATGCATGTAGTTTTTTCTTTTTTTGTATTTTTTGATGGTATTGTAAGGATGAAAAGTAGCGCAGTTGGTTTAGAAATGTAGCTAAGGTTTTCTGAGACTCAGACGGTTTTAACTTACTAGCCATGACTGTACTTTATTTTACAAGACTTTTGAACAAGGTATGAATCGGACTTGTTTTTGACCAAGCTATTTCACATCCCTATGTGTGCAATTGAGTTCATTTATGTGGTATTTGTCAGGATACCGCCAGTGCCAGATGGGCTTTCAATCGAACCTGTACTGAGGATCACCTAATTAGATCCACTAACTCCTTTGTTGTATTTAGTTAGATTAATCTGCGATGTTATCCAAGATACCATAAGCTAGCTCATCCTTATGCAAACATTGGTCTACACATACGCAAAGCGAATGTGACAGACATATCGTCATGCGGGTAGGATACCACCATTGCCAGATAGGCTGACAACCAAACCTATAATGAGGACCACCTAGATGGTTTTTGAATGCTGAGAATTCCAGGGATTCAAGTTCGGGATATTTGTTGGCTGAATGATTTAGAAAGTTGCTCGTCTATATAGTGATGAAAATCACTTTTCATTTTCTATTAATTCTTTTGAGCGAGGATTTTGAATAGTGGTGATAACCACTGTTATTTCATTTTGTATTTTGAATATTGTGAGTTTGGGCTTGTGATGGGCCTTGATCCTTGTGGAGTTGGGGACGACTACGCATCCTTTGCAGGGATGTGTAGTACGAATCCTTACGACGTTGGGGACCAAGGGGGTGATGGGGATTATGGAGTAAGGGCATTGATCTTTTAGGCCTTGGGGATGACTACCCATCCTGGTTAGGGGCGGATAGTACAAATCCTTACAACTTGGAGACCAAAGGTGAATGGAAAGTGTTAGGATGATGATTTGGTGGAATTTTGTTTATGAATGGTGTTGATCCCTTTAGGTCTTGGGGATGACTACCCATCCTTGGCAGGGACGTGTAGTACAAATCCTTACAACTTTGGGAACCAACTATGATTGGGATTTGGTAGTGGTAAAAACCACTGTGTATTAAGGTAGATGGATAGGAAAGAGCTCGTCCTTTTGTCAATTCTTAGCATTCTGGAACCATTCGCACAGGGGGATGAGCAAGATAACCATTTCACTTATGGTGACCTGGATTACTGCGCAGGTTTCATCTTTCGTTCACACAACTTGGGAATTTTTTATGTGTTTTAATTCGTGTTGGGATGTTACGTAACAAGGTGTATTTCAAGTGTAACTCTACCTTCGTAAAATTTGTCTGACTCGGTACATTACATGGCTAAAGATCAAAATGATGACTGAATCACGAAAACTCTTGATACATTAAAATACCACTGACTCTAGTGTGGTAAAAAGCAATGCATGGTGTTTTTGTTGTTTTTGTAAAATGAAACAGTGTGGAACAAGATGGACTAGCAGAACAATTACAGCCTATGGTGCCTTTGACCTGTATGACCACAAATATGCAATGTATGTATGCAATGTTTTAATGCAGCTATGTATTTTTGTATTTTTGATGGATTGATTTTTTTGAATATGAAGATGAGGTGCGAGAAGAGCTCTCTATTGATGAATTTTGAGTATGCCTAGAAATGAGATGCAAATTTTTTTGTTGTTTTTTATGATTTTTGTTGTTTTTGAATTTTATTGATTTTTGACCAAGCGATTGTGGAAATCCTTGGAGCATTTTGGGATTGACCAAGCGATTTTAAGGATCCTTGGAGCATTTTGGGATTGACCAAGCGATTTTAGGGATCCTTGGAGCATTTTTGGGATTGACCAAGCGATTGCGATAATCCTTGGAGCATTTTTGGGATTGACCAAGCGATTTTGATAATCCTTGGAGCATTTTTGGGATTGACCAAGCGATTGCAAGAATCCTTGGAGCACTTTTGGGATATGGCTCTCTTAGATATGAAATGGTCACAAATGACTGATATTCAAGGGTTCTGTTTCCTTGATACCATCAAGAGAAGCTAGCCGGTATGTCCCGGGTCCTATTTTGCTATCAATGACATATGGACCTAACCAATTTGCCGCAAATTTGTCCCTTAGGTGGGATGGCAAACTAGAATTCTGTTGGTTTTCCTTCAGAACCAAATCACTAACCCGAAAGTCCCTCAGGTGAACTTTCATGTTGTAAGCTTTCTTAAGTCACTCTTGATAAATACATAAATTCTCAAGAGCATTAACATGTCGTTCGTCAAGCAACGTAAGCTGGTCTAATCGGGCCTACCACGTAGAGTCATCATCGATGAACTCCTGCATTGATATGCACAGGGAAGGAATCTCCAACTCTAGAGGCATGACTGCCTCGAAGCCATACACGAGCGAAAACAGAGTGGCCCCAGTGGGTGTTCGAATGCTAGTGTGATAGGCCCATAGGGAAAGTGGGATTTGAATGTGCCAATCCCTATGACTGTCTATGATGATATTTTTAAGGATGGCAACTAGCATTTTGTTTGATGCTTCTACTTGCCCATTCGCCTGCGGATAATAGGGTGTCGAAAAGCTATGCTAAATCTTGTACTTTGTGGTCAAAGCATGCACGTATTTGTTCTTGAAAGGCGTCCCACTATCCGAGACTATTTTGGATGGAATACCAAAATGACATATGATGTTATACAAAATGAACTCCACAATGCGGGGTCCTGTCATAGAGGTAAGCGAAATCGCTTCCACCCACTTGGTAAAATACTCTGTGGCCGTTATGATAAACATGTGACGGCCTGACGATGCAGGGGAGATCTTTCCAATTAGATCGAAGCCCCACTGCAAGAACGACCAAGCAGATTGGATTGTATGCAAGGCCTGAGAAGGTACGTGCATCAAATTGGCATGATGTTGACACTTCATGCACTTCTTGACATATGCGCAACAATATCTCTCTAAAGATGGCCAATAATAGCCCATGCGAAGAATACGCTTTGCAATGGCCATACCACTAAAGTGGCCACCACATGTACCATCGTGTGCTTGGGCGACTGCCCAAGTGGACTCTTGCTGGTCCAAGAAACGAAGGAGGATTCCTTCATAGCTGCGACGATACAAAATGTCTCCTATCAAGACATACTTAGCCGCTTTTTGCTTGAGTGCTCGTTTTGCGGCATGAGTCAATCCAAGCGGGAGATTACCTAACTTGAGGTAGTATCTAATGGGTAAATACCAGTCCTGTTGATCAGAAACCTTGACAGTATGAACAGCTAATCCCTCTTGAAGTTCATCCCTAGCAAATGCTAAATGGGATAGAACCTGTAAGAATAGCGTTGTGTTGCTATTAATGGGAGTAGGGGAGAACAAGGACCCCCAGTTGGTGCATTTCAGACGATCTCGAATTCGAGAGAACTTATCCGAGGATGGTTCAATCTGGATCATGTGGATTCCTAGTGTCAAGTCAGAGCTTGCACGCCCCATCGTGGATTGCGATAAGGTTTTGACTTGGATGGTTGTCATATCACTGGAAAGGTCTTGCAGGATTAGTGACCCCAAAGAGGCCATTGTGTCCGCAAAATGATTCGATGATCGAGGGAGTGCCTCGATGTCATACCCCTCAAGTTTTTCCAGGAATTTGTCCACGAGGGCTTTATAATCCTATAGGACTGGGCATTTGCATTGATATACCCCTTTTACTTGATTGACTATTAACAGCGAATCACCAAAGATATTCAGTCGTTTGATGTTCATGGTGATTGCTGTCTGAAGACCTAAGAGCAAGGCTTCATACTCTGCATTATTGTTGGTGCACGATAAGTTTAATTTAAATGACAGGGGCATTAGAGCACCCTGCGGTGTGAAGAATACAATTCCCATGCCACTAGCTTGCTCACATTTAGAACCATCGAAGAATAGGGTTATGTCGGCCTGTGACTCAGGCTCATCAGAATCTGGCGATTCTAAGACATGGAAGACCCCGTCATCGGGTAGTTCTATGACTAGAGGCTGATCGTCTTCAAGAGAAGCCTCTGCTAGTTGATCGGCTATGACTTTTCCTTTGATATATTTTTGTCCAATAAACTCTATGTCAAATTCCGTCAACAACATGATCCATTTTTCCGTGCGACTACTATGATAAGTACGACTCATCATGTATCGCAATGGATTCTCCTTAGACACAACATACGTAGTGTTGCTTAGCATGTAGTGGCGTAGCTTTTTGGTAGCAAACACCACTGCCAAGCAGAGTTTCTCAATGTATGCATAGTTAAGTTCATAACTGACCAGGGTGCGGCTAAGATAGTAAGTAGCCTGTTCCTTGTGAAGTTCATTCTTCTGGGCTAACATGGTGCCCAGTGCCACCTCAGTAGCTGAGATGTATAAGTAGAACGACACTCCTGGTCTAGGTGGTGCCAATACTGGAGAGAAAACCAGGTATTGTTTGATCTCGTCAAAGGCTGACTAGCACTCGTCATCCTAGTGAAATGTCACCCCCTTGTGCAATAATTTGTTCATGGGTCGGCACTTGTCAGATAATTGCGCTATGAAGCGTTTAATCGACGCGACCTTTCCCTACAGACTTTTGAGCTACTTGATTATAGTTGGGGGAACCATTTCAAGGATTGCCTTGACTTTCTTTGGGTCCACCTCGATTCCTCGCTTTGAGACTATGAAACCCAAGAGTTTTCCAGATGTGACGCCAAATACGCACTTCTTGGGGTTTAGTCTAACTTTATGCTCCATGAGGCGATCGAGGATCTTGCTTAAGTCATCGATATGATTTGAGCGCAAAAGAGACTTGGCTAACAAATCATCCATGTAATCTTCCAAGGTTTTGTGCATGTAGTCGTGGAAGATGTATGTCATGGCACGTTGGTAGGTAGCGCCAACATTTTTAAGGCCAAAAGGCATGACCTTATAACAAAATGTCCCCCAAGGCGTTGTGAATGCCGTTTTTAGTTGGTCTTTAGGATTGATACGAATTTTATTGTATCCTGAGAAACCATCCATGAGGGAAAGCATTTCGTGACCTGCTGTAGCGTCTACCAACACATCGATGCTCGACAATGGGAAATCATCCTTAGGACTCGCTTTGTTTAGATCTCGAAAATTAGTGCATATGAAAATCCTCCCGTCGGGCTTCTTGACGGGAACCATGTTGGACAACCATGGCGGATAATCCACGCAGATGACAAACTATGCATCCAACAGCTTTTGCAATTTGTCTTTGACCATCAAGGCCACTGTTGGGTGCATCTTACGTAGTTTTTGCTTTACAGGCTTGATTGTCGGATCAAGCATTAAATTATGCGTGACTAGCTACGGGTCTAGTCCTGGCATATCCTTGTATGACCATGCAAAAACCTCCTTCTTCTCTTTGAGAAGGGCAATGTAGTCGGCTTGCTCTTCGAGGGAAAGACTTACCCCCAGCTTGAGAATCTGTGGATTCATTGGATTTGTGCCGATATCTACGTCAGTCGTCTCCTCGACTGACATGTGGGATCCATCCTCCAACTGATGTGGAGTCGGGATCAAATGGATATCATTGGCTGAGTTTAGATCTACGTTTGGAACCTCGGGTTCCTCTTTAGCCTGAAAAATATCCTGAGTTGTCCTTGGGGTAAAATGAGGCATTGCACCGAAATTCTAGTACTATGATGGTGATAAAGGTGAATTGACACGATCCCAGTCGATGGCATCTATGTCTAGATGCAATGACCATGCTGGATCGGCCGGATTGTGGATGGGTGCGGTCAAATCAATGGAGATCATGTAGATGGAATGAATTTGGTCTCCATTACCATGGGTGTGATAACTTGAATCTTTTAGATGCTCCCTATACTCTGGATCTGGCTCTAGGGGAACAGGCATGAACGGATTGGCCCTATGTGCGAATAGGAGGACAGGGTCTTCCCTCGACACTGATGTCATGATAGGATCTCGGGGTGGACGGTGCTCATCATGAATTTGGAGCCATGGATCCAACACTTGGTCCCACCCTGTTGGGTCTACCCACCACTCATGCCCTGGCAGTATGCCCATCTATCCCAATCAGATCTTCAATGAGTCCTAAAGGTTATGTCGTTGTTGCACTTGTTGCCTTTGTTGCATCTGTCTCATGTGATTGAGATAGGCCATCTCAGTCTCATCTTCTGAATCACTTTTGGAAATCTAAAAATGTTCATTCTCTTCAGCAACTATTACTTGCAACATTGAGGGTTCTCCTTGTTCCAGCAAATTGATCTGGTCCCATTGTGGTTGTTCCACTCTTGGTGGAGGGACCTGATTCTCTTGACACTGTATTGACTCAACTGGAACCTCTAATGGGAACAACTTCAAAAAGATGTCCGAACACCGTTTATGTTCTCTTTGGGGATTAGTGTCTGAACTTTCACCTCTCTCTAGCAAAGGAGAGGGATTACTGATGTTGCCAAGGGTGTTTTTTGACCATGGGAGGTAATCTCCCAATGTATATTATGTATTTGGGTTGGCATAAAGATCTGGTGCCAATCCCCCCTTGTTGCCTATTTCTAGGCCTTGCATATTTTCTACCAATATGTCTAAGGGCAGGGGGTGGTTGAACCCTACTCCTGACTTATCATATGGCATCTGATATTTTGGTTGGCAAAGGACACGCATCCCTTGCTCATATCTACTTAGCTCATATCCATGCCAATTGCATTGGTCGAGATATCTTAGAGCAAAGTCCGAGTTTGACAGATAGTTGATATTTTCAACAAAAGGCTCTTCGTCTGCTTCCTTTTGCTTGCATGGTTCAAGACCATGATTAAGGAACCCATACACAAAATTTGTCTGGTTTGGTGGGTAACCTAGAGGAACAACTGTTCCTATGGGAAGGCGATGTCTCCCCATGTCTTATACTGATTCTACTGTGGGTGTTGCCACAACATTCTGCACTAAATACTCCCCCAGGCCCGTACTGGCCATTTCAATAGTGATTTTTGATGCTTGGGAGGGAGGGAACGGGAGTCCTTCCTGAGTCCATTCCATGTTTGGTGTTTTTGGAGTCTCAGCTTTCGTTGTGCTAGGTATTTCCTCTATTGATATCGTTGATATTGTTGGCAAACCCTCTTCTAGGGGCTGAGCCTCTTCCATGATCTGTTTTCCCTTGTCCTTCTATTTAGCCATGACAGGTGGCATTGGTAGTGAAGGAGTAGATGATGAAGACTCACCTGGCTGGGATTTTGTTGTTTTGGTCACCAGTGGTGCCTGCGGTATTGGACCCTGTTTAGATGGATTTAACTAGAAATCCAAATGCATTGAAGGGAGGGTCGATTGAGGCATTAATTGCACCGCATTGCAATACTTGAAGGGTTCTAAGTCCATCGAGACTACATGTATTTCTCCTTCAAAAGCATACTTTAGGCACTGGTGAGCAATCGAAGGGACACACTTCATGTCCCTACCCCATGGCCACCCTAGTAGTATGTTGTAAGCCATCTCGCCTTCCAACACATGGCATAATGTAGGTATTGTATTTTTTCCTACCTGGACAGGCAGAACAACTGTGTCGACTGTCGAGCATATTGCATCGTTGAAAGCTCACAATGTGTATGTGGAGGCTATGATATGAGAGGCTGGCAGCTTCAAATGTTTTAATGTTGTAGTGGTAATGATGTTACTGGATGAGCCAGTATCTACCAACACTCTCTTGTACGGGATCCCGTTGACCCGCGTGATAACGTGCAGGGGTGGATCTACCGTGTCATTCGATATTGCTTTGACTTCATCCTCTCTGAAGGTAATGATCGGCTCTGTACATCGTTTCACATGTCCCACGAAGTTGTTGAAAGAATTTTCTTCGTGAAGTTGTAATTTGATGGCTTTTAAAATTTCCATAAGAGCTTCTCTATGAGGTGTTGATTGTTGAATAAGCTCGTAGATGGAAAGCCTAGTCGATGTGGTCTACAAACTCTACGTGAGTTTGGTCCGTATCGTGACCTCGGGTCTAGGCAGTGGCAACTGCACAGGGCGTTGTTGAGGCTGCGACGTTGTTGGAACTTCCCTTGTAGCTACCTCGAGGGCAACTGCTGGGTACTTTTTGTTCCTGGTCACTATGCTGATCATTCCCACAAATCCTTGCATGGGAAGATTCTATCGCACCTCATTAATCTGGAGAGGTTTTGCCTGTGCCTCGTGGGCAGGCAAAGGGTCCTTGAATACCCCCATTTGTTGATTATTTGGTGCCATGGGGTTGTCCACGGCCAATATTTTATTGTCGATCAAATCTTGGATTAATCCTTTGAATTTCTAGCATCCATTCAAGTCATTTCCCCTTCGCCTATGGAATCTACAATATAATTCCTCTCTGTATCCCTTAGGCTTGGGAGCGTTAGGGTCTACATTTTGGACCTTTGGAAGGGTGACTAAGTTTTCCGCTAACAAGCGGTCAAATAAGGAGTCCCTAGACTCCGTATAAGGGGTGAATTGTCGCCTAGGGCGACGTTGCTGATTCTGCTCCTGTTTCTTATTATCTCTTTCATAACTAGGAGGCACTTCCTGGTAATTAGCCTTTTGGGGCTGTATTTCTTGCACAAGCTTGGGAACATTTATCGTAACTTGGTTAACCACAGCGGGTTGCGATTGCGTTGTCCCAGTCTTAGTGGTTTTATTCCACTCTTTCTTTTTAGGCTTGGCGATCGTGCCTTCACCTATTTTGATCTCTTCTATAACTCTGGCTTGCGCCAAAGCTTCTTCTAAACTATCGTATTGCTACAGCAGCAATAGCCCAGAGATTGATTTTAAGCAACTCCGTGCAAACATCTATGTGAGATCAGACATAGGGGGACGGTAGGGTAGCTTAGAAAGCAAAGCCCTCCATAGATTCTCGTATGCTACCATTGTTTCTTCCTCATATTGCCTGAGGCTGGCCAGATCACTCAGTGATGCCTTCTTCCTTGTGTTGAAAGCAAAGCGTTCAAGAAACGCATCTACTAATTGATCTAGGTTGTTTATGCTATGTTTTGGTAATTGTGTGAACCAATCCGAGGCAGGGCCTGCGAATGTGGTTATGAATGTCCTAAGCAAAAATGCGTCATTATCTTGGATGTCGAAGCATTGACTTAGGAATCTTGTGACATGTTCTTGTGCGTCCTCTTCACCTTTAAAGATTGCCAATTGAGGCAACTTGAAATGTTCGGGGTAAAGAGGTGTGGGCACTGAGGGATGCACTGGATGACTATGGAGTTGACGTAATGTGGGTTTTTGATGCCCAGAAGCTTTTGTCTCCACAAACTCTAAACGCTCTAATAGCGCTTTGTATGCATCGAAAGATTTTATTTCTTCCTCTTTTGTTTTCTCCCGTTGTGATTTATGGGAGACTGGAGGCCTATGGGGGGGTGGCCGAGTGGCAGCCCTCCCGCCTTGATGGGGCATTTTGGCCCGTTCTATTTTTGGTTCATACTCCTCATAAACTTCTTGAGGAGTCTCTGTGTGAGGCCTATGACCTTGATTGAGTCCCCGCTGAGGGTACCCATCATTGTTTCGGGGAGTGGACTCCCTCTCGGGTCTATAAGGTCTCGAAGGCAAAGCTTGACGAGGTCGTGGAGACCTGTCCTGCACCAAAGGGTTGAGCCTCTCATATTGTTCTGCTCTTTGGGTGCGAGGGGTTGGCACCCTCTCAGGGAGTTTATAGCGCAACTTATCTACTTTGCGCTGCATGCGCTCTTTATTCAGGCGGTATAAGTACTCTAACTCCTGATGACCTTGCTCAAGCTACATGATTTGGGCTTGGCGGGCGGCATGTCTGGTGACTGCCGGGTCAACTTGGTCTACCCTCTTTTGCTAAGGAGGCTTGAATGTTTCTCCTATGTGTTTGCCTCGATCTTGATGATCTAAAATTTCAATGGGTCGCTTCCCTCTGTCAAGGTAGGCGACATTTACTTGAGGCTCTAGCCTCGATGTGTGATCATGATATTTGGAAGGTGTGGAAACGCAAGGTTCCCATGCTGTTTGTTGTCCTTGAGGAATGTGATGGCTTTCCTCGTACTCCCTTTCATGGGTTTGAAATGGGCGGGCAGAGTTAGCTCGACCTGTGTAAAAAGCCCTATGCTCTGGGTTTTGTCTTTCAGTTCTGATGGGAGGCAAAGGAGAGATGCCATATCTACGTTGTCTCTCTAAATGAACATTGTGCCTCTCTAGCGCTTCATCACGCTGCGGCCACTCAGATCTAGCCTCAAGAGGCAGTTGTCTATTTACATTGAGATCTACATGTAAAGCTTCTTCCCGAAAGGGGCTGTGTTGAATGGGCATACCCCACAGAGGGGGGTCCTAATAATTCCTTTTTGATGTGGCCTGATGTGGACTCTCTTGTAGGCTAAACCTCCAAGGCGGTATGGCCAAATCCTCAGGGCTAAAGCGAATGCGACCAGCGCCCTCTCTTTGTGTACCTTTCACAGCGTCTACCCTTGATTGGGCTTGGCTACGGGTGTACACCATTGTGGTGCTTCTCTACTATCTAAGCAGATTTTTATCTCGTTTATGATGATTTTTCTTTTTGTTTACACTAAGCAGAAATGAACACACACATACACAAACTATGATTATCTCTTTTAAGGATTAATAGTGTGTCCTAAACTGGTTTAGTGCATTTTAATGTTTTGTTTTGTTTTTACAAGTTTTGAAGAACGTTTAAATGCATAATGTTGGCTCATATGACTCCCATAAATGGTCACCCCTTCAATATACCATTGTCGGACCGATATACCAACCTCTCTATATACCCGCCCTTATGAGAGGGAAACTATAGGTACGTGAGAGCAGATGGTACGTAGAACATAGGCGGTACGAAAGGGGGGATTGTCTTGTTAATGACACCTACCATAGAAGACTTATCCTCACACGCATGGGAACCACCCCAGCGACACTCGGTTAGCTTTCGTTAGTATTTACGCCTAACAATAGTGACAATCGGGGAAATGGATGCAAATCCAAGCCAAGGTGGTGATGAACCCACTGTTGGTCTTGCTCAAGGGCTGGGGTTTTACGACCAGCTCCTTGGTTTAATTTACCACGTGATGTGTGTGGGGTTCATTTTATTTAATAAAAATGAAACAAGCATAAACAAATTTCCCTAAGCAAACAAAATTTGACAAAAAAAAAGGTAGAAACAGAAAATAATAAAAAAAAAATGTAGGTACAGCTTTGGAACTTTACCTGCTTACCTCCTTTTTCTGCTTAAATCGGCTGTCTTTTCCATCCAAATCGGTTGTTTCTGATTTGGCTCGATACCTTTAAGCAAAAAAAAACGTAAATTTTAATCAGTTTCTGAATCTAAAAAAAATAGGGGACAGGGTCCCACCGTGATCGCCACTGAAAGCATGAGATTTTGGAAATAAAAGAAACACTAATTGCAATGTAAACTAAATAGCTTGATGCATGAAATAACACGGATATAATCAAATCAAAAGTAGGAGCACAGCCCTTTTTATTAATTTGATTCCAACTCGGTTATAATACATCTCCTCAGTTACATATTTTCAGTTACAATCATGAATAGTGATCTTTTTCCGCATGCCCACATTTGAAACGGGCGGGCCAGTGTTGCCGCCGCTTATGCTGATGAATCCTTGTTTCTTGCTGCTTCTTCTGCGATCAAAGAAACAATGAAAATGTTAGTAGCACCTGCAACACAAGGACAGAACGTTTGACTCTCGAAATCAATGGGAAATGCGTGCAAAAAGACTGATTAAATCGGTAAACAACATAACTCTAAGCAACCTGCAACCTTGACAAAAACCAGAAACTTTACCAGAAGGCTGCTGCCAATAAAACAGTCACTGTTACTTGCAGGTCACTGAAGAACCAAAAATCGGCTGCTGCTAGTAAAATAGTCGTTGTTACCTGTAGGTTAATGGAGAACCAAAAATCGGCAAAACACGATACTATTTGACAAGCGGCCTCTGAACGTTAGAACGTAATCGCAGAATATATATTCGATAACCGTCTTGTGGAAAATATATTCGAACACAGTTGGCTGCAATATATATTTGAACATAAAACATACACTATTTTAAAACAGCATATGGCGTGATAAAAAAATATGTGATAGCAGAATAATTTAAGATGAAACTAGAGCTTGCGGGGCACCCGAGCGGGCTGCCCACCGTGGGAATCTGATTTCGGCGCCAATCCACTAGGAATGGGCCCAAAATCTCAGAGAATGAGTTGTCATCGAATTGATAGAATACTGTTGTCCACTATCGGGTTCTAAGGTTCAAATCCACGCTTCTAGAAACCACTCACTAACCTCTCGTGCGAAAGATATCAAGAGTGTAGAAGAAATGAATCAGAAAGGAAGCAATCGGGCCTCTGGTTTAGCAGCACTTCGTTGCTTTAAAAATGCTTGTCAACCTGTCCTTCTTTTGGGTGGGAAAATCTACCATTTTATAGACCCACGGGGTCTCTTTGAAAAGGGCACGCAAGGATGCCACGTGGTAGCCATGCCTTCTCAACAGGGAGGAGACTCCGCCTTGACTAGGGCTTACATGACTGCCCTTGTGACAGTCTGCTAACTACCAATCTGCCCACCTACGCGCGCATGCACAACAGGTGGCCATAACTGACTGTCCTCGATTGCCACTTGTTGAATGTCTGCTTTGATGGCTTTAACGAGACTTTTGAATGCTTGACTTCTGCATTTGATTGATTAAATTCGCCTTTGATTGATTGAATTTTTGCTCGAGTATTTTAATGTCTGCCTAGGAAATGTGAAGTTCGTCGTGATATCATGACACTTCGGGTGAGGCTCCCCTTTGGGCCTTAGGTGTCGTGATTTTGCGATGTCGTGAAATCGTGACACCCTCGGCCAAAGCTCCCTTTTGGGCCTTAGGTGTCGTGATTTTGCGACGTCATGAAATCGTGACACCCTCGACCAAAGATCCCCTTTTGGGCCTTAGGTGTCGTGATTTCACGATGTCGTGAAATCGTGACACCCTCGACCAAAGCTCCCTTTCGGGCCTTAGGTGTCACGATTTCGTGACGTCGCAAAATCATGACACCCTCGGCCAAAGCTCCCTTTCGGGCCTTAGGCATCACGATTTCACGATGTCGCGAAATCACAACACCCTTTTCCAAAGCTCCCTTTCGGGCCTTAGGCGTCACGATTTCGTGACGTCACAAAATCGCGACACCCTCGGCCAAAGCTCCCTTTCGGGCCTTAGGTGTCACGATTTTGCGACGTCGCAAAATCGTGACACCCTCGGCCAAAGCTCCCTTTCGGGCCTTAGGTGTCACGATTTCTCAACGTCGTGAAATCGTGACACCCTTGGCCAAATCTCCCTTTCGGGCCTTAGGTGTCACAATTTCGTGACATCGCGAAATCATGACACCCTCGGCCAAAGCTCCCTTTGGGCCTTAGGTGTCGCGATTTCACGACATCGTGAAATCGCGACGTCGCAATTTCGTGACACCCTCGACCAAGGTTCCCCTTTGCTTAAGTCTTGCTTGTATTTTAAAGTTTGCTCTTGCTTAAGTTTGCTCTTGCTTAAGGCTTTCTAAAATGACCAGCTTTTCTTTGTTTACTTTTTGACCTTCTAAACTGCTGTGCAAGTGGCTAGGACCACTGTTTGACCTCTGAGGGCTGCCCTAAAAGTTGTGTGTATCAATGTGATTAGTGTTTGTAGTCACTTAATCAGATTGGTGCTATTTTGGTGTCTACACTTTGCTCACAAGTCTGGCCCAAAATCTACTTAAGTATTCTCTCAAAACTGCTCACAAATCTTGCTCAAATCTTCTCTTAAATCCTGCTTAAATCTACTTTTAAATATTCTCACAAAAATTGCTCCAAATATGCTCATAAAACCTGCTCAAATCAGCTCCAAAACCTGCTCACAAAACCTTCTCAAATCTAATCCAAACAATGCTCATCTATTTCCTAATATTGAATACAAAACAATGCTCATCTATTCCCAAATATTGTATAATGATGTCATCAAGTTCTTCACCTATTCTTCAATGTGCTTTCCTCAACTAATGTAATTCAAATATATTCTACCTAAAATTATTTCATGAACATATAGAGAATGATATGCACTTATCAAATGCCCAATATGTTCTTCACATTCATTAATGTTGTTGCTTCCACATGTCTCACATTTATTACATTAAAATGTAAATCTAGTCTAGCAATTGATAACTGACCTTGTAATTATTGATTTGCACCTTTCCTTCCCTTTTGTAGATAGCTAGAAATTTTCTTATTTTCAATTCACCACGTCACAGACACCAAATCCCACCAACCACTATCCACATAGAGCTTTCCAAGACCATAACTCCTACCGCCACTGAGGAGAAAGGACAAGGAAAAGAACATAATGGGTCTCCACCAAAAATAAATGCATCCAAAAAAAGAGTAGAAAAGGCAAATCTTCGAAAAATAACAAACCTTCTCATCCCCACAAAATCTGAGATTCGTACTCCAAAAAATAAATAGACTGAAACCCAACGATCAAAGAGAAACAACCATAAAGGCTTCTAAAAGTGAAAGTGATTTAAAAAGGAAGAATCCCCTTCAAACCCGAGGCCCCAAAGTGGCCCAAAATGTTTATGTAAATCAAAAACATGTTTATGTAGTTGAAGTCATTTATTTGTTTGCTTAAGCTCCATGTTTGTTTAGAACCATGGGACCTGTGGTATTTTCTATCAATTGAAGTCTTTATTGAAATAAGTATTTCTACTTCAAAAATTTATGCTTATACCTTCATATCCTTTTTCTGGTCCTTTTTGTCTTCTTCTTTGTGGGACAACTTTCCCACTTTTTACTTCTCACTCTGTTCTCTCTCTGATTTTTCAGCACTTTTGCCGTTGATTTAATCAGGTTTTGAAAACCTATCAAAACCTGTTTTAAATGCAATTTTTAAATTATATAAAAAATGATACTTATACCTAATTATCATATTATTATTAAAAAAAACATTTTTTAAAAATAGTTATTATCTATCTAGTCATTTATTCTCACATAATGCAAATATGATTGATTTTAAAGTTCATGAAAAATTATTATATATATATATATATATATATATATATATAGTCATTTATTCTTACATAATGCAAATGTGATTGATTTCAAAGTTCATGATTTTTTTTTTTTTTTTAACTATGTCTCTTATTTTGTTCATAAATTTCAATCCTTTCACTTAAAAACAAAATTATTTTGTAAGATGTTATAAAATTTTGAAATTAAGTAATATAAATTTGTATCCATTATATAATTAATATTGTTAATAAAAAATTAGATATCTTAAATCTCATGACTCCCAAATAAATTATCTATAATTTACAAATCATTTATCTATAATTATATGTATTAATAATCAAATAAACTATCTCATAAATAATTATTTTATATTTATATTATTTTTCTATTCTAATAAATATGATAGATTTTAATTGTATATTTTAATTTTTTTAATTTAAATTTTAGTGGTAAGTTTTAACATTTAATATATCCTAGGCTCATGACTCTATTTCCCATGTCTTTTGTTTAGTTGTAATAATGTTGAACATCAATGATAGTCTTATTATTTTACTATTTCTAATACTCAACCTTATAAAATTATTAATTTTATTATTCATGATGTTCAACTTTAAAAAATGTTGTCTTATTTATATTTGATATACTTAATTATCAATTATCATATATTTAAGCCTTTTTATTTGAAGTTATAAATTATTATATATTTTAATCTCTTTAAAACTTTATGTAATATCACAATTTAAATTATATTTTATTTTTTTCAAATTTTGATTTTTTATATTTAAACTATAAACTTTAAGAGAAGAACATGATTTTTTATTATTATTATTTGGTTATTGTGAGAAACTTTTATATTTATATTAAAATAAACCGGTTGGAATAAATAGTTGGTCTAGCCCAAATCAAGGTTCAAATATCGGTGGCATCAAATAGCTCAATGCAAGTAAGTTGATGCAAAAGGGAAAAGGAAACCCTTTCAAAACCTTACTTAAAAAAAAATTAAAAACAAAAATAGTCTTTTGAATAAAGATAAAGAAATTTTCTTTGGAGTCTTTCAATTTTAAATAAATTCTTTTAAATGAGATTTGTTTCATACATATAGGTTATTTTTATTTTCGCATAGGTGGAAATATTCCATCAAATGGGATTTGTTTCACACATATAGGTTATTTTTATTTTTGCATGGTGGAAATATCTATGTTTTTATTTTTGCAAATATTGATAAATAGCAGGGATTAATTTATATTTATTTTATAACTTTTTAATATAACAATAAGTTTATTATTCATATTTAATATAAGAAACTCAAGGATACTCATAAAGTATGAAATACCTATGTAATTTCATATCTAGAGGTGGTTTCATATATGGAGGTGGATGGAGAAAAATATACTTGGACCAATGGAAGTCTAGAAGATAATATACTCATAAAGCTAAATAGAGTGCTTCTATCTCTAAAATTATATGTGGATAGATTAGAGTATTTTTTACTACATTACCTACATCAAGATCATAAAACAATCTTGTGGGATAAATTGGAAAGTTAAGAGTAGTACACCTTTTTTATATTAATTAGAGTTCATATGGTTACAAGTTATATGTGGATAGATTAGAGTATTTTTTTACTACATTACCTACATCAAGATCATAAAACAATCTTGTGGGATAAATTGGAAAGTTAAGAGTAGTACACCTTTTATATATTAATTAGATTTCATATGGTTACAACAATTGAACATATATGAAGTAATTAAGGAATGGTGGAATTATAGGCCTTTTAGAAGATTCTAAAAGAGGATGTGATAGTTGTATATATTAAGGAATGGTGGAATTCTCTCTCTCTCTCCCAAATTGTATTTATAGGCCTTTTAGAAGATTGTAAAAGAGGCAAGGAAGATATCCATGGAAGAAAAATTCAAGTACATTCAACAATAGGAAGTGGTAAAGAGGGAATGATTTTAAATTTGAACATGAACAAAGCATATGATAGAGTATCATTGAAGTTCATGGAAAAAAAATTGGCCAAATATGGATTCAATAGAAGGTGTATATTTTCGGTTAAAATTTGTATTTCCTCCCCCAAATTCTCTATCATAATAAACGACAGTCCACTTGAGTATTTTATAAGAAAAAGAGGATTAAGGCAAGCAGATCCACTATCTCCATGGTTATTCATTACTATTGTAGAGGATTTAGGGTATATGTTCAAAAGTAACTCAAAAGTTATACTTCTATGATACGACTACATTTTCTTTTCTTTTCAACGATATGATATTGAAGAGGTTTTTATCATTGTCACAATGTTACTACAAATTATTTCTATTAACATATTCAATTTTTAAGATATTTTTTTATCAAAATTTATTAGAAATATAATTATAATATTTTATACTCAATATGTATCACAACCTCATGATTGTTGTCTTGACATATTTTAACATTTACATATCTAAAACAACAAAGTTTTTATAAATAATCTCTAATGAATAAATAAACAAATAACATCATCCCACTATTAAGTAAACTTTGGGTTATTGGTTATTAATAGGGCAACAACCATAGGAGGTTAAAGTATTTATTCTATAAATGAATATTTTTATCTATATTATTTTTTCTTATATATACTAATCAAGATAAATAGTGCATAGAACTAATATTCATATATATATATATAGAGAGAGAGAAATAGATATATATTATAATTAAATTAAATTTTATACTATTAACCAACCATTGATAAATAATGAAAGCACGAGATTCCGGGCGAAGGAAACACTAATTGCGATGCATTCAAAATCAAATACGCTTAAGTCCTAAAAATGTAGAATGCATGAAATGAAAGAGACGCATTGAAATGAGATACAAGCAAATGGAGAAAACACAGCCCTTTCATTAAACTCTCTTGATCTCTATTACAAAGACGCCTCCTCCCTTTTCAGGGGCTAGGAGCGTTAAAAGAATTTGATTACAATCAAGACTTAATGTTCCTTTTTCCGCGTGCCCACACTTGAGATGGGCGGGCCAAGATGATGCCACCGCTGATGTTGATGAGTCCTTAACCTCTGCTGCTCCTCCTGCGAACAAAGAAACAACAAAGATGTCAGTAGCACCTGTGACAAAAAGGAAAGTTCGTTCTTTGAAATCGCCAAAAGATGCATGCAAAAGATTGTCAAATACAGTGAATAAAATGGATCTAAGTCACCTGCAAATTCGACAGAGGTCAGAAGACATTACCAGAGGGCCATTGCCATTGAAACAGTCGGCCAATCTGCCTTCACCTAGAATTCGTCCCTGGGCAGGACGAATTCGATCGCAATTCGTCCCTGGGTGGGACGAATTCTACTGTGTTGGAAAAGCCGAAGTGATCCTGCTCCAATGTCGACTCCCGAGACCTCCAAAACACCTGCAAATAGAGGGGTTATGTAATTGGGGCCATTTTGGGACGACCCAGATGGTCGGATTCTCCCAATTTGGCCTCTATCCTCGGGAATTCGATGTCGCTACCTGCAAGTTAGTGGGACAACAAAGCGACAAAAGGCATGATAAAATCTGATCAAAATGTTATGGAATTGAAGCTATGAGTTCACTAAACAGAATAACGTAAAATGCAACATGAACAAATAATCTAGAATGCTTTAGAATAAAACTTAGAAAATGCGGGGTGCCCAAGTGGGCCTCCCACCGTTGGCACTTGATTTCGGCGCCAATCCACTAGGGATGGGCCCAAAACCTCTTAGGATTGGGGTGTCTGCAAATTGGTGGTGTAAGGTGGTCAAATGTTGGATTTGGGTTGGATCCACGCTTCCAAAAGCCACCCAATAACCTCCCTTGCGAAAGAGATTAGTGGATGTGAGAAGGTGAATCAAAAAGATGCAAGTGGGTAATCAATCGGACAACACTTCGTTGCTTGAAATCGCCTCCAATCTCCATTTTGGGTGAGAAAAGTCCCACCTTTTATAGACCCATGGGGTCTCTTTTGAGAGGGAAGCATAAGCGCCATGTGTTGGTCATAGGTGCCATGTGGCGGTCATGTCTTCCCATGAGGGAGGGGAGTCCTCCATGACTTGGGCTTTCATAATCGCCCTTGTGACAGTCCTCTAACGGCCCATCTGCCCACCCACACACGCGTGCGAGGCAGGAGCCATCAACTGACTGTCTTTGGCTGCCACTTGGCGCCATTCTTCTTTTTGCCCGTTAAACCTAGAATTCGTCCTACCCAGGGACGAATTCAGAATTCGTCCCTTGGTGAGACGGATTCCAATTTGAATTCGTCCCAGGGTGGGACAGATTTGGAGTAGGTTGTCCGAAGGTGCCAAATTGCCTTCTGACCTTCCAAAATTGCTATAAAAGTGGTTAGGACCATTGTTTAACCTCTGAGGGCTGCCCTGGGGGCTATGTGTGTCAAAGCGATCAGTGTTTGTAGCCACATAATCGGATTGGTGCTGTTTTGGTGTCTACAGATGCCCCTTTTTGGGATGCGCTGTGCATGGCGCAGCCGCCGAGCAAAAATAGATAACCAAAGCACTAATGATTAGGGTTTCTTGGTAACCTAACCAACTTTTGATGCCCCAAGCATGGAAAGGGCATGCATTCTTGAATCCTTGCTTCTGACGAGCTAAGGAATTTGATTTCAAGTATTAACCTATTTTGGTGAGGTGTGACTTGAACTTAGACATTGATCAGTCATGAATAGGCAAAGGGCGCAACCTTTTATCCACGGGGGAACCTTGAGTTCATGCTTCAGGAATGCCAAGCGTTTGATCGCGTTTGATCGATTTGTTGTTATTGCTTGTTTGCTGCCCCAAGCAGGAGCGTGATTGTCTTTGTCAATGATTCTTTGAATGCATGTCATTTTCCTTAATTGGGTGTGTGATTGTTGATTGGTGACTAAGTGTGACTACCCCCTCAAGCGACGAATCGATGAGGGAATGACCTTCGTGAGAAAAGCGACGAGTCGCTTGACCCAAGATGACTTGTGCAAGGGTGCCTTTAGATGGTTTATCGTTAAGCATGTGCAATTTTTCCAACATTTGGACCTATTTTTGGTGGGTGTTAACCCTTTTGGTGATGCCATAATGGGGTGAAAGTGTCGAAAATCCGTCTTCCCATGGAGCGGTCCGGCTATGGTAGCCTTCTTAGGGAAGTAGGAGAGTGACAATTTGAGCCCCGACATCGATTTTCTATGCCAAGAGGTTAAGTGCAAGAGCACTTGTGTCCGATAATGCTTATTGCTGTTTGTTTTTGTGTTGCATTTTTCTTTGTTTTTGAGTGGGTTTTGACCCTTTTGTGATGCCGTTTGGGGGTGAAATTGTCGAAAATCCGTCTTCCCGTGGAGCGGTCCGGCTATGGCAGCCTTCTTGGGGAGTAGGAGAGTGACAATTTAAACCCCAACATCAGTTTTTCTATGCCAAGAGGTTAAGTGCAAGAGCACTTGTGTCTGGCAATGTTTATTGTTTTTTGTTTGTGTTGCATTTATTTGTTGTTTTTGTTGTTTTGATTTTCTTGTTGTTTTTTAGTGGGCTTTGACCCATTTGTGATGCCATTTGGGGGTGAAATTGTCAAAAATCCGTCTTCCCGTGGAGCGGTCCGGCTATGGTAGCCTTCTTAGAGAGTAGGATAGTGACAATGTAAACCCCGACATCAATTTTTCTATGCCAAGAGGTTAAGTGCAAGAGCACTTGTGTCTGGCAATGTTTATTGCGTTTTGTTTGTGTTGCCTTTGTTTGTTGTTTTTTTGGTGGGCTTTGACCCATTTGTGATGCCATTTGGGGGTGAAATTGTCGACAATCCGTCTTCCCGTGGAGCGGTCCGGCTATGGTAGCCTTCTTAGAGAGTAGGATAGTGACAATGTAAACCCCGACATCAATTTTTCTATGCCAAGAGGTTAAGTGCAAGAGCACTTGTGTCTGGCAATGTTTATTGCTTTTTGTTTGTGTTGCATTTTTTTGTTGTTTTGTTGTTTTGATTTTCTTTGATCTTATGCATGATGGTTGATGAATATGGATGTATGCATGTTGATTTATTTTGATGGATGCATATGCTATGATGAATGCAAATGTTTTTGATTTATATGTGATATGCGAGAGATGAAATGGATGAATGGGATTTGTGATGTTTGGCTATGGCACCATAGACTGTTTAGAACTCTGTTATTTTGTTTTTAGGCGATTGCTGTGATGCATGACTTTGTATGTATACATGTGGTTTTTCTCTTTTTTTTGTATTTTTTGATGGTATTGTAAGGATGAAAAGTAGCGCAGTTGGTTTAGAAATGTAGCTAAGGTTTTCTGAGACTCAGACGGTTTTAACTCACTAGCCATGACTGTACTTTATCTTACAAGACTTTTGAACAAGGTATGAATCGGACTTGTTTTTGACCAAGCTATTTCACATCCCTGTGTGTGCAATTGAGTTCATTTATGTGGTATTTGTCGGGATACCGCCGATGCCGGATGGGCTTTCAACCGAACTCGTATCGAGGATCACCTAATTAGCTCCACTAACTCCTTTGTTGTATTTAGTTAGATTAATCTGCGGTGTTATCCAGGATACCATAAGCTAGCTCATCCTTATGCAAACATTGGTCTGCACATACGCAAAGCGAATGTGACAGACATATCGTCATGCGGGTAGGATACCACCATTGCCAGATAGGCTATCAACCAAACCTGTAATGAGGATCACCTAGATGGTTTTCGAATGCTGAGAATTCCAGGGATTCAAGTTCAGGATATTTGTTGGTTGAATGATTTGGGAGACTTGCTCGTTTATATAGTGATACAAATCACTGTTTATTAATTCTTTTTGAGCAAGGACTTTGAATAGTGGTGATAACCATTGTTATTTGATTTTGTGTTTTGAGTATTGTGAATTTGAGCTTGTGAGTGGTCTTGATCCTTGTGGCCTTGGGGACGACTACCCATCCTTTGCAGGGACGTATAGTACGAATCCTTACGACGTTGGGAACCAAGGGGGTGATGGAGATTATGAAGTAGGAGCATTGATCTATTTTGCCTTGGGGATGACTACCCATCCTGGTTAGGGGCGGATAGTACGAATCCTTACAACTTGGAGACCAAAGGTGAATGGAAAGTGTTAGGATGATGGTTTGTTGGAATTTTGTTTGTGAATGGCGTTGATCCTTTTTGGGTCTTGGGGATGACTACCCATCCTTGGCAGGGACATGTAGTACAAATCCTTACAACTTTGGGAACCAACTATGATTGGGATTTGGTAGTGGTGAAAACCACTGTATATGGAGGTGAATGGATAGGAAAGAGCTTGTCCTTTTGTCAATTCTCAGCATTCTAGAACCATTCGCACGGGGGATGAGCAAGATAACCGTTTCGCTTATGGTGACCTGGATTACCCTGCGAGGTTTCATCTTTCGTTCACACAACTTGGGAATTTTTATGTGTTTTAATTTGTGTTGGGATGTTACGTAACAAGGCGTATTTCAAGTGTAACTCTACCTTCGTAAAATCTATCTGACTTGATACATTACATGGCTAAAGAGCAAAATGATGACTGAATCACGAAAACTCTTGATACATTAAAAGACCACTGACTCTAGTGTGGTAAAAGCAATGCATGGTGTTTTTGTTGTTTTTGTAAAATGGAACAGTGTGGAACAAGATGGACTAGCGGAGCAATTACAACCTATGGTGCCTTTGACCTGTACGACCACAAATATGCAATGTATGGATGCAATGCTTTGATGCAGCTACATATTTTTGTATTTTTGATGGATTGATTTTTGTGAATATGAAGATGAAGTGCGAGAAGAGCTCTCTATTGATGAATTTGAGTATGCCTAGAAATGAGATGCAAATTTTTGTTGTTTTTGATGATTTTTGTTGTTTTTGAATTTTCTTGATTTTTGACCAAGCGATTGTGGAAATCCTTGGAGCATTTTGGGATTGACCAAGCGATTTTAAGAGATCCTTGGAGCCTTTTGGGATTGACCAAGCGATTGCAAGAATCCTTGGAGCCTTTTTGGGATTGACCAAGCGATTACAAGAATCCTTGGAGCATTTTTGGGATTTGACCAAGCGATTGTGATAATCCTTGGAGCATTTTGGGGTGACCAAGTGATTGCGATAATCCTTGGAGCTTTTTGGGTGACCAAGTGATTGCGATAATCCTTGGAGCTTTTGGGGTGACCAAGCGATTGCGATAATCCTTGGAGCTTTTTGGGTGACCAAGCGATTGCGATAATCCTTGGAGCTTTTTGGGTGACCAAGTGATTGCGATAATCCTTGGAGCTTTTGGGTGACCAAGTGATTGCGATAATCCTTGGAGCTTTTGGGGTGACCAAGCGATTGCGATAATCCTTGGAGCTTTTGGGGTGACCAAGCGATTGCGATAATCCTTGGAGCTTTTTGGGGTGACCAAGCGATTGCGATAATCCTTGGAGCTTTTGGGTTGACCAAGCGATTGCGATAATCCTTGGAGCTTTTGGCTTGCTCTTCAGGGGATAGAGGTACCCCCAGCTTGATGGTCTTTGCACTCTGGATCTGGCTCTGTAGGGATTGGCATGAATGGATCAGCCCTATGCACAGAGATGAGGGCAGGATCTGCCCTCGGCATTGATATTGCTATGGGATCTCTGGGCGAAAGTTGATCTCTGTATGCCCAAAGTGGCGGACGTAATGCTTGGTCCCACTGCGGTGGGTTAACGCGCCACTCATGCCCTAGTATTATGTTTATCTGTTGACATGCTTCCTCGATATTTATGGGATGTCGATGCTGTCGCATGTGATTGCTGTGGGCTATCTCTGTTTTATCTTCACCTTCGACCAGTGAGTACAACTCATCAGAATCTAGAGATTCTAAGACATGGAGGACTGCATCATCAGTGAGTACGGTTAAAGGTTGATCCTCTTTGAAAGGAGCCTCATGTAAGTTGGGCCTTGGGAGCTCCAAAATCTTGGTCTCTACCGACTCTAAGTGCTCTAGCGCTTTGCATGTATCGGGAGATTTGAGCTCCTCCTCTTTGGTTGGTTCTTGTTGAGGAACTTGGGGCCTATGGAGGGGTGGCCAGATGGCACCCCCCATGCCTTGGTAGGGCTTTTCATCCCGCTCTTCTTCTCGCTCCGATTCCTTAGAGGCTTCTTGATGAATTTCTAAGGGTGGCCCATAAGCTTGGGTGGGCTCTTGAGGAAGGCACCCATCATTGGTTATAGGAGCGGCCTCCCGCTCATGTCTAGGAGGCATCGGGGGTGGTGCTTCAGGAATCGGGAGAGTAGCCTCCCGCTCCTGTCTAGGAGGTGTTGGGGGTAGCGTTTGATGAGGTCGCGATGACCTGTCTTGCCCCCATGGGTTATGCCCCTCAAAATGTTTTGTCTTATGCGTGTGAGGGGTTGGAGTCTTCTCCTGCATAGTGTGTTGGAACAACTCATCCTTCTGGTGCTGAAGGTGCTCTTTGTTAATATAGTATAGTTCCTCTAAACGTAGTCGCTCTAGCTCAAGCTGCATGAATTGCATCCGGCGTGTGATGTGCTTGATAGATTCTAAGATAGTTGGTCTCACCGCTTCATGTCTAGAAGGCCTAGATGCCTCTCCTAGATATCTATCTTGGTCGTAGTGATCCAAGATCTCTATAGGCAGCCTCCCTCTGTTGGGGGTAGCGGCATTCCCTCGAGGCTTTGGCCTCAGTGAGTGGTCCTGATAGATAGCAGGTGCGGAGGCGTATTGCTCCCGCATTGTATATTGCTCTCGAGGAAGGTAGGGGTCTTCCTCGTGCTCTCTTTCATAAGTGAAAAGGGGACAAACGGAGTTGGCTCGCCCCACCTGAGGAGCCTTGTGCTCTGGATTTGTCCTTGTAGTCTTGACAACTAGAGGGGGTGAAGGAGGGATAGTGTAATCATGTGGTTCCTCCCGTCGAACCCTATGTTGACCTAGCGCTTCATCGCATGGTGACCACTCATAGCGAGCATCTAAGGGAGCTCTCCTATGGATGTACCCCTCATGGAAGGGTGTGTGTTGGGTGCTATGGTTGAGCAGAGTGCTCCTAGAAGGGGTGCCCCTATAGTCCCTATCCGTTAAGGTGTGGAGGGGATTGCCTTGTGTGTTAGGTCGCCAAGGTGGTATGACTAAATCCTTGGGACTATAACAGAGGTGACTCGTGTCTCCTTGGATATTCCCCACGGCATCCGCCCGGTGATTGGGCTTGGCTACGGGTGAGCACCATGACGATGTCTCTCTAAAAACCCTAAAAATTGAAATGAGTCAGATGGGGCCCAAAATTGGTGTGCGCATCCCTCTTATAGTAGATAAGACAAAAATGAAGTTTCAAGTCCTAACTCTAAATACATTAGGAGATATTGACATCCGAACAGCTCAAAAAGTGTAAAAAATTAGGCACGCAATTTTAAAACCTAATTTCGGGGCACTAGATGATGGAATTTGGCCCCAAAAACTGACTTTTTTGGGCAAATAGGATTCTAGGGAATCATATTTTTTTAAAATTATCCCAACTAACTCCCTGTAAAATTTCATGTCAATCGGAGCTACGGTTGAGAAGTTATGGCCCCGACAAGATGCACTAAAATTTAGGGAAAAATATAAGATTTCCCATATTTTGTTGGATGCTCTTGCATCACTTATGGGCACCTTTGGGGTGCTTTTGGGTTGACCAAAGGGTTCATGGACACCTTTGGGGCCTTTTGGGGATGACCAAGCGATTGCGGGAATCCTTGGAGCTTTTTGGAGCGAGTGACAAAATGCATAGATTTTTATCTTTTGTTTATGATTTTTTTGATTTTTTTTGTTACACTAAGCAGAAATGAACACACACATACACAAACGGTGATTATCTCTTTTAAGGATTAATGGTGTGTCCTAAACTGGTTTAGTGCATTTTGATGTTTTGTTTTGTTTTTGAATGTTTTTGAAGAACGTTTAAATGCATAATGAAGGCTCATATAACTCCCAAAATGGTCGCCCCTTCAATATACCAACGAGGCCGATATACCAACCTCTCTATATACCCGCCCTTACGAGAGGGAGACTATAGGTACGTGAGAGCAGATGGTACGTGGTACGTAGGCGGTACGGAAGGGGGATTGTCCCGTTAATGGCACCTACCATAGAAGACTTATCCTCGCGTGCATGGGAATCACCCCAGCGACACTCGGTCAGCTTTCGTCAGGATTTACGCCTAACAACAGTGACAATCGGGGAAATGGATGCAAAGCTAAGCCAAGGTGGTGATGAACCCACCGTTGGTCTTGCTCAAGGGCTAGGGTCTTACGACCAGCTCCTTGGTTTAATTTACCACGTGATGTGTGTGGGATTCATTTTATTTAGCGAAAATGAAACAAGCATGAATGACTTTCCCTAAGCAAGCAGGATAAACTGAAAACAACCAAAGAACAGAAACAAAAATAGAAAAATTTAACAGAGATTATAAAAATCCCTACCTCTTCTCTGCCTGGACCGGCTGCTTCTGACCTTCTGCTCTAAAAATTTACAGGAAGGAATTCGTCCCTCTGTGAGACGAATTGCAGAATAGAATTCGTCCCTACCAGAGACGAATTTGAATTCGTCTCAGGGTCAGACGAATTACAGTAAAGAATTCATCACAGTCAGAGACGAATAACTTTTTGCAAAAAAAATTGTACCTTTCAAGCACAAAACACAAAAAAGGATCAGTTATTTGATCTTAAAACCAGGGGACAGTGTCCCACCGTGATCGCCACTGAAAGCACGAGATTTCGGGCGAAGGAAACACTAATTGCGATGCATTCAAAATCAAATACGCTTAAGTCCTAAAAATGTAGAATGCATGAAATGAAAGAGACGCATTGAAATGAGATACAAGAAAATGGAGAAAACACAGCCCTTTCATTAAACTCTCTTGATCTATGTTACAAAGATGCCTCCTCCCTTTTCAGGGGCTAGGAGCGTTAAAAGAATTTGATTACAATCAAGACTTAATGTTCCTTTTTCCGCGTGCCCACACTTGAGATGGGCGGGCCAAGACGATGTCGCCGCTGATGTTGATGAGTCCTTAACCTCTGCTGCTCCTCCTACGAACAAAGAAACAACAAAGATGTCAGTAGCACCTGTGACAAAAAGGAAAGTTCGTTCTTTGAAATCGCCAAAAGATGCATGCAACAGATTGTCAAATACAGTGAATAAAATGGATCTAAGTCACCTACAAATTTGACAGAGGTCAGAAGACATTACCAGAGGGCCACTGCCGTTGAAACAGTCGGCCAATCTACCTTCACCTGGAATTCGTCCCTGGGAAGGACGAATTTTGACTGCAATTCGTCCCTGGGTGGGACGAATTCTACTGTGTTGGAAAAGCCGAAGTGATCCTGCTCCAATGTCGACTCCCGAGACCTCCAAAACACCTACAAATAGAGGGGTTATGTAATTGGGGCCATTTTGGGATGACCCAGATGGTCGGATTCTCCCAATTTGGCCTCTATCCTCGGGAATTCGATGTCGCTACCTGCAAGTTAGTGGGACAACAAAGCGACAAAAGGCATGATAAAATCTGATCAAAATGTTATGGAATTGAAGCTATGAGTTCACTAAATAGAATAACGTAAAATGCAACATGAACAAATAATCTAGAATGCTTTAGAATAAAACTTAGAAAATGCGGGGTGCCCAAGTGGGCCTCCCACCGTTGGCACTTGATTTCGGTGCCAATCCACTAGGGATGGGCCCAAAACCTCTTAGGATTGGGGTGTCAGCAAATTGGTGGTGTAAGGTGGTCAAATGTTGGATTTGGGTTGGATCCACGCTTCCAAAAGCCACCCAATAACCTCCCTTGCGAAAGATATTAGTGGATGTGAGAAGGTGAATCAAAAAGATGCAAATGGGTAATCAATTGGACAACACTTCGTTGCTTGAAATCGCCTCCAATCTCTCCTCCTTTGGGTGAGAAAAGTCCCACCTTTTATAGACCCATGGGGTCTCTTTTGAGAGGGAAGCATAAGCGCCATGTGTTGGTCATAGGTGCCATGTGGCGGTCATGTCTTCCCATGAGGGAGGGGAGTCCTCCATGACTTGGGCTTTCATAATCGCCCTTGTGACAGTCCTCTAACGGCCCATCTGCCCACCCACACATGCGTGCGAGGTAGGAGCCATCAACTGACTATCTTTGGCTGCCACTTGGCGCCATTCTTCTTTTTGCCCGTTAAACCTAGAATTCGTCCTACCCAGGGACGAATTCAAAATTCGTCCCTTGGTGAGACGGATTCCAATTTGAATTCGTCCCAGGGTGGGACGGATTTGGAGTAGGTTGTCCGAAGGTGCCAAATTGCCTTTTGACCTTCCAAAATTGCTATAAAAGTGGTTAGGACCACTGTTTAACCTCTGAGGGTTGCCCTGGGGGCTATGTGTGTCAAAGCGATCAGTGTTTGTAGCCACATAATCGGATTGGTGCTGTTTTGGTGTCTACAAATAATTTTCATAGTGGAAAAATAAGCCAATTTTACCTTTTGAGGTGAATTATGGATCATTTAAGGATTCAATTTTTTTTTTGTTTTTTTTTTTAATTTACAAGCTCACTCACACACAACTTGTTGTGGTTTTAATCTAGGTCTCTGCAAAGAGATCCCAATGCCCTAACCACTATGGTATCCCATAGGGACGATTTGAGCTCTTCATATCATACAAATAGTGTTCAAATAAAGCTTTAAACCAACATATTTAGGATTTCTTAAATGGACATATAAATTTAATAGAAATTTGATCTACTTGTTTAAAATAGGAAATAATTGGATTATAAATTTTTTCAAATATACCATTTAATATGAGGTGAATTTTAAGTAAATCAGAAACATGTTTATGTAGTTGAAGTCATTTATTTGTTTCGGTAAGCTTTTCTATCAATTGAAGTCTTTATTGAAATAAGTATTTCTACTTCAAAAATTGGTGCTTGTACCTTCATATTCTTTTTCTTTTCCTTTTTGTCTTATTTTTTGTGGGACTACTTTTCCACTTTTTACTTTTGGCTCTGATCTTTATTTTTTCAGCACTTTTGTTGTTGATGTAATCAGGTATTGGGAACCTATCAAAACCTATTTTGAATGAAAATTTTAAATTATATAAAAAAATGGTACTTATACCTAATTATCATATGATTATGAAAAAAAAAATATTTTTTAAAAATAGTTATTATCTATCTAGTCATTTATTCTCACATAATGCAAATATGATTGATTTTAAAATTTTATTTTTTTAAACTATGTCTCTTATTTTTTTCATAAATTTCAATCCTTTCACTTAAAAACAAAATTATTTTGTAAGATGTTATAAAATTTTGAAATTAAGTAATATAAATTTATATCCATTATATAATTAATATTGTTAATAAAAAACTAGATATCTTAAATCTTAGGACTGGCAAATCAATTATTTATAATTTACAAATCATTTATCTATAATTATATGTATTAATAATCAAATAAACTATCTCATAAATAATTTTTTATATTTATTTTATTTTTTTATTCTAATAAATATGATAAATATTCATTGTATTATTTAATTTTTTAAATTTAAATTTTGGTGGTAAGTTTTAACATTTAAGATATCCTAGGCTCATGACTCTGTTTTCCATGTCTTTTGTTCAGTGAACATCAATGATAGTCTTATTATTTTACTATTTCTAATACTCAACCTTATTAAATTATTAATTTTATTATTCATGATGTTCAACTAAAATTTTAGTAGGTCGACGAAGTATAGTACAAAACAAGCCCAAAATGTTTTTTAAGATTCAATTAATGTGAATTGGAATATGAAAACTTTTAAATTATTAAAAATTTGAAAACAAATAAACACACTAAAATATTTTCAATCCAGTGATGTGAAAAAACTTTTCAAAGTTGATAAACTAGCTAATAATAAACCTTGACAAGGCGTGATGTTAGTCTCCCAATAAATTATTACTTTCTTTAAATTTTTTTGAAATTATCCTCGTATATACATTTCATGTACTGTCTAAAGTAATCTAACATGTGAATAGAAGCAGCGAAAATGAATATAAATCGCTTAGAAGTCACTTCACAGAGGTCCACCATAGCCATGAAATCAAACACAATAGATAACCATAAATATGATAAACACAAGCATAGTTGCACCCTATAAATTAGAATTTATAGGACTTCAAACGGATCAACATGAACTGTCTAATAATCACAAAACAACACAATTTCTGCGTAATAGGGTGGTGGCATATAGGATAGTTTATGCTAAGCTACTGCGTGGGATCTGTTTTGAGATGCCTAATTCTCGTTCCTTCGTACGCATTACACCATAAAGATGAGTCTTCTATATAGTAGCAGTACATGAGACAAGATATAAATTAAGCTAAGCCACTGCAGTAGGGTTGTTCCTAAGAAATTCCTCCAGGACCTTGAAGGTATGTATGGCAGTGTCCTTGGCATTCTCAGGATGCACAATATCGCCCTCATGGGCTGGCTCATAGTCAATGATCCACTTCACAGTGCAGGAATTCTTTGTGGTTCCAGGGCTCACATGTAAAGTCAGTTTGTATGTCTTGTACTTCCTCATCAACTCTCCATTCAGCACAGTGTGGGTGGTGGTCATGTTGGCCTCATCCAAAAATTCAATCCTCTCCAGCTTGTATGTTGCCAGTGAAAACCCTGAGAAAACATACAATTTAACATAACAGCAATGTTGTACATACAATTGAATGTTATCAACAATCACCAACTACGTATATATAGCGCCTACTTTACTCTTAGAACTATAATCACCACCCCGAGAAGAAGTGAAAGAAAAAAATAAATGTTAAATCACTATAACCGAAAGACAATCCCAAAAATTATCCGACTTGAAACAGTTTAATTTCATCATAGATTACAATAACTTCTATAGTGGAAGTGGAAGGAAGATCAGCTAATTCTAACTTATCATGTGTATTCTATATCCAATATACCTTCTCCATATTTTATGAGTCTGACAGTACCAGGGTTGATGCCATCACCCTCAAGTATTTCAATACTTTTGAAGTGTTTAGGCATCAACTCTGGGAAAATATTTGCAGAATTCTCAAAGGCCTTCCATATTTGGTGTGCTGGCACATTCATCTGCGCTTCCCAATTCACTGTATGAGACATGATATCTCTTCAGCAAAACCTCAGCTATTCTATTCTATGCCTCGGACAATAATGCCGAAGAAGCAAAGGATGCGGTGACTTTGAGAGATCCGAAGTGCCTTATAAAGGAGGCATGGAGGCATGAACTTGTGCTTTCACTACTAAAAGAGATATTTTTTGAGCACACAATGTGTTTTCAATAATGTAGGATTTTTTTTGAAATTTTTTTTAGTAATATTTTTTATACACATTTACTATGGAGTTGAACCGGGTTACAGCAGCAATAAAGTGGGTGGCTTTCTTGACAGTAAACCACAACTGGGATCATGAATTTGTGTTTTTGGGCAGTGTTCACATTGTACTACAAGAGAGTTCTTTTTTAACACAATGTGTTTTCAATAATGTATCACAGTCCATTTCAGGACATTTTAACAGGCTGGAAAGAGCATTTGTACAAATTTAATGCACCCGTGACCAAGGTCCTGAACAATATTCAGTTTTATCCATAAACCACTTTCGATAAAGCCGACTTTGAAATAAGTTTTGCATACAACAGCCTGAAATATGTCGGAGAGAACGGTAGAAACAGTGTTCCATCCCTGGATTTCTATACGGATTGGATCACAAAAGATTTGTGATAGGAAGCTCTAGCTGGTGTCACTCTCATGTCTTTCAGAAAATAGGACATAATTATTAGAATCAGGAGCATCTATTTCTTTAATTGGAGGGCACATGTGATCAAACTTGCACTTCTTTTCCTGAAAAAATCCGTTCCTGCATGACTAGCGAAACTACCTGTGTGTTGAGTTGAAAGATAAAGCATCAAGTGAAAAGAGGTATTCGCCTTGATATCCGAAACCTAAGAATATTGAACTTTTCTTACAAAATAGAGTGTAAGTATTCTTCTGAAAACTAAATATACTGTGTTAATTGTTAAACAACTATATATTTCCTTTGAAAATTGTGTGTCCAAAGAGCTTAAAGTAGTTTTGTGTTTTATTAACGGAAAACCAAAATTAATAAAAATATATTTAATTTTACAATCTTAATTTATTTAAAAATTATAATAAAATATGTTCTAATATTTATTATAATTTTATTTAAAAAATATATAGATTATTAAATATAGATAAATAATTTAATTAAAATATTAAATATTATATGTTAAGTTAAATATTATGATAAAACATTTAATCGTGTACAAGTATAAACATAAATAGTGTAATTATAATCTTCATACTTGCTTTAGTTTCTTCTTTCACTTCTTCTCTAGCTATACAAAAAAATTGGTTCTATTGGGAGATGCCTTTGGCTGCCCTTAGCATCTTAGGGGTGTGGATTGTTATCAATTTAATTTTTCAAGATGAAGCTATTCCTACTTGTCCAATGTTGTTATTGTTCCAATGTAGAGACTTTAAGAGGCTTATAATCAAAATCTCAAAGACTGCTCTGCTCAAGATAAGTTAGATCGTTGGATGTTCTTGAACGTTTTGTAATGTGTTGTGTACTTTGATTGATTTTTTGTATTAATATAAGCAATATTTTTTCAAAAAAAATTTAACTATATAATCTAATGTAGAAGCAAAATTATTAAGTGAGTATGTATCACAACGGGGAAGGCTAAAGTTATTGGATGTAAGATAAGTTAAATTGAGGGTGGAACCTGATGCTCTAAATGATGATGAAGACATTTTTTCTATTTTAAAGGATGGGGGCTTATTAGAATGTGTCCAAAAATTCCACGGACACAACCGAGTACTTTCTAAATGGATGGCTACTACATGGAAGGAGGGATGGGTAAGAGTAGGGACGTGGTCCTTTGGGGTTTTGATAGAGTTGGTTAGTCGTACTACGGGGTTAGAGCTGGATGGCATGTATCACAGCCGGGATAGGCACTCATTATTGAAGTAAATAAGCTTCTTCTTAGAAGAAGATGAATTCTTACTGAGTTCTAAGGCTCTGGTGTCACCGTAGGACAAGGTGATTAAGGTGGTTATGGGTATTTTTATGTTGGACTCTTCATATGATATCATTCACAGTTTTAATGCTATGTTATTGAATAGCTTGTGAAGGAAAATATGGATGAATATCCCACTGTTTCTATCTAATTCTATGCGTAAATCAATATTGGTAGTTCAAAGTGGGTGGGGTCATCTTCTCTTGCACCAAGGATTGGCACTATTGGTTTTTGAACATGATGCAGCTGAGAAAGGGTTTGTAGAGGAAGATATTTTGAGGTCTTTGAATTCTCATCCAATCCCTACGCCTGGTGATGCTTTGCGGGCCTCAAAGAGTTCGAGTGAGGATTCTAAGGATGTGAATTCCTTTTCCATGGGTTTCGATCTGAAGAAGATTTCCCGTAAGGTTCTTGTTTCTTCTAGAGGCATTTGGAATTTTGTAGTGAAGAACTCTTCTGCTGGGGTGGTTAAGATTTTAAAGGTTTCTTCTTATGCTACTCTAGAAAGCCTTTTTGCTAGTTGCATTGTGAAATGCAGTGGCACACATAAGTCGTTACGGATCAATGGTAAAAATAGGGATATGGTGGAGTCCTCTCCCTTATCCAATGTGAAAGAAATGGGATTTCTTCATAGATATTGCATCAAGAAAAAATTGGTGGCTGTTGTCTGTCTATTCCTCTGTGGAAGCTTCTGTGAAGAAAAGTGTTATTTTACATAACCTATGTGTGATTGAAATTAAGCAACTTGCGATTTGAAGTTTTGTCAAGATGGTATTGAATTTTTTTGAGGAGGTTGCTCAAATGTTTGGTAATGTTATCCACGAAGTTGACTCAATGATGTAGAACTATCTCGGTTCTCTCATTGGTTGTTTTGTCTTGTTTTCCTTGTTGTTTTGGGGGTCTCTTTCTTTGTTGTGTTTTATTGTGTTCTTTTTTGGAAGGTTTTGTGGCAGGTTGCTTTTGTAAAATGTTTTGGGGTCCCTTTCAAAACCCTCTTTATTCTTAATAGTACCAAAAAAATAAATTATTAAACATGGAAAATAAAAATATCTTGTAAAATCAAGTATGATATATGAATGCTTATGTGCATGTATATGCATAGCTCATAATATGATTTAATTGTAAAACCAATGTATTTTAGGCAAGGTATTTATGATTATGTATCCCGTGCTAACATTTAAGATCCACACCAAAAACACCACCATCCTTGCTTTTGGGCATCCATACAATTTTATCTTTACTTGTATGTGAACAAATAAGCATTTTATATTTGATATACTTAATTATCAATTATCATATATTTAAGCCTTTTTATTTGAAGTTATAAATTATTATATATTTTAATCTCTTTAAAATTTTATGTAATATCACAATTTAATTTTTTTTTTTTTTTTTTCAAATTTTGATTTTTTTATATTTAAACTATAAAGTTTAAGAGAAGAACATATATATATATATATATATATATATATATATATATATATATATATATATATATATATATATATATATATATATATATTTTTAATTATTTGGTTATTGTGAGAAACTCTTATATTTATATTAAAATCAAGGGGTTGGGATAAATAGTTGGTCTAGCCCAAATCAAGGTTCAAATATGGGTGGCACCAAATAGCTGAATGCAAGTAAGTTTATGTAAAAGGGAAAAGGAAACCCTTTCAAAACCTTACTTAAAAAAAAATTAAAAACAAAAATAGTCTTTTGAATAAAGATAAAGAAATTTTCTTTAGAGCATTTCAATTTTAAATAAATTATTTCAAATGAGATTTGTTTCACACATATAGGTTATTTTTATTTTTGCATGGTGGAAATATTCCTTCAAATGGGATTTGTTTCACACATATAGGTTATTTTTATTTTTGCATGGTGGAAATATCTTGAGGATATATTTTTCTGTTTTTTATTTTTCCAAATATTGAGAAATAGCAGGGATTAATTTATATTTATTTTAGACCTTTTTAATATAAAAATAAGTTTATTATTCATATTTAAAATAAGAAACTCAAGGATACTCATAAAGTATGAAAGACCTATGTAATTTCATATCTAGAAGTGATTTCATATATGGAGGTGGATGGAGAAAAATATACTTGGACCAATGGAAGTCTAGTAGATAATACACTCATAAAGCTAAATAGAGGGCTCCTATCTCTAGAATTATATGTGGATAGATTAGAGTATTTTTTTACTACATTACCTACATCAAGATCATAAAACAATATTGTGGGATAAATTGGAAAGTTAAGAGTAGTACACTTTTTATATATTAATTAGAGTTCATATGGTTACAACAATTGAACATATTTGAAGTAATTAAGGAATGGTGGAATTATATATTTCATAGATCAAAGATGTTTGTGGTAACAACTAAATTGAAAACGTAAAAAAAAAAAAAAAATCAAAGTATGGATCAAAAAGGTCTTTAGGAACATGTTTAAACAAAATAAAAATGTTAAACAAGAAATAAAAAAATTGGAAGAAAAAACTTGTTAGAGGGGAATAATATTGTTTTAGAGGGATAAATAATTGCAATTAAAATTTCACAACATACTAGCAAATATAGAAACTTGTTGAAAGCAAAGTTCTAAAATTTAGTGGCTAAAGGAAGGGGATAGGAACACAATTTTATTTCATCATTCCATAGTAAAGCATAGAAACTCAACAAATATTAGGGAGATACAATTGAAGGATGGTTATCACACACACACACGCGCACGCACACACACACACACACACACACTATATATATATATATATATATATATATATATATATATATATAAAACAAGAGGTTATGAGATGCTTAAAAATATTTCTTCCATAGGAGAGCGAAGAAGATAGAAGAACAAACGTTCTTATGAGGAACAAAAAAACTCCAACACCAAATGCATTCCAAATTATATTTATAGGTATTTTTTATGAGGAACAGAAAATGCTCCAACACCAAATGCATTCCAAATTGTATTTATAGGCCTTTTAGAAGATTGTAAAAGAGGATGTGATAGTTATAATGCAATAATATTTGACATGAGGTAATATTTTCAAGGAATACAAAAATACCTTTATAGCTTTAATTCCAAATAAATTAGGAATAAGAAGCTTCAGAGATTAGATACTAATTAATTTATATAATTCCATAAGTACTAAGGTGATATCATTATGGTTGAAAATATCTTTATAAATATAATATCAAAACAAGGAAGATATCCATGGAAGAAAAATTCAATATGGAATAATCACAATCTATGAAGTATTACATTCAACATTAGGAAGTGGTAAAGAGGGAATGATTTTAAAGTTGAACATGAACAAAACATATGATAGAGTATCATGGAATTTCATGGAAAAAAATTTGGCCAAATATGGATTCAATAAAAGATGGATATTTTGGGTTAAAATTTGTATTTCCTCCCCCAAATTCTCTATCATAATAAACGATAGACCACTTAGGTATTTTATAAGAAAAAGAGGATTAAGGCAAGAAGATCCACTATCTCCATGGTTATTCATTATTATTGTAGAGAATTTAGGGTATATGTTCAAAGGTAACTCAGAAGTTATACTTCAATAATACAACTATATTTTCTTTTCTTTTCAACGATATGATATTGAAGAGGTTTTTCTCATTGTCACAATCTTACTACAAATTAATTCTATTAACATATTAAATTTTTAAGATATTTTTTTATCAAAATTTATTTGAAATATAATTATAATATTTTATACGCAATATGTATCACAACCTCATGGTTGTTGTCTTGACATATTTTAACATTTACATATCTAAAACATCAAAGTTTTTATAAATAATCTCTAACGAATAAATAAAAAAATAACATCATCCCACTGTTAAGTAAACTTTGTGTTATTGGTTATTAATAGGGCAACAACCATAGGAGGTTAAAGTATTTATTGTATAAATAAACATTTTTAACTATATTATTTTTTTCCTATATATACTAATCAAGATAAATAGTACACACAACTAATATTCATATATAGAGAGAAATAGATATATATTATAAGTAAATTAAATTTTATACTATTAACCAACCATTGATAAATAATTTTCATAGTGGAAAAATAAGCCAATTTTACCTTTTGAGGTGAATTATGGATCATTTAAGGATTTAATTTTTTTATTTTTGCTTTTTTTTTTTTAATTTACAAGCTCACTCACACACAATCTATTGTTGTTTTAATCTAGGTCTCTGCAAAGAGATCCCAATGCCCTAACCACTATGGTATCCCATAGGGACGATTCGAGTTCTTCATATCATACAAATAGTGTTCAAATAAAGCTTTAAACCAACATCCTTAGGATTTCTTGAATGACATATAAATTTAATAGAAAATTGATCTACTTGTTTAAAATAGGAAATAATTGGATTATAGATTTTTTCATATATACCATTTAATATGAGGAGAATTTTACCTAAATCATAAACATGTTTATGTAGTTGAAGTCATTTATTTGTTTGCGTAAGCTCCATGTTTGTTTAGAACCATGGAACATGTGGTATTTTCTATCAATTGAAGTCTTTATTGAAAGAAGTATTTCTACTTCAAAAATTGGTGCTTGTACCTTCATTTCCTTTTTATGTTCCTTTTTGTTTTCTTCTTTGTGGGACTACTTTTCTACTTTTTACTTTTGACTCTGATCTTTACTATTTCAACACTTTTGTTATTTATGTAATCAAGTTTTGGGAACCTGTCAAAACCTATTTTGAATGAAATATTTAAATTATATTAAAAGAATGGTACTTATACCTAATTATCATATGATTATTAAAAAAAATTATTTTTTTAAAAATAGTTATCATCTATCTAGTCATTTATTCTCACATAATGCAAATATGATTGATTTTAAAGTTAATGAAAAATTATTTTATATATATATATATATATATATGGCCATTTATTCTTAAATAATGCAATTGTGATTGACTTCAAAGTTCATGAAATTTTATTTTTTTTAACTGTCTTATTTTGTTCATAAATTTTAATCCTTTCACTTAAAAACAAAATTATTTTATAAGATACTATAAAATTTTGAAATTAAATAATATAAATTTGTATCCATTCTATAATTAATATTGTTAATAAAAAATGAGATATCTTAAATCTCATGACTCACAAATCAATTATCTATAATTTACAAATCATTTATCAATAATTATATTTGTTAATAATCAAATTTCACAATGTGTTTTCAATAATGTATAACAGTCCATTTCAGGACATTTTAACAGGCTGGAAAAAACATTTGTACAAATTTAATGCACCCGTGACCAAGGTCCTGAACAATATTCAGTTTTATCCGTAAACCACTTTCGATAAAGCTGACTTTGAAATAAGTTTTGCATACAACAGCCTGAAATATGTCGGAGAGAACGGTAGAAACAGTGTTCCATCCCTGGATTTCTATACGGATTGGATCACAAATGATTTGTGATAGGAAGCTCTAGCTGGTGTCACTCTCATGTCTTTCAGAGAATAGGACATAATTATTAGAATCAGGAGCATGTATTACTTTAATTGGAGGGCACATGTGATCAAAATTGCACTTATTTTCCTGAAAAAATCAGTTCCTGCATGACTAGCGAAACTACCGGTGTGTTGAGTTGAAAGATAAAGCATCAAGTGAAAAGAGGTGTTCGCCTTGATATCCGAAACCTAAGAATATTGAACTTTTCTCACAGAATAGAGTGTAACGATTCTTCTGAAAACTAAATATGCTGTGTTAATTGTTAAACAACTATATATTTCCTTTGAAAATTGTGTGTCCAAAGAGCTTAAAGTAGTTTTGTGTTTTATTAACGGAAAACCAAAATTAATAAAAATATATTTAATTTTACAATATTTAATTTATTTAAAAATTATAATAAAATATGTTTAACTATTTATTATAATTTTATTTAAAATTTATATATATAATATTAAATATAGACAAATATTTTAATTAAAATATTTAATTGTGTACAAGTATAAACATAAATAGTGTAACTATAATTTTCAAACTTGCTTTAGCCTCTTCTTTCACCTCTAACTGGACAAGAAAATTGGTTCCCTTGGGAGATACATTTGGCTGCCCTTAGCATGGGTGTGGATTGTTAGCAGTTTAGTTTAGTTTAGTTTAGTTTAGTTTAGTTTTTGATTATAAGCCTTTAAGAGGCTTATAATCAAAATCTCAAAGACTGCTATGCTCAAGATAAGTTAATTTTTGGATGTCCTTAACTTTTTGTAATGTGTTGTGTACTTTGATTTTTTGTATTAATATAAGCAATATTTTTTCAAAAAAAAAAATGTAACTATATAATCTAATGCAGAAGCAAAATTATTAAGCACGTATCACAACCAGTAAGGCTAAAGTTCTTGGGCATAAGACAAAGCAAGTTAAATCAAGGGTGAAAACTGATGCTATGATTGTTGATGAAGATGTTCTTTCTATTTTAAAGGACCGGGGCTTATTGGAATGTGTCCAAAAATTCCACAGACACAAACTAGTACTTTCTAAATGGATGGCTGCTACATGGAAGGAGGGATGGGTAAGAGTAGGGTCATGGTCCTTTGAGGTTTTGGTAAAGTTGGTTAGTCATACTACGGGGTTAGAGCTGGATGGTGAGTATCACAACTGGGATAAGCACTTATTATTGAAGGAAATCAGCTTCTTCTTAGAAGGAGATGAATTCTTACTGAGAATCCAGAATGGGTTCATTTGAAGTTATAAATTATTACATATTTTAATCTTTTTAAAATTTTAAGTAATATCACGGTTTGAATTATATTTTATTTTCTTTCAAATATTGTTTTTTTTATATTTAAATTATAAATTTTAAGAGAAGAACATATTTTTTATTTTTATTTGGTTATTGTAAGAAACTCCTATATTTATATGAAAATCAATAGGTTGGGAGAAATAGTTGGTGTAGCCCAAATGAAGGTTCAAATATCGGTGGCACCAAATAGCTCAATGTAACTATGTTGATGTAAAAGGGAAAGGAAAACCCTTTCTGTAGACACCAAAACAGCACCAATCCGATTATGTGACTGCAAACACTGATCACTTTGACAAACACAGCCCCCAGGGCAGCCCTCAGAGGTCAAACAGTGGTCTTAACCACTTTCATAGCAATTTTGTGAGGTCAAGAAGCAATTTGGCACACTTAGACACTTTGCCTAGTAATCGTCTCACCCGGGGACGATTGCTGAATTGAAATCGTCTCACCCAGGGACGATTTCCAAGTTTAACGGGCAAAAAGGCAAATGGTGCCAAGTGGCAGCCCAGAACGGTCAGTTAATGACTCCTGCCTTGCACGCGTGTGTAGGTGGACGGAGGGGCCGTTAGAAGATCGTCACAAAAGGCATTTATCAAAGCCCAAGTCAATGGAGGACTCTCCTCCCTCATGGGAAGACAAGGCCGCCACATGGCGCCTATGACCAACACATGGCATTTGTGCTTCCCTCCCAAAAGAGACCCCATGGGTCTATAAAAGGTGGGACTTTTCTCACCCAAAACAGACGAAGTTGAAGGAGTTTTCAAGCAACGAAGTCTTGCTCGAGTTGAAGACCCACTTGCATCCCTTTTGGTTCACCTTCCCACATCCACCAATCTCTTTTGCAAGGGAGGTTGTTGGGTGGCCTTTGGAAGCTCGAACCTGACCCAAATCCAACACATGGACACCTGAACCAACCAATTCGCCGACCCCCCAATCCTAAGAGGTTTTGGGCCCATCCCTAGTGGATTGGCTCCAAAATCAAGTGTCGACGGTGGGAGGCCCACTTGGGCACCCCCGCACTCCCCAAGTCCTATTTTAAGTTTTAGAGCATTTTAGATTACTTTTTTAGGTTGCATTTTGTGTTATTAGGTTTGATTAACCCATAGCTGCAATTTTGTAACTTTTGGTCAGATTCTAGTATGTTTTGTGTCGCTTTGTTGTTTCATTGACTTGCAGGTGGCGACATCAAATTCCCGAAGATAGAGGCCAAATTGGGAGAATCCGACCATCTGGGTCGTCCCAAAATGGCCCCAATTACATAACCCCCTTGTCTGCAGGTGTTTTGGAGACCTCGGGAGTCGACATTGGAGCATGTCAGTTCGGCTTCCCCAACACAGAAGAAATCGTCCCACCCAGGGACGATTTACAGATCGAAATCGTCCCACCCAGGGACGATTTCCAGTTGAAAGCAGATTGGCCGACTGTCTCAGTGGCAATGGTCTGTTGGTAACATTTTCTGTCTTCTGGCAAGTTTTCGGGCTGTTTAGAATCATTTTGTTCACTGTTTTAGATAAATGTTTGCATGCATAGTTCGTTAAATTTTAAAGAACAAACACCTTTCATTTGCAGCAGGTGCTACTGACATCTTGGTTGTTTCTTTGTTCATAGAAGAAGCAACAGAGGTGAAGAACTCATCGACATCGGCGACGGCATCATCTTGGCCCGCCCATTGCAATCGTGGGCACGCGGGAAGAGGAATCATTCGGTGATTGTAATCAAACTCTATTTGCGCTCCTAGCCCCCGAAAAGGGAGGAGACGTCATTGTAACAGAGATCAAGGGATATTAATGAAAGGGCTGTGTTTTCTCTATTTGCTTGTGTCTCTTCCAATGTGTTTCTTTTCCATTTCATGCAATTTACATTTCTAGGACTTAAGCGTACTTGATTTTGAATGCAATCGCACTTAGTGTTTCCTTTGCCCGGAATCTCGTGCTTTCAGTGGCGATCACGGTGGGACCTGTTCCCTGTTTTTAAGATCACAGAAAAACTAATTGGGTTTTTGTGTTTTGTGTTTTACAGGTACATTTTTCTTGCAGACTGTTAATCGTCTCTACAAGGGACGATTTACATTCTGGAAATCGTCTCACCCTGAGACGATTTTAAAATCGTCTCTGCCAGGGACGATTTTTGTTCTGTAAATCGTCTCACCAGGGGACGATTTTCTATCTGCAGATTTTCAGAGCAGAAATTCAGAGGCAACTGGAGCAGGGTAGAGAAGAGGTAGGGATTTTATCATCTCTGTTGAAATTTTTTGTTTCTGTTTCTGTTTCTTTGACTGTTTTCATTTTAGCTTGCATTGATTAGGAAAAGTCATTCATGCATGTTTCATTTTCGCCGGATAAAATGAACCTCACACACTCCACGAAACAATTTTAAACCAAGGAGCTGGTCGTAAGACCCCAGCCCTTGATCAAGACCATTGGTGGATTTAATCACCACCTTGGCTTGATTTGCATCCATTTCCTGATTGTCAACTGTTGTTAGGCGTAAATCCTGACGAAGACAGACCGAGCGTAGCTGGGGTGATTCCCATGCGTGCGAGGATAAGTTTTCTATGGTAGGTGCCATTAACAGGACAATCCCCCTTCCGTACCGCCTACGTACCACGTACCTTCTCGCTCTCACGTACCTATAGTCTCCCTCTCGTAAGGGCGGGTATATAGAGAGGTTGGTATATCGGCCTGGTTGGTATATTGAAGGGGCGACCTTTTGGGAGTTATAAGAGCCTACATGATGCATTTAAACGTTCTACAAAACCTACAAAAACAAAACAAAACACCAAAATGCACTAAACCAGTTTAGGGCACACCAATAATCCTTAAAAGAGATAATCACGGTTTTGTGAATGTGTGTGCTTAATTCTGCTCAGTGTAGACAAAAAAAGAGAAAATCATAAAAACGAGATAAAAACTTATTTAGATAGCATAGAAGCACCGCAATGGTGTACACCCGTAGTCAAGCCCAATCAAGGGCCGAAGCTCCGGAAGGTACACAAAAAGCAGGCGCAAGTCGCCTTCACTTCAATCCTGAGGATTTGGTTATACCGCCTTATAGGTCTAACCTACAAAAGAATCCAATTCAGAATCCTCGGTGGGGTATGCCTATTCAAAGCAGCCCCTTTCGGGAAGATGCCTTACATGTAGACCTTGACATAAATAGAGAATCACCTCTTGAAGTTAGGCATGAGTGGCCACCGCGTGATGAAGCGCTAAATAGGCACACCGTCCATTTGGAGGGGCAACGTGGATATGGCGTCCCTTCTTTACCTATCATCAGAACAGAGAGACCAAATCCGGAGCGCAGGGCTCCTTACATAGGGCGACCTAACTCCGCCCAACCCATTTACACCCGTGAAAGGGAGTATGAGGAAAGCCATCGCATTCCTCGAGGGCAACAAACAACATGGGAACCGTGCATTTCCGCACCAGCAGGATATCATGATCACCCCTTGAGGCCAGAACCTCGAGCACATACCGCCTACCTCGACAGAGGGAAGCGACCCCTTGAGATTTTAGAGCATCAAAACCGAGGTAAACCCATAGGAGGAACATTTGAACCTTCCGAACAAAATAGGGTAGATCAAATTGACCCGGTTGTCACCAGATATACCACCCGTCAAGCCCAAATCATGCGGCTTAAACAAAGTCGACAAGAGATAGAGTATCAATACCGCTTGGATAAAGAACGCATGCAACGCGAAGCGGATGAGTTACGCTATGAAATACCTGAGAGGGGGCCAACCCCTCGCATCCAAAGAGCTGAACAGTATGAGAGGCATAATCCGTTGGCGCAAGACAGGTCTCCACGACCTCGTCAAGCTCTGCCCCCAAGACCTCATAGATTCGAGAGGGAGGCAACTCCCCGAAACAATGATGGGTACCTTCAGCAAGAGCTTGATCAGGGTCATAGGTTTCGCCCAGAGACTCCTCAAGAATTCTACGAGGAGTATGAACCAGAAGAGGAATATGTTGAAACTCCCCATCAAGGCGGGAAGGATGCCATTCGGCCACCCCTCCATAGGCCTCCAGTTTACCGTAACTTGCAACAAGAGCGAACAAGAGAGGAAGAAATAAAATCTTCCGATGCATACCAAGCGCTATTGGAGCGTTTGGAGTCTGTGGAGACAAAAGCTGCTGGGCATCAAAAACCCACATTACGTCTACTCCGCAATAATCCGGTGCATCCCTCAGTGCCTACACCTCTTTACCCCGAACACTTTAAGTTGCCTCAATTGGCAGTTTTTAAAGGTGAAGAGGACGCACAAGAACACGTTACACGATTTCTAAGCCAATGCTTCGGCATCCAAGATAATGACGCATTATTGCTTAGAACATTCATAACCACATTCGCAGGCCCTGCCTCGGATTGGTTCACACAATTGCCCAAACACAGCATAAGCAGCTTAGATCAGCTAGTAGATGCGTTTCTTGAACGTTTCGCCTTCAACACAAGGAAGAAGGCATCACTTAGTGATCTTGCTAGCCTTAAACAATTTGAGGAGGAAACAATGGCAGCGTACGGGAACCGATGGAGAGCTTTGCTTTCTAAGTTACCCTACCATCCTCCCATGTCGGACCTCACGCAAATGTTCGCAAAAAGTTGCTTAAAATCAATCTACGGTCTATTGTTACTGTGACAATACGACGACTTAGAAGAAGCTTTGGCGCAAGCCGAGTCATAGAAGAGATTAAGATAGGCGAAGGCGCAATTGCCAAGCCTAAGAAGAAAGAGTGGAATAAAACCACTAAAACTGGGACAACGCAACCACAACACGCTGCAGTCAACCAAGTTGCGATAAATGTTCCCGCGCCTGTGCAAGAAACGCAGCCTCAAAAGGCTAACTACCAGGAAGTGCCTCCTACTTACGAAAGAGATAACAGAAGACAGGAGCAGTATCGGCAGCGTCACCCTAGGCGACAATTCACTCCGTATGCGGAGTCTAGGGACTCCTTATTTGATCGCTTGTCAGCGGCAAATTTAGTTACTCTGCCAGAAATCCAAATTTTTGACCCTAACATTCCCAAGCCTAGGGGGTATAGGGAGGAATTGTATTGCAGATTCCATAGGCGCGAGAGGACATGACCTAAATGGGTGGTTGGAAATTCAAAGAACTAGTCCAGGATTTGATCGATAATAGAACATTGGTCGTGGACAACCCCATCGCACCAAACAACCAACAAATGGGGGTATTCAAGGACCCCTTGCCTGCCCACGAGGCACAGACAAAACCGCTCCAGATTAACGAGGTGCGACAAGATCTTCCCGCGCAAGGATTTGTGGGAATGATTAGCATTGTAACAAGGAACAGAAAATACCCAACAGTTGCCCCCGAGGTAACTGCGAGGGAAGTTCCGTCGACATCGCAGCCTCAACAACGCCCAACACAGTTACCTCCGCCTAGACCTGAGGTCACGATACGAACCAAACTCACGCAGAGTTTGCGGACCACGTCGGCTAGGCTGTCCATCTACGAGCTTATTCAACAATCGGCTCCCCATAGAGAAGCTCTTATGGACATTTTAAAATCCATTGAAGTACAACCCCACGAAGCAAATTCTTTCAACGCCTTCGTGGGACATGTGAAACAATGTACGGAGCACTGTCATCACATTCGGAGAAAACGAGGTCAAAACGATATCAAATGACATGCCGGATCCACCCCTGCACGTTATCGCGCGGGTCAACGGGATCCCGTACAAGAGAGTCTTGATAGATATCGGCTCGTCCGAGTAACATTATAACCACCTGCGGCGTTAAAACATTTAAAGCTGCCGGACCTCTCACATCACCGCTTCCACGTACACACTGTGAGCTTTTAACGATGCAATTTGCTCGACGATCGGCACGGTTGTTACGCCGATCCGGGTAGGACAAAAGTCAATACCTACATCTGTGCCATGTCTTTGGAAGGCGAAATGGCTTATAATATCTTGCTAGGGCGGCCTTGGATCAGGGACATGAAGTGTGTCCCCTCGATCGCACACCAGTGCTTGAAGTATGCCTATGAAGGGCAAATACATGTAGTCCCAATGGACTTAGAGCCCTTCAAGTATTGCAATGCGATACAATTCATACCTCAATCGACCCTCCCATCAACGCATTTGGATTTTCAATTAAATCCATCTAAACAGGGTCCGATACCGTAGGCACCACTGGTGGCCAACAAGGCAAAATCCCAACGAGGTGAGGCCGCATCACCTACTCCTTCATCATCAACGCCACCTATCATGGCCCAACGGAAGGACAAGGGAAAGCAAATCATGGAAGAGGTTAAGCCTCTAGAAGAGGGGTTGCCCATAATTTCAATGATATCAATAGAGGAAACACCCAACATAACACAAACCAAGATTTCTGAACAACCAAACATGGAATGGACTCGGGAAGGACTACCGTTTCCTCCTACCCAATCATCAACAATCACTGTTGAAATGGCCGATACTGGGCACAGGAGAATACTTAGTGCAAAATGTTGTGGCAACCCCCACATTGGAGTCGGTGCGAGGACATGGGAAGACCTCGCCTTCCCATAGGGACAATTGTTCCACTAGGCTACCCTCCCAACCGGACGAATTTTGTGTATGGGGGCCTTGATCATGGTTTCGAACCATGCGAACAAAAGGAAAGAGATGAAGAGCCTTTTGTCGAAAACATCAATTATCTGTCGAACCCAAAATTTGCCCTAAAATATCTCGAACAATGCAATTGGCATGGGTATGGGCTAGGCGAGATATGAGCAAGGGATGCGGATCCTTTGCCAACCAAGATATCAGATGCCATATGACAAGTCAGGGGTAGGGTTCAACCATCCCCTGCCATTAGACATCTTGGTTGAAAATATGCAAGGCCTAGAAATAGGCAACAAGGGGGATTGGCACAAGACCCGTACGCCAATCCAAACACAGAATACACATTAGGGGATTATCTCCCATGGTCTACAAACACCCCTGGAAATAGCAATAATCCCTCTCCTTTGCTAGAGAGAGGCGAAAGTTCAGAGATAAATACTCAAAGAAAACATCAACGACTGCCAGACATTTTTTTGAAACTGTTCCCCTTAGAGGTTCCAGACGAAATAACACAGTCTCAAAAGAATCAGGTCCCTCCACTAAGAGTGGAACAACCGCAATGGGACCAGATTAATTCACTTGGAACAGGAAGAGTCCTCAACATCGCAAGCAACGAGATCTTGAAGAGGATGAACAATTTTGGATCTATGAAAGCGATTCAGAAGACGAAACCGAAATGGACTATCTCAGACATGCACGACGACATCACCGTGCTCTAACTCATGAAGATCTAATGGGACAAATGGGTATACGGTTAGGACATGAATGGCACGTAGACCCAACGAGGTGGGACCAAGTGTTAGGCCTATGGCTCCAAATTCAAGATGAGCATCGTCCACCTCGAGATCCCATCATGACAGCAGTGCCAAGGGAAGACCCCGCCTTCCTTTTCACACATAGAGATGAATTTGCACCTAGAGAGGATCCATTCGTGCCTGTTCCCGTAGATCCGGATCCGAGTATAGGGAACATCTAAAAAAATCAAGTCATCACACCCGCGGTTCTGGAGACCAAATTCATTCCATCCACATGATCTCCATTGATTTGACCGCACCCATCCGCAATCCGACCGATCCATCACGGTCATTGCATCTAGACATGGATGCCATCGACTGGGATCGCGTCAATTCACCATTGTCACCATCAGAGTACTGGCCTTTCGATGAAATGCTTCATTTTACCCAAAGAACAACTCAGAATATCTTTCAAGCTGAAGAGGGACCCGAGGTTCCAAACGTAGATCTTAACTCAGCTGATGATATTCATTTAATCCCAACTCCACATCAGTTGGAGGATGGATCCCACATGTCAGTCGAAGAGACGACTGACGTAGACATCGGCACAGATCCAATGAATCCATGGATTCTCAAGCTAGGGGTAAGCCTTTCCCCCGAAGAGCAAGCCGAATATATTTCCCTTCTCAAAGAGAAGAAGGAAGTTTTTGCATGGTCATACAAAGATATGCCAGGACTAGACCCGCAACTAGTCATGCACAACCTAACGCTTGATCCAAAAATCAAGCCTGTAAAGCAAAAACTAAGAAAGATGCACCCAACAGTGGCCTTGATGGTCAAAGACGAATTGCAAAAGTTGTTGGATGCACAATTTGTCATCTGCGTGGATTATCCACCATGGTTGTCCAACATGGTTCCCGTCAAGAAGCCCGACGGGAGGATTCGCATATGCACCGACTTTCGAGACCTAAACAAAGCGAGTCCTAAGGATGATTTCCCCTTGCCAAGCATCGACGCATTGGTAGACGCTACAACGAGGTCACGAAATGCTCTCCCTAATGGACGGTTTCTCAGGATACAATCAAATTCGTATCAATCCTGAAGACCAACTCAAAACGGCATTCACAACGCCTTGGGGGACATTTTGCTATAAGGTCATGCCTTTTGGCCTTAAAAACGTTGGCGCTACATACCAACGTGCTATGACGTATATCTTCCACGATTACATGCACAAAACTTTGGAAGATTACATGGATGATTTGTTAGCCAAGTCTCTCTTGCGCTCAGATCATCTCGGTGACTTAAGCAAGATTCTCGATCGCCTCATAGAGCATAAGGTCAGATTGAATCCCAAGAAGTGCGTGTTCGACGTCACATCTGGAAAACTCTTGGGTTTTATAGTCTCAAAGAGAGGCATCGAAGTGGACCCAAACAAAGTCAAGGCAATCCTTGAAATGGCTCCCCCAACCACTATCAAGCAACTCAAAAGTCTGCAAGGAAATGTCGCGTCGATTAAACGCTTCATAGCGCAATTATCTGACAAATGCCGACCAATGAACAAACTATTGCACAAGGGGGTCACATTTCATTGGGATGACGAGTGCCGATCGACCTTTGACGAAATCAAACAATACTTGGCTTCGTTGCCAGTATTGGCACCGCCTAGACCAGGTGTGCCGTTCTACTTATACATCTCAGCTACTGAGGTGGCACTGGGTGCAATGCTAGCCCAGAAGAATGAACTTCACAAAGAATAGGCTACTTACTATCTTAGCCGCACCATGGTCAGTTTACGAACTTAACTATGCATACGTTGAAAAACTTTGCTTGGCAGTGGTGTTTGCTACCAAAAGGCTACGCCACTACATGCTGAGCAATACTACGTATGTTGTGTCTAAGGAGAATCCATTGCGATACATGATGAGTCATACTTATCATAGTAGTCGCACGGCGAAATGGATCATGTTGTTGACGGAATTTGACATTGAGTTTATTGGGCAAAAATCTATAAAGGGACAAGTCATAGCCGATCAACTAGCAGAGGCTCCTCTTGAAGACGATCAGCCTCTAGTCATAGAACTACCCGATGATGAGGTCTTCCATGTCTCGAGAATCGCCGATTCGAAGAGCCTGAGTCTCGAGCCGACATAACCTTATTTTTTGATGGTTCTAAATGCGAGCAAGGTGGTGGCGTAGGAATTGTATTCTTCACACCGCAGGGCGCTCCAATGCCCCTATCATTTAAATTAAATTTCCAGTGCACCAACAACAATGCAGAATATGAAGCCTTGCTCCTAGGTCTTCAAACAGCAATCGCCATGAATATCAAAAGACTGAACATCTTTGGCGATTCGTTGTTAATCGTCAATCAAGTCAAAGGGGTATATCAATGCAAATGCCCAGTTCTGAAGGCCTATAAAGCCCTCGTGGATAAATTCCTGGCAAAACTTGAGTGGTATGACATCGAGGCACTCCCTCGATCATCGAATCGTTTTGCGGACACAATGGCCTCCTTAGGGTCACTAATCCCGCAAGACCTTTCCGGTGATATAACAACCATTCAGGTCAAAACCTTATCGCAACCCGCGATGGAGCGTGCAAGCTCAGATTTGACGCCAGGAGTCCACATGATCCAGATCGAACCATCTTCGGATAAGTTCTTTCGAATCCGAGACTATTTGAAACATGCCAACTGGGGGTCTTTGTTCTCCCCCACTCCCATTAATAGCAACACAACGCTATTCTTACAAGTTCTATCCCAATCAGCATTTGTTAGGGAAGAACTCCAAAAGGGATTGACTGTTCAAACTGTCGAGGTATCCGATCAACGGGACTGGTATTTACCCATAAGAGACTACCTCAAGTTAGGTAATCTACCCTTTGGATTGACGCACGCCGCAAAACGAACATTCAAACAGAAAGCGGCTAAGTATGTCTTGATAGGAGACATTTTGTATCGTCGAAGCTATGACGGAATTCTTCTTCGTTGTTTGGACCGACAAGAGTCCACTTGGGCGATCGCCCAAGCGCATGACGGTACATGTGGTGGCCACTTTAGCGGTATGGCCATCGCAAAGCGCATTCTTCGCATGGGCTATTATTGGCCATCTTTAGAGCGAGATTGTTGCGCGTATGTCAAGAGGTGCGTAAAGTGTCAACATCATGCTAATTTGATGCACGTACCTTCCCAGGCCCTACAGACAGTCCAGTCTGCTTGGCCATTTTCGCAGTGGGGCCTCGATCTAATCGGAAAGATCTCCCCTGCATCGTCAGGCCGTCACACGTTTATCATAATGGCCATAGAATACTTTACCAAATGGGTGGAAGCAATTCCGTTAACCTCTACGACAGGACCCCGCATTGCGGAGTTCATTTTGCATTACATCATATGTCATTTTGGTATTCCATCCAAAATAATCTTGGATAATGGGCCATCATTCAAGAACAAAGACGTGCGTGCTTTAACCACAAAGTACAAAATTCAGCACAACTTTTCAACACCCTATTATCCGCAAGCAAATGGGCAAGCAGAGGCGTCAAACAAAACGCTAGTCGCCATCCTTAAAAAGACCGTCGCAGACGAGTCATAAGGATTGGCACATACAAATCCCACTTGCCCTTTGGGCTTATCGCACTAGCATTCGGACGCCCACTGGGGCAACTCCGTTTTCACTAGTGTATGGCTCAGAGGCAGTAATGCCTCTCGAGTTGGAAATTCCTTCCCTGCGCATATCAATGCAAGAGTTCATCGATGATAACATTGCATGGTAGGCCCGATTAGACCAACTTACGTTGCTTGACGAACGATGCGTTAATGCTCTCGAGCACTTACGTATCTATCAAGAGCGGCTTAAGAGAGCTTACAACATGAAAGTTCACCTAAGAGACTTTCGGGTTGGTGATTTGGTTCTGAAGGAAAACCAACAAAACTCTAATTTGCCGTCCCATATGAGAGACAAATTCGTGGCAAATTGGTTAGGTCCTTATGTCATTGATAGCAAAATAGGACCAGGAACGTACAGGCTAGCTTCTCTTGACGGTATCAAGGAAACAGAACCCTTGAATATCAGTCATTTGCGACCATTTCATATCTAAGAAAGCCATATACCAAAAAAAAAAAAAAAACAAAAATCTCCAAGGATTATCGCAATCTCTTGGTCAACCCAAAAAGCTCCAAGGATTATCGCAATCTCTTGGTCAACCCAAAAAGCTCCAAGGATTATCGCAATCTCTTGGTCAACCCAAAAAGCTCCAAGGATTATCGCAAACTCTTGGTCAACCCAAAAAGCTCCAAGGATTATCGCAATCTCTTGGTCAATACAAAAACCTCCAAGGATTATCGCAGTCTCTTGGTCAAAAAAAAAAAAAACAACAAAAATCATCAAAAACAACAAAGATTTGCATCTCAATTCTAGGCATACTCAAATTCATCAAAAACAACAAAAACACCAAGCATAACTTTTACCACACTACAGTCAGTGGTCTGGGAATGTACCAAGAGTTTCAGTGATTCAGTCATCATGTTCCTCTTTAGCCATGTAGTGTATCAATTCGAATAGATTTTACGAAGGTAGAGTCATACTTGAAATACACCTTGTTACGTAACATCCCAACACAAATCAAAACACTAAAATTCCCAAATTGTGTGAACGAAAGACGAAACCTGCAAAATAATCTAGGTCACCAAAAGCGAAACGGTTATCTTGCTCATCCCCCTGTGCGAATGACCCCTAGAATGCTGAGAGTTGGCAAAAGGACAAGCATCCTCCCTACCCAATTCCCTAAGAATCCCTAAAGTTCTCAAAAGTTGCAAAACACAAAAGCAAAATGTCAAAACTCCAAATTTGACAAACTATAGTGCACACATCAAAAGGCACAAACAACAGTGATTTTTGTCACTCCATATCCCCAATCCCTTGCTCAAAAAAAAAAAAAAAACAAATCAAAATAAAAAGTGATCTCATCACTACAATGAGCAAGTATCCCAATACAATTGAAGAAAAGAAGGGAGTTGACCTTGAATCCCTGGAACTCTCAGCATTCTATAGGTCATAAGGAAAGCTTTGGTACCAATTTGGTTGATAGCCTATCGATAACGAAAGTAAACCTCCCGCATGACGATATATCTGTCACATTAACTTGCGTACAGATCAATGTTTGCATGTGGATGAGCTAGCTTATGGCATCCTGGATTACATCGCAGATTAATCTTAGTACATACAACAAAGGAATTCATGGAGCTAATTAGGTGATCCTCAGTACGAGTTCGGTTGAAAGCCCATCTGGAACTGGCGGTATCCTAACAAATACCACTAAATGAACTCAATTGCACACACGGGGATGTTAAATAACTCGGTCAAAAATAGGTCCGATTCATACCTTGTTCAAAAGTCTTGTAAGATAAAGTACAGTCATGGATAATAGTTAAAACTGTCTGAATCTCAGAAAACCTTACATTCATTTCAAAACCATCTGCGCTACTTATCATAATTATGATACCATCAAAAAATACAAAAATAGAAAAACCATGTAAATAAATCAACAACGCAAAAACTAAATAAAGAGGTTCTTAAACAGCCTACAGTACAATCACCACAAATATCATTCATCCATTTCAATTCGCATATCACATAGACATCTAAAACATTTGCACTCATCATAACATCTGCATCCATCAAAATAAATAAACATACATAACAAAAAAAAAAATCATATCATCACATGTACAAAACCAAAAATAAAACCGGTATATATATATATATCGTCAAAAAGATGCCCGCAGGCTACAAAACCGGTCCTCAGACCCCGCAATCATATCCAAATACCCAACCTAAGGCGTCGGCCACCATGATCACGTAGGATTGGTGTGACGGGAACTACCCCCTGTAGTGTGGGTCCTACGGGACCCTACAGGGCAGCTACTACTAGCCCCCACATCATGCCTGCTACCACCCCCCTCATCTAACCGCCTGCGACGAGAGGATGCTGACTGCTCAGTCAAACTATCCCTCATCCGTCGATAAGATCTACTGATCGAAGGCTCGATTAGCCCACTCCAAGGTGATGACCTCCCTCTCCAAGTCTATCCGATCACGACACCACTCTGCCTCCCGTCGATGATAGATAGACAATGCATCATTGCGCTGCACCAAAACTCTATCCCGCTCTGCCAACTGAGTCAGTGCTCGTCCCAGTCAAGGACGAATTCTCCAGCTGGAATTCATCCCACCCAGGGACGAATTCAGGCCAGCACAAAAAATAAAATAAAATAAAATAAAATAAAAATAATAAAAATAAAAAAAATAAAAAATAAAAAATAAAAAATGACTAAAAATGCACTAAAAACAAACAATAAAATTGCCCGATAGGATTTCTACTGCACCTGACAACAAGGGCATACAAAATCGACATTGGAGTCACAAATTGTCACTATCATACTCCCTAAGAAGGCTACCATAGCTAGACCGCTCCACGGGAGGACGGATTTTAGACAATTTCATCCCCAAACGGCATCACAAAAGGGTCAAAGCCCACTCAAAAATAGTATAAAATTCAACAAAAACACAGCAAAAAAACATTGCCAAACAAAAGTGCTCTTGCACTTAACCTCTAGGCAAAGAAAATCGATGTCGAGGTCCAAATTATCACTCTCCTACTTCCCCAAGAAGGCAAAAACAGCCGGACCGCTCCACGGGAAGTTATATTTTCGATGATCTCACCTCATTATGGCATCACCAAAAGGGTTAACACCCACCAAAAATAGGTCCAAATGTTGGAAAAATTGCACACGCTTAACGGTAAACCCTTTAAAGGCACCCTGACACAAGTCATCTTGGGTCAAGCGACTCGTCGCTTCTCTCACGAAGGTCATTCCCTCATCGACTCATCGCTTGAGGGGGTAGTCACACTTAGTCACCAACCAACAATCACACACCCAATTAAGGAAAACGACATGCATTCAAAGAATCATTGACAAAGACAATCATGCTTCTGCTTGGGGCAGTAAACAAGCAACAATCAAATCAATCGAAAACTTGGCATTTCGTGAATCATGAACACAAGGTTCCCCCTAAGGATAAAAACATCCTTTGCCTGTTCATGACTGATCAATGTCTAAATTCAAGTCACACCTCACCAAAATAGGTTAATACTTGAAATCAAATTCCTTAGCTCGTCAAAAGCAAGGATTCAAGAATGCATGCCCTTTCCATACTTGGGGCATCAAAAGTTGGTTAGGTTACCAAGAAACCCTAATCAGTAGTGCTTTGGTTATCTATTTTTGCTTAGCACTGCATCACCCGTAGCGCTTCCCAAAAAGGGGCATCTGTAGACACCAAAACAGCACCAATCCGATTATGTGACTGCAAACACTGATCGCTTTGACAAACACAGCCCCAAGGGCAGCCCTTAGAGGTCAAACAGTGGTCTTAACCACTTTCATAGCAATTTTGTGAGGTCAAGAAGCAATTTGGCACACTTAGACACTTTGCCTAGTAATCGTCTCACCCAGGGATGATTGTTGAATTGAAATCATCTCACCCAGGGACGATTTCTGAAATCATCCCTGGGTGGGACGATTTCCAAGTTTAACGGGCAAAAAGGCAAATGGTGCCAAGTGGCAGCCCAGAACAGTCAGTTAATGACTCCTGCCTTGCACGCGTGTGTAGGTGGACAGAGGGGCCATTAGAAGACTGTCACAAAAGGCATTTATCAAAGCCCAAGTCAATGGAGGACTCTCCTCCCTCATGGGAAGACAAGACTACCACATGGCGCCTATGACCAACACATGGCATTTGTGCTTCCCTCCCAAAAGAGACCCCATGGGTCTATAAAATGTGGGACTTTTCTCACCCAAAACAAACAGGTTGAAGGAGTTTTCAAGAAACGAAGTGTTGCCGAGTTGAAGACCCACTTGCATCCCTTTTGGTTCACCTTCCCACATCCACCAATATATTTTGCAAGGGAGGTTGTTGGGTGGCCTTTGGAAGCTCGAACCTGACCCAAATCCAACACATGGACACCTGAACCAACCAATTCATCGACCCCCCAATCCTAAGAGGTTTTGGGCCCATCCCTAGTGGATTGGCTCCAAAATCAAGTGTCGACGGTGGGAGGCCCACTTGGGCACCCCCGCACTCCCCAAGTCCTATTTTAAGTTTTAGAGAATTTTAGATTACTTTTTCAGGTTGCATTTTGTGTTATTAGGTTTGATTAACCCATAGCTGCAATTTTGTAACTTTTGGTCAGATTCTAGTATGTTTTGTGTCGCTTTGTTGTTTCATTGACTTGCAGGTGGCGACATCAAATTCCCGAAGATAGAGGCCAAATTGGGAGAATCCGACCATCTGGGTCATCCCAAAATGGCTCCAATTACATAACCCCCTTGTCTGCAGGTGTTTTGGAGACCTCGGGAGTCGACATTGGAGCATGTCAGTTCGGCTTCCCCAACATAGAAGAAATCGTCCCACCCAGGGACGATTTACAGTCAAAATCGTCCCACCCAGGGACGATTTCCAGTTGAAAGTAGATTGGCCGACTGTCTCAATGGCAATGGTCTATTGGTAACATTTTCTGTCTTCTGGCAAGTTTTCGGGCTGTTTAGAATCATTTTGTTCATTGTTTTAGATAAATGTTTGCATGCATAGTTCGTTAAATTTTAAAGAACAAACACCTTTCATTTGCAGCAGGTGCTACTGACATCTTGGTTGTTTCTTTGTTCACAGAAGAAGCAGCAGAGGTGAAGAACTCATCGACATTAGCGGCGGCATCATCTTGGCCCGCCCATTGCAATCGTGGGCACGCGAAAAGAGGAATCATTCAGTGATTGTAATCAAACTCTATTTGCACTCCTAGCCCCTGAAAAGGGAGGAGACGTCATTGTAACAGAGATCAAGGGATATTAATGAAAGGTTTGTGTTTTCTCTATTTGCTTGTGTCTCTTCCAATGTGTTTCTTTTCCATTTCATGCAATTTACATTTCTAGGACTTAAGCGTACTTGATTTTGAATGCAATCGCACTTAGTGTTTCCTTTTCCCGGAATCTCGTGCTTTCACTTTCAAAACCTTAAAAAAAAATAAAAACAAAAATAGTCTTTTGAATAAAGATAAAGAAATTTTCTTTAGATTCTAAATTCTTTCAAATGAGATTTCAAAAGTTTTGGCCAAATATGGATTCAATAGAAGGTGGATATTTTGGGTTAGAATTTGTATTTCCTCCCCGAAATTCTATATCATAATAAACAACAGTCCACTTGGGTATTTTATAAGAAAAATAGGATTAAGGCAAGCAGATCCACTATCTCCATGGTTATTCATTATTATTGTAGAGGATTTAGGGTATATGTTCAAAGGTAGCTCAAAAGTTATACTTATATGATACAACTATATATATTTTTTTTTCAATGATATGATATTGAAGAGGTTTTTTTCATTGTCACAATATTGCTACAAATTAATATTAAAATTTTAATATATTTTTTTATCAAAATTTATTTGAAATGTAATTATATTTTTTTATACTCAATATCTATCACAACCTCATGGTTGTTGTCTTGACATATTTTAACTTTTTTTTTTTTGTTACTATTAAGAAAGAAGGGTTTTGAAAGGGCCCCTAAAATCTTTTACAACAAGAAACCAAACTAGGCTAAAGAAACAGTACAAACAAATAAGGTACAAAGCTCAAAATGCTAATACAAGCCAAACCGCTACGCACAAACCAAACCAGAACAGGCAAACAACAAAAATTGAAGGAACAAGAAGGCAAAGGAAGAACCGAGGAAGTTCTAACAGACACCTTCAAACTCCACAATGATATCACTACGAAGTTGATGGGTAACACTACCCTTTTTCATCGTGAATATGGGATGAGAACAAAAATCACTAATCAATTTACTTTTTTTCCACAATCCTCTGCAAAAAGTTAGACTTTACACAACCTACCTAAAATTTGGCACTGGATGAGGAAGGACCCGAGGAGCATTTCATCCTAATAATCCTAGAAGATTAACGTTTATCCCCACTTGAAATTTCCTTATTAACAAGTATACCATCTTTGAATTGTATAATCTTGAGGGAGCCCCAAATAGCCATAATCACACCTACACTGACACCAAGCCGCTAAAGAAGGAAAAATGATAGATGAACTCCCCTAAACAACCACCTCACCTAGACGACCACACCAACATCCATGAAGAAGCCACCGAAGCAAAAGCAATATGAGCCCCAATGCCCCACAAAGATGGGCCAACATGACAAAGGAAGGAAAATGACACCTGTACCACACCACCTAAAGAACTTGCCCCCAGAGCACCACGTCATAGACACAAAATCCCACCAACCACTGTCCACATAGAGCTTTCCAAGACCATAACTCCTATCACCACTAAGGAGAAAGGACAAGGAAAAGAACATGATGGGTCTCCATAAAAAATAAATGTGCTTTATCTAGACACCAAATCCCACCAACCACTATCCACATAGAGCTTTCCAAGACCATAACTCCTACCGCCATTAAGGAGAAAGAACACAAAAAGAACATAACGGGTCTCCATTGAAAATAAATGCACTCTGCAAAAGAGTATAAAAGGAAAATATTTGAAAACTAACAGCCCTTCTTAACCCCACAAAAGCCGAGATCCGTACTCCAAAAAATAAATAGACTTATCCCCCAACTATAAAAAGAAACAACCATAAAGGCTTCGAAAATGGAAAGTGATTTGAAAAGAAATAATCCCCTTCAAACCCAAGGCCCAAAAGTGTGCAGGATAATAAAAGTAGGACCTCCAAAAACCAAGAACATGCCTTAACCATATCAAAAGTAGTATGCCAATCGAACCGTTCAATTACAAACTGGGTTGAAATAACTACCGTCTATGAGAGCACAATTAGCCAAGATCTAATATAAATCCCTTAGCCAAACCGCATACTCATGACGATTGACCTAGATATTCGCCATAACATCTGGGCCTCATTTCCTTCTATGTACGTATGATACAAATTATAATATTCCAAGCCCTGCCAAATTCTTATTCCTTCATCAATGTAATTGGCTATATTCCAACTAGTGTGACAAGCCCCTTTAAACATATTAATTATGTTCTTGGAGTCCCCTTCAATGATGAATTTTTTGAAATTTAAATCTCTGAGCAAAGCTATACCAAGGAAAGTTGTCCTCGCTTCTGCCACCTAAGAGGAACACCTACCCAATGGTTCAGTGTACACCACCCTAATAATACCATGATGATCACGGATCACTCCACCGGAGCCATCAAAAAATTCCTTTTACATATATAAAACATCAAAGTTTTTATAGATAATCTCTAATGAATAAAGAAAAAAATAACACCATCCCATTGTTAAGTAAACTTTGGGTTATTGGTTATTAATAGGGCAACAACCATAGGAGGTTAAAGTATTTATTGTATAAATAAAGAGTTTTATCTATATTAATTTTTTCTTATATATAGTAATCAAGATAAATAGTACACACAATTAATCTTCATATATATATAGAGAGAAATAGATATATATTATAAGTAAATTAAATTTTATACTATTAACCAACCATTGATAACCATCTAAATATAATAATTTTCATAGTGGAAAAATAAGTCAATTTAACATGTTGAGGTGAATTATGGATCATTTAAGGACTCAATTAAAATTCTTTTTGTTTTTTGTTTTTTAAACTCACTCACACACCTATCGTGGTTTTAATATAGGTCTCTGCAAATAGATCCCAAATCCCTAACCACCATGGTATGCCATAGGGACAATTTGAGTTCTTCATATCATACAAATAGTGTTCAAATAAAGCTTTAAACCAACATATTTAAGATTTCTTAAATAAAATAAAATAGGAAATAATTGGATTATAGATTTTTTCAAATATACCAATTAATATGAGGAGAATTTTACTTAAATCAAAAACATGTTTATGTAGTTGACGTCAATTTTATTGTTTGCGTAATCTCCATATTTGTTTAGAACCATGGGACCTATGGTATTTTCTATCAATTGAAGTCTTTATTGAAATAAGTATTTCTACTTCAAAAAATTGATGCTTATACCTTCATATCCTTTTTATGGTCCTTTTTGTCTTCCTCTTTGTGGGACTACTTTCCCACTTTTTACTTCTCGCTCTGTCTTCTGCTTTTTCAACACCTTTGCTGTTGATGTAATCAGGTTTTGAAAACCTGTCAAAACCTATTTTGAATGCAATTTTTAAATTATATAAAAAATATTACTTATACCTAATTATCATATGATTATTAAAAAATAGTTATTTTATATATATATATATGGTCATTTGTTTTTATATAATGCAAATGTGATTGATTTCAAAGTTCATGAAATTTTATTTTCTTTTAACTATGTCTCTTATGTTGTTCATAAATTTCAATCCTTTCACTTAAAAACAAAATTATTTTGTAAAGATGCTATAAAATTCTGAAATTAAGCAATATAAATTTGTATTCATTATATAATTAATATTGTTAATAAAAAATTAGGTATTTTAAATCTCACGACTCACAAATCATTTATCTATAATTATATGTGTTAATAATCAAAATAAACTATCTCATAGATAATTGTTTTACATTTAATTTCGTTTTCTATTCTAATAAATATGATAGATACTTATTTATAAATTAATTGTATTATTTAATTTTTTTAATTTAAATTTTATTTATAAATTTTAACATTTCATTTGAAAGATCCTAGGCTCAAACATGTTAAAATATGACTCTGTTTCCCATGAAATCATGTTCTAGCTTATGTGATGTTCAACATCAATAATAGTCTTATTATTTTACTATTTCTAATACTCAACCTTATAAAATTATTAATTATATTATTCATGATGTTCAACTTTAACGAATGTTGTCTTATTTATAATATTCAACTAAAATTTTAGTTTCCTCATATTAAAGGTCGACGAAGTATCCCAATGTACAATAGTACAAAACAAGCCCGAAATGTTTTTAAGATTCAGTTAATGTGAATTGGAATATGAAAACTTTTAAACTATTAAATTTTTTTTTTTTTTTTTGGTGGTGGCCACAAGGGGTAAACAGACTGTGACCACGAGGGAACTATTACATAACATATCCGCAACATGTGAGGCGAGAGATTAGAACCTGGGCCTCTCAGCAACTAGAGAGTTTTAACTACCCACTTGCTCTCCAACTCCTCTACATGGGCACACTAAAACTCAACTTCGATGGGGCCTCAAAGGATAACCCCAGCAAGGCTAGAGCATGAGGCGTTATCCGAAACGAGAATGGCGACATCCTCATGGAATTTTCTGAACCCCTTAATTCCCAATTTTCATCATGATCGCAACTAAAAGCACGAGATTCCAGAAGCTTTTTATAAAGACGAACTACTTCAATGCATTCAAATCAAAACAACGCCTAAGTCCTAGAACAAGAAATACATTAAACGAAAGAGGCAAATAGATCGAAACGAGTTACAAGGATTTAGAGAGAAGTCACAACCCTTTTATTAAACTTGTTAACCACGGTTACAAAATCGCCTCCTCCCTTTTTAGGGGCTAGGAGCGTTAAATGGATTCGGTTACAATCTTGGTAATTGTTCTCTCTTCCGCATGCCCACGTTTGAAATGGGCGGGCCAAATGTTGCCATCGCTTACACTGATGAATCCTCACTTCCTGCTGCTCTTCCTGCAATCAAAGAAACAAACAAGGCGTTAGTAGCACTTGTGACAAAAAGGAAGATTCATGCTTTGAAATTGATAACAGATGCATATGAACAGTTGTCTAAAACAGTGCATAAAGTAAACATAAATGACTGAATAACTTGACAGAGGACAGAGGGCATCACCAGAGGGCCACTGCCATTGAAACAGTCAGCCAATATACCCTCACCTGGAATTCGTCCCTGGGTAGGATGAATTCTGACTGCTATTCGTCTCTGGGTGAGACGAATTCTACTGTGTTAGAATGCCGAGTTGCTGCTGCTCCAATGTCGAACCTTGGGACCTCCAAAACACCTGAAAATAGAGGGGTTATGTAATTGGGGTCATTTTGGGATGACCCAGATGGTCGGATTCTCCCAATTTGGCCTCTATCCTCAGGAATTCGATGTCGCTATCTGCAAGTTAGAGAGACAATAAAGCGACAAAAAGCATGGTGAACTCTAATCAAAGCATGATAGAAATGAAACTATGAGTTAATTAAATAGAATGACATAAAATCAAACCTGAAAAAATAATCTAGAATGCTTTTAAAATGAAACTTAGAAAATGTGGGGGTGCCCAAGTGGGCCTCCCACCGTTGGCACTTGATTTCGGCGCCAATCCACTAGGGATGGGCCCAAAACCTCTTGGGATTGGGATGTCATAAAATTGGTGGTGTAAGGTGGTCAAATGTTGGATTTGGGTTGGATTCACACTTCCAAAATCCACCCAATAACCTCCCTTGTCAAAGAGATTAGTGGATGTGAGAAGGTGAATCGAAAAGATGCAAGTGGGTAATCAATCGGACAGCACTTCATTGCTTGAAATCACCTCCAATATGTCTTCTTTTGGGTGGGAAATGCCACCATTTTATAGACCCATGGGGTCTCTTTGGAGGGGCATGCAGGGATGCCATGTGGCAGCCATGCCTTTCCAAGAGGGAAGAGACTCCTCCCTGACTTGGGCTTCCATGACTGCCCTTGTGACAGTCCATCAACTGCCAACCTACCCACCTGCACGCGCATGCATGGAAGGAGGCAATAATTGACTGTCCTCGGCTGCAACTTGGTGGCATTTTTCTTTTTGCCCATTTAACTTGGAATTCGTCTTGACCAGAGACGATTTCAGAATTCGTCCCTGGGTGATACGAATCCTAGTTAGTATTCATCCCTAGGTGAGACGAATACTGGACAAAGTGCCTAAATGTGCCAAATTGCTTCTTGACATTACAAAATTGCTATGAAAGTGGTTAGGACCACTGTTTGACCTCTGATGGCTACCATGGGGGCTATGTTTGTCAAAGCGATCAGTGTTTGCAGTCACATAATCGAATTGGTGCTGTTTTGGTGTCTACACATCTGACTCATTTTCAATTTTAAGGTTTTTTAGTGAGACATCACAATGGTGTTCACCCATAGCCAAGCCCACTCACGGGTAGATGCTACAAAGAATGTCCAAGGAGGCACGAGTCACCTCCGTTATAGTCCCAAGGATTTAGTCATACCACCTTGGTGGCCTGACACACAAGGCAGACCCCTCCACACCTTAACGGATAAGGACTATAGGGGCACCCCTTCTAGGAGCACTCTGAGTCAGCATAGCACCTAGCACACACCCTTCCATGAGGGGTACATCCATAGGAGAGCTCCCTTAGATATTCACTATGAGCGGTCACCACGCGATGAAGCGCTAAGTCAACATAGGGTTCAATGGGAGGAACCACATGATTACACTATCCCTCCTTCACCCCCTCTAGTTGTCAGGACTACAAAGACAAATCCAGAGCACAAGGCTCCTCAGGTGGGGTGGGCCAACTCCACCCATTCCTTTTTCACTTATGAAAGAGAGCACGAGGAAAACCCTTACTTTCCTCGAGAACAATATACATCATGGGAGCAACACGCCTCCGCACCTGCTATCTATCAGGACCACTCACTGAGGCCAAAGCCCCGAGGGAATGCCGCTACCCCCAACAAAGGGAGGCTACCTATAGATATCTTGGATCACTACGACCGAGATAGATATGTAGGAGAGGCATCTAGGCCTTCTAGACATGAGGCGGTAGGACCAACTATCTTAGAATCTATCAAGCACATCACACGTCGGATGCAATTCATGCAGCTTGAGCTAGAGCAACTACGTTTAGAGGAACTGTACTATATTAACCAAGAGCACCTTCAGCACCAGAAGGATGAGTTCTTCCAACACACTATGCAGGAGAAGACTCCAACCCCTCACACGCATAAGACAAAACATTTTGAGGGTCACAACCCATGGGGGCGAGACAGGTCATTACGACCTCATCAAACGCTACCCCCAACACCTCCTAGACAGGAGCAGGAGGCTACTCTCCCGATTCCTGAAGCACCACCCCCGATGCCTCCTAGACATGAGTGGGAGGCCACTCCTATAACCAATGACGGGTGCCTTCCTCAGACATCCACCCAGGTTTATGAGCCACCCTTAGAAATTCATCAAGAAGCTTCTAAGGAATCTGAGCAAAAAGAAGAGCAGGGTGAACTGCACTACCAAGGCATGGGGGTGCTATCTGGCCACCCCTCCATAGGCCCAAAGTTCCTCAACAAGAACCAACCAAAGAGGAGGAGCTCAAATCTCCCGATACATGCAAAGCGCTAGAGCACTTAGAGTTGGTAGAGACCAAGATTTTGGAGCTCCCAAGGCCCAACTTACATGAGGCTCATTTCAAAGAGGATAAACCTTTAACCGTAGGGCTACCTAATGATGCAGTCCTCCATAGCTCAAAATCTCCAGATTATGATGAGCTGTACTCACTAGTCGAAGGTGAAGATAAAATAGAGATAGCCCACAGCAATCACATGCGACAACATCGGCATCCCATAAATATCAATGAAGCATGTCAATAGATAAACATAATACTAGGGCATGAGTGGCACGTTAACCCATCGCAGTGGGACCAAGCATTACATCCGCCACTTTGGGCATATAGAGATCAACTTTTTCCCAGAGATCCCATAGCAATATCAATGCCGAGGGCAGATCCTACCCTCATCTCTGTGCATAGGGCTGATCCATTCATGCCAATCCCTATAGAGCCAGATCTGGAGTGCAAAGACCATCAATCTGGGGGTACCTCTATCCCCTGAAGATCCATAGTCCAAACCAAAAATCTCCAAGGATTATCGCAATCGCTTGGTCACCCAAAAAGCTCCAAGGATTATCGCAATCGCTTGGTCACCCCAAAAGCTCCAAGGATTATCGCAATCGCTTGGTCAAAACCCAAAAATCTCCAAGGATTATCGCAATCACTTGGTCACCCCAAAATCTCCAAGGATTATCGCAATCGCTTGGTCACCCCAAAAGCTCCAAGGATTATCACAATCGCTTGGTCACCCCAAAAGCTCCAAGGATTATCGTAATCACTTGGTCAAAACCCATAAATCTCCAAGGATTATCGCAATCGCTTGGTCATCCCAAAGGCTCCAAGGATTATCGCAATCGCTTGGTCAAAACCCATAAAGCTCCAAGGATTATCGCAATCGCTTGGTCACCCCAAAAGCTCCAAGGATTATTGCAATCACTTGGTCACCCCAAAAGCTCCAAGGATTATCGCAATCGCTTGGTCAATCCCAAAAGGCTCCAAGGATTCTTGCAATCGCTTGGTCAATCCCAAAATGCTCCAAGGATTTCCACAATCGCTTGGTCAAAAATCAAGAAAATTCAAAAACAACAAAAATCATCAAAAACAACAAAATTTTGCATCTCATTTCTAGGCATACTCAAATTCATCAATAAAGAGTTCTTCTCGCACTTCATCTTCATATTCACAAAAATCAATCCATCAAAAATACAAAAATATGTAGCTGCATCAAGCATTGCATCCATACATTGCATATTTGTGGTCATACAAGTCAAAGGCACCATAGGCTGTAATTGCTCTGCTAGTCCATCTTGTTCCACACTGTTCCATTTTACAAAAACAACAAAAACACCATGCATTGCTTTTACCACACTAGAGTCAGTGGTCCTTTTAATGTATCAAGAGTTTTCGTGATTCAGTCATCATTTTGCTCTTTAGCCATGTAATGTATTAAGTCAAATGGATTTTATGAAGGTAGAGTTACACTTGAAATACGCCTTGTTACGTAACATCCCAACACAAATTAAAACACATAAAAATTCCCAAGTTGTGTGAACGAAAGATGAAACCTGCAGGGTAATCCAGGTCACCATAAGCGAAACGGTTATCTTGCTCATCCCCCCGTGCGAATGGTTCCAGAATGCTGAGAATTCACAAAAGGACAAGCTCTTTCCTATCCATTCACCTCCATATACAGTGGTTTTCACCACTACCAAATCCTAATAATAGTTGGTTCCCAAAGTTGTAAGGATTTGTACTACACGTCCCCGCCAAGGATGGGTAGTCATCCCCAAGACCTAAAAGGATCAACGCCATTCACGAACAAAATTCCAATAAATCATCATCCTAACACTTTCCATTCACCTTTGGTCTCCAAGTTGTAAGGATTCGTACTATCCGCCCCTAACCAGGATGGGTAGTCATCCCCAAGGCCTAACAGATCAATGCTCCTACTTCATAATCTCCATCACCCCCTTGGTTCCCAACGTCGTAAGGATTCATACTATACATCCCTACAAAGGATGCATAGTCATCCCCAAGGCCACAAGGATCAAGACCATTCACAAGTTCAAACTCACAATACTCAAAATACAAAATCAAATAACAGTGGTTATCACCACTATTCAAAATCCGTGCTCAAAAAGAATTAATAGAAAATAAACAGTGATTTTCATCACTATATAGAAGAGCAACTTTCTAAATCATTCAACCAACAAACATCCTGAGCCTGAATCCCTGGAATTCTCAGCATTCGAAAACCATCTAGGTGATCCTCATTACAGGTTTGGTTGATAGCCTATCTGGCAATGGTGGTATCCTACCCGCATGACGATATGTCTATCACATTCGCTTTGTGTGTGTGCAGACCAATGTTTGCATAAGGATGAGCTAGCTTATGGTATCCTGGATAACACCGCAGATTAATCTAACTAAACACAACAAAGGAGTTAGTGGAGCTAATTAGGTGATCCTCAGTACAGGTTCGGTTGAAAGCCCATCTGGCACTGGCGGTATCTTGAAAAATACCACATAAATGAACTCAATTGCACACACAAGGATGTGAAATAACTTGGTCAAAAACAAGTCCAATTCATACCTTGTTCAAAAGTCTTGTAAGATAAAGTACAATCGTGGCTAGTGAGTTAAAACCGTCTGAGTCTCAGAAAACCTTAGCTACATTTCTAAACCAACTGCGCTACTTTTCATCCTTACAATACCATCAAAAAAAAATACAAAAAGAGAAAAACCACATGTATACATACAAAGTCATGCATCATAGCAATCGCCTAAAAACAAAATAAATAGAGTTCTAAACAGTCTATGGTGCCATAGCCAAACATCACAAATTCCATTCATCCATTTCATTTATGCATATCACATATAAATCAAAAACATTTGCATTCATCATAACATATTCATCCATCAAAATAAATCAACATACAACATTCACATTTATCATACCATATGCATACATCAATATAAAGTAGCATGCATCCATCAACATCAATCATTGTGCATAACGTAAAATAATGACATATATACAAAACAAGAAAATCAAAACAACAAAAACAACAAAAAAATGCAACACAAACAAAAAGCAATAAACATTGCCAGACACAAGTGCTCTTGCACTTAACCTCTTGGCATAGAAAAATTGATGTCGGGGTTTACATTGTCACTATCCTACTCTCTAAGAAGGCTACCATAGTCGGACCGCTCCACGGGAAGACGGATTTTCGACAATTTCACCCCCAAATGGCATCACAAATGGGTCAAAGCCCACTAAAAAACAACAAGAAAATCAAAACATCAAAAAAAAATGAACAAAAAATACAACACAAACAAACAGCAATAAACATTGCCAGACACAAGTGCTCTTGCACTTAACCTCTTGGCATAGCAAAATTGATGTCGGGGTCTACATTGTCACTATCCTACTCCCTAAGAAGGCTACCATAGCCGGACCGCTCCACGGGAAGACGGATTGTCGACAATTTCACCTCCAAATGGCATCACAAATGGGTCAAAGCCCACTAAAAAAAAAACAACAAAATCAAAACAACAAAAACAACAAAAAAAATGCAACATAAAAACAAAGCAATAAGCATTGCCGGACACAAGTGCTCTTGCACTTAACCTCTTGGCATAGAAAATCGATGTCGGGGCTCAAATTATCACTCTCCTACTTCCCCAAGAAGGCTACCATAGCCGGACCGCTCCACGGGAAGACGGGTTTTCGATGATTTCACCCCATTACGGCATCACCAAAAGGGTTAACACCCACCAAAAACAGGTCCAAATGTTGGAAAAATTGCACATGCTTAACGATAAACCATCTAAAGGCACCCTTGCACAAGTCATCTTGGGTCAAGTGACTCGTCGCTTTTCTCACGAAGGTCATTCCCTCATCGATTCGTCGCTTGAGGGGGTAGTCACACTTAGTCACCAATCAACAAGCACACACCCAATTAAGGAAAACGACATGCATTCAAAGAATCATTGACAAAGACAATTACGCTCCTGCTTGGGGCAATAAACAAGCAACAATCAAATTGATCAAACACTTGGCATTCATGAATCATGAACACAAGGTTCCCCTGAGGACAAAAGGTTGCGCCCTTTGCCTAATCATGACTGATCAATGTCCAAGCTCAAGTCACACCTCACCAAAATAGGTTAATACTTGAAATCAAATTCCTTAGCTCGTCAGAAGCAAGGATTCAAGAATGCATGCCCTTTCCATGCTTGGGGCATCAAAAGTTGATTAGGTTACCAAGAAACCCTAATCATTAGTGCTTTGGCTATCTATTTTTGCTCGACGCTGCGCCATGCACAACGCATCCCAAAAAGGGGCATCTGTAGACACCAAAACAACACCAATCCGATTATGTGACTGCAAACACTGATCGCTTTGACAAACACAGCCCCCAAGGCAGCCCTCAGAGGTCAAACAGTGGTCCTAACCACTTTCATAGCAATTTTGTAAGGTCAAGAAGCAATTTGGCACATTTAGGCACTTTGTCCAGTATTCGTCTCACCCAGGGACGAATACTAACTAGGATTCGTCTCACCCAGAGACGAATTCTGAAATCGTCTCTGGTCAGGATGAATTCCAGGTTAAATGGGCAAAAAGAAAAATGCCGCCAAGTGGCAGCCAAGGACAGTCAATTATTGCCTCCTTCCATGCATGCGCATGCAGGTGGGTAGGTTGGCAGTTGATGGACTATCACAAGGGCAGTCATGGAAGCCCAAGTCAGGGAGGAGTCTCCTCCCTCTTGGGAAGGCATGGCCGCCACATGGCATCCCTGCATGCCCCTCCAAAGAGACCCCATGGGTCTATAAAATGGTGGCCTTTCCCACCCAAAAGAGGACAGATTGGAGGCGATTTCAAGCAACGAAGTGTTGTCCGATTGATTACCCACTTGCATCTTTTCGATTCACCTTCTCACATCCACTAATCTCTTTCGCAAGGGAGGTTATTGGGTGGCTTTTGGAAGCGTGAATCCAACCCAAATCCAACATTTGACCACCTTACACCACCAATTTGCCGACACCCCAATCCCAAGAGGTTTTGGGCCCATCCCTAGTGGATTGGCGCCGAAATCAAGTGCCAACGGTGGGAGGCCCACTTGGGCACCCCCGCATTTTCTAAGTTTCATTCTAAAAGCATTCTAGATTATTTGTTCAGGTTTGATTTTATGTTATTCTGTTTAATTAACTCATAGCTTCATTTCTATCATGCTTTGATTATAGTTCACCATGCTTTTTGTCGCTTTATTGTCTCTCTAACTTGCAGATAGCGACATCGAATTCCCGAGGATAGAGGCCAAATTGGGAGAATCCGACCATCTGGGTCATCCCAAAATGGCCCCAATTACATAACCCCTCTGTTTGTAGGTGTTTTGGAGGTCCCGAGGTTTGACATTGGAGCGGCAGCAACTCGGCGTTCTAACATAGTAGAATTCGTCTCACCCAGAGACGAATAGCAGTCAGAATTCGTCCTGCCCAGGGACGAATTCCAGGTGAGGGCAGATTGGCCGACTGTTTCAATGGCAGTGGCCCTCTGGTGATGCCCTCTGTCCTCTGTCAAGTTATTAGGTCATTTAGGTTTACTTTATGCACTGTTTTAGACAACTGTTCATATGCATCTGTTATCAATTTCAAAGCATGAATCTTCCTTTTTGTCACAGGTGCTACTAACGCCTTGTTTGTTTCTTTGATTGTAGGAGGAGCAACAAGAAGTGAGGATTCATCGGTGTAAGCGACGACAACATTTGGCCCGCCCATTTCAAACGTGGGCATGCGGAAGAGAGAACAATTACCAAGATTGTAACCAAATCCATTTAACGCTCCTAGCCCCTAAAAAGGGAGGAGGCGATTTTGTAACCGTGGTTAAAAAGTTTAATAAAAGGGCTGTGACTTCTCTCTAAATCCTTGTAACTCGTTTCGATCTATTTGCCTCTTTCATTTAATGTATTTCTTGTTCTAGGACTTAGGCGTTGTTTTGATTTGAATGCATCGAAGTAGTTGTTCTTTCTAAAAAGCTTCCGGAATCTCGTGCTTTCAGTGGCCACAAGGGGTAAACAGACTGTGACCATGAGGGAACTATTACATAACATATCCGCAACATGTGAGGCGAGAGATTAGAACCTGGGCCTCTCAACAACTAGAGAGGTTTAACTACCCACTTGCTCTCCAACTCCTCTACATGGGCACACTAAAACTCAACTTTGATGGGGCCTCAAAGGGTAACCCCGACAAGGCTAGAGCAGGCGGCGTTGTGCGAAACGAGAATGGCGACATCCTCATAGAATTTTCTGAACCCCTTAATTCCCAATTTTCACGCTTCGTTGGAGGCTCGCGCAACTTATATAAAAGTAAAAATTTTAACAGATGCTTGCTTTTAGAATGTGGAAATCGAAGGTGACCATTTGAACATAATAAAGATGCTCAAAGGAAGTGTACACCTAGCTGTAACGTTCTCAATCTTATTGTCAAACGTAGGAGATTGTTGCATGCTTTTGAACAGGTGAACATTCACCATATGTTCTATGAGGGGAATGTACTACCCCATATGCTGTCCAACCGTGGTGTCCATTGTGCTACTTTATCCTAGTGGAAAAACGATGTCCCGAATGACGTAGTCTCCCTTGCTAGGAAATAAGTTCATGATGCTTTGTTTTTGTAAAGAGGAGTCAGACATCCCGGAGTTTGTTAGAGTTTGTTTTACCTTTAGAGTTTGTTTTACCTTCAAATCTTTGTGCTTTTGTAAGTTCTCTTCGCAATCATTATGGTTATTAGGAATTAAACTCTCTCTATTATTCTTAATAAGTATAATATTTTGGAGATTGTTATTATGGTTAAAAGTTTGACTATATATAAAATTGTGGGAACCCTTTCAAAAACATTTTTAAATTAATAAAAAAAAAAATTTCAATCCAATGGGATAAAAACTTTTCAAAGTTGATAAACTAGTTAACGATAAACCTTGACAAGGCGTGTCAGTCTCCCAATAAATTATTACTTTCTTTTCATTTGTTAAAATTATCCTCGTATATACATTTCATGTACTGTCCAAAGTAATCTAACATGTGAATAGAAGCAGCGAAAATGAATATAAATCGCTTAGAAGTCACTTCGTAGAGGTCCACCGTAGCCATGAAATCAAACACAATAGATAACCATAAATATGATAAACACAAGCATAGTTGCACCCTATAAATTAGAATTTATAGGACTTCAAACGGATCAACATGAACTGTCTAATAATCACAAAACAACACAATTTCTGCGTAATAGGGTGGTGGCATATAGGATAGTTTATGCTAAGCTACTGCGTGGGATCTGTTTTGAGATGCCTAATTCTCGTTCCTTCGTACGCATTACACCATAAAGATGAGTCTTCTATATAGTAGCAGTACATGAGACAAGATATAAATTAAGCTAAGCCACTGCAGTAGGGTTGTTCCTAAGAAATTCCTCCAGGACCTTGAAGGTATGTATGGCAGTGTCCTTGGCATTCTCAGGATGCACAATATCGCCCTCATGGGCTGGCTCATAGTCAATGATCCACTTCACAGTGCAGGAATTCTTTGTGGTTCCAGGGCTCACATGTAAAGTCAGTTTGTATGTCTTGTACTTCCTCATCAACTCTCCATTCAGCACAGTGTGGGTGGTGGTCATGTTGGCCTCATCCAAAAATTCAATCCTCTCCAGCTTGTATGTTGCCAGTGAAAACCCTGAGAAAACATACAATTTAACATAACAGCAATGTTGTACATACAATTGAATGTTATCAACAATCACCAACTACGTATATATAGCGCCTACTTTACTCTTAGAACTATAATCACCACCCCGAGAAGAAGTGAAAGAAAAAAATAAATGTTAAATCACTATAACCGAAAGACAATCCCAAAAATTATCCGACTGGAAACATTAAGTTTAAACGTATCTATCGTTAACTAGACAATTAAGTCGTAGAAAGTAACTTTGGCCCGAAACAGTTTAATTTTATCATAGATTACAAGAACTTTTACAGTGGAAATGGCAAGGAGGATCAGCTAATTCTAACTTATCATGTGTATTCTATATCCAATATACCTTCTCCATATTTTATGAGTCTGACAGTACCAGGGTTGATGCCATCACCCTCAAGTATTTCAATACTTTTGAAGTGTTTAGGCATCAACTCTGGGAAGATATGTGCAGAATTCTCAAAGGCCTTCCATATTTGGTGTGCTGGCACATTCATCTGGGCTTCCCAATTCACTGTATGAGACATGATATCTCTTCAGCAAAACCTCCGCTATTCTATTCTATGCCTCAGACAATAATGGCGAAGAAGCAAAGGATGCGGTGAATTTGAGAGATCCGAAGTGCCTTATAAAGGAGGCATGGAGGCATGAACTTGTGTTTTCAGGCAGTGTGAACATTCTATGACTGTGTTAACAGGCAGTGTTAACATTTTATTAAAATAAAACCTTGAGATTAGGTGGATTGGTGAGCGTTAGTTTGGTGGACACTTACTAAAAGACTTAAGTTCAAACCTTGGTGGTGCTAGTTAGCAAAAGAAGTAGCCTTATTTAAATCCTCTGAGTGCACTCCAGACCCATGATGTAATCCGAGCGACCCCATCTAAAGCGGCAGTAATCCTGGTTGATAGTAGAAAGTAACGGATTCATCTATGCTAACAAAAAAAATAAGAGAGATTTTTTTAACACACAATTTGTTTTCAATAATGTACAAGAGTACATTTCAGGACATTTAACAGGCTGGAGGCATGAACTTTTATTTTTGGGCAGTGTTCACATTGTACTATAAGAGAGTTTTTTTTAACACACAATGTGTTTTCAATAATGTATAACAGTCCATTTCAGGACATTTTAACAGGCAGGAAAGAGAATTTGTACAAATTTAATGCACCCGTGACCAAGGTGCTGAACAATATTCAGATTTATCCATAAACCACTTTCGATAAAGCTGACTTTGAAATAAGTTTTGCATACAACAGCCTGAAATATGTCGGAGAGAACGGTAGAAACAGTGTTCCATCTCTGGATTTCTCTACGGATTGGATCACAAGAGATTTGTGATAGGAAGCTCTAGCTGGTGTCACTCTCATGTCTTTCAGAAAATAGGACATAATTATTAGAATCATCTGAAAACTAAAAATGCTGTGTTAAATATTAAACAGCTATATGTTTCCTTTGAAAATTGTGTATCCAAAGAGCTTAAAACATTCCTCTCCTGGATCAGTTAGAATTGGGTTACAGAATTATCTTTAGCACTAAATTTCCTATCTCAATACAACTCAAAACGTGTAATTTTATGGTGAATCTTTGCATGAGAAGAATATATTCATGGCAATCTTCCCTTTGGATAAGATCACGTATATTAAAACAACCGTGCAATTATGCGCCTCAAATCACTGGTATTATAATTTAAATATATTCTTTGAAGAAGCTAATTTATGTCATTATAATCATCATTCATGAAGGCTTATTCTTCAATCTTTTAATTATTTTTATTTATTTTCTTTTTTTTACCCCAAGGATGTCAAGAGTGAATAGTTCAATGCACATTTTTCTTACTGCACCAATAGATTTTGTAACACCATTTTCAAGGTATCCTTCATCAAATTTTATGAGTATTGACTATAAACAAGACTTACCTTCACTAGTTTTTGGTGATACATACTTTTAAATTTCATCTTCTTTTATAACATTTTTACTAGCTTTTTTATTTATTGGTTTCAAAACTTCCTTGGCCATGAGAACCTTATGTTCTATTTCACACTCATCTTCACAATCTGATTTTAATTCCTTCTAAATAGTATGTCCTTGTTGTTATTTCCCTTGATGACATTTCTCTTGTCCTTGATGTTGTGATTGAAACTTTTGCTTCCTTTCAAGAGGTCTTCAAAATTGAGTCTCAAGAGTCATCAAATTGTATTTATAGAACTTGGTATCATGTCCTTTTCATAAATATGGAAATGCCTTCTCTATTGAGGCTTTTTTATTGATAAAAATGAAGTGGAATGAGCCTTTAAACCCTTTTGTGATTTCTTTGTGGATATAAGAGCATCATTTGATAACTCATCTCTCAAACTAATTTTCTACTTTATATTATTGAAGGATGTTTACCAATTCTTCAAATGATACCCTTCTATTTGATTTTTGGAGATATGACACCAATGTTCTAAATGGTACAAGTAGAGCTCTAAGTATAAATTAGTCTAAGATATTTTTTCATCCATATTTTCTCCCATGGTGTTCAACTTTACCTTTAATTATCAATTCTTCAAAGAAAATGTTCAATACTCTCACCATCCTAGAACCTTAATGTATGATGTTGTGATTGAAGATGAAGGATTGCGGCTTCATTTATTTCCTCTTATATAGTACCTTTATTTTTTGATTAGGTATAATAAGGGGTTTTGAAAGGTTCCCCAAACCTTTTACAAAGTAGGACAAGTGACTAGGGGAACCCAAAGCCACAACCAATCAGATAAACCCCCAAGAAGAAGGTTGCCAAAGAAATAGAAGAGGAGAGCTAAAACAAGATCCTACACACTAGGACCTAGGAAACAAAGAACAGATATAGATCCTAAGGATCTAAAATGATCAAATTCCAGCTAAGGGTTAAAAAAACTATGAATACCAAAGAAATGTCAAAAATTTCCAATCCAATCCACCATATCAACACACAAAACAACAATAGGTCTATTATCATGGACCACACCAACCATACTAGTCATTGCTATTGAAAACTCACCCACAACTACCTGATCAATTTAAAACATTTTCTTTTCTAGCACACAAGCTATGAAGAGCATCGACATTTGAATCAAATAGAGATTGACATATTTTCCACCCAAAAAGAATGCCCAAATTTGAATAATTCATCCTACCCACAAGGAGCCTCCAAATTTGAAAAAAATAATCTTTATGAAAGCACGAGATTCCGGGCGAAGGAAACACTAATTGCGATGCATTCAAAATCAAATACGCTTAAGTCCTAGAAATGTAGAATGCATGAAATGAAAGAGACGCATTGAAATGAGATACAAGCAAATGGAGAAAACACAGCCCTTTCATTAAACTCTCTTGATCTCTGTTACAAATACGCCTCCTCCCTTTTCGGGGGCTAGGAGCGTTAAAAGAATTTGATTACAATCGAGACTTAAGGTTCCTCTTTCCGCGTGCCCACACTTGAAATGGGCGGGCCAAGATGATGCCGCCGCTGATGTTGATGAGTCCTTGACCTCTGCTGCTCCTCCTGCGAACAAAGAAACAACGAAGATGTCGATAGCACCTGTTGCAAATAAGAAGTGTTTGTTCTCTAAAATCGCCAAAAGATGCATGCAAACATTTGTCTGAAACAGTGAGCAAAATGACTCTAAATGACCTGAAAACCTGACAGAGGACAGAAGACATCACCGGAAGGCCATTGCCATCGAGACAATCGGCCAATCTGCCTTCAACTGGAATTCGTCCCCGGGCGGGACGATCTCGATCGCTATTCGTCCCTGGGTGGGACGAATTCTACTGTGTTGAAAAAGTTGAACTGACACCGCTCCAATGTCGAATCCCGAGACCTCCAAAACACCTGCAAACAGAGGGGTTATGTAATTGGGGCCATTTTGGGACGACCCAGATGGTCGGATTCTCCCAATTTGGCCTCTATCCTCGGGAATTCGATATCGCCACCTGCAAGTTAGTAGGACAACAAAGCGACAAAAGGCATGATAAAATCTGATCAAAATGTTATGAAATTGAAGCTATGAGTTAACCAAATAGAATAACATGAGATGCAACCTGAAACAATAATCTAGAATGCTTTTGGAATAAAACTTAGAAAGTGCGGGGGTGCCCAAGTGGGCCTCCCACCGTTGGCACTTGATCTTGGCGCCAATCCACTAGGGATGGGCCCAAAACCTCTTAGGATTGGGATGTCTGCAAATTGGTGGTGTAAGGTGGTCAAATGTTGGATTTGGGTTGGATCCACGCTTCCAAAAGCCACCCAATAACCTCCCTTGCAAAAGAGATTAGTGGATGTGAGAAGGTGAATCAAAAGGGATGCAAGTGGGTATTCAATCGGACAGCACTTCGTTGCTTGAAATCGCCTCCAATCTATCTTTTGGGTGAGAAAAGTCCCACCTTTTATAGACCCATGGGGTCTCTTTTGAGAGGGAAGCATAAGCGCCATGTGTTGGTCATAGGTGCCATGTGGCGGTCATGTCTTCCCATGAGGGAGGGGAGTCCTCCATGACTTGGGCTTTCATAATTGCCCTTGTGACGATCCTCTAACGGCCTATCTGTCCACCCACACACGCGTGCGAGGCAGGAGTCATCAATCGATCGTCCCGGGCTGCCACTTGGCGCCATTCTTCTTTTTGCCCGTTAAACTTGGAATTCGTCCCTACCGGGGACGAATTCAGAATTCGTCCCTGGGTGAGACGGATTCCAATTTGAATTCGTCCCGGGGTGGGACGAATTTGGAGCAAATTGTCTAAATGTGCCAAATTGCCTCTTGACCTTACAAAATTGCTGTGAAAGTGGTTAGGACCACTGTTTGACCTCTGAGGGCTGCCCTGGGGGCTGTGTTTGTCAAAGCGATCAGTGTTTGCAGTCACATAATCGGATTGGTGCTGTTTTGGTGTCTACAGATGCCCCTTTTTGGGATGCGCTGTGCATAGCACAGCGTCGAGCAAAAATAGATAACCAAAGCACTAATGATTAGGGTTTCTTGGTAACCTAACCAACTTTTGATGCCCCAAGCATGGAAAGGGCATGCATTCTTGAATCCTTGCTTCTGACGAGCTAAGGAGTTTGATTTCAAGTGTTAACCTATTTTGGTGAGGTGTGACTTGAGCTTGGACATTGATCAGTCATGATTAGGCAAAGGGCGCAACCTTTTATCCTCGGGGGAACCTTGTGTTCATGATTCACGAAATGCCAAGTGTTTGATTGATTTGATTGTTGCTTGTTTATCGCCCCAAGCTAGGAGCGTGATTGTCTTTGTCAATGATTCTTTGAATGCATGTCGTTTTCCTTAATTGGGTGTGTGATTGTTGATTGGTGACTAAGTGTGACTACCCCCTCAAGCGACGAATCGATGAGGGAATGACCTTCATGAGAAAAGCGACGAGTCGCTTGACCCAAGATGACTTGTGCAAGGGTGCCTTTAGATGGTTTACCGTTTAAGCATGTGCAATTTTTCCAACATTTGGACCTATTTTTGGTGGGTGTTAACCCTTTTGGTGATGCCATAATGGGGTGAAATTATCAAAAATCCATCTTCCCATGGAGCGGTCCGGCTATGGTAGCCTTCTTGGGGAAGTAGGAGAGTGACAATTTGAACCCTGACATCGATTTTCTATGCCAAGAGGTTAAGTGCAAGAGCACTTGTGTCCGGCAATGCTTATTGTTGTGTTTTTGTGTTGCATTTATTTGTTGTTTTTGTTTTTTGTGACACCATTTGGGGATTAAATTGTCAAAAATTCGTCTTCCCGTGGAGCGGTCCGGCTATGGTAGCCTTCTTAGGGAGTAGGATAGTGACAATGTAAACCCTGACATCAATTTTGCTATGCCAAGAGGTTAAGTGCAAGAGCACTTGTGTCTGGCAATGTTTATTGTTGGTTTTGTGTTGATTTTTGTGTGGATTGATTGGATTTTTGGGTAGGGATGTTTATTGTTGTTTTGATTTTCTTGTTGTTTTTTAGTGGGCTTTGACCCATTTGTGATGCCATTTAGGGGGTGAAATTGTCAATAATCCGTCTTCCCGTGGAGCGGTCCGGCTATGGTAGCCTTCTTAGAGAGTAGGATAGTGACAATGTAAACCCCGACATCAATTTTTCTATGCCAAGAGGTTAAGTGCAAGAGCACTTGTGTCTGGCAATGTTTATTGCTTTTTGTTTGTGTTGCATTTTTTTGTTGTTTTGTTGTTTTGATTTTCTTTGATCTTATGCATGATGGTTGATGAATATGGATGTATGCATGTTGATTTATTTTGATGGATGCATATGCTATGATGAATACAAATGTTTTTTATTTATATGTGATATGCAGAGATGAAATGGATGAATGAGATTTGTGATGTTTGGCTATGGCACCATAGACTGTTTAGAACTTTGTTATTTTGTTTTTAGGCGATTGTTGTGATGCATGACTTTGTATGTATACATGTGGTTTTTCTCTTTTTTGTATTTTTTGATGGTATTGTAAGGATGAAAAGTAGCGCAGTTGGTTTAGAAATGTAGCTAAGGTTTTCTGAGACTCGGACGGTTTTAACTCACTAGCCACGACTGTACTTTATCTTACAAGACTTTTGAACAAGGTATGAATCGGACTTGTTTTTGACCAAGCTATTTCACATCCCTGTGTGTGCAATTGAGTTCATTTATGTGGTATTTGTCAGGATACCGCCAGTTCCAGATGGGCTTTCAACCGAACCTGTATTGAGGATCACCTAATTAGCTCCACTAACTCCTTTGTTGTATTTAGTTAGATTAATCTGCGATGTTATCCAGGATGCCATAAGCTAGCTCATCCACATGCAAACATTGATCTGTACGCAAGTTAATGTGACAGATATATCGTCATGCGAGAAGTTTACCGCCAGTTACCGATAGGCTATCAACCAAACCGGTACTGAGGCTTGCCTCATGACCTTTTAGAATGTTGAGAGTTCCAGGGATTCAAGTTCAACTCCCTTCTTTTCTTCAATTGTATTGGGATACTTGCTCGTTTGTAGTGATAAGATCACTGTTTATTTTGATTTGTTTTTCTTTTGAGCAAGGGATTGGGGATATGGAGTGATGAAAATCACTATCGTTTGTGCCTTTTGATGTGTGCACTATATGATGTCAAATATTTGAGTTTTGACATTTTGCAAATTTTTGATGTTTTGCAACTATTGAGAACTAGGGATTCTTAGGGAATTGGGTAGGGAGGATGCTTGTCCTTTTGCCAACTCTCGAGCATTCTTGGGGTCATTCGCACGGGGGATGAGCAAGATAACCGTTTCGCTTTTGGTGACTTGGATTACTCTGCGGGTTTCATCTTTCGTTCACACAACTTAGGAATTGTTTTATGTGTTTTAATTTGTGTTGGGATGTTACGTAACAAGGTGTATTTCAAGTATGACTCTACCTTCGTAAAATCTGTCTGACTTGATACATTACATGGCTAAAGAGGAAAATGATGACTGAATCATGAAAACTCTTGATACATTAAAAGACCACTGACTCTAGTGTGGTAAAAGCAATGCATGGTGTTTTTGTTGTTTTTGTAAAATGGAACAGTGTGGAACAAGATGGACTAGCAGAGCAATTACAGCCTATGGTGCCTTTGACCTATATGACCACAAATATGCAATGTATGGATGCAATGCTTAATGCAGCTATGTATTTTTGTATTTTTGATGGATTGATTTTTGTGAATATGAAGATGAGGTGCGAGAAGAGCTCTCTATTGATGAATTTGAGTATGCCTAGAAATGAGATGCAAATTTTTGTTGTTTTTGATGATTTTTGTTGTTTTTGAATTTTCTTGATTTTGACCAAGTGATTGTGGAAATCCTTGGAGCATTTTGGGTTGTGTGAAAGTGATTGGATAATCCTTGGAGTTTTGGGTGACCAAGTGATTGCGATAATCCTTGGAGCTTTTGGGGTGACCAAGTGATTGCGATAATCCTTGGAGCTTTTGGTGTGACCAAGTGATTGCGATAATCCTTGGAGCTTTTGGGGTGACCAAGTGATTGCGATAATCCTTGGAGCTTTTGGGGTGACCAAGTGATTGCGATAATCCTTGGAGCTTTTTGGGTGACCAAGTGATTGCGATAATCCTTGGAGCTTTTGGGGTGACCAAGTGATTGCGATAATCCTTGGAGCTTTTGGGGTGACCAAGTGATTGCGATAATCCTTGGAGCTTTTGGGGTGACCAAGTGATTGCGATAATCCTTGGAGCTTTTGGGGTGACCAAGTGATTGCGATAATCCTTGGAGCTTTTGGGGTGACCAAGTGATTGCGATAATCCTTGGAGCTTTTGGGGTGACCAAGTGATTGCGATAATCCTTGGAGCTTTTGGGGTGACCAAGTGATTGCGATAATCCTTGGAGCTTTTTGGGGTGACCAAGTGATTGCGATAATCCTTGGAGCTTTTGGGGTGACCAAGTGATTGCGATAATCCTTGGAGCTTTTGGGGTGACCAAGTGATTGCGATAATCCTTGGAGCTTTTGGGGTGACCAAGTGATTGCGATAATCCTTGGAGCTTTTGGGGTGACCAAGTGATTGCGATAATCCTTGGAGCTTTTGGGGTGACCAAGTGATTGCGATAATCCTTGGAGCTTTTGGGGTGACCAAGTGATTGCGATAATCCTTGGAGCTTTTGGGTGACCAAGTGATTGCGATAATCCTTGGAGCTTTTGGGGTGACCAAGTGATTGCGATAATCCTTGGAGCTTTTTGGGGTGACCAAGTGATTGCGATAATCCTTGGAGCTTTTGGGTGACCAAGTGATTGCGATAATCCTTGGAGCTTTTGGGGTGACCAAGTGATTGCGATAATCCTTGGAGCTTTTTGGTTTGGATTATGGTTCTTCAGGGGATAGAGGTACCCCCAGCTTGATGGTCTTTGCACTCTGGATCTGGCTCTGAGGTATGGGCATGAATGGATCGGCCCTATGTGTTGATAGGAAGACGGGGTCTTCCCTCGGTACCGATGTCATGATGGGATCTCGGGGTGGACGGTGCTCATCGTGGATTTGGAGCCATGGATCCAATACTTGGTCCCACCTTGCGGGGTCTACCCACCATTCATGCCCTAGTAGTATGCCCATCTGTCCCATTAGATCTTCATGAGTTAAAGGGCGGTGATGTCGTCGCGCATGTCTGAGATAGTCCATCTCAGTCTCATCTTCTGAATCACTTTCGGAGACCCAAAAATGTTCATTCTCTTCAGCAACTATTGCTTGCGACGTTGAGGGCTCTCCTTGTTCCAGCAAGTTAATCTGGTCCCATTGTGGTTGTTCCACTCTTGGTGGAGGGACCTGATTCTCTTGACACTGTGTTGGTTCAACTGGAACCTCTAAGGGGAATAGCTTCAAAAAGATGTCTGGAAGCCGTTGATGTTCTCTTTGAGGATTAATCTCCGAACTCTCGCCTCTCTCTAGCAAAGGAGAGGGATTACTACTGTTGCCAAGGGTGTTTGTTGACCATGGGAGGTAATCTCCCAATGTATATTCTGTATTCGGGTTGGCATAAGGATCTGGTGCCAATCCCCCTTGTTGCCTATTTCTAGGCCTTGCATATTTTTGACCAAGATGTCTAAGGGTAGGGGGTGGTTGAACCCTACTCCCGACTTATCATATGGCATCTGATATCTTGGTTGGCAAAGGACCCGCATCCCTTGCTCATATCTCGCCTAGCCCGTATCCATGCCAATTGCATTGGCCGAGATATTTTAGGGCAAATTCCGGGTTTGACGAGATAGTTGATGTTTTCAACAAAAGGCTCTTCGTCTGCTTCCTTTTGTTTGCATGGTTCAAGACCATGATCAAGGCCCCCATACACAAAATTTGTCTGGTTTGGTGGGTAGCCTAGAGGAACAACTGTCCCTATGGGAAGGCGAGGTCTCCCCATGTCTTGTACTGACTCCAATGCGGGGGTTGCCACAACATTTTGCACTAAATACTCCCCCAGGCCCGTATTGGCCATTTCAACAGTGATTGTTGATGATTGGGTGGGAGGAAACGGGAGTCCTTCCTGAGTCCATTCCATGTTCGGTATTTTAGGAGTCTCCGCTTCTGCTGTGTGAGGTGTTTCTTCTGTTGATACCATTGAAATTGTGGGCAACCCTTCTTCTAGGGGCTTAGCCTCTTCCATGATCTGTTTTCCCTTGTCCTTCTGTTTGGCCATGATAGGTGGCTTTGATGATGAAGGAGCAGATGATGAAGTCTCACCTGGCTGGGATTTTGCCTTGATTTGGTCACCAGTGGTGCCTGCGGTATTGGACCCTGTTTAGATGGATTTAACTGGAAATCCAAATGCGTTGAAGGGAGGGTCGATTGAGGCATGAATTGTACCGCATTGCAATACTTGAAGGGCTCTAAGTCCATTGGGACTACATGTATTTCTCCTTCAAAAGCATACTTTAAGCACCGGTGAGCGATCGAAGGGACACACTTCATGTCCCCCGATCCAAGGCCGCCCTAGCAGTATATTATAAGCCATCTCGCCTTCCAACACATGGCACAATGTAGGTATTGTCTTTTGTCCTACCTGGACAGGCAGAACAACTGTGCCGACTGTCGAGCATATTGCATCGTTGAAAGCTCGCAGTGTGTACGTGGAGGCTGTGATGTGAGAGGCTGGCAGCTTCAAATGTTTTAAGGCTGCAGTGGTAATGATGTTACTGGACGAGCCAGTATCTACCAACACTCTCTTGTACGGGATCCCGTTGACCCGCGCGATAACGTGCAGGGGTGGATCTGCCATGTCATTCGATATTGTTTTGACTTCATCTTCTCTGAAGGTGATGACCGGCTCCGTACATCGTTTCACATGTCCCACGAAGTTGTTGAAAGAATTTGCTTCGTGAGGCTGTAATTCGATGGCTTTTAAAATGTCCATAAGAGCTTCCCTATGGGGTGCTTACTGTTGAATAAGCTCGTAAATGGACAGCCTAGCCGATGTGGTCCGCAAACTCTGCGTGAGTTTGGTCCGTATCGTGACCTCGGGTCTAGGCGGAGGCAACTGCGTTGGGCGTTGTTGAGGCTGCGATGTTGTCGAAACTTCCCTCGTAGCTACCTCGGGGGCAAGCTGCTGGGTACTTTTTGTTCCTTGTCACTATACTAATCATTCCCACAAATCCTTGCATGGGAAGATTCTGTCGCACCTCGTTAATCTGGAGAGGTTTTGCCTGTGCCTCGTGGGCAGGCAAAGGGTCCTTGAATACCCCCATTTGTTGATTATTTGGCGCTATGGGGTTGTCCACGGCCAATGTTCTATTGTCGATCAAATCTTGGATTAATTCTTTGAATTTCCAGCATCCATTCAAGTCGTGTCCTCTGCGCCTATGGAATCTACAATACAATTCCTCTCTGTATCCCCTAGGCTTAGGAGCGTTAGGGTCTATAGTTTGGATTTTCGGCAGAGTGACTAAATTTGCCGCTGACAAGCGGTCAAATAGGGAGTCCCTGGACTCCGTGTAAGGGGTGAATTGTCGCCTAGGGCGACGCTGCTGATTCTGCTCCTGTCTTCTATTATCTCTTTCATAACCAGGAGGCACTGCCTGGTAATTAGCCTTTTGGGGCTGCATTTCTTGCACAGGCGTGGGAACATTTATCGCAACTTGGTTAACCGTAGCGTGTTGTGATTGCGTTGTCCCGGTTTTAGTGGTTTTATTCCACTCTTTCTTTTTAGGCTTGGCGATTGCGCCTTCGCCTATTTTGATCTCTTCTATAACTCTGGCTTGCGCCAAAGCTTCTTCTAAGTTGGCGTATTGTTGCAGCTGCAATAGCCCAGAGATCGATTTCAAGCAACTTTTTGCGAACATCTGTGTGAGATCAGACATAGGGGGACGGTAGGGTAACTTAGAAAGCAAAGCTCTCCATCGATTCCCGTATGCTGCCATTGTTTCTTCCTCAAATTGCTTGAGGCTCGCCAGATCACTCGGTGATGCCTTCTTCCTTGTGTTGAAGGCAAAGCGTTCAAGAAACGCATCTACTAATTGATCTAAGTTGCTTATGCTGTGTTTGGGTAGTTGTGTGAACCAATCCGAGGCAGGGCCTGCGAATGTGGTTATGAATGTTCTAAGCAACAATGCGTCATTATCTTGGATGCCGAAGCATTGGCTTAGAAATCTTGTAACATGTTCTTGTGCGTCCTCTTCACCTTTAAAGATTGCCAATTGAGGCAACTTGAAGTGCTCGGGGTAAAGAGGTGTAGGCACTGAGGGATGCACCGGATGACTGCGGAGTTGACGTAATGTGGGTTTTTGATGCCCAGCAGCTTTTGTCTCCACAGACTCCAAACGCTCTAATAGCGCTTGGTATGCATCGGAAGATTTTATTTCTTCCTCTCTTGTTCGCTCCCGTTGTAAGTTATGGTAAACTGGGGGCCTATGGAGGGGTGGCCGAATGGCAATCCTCCTGCCTTGATGGGGAGTTTCAGCATATTCTATTTCTGGTTCGTACTCCTCATAAAATTCTTGAGGAGTCTCTGGGCGAGACCTATGACCTTGATCGAGTCCTCGCTGAAGGTACCCATCATTGTTTCGGGGAGTGGCCTCCCTCTCGGGTCTATAAGGTCTCGGAGGCAAAGCTTGACGAGGTCGTGGAGACCTGTCCTGCACCAACGAATTATGCCTCTCATATTGTTCGGCTCTTTGGGTGCGAGGGGTTGGCTCCCTCTCAGGTAGTTCATAGCGTAACTCATCCGCTTCGCGTTGCATGCGCTCTCTATCCAAGCGGTGTCGATACTCTATCTCCCGATGACTTTGTTTAAGCCGCGTGATTTGGGCTTGACGGGTGGCATGTCTAGCAACTATCGGGTCAATTTGGTCTACCCTATTTTGCTCAGGAGGTTCGAATGTTTCTCCTATGTGTTTGCCTCGAGTTTGATGATCTAAAGTTTCAATGGGTCGCTTCCCTCTGTCGAGGTGGGCGACATGTACTCGAGGCTCTGGCCTTGATGTATGATCATGATACCTAGCAAGTGCGGAAACGCAAGGTTCCCGCGCTGTTTGTTGTCCTCGAGGAATGCGATGGCTTTCCTCGTACTCTCTTTCATGGGTTTGGAAGGGGCGGGCGGAGTTAGCTCGCCCTGTGTAAGGAGCCCTGCGCTCCGGATTTTGTCTTTCCATCCTAATGGGAGGTAAAGAAGGGACGCCATATCCACGTTGTCCCTCCAAATGGATAGTGTGCCTCTCTAGCGCTCCATCGCGCTGTGGCCACTCATGTCTAACCTCAGAAGGTGATTCTCTGTTTACATCAAGGTCTACATGTAGGGCGTCTTCCCGAAAGGGGCTGCTTTGAATGGGCATACCCCACCGAGGATTCTGAATCGGATTCTTTTGTAGGCCAGACCGATAAGGCGGTATGACCAAGTCCTCAGGACTGAAGCGAAGGCGACTTGTGCCTGCTTCTTGTGTACCTTCCGGAGCTTCTGCCCTTGATTGGGCTTGGCTACGGGTGTACACCATTGCGTTGCTTCTATACTATCTAAGTAGATTTTTATCTCGTTTATGATGATTTTTTTTTTTGTCTACACTAAGCAAGAAATAAACACACACATACACAAACCGTGATTATCTCTTTTAAGGATTATTGGTGTGCCCTAAACTGGTTTAGTGCATTTTGATGTTTTGTTTTGTTTTTGTAGGTTTTGAAGAACGTTTAAATGCATTATGACGGCTCATATAACTCCCAAAATGGTAGCCCCTTCAATATACCAACCAAGCCGATATACCAACCTCTCTATATACCCGCCCTTACGAGAGGGAGACTATAGGTACGTGAGAGCAGAAGGTACATGGTACGTAGGCGGTACGAAAGGGGGATTGTCCTGTTAATGGCACCTACCATAGAAGACTTATCCTCGCGCGCATGGGAATCACCCCAGCGACACTCGGTCAGCTTTCGTCAGGATTTACGCCTAACAACAGTTGACAATCGGGGAAATGGATGCAAAGCTAAGCCAAGGTGGTGATGAACCCACCGTTGGTCTTGCTCAAGGGCTGGGGTCTTACGACCAGCTCCTTGGTTTAAAGTTATTGCGTGAAGTGTGTGGGATTCATTTTATTTAACAAAAATGAAACAAGCATAAATGACTTTCCCTAAGCAATGCAAGATAAAATGAAAACAATCAAAGAAACAGAAACAGAAACAAAAAATTTAACAGAGATTATGAAAATCCCTACCTCTTCTCTGCCTGGACCGGTTGCTTCTGAATTTCTGCTCTGAAAATCTACAGGCAGGAATTCGTCCCTCTGTGAGACGAATTACAGAACAGAATTCGTCCCTGCCAGAGACGAATTTGAATTCGTCTCAGGGTCAGACGAATTACAGTAAAGAATTCGTCACAGTCAAGGACGAATAATAGTCAAAAACAAAAATGTACCTGTCAAGCACAAAACACAAAAATTTGATCACTTTCTGTGATCTTAAAAACCAGGGAACAGGGTCCCACCGTGATCGCCACTGAAAGCACGAGATTCCGGGCGAAGGAAACACTAATTGCGATGCATTCAAAATCAAATACGCTTAAGTCCTAGAAATGTAGAATGCATGAAATGAAAGAGACGCATTGAAATGAGATACAAGCAAATGGAGAAAACACAGCCCTTTCATTAAACTCTCTTGATCTCTGTTACAAATACGCCTCCTCCCTTTTCAGGGGCTAGGAGCGTTAAAAGAATTTGATTACAATCGAGACTTAAGGTTCCTCTTTTCGCGTGCCCACACTTGAAATGGGCGGGCCAAGATGATGCCGCCGCTGATGTTGATGAGTCCTTGACCTCTGCTGCTCCTCCTGCGAACAAAGAAACAACGAAGATGTCAGTAGCACCTGCTGCAAATAAGAAGTGTTTGTTCTCTAAAATCGCCAAAAGATGCATGCAAATATTTGTCTGAAACAGTGAGTAAAATGACTCTAAATGACCTGAAAACTTGACAGAGGATAGAAGATATCACCAGAAGGCCATTGCCATTGAGACAATCGGCCAATCTACCTTCAACTGGAATTCGTCCCTGGGCAGGATGAATTTTGACTGCAATTCGTCCCTGGGTGGGACGAATTCTACTGTGTTGGAAAAGCCGAAGTGATGCTGCTCCAATGTCGAATCCCGAGACCTCCAAAACACCTACAAATAGAGGGGTTATGTAATTGGGGCCATTTTGGGACGACCCAGATGGTCGGATTCTCCCAATTTGGCCTCTATCCTCGAGAATTCGATGTCGCCACCTGCAAGTTAGTAGGACAACAAAGCGACAAAAGGCATGATAAAATCTGATCAAAATGTTATGAAATTGAAGCTATGAGTTAACCAAATAGAATAACATGAGATGCAACCTGAAACAATAATCTAGAATGCTTTTGGAATAAAACTTAGAAAGTGCGGGGGTGCCCAAGTGGGCCTCCCACCGTTGGCACTTGATCTTGGCGCCAATCCACTAGGGATGGGCCCAAAACCTCTTAGGATTGGGATGTCTGCAAATTGGTGGTGTAAGGTGGTCAAATGTTGGATTTGGGTTGGATCCACGCTTCCAAAAGCCACCCAATAACCTCCCTTGCAAAAGAGATTAGTGGATGTGAGAAGGTGAATCAAAAGGATGCAAGTGGGTATTCAATCGGACAGCACTTCGTTGCTTGAAATCGCCTCCAATCTCTTCTTTTGGGTGAGAAAAGTCCCACCTTTTATAGACCCATGGGGTCTCTTTTGAGAGGGAAGCATAAGCGCCATGTGTTGGTCATAGGTGCCATGTGGCGGTCATGTCTTCCCATGAGGGAGGGGAGTCCTCCATGACTTGGGCTTTCATAACTGCCCTTGTGACGATCCTCTAACGGCCTATCTGTCCACCCACACACGCGTGCGAGGCAGGAGTCATCAACTGACTGTCCTGGGCTGCCACTTGGCGCCATTCTTCTTTTTGCCCGTTAAACTTGGAATTCGTCCCTACCAGAGACGAATTCAGAATTCGTCCCTGGGTGAGACGGATTCCATTTTGAATTCGTCCCTGGGTGAGACGAATATTGAGCAGGTTGTCTAAATGTGCCAAATTCCTTCTTGACCTTACAAAATTGCTATGAAAGTGGTTAGGACCACTGTTTGACCTCTGAGGGCTGCCCTGGGGGCTATGTTTGTCAAAGCGATCAGTGTTTGCAGTCACATAATCGGATTGGTGCTGTTTTGGTGTCTACACTTTATACCCAAGATGGTAATCCAAGCCTTCATAAGTAGGCATACAACAAACTTGCATTTGGAATTACTATAGAAGGCACAAAGGAATCCCGCAATACAAACTAACAAACCAAATTTGAACCAAAATATATCTAAATTTGAAATAATTCAAAGTTCCCACCTAGGACAAGAACATTGGATCTAGAATCCTAGGACTTTAGAAGTAGGTACATGACAATACTATAGTTGGAATAACTATAATAGGCACAAATGAATCCTATGACAAGAAATATCAAATTAAAATTGAAAAAAAAAAAAATTCTCTATCTAAAATAGAAAACAAATTTCTAGAACCAAGAGTATCCAAATTTGATTAAAAAATGAATTTTATTCCCAAAGTGGTAACTCTATTTCTTGAAACTTTGACCTCCAGTAGGAGGTACACTAGAAATCTTCTAGTAGGAATTGTGAGAAAGCCACTGCATCCATATGACTGGGTAGACCCCCACAATAGTACAATGTATATACCATGGTTATTTTAATGTTATTATCTCATGGATATGTGGTTGTATTTCATCATCCACTCTAATTATTTTGAGCATAAGCTCCCTTGCATTTTTTTAATATATTTTTGTCTAGTTACAATCTATTCAAGTGGACATTCATCACTAGTAACTATATCCTAGAGTTTTTTACCATTAGTACTATCCTTATTTTTTTTTCCATGGCATAAAATTTGGACCCTTGAGCAATTGAGATTCTATGAGAAATATCTTTGATGTAGACATGGTGAAGGTTCCTTATATCTCCAAACATGGTACCCTTTTCTATATACCACCAGATGTATAAATTGAAAATTTTTAATTAGAGGGTTAATCCGTATAATTATAGCTAATTAGGCTTTAGATGTATTAATTTAATATGATAGTATTTCCTATAAATACAAGTTATACCTTTCATTTTTACAAAATGCTACAATTGTGCAAAGCACATGTTTTGATTTTTCTATACAAAATTGTTTTTTGATACAAAATTTATTTTAAAAATAAGGTGTTGATCACTATAAAAAATACACCATTTACAAAATATTACTATTCTCCTTGAAAAAATATTCGCTATTCTTTCCCTACTTTCTACTCTTGCCCACTTAAAAATAAAATGTGCCTATGCATCTTTTATCTCCCTAAATGCACGATTACAACTCTCTAAATAATTCCTTTGAAAATAAGTATTAAATTTTTTATTTGAAAAGTACCCCTATGATAATTGAACCCATCATTTATTTTTCAAAAAATAACATCTTAAATTTCCTACAATACCACTTCTTCTATCCAACTTAGGGATTAAAATAAAATTCCACAAAGTACTACATTGCTACTGAGCCTAAAAAGGATGTCCTTTTTGCTTGAGGTCACCCAAATAAATTTATGCATAGCTTGTGTATGTTTTTCCATGTGATGAACTAAATACTTTTGCATGGCTGCTTATCATGTCTCCTTCTACTTTGAATAAGTGCAAGACAAAAATCTATTTTACCCTCAATTTAGAAGACATAAAATAAATTTTAAAAACATATTTGAAGATAGTTATGGGTTTTTCTTTAGGCAATGGAAGCTAAAAATAGTCTATAACGAGAAAAAAAAAATAGTGAGTTTGTAGCATACACAATAATGTATTGAATATTTCAATAAAATATATAATGGGTTTTTAAACAAGGTACAACCATATTTGATACATGCAATATTAACAAAAGATAAAACACATAGTTTTATAGAGAAAAACATAGATATAAGTGATATATGTAAGATAAATAACAATTAAAATATTTTATTTATGTAGATAAAGTAGACAATGGAATGAGTGGATAAATTGTAAAAAATAATATACCTAGAAAAAATGCACTTGTGACGTCTTCCAAGAAATCATTTTGATAAATATTTGTAGAATTTAAGCATGTCATTTTTTTAACTCACACATCCATGCCTTCCATGTCTTCATTTCCAATGGTTCCACTTTTAAATTACAATAATACATTCTTAAAAAAATTCTCTTAGAGCATCAAGTGATTATAAAGTTATATGGGTTTTATAGGCTTTAGCAATTATAGAAATAGGTTTGGATACATAAAATGGGAGAAGTTATCCTAGCAGCATACCAATAACATATACAACCTATCATAAAATGGTGAATGTTTTCCCTTCCTATCTAGGTTTCTCTACATCGATACTTTTTATAGAATCCACACACAATTTTTTTATGATGGCTTTGATATCAGATGTTGGAATCAATAAAAGTGGCCAACAATTTTTATCATAACAATATGGTATTAATTTTCACCATCATGAACATGTGTACAACATGTATATTTATATAGCAATGTGTCTCTTAATTTTAATATATTATTTAATCTTCACTCATTGGTGTTGGACATTTTGAGTCCCTAAGTCAAAGTTGTCATTGATGTCACCTGATGGATTCATCCTTAATACCAAGAGTTCAGCAAAAAAAAAAGTCAACAAAGACAGTCATTTGATATTCAACAAGAAGGCAAAAGTTCAATTAAAACAATGCAAAAGACAAAAGTTGAAAAGGAGTGATAATATTTATTTTATAAATTATTTAAATTTAGGATGAATTTAAATTTTATAAATAAATATTATAATGGTTAGAAGTGCCATAGTGAAAACCAAAATAAAATAATTGTAATTTTTATTACAATATTTTATATTGCAAAAGTAGGTTTATAAAGTCTAAAAATAATAAACCCAAAAGGTTGGGTTAAAGGTTTAAATTCTAAAGTTTATGTTAATGAATGCAAAGGTTGGATTGAGGGTTTTAACAAAGGCAATGTTTATTTCCAAGAAGCAAAGGAAAGTTTCGACGTCATAAAATAGAAGGGAAGCGCCAAGGTGTTTAAAATAATGGGAATGCATATTAATACCATGCCAAAGATTGTTTCGAATTACCCTTGCCCTTTTGAAAAGAAAGTGCATCAAATTTAATGCATACCTCATGATATTATTTCGTATTTTTCATGGGTTGACTTGATGATGGAAAGGACAAAGGCAAGCACTTTGGTGTATTGAATGCCAACAAGGCATCTTGGCCTAGTGGCAAGTGGGTAGCACTTATGTTTTGGTGTGCACAATGGTTTGAGTTTGAATCTTGCAGAAGCCTTTGGTGGATGTGTTGAAGGCACCAAGGAATAGAAGCAAACATTTTATTTTGCAAGGCTTGGGAGGAGTATTGAAGCACATGGTGCTTCATCCCTTCCCAACGAGCTTGTAAGCTCGTGTGGTGTTGGCCCCGTGGGAAAATACTTGTGTGGACTGCATTGAGAGTTCAAAATTCTCCAAAGGCAAAGGTACATTTTGTTATTTTATTTTATTAATACCTAAGTTGGAGGTATAAGGAATTTAGTGGTTAAAGTCTTTGCATTATGATTAAGGATGGTTGTTGAGAAATATTGTTAGGAGGTATAAGGAGAATTCTGGTTTAGTTTTCAAGTCTAAATTTTGCCATTGTGGAATATTGAAAGGTTAAGACTTTGTGGGTGTATTTTAATTTGAATAAAGAAATTTGATTATTGTGAGGATATTGTGTATTATTTAAGTTGGAGTGATAAAGTGTAATTGTGATATTATTTTTGTGATATAAAAATTATCCTCTAATCCTTATTGAGTTTGTCAAAAGAAGTAATTGTGATTATGGTAGATTTGTAAAGGACAAATACTCTTCAAGAAAAGACATGGGAAAATTCTTCTTTGTTGAGTTAGGTGTTTGTCTTGATTGAAAATTAAGTTTAGATTGAAAAATATTTGATTAGAGTTCCCTTTTCGAAAGTGGTTGATTTAATACTTCAAAGTTTTCTATTTTTAGTGTTGTGATTAAACCTTATTTTACAAGCATTGTTGTTGAAGCCATTGGTTGTGCAACTTGCGGTTTGAAGTTCTGTCAAGATGGTATTGGATTTTGTTGAGGAGGTTGCTCAAATTTTTGGTAATGTTGTTCACAAAGTTGACTCAATTATGTAGAACTATCTCGGTTCTCTCATTGGTTGTTTCGTCTTATTTTCCTTGTTTTTTTGGGGGTCTCTTTCTTTGTCGTATTTTATTGTCTTCTATTTTGGCTACCTTTGTGGCAGGTTGCTTTTGTAAAAGGTTGTGCGGTCCCTTTCAAAACCCTCTTTATTCTTAATAGTACCAAAAAAATAAATTATTAAACATGGAAAATAAAAATATCTTGTAAAATCAAGTATGATATATGAATGCTTATGTGCATGTATATGCATGGCTCATATTATGATTTAATGGTAAAACCAATGTATTTTAGGTAAGGTATTGATAACTTTGTATCCCCTGCTAACATTGGAGATCCACACCAAAAACACCACCATCCTTGCTTTTGGGCATCCATACAATTTTATCTTTTTTTTTTTTTTTTTTTGGTGGTGGCCACAAGGGGTAAACAGACTGTGACCACGAGGGAACCATTACATAACATATCCGCAACATGTGAGGCGAGAGAGTTGAACCTGGGCCTCTCAGCAACTAGAGAGGTTTAACTACCCACTTGCTCTCCAACTCCTCTACATGGGCGGATAAGCATTTTATCTTTACTTGTATGTGAACAAATAAGCATTTTATATTTGATATACTTAATTATCAATTATCATATATTTAAGCCTTTTTATTTTAAGTTATAAATTATTATATATTTTAATCTCTTTAAAAATTTATGTAATATCACAATTTAAATTATATTTTATTTTTTTTAAATTTGATTTTTTTATATTTAAACTATAAACTTTAAGAGAAGAAAATAATTTTTTTTAATTATTTGGTTATTGTGAGAAACTCTTATATTTATATTAAAATCAATGGGTTGGGATAAATAGTTGGTCTAGCCCAAATCAAGGTTCAAATCTGGGTGGCACCAAATAGCTCAATGTAAGTAAGTTGATGTAAAACGGAAACCTTTCAAAACCTTACTTAAAAAAAAAATAAAAAATAAAAATAGTCTTTTGAATAAAGATAAAGAAATTTTCTTTAGAGTCTTTCAATTTTAAATAAATTCTTTAAAATGAGATTTGTTTCACACATATAGGTTATTTTTATTTTTGCATGGTGGAAATATCTTGAGGATATATTTTTATGTTTTTTATTTTTGCAAATATTGGTAAATAGGAGGGATTAATTTATATTTATTTTGGACCTTTTTAGTATAACAATAAGTATATTATTCATATTTGAAATCATAAACTCAAGGATACTCATAAAGTATGAAAGACCTATGTAATTTCATATCTAGAAGTGGTTTGATATATATGGATGTGGATGGAGAAAAATTTACTTGGATCAATGGAAGTCTAGGAGATAATCTTATTCAAGTAAAGCTAGATAGAGTGCTCCTATCTCTAGAATTATATGTGGATATATTAGAGTCTTTTTTTAGTACATTACCTACATCAAGATCATAAAACAATCTTGTGGGATAAATTGGAACGTTAAGAGTAGTACACCTTTTATATATTAATTAGAGTTCATAAGGTGACAACAATTGAACATATTTGAAGTAATTAAGGAATGGTGGAGTTATATGTTTCATAGATCAAAGATTTTTGTGGTAACAACTAAATTGAAAATGAAAAAATAAAAAAATAAAATCAAAGTATGGATCAAAAAGGTCTTTATATATATATATATATATACATGGTGGAATCGGTAGCCGCCATGAATCCGAGAAGGTTGTCCAGCTTTTATGGCCACCATAGTATTCTATGCTATCCGCCCCAAAAGCCGCCACATAGATCTTTGCATAGTCCGCCCCTATAACCACCATGCCACAATCATTTTAAACCTTTTACGCCACTGAAAGCACCAGGAAAGGGACAAGCGTTCAATCCAGGGAGGCCCGAGATTTTAACCTTGGACTTATGCCCCCCTTATGGGGTTTGGATGAACCAATTGGCCTACACATCGGACCTATCAAAAAGGTCTTTAGGAACATGTTTAAACAAAATGAAAATGTTAAACAATAAAAAATCAAATTGGAAGAAAAAACTTGTTAGAGGGGAATAATATTATTTTAGAAGGATAAAGAATTGTAATTAAAATTTCACAACATACTATAAAATATAGAGACTTTTTAAAGCAAAGTTCTAAAATTTAGTGGCTAAAGGAATGGGATAGGAACATAAGTTTATTTCATCATTCCATAGTAAAGCATATAAACTAAACAAAAATTAGGGAGATACAAGTGGAGGATGGTTAACACACACTATATATATATATATAACAAGAGGTTATGAGATGCTTAAAAATATTTCTTCCATAGGAGAGTGAAGAAGATAGAAGAATAAATGTTCGAACAGAAAAAACTCCAAACACCAAATGCATTCAAAATTATATTTATACGAGAAAAGGCTCCAGCACCAAACGCATTCCAAATTGTATTTATAGGTCTTTTAGAAGATTGTAAAAGAGGATGTGATAGTTGTAGTGCAATAATATTTGATACCAGGTAATATTTTCAAAGAATACAAAAAAAAATTATACCTTTAATTCCAAATAAATTAGGAATAAGAATCTTCAAAGATTAGATACTAATTAGCTTATATAATTCCATCTATAACATCAGTACTAAGGTGATATCATTAAGGTTGAAAATATCTTTATAAATATAATATCAGAACAAGGAAGATATCCATGGAAGAAAAATTCAAGATATTTATAGGGCTTCAAACGGATCAACATGAACTGTCTAATAATTACGCTGCTGTAATATAGCAGCGCACGTTTTCACAAAACAACACAATTTCTACGTAATAGGGTGGCATATAGGATAGTTTATGCTAAGCTACTGCGTGGGATCTGTTTTGAGATGCCTAAATTTCGTTCCTTCGTACGCATTACACCATAAAGATGAGTCTTCTATATAGTAGCAGTACATGAGACAAGATATAAATTAAGCTAAGCCACTGCAGTAGGGTTGTTCCTAAGAAATTCCTCCAGGACCTTGAAGGTATGTATGGCAGTGTCCTTGGCATTCTCAGGATGCACAATATCGCCCTCATGGGCTGGCTCATAGTCAATGATCCACTTCACAGTGCAGGAATTCTTTCTGGTTCCAAGGCTCACATGTAAAGTCATTTTGTATGTCTTGTACTTCCTCATCAACTCTCCAGTGTGAACATTCTATGACTGTGTTAACAGGTGGTGTTAACATTCTATTAAAATAAAACCTTAAAGACTAGGTGGAGTGGTGAGTGTTAGTTTGGATGGACACTTACTAAGATACTTAAGTTCAAACTTTAGTGGTGCCAATTAGCAAAAGAAGTAGTCTTATTTGAATCCACTGAGTGCGCTCCATACTGATGATGTAATCTGAGTAACCCCATCTAACGCGGCAGTAATCCTGGTTGATGGTAGAAAGTAACGGATTCATCTATGCTAACAAAAAAAAAAAAAAAGTAAGAGAGATTTTTTGAACACACAATTTGTTTTCAATAATGTACAAGAGTACACTTGAGGACATTTAACAGGCTGGAGGCATGAACTTTTATTTTTGGGCAGTGTTCACATTGTATTATAAGAGAGATTTTTTTAACACACAATGTGTTTTCAATAATGTATAACAGTCCATTTCAGGACATTTTAACAGGCTGGAAAGAGAATTTGTACAAATTTAATGCACCCGTGACCAAGGTGCTGAACAATATTCAGATTTATCCATAAACCACTTTCGATAAAGCTGACTTTGAAATAAGTTTTGCATACAACAGCCTGAAATATGTCGGAGAGAACGGTAGAAACAGTGTTCCATCTCTGGATTTCTCTACGGATTGGATCACAAGAGATTTGTGATAGGAAGCTCTAGCTGGTGTCACTCTCATGTCTTTCAGAAAATAGGACATAATTATTAGAATCAGGAGCATGTATTACTTTAATTGGAGGGCACATGTGATCAAAACTGCACTTCTTTTCCTGAAAAAATCCGTCCCTGCATGACTAGCGAAACTACCGGTGTGTTGAGTTGAAAGCTAAAGCATCAAGTGAAAAGAAAACTACCGGTGTGTTGAGTTGAAAGATAAAGCATCAAGTGAAAAGAATACTACCGGTGTGTTGAGTTGAAAGATAAAGCATCAAGTGAAAAGAGGTGTTCGCCTTGATATCCGAAACCTAAGAATATTGAACTTTTCTTACAGAGTAGAGTGTAAGGATTCTTCTGAAAACTAAATATGTTGTGTTAATTGTTAAACAACTATATATTTCCTTTGAAAATTGTGTGTCCAAAGAGCTTAAAGTAGTTTTGTGTTTTATTAACGGAAAACCAAAATTATTAAAAATATATTTAATTTTACAATCTTAATTTATTTAAAAATTCTAATGAAATATGTTTTAATATTTATTAAATTTTATTTAAAATTTATATATATAATATTAAATATAGACAAACAATTTAAGTAAAATATTATATATTATATGTAAAGTTAAATATTATGATAAAATATTTAATTGTGTACAAGTATAAACATAAATAGTGCAATTATAATCTTCACACTTGTTTTTGTCACTTTTTTCACTTCTTCTCTAGCTAGACATAAAATTTCTTCTCTAGCTAGACATAAAAATTGGTTCTCTTGGGAGATGCCTTTGGCTGTCCTTAGCATATTAGGGGTGCGGATTGTTATCAGTTTAATTTTTCAAGATGAAGTTATTCCTACTTTTGGTATTGTGCCCAATGTTGTTATTGATCCAATGTAGAGACTTTAAGAGGCTTATAATCAAAATCTTAAAGACTATTCTGCTCAAGATAAGTTAAATGGTTAGATGTCCTTGAACATTTTGTAATGTGCTGTGTACTTTGATTTTTTGTATTAATATAGGCAATATTTTTTCAAAAAAAAAAAAAGTAACTATATAATCTAATGTAGAAGCAAAATTATTAAGCACCTATCACAATGGGGAAGGCTAAAGTTCTTGGGCATAAGACAAAGCAAGTTAAATCGAGGGTGGAACCTAATACTCTAATTGTTGATGAAGATGTATTTTCTATTTTAAAGGATGGGGGCTTACTAGAATGTGTCCAAAAATTCTACGAACACAATCAAGTACTTTCTAAATGGATGTCTACTACGTGGGAGGGATGGGTAAGAGTAGGGACGTGGTCCTTTGAGGTTTTTGCAGAGTTGGTTAGTCGTACTATGGGGTTATAGCTGGATGGTGAGTATCACAACCAGTATAGGCACTCATTATTGAAGGAAATCAGCTTCTTGGAAGGAGATGAATTCTTACTGAGAATCTAGAATGGGTTCAGTGCTATGGCTCTGCCGTCACCGTGGGACAAGGTGATTAAGGTGGTTATGGATATTTTTATGCTGGACTCTTCATATGATATCATTCACAGTTTTCATGCTATGTTCTTGAATCGTTTGTGAAGGCAAATGTGGATGAATATCCCATTGTTCTTATTTAATTCTATGCATAAATCAATATTGGTAGTTCAAAGTGGGTAGGGTCAGCTTCCCTTGCACCAGGGATTGGCACTATTGGTTTTTGAACATGTTGCGACTGAGAAAGGGTTTGTAGAGGAAGATATTTTGAGGTCTTTGAATTCTCATCCAATCCCTATGCCTGGTGATGCTTTGCGCGCCTCAAAGAGTTCGAGTGAGGATTCTAAGGATGTGTATTCCTTTTCCATGGGTTCCGATCTGAAGAAAATTTCCTATAAGGTTCTTGTTTCTTCTAGAGGCATTTGGAATTTTGCAGTGAAGAACTCTTCTGCTGGGGTGGTTAAGATTTTAAAGGTTTCTTCTTATGCTACTCCAGTGGTGGAGGTCCCTTTTGCTAGTTGCATTGTGAAAGGTAGTGGCACTTGTAAGTCGTTGCAGCTCAATATTAAAAAGAGGGATATTTCAGAGTCGTCTCCCTTATCCAATGCGAAAGAAGTCAAATTTCTTCCTAGATATTGCATCAAGAAAAAATTGGTGGCTGATGTCTATCTATTCCTCTGCGAAAGCTTCTGTGAAGAAAAGTGTTATTTTACATAACCTACGTGTGATTGAAATTAAGCAACTTGCGGTTTGAAGTTCTGTCAAGATGGTATTGGATTTTGTTGAGGAGGTTTTTCAAATGTTTGGAAATGTTGTCCGCCAAGTTGACTCAATGATGTAGAACTATCTCGGGTCTCTCATTGGTTGTTTCATATTATTTTCCTTGTTGTTTTTGGGGTCTCTTTCTTTGTCATGTTTTATTGTGTTCTCTTTTTGCTACCTTTGTGGTAGGTTGCTTTTGTAAAAGGTTGTGGTGTCCCTTTCAAAACCCTCTTTATTCCTAATAGTACCAAAAAAAACAAATTATTAAACATGGAAAATAAAAATATCTTGTAAAATCAAGTATGATATATGAATGTTTATGTGCATATATACAAATTATTAAACATGGAAAATAAAATATCTTGTAAAATCAAGTATGATATATGAATGTTTATGTGCATGTATATGCATGGCTCATAATCTGATTTAATGGTAAAACCAATGAATTTTAGGTAAGGTATTGATGAATTTGTATCCCCTGCTAACATTGGAGATCCACACCAAAAACACCACCATCCTTGCTTTTGGGCATCCATACAATTTTATCTTTACTTGTATGTGAACAAATAAGCATTTTATATTTGATATACTTAATTATCAATTATCATATATTTAAGCCTTTTTATTTGAAGTTATAAATTATTATATATTTTAATCTCTTTAAAACTTTATGTAATATCACAATTTAAATTTTTTTTTTTTTTTTTCAAATTTTGATTTTTTTATATTTAAACTATAAACTTTAAGAGAAGAACATAATTTTTTTTTTTTAATTATTTGGTTATTGTGAGGAACTCTTATATTTATATTAAAATCAACCGGTTGGGATAAATAGTTGGTCTAGCCCAAATCAAGGTTCAAATTTCGGTGGCACCAAATAGCTCAATGCAAGTAAGTTGATGTAAAAGGGGAAAGGAAACCCTTTCAAAACCTTACTTAAAAAAAAATAAAAATAAAAAAAATAGTCTTTTGAATAAAGATAATGAAATTTTATTTAGTCTTTCGATTTTAAATAAATTCTTTCAAATGAGATTTGTTTCACACATACAGGTTATTTTTATTTTTGCATGGTGGAAATATTCCTTCAAATGGGATTTGTTTCACACATATAGGTTATTTTTATTTTTGCATGGTGGAAATATCTTGAGGATATATTTTTATGTTTTTTATTTTACAAATATTGGTAAATAGGAGGGATTAATTTATATTTATTTTGGACCTTTTTAATATAAGAATAATTTTATTTTTCATATTTGAAATTAGAAACTCAAGGATACTCATAAAGTATGAAACACCTATGTAATTTCATATGTAGAAGTGGTTTGATAGCTATGGAGGTGGATGGAGAAAAAATTATTTGGATCAATGGAAGTCTAGGAGATAATATTATTCAAGTAAAGCTAGATAGAGTGCTCCTATCTCTATAATTATATGTGGATATATTAGAGCATTTTTGTACTACATTACCTACATCAAGATCATAAAACAATTTTGTGGGATAAATTGTAAAGTTAAGAGTAGTACACCTTTTATATATTAATTAGAGTTCATATGGTTACAACAATTGAACATATTTGAAGTAATTAAGGAATGGTGGAATTATATATTTCATAGATCAAAGATGTTTGTGGTAACAACTAAATTGAAAACGTAAAAAAAAAAATCAAAGTATGGATAAAAAAGGTCTTTGGAAACATGTTTAAACAAAATGAAAATGTTAAACAAGAAATAATCAAATTGGAAGAAAAAACTTGTTATAGGGGAATAATATTGTTTTAGAGGGATAAATAATTGCAATTAAAATTTCACAAAGATACTAGCAAATATAGAGACTTGTTGAGACCAAAGTTCTAAAATTTAGTGGCTAAAGAAAGGGGATAGGAACATAAGTTTATTTCATCATTCCATAGTAAAGCATAGAAACTCAACAAATATTGGAGGATGGTTATCACACACACACTATATATATATATATATATATATATATATATATATATATATATATATATATATATATATATATATATATATATATTCTAACAAGAGGTTATGATATGCTTAAAAATATTTCTTCCATATGAGAGCGAAGAAGATAGAAGAACAAATGTTCTTATGAGGAACAAAAAAAGCTCCAACACCAAAATATTTATAGGTATTTTTTATGAGGAAGAGAAAAGGCTCCCGCACCAAATACATTCCAAATTGTATTTATAGGCCTTTTAGAAGATTATAAAAGAGGATGTGATAGTTGTAGTGCAATAGTATTTGACATCACGTAATATTTTTAAGGAATACAAAAATACCTTTATAGCTTTAATTCCAAATAAATTAGGAATAAGAAGCTTCAAAGATTAGATACTATTTAGCTTATGTAATTACATCTATAAAATAAGTACTAAGGTGATATCATTAAGGTTAAAAATATCTTTATAAATATAATATCAGAACAAGGAAGATATCCATGGAAGAAAAATTCAAGATGGAATAATCACAATCCATGAAGTATTACATTCAACAGTAGGAAGTGGTAAAGAGGGAATGATTTTAAAGTTGAACATGAAAAAAGCATATGATAGAGTTTCATGGAAGTTCATGGAAAAAAATTTGGTCAAATATGGATTCAATAGAAGGTGGATATTTTGGGTTAAAATTTGCATTTCCTCCTCCAAATTCTCTATCATAATAAAGGACAGTCCACTTGGGTATTTTATAAGAAAAAGAGGATTAAGGCAAGCAGATCCACTATCTCCATGGTTATTCATTATTATTGTAGATAATTTAGGGTATATGTTCAAAGGTAGCTTAGAAGTTATACTTCAATGATACAACTATATTTTCTTTTCTTTTGAACGATATGATATTGAAGAGGTTTTTTTCATTGTCACAATCTTACTACAAATTAATTCTATTAACATATTAAAATTTTAAGATATTTTTTTATCAAAATTTATTTGAAATGTAATTATAATATTTTATACTCAATATGTATCACAACATCGTAGTTTTTGTCTTGACATATTTTAACATTTACATATCTAAAACATCAAAGTTTTTATAAATAATATCTAGTGAATAAATAAACAAATAACATCACCCACTGTTAAGTAAACTTTGGGTTATTGGTTATTAATAGGATAACAACCATAGGAGGTTAAAGTATTTATTGTATAAATAAATATTTTTATCTATATTATTTTTTTCTTATATATACTAATCAAGATAAATAGTACACACAACTAATATTCATATATAGACAGAAATAAATATATATTATAAGTAAATTAAATTTTATACTATTAACCAACCATTGATAAATAATTTTCATAGTGGAAAAATGCCAATTTTACCTTTTGAGGTGAATTATGGATCATTTAAGGATTCACTTCTTTTCTTTTTGTTTTTTTTTTTAATTTACAAACTCACTCACACACAACTAACTTGTTGTGGTTTTAATCTAGGTCTTTGCAAAGAGATCTCAATGCCCTAACAACTATGGTATCCCATAGGGACGATTTGAGTTCTTCATATCATACAAATAGTTTTCAAATAAATATTTAAACCATCTTTAGGATTTCTTAAATGGACATATAAATTTAATAGAAAATTGATCTACTTGTTTAAAATAGGAAATAATTGGGTTATAGATTTTTTCAAATATACCATTTAATATGAGGAGAATTTTAAGTAAATCATAAACACGTTTATGTAGTTGAAGTCATTTATTTGTTTGCGTAATCTCCATGTTTGTTTAGAACCATGGGACCTGTGGTATTTTCTATTAATTGAAGTCTTTATTGAAAGAAGTATTTGTACTTCAAAAATTGGTGCTTGTACCTTCATTTCCTTTTTCTGTTCCTTTTTGTCTTTTTCTTTGTGGGACTACTTTTCCACTTTTTACTTTTGGCTCTTATCTTTGCTTTTTCAGCACTTTTGATGTTGATGTAATCAAGTTTTGGGAACTTGTCAAAACCTATTCTGAACGAAATTTTTAAATTATATAAAAAAATGGTACTTATACCTAATTATCATATGATTATTAAAAAAAAACATTTTTTAAAAATATTTATTATCTATCTAGTCATTTATTCTCACATAATGCAAATATGATTGATTTTAACGTTCATGAAAATTTATTTTATATATATATATATGATCATTTATTCTTACAGAATGCAAATGTGATTGGCTTCAAAGTTCAGGAATTTTTTTTTTTTTTTAACTGTCTCTTATTTTGTTCATAAATTTCAATCCTTTCACTTAAAAACAAAATTATTTTGTAAGATGCTATAAAATTTTGAAATTAAGTAATATAAATTAGTATCCATTATATAATTAATATTGTTAATAAAATTAGATATCTTAAATCTCATGACTCACAAATCAATTATCTATAATTTACAAATCATTTATCAATAATTATATGTGTTAATAATCAAATAAACTCTCATAAATAATTGTTTTATATTTATTTTATTTTTCTATTCTAATAAATAATAAATATGATAGACATTAATTGTATTATTTAATTTTTTTAATTTAAATTTTGTTGGTAAGTTTTAACATTTAAGAGATCCTCGGCTCATGACTCTGTTTCCCATATCTTTTGTTCAGTTGTAATAATGTTGAACATCAATGATAGTCTTATTATTTTACTATTTCTCATACTCAGTCTTAAAATTATTAATTTTATTATTCATGATGTTCAACTTTAACAAATGTTGTCTTATTTATAATATTAAACTAAAATTTTAGTTTTCTCATATTAAAGGTCGACGAAGTATAGTACAAAACAAGCCCAAAATGTTTTTAAGGTTCAATTAATGTGAATTGGAATATGAAAACTTTTAAACTATTAAAATTTTGAAAACAAATAAACACACTAAAATATTTTCAATCCAGTGATGGGAAAAAACTTTTCAAAGTTGATAAATTAGCTAATAATAAACCTTGACAAGGCGTGATGTTAGTCTACCAATAAGTTATTACTTTCTTTTAATTTTTTTAAAACTATCCTCGTATATACATTTCATGTACCGTCTAAAGTAATCTAACATGTGAATAGAAGCAGCGAAAATGAATATAAATCGCTTAGAAGACACTTCACTGAGGTCCACCATAGCCATGAAATCAAACACAATAGTCCACCATAGCCATGAAATCAAACACAATAGATAACCATAAATATGATAAACACAACCATAGTTGCACCCTATAACTTAATATTTATAGGGCTTCAAACGGATCAACATGAACTGTCTAATAATTACGCTGCTGTAATATAGCAGCACACCTTTTCACAAAACAACACAATTTCTACGTAATAGGGTGGCATATAGGATAGTTTATGCTAAGCTACTGCGTGGGATCTGTTTTGAGATGCCTAATTTTCGTTCCTTCGTACGCATTACACCATAAAGATGAGTCTTCTATATAGTAGCAGTACATGAGACAAGATATAAATTAAGCTAAGCCACTGCAGTAGGGTTGTTCCTAAGAAATTCCTCCAGGACCTTGAAGGTATGTATGGCAGTGTCCTTGGCATTCTCAGGATGCACAATATCGCCCTCATGGGCTGGATCATACTCAATTATCCACTTCACAGTGCAGGAATTCTTTCTGGTTCCAGGGCTCACATGTAAAGTCAGTTTGTATGTCTTGTACTTCCTCATCAACTCTCCAGTGTGAACATTCTATGACTGTGTTTTCAGGCAGTGTTAATATTCTATTAAAATAAAATTTTAAAGATTAGGTGGATTGGTGAGTGTTAGTTTGGATGGACACTTACTAAGAGATTTAAGTTCAAACCTTGGTGGTGCCAGTTAGCAAAAGAAGTAGTTTTATTTGAATCCTCTGAATGCGCTCCAAACCGATAATGTAATCCGAGCGACCCCATCTAACGCGGCAGTAATCCTGGTTGATAGTAGAAAGTAACGAATTCATTTATGCTAACAAAAAAAAAAGCTAAGAGAGATTTTTTGAACACACAATTTGTTTTCAATAATGTACAAGAGTACATTTGAGGACATTTAACAGGCTGGAGGCATGAACTTTTATTTTTGGGCAGTGTTCACATTGTACTATAAGAGAGTTTTTTTAACACACAACGTGTTTTCAATAATGTATAACAGTCCATTTCAGGACATTTTAACAGGCTGGAAAGAGAATTTGTACAAATTTAATGCACCCGTGACCAAGGTGCTGAACAATATTCAGATTTATCCATAAACCACTTTCGATAAAGCTGACTTTGAAATAAGTTTTGCATACAACAGCCTGAAATATGTCGGAGAGAACGGTAGAAACAGTGTTCCATCTCTGGATTTCTCTACGGATTGGATCACAAGAGATTTGTGATAGGAAGCTCTAGCTGGTGTCACTCTCATGTCTTTCAGAAAATAGGACATAATTATTAGAATCAGGAGCATGTATTACTTTAATTGGAGGGCACATGTGATCAAAATTGCACTTCTTTTCCTGAAAAAATCCGTCCCTGCATGACTAGCGAAACTACCGGTGTGTTGAGTTGAAAGCTAAAGCATCAAGTGAAAAGAAAACTAAAGATAAAGCATCAAGTGAAAAGAATACTACCGGTGTGTTGAGTTGAAAGATAAAGCATCAAGTGAAAAGAGGTGTTCGCCTTGATATCCGAAACCTAAGAATATTGAACTTTTCTTACAGAGTAGAGTGTAAGGATTCTTCTGAAAACTAAATATGTTGTGTTAATTGTTAAACAACTATATATTTCCTTTGAAAATTGTGTGTCCAAAGAGCTTAAAGTAGTTTTGTGTTTTATTAACGGAAAACCAAAATTATTAAAAATATATTTAATTTTACAATCTTAATTTATTTAAAAATTATAATAAAATATGTTTTAATATTTATTATATTTATTTAAAATTTGTATATATAATATTAAATATAGACAAACAATTTAATTAAAATATTAAATATTATATGTAAAGTTAAATATTATGATAAAATATTTAATTGTGTACAAGTATAAACATAAATAGTGTAATTATAATCTTCAAACTTGTTTTAGTCTCTTCTTTCACTTCTTCTCTAGCTAGACATAAAAATTGGTTCTCTTGGGAGATGCCTTTGGCTGTCCTTAGGATATTAGGGGTGCGGATTGTTATCTATTTAATTTTTCAAGATGAAGCTATTCCTACTTTTGGTATTGTGTCCAATGTTGTTATTGTTCCAATGTAGAGACTTTAAGAGTCTTATAATAAAAATATCAAAGACTGTTCTGCTCAAGATAAGTTAAATGGTTAGATGTCCTTGAACATTTTGAACATTTTGTAATATGCTGTGTATTTTGATTTTTTGTATTAATATAAGCAATATTTTTTCAAAAAACAAAAATGTAACTATACAATCTAATGTAGAAGCAAAATTATTAAGCACGTATCACAACGGGGAAGGCTAATGTTCTTGGGAATAAGACAAAGAAAGTTAAATAGAGGGTGGAACCTCGTGCTCTAATTGTTGATGAAGATGTATTTTCTATTTTAAAGGATGGGGGCTTACTAGAATGTGTCCAAAAATTCTGCGAACACAACCAAGTACTTTCTAAATGGATGGCTACTACGTGGAAGGAGGGATGGGTAAGAGTAGGGATGTGGTCCTTTGAGGTTTTGGTAGAGTTGGTTAGTCGTACTACGAGGTTAGAGCTGGATGGTGAGTATCACAACCGGGATAGGCACTCATTATTGAAGGAAATCAGATTCTTCTTAGAAGGAGATGAATTCTTATTGAGAATCTAGAATGGGTTCATTACTACGGCTTTGCTGTCACCGTGGGACAAGATGATTAAGGTGGTTATGGATATTTTTATGCTGGACTCTTCATATGATATCATTCACAGTTTTCATGCTATGTTCTTGAATCGCTTGTGAAGGAAAATGTGGATGAATATCCTACTATTCCTATCTAATTCTATGCATAAATAAATATTGGCAGTTCAAAGTGGGTGGGGTCAGCTTCCCTTGCACCAGGGATTGGCACTGTTGGTTTTTGAACGTGTTGCGGCTAAGAAAGGGTTTGTAGAGGAAGATATTTTGAGGTCTTTGAATTCTCATCCAATCCCTATGTCTGATGCTTTGCGTGCCTCAAAGAGTTTGAATTAGGATTCTAAGGATGTGTATTCCTTTTCCATGGGTTCCCATCTGAAGAAAATTTCTCGTAAGGTTCTTGTTTCTTCTAGAGGCATTTGGAATTTTGCAGTGAAGAACTCTTCTGTTTGGGTGGTTAATATTTTAAAGGTTTCTTCTTATGGTACTCCAGTGGTGGAGGGCCCTTTTGCTAGTTGCATTGTGAAATGTAGTGGCACCCGTAAGTCGTTGCGGCTCAATGTTAAAAATAGGGATATGCCGGAGTCCTCTCCCTTATCCAATGCGAAAGAAGTCAAATTTCTTCCTAGATATTGCATCAAGAAAAAATCAGTGGCTGATGTCTATCTATTCCTTTGTGGAAGCTTCTGTGAAGAAAAGTGTTATTTTACATAACCTACGTGTGATTGAAATTAAGCAACTTGCGGTTTGAAGTTCTGTCAAGATGGTATTGTATTTTGTTGAGGAGGTTGCTCAAATTTTTGGTAATGTTGTCCGCGAAGTTGACTCAATGATGTAGAACTATCTTGGTTCTCTCATTGGTTGTTTCGTCTTATTTTCCTTGTTGTTTTTATGGTCTCTTTCTTTGTCATGTTTTATTGTGTTCTCTTTTGGCTCCCTTTGTGGTAGGTTGATTTTGTAAAATGTTGTGGGGTCCCTTTCAAAAACCTCTTTATTCCTAATAGTACCAAAAAAATAAATTATTAAACATGGAAAATAAAAATATCTTGTAAAATCAAGTATGATATATGAGTGCTTATGTGCATGTATATGCATGGCTATAATATGATTTAATGGTAAAACCAATGAATTTTAAGTAAGGTATTGATGAATTTGTATCCCCTACTAACATTGGAGATCCACACCAAAAACACCACCATCCTCGCTTTTGGGCATCCATACAATTTTATATTTACTTGTATGTAAAAAAATAAACATTTTATATTTGATATACGTAATTATCAATTATCATATATTTAAGCCTTTTTATTTGAAGTTATAAATTATTATATGTTTTAATCTTTTTAAAACTTTATGTAATATCACAATTTAAATTATATTTTATTTTTTTTCAAATTTTGATTTTTTTATATTTAAACTATAAACTTTAAGAGAAGAACATAATTTTTTTTTTTAATTATTTGGTTATTGTGAGAAACTCTTATATTTATATTAAAATCAACGGGTTGGGATAAATAGTTGGTCTAGCCCAAATCAAGGTTCAAATTTTGGTGGCACCAAATAGCTCAACGCAAGTAAGTTGATGTAAAAGGGAAAAGCAAACCCTTTCAAAACCTTACTTCAAAAAAAAAAATTAAAAAAAAATAGTCTTTTGAATAAAGCTAAAGAAATTTTCTTTAAAGTCTTTCAATTTTAAATAAATTCTTTCAAATGAGATTTGTTTCACACATATAGGTTATTTTTATTTTTGCATGGTGGAAATATTCCTTCAAATGGGATTTGTTTCACACATATAGGTTATTTTTATTTTTGCATGGTGGAAATATTTTGAGGATATATTTTTATGTTTTATATTTTACAAATATTGGTAAATAGGAGGGATTAATTTATATTTAATTTGGACCTTTTTAATATAACAATAATTTTATTATTCATATTTGAAATCAGAAACTCAAGGATACTCATAAAGTATGAAACACCTTTGTAATTTCATATCTAGAAGTGGTTTGATAGATATGGAGGTAGATGGAGAAAAAATTATTTGGATCAATGGAAGTCTAGGAGATAATATTATTCAAGTAAAGCTAGATAGAGTGCTCCTATATCTAGAATTATATGTGGATATATTAGAATATTTTTTTACTACATTACCTACATCAAGATCATAAAACAATCTTGTGGGATAAATTGGAAAGTTAAGAGTAGTACACATTTTATACATTAATTAGAGTTCATATGGTTACAACAATTGAACATATTTGAAGTAATTAAGGAATGGTGGAATTATATATTTCATAGATCAAATATGTTTGTGGTAACAACTAAATTGAAAACTTAAAAAAAAAAAAATCAAAGTATGGATCAAAAAGGTCTTTGGGAACATGTTTAAACAAAATAAAAATTTTAAACAAGAAATAATCAAATTGGAAGAAAAAACTTGTTAGAGGGGAATAATATTGTTTTAGAGGGATAAAGAATTGCAATTAAAATTTCACAGCATACTAGCAAATATAAAGACTTGTTGAAAGCAAAGTTTTAGTGGCTAAAGAAAGGGGATAGGAACATAAGTTTATTTCATCATTCCATAGTAAAGCATATAAACTCAACAAATATTGGAGGATGGTTATCTCACACACACTAACTATATATATATATATATATATAACAAGAGGTTATGATATGCTTAAAAATATTTCTTCCATAGGAGAGCGAAGAAGATAGAAGAACAAATGTTCTTATGAGGAACAGAAAAAGCTCCAACACCAAATGCATTCCAAATTATATTTATAGGTATTTTTTATGAGGAAGAGAAAATGCTCCAACACCAAATGCATTCCAAATTGTATTTATAGGCCTTTTAGAAGATTATAAAAGAGGATGTGATAGTTGTAGTGCAATAGTATTTGACATCACGTAATATTTTTAAGGAATACAAAAATACCTTTATAGCTTTAATTCCAAATAAATTAGGAATAAGAAGCTTCAAAGATTAGATACTATTTAGCTTATGTAATTACATCTATAAAATCAGTACTAAGGTGATATCATTAAGGTTAAAAATATCTTTATAAATATAATATCAGAACAAGGAAGATATCCATGGAAGAAAAATTCAAGATGGAATAATCACAATTCATGAAGTACTACATTCAATAGTAGGAAGTGGTAAATAAGGAATGATTTTAAAGTTGGACATGAACAAAGCATATGATAGAGTATCATGGAAGTTCATGGACAAAGTTTTGGCCAAATATGGATTCAATAGAAGGTGGATATTTTGGGTGAAAATTTGTATTTCCTCCACCAAATTCTCTATCATAATAAACCACAGTCCACTTGGGTATTTTATAAGAAAAAGAGGATTAAGGCAAGCAGATCCACTATCTCCATGGTTATTCATTATTATTGTAGATAATTTAGGGTATATGTTCAAAGGTAGCTCAGAAGTTATACTTCAATGATACAACTATATTTTCTTTTCTTTTGAACGATATGATATTGAAGAGGTTTTTTTCATTGTCACAATCTTACTACAAATTAATTCTATTAACATATTAAAATTTTAAGATATTTTTTTATCAAAATTTATTTGAAATGTAATTATAATATTTTATACTCAATATGTATCACAACATTATGGTTTTTGTCTTGACATATTTTAACATTTACATATCTAAAGCATCAAAATTTTATAAATAATCTCTAATGAATAAATAAACAAATAACATCATCCCACTATTAAGTAAACTTTGGGTTATTGGTTATTAATAGGGCAACAACCATAGGAGGTTAAAGTATTTACTGTATAAATAAATATTTTTATCTATATTATTATTTTCTTATATATACTAATCAAGATAAATAGTGCACACAACTAATATTCATATATAGACAGAAATAGATATATATTATAAGTAAATTAAATTTTATACTATTAACCAACCATTGATAAATAATTTTCATAGTGGAAAAATGCCAATTTTACTTTTTGAGGTGAATTATGGATCATTTAAGGATTCACTTTTTTTTTTTTTTTTTTTTTTAATTTACAAACTCACTCACACACAACCAACTTGTTGTGGTTTTAATCTAGGTCTCTGCAAAGAGATACCAATGCCCTAACAACTATGGTATCCCATAGGGACGATTTGAGTTCTTCATATCATACAAATAGTCTTCAAATAAAGATTTAAACCAACATCTTTAGGATTTCTTAAATGGACATATAAATTTAATAGAAAATTGATCTACTTGTTTAAAATAGGAAACTATTGGGTTATATATTTTTTTCAAATATACCATTTAATATGAGGAGAATTTTACGTAATCAGAAACATGTTTATGTAGTTGAAGTCATTTATTTGTTTGCGTAATCTCCATGTTTGTTTAGAACCATGGGACCTGTGGTATTTTCTATTAATTGAAGTATCTATTGTAAGAAGTATTTCTACTTCAAAAATTGGTGCTTGTACCTTCATTTCCTTTTTCTATTCCTTTTTGTCTTCTTCTTTGTGGGACTATTTTTCCACTTTTTACTTTTGGCTCTGATCTTTGCTTTTTCAGCACTTTTGATGTTGATGTAATCAGGTTTTGGGAACCTGTCAAAACCTATTTTGAATGAAATTTTTAAATTATATAAAACAATGATACTTATACCTAATTATCATATGATTATTAAAAAAAATCATTTTTTAAAAATAGTTATTATCTATCTAGTCATTTATTCTCACATAATGCAAATATGATTGATTTTAATGTTCATGAAAATTTATTATATATATAGATATATATGGTCATTTATTCTTACATAATGCAAATGTATTGACTTCAAAGTTCATGAATTTTTTTTTTTTTTAATTATGTCTCTTATTTTGGTCATAAATTTTAATCCTTTCACTTAAAAACAAAATTATTTTGTAAGATGCTATAAAATTTTGAAATTAAGTAATATAAATTTGTATCCATTATATATTTAATATTGTTAATAAAATTATATATCTTAAATCTCATGACTCACAAATCAATTATCTATAATTTACAAATCATTTATCAATAACTAAATGTGTTAATAATCAAATAAACTATCTCATAAATAATTGTTTTATATTTAATTTATTTTTTTATTCTAACAAATATGATAGATATTAATTGTATTATTTAATTTTTTAATTTAAATTTTGTTGGTAAGTTTTAAAATTTTAGATATCCTCGGCTCATGACTCTGTTTCCCATATCTTTTGTTCAGTTGTAATAATGTTGAACATCAATGATAGTCTTATTATTTTACTATTTCTCATACTCAACCTTATAAAATTATTCATGATGTTCAACTTTAACAAATGTTGTCTTATTTATAATATTAAACTAAAATTTTAGTTTTCTCATATTAAAGGTCGACTAAGTATAGTACAAAACAAGCCCAAAATGTTTTTTAAGGTTCAATTAATGTGAATTGGAATATGAAAACTTTTAAACTATTAAAAATTTGAAAACAAATAAACACACTAAAATATTTTCAATCCAGTGATGGGAAAAAACTTTTCAAAGTTGATAAACTAGCTAATAATAAACCTTGACAAGGCGTGATGTTAGTCTCCCAATAAATTCTTACTTTCTTTTAATTTTTTAAAAATTATCCTCGTATATACATTTCATGTACCGTCTAAAGTAATCTAACATGTGAATAGAAGCAGCGAAAATGAATATAAATCGCTTAGAAGACACTTCACAGAGGTCCACCATAGCCATCAAATCAAACACAGTAGATAACCATAAATATGATAAACACAACCATAGTTGCACCCTATAACTTAGTATTTATAGGGCTTCAAACGGATCAACATGAACTGTCTAATAATTACGCTGCTGTAATATAGCAGCACACCTTTTCACAAAACAACACAATTTCTACGTAATAGGGTGGCATATAGGATAGTTTATGCTAAGCTACTGCGTGGGATCTGTTTTGAGATGCCTAATTCTCGTTCCTTCGTACGCATTACACCATAAAGATGAGTCTTCTATATAGTAGCAGTACATGAGACAAGATATAAATTAAGCTAAGCCACTGCAGTAGGGTTGTTCCTAAGAAATTCCTCCAGGACCTTGAAGGTATGTATGGCAGTGTCCTTGGCATTCTCAGGATGCACAATATCGCCCTCATGGGCTGGCTCATAGTCAATGATCCACTTCACAGTGCAGGAATTCTTTGTGGTTCCAGGGCTCACATGTAAAGTCAGTTTGTATGTCTTGTACTTCCTCATCAACTCTCCATTCAGCACAGTGTGGGTGGTGGTCATGTTGGCCTCATCCAAAAATTCAATCCTCTCCAGCTTGTATGTTGCCAGTGAAAACCCTGAGAAAACATACAATTTAACATAACAGCAATGTTGTACATACAATTGAATGTTATCAACAATCACCAACTACGTATATATAGCGCCTACTTTACTCTTAGAACTATAATCACCACCCCGAGAAGAAGTGAAAGAAAAAAATAAATGTTAAATCACTATAACCGAAAGACAATCCCAAAAATTATCCGACTGGAAACATTAAGTTTAAACGTATCTATCGTTAACTAGACAATTAAGTCGTAGAAAGTAACTTTGGCCCGAAACAGTTTAATTTTATCATAGATTACAAGAACTTTTACAGTGGAAATGGCAAGGAGGATCAGCTAATTCTAACTTATCATGTGTATTCTATATCCAATATACCTTCTCCATATTTTATGAGTCTGACAGTACCAGGGTTGATGCCATCACCCTCAAGTATTTCAATACTTTTGAAGTGTTTAGGCATCAACTCTGGGAAGATATGTGCAGAATTCTCAAAGGCCTTCCATATTTGGTGTGCTGGCACATTCATCTGGGCTTCCCAATTCACTGTATGAGACATGATATCTCTTCAGCAAAACCTCCGCTATTCTATTCTATGCCTCAGACAATAATGGCGAAGAAGCAAAGGATGCGGTGAATTTGAGAGATCCGAAGTGCCTTATAAAGGAGGCATGGAGGCATGAACTTGTGTTTTCAGGCAGTGTGAACATTCTATGACTGTGTTAACAGGCAGTGTTAACATTTTATTAAAATAAAACCTTGAGATTAGGTGGATTGGTGAGCGTTAGTTTGGTGGACACTTACTAAAAGACTTAAGTTCAAACCTTGGTGGTGCTAGTTAGCAAAAGAAGTAGCCTTATTTAAATCCTCTGAGTGCACTCCAGACCCATGATGTAATCCGAGCGACCCCATCTAAAGCGGCAGTAATCCTGGTTGATAGTAGAAAGTAACGGATTCATCTATGCTAACAAAAAAAATAAGAGAGATTTTTTTAACACACAATTTGTTTTCAATAATGTACAAGAGTACATTTCAGGACATTTAACAGGCTGGAGGCATGAACTTTTATTTTTGGGCAGTGTTCACATTGTACTATAAGAGAGTTTTTTTTAACACACAATGTGTTTTCAATAATGTATAACAGTCCATTTCAGGACATTTTAACAGGCAGGAAAGAGAATTTGTACAAATTTAATGCACCCGTGACCAAGGTGCTGAACAATATTCAGATTTATCCATAAACCACTTTCGATAAAGCTGACTTTGAAATAAGTTTTGCATACAACAGCCTGAAATATGTCGGAGAGAACGGTAGAAACAGTGTTCCATCTCTGGATTTCTCTACGGATTGGATCACAAGAGATTTGTGATAGGAAGCTCTAGCTGGTGTCACTCTCATGTCTTTCAGAAAATAGGACATAATTATTAGAATCAGGAGCATGTATTACTTTAATTGGAGGGCACATGTGATCAAAATTGCACTTCTTTTCCTGAAAAAATCCGTCCCTGCATGACTAGCGAAACTACCGGTGTGTTGAGTTGAAAGCTAAAGCATCAAGTGAAAAGAAAACTACCGGTGTGTTGAGTTGAAAGATAAAGCATCAAGTGAAAAGAGGTGTTCGCCTTGATATCCGAATCATAAGAATATTGACCTTTTCTTACAGAATAGAGTGTAAGGATTCATCTGAAAACTAAAAATGCTGTGTTAAATACTAAACAGCTATATATTTCCTTTGAAAATTGTGTATCCAAAGAGCTTAAAACATTCCTCTCCTGGATCAGTTAGAATTGGGTTACAGAATTATCTTTAGCACTAAATTTCCTATCTCAATACAACTCAAAACGTGTAATTTTACCGTGAAATATTTGCATGAGAAGAATATATTCATGGCAATCTTCCCTTTGGATAAGATCACGTATATTACAACAACCGTGCTATTATGCGCCTCAATTCACTGGTATTATAATTGAAATATATTCTTTGAAGAAGCTAATTTATGTCATTATAATCATCATTCATGAAGGCTTATTCTTCAATTAATTATTTTTATTTATTTTCTATATTGTCCCTCAAGGATGTCAAGAGTGAATAGTTCAATGCATATTTTTCTTACTGCACCAATAGATATTGTAACACCATTTTCAAGGTATCCTTCATCAAATTTTATGAGTATTGACTATAAACAAGACTTACCTTCACTAGTTTTTGGAGATACATACTTTTAAATTTCATCTTCTTTTATAACATATTTACTTGCTTTTTTATTTATTGGTTTCGAAACTTCCTTGGCCATGAGAACCTTATGTTCTATTTCACACTCAATCTTCACAATCTGATTTTAATTCCTTCTAAATAGTATGTCCTTGTTGTTATTTCCCTTGATGGCATTTCCTTTGTCCTTGATGTTGTGATTGAAACTATTGCTTCCTTTCAAGAGGTCTCCAAAATTGAGTCTCAAGAGTCATCAAATTGTATTTATAGAACTTGGTATCATGTCCTTTTCATAAATATGGAAATGCCTCCTCTATTGAGACTTTTTTATTGAAAAAAATGAAGTGGAATGAGCCTTTAAACCCTTTTGTGATTTCTTTGTGGATATAAGAGCATCATTTGATAACTCATCTCTCAACTAATTTTCTCCTTTATATTATTGAAGGACGTTTACCAATTCTTCAAATGATACCCTTCTATTTGATTTTCACCAATGTTCTAAATGGTACAAGTAGAGCTCTAAGTATAAATTGGTCTAGGATATTTTTTCATCCATATTTTCTCCCATGGTGTTCAACTTTACCCTTAATTATCAATTTTTCAAAGAAAATGTTCAATACTCTCACCATTCTAGACCCTTAATGTATGATGTTGTGATTGAAGATGAAGGAATATGGCTTCATTTATTTCCTCTTATATAGTACCTTTATTTTTTGATTAAGTATAATAAGGAGTTTTGAAATGCTCCCCAAACCTTTTACAAAGTAGTACAAGTGACTAGGGGAACCCAAAGCCACAACCAATCAGATAAACCCCCAAGAAGAAGGTTGCTAAAGAAATAGAAGAGGAGAGCTAAAACAAGATCCTACACACTAGAATCTAGGAAACAAAGAACAGATATAGATCCTGAGGATCTAAAATGATCAAATTCCAAACTATGAATACCAAGGAAATGTCAAAAATTTCCAATCCAATCCACCATATCAACACACAAAACAATAATAGGTCTATTATCATGGACCACACCAACCAGACTATTCATTGCTATTGAAAACTCACCCACAACTACCTGATCAATTTAAAAAAATTTCTATTCTAGCACACAAGCTATGAAGAGCATTGACATTTTAATAAAATAGAGATTGACATATTTTCCACCCAAAAAGAATGCCCAAATTTGAATAATTCATCCTACCCATAAGGAGCCTCCAAATTTGAAAAAAATAATCTTTATACCCAAGATGGTAATCCAAGCCTTCATAAGTAGGCATACAACAAACTTGCATTTGGAATTACTATAGAAGGCACAAAGGAATCATGCAATACAAACTAAAAAACCAAATTTGAACCAAAAGATATCTAAATTTGAAAAAATCATCCTACCCAAAAGGAGCATCAAAATTTCCCACCCAGGACAGGAACCTTGGATCTAGAAACCTAGAAATTTAGAAGTAGGTACATGACAATACTATAGTTGGAATAACTATAACAGACACAAATGAATCCTACGACAAGAACTATCAAATCAAAATTGAAACAAAATTTAAAATTTCTCTATCTAAAATTTAAAAAAAAAAATCTAGAACCAAGAGTGTCCAAATTTGATTAAAAAAGGAACTTTATGCCATTTCCTATAAATACAAGTTAGACCTTTCATTTATACGAAATGCTACAATTGTGCAAAGCACATGTTTTGATTTTTCTATACAAAATTGTTTTTGATACAAAATTTATTTTAAAAATAAGGTGTTGATCACTATAAAAAATACACCATTTACAAAATATTACTATTCTCCTTGAAACAATATTCACTATTCTTTCTCTACTTTCTACTCTTGCCCACTTAAAAATAAAATGTGCCTATGCATCTTTTATCTCCCTAAATGCATGTTACAACTCCCTAAATAATTCCTTTGAAAAAAAGTATTAATTTTTTTATTTGAAAAGTACCCCTATGAGAATTGAACCCATCACTTATTTTTCAAAAAATAACATCTTAAATTTCCTACAATACCACTTCTTCTATCCAACTTAGGGATTAAAATGAAATTCCACAAAGTACTACATTGCTACTAAGCCCAAAAAGGATGTCCTTTTTGCTTGAGGTCACCCGAATAAATTTATGCATACCTTGTGTATGTTTTTCCATGTGATGAACTAAAGACTTTTGCATGGCTACTTATCATGTCTCCTTCTACTTTGAATAAGTGCAAGACAAAAATTTATTTTACCCTCAATATAGAAGACATAAAATAAATTCTAAAAACATATTAGAAGATAGTTATGGGTTTTTCTTTAGGCAATGGAAGATAAAAATAGAGTATAACGAACAGAAAAAATAGAGTTTGTAGCATACACAATAATGTATTGAATATTTCAATAAAATATATAATGGGTTTTTAAACAAGATACAAGCATAGTTGATACATGCAATATTAACAGAAGATAAACATAGTTTTATAGATAAAAACATAGATATAAGTGATATATGTAAGATAAGTAATAAGTAAAATATTTTATTTATGTAGATAAAGTAGAAAATGGAATGAGTGGATAAATTGTAAAAAATAATATACCTAGAAAAAATGCACTGGTGACGTCTTCCAAGAAATCATTTGATAAATATTTGTAGAATTTAAGCATGTCATTTTTTTACTACACATCCATGCCTTCCATGTCTTCATTTCCAATGGTTCCACTTTTAAATTACAATAATACATTATTAAAAAATTTCTCTTAGAGCATCAAGTGATTATAAAGTTTATGGGTTTTATAGGCTCTAGCAATTATAGAAATAGGGTTGGATACATAAAATGGGAGAAGTTATCCTGGTAGCATACCAATAACATATAAAACCTGTCATAAAATGGTGAATATTTTCCCTTCCTATATAGGTTTCTCTACATCGACACTTTTCATAGAATCCAAACACAAAAATTTTATCGATGGCTTTGATATCAGATGTTGGAATCAATAAAAGTGGCCAAAATTTTTTATCATACCAATATGATATTAATTTTCACCATCATGAACATGTGTACAACATGTATATTTATATAGCAATGTGTCTCTTAGATTTAATATATTCTTTCATCTTCACTCGTTCGTGTTGGACATTTTGAGTCCCTAAGTCAAAGTTGTCATTGATGTCATCATTGATGCCACCTGATGGAGTCATCATTAATACCAAGATTTCAACAGAAAATAAAGGCAACAAAGACAGTCAATTGATATTCAGCAAGAAGGCAGAAGTTCAATTAAAATAGTGCAAAAGACAGAAGATGAAAAGGAGTGATAATATTTATTTTATAAATTATTTAAATTTAGGATGAATTTAAATTTTATAAATAAATATTATAATGGTTAGAAGTGTCATAGTGAAAGCCCAAATAAAATAATTGTAATTTTTATTACAATATTTTATATTGCAAAAATAGGTTTATAGTCTAAAAATAATAAAACCAAAAGGTTGGGTTAAAGGTTTAAAGTCCAAAGTTTATGTTAATAAATCCAAAGGTTGGATTGAGGGTTTTAATCAAGGCAATGGTTATTTCTAAGAGAAGCGTCCGTGTCAAACAAAGCAAAGGAAAGTTTCGACATAATAAAATACAAGGGAAGCGCAAACGTTTTTAAAAGAATGGGAATGCATATTAATACCATGCCAAAGGTTGTTTCGAATTACCCTTGCTCTTTTGAAAAGAAAGTGCATCGAATTTAATGCAAATCTCATGATAGTGTTTCATATTTTTCGTGGGTTGACTTGATGATGGAAAGGACAAAGGCAAGCGCTTTGGTGTATTGAATGCCAACAAAGCATATTGGCCTAGTGGCAATTGGGCAGCAGCTTATGTTTTGGTGTGCATAGTGGTTTGAGTTCGAATCTCGTAGAAGCTTTTGGTGGACGTGTTGAAGGCACCAAGGAATAGGAGCAAACATTTTATTTTGCAAGGCTTGGGAGGAGTATTAAAGCACATGATGCTTCCTCCCTTCCCAATGAGCTTGTAAGCTCATGTGGTGTTGGCCCCGTGGGAAAATACTTGTGTGGACTACATTGAGAGCTCAAAATTCTCCAAAGGCAAAGGTAAATTTTGTTATTTTATTTTATGAATACCTAAGTTGGAGGTATAAGTAATTTAGTGGTTAAAGTCTTTGCATTGTGATTAAGGATGGTTGTTGAGAAATATTGTTAGGAGGTATAAAGAGAATTCTGGTTTAGTTTTCAAGTCTAAATTTTGCCATTGTGGAATATTGAAAGGTTAAGACTTTGTGGGTGTATTTTAATTTGAATAAAGGATTTTTTATTATTGTGAGGATATTGTGTATTGTTTAAGTTGGAGTGATAAGGTGTGATTGTCATATTATTTTTTGTGATATAAAAATTATCTTCTAACCCTTATTGAGTTTGTCAAAAGAAGTAATTGTGAGTATGGTACATTTGTAAAGGGCAAATACTCTTCAAGAAAAGGTATGAGAAAAAATCTTCTTTGTTGAGTTAGGTGTTTTGGCTTGATTGAAAATTAATTTTGGATTGAAAAGGATTTGATTAGGGTTCTCTTTTCGAAAGTGGTTGAGTTAATACTTCAAGGTTTTCTATTTTGAGTGTTGTTATTAAACCTTGTTTTATAAGCATTATTTTTGAAGCCATTGATTGTGCAATGAACTTGAAATTGATTTAGAAAAGAACATGAGTATCATTGTTATGTGATATTTGTTGTTGAGCATTTTTGGATATATTTTGAGTTGGCTGATACATGCTTGGACTAGGGTTTGTGAGAAAGAGTTGTTCCTTAAGGTGGTTTGTTGAGGAGAGTTGATTGAGCCTAGTCAAGTGATTGTGTGAAGTGGTTGTTCAAGTTCCATGAAACAAACTATTCTACATTATGATTTTATTTGAGATTGAGCTTTGATTATAGAACATATTGAGTCTCTAACAATTCTCTTTATGCTTCTATGATATTGATTTGAGTTGAGATTGAGATTTGAGTATAGAACATATTTAGTCTCTAAAAATTCTCTTTATGCTTCTATGAGATTGATTTTATTTGAGATTGAGATTTGAGTATAGAACATATTAAGTCTAACAATTCTCTTTATGCTTCTATGTGATTGAGAAAGTGATTGAGCATTGATTATAGAATATATTGAGTCTCTAAAAATTCTCTTTATGATTCTATATTATTGGACAAGTTTTGTGTGGACTTTTTAAGTAGATTTGAGGTAAGTCTTTGAGAAGGCTCGTGGACTGATTTTGTGTGAGATTTTGTGGAAGCTTGCAATACACATTTGAGCAAGTCCTAGAGAGGACTTATTGAGCAGGTTTGATAAAGTCTTAAAGAGGACTTGTTGAGCAGATTTAGACAAGTTCTGAGTGAGCTTGTTGAGTAGATTTGGACAAGTTATGAGTGAGCTTGTTGAGCATATTTGAACAAGTTCTAAGTGAGCTTGTTGAGCATATTTGGACAAGTTTTGATTGAGCTTGTTGAGAAGATTTTGATAGGTTCTGTGTGGATCTATTGAGCATATTTTAGCAGGTTCTGAATGGACCTGTTGAGAATATATGAGCAGGTTCTGAGTGGACCTATTGAGCAAATTTGAGAAGGTTTTAAGTGAACCTACTGATAGAGATTTGGGGGTGATAGAGTATAGAGGATAGAGTCTCAGTTGATAGAGATCCAATAGCTAGTACAATTGAAGATAGATCTTCTAAGTGAGGAGTCTTCAAGTGGAGAGATATCCACCAGTCAGTGTAGTAGAGAGACAAAGTCTTCTAGAATATCACTAGCTAGAGCTTAAGGGGAAAGAGTTCTCATGTGGAAGAGATCCACAAACTTGATATTAAGGGATCAACATCTCCTTTGGAAAGAGGTCCATAAACATTGTAATTGGGAAGGATTCACAAAATATTATTTGAGAAATATTTTCTCTCTAGAGGTACCCCACATTGGGTGAACCACGTTAAAATTTGTGTCTCTATTGTGTATGGTGTTTTATGCATTGATTTGATTACTGCTATTGATATTGTTATCTATACACTGCATAATATTGATTTGAAAAGAAAAGTAAAAAGTTGTCTTATACTGTTCACCCCCACTCTCAGTATAATCTTGTGTTCTTCAATTGGTATCAGAGCGGGTTCCTTCAGAAGATTTTGATAGCTTGAAGTAAAATTTTTCTAAGAACACAATGGATCAAAATGATCAAAAGTATGGGTCCTTCAATAATGCAGTACTAGTATTTGATGGAAGTGACTTCTTGTTATGGTGTGTGCTGATGAGATTTCACCTTATGGCACTTGGAAATGAAGTTTGGGATGCAGTAGGATTTGGATATGATTCAACATCCAATCCTCCTATAGGTAAGGAAGGTAAGCTTCTAATGAATACAAATTCAAGAGCTATGAATATAATTATAAAAGGGTTGCATAGATCATAATCTATGAAGGTTATGGAATGTACAATAGCAAAATATATGTGGGAACTATTGCATACCATATATGAAGGTGATAAAAGTGTCAGGAAAGTTAAGATCAGAAATCTCAAAAGATAATTTGAGAACCTAAGAATGAGGGATGATGAAAAAATTTGTGATTATATCAACAAGGTTTATGAACTTATACATGAGATGAAAGGTATTGGAATGAAGGTTGATGAATTTGATGCTTGCAATAAGATATTACAAACTCTTCCAAATAGGTATAGTGAAAAGGTTTTTGCTATAGAAATATCAATTGATAGCAATAGTCTAACAAGAAATGCTTTGCTTGGCATGCTTACTACTTTTGAGATAAAAACGAAAGATCATATGCCTCCGAAAGAAGTTGCATTCAAATTGGACAAGAAGATGAAGGATAAGAAGACATAATCAAGCAGTGACTCATCTAGTTATGAAGAAGCAAACTATGTCAGAAGAGATAAAGGTTCTAGAAGACCCATAGATCTAAGATCTATTAAGTGTTTCAATTGTGGAAAGTATGAACACTATGCAATAGGTTACAAAGAGCCAAAGAACAACAATAATGAAGAAAAATAAGATCACAGGTATAGGTAATCATAAATACACATGTACTAGAAGAAAAGAAAGGATGGACAAAATAGAAAAGGGATGAAGTTCTTCCAAAGACAAAAGAGAAGCTACTATGCGGATAATTCAAGCAATTACTCAATTGATAATGATGCTAGTTCTTCATACAATGATAGATATGAAGTCCTATTTATGGTTGAATAGAAATAACCAGTTAAGATAAAGACTCCAGTTATTCTCAAGTGTTGTATATGTGGTAGATTTGGGCATCTTGAATATGATTGCACAAGGGATGGTTATAGTTTTAGTGATGATGATTTTGAAGATGCACTTGATAGACTAGATGAAAATCTTCTAATGGCATTAGAAGATGAAGTTAGTGATCCTATAAAAGATAAGCCAAAAGAAATAAATTGATATGGACAAAGGTAAATAAGTAGAGGATTATTCAGCAGAGAATGGCTATGATCTCAAGGGGAACTTATCTATTCCCTTGACATGGTAAATAAGGTAAAGAAGCAACACTCTAAGCTTGAAAGTCAGTTTCATGAATGTGATGAAGAAATATTATTGCTCATAGAGGATTTATAGAAGTCAAAGGCTAAGGCAAGTAAGTTCAAAGATAATTTAGAAACAAACATTCTGGAATGTGAAAAGTTAACACAAGAAGTGACACTACTAAAGGAAGATTTAGAGGATTCCAAGAATAATCTATACAAGTATGTAAACACTACAAAGAGTGTGGATAAAATATTCAAGATACAAATACGAGCAACAAATAATATAGGTCTTGGAGGCAAATAGGTTCAAGAAGATAAGTTAGCTACCAATTTTGAGGACACTTGAGAATAAGATACATCAAAAGAATATAATGTAAGTGGGAGTGATACATCAGAGGATGAGTTGGACAACAAAGATTTCAATAAATATAGTAACAATGCACAAAGAATATACAAATGGAACAATAATCAGAACACGATACCAATGAGGTCTAGACAAGGAAGCTTCAATGGGAGATGCTTTTCATGTCAAGGATTTGATTAGGGCTCTCTTTTTTAAAGTGGTTGAGTTAATACTTAAAGGTTTTCTATTTTGAGTGTTGTTATTAAACCTTGTCTTATAAGCATTGTTGTTGAAGCCATTGGTTGTGCAATGAACTTGAAATTGAGTTAGAAAAGAACATGAGTATCATTGTTATGTGAGATTTGTTGCTGAGCATTTTTGGATATATTTTGAGTTGGGTGATACATGCTGGGACTAGGATTTGTGAGAAAGAGTTTTTCCTTGTGGTGATTTGTTGAGGAGAGTTGATTGAGCCTAGTCAAGTGATTGTGTGAAGTGGTTGTTCAAGTTCCATGAAATAAACTATTCTACATTCTGATTTGAGTTGAGATTGAGCTTTGAGTATAGAACATATTGAGTCTCTAACAATTCTCTTTATGCTTATATGATATTGATTTGAGTTGAGATTGAGATTTGAGTATAGAACATATTTAGACTCTAAAAATTATCTTTATGCTTCTATGATATTGATTTGATTTGAGATTGAGATTTGAGTATAGAACATATTGAGTCTCTAACAATTCTCTTTATGCTTCTATGTGATTGAGAAAGTGATTGAGTATTGAGTATAAAATATATTGAGTCTCTAACAATTCTCTTTATGATTATATGATATTGGACAAGTTATATGTGGACTTGTTAAGCAGATTTGAGGTAAGTCTTTGAGAAGTCTTGTGGACTGATTTTGTGTGAGATTTTGTGGAAGCTTGCAATATAGATTTGAGCAAGTCCTAGAGAGGACTTATTGAGTAGGTTTGATAAAGTCCTAAAGAGGACTTGTTGACCAGATTTAGACAAGTTCTAAGTGAACTTTTTGAGTATATTTGGACAAGTTATGAGTGAGCTTGTTGAGCATATTTGGACAAGTTCTAAGTGAGCTTGTTGAGCATATTTGGACAATTTTTGAGTGAGCTTGTTGAGAATATTTGGACAGGTTCTTTGTGGATCTATTGAGCATATTTTAGCAGGTTATGAATGGACCTATTGAGAATATATGAGTAGGTTCTGAGTGGACCTATTTAGAAGATTTGAGAAGGTTCTAAGTGAACCTATTGATAGAGCTTTGGAGGTGATAGAGTATAGAGGACAAAGTCTTAGTTGATAGAGATACAAAAACCAGTACAATTGAAGATAGATCTTCTGAGTGAGGAGTCTTCAACTGGAGAGATATCCACCAGTCAGTGTAGTAGAGATACAAAGTCTTCTAGAATATCACTAGCCAGAGCTGAAGGGGAAAGAGTTCTCATGTGGAAGAGATCCACAAACTTGATATTAGGGGATCAGCATCTCCTTTGGACAGAGGTCCATAAACATTGTAATTGGGAAGGATTCCCAAAATATTATTTGAGAAATATTTTCTCTATGGAGGTAGCCCACATTGGGTGAACCACGTTAAAATTTGTGTCTCTATTGTGTATGGTTTTTTATGCATTGCTTTGATTACTGCTATTGATATTGTTATCTATACACTGCATAATATTGATTTGAAAAGTAAAGTAAAAAGTGGTATTATATTGTTCACCCCTACTCTCAGTATAATCTTGTGTTCTTCAATTGGTATCATAGCAGGTTCCTTTAGAAGAGTTTGATAGCTTGAAGTAAAATTGGTCTAAGAACACAATGGATCAAAATGATCAAAAGGATGGGTCCTTCAATAATGCAGTACTAGTATTTGATGGAAGTGACTTCTTGTATTGGTGTGTGCTGATGAGATTTCACCTGATGGCACTTGGAAATGAAGTTTGGGATGCAATGGAATTTGGATATGATTAAACATCCAATCCTCCTACAGGTAAGGAAGGTAAGCTTCTAATGCATGCAAATTCAAGAGCTATGAATATAATTATAAAATGGTTGCATAGATCATAATATATGAAGGTTATGGAATGTACAATAGCAAAATATATGTGGGAACTATTGCATACCATATATGAATGTGATAAAAATGTTAGGAAATCTAAGATCATAAATCTCAAAGGATAATTTGAGAACCAAAGAATGAGGGATGATGAAAAAATTTGTGACTATATCAACAAGGTTTATGAACTTATACATGAGATGAAAGGTCTTGGAATGAAGGTTGATGAATCTGATGCTTGCAATAAGATATTGAGAACTCTTCCAAATAGGTACAGTTAAAATGTTTTTGCTATAGAAAAATCAATTGATAGTGATATTCTAACAAGAAATGCTTTTCTTGGCATGCTTACTACTTTTGATATAAGAACGAAAGATCATATGCATCCGAAAGAAGTTGCATTCAAAGTGGACAAGAAGATGAAGGGTAAGAAGACATAATCAAGCAGTGAGTCATCTAGTGATGAAGAAGTAAACTATGGCAGAAGATATAAAGGTTCTAGAAGACTCATAGATCTAAGATCTATTAAGTGTTTCAATTGTGGAAAGTATGAACACTATGCAATAGAGTACAAAAAGCCAAAGAACAACAATAATGAAGAAAAATAGGATCACAGGTATAGGTAATCAGAAAGACACATGTACTAGAAGAAAAGCAAGGATGGACAAAATAGAAAAAGGATGAAGTTCTTCCAAAGACAAAAGAGAAGCTACTATGCGGATAATTCAAGCAATTACTCAATTGATAATGATGCTAGTTCTTCATACAATGATAGATATGAAGTCCTATTTATGGTTGAATAGAAATAACCAGTTAAGATAAAGACTCCAGTTATTCTCAAGTGTTGTATATGTGGTAGATTTGGGCATCTTGAATATGATTGCACAAGGGATGGTTATAGTTTTAGTGATGATGATTTTGAAGATGCACTTGATAGACTAGATGAAAATCTTCTAATGGCATTAGAAGATGAAGTTAGTGATCCTATAGAAGACAAGCCAAAATAAAGACATGATATGAGCAATGGTAAATAAATAGAGGCTTATTCAACAAAGAATGGCTATGATCTCAGGGGGAACTTATCTATGCCCTTGACATGGTAAATAAGGTAAATAAGGAACACTCTAAGCTTGAAAATCAGTTTTAAGAATGTGATGAAGAAATATTATTGCTCATAGAGGATTTATAGAAGTCAAAGGCTAAGGCAAGCAATTTCAAAGATAAGTTAGAAGCAAACATTCTGGAATGTGAAAAGTTAACACAAGAAGTGACACTACTAAAGGAAGATTTAGAGGATTCCAAGAATAATCTATACAAGTATGTAAACATTGCAAATAGTGTGGATAAAATAGTCAAGATACAAATACGAGCAACAAATAAGATAGGTATTGGAGGTAAATAGGTTCAAGAAGATAAGTTAGCTACCAATTCCGAAGACGCTTGAGAATAAGATACATCAAAAGAATATAATGTAAGTGGGAGTGAGACATCAGAGGATGAGTTGGACAACAAAGAGTTCAATAAATATAGGAACAATGCACAAAGAATATACAAATGAAACAACAATCAGAATAGGAGACCAATGAGGTCTAGACAAGGAAGCTTCAATGGGAGATGCTTTTCATGTCACAATTTTGGGCATATGGCTTCACAATGCTGGACACATGAAAAATAGGAATATGGAAAAGGACAGCCTTTTCAAGGATATTGCTACTCATGTAATTAGTTTGGTCACAAGGAAATAAATTAAAGGGTTCATGATAGAAGAGAATATGGCTTCACTAAGAGAAGTCCTAAGACAGTTGCACCTCTAAGGAATAATAACATTAAGTGTTATAAGTGCAATAATGATGGTCACATAGCAATATGGGTAGAGCAAATATTCCAGAATCAAGCATGAACAAGAACATGAATATGAATGAGAACAGGAACATGGATGAGAACAGGAATAGGAACAAGAATAGGAAGATGGATGATAACATGAATAGGAATAGGAACAGGAACAGAAACATGGATGATAATAAGAACATGAATAGAAATAGAAGTGATGACAAGAACATGGATGATGACTTGGAAAGAAATAGTGAGAGGATTCAGAAGACATATAGAATAAGAGAGAAATATAAAGGTAAAGAACAATGCTTTCAGGGAGTATAAATACTCTCGCACCAGAATTAACCACCTCATGTGCAGGTGGGTAGGGGCTAAGCTAAGAGGCTCATTATTAGCCCTGAGCTCCAAAGGTGACCCTTTGCCATTGATTTCAAATGGGGAGATATTTTTGTATTGAGGAGAGACTTGATATGGGGATATTTGATATTTAATAGAGCATAAAGCCAGGAGGAGCAATGTCCCAGGGAGAGCAGAAGAAAAAGAAAGTTCAATTTTTAGTAAAATGATATGGGTTGCCATCGATGACAAAGGAGGATATTGTTGGATATTTTGAGTACTGTTGAGTGGTTTTTTCACCCGATTGTGAAAACACACTCTCCGATAGGATTTGGGTTCTGAATCCTCTGCTTGCAAAGAAATTAAACATGTAACTTCTCCAAGGTTCCTCGTTATGTTAGCATTCTTGCATCTATGTATTAATAATCTCAAATAAAGATATTTAATTAAAATGCTTGGAACACCTTAGTGGTTGCAAGTAACTGAAAACAAGGGGCACTGTGGTTTATTTTACTGTGAAAGTTTAGTGATTGTTCATTGAACCCTGATAAAGCAAATATGATTTGATTTTTATATGACCATGCTGTAACTTCAAAATAACATTTAATGAAATGCCATAACATGAAGGAATTATTTAGGGATTTTGAAGTTTTTTAATTTTTTATTTTATTTTAATGCTTAAAAGAAATAAAATTGGGACTTCTGAAAAATAAAGTGCAGCAAAAAGAAAATAAAATGTAAAGAAAAAGAAATTTAAATTGCATTCAGTTTGATGCTATCCCGTCCTGGAAAAATCGAAGATGTGAGGTTTCCATGCATGCAACCTAACCTATTGGACCTGCAAACACGCACAATCCCGATAAGCTAAGTGCTGATTCCTAGGGTTTGAAATAAAATTCAGATTTCAAATATTCGCCTAATGCAACCCACAAAAGTGGCATTTAACATTATCTATAAATCTGAAATCTGAAAGATGAAAGAATAAACATTAAATTCATAGCATGCACAGAAGATCTCCTTCTTTCTTGCCCACAAGATGCAAATTTTTGAACACTCCTGCATTAAAGATAAATCCTGTTACAACAGCAGAACATCTGGTTTTCTCAAAACCAAAAAAAGGAAGAAAATAGCCCCAAGCAGGCCCAGAATGGCATCTCGCCTTTGGCACTGCAACTCTGCCCGTAGCGGTTTTCGACCCTTGTACCTGCCCTGTGCTTCTACTTTTAAAGCTTGGCAATGCTCTCTATTTTGCCCTGTGACACTTCGTTTCATCTTCCAGATCGCTTCATTTCATCTTCTCGATTGCTTCATTTCATATTCCCACCTTTCGAATTGCTTTTGAATTTATGTTTAATGCTGAAACGTTTGATAATATTCTATGAATGTAACGTTTCTGTAACCCTTATACATGTATGCCACGTGTTCTACACTTTTCTGCATCTTCTGTAATGGCCCCATGAAAATCGTGACAAAAAATAGCATGTAACTCTGTTCCTCTGCCTGCACAGCGAAAACGTGACATGTCGCGATATCGCGACATTTTTCTGTCAGCAGCCTTTCTGCCTTCATGCACAGCGAAAACGTGACATGTTGCAAAATCGTGACATGTCGCGATATCGCGACAATTTTACCTTTCGTACACTTTGCTATTTTTCTATCGCGAAATCGCGACACTTTTCTCCTCCATACACCTTGGCTGCTTTCTGTCACGAAATCGTGACGCTTTTCATCCTTGGCATGTCTTGTGGCTTTCTGTCGTGAAATCGTGACGCTTTTCAATTTTGTGTTGCTCTTGCTGTATTTGGGCGTGAAAATGCGACATGTCATGAAATCGCGACATATTTTCCATTTCGTACACTTTCGCTACCTGGAGCCGCGAAAACGTGACCTGTCGTGATATCGCGACGTTTTTCGGCTTCGTACCCCTTTACCATCTTTTCATCGTGAAATCACGACACTTTTTTATTTTGGGCCCCTTTGCTACTTTCTATCGTGAAATCGCGACTCTTTTCTGCTTTGCCCTATTTGACTAGTTTGACCCATGATTGTGTGACATGTCACGATTTCACGACAATTTTTCATTCTGCCTTTCTCTCTCCTCTTTGGGTCGCGACGGAGCAACACGTCGTGATATCGTGACACTTTTCATTTTTGACTGCGACGTGCAACACGTCGTGAAATCATGACACTTTTCATTTTCTGCCAGCGATCGCACAACACGTCATGAAATCGTGACACTTTTTATTTTTGCCAGTGATCGCGCAACATGTCATGAAATCGTGACACTTTTCATTTTCTACCAGCGATAGCGCAACATGTCATGAAATCGTGACACTTTTCATTTTCTGGATCGCGCAACACGTCACGAAATCGTGACACTTTTCATTTTCTTGCAGCGATAGCGCAACACGTCGCGATATCGTGACACTTTTCATTTTTGGCGATGATGGCGCGACATGTCGCGATATCGCGACACTTTTTCATCCTTGTGCAATTTTGCCCCTTTTCTCGATTTTTAGCATCTGGGTCACCGAGATCTTCTTTGAAAGCATGCAAAAAAGGTGGGTCCCCAATTTTGGGGTGTGTTGTGGATCAGCCACAACAAATGGCGACTCATCGTCAAATGCTCTTGAGCATTTTAGTGAGAACCCAACCTCGGAAGTATACAAACTCGGAAACCATGCGTTAGCACATAAGAAATATAAACAAATGCCCATAGATCAAAAATACATGAATCATCAAAATCGTCAAGTATCAGCTCGGTGTGTGCAATGTGTTTTCATTCCCTATCGTTTGAAATTGATCAACATTCCATCGTCGGTTTTACATGAATGCATATGTGAGATTGTGAATGATTTGTGTAACCTAATAAATATGCTAAGAGATTTTGCTTTTATAAAAGGCATAGTCTTTCTTCTAGTATCATACACAAACATTCAAGATTATCAAACCCTCTTAGGATCAACTATATGTATAATGAATTGCTTTATTAGATCCCAAAGTTGGTTATGAGTCCCTACTATCTTGAACCCATGTGCAAGTGAAAGTGAAATCGGAACTTTGGGGAATCGGACTCCCAACCTAATCGAGATGGGAGTTTAACCCTATCCTTACTACTCTGATTTAGAGTTCATTACCTCACTTTGAGCAAAATAATTTAACCAATTATGGAAGAAATGGTCATGCTAGTCTAACCCTTTGAACAATCAATGGTCTTGTTTTTTAGACAAGACATGTTGCCATGCATGGGCATACCTAACCCCATAATCCAAGACTTACCTTCATTTCTTTGGACCTTGGGGATGACTACCCATCCTTTGCGGAGGACAAGTAGTACGATCCTTCCAATCCAATATAAATATGAGATGGGAAAAATTTATTTTTTACTTCTTGGACCTTGGGGATGACTACCCATCCTTGCTAGGGACATGTAGTACGATCCTTCCAATCCAAGCTTTGGATAAAAATGGAAAATATTAATTTTATTGCTTAGACCTTGGGGATGACTACCCATCCTTTGCAGAGGACAAGTAGTACGATCCTTCCAATCCAAGATTTATCATGAAATGAGACATAGGAGCTTTGGGGAATCGGATTCTCAACCTAAGCGAGATGAGAATTTATGCCCTATCCTTACTACTCCATGTAGGTCAAATCAAAGCTTTGGGGAGTTGGATCCTCAACCTAAGTTCGATGAGGATTTAGCCCTATCCTTACTACTCTGATTTTAGGCTTTAAGCTTTATGGAAGTGGTCAAAACCACTGTTTTAAGGATCATGCTGCATAAATAGGATAGACATGAAATACTTCTTTCGCCCAACCTTTTCTTCCAAGCAAGGTTTTGATCATTTTGCTCAAGATCCTTTTTAATGTGTATAAAATGTGCTTGGTTCTAGATATCTCAAGACTCAGCTCCCAACCTTAGGATTTTCTTCTTATTTATGTGATAGCATAACCTTAAGAGGATTTGACACACTTTAATGATTTGTATTTGAAATGCATTTGCAACTAAGATGGCATGTATGTGCAAAGTGAGATGTAATATGAATGCATTGTCCTTTGAAATGCGAGATGAAATATTGCCATATAAAACTCGACTACTTCATGCATCACAAGTTTCAAACGATACTATTAAACTGTTTGTGTTACTTGTGGAGCTTTTACAAGACAATTCCAATGTTTCATATTCTCCCGATCTAGAACATAAGTTAGCATCTCAAGGCAACTTTTTCATCATTTTTTTTTTTTTTATATAAACAAACAAAAAATGTCAAATAAACACACAACTTTAAATTAAAACTTATTCAATCCAAAACCAAACTGCAATCCCAAAAATGAAAATTTGAAAACACAAACCAAAAACCAAAAACCAAAATCTATATACAAATGTACACTATAATACAAGATGATGCAAAGCTTGGCTTATCACTTTCCTGGATCCCACACATGGTTAGAACATTTCAACAAAAATATAACATGATATGCATGCCAAATGTTGTGGGAATCCCACAAAAACAAGACAAGACCAAACAATGCAACAAATTTCCACTTGCCATGCTCACCATACCAATTTGATTTAGTTCCAATAATACTCCCATAGGTGAGCATCAAATTACTAAAATGATTAGACAATAAATGATTTTCAATTTTATCATGTCTATTCTTTAAAATGTAAACTTCATAATTCCCTCCTTGATTTAGAATTAGGCTATCCTTTTCAAATATGCAATTTTGTAAGTAGGAGCCTATTTCTACAAATTTCAAAGCCAAATCATTTTCCAAATTTGTAGGCCAATCAAATTTGTGTAACAATTTACAAGCATCTAGGATATTTACTAAATTAGGATCATTAAAAGTTTTTATCCTAGATTCAATTAGTAATTGTTGATGAATTTGGTTTAACAATTCAAGTGCATCAACTTCTTTTCCATTCATTAAAACAATGTTATTAAAGGTGTGATTAAAAATTATACCTTGTTTTTCATTTACCTTTAATGACATTTCATCATTCAAATTCAAAACATGGTCATGCAAATTCTCAACCCTCAAATGTTTTTGGTCAAAGTGTATGTCCCATGACTCATCTTGATGATCCTTCATTTGAGTTGCTTCCAATTGATCAATCTCTTTGTCATTTGGTTCTAATTCTTTGTTCACTATCCATGGTATCTCTTCATTTGAATCCTCAAAATCATCATGCAAACTTGCATCCACACCTTCAATGAATTTATATTCAACATGATCAAATTTTGTCACCTTTTCAAATCTTGTGAATATGAGATCTTCGTATGATGTAGAAGGTTCAACATCCCGCATATCAAGTGAAATATGAGTTTCATCTATAGGGATGTGAGAAAAGAATGCATTATCATATCTCCCCCAACCATTGTAAAAATCGTCATCCAAATCCATAGAATGAAATTCCATGATGTTTGTGACATGATCTCTTGATTCATTCATCAATTCTTTTTCTTCTTTGTCCTTGGCAATAGGATCATCATGATCTTCCAAAATTTGATGAGATTTGAAACCCTCTTCCAAAACATCCTCAAATTGTACAGGAGTTGTAAAATCTTCCTTTGAGTAGGCGATTATGTTGTCTTGTATATCAATTGGCACACAAGTTTCATTAGTAGTTTTGGATTGAGTGAAGTCTTCCCACTTCTTCCAAGCATCATAATAATCATCTTTCAAAATCAAGTGGTGACGTTCAACTATTTCTTCAACATCTTCCAATTCATCAATGTGTTTCTCATCAAATTCATCTTCACCTTCCTTAGATGGTTCAATTATTTCCAAAAGTGGGTTATTTCTTGAATTCAAATTTATAAGGCTATCATTGTCCAAATTAGTAACCCATGATTCAATTTTATCATAATTTGGAGGGTGAAGAATTTCTTGATCCTTAATTTTACACATCTCATCAATAGTATCTTCCAAGAACAAGTGGTGAGACTCTATCATGTCTTCAAATTCATTTATTGGTTTTCTTCCAATTTCACTTTCAACCACTTCATTCAATTCTATGGTGGGTTCCATCCTATCACATATATCAAACATTGTTGAATTTAGAACCCCTTCATCTAGATAATCGTGTATCTCTACATGATCCTCACTAGTGGATGTTGTCTTATCAATTTGCACCTCCTCTTGGACTACATCTAAGGTGGTTGTAAGATTTGGATATTCAAATTCATCCCCTTGATCATTCACCTTAGGTATCATTGGAGTGGAGGGTGCTATGTTTGATGGTTGGTGTAGGTTGGCATCAAAGAACAATATTTCATATGAACATGTTGTGCCTTTTCTTCTTCAAGACCTTGTCGTTCTATCTCTTCTAAGACCTCATGGATTTTCTCTAGGGACAAACCACTCAGTTTTTTCCTCAATGAGTGAAGCAAGTGTGGGGTGTATGGCTCCTAGGTATACTTCCATGGCTTCCTCTTCCAATGTGTTAAAATTTTCCCACATTTGGGAGTGCAACTCCCGAAATCTTCCATTGAATTGACTCAAGGATTCATTAGGCTCTTTACATATGGAGGTAAACTGATTTTTCAGGATTTCTAAGTCAACCTGATTACCAAAATGATAAAGATAGGCTGCTTCTAGTTGTATCCAAGAAGTCCTAACCTCCATGGGTAGTTGGCTGTACCAAAAGAATGGTTTATCATCCAAAATGTATGCAAATAACTTACAAGCCACCTCCTCATAGAAAATCTGGAATTTACATAATGTATCCTTGTAGACATGCAGTTTTTGCAAGTATCCTAGTGGCACCTCTTGGTTAAAACACCGTAAAAAATCCAATAACATTTTAGGAATTTGATAGGGTACCACAGGTATAGATAAACTCTCATAATGATCCTCTATCATAGATACCATTCTTTCTCTTAGAGACATTATTTCAGCTCTTAGGGATACAATTTGCTCCTCAAATGTTGCCATTAGTGAAACTTAAACTGTAACTTTAGAAGCAAAACTATTGAATATTCAACCTGCAAGGTAAAAAAAAAATCAAGTTAGCATCAACCAAGAGATGTACTTATTAAAATCAAATGTCAATTAATTGCATGAGACCAAAATTTTCAAATTTAAATCAAATCACATATTTCTGTATGAACAATCAGAAAAGTGTTAAAATAATATACAGCATACCTGAATTAAAATAGAGCAAGTAAATAAATTCAGGCCGTCCTTTTACAATCCGCTGAGTGTTAGAGGACTAAAGCATAAAAAAATTTAAATTTAAATAACACTAAAATAAACCCGTTCGGCCCTCCTAGCACCAATCCGTTGAGTGGTGTTAGAGGCCGAAGATGCTAATAAAATGGACTTGAAATATTTAGCAATGTAAAGCTCTTAAATAATTATAAACCCGTAGCATCTAAAATCACGATAAAATAAACCCGCTTCAGGCCCTCCTTCTAGCGCCAATCTGTTGAGTGGTATTTTCACCCGATTGTGAAAACACACTCTCCGATAGGATTTGGGTTCTAAATCCTCTGCTTGCAAAGAAATTAAACATGTAACTTCTCCAAGGTTCCCGTTATGTTAGCATTCTGCATCTGTGTATTAATAATCTCAAATAAAGATATTTAATTAAAATGCTTGGAACACCTTAGTGGTTGCAAGTAACTGAAAACAAGGGGCACTGTGGTTTATTTTACTGTGAAAGTTTAGTGATTGTTCATTGAACCCTGATAAAGCAAATATGATTTGATCTTTATATGACCATGCTACAACTTCAAAATAACATTTAATGAAATGCCATAACATGAAGGAATTATTTAGGGATTTTGAAGTTTTTTAATTTTTTATTTTATTTTAATGCTTAAAAGAAATAAAATTGGGACTTCTGAAAAATAAAGTGCAGCAAAAAGAAAATAAAATGTAAAGAAAAAGAAATTTAAATTGCATTCAGTTTGATGCTATCCCGTCCTGGCAAAACCGAAGATGTGAGGTTTCCATGCATGCAACCTAACCTATTGGACCTGCAAACACGCACAATCCTGATAAGCTAAGTGCTGATTCCTAGGGTTTGAAATAAAATTCAGATTTCAAATATTCGCCTAATGCAACCCACAAAAGTGGCATTTAACATTATCTATAAATCTGAAATCTGAAAGATGAAAGAATAAACATTAAATTCATAGCATGCACAGAAGATCTCCTTCTTTCTTGCCCACAAGATGCAAATTTCTGAACACTCCTGCATTAAAGATAAATCTTGTTACAACAGCAGAACATCTGGTTTTCCCAAAACCAAAAAAGGAAGAAAACAGCCCCAAGCAGGCCCAGAATGGCATCTCGCCTTTGGCACTGCAACTCTGCCCGTAGCGGTTTTCGACCCCTGTACCTGTCCTATGCTTCTACTTTTAAAGCTTGGCAATGCTCTCTGTTTCGCCCTGTGACGCTTCGTTTCATCTTCCAGATCGCTTCGTTTCATATTCCCGCCTTTCGAATTGCTTTTGAATTTATGTTTAATGCTGAAACGTTTGATAATATTCTATGAATGTAACGTTTCTGTAACCCTTATACATGTATGCCACGTGTTCCGCACTTTTCTGCATCTTCTGTAATGGCCCCATGAAAATCATGACAAAAAATAGCATGTAACTCTGTTCCTCTGCCTGCACAGTAAAAACGTGACATGTCGCGATATCGCGACATTTTTCTATCAGCAGCCTTTCTGTCTTCATGCACAGTGAAAATGCGACATGTCGCGAAATCGTGACATGTCGCGATATCGCGACAATTTTACCTTTCGTACACTTTGTTGTTTTTCTATCACGAAATCGCGACACTTTTCTCCTCCGTACACCTTGGCTGCTTTCTATCGTGAAATCATGACAATTTTCATCCTTGGCATGTCTTGCGGCTTTCTGTCGTGAAATCGTGACGCTTTTCAATTTTGGGCTGCTCTTGCTGTATTTGGCCATGAAAACATGACATGTCGCGAAATCGTGACATATTTTCCATTTCGTACACTTTCGCTGCCTGGAGCCGCGAAAACACGACCTGTCGCGATATCGCGACGTTTTTCGGCTTCGTACCCCTTTGCTAGCTTTTCATCGTGAAATCGTGACGCTTTTCTATTTCGGGCCCCTTTGCTGCTTTCTGTCGTGAAATCGCGACGCTTTTCTACTTTGCCCTGTTTGACTGGTTTGACCCACGATTTTGTGACATGTCACGATTTCGCGACAATTTTTCATTCTGCCTTTCTCTCTCCTCTCTGGGCCGCGACGGGGCAACACGTCGCGAAATCATGACACTTTTCATTTTTTTGGCAGCGATCGCGCAACACGTCGCGAAATCGCGACACTTTTCATTTTTTGCCAGCGACCGCGCAACACGTCGCGAAATCGCGACACTTTTCAGTTTTTGCCAGAATCGCGCAACACGTCGCGAAATCGTGACACTTTTCATTTTTGGCTACGACCGCACAACACGTCGCGAAATCGTGACACTTTTCATTTTCTACCAGCGACCGCGCAACACGTCACGAAATCGCGACACTTTTTCATTTTCGGCCACGACCGCGCAACACGTCGCGAAATCGTGACACTTTTCATTTTTCGGCAGCGATGGCGCGACACGTCGCGAAATCGCGACACTTTTCATTTTTCGGCAGCGATGGCGCGACATGTCGCGATATCGCGACACTTTTCATCCTTGTGCAATTTTGCCCCTTTTTCCTGATTTTTAGCATCTGGGTCACTGAGATCTTCTTTGAAAACATGCAAAAAAGGTGGGTCCCCAATTTTGGGGTGTGTTGTGGATCAGCCACAACAAATACCTAAGTCAAAGTTATCATTGATGTCACCATTGATGCCACCTGATGGAGTCATCATTAATACCAAGAGTTCAGCCTAAAATAAATGCAACAAATATGGTCAATTGATATTCAGCAAGAAGCCAAAAGTTCGAGTAAAACTGTGTAAAAGATAGAAGTTGAAAATGATTGATAATATTTATTTTAAAAATTATTTAAATTCAGGATGAATTTATTATAAATAAATATTACAATGGTTAGAATTGACATAGTGAAAACCCAAATAAAATAATTGTAATTTTTATTACAATATTTTATATTGCATAAATGGGTTTATAATGTCTAAAAATAATAAACCCAAAAGGTTGCGTTAAAGGTTTAAAGTCCAAAGTTTATGTTAATAAATCCAAAGGTTGGATTGAGGGTTTTAATCAAGGCAACGTTTATTTCCAAAAGAATAGCCGACATCAAACAAACCAAAGGAAAGTGTCGATGTCATCAAATACAAGGGAAGCGTCGATGTGTTTAAAAGAATGGGCATGCATATTAATCCCATGCCAAATATTGTTTCTAGTTACCCTTGATATTTTGAAAAGAAAACACATTGAATTTAATGTAGAGCTCGTGATAGTATTTTGTATTTTTTGTGGGTTGATTTGATGATGAATGGGACAAAGGCAAGCACTTTGGTGTATTAAATTCCAACAAGGCATCTTGACCTAGTGGCAAGTTGGCAGCAACTTACATTTCGGTGTGCATGGTGGTTTGATTTCGAATCTCACAAAAGCCTTTGGTGGACGTGTTGAAGGCACCAAGGAATAGGTGCAAATATTTTATTTTGCAAGGTTTTGGAGGAGTATTGAAGCACATGGTGCTTCCTCCCTTCCCAATGAGCTTTTAAGCTCATGTGGTGTTGGCACCGTAGGCAAAGACTTATGTGGACTGCGTTGAGAGTTTGAAACTCTCCAAATTCAAAGGTACATTTTTTAATTTTATTTTATTAATGCCTAAAATGGAGGTATAAGGAATTTAGTGGTTAAATTCTTTGCATTGTGATTAAGGGTGGTTGTTGAGAAATATTGTTAGGAGGTATAACAATAATTCTGGTTTAGTTTTCAAGTCTTAAATTTTTTCATTGTGGAATATTGAAAGTTTAAGACTTTGTGGGTGTATGTTAATTTGAATAAAGGATTTTTTATTATTGTGAGGATATTGTGTATTGTTTAAGTTGGAGTGATAAGGTTTAATTGTCATATTATTTTCATGATATAAAAATTATCCTCTAACCCTTATTGAGTTTTTCAAATGAAGTAATTGTGAGTGTGGTAGATTTGTAAAGGGCAATTACTCTTCAATAAAAGGTATGGGAAAAAAAATTCATTTTTGAGTTAGGTGTTTGGCTTGATATAAAATTAATTTTAGAGTGAAAAGGATTTGATTAGGGTTTCCTTTTCGAAAGTAGTTGATTTAATTCTTCAAGGTTTTTTGGTTTGAGTGTTGTGATTAAACCTTGTTGTATAAGCATTTTTGTTGAAGCCATTGGTTGTGCAATGAACTTGACTTGAGTTAGAAAATAACATGAGTATCATTGTTATGTGAGATTTGTTGTTGAGCATTTTTTGATACATTTTGATTTGGGTGATACATGCTTGGACTAGGATTTGTGATAAAGAGTTGTTCCTTGAGGTGATTTGTTGAGGAGAGTTGATTGAGCCTAGTCAAGTGATTGTGTGAAGTGGTTGTTCAGGTTCCATGAAACAAACTATTCTACATTATGATTTGATTTGAGATTGAGCTTTGAGTATAGAACATATTGAGTCTCTAACAATTCTCTTTATGCTTCTATGAGATTGATTTGATTTGAGATTGAGATTTGAGTATAGAACATATTGAGTCTCTAACAATTCTCTTTATGATTCTATGAGATTGATTTGAGTTGATATTGAGATTTGAGTATAGAACATATTGAGTCTCTAAAAATTCTCTTCATGATTCTATGTGATTGATAAAGTGATTGAACATTGATTATAAAACATATTGAGTCTCTAACAATTCTCTTTATGATTCTATGAGATTGGACAAGTTTTGTGTGGACTTGTTAAGTAGATTTGAGGTAAGTATTTGAGAAGGCTTGTGGACTGATTTTGTGTGAGATTTTGTAGAATATTGCAATGCAAATTTGAGCAAGTCCTAGAGAGGACTTATTGAGTAGGTTTGAACAAGTCCTAGAGAGGACTTGTTGAGAAGATTTAGACAAGTTCTGAGTGAGGTTGTTGAGAATATTTGGACAAGTTCTGAGTGAGCTTGTTGAGCATATTTGGATAAGTTTTGAGTGAGCTTGTTGAGAATATTTGGGTAAGTTCTGATTGAGCTTGTGGAGAATATTTGGACAGGTTCTGTGTGGACCTGTTGAGCAGATTTGAGTAGGTTCTGAATGGACCTATTGATTAGATATGAGTAGGTTCTGATTGGACATGTTGAGCAGATTTGAGAAGGTTTTGAGTGAACCTATTGATAGAGCTTTGGATGTGATAGAGTATATAGGACAGAGTCTCAGTGGATAGATATCCATTAGCTAGGAAAATTGAAGATGTATCTTCTGAGTGAGGAGTCTTCAAGTGGAGAGATATCCACTAGTCAATGCAGCATAGAGATAGAGTCTTCTAGAAGATCACTAGCCAGAGTTGAAGGGGAAAGATTTCTCTTGTGGAAGAGATCCATGAACTTGATATTAGGGGATGAACATCTCCTTTGGATAGTGTAACCACAAAAAAGGCTCACACCCGAAGTATCCTATTGCAATAATTTGACAAAACACAAAATGCATACAAGAACAAAAAATTGACAATAAATTGATAAATAAAACATGATTTATTTCATTATATTTGAATCAAAACTCAAATTACAAGTACATCCCTCTTAGGGGTAATCATCTTGATACAATCGTTACAATAGGATGTAATTATTTCCCTCTCAAAGGTAGGTGTGATTTCCAAGTTCCTTTCAAGTTGACATGAACTGCTCTAGGGTATCGATGACCATCTTCTTCGTGTTGAGGAAGGAATTGTATGCTTTGTCTCTTTCAATACTTGTTCCCTATGATCAAGAAACAATAAGAATAAATTAGTAACAAAAGAGGCCTCTCCTAATGAGGCTTTGAAAGGAATATTGCACAAATAATAGAATGAAATCAAGAAAGCATGTAAAACTATCAATCTATGCAAGAAATGAGGAAATTGTAATATAGCATGTAAAGAAGCATGAATCTAGATAAGAAACATCCTAATTAACCATTAGAAATCTTGAATTATATGAAACTAATCTAGATTAACAAATGCAAGGAAAGGTGAAGCAAATCTACCTCTAATTCCTAAATTAATCGGTCAAATATCTGCTAAAAAGTAGATCTATGCTAGATTAAACTAATTGCATGACTAAAAATGGCAAACTACTACTAAAATGGAGGAAGGATAGCATCAAACCCTAGCTGTAGGTCTGAGGTATGATTTGCACTATTAATTGTAGCTCATATCCATGATTAAGATGAAAGTGTCCTTTCTCTTGCAACCAAGGCCATAAACTCTCAAATCCTCCAAGAAATTGATGTTCAAGGGTCACATGTGTTTTCTAGAATAGATTAGTGATTGAATTCAAAGGAATTAGTAATGGAGGTGTGTCAATTATCAAGATTGCTCCTCAATATCTTGAGATATCCATTGTTGTATGTATAGTTGTCATTTATCAATTGGATAGCACTTCGTTACTCCTCGAGGGGATATGAAATTACTCTCTAATATAATAGGGCTCTGCCATGAAATTGAGCTATTCTTTAGGAAATTTGCTCTCTAAAATTGGGGTCTTAATTAGACTCCAAAAATACATGCTCTAGCTTCATGCAAAATCCAAGAACAAGATTTGGCAGTTGAGAGGAAGCTTATAGATGCTTCCCAATCCAAACTGCTTTGAAAACCATTACAATTCGGCTATTGCAACTGATTTGACTCAGATCTGGTCAACCAATTTTATTACATTGCTAACCGTAGGTGTCAGTCACAGTCCCCAATTGGTATATTGGGGGTCATGGCTATCAGCCATGGTCAACACTTTTAACCGTGGGTGTCATCTGTGGCTATCATTGACTAGACAAACATGCCCCATTGAGTAGTAAAAACCACTGCTATACCTTGGATTTGTCCAAAGGTCTTCCATATGGTCTTATTGCATGTCCCATATGAGTAGTCACCATCAACATGACATGTTTATGTGTCTACAGATACCCCTTTTACCATGCATTGTGAGATCGAACAACATGTGAGCTAAAATAGACCTAAAATGATGTTAAATTTTGCATGATGATCATTAGTTTGATCAAAATTAGATGCCCCAATCATGAAAATAGCATGCATCATTGAATTATTTCATTTGATGATTTTAATAACTTGATTCTAGAAAGCTTAAGTCAAATCCTAGTCTTAGCAACAATTAGGATACAAGCTTAAGTTAAATCCTAGCCTTGATGGCAATAGGAGATAAGCTTAAGGCCAATCCTAGAATTGATGGCAATAGGAGATAATCTTAAGTCAAATCCTAGCTTTGATGGCAATAGGAGACAAGCTTAATTCCAATACTAAATTAGGAGACTAGCTGCCTAGTTTGCTTGAATTTGATCTTGATATTTTGATTATTTGCCCCAAGCAAGGAGGGTGCATGATTGTCTTTGAAAATGATTCTTGAACGAATGTACTTAGCAATGATTGAGCATTAATTATTTATTTTTATTATGAATTATATTATGACTACCCCATCAAGTGATGATTCGATGAGAGTAATGACAATGAAATGAAGCGATGAGGTCGCTTGACCACTATGAATGATCTTGAACAATTGAAGACTTGAGCACTTTTAATATTACTTGGCAAGGCCTAACTCAGCCATGATTTCAACTGTGAATAGTAATTGTATATTTCTATCCCATGGAGTGGTCCAACCACAAAGGCCTTCTTAGGGAATTGATATGATAACAATTCCAATTATGATTATGTTGAATCACTATGTTCGATGATTTGCTGAATCGTGGTGATTTTTTATTTATTTAATTTTTTTTTTAGTTTTGAGATTTTTGAAATTTTGGACCTGTAGATATGCTTTAATGTCCAATTTAAAATTCCCTATGGTTAGTAAATATGTTCATTTAGGAATTGAATGAAAATACCAAAGATTTAAAATTATTTGGAGCTTTTGGGGATCAATACTGATAATCCCCAGTTGATGTTTGTAAATATTTTTATTTTTATTTTATGTTTATGAGATGCACATGGATGCAATGCCTACATGATGATGTGATTATGCTATATGTATAAAAATGTATGGATGACATGCACTAGCTAGATGATAGATGTTTTATTAGACTCCATGATCTATATGTATAGATGGATTATTTTGTATGCATATGCATGCAATGTGTTGGCAGTTAAAAATAATAACTATTACTTTTTACCCCACATAGTTCACCTTGGATGGTAGGCGGCTAGGGTGGACAACAAGCAAGGATGTCGGCAAGTGGTCGGCATAGTAGAATAGTGGTTTGATTAGAATTTTTTTTGTAGCCTGTCTATTTCTCCAACAGACTTAGGGGTAACTATATAAACTTGTAATTTATTTATTTTTAAGTTAATGCGAATAACAATTCACATCTGGTATTAGAGCTTGGCAGGGAGCGAGGTGCATCAAGGTCATAGGAACCATATCCCAAGGAGGAGTAGGATCACACGCATCCCAAGAAGGAGTAGGAGGGCCTAGACTCGGCCTGCATCCTGATAAGAAGTATGAGGGCCTATAATCGACAATCGATACCAAACGAGGTCGAGAGGAGAATATTTCAATCAAAATTGACTAGGCGAGGTTGAGAGCGAGTGACAACTTGCAGAGGAGAGTTTGATCAAAATTAGCCAGGTGAGGTCGAGCACATGCAAGGTTGAGTGATAACTAGTGAAGGAGAGTTGACTAGACCAGGCGACAAGACGAGCTGACTATACAAGGACATGTGGCACATGAGGAGACGTCAAGGACCAGACTAAGTGGTGAGCTAGGAGAGGACAGATGTCAAACACATGGCACAAGGAGAGCAGAAGTCAACATGGAGTGAGGAGAGAGTATAAGGTTACATGGTGCAAGGCTATTGGGTGGAGTAGTCCAAAAATGTGGGCATAGAAATTGCCCGAAGGCAATCAAAAATCCCTCATTTGTTCACTTTTGGAGCATGTGGGACTAATAAGTCCCAATTTTTTTTAACTTCGAAGGCACGGGGTGCCTTCATATAGAAATCTCTCCCTAGGCCTTCTTGTCGAGCATCTAGCTCGACTAACTCTAGGAGCCAGCCTTAAGGTGCCCACCCCCATTTGGTCACGGGTTTGATTCCCGTCAATGACACAACACATTGATTTTTTTTAAAAATGAAGTGCTAAGGATAAAGGTATAATATTTGTTTGTTGTGCTTTTGGTTTCATCGATCGAGGCTACCGAGGTGGTAAGAAGTCTTTGTAGCATGGAAGAGATCACGGGTTTGAGTCCCGTCGGATCCAAAAAGAAATTAAAAAAGCCCCCTTTGATTAATTTTTTATTGTATTTAAAATTTTTATTTAACTTATTAAATTATTTAATAATTTAGCTTAATATTTTATTAAAATATTTTTTAAATGTTTTAATTAAATATTTGCTTAATTATTAATTAATATTTTAATAAGGTTTTTATAAAAAAAAATTGCAAACTTTTATGAAAAGGCAAATAGAGATTTCCTAAGAGGAAATAGTATGTAAAAAGCCTAAGAGACTTAAAATTACTTTGTAAAATTTTGAGAGAGGCAAAGCATAGAAGTACTAAAATTTGTAAAGACACATTGATGATACGATCCAACGGTTGTTATCATGCTCTCTGTGCACTTTTGGTGAGAGAAAACGTCAAAATATTTGATGACAAAGTATGAGCTTATGGGCTACATACTATGTTTATTCGGTTGCAAAACATAGTAATAGCACATTCGAGACATCCAAACTCAGAGTACGAAGCAGACTCTAAAGATAACTCATTCAGTAGTAGATTTGAACAGTCAAAATCTGCACCACAAGAACCAGTAAATCCATAATTCAGCAATAATGACTCCATTGAAATTCTAGAACTAGAATCACCAGAGATAATCTTGATCAATGACGATGAAGAATAGGTAGAAGACAATTTCATGAATCAAGTGATAGCAGCACCACAGCAAGAAGAACAAGCTATCAATGAAAGGGTGAATCAAGTCAAATTTAATCTCAATTTGTAATCTCTTCTTCTTCTTCTTTCTTTCTTCTTTGAAAAGCAGAGTGCTTTATTGTAACATAGATATAAAAAGAGTGTTTTTTTAGTTTATAGCAGCTATGGCCTCACATAACAATCTACCTATTCTAGAATTCAATGGATATGATTACGAGTATTGGTCTATCAAAATGAATACCTTACTCATAGGGAAAGGTATGTGGAACATAGTGGAAGAGGATTACACAGAACCCATAGATTGGAAAATATTAAGTTCCGCAAATAAGAAAACAATAAAAGAAGCACAAAAGAGCAACTCTTCTCTTCATCATCTCCAAGCAGCATTGGAGAAGAGTATATTCCCTAGAATAGCCACTTGTATAACTACACAAGATGCATGGAAAGCTTTGAAAGACGTCTTCCAAGGAAGTGATCAAGTGAAGCAAGTGAGGCTTCAAACACTGAAATGTGATATTGAAAATCTCAAAATGAAAGAAGACGAAAAAGTTGGTGACTAATGTGCCAGAGTCAAGGCAGTAGTTAATAAAATGGTTACTCTTTGCGAGGAAATTAAGCCTAAAATAATTGTAAATAAAGTGTTGCGAAAACTTCTTCAAATACGGAATCACATAGCCATAATCATATAAGAGTCAAAATATCTTTCCACTTTAACATTTGATGCATTAATCGGTTCATTAATGTCTCATGAAGAGAGATTATAGGAATATCCTTCAACCAGCTAAGGAGGTGATGATAAAGCCTTCACATCCAATGAAAATTTTGGAAGAGGATGTAGAAGAGGTCAAGGCAGAGGTTAGAGAAGAGGTAGAGGCAAAGGAAACTACAAAGGAGGCACTCCCAATAGGGCAAGCAATCAGAATAGAGGCAGAACCCAAAGTAGAGGTGGAAATCTAGGGCAAAGTGGAAATGAAGGGCGAGGAGGTGAAAAGTCCAAAAAGTTTTGTTTTAACTGTGGAAAACGAGGCCACTTTGCTCATGACTATTGGTCAAAATATTCTCAAGGTAGCAGTAGTCAATATGGAAATTATGGTGAAGAATATGAAACCTCTAAAATTTTTCTTTCATATGGACAATAAAAAAAAAATCTAAATGACACATGGATTTTGTATACTAGTTGCTCCAACCATATGAGTGGCAAAGAACTCTTTGCTACATTAGATTCCACTTATAAATACCACATCAAGTTAGGGGATGATAAATCTTTGCAAGTCGAAGGCATTGGAGCCATGGATGTTCCAATGAAATTATAAAGAAAGTGAATGACATCTACTACACTCCAAAGCTCCAACACAATCTGCTAAGCATTGGGTAAATGATGGATAATAATTACAAACTTATTTTTTATGAAGGAAAATGTATCATTCTTGATAAAAACAGTTGCAATCGTGTCATCACACAGGTACCAATGACCAATAATAGGTTATTTTCCCTCAATTTTGGAGAGCTAGGGGGAGATCAAATTGCAAATGTAGCTATAGCTAATCCAAGTGTGGTTTGGCACTTTAGATATGGTCACCTAAATTCAGCTAGATTGAAATTATTAACTTCTCAAGCTATGGTGATAGGAATTCCCAAAATCAATGAACATAAGGAGGTCTATGAAGGATGTGCTTTGGGAAAGCACTCAAGGTCGAATTTTCCAAGAAGACAAGCATGGAGGGCTAGGTATCCACTTCATTTAGTGCATTTGGATATTTGTGGTCTAATGCAGACAAAGAGTATCGAAAACAATTCCTATTTTCTCACTTTCATAGATGATTTCTATAGAACGTGTTGGATTTATTTCTTGAAACATAAAGATGAAGCTTTTGATTGCTTCATAGATTTTAGAAATAATGTAGAGAAACAAACTAATTTTTATATAAAGTGTCTTAGGATAGATCAAGGAGGCGAGTACTCCTCAAAAGAATTTTTGAGATATTGTAAAGCAAGTTGGATCAAAAAGTAACTCACCATTGCCTATACCCCACAATAGAATGGTGTGGTAGAGAGAAATAATTGCACCATAGTAGAGATGGAGAGAACGATGTTGCGGACTAAGCATTAACTAATATGTATTGGGCTGATGTTGTAAGAACCAGTGTATACGTTCTAAATAGAATTCTGACTTCTAGTTTAGATGGCATCACTCCTTATGAGGGATGGTATGGAAAGAAACCAAATGTAAAGCATTTAAAATTTTTTGGTTATTTAGCATATGCACACATTCCTGAAGAGAAAAGGAATAAGCTTGATCCTAAAAGTTAAGCTTGTATTTTTTTAGGGTATTGTAAGTCTACTAAAGCATATAGACTCTACAATCCAAAGACACATAAGATTATACTTTCCAGGGATGTAATCTTTGATGAAGTGGGAGAATGGGGTCATCAAAGAATTTTTATTGATGATGGATCCCAAGATATAAGTTCTTCACAAATGTAGCAGGTGTATCCCAAGAAAAAAAAGGGTACACCTCCTCCAAGCCCAAGCAGGAGTACTACTTCGAGTACATCAACAGCCACTCCAAGTCCTTCTCCACAATGATCAGTGAGTTCTTCACCTATGGATTTTGATTATCCATCAAGAGGTAAAAGAAGGTTACAACATCATCCATATTTTTAAATGTTGGATCGAATTTCTAGAAAAGATACACTAGAAGCCAAGCTAGTGAAATGAATACAGTTTTGCAACAACTTGAAAATATACAATTGTATGGGGATGATGACTCCCATGATCCTAAGGGAGATGTAGTCAATTATGATTTATTGGCTAGTGTATAGCTAGAACCATCTAGATATGAGAAGGCTTGTACTCATAATGTATGACAAGAAGCCATGAAAGAGGAAATAACCTCTATAAAAATAATGATACATGGGAGCTAGTAAAGCTGCCCAAAGGAAAAAATGTGTTGGATGTAAATGGGTATACAAGACCAAATTAAATACTGATGGAATCATTGAGAGGCACAAGGCGAGACTTGTAGCAAAAGGTTTTACTCCAAAATTTGGCATTGACTATGAGGAAACCTTTGCTCCTGTTGCACGACATGAAACAATCAGATTTGTTCTTTCCTTAGCTACCCATAAAAATGGAACATTCAGCACATGGATGTGAAAAGTTATTTTATGAATGTGTACTTTAATGATGAGGTTTATGTTCAACAACCTCAATTCTTTCAAGAACAATGTAATGGGAACCTTGTTTATAAATTGAAAAAAGCACTTTATGGCCTCAAGAAAGCACCATGAGCTTGGTACTCTCGCATTCACGACTATTTCAACGAGTATGGTTTCCCTAGAAGCAAAAGTGAACCTAATATTTATTACCTAAAGCATGGGGTAGACATTATCATAGTTTGTTTGTATGTGGATGATCTAATATTTATGGGTAGTAACACTAAAATGAATATGGAGTTCAAACACTCCATGATGAAATAGTTTGAGATGAAATATCTTGGCTTAATACAATACTTACTAGGCATGGAAGTTCATCAATCAAATAGAGGGATCTTCATATGTCAACAAAATTATGCTTGAGACATGATAAATAAATTTTCCATGGAGCAATGTAAACCAGTTACAACTCCAACTGGATAAGGGATCCAATTGAGCAAGGATGATGGAGCACCAAAGGTTGACATGACCACTTACATGAGCATGGTTGGGAATTTAATGTTTCTCACCAACACAAGACCAGATATTCAATATGTTGTTTCTCTAGTTTCAATTTTTATGGCTAGTCCATCTAAGCTACATCTACAAGCAACTAAAATAATCTTAAGATATGTAAAGGTTACATTGAATTTTGGAATCCATTACCACAAATGTAATTCTGTTAAATTAGTTGGCTTCAGTGACAGTGATTGGGGCAGCAATATAGATGATAGGAAATCTACATCAGGGAACTATTTTAGTCTAGGTTCAGGACTAATCACATGGAGTTCCAAGAAGCAGATTGTTGTAGCATTATCATCTACTAAGGCTGAGTATATAGCCATCACACATGCTAATACTCAAGCCCTATGGTTGAGATATATCCTTGAATAGATTGGAGAAATTCAAAGCTGTCCAACTCGATTGTATTGTGATAACATGAGTGCCATTCAGTTGGCATACAATCCAATCCACCATAGCAGATTAAAAAATTTTGATATGAAGTATCACTTCATCTGAGACATGGTGGAGAACCAGATCGTTGAGCTTAAACATTGCAACCCTTTGGATAACATTGTAGACATCTTCACCAAAGGCATGGCTAGAGCTAAATTTATAAATCTTAGAGATTGTATAGTCAGTCCTCTCAACTTTAAAGTGAGGAATATTGGCAGTTAAAAATAATAACTGTTACTTTTTACCCCACATAGTTCACCTTGGATGGCAGGCGGCTAGGGTGGATGACAAGCAAGGATGTCGGCAAGTGGTCGACATAGTAGAATAGTGGTTTGATTAGAATTTTGTTTGTAGCCCGTCTATTTCTCCAACAAACTTAGGGGCAACTATATAAACTTGTAATTTATTTATTTTTAAGTTAATGCGAATAACGATTCACACAATGCTTATTTTTAAATGCATGTTTAATTTGATTTACTTGTATGCATTTAATTTATGATGATACCGCGATATGGTTATGCAATGTATGTAATGCATTATTTACATGATGGATGAAGTAATGTAGATGAACTTGTATGATTTAATCACTTAAAACATAAGGAATGAATGTGATATGTGTTTAACAATCTAATGGAAAAAACCACAGAATGTGTAAAAATCATGAATGTAATTGAATATCCTCATTACAAGAATTTAAAGAATTAATCACCCATATATGAAATGCAATGATATGACATGGAATTATGTGAATGATATAATATGTCACTCTATATTCTTTTTGCAATTTGATAGATATGCACAATATAGTCAGTGGTCGTCTAAATATAATTTTTGATATCCATCCGGTATCTATCCTATAACTTGAAAACTTTGTGCTCAGTTTAATGATGTATCATGGATCGATACTTTGCAGTTTGATATTTAAAATGACTTTTATTTTTTATGGTTTGTGAGCTTTTGGTATTTTATTGCTATTAGAAAAAAAATTTAAAGGTTTTTCATGAGACTCAAACACCCTAATAGACTTATCAAAAGTGCATACTGACCACACTAGACTTCTGAAGTGCAAGGCTTTTGTTAGGATAGGCCTTAACTATTCATTATCCCTATGTGTGCACATAAGTATATTAAGATAAGACACGAGTGTTCCTCGATCTCAGGAAAGATTCTTTCAGCCCATTGTTAAGATAGGGGCTCCACAACTATCTTATCTAATCCTAAGTTTAGATTATAGTTGGACTAAGCCACTAGGCAATGTGGGACACTTGAAGCTAGCTCTTCCACATTCAAAAATTGGTTTGCAAACAAACAAATTGCAAGTGTATCAGACATCATCATTCGTAAGGTGCAATAGTGCTGACAATTCTAGGGATACTTTCTCATATATGGTGAAACAAGGGAATTGATTCTATCTTTGACTTTGAACTATCTCTGAATCTTCATTTGATCTCTCTTCGAACTAGATTTCTGATATTCATTTGATCTTCACTCAAACTTTTATTTATTATGTTCATTTGATCTTGATTTGAGCCTATTTTCTAATATTCAGTTGATCTTCACTTTTCAACATTTACATTTGATAATTTTCTTCAAAAACTTTCCTTTGGGGATTTACTTGGGAAAACTATTTCTGGTATATCAATTGATAATATTGATAATATGATATCAATATGGGAAGTCGATCTATGATATCGATTTAGGGTATCAATAATGAAGATTGATGTGGGATATCACTTTGGGATATTTCACATTTTATCGTAAGCAAGGGATTCTAAATAGGGAACTAACATGTCATTTTGCCAACTGCCAACATTTCCCATACCGTCCACATAGGGGGATAAGCAAGAATAACTATTTTTACTTCAAGATACCCGGTCCTGCTTTGTGGATTTCATATTTCCCTAGTCCTTGTTAGGATTATTTAATTCATTGATTAGTGATAGGATTCTAATATGCTAAGGGTTACACTAACTAAACCTCAGCTACAAAATCAAAGCAAGCTTTCTACCAACTCTTGATAAGACCACTAGGTATGGTTGAATGATTGAAAAACCCTAGCATATTCTACATAGCAACAAAATGGGTTGTGTTGAAAAACACAATTATTCACATGAATGATGGATTATGATAAATGTAGAGATGCATGATTGAAACACAAATGTTGTGTCGTTTGTAAGATTGTAAACACACTTAACACACCTTGACAAACGTGAATGATGGATTACTTAACACACCTTTCAACACAATTACTCACATGAATGATGGATTATGATAAATATAGAGATGCATGATTGAAACACAAACGTGCTGTCATTTGTAAGATTGTAAACACACTTTATTCTAATGCAGGCAAGGCATATGATTATGCCTAATGCAATGCAAGGATGAAAATGCATGTGGAGGATGAGATGCATGATGCAAAATGCAATGCAATGATACAAATGAAATGCAATTTTTTTTAGAATTTTATTGCTTTTTTATTTTTATATATTTTAGAAATTTTGATTTGACCAAAGGGTTTACAGACACCTTTGGAGCTTTTTATAGGATGATCAAAGGGCTTACAGATGCCTTTGGAGCATTTTATGAGACTTACAGATGCCTTTGGAGATTTTATGATATGACCAAAGGGCTTATAGATGACTTTGGAGCCTTTTATGCATTTTTATGAATTTTTATGTTTGCCATATTTTTGATGTTTTGATATTTTTCAATTTTTTTTAAATTTAAATATTTTGAATGTTTTTAAAATTTTGATATTTTTTTCCTTATTTTTATGTTTTTAAAGGGAAATTACACTACCTTAAGTACCCCCAATGTGTGTGCCAATCAATGAAAGTGAGGAAAGTTTGATACCTCTAGAAGTCTCACTTTACCTCATTGATTGTGATGTGGATGATAGGAAAGGTGTGACACTGTGAAGGCCCCTAATGTGCAATATGCTTGATGCACCATGATTGACTTAACCAGGAGAAGTAGTAGAAATTGAACCCCCATGCTGTGACATACAATTTTTTGCAGTGCCAATGTCCCACTAAGATGAGACAAGTGAAGGTGAAACATTGGAAGATGCCACCAATTGTAAATATTGATTTTTACAATCATGTTTCTCTGTTACAACACTGATCATTCCCACAAACTCTTGGGGAGGCATATTAATGTGCACCTAATTAGGTTGTTCAACTTGATTGATAGGTGCTATGTTTACTTTGTGTGCATGCAAGGGGTCTTGGAAGACTCCTATTTGAAGCTCTTGCCTCTATATCATATCATGCACTATTTCTCTAAACGGATAACATGTCTGTATGTCATGACCTCTTTGTCAATGGTAAACACAATATAGATTTTCTATATGTTCCTTTGATCTATGCTTATTAGGTTTCATAGGACTTAACTCTAGAAGATTGATCCTTCCCACCTCATATAATCGATCAAAGAGCGATGCTAATGTCTTTGGAAAATCAATATAATGTCGTTGTGGCCGATGTTGTTGGCCTTGTATCTGATTCTTTTCCATATGATTTTAGACCAGAGGAGGTTGAGCTTGGTAATTATGTTGCACTGGTGGAGGCGGTGCACCCTGTTTTGAGTATTTTGGGACTTGATTGATTAGGGTCACATTTTGATGCATGTTGCCACCTATGATATTCTTGTTTGGCCATTCCTTTTTATGGAGTTGAATATCACCCTCCTGTATCTTGATGTCTTCAATGACCTGGGCTTGAGCTAAGGCCTCCTCAAATATTTGAAATTGTTGTAGTTGCAATAGAAGCGAGATATGTTTTGAATAACTTCTCGTAAACATTCGAATGAGCTCTGTTGTGGGTAAAGTGAAAGATAATTTTGACACCACCTTCCTCCATTTATTACCATACTCATTGACTAGCTCATCATCTAGTTGACAAAGGCTAACCAAGTCAGTCAAATTTATAATTTCCTTAGAACTAGAGGCAAAACGTTGCAAGAATGCATCAACTAATTGCTCAAAGGTGTATATGCTATGATGTGGTAGATGATTATACCACTCTAAAGCATCCTTAGCTAATGTTGTCACGAAGGTTCTCAACATCAAGGGGTCATTATATTGAAAATAAAAGCACATATGGATAAATCCTATCACATGCTCTCATGCATCCTTTTCATCTTTGAACTTTTCAAGTGTAGGCATCTTGAAATTCGATGGGTACATCGATGATGACACCGAGGGATGCAAAGGCTGATTTCTAAGATATTTCATTGTGGGTTTTTGATAAACCAATATTTTATTTTGTTTTATGAATGTATTTATCTGATTAGCTAACACTTTGTATGGCCCTGATGAAATGATATGATCTTCATCTCTTCACCCTTGATTAGGTAGAGGAGGTCACTTTTGATGTTGAGGTGGATGATAAGTATAATAATTAGGTACCTCATAATAACTAGATATAGGGTAAGCATCTACTTATTCCTGATGTTCCCACTAGGACTCTACATATGATTCCTCGTCATATTTATCTAGGTATTGTTGAGGAATATGAGATTCATGATGATACCCAAACAATGTCCTATGATATTGAATGTAATTTTTGCATGTCTGCAGTGAAATATTTTGAGATTACACTGGGCATCTTATGCGTTTTTGCATCCTTTGGATGATAGGTGTAAGCACCACTTTATGCAATTCATTTTGCACTTGCTCTTTTTGTATCCTTTTTTCTTGTATCTTTCATTGATACAACCTTTGTAGGTGTGCTCATGGTGAATCCATCTATTGATGATTTAATTGTTGTTGATCCAACTAGAGTTGATCTGTATGTTGTTGATCAAGTTGCGGCCTTAGTGCCTGATGTGTATGATCATGTTGTTCAGTTGTATGGGGTCTATGTACCCTCGTATTTGAAATACTAATGGGTTTATCATGTCTTTTCTCCCTAGTAGGATCTATCACTTGTTTTCCACACTCCTTAAAGGTTGCATTGACCTGATATTTTGAGTCATGAGTGAGCTTTGTATAGTTTGACGATGTAGAGCCACAATGTGGTTGCCTCACGTACTCTTCACAAGGAATAGGAGGATGACTTGGGTTCTCTTCCTCATCTATGATAAATGATGCATACTAAGGATTATATGTAATCTTTGTATATTCAGGTTGCGCAGAAGGCTCCCTATAAGGAGTAGGGGGTGGCTTGCTCGACTAGATGGGGTGGTTTGCTCACCCAAGCTAGGCCATTGTGTATGTTCATGATCACTTTTTGATTGATGTATAGAGAAATATGGTATGTGAACTTGTGTGATTGACCTACTAGGCTCCTCATTTGGCAGATTGTTCCTTATATAGAATTCTATCAAGGTATTCCAATCAAGAAGGTTTCCTGGAGGACCTGTGGGTGCCTCCCTAATAGGGCCATCTCAAATGTTAAACCCCTATGGATTTTATTGATGCTATTATAATACCTAGGATGCCATTCAAGGATGGCCATGTCATCTGGACTAATCTGAATATGTTCAGTGGTCATGGAACCTGATTCCCTCTATAGATTGGAGAGCTTGTTCACCATGGGAGGTCCCCCAGCCATATAAATTGTTTTGGCTTTCAAAAAATGTTATAAGTGTTATATATCAAAATTATCAGTACGATGATCTAATAAAAATGAGCTATAACACAAAAATATGATTTTTGGGTCAAAATTTTGTATTTTTTGAATAATTGGCCCATCGGTGCTCGTGGGGAAATGACCATTTTTAGGAATTTTTGGGATATTTTTAACCATGAAGATTTAGGACCCAAAAAATTTTTGATAGGTGCACAATGGTAAAACTAAGACAACAAAACAAATTTGGCAAGTTTTGGAGTTGTCTAGACCATTTTATGACCATTTTAGTGCAGTTTTTCTCAGTTTTTGGCTTCAAAAATAGAGTAATCATAAAACCAAAATAAAATATTTGTTATAGCTTTGATTTACATGATTCTCGAACCATTGGATACAGAATCAAAAAGTAGATTTTTACTATAAAAAATATATATTTATTATTAGGGTTAGGTTTTGGCCCTAGATCAAGGATCTTATGTTGATTACCCCAACAATAAAGAAACACACAAAGTAGACAATATGATTATATATTTTAAGGATTAAATGTGTGTCCTAAAACTGGTTTAGTGCATTTGATTTGTTGTGAATATACTCTGAAATCTTATCGTGTTTTCAAAATTTGATGTTATACTCAATTTTTTCAAAGGTTTCACCTATATACTCACACAAGCCAAATATGGGAGTGAAGTTCATACTCAATGAGGTAGCATAGGTACTACCAACCCTCACCCAACACACCGTGTGTAGCGATAAACTCTTTCAAAGATGAGTGTATGTTATTTTGCATGGATAGGATAGTTCTTGGGTTAGCCTTGGCCACGAGCGGGTCTCGATAGTACAATTTCAAATGAACCAACAAAGTGGTAATGACATCCACTGTTGGTCTCAATCAAAAGGGTTGGATGTGAGATCCCAATGCCACTGATGTTTAAATGAAACATGGTGTGTGTGGTTCATTTTAATTTACATAAAAGAAATGCATAATATAGCACTCATGCTCATTTTCTATATGCTTTACAAATGAAATAACAATTCAAATTCAAAAAACACAAGATATTCTAGATGTTCTTTTAGACAATGCATATTACGATGATAATAGCCACTACTTGGGCCTCACACATGCACATCAAACATACAATTTTTAATATAGCACGTTGTATACTAGGGTAGACTACAATTAGAGATTTGTTGTTCCTAGCAACGCCTATCAAAAACTAAGAAAGAGAAACCTGAGGACCTAATCCATTTTCAGTTCATTTTAGCCTTAGTAAATTTATGTTTCAATTTATATTCTCTGGAAAACATAGACAGGAAATAAAAAACATAGAGGATGAAAATGGGCCCTACCTTAGGTCCTCATTAGATTTGCACACTATTTTCTGTTGTCTACTATGTCAAATGTAAACCACAAGTTTGATATGCTGTTCAGATTATAAACTCCATGTTGTACCTACGGTTCAATTGTTGGACCACAACTGATAGTTGTGGTCTATACCTACAATTCCAAAAACATAAGAAACATAATCTGATGTCTATTTTTATGAGGTTCCATCATGATCACCTTCTGTAACCACCAAAAAGGCTCACACCTAAAGTATATTACTACAAGAATTTGATAAAAACACAAAATTCATACAAGAACAAGAAATTGACAACAAATTGATCAATAAAACACATTTTATTTCATTATATTTGAAGCCAAACTTTAATTACAAGTACATCCCTCTTAGGGATAATCATCTTGATACAATTGTTACAATAGGATGTAATTGTTTCCCTCTCAAGGGTAGGTGTGATTTCCAAGCGCCTTTCAGGGTGACACGAGCTGCTCTAGGGTGTCAATGACCCTCTTCTTCGCATTGAGGAAGGAATTGTATGCTTTATCTCTTTCAATACATGTTCCCTATGATCAAGAAACAGTAAGAAGAAATTAGTAACAAAGGAATTATCTCACAATGAGGCTTTGAAAGGAATCTTGCACAAATAATAGCATGAAATCAAGAAAGCATGTAAAACTGAGAAATGAGGAAAACGTAATATAGCATGTAAAGAAGCACAAATATATCTAAGAAACATCCTAATTAACCATTAGAAAACTTGAATTGCATGAAACTAATCTAGATTAACAAATGCAAGGAAATATGAAGCAAATATAGCTCTAATTCCTAAATTAACTAGTCAAATATCTGCTAAAATATAGATCTATGCTAGATTAAGCTAATTGCATGACTAAAAATGAAAAACTACTGCTAAAATGGAGTAAGGAGAGCATAAAACCTAGCCACAGGTCTGAAGTGTGGTTGGCACTATTAACCGCGGATCATAACCATGATTAATATGAAAGTATCCTTTCTCTTGCAACCAAGGCCAGAAACTCTCAAACCCTCCAAGGAATTGATGGTCAAGGGTCACTTGTGTTTTTTGGAATAGATTGGTGGTTTAATTCAAAATAATTAGTAATGGAGGTGTGTCAATTATCAAGCTTGCTCCTGAAGATCTTGATATCTCCATTGTTGTATGCATAGTTTTCATTGATCAATTGGATAGCACTTCGTTACTCCTCAAGGGGATATGAAATTTCTCTCCAATCCAACAAGGCTCCGCTATGCAATTGAGCTATTATTCAGGATATTTGCTCTCTAAAATTGGGGTCTTAAGTAGACTCTCAAAATCATTGTTCTAGCTTCATGGAGAAGCCAAGGACATGATTTGGCAGTTGAGAGGAAGCTTTTGGATGCTTCCCAGCCCAAACCACTTTGAAAACCATTGCAATTTGGCTATTGCAACTGATTTGAGTCAAATTTGGTTGATCGAGTTTGTTACAGCGCTAACTATAGGTGTCATTCATGGTCACCAATTGGTATATTGGGGGCCGCAACTGTCAGCCATGGTCAACACTTCTAACCATGGGTGTCATCCACAACTAGCAATGACTAGGCAAAGATGCCCCAGTGAGTGGTAAAAACCACTGTTATACCATGGATTTTTCCAAAGGTCTTCCATATGGTCTTCTAGCATGTCCCATATGAGTAGTCGCTATCGACATGACACATTTTAGGTGTCTACAGATAGAGGTCCATAAACATTGTAATTGGGAAGGATTCCCAAAATATTATTTGAGAAATATTTAGAAGAAATATTTTCTCTATGGAGGTAGCCCACATTGGGTGAACCATGTTAAAATCTATGACTATTATGTATGGTGTTTTATGCATTGTTTTTATTACTACTATTGATACTGCTATCTATACACTACATAATATTGATTTGAAAAGAAAAGTAAAAAGTGGTCTTATACTATTCATCCCCCCTCTCAGTATAATCTTGTGTTCTTTAATTGGTGTTTTAGCTTTAACTTTGTCTTTTCATCTTCTCTTATGCTAATAATGTATGTGACTATCCAAACCTCATATGAGGTGAAATAATCGATCATTCCTTAATAATTATAAAACGTCAAATAATTTAATATTGTCTAACATGACTGAACATTCCCATAGTTATATTATTTATAATTTTCTAACATCTAATATTAAATCAACCACTATCCTAAAATATTTGGTTACCAATTAATATGGTCCACAAGTCTAGAAAAATATAGGCTACATAAAAAAAAAATTATAGCCACTGATAAGAAGTTAAACTATAGGTCTAAAGCATGCATATAGTGTCAATTTTGATATAAATAAAAGGTATATATAATATTGTGTGAAGAATGACATAGAAAAATAGATAATATGATGATAATTATTATAATCTAGTGAGAGATTTGATATATATAGATACCAATAAATACAAGTGAAGAGCTACAATATTTTAATATACCTTTAGGTATCTATGTGTGTGTGTGAGAGACACATCATCTTTACTTTATTTATAATTTATGTATTCATTCCTATAGTAAAATTATATCTATAAGTAAAAATTAATAAAATTAACTATTCAAAAAAATTTAAATTATGTTTATCTTGTACAAGTAATGTTATACAATAACATAAATGATTAAACTCAATCACATATAACTTTAATTTAATTTTAAAATTTTGTGAAGGGTCAAAGTCATTAGATGGAAATTTTGAAATATTTATATTATCAGGTGTAACTACCATCTATGTAATCCTTCTATTAATTCAATGGATAATTATCCTTTTCATAAAATAATTATTCGGAAAACAAACATGGTTATGTAGTGGTGACTGGTAATATTGGTATTTTCTCTTATTTCTAGTTTCTAAGATATTCAAGGTAGAACTAAATTTTGAAATGGTATCCTCAACATAAATTTCTTATTTTATTTTTTGTGATGAGCAATGGGTTGATATTTTTAAGTGATATTTATCCAATTTTTATAGTTGAATATTATATATAAAATATTCAAAAATACTCTATTTGTGTTACATTTGAATTTTTTCTTTCTATTTATGACAAATAGATCATTATATGATGTACTTCATATTAGGTATGGTGTGATTGTTTTTCTCCTAAAATAAAGTGGTGATGCTTAATGTATCTTTATGTATTCAATGTCTACATGTTATTTATTGTCTTGTACCTTTGAATTGTCTTCCTTGAAGCACATGTTCTTCAGAAATTTTTTTATTTTTTACTTTTTGTATGCATCTTTACAAAAACATCTTGTTAGCAAATTTGTCACCGCTATACTATGAACTTGATTGTTAATATTCTTTCTGATGTTATATATGGTAACAAAATTCCTCCAATTACTTCTATTGAGACAAAATCCAAACATAAGGCTCTTTTAAGCTTGGAGAAGCTACAGGTTTATCCAATAGTTGATCTTGATCAATAATAAATTTTAGTAAAAAAGTATAATTTTATTTGTTCATAATATCTAATATAGTATGCTCGAGGATAATTCTAGCTTTTCATATTGAACACATTTGAAGGATCATGATGATGTAGGTCTTGTTTATTAGGAACAATTTGCAAATCATTTATGGATAGTACTTTGATATTATTTCGAACATGTGATAGTTCTAGTTCACATTTTTATCATCACTAGTTTCATCTTCATATTCATCATGAGAAGGAATCTATGATTTATATTGATCCTCAACTTGATCACATAAATTTTCACCTTCTTGAATTTTTATGACACCTCGTCTTTATCATTCTCTTTTAGCTTGTGCTTCATCAACCATTTTTTATTCATTCCAACTATTTTGTATAAATTTCTTGATAATTATACTTGTGTATTTTTATTAACTTGTTGCTCATGATGAATATACTTAATTATTGTCTAGTATATAAATGCAATACATAATATGCAAAGTATAAAATAGAAATAATATAAAATAAAATTTAATAGGTAATATGACTTATTAAGTGTTATGTATTTCCATTATTTCCTACTTAGGACTACATGAATTGAATAGAGTATTACCAATGTCAGATGTCTATTTAAATTAAAGTATTAAATAAATAAGTTAGTTATAATTAAATTATATATTAGTGTAAAAATACTCAATTTAAAATCTCTAATTACAAGTGTGCATGATACAATTGTGTCTATTTAATAAATATCCTATGGGTGAAATGGACTAAACTAATAGATTGTTCCGTAAATAAATTCTCTATAAGCTACTAGGACCCTTTGTCCATATCAACTTTTTAATGGTATAAAAATATTTACCAATATAAGATTTCAAAATTATATGAAAATTTGAATATGGATAACAATGAAAGAATCAAGACAAAAATCTAGTTAAGGGAGGAGATATCTATAGAGAGAAAATATTATAAATATGGGTTACGATTCTTAATAGTGGGGAATATTAATAAGAGAAAAAATAAGGTAAAATAGGTGGTTAGGATTTAAGGGCTTATCAAAATGGGAGTGTGGATTCAAAATTTGTATTGTTAGACAAAAAGAATCAATATAATTAGTTGGATATAAATAAGGATAAGTTTTCATAATTATCAATAATTTTCATAACTAGATTATTAGAATAAAATATAAAGGTTTATAGAATAAGGACAAATGAAATTTTATACACTAAAAATTATATAGAAGGAATATAAGTGAATATTCTGGAAAATATACTAGGAAGAGCACATAAAAACTAATCAAAATTCTTATAGGGAAGTTCATAGGCAAAAATTAAATTTAGTAAAATTAAAATATTTGACCATCAAGCATTGGAAGATCAAAGGAGAGGTAGAATTTTCAATTCTCATAAAACGTTTATTTATGGATTCATTTATAGAAGAATAATATTTTATGTATATCCTTTGTGGTGCATCTTGGTTCAAAGGTAGAGAAGGATTATTTCTCTCAAAATGGTCACTAGGATTTAATATGCATAATGAAAGAATTGATATTGTTCTAGTATGGATTAGACTTCTAGAATTACCTATAAAATTTTAGAAGGAAAAGGTTTTGGAAGGAATAGCTAATTATATACAAAGTTATATGTAGTACACAATGAAACAAGAGAGAGAAAAGATATTTCTTTGCAAGGGTGTGTATCATGATTTTTTTTTTTTTTAAATAAAACCCTCACAAATTAAATTAGTTTCAAAATGAGCAGAGTGAAACTAACAAATCATTTATGAAAGTGACCAATTCTATTGCAAAATGTGTAGAAGGATAACTCGTTTGAAAAAATACTGCAAAGATTAAAAATAAAAAAGAGGACAAATTACAAGGAAGACCTAGAGAAAGGAAGTAGATATGGAATGTAAAGAACAAATGAGTGGTACAAAAAAGGATAGAATCTTGAGAGAATAATATGGTAAAGAGATAACACAAACGAGATAAGAAGAGAGTAAGAATGATGTAGAAGATCTAGAATGGATGCAGGAGGAAAATAAATCATTAAAAAGAAAGATAAATAAGAGGATAGATCAAAGGTAGAGAGAAAGCAGCCCATGGTAGAAGTTAATAAGAAAGTTGTAAAGGATTAGCAACAAAAATCTATGTGCACCAGCCACAATATGTAAGATCTAATCAATTTGGGGTAAAGGGTAGTGATCCTTAAGCGATGCTTGGTTCAAATTTCTGAAGTCCACATAGAGGCGTATATCTCCATTATTTTTCTGTACAGGGACCAGGTTCACGACCCATGTAGAGTGCTTAATTGGGTATATGATCTTAGCCTCCAACATCTTCAGTAGCTCTGCCTTAATCAACGTTTCAATCTTTGGATTAACAAGCCTATGCTTTTGATGAAAGGGCTTCACCCCCTCTTGCAATTCAATTGTGTGTTGGATAATATTTTTATCATATCCCCTGAGATCATGGTAACTCTAGGCAACAGTGTTTGGAAATTCTGAACACAAATTTTTTATTTCTTCAAGTTCTTCTCTAGTACAATCTGTACCAACCTTGATTACCTTTCTAGGTTCGAGCTGCAGCTCCATATATTCTTTTTCATCCACCTTGATGCGGTGCTTGTCAGCTTTGTCATTGGAATCGAACAAACTCTCCAATGAAATTAGCCCCTAGGGAATATGATTATTCTTCAATTGAATCATCCCCTCTATTTCTTCCTCCAGAAGCTCTCTATTTTCAATTGCACCTGCTTCATTGAGGAGAAAGTTAACGATTTGTTCATCGTTATCGAACACCTACCAGTAAGTGTTCTTATCTGGGACTGAAGGCCTGAAAATAACCCTTACTGTCTTGGGCCTTCTTACTACTTGTTCCACTAGGGAAAAGTTTACTCTGAGAGATGCCAATATATCATTTTTATACAACATGAAATAGGATATAGTAATCACAAGATGCATAATAATAAGAAAGAAAGTAAATTTAATGAGATGACTGAAATATGCTATAACTAGAAATGACATAAATGATTACAAAGTAGCTATGGAGGAAATGATCACTCCATGATCTAATTTACTGCTCATGAATGATATTTGAGCTTATAGCTCACACACTACTACACTCTATCACACTCTATCACAATCTCTCACTATATCACTATCTCACAATTATTATCTACCATACATGGCCATTTATATAGGAAGACGAGTTCCTTTGCCAACACTCTACCTAGTTGTGCAAGGGATGTCTTTCACACATAGAGCTTGCACATTGACACATGTGCATTTATTACATTACATGAAGTAACTAGATAACTTTCCCCTAAAGTAATCTAATATCCTAAGTATGTACCAAGAAAGGTACATTTACATAACCCAAATGATGTAATATAATCTATTTCTAATAGTTTAGTTAGAGGAATTTGAATAATGAAACCGGATGACTCGGTTGAGTGGAAACTCATTGAATTAGTGGCTAATCTAGGGCAGGATTAAGTAATGTTTTTGGTATTTAAGATAAAGGTTCAAACCCAAATAATACAAAGGTGGATTGATTTGTTGTGCTCAAAGAAAGCATTGACAATTTTATTCCATGTTGTTGAGTAGAAGAAGATTAGAGATACGACTTCGTATATTGAGGTATTTGGTTGGTTGTGGGAATTGAACTATCCTTCTGTAAATAGGAGTATTATGCTTAAATAAATGATTGTGAATATATGGATGTGTTCATGTTGTAGTTTTTATGAGTTGTACTCCTTGGAAAAGTAATATGAGATGTAGAGTTCCTATTCAATGTAAGAAATTTTTAAATAAGTTTGGAGCTCTTATGAAGGACTAAAGGTCTATAAGAGAATTAAACTCATTGTATTAAACTGAAACTTTATGGAATAAAAAATTCAAAGTGAAATTTAAGGTTGGGTTTTCCCTTAGTAATTTTTCATAGGATAAATATGTTGTGTGATACTTTTGTGGGACTTGTTTCATTATGGTTGCATTCTACTTTCTATACTACTAAAATGGTTATGTCTCTTGAAATGGATGATCAATTTATTATGGATTCCTCATTTATTTAAAATATGCTTCAATATTGTTAGCTAATATATGGGATAATTCTACCTTTAATAAAATTAAATATGATATTATATGTGAACGGACAGTAATATGGTAGAATGTAAGATAAATGTGGTATTGGCACTTTATACTTAATGAGCATTTTAATTATGGAGCTTTGCATTCTTTGGGATAATTATGTAATTGGTTAACGATCCTTGGATAGATTAATCTTAATATGGTAGCTCTTAAAAATATAATTGAAACAAATTGGATTGGGAATTATCTAATTGTGTTAAAAAGAGACTTAACAAGGTATAACCAATGGGAGCCTCAATTAGAGTAATTTCATTATGCTTAAAGAGTAGTCTAGTATTGTGATAATTCTTCTTGGATATTGAAGAATAAATAGGATATCTAAGGTATTGATTTCACAATTAGAATTTGGGAATAGTCCAATGTAGGAATGGCTAGCTCATTATGAAATGAGAAGGATAGGCAATTCCTACATGCTAAAACATATACATAGACAAGCTTATGTAGGGTGGAGATGTTAGTGCACCTCTTTCGACAAAATGAAAGAGGGAGAACTAGCTCATTGTAGATTAATGAGAAATATAGTTTTGGAACTAAATGCTCACACTTAGTACACTTTCATAGTTGAATATATGTAATATGTAAGGATGGGTGTGCCTAAAAAATAAAAGAGGTTTTGAGTGGAATTTCATTATAGTATTTTAGGATTTATATATTAAAAAAAAACCTTAGTTGGAGTTAGTATATTTTGGGTTTATGACATTTGGTATCAGAGCATGGTTTTTAGGAAAATAGGTTTCACTGTGCAAAGGTAGAAAAAGTTGTGTAATAGAAAGTATACCTATATAAGGGCTATATTTTGGCTTAGATAAAATTATTTCTAAAAATAAACCCTCTTTGTTAGGCTAAGTTAATTAGATGCCTAGTTGCTAGTATGAGGATCAATTCGAAGATGAAACCATGAACTTATTTCTTCTATCATTCTCTTATGTGTGGCTACGGATAATTCCACCCAATAGAAGAAGAGAGAGTGCTGCCCCATCGATGAGGTAAACATGATAAAATAATGTAGAGGTAAAGATCCCAGATGTAGTCATGAAAGCTCCTAACAATAAGGAGTACCTCACTACCATAGTTGCCTTACTAAGAGAACAAATGGAAACACATAAATAGTTGTTGGAGGTTATAGGAAATCGATATTCACAAGCTATAAATTCTAGTATTGGGTAAGAGAATGAATTTCATTTGAAGGCTCAGCAGGCTAGTATTTGACTAGAGGTAGAATTAGGTAAGGATATGAAACATCTAAAATATTCCAAGTTTAATGGAGAGGAATATGGTGATAAATTTAAAGCTTAGTTGAAGGAGATAGAGACTTTCTGTAACATGAAGAACTATTCCATAGATACCCAAACATCCTATTCCACTTTTCATTTACAAGGGGTTGGTTTGGATTGGTGGGAAATTTTTAGTGGAGAACAAGAAATTAAGGCTACAGTTGATTTGAAATGGGAGCTATTTGTGAAAGCCTTCAAAGAAATATTCCTCACCAAACATTTTTACACCAAGAAGTTTGAGGAATTCACAAACCTTAGACAAGAAAAAAATATAGTAGAAGCTTATTACTAGAAATTCATCAAACTATTGAAGTATGTTCTCACGTATAATGAGAAAATGAAGGTACATAAGTTTATAATAGGAGAAAATCCCAAAGTAGGGCATGAAGTAAACATGCAAGAACCTAATACTCTTAAAAAGGCCTATGATCTAACCAAGAAATATGAAAAATATCTTAATCCCTATTTCAACTATGAAGGAGCATCTAAATAGAATAAAGAAGCACTAAGAAAAAGAAATAGTGTAGGGTTTGTGAAGTGGGAAAGTGATCAAGTATACAAAAACTTCTCTAGATGGAACAAAAGAAATGATAGGAAGTGTATCGCTCCAAATTTTTTGCACCCTTACCTTTAGGCTATAGGATCCGCGCCCGAAAGGGGGATGTGAAAAGGATGGGACAATACCTCGGACTAAGAGGCCCTTTGAAGGTCCCGCCTCTCGGGGGAGGTGTATAAGGGTGAATTTTTGACTAATGGTGGGTTCACCAGGAAACTTTTGAATGGCAGTTTCCACGCATAGGTTGACAGTGAGTTTGATGTGTTCATTTTGTGCTTTACTCATTCAACTCCTAGGTTTGGCCAAATATGAATCTAAACTATTTTATATGCCAATGCTGATTTAAATGACTACAAAATATAGAAATGAATGAAAATAATAGAGAATATGCTAATTAGAAGGTGTCATACCTAATTTTGGATGTCTAATGAAGATTCTGAGTCTTATAGCAGTTCAGATCATCTCAATTTGTACGTAATCGTCTGATATTTCTTGGGATCGTCTCAAATCATAGAAGGTCATATGAAATCAGATAGAATCATCTGAAATCTGACAAATTCGTCAGACAAATTCACCAAAAACCTACAATCACAAAAATAGACACAAAATACCAAATATGCAAATGCAGAAGCAAGGGATAATGGTAGAAATAATAGCAAACATGCCTAAATAATAGATTCTAATAACAAATAAGGAAATGCAATAGATTTAATTATTGATTTTAAATTTATCATGTGATTATGCTAAATGAGGTGAACTCCAAGATGCAAAAAACATATTAACTTAAAAGAGTGCCAAAATACAATATGAAAATATAGAGAAAGCTAAGAAAATGCAAACTCTAAACTTGAACTGCCCCCAATCTTAACTACAGTCAGGATCACCGCCAATCGTACGAGATCGTCTGCAATCATCCGAGATCGTCCGCGATGATCCAAGCTAGCTTCGACTGAAAAACAGTAGAGTTCCTGCAATAAAAATATAAAAATACCGAATGAAAGAAAGCAAAAAAGTGCGAGGGAATAAGGAGCTAACTCTGCAATGAAATCCATCAACTAAGGGGTTGGGGGTTCAGGGAGAATCAGGGGGATAAACTAGAAAAATCCTAGTTTATATAGGATTAGGAAGAGGTTTGGGAGGTTGGGGATCATCCCAATCTGGGAGATCTCCAACAGGGAAATCTCCAACTGCGCAGACACGCTTCTGCCTAAGTTGGAGAGGTTGTTGAAACATAAGCTAATTATGAAAATTCAATTTTGGGATGAAATCATCTAGACGTTCTGTTCTAGACGAATTCGTCAGATCGGGGACGATTTCGTCTAATCTACGACGATATCGTCCAACGGTCAAAACAAATCCTAAAAATGGCACAAAAAATGGGGAAAGTGGGTAATAGGTGGTTTAACGGGTAGTTTGGGGTTGAAATTTGAATTTTAATATTTTATCTTTTTACTAAGGTTTTAACCATGCCAATTTTAGGGTGCTACAGGAAGCACAAAAAGTTTGAGAGAAGGTTCCAAAGGAAGAACCAAAACTCTAACAACCACAACAATGTTGGACATTTTGAGTCCTCTAAGTCAAATTTGTCATTGATGTCACCTGATAGAGTTATCACTCTTATTAAGGAATTCAGCAAGAAATAAAGTCGCCCAAGTCATCTAGGAAAAGCTTCATCAATGCATAAATGAAAGGAAAAAGGATCCATAATATTTTAATATTATTGGGAGCACAAGTTAAGTGATTGGTTTATAAAAACCCAATATGGGTTATTGCAAAGGTTAAAAAGGAGGTTTAATAATTATTTATAAATTATTTAAATTCACAAGGAATTTAAATTTTATAAATAATATTTAATTATACCAAGATTGGGCACTAAGACAAGGTTCTAAGGTTTAATTAAATTAAACCTAAGTTTGGTTATTTTTAATTTATAATATTTAAATTTAAATTAATTATAATTTAAAAATCACGCCGACGTCAAAATTATTCGAAGCGATGACATGATTGCAAAAGAGGACAAAGGCATTATATAAATGCCATCAAAAAAATTTACCAAGGCATCCCTTGCAATAATTATTCGAAGCGCATGCAAAAAGGTTTTGTTTTTTGAAGGCCTTAAGATTTATGTAAATGCTAAAGGTGTGAAGGTTCAGTGGCTCTAAGTGCAATTGCCAACATGACCTAGTGGTATGTTTGCTTAGTACTAAGGAGGAGGTCATGTGTTTGATTCGCATGAGACCTTTTAGATTGCAAGGAAGAAGCGCTTGAAGCGCTTGTTATTTTTTAGAGGAGTGCTATTCGCGGACACTTTATGGTGGATGTGTTGTTTTAGACACTCCAGGGTGCATGGCCCAACGATGGCTTTGCTGCAGCTAAGGTGTTGGAAAGGAAGATGTCAGGGGATCGAATCCCACCAAGGGTAAGGCAAGTGGATTTAATTTTTGATGTTGTTTAATATTTTAATTTTTTCCAAGGTTGCCTAAGGAGAAATAAGGATATGGTATGCCCTAGGAAAGATAGATATTTCTGCTGATTTTCTTTTTGGAAGTATATCATATTATATATCATTGGAAAGCTCTTTTTGAGAGCTATTTGTTTAGATTTCTTAGAGGGAGAAATAAGGTGTGTGCAAGGAGATATTTCTTGTTTTATCAAAGAGTTTCAAAAGTAATTTTTATTCATTCTTTTAAGGGTTTATTTCTTGCATAAGAGGATATGGTACATTTTATTGAGTAGGAGTAATAAGGTGTTATTGAGATATTATTTTTGTTATTGTGTTATTACTCAAGACCTATAACCCTTGTTGATATTGGAAAAATAAAATGTGTTGAGTGTGGCAGATTTAGTGGACAAATAATAAGGCATCAAAAAGGTATGGGCAATATTCTTCATTGACTTATTTGGGTGATTAATTTCTGAAAATATCTTTGGAGAGAAAAGCATTGATTGTTGTTTCCTTTTCGGAGTTGTTGGTTTAATGCTTTAAGATTTTTTGATTTGAGAGTTGTGATTAAACCTTGTTTTATAATAATTATTGTTGAAGCCATTAGTTGTATGAAAAAACTTGAGTTAGGGTTTGAGAAGAACATGAGTATCATTGTTATGTGAAGAATATTTTATAAGCATCATTGTTGAAGCCAATTTATTATGCAAAGAACTTGAACTTGAGTTAAGAACATGAGTATCATTGTTATGTGATATTTGTTGTTGAGCATTGTTGGAAACATTTTGAGTTGGTTGATACATGCTTGGACTTTGGTTTGAGGAAAGGATTGTTCATTGAGGTGATTGGTTGAGTAGAGTTGATTGAGCTTAGTCAATTGATTGTGTGAAGTGGTTGTTCAATGAAACAAACTATTATATATTCTGATTTGAGTTGAGATTGATATTTTAGAATAGAACATATGGAGTCTAACAATTCTCTTTATGCTTCTATGATATTGATTTGATTTAAGATTAGGATTTGAGTATAGAACATATTGAGTCTCTAACAATTCTCTTTATGCTTCTATGAGATTGATTTGAGTTGAGATTGGGATTTGAGTATAGAACATATTGAGTCTCTAACAATTCTCTTTATGCTTCTATGAGGTTGATATTGAGTTGAGATTGGTATTTGAGTATAGAACATATTGAGTCTCTAACAAATCTCTCTATGCTTCTATGATATTGAATTGAGATATTGATTGAGCATTGAGTATAGAACGTATTGATTCTCTAACAATTCTCTTTATAATTCTATGATATTGGACAAGTTATGTGTGAGCTTGTTAAAGTGATTTAAGGCAAGTCTTTGAGAAGGCTTGTGGACTGATTTTGTGTAAGCTTTTGTGGAATATTTCTATGCAGATTTGAGGAAGTCATAGAGAGGACTTATTGATCAGATTTGGACAAGTTCTAGAGAGGACTTATTGAGCAGATTTGGACAAGTCCTAGAGAGGACTTATTGAGAAGATTTGGACAAGTCCTAGAGAGGACTTATTATGCAAATTTGGACAACTTCTAGAGAGGACTTATTGAGCAGATTTGGACAAGTCCTAGAGAGGACTTATTGAGTATATTTGGACAAGTCCTAGAGAGGACTTATTGAGTAGATTTGAGAAGTTTTTGTGTGGACCTGTTGAGCAGATTTGATCAGGTTCTATGTGGAGCTGTGGATTAGATTTGAGCAGGTTCTATGTGGACCTTTTGAGAAGATTTGAGCAGGTTCTGTGTGGACCTTTTGAGAAGATTTGAGTAGGTTCTGTGTGGACATGTTGATCATATTTAAGCATGTTTTGTGTGGACCTATTGAGCAAATTTGAGAATGTTATTTTTGGACCTATTGAGGAGACTTGTGTTATTCCGAATGAACTATGTTTAGTGCAAGAGATTGAGCAAATTTATGCTAGACTGAATGAACTGTATTTAGTGCATATTTGAGTGGAATTTTGCTAGATCGACTGAACTATGTTTAGTGTAAGAGATTGAGCAGAGTTGTGCTAGACCAAATGAACTATGTTTAGTACAAGAGATTGAGCAAAGTTGTGCTAGACCGACTGGACTATGTTTAGTATAGTATTGAGATAGATATTTGGAGGTGATAGAGTATATAGAAAAGAGTCTCATTGGATAGAGATCCATCAGCCAGGACAATTAAAGACAGATCTAAGTGAGGAGTGTTCAAGTGGAGAGAGATCCACCAGTCAGTGCACTAGAGAGATAAATTCTTCTAGAAGATCACTAACCAGAGCATAAGGGAAAATATTTATCATGTGGAAGAGATTGATAAACTTGAGATTAGGGGATCAACTTCTCCTTTGGACAGAGGTCCATAAACATTGTAATTGGGAAGGATTCCCAAAATATTATTTGAGAAATATTTTCTCTGTGGAGGTAGCCCACATTTGGTGAACCATGTTAAAATTGGTGTCTCTATTGTGTGTGATGATTTATGCATTGCTTTGGATATTGCTCTTAATATTTCCATTGATTATATTGATTAATACTATTTGGAAAAGAAAAGTAAAAAGTGGTCTTATACTGTTCACCCCCCTCTCAGTATAAGCTTGTGTTCTTCAATTAATATCATAACAGGTTCCTTCAAAATAATTTTAATAGCATGAAGTAAGATCCTACAATAACACAAATGGCAAAGAAATGCAAGAATAGAAGCATGAGACACAAGAAGAAAATAACACCTATGGTCATAAAATAAAAGGAAGATGAGTTTAATATTGTTGTATTGGGAGGACAAATGGAAATAGATTCAAGAGATGAATCAAGTAATGGATAAATATCTAAACTGATAAATTTTTGTACCAGATGTGGAAAAACAGGCCACCATGCAAATTATTGTCCACAAGAATGTTTTGTTTGTGGTCAACTCGGTCATGATATAAGTTATTGCAATGGGTTTGATAGCAGTGAAGATGAAGATGATTCTATCAGATTTGAAGTTCTAAAGAATGAGTCAGAAAAAGGTAATAGGAACAGTCGAAGCAAGTATCAAGAAGAAACTCCACTTTGGACAATAGATGAAATTGAAGAAGAGGAAGATTTATAAAAATAAAATGAGGAAGTCACTCTTAAGGAACTTGGAGAATTGAAAAGAGAGAATTTAGAATTGAAGGCTCAAATACAAGAAGATAAGAAATGTAAGACAAATCTTCTACATGATATCTCTGACTTGAGAGATAAGGTTGAAAAAGCAAGAAGAGTTGAAGAAGGTATGATTAAACAGTCAAAGGTAAAATATGAAAGGCTTATGATTACTCTTGGAGAACTAAAAAGGGAGAACTCGGGATTAAGGGTTCAAGCTCAAGAAGATGAGAAAGCACAAGTAAGGTTTCTACAGGAACTCACAAACTTCAAAACTATGGCTGAAGAAGCAAGAAGGATTGAAGAACGTATGGCCAAAAAGCTAAAGATAAAATATCTAGAGTGTAAAATATTATAGTATGATATGGTTTCACTAAGGATGGAAGTAAAAGGTTCCAAGGACAAGCTACACAATTTTGAGAAAAATTTAAATACTTTGGATAGTATTATCAATGCACAAAGGTCATCAGTCACCATGATAGGACTTAGTTCTAAAGAAGAACAAGGGAAATAGGAAACAGAAAAAGGAGAGTCAAGCTCAAACACCAGAAAATAAGAAGATTCAAATAAGTAAGTAAAAAGGAGAGTGATACTTCTAAGGAGCAGTTGTACAATAGAAAGTTCAACAAGAAAAGGAACAATGCACATGTAAGGAACAGATGGAATAGGAAACATGTAGAAGAAACTAAGAGACTAATGGGGTCTAGGCAATGTTTCTTCAATGGAAGATGTTTTTCATGTCACAGGTTTAGGCACATGGCTTCATAGTGCAGGACATATGAAAGACAAGAATATGGGAAAGAACAAATTTTCCATGGGTATTGCTACTCATGTAATAATTTTGGTCATAAGGCAATGAATTGCATGGTTCATGACAGAAGAGAATATGGTTTCACTCGGAGAAGTCCTAAGATAGTTGCACCTCCAAGGAACAATAACATTAAGTGTTAGAAGTGCAATAATAATGGTCACATAGCAATATGGTGTAGAGAAAATATTCCAGAATCAAGCATGAAGAAAAGAAGTATTATGATCAGGAACAAGGATGATAATAAGAATTGAAGTGATGACAAGAACATGGATGATGACTTGGAAAGAAACAGTCAGGGGATTCAAAAAATTCAGAAAAGAAGAGAAATATAAAGAGAAATAACAATGCTTTCGAGGAGTAGAAATACTCCCACCTCAAAATTAACCACCTCATGTGGAGATGGGGGAGGGGCTAAGCTAAGAGGCTCATTCTTAGCCTCGAGACCCAAAGGTGACCCTTTTCCATTGATGTCAAAGGGAGATAGATTTATATTTTGGGGAGAGATTTGATATGAGGAGATATTTGATATTTGAGAGAGCATTGAGCCAGGGGGAGCAAAGTCCCAATGGGAGCAAAAAATAAGGTCAGGTTTCAGTAAAAGGATAAGGGTTTCCATCAATGACAAAGGGGGAGATTGTTGGACATTTTGAATCCTCTAATTCAAAGTTGTCATTGATATCATTTGATAGTGTTATCAGTCTTATTAAGGAATTCAGCAAGAAATAAAGTCGCCCAAGTCATCCAAGAAAAATCTTCATTAGTGCATAAATGAAAGGAAAAAGGCTCCATAATATTTTAATATTATTGGGAGCACATGTTAAGTTATTGGTTTATAAAAACCCAAGATGGGTTATTGCAAAGGTTAAAAATGAGGTTTAATTATTATTTATAAATTATTTAAATTCACAGAGAATTTAAATTTTATAAATAATATTTAATTATACCAAGATTGGGCATTAAGACAAGGTTCTAAGGTTTAATTAAATTAAACCTAAGGTTGGTTCTTTTTAATTTATAATATTTAAATTTAAATTAATTGTAGATTAAAAATAACGCCGACATAAAAATTATTTGAAGCACTGACCTGATTGCAAAAGAGAACAAAGGCATTATATAAATGCCATCAAAAACATTTACCAAGGCATCCCTTGCAATAATTATTCGAAGCGCATGCGAAAAGGTTTTTTTATTTTTGAAGGCCTTACGATTTACATAAAGGCTAAAGATGTGAAGGTTTGAATGCTCTAAGCGCAAAGGCCAGCATGACCTAGTGGTATTTTGGGTTAGTACTAAGGAGGAGGTCCTGTGTTCGATTTGTGTGAGGCCTTTGGGATTGCAAGGAAGAAGCACTTGTTTGTTGGAGGAGCATTGTCCACGGAACCTTTATGGTGGGCGTGTCATTTTAGACACGTCAGGGCACGTGGCCCAAAGGTGGCTTGGTTGTAGCTAAGGTGTTGGAAAGGAGGATGTCGATGGATCGAATCCCATCGAGGGCAAGCAAGTGGATTTAATTTTTTATGTTGTTTAATATTTTAATTTTTGCCAAGGTTGCCTAAGAAGAAATAAGGATATGGTATGCCCTAGTAAAGATAGAGATTTATTTTGATTTTATTTTTGGAAGTATATCATATTATATATCATTGGAAACCTCTTTTCGAGAGCTATTTTTTTATATTACTTAGAGGGAGAAATAATGTGTGTGTAAGAAGATATTATGGTTTTTTCAAGGAGTTTCAAAAGTAATTTTCATTCATTCTTTTGAGGGTTTATTTCTTGCATAAGAGGATATGGTGCATTTTATTGAGTAGGAGTAATAAGGTGTTATTGAGATATTATTTTTATTATTATGTTATTACTCAAGACCTCTAACCCTTTGTTGAGATTGGAAAAATAAAATGTGTTGAGTGTAGCAGATTTAGAGGACAACTCATAAGGCATCAAAAAGGTATGGGCAATATTCTTCATTGACTTATTTGGGTGATTAATTTCTGAAAATATATTTGGAGAGAAAAGTATTGACTATGGTTTCCTTTTCGGAGTTGTTGGTTTAACGCTTCAAGGTTTTTTTATTTGAGAGTTGTGACTAAACCTTGTTTTATAAGCATTTTTTTTGAAGCCATTAGTTGTGTGAAAAAACATGAGTTAGGGTTTGAGAAGAACATGAGTATCATTGTTATGTGAAGAATGTTTTATAAGCATCATTGTTGAAGCCAATTGATTATGCAAAGAACTTGAACTTGAGTATCATTGTTATGTGAGATTTGTTGTTGAGCATTGTTGGAAATATTTTGAGTTGGTTGATACATGCTTGGACTAGGGTTTGAGGAAAGGATTGTTCATTGAGGTGATTGGTTGAGTAGAGTTGATTGAACCTAGTCAAGTGATTGTGTGAAGTGGTTGTTCAATGAAACAAACTATTCTATATTCTGATTTAAGTTGAGATTGAGATTTGAGAATAGAACATATGGAGTCTCTAACAATTCTCTTTCTTCTTCTATGATATTGATTTGAGTTGATATTGGGATTTGAGTATAGAACATATTGATTCTCTAACAATTCTCTTTATGCTTCTATGAGATTGATTTGAGTTGAGATTGGGATTTGAGTATAGAACATATTGAGTCTCTAACAATTCTCTTTATGCTTCTATGAGGTTGAAATTGATTTGAGATTAGGATTTGAGTATAGAACATATTGAGTCTCTATCAATTCTCTTTATGCTTATATGATATTGAATTGAGATATTTATTGAGCATTGAGTATAGAACATATTGAGTCTCTAACAATTCTCTTTATAATTCTATGAGATTGGACAAGTTCTGTGTGAGCTTGTTAAACTGATTTGAAGCAAGTCTTTGAGAAAGCTTGTGGACTGATTTTGTGTAAGCTTCTGTGGAAGCTTGCTATGCAGATTTGAGGAAGTCCTAAAGAGGACGTATTGAGTATATTTGAACAAGTTCTAGAGAGGTTTATTGAGCATATTTGGACAAGTCCTAGAGAGGACTTATTGAGCAGATTTGGACAAGTCCTAGAGAGGACTTATTGAGCAGATTTGGACAAGTCCTAGAGATGACTTATTGACCAGATATGGACAAGTCCTAGAGAGGACTTATTGAGTATATTTGAGCAAGTTCTGTGTGGACCTTTTGAGCAGATTTGAGCAGGTTCTGTGTGGATCTGTAGATCAAATTTTAGCAGGTTCTGTGTGGACCTGTTGAGCAGATTTGAGTAGGTTTTGTGTGGACCTATTGAATATATTTAAGCAAGTTCTGTGTGGACCTATTGAGCAGATTTGAGAATGATTTGTGTGGACCTATTGACCATACATGTGGTAGACCAAATGAACTGTGTTTATTGCAAGAGATTATGTAGATTTATGCTAGATCGATTGATTTGAGTTGTTGTGTTGATATTAGGATTTGAGTATAGAACATATTGAGTCTCTAAAAATTCTCTTTATGCTTTTATGATATTGATTTGAGTTGAGATTGGTATTTGATTATAGAACATATTGAGTCTCTAACAATTCTCTTTATGCTTATATGAGGTTGAGATTGAGTTGAGATTGGTATTTAAGTATAGAATATATTGAGTCTCTAAAAATTCTCTTTATGCTTCTATGATATTGAATTGATATGTTGATTGAGAATTGAGTATAGAACATATTGAGTCTCTAAAAATTCTCTTTATGATTCTATGAGATTGGACAAGTTCTGTGTGAGTTTGTTAAAACGATTTGAGGCAAGTCTTTGACAAGGCTTGTGGACTGATTTTGTGTAAGCTTGTTTGGAAACTTGTTATGTATATTTGAGGAAGTCCTAGAGAGGACTTTGTTATGGCTAATCCACAACACACCCCAAAATTGGGGACCCACATTTTTTGCATGCTTTCAAAGAAGACTGCAATGGCCCAAATGCTTAAAAATCAAGAAAAAAGCAAAGTTTCACAAAAGGGAAAAAGTGTCGCAATATCGCGACATGTCGCTCTATCGCGGCCAAAAAGAAAACGTCGCGATATCGTGACATGTCGCTCCGTCACTGCCAAAAAATGAAAATTGTCATGATTTCACGACGTGTTGCGCTGTCGCTACCAAAAAATGAAAATTGTCACGATTTCGCGATGTGTTGCACTGTCGCTGCCAGAAAATGAAAGTTGTCATGATTTTGTGACGTATTGTGTTGCCACTGCTCGCGAATGGAAAGATGTCACGATTCCGTGACATGTCCCATTTTCATGGTTAGGAGCAGCAGAAATGGTACAGAACAAAAAGGTGTCACAATTTCACGACAGGAAGCAGCGAGAAAGTGTACGAAACGAAAATTGTCGCGATTTCATGACAGAAAGCAGGAAGGTGGTGCCAGAAAGAAAAATGTCACGATTTCACGATAGAAAGCTGCCAGAGTGAAAAAAGTGAAAAGCATTATGATTTCGCGACATGTTGCAGCGAAGTGGTATGGAAGGAAAATATGTCACGATTTCATGACATGTCACGTTTTTGCGGCCAAATACAGCAAGAGCAGCCCAAAATAGAAAAGCGTCACGATTTCACGACGAAAAGCAACCAAGGTGTACGAAATAGAAAAGTGTCACAATTTCATGACAGAAAATAGTGAAACAACCCGAAAGAGAAAAATGTCATGATTTCACGATAGAAAGCCGCAAGACAGCTCCAAATGAAAAGGCATCACGATTTCACGACAAAAAGCAGCCAGGTGTATGGAATAGAAAAGTGTCACGATTTCATGACAGAAAGCAGTGAGATGATGCCGAATGAAAAAGTGTCATGATTTTGTGACATGTCACATTTTCGTGGCCAGGTATAGGAAAACATAGCAAAATGAAAAGGCATCACGATTTCGTGACAGGTTGCATCCTCACAGCTTAAAACAGAAAAACATCACGATTTTGCGACAGGTTGCATTTGCAAGGCTGTTGACAGGAAAATGTCACGATTTCATGACATGTCTTATTTTCGCTGTGCATGAAAGTAGGAAATGTTGTGGGCATAAAAATGTCGTGATATCGCAACATGTCACATTTTTGCGATGAAAGTAAAGGAGCAAAGCTGCATGCATAAAAATGTCACAATATCGTGACATGCTATTTTTTGTCGTGATTTACACGGGCCGTTAGAGAACATGCAAAAAAGTGCAGAAAACGTGGCATACATGTGTAAGGGCTGCAGAGGCGTTACATTTCACAGAGAAGATCAAGCGTCTCAATGTCGAGCATAAAGTCAAAAGCAATGAAATGCGGGAAGGTGAAACGAAGCAATCTGGAAGACAAAATGAACCGTCATGAAAGGAGAAGCAATTTACCAGAACTTTAAAAGAAGAAGCATAGGACAGGTATGAGGGTCAAAAACCACTACGAGCAGAGTTGCAGTGCCGAAGGCGAGAAGCCATTCTGGGCCTGCTTAGGAGTGTTTTTCTTCCCCTTTTTCTTGTTTTGAGAAAACTAGAGATTATGTTACTGTAAATGATCAATTTTTAATACAAAAAATTCAGAGAGTTGCATCTCATTGACAAGAAAGGAGTTATTTTCTGCATGTAGGATTAAATGTTTATCTTTCCCCTTTTTAGATTTCTAGGCTTATAGGTGAAGTTTAATACAAGTTCTCTTGGTTGCTTCATGTGAATGTCTAAATTTGAAAATTACAGTTTAAACCCCAGAAACCAACACCTAACTTACCTGGATTGTGCGAGTTTGCAGGTTCAATAGGTTAGGTTGTATGCAGAAAACCTCATTGTCTTCGGTTTTTCAGAGCAAGATAGCATCATACTGAATGCTCTTTTTATTTTTCTTTCACATTTTATTTTTATTTTTTTTTCTGCACTTTATTTTATTTACAGACATTAAAATAAAATAAAAAAATAAAAAAGTAAAAAATCTCAAAGTCAGAAAATAGAAAATTTCCATTTCTAGGCCAGAATTTCATTTTACAGTTTTGTTTTTCATTCATGAGCCGATGAGGACATTCCCTTCATGAAAATTCCAATTTCATTGAAGGGGTTATGTTCCAGGGTATTTCATTAATTTCCATTCTAAAATTACAGCATGGTCATTTAAGGATCAAATCAAATTTGCTTTATTAGGGTTCAATGAACAATCTTTAAAATTTCATAGTAAAATAAACCACAGTGCCCCTTGTTTTCAGTTACTTGCAACCATTAGAGTGTTCCAAGCATTTTAATTGAATATCTTCATTTGAGATCATCAATACACAGATGCAAAATGCTAACATAACAAGAACCTTGGAGAAGTTACTTGTTTAATTTCTTTGCAAGCAGAGGATTTAGAACCCAAATCCTATCGAAGAGTGTGTTTTCACAATCGGGTGAAAATACCACTCAATAGATTGGCGCTAGAAGGAGGGTTGGATGGGTTTATTTTAGTGAGATTTAAAATTTTTGTATATTTCATGCCCTACTGATTGTTATCTTTAGCCTTCTAACACCACTCAATAGATTGGCGCTAGAAGGAGGGCATGAAAAGGTTTATTTTATTGTGATTTTAGATGCTACAGGTTTATAATTGTTTGAGAGCTTTACATTGCTTAATATTTTAAGTCCATTTGATTAGCATCTTCGGCCTCCTCTAACACCACTCAACAGATTGGCGCTAGAAGGAGGGCCTGAGCGGGTTTGTTTTAGTGTGATTTAAAATTTAAATTTTTGTATGCTTTAGTCCTCTACATTCAGCAGATTGTTAAAAGGACGGCCTGAATTGATTTAATTTATTATATTTTTAAGCAATTCAGGTATGTTGTAGATCATGCTAAAGCTTTTCTGATTGTTCATACAAAATTAATGTGATTTGATTTTGAAAATTTTGGTCTTGACTAAAAAAGTGTTGTTTCATCCAATTACTTTCATTTGATTTTTACATCTCTTGGTTGATGCTAACTTGATTTTTTTTACCTTGCAGGTTGAATATTCAACAGATTTGGTTCTAAAGTTACATTTTAAGTTTCACCAATGGCAACACTTGAAGAGAAAATGTATCCCTGAGAGCTGAAATAGTGTCTCTAAGAGAGAGAATGGTATCAATGATAGAGGATCATTATAAGGGTTTATCTATACCTGTGGTACCCTATCAAATTCCTAAAATTTTATTGGATTTTTTACGGTGTTTTAATCAAGAGGTGCCACTAGGATACTTGCAAAAATTGCATGTCTACAAGAATACATTATGTCAATTCCAGGTGTTCTATGAGGAGGTATCTTGTAGGTTATTTGCATACATTTTGGATGATAAACCATTCTTTTGGTATAGCCAACTACCCATGGAGGTTAGGACTTCTTGGATACAATTAGAAGTAGCCTATCTTTATCATTTTGGTAATCAGGCTGATTTAGAAATCTTGAAAAATCAGTTCACCTCCATATGCAAGGAGCCTAATGAATCCTTGAGTCAATTCAATGGGAGATTTCATGAGTTGCACTCCCAAATGTGGGAAAATTTTAACATAGTAGAATAGGAAGCCATGGAAGTATACCTAGGAGCCATACACCCCACACTTGCTTCACTCATTGAGAAAAAACTGAGTGGTTTGTCTCTAGAGAAAATCCATGAGGTCTTAGAAGAGATAGAACGATAAGGTCTTGAGGAAGAAAAGGCACAACATGTTCATATGAAAGATTTTTCTTTTGATGCCAACCATCAAACATAGCACCGTCCACTCCAATGATACCTAAGGTGAATGATCAAGGGGATGAATTTGAATATCCAAATCTTACAACCACCTTAGATGTAGTCCACGAGGAGGTGCAAATTGATAAGCCAACATCCACTAGTGAGGATTATGCAAAAATGATCTCATTCATAGAGATACATGATTATTCGGATGAAGGGGTTCTAAATTCAACAATGTTTGAAAATGTGATAGGTCAGAACCTACCATAGAATTAAATGAAGTGGTTGAAAGTGAAATGGGAAGAAAACCAATAAATGAATTTGAAGACATGATAGAGTCTCACCACTTGTTCTTGGAAGATACTATTGATGAGATGTGTAAAATTAAAGATCAGGAAATACTTCGCCCTCCAAATTATGAAAAAATTGAATCATGGGTTACTAATTTGGACAATGATAGCCTTATAAATTTTAATTCAAGAAATAACCCACTTTTGGAAATAATTGAACCATCTAAGGAAGGTGAAGATGAGTTTGATGAGAAGCATATTGAAGAATTGGAATATGTTGAAGTAGTTGAACGTCACCACTTGATTTTGAAAGATGATTATTATGATGCTTGGAAGAAGTGGGAAAATTTCACTCATTCCAAAAATACTAATGAAACTTGTGTGCCCATTGATATACAGGACAACATAATCGCCTACTCAAAGGAAGACTTTACAACTCCTGTACAATTTGAGGATGTTTTGGAAGAAAGTTTCAAATCTCATCAAATTTTGAAAGATCATGATGATTCTATTACCAAGGACAAAGAAGAAAAAGAATTGACGAATGAATCAAGAGATCATGTCACAAACATCATGGAGTTTCATCTCACAGATCTGGATGACGATTTTCACAATGGTTGGGGGAGATATGATAATGCATTCTTTTCTCACATCCCTATAGATGAAACTCATATTTCACTTGATATGCAGGATGTTGAACCTTCTACATCATACGAAGATCTCATATTCACAAGATTTGAAAAGGTGACAAAATTCGATCATGCTGAATATAAATTCTTTGAAGGTGCGGATGCAAGTTTGCATGATGATTTTGAGGATTCAAATGAAGAGATACCATGGATAGTGAACAAAGAATTGGAACCAAAGTACAAAGAGATTGATAAATTGGAAGCAACTCAAATGAAGGATCATCAAGATGAGTCAGGGGACATACACTTTGACCAAAAACATTTGAGGGTTGAAAATTTGCATGACAATGTTTTGAATTTGATTGATGTTTATGATGAAATTTCGTTAAAGGTGAATGAAAAACAGGGTATGATTTCTAATCACACCTTTGATAACATTGTTTTAATGAATGCAAAGGAAGTTGATGCACTTGAATTGCTAAATAAAATTCATCAACAATTAATAATTGAATTTAGGGTGAAAACTTTTAATGATCCTAATTTAGTAAATATCCTAGATGCTTGCAAACTGTTACACAAATTTGATTGGCCTACAAATTTGGAAAATGATTTGGCTTTGAAATTTGTAGAAATAGGCTACTAATTACAAAATTGCATATTTGAAAAGGATAGCCTAATTCTAAATCAAGGAGGGAATTATGAAATTTACATTTTAAAGAATAGACATGATAAAATTAAAAATCATTTATTGTCTAATCATTTTAGTAATTTGATGCTCACCTATGGGAGTATTATTGGAACTAAATCAAATTGGTATGGTGAGCATGGCAAGTGGAAATTTGTTGCATTGTTTGGTCTTGTCTTGTTTTGGTTGGATTCCCACAACATTTGGTATGCATATCATGTTATATTTTTGTTGAAATGTTCTAATCATGTTTGGGATCCAGGAAAGTGATAATCCAAGCTTTTCATCATCTTGTATTATAGTGTACATTTGTATATAGATTTTGGTTTTTGGTTTTGGGTTTGTGTTTTTAAGTTTCATTTTGGGATTGCTATTTGGATTTGGATTTAAGTTGTGTGTTGGTCCTTTGGACATTTTTGGTTTGTTTATAATAAATAAATTTAAAAAAGATGAAAAAGTTGTCTTGAGATGCTAACTTATGTTCTAGGTCAGGGAAATATGGAACATTGGAATTACGTGGTAGAAAGCTCCGCAAGAAATACAAACAGTTTAATAGTATCGTTTGAAACTTGTGATGCATGAAGTAGTCATTTTTGTATGGCAAATATTTCATCTGCAATTCAAAAGACAATGCATTCATATTACATCTCACTTTGCACATACATGCCATCTTAGTTGCAGATGCATTTGAAATACAAATCATTAAAGTGTGTCAAATCCTCTTAAGATTATGCTATCACATAAATAAGAATAAAATCCTAAGGTTGGGAACTGAGTCTTGAGATATCTAGAATCAAGCACATTTTATACACATTAAAAAGGATCTTGAGCAAAATGATCAAAACCTTTCTTGGAAGAAAAGGTTGGGCGAAGGAAGTATTTCATGTCTATCCTATTATGCAACATGATCCTTAAAACAGTGGTTTTTATCACTTCAATAAAGCTTAAAGCCTAAAATCATAGTAGTAAGGATAGGGCTAAATCCTCATCGAACTTAGGTTGAGGATCCAACTCCCCAAAGCTTTGATTTGACCTACATGGAGTAGTAATGATAGGGCATGAATTATCATCTCGCTTAGGTTGAGAATCTGATTCCCCAAAGCTCCTATGTCTCATTTCATGATAAATCTTGGATTGGAAGGATCGTACTACATGTCCCTAGCAAGGATGGGTAGTCATCCCCAAGGTTCAAGAAGTAAAAAATTAATTTTTCCCATATCATCTTTATATTGGATTGGAAGGATCGTACTACTTGTCCTCTGCAAAGGATGGGTAGTCATCCCCAAGGTCCAAAGAAATGTAGCTAAGTCATGGATTATGGGATTAAGTATGCCCATGCATGGCAGCATGTCTTGTCTAAAAAACAAGACCACTGACTGTTCAAAGGATTAGACTAGCATGACCATTTCTTCCATAATTGGTTTAATTATTTTGCTCAAAGTAAGGTAATGTATTCCAAATCAGAGTAGTAAGAATAGGATCAAACTCCCATCTCGATTAGGTTGGGAGTCTGATTTCCCAAAGCTCTGATTTCACTTTCACTTACACATGGGTTCAAGATAGTAGGGACTCATAACCAACTTTGGGATCTAATAAAGCAATTCATTATACTAGTTGATCCTAAGAGGATTTGATAATCTTGAATGTTTGTGTGTGATACTAGAAGAAAGACTATGCCTTTTATAAAAGCAAAATCTCTTAGCATATTTATTAGGTTAAACAAATCATTCACAATCTCACATGCATTCATGAAAAACTGATGATGGAATGTTGATCAATTTCAAACGATAGGGAATGAAACACATTGCACACACCGAGCTGATACTTAATGATTCTGATGATTCATGTATTTCTAATCTATGGGCATTTGTTTATATTTCTTATGAGCTAATGCTGGTTTTCGATTTTGTACACTTCTAAGTTGGGTTCTCACCAAATGCTCAGGAGCATTTGACAGTAGAGTTGCCATTTGTTGTGGCTGATCCACAACACACCCCAAAATTGGGGACCCACATTTTTTGCATGCTTTTAAAGAAGACTACAGTGGCCCAGATGCTAAAAAATCAAGAAAAAAGCAAAGTTTCACAAAAGGAAAAAAGTGTCGTGATATCGCGACATGTCACTCCGTCGCGGCCAGAAATAAAACATCGTGATATCACGACATGTCGCTCCGTCACTGCCAAAAAATGAAAATTGTCGCGATTTCACGATGTGTTGCGTTGTCGCTGCCAAAAAATGAAAATTGTCACGATTTCGCGACGTGTTGCACTGTCACTGCCAAAAAACAAAAGTTGTCATGATTTCATGACATATTACGCTGCCACTACTCGAGAATGGAAAGATTTCATGATTTCATGACATGTCACATTTTCATGGTTAGGAGTAGCAAAAATGATACGAAACAAAAAGGTGTCGCAATTTCATGACAGGAAGCAGCGAGAAAGTGTACGAAACAAAAATTGTCGTGATTTCACAACAGAAAGCAGGAAGGTGGTGCCAGAGGGAAAAATGTCACGATTTCGCGACAGAAAGATGCCAGAGTGAAAAAAGTGAAAAGTGTCGCGATTTCGTGACAAGTTGCAGCAAAGTGGTACGAAAGGAAAATATGTCACGATTTTGCGACATGTCACGTTTTCGCATCCAAATACAGCAAGAGCAGTCGGAAATAGAAAAGCATCGTGATTTCACGATGGAAAGCAACCAAGGTGTACGAAATAGAAAAGTGTCACGATTTCATGACAGAAAATAGTGAAACAACCCGAAAGAGAAAAATGTCACGATTTCGCAATAGAAAGCCGCAAGACAGCTCCGAATGAAAAGGCATCACGATTTTGCGACAGAAAGCAGCCAAGGTGTACGGAATAGAAAAGTGTCACGATTTCATGACAAAAAGCAGTGAGATGATGTCGAATGAAAAAGTGTCACGATTTTGCGACATGTCACATTTTCGTGGCTAGGTAGAGAAAAACATAGCAAAATGAAAAGGCATCATGATTTCGCGACAGGTTGCATCCTCACAGCTTGAAATAGAAAAACGTCATGGTTTCGCGATAGGTTGCATTTGTAAGGCTATTGACAAGAAAATGTTGTGATTTCGTGACATGTCTTATTTTTGCTGTGCATGAAAGCAGGAAAGGTTGCGGGCATAAAAATGTCACGATATCGCAACATGTCGCATTTTCACGATGAAAGTAAAGGAGCAAAGCTGCATGCATAAAAACTTTGCGATATCACAACATGCTATTTTTTGTCGCGATTTACACGAGGCCGTTAGAGAACATGCAGAAAAGTGTAGAACATGTGGTGTACATGTGTAAGGGCTGTAGAGGCATTACATTTCATAGAGAAGATCAAGCGTCTCAATGTCGAGCATAAATTCAAAAGCAATGAAATGCGGGAAGGTGAAACGAAGCAATCTAGAAGATGAAATGAACCATCGTGGAAGGAGAAGCAATTTACTAGAACTTTAAAAGTAGAAGCACAAGACAGGTACAGGGGTCAAAAATTGCTGCAAGCAGAGTTGCAGTGCCGAAGGCGAGAAGCCATTCTGGGCCTGCTTAAGAGTGTTTTTCTTCCCCTTTTCTGGTTTTGAGAAAACTAGAGATTTTCTTACTATAAATGATCAATTTTTAATAAAAAAAATTCAGAGAGTTGCATCTCATTGGCAAGAAAGAAGGAGTTATTTTCTGCATGCAGGATTAAATGTTTATCTTTCCCCTTTTCATATTTCTAGGCTTATAGGTGAATTTTAATGCAAGTTCTCTTGGTTGCTTCATGCGAATGTCTAAATCTGAAAATTACAATTTAAACCCCAGAAACCAGCACCTAACTTACCTGGATTGTGCGAGTTTGCAGGTTCAATAGGTTAGGTTGTATGCAGAAAACCTCATTGTCTTCGGTTTTGTCAGAGCAGGATAGCATCATACTGAATGCACTTTTTATTTTTCTTTCACATTTTATTTTTATTTTTTTTTCTGCACTTTATTTTATTTACAGACATTAAAATAAAATAAAAAAATAAAAAAGTAAAAAATCTCAAAGTCAGAAAATAGAAAATTTCCATTTCTAGGCCAGAATTTCATTTTACAGTTTTGTTTTTCATTCATGAGCGGATGAGGACATTCCCTTCATGAAAATTCCAATTTCATTGAAGGGGTTATGTTCCAGGGTATTTCATTAATTTCCATTCTGAAATTACAGCATGGTCATTTAAGGATCAAATCACATTTGCTTTATTAGGGTTCAATGAACAATCATTAAAATTTCATAGTAAAATAAACCACAGTGCCCCTTGTTTTCAGTTACTTGCAACCACTAGGGTGTTCCAAGCATTTTAATTGAATATCTTCATTTGAGATCATCAATACACGGATGCAAAATGCTAACATAACAGGAACCTTGGAGAAGTTACTTGTTTAATTTCTTTGCAAGCAGAGGATTTAGAACCCAAATCCTATCGGAGAGTGTGTTTTCACAATCGGGTGAAAATACCACTCAATAGACTTATTGATTAGATTTGGACAAGTTCTAGAGAGTAATTATTGAGCAAATTTGGACTAGTCTTAGAGAGGACTTACTGAGCAGATTTGGACAAGTCCTAGAGAGGACTTATTGAGCAGATTTGGACAATTCTTAGAGAGGACTTATTGAGCATATTTTAGTAGGTTTTGTGTGGACCTGTTGAGCATATTTGAGCAGGTTCTATGTGGACCTATGGATTATATTTGAGCAGGTTTTGTGTAGACCTATTGATCATATTTGAGCAGGTTTTGTGTGGACCTGTTGAATAGAAAAATTAGAGTCAGGCTCAAACACAAAAAAAGAAGTAGATTCAAAAGAAGTAAGTAAAATGGAGAGTGATAATTCTAAGGAGAAGTTGAACAATAGAAATTTCAACAAGAAAAGGAACAATGCACAAGTAAGGAACATATAGAATAGGTAGAATAAACTAAGAGACCAATGGGGTCTAGGAAAGGTTTCTTCAATGGAAGATGTTTTTCATATCACAAGGTTGGGCACATGGCTTCACAGTGCAGGACATATGAAAGATAGGAATATGGTAAAGAACAAATTTTCCATGGGTATTGCTACTCGTTTAATAAGTTTGGTCACAAGGCAATGAATTGCAAGGTTCATGACAGAAGAGAATATGGCTTCACTAGGAGAAGTCCTAAATAGTTGCACCTCCAAGGAATAATAACATTAAGTGTTATAAGTGCAATAATGATGGTCACATAGCAATATGTTGTAGATAAAATATTATAGAATAAAGCATGAATAGAAGCAATAATATGATCAGGAACAGGAACAAGGATGAGAACAGGAACAGAAGTGATGACAAGAATAGAGATGATGTCTTGGAAAGAAACAGTGAGGGGATTCATAAAACTCAGAAAATAAGAGAGAATGATAAAAGAAAAGAATAGTTCTTTTAGGAGTATAATTACTCCCACCTCAAAATTAACCACCTAATGTGGAGGTGGGTGAGGGGCTAAGCTAAGAGGCTCATTCTTATCCTTGAGCCCCAAAGGTGACCCTTTTCCATTGATGTCAAAGGGGGAGATATTTTTGTATTGGGGAGAGATTTGATATGAGGAGATATTTGATATTTGAGATAGCAATGAGCTAGGGGGAGCAAAGTCCCAGGGGGAGCAGAAAAGAAGTTCATGTTTTATTAAAAGGATAAGGGTTGCAATAAATGTCAAAGGGGGAGATTGTTGGACATTTTGAGTACTCTAAGTCAAAGTTGTCATTGATGTCACCTGATAGAGTTATCACTCTTATTAAGGAATTAGGCAAGAAAAAAAGTCGCCAAAGTCATCCAGGAAAAAGCTTCATCAGTGCAAAAATGAAAGGAAAAAGGCTCCATAATATTTTAATATTATTGGGAGCACAGGTTAAGTGATTGGTTTATAAAAACCCAAGACGGGTTATTGCAAAGGTTAAAAAGGAGGTTTAATAATTATTTATAAATTATTTAAATTCACAAAATACTATTTAATTATAACAATATTGGGCATTAAGACAAGGTTCTAAGGTTTAATTAAATTAAACCTAAGTTTGGTTCTTTTTAATTTATAATATTTAAATTTAAATTAATTATAAATTAAAAATCACGTCGACGTCAAAATTATTCGAAGTGTGGACATGATTGCAAAATAGGACAAAGGCATTATATAAATGTCATAAAAAACATTTACCAAGGCATCCCTTGTAATATTTATTCGAAGCACATGCGAAAAGGTTTTGTTTTTCGAAGGCCTTACGATTTACATAAAGGCTAAAGGTGTGAAGGTTCGGAGGCTCTAAGCACAAAGGCTAGCATGGCCTAGTGGTATGTTGTCTTGGTACTAAGGAGGAGGTCCCGCATTTGATTCGCAAGAGGCCTTTTGAATTGCAAGGAAAAAGCGCTTGAAGCACTTGTTTTTTGGAGGAGCGCTGCTTGCGAAAACTTTATGGTGGACATACCGTTTTAGACACGTCAGGGCGAGTGGCTCAATGGCAGCTTGGTTGTGGTTAAGGCATTGGTAAGGAGGATGTCGGGGTATTGAATCCCACCGAGGATAAGGCAAGTGGATTTAATTTTTGATGTTGTTTAATATTTTAATTTTTTCCAAGGTTTCCTAAGGAGAAATAAGGATATGGTATGCCCTAGGAAACATATATATTTATGCTGATTTTCTTTTTGGAAGTATATCATATTATATATCATTGGAAAGCTCTTTTTGAGAGCTATTTGTTTAGATTTCTTAGAGTGAGAAATAAGGTGTGTGCAAGGAGATATTTCTGGTTTTATCAAGGAGTTTCAAAAGTAAGTTTGATTCATTCTTTTGAGGGTTTATTTCTTGCATAAGAGGATATGGTGCATTTTATTGAGTAGGAGTAATAAGGTGTTATTGAGATATTATTTTTATTATTGTGTTATTACTCAAGTCCTCTAACCATTGTTGAGATTGGAAAAATAAAATGTGTTGAGTGTGGTAGATTTAGTGGAAAACTCATAAGGCATCAAAAAGGTATGGGCAATATTCTTCATTGACTTATTTGGTTGATTGATTTCTGAAAATTTATTTGGAGAGAAAAGGATTGATTATGGTTTCCTTTTTGGAGTTGTTGGTTTAATGCTTAAAGATTTTCTGATTTGAGAATTGTGATTAAACCTTGTTTTATAAGAATTATTGTTGAAGCCATTAGTTGTGTAAAAAAAACTAAGTTAGGGTTTGAGAATAACACGAGTATCATTGATATGTGAAGAATGTTTTATAAGCATCGTTGTTGAAGCCAATTGATTATGTAAAGAACTTGAACTTGAGTTAAGAACATGAGTACCATTGTTATGTGAGATTTGTTGTTGAGCATTATTGGAAACATTTTGAGTTGGTTGATACATGCTTGGACTAGGGTTTGAGGAAAGTATTCTTCATTGAGGTGATTGTTTGAGTAGATTTGATTAAGCCCAGTCAAGTGATTGTGTGAAGTGGTTGTTCAATGAAACAAACTATTCTATATTTTGATTTTAGTTGAGATTGAGATTTGAGAATATAACATATAGATTCTCTAACAATTCACTTTACGCTTCTATGATATTGATTTGATTATAGAACATATTGAGTCTCTAACAATTCTCTTTATGCTTCTATGAGATTGATTTGAGTTGAGATTGGTATTTGAGTATAGAACATATTGAGTCTGTAATAGTTCTCTTTATGCTTATATGAAATTGATATTGAGTTGAGATTGGGATTTGAGTATAGAACATATTGAGTCTCTAACAATTATCTTTATGCTTCTATGAAATTTAATTGAGATATTGATTGAGCATTGAGTATAGAACATATTGAGTCTCTAATAATTCTCTTTATGACTCCATGAGATTGGACAAGTTTTGTGTGAGCTTGTTAAACTGATTTTAGGCAAGTATTTTAGAAGGCTTGTGGACTAATTTTGTGTAAGCTTTTGTGGAAGCTTGCTATGCAAATTTTAGGAAGTCCTAGAGAGGACTTATTAAGTAGATTTGGATAAGTTCTAGAGAGAACTTATTGAGCATATTTGTAAAAGTCCTAGAGATGACTTATTGAGCATATTTGGACAAGACCTAGAGAGGACTTATTGAGTACATTTGGACAAGTCCTTAAAAAGGACTTATTGAGCATATTTGTACAAGTCCTAGAGAGGAATTATTGAGCATATTTGAGTAGGTTCTACATGGATCTATCAAGCAGATTTGAGTAGGTTCTATGTGGATCTATCGAGCAAATTTGAGCAGGTTCTATGTGGACCTATTGAGCATATTTGAGCAGGTCCTATGTGGACCTGTTGAGAATATTTGAGAAGGTTCTGTATGGACCTATTGAGCATATTTAAGCAGGTTCTGTGTGGACCTATTGAGCATATTTGAGAAGGGTTTGTGTGGACCTATTGAGCAAAATTGTGCTAGACTGAATGAACAGTATTTAGTGCAAGAGATTGAGCAGATTTGTGCTAGACCTATTGAACTATGTTTAGTGCAGATTTGAGTGGACTTGTGCTAGACCGAATGAACTATGTTTAATACAATAGATTGAGCATAGTTGTTCTAGACCTAATGAACTATGTTTAGTAGAATATATTGAGTATATCTATGCTAGATCGACTAGACTATGTTTAGTACAATATTGAGACAGAGCTTTGGAGGTGATAGAGCATAGAGGATAGAGTCTCAGAGGATAGATATCCAAAAACTAGGACAATTGAAGATAAATCTGAATGAGGAGTCTTCAAGTGGAGAGAGGTCCACCAGTTAGTGCACTAGAGAGACAGATTCTTCTAAAATATTACTATACCAAGTAGAAGGGGGAAAATTTATCTTATGGAAGAGATCCATGAACTTGATATTGGGGGATCAGCATATCCTCTGGACAGAGGACCATTAGCATTGTAATTGGGAAGAATTCCCAAAATATTATTTGAGAAATAGTTAGAAGAAATATTTTATCTATGGAGGTAGCCCACATTGGGTGAACCATGTTAAAATTGGTGTCTCTATTATGTGTGATGATTTGTGCATTGCTTTGGTTATTGCTATTAATACTGTCATTGATTATATTGATTAATACTATTTGGAAAAGAAAAGTAAAACGTGGTCTTATACTGTTCACCCCCCCCCTCTCAGTATAATCTTGTGTTCTTTAATTTGTATCAGATTTAGTTCCTTCGAAAGAAGTTTAACAGCTTGAACAAAGATCCTACAAGAACACAAATGGCAAAGAAATGCAAGAATAGAAGCATGAGACACAAGAACAAAATAACACATATGGTCATGAAATAAAAATAAGATGAGTTTAATATTGTTGTGTTGGGAGGACAAATGGAAATATATTCAAGAGATGAATCAAGTAATGGAGAAATATCTAGACTGATAAAGTTTTATACCAAATGTGGGAATGCATGTCACCATGCAACTTATTTTCCACAAAAATATTTTTTTTGTGGTTAACTCAGTCATGATACAAGTTATTGCAATGGGTTTGATAGTAGTGAAGATGAAGATGATTCTATCAGATTTGAATTTCTAAAGAATGAGTCAGAAAAAGATAACAGGAACGGTCAAAGCAGGTATCAAGAAGAAACTCCACTTTGGAAAATATATGAAATTGAAGAAGAGGAAGATTCAAAAAAATAAAATGGGAAAGCCACTCTTAAGGAACTTGGTGAACTGAAAATAGAGAATTTAGAATTGAAGGCTCAAATACAAGAAGATGAGAAATGTAAGACAAATATTCTACAAGATATCTCTGACTTGAGATATAAGGTTGAAAAAGCAAGAATTGAAGAAGGTATGATTAAATCGTAAAAGGTAAAAGAGATAGAATGTGAAAGGCTTATGATTACTCTTGAAGAATTAAAAAGGGATAACTCAGGATTAAGGGTTCAATCTCAAGAAGATGAGAAAGCACAAAAAAGGTTTCTACAAGAACTCACCAACTTTAAAAATATGGTTGAAGAAGCAATAAGGATTGAAGAAGATATGGCCAAAAAGCTAAAGATAAAAGATCTAGAGTGTGAAAGATTAGAGCATGAAATAGTTTCACTAAGGATGGAAGTAAAAGGTTCCAATTACAAACTACATAAGTTTGATGAAAATTCAAAGACTTTGGATAGGATTATCAATGCACTCACCATGACAGGACTTAGTTATAAAGAAGAATAAGGGAAATAGGAAACAGAAAAAGGAGAATCAAGCTCAAACACCAGAAAAGAAGAAGGGTCAAAAGAAGTAAGTAAAAGGGAGAGTGATACTTTGAAGGATAAGTTGGACAATAGAAAGTTTAACAAGGAAAGGAACAATGCACAAGTAAGGAACAGATGGTACAGGAAATAGGTAGAAGAAACTAAGAGACCAATGGGGTCTAGGCAAGGTTTCTTCAATGGAAGATGTTTTTCATGTCATAGGTTTGGACACATGGCTTCACAATGTAGGACATATGAAAGACATGAATTTGGGAAAGCATAGCTTTTCCATAGGTATTGCTACTCATGTAATAAGTTTGGTCACAAGGCAATGAATTGTAGGGTTCATGACAGAAGAGAATATGGCTTCACTAGGAGAAGTCCTAAGATAGTTGCACATCCAAGGAACAATAACATTAAGTGTTATAAGTGCAATAATGATGGTCACATAGAAATATGGTGTAGATTTAATTTTGCAACCAAATTGTGGCTTGGTTGCGGCTAAGGCGTTGGGAAGGAGGACGTTGGGGGATTGAATCTCGTTGAGGGAAATGCAAGTGGATTTAATTTTTTATGTTTAATATTTTAACTTTTTTCAAGGTTGCCTAAGGATAAATAAGGATATGGTATGCCCTAGGAAAGATAGATATTTTTGCTGATTTTCTTTTTTGAAGTATATCATGTTATATATCATTGGAAATCTCTTTTAGAGAGGTATTTTTTTATATTGCTTAGAGGGAGAAATAAGGTGTGTGCAAGGAGATATTTGTCAAGGAGTTTCAAAAGTAAGTTTGATTCATTCTTTTGATGGTTTATTTCTTGCATAAGAGGATATGTTGCATTTTATTGAGTAGGAGTAATAAGGTGTTATTGAGATATTATTTTTATTATTGTGTTATTACTCAAGACCTCTAACCCTTGTTGAGATTGGAAAAATTAAATGTGTTGATTTCTTTATTGACTTATTTGGGTGATTGATTTTTGAAAATATATTTGGAGATAAAAGGATTGATTGTGGTTTCCTTTTCAGAGTTGTTGGTTTAATACTTCAAGGTTTTCTGATTTGAGAGTTGTGATTAAACCTTGTTTTATAAGTATTATTATTGAAGCCATTAGCGGTGTAAAAAAACCTAAGTTAGGATTTGAGAAGAACATGAGCATCATTGTTATGTGAAGAATGTTTTATAAGCATCGTTGTTGAAGCCAATTGATTATGCAAATAACTTGAACTTGAGTTAAGGACATGAGTATCATTGTTATGTGAGATTTGTTGTTGAGTATTATTGGAAACATTTTGAGTTGGTTGATACATGTTTGGACTAGGGTTTGAGGAAATGATTTTTCATTGATGTGATTGGTTGAGTAGAGTTGATTGAGCCTAGTCAAGTTATTGTGTAAAGTGGTTGTTCAATGAAATAAACCATTCTGTATTTTGATTTGAGTTGAGATTGAGATTTGAGAATAGAACATATAGAGTCTCTAACAATTCTCTTTATGCTTCTATGATATTGATTTGAGTTGAGATTAGGATTTGAGTATAGAACATATTGAGTCTCTAATAATTCTCTTTATGCTTCTATGATATTGATTTGAGTTGAGATTGGGATTTGAGTATAGAACATATTGAGTCTCTAACAATTCTATTTATGCTTCTATGAGATTGAGATTGAGTTGAGATTGGGATTTGAGTATAAAACATATTGAGTCTCTAACAATTCTCTTTATGATTCTATGATATTGAATTGAGATATTGATTGAGCATTGAGTATAGAACATATTGAGTCTCTAACAATTATCTTTATGATTCTATGATATTGGACAAGTTCTGTGTGAGCTTGTTAAACTAATTTGAGGCAAGTCTTTGAGAAGGCTTGTGGATTGATTTTGTGTAAGATTTTGTGGAAGATTTCTATGCAGATTTGAGGAAGTCCTAGAGAGGACTTATTGAGCAGATTTGGACAGTTTCTAGAGAGGAATTATTGAGCAGATTTGGCCAAGTCCTAGATAATACTTATTGAGCAGATTTGGAAAAGTCCTATAGATGACTTATTGAGCAGAATTGGACAAGTCCTAGAGAGGACTTATTGAGAAAATTTGGACAAGTCCTAGAGGGGATTTATTGAGAATATTTGAGCAGGTTCTATGTGGACCTATTGAGCATATTTGAGCAGGTTATGTGTGGACCTATTGAGCATATTTGAGCAGGTTTTGTGTGGACCTGTTGAGCAAATTTGAGTAGGTTCTATGTGGACCTATTGAGCAGATTTAAGTACATTCTATGTGGACCTGTTGAGTAGATTTGAGAAGTTTATGTGTGGACCTATTGAGCAAACATGTGCTAGATCGAATAAATATTTTTTAGTGCAAGATATTGAGAAAATTTGTGCTTAACCAAATGAACTGTGTTTAGTGCATATTTGAGTGGACTTGTGCTAGATTGAATAAACTATTTTTAGTACAAGAGATTTAGTAGAGTTGTGCTATACCGAATGAACTATGTTTAGTACAAGATATTTTGTAGATTTGTGCTAGACCGATTGGACTATATTTAGTACAGTATTGAGATAGATCTTTAGAGGTGACAAAGTATAGAGGATAGAGTCTTAGTGGATAGAGATATAGTAGCTAGGACAATTAAAGACAGATCTGAGTAAAGATTCTTCAAGTGGAGAGAGATCCACCAGTCAGTGTAGTAGAGAGATAGAGTATTCTAGAATATCACGAGCCAGAGTAGAAGGGGAAAGAGCTATCATGTGGAAGAGATCATGAACTTGAGATTAGGGGATCAACATCTCCTTTGGACAAAGGTCCATAAGCATTGTAATTGGGAAGGATTTCCAAAATATTATTTGAGAAATATTTAGAAGAAATATTTTCTTTGTGGAGGCAGCCCACATTGGGTGAACAATGTTAAAATTGGTGTCTCTATTGTGTGTGATTATTTGTGCATTATTGAGGTTATTACTATTGATTATATTGATTAATACTATTTGGAAAAGAAAAGTAAAAAGTGGCCTTATACTATTCACCCCCCACCTTATCAGTATAAGCTTGTGTTCTTCAATTGGTATCAAATTCGGTTCCTTCGGAAGAAGATTAACAGCTTGAAGGAAGATCCTACAAGAACACAAATGGCAAAGAAAGGCAATATTAAAAGCATGAGACACAAGAATAAAATAACACCTATGGTCATGAAAGAAAATGAATATGAGTTTAATATTGTTGTGTTGGGAGGACAAATGGAAATAGATTCAATAGATGAATCAAGTAATGGAGAAATATTCAGACTAATAAAGTGTGTACTAGATGTGAGAACGCATGTCACCATGCAGCTTATTTTCCACAAAAATATTTTGTTTGTGTTCAACTCGTTCATGATACAAGTTATTGCAATGGGTTTGATAGTAGTGAATATGAATATGATTCTCTCAGATTTGAAGTTCTAAATAATGAGTCAAAAAAAGGTAACAAGAATAGTGGAAGCAGGTATCAAGAAGAAACTCCACTTTGGACAATAGATGAAATTGAAGAAGAGGAAGATTCAGAAAAATAAAATGATGAAGCCACTCTTAAGGAACATAGTGAATTGAAAAGAGAGAATTTAGAATTGAAGGCTCAAATACAAGAAGATTAGAAATGTAAGACAAAGCTTCTATATGATATCTTTGACTTGAGAGATAAGGTTGAAAAAGCAAGAAGAGTTGAATAAGGTATGATTAAACAATCAAAGGTAAAAGAGATAGAATGTAAAAGGCTTATGATTACTCTTGAAAAATTAAAAAATGAGAACTCAGGATTAAGGATTTAAGCTCAAGAAGATGAGAAAGTACAAGCAAGGTTTTGTTGGCAATTTTGGATACTTTGGGTACTTTGCCCTTGCTCAAATGTATAAGTTGTCATTGATGTCAAAAGGTATTTTTGTGTTGATATCAAAAGAGTGTGATGTCAAGAATATCTTGAGAAGCTTCATTGTTAAAGGGTTTTTATTAAAACCATGGTGACAAGGTTAAAGGTTTTTCTTCAAACCATTTGGACTCATTAAGGGTTTTTATTAAAACCAAGCTTAACTTAATGCAAAGATCCATGTTTATTATTAATAATTAAATTAACTCAAACCTTTGTCAAAGGTCCAAGTTTAATTTATTATTAATAAAATAATAATAATTATTATTTTAATTATTATTATAGGGTCTTTCAACCCTTAAGCGACAAAAGTAAAAGAATTTTTTCGCAGATATGATGCCATCGTTGGAGGAGCACCGACGTCAAACTTTATGGAGAAATGGCTATATAAGTGGGGATGTTTTTCCAAAGTGAGTACCATGAATTTTTGACATTTGCGATTTATGATTTGCTCTGTATCTTGCGATTTGCACTTGGCATCTACGATTTTGCATTTTCTCTATTCTTTCAAACAGCGCTTTGTGTTTTCGATCTCCGATTGACGTCCTTGAAATCATGCTTGTTCTGTGTTGGAAACCGTGCTTGGCATATTCGAAACTAAGTTTGGGTTGTATCCTTACCTTTATGTTTGACACCGATGGATTGGCAATTGCACCTGGACTATGTTTTTCATACTATCTGTGAGATGATAAATGCAAGCATTCTGTGACTTATGTTTTGGACAGTGCTCACCAGTTTGCATGTGGCATGTAGAAGACGTTTACGTTTTTCAGTTTCATGGCGTCAACGGAAGATAAAAGAGAGGGCAGTGCTATATTTCTTTGTTGGGCACTTGTGACCCAACGACAGAGGCATTTAAGCGAAATCGCTAGGCGATAGAGGTGCTAAGTTCGATTCTCTTCATTGGGAATTTCTTTTTGGTCGCGGTGTGCAAAGGATAGTGGCTGTGAATGCGCGAGAGGTATAAGGTTAAGGTATCATATTTGTTTTTGACATTGTTTTATTGATGTTTAATGTTTATGTGGAGTAATAAGGTGTAAAGAGGTTTTACTTTGTATGTATATTGTACTTTGGTGTTTTTACTAAGTTGGAGAAATAAGGTGTTATTTTGGATCTTTATTATTGTTTATTATTGTATAGTTGCTAACTCTAATTAGTGTCAAATTGAGAGTTAGTGTTGTGACAGATTTTGAGTTCTCCTTCTTCATCAAAGTAAAGGTATGGGCAACTTCTTCCATGTATGTTGTTGATGGTATATTTTTTGAAATTGATTTTGGAGTGAAAAGGTTGTCTACTAGGTATCTTTGGTGTAAATATTATTTTTTGGATATTGAAGATTGTTTATGCATTAAAATCATTGATGAGTGTTTGGGTGAATGCATAATTCTGGTTGATGAAGAGGAAGCATTTTTGCACTAGGGTTTATGTTAGTAAGTCTTGCTACTTGCATTGAGATGATGAAACCCTTAGTTGGCTATTTTGATATTGATGGATGAGTTGCTTTCATAGAGGTTGATGTTGATCAAGTTAGTGCTTTACTTGATACATGATATTGGGCTTACTCCATTGAGTTGATTTGAACAAGTTATTATTTGCAATTGGTGATATTGTGTTGGTGGCTATTTTGTTCAAATATCCTTGGAGGGAAAATGATTTCTACTTGTTTCCTTTTCTTGTGATGATTGGTTAATGCTTCAAGGTTGATGTTGAGTTGAATGTGTTGGTGGTCTAAACCTTGTTTGATGAGCATTGTTGTTGAAACTCTAATTGTTGGTAAAAAGAATATGAGTATCATTGTTATATGAGATATTGCATAGTTGGCAATTGTTGGGTTGTGTTTCATATTCTTGAGAAAAGCATACTACATCTATATTATTCTTTTGAGATTGAGATTGAGTTGAGATTGAGATTGGGAGTTAAGTATAGAACATATTGGGTCTCTAACAATTCTCTTTATGTTTCTATGAGATTTGAGATTGATATTGGGAGTTAAGTATAGAACATATTAAGTCTCTAACAATTCTCTTTATGCTTTTATGAGGTTTATGAATCACATTGGGTCTCTAACAATTCTCTTTGTGGGTTCATGCTAAGAAAGTTTTTCTTGGTGAGCTTACTGAGGTTTTTGGATAGGTTCCGGTGGGGACTTGTGAGCAGATTTGGACAGGTCCTAGCAAAGGACTTGTGAGTTGAGTTTTTGAGAGTTCTATCAGAGAACTTGAGGACAGAGGTGCATTGGTTCTTTGAGAAGAACCTGAGGATAGATTTGGCAAGTCTTTGAGAAGGCTTGTGTGTAGAGGATTGATTTATTCATAGAGTTGGATAGATCTGACAGACAGAGGAAGACTTGTACTAGACCAACTGACTGTGTTTGGTACAGGTAGCTGAGCTGCTGTGGACATGACAATAGAAGGCAGAGGTCTCTTAGGCTAAGCATTGAGGATAGGAGGTCTTCGATGGAAAGGAGTTCCACATGCTGGCAAGAGGTAGAGGCAGTTGATCTTCTAAGGGATCATTTCCAAAGCAGAGGGGAAGGTATCTCCTTTGAGCAGAGGCTCATAAATTTAGATTTGGGGAAGGTGTATCCTTTGAGCCTAGGCTCATAAACATTTTAATTGGGAAGGTTTCCCAAAGAACTTTGAGATAACTTTTATAGAAAATTTTTGTGGACGTAGCCCAGGCATTCTGGGTGAACCACGTTAAAATTGGTGTCACTTTGTGGATGATTTTGTGCATTGCTTTGATATTGCTTTGGGTATATTGCTTTACTATTTTGAAGTATAAAGGAATAAGTAAAAAGAGGTCTTATACTGTTCACCCCCCCTCTCAGTATAAGCTTGTGTTCTTCAGGTTTCTACAATAACTCACCAACATCAAAACTATGGCTGAAGAAGCAAGAAGGATTGAAGAAGGTATGGCTGAAAAGCTAAAGATAAAATATCTAGAGTGTGAAATATTAGAGCATGAGATAGTTTCACTAAGGATGGAAGTAAAAGGTTCCAAGGACAAGCTACACAAGTTTGAGGAAAATTCAAAGACTTTGAATAGGATTGTTAATGCGCAAAGGTCATCAGTCACCATGACAGGACTTATTTCTAAAGAAGAACAAGGGAAACATGAAATAGAAAAAGGAGATTCAAGCTCAAACACCAAAAAAGAAGAAGAGTCAAAATAAGTAAGTAAAAGTGAGAGTGATACTTCTAAGGAGAAGTTGGACAATAGAAAGTTCAACAAGGAAAGGAACAATACATAAGTAAGGAACAGATGGAACAGGAAAGAGGTAGAAGAAACTAAGAGACCAATGGGGTCTAGGCAAGGTTTCTTCAATGGAAGATGTTTTTCATGTCATAGGTTTGGGCACATGGATTCATTGTGTAGGACATATGAAAGACAAGAATATGGAAAATAATAGCTTTTCCATGGGTATTACTACTCATGTAATAAGTTTGGTCACGAGGCAATGAATTGCAGGGTTTATGACAGAAGAGAATATGGCTTCACTAAGAGAATTCCTAAGATAGTTGCACCTCCAAGGAAAAATAACATTAAGTTTAATAAGTTCAATAATTATGATCACATAGAAAGATGGTGTGGAGCAAATATTTCAGAATCAATCATGAACAGAAGTAGGAATATGATTAGGAATAGGAACAAGGATGAGAACAGGAACAAAATTGATCATAGGAACAGGGATGATGACTTGGAAAGAAACAGTCAAGGGATTCAAAAAACTCAAAAAAGAAGAGATAAAGATAAAGGGAAAGAACAGTGCTTTCGGAGAGTAGAAATACTCCCACCTCAAATTTAACCACCTCATGTGGAAGTGGGGGAGGAGCTAAGCCAAGAGGCTCATTCTTAGCCTCGAGCCCCAAAGGTGACCCTTTTCCATTGATGTCAAAGGGGGAGAGATTTGTGTATTGGGGAGAGATTTGATATGAGGAGAGATTTGATATTTGAGAAAGCATTGAGCCAGGGGGAGCAAAGTCCGAAGAGGAGCAGAAAATAAGGTCAGGTTTCAGTAAGAAGATAAGGGTTGCCATCAATGACAAAGGGGGAGATTGTTGGACATTTTGAGTCCTCTAAGTCAAAGTTGTCATTGATGTCACCTGATAGAGTTATCACTCTTATCAAGGAATTCAGAAAGAAATAAAGTCGCCCAAGTCATCCAGGAAAAATATTCATCAGTGCAAAAATGAAAGGAAAAAGGCTTCATAATATTTTAATATTATTAGGAGCACAGTTTAAGTGATTGTTTTATAAAAACCTAAGATGGGTTATTGCAAAGGTTAAAAAGGAGGTTTAATAATTATTTATAAATTATTTAAATTCATAAGGGAATTAAATTTTATAAATAATACTTAATTATACCAAGATTGGGCATTAAGACAAGGTTCTAAGGTTTAATTAAATTAAATCTAAGGTTGTTTCTTTTTAATTTATAATATTTAAATTTAAATTTAAATTTAAATTAATTAAAAATTAAAAATCACACCGACGTCGATTATTCGAAGTGCCGATGTGATTGCAAAATAAGACAAAGTTATTATATAAATGCTATCAAAAATATTTACCAAGGCATCCCTTGCAATAATTATTCGAAGCGCATGCGAAAAGTTTTTGTTTTTATAATGCCTTACGATTTACGTAAAGGTTAAAGGTGTGAAGGTTCAGAGGTTGTAAGCGCAAAGACCAGTATGGCCTAGTGGTATGTTAGCTTGGTACTAAAGAGGAGGTCTCGTGTTTGATTCATGTGAGGCCTTTTGGATTGGAAGGAATAAGAGCTTGTTTTTTTTCGGTGGAGCATTGTTCGCGGAAACTTTATGGTGGACGTGCCATTTTGGACACGTCAGGGTGCATGGCACAACGGTAGCTTGGCTATAGCTAAGGTGTTTGGAAGGAGGACATTGAGGGATCGAATCCCTCTGAGGGAAATGCAGGTGGATTTAATTTTTGATGTTGTTTAATATTTTAATTTTTTCCAAGGTTACCTAAGGAGAAATAAGGATATGGTATGCCCTAGGAAAGATAGAGATTTCTACTGATTTTATTTTTGGAAGTATATCATATTATATATCATTGGAAAGATATTTTTGAGAGCTGCTTGTTTAGATTTCTTAGAGGGAGAAATAAGGTGTGTGCAAGGAGATATTTCTAGTTTTGTCAAGGAGTTTCAAAAGTAAGTTTGATTTATTTTGTTGAGGGTTTATTTCTTGCATAAGAGGATATCGTGCATTTTATTGAGTAGAAGTAATAAGGTGTTATTGAGATATTATTTTTATTATTGTGTTATTACTCAAGACCTCTAACCCTTATTGATATTAGAAAATAAAATGTGTTGAGTGTGGCAGATTTAGCGGATAACTCATAAGGCATCAAAAAGGTATGGGCAATATTCTTCATTGACTTATTTGGGTGATTGATTTCTAAAAATATCTTTGGAAATAAAAGTATTGATTGTGGTTTCCTTTTCAGAGTTATTTGTTTAATGCTTCAATATTTTTTGATTTGAGAGTTGTGATTAAACCTTGTTTTATAAGCATTGTTTTTTAATCTATTAGTTGTGTTAAAAAACCTAAGTTATTGTTTGAGAAGAACACGAGTATCATTGTTATGTGAAGAATATTTTATAAGCATCGTTGTTGAAGCCAATTGATTATGCAAAGAACTTGAACTTGAGTTAAGAACATGAGTATCATTGTTATGTGAGATTTTTTGTTGAGCATTGTTGGAAACATTTTGAGTCGGTTAATACATGCTTGGACTAGGGTTTGAGGAAAGGATTGTTCATTGAGGTGATTGGTTGATTAGTGTTGATTGAGCCTAGTCAAATGATTGTGTTGAGTGGTTTTTCAATGAAAAAAACTATTCTATATTCTGATTTGAGTTGAGATTGAGATTTGAGAAAAGAACATATAGAGTCTATAACAATTCTCTTTATGCTTCTATTAGATTGATTTGAGTTGAGATTGGGATTTGAGTATAGAACATATTAAATCTCTAACAATTCTCTTTATGCTTCTATGATATTGATTTGAGTTGATATTGGTATTTGAGTATAGAAAATATTGAGTCTCTAAGAATTCTCTTAATGATTCTATGAGATTGGACAAGTTTTGTGTGAGATTGTTAAACTGATTTGAGGCAAGTATTTGAGAAGGCTTGTGGACTGATTTTGTGTAAGCTTTTGTGGAAGCTTTCTATGCAGATTTGAGGAAGTCCTAGAGAGGACTTATTGAGCAGATTTGAATAAGTTCTAGAGATGACTTATTCAAAAAATTTGGACAAGTCCTAGAGAGGACTTATTGAGAAGATTTGGACAAGTCCTAGAGAGGACTTATTGAGAAAATTTGGACAAGTCCTAGAGAGGACTTATTGAGCAGATTTAGATAAGTCTTAGAGAGGACTTATTGAGAAGATTTGGACAAGTTCTAGAGAGGACTTATTGAGTATATTTGAGCAGCTTTTGTGTAGAACTATTGAAAAAATTTGAGTACGTTCTATGTGGACCTGTTGAGCATATTTAAGCAGGTTCTGTGTGGACCTGTTGAGCAGATTTGACCAAGTTCTATGTGGACATGTTGATTATATTTAAGAATATTCTATGTGGACCTATTGATAATATTTGAGAAGGTTTTGTGTGGACCTATTGAGCAAACTTGTGCTAGATCGAATGAACTATGTTTAGTGCAAGAAATTGAGCAAATTTATGCTAGACTAAATGAACTATGTTTAGTGTATATTTGAGTGGACTTGTGCTAGACCAAATGAACTATGATTAGTGCAAGATATTGAGCATAGTTGTGCTAGATCGAATGAACTGTGTTTAGTACAAGATATTGAGCAGAGTTGCGCTAGATCAACTGGACTGTGTTTAGTACAATATTGAGACAGAGCTTTGGAGGTAATAGAGTATAGAGGATAGAGTCTCAGTGGATAGAGAACCACAATCCAGGACAATTGAAGACATATCTAAGTGAGGAGTCTTCAAGTGGAGAGAGATACACCAGTCAGTGCAATAGAGAGATAGAGTCTTCTAGAATATCACTAGCCAAAGCAGAATGAGAAAGATTTCTCCTATGGAAGAGATCCACGAACTTGATATTAAGGGATAAGCATCTCCTTTAGACAAAGGTCCATAAAAATTGTAATTGGGAAGGATTACAAAAATATTATTGATAAATATTTAGAAGAAATATTTTCTTTATGGAGGTAGCTCACATTGTGTGAACCATGTTAAAATTGGTGTCTCTATTGTGTGTGATGATTTTTGCATTGATTTTTTTATTACTATTAATATTGCCATTGATTATATTGATTAATACTATTTGGAAAAGAAAAGTAAAAAGTGTTCTTATGATTTTCACCCCCCTCTCAGTATAATCTTGTATTCTTCAATTGGTATCAAAATCGGTTCCTTTGGAAGAAGTTTAACAGCTTGAAGTAAGATCCTACAAGAACACAAATGGCAAAGAAATGCAAGAATAGAATCATGATACACAAGAAGAAAATAACACCTATGGTAATGAAAGAAACTGAAAATGAGTTTAATATTCTTGTGTTGGGAGGAAAAATGAAAATAGATTCAAGATATGAATCAAGTAATGGAGAAATATACAGAATAATAAATTTTTGTACCAGATGTGGGAATGCATGTCACCATGCAACTTATTGTCCATAAGAATGTTTTTTTTTTGGTCAAATCAGTAATGATACAAGTTATTGCAATGGGTTTGTTAGCAGTTAATATGAATATGATTCTCTCAAATTTGGAGTTCTAAAGAATGAGTCAAAAAAAGGTAACAGGAATAGTCGAAGCAGGTATCAAGAAGAAACTCCACTTTAGAAAATAGATGAAATTGAAGAAGAGGAAGATTCAGAAAAAGAAAATGAGGAATCCACTCTTAAGGAACTTGGTGAATTGAAAAGAGAGAATTTAGAATTGAAGGCTCAAATACAAGAAGATGAGAAATGTAAGACAAAGCTTCTACAGGATATCTTTGACTTGAGAGATAAGGTTGAAAAAGCAAGAAGAGTCGAATAAGGTATGATTAAATAATCAGAGGTAAAAAAAATAGAATGTGAAAGGCTTATGATTACTCTTGAAGAATTAAAAAGGGAGAACTCAGGATTAAGGGTTCAAGCTCAAGAAGATGAGAAAGCACAAGCAAGGTTTCTATAGGAACTCACCAACTTCAAAACTATGGCTGAAGAAGCAAGAAGGATTGAAGAAGGTATGGCCAAAAAACTAAATACAAAATATCTAGAGTGTGAAATATTAGAGCATGAGATAGTTTCACTAAGGATGGAAGTAAAAGGTTCCAAGGACAAGGTACACAAGTTTGAGGAAAATTCAAAGACTTTGAATAAGATTGTTAATGCGCAAAGGTCATCAGTCACCATGACAGGACTTAGTTCTAAAGAAGAACAAGGGAAACATGAAACAGAAAAAGGAGATTCAAGCTCAAACACCAAAAAATAAGAAGAGTCAAAATAAGTAAGTAAAATGGAGAGTGATACTTCTAAGGAGAATTTGGACAATAGAAATTTCAACAAGGAAAGGAACAATGCACAAGTAAGGAACAGATGGAACAGGAAATAGGTAGAAGAAACTAAGAGACCAATGGGGTCTAGGCAAGGTTTTTTCAATAGAAGATGTTTTTCATGTCACGGGTTTGGGCACATGGCTTCATTGTGTAGGACATGTGAAAGACAAGAATATGGAAAATAATAGCTTTTCTACTGGTATTGCTACTTATGTAATAAGTTTGTTCACAAGGCAATGAATTGCAGGGTTTATGACAGAAGAGAATATGGCTTCACTAGGAGAATTCCTAAGATAGTTGCACCTCCAAGGAACAATAACATTTAATGTTATAAGTGTAATAATGATAATCACATAGCAAGATGGTGTAGAGCAAATATTCCAGAATCAAGCATGAACAAAAGTAGGAATATGATCAGGAACAGGAACAAGGATGAGAATAGGAACAAAAGTGATGACAGGAAGAGGGATGATGACTTGGAAAGAAACAGTCAAGGGATTCATAAAACTCTAAAAATAAGAGAGAAATTTAAAGGGAAATAATAGTGCTTTCAGGGAGAATAAATACTCCCACCTCAGAATTAACCACCTCATGTGGAGGTGGGGGAGGGGATAAGCTAAGAGGCTAATTCTTAGCCCCGAGCCCCAAAGGTGACCCTCTTCCATTGATATCAAAGGGGAGAGATTTGTGTATTGGGGAGATATTTTATATGAGGAGATATTTGATATTTGATAGAGCATTGAGCTAGGGGGAGCAAAGTCCTAGGGGGAGCTGAAAAGAAGGTCAGGTTTCAGTAAAAGGATAAAGGTTACCATCAATGACAAAGGGGGAGTTTGTTGGACATTTTGAGTCCTCTAAGTCAAAGTTGTCATTGATGTCACCTGATAGATTTATCACTCTTATTAAGGAATTTGGCAAGAAATAAAGTCACCCAAGTCATCCAGGAAAAAGCTTCATCAGTGCAGAAGTGAAAGGAAAAAGGCTCCATAATATTTGAATATTATTGGGAGCACAGGTTAAGTGATTGGTTTATAAAAACCCAAAATGGGTTATTGCAAAGTTTAAAAAGGAGATTTAATAATTATTTATAAATTATTTAAATTGACAAGGAATTTAAATTTTATAAATAATATTTAATTTAAATATTATTTATAAAATTTAAACCTTGGTCATTAAGACAAGGTTCTAAGGTTTAATTAAATTAAAACTAAGGTTGTTTCATTTTAATTTATAATATTTAAATTTAAATTTAAATTAATTAAAAATTAAATTCATGCCAACGTCAAAATTATTCGAAGCGTCGACGTGATTTCAAAAAAGGATAGAGGCATTATATAAATGCCATCAAAATTATTTACCAAGCCATCCCTTGCAATAATTATTCGAAGTGCATGCGAAAAGGTTTTGTTTTTCTAAGGCCTTAAAATTTACGTAAATGCTAAAGGTGTGAAGGTTCGGAGGCTCTAAGTGCAAAGGCCAGTGTGGCCTAGTTGTATGTTGGCTTCGTACTAAGGAGGATGTCCCATGTTCATTTTGCGTGAGGCCTTTTGGATTGCAAGGAATAAGCGCTTGAAGCGCTTGTTGTTTTTTAGAGGAGCGTTATTCACAAAAACTTTATGGTGGACATGTCATCTTAGACATGTTAGGGCACGTGGCCCAATAGTAGCTTGGCTACAGCTAAGCTGTTAGGAATGAGGATGTCAAGGGATCGAATCCTAGTGAGGGTAAGGTAAGTGGATTTAATTTTTGATGTTGTTTAATATTTTAATTTTTGCCAAGGTTGCCTAAGGAGAAATAAGGATATGGTATGCCCTGAGAAAGATACAAATTTTTGTTGATTTTCTTTTTGGAAGTATATCATATTATATATCATTAGAAATATCTTTTCGAGAGCTAATTTTTTAGATTGCTTAGAGGGAGAAATAAGGTGTGTGCAAGGAGATATTTCTGGTTTTGTCAAGGAGTTTCAAAAGTAATTTTGATTCATTCTTTTGAGATTTTATTTCTTGCATAAGAGGATATGGTGCATTTTATTGAGTAGGAGTAATAAGGTGTTATTGAGATATTATTTTTATTATTGTGTTATTACTCAAGACCTCTAACTTTTGTTGAGATTGGAAAAATAAAATGTGTTGAGTGTCGCAGATTTAGTGGACAACTCGTAAGGCATCAAAAAGGTATGGGTAATATTCTTCATTGACTTATTTAGGTGATTGATTTCTAAAAATATCTTTGGAGAGAAAAGGATTGATTGTGGTTTCCTTTTTGGAGTTTTTGGTTTAATGCTTCAAGGTTTTCTGATTTGAGATTTGTGATTAAACCTTGTTTTATAAGCATTGTTGTTGAATCCATTAGTTGTGTGAAAAAACCTGAGTTAGTGTTTGAGAAGAACATGAGTATCATTGTTATGTGAAGAATGTTTTATAAGCATCATTTTTGAAGCCAGTTGATTATGCAAAGAACTTGAACTTGAGTTAAAAACATGAGTACCATTGTTATGTGAGATTTGTTGTTGAGCATTATTGGAAACATTTTGAGTTGGTTGATACATGCTTGGACTAGGGTTTGAGGAAAGTATTGTTCATTGTGGTGATTGGTTGAGTAGAGTTGATTGAGCCTAGTCAAGTTATTGTGTGAAGTGGTTGTTCAATGAAACAAAATATTCTATATTTTTATTTGAGTTGAGATTGATATTTGAGAATATAACATATAGAGTCTCTAACAATTCACTTTATGCTTCTATGAGATTGATTTGAGTTGAGATTGGAATTTGAGTATAGAACATATTAAGCATCTAAAAATTCTCTTTATGCTTCTATGAGAATTAATTGGGTTGAGATTGGGATTTGAGTATAGAACATATTGAGTCTCTAAAAATTCTCTTTATGCTTCTATGACGTTGATATTGAGTTGATATTGGGATTTGAGTGTAGAACATATTGAGTCTCTAAAAATTCTCTTTATGCTTCTATGATATTGAATTGAGATATTGATTAAGCATTGAGTATAGAATATATTGAGTCTCTAACAATTCTCTTTATGATTCTATGAGATTGGACAAGTTCTGTGTGAGCTTGTTAAACCGATTTGAGGCAAGTCTTTGAGAAGGCTTGTGGACTGATTTTGTGTAAGCTTTTGTGGAAGCTTTCTATGCAGATTTGAGGAAGTCCTAGAGAGGACTTATTGAGAAAATTTAGACAAGTTATAGAGAGGACTTATTGAGAAGATTTGGACAAGTCCTAGATAGGACTTATTGAGCAGATTTGGACAAGTCCTAGAGAGGACTTATTGAGCAAATTTGGACAAGTCCTAGAGTGGACTTATTGATAAAATTTGGACAAGTCCTAAAGAGGAATTATTTAGTAGATTTGGACAAGTCCTAGAGAGAACTTATTGATCATATTTGAGTAGGTTCTATGTAGAAATATTAAGCATATTTTAGCAGGTTCTGTGTGGACCTATTAAGCAGATTTAAGAAGGTTCTATGTGGACCTGTTGAGCATATTTGAGCAGGTTCAGTGTGGATATGTTGAGCAGATTTAAGTAGGTTATGTGTGGACCTTATAACCATATTTGAGAAGGTTTTATGTGGACCTATTGAGCAGACTTGTGCTAGACCGAATGAACTATGTTTAGTGCAAGAGATTGAGAAGATTTGTGCTAGATTGAATGAATTATGTTTAGTGCAGATTTGAGTGTACTTGTACCATATCAAATGAACTATGTTTAGTGCAAGAGATTGAGTAAATTTGTGCTAGACCAAATGAACTGTGTTTAGTACAAGAGATTGAGTAGAGTTGTGCTAGATCGACTAGACTATGTTTAGTACAGTATTGAGATAGAGCTTTGGAGGTGACAAAGTATAGAGGACAGAGTCTCAGTGGATAGAGATCCAGCATCCAGGACAATTGAAGACATATCTATGTGAGGAGTCTTCAAGTGGAGAGAGACCCACTAGTCAGTGTAGCAGAGAGACAGAGTCTTCTAGAATATCACTAGCGAGAGCAAAAGGAGAATGTGTTCTCCTGTGGAAGAGATCCACTAACTTGATATTAGGGGATCAACATATCCTTTGGATAGAGGTCCATAAACATTAAAATTGTGAAGGATTCCCAAAATATTATTTGAGAAATATTTAGAAGAAATATGTTCTCTATGGAGGTAGCTCACATTGGTTGAACCACGTTAAAATTGTTGTCTCTATTGTGAGTGATGATTTGTGCATTGCTTTGGTTATTGCTATTAATATTGCCATTGATTATATTGATTAATACTTTTTGGAAAAGAAAAGTAAAAAGTGGTATTATAATGTTCACCACCCCTCTCAGTATAAGCTTGTGTTTTTCAATTAGTATCAGATTCGGTTCCTTCAGAAGAATTTTAACATCTTGAAGGAAGATCCTATAAGAACATAAATGGTAAAGAAAGGCAAGAATAGAAGCATGAGACATAAGAAGAAATTAACACCTATGGTCATGAAGAAAAATGAAGATGAGTTTAATATTGTTGTGTTGGGAGGACAAATGGAAATAGATTCAAGATATGAATCAAGTAATGGAGAAATATCCAGACTGATAAAGTTTTGTACCATATGTGGGAATGCATGTCACCATGCAACTTATTGTCCACAAGAATATTTTATTTATGGTCAAATCGGTCATGATACAAGTTATTGCAATGGATTTGATAGCAGTGAATAGTAAGATGATTCTCTCATATTTGAAGTTCTAAATAATGAGTCAAAAAAAGGTAACAGGAATAGTCGAAGCATGCATCAAGAAGAAACTCCACATTGGACATTAGATGAAATTGAAGAACAGGAAGATTCAAAAAAATAAAATTGAGGAAGCCAATCTTAAAGAACATGGTGAATTGAAAAGAGAGAATTTAGAATTGAAGGCTCAAATACAAGAAGATGAGACATGTAAGACAAAGCTTCTATAGGATATCTCTAACTTGAGAGATAAGGTTGAAAACGCAAGAAGAGTTGAAGAAGGTATGATTAAATAGTCAAAGGTAAAAGAGATAGAATGTGAAAGGCTTATGATTACTCTTGAAAAATTAAAAAGGGAGAACTTAGGATTAAGGGTTCAAGATCAATAATATGAGAAAGCACAAGCAAGATTTCTATAGGAACTCACCAACTTCAAAACTATGGTTGAAGAAGCAAGAAGGATTGAAGAAGGTATGGCTGAAAATCTAAAGATAAAATATCTAGAGTGTGAAATATTAGAGCATGAGATAGTTTCACTAAGGATGGAAGTAAAAGGTTCCAAGGACAAGCTACACAAGTTTGAGGAAAATTCAAATACTTTGGATAGGATTATCAATGCACAAAGGTCATCAGTCACCATGACAGGACTTAGTTCTAAAGAAGAACAAGAGAAAAAGGAAACAAAAAAAGGAGAGTCAAGCTCAAACACTAAAAAAGAAGAAGAGTCAAAAGAAGTAAGTAAAATGGAGAGTGATAATTCTAAGGAGAAGTTGGACAATAGAAAGTTCAACATGAAAAGGAACAATGCACAATTAAGGAATAGATGGAACAAGAAACAGGTAGAAGAAACTAAGAGATCAATGGGGTCTAGGCAAGGTTTCTTCAATGGAAGATGTTTTTCGTGTCACAGGTTTGGGCACATGGCTTCACAATGTAGGACATATGAAACACAGGAATATGGGAAAGAACAACTTTTCCATGGGTATCGATACTCATGTAATAATTTTTGTCACAAGACAATGAATTGTAGGGTTCATGACAGAAGAGAATATGGCTTCACTAGGAGAAGTCCTAAGATAGTTGCACCTCCAAAGAACAATAACATTAAGTGTTATAAGTGCAATAATTATGGTCACATAGCAATATGGTGTAGAACAAATATTCTAGAATCAAGCATGAACAGAAGTAGGAATATGATCAGGAACCGAAATAAGGATGAGAATAGGAACAAAAGTGATGACAAGAACAACGATGATGACTTGGAAAGAAACAGTCAGGGGATTCAAAAAACTCAAAAAAGAAGAGAGAAATATAAATGGAAAAAACAATGCTTTCTGTGAGTATGATCAGATCCCACCTCAAAATTAACCAACTCATGTGGAGGTGGGGGAGGGACTAAGCTAAGAGGCTCATTCTTAGCCCCGAACCCCAAAGGTGACCATTTTCGATTAATTTCAAATGGGGAGGGATTTGTGTATTTGGGAGAGATTTGATATGAGGAGATATTTTATATCTGATAGAGCATTGAGCCAGGGGGAGCAAAGTCCTAGGGGGAGCAGAAAACAAGGTCAGATGTCAGTAAAAGGATAAGGGTTGCCATCAATGACAAAGGGGGAGATTGTTGGACATTTTGAGTCCTCTAAGTCAAAGTTGTAATTTATGTCACCTGATAGAGTTATCACTCTTATTAAGGAATTCAACAAGAAATAAAGTTGCCAAGTCACCAAGGAAAAATCTTCATTAGTGCAGAAATGAAAGGAAAAATGCTCATAATATTTTAATACTATTGGGAGCACAGGTTAAGTGATTGGTTTATGAAAACCCAATATGGGTTATTGCAAAGGTTAAAAAGGAGGTTTAACAATTATTTATAAATTATTTAAATTCACAAGGAATTTAAATTTTAGAAATAATATTTAATTATACCAAGATTGGGCATTCAGACAAGGTTCTAAGGTTTAATTAAATTAAACCTAAGGTTGGTTCTTTTTAATTTATAATATTTAAATTTAAATTAATTATAAATTAAAAATCACGCTAATGTGATTGCAAAAAAGGCCGAAGAAATTATATAAATGCCATAAAAAATATTTACCAAGGCATCCCTTGCAATAATTATTCGAAGCGCACGCGAAAAGGATTTGTTTTTCAAATGCCTTACGATTTACGTAAGGGCTAAAGGTGTGAAGGTTCGAAGGCTCTAAGTGCAAAGGCCAACGTGGCCTAGTGGTATGTTGGCTTGGTACTAAGGAGGAGGTCATGCACTTGATTCACATGAGGCCTTTTTCAAGGAAGAAGCACTTGAAGTGCTTCTTATTTTTTGGATGAGCACTGCTCGTAGAAAATTTATGGTGGAGGTGTCATTTTAGACACGTCAGGGCGAGTGGCCCAACGACAGCTTGGATGCGGCTAAGGCCTTGGGAAGGAGGACATCAAGGGATCGAATCCCATTGAGGGTAAGGCAACTAGGTTTAATTTTTGATGTTGTTTAATATTTTAATTTTTGCCAAGGTTGCCTAAGGAGAAATAAGGATATGGTATGCCCTAGAAAAGATAGATATTTATTTTGATTTTATTTTTGGAAGTATATTATATTATATATCATCGGAAAGCTCTTTTTGAGAGCTATTTTTTTATATTTCTTAGAGGGAGAAATAAGTGTGTGCAAGGAGATATTTCTGGTTTTGTCAAGGAGTTTTAAAAGTAAGTTTAATTCATTCTTTTGAGGGTTTATTTCTTGCATAAGAGGATATGGTGCATTTTATTGAGTAGGAGTAACAAGGTGTTATTGAGATATTATTTTTATTATTGTGTTATTACTCAATACCTCTAACCCTTGTTGAGATTGGAAAAATAAAATGTGTTGAGTGTGATAGATTTAGTGGACAACTCATAAGGTATCAAAAAGGTATGGGCAATATTCTTCATTGACTTATTTGGGTGATTGATTTTTGAAAATATCTGTGGAGAGAAAAGGATTGATTGTAGTTTCCTTTTCAGAGTTGTTGGTTTAATGCTTCAAGGTTTTCTGATTTGAGAGTTGTTATTAAACATTTTTTTATAAGCATTGTTGTTGAAGCCATTAGTTGTGTGAAAAGACCTGAGTTAGGGTTTCAGAAGAACATGAGTACCATTGTTATGTGAAGAATGTTTTATAAGCATCATTGTTGAAGCCAATTGATTATGAAAAGGACTTGAACTTGAGTTAAAAATATGAGTATCATTCTTATGTGAGATTTGTCGTTGAGCATTATTAGAAAAATTTTGAGTTGGTTGATACATGCTTGGATTAGGGTTTGAGAAAAGGATTTTTAATTGAGGTGATTGGTTGAGTAGAGTTGATTGAGCCTATTCAAGTGATTGTGTGAAGTGGTTCTTAAATGAAACAAACTATTCTATATTCTGATTTGAGTTAAGATTGAGATTTGATAATAGAACATATAGAGTCTCTAACAATTCTCTTTATTCTTCTATTAGATTTATTTGAGTTTGAGATTGGGATTTGAGTATAGAACATATTGAGTCTCTAACAATTCTATTTATGCTTCTATGATATTGATTTGAGTTGAGATTGGAATTTGAGTATAGAACATATTAAGTCTCTAACAATTCTCTTTATACTTCTATGAGGTTGATATTGAGTTGAGATTGGGATTCGAGTATAGGACATATTGAGTCTCTAACAATTCTCTTTATGCTTCTATGATATTGAATTGAGATATTTATTGAGCATTGAGTATAGAACATATTGAGTCTCTAACAATTCTCTTTATGATTCTATGATATTGTACAAGTTCTGTGTGAGCTTGTTAAACTGATTTGAGGCAAGTATTTGAGAAGGCTTGTGGACTAATTTTGTGTAATATTTTGTGGAAGCTTGCTATGCAAATTTTATAAAGTCCTAGAGAGGACTTATTGACCAGATTTGGACAAGTTCTAGAGGACTTATTGAGCAGATTTGGACAAGTACTAGAGAGGACTTATTGAGCATATTTGGACAAGTCCTAGAGAGGACTTATTGAGCAGATTTGGACAAGTCCTAGAGAGGACTTATTGAGCATATTTGGACAAGTTCTAGAGAGGACTTGTTGAGAAAATTTGAGCAGGTTCTGTGTGGACCTGTTGAGCAGATTTGAGCAGGTTCTATGTGGACCTATTGAGCATATTTGAGCAGGTTCTATGTGGACCTATTGAGCAGATTTGAGCAAGTTCTATGTGGACATGTTGAGCATATTTGAGCAGGTTCTGTGTGGACCTATTGAGTAGATTTAAGCAATTTTTATATGGATATATTGAGTATATTTGAGAATGTTCTATGTGGACCTATTGATCAGACTTGTGCTAGACCGAATTAACTATGTTTAGTGTAAGAGATTGAGCAGATTTGTGCTAGACCAAATGAACTATGTTTAGTGCATATTTGAGTGGACTTGTTCTAGATCGAATGAACTGTGTTTAGTGCAAGATATTGATTAGAGTTGTGCTAGACTGAATTAACTGTGTTTAGTACAAGAGATTGAGCAGACCTATGCTAGACTGACTGAATTATGTTTTGTATAGTATTGAGACAGAATTTTGGAGGTAGTATAAAGGACAGAGTCTTAGTGGATAGAGATCTAGTTGCCATGATAATTGAAGATAGATCTGAGTGAGGATTCTTCAGGTGGAGAGAGATCCACCAGCCAATGCAGTAGAGAGACAAAGTCTTCTAGAATATCACTAGCTAGAGCAGAACGAGAAAGACTTCTCCTGTGGAAGATATTGGGAAATTTGAGATTAGGGGATCAGCATCTCCATTGGACAGAGGTCCATAAATATTGTAATTGGGAAGGATTCCCAAAATATTATTTTAGAAATATTTAGAAGAAATATTTTCTCTATGGAGGTAGCCCACATTTGGTGAACCACGTTAAAATTGGTGTCTCTATTGTGTGTGTAGCGACCCCGGGATGCACACACTGCTTTACTCTACTTGTAATATTATATCCAAGACAAAATGAAAGACCATGAAAAATAATATAACATGGAAGTAACAAATATGGATATCTTTATTTGTATTGAAACTCAATTACATATCGGTCCCTCTTAGGTATACCCATTTTGATACAATGAATTACAAGTGAGGAAGAAGTCCCCTATCAAGGGGTGGTGCACTTTCACAAGCTTCCCGATTCTGCACATGGAAATGTATGAGGGCTTACACATGCCTCATTCTCTAGGTCTGATTGCTAGAGGGATCCTATTGCTATTGTATGTTGTAGATTTCGTTCCATGAACATTTGGCCCTATAAGCAATGAAATAAAAACACACACTTAGATGTCTAAGATTGCCTCCCCAGATGAGATTGTTAAAAATGAATATACTCAAATGAAAGCAAGTGCAAATGAAACTAATGCTATGAATGCAAATGAATGAAATTATGCTATGCTAATGATATGCTAAATAGAATAATGAAACTAATTTCTAAAACCCTAAGCTAGACCCACGCGCCACTGTCCAATGACAGCAATCGCTAAAGTGAATCTCATTCTCTTTGTTCAAAACCTATGGATCAAAGCTTGTATCCAATGTTGAAATGGTGGTTGTTATGCACTCCAATTTTTCAGGTCTTCATTATAAATGTGATTTCCAAGGGAAACTCTCCAAGTCTCGAAAGCTCTCTTCAATGATCTAATGCATTCATGTATCTCTAGATTGATTGATTCTCTCTGATCTATCATTTGTGTTCCTTGGTGCTCTTAGTATTGCACCTTTTAAAGTGTGTGAAACCCTAAATTCTATGCTCAAAACCCTAGGATTTAATCCCTCATGCGTAGTGAGTGTTAGCATGAGAATATTTTTGTATTTTCTATGTTTAAAGACTAGTTAACTAAATTCTAAATTCAGACTCAAGTCTTCTATGTGAACTAGTTGTGAAGGGAATGCAAAGTTACTCCTGCTCATATTTATTGCATGTAGACTGCCACTTTCACCTCTGATTAGGCCTATTTATTGGTAAAATCTTTTTTATGGCTTAGTTTCTATCATCTATAGTGACTAATATTTGGCCACTATCGTTTGCAGTGGCTAAAGTCTGGGTGCTCTGAGCTTGAGCGACTAAGATGTGGTTGTTTTGGTCTTGAGTGGCTAAGCTTGGATGGGCTCAGAATGCCCCAAATGGGTGGTGAAAACCACTTTTGATGGTTGGAAAGACCAAGGTTATGTCCTATGATCTTATGAATGTGCCTATGTGAGTAACTCCCCTAAACATGACACTTTTAGGTGTCTATAGATGCCCCTTTTTATGATGTGCTTGTGTGGAAAACACAATGCTAAGCAAAAATGTAGATTGATCTGCTTGTAAGGTGTATGATGGTCAATGGTCTGACCAATGCTTGATGGCCCAATCATGCAAGACGGTGCACATCCTTTGAATCATTACCTCAATATTTGGAAGACTTAACTTAGCCAAGTGGCTTATGCACATTCAACTTGCACTCATTCCTCAAGCTCAATTGAGTAGCTTCAGCTGCTACAATCAGATCCAACCGAAAGGATAGCTACAAATTGGAGATGTCATGTCTTCTTACATTCCCAATAAACAAGGGAAATTATGTGATTGTTGTATGCAATGATTCGTAGGACAAACACAATTTTGATATGATCGAGTGATCTATTGTTGATTTTGACTATGATTATTTTGAAGATTTGAACTACCTCCTAACATAGTGAAATAGTGAGAAAAATGTGATGAATAAAGTGACAAGTCGCTTGACCAGTATGTCTAACTTGGTTTCTTTCTAACATTTTTTATTTCAATGGATGAACCCCCATACAAGTGTGACTCCAATTGTTTATGATAATCATCCATCCTTATCCTAAGGAGCGGTCCGGCTATCAAGAGCCTTCTTAGGGAGTTAGGATGAGTTATTTTATTTATGCTCATATTGTATCACTTTGGCTCAATGTTTTTGATCTTATAAGGGAACGAGGATGCTTTTATTGCACCTGTGGAGCAGTCCAACCATTTTGGTCTTCTTCAGGTTTGAAATGATGCATCATGGTTCCAAAATGAATGTGTTTGCCCCAATTAGCCTTATGGTAACTTACTCATATTATCAAGTTGCATGGAGTGCAAGTCACTGCAATCGCCAAGTTGATAGAGTAGGTAACTGAATATGAGGTCTACTTGAGAATTTGTTTTTATGTATTTTTTTTGTTATTTTGATCATTATGGTGATTATGTACCACCAAAATATGCTTATTTTATGTTTTTGGTTGCTTCTCTTGGAGGGAACAACTTATTTTTTCTTAGGATCTCGATCGCTGTCAGGTCCAATGGCCACCAAGTGCCTGGCCATGGCCACTTTCATCCTAGGTGGCCACAAGATTCTGGCCACTAAAGTCAGAAGCGGCTAAGGTAATATAAAAATATACCCTAGGGTTTTTTCTTTTCACTTTTCTAGCTATCGATTCTGATCTCTTGAGCTCTGACGCGAAAGTGACTTCTGCAACTTGGTGTGTTTCTACAATTTGGAATATTATGGATGCGTAGGGCAAAGTGTATTTTTGTGGAGGAGCCAAAGCTTCTCGAGTACTCCCTCAAACCTTAACCCTACTTGTTTATTTTTTTGGGTAAAACTAAACCACATTAAGTAACTGGTAATTAAACCCCATTAAGATTGCTAGCAATGAATGAAAACCTTTTGGTAGGCTTTGTTTAGGTTTTTATGTGGTGGTCTTGTCCCCATTTTGTTTTTATTGCTTTTGTTACATTTTTTTGTATTTTTTGGCCTAGGTTCAACACATATGCCTTGCTACCCATTGGCCCCTATCGATTAAAGTTGCCAAGAAGGTCTGTAACTTGGCCGTTGTCGCTGGTAGTGGCCGATTTGAATCCCAACGGTCAGAAAATTAACTATTGGGGCTTGGCCACTATCAGCTCGAGTGGCCAATTTTTGGTTGCTGTAGGTGATAGCGACCAAGAACACTTGGTGAAATTTTTTATTTTTGGTGCATTTTTTGGGTTGAATTATTGATTTTTTTGAATTTTTTGACTAGTTTGATTAGGTGTGGTTTTGTTCCTTTGCTTAGAATTAGGATAGCCCATCATATTTTACATCGTTTTCATTTTTATTGTGAATTATGCCTTAGATGCACTGTAGTTATGATTCATTTTCTTTTGTTGTTAGATTCTTTCTGCTCGAGCTCGGGACCCAAAGCTCATGAATACACATCTACCCCTCTTGGATGTCGATGATTGGAATTGGCTCAAAGCCTGTGGGCTTTAGTATGTCACCAGACTACCCACCATTATGGCAGATCATGCCTACCTCATGAATTTGGTCCATCGAAGGGACCCTCAGACCAATACCTTCTACTTTCCTACCAGTGAGATGACCACCATGTCGAAATATGTGTATAGGATATTATGGATCCCCTTTGATGGAGTGGCCATTGTCTCTTCGGCCACTAATGATTAGGTTGTTTTTTTCACTTGGGTGTTCGGAGGGCACTCTGCGTAGGCTCTCAAGGATACCAAATTTGGGGGAGTGTCCATCTCATAGTGGTATGAGGTGGGTGTCTTTTTTGCGAGGCATCCAATGTTGCTAATAATCATCAGTAATATCTTGATTCTAGATTATTCAGGTTTGAAGTTCCCATGGAACCTTTTGGTGATGGTTCAAGATTTTTTGGATAGTGAGGAGCCTATTATCTATGCATGGGGTAGATCTTTGTTTGCTTAGTGCTATGATGAGTTATACCACATCCATTAGCGATGTCACGTCGACATCGCTTGCAACTTACTTCTACATGTGTGGGGATGGGAACACATCAAGTTAGATCATCCTAGAGGTTTTCCTATCGATATTATAGTTGTGGAGGAGCGGATGTAGTGCTATGATGGTAGATATGATCGAGAGAACAAGTTGCACAAGAGTCATTCTCATGCGAGGGAGCTTCCCCACTACACTACTACTTTTACTGGGCTGAAGGTCGATGATGTCATGTGGCAACCATACCATGAGTGCCCAGTTTGGGATAATCCTTCTAGTTTCATAGTGAGTATGTGGCATGAGTGGTGGCTCATCGACTACAAGGTTGACAACTGAGAGTATTTCTTCTACTCTTGAGTTCTTTGTCATTACGACTACAACAGGATGTGCCTTTGGTTCCATTTGTCTACAAGTGCATCGCAACAGAGGGAGATCTCTCCCTGCCATGGATCAAAGAGTTATCAGTTGAGTAAGATTCCCCAATAGTTGATCCAGCAGTCACTAGGGGGTGTTATATAGGCATACACTCAGTTGTTGGGATATCAGATGTGGCATGGTGATGGCATCTTGGATCATGAGGATGATGGTGGAAGTGATGTGATAGATCCAATAGGGCGTAAAGTTTGAGCTAGGACTGAGGTATGGGGCCAGCCAGTAGAGCAAGAGGCAGCAAAGGAGCAGGAGGATCCTATAGAGGATGAGGAGCTGGAGCTTGAGGAGAGAGATTCTCCTCTAAGAGCACAGTTGCAGGAGGTCGAGGGTGAGCTCCAGTCGACCAAGTTCTAGGTAGAGCAGTGATATGCCACTATTGCACAGCCATATACCACCATAGAGCAGCTCACACTATAGATCTAGGCTTTGTAGGCTATTATTAGGTGTGGTTCTGCTAAGATGCAGTTTGTTATACCTCCCTTTACTCCACAGGGTGCTATAGAGATAGACTCAAGGGTAGAGGTTCTATACGTGAGGTCACTATTAGAGGAGTATGATATGATGATCCATGGGCATTTTGGTCATGTTAACACCCTCCAAATGTAGCTTATGAGGCATGGGATTGTCCCTAGGTAGGCACCAGTTGCAGGCAGTTCATAGGTCAATGGGCGTTCCATCTTAGGGTAATATTTTGCCCATTCTATCTAGAGGAACAGGACTTGAACATAGAGACCAGCAGGTTCACACCATTTGACCTATAACAGCACCACAGGGGGAGGTGGCATTGGGAGAGGTGGTATAGGAGGTTCAGGCCCTGTATTTGATTGATGATTATCTTAGTTTATCATTTTTGAGGTTGAATTGACTTATATTATTGTAGCCCTATGGGCAGTTTTGTATACCCTTCTATTTGACACACACATTTATATGATATCTTTATGTTTACGACTCATTATGTGCATCATTTATTGCTCATGTTTTTGGTTTTATTTATTTTATGATGTAATGGATGATTATTTGACATATATGATAGATGATAGATGATATTGGTGGTGATGTGGATATTAAGATAGATGCTTATGTAGATGTGATATGATCTACCTATTGTAATATGATGTGATGTATTATGCAATGATTTGATGATGGATTTATGATTGTATGCAAATAGATATTGCTTATGTGTTTTATGATGTGTTTTATAATGTGATGATGGGCGTTTAATGACTTGTGTATTTGCGGATGCGATGTTGGTATGTTAAATGCATGTCTAATTTTTATTTTAGTGTGCACACTTAAATTATGTTATGATATGGTAAATGCAAAGTGCAATGTGCTATGTGTATGGTGAATTTAATATGTAATCCAATGTGAATGAACTTGTATGTTTTAATTACTCAAAACACAAAGAATGCATATGCTATGATTTTAACAATCTAATGGGCAATACCACAGAAAGTATAACAACCATGGATTTTTTTTAATAATTATTCTAATCATGAGAATTGATCATTTACTCCATCCATATGTGCAATGTAATGGTGTGAGATGAATATTTGTTCTGGATAAGCTTTTGTAATTTAAGAAATATAAAATAATCAATGGTCATCTAAATATCATTTTTGACATATAATCGGTATCTCATATATTTTATTAATACCCCCTAATTTATAGAATCTTATGAAGAAAGTTGCTGATGTGATTGGTGATATGATTTGTGGCTTATGTAGGAATCATTTTTGGTTGTTCCTAAAATTCAACCACTCTAGTTATCCTATCAACAACTTTCTACTGACCACTCTAGACTTTTTAAAATTAAGGATTTTACTATGGACCTGGATATTCATGATCTTTGTGTGTACAAGTGATTGTATATTTTGATATAGAACTCAAGCATTTCCTTCAATGTCAGGCGGTATTCTTTCAACCCATTTCTAATATCGGAGATTCTCAAGTGTTTATCTCGTCCTAAGTTGGACTTAGTTGGACTATACCACTAGGCGATATTGGGTTACCTAATCTAGCTCATCCACATTCAAATATTAGTCTACACAAATGCATGAAGCAATTGTGCTAGACATATCATCATGTGTGGTGAGCAAAAATTATGTTTTGAAAAAACATTCATTTCTCTTCCATAAATTATCAATCCGGTAAGTCCGTAAACTTATGAGTGTCACGCACAGTATATGCCTGTAGTGTTGGGGAACAAATCTGGTTGTACCTTATTTAGTTTTGTGGGGAGGTTTGTGTAATTGGATTCCATCCAAACCAAATAAACTAAGTGCGAGAAATGAAATAAATAAATTATAAACAAAAAGTAAAGTGCTAGAAATAAAATGTGGAAATAAAATGTGAGGAAATAAACACACACAACTGAAATTAAATAAAGCAATAAACTAATCTATAGAAAGCAAATGCACAAATTAAACAGGGGAGGACTACTGTAGGGAGTGGGCCCAAGCTCCTGCAGATAGTCCACCCGGCTAGCTACGTAGAGCTTGATTGAATAAGAGGAGTTGCACTCTTAATTAATTAAAAAATAAAATAAAATAAGTTCTATGTAAAATTAATCATTCATCCCCTCTTTGTTCATTTGGCCTGCGTCTTTATATAAAGCACAGCCAGATCTCATTACAATAACAAATCAGTCTATTTTAATCATGTGATGTGATTTAGTTACAATTGATTCTATACATATTTTATTCTTCTATTTTAAAGTATGTTCATTCACCAGAAGTATAAATATAAACATCCTTAGGTGTACGTAACAACAAATCCCAAACTAATGCATCCTAAAAATAATAATATGCTTTAAGAGCTTTACATGGTCAACCGACCAATCGGTTGATAATAATAACAAATACTTTATTCTATTTAATAAATGCATGATTAAAATAGATCTCCTTTGTCTTCACGTGCAAATTCCTCCATAGTCTTTGGTCAACCAGTCAAAGTTGACTTGGTAAATCTTGTAAAGTATGAAGGCATGGAGAAGCCTTCTTTATAAGGAAGGCGCCTACTTTTGTTGGGTGCCTTCCTTATAAGGAAGATGCCTACTCCTACTAGGTGCCTTCCTTGAGGAGGAATGCGCCTACTTTTGTTGGGTGCCTTCCTTGAAGAGGAAGGCGCCTATTTCTGTTGGGCATCTTCCTTGAAGAGGAAGGTGCCTATTTTTGTTGGGCACCTTCCTTGAAGAGGAAGGCGCCTACTTCTATTGGGCACCTTCCTTGAAGAGGAAGGCACTTGCTCTCTTGCCTTAGTCTCTGTAAGTAGAAGTATGTCAGGTCCAAGTGGATGTAGACTGGAAAACACCATATTAGTAGCAAAACCTGCATTTATACACAATTCCCACTAAAAACACCAATCAAGCATAATACCGGATTTTCTATCAATTATATGCATAAGTTATATAAAATACATCTCATATGCTAATTGAACCAGTGATAATTATCCTTAACCGTGTATATAAAATGAGCATTTCTGGTGCTCATCATCCCCCCATGCCTAACATGTGATACTCCCTCGTGGCACCAAAAGGTGAAGTTATCCCTCTCGCAGGCTAACCATGCCAAAAATTTTGTCATGTCTTCGTGACAACAACCCCTAGGATATATATATTTTTTCCTCTTTTTTTATTTTATTTTTAATGGCCTTCAGCATCTCTATTTCTTTGCCACTAAGTGTCGCTATTTTTTCCATTCAGCACTACCATTTTTTTTCTCAGTACTATTTTTTTTTTTAGCACTGTGTTTTTTTCATTGAGTTTTGCTATCCTTCATCCATAGAGTGATGCAGCACCAGCAGAATTCAGAAACACATCTTGACTAATCACTATGGATAAATAATTAAATTGTGACCACACTGTTTAGGGAAAATGACAATTGCACTTTTTTTATATATAAATGTTGGCATCTTCCAATGTTGCTCATTGGTCATATTTGGTGAGACCAAATTGGTTTAAAATAAGTGCAGTCACTAGCTACTATGTTTACCCACATCTGAAACATATTTGGCATCTCCAGAACCTCCTTTGTGGTAGAGAGTAGCATCATTTATATGTGTTCGCTCAAGATGACTACCATTGTCAGGAGGCAGCAATGAAAATGATGCCAAATTTATTCATGTAGATGCCATAGCCTCTCTCTATATTTTTTTCAAGGCACATCATGTGTTTGAATTCTAATGGGAGATTTTGAAAAACTATGGAGGCATTGACTGGTATTAGCATAGAAATGATTTTAAAATAACTATACACATAATTAACAATAAAATTAGGACATACCTAGGTGAATTTCATAGAGTCTGATATATATGATGCTGGTGGTGTGAGACGTCTTCACGTTGGTGCTTTTATTTATTTATTTATATGTACCTTTATATGTTCTGCCATGAACAGAACAGATCTTGACTCTCTCCTTTTTTCTTTTTTTTTTCTTTCTTTTTTTTAATTTTTTTCTTCTTTTTTTGTTTTTGTTTTTTTTTTTCATCCTCTGCATCAAAGAACAGATTCAATCCACAAAAACTGAGCTGGTGACTCTAAACTTTGAAATACCCAGTTTTTTCTCAATAGCACAAAAAATATTTTAATCCTGCATTGACGTATCTCTCTCTGAATGCATTTATAGGATGACTATTAAAATTTATACCTGACACGTGTGTGTCCAAAATGATCTCCCCTCTGAATTATTTCTTTTGCATTATAATTGGAACAACACTGCATTCCTTTATTTTTTGGAGTGAGAAAAAACAATATTTCTTTCATCATTCATGGCATCTGTCAGGTGCATTGCTGAGATGTATGTGTTGTATGTTTTGGCATTGGTAGGATGTTCTCATATGTTGGTGCGATACCCAAATTAACCTACATGATGTAGAGTTGGAACTACACCAATATTTGTTGCCCATGTCATGCTGTCTAGTCAACGGGAAAATAACAGGGGCACCTTCCCTATGAGGAAGGCGCTTGCCTTCTAGTGGCTCCTTCCTGTCGGTGCCTTCCTATGAGAGGAAGGTGCTTGCATTCTAGTGGCACCTTCCTATTGGTGCCTTCCTGTGGTGCCTTCTTGTGGTGCCTTCCTATGGGATCCTTCCTGTGGTGCCTTCCTATGGGCACCTTATTTTGGTGCCTTCTTGTCGGTGCCTTCCTGTGGCACCTTCCTATCGATACCTTCCTGTGGTGCCTTCCTATGGGCACCTTCCTATGGGAGAGGAAGGTGCTTGCATTCTTTTGGTGCCTTCTTGGAAGAGGAAGGCACTGGTATTTTCTTGGTGCCTTCTTGGAAGAGGAAGGCGCCTACCTTCTTCTGGCACCTTCCTTGAAGAGGAAGGTGCCTACTTACCATGCGTTGATTCCGAAGGAAACAGATATTTGACATCTATTTTTTCAAACTCCTCCCCCATTTTATTTAGCTACCAGTTGGAGGTTTCTCATTTTCTTTCAGGACCAGGATGGTCCTTGGGAAAGAGGATACTCTCTTCCAATGGGCAGTGAAAATAAAACTTTGCTTTTGATTTGCATTTCATCGTGGAGCTACTTCAACAAAGGGGTTTTTTTTTTCATAAGAGTAATCATAGGAGTAAGTTAGGCATCAACAATAAGGCGTCTTTCCCCCCACGTCTAAAAATTGTCACGTCCTCGTGACAACAGCCTTTCAAACTCCCCTTTTTTTTCATAGGAGTAAGTTAGGCATCAACAATACGGCGTCTTTCCCCCCATGTATAAAAATGGTCACGTCCTCATGACAACAGCCTTCCAAACTCCCCTTTTTTTTTTCTTTTTTTTTACACGGGATGTTCTAGTTCACCCGCATCTTCCCCCACTTAAATTGGTGATGCCCTTGTCACCAGTGTTAGGTCCCTCTGTACAATAGGTCTGCAGCCCTCTGAACATCAGGTCCCACACTGAGCAACAGGAACCTCCTTCCAAGGGAGAAGAAAATTGCTTATTGGTGTCTTCCTCCAGGTGGAAAAAGGCACTGTTGTATTGGACTAATTTTAGGCACTCTCTTCCTAGTGGGAAGTAAGTGCCTTTTCTGCTTCACCGCACTCCTAATTGTAGGTCATAAAATGTCACATATTTTAGGTCTAGTTTAATCTGGCTCTGCCTACAGATCATGCTCATGGTTGTGTACTGCAAAACTACACCTACAAAAACTAGAAAACAAGAATCATGGTTTGTGCCTGAGGACCTAGCTCTTAGGATGCCTTCAGATTGCACTCATCGGGAATGATTACCTGCACACATGAAAGCAGTAAAATAGGAGTCATGACTCCATGCCTGTTAGGCCTTGGCTCTCAGGATGCCTACAGCTTGCATTCGATTCATGATTTCCTACAAAGTAGTAAGAAAGCAATTTTTATGCTAAGCAGGACATGTTCTATGTCTTTTATTTTTCATTGGGAGGATTCGTATAATTTTTTTTTTTTATCAAGGCACCTCTACTGTATGCCATCAAGGCGCCTCATCACTTATTCCTCCTTTTTTTTTCTTTTTTTGTGCCATCGAACCACCTAGGTGCGGGAAATGGATCAAGGCACCCTAGATGTCAAGGCGCATGCTTGTTATGGAAGGTGCCTGCTTGTTGTGGAAGGAGCTTGCTTACTGTGGAATGCGCCTTGTTTATGCGGAAGGTGCCTCCAATGTATGGTGCCTTCTTCATACGGAAGGTGCCTCCAATGTATGGCACCTTCTTGGTGCAGAAGGCGCCTCCAATACGCCTTCCTAATGCGAAAGGTGCCTCCATTATATGGTGCCTTCCTTATGCGGAAGGCACCTCCATTGTATGGAACCTTCCTGATGTGGAAGGTGCCTCCAATGTATGGTGCCTTCCTGATGTGGAAGGTGCCTCCAATGTATGGCACCTTCTTCATACGAAAGGTGCCTTCCTTATGCGAAAGGTGCCTCCATTGTATGGCGCCTTCCTGATGCGAAAGCAGCCTCCATTGTATGGTGCCTTCTTCATGCGAAGGCACCTTATTGATGATCAAGGCATCTTTCACTTTATCATTTTTTTTTCTTTTCTTTTCTTTTATTTATTTATTTTTTTCACGTATCCTCCCCTTATTTTATTTTTTTCATGTATCCTCCTATTTTTTCTTTTTTTTTCTCCTTTTTTTTTCTCAACAAATAATTGAACATTCATCCAAGCTACTGGTATGGTATGGGGTCTCCCCCATTTCGATTCCTGATCCACTCTCACAAATGTGACACGATTGTTAATAGAGCTCGTTGACCGTTACTTGAACATTGTCTTGGCACTCTACTTTGTACGTGGTATAGCATCTTTGACTCTGCTCATCATTTACTCAGGTTGTAACAATCACACACCTTGTTGCAAAACATTCCCAAAGTTTCACAAGCACCTTGGGTTGGAAGCCTTTCACTTTATCAAGGTTACTTAGCCTGCATTTAGGCGCTAATGTTGCCAAGGTAAAACTCTGCTAGCTTTCACCTGCTAGATTGAATTCTACACGATCAGGTACACGAGATAGTTCATATAGCGTTATTACAAACTCCACATATAATTCTCAATTCACGAAATCTTCACAGACACCTCCTTATTTTTCTACTTCGCACTTCACGTTGTCCTGTAAAACATAAAAGAAAAATCTAAACTAAAGACATTAAAATAAAATTCTAACTCATTTTTTTCTCTATTTTTTTTTTTTGGTCTATTCTGTCTTGACCAGAACAGATCTTGGATTATCATTTTTTTTCATCATCTATAGCAAAGAACATAATTTCAACTTCAACCATTTGAGCCGGTGATTTTTGCATCTGGAGGTTTGTCAATGATCCATCCTAAGAATTTGGCAAAATGTGCCATGTACTGAAACATCTTTGCCCTCACACTTTTGTGAAAAGCAGATTTCTCCATGGTTTTAGATCCTCTCAAAGTTGATGTTATCTTCCACCATAGTGAGACTTTGCCTCTCTTTTGTATATTTTTTTTCACATATTTTAACAAAATGAGAATGCTACCATAAAAACTGCAATGTTGGCACTGTGCATTCAAAAGTGGAGGCCATGTGAGTCAGGTAACTATGCAGCCTACTATGTGAAAGTTACATTCCATGTACCATTATGAAAGGATTTTATGACAACCAACAACTCACATTTTTGAAACACCAAGCTCCTCCTCAATTAGCACATAAAAAAAAAATTAATCTTGCTCTAATGCATATCCAAAGTATTGGAGTCTTTGTATGCATTGTAGGGATTAATTTTCAAGCACCATGTGGCCTTTGTGCAGATATTTGAAATCTGATCTCCTCCAAGCTCTTTCCCTATTTTATTTAGCTACCGGTTGGAGATTTCTCATTTCCCTTTTGTACCAAGCTGGTCCTCATGAAAGAGGATACTCTCTTTCAACAAGCAGCAAAATAAAACTTTGTTTTTGCTCATTAACTTGGAACCTTTTCAGCAGATGATTTATTTTTTCTCTTTTTTTTTTTTTTTTTAGACAATGTTTATTGTTTTTTTGGTGGCAATGATGAACGTGGGTCTCCCCCATGCCTACATCTGAACTAGTCTTCTCAAAATGTTTTTTTTTTTTTTTTCACTAGTCTGATATGTTGTAGCATGAGAAGAGTATTTTCCTTCATGGCATCACAACCAAACTTCTTTCAACGTAATGGCAAAGTGTGCAGGCCAGCCAATGACTATCCGCGAGCTAGCAACTTGAAGAAAACATGGCATAGCAGTTTGTTAAAAACACATGCTAGTTTATGATTCACCAGGTCGCCTTAAGCGCAAGTGAAGAGCATACTCCATAACAAGGTGTTCTCTTTAAATTATGCTCTGTCATTTTCCCTACATTATTAATTTCATCATAAAAAAACATTTACCAATACGTTGCAAAAATTTCAAGCCTGTAAAAATTTTTAATTTAAAACCAAGCTTCTAGAGGCACAATTTTTCAATGGTTTATGTATAAAAACACGTCCCTAAAAATTTTCAATCAGACCTGGGTTGTGCTTATTTATTTTGATTTCTTGGAACCATTGAAAATATGATGGAAATCCTTCAATGCCAGATTTTTCTAATTTTTTTCAACAACACGTTTTATTCCTACTTCTACACTTAATTTGGTACATCAGGTTCATTCCCACGTTTACTTGAGAAGCTATAAAATGCAAATAGTTGCCAATGGAATTTAGCTCTGACTGTGTCGGCAACTATTTTTGGCCTTATAAAAAGGCCCACAGTGGACCCACACTTCTCAGGTAAAATATCTACAAGTAATTTTAAATAGACTTTTTATCTAACCTGTAAATTAGAACACTACAATTTAGACACTCCTCGGCAATGGTGCCAAAATGGTGATCAAAAATTATGTTCTAAAAAAACATTCATTTCTCTTCCATAAATTATCAATCCGATAAGTTCGTAAACTTATGAGTGTCACGTACATTATATGCCTGCAGTGTTGGGGAACAAATCTGGTTGTACCTTATTTAGTTTGATGGGGAGGTTTGTGTAATTGGATTCCAACCAAACCAAATAAACTAAGTGTGGGAAATAAAATAAATAAATTATAAACAAAAAGTAAAGTGCTGGAAATAAAATGTCGAAATAAAATGTGAGGAAATAAACACACACAACTGAAATTAAATAAAGTAGTAAACTAATCTACAGAAAGCAAATGCACAAATTAAACAGGGGAGGACTACTACAGGGAGTGGGCCCAAGCTCCCATAGATAGTCCGCCCGACTAGCTACGTAGAGCTTGCTCGAATAAGAGGAGTTGCACTCTTAATTAATTAAACAATAAAATAAAATAAGTTCTATGTAAAATTAATCATTCATCCCCTCTTTGTTCATCTAGTCTGCGTCTTTATATAAAGTGTGGCCAGATCTCATTACAATAACAAATCAATCTATTTTAATCATGTGATGTGATTTAGTTACAATTGATTTTACACATATTTTATTCTTCTATTTTAAAGTATGTTCATTCACCAGAAGGATAAATATAAAAATCCTTAGGTGTACGTAACAACAAATCCCAAACTAATGCATCCTAAAAATAATAATATGCTTTAAGAGCTTTACGAGGTCAATTAGCCAATCGGTTGATAATAATAAAAAATACTTTATTCTATTTAATAAATGCATGATTAAAATAGATCTCCTTTTTCTTCACGTGCAACCTCCTCCATAGTCCTTGGTCAACCAATCAAAGTTGACTTGGTAAATCTTGCAAAGTATGAATGCATGGAGGCGCCTTCTTTATAAGGAAGGCGCCTACTTTTTTTGGGTGCCTTCCTTGTAAGGAAGTTGCCTACTCCTGCTGGGCGCCTTCCTTGAGGAGGAAGGTGCCTACTTTTTTTGGGTGCCTTCCTTAAAGAGGAATGTGCCTATTTCTATTGGGTGCCTTCCTTGAAGAGGAATGCGCCTACTTCTATTGGGAACCTTCCTTGAAGAGGAAGGCACTTGCTCTCTTTCCTTAGTCTTTATAAGCAAAAGTATGCTAGGTCCAAGTGGATGTAGACTGGAAAACACCATATTAGTAGCAAAACCTGCATTTATACACAATTCCCACTAAAAACACCAATCAAGCATAATACCGGATTTTCTATCAATTATATGCATAAGTTATATAAAATACATATCATATACTAATTGAACCAGTGATAATTCTGTTAGAGTTACTATGGTAATTCTATTTATTACCTCATTTGGTTTGTTAGGGTAGTTAGTTATCTACCTAAGGTTCGCTTAACCACTTTGTTAAGCGAATTATTTGTTATCACTATTTGGTTAGTGGTTAGCTATTCCTACATGCTAACTATAGCCTAAGTTGTACTATATAGTCTAGGTTGATTAATTAATATTGTTCGATGTTTTCACATGGTATTAGATCAGGCGACTCTTGGTTGACCTCGACATCATGGTTTTTGAGATGCGGACACGATTCTTGAGGCAGGGTTGGACCTGCTCGAGCGAATCTCTCGAGGTTGAGGATCTGACATGGTTCCATCGAATTAGACACGAATCCTGAGGTTGCTGACCAGGCTCACTACATCTGGCACCAATATGTAGACCAAGGCAGCTCCTAGGCAATAGGGCCCACAGGCCCATATCATCGAGTGACCACTGGAGAGGGCCCGTAGGCCCACGTCATTAGGCGACCACGGGAGCAGGCCCGCAAATCCCAATAGATCTAATAGCATCCTGCTATCTGACCTGTCGGGCCTAATAGGAGGCCAGATCTTGTAGCACAGGGCCTGGATCCTGAGGGCAGGAGGCCCTCCGATTACTGGTAGCTGCTAGTGCTACCCCCGAGGGTCCAGCACACAGTCGGGAGGGTAGGTGCACCCTCCCAGGAAGAGACCAGCCCCAAACCCAAGGGCAGGAGCACCCACGGGTTTGACCAACACTAACAGGGGACATCCCTGTCAGATCCCTAGTGACTGATGACCGACAGCATAGATTCGACAATCGAGATCTAAGAGGGCAGGAGCACCCTTCGATATTCGATGACCAGATCTGAGTACCTACAACTACGGACCAACTCCTGGCATAAATCCTAAGGACAATTGTAGATGGGACCAATGTAAGCTCGGGCACAGATCCTGAGGCATTGACATAGACCCATAATCTTGTGACATGTGGCAGCCAAACCTGACCTCAGGCATAGATCCCTAGGTGTTGATGTGGCACTGCCATTGGATGATCGATTGGACACATGGTAGACAGCCACAGGACAATCGACTGGACAAGAAACATGGCAGATAGCCACTGGACGACCGACTGGACATGACACATGGCGAACAACCACTAGACTGGACACGTGGTAGATAGCCACTGGACAATCGATTGGACACGTTGTGGATAGCCACTGGACAACCGATTGGACATGTGGTGGCCATGTGACAGATAGCCACGTGTGCCACCTAACACATGGACCCCTCTGGTCGCACCATGTGGGCGGTAGCAAAAGGTGTCCGACTGGACCCTGATTGCCCAGAGGCAATCACGCGTTTAACAACACGTTAAGGCCTTTAAAGGCCTTATTCATCCCTCACGGGATGAATGTGGGATTAATCCCACAGAGCCTATTCAAAAGGCTCAGGCAGTTTTAATACTGCCACTGCGGGCTGGCTTTCAAAGTTGCCCCAGCAGAGCAGTGGTCAAGGCTGAAGCCTTAACAGTGAGAGGTTTTGTTTTTGAACCCCCGCGTGGACCTTTTACGTGGCCACATTCAATATTTTTTTCCTTGCCAAGAGGCAGGAAAGCCTTCAAATCAAAGGTGCACCACCTCTTTTTTCGTCGGGCCAGCTAGCCCGACCGGTGGAGGGGCCAGTGCTAAGGCTTTGCCCGATGGTAGGTCACGAGTTCGACTCTTGTCGAGGCCAAAATATTTTTTGCCGCAAGGAGCCTGTGGCGAGAAAACCTAAGGTCAGATTTTTATTTTTTTTAATTATTTTTAGTTAATTTTATTAATAATTTAATTTTTTTTATATAAAAATCATTTTACATTAGTCTTAAGTGATTTTTTATGAAAATAATTTTATTATTAATTTATATTAGCTAGAATTAATTAGATTAATATATTAAAAATCAATTTTGGGGGCATTTTTTTTTGCAACTTTACAAATTTTAGAGTGCTTTTGTTTTCTCACAAACAAAGAGATATAAGACATATAAGAGCCTCATTTTTTTTTGTTGCAAAAAAGACAACCCTCTACTCTTCTCAACCTTGTTAATTTAGCATACAATAAAGGTTCAAACATGAATTCTTTTTTGCCAAATTGTAACACAAGGAGACCCATTTTTTTTCGTAAAATTCAAAGGCCAAGTGTGCATTTGTTTTCTCCAAGGTGGGATATAAGACATAAAATTGCACATTCTTTGTTTGCAAAAATTTGAGAAGTAATTGTAACCTTTGGTCCATCAAAAACTAAGTCGTGTATCGACTAGTTATGGAAGCTTTCCAAATGCGGACCGTGTGTCAACTTGTCTTGGAAGGAGTGCTCAAAATTGTTAATTTTACAAAATTCAGGGGAGAAGACAACATTGTACTTCTTTTGCAAAATTGGAAAACAAAGTAGGAGACATAAAAATATCATTTTTTTGCACAACACAAAACACACATTTTGTTGCAAAAATTAAAAGGTGCATTTTCGATTTTATTTGACACCTTTATTGGCAAATTAGGTGCATTTTCGGTAGCATCCGACACCTAGGTGATAAGAATTTTGTGGGCATTCTTGTTTGATTATTGCATTATTTCTTTTGCAGTTATAAGTCATAGAATCAAGAACACATTAAACCTCAAATTTCACAAATTTGTGTAAATTCTTGCACAGATTTAAAGCCAAAATTACTTGATATTCTCTCCTAAATCAACAAAACCCCTAATTCACTCTTATTTGTTTGGCTTAATTTCCTCAAACTTTTCATCCTTCTTGAAGGGAGTTAAGGCAGGTGCCATTAAATATCTGTTTGAGTGAATTATATTTTGGTACTCTTTTAAGGGTAATCAAAAGTAAGAACAATTTTTTTTTGAAAATAAGGAACCTTAAAAGTTGCAATCCTTTGCAATAAGGGGGGATAATTCCTTTCTTCCTTCAAAACATTGATTTTGATAAGAGGGACATAAAACTTGTAAAGGCAATCAGAAAACTCTAAGTCATAAACATTAAAACTTTTTTTTTAGACTTCATAATAGCAATCATGCTTGAAGTACTTACAATAAGAAAGGACAAATTGGTGAACTTTTTTGATCAAATTGCCTAGAAAGCATAGTTTTGCACAAATTGTAAAAATGAAAACCATGACACCATTCAGTGTTGGTTTCAAAAAAAGCAAAACTAAAATGGCAAATGCACATCACAGAAGCCATCTTTCTAGTGAAGTGTCTCATACTGATTCTGTTTCTGGTTCAAATATAGCACAAGGAGTGCTCATTGCTAAAACAATTTTGTAGAGGGAGAACACATGTGTCCCTTGGGAAACAACACCATTTTCTCTCTCTCCTATTTTTGGCTTCATAAATAGCATAAGTATTTTGTTTGAAGACCTTACAAATAAGGGGTGCTTATACCTCTTTAAGGCTTCATAAATAGAAAATTCTAGGTGTTTGAAGCACTTTCACAAGCTTCCCGATTCTGCACATGGAAATGTATGAGGGCTTACACATGCCTCCTTCTCTAGGTCTGATTGCTAGAGGGATCCTATTGCTATCGTATGTTTTAGATTTCATTCGATGAACATTTGGCCCTGTAAGCAATGAAATAAAAACACACACTTAGATGTCTAAGATTGCCTCCCCAGATGAGATTGTTAAAAATGAATATACTCAAATGAAAGCAAGTGCAAATGAAACTAATGCTATGAATGCAAATGAATGAAATGATGCTATGCTAATGATATGCTAAATAGAATAATGAAACTAATTTCTAAAACCCTAAGCTAGGCCCGCGGGCCACTATCCAATGACAGCGATCGCTAAAGTGAATCTCATTCTCTTTGTTCGAAACCTATGGATCAAAGCTTGTATCCAATATTGAAATAGTGGTTGTTATGCTCTCCAATTTGTCAGGTCTTCATTATAAATGTGATCTCCAAGGGAAACTCTCCAAGTCTCGAAAGCTCTCCTCAATGATCTAATGCATTCATGTATCTCTAGATTGATTGATTCTCTCTGATCTATCATTTGTGTTCCTTGGTGCTCTTAGTATTGCACCTTTTAAAGTGTGTGAAACACTAAATTCTATGCTCAAAACCCTAGGATTTAATCCCTCATGCGTAGTGAGTGTTAGCATGAGAATATTTTTGTATTTTCTATGTTTAAAGACTAGTTAACTAAATTCTAAATTCAGACTCAAGTCTTCTATGTGAACTAGTTGTGAAGGGAATGCAAAGTTACTCTTGCTCATATTTATTGCATGTAGACTGCCACTTTCACCTCTGATTAGGCCTATTTATTGGTAAAATGTTTTTTATGGCTTAATCGCTATCGTCTATAGTGACTAATATTTGGCCACTATAATTTGCAGTGGCTAAATTCTGGGTGCTCTGAGCTTGAGCGACTAAGATCTGGTCATTTTGGTCTTGAGTGGCTAAGCTTGGATGGGCTCAGAATGCCCCAAATGGGTGGTGAAAACCACTTTTGATGGTTGGAAAGTCCAAGGTTATGTCCTATGATCTTATGAATGTGCCTATGTGAGTAACTCCCCTAAACATGACACTTTTAGGTGTCTATAGATGCCCCTTTTTATGATGTGCTTGTGTGGAAAACACAACGCTAAGAAAAAATGTAGATTAATCTACTTGTAAGGTGTATGATGGTCAATGGTTTGACCAATGCTTGATGGCCCAATCATGCAAGACGGTGCACATCCTTTGAATCATTACCTCAATATTTGGAATACTTAACTTAGCCAAGTGGCTTATGCACATTCAACTTGCACTCATTCCTAAAGCTCAATCGAGTAGCTTCAGCTACTACAATCAGATCCAACCAAAAGGATAGCTACAAATTGGAGATGTCATGTCTACTTACGTTCCCAGTAAACAAGGGAAATTATGTGATTGTTGTATGCAATGATTCGTAGGACACACAATTTTGATATGATCGAGCAATCTGTTGTTGATTTTGACTATGATTATTTTGAAGATTTGAACTACCTCCTAACACAGTGAATTAGTGAGAAAAATGTGATGAATAAAGTGACAAGTCGCTTGACCAGTATGACTAACTTGGTTTCTTTCTAACATTTTTATTTCAATGGGTGAACCCCCATACAAGTGTGACTCCAATTGTTTATGATAATCATCCATCCTTATCCTAAGGAGCGGTCTGGCTATCAAGAGCCTTCTTAGGGAGTTAGGATGAGTGATTTTATTTATGCTCATATTGTATCACTTTGGGTCAATGTTTTTGATCTTATAAGGGAACAAGGATGCTTTTATTGCACTTGTGGAGTAGTCCAACCATTTTGGTCTTCTTCATGTTTGAAATTATGCATCATGGTTCCAAAATGAATGTGTTTGCCCCAATTAGCCTTATGGTAACTTACTCGTATTATCAAGTTGCATGGAGTGCAAGTCACTGCAATCGCCAAGTTGATAGAGTAGGTAACTGAATATGAGGTCTACTTGAGAATTTGTTTTTATGTATTTTTTTTTGTTATTTTGATCAATATGGTGATTATGTACCACCAAAATATGCTTATCTTATGTTTTTGGTTGCTTCTCTTGGAGGGAACAACTTATTTTTTCTTAGGATCTCGATCGCTGTCAGGTCCAACGGCCACCAAGTGCCTGGCCATGGCCACTTTCATCCTAGGTGGCCACAAGATTATGGCCACTAACATCAGAAGCGGCTAAGGTAATATAAAAATATACCCTAGGGTTTTTTATTTTCACTTTGATAGCTGTTGATTCTGATATCTTGAGCTCTGAGGCAAAAGTGACTTCTGCAACTTGGTGTGTTTCTGCAATTTGGAAGATTATGGATGCGTAGGGTGAAGTGTATTTTGGTGGAGGAGCCAAAGCTTCTCGAGTACTCCCGCAAACCTTAACCCTACTTGTTTATTTTTTTTTTTTGGTAAAACTAAACCACATTAAGTAATTGGTAATTGAACCCCATTAAGATTGCTAGCAATGAATGAAAACCTTTTGGTAGGCTTTGTTTAGGTTTTTATGTGGTGGACTTGTCCCCATTTTGTTTTTGTTCTTTTTGTTACATTTTTTTGTATTTTTTGGCCTAGGTTCAACACATCTGCCTTGCTACCCATTGGCCCCTATCGATCAGAGCAGCTAGGAAGGTCTACAACTTGGCAGTTGTCACTGGCAGTGGCTGATTTGAATCCCAACGGTCAAAAAATTAACTGTTGGGGCTTGGCCACTATCAACTCCAATGGCCAATTTTTGGTTGCTGTAGGTGATAGCGACCAAGAACACTTGGTGAAATTTTTTATTTTTGGTGCATCTTTTGGGTTGACTTATTGATTTTTTTGAATTTTTTGACTAGTTTGATTAGATGCGGTTTTTTCCCTTTGCTTAGACTTAGGATAGCCCATCATATTTTACATCGTTTTCATTTTTATTGTGAATTATGCCTTAGATGCACTGTAGTTATGATTCATTTTCTTTTGTTGTTATATTCTTTCTGCTTGAGCTCGAGACCCAAAGCTCATGAATACACTTCTACCCATCTTGGATGTCGATGATTGGAATTCGCTCAAAGCCTGTGGGCTTCAGTATGTCACCAGACTACCCACCATTATGGCAGATCATGCCTACCTCATGAATTTGGTCCATCAAAGGGACCCTCAGACCAATACCTTCTACTTTCCTACCAATGAGATGACCACCATGTCGAAAGATGTGTATAGGATATTCTGGATCCCCTTTAATGGAGTGGCCATTATCTCTTCAGCCACTAATGATTAGGTTGTTTTTTTCACTTTGGTGTTCATAGGGAACTCTGCGTAGGCTCTCAAGGATACCAAATTTGGGGGAGTGTCCATCTCATAGTGGTATGAGGTGGGTGTCTTTTTTGCGAGGCATCCAGTGTTGTTGATAATCATCAGTAATATCTTGATTCTAGATTATTCAAGTTTGAAGTTCCCATAGAACCTTTTGGTGATGGTTCAAGATTTGTTGGATAGTGAGGAGCCTATTATCTATGCATGGGGTAGATCTTTGTTTGCTTGGTGCTATGATGAGTTATACCACATCCATTAGTGATGTCATGTCGGCATCGCTTGCAACTTACTTCTACATGTGTGGGGATGGGAGCACACCAAGTTAGATCATCCTGGAGGTTTTCCTATCGATATTATAGTTGTGGAGGAGCATATGTAGTGCTATGATGCTAGATGTGATTGAGAGAACAAGTTGCACAAGGGTCGTTCTCATGCGGGGGAGCTTCCCCACTACACTACTAATTTTACTGGGCTGAAGGTCGATGATGTCATGTGGCAACCATACCATGAGTGCCTAGTTTGGGATAATCCTTCTAGTTTCATAGTGAGTATGTGGCATGAGTGGTGGCTCATCGACTACAAGGTTGACAACTGAGAGTATTTCTTCTACTCTTGAGTTCTTTGTCATTACGACTGCAGCAGGATGTGCCTTTGGTTCCATTTGTCTACAAGTGCATCACAACAGAGGGAGATCTCTCCATACCATGGATCAAAGAGTTATCAGTTGAGTAGTATTCTCAAATAGTTGATCCAGGAGTCATTGGGGGTGTTATATAGGCATACACTCAGTGGTGGGGATATCAGATGTGGCATGGTGATGGCATCTTGGATCATGAGGATGATGGTGGAAGTGATGTGATAGATCCAATAGTGCATAAATTTTGAGCGAGGACTGAGGTATGGGGCCAGCCAGTAGAGCAAGAGGCAACGAAGGAGCAGGAGGATCCTATAGAGGACGAGGAGCTGGAGCTTTAGGAGAGAGATTCTCCTCTAATAGCACAGTTGCACGAGGTCGAGGGTGAGCTCCAGTCGACCAAGTTCTAGGTAGAGTAGTGATATTCCACTATTGCACAGCTATATACCACCATAGATTAGCTCACACTATAGATCTAGGCTTTGTAGGCTATTATTAGGTGTGGTTCTACTAAGATGCGGTTTGTTATACCTCCCTTTACTCCACAGGGTGCTATAGAGATAGACTCAAGGGCAGAGGTTATATACCTGAGGTCACTATTAGAGGAGTATGATATGATGATCCATGGGCATTTTGGTCATATTAACACCCTCCAAATGTATCTTAGGAGGCATGGTATTGTACCTAGGGAGGCACCAAGTGTAGGCGGTTCATAGGTCAATGGGCGTTCCATATTAGGGTAATATTTTTCCCATTCTATCTAGAGGAATAGGACTCGAACATAGAGGCCAGCAGGTTCACACAATTCGACCTATGACAGCACCACAGGGGGAGGTGGCACTGGGAGAGGTGGTATAGGAGGTTCAGGCCCTGTATTTGATTGATGATTATCTTAGTTTATCATTTTTGAGGTTGACTTGACTTATATTATTGTAGCCCTATGGGCAGTTTTTTATACCCTTCTATTTGACACACACATTTATATGATATCTTTATGTTTACGACTCATTATGTGCATCATTTATTGCTCATGTTTTTGGTTTTATTTATTTTATGATGCAATGGATGATTATTTGACGTATATGATAGATGATAGATGATATTGGTGGTGATGTGGATATTAAGATAGATGCTTATGTAGATGAGATATGATCTACCTATTGTAATATGATGTGTTGTATTATGCAATGATTTGATGATGGATTTATGATTGTATGCAAATAGATATTGCTTATGTGTTTTATGATGTGTTTTATAATGTGATGATGGGCGTTTAATGACTTGTGTATTTGCGGATGTGATGTTGGTATGTTAAATGCATGTCTAATTTTTATTTTAGTGTGCACACTTAAATTATGTTATGATATGGTAAATGCAAAGTGCAATGTGCTATGTGTATGGTGAATTTAATATGTAATCTAATGTGAATGAACTTGTATGTTTTAATTACTTAAAACACAAAGAATGCATATGCTATGATTTTAACAATCTAATGGGTAATACCACAGAAAGTATAGCAACCATGGATTTTTTTTAATAATTATTCTAATCATGAGAATTGATCATTTACTCCATCCATATTTGCAATGTAATGGTGTGAGATGAATATTTGTTTTGGATAAGCTTCTATAATTTAAGAAATATAAAATAATCAGTGGTCGTCTAAATATCATTTTTGACATATAATCGGTCTCTCATATATTTTATTAATACCCCCTAATTTATAGAATCTTATGAAGAAAGTTGTTGATGTGATTGGTGATATGATTTGTGGCTTATGTAGGAATCATTTTTTGTTGTTCCTAAAATTCAACCACTCTAGTTATCCTATCAACAACTTTCTACTGACCACTCTAGACTTTTTAAAATTAAGGCTTTTACTATGGACCTGGATATTCATGATCTCTGTGTGCACAAGTGATTGTATATTTTGATATAGAACTCAAGCATTTCCTTCGATGTCAGGCGGTATTCTTTCAACCTATTTCTAATATCGAGGATTCTCAAGTGTTTATCTCGTCCTAAGTTGGACTTAGTTGGACTATACCACTAGGCGATATTGGGTTACCTAATCTAGCTCATCCACATTCAAATATTGGTCTACACAAATGCATGAAGCAATTGTGCTAGACATATCATCATGTGTGGTGAGCAAAAATTATGTTTCGAAAAAACATTCATTTCTCTTCCATAAATTATCAATCCGTTAAGTCCGTAAACTTATGAGTGTCACGCACAGTATATGCCTGCAGTGTTGGGGAAAAAATCTGGTTGTACCTTATTTAGTTTGGTGGGGAGGTTTGTGTAATTGGATTCCAACCAAACCAAATAAACTAAGTGCAAGAAATGAAATAAATAAATTATAAACAAAAAGTAAAGTGCTGGAAATAAAATGCAAGGAAATAAACACACACAACTGAAATTAAATAAAGCAATAAACTAATATATAGAAAGCAAATGCACAAATTAAACAAGGGAGGAATACTGTAGGGAGTGGGCCCAAGCTCCCACAGATAGTCCACCTGGCTAGCTACGTAGAGCTTGATCGAATAAGAGGAGTTGCACTCTTAATTAATTAAAAAATAAAATAAAATAAGTTCTATGTAAAATTAATCATTCATCCCCTCTTTATTCATCTGGCCTGCATCTTTATATAAAGCGCAGCCAGATCTCATTACAATAACAAATCAGTCTATTTTAATCATGTGATGTGATTTAGTTACAATTGATTCTATACATATTTTATTCTTCTATTTTAAAGTATGTTCATTCACCAGAAGGATAAATTTAAACATCCTTAGGTGTACGTAACAACAAATCCCAAACTAATGCATCCTAAAAATAATAATATGCTTTAAGAGCTTTACAAGGTCAACCGGCTAATCGGTTGATAATAATAACAAATACTTTATTCTATTTAATAAATGCATGATTAAAATAGATCTCCTTTGTCTTCACGTGCAACTTCCTCCATAGTCCTTGGTCAACCAGTCAAAGTTGACTTGGTAAATCTTGCAAAGTATGAAGGCATGGAGGAGCCTTCTTTATAAGGAAGGCGCCTACTTTTGTTGGGTGCCTTCCTTATAAGGAAGGTGCCTACTCCTGCTGGGCGCCTTCCTTGAGGAGGAATGCACCTACTTTTGTTGGGTGCCTTCCTTGAAGAGGAAGGCACCTATTTCTGTTGGGCATCTTCCTTGAAGAGGAAGGTGCCTATTTTTGTTGGGTGCCTTCCTTGAAGAGGAAGGCGCCTACTTCTGTTGGGCACCTTCCTTGAAGAGGAAGGCACTTGCTCTCTTGCCTTAGTCTCTGTAAGTAGAAGTATGTCAGGTCCAAGTGGATGTAGACTGGAAAACACCATATTAGTAGCAAAACCTACATTTATACACAATTCCCACTAAAAACACCAATCAAGCATAATACCGAATTTTCTATAAATTATATACATAAGTTATATAAAATACATCTCATATGCTAATTGAACTAGTGATAATTATCCTTAACCGTGTAAATAAAATGAGCATTTCTGGTGCTCATCATCCCCCCATGCCTAACATGTGCCACGCCCTCATGGCACCAAAAGGTGAAGTTATCCCTCTTGTAGGCTGACCATGCCAAAAAGTTTGTCATGTCTTCGTGACAACAACCCCTAGGATATATATATTTTTTCCTCTTTTTTTATTTTTTTTTTAATGGCCTTCAGCATCTCTATTTCTTTGCCGCTGAGTGTCGCTATTTTTTCCATTCAGCACTACTATTTTTTTATTCAGCACTGTGTTTTTTTCATTGAGTTTTGCTATCCTTCATCCATAGAGCGATGCGGCACCAACAGAATTCAGAAAAACATCCTGACTAATCACTATGGATAAATAGTTAAATTGTGACCACACTGTTCAGGGCAAATGACCATTGCACTTTTTTATATAAATGCTGGCATCTTCCAATGTTGCTCATTGGTCATATTTGGTGAGACCAAATTGGTTTAAAATAAGTGCAGTCACCAGCTACTACTTTTACCCACATCTGAAACATATTTGGCATCTCCAGAACCTCCTTTGTGGTAGAGAGTATCATCATTTATATGTGTTTGTTCAAGATGACTACCATTGTCAGGAGGCAGCAATGAAAATGATGCCATATTTATTCATGTAGATGCCATAGCCTCTCTATATATTTTTTTCAAGGCACATCATGTGTTTGAATTCTAATGGGATATTTTGAAAAACTATGGAGGCATTGACTGGTATTAGCATAGAAATGATTTTAAAATAACTATACACATAATTAACAATAAAATCAGTACATACCTAGGTGAATTTTGTAGAGTCTGATATATATGATGCTGGTGGTGTGAGACGTCTTCATGTTGGTACTCCTGGGTGAATTTTTTTTCTCAATGAATAATTGAACATTCATCCAAGCTACTGGTACGGTATGGGGTCTCCCCCATTCCGATTCCTGATCCACTCTCACAAATGTGACACGATTGTTAATAGAGCTCGTTGACCGTTACTTGAACATTGTATTGGCACTCTACTTTGTACGTGGTATAGCATCTTTGACTATGCTCATCATTTACTCAAGTTGTAACAGTCACACACCTTGCTGCAAAACATTCCCAAAATTTCACAAGCACCTTGGGCTAGAAGCCTTTCACTTTATCAGGGTTACTTAGCCTGCATTTAGGCGCTAATGTTGCCAAGGTAAAACTCTTCTAGCTTTCACCTGCTAGATTGAATGCTACACAATCAGGTACACGAGATAGTTTGTATAGCGTTATTACAAACTCCACATATAATTCTCAATTCACAAAATCTTCACAGACACCTCCTTATTTTTCTACTTCGCACTTCACGTTGTCCTGCAAAACATAAAAGAAAAATCTAAATTAAAGACATTAAAATAAAATTCTAACTCATTTTTTTCTCTATTTTTTTTTTTTTGGTCTATTCTGTCTTGACCAGAACAGATCTTGGATTATCATTTTTTTTTTCATCATCTGCAGCAAAGAAGAACGTAATTTCAACTTCAACCATTTGAGTCGGCGATTTTCACATCTGGAGGTTTGTCAATGATCCATCCTAAGAATTTGGCAAAATGTGCCATGTACTAAAACATCTTTGCCCTCACACTTTTTGTGAAAAGCAGATTTCTCCATGGTTTCATATCCTCTCAAAGTTGATGTTATCTTCGACCATAGTGAGACTCTGCCTCTCTTTTGTATATTTTTTTTCACATATTTTAATAGAATGAGAATGCTACCATAAAAACTGCAATGTTGGCAATATGCATTCAAAAGTGGAGGCCATGTGAGTCAGGTAACTATGCAGCCTACTATGTGAAAGTTACATTCCATGTACCATTATGAAAGGATTTTATGACAACCAACAACTCACATTTTTGAAACACCAAGCTCCTCCTCAATTAGCACATAAAAAAAAAATTAATCCTACTCTAATGCATATCCAAAGTATTGGAGTCTGTGTATGCATTGTAGGGATTAATTTTCAAGCACCATGTGGCCTTTGTGCAAATATTTGAAATCTGATATCCTCCAAGCTCTTTCCCTATTTTATTTAGCTATCGGTTGAAGATTTCTCATTTCCCTTCTGGACCAAGCTGGTCCTCAGGAAATAGGATACTCTCTTTCAACAAGTAGCAAAATAAAACTTTGTTTTTTCTCATTAACTTGGAACCTTTTCAGCAGATGATTTATTTTTTCTCTTTTTTTTTTTTTTTTTAGACAATGTTTATTGTGTTTTTGGTGGCAATGATGAAGGTGGGGTCTCCCCCATGCCTACATCTGAACTAGTCTTCTCAAAATGTTTTTTTTTCACTAGTCTGATATGTTGTAGCATGAGAAGAGTATTTTCCTTCATGGCATCACAACCAAACTTCTTTCAACATAATGGCAAAGTGTGCAGGCCAGCCAATGACTATCCACGAGCTAGCAACTTCGAAGAAAACATGGCATAGCGATTTGTTAAAAACACATGCTAGTTTCTGATTCACCAGGTCGCCTTAAGCGCAAGTGAAGAGCATACTCCATAAAAAGACGTTCTTTTTAAATTATGCTCTGTCATTTTCCCTACATTATTAATTTCATCATAAAAAAACATTTACCAATACGTTGCAAAAATTTCAAGCCTATAAAAATTTTTAATTTAAAACCAAGCTTCTAGAGGCACAATTTTTCAATGGTTTCTGTATAAAAACACATCCCTAAAATTTTCAATCAGACCTGGGTTGTGCTTATTTATTTTGATTTCTTGGAACCATTGAAAATATGATGGAAATCCTTCAATGCCGATTTTTCTAATTTTTTTTCAACAACACGTTTTATTCCTACTTCTACACTTAATTTGGTACATCAGGTTCATTCCCACGTTTACTTGAGAAGCTATAAAATGCAAATAGTTACCAATGGAATTCAGCTATGACTGTGTCGGCAACTATTTTTGGCCTTATAAAAAGGCCCACAGTGGACTCACACTTCTCAGGTAAAATATCTACAGGTAATTTTAAATAGATTTTTTATCTAACCTGTAAATTAGAACACTACAGTTTAGACACTCCTCAGCAATGGTGCCAAAATGGTGAGCAAAAATTATGTTCGAAAAAACATTCATTTCTCTTCCATAAATTATCAATCCGGTAAGTCCGTAAACTTATGAGTGTCACGTACAGTATATGCCTGCAATGTTGGGGAACAAATCTGGTTGTACCTTATTTAATTTGATGGGGAGGTTTGTGTAATTGGATTCCAGCCAAACCAAATAAACTAAGTGCGGGAAATAAAATAAATAAATTATAAACAAAACATAAAGTGCTGGAAATAAAATGTGGAAAGAAAATGTGAGGAAATAAACACACACAACTGAAATTAAATAAAGTAGTAAACTAATCTACAGAAAGCAAATGCACAAATTAAACAGGGGAGGACTACTGCAGGGAGTGGGCCCAAGCTCCCGTAGATAGTCCGCCCGGATAGCTACGTAGAGCTTGCTCGAATAAGAGGAGTTGCACTCTTAATTAATTAAACAATAAAATAAAATAAGTTCTATGTAAAATTAATCATTCATCCCCTCTTTGTTCATATGGCCTGCGTATTTATATAAAGTGCAACCAGATCTCATTACAATAACAAATCGGTCTATTTTAATCATGTGATGTGATTTAGTTACAATTGATTCTACACATATTTTATTCTTCTATTTTAAAGTATGTTCATTCACCAGAAGGATAAATATAAAAATCCTTAGGTGTACGTAACAACAAATCCCAAACTAATGCATCCTAAAAATAATAATATGCTTTAAGAGCTTTACGAGGTCAACCGACCAATCGGTTGATAATAATAATAAAAACTTTATTCTATTTAATAAATGCATGATTAAAATATATCTCCTTTGTCTTCACGTGCAACTTCCTCCATAGTCCTTGGTCAACCAGTCAAAGTTGACTTGGTAAATCTTGCAAAGTATGAAGGCATGGAGGCCCCTTCTTTATAAGGAAGGCGCCTACTTTTTTTGGGTGCCTTCCTTATAAGGAAGCCGCCTACTCCTGCTGGGCACCTTCCTTGAGGAGGAAGGTGCCTACTTTTTCTGGGTGCCTTCCTTAAAGAGGAAGGCGCCTATTTTTGTTGGGCACCTTCCTTGAAGAGGAAGGTGCCTATTTCTATTGGGCACCTTCCTTGAAGAGGAATGCGCCTACTTCTATTGGGCACATTCCTTGAAGAGGAAGGCACTTGCTCTCTTGCCTTAGTCTTTGTAAGTAGAAGTATGCCAGGTCCAAGTGGATGTAGACTGGAAAACACCATATTAGTAGCAAAACCTACATTTATACACAATTCCCACTAAAAACACCAATCAAGCATAATACTGAATTTTCTATCAATTATATGCATAAGTTATATAAAATACATATCATATACTGATTGAACCAGTGATAATTTTGTTAGAGTTACTATGGTAATTCTATTTATTACCTCATTTGGTTTGTTAGGGTAGTTAGTTATCTACCTAAGGTTTGCTTAACCACTTTGTTAAGCGAATATTTCTTATTATTTGTTAGCACTATTTGGTTAGTGGTTAGCTATTCCTACGTGCTAACTATAGCCTAAGTTGTACTATATAGTCTAGGTTGATTAATTAAATATTGTTCAATGTTTTCACATGGTATCAGATCAAGTAGCTCTTCTTTGACCTCGCATCACAATTTTTGAGATGCGAACACGATTCCTGAGGCAGGGCTGGACCTGCTCGAGCACATCTCTCGAGGCTAAGGATCTGACGTGGTTCCATCGGATTGGACATGAATCCTGAGGTTGCTGATCGGGATCACTACATCTGGCATCGACATGCGGACCAAGGTAGCTCCCAGGCAGTAGGGCCTGCAGGCCCATATCACTGGGCGACCACAAGAGAGGGCCCACAGGCCCACGTCACTGAGCGACCATGGGCACAGGCCCGTAGACCCCAATAGATCTAACAGCATCCTACTATCTGACCTGTTAGGCCTAATAGGAGGCCAGATCTTGCATCATAGGGCCTCGATCCTGAGGGCAGGAGGCCCTTCGATTACTGGTAGCTGCTAGTGCTACCCTCGAGGGTCTAGCACATAGTCAGGATGGTAGGTGCACCCTCCTAGGTAGATACCAGACCCAAACCTGAGGGCAGGAGCGCCCTCGGGTCTGACCAACACTGACAGGGGACATCCTTGTCAGTTCCCTAGTGACCAATGATCGGTGACACAAATTCAACGATCAAGATCTAAGAGGTCAGGAGCACCCTTCGATATCTGATGATCGGATCCGAGTACCTACAACTATGGACCAACTCCTAGGCACAAATCTTGAGGACAATCGTAGCTGGGACCAATGTGATCTTGGGCATAGATCTTGAGGCACTGACACAGACCCATAATCTTGCAACATGTGGCAGCTAGACCTGACCTCAGGCATAGATCTCGAGGTGCTAATGTGGCACTACCATTGGACGATCGACTAGACACATGGCGGACAGCCACAGGATGATCGACTAGAAAAGACACGTGGTAGATAGCCACTGGACGACCGACTGGACATGACACATGGCGAATAGCCACTAGACTGGACACATGGCGGACAGCCACTAGACGATCGACTAGACATGTGGCGGATAGCCACGTGTGCCACCTGACACATGGACCCCTCTGGTCGTGCCACGTGGACGATAGCAAAAGGTGTCCAACTGGACCCTGATTTCCTAGAGGCAATCACACGTTTAACAACGCGTTAAGGCCTTTAAAGGCCTTATTCATCCCTCGTGAGATGAATATGGGATTAATCCCATAGAGCCTATTCAAAAGGCTCAGGAAGTTTTAATACTGCCACTACAGGCTGGCTTTCAAAGCTGCCCCAGCAGAGCAGTGTTCAAGGCCAAAGCCTTGATAGCGGGAGGTTTTGTGTTCGAACACCCACATGGACCTTTTACGTGGCCACATTCAATATTTTTTTCCCTTCCAAGAGGTGAGAAAGCCTTCAAATCAAAGGTGCACCACCTATTTTTCCGTTGGGCCAGCTAGCCCGACCGACGGAGGGGCCAGCGCTAAGGCTTTGCCCGACGGTAGGTCGCGAGTTCGACTCCCGTCGGGGCCAAAATATTTTTTGCCGCAAGGAGCCCACGACGAAAAAACCTAAGGTCAGATTTTTTTTTTTTTTAATTATTTTCAGTTAATTTTATTAATAATTTAATTTTTTTTATATATAAATCATTTTACATTAGTCTTAAGTGATTTTTTATGAAAATAATTTTATTATTAATTTATATTAGCTAGAATTAATTAGATTAATATATTAAAAATCAATTTTGGGGGCATTTTTTTTTGCAACTTTACAAATTTTAGAGTGCTTTTGTTTTCTCACAAACAAGGAGATATAAGACATATAAGAGCCTCATTTTTTTTGTTGCAAATAAGACAACCCTCTACTCTTCTCAACCTTGTTAATTTAGCATACAATAAAGGTTCAAACATGAATTCTTTTTTGCCAAATTGTAACACAAGGAGACCCAATTTTTTTTGTAAAATTCAAAGGCCAAGTGTGCATTTGTTTTCTCCAAGGGGGGATATAAGACATAAAATTGCACATTCTTTGTTTGCAAAAGTTTGAGAAGTAATTGTAACCTTTGGTCCATCAAAAACTAAGTCGTGTATCGACTAGTTATGGAAGCTTTCCAAATGCAGGTCGTGTGTCAACTTGTCTTGGAAGGAGTGCTCAAAATTGTTAATTTTACAAAATTCAGGGGAGAAGACAACATTGTACTTCTTTTGCAAAATTGGAAAACAAAGTAGGAGACATAAAAATATCATTTTTTTGCACAACACAAAACACACATTTTGTTGCAAAAATTAAAAGGTGCATTTTTTATTTTACTCGACACCTTTATTGGCAAATTAGGTGCATTTTCGGTAGCATCCGACACCTAGGTGATAAGAATTTTGTGGGCATTCTTGTTTGATTATTGCATTATTTCTTTTGTAATTATAATTCATAGAATCAAGAACACATTAAACCCCAAAATTTCATAAATTTGTGTAAATTCTTGCACAGATTTAAAGCCAAAATTACTTGATATTCTCTCCTAAATCAACAAAACCCCTAATTCACTCTTATTTGTTTGGCTTAATTTTCTCAAACTTTTCATCCTTCTTGAAGGGAGTTAAGGCAGGTTCCATTAAATATATGTTTGAGTGAATTATATTTTGGTACTCTTTTAAGGGTAATCAAAAGTAAGAACAAGTTTTTTTTGAAAATAAGGAACCTGTAGACACCAAAACAGCACCAATCCGATTATGTGACTGCAAACACTGATCGCATTGACACACACAGCCTTCAGGGCAGCCCTCAAAGGTCAAACAGTGGTCCTAGCCACTTACACAGCAGTTTTGGAAGGTCAAAAAGTAATTTGGCACCTCCAGACACTCTGCTTCAAATTCGTCTCACCCCGGGATGAAAGGCAAACTTGAATTCGTCCCTGGGTGGGACGAATTCCAATTCGTCCCAGGGTGGGACGAATTCCAGGTTCAACAAACAAAAAAAATAAAATCGTGACATGCGGCAGGAGAAGTCAGTGACCACTTCTCCCTGCCTCGCATGCGCGTTAGTGCACCGACGGAGGACTGTCATGAGGGCAGGCCAGACAGGGAGAATTTCCCCCATCACGCACTAGCATAACACCAACTGGCATCCCTGCATGCCCATACCAATCTGCACCCTGGGAATTCTATAAATTGCAGAGTTCTCTCACCAAAAAAAAGGAGCGAAGAAGAAACATTTGGAGCAGCGAAGCCCTACCGATTTACCACGAGACGTCCTTCCTTCGATTCACTTCTACCCCATCCGTGATCTCTTCTGCAAGGGAGGTCATCGGGTGTTTATGGAGAACGTGAATCCGGATCCATGGATCCATCCATTTGTCGACAATGCTTACCATTTTGTTTTTATTTCCTTTGCATTATGATTTCGGGATTTTGATTGCAAGCATATCAACATGCAGGTTTTATTTCATTTCACTCTCACTAACATGCAGGCTCCAAAGCATTCCGAGTCCTCCTAGACATTCTCGTGTATCTAAAACCGAACTGTGCAGATCGTCGGAGCACCGAAGACGAGACATTTCATGGGCCATTCCTCTTTGTTTTTGCGTAGTAAGATTCGTCCTACCCCGGGACGAATCCCAATCTGACACAGGCGAATTCGTCTCACCCCGGGACGAATACCAATCTGCTGCGGGCCTGTTCGTTCCACCCCGGGACGAATTCCAATCTGCTGCAATCTGCTGTTTTAATCGTCTTCTGCATGCATGTTTTGTTTGTTTTATGGACCGAATGCTTTATTTTAACACAGGTGCTATTAACTCTGTTTGTTGTTTCTTTGAATGTAGGAGGAGCAGCAAGGATCAAAGACTCGTCAACGCAAGCGGCGGCAACACTTTGGCCCGCCCATTTTACATGTGGACATGCGGAAGGAGGAACACTTAATCATGATTGTAACCAAAACCCATTTAACGCTCCTAGCCCCTGAAAAGGGAGGAGGCATCTTTGTAACCGAGATTAAGGGAGTTAAATAAAAAGGGTTGTGCTTTCTCTACTTTCTTTTGTCTCCGTTCAATTCGTCTCTTTCATTTCATGCATCTCATATTTTAGGACTTAAGCGTTTGTTTGATTTTGAATGCATCGCAATAGTTTTCTTTCCATCTTCCGAAATCTCGTGTTTTCAGTGGCGATCACGGTGGGACCTCTGTCCTCTATTTTTTTTTAGGTTAGATTTTTGATCTGAAATTGCTTGTTTTGATTACAGGTACCTATTTTTCAATCATCAGACTGTTATTCGTTTTCGAGTGATGATTATAGAATTGGGATTCGTTTCACCCAGGGACGAATAGGCATTCGTCTCACCCTGGAACGAATATGGTTCTGATATTCGTCTCACCCAGGGACGAGTATCTTTCTGTGCATTTTTTAGAGCAGCCAATCAGAAACATCCTTTCGGGCAGAGAAGAGGTAGGGGTTTTTAACAAGCCTCTGTCAAATTTTTGTTTTCTGATTTCTGGTTTTCAGTTTTTGTATGGCTTAGGGAAAGTTTCCTTTTTGTTTGCCTGTTTCAATTTTTGCAAATTAAAATGAACCCCACACATCACGTGGTTATTTAAACCAAGGAGCTGGTCGTAAAACCCCAGCCCTTGAGCAAGACCAATAGTGGATTTCATCACCACGTTGGCTTGGATATTTGCATTCATTTACCCCGATTGTCACTGTTGCTCGACGTAAATCCTGACGAAAGCTGACCGAGTGTCGTTGGGGTGATTCCCAACGTGCGAGGATAAGTCTTCTATGGTAGGTGTCATAAACAGGACAATCCCCCTTTCGTACCGCCTATGTACCACGTACCATCTGCTCTCACGTACCTATAGTCTCCCTCTCGTAAGGGCGGGTATATAGAGAGGTTGGTATATCGGCCTGGCAATGGTATATCGAAGGGGCGACCATTTATGGGAGTCATATGAGCCTTCATTACGCATTTAAACGTTCTTCAAAATTTTCAAAAACAAAACAAAATCATCAAAATGCACTAAAACCAGTCTAGGACACACCATTAATCTTTAAAAGAGATAATCACCGTTTGTGTATGTGTGTGTTCATTTCTGCTTAGTGTAACAAAAAAAAAATCAAAAATCATAAACAAAAAGATAAAAATCTGCTTAGCTAGTAGAAGAGCACCACAATGGTGTACACCCGTAGCCAAGCCCAATCAAGGGCAGATGCTATGGAAGGTGTACAAAGAGCGGGCGCTGGTCGCCTTCGCTTTAGCCCTGAGGACTTGGTCATACCGCCTTGGCGGTCTGGCCTACAAGAGAGTCCACATCAGGCCATATCAAGATGGAATTATAGGGACACCCCTCTAGGGGATACGCCCATTCAACACAGCCCCTTTCGGGAAGAAGCTTTACATGTAGCACTCAACGTAAATAGAAGACCGCCTTTAGAGGCTAGATATGAGTGGCCACAGCACAATGAAGCGCTAGAGAGGCACAGTGTCCATGAGGAGAGACAACGTGAGTATGGCATCTCTCCTTTGCCTCCCATTAGAACTGAAAGACAAAACCCAGAGCGTAGGGCTCTCCACACAGGGCGAGCTAACTCCGCCCGCCCCTTTCACACCTACGAAAGGGAGTATGAGGAAGAACATCACATTCCTCGAGAACAATATACAGTGCAGGAGCCTTGCGCTTTCGCACCTGCTAGATACAATGATCACCCATTAAGGTTAGAGCCTCAAGTAAATGCCGCCAATCTCGATAGAGGGAAGCACCACATAGAAGTCCCGGATCCTCAAAACCGAGATAGATACATCGAAGAGGCGACTAGGCCTCCTAGAATCAAAATGACAGAGCAAATTGACTTATCATTTGCTAGACATGCCGCCCACCAAGCGTAGATCAAGCAGCTTGAGCAGGATCAACAACAGCTAGAACAATTATATCACCTTAATAAAGAGCACATTCGATGCCAAACAAATGAGCTGCTCCGCACCACTATGCCTGAAAAGGTTCAGACCCCCCAAACATAGAGGGCGGAAAGGTACGAGAGGCACAACCCCATAGTGCATGATAGGTCTCCAAGACCTCGCCAAGAGATGCCTCTAAGACACCCCAGATATGAGCGGGAGACCACCCCCAGGAACCACGATGGGTACCCTCCGCGGGCGCCCACCCCTGTTCATCGAGCTCACCCAGTAACTCCTCGAGAAGCTTATGAGGAGTATGAACAAGAAGAATGGGTCGAAATGCCCTATCAAGGCAGAGGAGGTGCTATCCGGCCACCCCTCCATAGGCCCCCAGTTGCCCGTAACACACAACGGGAACGAGTTACAGAGGAAGAAATTAAATCTTTCGATGCATACAAAGCGCTATTAGAGCGTTTGGAGTCTATGGAGACTAAAGCTTCTGGGCACCAAAAGCCCACGTTACGACAACTCCGCAGTCATCCGGTGCATCCGTCAGTGCCCACACCTCTTTATCCCGAACATTTCAAGTTGCCTCAGTTGGCAGTCTTTAAGGGTGAAGAGGATGCTCAAGAGCACGTGACAAGATTCCTGAGCCAATGTTTTGGCATTCAGGATAATGATGCGCTATTGCTAAGGACATTCATAACCACATTCGTAGGTCCTACCTCGGATTGGTTCACACAGTTGTCGAAGCACAACATAAATAACTTGGATCAATTAGTAGATGCGTTCCTTGAACGCTTTGCCTTCAACACCAAGAAGAAGGCATCACTGAGTGATCTAGCCAACCTAAAGCAATATGAGGAAGAGACAATGGCGGCTTACGGGAATCGATGGAGGGCTCTGCTTTCTAAGCTACCTTACCTTCCCCCTATGTCCGACCTCACACAAATGTTTGCACGAAGTTGCTTGAAATCGATCTCTGGGCTATTGCAGCTGCAACAATATGCCACTTTAGAAGAAGCTCTGGCGCAAGCCAAAATTATCGAAGAGATCAAAATAGGGGAGGGCGCAATCACCAAACCTAAAAAGAAAGAGTGGAACAAAAACACCAAGACAGGGACTACGCAACAAAAACCCGCTGAGGTTAATCAAGTTGCTATAAATGTCCCCAAGCCTGTGCAAGAAATACAGCCTCAAAAGGCTAATTATCAGGCAGTGCCTCCTAATTATGAAAGAGAAAATAAAAAACAAGAGCAAAATCAGCAGCGTCGCCCTAAGCGACAATTCACCCCTTTTACGGAGTCTAGGGACTCCCTATTTGACCGCTTGTCAGTGGCAAATCTAATCACCCTTCCAAAAATCCAAACCATAGATCCTAACGCTCCCAAGCCTAAGGGATATAGAGAGGATTTATATTGTAGGTTCCACAAGCGAAGGGGACATGACCTAAACGCATGTTGGAAATTCAAGGGATTGATACAAGATTTGATTGATAATCAAACATTGGCAGTGGACAACCCCATAGCGCCAAATAATCAGCAGATGGGGGTATTCAAGGACCCTTTGCCTGCCCACGAGGCACAGGCAAAACCTCTTCAGGTCAATGAGGTGCGACAGAATCTTCCCATGCAAGGGTATGTGGGAATGATCAGCATAGTAACCAGGAACAAGAAATACCCAGGAGTTGCCCCTGAGGCAGCTACAAAAGAAGTTCCAACAACGTCGCAACCTCAACAACACCCTGTGCAGTTGCCTCCGCCTAGACCCGAGGTCACGATACGGACCAAACTCACGTAGAGTTTGTGGACCACTTCGGCTAGGCTTTCCATCTATGAGCTTATACAATAGTCAGCGCCCCATCGGGAAGCTCTCATGGAAATTTTGAAAGCCATCGAGTTACAACCTCACGAAGCGAATTCCTTCAATAACTTCGTAGGACATGTAAAATGATGTACGGAGCCAGTCATTACCTTCAGAGAGGATGAAGTTAAAATAGTATCGAATGACATGGCAGATCCACCCCTGCACGTTATCGCGCGGGTCAACGGGATCCCGTACAAGAGAGTGTTGGTAGATACTGGCTCGTCTAGTAATATCATTACCACTGAAGCATTAAAACATCTGAAGCTGCCAGCCTCTCATATCACGGCTTCCACATACACACTGCGAGCATTCAACGATGCGATATGCTCGATAGTCGACATAATTGTTCTACCCGTCCAGGTAGGACAAAAGACGATACCCACATTGTGCCATATTTTGGAAGGCGAGATGGCATACAACATATTGCTAGGGCGACCATGGATCAGGGACATGAAGTGTGTCCCTTCGATAGCTCACCAGTGTCTAAAGTATGCATTTGAAGGAGAAGTACATGTAGTCCCGATGGACTTAGAACCCTTCAAATATTGCAATGCAGTGCAATTGATGCCGCAATCAACCCTCCCATCGACGCACTTGGATTTCTAGTTAAATCCATCTAGACAGGGTCCGATGCCATGAGCACCACTGGTGACTAATCCATCAAAACCCCAGCCAGGTGAATCTTCGTCATCTGCTCCTTCACTACCAACGCCACCTGTCATGGCTAAACAGAAGGACAAAGGGAAACAAATCATGGAAGAATCTCAACCCTTAGAAGAGGTGTTGCCAACGATATCAACTATCTCAACAGAAGAGATACCTAGCACAGTGGAAGCTAAGGCTCCTAATCCACCCAACATGGAATGGAATCAGGAAGGCCTTCCATTCCCTCCCTCTCAATCGTCAACAATTACTGTTGAAATGGCCAGTACGGGCCTGGGGGAGTATCTAGTGCAGAATGTTGTAGCAACGCCCGTGCTAGAATCAGTGCAAGACATGGGGAGACCTCGCCTTCCCATAGGGACAGTTGTTCCTTTAGGTTACCCACCAAACCAGACTAATTTTGTGTATGGGGGCCTTGATCATGGTGTCGAACCATACAAGCAAAAGGACGAGGACGAAGAGCCTTTTGCCGAAAATGTCAATTATCTGTCGAACCCGGACTTCGCTCTGAGATATCTCGGCCAATGCAATTGGCACGGATATGGGTTAGGCAGGTATGAGCAAGGGGTGCGTGTCCTTTGCCAGCCAAGATACCAAATGTCGTATGATAAGTCGAGAGTAGGGTTCAACCACCCCCTGCCCTTAGACATCTTGGTGGAAAACATGCAAGGCCTAGGAATAGGCGACAAGGGTGGATTGGCATCAGACCCCTATGCCAACCCGAACACAACGTACACATTGGGAGATTATCTCCCATGGTCAACAACCACCCTTGGTAACATCAATAACCCTTCTCCGTTGATAGAGAGAGGTAAAATTTTGGACACTAACTTACAAGGAAAGCATAAACAATGTCCAGAGATCTTTTTGAAATTGTTCCCTTTAGAAGTTCCAATTGAACCAGTGCAATGTCAAGAGAATCAGGTCCCCCCATCGAGTGTGGAACAACCGCAATGGGATCAGATTAATTTACTCGAACAAGATGAGCCTAATATGTCGTAGACAACTATCGGGGCCAACGAGGGCCTTTGGATCATCGACAATGATTACGAAGATGAAACTGAGATGGAATATCTTAATCATGCGCGATGACACAATCACCCTATAACACATGAAGAACTGATGGCACAACTAGGCATAAGGTTAGGACATGAATGGTACGTAGACCCAGCAGGGTGGGACCAAGTGTTGGACCCGTGGCTCCAAGTTTACGACGAGCACCGTCCACCCCGAGACCCTATAATGACATCAATGCCGAGGGAAGACCCTGTCTTCCTATCAACACATAGGGCCGATCCGTTCATGCCCGTCCCTACAGAACCAGATCCAGAGCATAGGGAGCATCCAAAATGTTCGAGTTATCACACCCACGGTAATGGAGACCAAATTCATTTCATCCACATGATCTCCATTGATTTGACCGCACCCATCCGCAATCCGATCGACCCCGCACGGTCATTGCATCTAGACATAGATGCCATCGACTGGGATCACGTCAATTCACCCCTCTCCCCATCATAGTACTGGCCTTTCGATAAAATGCCTCATTTTACCCCAGGGACAACTCAGGATATCTTCCAAGCTAAAGAGGAACCCGAGGTTCCCAATGCAGATTTAAACTCAGCTGATGATATTCATTTGATCCCGACTCCACATCAGTTGGAGGATGGATCCCACATGTCAGTCGAGGAGACGACTGACGTAGACATCGGCTTAGATCCAATGAACCCACAGATTATCAAGCTGGGGGTAAGCTTATCCCCTGAAGAGCAAGCCGACTACATTGCCCTTCTCAAAGAGAAGAAGGAGGTTTTTGCATGGTCATACAGAGACATGCCAGGGCTAGATCCGTAGCTAGTCATGCATAATCTAACGCTTGATCCGACAATCAAGCCAGTTAAGCAAAAACTACGTAAGATGCACCCAACAGTGGCCTTGATGGTCAAAGATGAATTACAAAAGCTGTTGGATGCACAGTTTGTCATCTGCGTGGATTATCCGCCATGGCTGTCCAACATGGTGCCCATCAAAAAGCTCGACGGGAGGATTCGCATCTGCACTAATTTTCGAGATCTAAACAAAGCGAGTCCTAAGGATGATTTCCCCTTGCCAAGCATCGACGCGTTGGTAGACGCTACAACAGGTCATGAAATGCTATCCCTCATGGATGGTTTCTCGGGATACAATCAGATTCGTATCAATCCTGAGGATCAACTCAAAACGGCGTTCACAACGCCTTGGGGGACATTTTGTTATAAGGTCATGCCTTTTGGCCTTAAAAATGCTGGCGCCACCTACCAACGTGCCATGACGTATATCTTCCATGATTACATGCATAAAACTTTGGAAGATTACATGGATGATTTGTTAGCCAAGTCTCTTTTGCGCTCAGATCATCTCGGTGACTTAAGCAAGATCCTCGATCGCCTCATGGAGCATAAGGTCAGACTGAATCCCAAGAAGTGCGTATTCGGCGTCACATCTAGAAAACTCTTGGGTTTCATAGTCTCAAAATGAGGCATCGAGGTGGACCCAAAGAAAGTCAAGGCAATCCTTGAAATGGCTCCCCCAACTACCATTAAGCAGCTCAAAAGTCTACAGGGAAAGGTCGCGTCAATCAAGCGCTTCATAGCGTAGCTATCCGACAAGTGCCGACCCATGAACAAATTATTGCACAAAGGGGGTTACATTTCACTGGGATGACGAGTGCCAGTTAGCCTTTGATGACATCAAACAATACTTGGCTTCACCGCCAGTATTGGCACCACCTAGACCAGGAGTGCCATTCTATTTATACATCTCAGCTACTGAGGTGGCACTGGGCGCCATGCTGTCTCAAAAAAATGAACTTCACAAAGAACAGGCTACATACTATCTTAGCCGCACCCTGGTCAGTTATGAACTTAACTATGCATACGTTGAAAAGCTCGCTTGGCGGTGGTGTTTGCTACCAAAAGGTTACGCCACTACATGCTCAGTAATAAGACGTATGTTGTGTCTAAGGAGAATCCATTGCGATACATGATGAGTCATACTTATCATAGTAGCCGCACGACGAAATGGATCATGTTGTTGACGGAGTTTGACATAGAGTTCATTGGACAAAAATCCATAAAAGGTCAAGTCATCGCCGATCAACTAGCCGAGGCTCCTCTTGAAGACGATCAGCCTCTGACTTTCGAACTACCTGATGATGGGGTCTTCCATGTTTTAGAATCTCCAGATCCTGATGAGCCTGAGTCACAGGCTGACATAACCCTATTCTTCGATGGTTCTAAATGTGAGCAAGGGGGTGGCACGGGAATTGTTTTCTTCACTCCGCAAGGCGCTCCAATGCCTTTGTCATTTAAATTAGACTTCCCATGCACCAACAACAACGCAGAATATGAAGCCTTGCTCATAGGTCTTCAGACAACAATCACCATGAATATTAAACGTCTAAACATCTTTGGTGATTCGTTGTTAATTGTCAATCAAGTGAAGGGGATTTTTCAATGTAAATGTCCAGTTCTGTAGGCCTACAAAGCCCTTGTGGACAAATTCCTGGCACAACTTGAATGGTATGACATTGAGGCACTCCCTCGATCATCAAATCATTTTGCGGATACTATGGCCTCCTTGGGGTCACTGATCCCGCAAGACCCTTCTGGTGAAATGACAACCATTCAGGTTAAAACATTATCGCAATCTGTGATGGAGCGTGCAAGCTCTGATCTGATGCCAGGAATCCACCTGATCTAGATTGAACCATCTTCGGATAAGTTCTCTCGAATCCATGATTGTTTGACTCGAGCCAACTAGGGGTCCTTGTTCTCCCCGACCCCTCTTAATAGCAACACAACGTTGTTTTTACAAGTTCTTTCTCGCTCAGCTTTTGTTAGGGATGGACTTCAAGAGGGATTGGTCGTTCATACTATCGAGGTTTCGATCAGCAGGATTGGTACACACCCATTCGGGATTACCTCAAGCTAGGTAACCTCCCACTTGGATTGACACAAGCCATGAAAAGATCATTCAAATAGAAAGCGGCAAAGCATGTCTTGTTAGGAGACATTTTGTATCGTCAAAATTATGAAGGAATCCTCCTTCGTTGTTTGGACCAACAAGAGTCCGCTTGGGCGATCACCCAAGCTCACGATGGTACATGTGGTGGCCACTTCAGTGGTATGGCCATCGCAAAGCGCATTCTTCGCATGGGTTATTATTGGCCATCTTTAGAGCGAGATTGTTGCGCATATGTGAAGAAGTGCGTGAAGTGTCAGCACCATGCTAATTTGACACATGTACCTTCTCAGGCCTTGCAACCGATCCAATCGGTTTGGCCTTTTTTGTAGTGGGGCTTTGACCTAATTGGAAAGATCTCCCCTACATCGTCTGGTCGTCACACGTTCATTTTAACGGCCACAGAGTACTTCACCAAGTGGGTGGAAGCGATTCCGCTAACCTCTATGACTGGATCCCGCATTGCGGAGTTTATTTTGCATAACATCATATGTCATTTTGGTATTCCATCCAAGATCCTGTCAGATAATGGGACACCTTTCAAGAATAAATATGTGCGTGCTTTGACCACAAAGTACAAAATTCAGCATAGTTTTTCAACCCCTTATTATCCACAGGCAAATGGGCAAGCAGAGGCGTCCAACAAAATGCTAGTCGCCATTCTTAAAAAGACAGTTGCAGACAATCATAAGGACTGGCACATTCAGATCCCGCTTGCCCTATGGGCTTATCGCACCAGCATTCGGACGCCCACTGGGGCAACTCCATTCTCGCTGGTGTATGGCTCCGAGGCAGTCATGCCTTTTGAGTTGGAAATCCCTTCCCTACGCATTTCAATGCAAGAGTTCATCGATGATGACACTGCACGACAGGCCCGGTTAGATCAACTAACGTTGCTCGATGAACGACGCGTTAATGCTCTTGAACATTTGCATGTCTACCAAAAGTGACTTAAGAGAGCATACAACATGAAAGTCCACCTCAGGGAATTTTAGGTTGGTGACTTGGTCCTAAAAGAGAACCAACAGAATGCTAATTTGTCGTCCCATCTACGGGACAAGTTCACGGCAAACTGGTTAGGTCCTTATGTCATTGACAGTAGAATAGGACCTGGAACATACCGGCTTGCCTCTCTTGAAGGAGTCACAGAAAAAGAACCCTTGAACATCAGTCATTTGAGGCCATTCCACGCCTAAGAGAGCCATAGTCCAACTAAAAGCTCCAAGGATTCTCATCATCGCTTGGTCAACCCTAAATGCCCCAAAGGTATTTATAAACCCTTTGGTCAAGCCAAAAGCTCCAAGGATTCTCATAATCGCTTGGTCAACCCCAAAATGCTCCACAGGTATTCATAAACCCTTTGGTCAAACACCAAAAGCTCCAAGCATTCCATAATTGCTTGGTCAAAATAAATATTCAAAAATAAACAAAAACAATACAAAATCAAAAATCACAAAAACAATTGCATTTCAAATTCCTGCATTCTCATAACAATCAAAAATATAGGTTGCATTAGGCATTGCATCCATACATTGCATACTTCGCTAGGTCATACAAGTCAACCGCACCATAGACTGTCATCACTTGGCAATTCCACCATTTTTCACAAACGCATACATCTAGAATAGCACCATCGCCATTTTTAGATTCGTCAGTTGTCTCCTAATGTATATAGGGTTTTCGTCATTCAGTTATCTTTAAATTTCTAGCCAAAACTGTACATAGTTAAACAGATTTTACACGGGAAAGTTTTACTTGGATCACGTCTTGTTACGTAGCATTCCAACACAAATGAACACACATAAAATAATTCTTAAGTTGTGTGAAAGCAAGAAAAACCTACAAAGCAGTCTCGGGTACCATAAGTGAAAGATTAGCCTGTTCATCCCCCTGTGCGAATGGTTCTAGAATGTTGAGAATTGGCAAAAGGACGAGCTCTTCCCCATCCATTCACCATAATAAATAGTGGTTTTCACCACTCCCACAAATCCAAATCATAGTTGGTCCCAAAGTTGTAAGGATTCGTACTACACGTCCCTGCCAAGGATGGGTAGTCATCCCCAAAACCTAAAAATATCAACGCCCTTCACAAACAAAATTCCAACGAACCATCATCCTCACCTTCCCATTTCACCTTTGATCTCCAAGTTGTAAGGATTCGTACTATCCGCCCCTAATCAGGATGGGTAGTCATCCCCAAGGCCCAACAGATCAATGCCCTTACTTCATAATCTCCATTATCCCCTTGGTTCCCAAAGTTGTAAGGATTCGTACTACACGCCCCTAATCAGGATGGGTAGTCATCCCCAAGACCTAAAAGGATCAAGGCCATTCACAAGTTCGAACTTACAAAGCTCAAAATACAAAATCAAATAACAGTGGTTATCACCATTATTCAAAAATATTTGCTCAAAAACAAAAATAAATAGCAAAATAAACAGTGACTTTCATCACTATATCGACGAGCAAGTCTCCTAAATCATTCAGCCAATACATAACCTGAACTTGAATCCCTGGAATTCTCAGCATTCGAAAACCATCTAGGTGATCCTCATTACAGGTTTGGTTGATAGCCTACCTAGCAATGGTGGTATCCTACCCGCACGATGATATGTCCGTCACATTAGCTTTGCATGTGTGCCGACCAATGTTTGCATGTGGATGAGCTAGCTTCTGGTACTTTGGATTGTCACGTGGATTAATCTTGCTAAATACAACAACGGAGTTAGTGGAGCTAATTAGGTGATCCTCAGTACAGGTTTGGTTGATAGCCTATTTGGCACTGGCGGTATCCTGACAAATACCACATAAACGAACTCAATTGCACACACAGGGATGTGAAATAACTTGGTTAAATTCAAGTCGAATTTAGCCCTTGTTCAAAAGTCTCACGAGATAAATGTACAGTCTTGGCTAGTTAGTTAAAATATCTGCATTTCAGAAAAGCTTAACTACATTTTCAAACAACCGGTACATTTCATTCGTACATCACCATCAAAAAATAGACAAAATACAAAAACAAAGTTTTCACATGCACAAGCATTCCACAAAGTTATCCCATTACTATAGCAAGTCAGTCAAATCTTGTACAGTCTATGGTGCATCGACAAATCATCAACAATTCATTTCATTTATTCCATATGCATACATCATACAAAGTAGACCCATCACATTCATAATCGCATATGCATACATCAATGTAAAAACATGTACATTAAAATAAATCATGAAAAATGTATAAACACCAAAAAGAGTCATCTGTATATATATATCATAACAAAATTGCCCGTAGGCTACAAAACTGGTCCTCTAACCCCGTAATCATACACTCAAAATCCCCAAGTCTAGGGCATCGTCCACCATGATCACGTAGGATCGGTGCGACGGGAACTACCCCTCGTGGTGCGGGTCCTCTGAGACCTCTCAGGGTGGCTACTGCTCGCCCCTGCACCATGCCCACTGGCCTCTCCCTCATCCTGCCGCCTCCGCTGCGAGGATGTTGTCTGCTCCATGTCGCTCCCTCTCGAGCGTCGCGATGATCCACCTCCCGAGAATGCAGGTACTCGCCCACCAAGGTGGATAATCTCATCCTCTAGCTCATACCGCTATCGCTCCAAGTCCCTCTCCCGCTAACGATAAGTCACAACACTCATCCGTAGGAGATCCCTCTCCCACACCGCATCCCCAAGCTCTTGATCTCGCCTCCGTAATAACTCCGTCAATCGTGCCACCTCCATGCGTAACCCCGCCTCTGTATCCCCCGGTACGATCGATTGCCTCGGCCTCTCTGGAGCATCGACCTACTCCAAAACGTCCTGCATCTCTGGCTTCCTCCTCACCAAAGTCCTCTCCCGCATCTGCCACCTCCACCATGTCCACATCAACAGGAGCTCCCCAACCCTCTCCTGGTGCCTCTGCACCCTCTCCGCCTCCCGCTGCCTCATCCCCTCCCAATGGCCCCTCACCTCGCCATTGTCGGAGCATCCACCACTCCTGGTACTCGACAGTAACTCCGACGTCATCCACGTCCGGAGTGTCTAGTACTGTATCCACCTCCTCCCCTAGTGGCTCAAGGATCGACGCAGCTAGAGTCCTCTCATCGCTCCGACGTCGATAGACTAAGGGCTCCCCAGGCAACCCCTAGCATACCCCAAACTGTCGTGTCACTCGAAGATAATGGAAGTATTCCTGCTCTGTCCCGTGTCATCCAATAACCCACCTCCCCCTCCGGACCCACCGAAGCCACTCATCCGCCTCTGGCCATGCGGGACAATCCCGATATGGCCTCCACACCACATCTCCTGGAGTCAGTCGTGCCAATGCATCTACGTAATGGTCCACGTCTCCCATGAACCGTCGACTCTGCCCTCGCTCCTTAGATCGATCCCATAAAGCCCCATAACCAATGTCTCGATCTACCATGTCAGCCCGTGTAGTCCAGGGTAGCCCTCGTGGTCGCTCTACGGCTATATGCTGCCAGGCCCAGCACTGCAATAAGAAACTATAGCTAATCCCCTTTCGCTTTCGATAGCGGACCTCATACAACTCATCATATAGTTGAGCCAACAGCGTCTGGCCCCATCTCATGATCATCGGCTCTGTCACAGGACAATCCACTAACTGCCACACCACCTCCAGTAGGTTCCATGGGAACCTCGCCCCCGAGGAGTCTGGCAACAACATGTTAGAAATGAGGCTCATGAGCAGTGCATGCCTCACTCCCAACACCCCCCTCACATACCACCATCGCACTAGGATACCACCAATCTGACAATCCTCCCCGCCTTCTCCACCGCGTCCTCCCATCCTCACCCAAGTCCCCATGTCCAAAGCATCGGGTCAGTACAGCCATCCTCTGGCCTCGTGGCATCGTCCGGATGGGCACCCCATCTATCGAAATCCAAAGAATCCGATACACATCCTCCAAGGTAACTGTCATCTCCCCTATCGGGAGATGGAAGGTGTTCGTCCGAACATCCCACAGACTGACCAAAGCTGTCAAGTATGCCCGATCCCCAACCACTGCCTCCAATCGTGCCACATGCTTGAGCCCCAAGGCATCAAGCCACTCCCAGTCCTCCGCACTCAACGCCTCGCGGGCACTAGAAAAAATAGTCGGTACCCGATGCCGACTCTTCACCACCTGCATATCACAAAACATAAACACATCAAAAACATGCATCAAATCACCATCACATATTCAAAAATGCATCAATATACAGTAACAACATCCATTCACATGTACATCTGTTACAATAAAAAAAATTGACATGGTTTACCTATTTCGTTTTACCTAAGTTTACCATTCAAACAAAAAAAATTCATCACTTTTTACCCTAGGGTTTCATTTTTCATCATTTCCACAATATAAAATTGTTTATTTAAATTAAAATTTTTACCCTAGGGTTTCCTTTTTCATCAATTCCACACAATATAAAAAAAATTGACATGGTTTACTTACGGTTTTAACCTAATTTCACCATTCAAACAAAAAATTTCATTACTTTTTTTAAGGTTTCATTTTTCATCATTTCACACAAAAATTAAAAAATTGACATGGTTTACCGTACGGTTTTTACCTAAGTTTACAATTCAAAACAAAAATTCATCAATTTTTACCCTAGGGTTTCATTTTTCATCATTTCCACAATATAAAATTGACATGGTTTACCTACGGTTTTTACCTAAGTTTACCATTCAAACAAAAAACATTTTTATCACCGTGGTTACCCTAAGGTGTTACTCTAAGTTTCATTTGGGTGTATTTTACGGTTTTCCATCTAGGTTCCCATCGGTTTGCATACATGTTTCATTTTGTTTGAAAGTCTTTACATCAATTCATTCACCTTTTTTATTAATTAATTAGGGTTTAATGTCTTAAACAAAAGAAAAACATAATCAAAACAAATTTGCACTTTTCAACTTAAAACTCGCGGAGATAGTGCACTTACTGGTCTCGCCTCGGCTCCACCGCTTGACGACCCGGTTTGTGCACTCATGGTAGTTGGAAAATTCGACAGCGCTTCGCGTCAAAAAATCTACCTCCTCCTCCTCAGAGCTCCAAATCGCAATCGATGAACAGTGCAAATGAGCCAAATCCATCATTTTCCCATATTTATACTTTTTTGCCTGCTGGAATTCGTCCCTGCATGGAACGAGCGCTTTTTCCTCGAAGGAGCGCTCGTCCCACCCCAGGACGAGTACCATAATGGAATTCGTCCCCCCCGGAACGAATACAAAAAAAAAAACACAAAAACAGCAAAAACATCACAAAAATGCAATAAGCATTGCCGGGCACAAGTGCTCTTGCACTTAACCTCTTGGCATAGAAAATCGATGTCGGGGCACAAATGGTCGCTATTCTACTCCCTAAGAAGGCTACCATAGCCGGACCGCTCCACGGGAAGATGGATTGTTGACACTTTAAACCCCATTATGGCATCACCAAAAGGGTTTTTACCCACCAAAAATAGGTCCAAATGTCGAAAAACTGCTTGCACATTCAACGGACAAACATCTGAAGGCACCCTAACCTAAGTCACCTTGGGTCAAGCGACTCGTCGCTTTTCTCATGGCGGTCATTCCCTCATCGATTCGTCGCTTGAGGGGGTAGTCACACTTAGTCACCAATCAACAAACACACACCCAATCAAGGCAATGGCATGCATTCAAAGAATCATTGACAAAGACAATCACGCTCCTGCTTGGGGCAGCAAACAAGCAATAATCACAAACTAATCAAACACTTGGCATTCCTGAAGCATGAACACAAGGTTCCCCCATGGATAAAAGGTTGCGCCCTTTGCCTACTCATGACTGATCAATGTCCAAGCTCAAGTCACACCTCACCAAAAATAGGTTAATACTTGAAATCAAATTCCTTAGCTCGTCAAAAGCAAGGATTCAAGAATGCATGCCCTTTCCATGCTTGGGGCATCACAAGTTGGTTAGGTTACTAAGAAACCCTAATCATTAGTGCTTTGGTTATCTATTTTTGCTCAGCACTGCATCACCCATAGCACCTTCCAAAAAGGGGCATCTGTAGACACCAAAACAACACCAATCCGATTATGTGACTGCAAACACTGATCGCATTGACACACACAGCCTTCAGGGCAGCCCTCAGAGGTCAAACAGTGGTCCTAGCCACTTACACAGCAGTTTTGGAAGGTCAAAAAGTAATTTGGCACCTCCAGACACTCTGCTTCAAATTCGTCTCACCCCGGGACGAAAGGCAAACTTGAATTCGTCCCTGGGTGGGACGAATTCCAGGTTCAACAAACAAAAAAATAAAATCGCGACATGCGGCAGGAGAAGTCAGTGACCACTTCTCCCTGCCTCGCATGCGCGTTAGTGCACCGACGGAGGACTATCATGAGGGCAGGCCAGACAGGGAGAATTTCCCCCATCACGCACTAGCATAACACCAACTGGCATCCCTGCATGCCCATACCAATCTGCACCCTGGGAATTCTATAAATTGCAGAGTTCTCTCACCAAAAAAAAGGAGCGAGAGAAGAAACGTTTGGAGCAGCGAAGCCCTGCCAATTTACCACGAGACGCTTTCTTCCTTCGATTCACTTCTGCCCTATCCGTGATCTCTTCTGCAAGGGAGGTCATCGGGTGTTTATGGAGAACGTGAATCCGGATCCATGGATCCATCCATTTGCCGACAATGCTTACCGTTTTGTTTTTATTTCCTTTGCATTATGATTTCGGGATTTTGATTTCAAGCATGCATTCATCGGGTTTTATTTCATTTCATTCTCACTAACATGCAGGCTCCAAAGCATTCCGAGTCCTCCTAGACATTCCCGTGTATCTAAAACCGAACTGTGCAGATCGTCGGAGCACCGGAGACGAGACATTTCGTGGGCCATTCCTCTCTATTTTCGCGCAGTAAGATTCGTCCCACCCCAGGACGAATCCCAATCTGACACAGGCAAATTCGTCTCACCCCGGGACGAATACCAATCTGCTGCAGGCCTGTTCGTTCCACCCCAGGACGAATTCCAATCTGCTGCAATCTGCTGTTTTAATCGTCTTCTGCATGCATGTTTTGTTTGTTTTATGGACCGAATGCTTTATTTTAACACAGGTGCTATTAACTCTGTTTGTTGTTTCTTTGAACGCAGGAGGAGCAGCAAGGATCAAAGACTCGTCAACGCAAGCGGCGGCAACACTTTGGCCCGCCCGTTTTACATGTGGACACGCGGAAGGAGGAACACTTAATCATGATTGTAACCAAAACCCATTTAACGCTCCTAGCCCCTGAAAAGGGAGGAGGCGTCTTTGTAACCGAGATTAAGGGAGTTAAATAAAAAGGGTTGTGCTTTCTCTACTTTCTTTTGTCTCCGTTCAATTCGTCTCTTTCATTTCATGCATCTCATATTTTAGGACTTAAGCGTTTGTTTGATTTTGAATGCATCGCAATAGTTTTCTTTCAATCTTTCGAAATCTCGTGTTTTCAGAACCTTAAAAGTTGCAATCCTTTGCAATAAGGGGGGATAATTCCTTTCTTCCTTCAAAACATTGATTTTTATAAGAGGGACATAAAACTTGTAAAGGCAATCAGAAAATTCTAAGTCATCAACATTAAAACTTTTTTTTTAGACTTCATAATAGCAATCATGCTTGAAGTACTTACAATAAGAAAGGACAAATTGGTGAACTTTTTTGATCAAATTGCCTAGAAAGCATAGTTTTGCACAAATTGTAAAAATGAAAACCATGACACCATTCAGTGTTGGTTTCAAAACAAGCAAAACTAAAATGGCAAAGGCACATCACAGAAGCCATCTTTCTAGTGAAGTGTCTCATACTGATTCTGTTTCTAGTTCAAAGATAGCACAAGGAGTGCTCATTGCTAAAACAATTTTGTAGAGGGAGAACACGTGTCCCTTGGGCAACAACACCATTTTCTCTCTCTCTTATTTTTGGCTTCATAAATAGCATAAGTATTTTGTTTGAATACCTTACAAATAAGGGGTGCTTGTACCTCTTTTATCCTTCATAAATAGCAAATTCTAGGTGTTTGAAGTACTTGTAACAAGAGGAGCGATTTTTTGTGGTGTACAATTGTCTAGGAGGCAATATTTGTAAAATCCTTCACAACACTCTTGAGTTGCACACTTTTTGCAATTTATGGGGGATATCCATTTCTTTTCTTCACTAATTTTTGTAAATAGGGAAGATGACTTATAAGGGTGCATTTTCGGCTTTAACCGACACCTTAGTCACACTTCCTTCAAAAATTAATTGCACTATATTTTGCAAAAAGAAGGGGGGAACTTATAAGGGTGCATTTTCGAAAGCGACCGACACCTTAGCTACCTTATCTTTTGCAAATTCATATTGTAAATGTATGAACCTTGTATGAAGTGATCTATTCTACTACACCTAGCGATTGCAGTGGCTGGTTACCCATGCAAATCGGTTGGATGATATGATTACCATAAGGACATTTTTTGGCATGAAGAAAAAGTGAGGAATGACCCACTTTTTTCTTAGGAGCAGCCAGAGCACTGTGACAGAGCAAAGAACCAGCAAATCAACTTCTTCTTCACTATATTGGGGCAGTTATATACTTTACCCAAATATTGTTGTATGGGGGATGATAGTGTAGCTAGTAGTTATATTATTACCCAAATAATGTAATAAGGGGGGATGTTAGAGTTACTATGGTAATTCTATTTATTACCTCATTTGGTTTGTTAGGGTAGTTAGTTATCTACCTAAGGTTCGCTTAACCACTTTGTTAAGCGAATATTTCTTATTATTTGTTAGCACTATTTGGTTAGTGGTTAGCTATTCCTACGTGCTAACTATAGCCTAAGTTTTACTATATAGTCTATGTTGATTAATTAAATATTGTTCGATGTTTTCACAAATTATCCTTAACCGTGTATATAAAATGAGCATTTCTAGTGCTCATCAATGTGTAAGAATTTCTCCTTTCAATTTTATACAATGATGAGAATTCTAGGGATTCAAGCTTTATTCCCTTCTTTTCTTCCTTTTGGCTTTGGATATTTGCTCATATGTAGTGATGAAAATCACTATTTATTTTTTATTGATTTTTTCTTGAGCGAGGATTCTTGTAGTGATGATAATCACTATTTATTTTGCTCATATATAGTGATGAAAATCGTTGTTTATTTTTTATTGATTTTTTTCTTTGAGCGAGGTTTCTTGGAATCTCTTATTTGTGTATTGGATCATTGCTTTGAAATATGGAATGTATTCTTGGATTTTTGAATTTGTACTTTGTTTCGGGATTTTTCTTATGTTGATTTAAGCAAGTGATTTGGATAGGGTGAAGCTTGTCCTTTTACCAATTCTCAGCACCTTTAAACCAGTCACATAGAGGGATAAGCAATGAAGATCCTTTTTGCTTAAGGTAACCTAGACCGCTTTGCAACTTTCATCTTTTCCTTGTACCAACTAGGATTTTAGTATTTCAATTAGTGACAGGATCCTGAATATCCAAGGATTTTACCTTCTACTAATCAAGGTGGATTTCTACAAAATTTTATAAGACCACTAGACGTGTTTGAATAACAGGATAATCTTAGCCTATTTTGTATAGCAACATGAAATGGTTCTGTTAAAAAACACAGTTATACATGAGTGCATGTATGGAGGTGGATTTGAGCTTTTGTGTTGTGCTACAAACAATGGCAGCTTTTGCTAGAATGTAATCATAACATATGTGAATGCAATGGATGTAATGCAACTTATGTGAATGCAAGTATGAAATGTAAATGTTTTTATATTTGTGATTTTTGCATTGTTTTTGTGTGTTTGGACCAAAGGGTTTTAAGATGCCTTTGGAGCTTTTTTGATTGATTTTACCAAAGGGTTTTAAGATGCCTTTGGAGATTTTTGTGATGAAGGTGACCAAGCAGTGTGAAGATACCCTTGGAGCATTTTTATTTCTTTTGACCAAAGGGTTTTAAGATGCCTTTGGAGCTTTTTGTGATGAAGGTGACCAAGCGGTGTGAAGATACCCTTGGAGTATTTTTTTTATTGTTTTTGACCAAAGGGATTTAAGATGCCTTTGGAGATTTTTATGATGAAGGTGACCAAGTGGTGTGAAGATACCCTTGGAGCATTTTTTATTGCTTTTGTATTTCAATTTTTGACATATTTGAATGTTTTTTATTTTGACATATTTGAATGTTTTTTTTATTTTTGACATATTTGAATGTTTTTTTCTTTTGACATATTTGAATGTTTTTTTTTTTTTTTGACATATTTGAAAGTATAAAATGCCTTCAAGTGAATTACATTGAGAGGTTCAGGCTCCTCAACGGCATCCAAAAATTTAAGGCGATATGCTCTAGGCCAAACCCTTTCTGAAATCATGTATGGGCCTATCTATTTTACCGTAAATTTATCTCATAGATGTGGTGGCAGATTTGAGTTCTATTGGTTTTCTTTGAGCATAATATCCCCAAGTTTGAATTCCCTCGAGTGGAATTTATTGTTGTAAGCTCGTGCAAGGAGATTCTGATAAACACGAAGATGCTTCAAGGCATTGACTCGACGTTCATAAAGAAGCGTTAGCTGATCAAAGTGGCCTTGCCATGTGGTATCATCATCTATGAAGTCCTTCATGGCTACTCGCAAGGTTGGAATCTCTAACTCTAAGGGCATTATGGCCTCAGTGCCATATATAAGTGAAAATGGTGTTGCCCCAGTGGGCATCCACACACTAGTCTTGTATGCCCACAGTGCAAGAGGTAATTGCAAGTGCCAGTCCTTATGATTTTATTTTACCATCTTCCTCGATATGGAGACGATTGTTTTATTTTAGGCTTCTACTTTCTCATTTGCTTAAGGATAATAAGGCATAAAAAAATTGTGTTGAATATGGTATTTGTTCATTAAAGCACACATATTTTTGTTCTTGAAATATGTCCCATTATTCGATATTATCTTCGAAGGGATCCCAAAATGACTTATGATATTGTGGAGTATAAACTCCACAATCCTTGGTCCAATTTTTGATGCTAAATGGATTGCTTCGACCCATTTAGTAAAAAACTTAGTGGTCATTATAATGAGCGTGTGTCGGACCAAGGATGGGGGTGAGATCTTCCCCACTAAGTCTAGTCCCCACTGTGAGAGTGGCCATGTTTCCTAGATGGGTTGCAAGGCTTGTGATGGCAAATGGGTGATATTTGCATGATGCTGACACTTAATGCATTTCTTGACATACTCATAATAGTATTTTTCCATAGTGGGCCAATAGTAACCCATTCTCAAGATACGCTTGATAATAGCCATGCCACTGAAGTGGCCACCACACGTACCGTTGTGAGCTTACAAAATTTTATAGAATTCTTCTTAGGGTTCAAGACAATGAAGGAGTACTCCATCATAACCTCACCTATAGAGGACTTCTCCTAGCAAAATGTACCTAGTTACCTTTTGTTTAAATGTGCATCTTTCACCATGCGATAGGTCTTGCGATAGCATTCCCAGCTTCAGGAAATCCCACAACTAGGAAATCCAATATTTATAAGCTATGGCCTCTATGGATAGAATGGCATGCTCTTATTATGATCCAACATTTATGAACACTGATTGGGAAGCAAACCTATGATGAATGATTGTTCCAAATTCTGTAGGACCTTGAGAGATAAAATATTCCCAAGGGGTTGTTTGCAAGAAGTATTTAGTTGTGATGGACCAATACTAATTAACTTCGATGTTGATCATGTTGACTGATGCTTTATTTTGCAAAGCCTCACATTTTATTATTGAGTGCAAGAGCACTTTCACATGAATGGTTGTAAAATTAGTAGATGGATTATAAGGGATCAAGGATCCCAGAGAAGCCATGGTGTCTACAAATTTCTCTGATGTACAAGGGATTGCCTCGATGTCATATCGTTCCATTTAGACTAGGTAGGTTTCAACAAGTTCCTTGTAAGCTTTCATGAGTGGAGACCTACATTGGAATAGGCCTTTGACTTAGTTTACTATGAGCAAGGAGTCACCAAATATGTTCAATATTTTAATGCCCATTGCTATGGTTTTTTGGAGTTCCAAGATCAAAGCCTCATATTTTGTGTTGTTGTTTGTGCAAGGAAAGTATAGTTTGAATTATAAGGACAATGACGTGCCCTACGGTGTGATAAATACTATCCCTGCTCTACTCCCTTGCTCACATTTTGAACCATCAAATAATAATGACATGTCTCTTTCTTTCTCAGGTTCTTCGAGTTCAGGCGGATCTGATAACATAAATACTGCATCACCAGGCAACTCTATGGTGAGAGGCTTGCTATCCTAAAGAGGTGCCTCTACTAGTTGATCTACTATGACTTGTCCCTTGATGGAATTTTGGCTTATGAACTCTAGATCAAATTCTGTCAGTAGCATGATCCACTTTGCAGGACGATTATTGTGATATGTCTTGTTCATCATGTACTGCAAAGGATTTTGTTTGGATATAACGTAGGTTGTAGGTTTAACATGTAGTGTCATAAATTTTGAGTTGCAAAGACCACTGATAAACACAAATTTTTTACATACGCATATCCCAGCTCATAACTCACCAAGGTGCGACTAATATGGCTTGATATTTATTTTGCACATTCTTTTGGGATAACATGGTACCCAAAGCAAAATAAGTAGCCAATATGTATAGAAAATATGGAATGTCTTGCCTTGGTGGAGACAACAATGTGGCGTGGTCAGGTATGTTTTGATCTTTGAAAAGGCTTATTAGCACTCTTCATCCCAATGAAATGGGATATCCTTGCATAGAAACTAGTTCATGGGTTGATATTTGTCTGATAATTATGCAATGAAATGTTTAATGGATGCTATCTTGCCTTGAAGGCTTCTTAATTCCCTAATGTTGGTAAGGGCAAAAATTTCTAGTAAAGCCTTCACCTTTACTGGATCGACCTCGATGCCTCTCTTAGAAACGATGAATCCCAAAATCTTGCCAGAAGTTACACCAAATACACACTTCTTAGGATTCAATCTTACATTATGCTCAATGAGGTGGTTAAATACTTGTCAAAGGACTTCAGCATGCTTTTGTCACAGGAAAGACTTAGCGAGTAAGTCGTCCATGTAGTCCTCTAAGATCTTGTGCATGTATTCATGGAATATGTATGTCATGGCTCACTGGTAGGTAGCATGAGTATTCTTGAGCCCGAATGGCATCACTTTGTAACAAAGTTTTCCCCATGGAGTAATGAAAGCAGTCTAGTGCTGGTCTTCAAGTTTAATCCAGATTTGATTGTATCCAAAAAAACCATCCATTAGGGAAAGCATCTCATGACCTACGATGGTGTCAATAAGAGCATCTATGTTTGGCAGTGAGAATGAATCCTTTGGAGTTTCCCTATTTAAGTCTCTAAATTTTGTGCAAATTAGAACTCTCCCATCAGGTTTCCCCATGGGCACCATGTTGGACACCCACTCAGGGTAGTCGATAGGAACTATGAAAACTGCATCCAATAGTTTTTGCAATTCATTTTTTATCATCAAAGCAATGGTGGGATGCATTTTCCTCAAATTTTACTTGACTGGTTTCTTTATGGGATCCAATGAAAGGTTGTGAACAACTAACTTTGGATCTATCCCAGGCATACCTTTGTAATTCCAAGCAAAAATATTTGATCTCTCTTTTAGGAGAGGAATTATGATGGCTTGTTCTTCTAGAGATATACTTTCTTCGAACTTGAATTTATTTGGTTGAGTAGGATCATCACTGATGTCCACATCAAAAGTTGCTTCTACAGTCATATGTGATCCATCCTCTAGCTAATTAGGTGTGGGTATCAAGAGAATGTCACCGACGGGATTTACAAGTCCTACTGACTCAGGATCCAAACCAACATGAAATACATCATATGCATAGCCTGATGCAAAATGAAATGGTTGTAACATCTCTTCATTAAGGAAAATATCTTCAGGCTCTATGGGTGAATCAGTGTGGTCCCAAACAATTACCTCTGTATCAATACACAAAGGTTTTGTGGGATCGGTTGGATTATGAAGTGGAGTGGTCAAATCAATGGAGATTGTGTTGATGGATGGAATGAAATCTCCAGGACCACATGGGTGTAATATTATCTCAGAGGTTTCCCTTCCATACTCATGATGAGGCTCTAGAGGAATGGAAATTTTTGGATTTGGCCCATGAGCAGGGCAGATAATAGGATCATTAGGCTCTAACCGCTCTCTAAATGTAGGTAGAGGGGGATTTACTATTTTGTGAATGGTAGCTAGGTCAACAGGTCTCCCCAAAAATCATAGATGAGGGTCTATGGCATGAAGTACCACCTCTCTCTCTCTACTAGCATGTCAACTTGTCACAAGTGGCAAGGCCCAAGATAAGCCATCTCAGTTTTGAAGTCAAAGTCATCATTGCTTATCCAAAAATTGTTAGCATTAGTATGTGGCCCTAATACAAGGGGCTCATGCCTTGGCCCCAGGTAGGCCATCTTTGTCTCGTCTTCATATTCTTCATCACTTATGGAGAATACATTGGCATTAGTGTGCAACCCTAAGATATGGGGCACGTATCTTGGCCTCAAGTAGGCCATATCTATCTCATCCTCATACTCATTACTTATGAAGATGCCCTTCACATTAGTCTCTTGACCCATGTCATGGGGCAAATGCCTTGGTCCTAAGTATGTTCTTTCTATCAAGTTCTCTGACTCATAGCTACTTTCATATGATATGTATCCACTCTTGTTGTGGATAGACCAAGTAAAGCTTTGTAAACAACGAGGCCCATGATAGGCCAGTCCTTCTTGTACTTCATCATCACTGGACACATATCTATTTTCTTCTTGCTCATCATCCAATGATTTGTATCCTACTGGTATGGCATTAGTTGTGAGTCTTGGATGATATGTCTTAGGCGGTGGGATGTTCACTGCGGCCACTTTTCTATTGCACATAAGTCTTGAACTTAGTGGGTGATAAGGAATAAAATTGATGTCTTCTCCTAACCCCAAGCTCAATCTATCTAAAGATGTTGCCAAAGAGTCATCCCAACATCTGATGTGGTAACCTACCCCAAACCTATTAGTAGTAATCTAGTATTGCAACTCGAGTGGCCACCTACGCCCCTGCTCATATATACCAAGACCGTAACCATACCAATGGCAACGTTCAAAGTAGCTTAGAGCAAACTCAGGATTAGAGAGGTAATGAACATTAATAGTGAATAATTCATCGGTCTCCTCTTCCTCTTCAGTAGACTTATGAGTGCAATCTAGTCCAGCATCGATGAAGTTTGTCTGGTTGGGAGGGATTCCAAGCAGAACCACTATTCCCACTGGTGGTCTCGGGTCTTTTGGTTTTCCCATGTCTTGTGCATATTCTATGATAGGTTTGAATGTTATGTTCTACAAAAGGTATTCTCCTATACCTATGATTTCCAAGTGTATGGTTGCATGCAATGTGGATGATCCCATGGATGACACTGGTGAAACAGGATGGTAATCATCGTCTTTGACTTGCTCTTGGAGATATTCTTCATCCATGGTACTTGGACCTTACTCAATGGCTATGGTTAGTGCTTCCCTAGGATTTCTTTCCTTGACTAAGGGTACCTTTAGCTTCTGATTATCTTGTGGCTTAGACATTGATGGTTTCTTAGAAGCATTAGTCATGTTGGGCGCATGTTGAGGTGTTTATGTGGATGGGTCTTTTTGTACCCATTTGTATTTGTCCTTCAGTTTTGTAATTGGAGATGAAGGCCCTACATACAGGTGGGTATAAGGGATCACAAAATCTCCTAGAAAATTCACCTTATGGACATACTTGAATGGCTCATCATCGGACAACACCATATAGACTTTGTTATCATGCACATACTTGACACATTGGTGTAATATTGAAGGGACACACTTCATGTCCCTTATCCAAGGTCACCCTTAAAGGATGTTGTACTACATGGTCTCTTCCAAGACATGACACATCATGGGGATGGTCTTATGCCCTACCTTGATAGGTAATACTATCATTCCCATTGTATTGCATAAAGCATCATTGAAAGCTCTTAATGTGTAGGCTCCAAGAATGATATGTGACGTAAGGATTTTTAGGTGTTCTATGGCAGTTGTTGTGATGATGTTGATTGATGAACCTGTATTGATCAAGACCCACTTAAAACATATATCATTGATTGATGCCACAATATTCAGTGAAGGGTCTGGTAAGGCAGTAGGTACTGTCTTAATCTCATAATCATAGAATTAAATTACAGGTTCCTAGAATTCTTCTACTTGTCCCAAAAAATGGGTGAAGGCATTTGGATCTTGTGATTGGATCTCAATTGACCTTAAAATCTCCATCAAGGTCTCCCTGTGCTTTGGAGACTTTTGTATGAGCTCATAAATGGATAGCTTAATCGGAGTCATTTGTAAGTTTTTCTTAATTCTACTCTAGATAGTTACCATAGGTCGATTTGGCAGATCTAAAAGGTTATTTTTCCCCTACCTCTATCTTGGTGCATTTGGGACATTCATAGGAGTTGTAGGAGGTTGCGGTTGACCATACCATCTACTCCTAGTTGCTATATTGACAATTTTGACCATCCGAACACATTCATGGGTAGGTATATCAACTTGAAACTGATTTACTTGGGCCCCTTGCTCTCTAGGGGCCTCATGATTTGGCAGTAGGTTTCTGTAGATGCCCATATATCTATTTTTAGGGGCTATTAGGTTGTCCACTTTGAGTTCTCCTGCCTCAATCATGTTTTGAACTTGGTTCTTAAAACCATTACAAAACTCGATGTTATGCCTCGGTATCCTATGATAAGAGCAAAACTGATCTTCCCTATATCATTTTGTCTTAGGATGGTTGGGATCTATAAGAGGTATGTCAGGGAATTTGATCTTTCCCACCTCGCTCAATTGGTTGAATATTGATCGCATTGATTTTGTTAATTTTGTAAAGTAGCGAGGGGATTTTTGTTCTTTTTTACTCCTCTGATAGTTCTTTTGATCATATTTTGCTAGTAGAGGATGTGCTTGATAATTCTGGAGTTGTTGCACAACCCCATCCTTAGGTGTAGCCAACACTACTTGATTAACTGGGGTAGGGTTTGCCTACTTATGTTTATTTTTGCCATTTTTGTCATTCTTGTTCCACTCCTTGTTTCGGAGTTTGATGGTTCCCTCATCTACTTTTATGTCCTCAATGAGTTTGGCCTATGCCAAAGCTTCCTCAAATTAGGGGTACTATTGTAGTTTTAGCAAGATGGAGACATGTTTGGAACAAATCTTGGTGAACATGCAGACAATCTCTTATGTGGAGACGAAGAATGATAGTTTTACCATGATCTTTCTCCATCTATTCCCATAATCTATTACTGGGTCATCATCATAATGTTTCAAATTTGCCAGGTCTAAAAGATTCACTTTTCTCTTAGCACCAAAGGAGAAATTCTTTATAAAAGCATTTAATAGTTGTTCAAAGTTGGTTATGTTATTCTTGGACAATTGGTTGAATCATTGAGTGGCAGCGGCCAAAAATTTCATGATGAATGTTCGTAGCATAAGAGCATCATTGTCTTCAATATGAAAACATGCATTGATGAAATTGGTGACATGTTCTTGTTCATTTTCTTCACCCTTAAAATTTTCCAACCTAGGCATCTCAAAGTGCTTAGGATATGCAGAGCTAAGAACTAATGGGAACAATGGTTGATTATCTATTTTTCTCAATGTTGGTTGGTTCCCAACCATTTCTTTTTTCTCAAAGTACTTCATCTTTTTAGCCAGATATTGAAATACCTTTGCGGCAAGGAGTTCCTCTTCTTATAGGCCCCCTCATGGTGGCAATGGAGGTGACCTCCTATGCACTTGAGTTGTTCCATTTTCTTCCATCCTATGAGTGGATCCAGGATACGCCTAATACTAATTTATTAAGTATTCCATTCCCCCCAAATTGGATTCCACTCATGATTTGGAGGGTTATTTTGGTGTGGGTCACTTTCTTGTCTAGTGCACCTTTCTCTTGGTGAGTCAATGCATTGATATCTTCGATGAAAATTACCATTTTTTTGATGGTTTATGCGAGCTATCTGTTTAGCCTGCTCTCTTAAACGCTGCACAAGTTGGTGCAAGAGTTTTTCTCTTTGTTTTTCATGTTCAAGAGCTTCCACAAGCTCTCGCTCTTTGCGCAAGGCATTCTCTAACTGTCACATGCGGTCAAAATGTGTTGTCATAGAGGACTCATGCTTTTTTGATCTATTTTTGGTGGTTCTAACATGTAAATTTCTCGATGAGATTTCTATTGTTTCTTTGTTCTTGCTAGCTAATGTAACTTGTTCAGTGTATGTTTGAGTGTTTTCATGATCATATTTTATATGTTTACTGTGAGGTCATTCTAAGGCACCCCTATACTGAGAGGTATTCTTAGAAGTCATAGTTCATGAACTTCTAGACATAGAGTTCTCAGTAACTATGGTTATTTAAGTTGGCCTCTGATGAAACTTATCCAACTCATCTAGTTATCTTGTTTTCCATGGCTGATCCCATGGGTTGCCATTCGCTCCAATAAGGTCATAGTCTATGGTAATCTTTCCTCTTGTGTGAATGGTATCTTATATTATATGCCTATGACTCTATGTTTCTCTAGTTTCTTGCCCTTAAGTAGGTAGACATGTTCCATATATTTCTTGTGAAGCTTAAGAAGTTGTAACTCTTGTGTGTCCTATTGATGAAGAAGGCTTTGTGGTGGCATGCTCTCTCCATGAGAATGGAGATGTAGCAACCTCGTCATCCTTATATTAAGATTGAGCTTTAGAACCTCCTTTATGCCTATGTGAGGAGGAAGCCTTTGATGCTTCTTTATGCCTTTGAGAATTTTCTATGTGTTTAGAGGAGGCCTTTGAGGTCCCCTCATGTCTCCTTAATGAGGATGGCTTTGAAGCCTCTCTTTTTTTATGTGAATTTGTTCCATGATGTAGTTCCCTACTTGGTGTTTCACAAGGAGAACCCCCAAGGGTTGAGTTATCACCCCTTAGGCTCATGGACCTTCGTCTCACGGTCTTACGGGTAGGTCATCCAATATGACTATGAATTTGCCTATGGGTATGAGCTGCTTCAGACTCTTCTTCAACATCAGACTGAGTATTTTTACTTCTTTTTTTGACCATTTTTTCTTTTAGGAATTTTTCTGTTGAGTTGCAATTAAATGTATGCAAACAATATCAAGTAAATGTTTATCTTGATTATCAATTTAAGTGTGTCCTAAACTTTTTGTTGTATTTTGATGATTTATCATTCCTTTGATTTCTTGCTTTTGTTCTTGGATTAATAATGATAAGACTCGTCCATAGTGATAATCAAGTACACCGATGCCAAACATGATTTTCCCAAAAGATGCTAGGATACACCATTGAAGTCCCAGTGGGGGGTTCACCTAGCTCTTCCACTCTTAACCAATGATTGTTCCAATAGTGGGAGATAGTTTGAGCACAAGTAACTTAGTACCACTATAAGTAAGTTTCTTAATCTATTTCTAGGAAGCTCTAGGGGGTAAGCTAGTGGAAGGAGATGAATTCCAACGTCACTAGATTGAATTGAGGGTTGGTGATGAAATCCAACTCCCCAATGTTTAAATTATGTGTATGTGTGTGGTGTTCATTTTAAGCTTGCGTAAAGTAACATGCATCATATAGCAGCAATGAATCTTTCCTATATGCCTAAATGCAAAGATACATTTTTATTTTTAGAAAAATGCATGAACTACCATGATTTGTATGGACTCACTTTATTTCGTGCAGCTATGGACTCTAGCAGGGCCTCAAATTAAGCAAACAACATACAATGTCTACCACGTTGGATTCTAGGGTAAACTTTACAAGTAAAATTCATTGTTCCTAGCAATGCCTAGTGGAAAATCTAAAAGGAACTCTAAAATGTGCAAGATGCAAGTTCTTTTTCTTTCATTCTTTCAGTTTTCCAAATAGAAATGTGTTTTAAGTTCATTGTTTTAAACAAACAAAAGTAGACAAAAAACCATAAAATACCAGAAAAGCTATACCAACCTCTAATCCAGCTTAGAGAACCAAGGTTCTGGCCTTGGTTGCACTCTTGTGTTGGTCATTGTCTACTAGAGTGGTTGTTTTATGGTCGTTGTTAGCAAGAGCAGCTAACTGCTGGCCACTGTAGATTAGAGTGGCTTATTTCTGGATGTTGTATCTTAGATCGGCTACACCTGCACACAAAACTAAGTCAATTTCTAGGCAAAAAAATGAAAAATTAGTGGAATTCCCATTGTGATCACTATCTGTAGCGACCCCAAGTGCATGCACCACTTTACTTGAAATATTATAGCCAAGATGAAATGAAAGACCATAAAAAATCATATAATACGAAAGTAAAAAATACGGATCTCTTTATTTGTATTTAAAATCGGTTACATGTTGATCCCTTTTAGGGATACCCATTTTGATACAATAAATTACAAGTGAGAAAGAAGTCCCCTAGCAAGGGGTGGTGCGCTTTCACAAGCTTCTTGGTTCCACACATAGAAATGTATAAGGGCTTACAGATGCCTCCTCTAGGTATGATTTCTAGAGGGATCCTCTTGCTCTCGTATACTATAGCTTTCGCCTGATAAACTTGTGGCCCTGTAAGAAATGAAACAACAACACACGCTTAGAAGTTTTATATTGCCTCCCTGGATGAGGTTGTTAGCAATGAATATACTCAAATAAAAGCAAGTGCAAATGAAACTAATACTATGAATGTGAATGAATGAAATGATGCTATGCTAATGATATGCTAAAAAAAATAATGAAACTAATGTCTAAAATCCTAAGCTAGGTCCGCAGGCCACTATCCAATGACAATAGCTACTAAAGTGAATATCGTTCTCTTTGCTCAAAATCTATGGATAAAATCTTGTATCCATGGTTGAAATAGTGGTTTCTATGCTCTCCAATTTGTTAGGGCTTTATCGTAAATGTGATCTCCAAGGGAAACTCTCCAAGTATCGAAAGCTCTCCTCAATGATCTAATGTGTTCCTGTATCTCTAGATTGATTGATTCTCTCTGATATGTCATCTATTTCCCTTGGTGCTCTTAGGATTACACCTTTTAAAGTGTGTGAAACCCTAAATTCTATGCTCAAAACCCTAGGATTGAATCCCTCATGCATAGTGAGTGTTAGCATGAGAAGCTTTTTGTATTTTCTATGTTTAAAGACTAGTTAACTAAAGTCTAAACTCAGACTCAAGTTGTGAAGGGGAATTAAAAGTTACTCCCACCCACCTTTATTGCATGCATACTGCCACTTCCACCTCTTATTAGTCATGTTTTTTGACAAAATGCTCTTTATGGCTTAGTCACTATCGTTTGCAGTGACTAAAATTTGGCCCCTATCATCTGCAATGGCTAAAGTCTGACTGCTCTGAGCTTGAGCGGCTAAGATCTAGCAGCTCTAGTCATGAGCGGCTAATCTTGGATGGGCTCAGAATGCCCCAAATGGGTGGTGAAAACCACTTTTTATTCTTGGAAAGTCCAAGGTTATGTCCTATGATCTTATTAATGTGCCTATGTGAGTAGCTTCCCTAAACATGACACATTTTAGGTGTCTAATGTGCATTGCTTTGGTTATTGCTATTAATATTGCCATTGATTATATTGATTAATACTATTTGGAAAAGAAAAGTAAAAAGTGGTCTTATATTGTTCACCCCCCTCTCAGTATAAGGTTGTGTTCTTCAATTGGTATTAGAGCCAATTCCTTCAGAAGAAGTTTAACATCTTGAAGGAAAATCCTATAAGAACACAAATGGCAAAGAAATGCAAGAATAGAAGCATGAGACATAAGAAGAAAATAACACCTATGGTCATGAAAGAAAAGGAATATGAGTGTAATATTGTTGTGTTGGGAGAAAAATGAAAATGGATTCAAGAGATGAATCAAGTAATGGAGAAATATCCAGACTGATAAAGTTTTATACCAGATGTGGGAACGCAGGTCACCATGCAGCTTATTGTCCACAAGAATGTTTTATTTGTGGTCAACTCGGTCATGATACAAGTTATAACAGGAACAGTCGAAGGAGGTATCAAGAAGAAACTCCACTTTGGACAATAGATGAAATTGAAGACAAGGAAGATTCAAAAAAATAAAATGAGGAAGCCACTCTTAAGGAACTTGGTGAATTGAAAAAAGAGAATTTGGAATGGAAGGCTCAAATACAAGAAGATGAGAAATGTAAGATAAAGCTTCTACAAGATATCTTTGACTTGAGATAAGGTTGAAAAAACAAGAAGAGTTGAAGAAGGTATGATTAAATTCAAAGGTAAAAGAGATATAATGTGAAAGGCTTATGATTAATCTTGAAGAATTAAAAAGGGAGAACTTAGTATTAAGGTTTCAAGCTCAAGAAGATGAGAAAGCACAAGCAAGGTTTCTACAGTAACTCACCAACTTTAAAACTATGGTTGAAGAAGAAAGAAAGATTGAAGAAGGTATGGCCAAAAAGCTAAAGACAAAAGATCTAGAGTGTGAAAGATTAGAGCATGATATAGTTTCACTAAGGATGGAAGTAAAAGGTTCCAAAGACAAGCTACGCAAGTTTGAGGAAAATTCAAAGACTTTGGATAGGATTATCAATACACAAATGTCATCAGTCACCATGACATGACTTAGTTCTAAAGAATAATAAGGGAAACAGGAAAGAGAAAAAGGAGAGTCAAGCTCAAACACTAGAAAAGAAGAAGATTCAAAAGAAGTAAGTAAAAGGGAGAGTGATACTTCTAAGGAGAATTTGGACAATATAAAGTTTAACAAGGAAAGGAACAATGCACAAGTAAGGAATAGATGGAAAAGGAAATAGGTAGAATAAACTAAGAGACCAATGGGGTCTAGGCAAGGTTTCTTCAATGGAAGATGTTTTTCATGTCACAGGTTTGGGCACATGGCTTTACAGTGTAGGACATATGAAATACATGAATATGGGAAATAATAGCTTTTCCATGGGTAATGCTACTCATGTAATAATTTTGGTCACAAGGCAATGAATTGCAGGTTTCATGACAGAAGAGAATATTGCTTCACTAGGAGAAGTCCTAAGATAGTTGCACCTCCAAGGAACAATAACATTAAGTGTTATAAGTGCAATAATGATGGTCACATAGCAATATGGTGTAGAGAAAATATTCCAGAATCAATCATTAATAGAAGTAGGAATATGATCAAGAACAGGAACAAGTATGAGAACAAGAACATAAGTGATGACAGGAATAGGGATGATGACTTCGAAAGAAACAGTCAGGGGATTCAGAAAACTCAAAAAATAAGAGAGAAATATAAAGGGAAAGAACAATGCTTTCGAGGAGTAGAAATACTGCCACCTTATAATTAACCACCTCATGTGGAGGTGGGGGAGGGGATAAGCTAAGAGGCTCATTCTTATCCCTAAGCCCCAAAGGTGACCCTTTGCCATTGATGTCAAAGGGGGAGAGATTTGTGTATTGGGGAGAGATTTGATATTTGAGAGAGCATTGAGCTAGGGGGAGCAAAGTCCCAGGGGGAGTAGAAAATAAGGTCAGGTTTCAGTAAAAGGATAAGGGTTTCCATCAATGACAAAGGGGGAGATTGTTGGACATTTTGAGTCCTCTAATTCAAAGTTGTCATTGATGTCACCTGATAGATTTATCACTCTTATTAAGGAATTCGGCAAGAAATAAAGTCACCCAAGTCATCCAGGAAAAAGCTTCATCAGTGCATAAATGAAAGGAAAAAGACTCCATAATATTTTAATATTATTGGGAGCATAGGTTAAGTGATTGGTTTATAGAAACCCAAGATGGGTTATTGCAAAGGTTAAAAAGGAGGTTTAATAATTATTTATAAATTATTTAAATTCACAAGGAATTTAAATTTTATAAATAATATTTAAATATACCATGATTGGGTATTAAGACAAGGTTCTAAGGTTTAATTAAATTAAACCTAAGGTTGGTTCTTTTTAATTTATAATATTTAAATTTAAATTAATTATAATTTAAAAATCACGTCGACGTAGAAATTATTCGAAGTACCGGCGTGATTGCAAAAGAGGACAAAGGCATTACATAAATGCCATCAAAAATATCTACCAAGGCATCCCTTGCAATAATTATTCGAAGCGCATGCAAAAAGGTTTTATTTTTTGAGGGCCTTACAATTTACATAAAGGCTAAAGGTGTGAAGGTTCAGAGGCTCTAAGCACAAAGACCAACATGGCCTAATGGTATATTGGTTTGGTACTAAGGAGGATGTCCCACATTCAATTCATGTGAGGCCTTTTGGATTACAAGGAAGAAGCGCTTGAAGCACTTGTTGTTTTTCGGAGGAGCGTTGTTCGTGGAAATTTTATGGTGGATGTACCATTTTAGACATGTCAATGTGTGTGGCCTAACGACGGCCTAGCTATAGCTAAGGCATTAGGAAGGGGGATTTCGAAGGATCGTACCCATCGAGGACAAGGAAAGCGGATTTAATTTTTGATGTTGTTTAATATTTTAATTTTTTCCAAGGTTGCCTAAGGAGAAATAAGGATATGGCATGCCTTAGGAAAGATAGAGATTTCTGTTGATTTTCTTTTTTTAAGTATATCATATTATATGTCATTGGAAAGCTCTTTTCGCGAGCTATTTTTTTAGATTGCTTAGATGGAGAAATAAGTTGTGTAAGGAGATATTTCTAGTTTTGTCAATGAGTTTCAAAAGTTTGATTCATTCTTTTCAGGGTTTATTTCTTGCATAAGAGGATATGGTGCATTTTATTTAGTAGGAGTAATAAGGTGTTATTGAGATATTATTTTCTTTATTGTGTTATTACTCAAGACCTCTAACCGTTTTTGAGATTAGAAAAAGAAAATATGTTGAGTGTGGCAGATTTAGTGGACAACTCATAGGGCATCAAAAAGGTATGGGCAATATTCTTCATTGACTTATTTGGGTGATTTATTTCTAAAAATATCTTTGGAGGGAAAAGGATTTATTGTGATTTCCTTTTCGGATTTGTTGGTTTAATGCTTCAAGGTTTTCTGATTTGAGAGTTGTGATTAAACCTTGTTTTATAAGAATTGTTGTTGAAGCCATTAGTTGTGTGAAAAAACCTGAGTTAGGGTTTGAGAATAACATGAGTATCATTGTTATGTGAATAGTGTTTTATAAGCATCATTGTTGAAGCCAATTGATTATGCAAAGAACTTGAACTTGAGTTAAGAACATGAGTATCATTGTTATGTGATATTTTTTGTTGAGCATTGTTGGAAACATTTTGAGTTGGTTGATACATGCTTGGACTAGGGTTTGAGGAAAGGATTGTTCATTGAGGTGATTCGTTGAGTATATTTGATTGAGCCTAGTCAAGTGATTGTGTGAAATGGTTGTTCAATGAAACAAACTATTATATATTCTGATTTGAGTTGAGATTGAGATTTGAGAATAGAACATATAGAGTCTCTAACAATTCTCTTTATGCTTCTATGATATTGATTTGAGTTGAGATTGGGATTTGAGTATAGAACATATTGAGTCTCTAACAATTCTCTTTATGCTTCTATGAGATTGATTTGAGTTGAGATTGGGATTTGAGTATAGAACATATTGAGTCTCTAACAATTATCTTTATGCTTCTATGAGGTTGAGATTGAGTTGAGATTGAGATTTGAGTATAGAACATATTGAGTCTCTAAAAATTCTCTTTATGCTTCTATGAGATTGAATTGAGATATTGATTGAGCATTGAGTATAGAACATATTGAGTCTCTAACAATTATCTTTATGATTCTATGATATTGGAAAAGTTTTGTGTGAGCTTGTTAAAATAATTTGAGGCAAGTATTTGAGAAGGCTTGTGGACTGATTTTGTGTAAGCTTTTATGGAAGCCTACTATGCATATTTGAGGAAGTCCTAGAGAGGACTAATTCAGCATATTTGGACAAGTTCTAGAGAGGATTTATTGAGCATATTTTGCCAAGTCCTAGAGAGGACTTATTGAGTAGATTTGAACATGTCCTGGAGAGGACTTATTGAGTAGATTTGGACAAGTCCTAGAGAGGACTTATTGAGAATATTTGGACAAGTCCTAGAGATGACTTATTGACCAGATTTGGACAAGTCCTAGAGAGGACTTATGGAGTAGATTTGAGCAGGTTCTGTGTGGACCTATTGAGTAGATTTGAGCAGGTTCTATGTGGACCTATTGAGAATATTTGAGCAGGTTCTGTGTGGACCTGTTGAGAAGATCTGAGCAGGTTCTGTGTGGACCTATTGAGCAGATTTAAGCAAGTTCTGTGTGGACCTATTGAGCAGATTTGATAAGGTTATGTGTGGACCTTTTGAGTAGACTTATACTATACAGAATAAACTATGTTTAGTGAAAGAGATTGAGCAGATTTGTGCTAGACCGAATGAACTATTTTTAGTGCAAATTTGAGTGGACTTTTGCTATATGAAATGAATTATGTTTAGTGCAAGATATTTAGTAGAGTTGTGTTAGATCGAATAAACTATGTTTAGTACAAGAGATTGAGCAAAGTTGTGCTAGATCAACTAGACTATATTTAGTAGAGTATTGAGATAGAGATTTGGAGGTGACAGAGTATAGAGGACAGAGTCTCAGTGGATAGAGATCCAGCAGCTAGGACAATTGAAGATAGATTTGAGTGAGGAGTTTTCAAGTGGAGAGAGATCTACCATTCAGTGTAGCAGAGATATAAAGTCTTCTAGAATATCACTAGCCAGAGTAGAAGTGGAAATAGTTCTCCTATGGAAGAGATCCATGAACTTGAGATTAGGGGATCAACATCTACTTTGGATAGAGGTCCATAAACATTGTAATTGGGAAGGATTCCCAAAATATTATTTGATAAATATTTATAAGAAATATTTTCTCTGTGGAGGTAGCCCACATTGGGTGAACCACATTAAAATTGGTGTCTCTATTGTGTGTGATGATTTGTGCATTGCTTTGGTTATTGCTATTAATATTTCCATTGATTATATTGATTAATACTATTTGGAAAATAAAATTAAAAAGTGGTCTTATACTGTTCACCCCCCTCTTAGTATAAGCTTGTGTTCTTCAAACAACAAAAATAATAAACCACCATCACAGGGATGGACCAATTCCCCATTAGTAGTGAAAATAAAATAAGGACATAAGTAGACTCACCCATGATCTAAGGATGTATTCTTTGATTCTATACCAATAAATTTTCGTACAAAATAGGGTCGAGTTTAAAGGAAAAGGAACCCACCTATAAGGATTCTACACACAAGGAACCTAAACACAAGATTTATGCAGTGATAGGAAGTCAAAATCTAGAGGGGTAAGCCACTCCACTACTAATAAAAGGTAAGATATTTGGTAGAAATGTTAAGATTCTAATTGATAGTGATGTTATGGATAGTTTTGTTTCCACTAGCTTAGTTAAATATATACCAAAAAGACCAAGAATATTGAAACATGGGTGGAAAATCGAGTAAAGTTTAGGATATACCTATTCTATAAATTTGTGCTATCCCATGGTAAAAATTACTCTACCTAGTGGTATGACCATCGGATGCTTGTACATAGCACCATTTGCATGTATTTTATGTAGTGTTAGGGATGGATTGGTTACCAACACATAAGGTTGTAACCAATTTCTAGGATAGATGGATTGAGTACTCAAAATATGGAAGGAATATAGAGGGTATACAATGTAGCTTAATAAGGCAATGAATAATGGAGTAATAGTTTATGTAGTGAAGTTAAATGAGATGGTAGATGAAAAGAAGGAAGATGTGTTTGAGAAATACCTAGTCCTTTAGGAGTTTAGAGATGTATCTACAGAGGATTTTCTTGGGTTAGCACCTAAACATGAATTTGAATTCACAATTGAACTTCAAACTGGAATAGAACCTATTCATAGATATCCTTCCAAAATTAATCTAATTGAGATGCAAGATTTGAAAGTGTAGTTACAAGGATTTTTGGAGAAAGGATTAATTAGACCAAGTGTGTCACCATGGGGTGCACTAGTGTTGTTCGTCAAGAAAAAGGATGGTTCCTTGTGACTATGTATATATTATAGGATGTTGAATAAGGTAAGAATTAAAAATAGATATCCTCTACCTAGAATCAAATATCTCTTTGATCAGCTCAAAGATGCCACTATTTTATTAAATATTGATCTTAAATTGGGATACCACGACTTAAGGATCCGCAAAGAGGAAACTGTTGTGACATCCTTCACAATGACCCCAAATCTGGGGACCAACCTTAAATTTTGTTATTTCAGGGGATTTTTGTTTATCCAATTTTGTTCGCATCAAGGTCTTTGAAAATTTTCTTTCACTTTGGAATTGCTAACATGTTTGTATTTTGAAGGTTTGAATGTAGTTGCAATGCTTCAAACTAAATATTTTGACTATTTGCATATTAATCGCATTATTTCAAATCAAATAATTTGATTAAAATCATTTTCAAAGGTTTAAATGATTAATTTTCATTTAAATAATTAAATTTTATTTTAGAGTTAACCCTAAAATTAATGCAAAATTGAAATGAATATAGGATTTTAGATGTCAATTTCACCAAAAAATAGCAGTTTAATTTAGCAATTTGGGAACTTTAAAATATCATATCTCATAAACCATGATAAATATTTGGATGATCTCAATAATTTTGAGCACCCTTTTGGCATATTTAGATGAATGGAAATGTTCATTAAAATATGAGAACTTTGATATTTTTTGGAAAAAAAAAAAAAAAGTTACGGGAGAATGAATAATAAATAAAAGTAAAGTTTGGTTTTATTTTAATATTATGATTATTATTTATTATGTAGTAATACAAGGGCAAGGGTTGAAGAAGATAGATATAAAATTCATTCTCGAAACTATGATGAAACGGAATAACTAAACTTTTCAAATGATAAATAATTCATTGAGATTCATGGAAAAGGTTGGACATTTTTGCAGAGGAAGAGGAAGAAGAATTTGAAGGAGAAAAAGAGGAGAACCGAGTAAATGCTACAGAGGATTTGAGATATACAGAGATATCAGGAGCTTCTAATTGTAAGATCAATTGATCTTATTAAATTATTTTGATTCAAATATGTGTAATTCTGTATTTGAATGGTGAATAAATAATTTAATATAGTTTCTTTAAAATTAAATTCCATCGAAGATTGCATCGATTTATTGTTTTATTGTGTAAATTCTAGTAGACAATGAATCTGGTTTAAGGTCTCTATGTTTTTCATACTATAGTAATTAGTCCGAGATTAGATTTAATTTCTTTACTCTATAACCTTTATAATTTATTTTTATATTGAAAATCATTGCATAAATTGGACTTAGTTCATTTATTATAAAGTATAACTTTATAACTAAGTCATGAATAAATAAATTTAATAAATATAAATGATTATTTTGATCTTAACTTTAAACTCATAAATTTAAAGTTCATGTTAGAGTAATATTCCATTCTTTGGGATATTTACCTTTTACTCCACTAGGTAAAATAGTAGTATACTGCATTATACTAGCTAGATTATTACATTTACTTTTTACCACTTACCATGTAGATATTCTGTTTCAAATATCTAATGGTTACCTAGGTTAATACCTAAATATCCTAAGTTAGTTATCGTAGTCATGGTAGTCAATTTGACTACGTTAGATTTTAGGTTAGTAGTTAGCGCTTTATCAGCTAAGCACGTTAGTTAGCACTATAGGGGGATTATATTTTGTTAATATTTTCTAAAATCTATTATTAGCTTCCTAATGTACTACTTACGAACTATTGAATATATTTTATGGTTAACACTTGATTCAATTATTTCTCTACCTAACAGTTCAAAATTGATATTTTTTACATTGAATAATTTGGATTTATTATAATTTGATTAGATTTATCCAAAAGATCCAAATTTTACTTTGGAGGATCATATTTGTTTTTAAGTATTTTATTCCATAAATATTTAATAAACAAATAATATGAGAAAAACATATTTATGAACTTGATTTTCAAAGCATAAGATTCACAGTTCATAGATCAGTTTTATATTAAAACCCTATGGATTATAATTATAAGGTTTGAAAACCTTACAATTTTGGGGTTAAACATCATTACTTTTATTCATTTTCCAAATATTTTAATGTTGATTTTATATTTGGGATGAATAAAATATTTTCATTAATTAAACTTTAGATTTTAAAAGAGTAAATATTTATAATTAGGGTTTATATTTCATTGGAATTTCACATACTTTGATTTTTATTAAAGTAATTGAAATTTCATATTAATTAAAGTGCTAAATTGAACATTTGATTTAAATCATTAGAAGTATTTTAAATAAAATTTGTTATGATATGATAGAATGGATTTGCACAATGTATTGAAATTATAAGGCAAATTCATCTTTTTTTTTTTGAAGAGTAGAATTTGTGGAAAAGGCGTGTAATACATGATGAATTCAAAAATAATTACCTGATTTCCAAGCCCCTTGTTAAAAGTACTTGCAAGCCATTGAGACTATTCAAGCACTTATTTATGCACATATGTATGACACATTAAAATATTAAGTGAGAACCTTGGAGAAGTTTAGTTTCTTTGCAAGAGAGGAATTTGAATCCTAGTTGTCGAGTGGTTTTTGTAATCTGACAAAATCACACCTCAACAGATACCCATAAGACAACCTTCAAAACTTGTTATGGACATTAACATTTTACTGTCTTACCTTTTGGTCTAAATAATGCATCAACAACATTTATGAACCTGATGAATAGCATCTTCAAGAAGCTTTTGGACCAATTTGTTCTTATGTTCTTAGATGATATTTTGATATATTCTCAAAATAAGCCAGAGCATGATCAACACCTTAGGATAATTCTGGAGCTGTTAAGAAATAATTAGTTGTATGAGAATCTATCGAAGTGTGAATTTTATGTGTCAAAAGTATAATATATAGGACATATTATATATGCAAAAGGGATCACAATGGATCCTAAGAAAATAGAAGCTATATTTAATTGGCCACCACCCACAAATGTGATGGAAGTCTGGAGTTTAATGGGTTTTATTAGATATTATAGGTAGTATGTGAGGGATTACACCAAGATAACCACTCCAATAACTAAAGGAAGGGAAAGGAATTCAACTAGATAGATAAATGTGAGGTATATTTTGATTTGCTCAAATAAAAACTCACTACATCTCCCATACTAAAGATACCAGACCCTTAGGGTAGTTTTTTTTGTATGTACAGATGCATCATTGGAGGTTTTGGAGGAGTGCTCTCATAGGATGAAGCAGTGATAGCTTCTGGTTCAAGTAAACTGAAATGATATGAGGTTAATTATGCAAGCCATGACTTGGAATTGGTAGTAGTGGTTTTTACTCTAAAAATTTGGTGACACTACTTATGAGTGAAATCCTTTGAGTTGAGGATGAACCATCAAAGCTTGAAATACATATTTACCCAGCCTTTACTAAATGCCAAAAAAAAATATGGATGGAATTTCTCATTGAATATGATTTTGGCATTGAATATATAGAAGGAAAATAAAATAAAGTCGTTGATGCATTGAGTAGGATAAGACACATCGCTACGTTAACACACATCTATGTAAATTTGATGGAATAAGTTAGAAAAATGCAATATCAAGATGTGTTTTGCAATTATATTTAGGAAAGGATGGAAAGGAAACCCAAGGAAAGTAAGGATTTCAACATCAAGGATGTCTTATTTTGATTTAAGGATAGGGTAATAATTCCTGAGGTCGATGATCTAAGGAAAATAATCATGAATAATACACACAGATCCCTATATTTTGCTCATCCAAGAGAGGCAAAAAAGAGAGAATATGAAGAAAATTTTCTACTGGCTAGGAATGAAGAGGAACATAACTAAATTTTTTTCCCAGTATTTTGAATGCCAAAAAATAAAAGTAGAAAAAGACATTCTACAAGGTTGTTGTACCCTCATGATGTACCAACATAGACATGGAAGGTGATTTTGATGGATTCAATTGTAGGGTTTTCAATGAGCAGATTCCAACATGATGCAATCTTAGTTGTGGTCAACAAACTGAGCAAGGTTGTGCATTTTATACCTAAAAATGTTAAATATGATGTCATGGTTATGGCTAATATATTTTCCAAGGAAATATTTAGGCTTCATGGTTTTCCAAAAGTGATCATTTCATATAGGGACTCAAGATTCACATCCAAGTTTTGGTAAGTTTTACATCGTGCCATTGGCACTAGGCTAAACATTAGTTCTACATATCACCCAAAAATTGATGGGAAAACTGAGAGAGTAGACTAGGTGTTAGAAGATATCTTTCAAATGTATTGTATGTATCAAAAGATCCGATGGAAATATTACTTACACATGGTAGAGTTTACCTATAATAACGGTCATCATTCAATGGTAGGGTACCTAGGAATAGATATTTGGGGATATATTATTATATTGTATAAGGGTTGGCATGGGCCACACATAACCCAAGGTTGATTGTATTATAATATTATATTATATTATATTATAATATAATATAATATTAGTAGTAAGCTCTCCAAAGTAGAATAAGAATATGGATATATAAAGAAGAGATATTTGTCATTGTAAGCAATTCATATCATTGAAGAAGAATCTTATGTAATCGTCGTGCCCACGAAGTGGCCTCTCATCTTGGGAGATCTTGTGGAGTTATTCCTCCCTTAAGGATTATTATTGGTGTTGCCCTACCTTAAGGGTATTATCTATCTCTCTCTCATTTGTGGATTGTTATTGTGGATAATATATTGTGGATGAATGATTTGATATTTCTGCATATTGGTGAATGGTTCATGTTTAATAATAAAATTTATGTAACAAGTGGTATCAGAGCAACGATTTTGGCAAAGTGGGGATTTTTGTGTGAAACCCTAGAATTAGGGCAATTTTTTTGGAAAAACATCTCATCTTTCAGGAGCCATATCTCTGCGCAAGTTTATCCGATTTAGGCAATTCTTGGATCAAATTGTGCAGAATTTGAAGAGCTTTAAAATGAGTGGTCATATGAAGGAATCCAAGTAGTATTGATGGAGATACGACCTTTTGAAGTTAGTCATCCGAAACAAGAATAGTGACGAATTTCACAGATTTTTTTTTGGAAAAACGTCTCATCTTTCAGAAGCCATATCTTTGCGACAGCTAATCCGATTGAGGCGATTCTTGGATCAGATTGTGCAAAATTTGAAGAGCTTTAAAATGAGTGGTCATATGAAGGAATCTGAGCAATATTAAGGGAGATACGACCTTTTGAATTCAGCCATCTGGAACAAGGAAAGTGACGAATTTTCAAGTCGCAAATTTTTCAAAAGACAATTTGTTTAGTTCGGGTAAGCAAATCAGTTGCACTTTATTTTGTTTGGAAGAAAATTTGTAGATGTAGTTGTATTTGGGATTTTTAGCTTCAACTTGGTGGGAAGATATTTTTTTTTCCATAAAACCCTAGTTTGCATTAGGGCATGATATTTATTATAAAAAAAAAAAACCTAGTTGCATTAGGGCATGAACAATGGTAATCCAACGTTTTTCTGGAGAAGATGATATTGATGCCCGAGAATGGTGGAAAAATTTTAGATCTCGATGTTGTAATGTCTCATGGGGGAAAGCCTTGCTTGGTATATGTCTTCAAGGGAAGGCTTTGCTTTGGTGGGCAAAGTTTCGTGAAGAAAGGAATAATGAATACACTTGGGATGAAATAGAGCATGCATTCTTGATTAAATGGGACCCATATTATGTAGATCGCATAATAAATTTCATCGAAGACCTTGAAAAGAAACTACAGGAAACTCAAAATGAGCGGAATGCAATAAAAGGAGAATGTGAAGTTTTAAAGAAACAGAATGAAGACTATGAAAAAGAAATAAAATTACTCAAGAAGAAAGAGGAAAAGGTCAAGGAAGATAAAAAATATGTCAGTATGCAGACAGAGGAAACCATACCTTTGGTAGAAGATAAATTAGAAAATGGACAAAGGAATTTGTTTGAATCTAAAAAGTCTATTATGCAGGTTCATGGAAGCATTCAAAAGGAACAGGTTATTATTTCCATTGACCCTGGTAGTAGATATAATTTTATTAATATTGCTTTGGCTAAGAAGTTGCAAGTTCAAGCAACAAAAATTAAGGACATAAAGCTAGAGGGTGAGAATGTTCAGATTTTTGAAGATTTAAAGATCACCATGGATAAATATGTTTTACATTCAGATTTCTATGCTATTGAGATGGATGATAAGGATATTGTTCTTGGTTATCCTTGGTTAGATTCTTTGGGTACTGTAAACATTAATGTGCAAAAGAAGTTTATGAAGTTATGGTACAGGAAAAAGAAGATAACATTACAAGATATTTCTCAGGTTAAGGAGCAGGGATCCAAGGAAAATCAAGAAGCGGTTGTAGAGAAACAAATTGAAGAACCTAAAACAAAATTCAAGAAGGTCGTAGCAGCAAAAGAGTCCATGGAAGAAGGAGCAAAAACTGATTCAGTGGAAATAATAGTAACAGAGTCCAAGGAAGCTTTGATAGAAGAGCACAAGGACACACCAAAAAAAGAGAACATGAAAGAACAATGTGTAGAGGAATTTAAAATAATGGAGCCAAATTTTGAGAAGTCAAAGAAGGTAGAACATCAAGTAAAGTTTGCACCATATCGCCATCCACACCACCATGAGCAGAAACAATATTGGAGACATGGTTCAAGGCAACAATATTATGGTTCTACATGTAATCAGCAGGGCACCAACTATGGCAGTGTTTGGCAAAGAAAGCATAGTGATCATGGTTTTCAGCATGGTTCATCAGCATCAAGGAACAAGTGGACCCATCATTCAAGTTATCAAAATACAACAGCAGAAGCGTGGAGCCAACGAAGAAGATTTGGATACTCAAGTAACAAAATGGCGTACCAGCATCATCGAGTTTCACTTGGATGGATGGATGATTGAGATTGGTATCAATTGCTAACATTGCTTAGCAAATCATACTATCAGATTTCTTCATATGTTTCGAGGACGAAACATTTGTAAGGAGGGTGGCATGGTAGGGTACCTAGGAATAGATATTTGGGGATATATTATTATATTGTATAAGGGTTGGCATGGGCCACACATAACCCAAGGTTGATTGTATTATAATATTATATTATATTATATTATAATATAATATAATATTAGTAGTAGGCTCTCCAAAGTAGAATAAGAATATGGATATATAAAGAAGAGATATTTGTCATTGTAAGAATTCATATCATTGAAGAAGAATCTTATGTAATCGTCGTGCCCACGAAGTGGCCTCTCATCTTGGGAGATCTTGTGGAGTTATTCCTTCCTTAAGGATTATTATTGGTGTTGCCCTACCTTAAGGGTATTATCTATCTCTCTCTCATTTGTGGATTGTTATTGTGGATAATATATTGTGGATGAATGATTTGATATTTCTGCATATTGGTGAATGGCTCATGTTTAATAATAATAGTTATGCAACATTCAACCTTAGGCATAGCTCCATTCAAAGCTCTATATGGCAGGAGATATAGGACACCATTATCATGGGACAATCTAGAATATCAGATTGTTCTTGAACTGGATATGGTCATAGAAATAGAACAACAATTAAAGAACCTATAGATTGTTAGAAAATTCATACCGACCTTAAGAGATCACCAAGAGAATTTGTCATAGGTGCCAGAGTGTTTCTAAGGGTGAGATCAAAGAAAATTGTTATTAAATTTATAAAACTATATTCTCGTTTTGTTGGACCCTTTGAAATTATAGAAAAGATTAGTCTTGTGGCATACTGACTTGCCTTACCACCCATCCTATCAAAGATTCATGACACCTTTTTAATTTCATTACTTATAATATATATAGATAATCATAATCATGTGTGGGACTTTTCTAATTTACAAATGGTGAATCTAGAGGTTATAGAGCATTGACTAATAAAAATCCTTAAGTTCCATTCCAAATCAATGAGAAAAGGGTCTTTGGAGTGTAGACACAGAAAATTGACCTGCTAAGGTGAGCAATTTTCCCTAGATCCCTTGTTTTCTCCTTGGAACGGTTGGGTCCTATTTGAGCCAATTTTTTTCCTGCCAAATCTCCTCCTTTCCCGTTAAATATTACATCATTGGATTAGGATCAAAAATATATTTCCAATGGTATATTATTTGTCCCAATCTAACTTTGTTTGACCCTTCAAATTGCATTAAAACTGCATAGGGATCCAGTAGTTACGAAATTGTGGTCCACTTTTGAGGGATACAATTTTGCAATGTGAAATAATGATCGGACCTGATGGGGCATGACTTTACACTTTAGGATTTTCTCCCAAGGAAACCCTAATTTTTTTAAAGTTGATGTGTTTGGCATCGGCTCTCCTTGGTTTTTCCTACCCATTCTATTTTCAAATATGCTATATAAGGAGGGTTTGAAATCATCTTGAGAATAATAATACAACAAGTAACTTTGGAATGTCAACCTCATGCAAACTCTCTTCTTCAAGTGATTTCAAAAGTGCTCACTAAGTTATCTACATTCTTCTTCTTCTTTCATAAGTAAGCAAACTCACGATTGTGGAATATGATTTACTCTCTGCTACATTGATTATCTGTTGTTATCATTTCACTTTGGTGGATTTGTGTTGCAGCCTTAAGGACAGATCAACTATTCAATAGGTCCCAACCATTTTGTCTACTTCTACTCTATCTACTAAGTCTTTTTTCTTTCTTTCATGCATGCATTGATTTTTTGTATGACGTAATCAAGTTTTCGCATCATTATTTTATTTTTTGCATAGCTTCTACGAAATCCTACTCAGTCTCTATGGGGTACAATTTCATCGATCTATGAAATCACAATCACCTATTATGGGGCACGATTTCACCCATTCTATGCTACATATATGACATATTGCTACATTCTATTTTTTGGTTTATTCTTTTGTTCTTCTATATTGTGCTATGCGCATTCATCTTCCAAATATCATCTTTCACTTCTATTTTCAAAGGTCAGCTAAAAGGACCTAGGGGGCTTGACTGCTGCACCTCCAAGTATTATCATACAGTGGCCTCAGTAGGCCCCCTAACAGTGATTATACTCTTTAAGTGTTTGCCAAGTTATCTTGCAGGAACATGAATTGTTAATATCGTTGGATAAAAGGATAAAAAGTAAGGATCAATCACCAAATAATATAAGTGCACTGATTAGTCTTTAGGTTGTTTTTTTAGTGTTTATTATTTCTATTAAAACCCTAGATCTTATTCAAAAGAGATATATTTGATTGATTTCTAGGTATTTGAAAGATAAACAGCATATACTATGCACTTAGGGTTAATATTATTCGTGCATTCTCTCTTAATCCCTTTCTTGAAGGTTTTCTATCTTGAAACCCTAGGGTTAGAAAGCATTCAAATAAATAATAATTCTAGGGTTAGCATTTGCCTTCTTACATTCTATATTTATGTATTGTCCTTTATCTTTCATAGCATAGATCTAGAAAGGCTAAACATAGGTGATTTTATTGAATCGGATATATCAAACATTCTTGAAAACCCGATGGACTTAGAGCGAGTCCTTAAATTGTTCTTGGTGAACCCTTCCCCCCTCTTTTACATCGATTGTAGAGAACAACGTACCTCCACAGTCACCTTGGATCTCTATTATGGATCCAAAAAATAATACATGGTAGGGTTGTTTTCCCCCTCTACATCTTTAGTGAATCCAACATGAACACCTCCTTTTCTTTTAAAAAATTCAATCAAGATCATTAAGTATGTGTGTTAGATCAAAAAACATTAAAAACATAGCATCTTTTGTGCTTGGTTTTTTGGGTCTTAGTTCCTTCATTTTTCCCTAGTCATTTTCTCCTTCTCCTAATGTCTTCTAACCTTGGGAATGGATGAATTAGTTTTAGGTTTGATGATATTTTCCAAGAGAATGATCAAATTAATAGAGAAAATCATAATATTGAAGAAGAATATGTTGATAATAGTCTTGATCCTATTAAGGGACCCGATGGGAACCTTATCTTAAAATATTTTGAGCATGTGTGGACCTTTTCTCAAGCACAAGCATGACTTGGATGCAACTTTAGAGGAAGAATCCCTACTCTAGTAAGTTAGACCATCTCATTATAACTCCTTGAGTGAATATTTTAATCACGGTATCATGTTCATCATCCAACTTATGCCATTACTGTAACCACCAATGTTGAAAGGAATCTACAAGTCCCTCCAACTAACAGTGTCATTCAAAATTATTTTCAATTTCCTCCTTAACCTCCTTGTCTCAACACTGTTGTCTCTATTCCACAAAATGTTAGTTACCCCCATCAACAAGATACAACATACAACAACATTATCAATACTTCCAACACCCCTCCCTTAGGGAATCTGGGGACATTACATAACAGTAATCCAAAAGCGCAAAATTTGACAAATATGGTAAAGCAGTTGATTTCAAAAATTGAGATGATTCAACCTTCAAGTTTTACTTATAGTTATAAATAGATGTGTAACCAGCCATTGGATCCTATTTTTGCTGCTAGGCCTTGTCCTAAGCACTTTCCTATGCTATTTTTACCTATATTTAAGGGGAAAAAAGATCCAATAGAGAATTTAAGAAGATTTAGAATAGCTTGTCATGATCTCATATATGATTACATGTTACTAAAAACATTTCCTAAAATTCTTGGTGGTATGGCATTATAGTAGTATTATCAGTTATCTAATTACTCCTTGAAGATCTTTGAAGAAAAAATGGAATTATTTTTTTAATATTTTGGTGCCTATATTGAAAAGGAAGTAACAATGGAAGATGACTATAGTTTAGAATAAGGTAAAGAAGAAAGTTTTTCAGAATTCTTGGCTCATTGGAGAAGTTTATTTGGACGCTTGAGATATACTTTATATCACAAATATATGCTTGAGAGATTTATTGGAATCTTGCATGAACAATTATCTTATACACTAGAGACTACTACTATCACATATTTTGATCAAGAAATTGATTTAGCAAGAAAAGTAGAACAAGCTCTTATCAGAAGAAGACAACTCAAAGTAAAAGAAGAAAAATCTACTAATTCATAGTATAATAATAAGCATGTGGTAATGGATAGTAGACCTATTAATATTGTTACTAACAACCTAAAAAATATAATACTTCAGAAACCACCACAAAGGAATTTCACAAAGCTTAATATATCTATGAAAGCAAATTTGAAATAGCTTCTAGAAGCCAATGTAATTGAGTTGCCTCCCCTAAGGCAACCAGATACTATAGCTAATTAGTACAAGGTAGGTCAGCATTGTGCATATTACAGAGTAGGACATTGGACAAATTCTTATAGGAAGTTGAAACATGTGGTTCAAGATTTGATTGATGTAGGACGTCTTGATATAGGAAATTCTCAATCTTCAAATAGGCAACAAAATTCCACTATCAACTAAATATACCTAAGGCAACCAATCAAGTATCTTATAAGAATGTGCCACATAATTATGATAACAATATGGTTGGTGTGATAATAGCTACTTTAGAACAACAAATGCAGAGTCGACAGATCCAATGATCTCAAATGGAAATAAATTTCTCAGCAAATATTTCTCTTTTGGAACTTTTAAAAAATTATCCTACTCATGAAGAAACCTTGATAAATGTTCTAAAATAACAATTTTTCCCACTAGATATTTTCCCTAGTGATATGACTAATATTCTAATATCTCTTGGATACATCATCTCACATTATTGAATGTCGATATCTCTTCCTCAAACTTACAATAATATTCTTCTCTTTACATCACCACATTTATTAAGGATACTTTTATCAAGAGAGTTATGATTGATAATGGTTCTTCTCTTAATCTATGCACATATCATTTCTTTCAAAAGCTTATATTAAAAGATCAAGATTTAACTAAATCTGGTGATATCATTAAAACTTTCAAAAACAAGTCCCAAGAAGCTTGTGGAACCATATCACTTCCTCTTAAATTTATACCTAAGATTTTAGATACATTGTTCTATGTGGTATCTTTTAAAATTGGTCATATGACCAATTTTAGGCTTATAAATTGTTCTATTGTAGATTTCACCACCAAATATGGAATGCTTTCATTCATGGATGGTTTCTTAGGCTACAGTTAGATTTTAATTATCCCTGAGGACTAGGTTAAGACAGCATTCACTACTCCATGGGGTATATTTTTTTGGAAATTCATACCTTTTGGATTGAAGAATGCAGGAGATACCTATAAATAGGCTATGACATATTTTCCATGATATGATGCATGATATTCTCCAAGACTATGTGGATGATCTGCTAGCTCGCTCTATAGAACGAAAGGATCATGTCTGTGATTTGAGATGAATATTTTAAAGGCTTCAATAGTACAAGGTTCATATTAAACCTGCTAAGTGTGTGTTTGGATCCATATCTAGCAAGTTGTTAGGCTTCATAGTTTCTAGGTGAGGTATTGAGGTGGATCCCACTAAGATAGAAGCCATCATTGACATACCTCCTCCCTGCACCCTAATCGAACTATATATCCTTCAAGGTAAGCTTTAGTCTATTCATCAATTCATTACCCAGCTATCTGATAATTGGTAACCCTTTCTTAAGATTCTTAAGAAATATGTGGTCTTCGAGTGGAACTAAGTGTCAAAAAGCTTTTGATGATCTCAAGAAGTATCTCACTTCCTTGTATTTTTTAGTTCCTCTTATGCTTGGTAGGCATTTTATGCTTTACATAGCAAATACTTCTCACGCTTTGGAAGCCATGCTGGCCCAACATGATCAAAACAAAGAGTGAGCTATCTACTATATCATTAGAGCTTTGGTTAGCTATGAAACTAGGTACACTCCCTTAGATAAGCTTTACCTTGTCGTAGTGTTTGCTTCCTAGAAGTTAAGACACTACATGCTCATCCATAAGACAATGGTAGTTGTTAAGTTTGATCCTTTATGTTATTTTATGTCTAAACCCCTATTTGAGTTTGACCTAAGGGTCAAGTTATCACTGATCAGTTAGCCTTCACTTCCCTAGAAGCTACCCATCCTATAATTTTTGAGTTTCTCGATGAGTGCTTCAACATTGAAGTTGAATATTCTAAGTCTTGGACTTTATTTTTTGATGGAGTTCGATGCATGAAGGTCATTGGTGTTGGAGCCATTCTAGTCAGCCCATAAAAATGACTCATCTCCTTATCCTTAAAATATTTTTTCTCTTGCACAAACAATACTGCATAGTACAAAGATTTGATCCTTGGTCTTAGAGTAGCCTTAGCTTTGAAAGTTAGATTTATTTTGGTATTTGGTGACTTTCAACTTGTGGTTAATCATATTAACAATGTTTATCAGACTCAGGATGATAAACTTAAACCTTACAAGGAGATTGTTACCAAGTTGATATCCTCGTTTGATTGAGTAATCATAGAGTATATCCCTAGATCCTCAAACCGCCATGCGGATGCCATGGCTACTACTACATCCTTATTCCCTTTGAAGCTAGAAGATGATCAAGCATTGATTATCATTAGACAACTTTAGGACCCTGTATCGCTTAGTTCTTGTCTTGTTTTGTTAGATTGTTTGACCATTGGAGCTTCGCTATATGAGCTATGGTATACAAAAATATTTAATTTCCTTAGGGATGGTTTAGATCGTAATAAACGTAATATTTTGTGCAAAATATCATGTCGATTCATCATAATTAGAAATAATTTGTATCAATGTTCTTTTGAAGGAATCCTCTTGCTATGTCTTGACTCTGATGAAGTCTAACTTGCTCTTAGTGATGCTCACAAAGGTTCATGCAGAGGTCCTTTCAATGGTAATGCTATTAGAAAAAAATTCCTTCGAATGGGGTACTACTGGCCTTCCATGGAGAAAAATGCATGTAACTATGTTTGGTTCTATGACAAATGTCAACGCCATGATCATATTTTTCATGCTTCTTCTCAAGATATTTAGGTTATATCTTCCCCTTGGTCATTTTCCATGTGGGAATTGGACATTATCAAGAAGGTTAACCCATTGTCGTCTTATAATCACAATTTTATCAAAATTGTGATTGATTACTTCACTAAATGAGCCAAAGCCATACCCCTAGCTACAATGATTGGATCTCAAGTTTCCAAGTTCATCTTCAACCAAATTCTTTGTAGATTCAGGATTCCTTCGATGATTATTTTTTATAATAGAACTCCTTTCAAGAATAATGATGATTGTAATATTTGTGCTAAGTACAAGATTCAACACAGGTGGTCAACTCCTTATTACCCTAAGGATAATAGATAATTTGAAGCATCCAACAAGTCCTTCATCGGGATCTTGAAGAAGTTGGTTTGTAAGACTAGTCATGACTAGCATATCCAACGTTATCCTATCTTGTGGGCCTATTGCACTAGTGTACGTACCCCCACAAGTGCCTCACCAGATGTCTTGGTATATAGGTCTAAGGTGGTGTTTCCTTTTGAGCTTGAGGTTCCCTTGTTGTGCATCTTTTTGCAAGATGTCTTGATCGACGATGAGTATCGTGGAGACCACTTGCACTAATTAGAGATACTGGATGAAAATGCATTCATACCTTGAATAATTTGCGAGCCTATTAGGATAGGCTCTAGCAATATTATTCTAATAAAGTTCAAAATCATTATTTTTAGGTGGGGGACCTTGTCCTCAAGGACAACCAAAACAACACTAATGCTTGTGTTGATATTCGAGGTAATTTTTAGCCCAATTGGTTAGGGCCCTTTATCATAATGATCAAGTTTGGCTTAGGTCCCTATCATTTGGCTTCTTTGGATGGTAAATAACTTAAAGAACCTATGAATATAATACATATAAAAATATATTATGCTTGATCCACCATATGCATTTGCATTTTGCATTTATCTTAGATTAAACTACATTTTCTTGCCTACTCATATTGCATGATTGTCTATCATACTTTGCATGATTGCCGAAAATTCTATTTCTCTTTTATTTTCATAATTGCATTGTTGCTTGCTCATGGTTGCTTTTTCAAAAATAGATTTTTAGGGATTCATAATAATGGCATGTGATGACATCTAGTTAGGTCATATCTCACATGCATTGCACTCTCATTAGGGTTTTTATGCCTAGTGAAGCCCCACATAGGGCCCCTGCATTTTCATCCCTTCTTCTATTCTTGTCTTCCTTTTCTCTTTTCTTCTCTTCTCTCTTTTTGTTATGTCCCTTGACTTTCAATTTTTTTACAATGCTCATCATGTTTCTCCAAATTCAAGGTATACAATCCTCTTTTGGTATGTCCTTGTTCTTTGCATGATTCTTATTTCTCCTTTTGTCTTCTTTTTTTAGATAAGGATATATATTCTTCTCTCCTTTTTTCATCATTTTCTTCTTCTCTTATCTTCTAGCACATGCACACACTCACATTGTGTTATACTCATATTGATTGATCTATATATATTCTTACACACCCCTGTCGGGTAGTACTTGCTTATACATCATACACATCAGCAATAATATATCATCCCTATTGGTTTATGCTCCTTTTGACTCAGCAAGCTCTACACCCCATTATAGTATAAGCTCCTTGGCCATTTTTGTAGGCCTTGACATACATCCTAGTGGGTTATCACCCCATAGTAGTCACAAGCGAGCAATCATCCATAGTGGGTTGCGCTCCATCATTTGATCATTTGAACAATCACCCATAGCAGTTTACGCTCCATGTTTTGTTTATTTATCCACCTTAGCGAGTACTACACCCATAGCAGGTTTTCACTCCACACCTAGACCTTATTTTGGGCATAACACCCTTTATTCAGAGTTCTTAATTAGCTTCTCTCACTTTCTGTTGTTGACCTTCTTGGGAGATGTTCTTCTTTTTGTTCTTCTTGTTCTTCTTCTCTCCTCTTCCCTTCTTATTTATTTTTCTTTCTTCTATTCATCCATGCATTTCATCTTAAATAGATTGTATTTCATTCTAGTTGCATTAGATTCATGTTGTACCCAGTGATAATTTCTCTATTGTTTGTTTGCTTTCTTTTTTCTTTGTGTTTTTGTGTTTTGCTTTTATTTCCTTGTACTTTTTCAAGTTTTCTAAGGAATTATAATTCCCTTAAAAACTTGAGGGCACATCCTAGCCATAGATGCATTAATGGTATTAATATTTCCTTGTGTGCAAAATTCCAGAGTATCCTTCGTGACACCCCTTTTACACCACCCCTTTATTCAAACCTGGCCATCTCTTCTCCATTTTTTTTGTCTTCTTACCCATAGGAGTCTACATATTTATTTGATGCATTTACTTGGCCTTAAATACATAAAGTATAAGTAAAAATGTAGACACGAAAAATTGACCCACTAAGGTGAGCAATTTTCCCTAGATCCCTTGTTTTCTCCTTAGAACGATTGGGTTCTCTTTGAGCCAACTTTTACCCTACCAAATATCCTCCTTTCCCATAATTATATTACACATTTAAATTGGTCTTGGAAATATATTTCCAATGGTATATGATTTGTCCTATTCTAACTCCATTTGACCCTTCAAATTTTACTAAAACTACATAGGGATCCAATAGTTGCGAAATCGCGGTCCACTTTTGAGGGGCACAATTTCGCAATGTGAAATCGCATCACAGTCAGCCCTGAAGGGGCATTATTTCATACTTTAGGGTTTTCTTCCAAGTAAACCCTAATTTTCTTGAAGTTTTCATATTTGGCATCGTCTCTCCTTGGTTTTTCCCACCCATTCTGTTTTCAAATCTGCTATATAAGGAGGGTTTGAAATCATCTTGAGAATAATAAGACAACAATTGACTTTGAAATACCAACCTCATGTAAGCTCTCTTATTTAAGTGATTTCAAAAGTGCTCGCTAATTGATTTGCATTCTTCTTCTTCTTTTGCAAGTAAGCTAAATCACAATTGTGAAATATGATTTGCTCTCTGTTGCATTGATTATTTATTGTTATCATTTAGCTTTGGTGGATTTATGTTGGAGCCTTAAGGAGAGATCGAGTATTTGGAAAATCTCAACCATTTTGTCTAATTTTGTGCTATCTACCAGGTTTTTTTGCTTTCTTTCATGCATGCATTTATTTTTTGTATGACGTAATCAAGTTCCCACATCATTATTTCATTTTTTGCATAGATTCTATGAAATCATGCCCGATCTTACTAGGGTGCAATTTCGTCAATCTTTGAAATTATGGTTGCCTATTACGGGGTGCGATTTTATCCATACCACATTTGGTGGTAAGTTGGTGTTCCTAGACTCTGGGACTACATTCTAGGTTGTATATAAGATATATTGCTATATTTTATTTTGTGTTTTATTCTTTTGTTTAGTTATATTGTGTTATACTTAATCATCTTCCAAAGGTCAACTTTCACTTCTATTTTCAAAGGTCATATAAAATGACCTAGGGGGCTTGACTGCTGCACCTCCAAGTATTATCATACAGTGGCCTATGTAGGCCCCCTAACGCTGACTATATTCTTCAAGTGTTTACCAAGTTATCTTGTAGGAATAGAATTTGTTAATATCATTGGATAAAAGAAAAAATCAAGGATCAACTATCGGATAAGATAAGTGCCCTTATTAGTCTTTAGGCTATTTATTGAGTGTATTATTTCTGTTAAAACTCTAGATCTTATTCAAAATAAATATATTTAATTAATTTCTAGGAATTTGAAAGATAAACAACATATAGTGTGCACTTAGGGTTAATATTGTTCGTGCATTCTCTCTTGAGATCTTGCTTGAAGGTTTTGTCTTGAAATACTAGGTTAGAAAGCATTCAAACAAAGAATCATTCTAGGGTTAGCTCTTATCTTCTTGCATTATGTATTTCTGCATTGTCCTTTATCTTTCATAGCATAGATCTAGAAAGACCAAACATAGGTGATTGTCTTGAATAGAATACATCAAACATTCTTGAAAACCTGGTGGACTTGGAACGAGTCCTTAAACCATTCCTAGTGAACCCTTCCCCCATATTTTATACCAATTGTAGAGAACAACGTACCTATGCGATCACCTTGGCTCTCTCTTATGGATACAGCTAATAATCGTACATGGTAGGGTAGTTTTATCCCTCTACATGGAGAAATGCAAGGTATAGTGGGACCGTTACTCTGAGAGAAATGTTACTTGGGAGAAAGTAGCAGATATGAAAAAATATTTCTCGTTTCTAGTTTAAAATGCATGGTAAATATTATTTTATTTAATGACACATAGAGGATAGTGTTAAGCCTAAGGGAGGAGGATGTCATAACCCTCCCTTGGTAGATATTTTGATTTAATGGTTTAGTGTTTAGCTATGTTATCATGTGTTGGATGGGTTGATTATTCTAGGATTGGTTATGCAAGACATTTATGTTATAGAAAAATATAATGCTAACTATTAGTGAAATGACAGACTATTTTATGCTTAATCTATGCAAGCACATATTTGTCATGCAAATAAAATGATGTAACTTGTTGAAATAATGATAGATTAGTTCTTGTTAAGATTATTCTAAGCAATTATGGTGATGCTTGATAAGAATGCTAATGTGACTACTTGGATTTTGTAGGATATCAACAACTAGTTGGATATCTAATGAAATATTTATGCTAATCTTCCAAACATGTTTCAATTAAGATATAATTGGATTAATGCTTTGCTTGTGTTACCTTGATGAAGGGTTAATGCCACTTGTATGTCATTGCAATATATCAAAGTGTTAATATGTGAAAAATAATTTATTGTTATTTATCACTGGAGTAATATTCCTAGACGAGGGACTAAACCCAAAGTGGGTTTATTATTACGATTTTTAAGTTATTGTAATGATTGAACTTCTGAGTTTTCTACCACATCAAAATGTAGGGGATGATCATATTGGTAGAGATAGAGTGGAAAGTTAGGTGAAGTGTGTAATCGAAAAGGGTGAATAAAGTGGAGATGGAGGGATTCATTCATCGATAAGAGAAAAGGCAAATGTTGGAGAGAGGGTGGTTGGTACAGCAAAGATAAATGTATAGTAAGAGAGATGGCTTGGAGGATGGGCAAACTACAAAAAAATTGCCTGGAGAGGTTGCACTGGGTGATAGTGTTGGTTAACACGAAAATGAGTTTTGATATGAAAATCGAGTTACAGTGCTGCATATTTGCCAATAGACGATAAGTGAAGATTTGGATAATCTATTGTGAAATATCCTATGAGTAAAGATAAAATTTTAAAATAGATTTTACTGAGATGATAGCTTTTCTAAAAGAATTTTGATAATGTGTTCTTTGTGGAGAAAGATAGTGCAATAGATTGTTGTGAACAATAGAAGTAAACCATTGACTAAACTTATATTTCATTATCTTTAATAACTAAGATATCATTGTTGATAGTGTTTTTTTGTTGTGATTAATAAATTATTACAAAACTCAAAGTTATGGTTATGAGAATGGAAAGAGTTCAATAGACATGCTTTGACATGAAAGAGAGTGAACCATTGGAGGAAAGCTCTTTTATGCTCATTATGAGTGAATATTTAGTTGTGTCTGCAATACGTTGGACTCAAGAGAGATAATCCTTGTTGGAAGTTTTAACACTACGGTCGATCTAGAATGTAATAGTGTGTCAGATGATAATATGATACATCTATGTCAGCATCATGTCTCCTTCATTCAAAGGTATGTGTTAAGCAATATTATCTTGGGAAGGGTAGTGTAACTAGGGTCCAATGTCTTGTTTAAATATTAGTAATTGTATGTTATGTTATTATGCTAGTTAAGGGAAGGGGAGGTTTAGATAGTGGTGCATACATGTGAAATTAAGTTGATTTCTGATGAAATGAAATGTCACTTATAATCCACATGAATGCTTTAACCTTAATGTGAATGGAATATGTTCATCTGGAAATAATAGAATGCACCTGTCTTATGTCCTTTCACTCGAAGTGAAGGGAGGGAAGGAGAGTGACTCGATGGTGCCATTGGTTGGATGGATATCGTCAAAGCTCTTTATCGAGGTGAACTATCACGAACCCTATAAGACATATAAAAAATACTTATGGTTGTGTGGTCTAGATAAATAACTCTTATATATCCTATTATACTTTTTCAAGTTTAGTGAGAGGAATTTGAATAATGAAATCAGCTAACTCAACCAAGTGGAAACTCATTGAATTAGTGGTTAATCCAGGGATTGAGTAATGTTTTAAGCAGGTAAGATAAAGTTTTAAACATGAATAAGACAAAGGTGGGTTGACTTGTTTTTTCAAAAAAAGCATTGACCATTTTGTTCCATGTTGTTGGGTAGAAGAAGATTAGAGATATGACTTCGAATTCCAGTGTCTTTGGCTAGTTCTGGAAACTGAACTATTCTTCTGTATATATGAGTATTATGCTTAAATAAATGATTGTGAATAGATTGGCATGTTCATGTTGCAGTTTTTATGAGTTGTACTCATTGGAAAAGTAATGATATGTAGAATTCCTATTCAATGTAAGGAATTTTTAAATAATTTTGGAGCTCTTATGAAGGACTAAAGGTCTATAAGAGACCTAGACTCATTGTATTAAACTAAATCTTTATGGAATAGAAAATTTGAAGTGAATTTTAAGGCTGGGTTTTCCCTTAGGGAATTTTCCAAGGATAAATGAGTTGTGTGATACTTTTGTGGGACTTGTTTCATTATGGTTTCATTATACTTTCTATACTACTAAAATGGTTATATCTCTTGAAATGGATGATCAATTTATTATGCATTCCTCATTTATTAAAATATTCTTCAAGATTGTTAGGTAATATATTGGATAATATTACCTTTCATAAGCTTAAATATGATACTATATGTGAATGGATAGTAATATGGTAGAATGTAACATAAATGTGGTATTGGTACTTTCTACTTTATGAGCATTTTAATTATGGAGCTTTGCATTCTTTGGGATAATTATGTAATTGGTTAATGATCCTTGAATAGATTAACCTTAATATGGTAGCTCTTAAATATATTTATTAAAATAAATTAGATTGGGAATTATCTAATTGTGTTAACAAGATACTTGACAAGATATAACCAATGGGAGCCTCAATTATATTAATTTATTTATGCTTAAAGAGTAGGCTAGTGTTGTGATAATTCTTCTTGGATATTGATGAATAAAGAGGATATATAAGGTATTTATTCTACAAGTGGGATTTGGAAATAGGGCAATGTAGGAATGGCTAGCTCATTATAATATGAGAAGGATAGTCAATTCCTATGTGCTCAAACACCTACATAGACAGGCTTATGTAGAGTAGGAAGGTTAGCACACCTCTTTCGATAGAATGAAAGAGGGAGAACTAGCTCATTGGGGATTAATGAGAAAGATAGTTTACTAAATTCTCATACCTAGTACACTTACATAGTTGGATATATGTAAAACGTAAGGATGGGTGTGCCTAAAAAATAAAAGAGGTTTTGAGTGGAATTTCATTATAGTATTTTAGGATTTATATATTTAAAAAAAAATTAGTTGGAGTTAGTAGATTTTGGGTTTATGACAAATAGACATGCATTTCATAATTCCTCTATAATGTTGAAATTAGGTTGGGATGAATTTTTCTCTAACTCCAATATTTGAGAAATAGTAAGGTATGTTGTTGACTTACAAGTTTATTATTCTTGTTTGAGTGGTCTCTATTTTTTAGTGTTTTGTACTATTATGGTTTATGTCTCTCTTCTCCTTTTGGATTTTCAATGATTAGACGTGTTAGTTCTTGTAAAATGTTTCCTAGCCTCAAACACATATTATTACACTCAAGTGAGTACATGGTAAATCCTAACATTTCATTTTGATAGATAGGCTAAGCATGTCTATTATTTAGATTTATAAAAGGTTGAGTAGTGTAGAGGGGAAAAATTACCCTATCGCGTACAATTACCAAACAAAAGGCTACATCTGCAAGGAGGGAACCTTTCGTGGGGTGAACCACGGGGATATGTTGTACTCTAAACTTGTTTCTAGGGGGAGGGGTTTACCAAGAATGGTTTAAGGACTCGCTCCAAGTCCTTAGGATATTTGGGATAGTTTGATGTATTCAATTTCAAGATAAACACCTAAGTTTGGCCTTTCTAGATCTAAGCTAGAAAAGATAAAGGACAATGCAAAAATTAGAATAGTGCAGTTGAAAATAGTATGCAAGCATACAAGAGCTATCCTAATATAATTCTTTATTTTGTATTCTCACTAACCTAGGATTTGACTTCAGAAAATCTTTAAAGCAAAAATATACAAAATAGATGCACATAATTTATACCTAGATGCAAACTAAATGCCTTTAACTTTCAGATGTCTAAAAATCAATAATTAAATCATATTTTCAACCAATTAGAATGAGTAGAACACTTATCTAGATTGGTGGTTGATTCAGTTTTTTCTACCTCTTGTCCAATGATATCAAGAAGACCTGTTTCTGCAAGATCACTCATGAAACACTAAAAATGGAATTAGCATTAGAGGGTTTTCTTAGGACGATGTGTAACATATCTTGGAGGCATAGCAGTAAATCCCCCTAGGTCCTTTTATATGACCTTTTAATACAAAAGTGGAAATTGACCTTTGGATAATTAATCATAAAATAGAAATACAGTAACAAAAAATAGAAAATAGAGTACAACAATATGATCTAAAAATAAAATAGAATGCAACAGTGAGAAGAATATAGAAATTTCCCCCTATGTACCCTAGGGAAAAATGGTGCCTCTCCTGGAGCGAGCATGATAACGTAGTAGCAAATTCATGCCCTACTTGTATGGGACGCAATTTTGCTTCTGTAGATTAATTTACCCTAATTAGGGTAGGCGAATTCATGCCTCACTAATGTCAGGCACGATATCACTATAAGCTAAAGAAAAATAAAAAGTGAATGCAAAATATGAAATAATGTTGAAAATAAAGTAAGCAAACCCTAATGGACGTCGCAAAAGTAGGCAAAGAATATTGAAGTATCTGATCGGGGACTCTATCTCTTCAAACTAAACCACAAATCCACCAAGTCACATAGCAAATCAATAAAATTCATGCAATAGAAGATAAATCCAAAATTCACACTTCAGATTTAGCTTGCAGCAAAGAAAACAAAGGAAGAAGAACGAAGTATCATAAAAATTTTGAGCTTAATCAATAATAAAAAATTTGTATTAAGATCGTACATCAAAACTTTGCATATCACATATTATTGATTTAGAAATAATATCTTTCCTTTTATAGATGAAAGTGGAGGGAAAATGCAGGAAAAATAAACTCACAGTCGATGCCAAAACACGCTGGAGGGTTTAAACCTAGGTCTAAGTGGGATCAAAATAATTAAATTAAATTAAATTAAACAATTAGGTTAAACAATGAAGTCATACCCCATCCTTATGGGGCACAATATTGCTGGCGCGAAGTCACTCCTCATAAATATAGGGTACGATTTTGCTAAAAGATAAACAAATTAAAGAAAGGGAGGCAAAGAGGTCTTCCATTTCTCTTAGCAGAGGTTGAGGGCCTCTTAGGGGTGCTAAGGAAGATTTCCCACTCAAAGTGGATCAATTTTTCGTGTCTACAAGTAGGTAGTTGAGTGGGTTTAAAGGATTATTGAGTATCAATATGAGGCAAAGGAGGTACTAGCTACTATTATTATTTTGCCTATGGTTGTGGTTGGGGATATAGTTATTACTACAAAAACTAGCATCGCTAGCCCTTCTGAGGCATATGTTGCAATTTTCATGAGGAAGGTTGTGGCTCGCACCACTATTGCTACCTAGTGGGTGGGTACTAGTTTGGAAAAATAAATGGAGTATTCAATTAATTATATCGTAAATAAAAATAAGAAAATTATTGAGGCACATCTAGTTTTTATAGTCTCCATGGTATCTATTATATGAATAAGACATCCTTTACTCCCTCATCTCCTTTTAGCACTACCTTCAATCCTTACAATGATGAATACTCTATGTATTATTTCATACATAATAGATGTTGATTTTCTCTATTAAGCACTTGCTAAGTAGGTACCTCTTCAAATAGTAAGGGATAAGTACTCCCAATATCTTATTGTTTCCATACTTCTTTCTCTATAGCTATAGCATATAAATTTGGGCTTCCATCAAGATAAATATTTCTAGCTTGAAATATTCCAATAAATTTTCTATTTTGTTCTTTAGTACTCCTAGATTGGACTCCTAAGACATAGTAATACATATTTCCTTGATACCAAATGAGTATTGTGAAACATCACTTGTAGTTATCAAGTTCAAAGCCTCAATACAATCCTCATGGACTCCCTTGAGGAAGAACAACTTAATGGAGCCTTTGTAGTTTGAATAATAATTACTCTATATAATCCTCCAATTATTCTTCCTCTAATTGTGTTATACAAAAAAAATAATCCCTTGAATATTTTCCTTTATAGTAGTCCTAGTATTTCTTCAAAAATTCTAGTTTCATCTACTCTCATGAGATCATATTATCCTTTTTGAGGCCCATGAACCACTGAAGAGTAGATTATTTTAGAGTGGCATATAATCACTTTAATATTTTAGAAATAAATAGATAGTCATAACTCATTTGTAGAACATCATACTTGAATAAAAATTATTTGGATCCTCTATAACTAGGCCACAAAAGTATGGGAGTATTGTGGGTGAGATATTTTTATAAGGATTGCTCCTAGTGGTGTGAAAATTAGGAATTCAAAGGTGGTAGGGCTTATGTTTGAGCATTTTTCTTTAGTATTTTCCATCCTATTGTAAACCCAATGAGTCCAACACCACTGACCTCTTGTCTCCTATACGGGATTATCCTCCTAAAAATAATATTACCTCTCATAAGTGGAATTTGGTCATGTTCCTATAGCAAGGTGAAACAAGTCCCTAGTTTATTTAGAAGTATTAGCTATATCTTTCTCAATATCATACGTAGTTACCACACCTATTTCTTGAGTTCTAGTAAAAGTAGGATCCTTCTAATATAGAATTCAATGAGCTCTTCTATAGCAGTTTCTTTAGCTTGTGATAAATGAGTTATAGTAGCTTTTAAATAGGTTTAGTATCCCTTCCTATGTCCTAAAATATTTTACATCTGTACTTCTCACATGAACTATTTTCTTCTTGATTCTAATTCTATTTACTTCTCCTACTTCCTTTTCACCCTTGTTAGGGAATTTGGGTTAAAAATATTCCTCGTTATCTCTCCTAGGATTCAAATAAACTTACCTATTATATAGAAGCATGATAGAAAGGTAATAGCTATGAGGTTCCAACTATTCACTCTTCTTGTCTCCTATGAACCTTTCAACTCCTAACCTTCAGTCTGCTCTATCCAAAATGACTTAGAACCTTCCTTAGCAATGACCTCAAAAAATTGTGGTACATTTATATAATTGTCAAAATTGAGGTTATACGTTTCAAATGAAACTACACTATATATTGTAGCAATCTATTGTAATAGAACTAAATAAACATACACTCTACGATGTACCACCTATAATAATCTTCAAATAAATTTAAAAGCTTGCCCTACATATTACAATCGCAAGGATAGCAATAGTTGACCTTCTTGGTAGGGATGACTCTTGAAATGTTTTTTATGCACATGATAATATATATTTTTAACCTATCTTATATAATAGATGGAGAATTATACATCCAAGAGTAATACCACACTTCAAAAATACAACACACTAGGATTATTCACTATGATATCATTTGTTGTCTCTTCGATAAAACAATTCCAATCAATTCATGACTCCAAGTATCCCTAGGCTATGTGCTAAAAATGAATGTAATGCAAAATTTTAATCAAATAATTGTTGGTAAAAACTCACTCCTAACTTCTAACTTTCAAAATAGAGCACAATTTTAATTTAATATGTACATTGTAACCTACATAGGAGGAACCAATAATATTGGCATACTCTCGAGAGTGGGTCCCAACTCTAGTAGTAAGTGGGGTTGATTTCCCTAAACTAACTAATAATATTACACTCAAATGTAAGAACAATGGGTGTTTATTATTAATCAGATTGAGAACATTACACTACTACATGAAATGCAAACTTTAAACTACTTGTTGATAATGTCACCACATAAAATATAATTTTTTTATTAAATGTGTGGGCTCATTCTAAGTATATTATATAATATTTTAAATCTTATTTAGGAATAATATTTTAAATCCATAAATTTCTATGTTACACTAATATAAAATAATAATATAATATGGGAGGTTGCATGATCTTTCCATTTTTGTAAAGGATAAAATGTGATTTAGTGTATTGATTATGTGTGTTCATCCTATCCACAAAGGCATGGTCTCTTTTCTCATGAAGGCATGATCAAAATGGTATCTAGCATAGAGGTATATAAGGTTATTTGATAAGTAGTATCAAATTCAAATTACATACCTTCCCTGTTATGTTTAGTGATAATGTTGAGAATTTGCAAGTGAAATGTCCCTATGTCATATAATGGCACACCACTAGCATCTTTGACTATAATGTTGAGTGCTTGGCTAGCCTATATAGCTATGGATACTTTGAACATTAGAGACCCAATATTTAATCCCCCTAAACTCTCCTTTGTCTTCTTTATATTATGTTACATTCAACTTAGTCTATATGGATTACAATGCTAAAATTAATCATATATTTCTATATATATAAGCAAAATCATCCAATTGAATAAGTCAATCTATCAATTGGTGATTCATAAACTTCACATAGTGGTGGAAATGTGGTCAAAAAGTGGCATGATTCCTTCTATAATTGAATCATAAGTGTCATATCTTTGATTATCATTTTATTTCTAAGGTTTGGTGGATTTAATATTTTCTTTTTTGGAGGCTAATAGGAAAAAAAAGAGTGGATTCCATAATTTTTGCATATGGAAGAATTTTAGGCCCTCTTATATTAGATCACATAGTTTTTTGAGTTGTTTTTATTGGTGACATTAGTTCAATGACCGATTATAGTATTGAGGATGAATTCAAGAGAACTAAAGTATGTGGCATATGTTACTTGTCTTAATGTTTTAAATTAGTTAACTTCGATGGTCAAATTATTAAGAAGTAAGCATCTACTATGTATATTTAAGGTCAAGGCAGCAAAATATATTGATGAAAATATCTTAAATATGAGTATTAAGCACTACATGTATATCTAATGGTAGTTTAACTAACATACTTTTTCATATAAGATATGAGAGAGATCCCACCAAGATGTGGTCCAAGTTGAAGAATTTCTTTGAAAAGTTAATTCCATGGAATTTAGAATATTATAAGATCTCAAATTTTAATGACATTGAGGACTACATTTCATGTTTCAAGTCTTTATAAAAATATATTACCTCTTAAGGAGGAAAATCAAAAGATGATATAGAATGTGTCAAGACTCTCCTTTTGAATATTTCTTTACACTTTTATATTTTTGAACTAGTGATTCATCTTGCTCATATGTATACGAAGGAATATATGCCTTTAACTCTAGATGATCACTTTTCTCTTCTTATTTAGATTTAAGTTTCAATGATGAAATATGGTTGTAGACACCTATTTTTTCATGTAAGGCTAATCTTCAAGTTTTTCAATCCCTTCATCAATTAGCCTTTCAATAATCCAAATCGAATCAACCTTCCTTATGCCCAAATTTGAAGTATTTATTTCTCCAAAAGTGATAGTGTTGGGGAAAAAGTGTTGGTAGTGTTATCATGACCTGGTGGTGCTTTTGCAAAAACTTTTAATTTTGACCCTTCCTACCCATTTTTTATCAACAATCATGAGGCAAAAGTGCCATTGCAAATATTTTTGATGTTATCATCTCCTAGAGTTTTTGACTTTCATGTGCTAAAATAAAGAGAATTGAATTTTTGTCTTTCTCAAGATACCCACCATTAATGAACCAAATCCTTAAAATTTGATATATATCTCCTATAAGGAATACTAAGCCCAATAATTGTTACTTCTCATCTTCTTACATTAATGGATTCTTGATCCTTTTCAAATTCTTACCTTCTTCAATATGTCCACCTTCAATGCAATTCTTTCCCTAAAGATCCATGGATTCCAATAAAGCCAACACTTGGAAGAGCCCAATCCATGACCATTTTTGGGTAGCAAAGCTCTACCAAAATTTCATCCATGGTCTTTTGAAAGCAACAAAATTTTGTCAAAGTCTCTCTATAATCATAGGAATAAAGGATTATGCATTGCAAGATTATGCTAAATCTTACCACAATCTTGTGAAGGCCATTATTGCAAGTACTCAAGCTCTTATGCTTGCAAGCATCTAAGAATCCAACTAAGTCTCCCATCAAGTCTCTCAACTTTCTCCAAGCAATCAATTCTATAATCTCTTAAGCAACCATCAAGTAAGCATCGAACTTAAGCATTCAAGTATCAACAACAAGCAAGCTAGCAAGCTTCTAACAAGGGGAAATCAACCTTGCATCTTGGGTTGTGCTCAATACATCTTGGGTTGTGCTCTTCCCCTAATTTGCTTTTGGCTCTTCCTTGTCCTTATAGCATTTAAGCCTTATCTTATTGAACTTAGAACTAATATTGCCTCTTGCCCTTGCATTTAGTTAGGATCTTGTATTTTATCATTTAATCTTAATTTTTAACAAGTAAATATTTTCTTTTATACTATTTAACAAGGTCTTTGTATATCTAAGTCAGATATATTCATCATAATAATCATATTTTTAGCTTATCTTGCATTTATTCTTTGTGTTCTACTCGTAGAAGCAAAAGCATCATTAGATTGCAATTCAATGGTGTTATCACTCTCTAGTTTACATAGGGTGAAAGAATTGATGGTGCTATCATGACCCAATGGTGCTTTCACCACCTGGAATTTATTTATTGCATTCTACCATTTTATCATTTTTTTGTATCTAAATAGGAGTCTAATTTCTTTTCAAGGAAATCAACTATACTCTTTCAACTCAATTAGGTTCCTATATCATTAACTTTATCTTTTTCTATCTATTTTGTAGATCATTCATTAGCACCATTGAAAAGTGATAGCACCAATAGTACGTTTGTTTTTATGGTAGAAATAGGTTTTTCTACACTCAATCTCTATCATTTAAGCATTTAGGACATAGATTTTGTTTGTTGTCTACTTAAACAAGGTTTTACTTTTTGTTTATTAACAAAATAGACAAAGGGAAGAGAAAGAACTAGTTTAGTCTTAATCATATAGGGAACCAAATTAATTTTTAAGCTTTAGCATTTAATCAAAATCGCATATAGCTACATCATAGGACTTTTTTGTTTCATCTTCTAGTACCTTTGCCTCTTAAAAGAGAAATTATTATTTCCTTCCTCATCAAAAATCAAATATCATTTTATATTATAGGCCTTGATTGTTTTATTTGTATGTGCATTAGGGCTAGATTAAGGTTAAGCTTGGATAAAGAAGTATCTTAGGAGAAACCTAGGTATTTTTCAACTAATCCATTAAACACAAAGTGCACACAAACTTCCCCTAGTCTTAAAGTGATATAGAGGAGAGTAAAAGAGCATCACAAAGAGGTTCCTCACTATACCTTTCCCCTTTTCCCTTATCACAATTGTGTTTCTTCTCAAGTACAATTTTTGCAATGGATTTCAAATCCATGGAGAATAAGGTCCTCTAGCCTAAGGAAAATTAAGAGCCTTTGAAGGAGTAAAAAACTATTACAAATATTATAAAAAGGAAAAGCATCCTACAAATAATTGTTTGGTGATGCTATAGAATATTGATGTAGAATTCAAGAAGAAATGAGTTGGTCTTCCAAATGATGATGGAAATTCAAATGGTTCCTTTTATTGTCAAATTCAAAAATCCCATTAGAGCTTACATTAAGTTAGAAGAAATATATTATTATCATTAGTTATTTCGCTCTTTGACCCCCCCATGGTGTTTAATATGTAATCTAATTTTAAAATCCGAGGCCAACATTATATGATGTAATCATGTGTATGATTAATTTAATATTAACATATATACTTATCTAATGGGAGCATGGTTTAGAATTTTCGTAGTTAATTGTTACTAACCTTATTTCTTAATATGTGATTGTAACAATTAAGTAAGTAACAATTAGTTATTAAGGATTTTATATTTATACACCTCATGCACTCAATCCATTTTAACAACATGATTTTTTCTTGATCATTTATTTGGGTGCCTAAGGACATCATTCATCTCTTGTGTGTTATTGCTCTTTCTTTCTCCTCCCTAATATTTTTCTATATTATTTAAGTTGATATGTTTCTTATATTTGTTCTAATAAAGTATTGTGAAATCTAATAGAAATTTGATAGGCATGTGGGCAATGATATCAACAACCTTCACTAAAAAATTTGTATTATTGTGATTGCATGCAAGTGAGATATAATGATTGGCATCAAATATATCATTTTTAAGGATTAAACATTTGTATTTTGATCTAAAAGTTTGATTAGAGGTATGTCTTTAAGTTTTCTTTCATCTGTAAAATGAATCAACTAATTTGGAATTTATTTGGTTTAATTATTTTCAAGACATGATATTTTGAAATGTTTCTCAACCTATATTCAAGGGTAAAGTATTAGAAACTAAATTTGAAGTTAATACTAAACATTTCTATCAATATGAACAACCTCCATTTGAAACCTTTCTCAATTTTAACTTTGTATAAAGGATTTATTTTATGGGTACAAAATAAGAAATGCCTTATTTTGGAGAAATGGTGGATTATCAACACTTAAGTGTTCTATTTTAATTCCATTTTTTATTCTTATAAGTGGCATATTATGGATCTAGATGTCTCTATCTAGTTTTTCTTTTCTTACTTTTGCAGCTTTTATTGTACATGATCGCACGATATAGATGCAATACCCTTCAATCTTGTACATGAAAACTTAAGTCTTTTAGGGTTTTCTATTTTCTTCTTATTGATGTACTTATCTATTATTAAAATTCAATATATTACTATTTAGGATTTAAATTTTCAATTGACATAGGGTATATATATTATCCTCTTCCCAAACCAACTTTAATAATTATAGTAATGGATCTCCTTTAATTGAGTTCTTGCTCCATTCTCCCTTGAGAAGCTTATTTTTCTTTAAATTTAATTACTCTCTATAATTGCCTCTCTTCTTTAGTGGCCCATTTCCAAGGTATTTAATATTTCTTGTCCATTGCTACAATCCAATCTCTCTCTCTTTACAATTTAAAACTTCAAAATATGTAGGGTATATTTTTTTCTTCCCCCACACCAACTTTGGTAGTTGTAGCAATGCCTCTAATTTAAATGAAGCAATTGCTCCATTCTCTCTCAAGATTCTTATTTTCATTTAACTTTAATTATTCTCTATAATTATCTATCTCCTTTAGTGGATCAATTCTAATGCATTCAATATTTTCTATATAGGGTTGAATATTTTGTCGTAGTGTCATTCTTCTTGCTTTGCATCTTATATATTTTATCATCTTCCTAAATAGTTTGATACCAATATGATGTAGCATCAAGGGTTATATAAATAAATTATTGTGGTCATACAAATTAGAGTGCATAACAATGAATGTAAACAAATAATGAACACAAGATAAATATTGCAATATAATAGTTTTTGAGAATTTTATATCAAACATTAACAAAGAAAAAATATGTAACCAAAAATTTTACTTTGTTCAAAGTTACTATATAAAGAATAGCTCAACTCAACTCAAAAAAATTTAGTACTCTTCATGTATCTACTTAGTATGTTTACAAAGGTGTTATAAGGATTATTGATCTTTGGAATATGTAGTGATTCCTCCTTTGGTCTCTACATACAATCGCATTCTAAATCAAACTAGATAATGTAAATCATGATTCAAACAACTAATTAAGGTATCAATCCACAATTGGAGCACCTATAAGAAACATATTCCTATTTATTATTTTCTTCAATTATGTGTGTTTAGAGCCCATGTATCAATAGTCTTAATCTATCGATCTTAAGTTCTTGAATACTTGTCTTGTTGAGAAATGATACAAGTTATCATGAAATTAACTATCTTGCTAGGAATCCATACTAGTTATCATGTAGATGACAACTTCATCCAATCTAATTGTTAAGAACCTACTAATAAAAATAAACATGAAGAGACACAAGTGCCCCTTCTATCCTCCTTTCGAACCAGATTAAATAATGCAAATGTAATAATATGCGGCAGTTATCATATAGCTCGAAATGAAAATAATGAATGCGGAATAAAATGAAACTGAATCAATTGGCCTCTTAAGGAGGCAAGATCCCTGCTGTGGAGGCTATGCAAACGCAAATGAAAATAATAATGGATGAAAAAAGATATCAAAATCAAATAAAATTAGATCATATATGTATTAAAATTTATTCTTGAGGAACATAGTCGACGCTATGTTTGGATTGCAGCATGACTCGCCTCCTCGGAAATATTTGTCCTCAAAGCTGGAAATGTTTGGAAAATACTTTCAAGTTCCCATTTAGCATCTTCTTCAAGAAAGTCCTACCATTTAATGAGAAATTCTTGGATGTGACAAGATCTCAGTGTGCGTGTTCTGGTTTGTAAAATTTCTTCTGGATGGAGATATATACGGTCTTCTTCATCTAGTATTGGTAATTTTGATTGAGAGTGTACTTTTTGACTGATCACCTTCTTGAGAAAAGAGACATGAAATACTGGATGTATACGTCATGAAGGAGGTAACTCTAATTGATATGCCACTTCTCCAATGAGACGTACAATTTTGTAAGGACCATAAAATCGAGAGGTCAAATTCTGACTAGACTTGATATTTAATGACAACTGTTTGTAGGGCTGCAGACACAGGAACACCATATCACCAATATTGAATGCCCTTTTCGAATGGTACATGTCTTGTTGCTGCTTCATACAATTTTATGCTTGGACCAAATTGTCTTTCAGAATAGTGAGCATTGATTGTCATTGTTGAAGTAAGTCATCTACTTGGTTCACTTTGGAGGATTCTGGTACGTAATATGCCACTATTGGGGGCTTAGTTCCATACAATGCTTCAAGAGGAGACATCTTGATGGAATAATGGTAAGAAGTGTTGTACCACCATTCTGCCAAAGATAGCCACTGAATCCATTGATATTGTTTATCCTGAACAAAACATCTTAGGTAGGTACCCAAACATTTTTTAACTACCTCTGTTTGACCATCTGTTTGGGGATGGTATGCGGAAGACATATTTAACTTGGTACCACTAAGCCAAAATAATTCCTTCCAAAATTTTCTATTAAATATGGGATCTCGATCACTTATAATATTTTTGGGCATTCCATGCAATTTTAAAATTGAGTCCATAAATACCTTAGCCACTTTGCTTGCTGAAAATGGATGTTGTAAATCCTGAAAGTGAGCATATTTGGAAGGGTGATCAACTACCACGAAAATTACTGTTTTACCATCTAACTTAGGAATACCTTCATAAAATCCATGGAAATATGTTCCCACTGACGATCTGGAATAGGTAAGGGTTGAAGCAATCCTGGTGGTTTGACTGTTTCTCCCTTATTGTGTTGGCATACTTCACATTCAGCTACCCATTGCTTGACCTTTGCTTTTAATCCTTTCCAACTGAAGGATTGTTTAACCTGCATATAGGTTTTCAAAAAACTGGAATGTCCTGTTGATGGAGAAGCATGTGACTCACTAGAATCCTTGATTTGATTATCGAATTGTGTGGAATGTAAATGTGATTCTTCTTACACAATATATTGTCATCATAGGAGAAAAGAGGGTGCTTGGATGAACCCACTGACAATTCCTAAATTATTTAAGTTGTTTCACTATTGGACAACCATTCTTCCTATAACTGAGATACCTATTGAGAAAAAGGACCAGAAATAGCATTTAAGACCACTTCATCTTCGTATTTTCTAGATAATGCATCAACTACCACATTTTATTTCCCTTTCTTATACTCAATAACGAAGTCCTATCCCAATAATTTAGTCAACCACTTGTTTTGTTTTGGATAAGAGAACCTTTGTTCTAAAAAATGCTTGAGACTACTATGATCTGTTTTTATGATGAAACAGCTATTGATTAAGTAGTGTCTCCATTTCTCTACTACATGTAGAATAGCCAAAATTTCTTTTTCATATGTGGATCTTCCCAAATTCTTTTTTGAAATTTGTTTACTTTCAAATGCCAAGGAATGACCTTCCTGCATTAATACTGCCCCAATACCTGTTCCTAAAGCATCACATTCAATGACGAATGGTTTGTGAAAATCTGGAGTTGCCAAAACTGGGGTAGTACACATTGCTTTTTTTGAGAGCCTCGAAGGCTTGAGTGGCTACTTCGGATCAATGAAAAGCATCCTTCTTTGTGACTATTGTGAGAGGAGCAGAAATTTTACCATAGTTACGCACAAATTTGTGATAGTAGCTAGTGAGACCCAAAAAACCATGAAGTTTCTTTATGGTTTTTGGTAAGGACCAATCCTGAATTGCCCTAATCTTATTGGGATCCACTTTAACACCTTCCTGAGATACTATATGACCTAGGCACTCAACTTCTTGAATACCAAAAGAGCATTTAGATTTCTTGAAAATTAACTTTTCCCTGTGTAAGATATGAAGAACACTTCCCACATGTGATAAATGATCCTACTAGGATTTACTATAGATGAGTATGTCATCGAAGAAGACTAGGACAAATTTACGGAGGAAGGGATGAAACACATGGTTCATGAGACTTTGGAATTTATATGGAGCATTAGTGAGACCAAAGGGCATGACCAAGAATTCATAATGACCTTCATGAGTCCAAAAAGCTGTTTTGGAAATATCCTCCTCTCTAACTCTGATTTGGTGAAACCCTGAATGTAAGTCCGATTTGGTAAATAATTTTGCACCATGTAGTTCATCTAATAAATCATCAATTACAAGAATGGGAAATTTATCTTTGATGGTGATTTTGTTGAGAGGACAAAAATCCAAACACATACACCAAGAATTATCTTTTCGATGATCCAAAACTACTAGTGAAGAATAAGGGCTAGTACTATGATGGATGACACCATGTTCTAGTAGTTCTTGGACATCTTCTCAATTTCTATTTTTTGGGGTTGGGGATATCGATAAGGACAACCATTAGGTGGAAGACTTCCAAGAACCAGGTGTATGGCATGGTCATGGGATCTTTGGGGTGGTAGTCCTTTTGGTTCTTGAAAAACCTCCTCATAGTTGGCAACAATGTTTTGAAGATATTCTGCTTGTATTTCTGGCATATCTTGTGCTAACTTTTCCATGCAATTAATTCGGGCTATGAATCCGTAGCCATTTTTTCTTAATATATTTTCTATGTTATGTGAACTTACTATTTTTGATGGAGGTGTTTGCATTCCTTGAAGGTGAATGGTCTTCCCATTCTCTTGCCATTCCACATAGTGATGCTTGTGATTAAAATCAACCGTGGTTTCCAGTTGTTCCATCCATGCAACACCTAAAATAACTTATGAACTTCCTAACTCCATGACAAAAAGAGGACCATGCCAAGTATAACTACCCATTTGTAATAAAATTGAAGATGTCTTACCTAGGCATTGAAGTTTCCTTGCTTGCAGTTCTAACTTGAAATTTATCTTGAATAGAAGAGTAGATGTGCAAATTTAATGCCCTTGCAAGTTTTGCATCAATAAAGTTGTGAGTACTTCCTGAATCAATTAACACTGTTACCTTGCTTTTCTGAATGAATCATGTTACCTTGATTGTATGGTGAGAGGGTAACCCCATAAGAGCATGTACTGAAATAGTCATGGTATCTTCTTCATCTACAACCTCCTCTTGTTCATTCTGGTTGTTGACTGTGGGATCCTTAGGTGAGCTGTGTTCCTCTATTTCTTCATCTTCCTTGTCAGCATATTCTATTTGAAATTTTTGTCTTGGTATACATGCCTGATATTTTGGATGATGATTACGACATTTATAGCAGAAGTCTCTTGACAGTTGATCGTTTCTATAAAAAGAGTTGTTGCGGAATTGAGGTCGACCATATGAATCATGTCGTGTGGATGTTCCCATTTGCACCTTCTTTTCTGCCAATCTGGAAATCCTTATACACTCATCTATCGTGGATGGATTTTGTAAGTCCACTTCGACTTTAATATTCTCTTTCAACCCATTTCTAAAAGTGGCTACCACCACATCTTGGGCTAATTGTTTTGCATAGTGAAGCATACTAGTAAATTCCAAGATATAGTCCCCTATCAATCTGGTCTGCTTAAGTGACAACAACCGCACCGTGTAGGAAGTTGTAGGACCTTCGTCAAATCTGTGAAGAAAGGCATCACTAAAATCATCCCAAAAGAGATTTTATTTGTCCTTCTCGCTTTTGTACCATGTAAACCATTGATAAGCTTCAGTGCCCAACTTGGTTGCAGCAAAAGGGACTTTTACAACTCACAAAATTGGTATAATTCCAAAATGCCTTCCATTTTGGCTATCCACCCATGTGGATCATGACCCTCAAAGGTGGGCATGTCAATGCATGGGAAATTGACTCCAATAGGACCTCTTTGATGGTAGACATTGTGCCTATCTTGGTCCTCATTATTCTCTTGTCTATAGTTGTGATTTTGGGATGATCTACCAAAACCCTTTTATCGCTCAAAAACTTCTTCGTTTCCCATATCCTCATTATTTCTTTGGCCATCAAGATTTGGTAAATGACCATTGGTACCTTTGTGGTGTGTATAGTCTTCGTACTGATGCTCAGTACTCTAGTGGTTTGGACTAGGAGGATTTGGTTGGGATTGCTTGGTGACTAGTAGGGATACGTTGTCAGTCATTTTCTGAATACTATCTATTAAGTGGATTAAGGTCTCGTCAGTAACCTTGGGACTTCCTGTTTCCACTTGAGTGATGTTTTCATGGGAAGAATTTGGGGAGGTATTGGATGCCATTTTGTTAATCAAAGGATGACCCGGGTTATAGCTAACAATTCCTAAAGGAGAAGAAGAATTTTGTGTACCTTCGCTTCTACGAGGTCTTCTTGGTGATTCCAAGCTCCCTTCGTTTGGATCCTCAGAACTTGATAATCGCCCGTTTGATCCTTTTTTCCACTTTTTGCTCATGCGCTAGTAATTGCTCTAACCCTATTTGGCCTTTGATTCTGCAAAATGCTTATGACTTTGGGTAAAAAAAATTGGTTTAATTTTCGCTCTCAATATCGCTCCAACTGCGACGCAGATGTGATGGGACGTGGATGTGATGGGTCTCCATGCAATTTTTTGGTTAGCAATATTTTGACAACTTTTAGACGACTTTTGGATGACTTTTCGATGATTTTTGGACAACTTTTCGATGACACATGGTCGTGATAGGACAGCAAGAACGAGATCGCACGATAGGACAGCTGGGGCAGTGACTCTACGTGATAGGATTTAAGGAGGACGACAACAAGGACACTAGACACAACAACACTATACCACAAGGGAACACAACATGGAAGGACACAATCAGGCAAAGGACATGGTAACAATGACAAGGAACAATCAAACAGCATGACATGCGAGATCGACAGCTCGAGTAACCCATAAATTCACAAGAAATTTGGGATAATATATCTTTGAATTTTCATCCACAAAATCCAAATTCAAACCCTATATAAGAAAATCATGTTTTACTTTAATATTTTGAACACAAAAGGGATCAGCCAAGTGCTTGCGAATATAATCTATACCAGTTCGATTTCCTAAACAACTCTAGTTCAGTTGGATTTACCTTTTACCCAATTCAATTTCCTAACTAATAAAAATTCTACTAAATTTGAAGTTCATAAAGATTAACCATGCAACAAGTAACCAAAAACCACCGATCCAACAAGTAAAAAAGTAGCGAGTTAAAAAATAAATAAATAAATAATCGATCCAAAAGTAAAAATTAACGAGTTAAAAAAAAAACATGTTTAAAAACCGATCAAATACTGACATATGCCTTTTTGTTTACTTTAAGAATTTAGCCCTTTAAATATCTTGGATTTTTATATTTGTCATGCTACTTCTGCACCTGACTTGACATTTTGAATGCATATCTTCAAGCAAATGCATATCTTCAGTGGCAGCCAATTCTAAATTCACGTTGCTAAAAACAAATCACGGGGACCATAGGCATTAAGGTGATTACTTCTCAAAAATATCCTATCTCAACTTTTAAGGTGATTACTTCTCAAAAATATCCTATCTCAACTTTTAAGGTGATTACTTCTCAAAAATATCCTATCTCTAACTTTTGTGCAGCAAGCCACCTAATCACTAGCCCTTTATCCTTTAAAAGATTCAATGCTCTTGTATAAACCCTAAATTTAAGGGAAAAAAAACCTTATTAATTTAAATGTTATTTTTAAACATGACGAATAATAAGTTTACTAAATGGTATCAGTTTATACTTTAAAGAAATATAAGGTAACATGAATAGTTGAAATATCATTGGTATCAGTTTATATTTTAAAGAAATATAAGATAACATGATTAGGTGAAATATCATTTTTAAAGAGGATGATGTAGATAAAATTTCGTTGATTAGGTGAAATACTACTTTTGAACAGGGCGATGAGGATTAATAATAAGTTCACATTGTGATTATAATTTTTTAAGATAATAAAAATATAATAAAAGTTTGGTCTTGGAGGACTTTAAGATGATAACAATATAATAAAAGTTAAGTTTCAGAAGACAGCCGCTCAACAGTATGCTTTGGCTCTTCTTTAAGTGAAATATTATTTTTAAAGAGGATGACGAAAATAAAATTTCGGTGATTAGGTGAAATATTACTTTAAACAGGGTGATGAAGATGAATAATAAGTTCACATTGTGATTAATAATTTTTTTAAGATGATAAAAATATAATAGAAGTTAGGTCTTGAGGACTTTAAGATACAAATATAATAAAAAACAGCTTTTGGAGGTGGGATTCGCTCATTTTTTTTTAGAAAATCAAAGGTTTAAAGTTTAAACTGTAATTTATGTAGTTGTGTATTAATGTGTTAATAAGTTTAATTTTTAAACTTAAAAGAGTCATAACTGAATAAAAAATTGTTACCTATAAAAATTTTAACCCTAACCAAATCAAATAAAATTAAATTAAACAATATAATAAAAGCTAAACTATTTTAATTCCAAAAAAATAAATATTTTTTTTATATCTGAGGTGCTTAATCCACATAAGTGACTGCTTCAATCTTTCAGCCAAAAATAACAATTTACATTAGAGTATTCTGACTTCAATAATAAGTTTAATTAAAAATTTCCAAGTTTATTAGTTATTTAGTAAAGTCTGTTACCACACCCTCGATCTCAGGTCAACCTTCACCATCATCTCACTGCCTGATATTTCAAATGATACTGACCTTTACCATCGTCTCAGAGCCACTAAAAACACATGTACTTTTTCTACTTAGTAAGGGGAATATAAGTTAATAAACAAACTGAATTTTAAAAATCATTTTTGCAAAATATTATTTTAATTTGAAATTTATCGAATATTTCTGCAAAATCACTGTCTGCAAGTTTTTCTCACATCGTCTCAATTTAATTTTCCCCAACATTGTTTAACAGCAGTCAAAATTAGTTTTGAAGTCCCAAATTGAGGATTTTATATTTAACAGCAGTCAAAATTAGTTTGAAAATAACAAATCACCGAATATTAAGTGCTTGTCTTCAAGTCCAGGGCAATAAAAACACCTTCAGGTCATTAAGTATACTATCATTCGAACTGGGAGTTATAGTCTAGCTTGATTGATGTAAACATTCACCCACTTCTGCATTAAAAAGTCCAAAGCCATCAGTGCAGTGAGCATGACACAATTGACACTGACCCAATTTATGGTTGATGATGATTATTATCATTATCAGTAGTATTGTTGTTATTTCACTGATTCAGATTTGATCCTCTGTTACTTTGGTCAATACAAATATTAATTTGTCAAGCTTTATACAAACTTCCCATTACTTCAAACTGGGCATATGATTCCACACCTGGTTTTGTCTTTATATTCATTTAGCACTTGCAGAACACTCCCAAAAGCACTAAACCCTTCACTGTAATAAACAATTCTCAATATCATGAACACAAACCTCTACTATCATATATTCTCTTTTACTTACCATAGCAACTTTTGAGTATAAGGAATGTACATATATCTTCAACAGTCAGAACACCCTTGTTTTCCAGAGGATGACTCAAAACCAATAACCCCCAGCCCACAACTTCACCACCACAAAAAGATAAAAAAAAAAAAAAAAAAAGAGAAAAACCCATCATAACCAAACCCCTAAAATTCAATAGCCTTCTTACCAGGCTGATCAGCACCCTTGAGGGTGTCAGCAATCAGCTTCTGTGCTCTCTTGCTTTTTGCCTCTATTCTCATGCTGTCACTCTTATCTATTTTCCTGTATGGCTTCTTCATCTGCAGGCCCTTTATTTTTGACTTCAGACTATACATAAAATTCTCCAATTGGTTCCCCATGCTGAAACAACTCTCACCATTACATGCAAGGCTGCCTTCCTCAGAAACACCTCCTCTCTCTTCACTTATTCTCCATTGCTTCCACTGGCAATATTGGAATCCTGCATCACACCCACCAAAGAAAAAATAAAAGAATCAAACAAAACTATACCAAAAATCCATCAGCTCTTCTTAGACATTGCTTCCAATGGTAATATTGGAATCCTGCATCACACGCACCAAATAAAAAAGAAGAGATTCAAACAAAACTATACCAAAAATCCATCAGCTCTTCTTATGAATCAGATGAACCCAACCACACCTATATATATCAAGAGCTTGCACTCTCTACACCCCTGATTTTTCAGGTCTTGCAACCGATCATGTGTATATATTTTATTGAAGGGTTGAATTAGGTGTCTTCTGCCATGGCACTTAAATGCATTAACTGCATTACCGCCACCCATTCTCCACTAGCGAGGGGATATAATGGTAGAGGTGACCACATCTGAAGAAGTGTGGTGGAAATTCAATGCATTTGGATATGACGTATCTCATAACTTGATTTTAGGCCTGTGTGACCACACATGGGCAATAGTGGCAAATTGGCAATCAAATTCAACTGCACTATTCACCACCTCATTGAATGTGAACTTTTAACTTTTATGGATTTGAATTGACTGTTCGAAGGCTTATCTATTAATATGATGGGCGAACCAAAATTATACATACAAGTCGATAGGTCGTTCAAATTTTTCAAAGCCTCAACCGCAGTTAGTAATGTATTAGTTGATTAGTTGGGATTTGTGAGGCGGCAGTTGAATTTCTGACTTAATTTAACTAGTAGTTATTATTGAAGATAGCTGGATTTGTGATTTAACGGTAAAAAGTTGAGAGATGACGTAAACGAATAGTTATAAAGAGATTAGGTTTCAAGTCTCTTTAACGGTGCCTCACGGCTTTCATTTTCAGTACATTACATCAAACATTATTACATTATTATTTGGTGAAAGATTATCCCAACTAATCTCATATGGATTATAAATTTAAAATATACGAACCCTATTTCGTCAACGGTTTTATTATATCCAAAGGAAGCTGAAGTGAAGTGAAGACCGAAAACACCAAAAAAAAAAATTTCATCCTTGTCTTATCATAATATGAGATTTTGAGTATGGGTCATTCTAGAATAAGATCGAAGGGTTATTGTTAAGGTACGGAGAAAAGGGGTTTTATTGCTTTTATATATTATTTCAATATTTTAATTATTTTTAATATATTTTTTGATTGGTTGAAAGGGTGTTGAAAGGTCCCTGAACCTTGTACAAGACAGTCGCGGGCCTCCAAAGAGGGAGGCAAAGGGGAAGAACGGCGACAGCAGAACGAGACAGCCTGAAAACAACAGGGGCCACCTAAGGTAAAGGCGCCCAGAGGAACCAACTAAAAGAACTAAATAAAAGGAAACATGACCAGAGGTTAATCAGAAAAGGGGAAGCGAAACTTAAACAGAGAAATTCACCATTTGGAAGTGTTGTAGCTGCTCGACAACGTACCCCAAAATTGGGGACCCACCTTTTTTGCATGTTTTCCAAAAAGTCCACAGAAGCCCATATGCTAAAGATCAATTATTTTTAATATATAATTATAAATAATATTTTTTTTATTATGTTTAATTATACAAATTCATTATTTTATACATTTATTCACTTGTTTGAATTTTGGATCTCCATACCTTATATAATATAAATATATAAACAAAATATAAGATAAAAAATTAGTAGTTTAGATAGAAAAAAATAATAATCAAAAGTACACAAGTTAACTTTCAAAGGCTTTAAAATAATACTATATTATATTATTTTGTAATGAAAATTTGTATATTATATTATTTTGTAATGAGCATAAATTTCACAGTAATAAAAATTTATATATTATATTATTTTGTAATGAGTATGACTTTCAAAGGGTTTAAAATAACACTATATTATATTATTTTGTAATGGAAATTTGTATAAGGGTAGTTATTGGTATGACTATAAAGGCTAATAAGAATATATTATATCATTTAGTAAGGTTTTTAAATAATTTTATATTAAATTATTTTGTAATCAAAATTTATTGATGATTTGGGAGGATTCAAAACAAAATGATATTATGTTATTTTTTAATGAAAATATGTGAAGTAAAGTGATAGGTATTGGAAACTAAATTTTAAATATATAAATTTTGTTTAGTTTTATTATAACTATATATTTATATAGTTATCTTTATATTAATTTTATGTTGGCAAAGTAATTACTATAATTTTTTTTAATTGGTAGTAGAAGGGGTTTTTAAAGGGTCCTCGAACCTATTACAAATAAGGTTTTGAAAGGCACTCCCAAACCTTAGATCTAATAATAATATATCAAGAAAAATTGAGTTGGATTCCACGAATCCAACCCGAAAATCCAATGAAGCAACCTCCTAGAAAATAAGTTGTAAATTTTATCACACAAATATAAGATATTATCACGATCAAACGACCAACTAGTAAAAAGGGCCACCATAGGAGAAACCCACACCCAAAACAACATTCAAACTCGAGATTTAAAATTAGAATTTAAAAATCCTGCCCAGAGCTGCATTCAAATTCAAAGTTCAAAATTTGACCCGCTCACCACTAGGGCCTTAAATCTGGGAACCAGACCTCACCACTAGACCCTAGGTGTGCTCAAAGAACCAGAGAGCCAAGAATCTCATTTAAAACTAGAGCAGATCTACAACAACATCTGGCCTGACAAACAACTAAAACAAAAATAACCAAAAAGCCTATCTCATCTAGGTCTTGGGAGGCCTGCCAACCTTTTTTTTTATCCCTAAAGAAATAAATTATTTTTTTAGGCCACACTCCTGAACACATTTGTTCCAAGTCTCCATGATTGGAACAACCTCATTCTCTCAAAGATGTAGAGCCTCAAAACTATCCATTAGAAGGGGTTGTACTCTGTTAGTTCAGAGTCAATATCCCTTTTCCTGAGTGCTTTGTTGCTATGTATCCCCACTTTCTTTTCAACCCCTACGTCAATACGAGTTTTCTTGTGACTTCTAGTCTTCAGACCTGGAGAGCCTTTCTCAAATACAGATTTTGAAGAGGCTAGAGAGCTTTCCATTAACTGTTGAAGAGTCATATCATCCATGTCAAGACAGTCAAAGGGACTTACCTCTTCTCCACTCTCCCAAAATTTAGGAAGTTGAACAATATCCCCCGCTACTAGGCTCACTTCCCTTCTCTTCGTAAGAACCCTGTTCAACTCCTCTACATCAAACATGTTTGATGGAAGAAGGGCTTCCTCCTGTAATTCCTCACTGAGCCCAACTTGAGAAATAGAAATTGGATCTTTTCCTTTCAATTTTTGAGGATTTTGCTTAAGCACCCATTTTCACTGAGCTTCTTACTGTTTTCCTTATGACTTGTTGAAGTACTCAGAGCTTTAGGATGCAGGGGGTATATGCTCTTATGGTGCCCACCCTTACCACACTCCTAACAAACTTGGGGTTTATTTTCATATTCAATGTTCTGAACCCAGGTGCCAAGGTTAGAAAACAACTCAATATAGCTTGGCAGATCTTTCTCGATATCTGCCATCACACACATTCTAACATAGAGCATTCGAGATTTGGAACTGGTAGTTTGATCGAAGGAAATAAAATCCCCAATTGTCTTGGCAATAGCTTGGAAGATGCTCTCATGCCAAAAATGAAGTGGGAAGTATGGTAGCTTGACCCATAGTGGGACAATATTAATGCTTTGTATTAGGAGATTAAAATATGGGGCCCATTTACGCAAAAACAAACCTCGTTTGCCAAAAAACCATGGACCCCCTTCCAAGATTTTCTTGGAATCCTCCTCGCAGTTGAGCCTGATAAGGAAGAAATTTCTTTGGGTGGCCACAATATCAAGATAACTGATAGGTCTCTATCTTGCCAAAGCCCATCTCCTCAAAGTATCAATATCTAACCTACTACAACATTGAAGTACTTAAGAAATGATATTTGTTTAAAGATAGGTATTGAAATGTAGATTATAAGTAAATAAATATATTTTATTTTATTATAGTTATATATTTTTCGTTTATTGATTATTAAATGTGTGTTTGAAAGAAAAAATAAACTCTCATGTTTAAGTACAAAAAATCAAAAATACATTAAAAATTTATAAATTATATCCTTTATCTAAATTTCTACTTTCATTCATATAAAATTTATAAAAAGCTATTGATGTTATTAAATGTATATTTGAAATATCAAGTGGCAGTATCTCAATTGGTTAGACTCCTCAAAATTTAAGGAGACCAAGGTTCAAATCTTGCCAAGCTATACATTGATAATATCCAAGCTTTGTTGTAATACAACTATGTGGTGATGATGTAATAGGGGTGGGTCTGTTTCAATCCCATAATAAAAATGGCGGGGTCATGATTGGGGAAAGCCTGCTCAGCCCTGTGTGTTGGTCGCAGGGGTTTCTCACACTAACCCCCAAAAAAAAATGTAAGTTTGAAAGGAAAAATAAACTATCTAAGTACAAAAATTTTAAAAATACATTAAAATTAATTAAATTATATTCTTCTAAGTTTTTTCTTGAAATTCGAAGAATCTAACTAGTTGAGCTAATGTCATTTGATGAAAAATAATAAATACAAAAAGAATTTAAACTTATTAGGCTAGGATTTGTGACAAAGTAGAATCCAAAAATTATGTATTTTTATAATGTTTTTTTTTTTTATAGGACAAATTGAAGGTTGAGGCCTAGACAAGATAATTCTATAATGTATAAGTATCTTAGTCAAAATAAATAGTTGTATGAATATGTTTTTACCTAAACAGATAAAGGGTAAGATATAATTTTATTTTTGTCTTAAAAGTCGAGGAATCTAACTAGTTGAGCTAATGTCATTTCATGGAAATAACAAAAAATGACATTAGCTTAACTAGTTAGATTCCTGGACTTTTAAAACATAAATAAAATTATATCTTACCTTATATTTGTCTAGGTAAAAACATATTCATACAACTATTTCTTTTGACTAAGATATATATAATATAGAATTATCTTATCTAGGCCTCAACCTTCAACCTATATTATAAAAATTTTAAAAAGAAAACCATTACTAAAATACATAATTTTTGGATTCTACTTTGTTACAAACTCTAGTCTAATATCTTTAAATATTATTTTTTATTTTTTAAACATAAATGTAATGTTCTAAAATGTTATCTTTAATAAATACTTTTAAGGTGAGTGTGAATATAAACTAGGAGTGAGTGCAAGCACGAGTCGAGAATGAGTGTAATAAAAAGTGAGTGCGAGCACAAGTTGGTAATGAGTGTAATCAAAAGCGAGGGCAAGCACGAGCCAAGAGTGATGAGGAAGTGTGAGCAGGGAAGCAAAAAGTAGAAAGTAAAGTGTGATCAGAATTTAAAGGATTCATTTGAAGAAAATCCAAATAACATGTAAATAAAATCATTTGTGAAATTTCTTTCTGAAAGTATGAATGGCCAAGTTGGAAGTATGGATGCCTTAGCTAGCAATAAGAGGAAGAGCATATCTATGCCAAACTTAGTCCAAGTAGTAGATTCTACACCAAAAGTAATTATCAAGGATGAGATGATTGAGCATGATATAATGGTTCTTAAAACCAAAAGGTTAATATGTAAGTTTCATGGATATTGCCCAGGTTTTTGTAAGATTCAAAATTGGATCAAGTGGAAGTGGGGATGGAATTCAAATTAATCCATGACTTTTCTTCCAAAAGGATTTTTCTCATTGATGTCTCCAGTTCAGAAATAAGGAATAAAATAATGGATGGAGGCCCTTGGTTTAGGGGTAAATATGTATTATATTTAAGACCTTGGAGTGATAATTTTTATGTAGACATAGAAACTATTAAAAATCTTTCAGTATGGATTAGGCTTTTTGGAATTCCTTATCAACTCATCAATAAGGAGGTTTTGAAGAATATTGGTAGTACTCTATGTGAATTCATCCAGGAGGGACCAACTACTAAGGATAGAAGGCATGCTATATACACTCAAAAATGTGTTGTTGTGGATATTTCTAAACCTTTAATGTAGTTGATTAGTATTAAATAATAATCAAGAGAATGGGACCAGCAAGTGGATTGTGAAAACATTGCATTCTAAAATTGCAAATATCATGAAACTATGCACATAGCAAGAGCGTACAAGTGAAAATAAAGGAAGAGAGAATTTTTTGGGTATGAGGATAACTTCAATTTGAAATAAGGAGATATTATCACAATAGAAGCTAGGTAAAATTAAGGATTTTACACTCCTAAGAAAGTGGCTAGAAAAATCCCTCTACATCATCATATGGTAGATGCCTTTACAATTCACTCAAATCAACCATTAGAAGAAAAAATTAATATGGGGGGTGAGGAAGTATAATGCACAAGTTCAAATATAGGAGCTAAAGATGATAAGGAAGAGGGGAAGGCAAATTTTAAAACAAAGGAAGATGGAAAGACAAATTTTAAAGTGAATGAGGTGAAGGAGACCAAGTTTAATCCAAGTAAATCACCTTTATTATCCTCAAGTAGCATAAAATTTTCTCCTTACAATAAAAATGAAAGTAGTACAAAGTGTATTCCTTGAACTTTAGGATTTCAAGAGGAGTATAGTAAAGAAAATCTTATGGAGGATATCCAAGGAAATTTAGGCTTTTCAGGCCAACATAAAAAAGTAATGACTATGGAGGATCATCTATGCAATTTAGAGTTTTTAGGTCAACTTAAAGAAGAAAATGATAATGAGATTATTCCTTGCACTTTTGATTCTTTAAAGCAACATAAATATTTAGAAGATAAGTGTCATTTTGAAAAATATGAAAAATAGAAAAGGTTGATGAAGATGAGAGTGTTGGAGAGAATGGAAGAAGGAGAGGAAAGCCATCAAAGTAGGAATAAAGAGAAAAAGAAACTCAAAAGGATATTAATCTAGGAAGCCAAATAAAAATATCATAGATGTTAACAAGAAGTGGGGCTAATCCCACTAATAAAAATAAAAAGTGTTGATGAGATGATATCATAGACTATTAAGGGTATGAATAAAAACCCTAAAAAAAAATTATTAAAAAATTAATAGGTTATTATAGCCTTGATTTTATTTTAATACAAGAAATAAAATTAAGTAGTGAGGAATGTAAGGATGCTTTTAAGAAGATTTGGAATATAGGTAATCGTTTAGCAGTTTCTTCTACAAGAGCTTTAGGCAGTATTGCAATAATATGGGACAAATGCAAACGCGATGAAAAACTATTAAAAGAAAAAATTAATTGAATTGTTGGATTATTTTGTAGGAAAGAGGAAAACATCAAACTTGGGGTTATAAATGTATATGATCCAAGTATAGTTACTTCTTGTGAAAGATGTTGGAAGGACCTTCGCATATTTTTATCAAATACAATGAGGATTCATTGTGATCTATGGATTCTTGGGGGTGTTTTAATATTGTTCTATCTCCCCTGAAAAAAGAAGGGTGACATTCTAGGATGGTCTAAATCAATGCAATATTTTGCTTCATTTGTCAATTCAAATGACCTTTGAGATGTTAGTCCCTCAATATTTCAATATATATGGGATAATAGATGCATTGGAAAAAACCATATAGCAGAAATATTGAATAGATTATTGTTATCCAATAAATGATTGTAAATAAAGTATACAATCTCTTTAGATATTTTATTGTGAGCAAGATCATATCACAAAACCATTATTTTGACTTGTGAGTTACCTAATAATGGTAATTCAAAGCCATTTCACTTCCAGCCTATGTGGCTTCAAGACCTTAATTTTTTCTAAATGGTTATGTTATGCTGGGATGAGTCAAAATTTGAAGGATCATGTATTTACAAGTTTGTTCAAAAGTTGAAATATTTAAAAGAGCAAATGAAGATATAGAATGCCAAATATTTTGGTAACATTTTTAAAGAAAAGAAATAAATTGAATTCAAGCTTAAAAATTTACAAGAGATAGTAGAAATTAATGGAATGGAACGGGATTCTTATGTGAAACAAAAATAATTACTTTATGATTATCATAATGCATTGAAAAATGAGGAGTCATATTGGTTCCAAAAATCTAGAGAGAAATGGTGATGAAGGAGATAGAAATACAAAAAAAAAAATGTTATAACAAAAACAAATTTTTATGTTCATCATATCAAAAATATTATAACTCCAGATGGAAGAAATATTGAGGACGAAGAAGATATAAGGAAGGAAGCAATTAATTATTTCAAAAATATTTTGTCAGATTCTAGGCAATATAAGGAGGCACAACAAAAACTTCTACAAAATATTCCATAAATTATCACTCAAGGACAAAATGAAAGCTTGATGAAGAAGATATCTATGGCAGAGCTCCATGAAGCAGTTTTTCTTTCCATCCTTACAAGGCACCTGGCCCGGATGGATTTCCTACAATTTTTTTCTTTTAATTTTTGAGATTTATTGAAGAGTGATATGTTAGTTGTGGTTGAAGAGGCCCAAAAAATGAAGGCTATAATAAGTGAGACCAATGCTATTTTTATTACCTTGGTTCCTAAGAAATATGACAATATATTTTGATAATTTTTGTCCAATAAGCCTTTGTAATATGATTTATAAGATCATTTTAAAAATTATGGCAAACAGGTCGAATGGTATTATAGGGTGTTTTATCTCAAAGGAACAAGGTGGCTTTGTTCATGGTAAAAAAAAATTTGATGGTATAATTATTGCACAAGAGGCCATACATTCTCTTTATTCCATGAAAAAATTAGGTATGCTTCTAAAATTAGATATGAACAAAGCATATGATAGGATTTCATGGAATTTTCTACATGTTATTCTCAAAAAGTTTGACTTTAATTAGAGTTGGTGTGATTGGATTAATTTTTATAGCACTACAAAATTTTCTATTTTGATCAATGGTTCTCATGTTGGGTACTTCAATTCATCTTGTGGACTTTGTTAAGGTGGTCCACTTTCTTCTTATCTATTCAATATTCTGGTGGAAGCATTAGGGAGAGCCTTTTTAAAGGTAAAAATGGAAGGAAAAATCAACGGTATTCAAGTTTCAAAAAATGGTCCCTCCGAATCTCATCTCCAATTTGTTGATGATACTTTTTCTTTTGGGTCAGTGAGGCCATGGAGTTTAAATCAATATTATCATGTTATAAGAAGGCTACTAGACATTTGATAGATACTATAAAATCTAGAATTTTTTCATTAATACTACCCTAGATTTACAACAAATTATTGTGAATATTTTAGAGTTTAAAATTGAAAATTTTCCATCAACCTACTTGGGTATTTCTTTGTCTCATAAAGGAAATAAAAATGATCTTTGGATCTCTTTTTTGGACAGAATGAAAGTTTTCTTGGCAAGTTGGAAAGGTAAGTTCTTAACCATGGCAAGAAAGCTACAACTCATAAATACTACATTGCAATCCATTCCTATTTTTATTATGTCACTTTCAAGACTTTCAACAGGTATTGCATTAGAAATTGATAAAACTCAAAGAGACTTTCTATGAAAAGGTTTTGAGGAAATATTTAGGTTTCCTCTTTGTAAGTTGGATAGGGTTTGCAAAGGAAAGAATACTGGAGGTGTAGGCTTGAGAAATTGTAGATTTATAAATATGTCATTAGGAGCAAAGCTTGGGTGGAGATTATTGAGAGATCAAGGAAAGAATTGGATAAAAATATATAGGTTCTCTTGATGCAATTAAATTATTTAGGAAATAAATCCTAACCAAAGGATTGTCAAAATGGAACTTCATATCAAATATTTTACAATTGATAAAGAAACATATTAGATGGTCAATCAATGAGGTAAGTTATGCATTTTTTTGATCCGATGCTTGGTTGAAGCCTTATCCTTTTTTTTTGGATCAAAATAGAAACCATTGACTTAAGTGTGTCTAGCATGTAAATTTCCAAAGGTCAAATATTATATGATTATGAGCAAAAACTCTAGATCATAGATTTCTTTTAGTAACTTAGTTGGAGGAGAGGAATTCAAGAAAATTATAGATGAACTTCAAAAAATGCTTCGAGAGTTTTATTTGCCAATTTTTACACAAAAGGATGAGTTGGTTTGGAATTTATCAAAGGATGGTGGATACTCGGTCAAGTTGGAATATGAATATTTAGAACAATCAAAATTTCCTTCTCCCAAATATTTTCTTTGGAAGAATGTTTGGTCATTAAAAGCTCTCTCTAAGGCCTCAACATTTATTTGGTTAGCAGTTCAAAGTAAGATTCTTAAGAGAGAGAGTCTACAAAGTTAAGAGAGAGAGTCTACAAAGAAGAGGATATTATGAACCCTTTAGATGTAAGGATTTAGAAACATTAGACCATATACTTCTTCATTGTGTGTTTGCTCACACCATTTGGGGTTATTTTTTAAAAATATAAAATTATATTGGGTAGCTCTATCAACATTGAAAGAGTTGATAAAATGTTGGATAAATTATTTCAAAGCTAAAGCATTATGTATTCTTTGGAGGATTGACCTTGTCATTATTTGTTGGAATTTATGGCTTGAAAGGAATAACAAAATTTTTAAAAATAAATCTCAAAATCATGCCCAAGTTTGAAATTGTATTATTGCCTCTCTTGTAGAATGTCTACAAATATGGTGCTCATCATGAGAAGTATCAATTGTAGAAAAAAAGTGCTAATGACTTGGCTACATGATTTGAACATACATAGAAAATTCATCTACAACAATGGAATTAAAACAAAGGAGTGATGGAGAGGAGGAGTTGAACAAGGTTCCTATGAAGAGAAGGGAAGTGAGCCTAGTAGCGGGGGATATTGTTCAACTTCCTAAATTTGGGGAGAGTGGAGAAGAGGTAAGTCCCTCTAGTCTTATCCTCCAAAATTCCTTTGACTTTCTTAACATTGATGATCTGACTCTTCAACAGTTAATAAAAAGATCGTTAGCCTCTCCAAAACATGTGTTTGAGAAAGGCTCTCCAGGTTCGAAGACCAAAAGTCACAAGAAAGCTCGTATTGATGTAGGGGTCGAAAGGAAAGTGGGGAGACCTAGCAATAGAGTGCTCAATAAAATGGAGACCGACTCTGAAATTGCTAATGGAGTACAACCCCTTCTAATGGATAGTTTTGAGGCTTTGCATTCTAGAGAGAATGAAGTTATTCCAATCATGGAGACTTGGAACAAATGTTTTCAAGAGTGTGGCCTAAAAAAAGGATTTCTTTCTTTTAGAGTAAAAAAAAATGTTGGTAGGCCTCCCAAGACCTCACTTAGAAGGGCTTTCAGTAAGTGATTTTTTATTATTTTTGGTTCAATTGTTTGTTAGGCTGAATGTTGTTACTGTAGATCGACTCCAGTTTTAGACGGGATTAATGGCTTTCTGGTTCTCTAAGCACCCCTAGGTTCTAGTGGTGAGTCCTGGTTCCCAAATTCAAGGCTTTAGTGGTGGGCGAGATCTTCAAATTTTGAACTTTGAATTTGAATGCAACTCTAGGCAAGATTTTCAAATTCTAATTTTAAATATTGAATTTGAATGTTGTTTTGGGTTCCGGTTTCTCCTATGTTGGCCCCTATTGCTAGTTGGTTGTTTGACTATGACAATCTCTTATATTTGCTTGATAAAAATCTGCATCTTATTTGCTAGGAGGTTGCTTCATTGGATTTTCGAGTTAGATTCGAGCTCAGTATTTCTTGATATCTTATTGCTAGATCTAAGGTTTGGAGGTGCCTTTCAAAACCCTACTTGTAATAGATTTGGGGACCCTTTAAAAACCCCTTCTACTATCAATAAAAAAAATAAAGGATCTACTTCGATCTATGGTAAAATGGAAATGACTAGAAATTTAGTTTATTAAAATTAATTTTTATGGTGCTTCTAAAAGAAATCTAAGAAAATTTGGTGGAGGTGGATTTTTAAAAAACAGTAAAGGTAAAATTCTTCTCACTTATTCAGAATCATGTGGAACTCCAACTAACTATATAGAGGCTAGGGCATTTTTTCTAGGGATTAAAATTGCAATAGAAAAAGGATGGAAATACATTTCAATTGAGGGGGATTCACAAATTATCATCAATGCTATTAGCAAAAATGGATGTGAAAATTGGATAAAAATTACTATTATTTCTAATATTCATCATCTGTTACTAAAGGTAATATTTTGGCAATGTGAGCATATTTATAGAAAAAAAATTAGGTAGCAGATAAATTAATGAATTATGGTGTGATATTCATCTCAATAAAATTCAAATTTTAGAAGGCAACTGATCAAGTGAAATTTTATGCCATAATAAAAATGATGTCAAGGTTCTCTGTTCTTATCAATGGTTCACCTGCTGGCTTCTTTCAAAGTTTCAAAGGCATCTGTCAAGGGGACCCTCTGTCACCCTTCTTCTTCATCATTCTGGCTGAAACCCTCGGAAGAACACTTACCGATGCTTGCAACAGTGGACTCGTCTCTGGGATCAAACCAGCCTCAACAACCAATGCCATTTCCCATCAACAGTTTGTGGATGATACTATTCTATCCTCTCATGCTTCTGTTCCCGAAGCAAAAATCATTAAGAACATTCTTGATTCTTATGAAGAGGCGGCTGGCCAAAAAGTCAATTACCGCAAAAGCAAGCTATACTTTCTCAATACTCCCATCCATAGGCAAAACATGATTGCTGAGATCCTTGGGTGTACCATTGGGAGCCTTCCAACTACCTATCTTGGATTATCGCTTTTCCATGGCAAATCGGTCTCGACTATGTGGAACCCTGTTTTAGATCGCCTCAACAAGAAACTTGCAGAGTTGGAAAAGTTCAATGCTCGGTCGACATGCCCAAATCCACTCGGTCCAGGCTTGCCCGCAAAGTATTCCTATTTTTTTCTTATCTATCTTCAAAGCTCCAGATTCCATCTGCCAAAGAATTGAGCAAATTCAACGCAGATTCCTTTGGGCGGGAAATGAAAACAAGAACAAATTTTCCCTTGTTGCCTGGGATAAGGTTTGTTCCAATAAAAAGGATGGAGGACTCGGGTTCATGGACATCAAGCGGATGAACATGGCCCTCATTGCCAAGCAATCCTGGAGACTTACCATCAATGAAAAAGTCACCTGGATTGACATCATCAAAGCTAAGTACCTCCATCAGGTTCCCTTTCTTGGAGAGCACAATCTACCTAACGGATCTCATTTCTGGAATGGTGTCACCAAAACAAGGAAGATCATTATGGAAGGCTTAAGGTGGTGTCTTGGAAATGGAATGACCATTCGCTTCTGGGAAGACCCGTGGATCCGTGACAAACCTCTCAGCCAAGACCCTCATCTTGCAGTGCTCAAGACGGTTACTGAAGACACCTTTGGAGATAAGGTGTGTCATTTTATTAACTCAGATCTTCCAAGACCCGAATGGAAACACCTAGCTCTTAATGGGCCTAGGCATATCACCGAGGTGCTCAAGCGGTTACAAAACCTGCTAAGGACCTGCATCATCCCCAGCTCTCACAAATATGATACCATGGTTTGGAACCTTGAAGATTCAAGGAATTTCACTGTTAAATCTGCCTACTACAGCCAAGAAGCTCCCAGTGATGGCCGAGACTTATCTAACCGGGTCCTGGGTCCCCAAGATCATTCCCAAGGTCAAATTCTTCTGTTGGTTAGCCATCAAAAATAGAATCCTCACCACTGACAACTTGATAATCAGAGGGTTACTCATTCCCAATTGGTGCATCCTATGTAAAAACGCCTGTGAATCAACTTCGCATGTTTTTTTGGAATGTCCCTTCTCTCTTGCCGTGCTCAAACAGGTTCTCAACACCTTTGCCATCTTCGTAGCCCTCCCTCATTCCATTCCCCTCCTTTTTCAACAATGGCCACGGCCTTTCAAGCACAGTCAACTTAAATTCATGTGGCAAGCTTGCCTTCACATTTTCCTGTGGCAAATTTGGCTTGAGAGAAATGACAAAATTTTCAAAAACCATGCTACTGATAAGAATATTGTTGTGGCCAAAATCTTGGCCCTTGCTGCAGAGAATGCCTCTCTTGTCTCGTCTTCCAAACCCCCCCCTCCTGGCATTGAATCGGACCTAACTAAACTTTTCAATCTTTTCAATTTTTCTGCTACACCCCGTACTTCTGTCGACAGGTCTGTTATCAAGTGGGTCTTACCTCCTTCCGGGTGGCACAAGCTTAACTTCGATGGCGCAGCCAAGGGCAACCCCGGAGTGGTTGGCGGAGGAGGAATTCTCAAAAATCACAGAGGAGAAATAATTTTGGCCTTTGCTCAGAACCTGGGAATTCAATCTAACAATATGGCAGAGGCTCGGGCCTTGCTATAAAGCTTGATTCTCTTGGAAGGCTTGACCATCAACAAACTTATCATAGAAGGAGACTCATTGCACTGCATCAACTGGATCAATGGGACCTCTGTGCCTCCCCCGGGCCCTTGTTTCGATCTTCCAAGAATGCAAGGCACTAATTGGCATTTACCCAAAATTAATCATTAAGCATCAGTACCAGGAAGGAAACAAAGCTGTGGACTGGCTTGCTAACAAGGGAGTTGACGAAACGGATATTCATGTTTGGAGAGATTCCTTCCCCATTGGCCTAAGGGATGCTCCTACATCCAATGTCTGCACAATGTGAGGAGTTAACTGGGCACCGGGTTTGTTTGCTTTTGGATCTGGATGAGTCTTCGCATCCTTTCATCCTTCCTCTCCCTTCGGTTGCGTTTTGGCTACTTGTCACGATTTCGTGACACTTTTCACCGTTGGCCATGAATTTTTAGCTTGTCGCGATTTCGTGACATCCTTTTTGCTTTGGCCATGAGGTTGCTACTTGTCGCGATATCGTGACACTTTTTTCTCCTTTGGACGTGGTCTTCCAACTTGTCGCGATATCGCGACACTTTTTCTCTCCGGGTGCTTTTTTGCAACTTGTCGCGATATCGCGACACTTTTTCTCTCCGAGTGCTTTTTTGCAACTTGTCACGATATCGCGACACTTTCTTTCTTCAGGCGCTTTCTTGCATCATGTCGCGATTTCGCGACATTTTTTCTATTTGGCGGAGGTCTTCCATTTTGTCGCGATATCGCTACACTTTTTCTGCTCGACGACGACCTTCATTTTTGTCACGATATCACGACACTTTTCATCTTTGACTACTGACTTCCAAATTGTCGCGATATCGCGACACCTTTTCTCTTCGGTTGCGGTCTTCCAGATTGTCGCGATATCGTGACACTTTTTTTCTTCGGCTACGGTCTTCCAGATTGTCACTATTTTGTGACACTTTTTCTCTTCGATGGTGGGCTTCCATATTGTCACGATTTCATGACACTTCTTCTCCTTGGCAGCGGTTTTCCATCTTGTCGCGATTTCGCGACATTTTTTCTCCTTGGCAGCGGTTTTCCATCTTGTCGCGATTTCGCGACACTTTTTCTCTTCGGCTGCGGTCTTCCAGATTGTCGCGATATCGTGACACTTTTTCTCTTTGGCAGCGGTCTTCCTTCTTGTCATGATTTCATGACATTTTTTCTCTTCGGCTGCGGTCTTCCATAATGTCGCGATATCGCGACACTTTTTCTCTTCGACAGTGGTCTTCCATCTTGTCGCGATTTCGCGACACTTTTTCTCTTCGACTGCGGTCTTCCATATTGTCGCGATATCGCGACACTTTTTCACTTCGGCTGCGGTCTTCCAGGTTGTCGAGATATCGTGACACTTTTTCTCTTCGACTGCGGTCTTCCATAATGTCGCGATATCGTGATACTTTTTCTCTTCGACAGAGGTCTTTCATCTTGTCGCGATTTCGCGACACCTTTTCTCTTTGGCAGCAGGCTTTCACAATTGTCGCGATATCGCGACACTTCTTCTATTCCAGCTCCAACCTAACAACTTGTCGCGATATCGTGACACTTCCTCTCTTCTGTCAACAACCTTGCATTATGTCATGATTTCACGACTTCTTCCCTCCTTCGACTCCGACGGCGCTTCTTGTCGTGATTTCGTGACTTCCTTTCTTCTCTTGGCAGCTTCGGCGCATCTTGTCACGATTTCACGACATCACCATTTTGGTCGCGATTTCGTGACACCTTTCCTCATGTGGAGGTTTGCCCGCTCTTTAATATTTTCTTCTTGGACCACCTCGGTCAATCTGGAATTCATGTAATTCCTCTTGTACAAGGTTCGGGGACCTTTCAACACCCCTTCTACCAATCAAAAAAAAAAATGATGTCAAGGAGCTATTTTGGATTCAATTCTTGGGGCTGCCCTTATGACATAAGGGTAAAAAGGACGGTAAACGATTCCCTTATGTATAAAAAAAAAAACCTTTAGCATATTTGAATTTTTTATCTCAATATAGCTTGTAAAGATATTATATTCTTTAAACTTAACGTTTCTAAAGGTTTTTTATTGTTTCTTTTATGTTTTTTTTACTTGTACCCATAGAAAAGTATTGATATTAATTTTATTATTAAATGTTTATTTTAAGTTTTTCTTTGTTCCTAATTACATTTTTATTAGTTTATGGGAACAACACAGTTCTACCTTTGGCTCTTTTTTAGGAGATTTAAGGTTTAAATCCCATCATGGGCGAGTGTGTGAAGGGTGGATCAAGGTTCAAATCCTAGCGTGGGTGACTGTGAAGGGTGGGTCAAGATTCAAATCCCAATTGGACGAGTGTGTGATGGGTGTGTGTTTGATCCCTATTGATAAGTTCACCCTTATGAGAGGTCATGGTAGGGATGGGGATGCCCCACCCTACTATGAACATTGATCATAAAGGTTTCTCACACCAACTAAGATTTTAAAAAATACATTTTTATCATATATAAATAAATATTTTTAATTATGTGTGTATTATATAGAGCACCCCAAATCCAAATGGATTTGTTTGATCATGATTAATAGTTGAAATGCATAAAAATATAATATTAAGTTAATAATATAAATATAAAAAAAGAGTTTTTTTATTGCTCATACAAAGAGTCTCCCACATCCACGTAGAATGCTTACATAAAAAAATTACCTTATATAATTAATATTTCCAACTTGAAAATATTATTGTTTATAATATATCATATTTTATTTTTTTGATTGGTGAAAAGGGGTTTTGAAAAGGTCTCGTAACCTTTTATAATGCTTGAAAAAAAACCAAAATCTTTGAAGAGACTATTAGCTACCAAGTAGGCAATCCTATCACTATTCTAGAGAAACTATTATCGCGATACAAAAACAACCCAGAGGCCCACACCAAGGGGGTCTAAAGATTGAAAATGGCCCATGCAAGGGCAACATAATACTACCAAAAATACCCATGCAGGGTTAAGGCTTTATAACATATAAAAATCCCACATAGAGGCAGTCCACAAAACCAAATACAAAACCAACGTAAGAACCGCAAAGGACTATCAATGAGAGGCTCCCACAACTGAGGAACCACCTGCAACATAAATCAAACATTTGGACCCGAGCCATTACTTGCAGGGTTCTCTCTAACCAAGCTCTTGAATTCCTCAAGGATTTTGAACTGGTCCTTATATTCCTTAAGGAGGGAGTCCACCTGAATCATGAGGGAGGAGATAGTCCTAGTTGCCTGACCAAAAGCTTTGAGGAGGTCTTGGATCTCTTAGATGTGCCCACGATCAAAGAGGTTTGGAAAATGTGTCACTCAAGAGGCTAGAATGGGAGCCTGTGTAGAGGTCCTTTCATTATGGATCAATAATCTTGTTGGTTTGTCTTTTTTGTCCTGGAAAGAGAGTGAGTCATATGAAATATCGTCAATGATGAGCGAGGATTTTCACTTGTTGCTTCCTGCCTTGGCACGAAGGGGTACCGATAGGGTTTAAATTTCTAATAACTAGGGGTATTGTCTGCCTTGGTAGCAGGGCTCAGAGTATAGTTGGGAGAAGGGGAGACTAGGGCATCTCCCCTAGCTTCATCTCTAGCATTGACAGGTCCTCCAATAATGAGAGCAGGTTCGGTAGGTATCGTCACTCTGCGGTTCTACTCCACCACCATGAACCTAAACAATACAAGGTGAAGGCCCTATTGGAGGTGGAGGAGGAGACACCTCTCTTCATGTTTAGCACTGATCTCTCCATTGATCAAACATATACTCAAGAATATTGATTGATTTCTTTCCTCTGTGGTGATTCAAGAACACAATATGAAAGCTTCAAAGAACAACATTCATATTATCGAGAGTAAAATACTGCAACACCATTATCATCACTATATCCCATAATTTTGGTAGTGTCTCCTTGACTATGCCATTTTTTCTTTGTCGAGGGACTCCTCTTTATCTATGAACAGGGTTAACTTCCCTTAGAGGGAGTGTTTATCCTAGTTGATAATTTCATCGTCATTGGGGAGGCCAATTACTTTTTCCAGGAGGTCCACCATGACTATGAAGCCCATCCCTCGAGCGACGACATGCCCCCCATTCCACGAACGGATAAAATTTATGCAGGTCTATCTCGGTCCCACTAAACTACTGCAATAAGTTAAGGATGCCATGGTCCCTAAAAATATCTTCAACTAGAGGATTTAGCTAAAGGGATGCAAGTTTGATTTCGACCATGGCAAGGACACAAAGATGTTGTGATAGAAAAAAATCAAGGGGTGGCAAAAATGATAAGGAGGAAGGGTGGTGAAGGTGGAAATAATGCAACAACAATCCTCTAGAAGAGTCTCCCACCCAAGGCGGCTCGTGTTCCAAATCAACCAAATTAGGTGAAAACCAAGTGACACAGATGAAATGGCACACCAAACAACAGGGAGGGCCAAGTGGACGTTAGTGAAGATGACACCAAGTTCGACTAAAAGAGTAGACGATTACGGGCCATGATTAGGGGAATGATCATCCTTGGTGGATAAGTGGACGTGGTGGATACATGCGATGGGGGTGACAAAGGAAACCACCATGGGGAAGATAAGTCGAAAACACATTACCAGTTTGATGCTGACAGTGCACCTTGTCAAAAAGGTACTAGAGAGGTCCCAGTAAGTCAGAAAGGATTGGATGAAAATGAGAAAACGAGTAAAATGACTAGAGAGCATAGGGATCAATGGAATGACCCGATCGAGGACACGCAAATAGGGGTAAACATTCCCAATGGTCAGGAACCCTTTTCGACATAAAAAAGGGGGTGATGTTATTTCCAAGGTGAAAGCTTCCAATGTTGTAATTCTCTCAATTCCATGTGAACCTTGACTTATGAATATACCCCCAATTTTGGGTTGATAGCAGGTTGTTACTATGAATACTCCTCGTGCAAATTTTGGGGAGTTCCACTCGGGGGAGGTTGATTCGAAAAAGACCCGCACGTGAGATATGTTCAAATTCAGGGCTCATTGTGCCATGATGGAGATTTGCCAAGTTGGCTCTAGACTAAAAATTCAAATTGCTTAGGTGGATGTGGGCTTGGAACCTATGGATCTGGTTTCCTACTCTGGCCCACATCAACTCACTGACTAGTGATGTCATCAATATTGGCATCGATGATCATTTGGGGGAAGGAGTCTTTCCACACCCTAAGTCCAAACTCTAAGATTTTGATATTGGCTAATTGGTCAACCGCTCGATTTCCCTCCCTATAGATGTGGGTTACCCTTGTGTTGGAGAAAGATCACACTAGATGCTTGACTTCATCGACCATACTAGAGATGTTCCATGAAGTGGTGGAGGATCCGAAAGAAAGGTTGGTGATAATATTTCTGGAATCACCTTCCACCATGATATTTGGAACCTACAAATTGTGGATGAGGATAACACCTTGGTAGAGAGCCTTGGCTTCGACAAAGTGACTAGATTTGAATCCCAAGTTCTCGATGTTGGCCAGGATGATGTTATCCTTATGATACTGGATGATGCCTCCTACACCTACAAATCCTAGATTTCCTTTGGCTACACCATAAAAAATTAGTTTGAGGAAGCCTGGAGGTGGAGAAGACCATCTAACAATGGAGTGATCAGCCTTGGGAGAAGTCTGCTTGAGGATGCCTTTCGATATTTCAAGAGTGGAATCTAAGAGAACTTTAGGATGAGGCTCTGGGTCACCTTTACCCTGGGTGATCGACACATTTTCAGTAGCAACAACAATGATCTTGGTGAGCACGTGGTTCTCCTTGTGGGGTGAATCTTTGAAGACATGGGCATTGTGCTCTCTCCAAATCTCCCACAGGTTGTGGGGGAGGCAAAAGGACTAGAAAGTCTTTAAGCGGTGCCATTTGAATGAATTCAGCCACTAGACACAAATATTATTGAGCCAAGAGGGTGGGGCCCAAGAAATTTTGACTAAGGAGAATAGGGAGGAGATTATGGATTGGGAGAAGGGGTAGGAAGTGAATATGTGCTGGGTAGACTCACAATTAGAGAGGCATAAGTAGCAATAATTGGGGAGAGACAGGCCATGGCGATGGAGGTTAGGGATGGTGAGAATCTTATCCTAGACGGATAGCCATAGGAAACAATTAACCTTGGAAATCAGTTGGGGATTCTAGATGAGATTGGATGGAAAATGGGGAGGGCCAGGGTTCTTAGATAGGGCATAGGCTGACTTTACAAAGAATTCCATAGGAGTAGGGATCCCAAAGGATGGAATCTTCCATCGAGGAAGAGGGAATGACACTGAGGTAGAGAATATCAGAAAGGGTGATAAAGGTAAGTTTTTTTTTCTACTGAGAGGTCGTTAGTCGGGAAGGGCTTCCATGAGGGGCCCTCTAGGAGGAAGAAATTACTTACCTTTTTCCTAAATAAGGTGTCTATCATTGGTCTAAGACACACCAGGTCCTCTCGGTCCTAGAGCAGAAAACTACCCATCTAGAGGTTGCTCTAAAAGTTGATCCCGGCTTTATTTCCTAGCTTCCATATGATACCCTTTTGGAAAATATGCCTAGTCCTTAGGATAGATTTCCAAACCACAGAACCCTGGATGGGGTTAAGATCATCCAAAGAGTTTTGGTTGTACCACAAGTATTTTTCCTTGATGATGGATATCCATAGAGAGTTTTCATTGGTGAGGATTCGTCGACCTTGTTTTGTGATGAGTGCTAGGTTCATATTTCAGAATTTTTGGAGCTCAATGCCACCATACTCCTTCCCAGAGCATACCTGGTTCCAAGCCACCAGATGAATCCACTAATTATTTTTTGATCCTGATCAAAGAAAATTTTGTTGGAGTACTCGATGCGATTTTAGACTTCAACGAGAATATGGAAAATGGATAGGAAGAAGATGGAAATTCTCTACAGGGTGGCTTTGACAAGGGTGGATTTGCCAGCTTGACTGAGGAGGCTGCCTTTCCAACTGGCCAACTTTTTTTGGATGTGATCAATGATGGAATTCCATAGGTATTTCTTGGATTGGCCTTCGAAGAGATGGAATCTGAGGTAAGTGGTAGGGAGAGCACCAATGGAGCATCCAAGGGTGGAAAAAATATGAGCTTGGTATCTCGTCAAAGTGTTGAAGAAGTAGATCTTACTCTTGTTGAAATTTACCTTCTGGCCTTCCATGGCCTCAAAGAAAAAGAGGATGGATTTGATGCATTGAGCTTGGGGAACCAAGGCCTAAGTGGCCAGGATAGTATCATCGATGAACTGTTGATGGGACATAGCCTAGAGGGAGGAAGTAGGTTTAATTTCAGATATGGACCCTTCGAGGCAAGCATAGGTGAGAGCCCTCCTGAGAGCCTCTGCAATGATGATGAAGAGAAAGGGGTAGATGAGGTCTCCTTGCTTGAGGCCTTTAAAACTTTTGAAGTAGCCTACTAGGGATCCATTGATCAAGATAGAAAAGTTTTCTAAGGTAACAAAACCTTTGATAAGATCAATCCAATCTGGGTGGAAGCCAAATATTTATAGGACTACCAACAAGAAATCCCAGGAGACTCTGTCGAAGGCTTTATTCATGTAGAGCTTCAAGAGGAAGCTCACTTGGCCACTCAAGGAGATAGAATGGATGAGCTCATGGATGGTGATAATGATGTCAGTGATTTACCTATCATGGATAGAACTACCTTGGTTTGGGGAGATGATGCAGGGGAGGATGATCTTGAGCCTGGTGGCCAGGGCTTTGATGAGGATCTTGTATAGGACATTACACAGGATGATGGGGTAGAAGTCAGAGAGGGTGTGGGCCTAGATGACTTTAGGGATGAGAGCTAGGAAGGTGGATTTGATGCCCCCTAGGATCACCCTATATTTCTACATTTTCTAGATGTTTGAGACCACATCCAGGCCTATAATGTCCTAGAAATGTTGGAAACAAATGGAGGGGAAGCCTAATTTTTTTAGTAGAGAGGGTTTTAAGAAGCATTCGATTCTGGTTGATAGTGACTAACCTTGGGATGTTCTGGAGGAGGCCCTTAAAGGTATGGTAGTCATAACTTGGAGAGGGACTAAGAAGCTCCTTAAAGAAGATAACTACCTTTAATATGATTTCTTGGATGTTGGATACCACCTAGCCATCCTGTTGAACTAGTTCCTTGATCTTGTTACTTCCCCTATGTCTCATTGCTATGGCATGGAAAAACTTGGTATTTGAATCACCTTCTTTGAGCCATGTTACTCTAGATTTTTATTTCCAAAATACTTCATCGCTTCTAATAATATTGTGATAGTCATAGAGGAGGGTTATTTCAAAGTCTTGGAGGGCGGGTTCAATATCACCATCTTGAAGATTTATTTCAATATCCCGAAGCTGGGATTGAATTTGTTGCTTCTTCTAGAAAATGTTCCCAAACACTTCTTTATTCCACCTTATCAGATTGTATTTTACATGTCAGAGTTTGTTGCTTACCTAGGAAATTTTGGATTCGAGGAAAGGTCGGGCCCACCATTCAAGAATTAGAGGTCTAATGTTTGGATCGTGGAGCCACATTGCTTCAAATCTAAATGGGAATTTGAAGGATGAGGTATGTGGATGACAATCCAATAAGAGGGGATTGTGGTCAGATCCAATCCTAGGGAGAGAGTGCATGGTTGCATCACCAAAATTAGGGATGACATTAACGAAAATGAGGACATGATCAAGGCACATCTGGATTAGTTGGTCACCCTTATTGTGGTTGCTCCAGGTGAACTTTGGCCCTCTAAGACAGATATCCATCAATTAATTGTTTTCAACGAAGCTTGCAAAGCACTCATAGAATCTCTCGATTATTGGAGTCCCTCATATATTGTTAAAGGGAAAAAGGGGGGAGTTGAATTACCTGGCCAACATCCAGGATTTTGTAGTAAAAATATCTCTCAGCTGACTGATGGAATTCCATAATGAGTTCCTCTTGGAAGGAGAATTTGGAGCATACACATTTGATAGGACCCATCGAAACCTATCATTCTTGTTGAAAAATAAGATGTTTATGTAGCTATCAGTCATTGACAACACCGTCCCATCGACCTTGGCTGGGTCCCATAAACACAAAAGGCCCCCTGAAGCTCCATTGGCTGAACTAAAGTAGGAGGTAGAGTCCTTCCAAATGTAGTTTGATATAGAAGAAACATCCTGAGAATCAAGCTTTGTTTCTTGGAGAAGAAGAATGGTGGGTCTGTGTTATCTCCTCATGGACTTAACTAGGTGTTGCTTGTTTCATCCATTGAGGCCTCTCACGTTCCATGAGAGGATCTTCATTTGGTAGTTCTTGTTATGTGCATTTCCATCTCCCAGTGGGGGGGGAATATTGTTTTTGAGATGTTACTAGGTTTTCAAAAGTTGAGAGGACCCTTTAAGAGTGATTTGGTTGTCATTTGTGACTTCGTCTAAGGCTTCCCTATTCCTAATGTCCTAATCTAAGGGATGACCCTCTTCTTAACTGAGCCCACGTCCGCCATAGGTTTCTTGAGGGAGCTAGAGGGGGGAGGACTAGGGGGTAGGTGTTCAGGGAGGGGGGTTGGTCGAGGATGCTAAGGCTCGAGGGGGATGGGAGGAGGGAGGCAGACACAATGAATAGTTGAAGGTTGGTTTAGTAGGGTTATAGGGAGGATCATCGGTAAACAAGAGGGAGAAGTGGTTTGACACTAGTGCTAACAGGCTATAGGAGGAAGAGTCTAGCTGGGGGGTTCCAAAGGATTTTTTCATGATGGGGGACCTTCGACGGGGATCCAAGAGGGTTTAGTATGGGATCGGGACCCTGGGAATGCCTAGTTTTTGAATCATGATGATTCCTCCAAGAGGAGGTAGCGGGGGGTTTTGACAAGTACTAAGAGTTAAGATGACCTTAATTGCAACAAAGACTACAAAATGCAAGTTTATTTTTATATTCAATAGTTTGAGTAAAGGTACAGACCTTGGAAATGAGGTTGATCGAGGATGGGATATTTGCATCCAAGTTGACATTGATGCACATGCGAGCCAAGGTCATTCGAGTCCCAAAGCGTGTTGGAGGGTCGAAGGAGATAAGTTTTCCAATGCTTCTTGCTATGTCATGAAGGATTTTCTTGTGCTAAAATTTTACTGGGAGGCCATGGAGGCAGACCCAGATCAGAGCAAAGTTAATGCTCTGGGTCTCAGGGTTGAAGTCTATCCCCCACTTGTATAGGAAGAGGCCCCTCCAACCAAATAACCAAGGCCCACCAGTGAGAATGTATTAAGAGTTTGTAGGATTTCTCAGTTGGATTAGGAAGAAGCCTCTGGTTATGGCAATCAGCTCCAAGTATCCAGTCAGGCGCCACGAGGTGCTGACCCACTTGCAAATGGATTCCATATCGAGACAAGAATCGAGGAATTTGCTGATCAGCGAGTTTTAGTTCTAATCGATTACGTTGGTCATGATTTCATAGAGAATATCAATATTGTCATTGAGAAGGAGCAATTCAATTATGGACCTCATAATCAGACTAGGGTTAGGGTTCACTATCTCCGCAAAGGATCAAGAGGAGTTTGACAGTCCATCCATTGCTCTCAAGACTCTCTTTTCTACCAGGAGGTTAAAGGGCTTGGGATTTAGGATCAAATTTTGACCTCTGATATTTAGATCCTGTAGTGGACACGATTGATGGTCCTGGGTCCTCCAATTGATCTGCACAAATATCATCCGAGTTGATCTGAGAGGTATGAGCGGGAAGAACTCTAATATCTACATTGTGGGGTGACCTTTATTTATTCAAGCTATTTTTTAGGTCCCTACTCTCACCCTAGGTGTTATTTCCCTTGATGGAGTGGTCAAGGATGCCTCTGTTGTCTCTACCAGGTTCACCCTTGTTGGGATTCTATTTTTTATACGTTGTTGTTTTCTCTCCATGGACCGTTGCTCCTGCTATATTTTATCCTACTGCTTCCTTTTCACGCGCTACTCCTCCATATTCCAATCCTTATTTTTTCAAATCTATTTACCCCAAGGACATATAATATATCTTATTTTACCATAAAGTATTGAAGAGTTAAATAAAGTAATGTCTATTTAAAAAAAAAATCAATATTTAACATATATTATATTAAATGATATAAGATTAAGTGGTTATAAACATATATTTTAAGGTAGAATCTATTTTAAATATTTTGAGATAGAGTATAAATAGTTACGAAAAATATAGTTGTAATGGTGGACTTGTTTCAATCTCATATAATCAACCAAAAAAATTTAACACTTCCTATAATAAATTTAATTTTCACGTTTGATTTATTCATATCTAAATAATATATCATAAAAGTTGGGTTTATAATTTTTTTAAGGTATATATGATTTTATTAGCTCATTATAGTTTAATTATTTATCACTAAATCTAATTAGTCTATAATTTTATATAAACAATTATGATTAAATTTGTCTCATTGAGCTTAAGTAGTTAAGGCATGACATATTTCATAGAGAAGGCTTAGTTTAAGTTTGAACAAGTTGTCTTTCAAGGAAAAGAATTAGGTTTAAGTTTTAATGGGCTTAAATTCCCATTACATATAAGAAGATGCTTAAACTCATAGTGTAGATGGAGTGGTTTTGATAGTTTCCTTGAGTTAAAGAGATCATATGTAAAAAGTTATTATTACAATCTTGAAAATTTCATAAAAAGTAAATGTTTTTATGTAGGAAGAACTTTATATATTAAAAACTAATTATGTATAAGAAATTAACTTTATAAATATTTTAATGTTATAATTAGTATCAACATAAGTGAAGAAACTCAGCGGATCATGGGGAATGGTAAATCCATTAACTTATGGCAGGATTCATGGCTCCTTGAACACTCGCTAATCTAGAGTACCAACCTATCACCGACAAGACCTCTTACCCATAGACTTGGATGGTCTAAAGTAGAGGATTTTATTACAAGTGTAGGAGGCAGGATAATTTGGAAATCAATCCCCATCTCTAACTATAGTAGGGAGGAAGCTGACGCTTAGGTCACCATCTCAAATTTACTCAAGCTCCAGGTTTTGAAAACTCATGAAATCGAGTATTCTCTTATTTGGAAAGGAGAAAGTCATGACTCATTTTCAGTCAAGTCAACCTACCTCTTCATCGAATCTAACTCTCCTCAATGGTATCTTCTTGGTAAAGTTTGGATGAAGAATCTAACCCCCAAAGTAAATGCATTTTATTGGTTGGCCATACAAAATAGATGTATCACTCTTGAGAATATCTATAGAAAGGGTATGTATTTATCCAATAGGTGTTATCTCTACGAGGCTGCTGAAGAATTGTGCCTCCACCTATTTTTTCATTATCCCTTCTCTGCTATAGTGGTAGTCCATATTTTTCGTACCTAGGAGTTCATTTGGTCTTACCAAATTTTATTTCAGAAGTCTATTTGTAGTGGACTTCACCTTTTAAATCTTCCCACTTGATCAAATTATAGACCATCTTGCTCCCACATTTATTTTGGATCATTTGGTGGGAGTGTAATCAAAGAGCCTTCAAGAACTCAAAGCATGATCTTGAATATATTTTTAGTAGAGTGATTAGGGCATCTGTGGAGAATGTGACCTCTTGTTTTGGGCTCCTTTATGAAGCCTCAGTAGAGCTCAAGCTTGGTTTTCCTTAGAAAACTATGTCTAATGACCCACCTCCTCCCTCTTTGAGATCTTCAATTTTTTGGTCCCCTCCCCCTACGGTTTGGGTTGAACTCAACTTCAACGGTGCTTCTAAGACTCAAAAATGATAAAGGGGATCTTCTAGGTACCTTTTCCAAAAATATTTCAATCCAAACCTCCCATTTTGCAAAATCCAGAGCACTCCTTCAAGGCCTCTTATTGGTGTAATCCTTGGGTTTTAATAAAGTTATAATGGAGGGGGATTCGTTAAATATTGTTAATCTAGTCAAGAAGTCTTGCATACCACACTGGAATATAGCAAATATCATGGCAAAAGCAATTAATTTTTTTCATTCAATATTAGAGGCTCAAATTCAACACATTTTTCATGAAGGAAACAAAGTGGTAAACCTGATGGCAAATATTGGGCTATCGTAACAAGACCTTATAGTTTGGATGGCAAAATTTCCTTAGATTCTTGAATTAAATTGTGGATGATCATGGTTATATTTGGATACTGGTTATGGGAGTTTAGGAGGCCAAGGGGGAGATTTCCTATTCTTTTTAGAGCATCTTGTTTTTTTATGTTTTCCTTTTAGTAGGGATTTGGTGCCATCTATAGGTGTCTCGTGTATAGCAGGTTCCAATTTACTGGGAGCCTTGTCTTCCCAAGGTATCACACTCTTTTTTTGTGGTATATGTGGAGGTATTCCTTCAGCATGTGGGGTCTCCCCAGACGATAGCGAGCTTCTCTGTTGTATCTTGTGATCTCAATTTAGGTATTGCAGCCAACTTTTTTTCAAACTTTGTTTTTCTTTTGGGGATTTTGGTACTGGTTTTATATTTGGGGATCCTTTAAAACCCCTTATTTTACCTAAATAAAAAAAATGAGCCTATTCAACAATTAAGAAGGGACTTTATCATTACCTCCCTCAAGCTACACTACACAATCAAATGGAAAGGATGGAAAGAAGACCACATGCTAATACTAGCAATTTGATGACCTATTAGCAATGGGATGATAGATCATAGAAACTTAATGAATTTGAGGTGTGATGATAAAATGAAATACATCAAACTTGAATTCATTTGAATTACCTTTATGAGAACAAAACAATCTATCATACCAAGAGGTTTAGCAACATCCAAGATAAAAACAACCATATAAAATTTATAAAATCTATTGACCAAATTCAAAAGGCTCAATATTCTCTTATAATGTTTTTGGAATATTTCTTATACCATTGATTTTGATGAAATTCCCTTATTTTTTATTCTCAATTGTTTAAAAATTTTCATCAATGAGTTCACTTTTAAAGTTTCTTCATACGCATTCCTAATGAGCATTGCATTTTATGAAAAATACTTTTTGGTTCTAATTATCATTGTTATCCAAAAAGCACATATTTATTTTCATGCCTCTTTCAACATTGTCTATTGCCCAATTTTACACTGAGTTAAAGTAAACAAGAGTTCACTTTTAAAGTTTCTTTATATGCATTCCTAATGGGCATGCATTTTATGATAAAATGCTTTTTGGTTCCTATTGTCACTATTGTCCAAAAAGCCCATATTTATTCTCTCATGCATCTTTACTATTGTCCATTGCCCAATTTTACATTAAGTAAACTAGATTTTAGTTGGGCTATAAGCAATATTGCCTTTCATTTCACCTTTTTTCCTATGTTCTCCTTTTGGATGTGTCCACAATTTGGATTGAATCTAGTGATATATTGTTAATTTTGCCTTTGTAAATTTTTGGTCCACATGACAAGTTTGAATTTTACCCTCACATACTATTTGATCTTTTTTTTGGATTTAGAACCTTATAAGTTTAATTCTCCATTTGTCTATCCATTTCATGTTTTTGTTCAAGATTGTTTTCTTCTATTTAGTTTTTTTAATAACCTCTTTTGGCTACTTGTTAACCTCCGTTCTTTCTAATTTTTGGGTATCCCAATAGTCTTATCATCATTTTTTCTTCTAGGGATAAAGTCTCTATTTCAACAATTAAAATATTATTTGAGATAAATGCTTTAATTTAAAAAAATAAGTTGTAGCAATAAAAATCATTTAACTCTAGATGGAATAAATATTGAGGAAGAAAAAGATATCAAGAAGGAAGTGATTAATTATTTCAAGAATATTTTGTTAAATACGAGGCAAGATAAGGAGGCACAAGATAAAATTTTGCAAAAATATTCCACCAATTATCACATAAGGATAAGATAAAAGCTCTATGAAGAAGATATCTATGATCTTCATGAAGCAATTTTCTATTTCCATCCTCACAAGTCACTAGATCCCAATGGATTTCTTGCAATTTTATTTTAAAATTTTTAGGATTTATTTAAGAGTAATATGTTGGTTGCAGTTGAAGAGGCTTGAAAAATGAAGGTTAAAATAAGTGATATCAATACCACTTTTATTATATTAGTTTTTAAGAAATGCAAGACAAAAGATTTTGATAATTTTTTTCCAATAAGCCTTTATAATATTATTTATAAGATCATTTTAAAAATTATGACAAATAGGTTCAAAGGCATTGTAGATTGTGTTCTCTCAAAGGAACGAGGTGGTTTTATTCATGGTTTGATGGTGTAATCATTATACATGATCTATACATACTATTTATTCCATGAAAAAACAAGTATGCTTATCAAATTAGATATGCACAAAGTATATGACTGGATTTCCTAGAGTATTCTACATAATATTCTCAAAAAAATTAGTTTTGATCACATTTTGTATAAATGAATGAAATGTTATTATAGCACTTCAAAATATTCTATATTGATTAATGGTTCTCTTCGTTACTTTAAGTCATCTTGTGGACTCCACCAAGGTGAACCATTATCTCCTTATCTATTCATTATTCTTATGGAGGCATTATGAAGCTTTCTCAAAGGTAAAAATAGAAGAATATATCAAAGGTATTAAGGTTGTAAAAAATGATCCCTTCAAATATCAACTTCAAATTTTTTATGATAATTTTTTTGGGCCATCCCTCAAGTGAGGCCATAAAGTTTAAATCAATACTATCATGCTATAAGAACCCTACTAGATAATTGGTTAATATTATAAAATCCAAAATTTTTTATTAACATTGCCCTATATTTAAAATGAATTATTGTGGATATTTTAGGGCTTAAAATAAAACAAATAAATTTGTCAAACTACTTGGCTACTCCTTTTTCTCATAAATAAAATAAAAAGAAGCTTTGGATCTCATGTTTGGATAGATTGAAAGCTTATTTGACAAGTTGGAAAGGTAAGTTCCTAACCATGGTGAGAAGACTACAACTTATTAATACTACATTATAGTCCATCCCTATTTATATAATGTCACCCTCAAGATTGCCATTAGATATGGCATAAAAAATAGATAAAATTCAAAGAGAATTTCTTTGGAAATGATGTGAGGAAAATTTTATGTTTTATTTTTTAAAGTGGGATAGGGTTTGCAAAGGAAATAATATTGAAGATGAAGCTAATAAAATTGTAAATTTATGAGTTTGGTATTAGGGGTAAAACTTGGATGGATATTATTTAGAGATCAAAAAAAGAATTGCACAAAAATGTTACTTCAAAAATATATAAGTTCTCTTGATATAACAAAGTTATTTAGGAAAATAACCCTACCAATGTGGAACTTAATATTAAATAGTTTGTAATTGATCAAGAAATATATTATATGGTTAGTCAATGAGGGGAATTATACAACTTTATGTTTTTATGCTTAGTTGAAGCCTTATCTTCTTATCTCTGACCCAAAATACAAACCATTGACTTTGGTTATAATAATATGAGCAACAACTCTAAATTGTAGATTTCCATTAGTAATCTAGTTGAAGAAGAACTCAAACAATTTCTAATTGATCTTCAAAATATACCTCGAGTTTTATTTACGAATTTTTACATGAAAGGATGATTTGGTTTGAAATCTACCAAAATATGGTGGATACTCAATAAGTTGAGATATGAGGATCTAGAATAGTCAGCATTTTCTACTTCCAAAGATTTCCCTTAGAAGAGTGTCTAGTCAATGAAGGCTCTCCCTAAGGCCTCAACATTCCTTTGGTTAGCAATTCAAAGTAAGATTCTTACAAGAGAGTCTACAAAGAAGAAGATATCATGAACCTTTTAGATGTGTCTTGTGTGAGAAAGATTTAAAAATATCAAATCATTTACTTATTCATTGTCCTATTACTCACACCGTTTGGGATTAATTTTTTACAAATATGAAAATATATTGGGTAGCTCTATCAACATTTAAAGAATTGGAATTTTGGATTAATTATTTCAAAGATAAAGATTATGCACTCTATGGAAGATTGGGTCTAACATTCTTTGTTATAATATATGGCTTGAAATGAATAATAGAATTTTGTAAAATAAATATCAAAATCATGTCCAAGTTTAGAATTGTATTATTGCCTCTCATGTAGAATGTTTATAAATATGGTACTCATAATGGAAATTCTCAAATTCAAAAAAAGAGAGAGGTAGTAACAACTTGGTTATATTGTTTTAACATACATTAAAGAGTCATTTGCAACAATGACATTAAAATGAAAATAGTATCTTGGTGATTGAGATGGTGTTTTTCAAAATAATTAAGGAAATATTCTCCTCACTCAAAATCATATGGAACTTCAACTAACAACTATGCAGAGGCTAAGGCACTTTTTACATGGATTAAAATTACAATTGAAAAAGGATGGAAATATATTTCAATTGAGGGATACAACAATTATCATTAATGCTATCAATACAAATAGGTGGGGGGATTGGATAAAAAGTAATATTATTTTTTATATTCATAATTTATTATTGGAGGCAATCTCTTGGAAATGTAAGCATATCTATAGATAAGGAAATAACACAACAAAAAATTTAACCAATCACGATGTTAATCATCATCTTGGTGAAATTTAAATCTTAGAAGGTGACTAGCTTAGTGAGATTTTATCTCTTAATAAAATGATGTCAAAGAGCTAATTGGGGAGACATGGTATTTTGAGGAAGATGAATATATTTTACAAAAAGAAATGAAAAATATCTATAACAAAAAGGAAAGTTATATTAAATGATAATGGTTTATAGGATTTAAACCAATTGATAGGGAGTGAAGAGTTTCACATTCTAAATCAAAATTTAAATCTCATAAATAACCCTCTTAATATTTTTAATTGAGGTTCGATGTGTAGACCAATTTTTTCCCTCAAACCCCGTAAGAGGGGCGGAGGTCCAAGGTTCAAATCTCGGGCCTTATCGGATTGAACGCTTGTCCTTTTCCAAGTGCTTTCAAGGGTGTAAAAGGTTTAAAATAGTCGTGGTATGATGGTTATAGGGGCAGACTGCGCGGAGATCTGTGTAACGGCTTTCGGGGCGGACAACGCAGAATACTATGGTGGCCATAAAAGCTAGACAACATGCCAGTTTCATTCCACCATATATATATATATATATATATATATATATATATATATATATATATAAACTCAATAAATTAAATGTGAGACCAATTTCAAACCCATATAACTAATTAAATATATGTAAAATGATATTAATCTCTTTCAATTTTTTTAAAAAATATAGTATTTTTTTAATTCAAAGTCAACCATAAGTTATCAAGTGACATTAATTCAATTGGTTAGATTCTTCAACATTTAAAAATGAAACCAAAATTCAAATTTTGTTAAGTGATACATGAATAATATCTAAGATTTCTTATAATATCACTGTATAGTAATAATGTAATATGAGTGAAGGTTGTTTCAATCCCATATATAACCAAATGAAAAAAAATAAAAAATCAACCCTAAATTCAAAATCCTTATGGTGCATATAGCTCGTGAAAATCCATTTCCAATAAATTATAGGTAATGTTTTTGGACTGTCATTGGTGTCTAAGCATGATTAACTACATAATTTTGATGGGTTTTAATAAACTAATATTATTTCACCATAAAATATATTAGCCTCTCGCAAATAGCCTCTACACTTGTACTTGTTAACTCTTCCGTACATTAATTTAGAATTTTAAATAAAGATTTAAAGTTTTAATTTTTTAAGTATAATTATGCTCATAGGCGCCTTATATAAACAATATTAATATTTTATTAAAAAAGTGGACATTAAGAAAATTATCCACATCCCTTGATAACTCTCGATGTTTATAGATATATATATTTTATATATCTAAGCTAGTTATATTTGTTAATTTTTTCGTACATAAAATATGTTTATGTAGTGGAGAATTTAGAATTGTGAAGAAAAATTTAAAATTATAATCTTGTAAACATTATAAATCATATTTTATTCTCCATGAAAGTTATTTATTATTTTATAACTTTATAAAAATTAAAAAACTGCTTTCCTTTTTAGAATATATCATCTATTTAAAAAATAATTAATTTTTATAAAATGTTATACGACAAAGTAAGTTATTATAATCTAAAATAATGGTTTGTGCTTTTTCATTTATAAATTTCATAACACTTATTTGGTATTAGGAAACTTATTTTGTTTTTATTGTCTTCTAGAGGTAGTAATTTGTTTTGAATCCTTTAAGTGTGTTAAATTAATGATGATGGTACAAATTTCGAATGACCGGTGGTCTCCTTCACGTCGTGAAATATATTTGAACCTTAGACACGCTAGTTACTAAAAATAATGTAATTGTAGCCAACTCCTCTCTATGTAACCCACAACCCATGTTGTTTGAACCTTACACACGCTAGTTACTAAACATAATGTAATTGTAACCAACTCCTCTTTATGTAACCTAAAAAAAAAAAATTAAATAAATTAGCTTATCCAATGGTGTTTAGTACAACTGCACCTATATTTGCTAAATATATGATAATGATAGCTAAGAGAAAACAAAAGGTTATGGAGTCACTAGTCCATGAAAGGTGGAGTAATTGCTTCTTAGTGGACCCTTTATTCTTTTTAAATTAAATATATTTATTATTTAGTGGTTTGTGGTGTCTTAAATGTGTTTGCTTTAAGAATATTCTAGAAAGTAGTTGATTTGTTTTTCTAACTTATTTGTTTATAAAAGTGATGTTTTATGTTAAATGTCTTTGCTTTAAGAATATTTTAGAAAGTAGTTGATTTGTTTTTCTAACTTATTTGTTTATAAAAGTAATGTTTTATGTAAAATTAAAAAATTATTGGGATCATAGAAATTTTTTATAGATGTTTTATTTGTAAAGAACAAAGGATTTTGTTAAAGAAATAAAGGTAGCTCATGTACGAGTTTTTTGCCTTCAGAATATAGAGCTATTCAAGATTAAGGTAATATTAGGTTGGCAGATCTAAATAGAGCACATGGAGCAGCTAAAATTTTGTGTTATTTGGTTTGGATACTGTAGATTTACTGAATAAATGGTAGAGAAATAACATGAAGTGATGTGCGAGTAGCATCGCAATTTCGTGTAAATAAGTCGACAGATAAATAAAGGGTGTGGATTGCAAGGCCGCATGAGTTACTGACATTATTATGGGGGATCCACTATTAATAAGTAGGATGATTTCGGATGACATCTCTTCCTTCAGTTATTTTCTCCCCTTCTTCATTCTATAACTCCATGGCCCAATGGACAAGTATCCAAAGAACTCGCAAGTTGACATAGACAAGGTACACCTTAGCTCGTATGGCCGAGATACACATCAAGCTAAATATTTTAAAGCAAATGCAAAACTCCAAAAAAAATTGCTCTATTAAAGGCTATGTGGGTACCTCCGATAATTCATATACCAACTTGTCCAGGAACAAAATCAAAGGTTCTAATATGGGTTCTGATAGGTTGAGAAGATTCCTAATGAATTATGTAAGAAAGAAGGGCTACATCAGCATAGGAAAATACCTTTGGCATTCTGTATATTCTTGAAAATACCTTGAGCCATAAAGGATTAGATCAATTATGGTCTGCTTTGAGAGGCTTTCTCTCGGGCTACTCTTTCTTTTGTTTCCTTCCTGTGTCGCTTCTTTCTCTCTCCCCCTTCCTCTTTGTCTATTCCTTCAAATTTTCTCTCCCTATGCTTTTTCCTCCTATTGTATCTTCTTTCTACTTTTGTTCTCCATTGTATTCTACCTTATTGTACCCTCCCTCTTTCCCTCTCTTCATGTGATAGTCATTTATTGGTTGTCTTCATGTCCAGTTTGTTCTTTCTATCATAATCTTCGCTTTTCTTCCCCTTTATTATTTTTCTTGCTAAGGAAAATGCTATATGAGTTTCTATTCCCATCAAGTATAAATACCCTATGAATCATCAAGAGTGTGGGTGAATTTTGGCACCCCTACACCCACTCTTATTTTATGTAAAAGTGTCAGTAAGTTAGAAGTCCTATTTTTGAAGCAGTATGAAGAGCGGACGGATAAGCGGATGAGCAAACACCAATATCAAGTCTCAAAATCCTGCTCAAACCTTGGATGGAAAAATTGGATCCCAAACCCCCATCCAAAAGGTATGGAGAAATGAAAAAAGAGTATAGCAACCCTCATTCCCAAATTCCCATCCTAGAAACGAATGAAACTTCAAGAAAGCAATGGTCAATATCTGATCCAAGCTACCCCTTTAAGGGGCGGAGAATTAGGAAGGTCACGAAACCAAGGATTGTGTTCAAAAACCATTGAGGAGCAAGGTCATCATTTACCAAGGAGAAGAGGCATTAATGATCTTGGTTGCCTCGTACAACTAGTTGATGGGTGTGAAACAGATAATTAAAAATGCACAACTTTAGAGGTAGTCAATTTTAGGCCTTCCCACGGTACAAAGAGGTAAGGTGAATTTATGGCCCAGTAAGAACGTTAGAATAATCAAGGGCCTGGATGAATGTAGAATAACATAAATCCTTCTAAACAACTACCATTCCTCCTGGAGTAGAGATACAATAGATTTTCTAGCCATTCCAGTTTGATTCTCTCACCCTACATCATTAATGCTTAGCTTTGAATCCATTGTAAAAATCTGCTATAAAAGGTAGAATGTTTATCATTCTAAAGTGTGGCTCTACAACCTTTCCAATTCATATGTAATCTTTCATCATTTGTAAATAATAGTGAATTATTATTTTGTCTCTCAATCTATATTTCCTTCTTTTTCTACCTTTGCGTGAGTGTTTATTTTTGCAATGGCTGCTTGAGTTGATCCACTTAATTCTACTATATATATTTCATGGGTTTGACTGGGTGGTTCTAGAATTCACATTCACCACTAAGAGTTAGGGTTTATTTCTATTAAATCCAATCAAGTGAGAGCGCTATAATTTTACTATTTGAATTTCATGCAACCTCCCACTAGTTCTAGAATTTACCCTTGTACATCAAGCCAAAGGAGGAGTGATTGGTGGGTTTGGCTGATATTTTAGGTGGCTCACTAATTTTTTTCACCGATGATATTGGAGGAATGTATCTTGATGTGGCTGCACCCCATCCTTGTTAGTTTCAGCTACAACCTCATTTCCTTTACTTCTTGCTCCCTTTTCCCTCTTTTTCCCTTTACAACATAGGTAGTTGGAACTTCAGGATCCAACCTTCTTCAAATATCGATCGTCTCTACCCTCCAATATCGGGACGACCATTCAATATTTTTAGGAACCTTCGGGCATGCATCCCGCTTGTTCGGTGCCAGTTTTTGCACCAAAAACAATAGAATGGAGGACTATGAACACTACAAAATTTTACAATAAAGATCTACATTGTACCTACTCACTATTCTATAGTAACTTTATCTCTTATATACACACACACTATTTTATAGCTCAAGGTCCATATATATAGGAAGATAAGTTCCCTGGGATTTACTCTACCTATTCCTATTACTCATGTGCATGTGAACTACATGCACATTTACATAATTACACATTCTAACACTTGTGCATTTATTACTTCTCCCACAAGTAACTACTTAATATTAGATAAACTCCTAATCTAATAATGTACCCAAGGTGGTACATTGACATGTGCCAAATAATGTAAATACTCTTAAAACACACTCCTACATGTACACTTTACTCTATGACACTTGCACGCTTTCTTATTTTACACACTTCCACACATTTTTACTTGACACATGTACACATCCTACACATAGACACATACATAAGGGGAAATATAGATCACACATCTAAACAATAGACTCACAACCTATTATAATATTTGTAATTGTACTATGAGGTGTCGTGGGGGTAAATTAGCATGTACCAAGTAATGCACATGATTTTTGTACCCTTACTTTATGTATATTTATTCACTATAAATATGTGAAAAAGAAGAAAAAAGAGACAAGTGAAGAGGAGGTGAAGAAGAAGGTAGAAGTTAGAGTTTAGATTTCTATGGAGTAATTACAAGAGATTTAGTATGTATTGTAACCTAAAAAAGAGAGAAGTTTGTGGCAACTATGGCCACATTGTTATTGTTGAAGAACACAAGCTTATACTGAGAGGGGGGTGAACAGTATAGCACCCACTTTTTACTTTCTTTCCAAACCAATATCAATTAGTGTCCTCAATTGCAATTACCAAATATAGCAATGTGCATTAATAACATAGATAGCAATAGTAAGCAAGTGCACAAATCACCACACACAATTGAGACACAAGATTTAACGTGGTTCCCCCAATGTGGGGTAGTCCACAAGATAATATCCTTATAATATTTCACAAATAAATAGGGATCCTTATCCCAATACAAATGATTACTTTGATATGCTCAAATCTAGGCTATCCTGATCTGCTCAGGTGGGCTCCACTGATCTACTCAGCTAGGCTCTCCATTGATCTGCTTAGCTAGGCTATCCATTGATCTCACTAGGCAATCCACTGATCTACTCAGCTAGGCTATCCATTGATCTACTCAACTAGGCTATCCACTGATCTACTTAGCTAGGCTATCCATTGATCTGCTCATCTAGGCTATCCACTGATCTATAACTAGGTATCATTGATTTCTAGGTGATGATTCTCAGCTAGGCAACTGGTGTTGATGAGTTTTTTTTTTTTGTTCTATCTCTTTCACTACTCACAGATCTACCTCAATGCCTTCTCACAAGGCTCAAACAATCCTGCTCATATGCTATCCCAAATATGTCCTCAAAGCCTTCACAAAAGGCTCAAGCAATGATGCTCAAATGTTGTCCCAAATCTGTCCTCAAAGCCTTCAAAAAGGCTCAAGCAATGATGCTCAAATGTTGTCCCAAATCTATCCTCAAATCCTTCACAAAAGGCTCAAGCAATGATGCTCAAATGTTGTCCCAACTCTATCCTCAAAGCCTTCTCAAAGGCTCAACCAATCATGCACAAGTAGCACTCAAATCTCAACCACAAATCAATGAAGGTAAGGCTCAATGATGAACTCAATAATGAATGGCAATGTACTCTTCAATGGATGACAACAATGATCCACAATGATCTCAACAATGTATGACAAATACTCTCTCAAATGGATGACAACAATGCTCAACAATATACTCTCAAATGTATGGCAAATGAGCTCTCTAATGAAAACCTCTCCAAGCAATAACAATGAGGACTTCAACCAACCAAGGACAATCTCCACAAGTAATAGCAATAGGTTCTCAATAATATCTTCCTCATGCAATGTCAATAAGCTCTCAAGAAACAAGCACAACTCCCTCAAGCAAAGAGCTCTCAAATAGCCAACAATGATCTCCTCAAATGAAAGACAAATGTATCCACAAGTGACTAGCAAATGATCTCCTCAATGGTCTCAAATAGAGGCAATGTACTCAACAAGTAACCAACAATACTCTCCTCAAAACAATAGCAAAAACCTCCTCAATAGTGGCAATACTCTCAATGAACTCCACTAAAGCAATTATGAACTCAAGCATCAATTTTATCCATAAAATTGATTTTCTAATCCATCCACTTCCTCTCAATAGTCAAGGCACATAATCAAGCAATTTGTCTTCAACTTCAAACCCTAACTCATGTGCATGTCTTCTAACTCAAGGTAGCAATTAACTAGGTCTCAAGTTCCTAGTTTAATTTCATAATCAAACCATGCACTAGGACATATACATGTTCAACACTTTACAACCTTATAACTCCCTAAATTCATTAACATAAACAACAAGCACCTATGCTTTTATTTATTTGTTTTCACACCTTATAACTCCACAAGTACACACAATAATTTTCAATTATTTAATTCAACACCTTATAACTCCCTAAATACACATAGCAATAACAAATAATATCTCAACACCTTATATCTCCCTAAGCACACACAACAATCATTTATTTCCAACAAATACCTTATGACTCCCTAATTTTGGTAGAAATGATTTTAATGCACCACAACTTTGGCAATATCAACTATTACCATGCGCTAGAGATAAATACCTTTTTATGAAGTTCGTAGCCTCCGCAACCTTCAAAAACATTAATGTCTTTGCCAAAAATCAATGCGCCTTTACCACCTTCAAAATCATCAATATTTTGCCCAAAAATCAATGCGCCTTCACACCTTCATGGGAGTCAAACTCTATTCCTCCTTGCTTGCGCTGTGAAGTGCTTACCACGTGAGCACTGGCCCACATTGGGATTTAATCCCAAACACTTCCTTTAATATCTACGCTCAGCTATCAAAATAAAATCAATCTCTCACAAAAAACTTTTGCTCCTGGCGGGATTCGAACATAGACCTCTCCTGTGCAAAGATGATGCCCTGCCAACTGTGCTACGCTGTCCAGTGTGACGTCAGTTCTGGCAGCTTCCGATTTTGTCTTTGCCCTTGAATTCAATATTTTATTTTACCTCTACGTTGCCTCCCTTCGATGACTCTCTCTCATGCGCTAATTATTCTCCTATCTCCACAACAAAATAGCCAAAGTCTTCTTTGATTTATATGCCTTTCAATGCCTTCGAATGATGTCGAAAAACTTTGATTTGCCATCCTAACCTTTGCACGTCGGTGGATAATTTAATTAAACTTTAGACCTTAGAATTATTAAATAAATATTTAATAATTCATCTCTTATCTTTGAATTGGGATATCTCCTTCGTTCTTTTGAATTTTGCCATGAAACTTTTTGCACCTAGGTTTTATTGAAAAAACCTTTTCATCCATCATCATTTGGAGATGTCTTAGCACATTGGTTTTAATGAAAAACCCTTTCCAATGGTTTTAATAAAAACCCTTTCCATTGGTCTAATTAAAAAACCTTTTCGTCGATTTTAATAAAAACCCTTGCCATTGGTTTTAATAAAAACCTTTACCATTGGTTTTAATAAAAACCATTAATATAATATTTAAAAATTAAATATTATATGCCTCTTGTGCCACAAAACCTTGTATATATCCATGCTCTCCAAAATGTCATAAATGAATATTTATGAAGTGCTTTTGCCACCAAAACTCAATGTGATCCATGTGACATCAATGACAACACAAAATAACTCAAATTGCCAACAATCTCCCCCTTTGTCATTGATGGCAACACCTCTAATGCAAAACACCACAATCACTGCAAAAACCATCTCTGAGAATCAAAGCTGCTCCCCCTGACTCAATACTCTCTATGGAGGCTGCTCTCCCTATCTCAATGCTCTCTTTGGAGGCTGCTCCCCCTAACTCAATGCTCTCCCCCTTACTCAAATCTCTCCCCCTTTGACATCAATGGCAAAAAGGGACACCTATGGGGCTAAAAGATATGACTCTTAAGCTTAGCCCCCCCACCACCTTCTCTCTTGAGGTGATTAATTTTGGGGTGGGAGTACTTTTACTCCCAACTGTTCTCTCAAACACTCAAACGTTTCTCTTGGTAATGGTTTTGTAAATATGTCTGCAATCTGATCTTTTGTAGGAACATATTCCAATCTTACTTGTTGCTCTGTAACCTGCTCTCTTAAAAAATGATACTTGATTGGAATGTGCTTTGTTCTGGCATGCATTACTAGATTCTTTGAGATACTTATAGCACTAGTATTATCACATAGAATAGGAATGGGATGATCATGTTCTATACTGAAATATTTGAGAGTCTGTTTCATCCATAACACCTGTGAACAACATGTTGCCGTTGCAATATATTCTGCCTCTATTGTGGAAAGTGACATTGATGGTTGTTTCTTGCTTAGCCAGGAAACTAGGCAATCACCAAGAAAGAATGCTCCTCCACTTGTGCTTTTTCTATCATCAATACTTCCTACCCAATCTGCATCTGTGTATGCTGTGAGAGTGAACTTACTGCTTCTAGGATACCATAGACCATACTCCATTGTTCCTTTGAGATATCTGAGTATTCTTTTCACTGCTATCACATGTGATTCTTTTGGAGCTGCTTGAAACCTTCCCACTAAACCAACTACCTGCATTATATCTGGTCTTGTGGTTGTAACATATAATAGGCTACCAATCATAGATCTGTATAGAGTTTGATTTGCATCAGGAGATTCATCATCTTTGCTTAACTTGCACCCTATAACCATTGGAGTACTAACTGGCTTACTATCTTCCATTTTGAATTTCTTCAACATCTCTTTTATATACTTTGTTTGTGAAAGAAATATCCCTTCTTCTAATTGTGAAATCTGTAGTCCAAGAAAAAAAGTTAATTCACCAAGCATAGACATCTCAAACTCATTAGTCATGTTTCTTGCAAATTCTTGACACATTTTTTCATTGCTACCCCCAAATATAATATCATCCACATAAACTTCCACAATCATTAAATAATTTCCCTTATTTTTAATATACATATTGCTATCAATTGTTCCCTTTCTGAAACCTTGCCCTCGAAGATATTTATCCAATATTGAATACCATGCTCTGGGAGCTTGCTTTAAGCCATAAAGAGCCTTTTTCAATCTGCATACATGATCTGGCTTATCTGCTTGATCAAACCCATCTGGTTGTTCAATGTAAACTTCTTCTTCTAAGTGACCATTCAGAAATGTTGATTTGACATCCATCTGATATACCTTGAAATTCCTGTAGCTTGAAAGTGCCAGAAACATCCGTATAGCTTCCAATATTGCAACTGGTGCAAAGGTCTCATCAAAATCAATCCCCTCTACTTGTGCATATCCTTTACACACCAATATTGCCTTGTTTCTGATGACTTGACCATCTTCATTTAGTTTGTTCCTGTAGACCCATTTAGTACCAATTACATTTTTTCCTTTTGGTCGTGGAACTAGTTCCCAAGTCTTACTTTTTTCAATCTGATCTAGTTCTTCCTTCATTGCTTTAATCCAACATTCATCACTTTCTGCCTCTCTAAAATCCTTTGGTTCTATCTTGGATAGTAGTGAAACATTTGCTTGTTCTGTTGAGCCTATGATTCCTCTTCTTGTCCGTCTTACATCAGGGCTGCCAATGATCAAGTCCTCTAGATGATTTTTTTGAATATATCTTGATGAAGTTTTGGAAGGTATATTCTGCAAATCTTCTTCATCTGAATCTTCACCCATTTCTTCCTGACAACTTTCTTCTTCTTCAAGAATATCTTCCTGAGATGGCTCATTTATTCCTATTCTTTCATCAACTCTGACATTTATACTTTCCACCATGGTGTGTGTTCTTTTATTGTAGCATCTGTAGGCCTTACTCTTTGTAGAGTATCCAAGAAAAATACCTTCATCGCATCTAGGATCAAACTTGCCCAAGTCCTTTTTCTCTCTTTTGATATAGCATTTACTTCCAAAAATTTTGAAGTAGTTTACTGTGGGAGGTCTTCCTTTCCAAAACTCATATGGAGTCTTATGATGCTTCGTTCTAACTTGAGCTCTATTCATAACATAGACTGTTGTACTGATTGCTTCCTTCCAAAACCCATCTGAGATTTTTGATTCATTCAGCATTGCTCTGGCCATATTCTCAAGAGTTCTATTCTTTCTTTCTACTACTCCATTTTGTTGAGGAGTCCTTGCTATTGAGTATTCTTTTCTGATTCCATGTTCTGCACAAAACTCAATGAACTCTGTAGAGATGAATTCCCCTCCTCTATCTGATCGTAAACACTTGATCTTCTTTCCTATTTCATTTTCTACCATTTCTTTGAATACTTTGAAATGCTCAAATGCCTCTGATTTCTCTTTCAGAAAAATGACCCAAGTCATTCTAGAATAATCATCTATGAACAACATGAAGTAGCTTTCACCTTGCAAGATTTTGGTTCTCATAGGACCACATAAATCAGTATGAATCAATTCTAGAACCTTGGAAGAGGAATATTCTTTTGCCTTGAAACTTGATCTCGTCTGCTTTCCATACTGACACTGTGCACAAATTGTATTTGAAGGTCTTTTTATCTTTGGTAGATCTCTGACAATATGTTTGTTTCTTATCCTTACTATGTTGTCAAAGTTCAAATGACACAACCTTTTATGCCATAACCAACTTTCTTCTTCTCGAGATAGAAGACATTTTTCCCTTTTTATTTCGTTGAGCATGTAGAGATTGTTATTGGTTCTTCCCGCATTTGCAACAAGCTTCCCTATTTTTGTTTCCCTGATTTTGCATCCTGTAGAGGAAAAAGTAACTATGTACCCTCGGTCACAAAGCTGACTTACACTTAGTAGATTGTGTTTTAGACCCTCAACATAGAGTACACCCTGTGTAGTAGTCTTTCCATCATCCAAACTTAAGGTTCCTCTCCCTTTGATTTTAGCTGAAGCATTATCACCAAATCTCACTGATCCAATATTGTTCCCTTTTAGAGAAATGAATTTATCCTTATACCCAGTCATATGACTAGAGCACCCACTATCAATATACCATCTGTCCATCCTATAACCTAGTAGAATCTACCTTCAAGCTTGTTAGTCTTTCTGAAGGAACCCGCTCTGATACCAATTGAAGAACACAAGCTTATACTGAGAGGGGGTGAATAGTATAGCACCCACTTTTTACTTTCTTTCCAAACCAATATCAATTAGTGTCCTCAATTGCAATTACCAAATATAGTAGTGTGCATTAATAACATAGATAGCAATAGTAAGCAAGTGCACAAATCACCACACACAATTGAGACACAAGATTTAACGTGGTTCCCCCAATGTGGGGTAGTCCACAAGATAATCTCCTTATAATATTTCATAAAGAAATAGGGATCCTTATCCCAATACAAATGATTACTTTGATCTGCTCAAAGCTAGGCTATCCTGATCTGCTCAAGTGGGCTCCACTAATATGCTCAACTAGGCTCTCCACTGATCTGCTCAGCTAGGCTATCCACAAATCTCTCAACTAGGCTATCCATTGATTTTCTCAGCTAGGCTATCCATTGATCTTCTCAGCTAGGCAATCCATTGATCTTCTCAGCTAGGCTATCCATTGATCTACTTAGCTAGGTAGATCTACTCACTAGGCACTCCATATCTATAGGCATCACAGCTAGGAATGGTGTTGATATGTTTTTCTATTTATGTTCTATCTCTTTCACTGCTCATAAATCTACCTCAATGCCTTCTCACAAGGCTCAAACAATCTTGCTCATATGCTGTCCCAAATCTATCCTCAAAGCCTTCATAAAAGGCTCAAGCAATGATGCTCAAATGTTGTCCCAAATCTATCCTCAAAGCCTTCACAAAAGGCTCAAGCAATGATGCTCAAATTCTATCCCAACTCTATCCTCAAAGCCTTCTCAAAGGCTCAAGCAATGATGCTCAAATGTTGTCCCAATTCTATCCTCAAAGCCTTCTCAAAGGCTCAACCAATCATGCTCAAGTAGCACTCAAATCTCAACCACAAATCAATGAAGGCAAGGCTCAATGATGAACTCAACAATGAATGACAATGTACTCTTCAATGGATGACAACAATGATCCACAATGATCTCAACAATGTATGACAAATACTCTCTCAAATGGATGACAACAATGCTCAACAATATACTCTCAAATGTATGGCAAATGAGCTCTCTAATGAAAACCTCTCCAAGCAATAACAATGAGGACTTCAACCAACCAAGGACAATCTCCACAAGTAATAGCAATAGGTTCTCAATAATATCTTCCTCATGCAATGTCAATAAGCTCTCAAGAAACAAGCACAACTCCCTCAAGCAAAGAGCTCTCAAATAGCCAACAATGATCTCCTCAAATGAAAGACAAATGTATCCACAAGTGACTAGCAAATGATCTCCTCAATGGTCTCAAATAGAGGCAATGTACTCAACAAGTAACCAACAATACTCTCCTCAAAACAATAGCAAAAACCTCCTCAATAGTGGCAATACTCTCAATGAACTCCACTAAAGCAATTATGAACTCAAGCATCAATTTTATCCATAAAATTGATTTTCTAATCCATCCACTTCCTCTCAATAGTCAAGGCACATAATCAAGCAATTTGTCTTCAACTTCAAACCCTAACTCATGTGCATGTCTTCTAACTCAAGGTAGCAATTAACTAGGTCTCAAGTTCCTAGTTTAATTTCATAATCAAACCATGCACTAGGACATATACATGTTCAACACTTTACAACCTTATAACTCCCTAAATTCATTAACATAAACAACAAGCACCTATGCTTTTATTTATTTATTTTCACACCTTATAACTCCACAAGTACACACAATAATTTTCAATTATTTAATTCAACACCTTATAACTCCCTAAATACACATAGCAATAACAAATAATATCTCAACACCTTATATCTCCCTAAGCACACACAACAATCATTTATTTCCAACAAATACCTTATGACTCCCTAATTTTGGCAGAAATGATTTTAATGCACCACAACTTTGGCAATATCAACTATTACCATGCGCTAGAGATAAATACCTTTTTATGAAGTTCGTAGCCTCCGCAACCTTCAAAAATGTTAATGTCTTTGCCAAAAATCAATGCGCCTTTACCACCTTCAAAATCATCAATATTTTGCCCAAAAATCAATGCACCTTCACACCTTCGCGGGAGTCAAACTCTGTTCCTCCTTGCTTGTGCTGTGAAGCGCTTACCACGTGAGCACTGGCCCACATTGGGATTTAATCCCAAACACTTCCTTTAATATTTGCGCTCGGCTATCAAAACGAAATCAATCTCTCACAAAAAACTTTTTCTCCTGGCGGGATTCGAACACAGACCTCTCCTGTGCAAATATGATGCCCTGCCAACTGTGCTACGTTGTCCAGTGTGACGTCAGTTCTGGAAGCTTCTAATTTTGTCTTTGCCCTTGAATTCAATATTTCGTTTTACCTCTACGTTGCCTCCCTTCGACGACTCTCTCTCATGCACTAATTATTCTCCTATCTCCACAACGAAATAGCCAAAGTCTTCTTTGATTTATATGCCTTTCAATGCCTTCGAATGATGTCGACAAACTTTGATTTGCCATCCTAACCTTTGCACGTCGACGGATAATTTAATTAAACTTTAGACCTTAGAATTATTAAATAAATATTTAATAATTCATCTCTTATCTTTGAATTGGGATATCTCCTTCGTTCTTTTGAATTTTGCCATGAAACTTTTTGCACCTAGGTTTTATTGAAAAAACCTTTTCATCCATCATCATTTGGAGATGTCTTAGCACATTGGTTTTAATGAAAAACCCTTTCCAATGGTTTTAATAAAAACCCTTTCCGTTGGTCTAATTAAAAAACCTTTCCGTCGGTTTTAATAAAAACCCTTGCCATTGGTTTTAATAAAAACCTTTACCATTGGTTTTAATAAAAACCATTAATATAATATTTAAAAATTAAATATTATATGCCTCTTGTGCCACAAAACCCTGTATATATCCATGCTCTCCAAAATGTCATAAATGAATATTTATGAAGTGCTTTTGCCACCAAAACTCAATGTGATCCATGTGACATCAATGACAACACAAAATAACTCAAATTGCCAACAATTGTGTAATTGTTTTTTTTGCCCTATTAATATAAAAAAAAATTGTTTATTTTTTTAGTAGAATGTATTATTTTGTTGTTTTATATATTATTTGTTGTTGTGGGTTGTTGTGTACTTTGATATAGTAGGTTCAAGTGTGTTTATAGAGTAATATTATATGGATTACTTAGGTAGACTACATTAGGTGGTATCACATCCTAAGGTTGATTCTTAGTACATCAAAGTGGCATAATAGAAGCATGATGATCCCATAACCCATGGGTCCTGGGATCGAAACCCAAAATAGTTTTTAGAAGAAGATGAGTGGTTGTCAAATAAATCCAGTTATAAGAGCTTTGTGAGCAAGATCTCACATTTTCTTGTTACATGAGTTGTCTAATGTAGGAGCATCCAAGTGGGGTGTTTGAAACCATGTTTTGGGAAACATGGATTTCAAACCACTAGTTTTTTGCATGTGGTTTTTCAAAATAACGAGTGTTGAAAATGGTATTAGAACCTAGTTTCTGACCATGGTTTTTGTACATGGTTTTAGAACATGGATTTTGGTACATAATTTTTGTACCATTAGTTTGTGTATCTTTGTACACTATAAATATGTGCAAAGGGAGAGAAGAGAGACAAGTGAAGAGGAGGTGAATAAGAAGGTAGAAGCCAGAGTTTGGTACTCTATGGAGTACTTGCAAGAGGTATACTAGGGATAGTAACCTCAAATGAAGAATATTGGTGGTACTCTATGAAGTATTTGCTTGAGGTTTTCTATGTAGAACCTTAGAAGAAGAATATTGGTACTTGATGAAGTATTTGCAGGAGATTTACTATGTGTAACCTCAAAGGATAGATTTTGTTTGGTACTTTGTGAAGTACTTGTAGGAGGTTTACTATGTGTAATCTCAGAAGAAGAATTTGGTAATGTATGAAATGCTTTAAGGATTTTTACTATGTAAACTTAGAGGAAGAATTTGATATTCTATGGAATGCCTATAGGAGGTTTACTGTGTATTGTAACCTTATAAGAAGAGAAGTTAAAGTATACTATGGTAATTGTGAACACATTGTTATTTTTGGTAATTTATGGTGTAATATAAAATAAGAAGAAAATATAAAAATATTATTTAGTTTTTTAGTGAAATGTGTTTTTTTGTTGCATTATATATTATTTGTTGTTGTGGGTTCTTGCATACTTTGATATAGCAATTTCAAGTTTATTTGTAGAGTTAAACCCTATGAATTATTTAGGTAAATTATATCATTATTCTTTCTTCCCAAAGGTTTCTTCCTAGCTATTTTTTGTTCTAATAAGGAAATAGATAGAATCCTAAAATACGGTCTTTGGTTTATGGGAAGAACAAGACTCTTCTTTACTTAATGGTATGAAGACTTTGCACCTAAAAATGTAAACCTATCCCTAGTACTAGTACATGTTAGGATGTATAGGTTACCGATTGAATTCTGGGAAATAGATACCTTTAAAGCAATAGGAAATACTCTAGGACAATTCCTTGAGATTTTAGAAACTACAAAAGATGGATTCTTGGTTGTTTATGCTTGGATATTGATCATGATTGATATAAATAAACTTTTATCATAATCAATCATTCTTAAGTATGGGGTAAGTTGTGAAAATAAGTCATAGATTATGAAAATATATCTTTTAGATGTAGAATATGTCATGAGGTGGGGCATACTAAGAGATCATGCTCTAAGAAGATTTTAGCAAAAATATATATAGAAAACCGCAAGATAAAATTACAATGAATATGGATGAGGATGGTTTTCAGCTTCCAAAAGATAGGTTCATACAGATGAAAGTAAATAAATAGTGGAGAACAATAAGGAAGGATATTGGAAGAAATACCAATTCTTTTGAGGTGTTAGCCTATAAAGAAAAAGTAGATCAAAGCTTAGAGGACATGGTACAATAGAATCAAAATATTAATAAGGAATTGTTTATTCATTTTGATCTTGATTTAAGGATGAACATTCTTACTAAACCTAAGGAATGTGCCTCATCCAGTTTTTAAGACTCTATTGAAGTATCACACAAAATTTAGGAGAAGGAAAGTGGTAGATAAAATGTAGTGTTAGATGCTAATACCTCTACCATTAATAACGAAATACCAAAAATTGAGCAAGACAAGACAAAAGCATTTGTAGCAGATCTAGGAGAGGATAAATCTAATGAAAAGGAAAGTTATTAAATAATATTGAGGAATAGAAAAAAAACTACTCTTGATAGAGGAAAGGTAAAAAGAGGAAAACCCTCAAATTATCAAGCAAGAGCCAAGGAAGTAAGAGTAAATATAAATAAAGGAACATAATCTAAGTTGGTTGAACTTCTCTTTAATGAACAAATAACAAAATGATAGTCATAATTCGTAGGTGGGATAGTAACCCTAATAAGACATGATTACCATAGCATTAAATATAAGGGGTGATAATGACCCCTCAAAGCAGAGGTTTATTAGAGACCTTTTTTTACATAATAAGCTTGATATTCTTTATATCCAAGAAACTAAAATGACAAAGGAAGATATTTCCAAAACTATGATAGAGGGAATTCTGAAGGAGTGACATAGGAAATTCTAACATACTATAATTCTATTAGAACCTCCTATGCAATCATACATAAAAATAGGCATTGGATAGCCTCATTAGTGACATGATAATTTTTAGATATTCATTTCATCCTTATCAATGTCTATGGACCTACAACTCAGTCATGCAAATTAGAAGTATGGAGTGGGATTGAAGACTTTATGATAAGTAAATAATAAGAAACCTAATTCATGATCATAGGATATTTTATTGCCATAACCAAGCTACATGAAAAAACTAGGGGAACTAATAAAATGACCTAAATTATGAGATATTTTTCAACTTCTATTCAAAACAATAATCTATGAGAGGTTGAGCTTGAAGAGGACAACTATACATGGACCAACAATAGAACATGCCAAAACCTGATAGAAAAAAACTTATATAAATACATACTCTCATATAATTGGCTAAATGAAGGAAATTGTTCTAAAATTAATATCTTGACAATTATTAGTTCAGATCACTATACAATAAGAGTTAAAATTATGGTAAGTGAATTCCAAAAATATCATACTTTAAATATGAGCAAATGTGGGAAGACCATCCTCAATGTGTTCATATCATAGTGTAAATGTGGAATTATTTAGGAAATGGTGTCCTACATACATTCTAAAATAAACTAGATCAATGAAATCTACATTAAAAGAATGGAACAAGAACACTTTTGGGAATATTTTTTAGAAGAAAAAAATAAAAGATAAATTTTTAAAATTCCAAAATGGTGAGCATAATAATCCAATATCAAAGGAAAGGGATTTTCTTAGTGAATATCATAATATTTTGACTAAGAAAAAGAATTTTTGGAGATTAAAATCAAAATAAACTTGGTTAAAAAGAGATAAAAACAAAAAGTTTTTCATAGGATGACAATAGTACAAAGATCAACATCCAAAACTAGTAGAATTAAATTAATATAATGGATTTGGATTGAATACCAGATTGAAATCATAAAGGAGGTAATATTTTATTACCAAAATATTCTAGGATTAGAGGAGTTTGAAGTTCTTAATGATAAACTACTACAAGTACCTTTAGTTATAACAAATGAAGACAATAGGAAATCGATGGAGCCTATTACTCTAGAAGAAGTTCATTTAACTATTTTATCTTTTGATAAGGATAAAACCCTAAGTTTGGATGGGCTCTCTACAATATTCTATCAACACGATTGGGATATTGTGAAGGATTTTTTTATTGGTGGTAGTGGAATAGTCTAGGGTAAAACAATACATAACTTATAAAGTAAATGTAACATATCTTACTCTTATTCCAAAAAGGAAGGATGAAAAATTGTTTGATTCATTTAGGCTCATAAGCCTATGTAATATGATATATAAAAAAAAAAATTTTGAAAGGGAGACAATTTATGGACAAGATTATAGTAGCTCATGAAGTTATGCATTCAACAACTTCAATAAAAGATAGAGTAATGCTCTTAAAATTATATGAATAAAGCCTATGGCTCGGTCAAAAGGGATTTTATTTTTTGCAATATAAAACATGTTTAGATTTAGGAAGAAATGGGTGAGATGAATTAAAGATTATCTCTATAGTATCATATTCAATGTTGGTCAATTGGGAGATCCTCTATCACGATATTTGTTCATTATTATGGTTGAGGTATTGGGTAGGAACTTGAATAAGTCTAAAAAATATGGGCTAGTATTTAAGGCTAGTAATAACATCGATAATATTACCCATCAACAATTTTTAGATAATACAACCTTTTTGGGAGGGCAAGGATAAACGAGGCCAAAGCTTTGAATAAAATATTGAAATAGCATCAGGGAATACATTTAATAGGATAAAATCCAAAATTTACTTCCTAAACACTCCAACTAGAATCAAAGCATGGATATGTAGGTTATTTCAAATGGAGGAGGTAAATTTACCAACAACTTATCTAGGGATACCCTTATTTGAGGGAAGAATGAGGATATAATTATGGAATCTGATTATAAATAAAGTTTATAATAAACTATCAACATGAAAAGGTAGATGATAAGCATTAGCAAGAAGAGTGTATCTAATTAAATCAATCTTAAAATCCATTCCAACATATTATGTATCCTTGTATACTATGCCAAAATTGATAGAAAAAGTTTAATCTATATTATGCGGTCATTTTTGTGTTCAAGATTACATGATAAAAGAAAATTTTCTTTGGTGAAATGGATCAAGGTGTATGATGATAAAACTAGGGGAGGTCTCAATTTATGAGTTCTTAAGGACGTAAACTTATATCTAAGGGGTAAATTAATTTGGAGATTATACAAAGAGAGTTAAAGACAATTGCAAGAATTATCCTAAGAACATTGAGTCCAATGACCTAAGCTTAATATTTATTGCATTCTCACTACGAGATGGTGTTGGAAATATGAGCAAGGTTTGTTGTCATTGATGTCAAGAAGAGAGCAAGGTTTGTTGTCATTGATGTCAAGAAGATGATGACCAAGTTTCATTGTCATCCATGCATTTATGTCAAAAGGTTGATGTCCAAGTTTCGGTGTTATTAATGTCCTCCAGTGGTTTTTCCAACAAGGCAAAGAAGCAGGTTTAATGGAAATAATAATATTATAATATATAATATTATAATATTTTTGGTTACAAGTTGGTTTGAAGAAAAACAAAGGCCAAGGAGTTATAAAATTATTATTCCTCCAAAAGACCCATGTGACAGATTTTAAAGTCTTAGGTTTAAATTATTTAAATTTAAATATTTTACCCTAAGGTAAAATTTAAATTTAAATTAATTTAAGCACCAAAAATAAAATTCGAATTAAATTTGAATTAAAGGTTCACCAACGTGTTTGGAAATATGGTGCATTGCATATAAAAGGGGGTAAGATTTACCTTAAAATATTATCCATGCGAAATTTGAATGCTAAGTGTTAATCGTGCGCAAAGATTGGAGAAGGAAAAAATCGCATGTGCTTTAAGGCTTAGGAAGGCAGACAAGGGGATAAAGTCGAGTGGAGCGTCATTCATATTGCCAAGCACTGGGTAGCATGGTTGGTAGCCAGGGGCTACGCTAAGTCACTCGCAGGTGACAGGTCATGGGTTCGATCCACGCGATCATTGTTTTGCAAGGCAGAAGATGAGTTTGATTTGCATCGTCAGTTGAAGGATAAAAGGAAGGGGTGCACCTTACCTTTTGCGTGAGGGCACGTAGCCCACTTGGTGGGTGCACATTGTGTGGAGGCGCTTGGAAGAAGGGGATCGGGTGTTCGAATCCCGCCAAGGCCTTTTGGTGTGGTTTACAAAGGTATGCGCTCACATTTGCTAAGGTTAAAGTTGCATCCAAAAATTGAAAGGTGTGAAAATTAATTTTTAATTTTCCCAAAGTTTTATTAAGTTAAAATTGCATAGTGGGAAAAATTAAAAGGGTTTATGAGCTATAAGAGGGAGATAAAAGGGTGAGTAAAGTTTTAATTTTGTGTTTAATTTTTTAGTTGTTAAAGTTTATAAAAGGAGTAATAAGGTATGCCAAGGGTGTTATATGTTATATGTTGAAATAAAGTCATATTGTGAAAATTGATTTGAAAGGAGAAATAAGGTATAGTTGAGATTTAATACTTTGGCATGGTGAAATATTTTTGAAGGAAAATATTGAGGATAGATTTTTGATATCTAACCATTGAGATTGTCAAAGAGGTTGATTGTGATTAAGACAGGTTTTGAGGTCAAAACTTCTTCAAACAAAAGGTATGGGCACATCTTCCTTGTGAGTGAAATATTGTTGGATTGGATGTTGTGAATGCTAAGTTGGAGTGAAAAGGTTTGTTTGATAAGCATTGTTGAGTAAGCTTTCATGTGCATGATTGGTAAATGTTTGTGAGAACATTTGAGTGAGAAATTGAGAACTATCTTGAACTAGGGTTTGAGAAAGATCATGAGTATCATTGTTATGTGAGATTGTTTGATAAGCATTGTTGGAAATATTTGAGTAAGCTTTCATGTGCTTGATTAGGGTTTGTGAAAAATACCATGAGTATCATTGTTATGTGAATTTGGAATCATCTTGAGTCAAGGTTTGAGTTCCATAGTGTGAGTTGTTGAAAGCATAGTGAAACACTTGGTTAGGGTTTGTAAGCAAGTTGTGTTTCATTGAGTGATTGGTTGAGTGGAGTTGATTGAGCATAGTTGATTGAAAGTGTTGGAGTGATAGTTCAAGTTCTATGAAATAAATTGTTCTTTACTAATTTGAGAAAGAGATTGAAAGTGATTGAGTGTGAAACATATTGAGTCTCTTACCATTCTCTATATGTTTCTATGGTTAAAAATATTTGAAGAGGTTTTTGGAAGAGATTAAGTTGAGTTTTGTGAGTGTGAAACATATTGAGTCTCTAACCATTATCTATATGTTTATTGAAGTCAAACAAGATTGTGTGAAACTTGTTTGTGTGATTGAAGAGGTTTTTTGTGAGAGATTGAGTTGAGTTTTATATGCAAGTTTGCAATTGAGTTGAATAAGTTTTTGTGAATTTTATTTTTTGAAATTTTGGGATTTGAAGTAGCTAGGGATTAAGGATTTTGAGTAAGCTTTTGTGGAAGCTTACAATGTAGATTTGAGGTAAGTCTTGGTGAAGACTTGTTGAGTAGATTGAGAAAGTTCTAGTGAGGACTTGTTAGAAGATTTGAGGTAAGTCTTGGTGAAGACTTGTTGAGCAGTTAGAGAAAGTTCTAGAGAGGACTTGTGGATATATTTGAGGTAAGTCTTTGAGAAGACTTGAGAGTAGAGTTGATTGATTGATTTGTTCAAACCTTGAGTTAAGGTTTGGGGTAGATCTAGTAGAGTTGATTTGTGATTGGATCAAGCTTTGTGTTAAGGCTTGAGGATATATTTGAGGATAGATTTGTATATTTGAGGATATTTTTTGAGATTTGTGGGGATTTGTGTTAGTGATGTTTAGTGATATAATTGAGATAGAGATTGAGTAGAATATTTGTGCTAGATGCAAAAGGACTATGTTTAGTGGAATGTGAGTGGTAGAGTAAGATTTGGAGGTGATAGAGTAGAGGATAGTAGTCTCCAGTGGATAGAGATCCATTAGCTAGGGTAGAGAGGATAGAGGTCTTTAGTGGAGAGAGATCCACAAGCCAGTGTAGTGGAGGTAGTAGTCTTCTAGAGGATCACCAGCCATAGTAGAGGAGAAGGAGTTCTCCTATGGATAGAGATCCATGAACTAGCTGAGGGGATTGGTGTCTCCTGTGGATAGATATCCATGAACTTGATTAGGGGATTGGTGTCTCCTTTGGATAGAGGTCCATAAACATTGTAATAGGGAAAGGATTCCCAAGAGATTTGTTGAGAAAATTTTAGTGAAATATTTTCTCCGTGGAGTAGCCCACATTGGGTGAACCACGTTAAATTGGTGTCTCTATTGTGTGTGGTGATTTGTGCATTGCTTTGATTACTATTGTTGATATTGCATTGATATATTGGATAATATAGTTTGAGTAAAGAAAAGTAAAAAGTGGTCTTATACTGTTCACCCCCCTCTCAGTATAAGCTTGTGTTCTTCAATTGGTATCAGAGCGGGTTCCTTCGAAAGATTTTAATAGCTTGAAGGAAAAGCTCACAAGAACATAGATGGATTCTTAGAATGGATCTTCAGGGAATTCAGCACCATTGTTTGATGGGAACAATTATGCACTTTGGAGTATGAGGATGAAGATTCACCTAATGGCACTTGGAAATGAAATATGGGAAGCAGTTGAGAATGGATACATACCACCAACAACTCCACCTATAGATAAAGATGGTAAGCTCCTACAACTAAATAATTCAAAGGTAATGAATGGAATTTTAAGGGGTTTGCATGAAATAGAGTTTATAAAGGTTATGCATTGCACATCAACAAAGGAAATTTGGGATAAGTTGAAAGGTATATATGAGGGAGACAAAAAGGTCAAAAGGGTAAAGTTGTACAAAATTACAAGAGAACATTTGAAGACCTAAAGATGAAGGATGAGGAAAACATTGTTGCATATCTACTTCATGTGGATGAGGTTGTTAACTCCATGCAAGGACTTGGGCTTAAAGTTGAAGAAACAGATGTTTGTGATAAGATTTTAAGGTCACTCCCAAAAAGGTATAGTGAAAATATTTCAGCTATAGAAGAGTCAAAAGATATTGAAATTTTGACAAGGGATGAATTACATGGAATTCTCACAACTTTTGAGATGAGAATAAAAGAGGAACCTATTCCCCAGAAAGAAGCAACCTTCAAAGCTACTAAGAAGACAAAGGGTAAGAAGTCAGATTCAAGCAATGAGTTATCCAGTGATGAAGAAGCAAATTATGGTAGAAGGAACAAGGACTCAAGAAAGTATAAAGGTACAAAATCAGTTAGATGTTTCAATTGTGGAAAATATGGTCACTATGCATCTGATTGTCCAGAGGCTGGAAATAGCAATGATGAAGAAAAATAGGATCATAAGAATAGGGAAACAGAAAAACACAGGTACCAAAAGAAAAGTAGGGATGGACAAGGCAAGCAAGGAAAGAAGTTTTTCCAAAGGCATAAGAAGAGTTTCTATGCAGAAAAGGCAGGTAAGAGTTCAAGTGATAGTGATGAAAGTTCCTCAAATAATGATGAAGATGAAATTCTATTTTTGGCAAAAGAAAAATAAGTGGTTAGAAAAAGGTCACCAATAATTCTCAAGTGTTTTAGATGTGGTAACTTTGGTCATCTTGAAGATAGTTGTACAAGGAATGGATTCAGTTTCAGTGATGATGAATATGAAGATACACTTGAAGGACCAAAAGAAAGTCTACTTTTGGCAATAGAAGAAGAAGGAGGTGATCCTATAGAAGATAAATCAAAAAGGAATGAAGATGATCCCAAAGGCAAAGAAATAGAGGAAGAATCAGAGAAAGGAGAAGTTGATCTTGAAGGTGAACTTATTTCTGCCCTTGATGCATTAAGGAAGGTAAGAAAGCAGAACTCAAAACTCAAGCTTCAATTTCAAGAATGTGATGAAGAGAAAGGAAAGCTTATAGAAGATCTAACCAACTCAATAGCTAAGACAAGGAGATTTAAAGAGAAGTTAGAAGCAAAGGTTTTAGAATGTGAAAAGTTAGAGCATGAAGTAGCTTCACTAAGGAAGGAAGTAAAAGAGTCTAAAGATAAGCTACACAAGTTTGGGAGAAGCTCAAAGACCATGGATAAGATTATCAAGGTACAAAGATCTTCATCAAACAAGATAGGTCTTGGTTTTGAACAGGAACAAAGAGAACAAGGAGAGGAGTCAATCTCAAGCTCCAAAGAAGAAGAAGCTTTAGAAGAAGAGAGTGTAAGAGAAAGTGAGACTTCTGAGGATGAGTTGAACAATAGAAAGTTCAACAAGGAAAGGAACAATGCACAAATAAGGAACAGATGGAACAGGAAGCAACACAGGGTAAAAGAGACTAAGAGACCAATGGGGTCAAGGCAAGGTAGTTTCAATGGATGATGCTTCTCATGTCATAGGTTTGGGCACAAGGCTACACAGTGCAGGACACATGAAAGACAAGAATATGGGAATTTCAAAAATAGGCATCTCTTTCAAGGGTATTGCTACTCTTGTAATCATTTTGGTCACAAGGCAGTTAATTGCAGGGTTCATGATAGGAATGGATATGGCTTCACCAGGAGAAACCCCAAGATATTTGCACCTCCAAGGAATAACAACATTAAGTGTTATAAGTGCAATAATGATGGGCATACAACAAAGTGGTGTAGAGCAAAAATTCCAGAGACAAGCAAGAACAAGAATAGTCAGAGGAATCAAAAGGATCAGTTGAGGAAGAAAGTGGACAAAGGTAAATATCAGTGCATGTTGGGAGTAGAGATACTCCCACCCCAAAATTAACCACCTCAAGAGGAGGTGGGGGAGGGGCTAAGCTAAGAGTCTCATTCTTAGCCCCAAGCCCCAAAGGTGACCCTTTGCCATTGATGTCAAAGGGGGAGAGATTTGAGTTAGGGGGAGAGCATTCAATCAGGGGGAGCAGTTTCTCAAGGGGAGCAGAATAAAAAAAGGTAAAGGAAATGGTAAAAGGAAAATGGGTTGCCATCAATGACAAAGGGGGAGATTGTTGGAAATATGAGCAAGGTTTGTTGTCATTGATGTCAAGAAGAGAGCAAGGTTTGTTGTCATTGATGTCAAGAATATGATGACCAAGTTTCATTGTCATCCATGCATTTATGTCAAAAGGTTGATGTCCAAGTTTCGGTGTTATTAATGTCCTCCAGTGGTTTTTCCAACAAGGCAAAGAAGCAGGTTTAATGGAAATAATAATATTATAATATATAATATTATAATATTTCAGGTTATAGGTTGGTTTGAAGAAAAATGAAGGCCAAGGAGTTATAAAATTATTATTCCTCCAAAAGACCCATGTGATAGATTTTAAAGTCTTAGGTTTAAATTATTTAAATTTAAATATTTTACCCTAAGGTAAAATTTAAATTTAAATTAATTTAAGTGCCAAAATAAAATTTAAATTAAATTTGAATTAAAGGTTCATCGACGTGTTTGGAAATATGGTGCATTGCATATAAAAGGGGGTAAGATTTACCTTAAAATATTATCCATGCGAATATCGAATGCTAAGTGAAATCGTGCGTAGTGATTGGAGAAGGAATATATCACATGTGCTTTAAGGTTTAGGAGGCAGACAAGGGAATAAATTTGAGTGGAGCACCATTCATATTGCCAAGCATTGGGTAGCATGGTTGGCAGCTAGAGGCTACGCTAGGTCACTCATAGGTGATAGGTCATGGGTTCGATCCACATGATCATTGTTTTGCAAGGTAGAAGTGAGTTTGATTTGCATCATCAGTTGAAGGACAAAATGAAGGTGTGCACCTTACCTTTTGCGTGAGGGCACGTAGCCCACTTGGTGGGTGCGCATTGTGTGGAGGCACTTGGAAGAAGGGGATCGGGTGTTCGAATCCCACCAAGGCCTTTTGGTGTGGTTTACAAAGGTATGCGCTCACATTTGCTAAGGTTAAAGTTGCATCCAAAAATTGAAAGGTGTGAAAATTAATTTTTAATTTTCCCAAAGTTTTATTAAGTTAAAATTGCATAGTGGGAAAAATTAAAAGGGTTTATGAGCTATAAGAGGGAGATAAAAGGGTGAGTAAAGTTTTAATTTTGTGTTTAAATTTTTGGTTGTTAAAGTTTATAAAAGGAGTAATAAGGTATGCCAAGGGTGTTATATGTTATATAAAGTCATATTGTGAAAATTGATTTGAAAGGAGAAATAAGGTATAGTTGAGATTTAATACTTGGCATGGTGAAATATTTTTGAAAGAAAATATTGAGGATAGATTTTTGATATCTAACCATTGAGATTGTCAAAGAGGGTGATTGTGATTAAGATAGGTTTTGAGGTCAAAACTTCTTCAAACAAAAGGTATGGGCACATCTTCCTTGTGAGTGAAATATTGTTGGATTGGATGTTGTGAATGCTAAGTTGGAGTGAAAAGGTTTGTTTGATAAGCATTGTTGAGTAAGATTTCATGTGCATGATTGGTAAATATTTGTGAGAATATTTGAGTGAGAAATTGAGAACTATCTTGAACTAGGGTTTGAGAAAGATCATGAGTATCATTGTTATGTGAATTTGGAATCATCTTGAGTCAAGGTTGAGTTCCATAGTGTGAGTTGTTGAAAGCATAGTGAAACACTTGGTTAGGGTTTGTAAGCAAGTTGTGTTTCATTGAGTGATTGGTTGAGTGGAGTTGATTGAGCATAGTTGATTGAAAGTGTTGGAGTGATAGTTCAAGTTCTGTGAAATAAATTGTTCTTTATTCTAATTTGAGAAAGAGATTGAAAGTGATTGAGTGTGAAACATATTGAGTCTCTTACCATTCTCTATATGTTTCTATGGTTGAAACAAAATTTTGAGTGAAATTGGGTTTGAGGATAGGGAGTGGAGTATTTGTATGAGGTGTGAAAACATATTGAGTCTCTAACCATTCTCTATATGTTTTTGAAGTTCAAACAAGATTTTGTGTGAAACTTGTTTGTGTGATTGAAGAGGTTTTTGTGAGAGATTGTGTTGAGTTTTATATGAATAAGTTTTGAACTTGAATTGAAGTAATCTTATTTTTTGAAATTGAGTGGACTTAAGGATGAGTTGAGTAAGCTTTTGTGGAAGCTTACAATGAGATTTGAGGTAAGTCTTGGTGAAGACTTGTTGAGCATATTGAGCAAGTTCTAGTGAGGACTTTGTGGAAGTTGAGGTAAGTCTTGGTGAAGAGTGGAAAGTTGTGGGACTTAAAGATTTGAGGTAAGTCTTGGTGAAGACTTGAGAGAAGTTAGAGCAAGTTCTAGAGAGGACTTGTGGATATATTTGAGGCAAGTCTTTGAGAAGACTTGTGAGCAGAGTTGATTGATTGATTTGTTCAAACCTTGAGTTAAGGTTTGGGGCAGATCTAGCAGAGTTGATTTGTGATTGGATCAAGCTTTGTGTTAAGGCTTGAGGATAGATTTTAGGATAGGTTTGTGATTGAGAATTTGTAGAAAGGATTGTTTAGTGCAGATTTGAGATAGAGATTGAGCAGATTTGTGCTAGACCAAAGGACTATGTTTAGTGTAGATTTGAGATAGATATTGAGAAGATTTGTGCTAGATCGAAGGACTATGTTTAGTGCATATTTGAGATAGATATTGAGAATTTGGCAGAAGGATTGTTTAGTGTAGATTTGAGATAGATTTGATTGAGCTAGAGTAAGCTTTGGAGGTGATAGAGCAGAGGATAGTAGTCTCCAGTGGATAGAGATCCATTAGCCAGGGTAGAGAGGATAGAGGTCTTTAGTGGAGAGAGATCCACAAGCTAGAGTAGTGGAGGTAGTAGTCTTCTAGAGGATCACCAACCAGAGCAGAGGAGAAGGAGTTCTCCTATGGATAGAGATCCATGAACCAGCTAAGGGGATTGGTGTCTCCTATGGATAGGTATCCACGAACTTGATTAGGGGATTGGTGTCTCCTTTGGATAGAGGTCCATAAACATTGTAATAGGGAAGGATTCCCAAGAGATTTGTTGAGAAAATTTTAGTGAAATATTTTCTCCGTGGAGTAGCCCACATTGGGTGAACCACGTTAAATTGGTGTCTCTATTGTGTGTGGTGATTTGTGCATTGCTTTGATTACTATTGTTGATATTGCCATTGATATATTGGATAATATAGTTTGAGTAAAGAAAAGTAAAAAGTGGTCTTATACTGTTCACCCCCTCTCAGTATAAGCTTGTGTTCTTCATATGGTTCTGCTCTATGGAATGGTTAAAAAAAATCAATTTATCTAGTGATTAAATATCTAAGATGGGTGGTGGGAATTGGAAAAAAAATTCTATTTGAATGTATACTTGGTATGATAAAAAAACCACTCAATCTAGATCTAATTTTGAAACCATGGATTACTTCAAAGGTTTCAAACATTATGTTTAAGGACCATGAAGGAAGATACAAATGGAAAGAATATGTTTTACAAGCATACAATACATTGATGCTAGGAGATAATTACGTAGAAAGATAACAACAATGATTATTTTGAGGGGAATCCAAGGATAAGCTAAATTAGGAGTTGAATAGCTCAGGAGAATACACAACAAGAAGTAGATATAAAGTAAAGCACCAACAAAATAGGAATACTACAATATAATGGAGAGATATTTGGGATAGCTTAAGCATTCTTAAATTCAAAATATTTATTTGGCTAGTAGGTCATGGAAGAATTTTATTTTGGATAACCTTATGAAAAAAGGTTTTCATGGCCCCTCATAATGTGTTCTATGTAAAAATGAGGAGAGTATAGACCATCTCTTGGGACACTGCTCAATAGTTTAGAAACTATGGCAATGGATTATTAATATGTTTGGTAAATGCATGGTGATGAATGGAAGAATTTAATAATAGTTAAATCAATGAGAGAGCACTTTTAAAAGTGAGCCTTTATAAATAATATTGATATTTCAAAAGATACAATACTTTGGACTGTATGGATGGAAAGGAATAGAAGAATATTTAAAGAAAATAAAATTAGTTTAGAGGTTATGAAAAAGTATATTTTTTTAGCCATATAGGAATCTAAAACAACCCTATCAACTCACCCAGTCCTTAATCTTGAAGCAAATAGTCGTGATAGATGGATTCAAGTCATCAAAAAAAATTATGATGTTGGGTATAGGAGAAACAAAAGGAAGGCAAAGAATATAAAGTGGAAACCACCAGAAGTGGAGTTGGTCAAATTGAATTTTGATGGAGCATCTAAAGGAAATTTAGGACTAGTATGAGGAGGAAGAATAATTAGAAATAATAAGGGATATATTTTATCTCATTACACTTTCAATAGAGAATTTAAGGTAAATAATGAAGTTGAAGCTTGGGAGGCTTTCAAAGGGTTAAAATTATGTAGACAAATGAAATGGAATAGAGTATGAATTAAATGTGATTCACTAATAGTAATAAATATAATTTTGAGGAAAGCAAAGGCTTCATGGAACATACAAGAGATAATTGTGGAAATACAAGACCTTGCTATAGAGTTTGAAGAAATTAGGTTTACAAATATGTTAAGGGAAGGAAACAAATGTGAAAATAAGCTATAGAGGGGTTTTAATTGAAGATTGTGAAGTTAAATTCTCTATTCCATGGTTAGAGGAAGTAGTAAGTTAGTTGAATTTGAAAAGAAAATGTTGATTGCTTATATCATACAATGATTAATATTTACTTTAATGTTTTTTATTGGTAATTTATGCTTAATTTTATAAAATTAATGTTTTCATATTAAATATTTATTACAATTATTGTAGTTGCACTTATGCTTTAGGGAGAAAACTAGCAATATAAATCTGGTAAAGCAGACTATGATAACACAAAGTTATGGAAATATTACTTTACTACAATGCAATACATAGACAATATAGGTGTATTTTTGGTATATGAAGGTTGTTGTAGTAAAATATAAAGAAGGATACTAAATTTTAGAATATTTGTATTCACACAAAAATTGAAAAATATCTAGAAAATGAAAATCAAGAATTTGGAATTTTTGTGAAAAATGATGTAGGTATCTATCTATAACAACTCAATTGAGATGAGAATTGAATCTATTTGTAAACTCTCAATCTCTAAAGGAGAGAGTTATGATTTTTCAAGGGTGGAGAACTTGAGTGTAATCCCTTATTCTCCAACAAATATATATATATATATATATATATATATATATATATATATATATATATATATATATATATATATATATATATATATATATATATATATATATATATATATATATATATATATATATATAAGCTAGAACTTTTTAATTATCCTATAAATAAAGTTACAAAGGCTCATTGAATAAAAATTATCAAAATATTATATCTTGTATTTCAAAAAAAATGTAATAAAGGTGGCATTTATCTCACTTATTATAGACTCTTTTGGTAGCCTCTTCAACCACAACCAACATATAACTCTTCCAAAAAATCTAAATTTTTATGAAAGGAAACTACACAAACCCATTGAGCTCAAGTGCCTTATTAGGATGTAATAAGAAAACATCCTATTCTAACTCCTCCACAAGTATCTTCCTCATCAATATTGTATTCTATTCTTATGTGATAACTAATGGAATATTTTTCAAAAGTTTACCTTAAGTCTTCTTATATTGTCTAACTTCTAACGAAACACCTTTGAAATAATTAATTGCTTCCTTTTTATCGTCTTCTTTTTCCTTAGTATTTCTTGCATTTGAATTTGAAATATTTTATATTTGATGGAAAGACAAATCCATTTGCTTGTACCATAAAATATTTAATATTTTTGTTCCCTTCCTTAAGCCATGTCTCCCTCTATTTTTGTTCCAATATAACTCTTCCTTTTACAATACAACATGATAATATATGGGGGATGGGAAACTCAACAAAAAACACTACTTTGTGTAGGCTAGGAGAAATTCATAATCCAAAGATTCTGCTAATTCAAGAGACAAAAGGTAGCTATGAAAGTGATAAAATATCTTAGTAAATTGCTTAAAGGATGGGATTTTCTAGACCTTGATGTTTTAGGGGCCTTGGGAGGATTGGACATAGGGTGGAAGACAAATCAGTTTAGACTAACCAAATTTGAATTTCTTGACTTAGAAGTAGGGACTGAATTCTTTTTAATGGAGCTCAGGAAAATAGCAATAGTGGTGAACATTTATAAACTCTATAAAGACAAATGAAATATTGAGATAAACTTATGAACTCTATCCTTAAGGACCACATTTAAGGACAATTTCTTGCATTGTTGAACTTCATGGAGGCTTTTATTATTAGACAATGAAATACAATATCTTATGCCCCTTCTACTAGAAATACTTCCTACCCCCATGTATTTACTAAGGCCTCCCCCAAATCCTTCCTCCCTTAGTCCTATTATTTATTTTAGGTATTGTAGGGGATACCTATGGATTTATGGGGATATAAAAACTTCCTAACCATAGTAAAAATGAAGTGGGGAAGCAAACTCAAATTTATTTACCTATTAAGCATTACTAAAAAATATACCAGAGTCTAAACTAAGGTTTGGATATACTTCCTTCAAGGAATAAGAATTTGAGGGTCCTCCTTGCCCCTCAGCTCTACCCTTACCTTCTTTCAAGGGAGAATTTGTTTTACATACTGATAAATTTAGCCATTGGTTAGTTGAGGTACTCAAAATAGAATTACCTGTAATCTAATATGAGAAATGATATTGGGCAATAGTTTCACTTTGAAAACTTGTATTTGGGTCTAGGAGCATGACATCCAAATTTTTCTCTAAGATTCCTATTCTTACTTCAATCTGAGATGATTCTAAATACATCACTTGATCTAGAACAAAAGGTAATATAATATAATCAATCCATAATTCATGTGCATGAAGGAAAAATTGCATCTGATTATCACCCTTATAGACCCCTTTGTCTTCCTTACAACACCAAACCTTCCTTGAAAAAATAAAAATAATAGTCCCCTATAATATGCTCGTAATTTTGATAATGTGCACACCTAAAATTAATACCAATGTAGACTAGATTTTGTACATGTGTCCCTTTGTTGTACTTCAATGTAATTTCCCCCACCAATATGTCTCTCTATTCCACATCAACAAGAATCCTTGTCATTGTTCTCAAGCGTGAGGATTGATACCTCTTGTCCACCTCTAATAAAGAACCAATGAAGTTGCCTATGGATTGGAAAACATCTCTAGACAAAAAGTCTAATGGAAAATTTGGTAAATTTACCCATACAGGATGAGTAGGTATTCAAGTGGTCCTAGGGTCAAAACAAGGGTCCCATTTTTTAAAAATTAAAAAAAATTGACCCCCAAAACAATTTCTCTGACAAAATATTTGCCATATTTTACTTAGTTCTAAACTAAAATAATAGCCACCCTCATACCATAAGTAAAAAACTAGGCACATACCCTAGGACTTCCATCAATTACTGGCCATATGTTTTACCAAGTATTATTCAACAATTGCACACCCATAGAACCTATTGATAAGTGTTTTCTATGAGAGTTCAATGACTTCATTTTCATATATTCTCCTGGGCCCATTTTGCTCAGTTACTCTTCCTTTGAATATACTTGGTTGCATTTTTATGTGCTTCCAAGGGATTCTTCTTTGGTTTTACATCTTCCAAATTCTTTTGTTATCCCTTGTAGCCCTAATTGGAAATTTGTAGCCTATTTTGACCTTGCTCTAAAAAGGACTTATCCCAGTCATCACTCTTATCCAAGAGCTATATGTCCTCATATAAAATCATCACCGACTCAAGTCCATTATTAAATTCTTCAAAAGGAGACTTATTCTTTTGTACTTACTTCCACTATAAAACATGGAGACCCCTCATAAGAATTTTTCAAATATTCCACGACTTCTTCATGACCTTGTTCCAAAAACCCTTAAAACTTCCTTCCCTCCCATGATCCTACATTCTCATAAGAGACTCAAGGTCATGGGATTCTCCATTATTTTTTGATTAACAAACCTAGCCTTAAATGGAAAGTACCACTATCTTTTTCACCCTCTACTTCACTCACTATGGTGGTAGTCTTGTAAAAAAACTCTAAAAATTTGTCCTCTTAGCCCATGTCTTTAGAACCTTGGATTTAAGATACATGTCATGTGATGATAGATCCATCCTCAATGACCATTGCCCTAGCATGTTCTTCTCAAATTCTTCCTCATCATCCATTTCTCTATTTTACATCAAACTCACCAAAAAAAATCCCTACAAATACCTCCTTCAAACCCTCTATTGATTTGCTACATCTTGTTGGTGATACAACTTGGAACCAAGGGTTGTGTGATAAATTTAACAGTGTGATGGTACTTATAGTAGTGACCTATCCTAATCCTTATCCTCTTTTTATCACCTTGATTCCTTATTCATTGTTAAAGTTGAAACCCTAGGCACCTCTGACATCCATCTGCACTTTAATGCAACATCTTGTACTAATTTTTTAGGCAAAAGTGCAACAAATAGATTTCAAACATAACTCCAAAAATAGTTTTTATTTTCATTTAAAAAAATTAAACACCAAATAAAAAGTACAAATCAAGACATCCATAGCTTTCCACAAACCAAAACTTCCATAGTATCTCTACAACACCTATATTCTTTTAAGTCGATCCAAAAAATGGTTGAATTTGAATGCTTGAGCTCCATGTGCATTTGAAACCCAAAAAACCCTTGAATCCACCCTCTTCAATGCTTCTCCCTTCCAAGGCCCTACAATATTCCTCTAGCATTGAACCCTAACTTGCATAGTTTACCTCCTATTTGAATGGCCAAATATATGAATTTATTATATCCTCCATATATAAAGCAACAAATATTATTTTTACCTTTATTATTGCATCCCTCTCCTCACTTGCTTCAATAAATCCATCATCTACCTTAGAAGAAATTCATCACCTGTCTCCTTGCACTAGGGTTTGATCTCTTCTACCTTCAAAGATCATTCGCATGCTTCAAAAAATTGTTATTTTTTTCCTCACTAGAGTTTGATCGTAGTTGCCTACTTCAAAAAGTCCATCCCTTGCTTAAAAAAATTACTATTTTTTCCCTTCCTCTCACTAGGGTTTGATCTTTGACACTTACTTCAAAAAATCTACTACTTGCTTCAAAAAATCCATTGTCCGCTTCAAAATATTGCTATGTTTTATTTTTTCCTTCCTTGCACTAGGGTTTGAACATTACCACCTACTTCAAAAAGTTCTCCGTATATGAGTTTTCCTAATGCACATATTAGCCTATGTATATTAATGACATTTCAAAGGACATTTAGTCTTACAAATTAATTAAAAACCTCCATTGATTTAGACCATTCAAGAGTACCACCCTTCTCTAAAGGAGATAGAGTTGTATTTGAGTCCCTCCTAAGAATCCATAGATCATAATTATAAACCATAATTAAATTTGACAAATAATTTGATGTCCTCCCAACATATTTCATCATGAGTGACTATAGTTAGAGAATGTAGATTTATAACTCCAACTTTGATATTTTCTCTTTCTTGGAATAAACTAGCAATTTGATTATTTTTTACTTCTAGTGATTGTCCATCCTTTTTTTGTTTATCCCATATTGTTGCAATACCTTATGAAGCTTTTATAGGAAAAACTGTTAGATAACCCCCGTCTTCCAAATATTTTTGAATGCATCCTTATATTTCTTGCTAATTATTTTTATTTTTATTTTGTATTAAAAAAGCACAAAACTATAATAACTTATTAGTTTCCTAATATCTATTTTTTTAGGGGTACTACTCATATTCCAAGATATCATTTTTATCATCAAATGTTTTTCATTTGTAGGCTTTGTCCCTAATATAAGCAAGATTGGCATGAAAATTCATACACCTGATATTATTCATATCTAGTATTATAAAGGAGTACAATGATGTCTTTTTTTAGAAGACATGCTTTTTATTTTAAAATATACTAATTTAGAATAACTAATTTAATATTCTATTTCTAGAAGATACTAAGTTAATATTATATTATATTAATAGCTTATTAAATATATATATATATATATATATATTCTATTATAATAACTAACTAATTTTTATCTCGTATGAAGATAAATATTAAATATTATATGCATGAAGATAGATACTGAGTCTTATCAATTTATCCCTGATTAGTGGAAAGTGACCCCACTTTTGTTGGAGGAGGAAAAGGTTACTGAAAATAAGAGAAAAGTTATTAAAATTTTGACATATAGTCCCCTTGTGCTTGGGTTAGCAGTGTAGCCGTATGACCAACCAAATATCTAGTGGTACTCGGATGTTTTTACTACTATAAATAAGAATAGGATTATGGTAGTGTGTGGTGTTATGGTGGTGGTTGTTGTGTTGGTGATTGTGCTTGTAGTGAAAATTGTTGTTGTGGTTGTGATAGTTGTTGTGACTATTATTGAGGATCAGGTAGGAATAAATGTTGTAGTTGTTGAAGAGCAGGTAGGGACAAATGTTGTTGTGTAATCTATTGTAGGTCAAGGATTATAGGTGGTGGTACTTGAGGCTATGAAATTGGTAGTTGATCATACAAAGGCATGACATTGGTGAAAACAATTGATCAAAAGAAGATTCTTGTTGCACCTTGTCCTATGTTGTTTTAAAATGATGACCAAAATATTTTAGGGGATGTTAGGATGGTTGCACCTAAGTGTATGACTATTGAATTGGTTGATGGTGTTGTCATACAAGAAGGAGCAATTGTTATCCTCCATGTTTAAGAACTACATCTATAGCATAAATGGAGGTAGTTGTCTCAATTTTTTCTTAGGCACAAGTATCCACATTTGAGTAACACTCAACCAAAATTCCTATAATAGAGGGTATAAATTACCCTCTATTATTCTCCATAGGTTGTTGAGTAACACAAGGTGCTAAATGTTGAATCATTGCTTGAATTGGTGCCACAAGATCTTGCATGAAATGATTATGTCTCTCTACTAAAATTTTTTGGACTGTATTCATATTCATTAATGCTTTAGAAGTCTCCTCATGATAGGTATCTCACTTAGGAGCCATTGCAAAAGGGATGGCTATAAAATATTATGTGAAAAACTTGTAAAACATGGAAGAAAAATAATAAAGTTGTTGGACTTTGTCAATAATGCACCTTATTTACAATCACAATTGTACAACTAGTTGAATCAAATTCATAAAAGAAACTTCCTTTAAAAATAAAGCACTTTTAAAAATAATAAAGCACCATTTTTTTCTAAAAATAAGCTCTACTTTTTTTTCTTTCTAAAAATAAAATTTGGTTTGTTTTTTTATTGCTTAATGAATTGTTTTGTAATAAAAAAATAACATTGTTGGCCCAACTTCAAACAGCCATAACTTCTTCAATATAGGTCAAAATTTGGCATATGACCACTCATTTTTATATTACTCAAAATGATCTATGGAATGATGAAATAATATTATAAATTTGACAACTAGAAAGAAAGATATAGCTCTTTCAATCAGATTGATATTTTTCTAAGAAAAAAATGAATAGAGATCTAGAAAGGGTAATATGTAAAAACCCTTGAGGCTAGATATTTGGCAACCTGAGATGAGGGATCTAGATGAATATTATGTCATAATATTTTTAAAAACCATATCTAAGGTCACGATCACATGGCTCTGATACCTAATGATATGATAAAGAGTTGGCATGAAAATTCATACACCCAATATTATTCATATCCAATCTTATAAAGGAGTACAATAATGTATTTCTTAGAAGACATGTTTTTCAAAATAATATATATTTTTAATTTTAGAAGATACTAATTTAGAATAACTAATTTAATATTCTATTATAATAACTAATTAAATATTATCTCGCATGAATATAATATTAAATATTATCTTGCATGAAGATAGATACTAAGTCTTATCAGTCCCACATATTATTAACACTTGCAATGTTTGTTTTTGTTTTTCCATGTTGATGCCCCTCTAATTTTTATTTTCTCTTTGTTCTCACTTTAAAGGTCTTCCTCTCCTTTTTTCCATTCTCAGAAACATTGTCATCTTCATCTATATATATATATATATATATATATATATATATATATATATATATATATATATATATATATATATATATATATATATATATATATATATATATATATATATATATATATATAAAAAGTAAAAAGGTATTATATTAAAGAAGTAATAGAATACATTTTTACAAATAAAAAAAAGAGGTGGATAAACACACCATGTGGCCAATACCATCAACCAAAATACTACCATTATAAAAACAGTGTTGCAAACCAAGAAATAAACTAACAACTAATCAAAACTACCTTATAGAACTGGCGGGTAGACACTATCAACTAGCTAACAAAATGATTACATACTGAAAATGATAGTTGAGTGCATGCCACAAGAGCAAAATCAAAAAAAGAGGAATCCTTGCAATGGTTTTCATCAATATCTTTGGTTTTTCATATTGTTCATAATGAGACTTATCATATATAGGTTTATGATACCTTGGAGAATAAAAAATGCACAAAAATATTAGATTTCATAGTAGTTTCCATAAATGAATAGAATCGATCATTATCCAATATTATTTAACAAAAGAAATACATAACATAAAAACACAAAATATAATGGGGTGTCTATAGACACCAAATGATCTTCAATAAATAAAAATAAATTATATACTTTAACCAATCATAAAATGAATGGTTTGAAGGGGTATTTATACCCAAGTACATGATATCTTTAGGTCAATATTGTGAGACCAATCCTCAAGCATAAAATATTATAAAAATTACAAAAATACATTTTACAATGTTTACGGGGGTCGAAAGGGAAAATATAATAAATACAAATGAAAATAGTCAGTCATGGCCTCAAGAGAAACTTAACCACAACATATTTCATATACCTTATTAAGCTAAATAGGGGATGCAAAGAGAGACCTTTGCATTTAATAATTAATAGGCACTCTCCAACTCGAACAAGCTCTCACATATACATAAAAGTGACCTCAAGCATGATCTTAGTCAAGATGTCCACTACCTACTTTGATGAATGCACAAAAATAAATCTAACATCCCATAAGCATGAATCCATCTCAACAGTGCATCCATATATCAATGTGCTTTATTATCTAATGAAATATAGGATTATGGACAAGATGAATAGTGCTCCAATTATCACAATAAAGAGAAATATTAAGGATATTATGAATATCAATCTCCTCTAAAATTATTAGTATCCACTTGATATGCTTAGCTAACTTATTAGCAACACACTATTTAGCCTGTGGAAGATTAAGAAATTGTGGAATGGCATTTAGAACACCATGAAACTAGTTCAAATTCCAACTATAACACAAATCTTGTGGTGGATTTTTTCTCATCCAAATCATCTACGTAATCGATATCTAAAAAGCATATAAAAATTGGAGGGAACCAAAAAAATAGTGGATTCCCATATTTTAGGTCCCTTTAATGTATATTAGAATCAATTGTACTATTGTCTAATGCCTCTCATAGGGTGAATCTACTTTATTGTTGTTCAATTCTTCTCCCAAGGTGTATGTATGTACCTATAGAAATAGCTAATAGAAAATGCTATAAGTGGTGTAATTTGAGTGAGACAAAGAAGTCCTCCCATAAGAGACTGGTATAGTGTGGAATCAACTAAAATTGTGGTGTAATCATCCCAATAATTCAAACCTAAAGCAAATGGGATCCAAGAAAGCTTACACTCCTCTATCATAAAATTTAGAAGAAGATCCAAAGCATACTTAGGATAATATATAGTAATATCAAAGTTTGTCTCATTAGTTTTCCTAAAAATTAGTTTAAAAGCCCCAAATATATCATCTCAAAGGTGGAACAAATCCATGATTTATATCTTGAATCAAATTAGTGGAGCTACCAATGATAATAATATAGCTAGCATGCAACACAATCACAAAATTTTCCTCATCCTAATGTTTGATGTAAATATCATGTTCAACATCACATCCCTAAAATCTACAATTGAGAAAAAATAAATTTTCATACCAAGCATGAGGATATTGCTTAAGACCATAAAATTATCTAGCCATAAGACATACCAATGAAGTAGGTCTCTCTAGCTCAAAATTGGGCTACTTCTGCATCTAGATTTTCTCCTAAATTTTTCCATGCATAAAGGAATTGTTCATGTCCAACTAATACACCTTCCATCCATAGGAGGTATAAATGGATAAAATCATTCTTATGAAGTCCATCTTGTCCATAGGTGCAAAATCCTTAGAATAGTCCACATCTTCTTGTTGATAGAAACCCTTAGTAACAAGGCATACCTTGTGCTTTTCTACCTAACCATCTTATGTGTATTTGGTCTTGTAGACCCATTTACACCCCATAATATTCTTCCTTTTTGGAAGAGGAACCAACTCCCAAGTCATTTTATTCATTAGTTCTGCATACTCTATCACCATAGAATCTTCCTATTCAAGTGTGTCCCTAGCTTGAGAGTATGTGAGAAGATATTGTGAATGGGATACCTTCAAAATAAAAGCTTTTAAAGGAGCCTTTTTATGTCGCTCATAAGAAAAAATAGTCTAAGCATACTTTAAAAACATCTTAACCTACTTGGGTATAGAATGATCAAAATAATCATGTGTATCTTGCAATATTTCAACATAAAAAACTAAAACAAAATAATCCAACTCGTCACTACTCAACTCATCATGCAAGGTTAGAATAAACTAATGGATCATGCTCATCCTACTCTACTCTTGGGGAAGAATAAATTGCCTAAAAAGCTACATATGATAGGGTCAAATTGATAAATAAGGAATAACCACTCAAGGAGGATGAAGAGGAAGATGTTCTAATGCGAATAGAACCGACAAGATATATAAGGAACCTATTGAATTTGAAATAAATAGAGAATTAAAATAATCAATAGTTAAAATTTATACAAGGGGAGTAGAAGGAATACTTGGAAAAACCTTATCAAATATGACATATTTCTACTAAATACCTCATGCCTTTGAGGTGTTAGAATACCCCATTAATATAAACTTATGGCTCTTTAGTGCCTCCTTCCAAATATCCTTAGGTATGTAAGCCAATTTTTAAGACCCAAAGAAGTAGAATCAAGACACATATAGCTTGTCCCCTATCAATATCTCAAGAAATGTTATCCCCCAAACTACCATAGTAGGAACCTTGTTAATGATATACCCTACATGAGTGATTGTGTCATCATAAAACTTGTGATCTAATCCTTTAACATGAGTCATATGGCATGTCATCTCCATTATTACCTTTTTTCTTTCATCCAATCCATTTTATTTAGGAGTGAAGTAAAAAATCCTTTGATATGCTATCCCATGAGAGGCTAAAAAAATCATTAAAAGCATGACTAACATATTCACCATCCCATATATTCTTAGACACTTGATCTTCCTATCTAGTGTAAGGGCCATAAAATTCTTAAACCTCTCAAACACCTCATCCTTAGTACAAATAGTGTATACCCAAACATATATATAAAAGTCATCAATGGAAAGAAGGAATTACCTATTTCCAACAATATAAGGTGTACCTATAGGTCCTAAAATAAAAATCTATCTTTGATACCATTTCATATTATATAGTAGTTTGTAGAATTGAATGGAATACCCAATATTTCTTAACAAAATAAATACATAGCATATATAACATAGAATATAATGGGGTGTCCACAGACACCAAATGATCTTCACTATAAAAAAACTTACACTCCAACCAGTCATGAAATGATCGGTGTAAAGGGGTATTCATACCCAAGTACATGATACCTTTAGGTCAAGGTTGTGATAATGACCCTCAAGAATAAATATTCTAAAAATTACGAAAATACTTTTTACAAGGTTTACATGGACCCAAAGGGTAAGTATAAAAAATACAAGTGCAAATAGTCAATCATGGTCTCAAGAAAGCTTAACCACCATATATTTCAAAAGAAATGACCTCAAAAAATTTTTCTTATTTATGTTTCTCTTAAAACCCTAAAATGCAAGGACCATCATATATAGCAATTAATTTTTATATTGCAATGAAAATCATAAAATTCCATGTATATCCTCCATACTCCTTTCTTTATTATGTTGATCTTGAAACTCTAATGTGTAGGGGATAAAATTTACACTATTTTCATTTTTAGTGGAAGGTGGGGGTTTTACACTATTTGATAAAAAGAAGTTAATTTATCTAGATTAAACATTACCTCATATTCCACTCTTATTTTAAATTTTATCTCCACATATTTCTTTGCAACTTTAATTCCTTCTAAATTTTAACTTGCATATTGTACTTCCTCATTCCTTGTATCCATTTTTATTCCTTCTAATGGTTGATTTAGTGAACCATGGTGTCCATCTGATGATTTAGAGGGTTTTTCTTTAATATTTTTTTAGAATAAAAAATCCTTGATCTAATATATATTCTACTATAGTATTTTCTTCTCGATTCATCTTGAATTTTATCTCATGACCAGGAAAATTAGTCTCTTTATCCATCATTTTTATTTATAATCTCTTTCCATGTGTGTCTCATAATATTTTTGGCATAGGAATGCAATGGTTTCATAATCTTCTTATTTATCCAATCCACTTGATTTAGATTTAATCTTAATGGATTATAGCAAGGGTTTAAAAATATAGATGGGAACACATATTTGGGTGTATACAACATTCTCCTTATTAGTTAATCCCTCTTGAATGAAGTACTCTAGATTATTATCATTATTCTTCAAAACCTCTTTATTGATAAGATAATAAATTCCATAAAACCTAATCTACATTGGAACCATTTTAATCATTTTTGTATCCAAAGAAAAATTCTCACTTGTTAGAATATATTACATTATTTGTTATACATGCCAAGTGTCATGTGAAGTAGACCAAGTGTCACTTAAGGTAGACCAAAGGTCATTTTGTAAAACCTATATTATGGACTCTTGGTTCCATATTTCATTGTACAAGTTTATTCAAGTAATATGAAGCTATGCTTATTTTTCTCATAATGTTCTTTTGGCTTTATTTTTCTCTTTAGCAATTACGTTTCTTGATTATATTGAATAATACAAAAACCATCATTGGTATCAGAGCTACAAGGGGACTTGATAGAATATTTCAAGGAAGGAGAAGCTCATTATAAGAAGAATTTAGGATAATTGTCGTCATATGACAGCAAGCCCAAAAGGAATAAGTATTTGGCAAGAAGTTTGCCAAATTTTTGGAAAGGTTTTTCAAAGATCTCAAGACATTCAGATTCTTCAGAAAGAGGTCAAGTTTGAAGTCAAAATTCAACAAGGAGATAGGAGGAGCTTCCAAGAATATTTGAAATATTCTATAGCAAAAAAACATAAGGGATTAGATCTGTACATTTTATAAACTCAATGCAGCAAATAGGTGAGTCAAATCACCAAGAAATTGAGCTACAAAAGGATATCAAAAGGTATGAAATATTTGTACAAAACAAATATTATTTAAACATTCATATTAGATTCTTATTAAGTCTTTACAAGCACCAAATTTGAGGTTTTAAAGTTGCAAGAGGAAAGATTTCAAGTTTATGTCTTCAAGGTTGGAGTAGATTACATTTACAAGGGATTAAAACTTGCACAAAAGAAAAGATAAACTAGATATGATACAAGGAAATTAAAATATCAACTTCTTACTATCTATTTGAAAGCAAATAAGCCAATATTTTATAGCAAATATTGGCAAAATTTTTGGTATAATTTAGAATCTTGGAGCCACCATAGAAGACATCACCAAGCATTGAGCCAAGAAGGAGATGTGGTAGAAGAATAGCCAAAGAAGAAAAGGCAATGTAAAAGAGAAATCACCATTACCACATCTTGGTAAAAAGGAGCCACTAGAGGAATAACAAAAAGGAGAGGTGCCACCACCACATTCGAGAGGAGAAATCACCATTTCATGAAAGCAAGGGTGATAGTTGAAAGTACAATGGGGTAAGCATTAAAAGGGATAATCTTGAGTTTCCTAAAGCTACATATAGTAGCCATCAAGCATAAAACCACCACAAAACATCAAGGTATAGTCATAAAAGTGCCATTAGTGAGCAAAGTAGTGCAAGAGCCAAGGATATTCTACGTTGAAGGTTTGAAAATACTAAATTATCTTGAAAACATCAACCAACAACATTAACCAATGAAAAGAAGAGGCATAATTAATAGAAAAGGAGCTTAGTTGTAGCATAAAACATTACAAAGTGAAGAAGGATCAAGCTTATCATCAAAGAAGCCATGTTGAAAAGATACAATGCTTGTAGAAGCATTACAAAGCAAAAGAGAGCAATACATAGAAGATAGCACATGAAAGAGAGTTACAAAGCATAGTGCCATATGGAAGGAGTATTATAAGGGATAGCACCACATAAAAGGAATATTACAAAGTGAATAACAACACCACATGGAGAAGAGTTAGCGTCCTACCAAGCAGAGAAGAGAGAAGGAAGTTAACACCACGTGGAAGAAGAGACAACGTGCTGGGAGTAGAAAGAACGTTACAAAGAAGAAGTGACATCACTTGGAAGGATAAGGAGGTGAAGAGTTTTACCATCAAGTGTCATAGTGCAAAATAAAACTCCAAGGGAAGAGGAAATGTTTGCCTTGCATGAGTGACAAGTCTCACACTTATTCATGCAATAATAAGGTAATCCAAGAGAATGTAGCACAACATAGTGAAGTGAAACCAATAATACAGTGGAAGGAGAACGTAACTAGTAGCACGTTGAAGTTAGTCAACAATGTTGAAGGCACCAAAATGGAGTGCAATTAATGTTGTCATAAGCATTGAATATGGAAGAGTGAACAATGCTTTATTACAAGTGCAAGTTGTAGAGGAGTCAAAGGAGAAATAGACCTCATACTCAGTGCACGTCCAAGTCAAGAAGGTATTAATATTTATTTAAATCAAATTGCATTTTTATAAAGTTAAAGGAGGAATAAGGAACATTAATGCTAAGGTCAAAACTAGTTAATCTTTATGCTTGAGATTAATTAGATAATTGGAGGTATAAGGAATTGCATTGATAAATTATTGCCTTAGATGCATTATTGAAATATTTGAAAACCTTTTTGAATCAAGAAATATTCAATTGAATAGAATTTGAAATTACTTTATTCAAGCACAAGAAATGTTTGCAAAATAACCCATTTGGAGGAAAAAGGAATTCTACATAGAAATTGAAACATTAAATTTGCAAATATCCATAGTTTCTAAATTTCCAATTAGGGAGATATAAGGAGTTCAACACCAAAATAGATTATTGAAACTTAGAAACTATTCTATTGAAAATTGAAAGAAGCAAAACATAGAAGCTATTGAAAAGTTGGAAATTGCATTTTGAATTAGTCTCTTGCTCTAATTAATGAGACATAAGGAATCCAACTTTAAGGTATTTAAGATAGAGAATTTTACCAATTGAAATTGCATCAAATCTATCTTTAGCTTTCTATTCATTCATAGGGAGAAATAAGGTGAAAAATAGAAGTTGAAAATTAGGGAGATAAAAGGGATTCAACTCAAGAAAAACTTAGAAAGCTAAGCATACTATCAAGACCATAGTATATTCAAACTATTTGGTACACACAAGGTATTCTACAAAACTTGAGGAATTGAAAAGAGTTCATTGATCTCTAAACTAGGGAGTCATAAGGTAGTCAAATTCATTCAAATAAAATTTAAATATTTATAGCTATGGATTATTGGTACATATATTCAGGAGCAAGCAAACATATGACTGGTAACAAACAATGGTTTGATTCACTACATAAAAAAATGAGAAACTAGTTGTTATAGCAGATAGTAAAACTTATGAAGTAAAAGGGATAGGAAATGTTCTAGTCAATCTAATAAATGAAAAAGGGATAATTAACAATATGTTATATCTCATTGGATTGAATGCTTATCCCTTTCCTAGTGCTTTTAATGGTGTAAAAGGTTTAAAAATGATTGTGGCATGGTGGTTATAGGGGGTATTTGGGGGGCCATAAAATTTGTACAACCTACCCACATTTGTGATGACTACTAATTCCACCATGTAAATTAAAAAAAAACAATGCGTTATATGTTCTTGGATTGACTACCAATCTTCTCTTAGTTTCTCAACTCATGGATCAAAATATGATAATAGCATTCAAAGTTTCTATTGTAAGAAAACAATGTCATATTCTCAAAGAACAAAAAATGATAGCTTCAAACTCCTATAAAAGTGGTCTATTTATTCTAGATACTACTACACATTCAAATTTTTTAGTTAAGACTTCATATCTATGGCACAAATAGCTAGGATATACTAGTGTATCCTCTATGAATGAAATGCTTAAATATCAAATGGTTGAAGGAATACCAAATCTATATTTAGAATATACTACTTGTCCAAAATGCTTAGCAAGAAAACAACATAGAATTCCTTTTGAACTTCATCAACATGGGACTCAACAACCATTATAGTTGTTATATACATATTAATGTGGTCCAATGAATGTTACTAGTATTGGAGGACATAATTATTTTTAATTATCTATTTATGACCATACCAAAAGTATGTGGATGTACTTCATGAAATACAAATTAGAATCCTTTAGTCGTTTTAAACAATTCAAACTTAAAGTAGAGAAAGAATCAGGAAAGACTATCAAAACCCTTCATTTAGATAGAGGAGGTGAATTTTCTCAAAATAATTTGATTCATTTCTAGAAGAAAATGGAATTAAAAGACAACTCATTACAACATATTCACCACAACAAAATGGAATTGTAGAAAGAAGAAATAGGTCTATAATGGAAATGGTGAGGTGTATGTTAAAAGAAGCACATCTTGATCATCAATATTGGGCAGAAGTAGTTAAAACAATAGTATACTTACAAAATAGATTACCTACAATAATACTCAAGCATGCTACACTAGAGGAAGCATGGTCGAGATAAAAACCAAAAATTGAAAAACTAAGAATCTTTGGATGCAAATCTTATATGCATATTCCAAAACAAAAAATAACAAAATTATATCATAAAACTATGGCTGGTATATTTGTTGGCTATGATGATGAATCTGCAGGGTATATAATAATAGATCCAAGTACAAAGAAGATATACATAAGTAGAGATGTAGTTTTTGATGAAAAATTCAAGGTTGACACTGAAAAATAAAGTAATGATGCAGAAGTTTTTCTAAATTTCTCAAAGGAAGATGTGGTAAATGAAGAGATAAAGTCAAAATCTCAATATGAAGATAGTGAATATACAAAAACATCCACAATCCCTCAAATAAAGGAACCAATATGTCTTAGAGACACACTTAGAGAATCAAACTTAGAATAAATACTAGATCTTACTACTACAATACCTCAAACTTGTAGTCAAAGTAGAATAAATAGAGGATTACTAAGCACTATAGTAGAGCTAACATCAATACTTAAAGCCTTAAATAACTCACATTGGAAGGTAGCTATAGAATCTGAATATTCATCACTAAAAAAGAATAAAATATGGAATCTAGTGGAATTACCTCCAGGAAAGAAAGTTATGGGCTGCAAATGGATTTACAATATTAAGTACAAAGCATATGGGATACTTGACAAGTAAAAAACTCGGTTAGTAGCCAAAGTATATACTCAAATAGAGGGTATTGACTATGAAGAAACATTCACACCGATAGCCATAATGACTACTATTATAATAGTATGTGCTCTAGCAACTCATCAAGGTTGGAAACTTTATTAGATGGATGTAAAAAGTGCTTTTCTTAATGGTGACTAAGAAGAATAAGTCTATATGCCACAACTAGAAGGATTTGTTGTTAAAGAACAATAATATAAGGTTTTCAAATTAAATAAATCCTTATATGGTCTAAAGCAAGCTCCTAAAGCATCTAATATAAAAATTAATAATAATTTGTTACAACATAATTTCAAATGAAGTACATCCAATCCAAGCCTGTATACAAAGAAAATTGGAAATGATATATTAATTCTTATAGTATATGTTGATGATATAGTGATTATTGGAAGTTCTGGAAAACTAATAGGTGAGATAAAAAGGATCTTGAGAAGGCATTTGAAATGATTGATTTAGGACTAATAAATTTATATCTTGGTTTGGAATTCATCAAAATGAAGATAATATTACAATTACACAATCAAAATATTTAAAAGCCTTGAAAAATATAAAATAAAGGATGGTAAGCCAAAAGACACACCTATGGAACAAGAGATTCAATTATCCAAAAATGATGGAACACCTTTAGTTTTAGCTACAATGTATCATCAATTAATTGGAAGTCTTCTATACTTAACAAATAGTCGACCTAATCTAGTTTTAATGTAAATTATCTTTCACAATTCATGCAAGAGCCAAGAGAGAGACATTGGAAAGCTACAAAAATAATACTACAATATATTAAGAAGACTATTTATTATGGACTAACTTATATGAATAATGTTAAAGATCTTCAATTATCCAAAAATTATGGAACACCTTTAGTTTCAGCTATAGTGTATCATCAATTAATTGGAAGTCTTTTATACTTAACAAATAGTCAACCTAATCTAGTTTTACTGTAAATTATCTTTCACAATTCATGCAAGAACCAAGAGAGAGTCATTGGAAAGCTACAAAAATAATACTACAATATATTAAGAAGACTATTGATTATGGACTAACTTATATGAATAATGTTAAATATTTTTTTCTATAGGGTTTGTATCGCTCCAAATTTTTTGCATCCTTACCTTCAGGCTATAGGATCCGTGCCCGAAAGGGGGATGTGAAAAGGATGGGACAATACCTCGGACTGAGAGGCCCTTTGAAGGTCCCGCCTCTCGGGGGAGGGGTATAAGGGTGAATTTTTGATGGATGGTGGGTTCACCAGGAAACTTTTGAATGGCAGTTTCCATGCCTAGGTTGACAATGAGTTTGATGTGTTCATTTTTATACTCGATCATTCAACTCCTAGGTTTGGCCAAGATGAATCTAAACTATTCTATATGCCAATGCTGATTTAAATGAATACAAAAAATAGGAATGAATGCTAATAACAGAGAATATGCTAGCTAGAATGTGTCATACCTGATTTTGGATGTTTGATGAAGATTCTGAGTCTTGTAGCAGTTCAGATCACCTCAATTCGTACGTAATCATCTGATATTTCATAGGATCATCCCAAATCATAGAAGGTCATCTGAAATCAGATAGAATCATCTAAAATCTGATGAATTCGTTAGACGAATTCGTCAAAAACCTGCAATCACAAAAATAGATGCAAAATACCAAATATGCAAGTGCAGAAGCAAAGGAGAATGGTAGAAATAACAACAAACATGCCTAAATAATGGATTCCAATAACAAATAAGGAAATGCAGTAGATTTAATGATTGATTTTAACTTTATCATGCGGTTATGCTAAATGAGGTGAACTCCAAGATGCAAAAACATAATAATTTAAGACAGTGCAGAAATACAATAGGAAAAATGCAGAGAAAGCTAAGGAAATGCAAACTCTAGACTCTGATTGCCCCCAATCTGGACTACAGTCAGGATCGCCTCCAATCGTACGAGATCATCTGTGCTCCTCGACAAAATCATCCGTAATCATCCGAGATCGTCCACGATGATCCGAGCTAGCTTCGACTAAAAAATAGTAGAGTTCCTGCAAGAAAATGCAAAATACAGAATACAAACAGTAGTGCGAGGGAATAAGGAACTAAATCTGCAGAGAAATCCATCAGCTAAGGGGTTTAGGGGGTTCAGGGGGATAAACTAGAAAAATCCTAGTTTATATAGGATTAGGAAGAGGTTAGGAGGTTGGGGATCATCCCAATCTGGGAGATCTCCAACAGGAAATCTCCAACTAGCGGACGCATTTCTGCCCAAGTTGGAGAGGTCGTTGAAACAGAAGCTAATTATGAAAATTTGGTTTTGGGACGAAATCGTCTGGACGTTCTGTTCCAGATGAATTCATCAGATCGAGGACGATTTCGTCTAATCTGCGACGATATCGTCCAACGGTCAAAACAAATCCTAAAAATGGCATGGAAAATGGGGAAAGCGGGTAACAGGCGGTTTAACGGGCAGTTTGGGGTTAAAATTCAAATTTTTATCTTTTATCTTTTTACTAAGGTTTTAACCGTGCCAATTTTAGGGTGCTACATTTTGCCCCCTCTTTAGCGAATTTTTCGAAGAAAATGCGTTAAAGACGAGTTTTTCCCATTTTACGAGAAAGCAAAAATATACTCAATTTTTTAGACGACGATTCTTGGTCGAATCGTACGAATGCTGACTATGGTGCCCCCTCCGTGTTTTTACCCAAATCGAACGTTTGAGGTAAAAACATGAAAAAGCAAAAATTAAAATGTTGATTTTTAAATAAAATTAAGAAAAATAGGGTAAAACCCTAATTCATTTTTACTGTTCATTTTTACTGTTCTAGAGCTCTAGAGAGAAAAAATGGTGGAGACAGCGCACAGAGCGACAGAGGTCCGACGCGGGCTACGGGTAAGGATCTAATCCTAGTAGATTAGGTTTGATTTAACTTTGTGCAAGTTTTTGGATTTAAATTTGATTGTTTGGGGCATCACGGCCATTTTTAGGCCGTCGACGACGTCGGGACGAAATCGTCCCGATTTCATCGAAATCGTCTCTAGATCATCGATTTCGTCTGAGGGCAAAATCGACGAATTAGGGGCGATCTCGTCCAACAAGGGGCGATCCCCAAGTTGCAAAATCGGAGACGATTTCATCCTCACAAAGGATGATTTTGCCCAATTTGGGATGATATCATCCAATGGTGGACGATATCATCTTTAACTTGATTTTAAAATGTGTTTAATTTGATTTTAATGATTGAGTTATTAATGATTTTGTTGTTTTATTGTTTGTTTTGTAGAAAGGGTTACTAAAGAGCCGAGAATGGAAATACGATGGACTAAGAGATGACATAGCCATGCTCGACCAGGCAGAGCGTGACCGACTAGCACAGGTCGGTCTACAACATGTGGCAGAGATGCCACAAGTATCGACTGACATGGGGCTACTGACAGCCCTAGCAGAGAGGTGGTATCCGGGGTCATCCTATTTTTGGTTATCGATAGGGGAGATGGCTCCCACTCTAGAGGACGTATGGAGGATCATGAGGATCCCCATACAGGGATGATTGATGATGCCTACGGCCAATCAAGGCCAGGCGATGATGAGGCTGACTGGAGACCCGAGCTTCACCCTGGAGAAGGGCGAGGTGAACATCGAGTCTCTACGGTAGATGCCTAGGGCATCTAGGCTGACTCAAGTTTTGGTAGGAGTGGTTGGTGGCTTACTGTTGTGCCACCAGAGCGGATGCAGACTACCGTGGGTGCTCTCAGACATAGTCTACGACATGAGAGACCATGGGTACAGATTTGCATGGGGCAGCTTTGTACTTTGCCGCTTGTATAGGATCCTACATGGGGTCGTATACAAGGGAGGTCGATGTCTGGTCTTGACATCACTACTACAAGTTTGGTGTTGGGAGCACATTGCGGTGCGAAGGCCGATAGGGCTCCCATTGATAGGGGTTGACCGGGAGAGGCCCCAGGTTTTCTATTGGTGGCTACAGAGGGGGTCATAACGGTGGATAGATCTATCGATGTCACGGAGGTTGCTAGATGACCTCATCCTAGACCAGATCACCTGGAGGCCATGGCGAGAGCACCCTGGTGGGCAAAGGATGGGCAGGAGCTGGCTCACATCAGGCGAGTCTACTGGCTGAGGATGGAGCGGGGAGAGGTAGAGCTCCACCGCTATGATCGAGTACTATGATAGTTCGGTCTACAGTAGGGGATCCCTTCTCTCAGGGATTACGAGTACTCTCAGACTATTTGGGATAGTACTACATTGAGCGGGGCTCCAGATATGCAATGATTTTGGAGTTAGGATGCAGACGATGCCCCCATCCAGCCAGTGGATGGTGATGATGCGGGGTTGCAGATGGCTATGATGCATGGTACGTAGGCATCCACCCTCCTCGGATGATGAGGGCGTAGGGTCCAGTGCACGCCATGGTGCACCAGATGGGGAGGCGATGACAGGCTACTATTGAGGTAGCACGGGGTCATGGGGGAGAGAGCAACGATGGTCCCCATAGGAGAGACGGCAGAGGATGGCACAGGCTCCCCAGAGACCATAGCAGTCATGGAGGAGGGAGGAGGGACTGCCTCCTCAGTAGAGGGAGAGACCACCATCGCTCGATAAGGGCAAGGGTGTCGAGGTAGGAGAGAGCAGCGAGACGGTGGCTCTTCGGGCTGAGGTTGCCCACCTTCGGGCTCAGGTGCAGACATTGCAGGATGAGGCTACACGGCTAGAGCTTAGGGAAGGAGTGAGCATGGGATTGGATGGTCTATGCTAGACCGCATTCTACCAGGGGTATACTTCACATGGTTCCAGAGGGCCGAGGGTACCACTGCCACCATTGCAGAACCAATCATGATGGGATCATCGAGGACATCCTCACGATCGATGATGAGGACCCGAGATACAGCCTGGACCTCTATGGGACCACCTCCTCCATGTCAGGGTGGGGGAGGAGATGAGGCTGAGAGCTCGAGGGCTTCTCGAGGCTAGGTGGCTATAGACTGTATAGATTTTGTATAGATTTTTGAGAGGATTGAGTATGCCAGGGTATAGATTGTGGCATACCAATCCAGATTTGATATGATGTATATAATTTTTGTGATATATATATATATATATGATCTTTTTGATATGACTTGTTCATATGTTTTTATGATGCTTCAATGTTTGAATTGTTTGCTTGTTTGATTGATGATTCATGTAATTATGTCGTTTGGAAATATTATAATTTGATGTCATGTTGTGAAATTTAAATGAAATAATCTGATGTAAACAATTGGTTGTTGTGGTGTGATTTGATGAAAAAATAAAAGGGACTTCTAACAATAATTTCAAAGGACATTGTCGTTGTTATAGACCATTTCATGGAGTCGCCGCTCACTCGGTCGTCAAGCTAATCCCAGTATAGAAATATTGTTGAAAAGTAAAAGAGTGCTTAAGAGACTGTCTTAAGACTTTGTGTTGTGATGATGGAGATAATGATGGTTTGATGATTTGTTTTCAGATTTTCATAAAAATAGTATGCATGAGATACTAAAAGAAATATGATTTTGCTAGGCATAAATTCCTAAGTGTGATAAAATTTTGAACAATTCCTTAGAAATTATACCATGGTTGCAAAATTGAATTTTGACATAATGACATGAAATAGAATAAGTGTTCGTTCGTTTGTTTTAAAGCATAATTGTGTAACATAATGATGCAAGTCATATGCTTTTTATGCATTTGTTTTAAAATAAATGGAAAATAAAATTAGAACAATGGTTTGCGCTAGGCATAGAATTGATAGGTATAGACTTATACCATCATCGCGAAATCCAAAGAAGAAAAATAGATATTTTGGTTTTATTGCAAGATGAATTTTTGACTTTTGATAAACAGAAAAATAATAATATGAAAATTTTGTTTGAAATCATTTTTGTGATTTTGTGAAAAGATGTATGTAATTGCTTTTATACAAAACAAAAATTCTGAAATAAAAGGGTAAAATTATTCCGAAAAGAATTACAGAAACATTTTAAATTATCTCAAAGACAAATGTAGATTTATAAGGGATCCTCATGTGCAAATGTGAGTTCATTACCGATCTTGATTTATCATAATGATACAAAATCTCTCAAATACAAATGTGTGTGCGATTGTATTGTTCATTCACCAATTTTGAGCAAGATAATTTGATACAAGTAATTTGCCTTAACCAAATGAATGTTCGTTGACCATGATTTATATGCATGTAACCGTACTCGTACTACTATGTAAGTTAGGTTATCAAGAGCTAGCTAATCCATAAGCTGACATAGGTCTGTACAAAAGAAGGTCGCTAATGTGACAGACATATCACCATGCTAGGAATTACCCAAGGCCAAGTGGGTTGGGCACAAACCACCTGTTATGGGGCTTACCTCACAGTTTTTGAATAATTGAGAATTCCAGGGATTCAAGCTCATTCACCCTTCTTTTCTTTTCAAGGGGTAGGGAAAGGATTTTATTGCATTTTGCTTTTGCGTTTTTCTTTTTCTTTTTTTTTTTTTTTTTTTGTACTTTTGTATTTTTGCTTGATATTTGAGATAATGCTGAAATATTGTTGTGATGATACAAAATAACATTTTTCTTTTTCTCTTTTTCTTGAACTTTTCTTTTCTTCCTATGCTAGGGATACTTGCTCGGATTAGTTGTAGAGCAAGGGATTTTTATTCTGGGTAGGGGTGAGCTTGTCCTTTTGTCAATTCTCAAAGATTCTAGACCATGTGCATGATAGGATAGCAGGGGAAACTTTTCGCTCAAGAAACCATTTCTACTATGTAGCATCATATCGAATTTGCAATGAAATCATTTTAATGTGAAAAGATATACTTGGTTCAAGTAAATAACAAGATCAGTTCTCTATGCTCAAAAATTTATTTAATGCCAATGTGGACTTTGATATAAGAGAGATTAATAATCATACCAAAATAAAATCAAGATATTTATTCATGTGAATGTGAAAGTGCGGGATTCCAAATAAATGCTAATTTATCCAAAATAACTAAAAATATAACTGCAATACTGCACGATTTGATAGGTATGAAAATAAAATATGTTTTTGAAGGTTTTGATGATTTTGATGTTTTTGATTTTAAGTTATGAATTGAAAGAATAAATACTATGATTGTTTTTGAAATGTTTTATATAAGTGACTAAAATGAAACAATATGCAAAATAACAATATATACAATGATGAAATGACCATATTTTATGCATAGTAGCGTTTAAGATGCATAATGTTCATAGGTTCTTTAAGTTCTTTACCATCTAAGGTAGATAATTTGTATGCTCCCGATCCAAATTTAGCAGTGATGACATATGGTCCAAGCCAGTTGGGCTCAAATTTACCTTTAAGGTTTTTAGTTGCATTAGTATTTTTTTGATTTTCTTTTAAGACAAGGTCACCGATCTCAAAGGATCGATGATGAACTTTCTTAAGGTATGCTCGCTTAAGCTTGTTTTGGTAGGCACGAAGATGCTCCAAAGCATTGATGCGCTTTTCATCTAAGAGTTCTAGCTGACTAAATCTGCCAGCACGATATTCATCCCCTACTTCAGTATCTTGAAGTAGTAGAGCTAAAGAAGGAACTTCTAATTCAAAGGGAAAAATGGCTTCAGCACCATAAACCAAGACAAAAGGTGAAGTTCCAGTGGGGGTTCGAACACTAGTTCGATAGGCCCACAAAGCAGGATATAATTGAATGTGCCAATCTCGACCGGATTTATTGACCAATTTTTTGAGAATTTTGATTAAGGTTTTATTAGATGCTTCGCTTGGCCATTACCCTGAGGATAATAGGGAGTGGACCAACGATGTTGAATTTTATATTTTTGACATAATTTTTTAACATCTTTATTTTTGAAACAAGTTCCATTATCTGAAATGAGATTTGCAGGAATTCCAAACCTACAAATAATTTGATTAAAAATAAACTTGGAAACTTGTGTTCCAGTGCAAGAAGCTAATGGCATAGCTTCAACCCACTTCGTGAAATACTCAGTGGCGGTTATGATGAATTTGTGTCCATCGGATGACACAGGGTTGATTTTTCCAATGATGTCTAAGCCCCATTTTGAAAAGGGCCAAGGAGATGAAATAGCCTGCAGTTCTTGTGCAAGCGCATGGACAAGGTCAGCGTGTTTCTGGCACTTGTCGCAATGTCGCACATAATTATGTGCATCATTTTCCATGGTAGGCCAAAAATATCCTATCCGAAGGAGTTTCTTAGCAATGGCGCTACCACTAAAATGTCCCCCACAAGATCCATTGTGGGCTTCATTCAAAGCTGATCTAGATTCTTCTAGATTCAAACATCATAGTAAGATGCCTTCAAAAGATCTTCTATACAAGGTATTACCAATAATCACAAAGCGACTTGCTTGTCTACGTAATAACCTACGCTGGTTGCTAGTACAACCATCAGGGAAGGTTCCTTTCTGCAAAAAATTAAATATATCAGTATACCATGGTTCAGGAGTTGTTTCGTTGATGAGAAACACATCCAAAGGTTCTAAGCATGATTTTCTTGAAGCGGGTTCTTGGAGTCGATGAATAATGATGGTAGCATATTCATCGTCTAACTCCAAGGGTAAAAGAGATGCAGCTGCAGCCATAGCGTCAGCCGCACGATTGCTAGTTCGAGGAATAGCTTCCAAAGTAACTTGATCAAACAAGGATAATAATTGCAAAACATATGCTTTATATGGGCATAATTTATCATCTCTGGTCTGATAAACATCATTAATTTGATTTATGACAAGTTGAGAGTCATCGAAAACCAATAAATTTTTAATTTTCATTGCCAAGGTAGCTCGTAATCCAAGGATAAGAGCTTCATATTCAGTAGTGTTATTGGTGCAAGCAAATGTTAATTTAAAGGACAGAGGTATAAGATGTTTCTGTGGAGATATTAAAATAATACCCGCACCAGCCCCACTCATGCATCGGGCTCCATCAAAGTATAGGGACCATTGCTCTGAATGGTCTGCCTCTAGTTTAAGGCATTCATCAAGAAACTCAATGATGAGGGGATGAGTAGATTCTAAGGGTGTAGCAGCTAATTGATCTGCTATGATTTGACCCTTAACATACTTTTGTCCTATGAATGTGAGTTCAAATTCGCTTAGCACAAGAACCCACTTGGTTGTGCGACCAGATAAATATGGTCGACTCATGAGATATCGCAAAGGGTCGAATTTGGCAATGACATACGTTTTCTGATTGAGCATATAATGTCATAGTTTCTATGTAGAAAATATGATTGCTAGACATAATTTCTCTAATATGGTATAGCGAGTTTCATAACTGATTAAGGTTCTACTAATGTAATAATTAGCACGTTCTTTCTTCTCATCGTCAAGCTGAGCTAACATAGCTCCTAAGGCAGAATCGAAAGCAAAAATGTACAAGATAAATGGACGATCAGATCTAGGTGGGGAAAGCACTGGTGGTTTAAGGAGATATTGCTTAAGGAGTTCAAATGCTTCTTGGCATTCTTCGTCCCAATGAAAAGAGACATCTTTCTTAAGAAGCTTAAGAAAGGGTCCAGTTTTGTCCGCCAACTTATCGATGAAGCGGTGAATAGCTTGAAGCTTACCTTGTAAACTTCGTAATTTTGATATATTGGTGGGTGCGGGCATATCTGTGATAGCCGCGATCTTGAGAGGGTCAATTTCAATGCCACGTAAAGAGACTATAACCCCTAATAATTTATCGGACTTAACTCCGAATATGCATTTGGCTGGATTTAGTCGGATAAGATATTCCCTTAACCGATCAAATACTTTTCTCAAGTCATTTAAATGATCATCTTCTTTGATAGAACGAGCTATAATATCATCTACATAATCATGTAGGATATCATGCATCATATCGTGAAAGATATAAGTCATAGCTCGTTGATAGGTTGCACCTGCATTCTTTAAGCCAAATGGCATCACTTTCCAACAAAAGGTTCCCCAAGGGGTAATAAAGGTTGTTTTAGCCTGATCTTCAGGAGCTATCCTGATCTGATTATAACCAGAAAATCCATCCATTAAGGATATCATTCCGCTTCCAGCAGTAAAGTCAATGATCTGATCCATGTTGGGAAGGGGAAAATCATCTTTAGGGCATGCAACATTAATATCTCTGAAGTCTGTACAAACCCTAACTTTAGTGGCTTCTTTCTTAGTTACTGGAACTACATTTGAGATCCATTCAACATAATCAATGGCTTGTATAAAAATGACTTTCAACAGTTTTTCTAGTTCTCCTTTGACTAGTAAGGCCACTTTAGGATGCATTTTTCTAAGTTTCTGTTTAACAGGTTTAGCATCTGGATGGACTACTAGATGATGCATAACTACGGAAGGGTCCAAACCTGGCATGTCTTCATATGTCCAAGCAAAGACATCTTCATAGTCTTTAAGAAATGAAATGTATTTATCTTGTTTTTCTTGACTTAATTCTGATCCAATATTGATTATGTGAGGGTTATGTTCGGTTCCAATGTTAATTTTTATAACGTTTTCAACTTCCATATGTAAATCTCTCTCAAAATTAGGTGGGGTGGGTGAAACACCCAATTCTTGTAATTCTTCCAAGGTTAACTTGGATAATTCGTCTTGAGGAGTCGTAGCTTCAAGCTGGGCTATACTCGGTATAGAGCCATCAAAATAAAATTCATTATATAACAATTCCTCAATGGAAACATCATGAAAGATATCTCCCTCCAACTCGTCGTCGGATTCGACAATCATTTCAGGGTAAGCTATGGATAGCATATTGCAGGTAAAGGAATTATTCTTTGCATGCAAAGAATCTTGTTTATCCAGATAATCTTGGTAACATACAAGATGGTCATCATCCTCAAATGGGAAGGGCTGACCTTTACTAGAAAATAGGCCCACACCACAGCGGGCAGGCCACGGTTCTACCTCAAAAGGTTCTTTCATACCATTTTGGAAAGGTCCCAAACCTTTCCCTTTATATCCCAGTTTAAGCATTATGGGCTTAGCTTTAATATACTCATTAGCAAAATAGCATCTAGCATATCCATCACAATGTGTCTTAATGTTTCTGGGTATTCTTCCCCAATCATATCCCTTATAAATAAAAGCACAACTCCCGACTTGGTAGATACTTCCCATAGGTTGTGGGAGGCCCAAGGTACGAGGAGAGGATGGGAGTTTATTTAAAAGAAGGGAAGTTTGCATGGCAGTGTTGGTTTCTTCTGATATAAGAATTTTAGATAAATCGGGTAAGAGCTCATCAGTGAGAGCATAAGAGGTAGAAGGAACATTTCCTACATCGTCGGATGTGGAAAGGATGCCCGTAGTGGATGTAGATGTTATAGGGATATTGATGGGTGAGTCTATAGGTATGGAAGATATAGGAGTAAAACAGGAAGCATTGGTTGTAATTTTGGGATCTTTTCGAGGTCCTAATGTGGTTTGTTCAGAAGATGGTTGAGCTATATGTATAGGTGTAGTTGAAAGAGTAGATGATGTTATGGGTGTGTGTTTCACACGTTTGGGCGGATGATGAGAATTAGGATGTGTGGATGACAGGGCAGGGCAAAATTGAACTCCAACAGGTTCTACCAAAGCACACATATCAAAGGGTCTAGGATCACCATGAATGGTAACCAACTGGTTTTTAAATTCGAATTTAACACACTGATGTAAAGTGGATGGAACCGCTCGCATCGCGTTGATCCAAGGGTGACCCAAAAGTATATTGTATGATGCAGGGCAATGTACAATAAACACGGTCGTATCTAGGGTTCTAGGACCAACTTGCAAGGGTATAGTAATGACTCCACACGTTTCTTGTGTCTCGTCATTGAAGGCTTTTATAATCATATCAGTTCTTTTCATTTCGTCACTTCTAAACCCAAATCGTTGGTAGAAGTCAAAAGTGCATATGTTTAAAGATGAACCATTATCAATCAAGACTCGCTTAACGACTACATCTCCAATTAGGGCAGTAATATATAAGGGGTTATCCTTATGTAAACTATGTTGCGGGATATCTCTATCTCGAAAGTCAATACAATCGACTTCTCGAGTTATGATAGTATTGGACATGGCTTCAGGTTGAATATTTTGTGGTACCATCATTTGGCTTAATGTGAGCATTAATTCATCCCTATGGGTAGGAGAAGATCTTAACAGGTCCAAAAGGGAAATTCTAGCTGTAGTATTGGATAATTGTTCATTAATATTATAAGGAGGCTTAGGTTGAACATTAGGCGCATAATTCCCTTTATTGGGATTTTTCAAAACAAATGGAGCTGATCCATCGTTCTGAGTTTGATCCTGTTGAGAGTTTTGAGCCTGTTGTCTGGTAACGGCTCCGATGGTTCCTACAATATTATTTTGCAAGTGATGAATAGGTCTTGGTCTAGCGTTTATGGCTTGTTCATTAGAAAGTATTTGGTGAGAAGATGGTCTAGTAGTGACTCTTCTAGGAAATGGTTCTTCTGGAACCATAGAACTTGTGATAGGTTGAATAGGATCTGATTCATCTTCGAACTATTCGATTGATTTGAGGTGATTTCCATGTCACTTTCAGTCTCATATTCGGTGTCACTAAGATCAAGTATCCGAATATTATGTAGAGGTCTAGTCGTAACTATGGATAAAGTTGTGTCAAAGATTTGAGGATCATGAACAGGTAATTGTCCACTAATAGTCCCTACATATCGGGTAGGAGGGGGAACATTATGATGCTCAATTTGATTAGCCACCTCTTTACCATGCTTTGGTAAAGGATGTTGAAATATGTCCAATGATTGATTGGCATTCTGATTCTGATTTTGGGGAATGTTCTTTTGAGCATTATTAGAAGGATTTTGTTTAGGTTGAAAGGCTTGCACCTCCATCTCATTATTATCAATCAGATCTTGTATTTTATGTTTTAATATTTTACAAGAGTTGGTAGCGTGTCCAGGTCCTCTATGGAAATCACAATGTAAATCAGCTCTGTATCCGGGTATGGTTGGATCAGGTTCCCGGATAGTTGGTAATTGGATCAAACCTCGTGCTAGTAATTGCGGGAGAATGGTTGATAAAGGTTGATTTAACCTAGTAAATTCTCGGGGTGGTTTATCAGGAGGTTTCAATATAAACTTCTCTGTTGTTTTCAGTATTAACATTGGCAATGTTTCTATTATCAGTGACTCCGTCACCCACAACTTGTTTATTTTTATATTGATTTCTGGATGTTTTCTCATCATCTTTCTTTTTGAGCTGACCTCTTCTAATGAGAGCATCTTCCACCCTTCGAGCTAAATCTATAGCTTGATCGAAGGTGGTCAAGGTAGCAGTTGATAATTCATAGGATAGTTGTTCTTGTAAATTATTGATAAAAATATCCAACATTTCTCGATAAGGTAACACAAAGTGTAATTTTCCTATCAACCGCCTCCATCGAGCTAAGAAGTCAAGCAAAACACTCATCTTTGTCTTGTTTTAGGTTGTACAAATATTTAATGGTTACATGCCTTTCGATATAGGCACTAAATTGATGCACAAAAGATTCGGCGGTCTCTTCAAAATTTCTCAAAGAATGAGTGGGTAGTTGATAATACCACTCCAATGCCATCCCCCCTAAGCTTTTCGGGAACATTTTTAGTAATAACAAGTCATCATGTGATATGTCATGACATGCTATCCTAAACATACGAAGATGCTCTATGGGATCTTCAGTTCCTTTATATATAGGTAGGACAGGCATAGGAAAGTGTTTGGGATATGGTTGTGCTACAACTATAGGATCTAGAGGTTGACTACACATCTCTCGATAATTGTACGAGGGATGGTAGGGATCTATCTGGTCCATGCGAGAGACTAACTGTTTCACCATGGCTTCCAGATTACTAGTTTGTCCACCATATTGGTTTGGTGGTACATGAGTATGGGACTTGTGAGCGTAGGAAGGCGGGACATAAGGATTAGATGCTATATTGTTGTTATGCAAATGATTGGTAGGAAGAGTATTATGAAGAAGATTTGGTGTAGTATTATGTTGTATCCCAGATTGTTGGAAATTGGTATTTGGTTTTGTTTTAGGCTTTTGTTGATTTGAGGTATATTGATCAATAGCTTGGCGAAATAGAGCAGTGAATGAAGGTTTCTTTTGTGTGGGAATAACCCTTGGCTTGGTAACAGGCACTCTAGGTGGTTGGGTAACCTGTTGTTGTTGCATGTTCTGGATTATAGTAGCCATGTCCAAATTGGACGGTCCAGCTTGATCACTCTCTTGATCAACGAAGGACAAAGGATTAGTGCGTGTGTGATATATATCTTCTAGGGTTGCTTGAGTGTCACTAATTTGATCTTTATCCATATGAACTGCTCTATTAAGAGTGCCAATATTAGTATTGAGGAATTTCCAAAAATGTTCCATGTTCTCAAAAGTAACAGCTCCTTCTGGAGTTATTTTAGGAGATGAGGATCCTTCCTCTCTATCATTTTCTTTTTGTTCATTTGCATCCACAAATTCTTCTTCTTGTTGGTTTAAGGTTCCTTCTTCCTGAATTGGGTCTTCAAGAAGGACATCTAGGTTATTTATGGTTTTTCCTAACCAATCTTCTTCTACTTCAATTTGTTTTCCATTCCCGAGTCTAGTCATTATGTCTAAATTTAGATTTTAGCAAATATATATTAATATATTTGCGACAAATTTTGGGAGGTATATATTTTAATTATATACCTACTATAATACTTAAAAGAAAATGTTTTGATTTTTTTGTTATGATTTTATTTTGTTTTTGTTTTTTGTTTTTATGCTTATAAAGACAATAAACAACACACTAAATACAAGAAATAACAATAATAAAATAATAGCTTAGTTTTCTATAAATAGTTTATAGATATCATTGATAGGATCAAGTTCATCAGGAGTCATAAAATGCTCCTCTTCAAATTGGAAATGGTTTTTCAAGAACTTGATAAAGTGTGCTATAGTGATATTATCTGTTTCAGATTCTATTTTGTAAAAATAAATCTCATGGCAATACTCTCGATATAACACAGCTCTGGGAACTCTATTCCATCTTTGTCTATCCGTAAGAACGACCTCTTGGTCCTCTATACGAGACATAAATTTATGTACTATAACTGCATTATCGAGGTATTCCTCAAAGGTATACAACTCAGAAGACACAAGGGCTCTTTTATCTGCTAACCACCTATGGCAAGCTCTCTGAAGTTCATGATACAAAATCACTTGATCGGGATCCAGGATTCTATCTAGGACAAACCTCTTGATTTGCCTAAGTTCGGTTGCTCTAGATGAAATGAGATTCAATCTCCTATCAAGTTCGTCCCACAAAGGTTGAACCCTACTTGTTTGAGGTACTCTAAGCACATAAGTAATCTCTATAGCTGCTAATTGATTTTCAACATTAATGGTGACAACTCGTCTTTTATTATAGTCTACCATCTAAATATGATATGCAATTTTTTAATTCTAAATGCATTTATGTTTTGATTTTTTGTTTATTATTTTTAAAAGGTTTTTGTTTTCAAAAGGTTTTTGTTTCACGTCGGGTTCACCAAAATGTATCGCTCCAAATTTTTTGCATCCTTACCTTCAGGCTATAGGATCCGCACCCGAAAGGGGGATGTGAAAAGGATGGGACAATACCTCGGACTGAGAGGCCCTTTGAAGGTCCCGCCTCTCGGGGGAGGGGTATAAGGGTGAATTTTTGATGGATGGTGGGTTCACCAGGAAACTTTTGAATGGCAGTTTCCATGCCTAGGTTGATAGTGAGTTTGATGTGTTCATTTTTATACTCGATCATTCAACTCCTAGGTTTGGCCAAGATGAATCTAAACTATTCTATATGCCAATGCTGATTTAAATGAATACAAAAAATAGGAATGAATGCTAATAATAGAGAATATGCTAGCTAGAATGTATCATACCTGATTTCGGATGTTTGATGAAGATTCTGAGTCTTGTAGCAGTTTAGATCACCTCAATTCATACGTAATCATCTGATATTTCATAGGATCATCCCAAATCATAGAAGGTCATCTGAAATCAGACAGAATCATCTAAAATTTGATGAATTCGTCAAAAACCTGCAATCACAAAAATAGATACAAAATACCAAATATGCAAGTGCAAAAGCAAAGGAGAATGGTAGAAATAACAACAAACATGCCTAAATAATGGATTCCAATAACAAATAAGGAAATGCAGTAGATTTAATGATTGATTTTAACTTTATCATGCGGTTATGCTAAATGAGGTGAACTCCAAGATGCATAAACATAATAATTTAAGACAGTGCAGAAATACAATAGGAAAAATGCAGAGAAAGCTAAGGAAATGCAAACTCTAGACTCTGATTGCCCCCAATCTGGACTACAGTCAGGATCACCTCCAATCGTACGAGATCGTCTGCGCTCCTCGACAAAATCATCCGTAATCATCCGAGATCGTCCACGATGATCCGAGCTAGCTTCGACTAAAAAATAGTAGAGTTCCTGCAAGAAAATGCAAAATATAGAACATAGAAAGTAGTGCGAGGGAATAAGGAACTAAATCTATAGGGAAATCCATCAGCTAAGGGGTTTAGGGGGTTCAGGGGGATAAACTAGAAAAATCCTAGTTTATATAGGATTAGGAAGAGGTTAGGAGGTTGGGGATCATCCCAATCTGGGAGATCTCCAACAGGGAAATCTCCAACTACGTAGACGCATTTCTACCCAAGTTGGAGAGGTTGTTGAAATAGAAGCTAATTATGAAAATTTGGTTTTGGGACGAAATCGTCTGGACGTTCTGTTCCAGACGAATTCATCAGATCGGGGACGATTTCGTCTAATCTGCGACGATATCGTCCAACGGTCAAAACAAATCCTAAAAATGGCACGAAAAATGGGGAAAGCGGGTAACATGCGGTTTAACGGGCAGTTTGGGGTTAAAATTCAAATTTTTATCTTTTATCTTTTTACTAAGGTTTTAACCATGCCAATTTTAGGGTGCTACAGGGTTACTCAAATTCTATTTGTGTTGGTTCTATTGATGATAGAAAGTCTACTTTAGGGTATGTTTTTTATCTTGGATAAAGACCAATATCTTGGTATAGTAAGAAACAACATACAGTGGCACAATCATCTACTAAAGCAGAATATCATGCAGCAAGAGATACAACTTGTGAAGCTTTGTGGTTACAATATATATTATCTGACATGGGTATCAAATGAACTCCAACCCATATATTTTGCGATAATCAAGGAGTACTCAATCCGATAAAAAATTCAATTGTACATGAATAAACTAAGCATATTGAAGTACAGATCTGTTGTGGTTGATCCACAACACACCCCAAAATTGGGGACCCACCTTTTTGCAGGCTCACAGGGAAGGATCTCAGTGACCCAGATGCCAGAATTGAAAAAAAAAAGAAAATGCACAAGTGTAGAAAGGGGTCGCGAAATCGCGACAGGTAGCGAAATCGCGACATGTCGCGAAATCGCGACCGAAATCGGAAAATTGTCGCGAAATCGCGACATGTCAAAAAATCGCGGTCTGCGCGGTCAACGGCAATGAAACAAAAAAATTGTCGCGAAATCGCGACGTGTCGGTGACCAGGAGGAAAAAGGTGTCGCGAAATCGCGACGTGTCGGTGACCAGGAGGAAAAAGGGTGTCGCGAAATCGCGACGTGTCGGTGACCAGGAGGAAAAAGGTGTCGCGAAATCGCGACATGTCGTTGAGGAGAAAAGAAAAGGTGTCACGAAATCGCGACATGCTGTTGGGAAGAAAATAAATGATGTCGCGAAATCGCGACGTGTTTTGCCGAAGCGTACGGGTGATGAAAAGTGTCGCGATTTCGCGACGTGTTTTGGAAAGGTGTACGGAAGCGGAAAAACGTCGCGATATCGCGACAAGAAACAGCTAAAGGACTCGATGAGGAAAGACGTCACGATTTCGCGACCGATTGCAGCAAAGGTGTACGGACGGAAAAATGGTCGCGATTTCGCGACGTGTTTTGCCGAAGCGTACGGAACAGAAAAATGGTCACGATTTCACGACAGAAAGCTGCATGAAGGTCCGAGGGGGAAAAACGTCGCGATTTCACGACGAGTTTTGCAGAAGCGTACGGATGATGAAAGGTGTCACGATTTCGCGACGCATTTTGGCAAAGTTGTACGGTACAAGGAAGATGTCGCGAAATCGCGACGGAAATGAAAATCAGGCTCGAAGCAGGGAAGTGTCACGATTTCGCGACGTGTTTTGGCAAACTGTACGGACGGAGAAAATGGTCACGATTTCACGACAGAAAGCTGCATGAAGGTCCGAGGGAAAAAACGTCGCGATATCGCGACAAGTTTTGCCAAGGCGTACGGAAGATAAAAGCGGTAGCGATATCGCGACGGTTTGTCGAAGGAAGGCAAGAGGATGATAATGGTCGCGATGTCGCGACGTAAAGTTGCCAAGGAGGCCCGACAGAGAAACGGTAGCGATTTCGCTACGCCTTACCGAAAAAAGACTCAAAGGTTCAAAACGGTAGCGATATCGCTACAAATTCCGCGAAGGCATGCTCAAAGTCAAAGTGGTAGCGATATCGCTACCATTTCATGAAAAGGAAGCTCGAGGCCAAAACGGTAGCGATATCGCTACGAAAAACCGTTGGACACGTACGGATGAGAAAGACGTCGCGATATCGCGACATGTCACGATTTCGCGACATGTCACGATTTCGCGACATGTCACGATTCGCGGCCGGGAAGGTGAATAGGCGGACTTGCAGTTTTGTCGGGTTCTTTCACAGAAAAGTGGTACGACAGCGCAGAAAGTGCGTGACACGTGGCGTGCGGGTGTCAAACTTGCGAGGGCGTTACATGCGAGAGATGAATTTCGGGGCGTTTCCAAATTTGAGCGTGAATCAAAGCGAGAAAAAGCAGGAATTTGAAGGGTCGCCCACAGGAAGAGGAAATGAAGCGACGGAGGAAATCGAAGAGCCATAACAATGCTATAAAGCCAGAATTGCAAATCGAAGAAGGGGTTGGAAATTGCCGAATACGGAGTTGCAGAGACGAAGGCTTTGTGCTATTCTGGGCCCGTACTTGGGCAATTTCCTTCTTTTTATTATGGGATTTTCTTTCACACTGGAACATTTTTGAATGTAATCGAGATATCATTTAAATACAAATACGGAGAGTTGGCATCTTATTGGATGAGAAAGAAGGAGTAACTTTTGCATGCATGATTTAATGTTTATATTCCCCTTCCGGATTTCTTAGGTTTTTAGGTGAAGTTAATGCAAGATCTCTTGGTTGCTTCATGCGAATGCTCGTTTTCTGGAATTACCACGAAAACCCTCGAGACTCACTTTGGCCTATTTGGATTGTGTGGATGTGCGGGTTCATTAGGTTAGGTTGCATGTAGAAAGCCTCAGTATCTTCGGTTTCATCGGATTAATGACAGCTTTCTGACTGTAATCTATTTTTATTGTTACTTTTATTTACTTTTGTCTTTGCTTTTCAAACCCATATTTTATTTTCAGCAGTTTAATTACTGTGTTTGAATAAATCACTGAAAATCCATCAGAATTTAAGGTTTAAACAAATTTTATTCATTTTGAGTCCATTGAAAGTTCAAAATTGATAAACCACAGTGCCCCTTGTTAACATCCACTTGCAAACCCTAAGGTGTTCTTAGAATTTCATTTTAAACAAGCATCCTTGATAATCAATAATTAGCATAATAAGAACCTTGGAGAAATCATTTTTTCTTTGCAAGCAGAGGATTTAGGACTCGGATCCTACAGGAGAGTGTGTTTTCACAATCGGGTTAAAACACCACTCAACAGATTGGCGCTAGAAGGAGGGCGATCGGTTTATCTATTTCAATTTTTTTATATCTGAGTATTTTGTTTTTGATTTAATTCCGAAATTATTTACGGCTAAACCGCAACACTTGTTTTTGTGTTTGTTGCGGGTTTTCTTCGAACTAGCCGAGGGTTTCCTCGAGCGAGGCTGGACCCACCACGCCGTATTGCGACCGGGTCTCAAACAACCGGAGAAACCATTTTTCACGACCTTATTGGTACTCCCAAGGGTAAAGTCAAGCAAGTCGTAAGCACTCCAGTAGCAAAAGGACTGTTTTCTCCAGGGAACGTCGAGTGGACCTACGCCGGTAGTATCTCGTTGCCCCTAGTGTGCCTATAGTTTGTAACATTTCTTTCGCTATTGTAGGTCTGTCTACATCAATTCCGAGTCAAATGGCTCAAGCTCCAGCGGCTCCTTGGTATGGAGCTAACAATACTCCTTTGAATATTCTTGGGGATATCCATGAAATCCCCAAGAACATTGAAATATTTCTGCCTAAATACAAGCCGGATGGCCTAAGAACAACGAGAAGAACATATCCAAGCCTATAGAGATGTTTTAATTAGATCGCAAGTTCAGCATGAAGATGTAGCCTACAGACTTTTCCCCATGAGCTTGGATCCAATAGCATATGAATGGTATATATGCTTGCCAGCTGGTTCAATCACCTCTTGGACACAAATGGAAAATGCATTTGTCAATCAATTTAGGTCTCCCTTAGATCCCGCAACTATTTACAATCAGTTCATTACATGCAAACGGGGCCAAGGGGAACCAATCCGAATGTTTAATCAGAGATTCCAAAAGAACTATAACAGAGCAATTAGACATTTTGCCATCGATCCTGCGGTAGCTTTGCGAGATATATTTTGGGGCATTGGACCCCATGACAACCATGTTTGCAAGGCGTAATCCTCAGGTCACCACGCTTGCTTTGGCCTATAATGAAGCCATGACTATTGAGCAGCAGTTGACACCGCAAGGCTACGGGTTTACCCAAATGCCTATGTTGGGACAGGGTGCTCCATATGGTCAAGTTCCCCAGGAAAATCAGCTCATGGCACCACAAATGCCAAGTATGAACGCCTTCCCATATCAGCAACCGTATCCATCAGCACCCGCATATGCACCCATTCCAATCCAACCAATCGCAGCCATTCCACCTGTTCCTGCATTTTTGCAGAACAGTCAATCAACTACGCAGGAAACTAGTCAAGTCAATCCTCAAGCCATAGTTCCTGTTCCGAATCCAATCCCAATTCAAGGTATCAATCCATTTGGGAATCCAATTCCTCAGAACCCCACCCAAATGTGGAATCAAGACCCCATCAATTATGCAAATCCAATGGGGGTTAATAACAATGTGGTTCCACCGAAGGATGTCCTTTCGGAAGTCGAAGAGCTCAAGAAACTAGTGCATAAATTAAGTAATGACAGGGTTCAACAGCAGAAGCATGAGTCCCGTGCCCCTCACCCAAGTCAGAATTTTAACAATAGAGGGAGGAACTGGAACACTAAGCCAAACAATGGGGGAGTTCCTGCTCCCATTGCTAATCAATTAGATGCTTCTGTAGGCCCCAGCCAATCCAATTCTCTTTTGAATCTTTCAGATTTGGCATGGGAAAGAGGGTGCAGGTTACATAACACAAAAGAACACAATGAAAGGAATTGTCCTGAGATAGCTAGATACACTCATTGTCTTCAGGCACAAGTTGATGATTTGGAGCTGGTATCAAATGAGGATCCATCGTATCGGCAAGATGAAAATATTATGGTGATGGAAACGAGTATATCACCAAGAGGGTGAGAGCGAGGAGGAAGAAGATGAAGTTTTGGAACAGGGAGGTGCAAGCTTTTCGAGATTTTAGAAAGGGGACTCATGGGTACCATTTGAGGAGTAAGTCTAAAGCCCCTAAAACCTCATCAACACCTCCAAACAGGTTCTATTCTTCCTCCGGATACAAAGGCAAGTAACAACCCTCCCCCTCCACTCGGAAGAGAAATGTCTAATGACGTCCGGAAGACAGTCAAATTCGAAAAACCAAATTATGACGTAGTGGAGGATATGAAGAAGTCCAAATCTAGCCTTTCATTCCTGGACGCAGCTAAATTGCCTGGTCAAAAGGAGGCATTGATAAGAGCTTTGAACTCACCTGATCCGATGTGGAAGGAAAAAAGAGCTGAGTCCCATCTGATTTTGCGAAAGGAGAGAAGGGATGTCCCGCCATTCTTATTAACTCTGAGAATTGCGGGTAAGAACTTGCATAACTGTTTGGTAGACACAGGAGCCACGAGCAACCTCATGCCTACGGAGATATGTCAAATTTTGGGTCTACAACCGGTTTCATCCAAATGCACGGTCTTGCAATTGGACCGTTCAGAGGTAAATGTAGTAGGGACCTTATATGATGTCAAGATTCAATTAAATTCTGAACCCAGGGTCCAAGAGGGTTGTAGACATTTTGGTGGTTAACATCCCAAGTAGGTATGGAATGTTACTTGCGAGAGATTGGATGAAAACGTTGAATGGCTATTTTGCAACAGACTGCTCGCATATGTGGCTGCCATGGAAGGGCATTGCTAACCAAATCAGAGTGGAAAATGAACCGAGGCTTAAGGAGATTATAACAGATTTTAACAAGCCGAATGAGGTTCAGTTTTTTGAGCCAGACCTAGGGGTCTATGCTCTTGATGTTGAGAAATCTGCTGATGAACTTAAAGAAGAAGTGTGTCATGGTGGTTCTTCTGAGGAAAAAGATCACACGTGGTTGCTCAAGTTTGATGGATCAAAATCTAGACAGGGAGCGGGGAGCTGGAGTCGAGCTCACTGGTCCAGGAGGTAAACCATTATTGGCTGCCTACGGACTGCAATTTCCTTGCACAAACAATGTGGCGGGAATACGAAGCATTGATCTACGGTTTACGTCTAGCATTGAGCAAACATGTTAAATGCTTGAAGGTTTTGGGTGATTTCGAGTTGGTTGTCAAGCAAATCAAAGGACGAGTATACATGCCGCGACAAAAGACTCGAGCCTTTATAGGACTAGGGTTATGGATCTCATGGAGGAGTTTGATGCATTCAACATAGCCCTTATTTCTAGGAGAGGGAATCGAATAGCGAGACTCTCTTGCGGTCCACGCGGGCATGTTAAACCCGGTGGATATAAAAAGATGTAAAAAGTTTTCCATTGAGCTGGTTCCTTGTCCATCAATACCTGATAATGTGAAGAATTTCCGGGTTTTTGAGTGTGACAGGCACATCTTCAAGTTTGTCACAAACTCAGGTATTTTTGAAAATCAAGTGATCGATGAGGAACAAAGGTGGCGAGGATGAAACGAGAAGAAAGTGAAGCTGCGTATCAATCCAACAAAATTCCTAAAGACGTGGTTTCATTAGAAAAAATGTTCGACATGGAATGCAAGAACAAGAAAAGAAAAAGAGTCCCGCTCCCCAAAGATGCATGCGATTCAATTAATCTAGGGAGTGGAGACAATCCAAAGGAGGTGTACATAGCAAAGGCATGTACAGAGGAAGAAAGGAGCAATATAATACAGACTTTGAAGCATTACATAGATTGTATTGCTTGGAACTACAATGAGCTGAAGACTTACAACCAGAACATTATCACGCATACCATACCTTTGAAGCCAGACTCCAAGCCTTTTAGGCAAAGACAACGAGTTGTTAACCCGCTATTGGAGCCTTTGATCGAAAAGGAGGTTAAAAGACTGTTGGAGGCGAAAATCATTTTTCCCGTTAGGCACTCAACCTGGGTGGCTAACCTCGTTCAAGTGAGAAAAAAGAGTGGAGAGATTAGGGTTGTGCATAGATTTTCGAAATCTTAATAAAGCCTCCCAGAAAGATAATTATCCATTGCCATCAATCGATGAAATCTTGCAAATGGTAAATGGATCAGAAATGATGTCCTTTCTCGATGGATATTCAGGTACAACCAAGTTCTTATACATCCAGGATGACAGGATGAAAACAGCCTTCACTACCAAGTGGGGGACATTTGCATATAAGAGAATGCCGTTCGGACTATTAAATGCTGGTGCAACTTTTCAACGCGCCATGGATTACGCATTCAAAGGACTAATAGGCAAATGCATCATCGTGTATGTGGATGATATCCCAGTTTTCTCGAAGAAGAGAGAGGATCATGTTAAAGACTTAAAGAAGGTGCTTCAAAGATGCAGGGAACATGGAATTTCATTAAATCCCAAGAAATGCATTTTTGGAGTGACGGAAGGGAAACTGCTAGGTCACATTATTTCAAAGGAGGGAATATCCATCGACCCGGAAAGGATACAAGCTATCCAAGACCTACCTCTCCCGAGCGGTAAAAAAGAATTGAGGTCTTTCTTTGGGCAAGTCAATTTTGTGAGGAAGTTCATTTCTAGCTTTGCTTTGAGATAGCTAAACCTCTAAACCAAATGCTCAAGAAAGATGTGGACGTAAGGTGGAACGAGGAAAGTAGAGTGGCTTTCCAGGAATATCAAAGACGCCATTTCCAAAGCCCCGGTCTTGATAAGCCCGAGACTATTCCAAGCCTTTTTACATTTATGCTTTTGCATCGGAGCACTCCTTGGCGAGTGTATTAACCCAAAAAGGCGAAGATAATGCCGAAAAGCCCATTGCATTTTTAAGTGCCCCCCTAAAAGATGCCCAATTAAGGTATTCAATCCTTGATAAGCAAATGTACGCACTTTTTAAAAGCGTGAAAAAATTTAGGCATTACATCGTACACAGCAGAATTATTGCCATTGTGCCCGATTCTGCTGTCAAGACCATGTTTTTACAAAATGAACTAGGTGAAAAGAGAGGAAAGTGGATTGCAACCATCCAAGAATTTGATCTCGAGATCCAACCAATGAAACTAGTTCGAGGACAAGGACTGGCAAAGGCGATCGCAAGAAAATGATCCGCAAATAACAGGTCAATGCTCAAACACGGAATACATGGCTAAGGAGGAGTTGGTATGTTGATATTGTGCAATTTTTATTGATTGGTAAGTGCCCTTCTAATTTGAATTCAACACAAAGGAGAGCTTTAAGGCTTAAATCTGTTAACTATCTGATAAAGTCTGGTGTGCTTTACAGGAAAAATCATGAAGGTATCTACCTGAGATGCTTGAGCAAAGACGAAGCCGCCGGGGTGTTGCAAGAATTTCATGGCAAGCACGGAACTGGTCATGGTGCAGCCAATCCTACAGCACACCAAATCCTAGCGAGCAGGATATTACTGGCCTCATATATTCAAAGATGCACATGCTCATGTGCGATCTTGTCACATCTGTCAAGTGGCTGCAAATAGAGAAAGAAATGCAGCCATGCCGTTGCAGCCTGTAGTCGAAATGAGACCGTTTGCACAGTGGGGACTGGATTTTATCGGGGTTATTAACCCAAATTCTTCTGACTCTCACAAATTTATTTTGACAGCTACAGACTACTGTACAAGGTGGACGAAGCGATTCCCACTAAACATGCCACCACGGACGTTGTGATTAAATTCCTTGAGGATCAAATTATCACAAGATATGGAATGCCCGATTCTATTGTCGGTGACAATGGTAAAGCTTTCATTTCCACACAATTTGCGAGTGGGCATATGATAATAAAGTGAGCTTAAAGTTTGCATCCAATTACTATCCTCAAGGAAATGGGTTGGCCGAATCTTCAAATAAGAATTTGTTGAATACTATTAAGAAGTTGTTGGAAAAGAATCCTCGGGACTGGCACAGTCAACTAAAGTTTGCCCTTTGGGGAGATAGGACCAGAGTGAAAGAATCCATAGGGAATACTCCTTATCATTTGGTCTATGGGCAAGACCCGATATTTCCAGCAAATTTGGAGCTGCAGACCTTACATTTCATACAAGAGTACATGGGGACAGATGATCAAGTTGAAGCTAGATTGAGCCGGTTATTGCACCTGGATGAAAAGAGAGAAGAAGCCATGAATCACATGAACAAACACCAGGAAGTCATCAAGAGATGGTTTGATAGAAGGGCCAAAGTTAAATCATTCGAATTTCAGATTTGGTGTTACTATGGGACAAAAGACATGAGGAAAAAGGAAACCATCAAAAGTTTGATTGTCTCTGGTTAGGCCCATATCAGATTTCAGAAATACTTGGGAAGAACACCTTCAGGCTAAAAACCTTAGAAGGGAAAGATTTCATGCTGCCGGTTAATGGGCAGATTCTAAAGCATTATTTTAGCCCTTAGGTTGTGAGACTTTGATATTATTCTTTTGGTGTTGGTGAAGGATTTTCAAATTTTGTTTTTATTGTTTAGGATTGTTAGTTTAGTTAGGATCTTGATTATGGATTTGATTTCAATTGACATGTGTGTTAATTTAAAAAAAAAATAGAAAATTGAGATGTCAACTTATGCTTAGGATTAGGAGAATATGAAATATTGGAATTGTCTTGTAAAAGCTCCACAAGTAGCATAAAACTTTTTTAAGTTATATTGTTTGACTTTGTGATATATGAAAGAATCAGTTTTGCATGACAAATCATTTCATTCACAATTCAAGAAGTAATGCATTCATATTCCATCTCACCTCACATGCATTTCATTTTAGTTGCATATGCATCTTATGTACAAGCCATGAAAGTATGTCAAATCCTCTTAGGGTTGTGTTATAACATATATGTAAGTAGCTCCTAAGGTTGGAAACTGAGTCTTGAGATATCTAGAACCAAGCACGTCTCATAAATTAAAAAGGATCTTGAGTAAAATGATCAAAACCTAGCTTGGAAGAAAAGGTTGAGCGAAAGTGGTTTTCATGTCTATCCTATTATGCAACATGATCCTTAAAACAGTGGTTTTAACCACTTCCATAGAGCTTAAAGCTTAAAATCAGAGTAGTAAGGATAGGGTTAAATCCTCATCAAACTTAGGTTGAGGATCCAATTCCCCAAAGCTTTGATTTGACCCACATGGAGTAGTAAGGATAGGGCATAAATTCTCATCTTGGTTGGTTGAGAATCTGATTCCCCAAAGCTCTTATGTCTCATTTCATAGTAAGTCTTGGATTGTAAGGATCGTACTATTTGTCCTCTAACCAGGATGGGTAGTCATCCCCAAGGTTTAAGCAATAGAATTAATGATTTATATCTAAGGTTTGGATTGTAAGGATCGTACTACTTGTCCTCTGCAAGGGATGGGTAGTCATCCCCAAGGTCCAAGAAATAAATAAATAAATAAATTTTTCCCATCTCATCTTTATTTTGGATTGTAAGGATCGTACTACTTGTCCTCTGCAAGGGATGGGTAGTCATCCCCAAGGTCCAAAGAAATGGAGATAAGTTTTGGATTGTGGGGTTAGATATGCCCATGCATGGCATCATGTCTTGCCTAAAAAAGCAAGACCACTGATTGTCTAGAGGGTTAGACTAGCATGACCATTTCTTCCATACCTGGTTTAATTATTTTGCTTAAAGTGAGGTAATGAACTCTAAATCAGAATAGTAAGGATAAGGTTAAACTCTCATCTCGGTTGGGTGGGAGTCTGATTCCCCAAAGTTCTGATTTCACATTCACTTGCACATGGGTTTTAGATAGTAGGGACTCATAACCAACTTTGGGATACAATAAGGAAATGAACTAGTGGATCCTAAGAGGGTTTGGCAATCTTGAATGCTTGTACATAATAGTAGAAGAATGATCATGCTTATTAGGAAAAGCAAAATCTCCTAGCTCATTCATTTAGGGTCACAAATCATTCACCATCCCATATATGCATTCATGCAAAACTGATAATGGAATGTTGATCAATTTCAAACGATAGGGAATGAAAACACATTGCACACACTGAGCTAATACTTGATGATTCTGATGATTCATGTACTTCTGATCTTTGGGCATTTGTTATTTTGCTTATGTGCTAACATGTATTTACGAGTTTGTGATATGTTTCAGGTTGGGTTCTTACTAAAATGCTCAAGAGCATTTGACAGCAGAGTCGCCATTTGTTGTGGTTGATCCACAACACACCCCAAAATTGGGGACCCACCTTTTTGCAGGCTCACAGGGAAGGATCTCAGTGACCCAGATGCCAGAATTGAAAAAAAAAGAAAATGCACAAGTGTAGAAAGGGGTCGCGAAATCGCGACAGGTAGCGAAATCGTGACATGTCGCGAAATCGCGACCGAAACCGGAAAATTGTCACGAAATCGTGACATGTCGGAAAATCGCGGTCAGCGCGGTCAACGACAACGAAACAAAAAAGCTGTCACGAAATCGCGACGTGTCGGTGACCAGGAAGAAAAAGGTGTCGCGAAATCGCGACCTGTCGGTGACCGGGAGGAAAAAGGGTGTCGCGAAATCGCGACGTGTCGGTAGCAGGATGAAAAAGGATGTCGCAAAATCGCGACATGTCACTGAGGAGAAAAGAAAAGGTGTCGCGAAATCGCGACATGTTGTTGGGAAGAAAATAAATGATGTCGCGAAATCGCGACGTGTTTTGCCGAAGCGTACGGGTGATGAAAAGTGTCACGATTTCGCGACGTGTTTTGGAAAGGTGTACGGAAGCGGAAAAACGTCGCGATATCACGACAGGAAATAGCTAAAGGACTCGATGAGGAAAGACGTCGCGATTTCGTGACCGATTGCAGCAAAGGTGTACGGACGGAAAAATGGTCACGATTTCGTGACGTGTTTTGCCGAAGCGTACGGAACAGAAAAATGGTCACGATTTCGCGACGTGAAAGCTGCATGAAGGTCCGAGGGGGAAAAACGTCGCGATTTCGCGACGAGTTTTGCAGAAACGTACGGATGATGAAAGGTGTCACGATTTCGCGACGCATTTTGGCAAAGTTGTACGGTACAAGGAAGATGTCGCGAAATCGCGACGGAAATGAAAATCAGGCTCGAAGCAGGGAAGTGTCGCGATTTCACGACGTGTTTTGGCAAACTGTACGGACGGAGAAAATGGTCACGATTTCACGACGAAAGTTGCATGAAGGTCCGAGGAAAAAACGTCGCGATATCGCGACAAGTTTTGCCAAGGCGTACGGAAGATAAAAGCGGTAGCGATATCGCGACGGTTTGTCGAAGGAAGGCAAGAGGATGATAATGGTCGCGATGTCGCGACGTAAAGTTGCCAAGGAGGCCCGACAGAGAAACGGTAGCGATTTCGCTACGCCTTACTGAAAGAAGACTCAAAGTTCAAAACGGTAGCGATATCGCTACAAATTCCGCGAAGGCATGCTCAAAGTCAAAGTGGTAGCGATATCGCTACCATTTCATGAAAAGGAAGCTCGAGGCCAAAACGGTAGCGATATCGCTACGAAAAACCGTTGGACGCGTACGGATGAGAAAGACGTCGCGATATCGCGACATGTCGCGATTTCGCGACATGTCACGATTTCGCGGCCGGGAAGGTGAACAGGCGGACTTGCAGTTTTGTCGGGTTCTTTCATAGAAAAGCGGTACAGTAGGCACAAAAAGTGCATGACACGTGGCGTGCAAGTGTCAAACTTGCAGGGGCGTTACATGCAGAGATGAATTTCGGGGCGTTTCCAAATTTGAGCATGAATCAAAGCGAGAAAAAGCAGGAATTTGAAGGGTCTCCCACAGGAAGAGGAAATGAAGCGACGGAGGAAATCGAAGAGCCATAACAATGCTATAAAGCCGAATTGCAAATCGAAGAAGGGGTTGGAAATTGCCGAATACGGAGTTGCAGAGACGAAGGCTTTGTGCTATTCGGGCCCGTACTTGGGCAATTTCCTTCTTTTTGTTCCGGGATTTTCTTTCACACTGGAACATTTTTGAATGTAATCGAGATATCATTTAAATACAAATACGAGAGAGTTGGCATCTTATTGGATGAGAAAGAAGGAGTAACTTTTGCATGCATGATTTAATGTTTATATTCCCCTTCCAGATTTCTTAGGTTTTTAGGTGAAGTTAATGCAAGATCTCTTGGTTGCTTCATGCGAATGCCTATTTTCTGGAATTACCACGGAAACCCTCGAGACTCACTTTGGCCTATTTGGATTGTGTGGATGTGCAGGTTCATTAGGTTAGGTTGCATGTAGAAAGCCTCAGTATCTTCGGTTTCATCTGATTAATGACAGCTTTCTGACTGTAATCTATTTTTATTGTTACTTTTATTTACTTTTGTCTTTGCTTTTCAAACCCATATTTTATTTTCAGCAGTTTAATTACTGTGTTTGAATAAATCACTGAAAATCCATCAGAATTTAAGGTTTAAACAGATTTTATTCATTTTGAGTCCATTGAAAGTTCAAAATTGATAAACCACGAGTGCCCCTTGTTAACATCCACTTGCAAACCCTAAGGTGTTCTTAGCATTTCATTTTAAACAGCATCCTTGATAATCAATAATTAGCATAATAAGAACCTTGGAGAAATCATTTTTTCTTTGCAAGCAGAGGATTTAGGACTCGGATCCTACAGGAGAGTGTGTTTTCACAATCGGGTTAAAACACCACTCAACAAGTACCATTTCATTAGAGATCATTTTTAGAATCATCATATCATTTTAAAGCATATTCCTATAGAATAATAATTGGTAGATATATTTACAAAAGCTCTAGGATGAAACAAGTTTCAAACATTCAGAGATCATCTATGCAAATCAAGAGAAGTTCATACCATTGTAATACATGGGGTGTTAGAATATATTACATTATTTATTATACATGCCAAGTGTCATGTGAAGTAGACCAAGTGTCACTTAAGGTAAACCAAAGGTCATTTTGTAAAACCTATATTATGGACTCTTGGTTCCATATTTCATTGTACAAGTTTATTCAAGTAATATGAAGCCATGCTTATTTTTTTCATAATGTTCTTTTGGCTTTCTTTTTCTCTTTAGAAATTATGTTTCTTGATTAGATTGAATACTGTAAAACCCATTATTACTCCATGGTCTTAGATAAAGGACATATCTTTCCATAAACCATAGACCACCATCTATTATTTTATCCCTATATTTTTAACTAGATAATATAATGAGATAAAATTGTTTTGGAAGAAAATTTGTATAGTAGTTTAAATTCAATCCCCACTTCCACGTGATCCAATTTTTATTATGTGAAAAAAATGGCTAGTTTCCATGGAACTTATATATTGATCATTTTCTTTAAAGAATCGTTATGTTATGATTGATCATATTATTATCAATAATTACTTCAAGTGGAATATGTGTTTCTTACACAAGGATTTCCAAAGATTTACTCATCCTCTTATCCTCAACTAGAGGCATCCATGGTTCTAGAGAGGGCATCCTTATTTCCAACTAACACTTTTAAAAATGACTTTCATTCCATGCTACATGGATTTTCCTCATATTAATCTCTTTTTTTTTCAAAAATCTTAAATAAGATATTGGATTTAGCAATACTTTTGAAAAATGAACAAAAATAACTTAATACCTAAAATAAATTAACAACTCATAAAAAGACACAACACAATATGAAGGGTGTTCATAGACACTAAAGTGATCTCACTAAAGGAAAGAATAAGTACTCCAAATGATAAAGAAATTATTACTCTTGAGGGATAAAAATACCTAATTATATGTGACCTTAGATCAAGGTTAAAAAACTAACATTAAGGTTTATTGTTAAAATGTGACAATAAACCTACCTATACAAGGTGTACAAGGGTACAATACTATATAAAAAATATAATATAGTCATGTGTGGCCTCAAGATAATATCAACACCACATATTCTAACATCCCCCTTATGTTTAATGGGAGACACAATATAGACCCTTCTTAGTCATCCACCTTTAAGGGAAACTCTCCTACTCCAATATGCTCATGTTATCACACAAAATGCACCTTAAGCATGATATTAATAAAAATATATATTGTTTGATCTATTGATGATATATACATCATATTAGTCATCCCATGAACATGAAGCAATCAAACATAGTGCATCCAAACCTTGATATGTTTATTCTGCTAATGACACACTATATTATAAATATACTTTATGGATATTTGATTGTCATAATTATGGGTGGTTGAAAACTATCAAGGGATACCCAATTACTCTAAAATCATGAGAATCTATCAAAGGTATTTAAAATCCTCTTGGTAGCATATTATTTAGCTTCTCTAGAAGAATGATATATAGTGGATTTTTGTGTACAACACCAATATACTAGACCATAATTAAGATAAAAGGTGATCTCTAAAGTGGATTATTATTGGTCCAAATTATCGTTCCAATGTGCATCAAAAAATCCTATCAAAATTGTAGGCATGATCTAATTTAGTAGTGAATACCCATCTAATATGTACCTTCAATGTACCAAATAATTCACTTAGTCATTATATAGTGATTCTAATGAGTTTCTTGCATATATTTAATATGATAGTTGATGATAAATGAAATGCCTTACTATAGCACCCTAAAATTGGCGCAGTAAAACCTTAATAATTACAATTACTCTAGTAAATAATTCAAATTCAAATTTTAACCTCCAAAACCGCTCCCAAACCGTCGCTTAATCCGTTTCCTCATTTCTCGCACCATTTTTAGAGTTTGTTTTGACCGTTTGATGATATCGTCGCCGATCAGACGATATCGCCTCAGATCGGACGATTTCGTCTGGGCTAGGACGTCCAGACGATCTTGTCCCAAAACTAATTTTTCATAATTAGTCTCTGTTCCAACGGCGTCTCTAATCCGGGCAGAAGCGTGTCTACGCCGTTAGAGACCCTCCCCGTTGGAGATCTCCCAAATAGGGATGATCTCCAACCTCCTAACCTCCCTCCTAAGCCTATTTAATCCTAGGCCCTCCCCTTAGCATCCCCCTGGCTGAAATTCCCTGTAAATCGACTTCTACACACATTAGACATCCTAAATTACTATTTGCACTTGTTCTATCCAAATTTTGTTGTAGGTACCTTAGTATTTTTTAGCCGGAGCAAGCTTACATCGTCGCAGACGATCCTGTTCAGATCGGAGGCGATCCTGTCGAATCAGAGACGATTTCGTCACATCCAGACGATTTTGACTGCAATCATCATTGGGGGCAATCAATGCCCAGAGTTTGCATTTTCCTCTTTTCAATCTGTTGTTTTATTCTGCAATTAGCTAGTTTATTTATTATTTTATGCTATCTTGCATCTTGGAGTTCACCCATCTAGATCAAATGCATAATTAAGTTATAATTGTCATTAAATCAGTATAATGCATTCATGTTTTTGTTTATAATTATCAGTTTGATATTGTTATTGTCATTTTACATCATTGCCCTATGTTAGAATAGTTGCATTTTCTATGTTTTGCATCTATTTCTCTGATTGCAGGTCTCTGACGAATTCTTCGGATCTCAGACGATCTTGTCTGATAGCAGACGATCCTGTCAAATCAGAGGCGATCTTGATCGCTTCAAAAATCAGAATCTTCATCAGACATCCGGATCAGGTATGACTCTTTAATCTTGCTTACTTTCTCTATTTTCTGTCCTAATTTGTTCTTCTGTATTCATTTAATCTGCATCTTCATATAGAGTAATTTAGATTCATTTGGCCAAACCTAGGACTTGAATGTTTAAGGATAAAACTGAACACATAAAACACATTCCCAACCTAGGCATGGAAACTGCCATTCAAATGTTTCCTGGTGAACCCACCATCCGTCGAAAAATCACCATAATACACCTCCCCCGAGAGGCGGGACCTTCGCAAGGCCTCTCAGTCCGAGGTACCGCGCCATCCTTTTCACATCCCCCTTCCGGGCACGGATCCTATAGCCTGAAGGTAAGGGTGTGAAAAATTTGGAGCGATACATTTTGGTGAACCCGACGTGAATAACATTTAAAACCTTTTGAAAACAAAAATAAATAAATAAACATAAATGCATTTAGATTCAAAATATATATATATATATATGAAAAAATCATCATTTCAAGTTTGTATGTTTTAGATTCAATTCTAAATAGTAGATATTAAATATTACTTTTAGAAGTACTAAAGAAACCATGAGTTTTTACTCAAATCAATATGAGCCCATCAGTAATGTTGGAAGAATTCAGCCAAATACATTTGTTGATTATGACCAACCTCATCCCTATTCAACATCACCTCCATCACACTTTTCTCATTTTTCATCCTTAACCCAACAGGACAATCCCTTTTCCAATCCTCTTCATAACGATATTATCTATTCTCCCATATATCCATATTATGTCTATCAATCCACATATAATCCTCCTCCACCCTTTCAATATTCTTCTTTCAATACAACACATCCATTTCAACAAGAAAATACTTATTCTTCCAATTCTACCATGCACTCACCTCATACTTCACAATCTTCCTATCATCATTCTACCCATAATAAAGAAAGTAGAGGTGAGAAACCATTAGGTCCTTTTATGACTGAATTCCTAAGGCATGTATCAAAAACCTCTCAAAAACCTTCATCACGTAAATTTACTAAGCTCAATCAACCAATGGATATAATTCTCAAGCATTTACTTGATACAAATAAGATTGAACTCCCTTCCATAAGACAACTTGATACCACAACAGATTGGTTTAAACCTGAGCTACATTGTGAATATCATAGAGTAGATGGACATATGACACAAAATTGTAAAGATTTAAGATGTGCAATTCAAGATTTGATTGATAAGGGTCTTTTTAATATAAAGGAATTACAATCTACAACTGATTATAAATCTCCAAGTAAACAATCAAACTCCTACACAACAAATACCAATAATCAATCAAGACATGGGGATCTCCCAAGAACCCCTATTCAATTATCAACAACAAGAAACCAATCAAATATTGCATGTTAATGTGTCCCATCATGATGATATTACTAATATTGTAACAAAAACTACAAATGAGCAACCTCAAGTTCAATCAACTCAATCTGATATTCAAGATATGGATTCCTCATTTGACCAACCTTCAAAACTATCTTTGGCTCTAGAGAATGATACAAAATGGAATGTAAGCATAGAAAGCTCATATTTAGAATCAAAATCTCAATTTGAAATCCACTTTGATAGCCAACAACAAGTGATTAATCCTCAAGCAAAGATATCCCTTTTAGAAGTATTACAAAGTTCTCATAAGGAAACTTTGTTCAAGATACCTAGCCAACAATTTGTTCCTCATCATATTTTCTCTAAGAACATAATTAATGGTGTAAACCCTCTTGAGGTTAACCATATTTCATTCTATGATGAGGAGATTCCTTCCTCTACTCCACAAGAAGACTCCTATCTTTACATTACAGGATCTAGTAAAGAAACACCTGTTAAAACTATCATGGTAGATAATGGCTCCTCTCTTAATTTATGCACTTATCAATTATTCCAAAAACTCAAATCAAAGGAAGAAGATCTTAATGAATCAAATGTTATTATAAAATCTTTTAACAATGAAATTCAAGAAGCTCAAGGTACTATAATTCTTCCCCTTAATATTGGATCCAAGATCCTGGATACTTTGTTTTATGTAGCATATTGCCCTTCACCTTACAACCTACTTCTCAGAAGTCCTTGGATTCATACGATGAGGGTTGTCCCTTCCACTCTTCACCAATGTTTGAAGTTTGAACTTGCAAATAAAATTGTTACCATACATGGTGACCCAAAACCATTTGAAGAATATTTAATGGTTGAAACATCAAGTTCTATACATTCTCTATTATCACAATTATCTTCTATCCATCACTTTTCTTCATCCATATATGATCATCCTTGTTTACCAAATAACACCCATGCATATATTTCATATATGCTCCCTCCATCTTATCAAGACTTGGAAGATAGTGATAAGAATGAAGAACTTTCTTATCCTTCTTACATTTTATTTTGTAACATGATCAATTTTACACATATAAAAGTCAAATCTTTTGCTACATTATTCTACATTATAACAAAGCTTTTGTTATCACTACCTTTTATTCATCACCTTTTGTTCTTACCTTCACCTCAACCAGATTATCCTTCAAAACCTCCTTTGATTTTGAAGCAACCTTAGACATGCTATACTCAAATAACCTTGTATAGTGTATATAGATCATCTTGTATATACCACCAATTTCAATTCATAAATTAAAATCAAAATCCTCAAAATCTTCAAAAAAAATACTAATGCAACTAAGGACCTTAAAGGTAAATTTGAGCCCAACTGGCTTGGACCATACATTATCACTGCTAAATTTGAATCAGGAGCATACAAATTATCTACCTTAGATGGTAAAGAACTTAAAGAACCCATGAACATTTTGCATCTTAAACGTTACTATGTATAAATTTGGTCATTTCATCCTTGTATATATTTGTTTAAAATATTTCAAAATCACTATCTTGTATTTCTTTCAATTTATAAATTCAAAAACACCAAAAACATTCATAATCATCAAAATATTCAAAACTACTTGTTGTATTTATTTATGGCACTTGTTAATTCTTTCAAAAACAAAAAAAAAAATAATAATAAAAATAAAAAAAAATAGCAATATTCTTGACTCTTTCGAAACCAAAACAACATAAAGAAGAAAGAGAGAGTCAACATTCTCAAAACTTCTCAAAAAGTATTTATATATATCTTCTTACAAATGTTGCAGTTATATGTTTCAAATTATTTTGGATAAATTAGCATTTATTTGGAATCCCTCACTTTCACAAACACAAAAATAAATATCTTGATTTTATCTGGCATGATTACTAATCTCTCTTATATCAAAGTCCACAAAATTCAATTAAATAAAGTTTGAGCACAGAGAATTGATCTTGTTATTTACTTAAACCAAGCACATCCTTTCACAATAAAATGATTATATTTGTAATTTCCATGCTTTGCTACATAGTAGAAGTGGTTTCTTGAGCGAAAAGTTTCCCCTGCTATCCTATCATGCACATGGTCTAGAATCTTTGAGAATTGGCAAAAGGACAAGCTCACCCCTACCCGGAATAAAAATCCCTTGCTCTACAGCTAATCCGAGCAAGTATCCCTAGCATAGAACAAAAAGAAAAAAGCAAAGTTCAAGAAAAAGAGAAAAAGAAAAATATTATTTTATATCATTACAGCATTATCAAGCAAAAAATACAAAAGAAAGCAAAAGCAAAAGCAATAAAATCCCTTTCCCTACCCTTTGAAAAGAAAAGAAGGGTTGATGAGCTTGAATCCCTGGAATTCTCAATTATTCGAAAACCGTGAGGTAAGCCCCATAACAGGTGGTTTGTGCCCAACCTGCTTGGCCTTGGGTAACTCCTAGCGTGGCGATATGTCTGTCACATTAGCGACCTTCTTTTGTACAGACCTATGTCTGCTTATGGATTAGCTAGCTCTTGATAATCCGACTTACATAGTAGTCTAGTATGGTTATATGCATCTACATCATGGTTAATGAACACTTATTTGGTTCATTCAAATCACTTGTATCATATTATCTTGCTCAAAACTGGTAAATGAACATAGCAATTGCACACACATTTTGTATTTGAGAGATTTTGTGTATCATTATGATAAATCAAGATTGGAAATGAATTCACATATGCACATGGGATTCCTTATAAATCTAACTTTTGTCTTTAAGATACTTTGAAATATTTTTTTGCAAATTGTTTGGAATAAATTCATTTTCTTCTTTAAAGTACAGTTGTTTAGTATAAAGACAACTACATGCATAATCAAAAAAATCAAAATTTCTTTCAAAACCATACAATCAAAACACACATATACACCTATTGTCGACTTTCGCGACGATGGTATAGTTCCAAAACCAAAATTGGAATTTTATGCCTAGCGCAAGTCCTCATCTTCATATTTTCTGTTTATTAAAAATCAACCATGCAATAAAACTATCTCTTTTTGGATTTCGCGATGATGGTATAAGTCTATACCTACATATTCTATGCCTAGCGCAAACCATTGTAACAATTTTTATTCCCCATTTATTTAAAAATCATGAAAACCATATGACTTAAATCATTATGTTATACAATTATGCTTTTAAACAAAAAGCATGCACATTATCACTATTTCATGTCATTATGTCAACCTTCAATTTTGCAATGATGGTATAATTCCTAGGGAATTATCCAAAAATTTTATCACACTTAGGAATTTATGCCTAGCAAAAATCATTTTAACATTATTTCATGCATACTATTTTTATGAAAATCTGAAAACAAACCATCATCATCATCATTTGCACCATTGCACCAAAGTCTTAAGACAGTCTCTTAAGCACTCTTTTACTTTTAACAATATTTCTATACTTGGGATTAGCTTGACGACCGAGTGAGCGGCGACTCCATGAAATGGTCTATAATAGCGACAATGTCCTTTGAAATTATTGTTAAAAGTCCCTTTTTATTTTTTATCACATCACATCACAAACAACCAATTTGTTCCATCAGATTATTTCATTTAAATTTTTAAAGCATGACATTTCAACCATAATATTTCCAAATGACGTAATTACATGAATCATCAAATCAATCAATCAAAACATTAAAAGCATCATAAAAATACATAAGACAAGTCATATGATCAAAAAATATCTCATCTATATATATATCAAATATATATACATCATATCAAAAATAGATTGGTATGCCACAATCTACACCTCGGCATACTCAATCCTCTATCAATAATAAACTATATATCCTCTATCAGTGCAATTTGTGCTAGCCTCGAGAACCCCTCGAGCTCTCAGCCTCATCTCCTCTCTCGCCCTGAGGTGGAGGAGGTGGCCCCATCGTAGTACGTGTGGTACCATGAGTCCTAGATGTTGATCGTGATGAGGTCCTAGATGACCCCATCTCGATCGAATCCACGATGTTAGCCGATAGTGGTAATCTCTCCTCCTTTGGCACCATCTGGTAGTATAATGTCTGATAGAAAGTGATCTGGGCAATAGCCCATGCTAGCTCCCGAGTGCTCGCCCCTCCGCCCCGTGCTCTGAGGCATGCAATCTCATCTCTGAGCTGTGTCACCTCAGCTCGGTGTCGTGCAGCCTCCTCCTGTAGGGTCTGCACCTATGCCTGGAGACGGACTGTCTTCGCTCGAAGAGTCACTGTCTCGCTGCTCTCCCTAGTGTCAACACCCTTGCCCTTATCGGGCGATGGTGGCCTCTCTCTCTATGGAGAAGGGGGTCTCTCCTCCCTCCTCTCCCACTATCGTGGCCTCTCCTATGCCTGTGGCCTCCTCTGCTCTCTCCCACCGTGACCCTGGGCCGCCTCAATAGCCGCCTGGCACCGCCTCCCCATCCGATGCACAACTACGTGAATCGGACCCTGAGCCCTCGTCATCCGAGGAGGGCGGATGCCTACGTACCAGGCATCATAGCCATCGGCTACCCCTATGTCGTCCCCATCCACTGGCTGAATGGGGGCATCATCCACGTCCTGACTCTAGAAGCGCTGCATATCTGGAGCCCCGCTGACCGTAGTGTTATCCCGGATAGTCCGAGAAAACTCGTAATCCCTGAGAGATGGGATCCCCTGTTGTAGACCGAACTATCACAAAACTCGATCGTAGCGGTGGAGCTCCACCTCTCCCCTCTCCATCCCGTAGCCGAAGACGTCACCTGATGCGAGCCAGCTCTTGTCCATCCTCGGCCCACCCTGGATGATCCCTCCAAGGCCTCCAGGTGATCTGGTCCGGGACAAGGTCATCCAGCAGTCTCCGGGACATCGACAGATCAATCCACCATTGTGACCCTCTCCGGAGCCACCAGTAGAAAACTCGGGGCCTCTCCCCGTCAATCCCTATCAAAGGAAGCCCTATCGGCCTCCGCACTGCAATGTGCTCCCAGCACCAAACCTGTAGAAGCGATGTCATAACCAGACATCGACCGCCCTTGTACACGACCCCATGCAGGATCCTGTACAACCGACATAGAACAAAGCTGCCCCAAGAGAACCTATAACCATGGTCACGCATGTCGTAGATCACATCTGCTAGCACCCATGGTACCCTGCACCCGCTCTGGTGGCACAGCAGAAGTCCACCCACCACTCGGCCAAAACCTGTGTGAGTCCGGATGCCCCAGGCATCTGACGTAGTGCCTCGATGTTCACTCGCCCTTCTCCAGGGTGAAGCTCGGATCGCCACACAACCGCATCATAGCATGGCCCTGATTGGCCGTAGGAGTGATCAACCGTCCTTGTATGGGGATCCTCGGAATCCTCCATACATCCTCCAATGTGGGAGTCATCTCCCCTATGGGTAACCAAAAATAGGAAGAACCCGGATACCACCTCTCTGCCAGGGTCGTCAGTAGCCCCATGTCTGTAGAAACTTGTGGCATCTCTGCCACATGCTGTAAGTCGGCCCGAGCCATCCGATCCCGCTCTGCCCGTGATAGAGCGGCCAAGTCATCTCTCAACCCATCGTATTTCCATTCTTCGCTCTTTAGTAAACCTCTCTGCAACATAAACAACAACACAATAAAAAATCATTAATAAAAACTCAAGTGATTAATAATGCAAGTAAAATCAGTTCAATTTTATACAAATGATGATATCGTCCACTATTGGACGATATCGTCCCAAATTTGAGCAAAATCGTCTCCGATTTCGCAAGCCGAAATCGTCCCTAATTTGACGAAATCGTCCCCCTTTCGTCGATTTCGCCCTTAGACGAAATCGGCGAACTTGAGACGATTTCGTCGAAATCGGGACGATTTCGTCCCGACGACGTCGACGGCCCAAAAATGGCCGCGATGCTCAAAATTTATTTAAAATCAATCCTAAAAAGCATGTAAATTCAACTTAAACCATTCTAAGCTAAGTTTAGACTCTTACCCGTAGCCCGCGCCGGACCTCTGTCGATCTGTGCGCTGTCTCCACCATTTTTGCTTGCAGAGCTCTAAAAAACCAGAAAAATGAACAGTAAAAATGAATTAGGGTTTTACCCTATTTTTCTTAATTTTATTCAAAACACAATTAAAAACATTTTAAAATTTTGCTTTTTCGCGTTTTTACCTCAAACGTTCGATTTGGGTAAAAACACGGAGGGGGCACCATAGTAAGTCGTCGTACGATTCGACCAAGAATCGTCGCCTAAAAATGGGAATAATTTTTGCTTTCTCGTAGATCGAGAAGAACTCATCTTTAACGCATTTTCTTCAAAAAATTCGCTAAAGAGGGGGCAAAATGTAGCACCCTAAAATTGGCGCAATAAAACCTTAATAATTACAATTACTCTAGTAAATAATTCAAATTCAAATTTTAACCTCCAAAATGCCCTCCCAAACCGCTTAATCCGTTTCCTCGTTTCCCACGCCATTTTTAGAGTTTGTTTTGACCGTTTGATGATATCATCGCCGATCAGACGATATCGCCTCAGATCGGACGATTTCGTCTGGGCTAGGACGTCCAGACGATCTTGTCCCAAAACTAATTTTTCACAATTAGCTTCTGTTCCAACGACGTCTCTAATCCGGGCGAAGCGTGTCTGCGCCGTTAGAGACCCTCCCCGTTGGAGATCTCCCAAATAGGGATGATCTCCAACCTCCTAACCTCCCTCCTAAGCCTATTTAATCCTAGGCCCTCCCCTTAGCATCCCCCTGGCTGAAATTCCCTGTAAATCGACTTCATACACATTAAGACATCCTAAATTACTATTTGCATTTGTTCTATCCAAATTTTGTTGCAGGTACCTTAGTATTTTTCAGCCGGAGCAAGCTTACATCGTCGTAGATGATCCTGTTCAGATCGGAGGTGATCCTGTCGAATCAGAGATGATTTCAACTGCAATCATCATTGGGGGCAATCAGTGCCCAGAGTTTGCATTTTCCTCTTTTCAATCTGTTGTTTTATTCTGCAATTAGCTAGTTTATTTATTATTTTATGCTATCTTGCATTTTGGAGTTCACCCATCTAGATTAAATGCATAATTAAGTCATAATTGTCATTAAATCAGTATAATGCATTCATGTTTCTATTTATAATCTTTTAGTTTGATATTGTTATTGTCATTTTACATCGTTTCCCTATGTTAGAATAGTTGCATTTTCTATGTTTTGCACCTATTTCTCTATTTGCAGGTCTCTGACGAATTCATCAGATCTCAGACGATCTTGTCTGATAGCAGACGATCCTGTCAAATCAGAGGTGATCCTGACTGCTTCAAGAATCAGAATCTTCATCAGACATCCGGATCAGGTATGACTTTTTAATCTTGCTTACTTTCTCTGTTTTCTGTCCTAATTTGTTCTTCTGTATTCATTTAATCTGCATCTTCATATAGAGCAATTTAGATTCATTTGGCCAAACCTAGGACTTGAATGTTTAAGGATAAAACTGAACACATAAAACACATTCCCAACCTAGGCGTGGAAACTGCCATTCAAATGTTTCCTGGTGAACCCACCATCCGTCGAAAAATCACCATAATACACCTCCCTCGAGAGGCGGGACCTTCGCAAGGCCTCTCAGTCCGAGGTACCACGCCATCCTTTTCACATCCCCCTTTCGGGCACGGATCTTATAGCCTGAAGGTAAGGGTGTGAAAAATTTGGAGCGATACACTTACCAAGTGTAGGTGAGATAAAAAATCCATTAAAATTAACTAATAAAAATTGGAATCCACCAATGAAGTAGTACAATATGCTCATAACATAAAACTAGGTACTCTTTCATCAAAATATTTGTAGAAGATCTAAGGCATACTTGGGGTGAGAAATGGTGATATTTGATAGTGATTTATCGATCTAAAATCCCAAAAGTTAATGTAGACCTAAATATGTCATCTCAAAAGTACCATGAATCAATGATTTCATCTCCTACATCAAGTATGTTGAGCTTTATGTGATGAGAATATTATTAATATACAATATAATCACCAAAATATGACCATATTGATGCTTGATACAGACATCATGCCCTGAATTGCATCAACATAATCCATAACTATGAAAGAATAAATGAATCTTCTCATACCAAAAATGATCCTTCTTTATCCCATAGAAGTACTTATTTAGCCTACACATCAATGGAGTGGTCTTATTAAGCTCAAACTAGGTGGTTGTCTTGTATAAATATCCTCATAAAAATCTCCATGAAGGCACTGTTCACATCCATATGATGTACCTCTCATCCAGAAGAAGTAGCAATAGAGAGAATCATCTAAATAGATTCCATCCATTCAACACTAGAAAAGGTGTCTAAGTAGTGAACTACCTCCTAAGAGAATCAATTAGCAACAATGCATAACATATGCTTCTTTGCATGATCATTGAAAGTGTTATTGGTCTTATAGATCAATTTATACCCAATAATATTTTTTCCTTTAAGAATAGGTTTAAGCTCTCTTGTTTTATTATTCATCAAAAACTCATACTTAACAAGCATATCACACTCCCATTTCAAAAAACCTTACTCTAAGATAAGTGAATGGATCTTCACATTCATCAAATCTTAAGTCTAAGTCCTAAGATGGGGTTTCTATTGGTGCTCTTGAGAAAGAATATATTTGACATCCTAGAGGATAATCTAGACTCACTTAGGCATTAGGAAATTTGTGGAATGTTGTAATACATGCTACATAGAGGTAACTTCAAAATTCAATTATCACATAAGGCATGGGAGTATCAAGCTTAGCTAATATAAGATATGAGACCAAAGTAATTATTTGATAAGGGTTCTAAATAATAGGAGTCATAATAGTAGAACCTACTTATGAACTTACACTAGGACCCTAATAATATAGAACAACTAGAATCAAACCAATGGGAATCTTAGAAGATCAATAGAAAACACCATAGGCTCCTTGAGAAGAGTCATCAGCTAGAAGAATAATAAATAGTTTAGAAGGAGTAGATGCAATCACCTTATCAAAGATCACATCTCTCTAAATAATGACATACTCTTTCATAAAATCATATAAGTGATCAGCCTTGGAGGTATTAGAATACCTCATAATAATGCAATGATGGCTTTTGTAATCTGTCTTGTTCTATGTATATTTAGGAATATGATCCCATGGAGTTATACATATGAGAAATTATGACTTTTAGAATCTGTCAACATGAGTCATACTCTAAATTGATTGAGTTCGAATTTGATTTATGATATGATTTGAAAAAATAACTACATTGCCTCATTACCTAGGATCTATCTACTTGGTATGCAATATACATCTAGCTATCTCCATGATAATCTTGTGCTTATACTAAACCACATTATTCTACTCTAGGGTTTAGTTAATAGTCCTATAAAAATAAATTCCATGAAGAGACTAGAAATCATCAAAGTCAATACCAACATACTCACCTCCTCCATCAATCCTCAAGCACTTGATATTTCCCTCAAATAGATTTTCAAGAAAATACTTGAAGACTTTGAACTTATTAAAGGCTTCATCTTTATTGTGAATGGTGTACAACTAGACATACGTAGATAAATAATCAAGAAAGGTAAGAAAATAATTATTCCTAGAAAGATATAGAACCCCTATGGACCCACAAATATCTTTATTAATGATATTTAAAGGTTGTGTAGCATGTATAGCAATCCCTTTTGAAAAGGACTATCAATTATGCTTCCCTAAGATACACCCTTTACAAATGCCACTATGGTGAGAGATAGGAGGAATACTAATAGTGAATTTATGTTGACTCATGTATCTCAAGGATCCATAACTAGTTTATCCAAATATATCGTTTCATTTCTTTCTAGTGTCATCTACTCATGCCACCATAGCCATAAAATCTTTCTTCTTGGATGAGGAAGAACAAGAACAAGAATGGCAGTCACCAAGCTTATACATCTAATATAACTAATTACTATATCCAAAGTCAATTATCTTAAAGTCATCATTAATGTTCTTGATCAATCATCGAATAAAATAAAAATTAAACTTCTTATTTATATGAATGATGTTATAAATAGAAAGAAGCTTGGGATCCACACCTGAGACATGAAGAACTTCATCAGACAAGGATGAACCAACTATTACCTCACCACATTTAGTTATCTATAAAGAGGATTTATTACCAATACTTACACCCTCTCCAAAATTTTATTCATTGTAATCATGCAAAATATGTAAATACTTGGTCATATGTTGGGTTGTTCTCAATACTCAATTTACTCTTCAAAAGAGGTGTGTGTCCACTATGCTAACTGAACAATTTAATGTACCTATGATATCTCACTATCATGGTTATCCTCATGCTATACAAATAAGAGAGAAGCATAATCACCCCCTATTTGGTTACCTCTTTAGTATTCTTAATCCATAGTTAATAAAACCTTGCTTTGTGTCCTTTATTATTGTAAAAGTTGTAAATTGACTTCTTAAAAAATTTCACGATTTTCCTTGCTTAAATTTCTTTTTAATGCTTGGTTTAGCCATTTCCTTTGCATGATCCTGGATGGTGAGAGGGTGACTCTTACATTATTGCCTTTGAGCCTAGTGGTGAAGAAGATACTTGAACACATCATCATGATATGAAGTAGGGATTTTGGGAAAGCATACTTGAAGTATCTCAAATACAATGGTAATCATCTCATATGCCTCAAAAATATTTTTGAGTACCATAATGATAACATCAAGTTATAACATTATATTAGTACCTCATCATGAAATATGAATATCTTCTTGTAGTTTCTTGAACTAACTAATGCACTCATAAATATTTCCAAAACTATTAATGTCTAAGGTAGTAACCTCTACCTCCAATCTATAGATCCATGTAGAGTTAATATGGTTGCATATATATTGGAAAATTCAATGGTTGTTTCAAGCCTTAGGTGTTAACATGATTATCCTAGATTTTTTCAATTTGTAGGGAAATCGCACCATGAATGCCTCTTTTTCCTTGTACAAATACTCTCTCTTTAAAATCAATGTCTTTAAGATCCTCATTCATGTGTTTGAGAAATCTCTTACTCCATAGGAAAGCTTCAATATTATTTTTCCAAATGGAATAGTTAGGTCCATTGAGAAAGGGCACATTTAGATCCATGGATTCTCTACAAAAATACGATCTAGTGCATGCAATTGCTACAAAAAAATACTTCCAATGTGAAAAGCTCAAAATTCATATGATTTAAAAAAGTCTCAAATTACTTTTACATGCAAAAGTTATGGCTAGTTATAATTTTAGCACAAATATCATAAAAAATACCACCAAAACCTTTCAACTGATGCAAAATTTAAAAAATACTTTTAGTGTATAGGATGTTACCATATGTTAATATTAGACAACCAAGTGGTGTGAGTTATGTGCTAATTGGTCTATCAATTAGATATTGCTTCAATGAACCATTTGTTACCAAGTGTCACCAAACTTGGCAAGGAGATGACACTGGGACATTGTCTATGTATACCACTAGATAGGAGATGAATAAACCACAAAATACCATGTGTCACCTTCTAAAAGTTAAAAATACCACATTCTTGTGAATTTTATTGTTGATTGGATAAAGACAAGTACAACTCATATTGTGAGACAACATCATCTAATTAGTTGATATTATTTTTATATTCAAAATTTGGATTTGGTATTTGAACATCCAACAAGTTAAATCCATCTAAAATGGCATGTAGTAGATTTAAACTAAGTAACCCTTGGGAACCAAGCCTTAGCACACTCTCCCCTAGCCACAAGCCCACCAACGTATTTTATCTCCAAAGTTCCTTGCTTGGATAAGGATATGTTAGTAAAATAAGTACCAAATACAACCTTACACCAAGTAAACCTAAAGGATTTGGATTTAAACCCATGTTCCACTATGGGGATGTCTTAATACAAGACTACTAAACCACCTCACTATTCCAATGTGTCAAGTTTAGAGGAGAGGGAAAACAACTTTAGATCTTCATATAGATTAAGAAGGTGAATGCATGTGTTCTAAGAATCCCCCATAACATTTCCACTCTATTAAAAAATCCTACTTTCCTCATGCAGATTTTCAAATAAGAACTCAAACCCATGACCAAGATTCATCAATGCCTTAGCAATACAATGGAGTGCAATTACACCAAAACCTCCAATGAGCTTGAGGTTGGGGTGTCTTAGAACTAAACCCTATGCCTAAGAAAAATATCCTACTTATTACATGTTTTTATGTCCCAAAACTTAAATATTTATAGGAATATTCCTTTCACAAAAGTCAATTTTTTATAATTTAGAGGTAAAAATAATAACTTTTGATCAAAAACTGAAGTATCTACATAAAATGACAAAAGTGTAAACTGAGACTCCCTTGAAATCTCACAAACAATTCAATAATGTTGATGCTTCATCCATATCTTTCACAATTTTCCCTACATAATATTTTTGAAATACAACCAATTAAGCATGCTCTCTTGCTAATACAACATAAAAGTTGTCAGACCATTTTTATAACTTTCCATCAGTACCAAAAAATTTAAATTGGAAAAGGAAATAGATTATTTTTGAAAGTCTATAACTAAAAAGTTGTTATGAACACATATTGGCTATTATAAACTAAGAATTAAAGTGATATATGAATATATATATATATATATATATATATATATATATATATATATATATATATTTATACCTTTTTAACTTTGTTCTTACTTCGCTTATATATATATATATATATAAAGGACTTACAATTAAATTTGCAATTACTTGTAACCTCTAAAACTATTGAAATATTATATCATTATGACATAGTGTTCATAAAATTACACCTTTGTTACATAACAGCTCAATCAATGTACATACAAGAAAATTTCTAAAACAATTAGCACATACAAGAGACTGTAAAAACATGTGCACATTACTTCTCAACTGGACAAAATTGAAGTTGTCTATTATGTTTTTGAATATATTTTCAAATTAAGTGGTACTACATTTTAATATACTTTATGCACTCATGAAAAAATGGATTGACAAAAATTTTAAGAACTACATGGTTATCATAACTTAGGATCATTTGTTTCTTATATGGAATTTCCATTCCTGGTAACATGTGATGCAATTATATCACCTTGTAGACAACCCTTCCTAGAATATGATATTCAACCTTTATATAATATTTAACAACATGTTTCTCCAATAGAACAGACCATATCTTAAAATGAAAACAAACCCATATGTAGATATCTTATTATCAATGCATCTATCATAGTTGGTATCTATTAATCTTATTAATAAGAATTTATCATTATTTGTGTAATCTAGACCATACTTGTTAGTACCATAGTTGTACTTAAGTACTTGCTTTGCTACTTTCCAATGATACATATTTGGTTCATGCATAAAATGTGAAAGATATTTTATATCATAGCTAGTTTTTGGTTTGGTATAAGTTAGATAAATGATAATCTCATTCAATTGATGATAGAGAGTTCTATTCACTATGGGGATGGATTTTTTGGGGATAGTTGCAACCCTATATCCAGTATAGTGGCCATGGAATTTCAAAATGTTATTCAAAATATCTTGAGCAATATCTTGGAATACTTCTTCTCTGACATGAACACATGGTTCTAAATTTTCCATGCCTCCAAAACAAGATAATAATGCATAAGTATAATATCAATCATGTTGAATGATCGCAGCAATTCTCCCTTGGTCTCTTCATTCAAATTTATAAAAATCCTAGTGATGAATTCATCGAAAAATTTATGGTCATGACTTCTCTTCCTTTTCATTTAAATTAAAGGTTTAGATCATAAGGATTGTGATAAAATTCATGTTTCAAAAGATATTCAACAATATTTACATACTAGGCTCTAGGAGCCTTCTTCATTCTTTAGAGAGATTTGATGAGTTTGTATAGCTTCCTCTCCTAATCAATTATGAAAAATTTATTTGGATACATTATATATACTTCATTGAGTTCACAATTTAGAAATGTACTTGTTATGTCCATTTTATGCAACTCCTAAACAAATTATGCTTCTATTGTAAAAACCATCCAAATGGTCTTGATTTTTGTTGTTGGTACAAAAGTTTCATCATAATCAATTTCTTATTTTTTTGCATAACTCTTTCCAGCAATCCTTTTATCATATTAATTGATGAATCTATTAGCTTTGTATTTGGTCTTGAATACCCACTTACAACCAATGGGTTTATTTTAAATTTGAATATCAATAAGTTGTCACGTCTTGTTCTTCATTAACACTTAATATTCAACATTCATTGCATTCTTCCACTCTTTCAATGCAAGATATTTATGAATAATTTAAGGTTTTAAGGTTTGAACCATCATTCTTATAATGGCTGGGTTGACCTCCTTTCAAACTCTACTTCACGTTCTTCATCCTGTACTAGATGAGTCTAGGACACTATTTAAGTTACATCATGAACTGTGCTAAGATACCACTTGGACCTATGAGTGGTTCTCAAAGTGGATGGTCTTAGGTCATCAAATATATGAGGATCATATCCATAATTTTAATCCAATTAAGCATACTCCCTATAGGTATCATCATCATCATTAGACAACAAAATAATATGTGTTTTCTCTAAATCAAGTGGCTTATAAGAAAAGCTACACTTATTCTTCTCATAAAAATGATATCTTGGTTTATATACAACTCCTTGTTAGAATCCATGGGTCAACATCCTTTTGACATAATATTATACCCAATGAAGATACATCTATTATATTGCTCATCCAAGTTTATTTGTTTTTACTTTAGAATATGTATGAATATTGTGTGCATCCAAACACATTGATGTATGATATGGAAGGCTTGATCCCCATCCATCCTTCTTCAGATGTAACACCATTCAATGAAAGTGTGGGTATGTAGTTCATAAAATAAACCATAATACAAATATCTTCTAGCCAAATTATTGGCTATAATTTTTCATCGCTTAGCATGCATCACACCATATCCCAAATAATATGATTATGACTCTCTACAACTCCATTTTATTAAGGTGTATAGGCAATTATCAACAATCGTTTAATGCCATTATACTTTAGAAAAGTAGAAAATGTATACAAGTGTATTACCACTCAATATAAGTGGAGTAGAATAATATGACAACTAGTAATATTTTCCACATGAACTTTGAACTTTTGGAAGGCTTCATCCTATGTCTACAAGAAATACACCCACATTCATCATGTATTATCATCAATAAATAATTGAGACTATTGACTACTATCAAAACTCTAATTCATGGGTCCATAAATATTGGTATGCACTAGATCAAGTGAACCAGATGCTCTACTATTATTGGAGCTAAATGGGGCTCTATAATATTTTTCTACGAAGAAACTCATACCTATGTCATGAGGCTTAGTTAGTGATAGAAGTACTTTTACCATGGAATGAGTGATGAGTGGTTTCAAGTGGTCAAAACTAATATGTCTAAAGTGCCTATGCTAAAGTGTGGTAGATTCATTTGCCTTGGCTACCAAAGCTCGGTTATCTCATATTACAACTACAAGCTAGAACATCTTGTCTATACGAGTTGCATGGGCAATAATTGTCAAACCTCTATATTTTTTGAATGAGACAGAGTTTCTTTTCACTTTATTTGAGAAATTCAACTCTCAAATTGTGATCAAGTGATTGATTTATAAAGAGTAATATCTTTATGAGGTTAGGCACATAAAGAACTTGAATCAAGTGATAAATATGTAATTCAAGATACAAACTAAAATACCAGTTCCAATGATGGTTTATATCAAATTATTACCAAGAGTAACCTATCCATAATAAGACAAATGATCAAGGCTCATAAACCATTCCTTATATCCTATCATATATTTGGAAGCTCCTAAATCAAAATACCATATTATGCTAGATTTTGAAATAGTATTAAGGGTTTGTATGAAATAGATAATCTTGTTCTTCTCTATTAAATCTTGGTATCCTCTCCTATATCACCATTTTAATATTGAGGTGTATTCCTCCTCTAGCCAATGAGGACCCTTATACTTTCCTCTTGATGAATTATTTTGGTTCTTATAGAAAAAAATCTTATGAGAATGTGTTGTACTTGCACTTTTGAAGTACAAGTATTGTTTTTCTACAAATGAAACACATGATATTAGAATGTGAATAGTTCCTTTATCCTTGTTGTTATTGTTGATTGTTCACTTTTACTTTTTATTAATGTTGGTGCTTAAGGGGGATTCTGCCACATTTATTTGATTACAATGGCTTCTTAATTTTTATGCATAACTAAAGCATGTTCATAATCACTCTCCATATCTCGAATTGCTTTGTTCTATTAAAGCAAATTCATGAGTCTCAAAAGTGGGACTCCAATTAGTTATGTTCAGAGTTATTATCAAAATTTTGAACGTAGGTGGTAGCACTCATAGCACCATTAGAACAAACACATCATCACTGGAAATTTCACCTAATTATTTTAGCAAGACTCGCAACTCAACAATTTAATGCAAAAATCCCTCTAGCTTCTCACCACTCTTCATCTTCAAGCAATGCAATTGACTCTATATGTGTAGTTATTTTTAGATTCAACCACTATACTAAGTTTATCCCATGCATCCTTGGTGGTTACTATATCATGAATATACTTTATTTGTAAGGGTCAATAGCATACCTTTACATGGTACTCAACACCACTACCTATAAATCTTAATATTAAGATGAATATTTAACTTTTTCTTCCATGCAAAATAATTATCATATGTCAACACCTATGAATTAGTCAACATATTTGGGGCCTTAACAACCATTATCAACCTTTATAAATTTAAAAATAATAATTTGGTTGGACCTCACTCAAAAATATATTTTTGATGAATATAAACAACCCTATGCTGATAAAAAAAATACAATACTTCTCCAACCTTAAAAATATGAATATGTCAACACTTTTTTTTATGACGATAACTTGCTTCATCATCCAAAAACTTTATATGTCAACAACTTGCTCCACTTACCAAAAACTTATGTTGGAAACTTGCTTCATTGGTAAATTTTTATATCCAAAACACTTTTTCCACACTTAAACACTTCATCGGCATAAAAATATACTACATTCTATTCATTCTAGCTAGTTTTTAAATTTATTATCATTACCATTAAATTCATGCATCAATATATTTTCTATTTTAATCATTACATAGCCATTTTTATAATGCATACAACTATTTTTTATTTTTTATGATAACTTCACATGACATCTAGATGACAATTTCATATGGCATCTAGATGGTAGCTTTATAAGGCAACACACTAAAAGATAGCTTAATGTTACAATCCATCTAGATGAAAACTCATCTAATGATAACTTCATAAGGTAAGGAACTAGATAATAGCTCTATAAAACAATGAATCTAAATAGTAATTTCAAAGGGCAATGCATCTAAATGGTGGCCTTAAACAATAACATGCATATCGATAACTTTAGACAACAACGCATCTAAAGAGCAATGCACTAGTCGATAACTTTATATGGTCATGCATCTAACACATCTAGATGGCAAATTCAAACAATAACACATCTATATGGAAATAAAAACAACCCTTAATTTTTTGATGATGACCCACAATTTTTTTATTTCATGCAAACTTCACTTCATTGTCAACGATAGTCAGCCAAACAATGCAATCATTTTTTTAAGGTAACACTTCACATTTGACTTTGAGATAACAACATACAAACTGCATTTCAAGATAACAATGCTACATGGATGACCTTATCAATGACAAACTTTCTCAACTTCAATACAACAATAGTTCTAATTAATTTTACCTTGATGACCCCATCAAATGAGGAAAAATGAAACTTGTGCTTCCAAATGACAAGTAAAATTTCTTGAAAACTTCCCCTTTAAACCATTTTAATTGCAAATAATCTCAAACTAAAACTATTTTTTCTTGAGATGGCACTTACATTCTATTAAAAGGTAATAACTGAAGAGATGGCTTCTTTTACAAACAACTTGAATCTCTTTAGTCGATACTAGGATTTAAAATCATCAAGCAATAATGTCATGTCTTCTCGTCTTAGCTATTTGAATGACAACTTCAGATTGTTTTTTTGTTGGATAGCCATCTATCTCTCAATTTTAAACTTATAAAGATAAAAAAATAAAAAGGAACTCAAAATTTTCTCTTCTACAATTATATTAGCAAGATCTTCCTCCTCATATGAACTCAAATATTGTCAAGTTGCTTCTTGGATTGGCCAAGGAATCTATAACTCTTTTCAGTCACTCCCAAGGCATACTAATGAACTTTAAAAGGTGTATTTGCTCTATAATATTGATCTCACCTTAGCAACATTGAAGCTCTAATACCAAATATTATTAATATAGATTGGTTGGATAAACTTTATATTAACATGATAGATGAATATATATAATAAAAAGCAAGAACGAACTTACAATAGAGACAATTAAGATTTTTTGTTATTTCTAGCCTTCAAAACTAACTAAATATTATATCATTATGATATAATATTTGTAACACGAGTGAGGGTTTCAAACATCCTCAAAAAAATCAATCCAACTGCTAAGGCATCCATCTAGTCAAGAAAAAACAAATCAGATTGAATGATAGAAGGGAAAAAAGGAACCTACCAATAAATATTTCCCCTAGGGCAATAGATTTGTTGCAACACACTGATATCCTCATGATCCAAGTCCACCTAGGGTTTTAGCATACAATCCTAATAGTATTATTGACAACATAGGAAACTTTCATAGTTATCTCCAAAAAATATATTAATTCTAAATTTTTTGTTGAAAATAGATTATCAAAAACTTAAGGTCGAGTAATGGATATTTACACTTGCTCTAATACCATGATATATTTAACAATAATTTCTAGAAACAAATGGAATCAACACATTACCTAGAAAAAATGAACAAGTCATAGAAATATGTAATGCAATGTGGAGGATATTCGTAGGCACCAAAGTATTCTTATTAATGGAAAGAATAAGCACTACAATTGATAAAGAAATTGTTGGTCTCAAGGATTATAAATACCCAATTATATGTGATCTTAGATCAAGGTTATAGAAATGATCTTAAGGTTTGTTATTAAAATATTACACTAAAGACACACATACAAGGTATACAAGGGCCCATACATCTATACAACAAATATAATAGAAAATGTAGTCATTGCTTCAAGTGAAGCTTAACACTACATATTACAACATAAGAAAATATGAGGCCCGCTTCTTGCTCACACTTCTTCTTGCTCTTCCCCAAAGGTCTAAAACAAGAAAATGTTTCAAATATCATACAATAAATAATTAATCCTAATATGCAAAAAATATAATCTCTGCTTTCAAAAAGAGATATCATATACCCCCCTCTCTCTATATATATAGTATGTTATATTCTTATAATACCATATGCATCTATTTTACAAATATATTATACATTAATCAAAAAAAAATTATATATAAAGTCACATGAACCCTTAAGAATTCAAACAATAAGCCATCAATATTTGGCACTTTATATTTAGGTATGTCAAACAAGGCATCAATTAGTTCTTCCAAAAAAAAGGGGACTATCAAGGAAAATGGCTTTCTCCTCAAGGATTTTGTAGGTAATGTAACCAGTCAATTGCTAAAAAAAGGCTTGGTATAGCATCCTCTTTAAATAAGTTCTAAAAATTAGACAAAAAAATTGGCAATTCCTCCTTCATCTACCAGTAAAATTGTCTGACTCATCTCTAGTCTATGCAACATACTCCTTCATGTGTTTATCATTAATAAAAACCAATAAAAAATTATCTTAGAACCTTTATTCCCCACAATAAATCCAATGAATTATAGACCTAACTCTAGTCCCTCCCATATTATATTACTTCATGCTAAGGAGATTAATTTTAATTATAGCAACATGATTCTACTAATGCACATAAGAAGGATCATGAGATACAAATTTTTTAACCATCATGTAAGAGGAAATTGAATCATTTTCAAAGTATCTTTGAGCCTTAGCCAGACATCAACCATAATCTCTCAAAAAGAGATGATTGTATCAATAGCATGTTCCTACTAGGCTATCCATATATTGAAACCGTAGGGCTTATCCTCTATTACCAAGCTAATTTAATATGAAAAGATGCAAATTTTTTTGTTTAGGATTTATTAAACTAATCCTAAAGGATCTAATAAGGATAAGTGGTTGTTTGAAGGCCTATAAGGCTTCTTAACCTTATCTATAATATAATAGTAAAGGCTATAGTCATGTGTATATGCCCAATAGATAAAAAAATTATGCACCCATAAATTTGATCTTTCAAGGGGAAGATATATCCTAGAGAACCTTACTTTAGCTTGGGAATCCATATAGTGGGTTGTTGATTATGGCTAGGATGTCATTTTCATCGAACTAGAATTTGATAAGGCTTATGATAGGGCATGGGTTTCAACTGGATAAGACAAGAATAGCACGAAATTCTTAGGGTGCTAAGTAATACCTTTATATTTCATTTCTACCTCCCATTTATTTAATATTAATACCCCCTCATTGTTAGCGTACTATGTACTTAGGTTATTACATTATTAGTTAGTTGTTAAGTTGTTGCAACTACGTACCTAAGTTGGCTAGTTAGCTCCATTATTTATGGGCTAATCTAGGCTATGCTTGTAGTATTTATACAATGATTAATCAATGTTAATTAGTCTTGCTCCTAACATGGTATCAGAGCAGGTTGGAGACGACGCGATGAGCACCTCGACACATTTCCCAAGGTGACTTAGACTTTGGACACAGCTTGACTTGGGCACAATTCTTGAGGAGGCCCGTAGGAGTTTACTGACGTGATAGCCAGCTGGGCATGGAAACCCACGCTGGCAAAATACTCGAAACATACCTAGTTACCTCAAGTTGCTAGACAAGGTGATACTCCATCGCTCCATCCAAGGCGAACACAAATCCTGAGACGCGGGTGACTAGACCGAAATAGATCAGGCATGGATCTCGAGACGCGACCGACTGGATCGAACTAAACCTTGGGCATAGATCCTGAGGCAGACTGACATGGCTGACTAGACCCCGATCATGAAACTCGAGGCCGACGACGCGATGACACGTGGTAGACTGGCCACGTGCCACCTAGACCAACGACGCAACGACGTGTGGCGGACTGGCCACACGCCACCTGGACTGACGAGCGGGTGACACATGGTGGACTGGCCACGTGCCACCTGAACACAATGCATGGCATACTAGCCACATGCCACTTGGCATAGCAAAACACCATCCGAAGGCCTGCGATTGCCCGTAGGCAATCTATTTTTAAAGGGTGGATTCTCCTTTTTAAAGAAGGAGAACGCAGCATCATGCTGCGTGTGGGATAATTCCCACAAGATTTTAAAAAAAAATTGCATCACGAGTGTGCTTTAGTAGCACAAGGCCCACCTTGGCTGACGGATCAGCCAAGGTAGCCCGACTGGCAACGAAGCCAGTGTTAGGGCCAACACCTGCGGGGTCGCGGGATCGATCCCCAGCGGGAACCAAATTTTTTTTTTGGCATTTCTCGTCGCTGGAGGGATCAAAGGGAAGGATTTCCCTTCCCTTCTCGTCGGGTGGCATAGCCCGACTGGCAGGAGCGCCAGTCAGAAGGCTTACTGTCGCGGGGTCGGGAGTTCGATTCCCGGCGGCGTCAAAGGCATACCTTTTACAAGGCACGACGGAAGGTATATTTTTTTGTTATGTTTTGTTAATATTTTTTTTATAAAGTTCTTTTTTAATTTTTTTTATTTAGTTTAATTAAAATTAAATTTTTTAATTACTTTTTTCATTATAAAAAAATATATATTTTTAATAATTTTTTTATGAAAAAGTAATTATTTAATTAATTAAACTTTATAAAAGGAATTTTTTTGAAAAGACTTTAGAAAAGAAATATTTTTTCAAAACTTAACAAGGGGGGATTTTTTTTTCTCTCCACCATCAAAGCAATTAAAGAGGCATCAAATCATCCTACCTCCAAACCTATTTTTTAGACTTCATAAAAAGCAATTTTTTTGTTTGAAGTACTTCACACAGGGGGGATTTTTTTGGTGATATTTTGTGCTAATCTGTCTACGAGGCAAGCTTTGTAAGAGCCCTTTGAGGCTTAATAGTTGCATATTTTTTGCACTGAAATGGGGGGATAAACTTTTTTCTCTCCACCATCTCCTATCTTGCAAACAGGAGGGATATAATTTTGCAAAACTAAGGGGGGAAGACTTATAAGGGTGCATTTTCGGTAGTGACCGACACCTTAGTAAAATTTACTTTTGCAAAATTCATTGTAAAAGGTGCATTTTCGGCTGTGCTTGACACCTTAAAATATGGGTAGATCAAAGAAGAAAACTATCCCAAAACCAACTGATGATGTTGTTAAATCAGTTAAAGGCCCATATTTTTCCCCACACCTGGAAGGGATAGATTATTATGAATATGGCACATTTCTTACACTAAGGAGTGGTGTAAATGCCATAATCAATGATTCTGCGTCTTGTGGAGACATGCAGAAAAATGGTGTTCTAATCCCTATTGGTGCTATAATGGGCATATTCATGTCATTTTATGCTCTTGACAAAGCACAACAAAAAAGGGACTTTAGTGATGAAACAGAGGTCAAACCCCTAATGGTCGATGCTTGTAGTGACACAAGTGACCTTCAGCCCATGGTGGCGAATGCTTGTTGTGATACATGTGACCTTGAGCCCATGATGGCCAATGCTTGTTTTGATACAAGCGACCTCATACCTTCTATGGTAGATATCAGTTGTAGCATAGGTGATCTCATTTCAGTAGCAGATTTTGCTTGTGACACTAGTGACTTAAAAACTGAACCTCCTCAAAAAGAGCTCCATAATCTCATCAATAATGACAAATGCAATATTGTTAAAAGCATTGATGAAGATGTTGAAATTGGGTGTTTTGAAAAACACACCAAAGGATTTGGTTCCAAAATGATGAAGAAAATGGGATTCAATGGTGAGAGATTAGGTAAACAGGAACAAGGCATTAAATCTCCAATAATGCCAAGTGTCAAGGCAAAGCATGAAGGCCTTGGCTATACTGGACAAGCAAGTACTAGTAATTCCATGTTTGTAAAACCTAAATCTCCTACATATCCTAAAAAGCATTGTTGCAATCATTGTGGAAAGGCAAGACATGTTGCAATTAAGTGTTGGAGATTACATCCTTGTGATTCATGTGGATGTACGAATCATTCTTCAAAATGTTGGTACAAAGTGAAAATGGCCAACAAGGTTCATATTGATTGTGGATGGACAGATCTCACACAATGGACCATGATGAAATAAATGGTGTATGGCTTCTACCAAAAAGGTAAAACCTATGGTAGACCCCGAGGCAAATCCAGTGATAGACCTAGTGGCAATCCCATAGATAATGACCCAAAGACAGACCTAAAGATAGACCCAGAGACAAAGTTCCAAAGGTAGATCTACAGGCAGATCTAGAGGCGATAATCCAGAGGCAGATTCACAGGCAGATCCTGAGATAGACCCAAAGGTACAATTCCAGAGGTATGCTTAGAACCAGAGCCATGAGCCAGAGCTAGAGTCGAAGACAAAGCACGAGCCACCATTCTTTCATTTCTTCTTCTTCTTTTTTCACTGTATTGGGGCAGTTATATACTTTACCCAAATATTGTTGTATGGGGGGATGTTAGCATAGCTAGTAGTTATTCCATTACACAAATAATGTAATAAGGAGGGATGTTAGCGTACTATGTACTTAGGTTATTACATTATTAGTTAGTTGTTAAGTTGTTGCAACTACGTACCTAAGTTGGCTAGTTAGCTCCATTAGTTACGGGCTAATCTAGGCTATGCTTGTAGTATTTATACAATGATTAATCAATGTTAATTAGTCTTGCTCCTAACACTCATGCATTTTTTAAAATAATATACTTGTTATTTTCAACATGTATCCTAGGTACCTTTTTCATTATGTTTTTATATCCCTTTATATCCTTTCTATGACAAGGGTTGTTTGCATTAGCATTATGTTGATTCTAAATCCATGAGCATATATATATAGATAGATAGATAGGACTTGTGGTATTCAAGCAACAATAAACATATGTTAATACATATTAAATCTAGCTTTTAAGAAAGAACAAGTACAATAAAGAGAATCCTAAAAAGAAATAAATACACAAAAAATAAGATTAGATTTTTAAAAAATAAAATGTTATCCTTAATGATTATCGACTCCATGCAAATAAAATCACATATACTCAAGAAAAAAATATTGTAAAATTACCTTGACATCCACTAATTTAGGGAAAAAAATAAGAACCCTTCTAGAAACCTTAATTCCTCTTGTATATATGAGATTATTAGGCAAACCCAAATTTGGAATTTCTCTTTTGATCCCATCAAGAAAAGGACCTTCACCACTAATTTTTTCATGTGAATCTTCTTCATTGTTTGCAAAAGTCACTTTGGAAGAAATGCAACCAAGTAACCCTCTATTTTGGAGTATGAGAAGTCAAGGGGAATTTGCATCATATTCTATATAAAACAACACCATTCCCTCATCACCTCGACATACATTCAATACATATCACTTAAATTTAATTTAATCTTACCTTTAGTCAATGGTATATTGCTACTAATATCTTTTATTTTAATTACTCCAATATGAACTTGCATGGACCCCAATGCAATAGGGTCAAGTAACCTTTCATATTGTAGAGGATGCAATGGTTAGATTTTGGTATTCGATTTAGAAACAAGTTATGTGATTTTTGTTGATGCCTTTACTAATATTAATATTAATGGTGTTGGCATTTTTGCCACATTAATATTTTGTAAAAATTTTCCCACATATGTAAACAATTTTGCAATGAGATTCATTTTCAGTGTTTTTGCCCCATGAAAAAGTTTGTTGAAATTAAAAAACTTTGTTAAATTTTTCTAAGTGTTGGATCAGTACAGTTTTAGGAAAAATTCAAGCAAAATGCCTTTTCACCCCTAGACACAATGAAATTTTGTTTTGGGTATTTCACTGTCGAAAACACTTTCTGGGTATTTCGCTGGAAAAATCATTTTTCGGTTGTTTCACTCTCATTTTTAGCAAAATTTATTTGCGCTTCATTTCTGAGGAAATTCTAGTTTTCAAAGATGGTTCCCACTTTTGGAAGCATAAGTTCCTCCTAGAAGAAATTGTAGTGTGAAGGCAAGTATGAGGTGAAACACCTTTTCACCCAGATTTGGAGTGAAACGCCTTTTCATCAAAATTTGGAACGAAATGCTTTTTTGCCCAAATTTGGAGTGAAACTCCTTTTCTCCTAGATTTAGAGTGAAATACATTTTCACCCAGATTTTGAGTGAAACTCCTTTTCACTCCAGGCTAGGGTGAAACTCCATTTTTAAGCACATCCTAGGCGAAAGCATAGCAAAACTTCATTTTTGAGTGCATCTTGGGTGAAAGCATTGACAAGGGTATTTTGCAAGTGCAAGTCCAAGAAAAAGCCCATTTTAGGCATGACTTGGGTGAAATCATGATAAAGGCTCATTTCAAGCGTGAATTTGAGTGAAAACTCATTTTTAAAAGAAAACACCATCGCCCTAACATGTTCAACAGAAATATTCTTTGGGAAAGGATCAAAGCTTATGCATTTAATTTATGTGATGATGTAATTGATATGTCTAGGATCACTACTAAAGAATTATTGAGTTTAAGTATTGCACTCTGGTGCAATCATGTTTATTTCCAAGGCACCATCATTAAGATTGAAATCAAACTAATGATCTCCACCAAATCCCTAATATGCCATGTGACGAAATCGTTGGATATTTTCCAATGAGTTTGTTAATTGGTTCTTTGTTATTGCTAAGAATGAATTGTTGTTGTTTGAACTTTGAATAGCCATAATTTTATTTTAATGTGAATTTAATCATATAGGCACAACCCTCTATAAATACTAAGAATTTTAATGTAAAAATGGGGATAGATAATCTGCCAAAAAATACTTTGAGTTCTCTACATAAATTGAAAGATATTTGGCTCTAGTTCCTAGAACATTTGTGTATGCAATTGCTTTATGTCTATCATTTCTGTTATGTTCATGATCTTTGAGAGATAAGTTTAAATTCTACGTTTTGAATTTAATTTCTAATAAAGTATTGAATTCTTAAATTTTTATTTGAAGTCTTTTCTACAAGTTGTGAATGGTTCATATTTTTTTATTTCCATTATATGCTAATTAAAAATTGATTCAAATTTTAACTGTTAGTTTATCCCCACCTTACGTTTTTGGCGCATAGCTATATTTCCCATTCCTTTCCATCACTTCCCATATATTTATGTTACCCTAAGCTTTACATCGATTGTTAGATTAATACGGGAACCAGCCCTCTCTAGAGATTGGCTTGAAGGACATCTCTTTCCTTTGGCCTTTCAATATTGGTCGAGTCTAGGTTGTATATTTTCATACTTAGGAAGATTCATGACCAACAATTTTTGGCACACCTGATGGGATATTAAAAGTTCCACTTTGAGTAGTATTAAGGTTTGATGTTTGTCTTTTTCCATATGGCTAGAACATTTGGTGACTCAGTTTTACCCAGAAGCCTCCGAACGTGAAGTTGGTGAAAGCTCTACTTCATGATCACAAGATTGAAGGCCAAAAATTCCATTGAGTTATTTGATATTGACACCCAAAGTTTTGGAGAACATCCTAGGTTGGTTACCCCAACTATTCTATCGATTGCAATATCTTCACATATAGTTGGTGTGTTTTTTGTTCCCTCAAGTCCCTCAAGCATAGCCACTAGATTTCCTCCTCTCCAAGTAAACACTCCATTCCAAATGGCCCAAAATACATTATCTCAACCACCAAGATAGTTCCTGACCTGGAATCACTTTGAAGCTTTGAATCTGCAAGCTTATAACCTGATTCTACAAACAACATTGAAGGCCTTTCCTACTTACGATGGAACGGATAAAACAACTTATGATCATGTCCAAGATGTGGATTCTCTGGCAACCATTCATAGCATCATGGTGTTGGCAATTTTGGGTACTTTGGGTACATTGCTTTTGCTCAAGTGTATAAGTTGTCATTGATGTCAAAAGGCATTTTTGTGTTGATATCAAAAAGAGTGTGATGTCAAAAATATCTTGAGAAAGCTTCATTTTGTTAAAGGGTTTTTATTAAAACCATGGTGACAAGGTTAAAGGTTTTTCTTAAAACCATTTGGACTCATTAAGGGTTTTTATTAAAACCAAGCTTAACTTAATGCAAAGGTTTTTACTTCTTGAAAAACCTTGAAGGTCCATGTTTATTATTAATAATTAAATTAACTCAAACCTTTGACAAAGGTCTAAGTTTAATTTATTATTAATAAAATAATAATTATTATTATTTTAATTATTATTAAAGGGTCTTTTAACCCTTAAGCGATGCAGATAAAGTTTTCTTTCGCCGACGTGTTGCCATCGTTGGAGGAGCGCCGACGTCAAACAGTTAAGGAGAAATGGCTATATAAGTGGGGATGATTTTCTAAAGTAAGAGCACCACCGATTAATTGGAGTCTTCGATTTGCGTTTGCTCTGTATCATTCGAATAGCGCTTGGTGTCTTCGATTTGCGTTTGCTCTGTATCATTCGAATAGCGCTTGGTGTCTTCGATTTGCGTTTGCTTTGTATCATTCGAATAGCGCTTGGTGTCTTCGATTTGTGCTTGCTCTGTGTCTTCGAATCTCCAATTGACGTCTTTGAAATCGTGCTTGATCTGTGTCTTGGAAACCATGCTTGGCATACTCGGATTTGAGCTTGGGCTGCATCCTTACTTTTTTGCTTGACGTTAGTGGATTGGCAATTGCACCTGAACTGTGTTTTTCCAGACTGTGCTGTGAGATGATTAATGCAAGCATTCAGTGACTTATGTTTTGGACAGTGCTAGGAAAACGAATACGTTTTCCATATCCTACGATCAAGTGAAGATAAAACAAAGGATAGTTTAATATTTCTTTGTCGGGCACTTGTGCTCCAACGACGATGGAGTTTGAGTAAAGGTGCTCGCTAGGCGAGAGATACAGGTTTCGAATCACGTCGAGTGCATTTTTCCTTTTGTTGCGATGCACGAAGGAGAGCGGGCTGTGATTGGGCTACGTAAGTAGAGGAGAATGCGCTTTAGCGCTTATAGTGGTGGCTCCTCATTTCTCCTAAGGTTGGAGAACTAAGTATTGCCAAGGTAAATCTTTTTATTGTTGACTTGGGATATTTGAGTTGATTTGATCAAGAATTATTGATGGAGGTATAAGGTTAAGTTGTAATCTTTGTTTTGACATTGTTATTATTAATGCTTGATGCTTATGTGGAGTAATAAGGTGTAAAGAGATTTTACTTTGTATGTATATTATAATTTTGGTGGTTAATATTAAGTTGGAGTAATAAGGTGTTATTTTGGATCTTTATTATTGTGTATTATTGTATAGTTGCTAACTCTAATTGGTGGTAAATTGAGAGTTAATGTTGTGACAGTTTTTGAGTTCTCCTTCTTCATCAAAGTAAAGGTATGGGCACATTCTTCCATGGTTGTTATTGATTGATGGTTTTCTAAAAATAAGTGTGGAGGGAAAAGGATTTCTACTTGTTTCCTTTTCTTGTGATGATTGGTTGAATGCTTCAAGGTTGATGTTGAGTTGAATGGTGTTGGTTGACTAAACCTTGTTTGATGAGCATTGTTGTTAAAACCCTAATTGGTTGTGGAAAGAACATGAGTATCATTGTTATATGAGATATTGCATGGTTGGCAATTGTTGGGTTGTGTTTCATGTTCTTGAGAAAAGCATACTACATCTATCTTATTCTGTTGAGATTGAGATTGAGTTGAGATTGATACTGGGAGTTAAGTATAGAACATATTGAGTCTCTAACAATTCTCTTTATGCTTCTATGAGGTTGATGAATCACATTGGGTCTCTAACAATTCTCTTTGTGGGTTCATGCTAAGCAAGTTTTTCTTGGTGAGCTTGCTGAGGTTTTGGACAGGTTTCGGTGGGGACTTGTGAGCAGGTTTTGGACAGGTTTCGGTGGGGACTTGTGAGCAGGTTTTGGACAGGTTTCGATGGGGACTTGTGAGCAGATTTGGACAGGTCCTAGCAGAGGACTTGTGAGCTGAGTTTGAGAGTTCTATCAGAGAACTTGAGGATAGAGGTGCATTGGTTCTTTGAGAAGAACCTGAGGATAGATTTGGCAAGTCTTTGAGAAGGCTTGTATGCAGAGGATTGATTTGTTCAAGAGTTGGACAGATCTGACAGATAGAGGAAGACTTGTACTAGACCGATTGACTGTGTTTGGTACAGAGTTGTTGAGCTACTGTGGACGTGATCATAGAAGGCAGAGGTCTCTTAGGCTAAGCATTGAGGATAGGAGGTCTTCGGTGGAAAGGAGTTCCACGTGCTGGCAAGAGGTAGAGGCAGTTGATCTTCTGAGGGATCATTTCCAGAGCAGAGGGGAAGGTATCTCCTTTGAGCAGAGGCTCATAAATTTAGATAGAGGGGAAGGTATCTCCTTTGAGCAGAGGCTCATAAATTCAGATTGGGGGAAGGTATCTCCTTTGGGCCGAGGCTCATAAACATTGTAATTGGGAAGGTTTCCCAAAGAACTTTGAGATAACTTTTAGAGAAAAGTTTTGTGGACGTAGCCCGAGATTTCGGGTGAACCACGTTAAAATTGGTGTCACTTTGTGGATGATATTGTGCTTTGTTTTGATATTGCTTTGGGTATATTGCTTTACTATTTTGAAGTATAAAGGAAAAAGTAAAAAGAGGTCTTATACTCGTTCACCCCCCTCTCAGTATAAGCTTGTGTTCTTCAATTGGTATCAGAGCGGGTGCCTTCGAAAAGTTTAACAACTTGAAGGAAAAGCTAGTAAAGAACACAATGGATTATTCAAGTGGCAATGCAGCACCTATTCTTGATGGATCAGATTTTGGTCTTTGGAGTGCAAGGATGAAGGTTCATCTAATGGCACTTGGGAATGAGGTATGGGAAGTGATTGAAGATGAGTACACTATTCCTGAACATGGTCCTTATACTAAAGAAGAAAGGCTCCTACATCACAGCAATTCAAAAGCAATGAATGCAATCTTGAAAGGCTTACAGAAAGCAGATCTCACCAAAGTGATTCACTGCAAGACAACTAGTGAAATGTGGAAACAAGTTGAAGGTGGTTCATATAGGTGATACAAATGTCCGAAAGGCCAAGTTGAGACACTTCAAAGGTATGTTTGAACAACTCAAGATGAATGATGATGAAAATATTAGTGACTACATGCTTCGTATGGATGAGGTTGTCAACTCCATGAAAGACTTAGGTCTTGAGCTTGCTGAAAATGATGTTTGTGATAAGATTTTAAGATCTCTTCCTAATAGATTTAGTGAAAATATTTCTGCTATTGAGGAAGCTAAAGATTTGGATAAGTTGAAAAAGGATGAGCTCCATAGTATACTTGCAAGCATTTGAGTTGAGAACTCAAGTGAAGGTTGATGTCAAGAAAGAGGCAACTTTCAAGGCTACCAAGAATTCCAAAGGTAAACAACTTCAAGAGAGTGATGAGTCTTCTAGTGATGAAGAGGCATATTACAACAAGAAAGGCAAGTTCTCTAGAAAGCACAAAAGTATGAAAAATATAAGATGTTTCAATTGTGGAAAGTTTGGTCATTATGCTACTGACTGTACTGTTCCCAAGAATGAAAGTGATGAAGATAAACAGGATTCTAAGAGCAAGGATTCTAAAAGCACAAGCATCACAGGAAAAACAAAGATGAGCACAACAATCAAGGAAAGAGGTATTCTCACAAGCACAAGAAGAGTTTCTACCTAGACAAAGCAAGTAAGTGTTCTAGTAGTGATAGTGAAAGTTCTTCAAGTGATAATGAAAATGAGATGTTGTTCATATCAAAAAAAGAGGAAGAACCGAAACATAGATTCATTATCATGAAATGTCTTAGATGTGGAAACTTTGGTCACCTTGAGGATGATTGCACAAATAATGATTTGGTTTCTAGTATGTATGAGGATGCTTCAGAAAACTATAAGGAAGATGCATGTATGGTTTTTGAAAAGGGTAGCACCTCTAGTGATAAGAAATCTGAAAAAGGCTTTGATGATTCAAAAAGCAAACATATAGAGGAAGGTGAAGTAGATCTTAAAGGTGAACTTATTAGTGCTCTTAGTGCTTTGAAAAAGGAAAGAAAGAAGAATGCTAGACTCAAGGATAAGTTAGATGAATGTTGTATGGAGAGAGATGATCTTATAGAAAGTCTTGACTTCTCTATAGCTAAGACACAAGAACTCAAGGATGAGTTAGAGTCTAAGGTTCTTGAGTATAGTGAGTTAGAACAGAAAATGGCTTCTTTGAAAGAGGAAACTAAAGAGTACAAGGATAAGCTTCACGGGTTTCAAGATAGCTCCAAAAAGGTTAAGTCACTCATCAAAGGTCAAAGAAAGACAACAGATAAAATAGGCCTTGGTTTTGTTAAGCCACACAAGGAACAAGTTGGAGAGTCTAGTAAGAGACTCCAAAAGGAAGAGAGTTCTGATGAGGAAAGTATTTCGGATCATGAGTCCTTGAATGATAGATGCACAGAAATAGAAAATAGGAAACAAAAAAAGGGGAGAAAGTTTACAGGACCTAGAAAGCCATTTACAGGAAAGTTTAATGGCAGATGTTTTGCTTGTCACAGGTTTGGTCACATGGCTTCACATTGCATGACTCAAGTAAGGAAGGTAAATGACAGTTTCAGAGGTGGTAATTTCTTTCAAGGGTATTGCTACTCTTGTAAACAGTTTGGGCACAAGGCAATTTATTGCAAGGCAAATATCAAGAACAGGTTTAGTCGAACAGGTGGATTCAAAGAACAGGTATGCCTAAAAGAAATAACATTGTTACTTGTTATAAGTGCAACAATGAAGGTCACACAACTAGACAAGTGTAGAGCTGAACTTCCAAGGTACAGGAACAGGAACAATGGTATGAACAGGTCCAAGGATCAAGGCATGGATAAGAACAGGAATGATAACGAGGACAAGAAGATGAAGGAACAGGAACAGGAATATGGACAAAGAGTTCAAGAGAAGGCCCAGCAAGGAAGTTATAGACGCTGATGATGATCAGTGCCTAATGGGAGTTTTACTCCCACCCCAGAATTAATCACCTCATCGGGAGGTGGGGGAGGGACTAAGCTAAGAGGCTCCTTCTTAGTCCCGAGCCCCAAAGGTGACCCTTTGCCATTGATGACAAAGGGGGAGAGATATGAGTAAGGGGGAGAGCTTCAAAGTGAAGAGGAAAGCTTCAAGTCAAGGGGAGCAAAACTTCAAAGGAAGATTCTCTAGTTGTGGGCACAGTTGGTCAGTTGTTAGCACAGTTGGTTTCAGTTTTGGCTCTTGAGAAGTGTTTTCAGTAAAGGTTTGCCATCAATGACAAAGGGGGAGATTGTTGGCAATTTTGGGTACTTTGGGTACATTGCTTTTGCTCAAGTGTATAAGTTGTCATTGATGTCAAAAGGCATTTTTGTGTTGATATCAAAAAGAGTGTGATGTCAAAAATATCTTGAGAAAGCTTCATATTGTTAAAGGGTTTTTATTAAAACCATGGTGACAAGGTTAAAGGTTTTTCTTAAAACCATTTGGACTCATTAAGGGTTTTTATTAAAACCAAGCTTAACTTAATGCAAAGGTTTTTACTTCTTGAAAAACCTTGAAGGTCCATGTTTATTATTAATAATTAAATTAACTCAAACCTTTGACAAAGGTCTAAGTTTAATTTATTATTAATAAAATAATAATAATTATTATTTTAATTATTATTAAAGGGTCTTTTAACCCTTAAGCGACGCAAATAAAGTTTTCTTTCGCCGACGTGTTGCCATCGTTGGAGGAGCGCCGACGTCAAACAGTTAAGGAGAAATGGCTATATAAGTGGGGATGATTTTCTAAAGTAAGTGCACCACCGATTAATTGGAGTCTTCGATTTGCGTTTGCTCTATATCTTTCCTATCATTTGAATAGCACTTGGTGTCTTCGATTTGTGTTTGCTCTTATCATTCGAATAGCGCTTGGTGTCTTCGATTTGCATTTGCCTGTATCATTCGAATAGCGCTTGGTGTCTTCGATTTGTGCTTGCTCTGTGTCTTCGAATCTCCAATTGACGTCTTTGAAATCGTGCTTGATCTGTGTCTTGGAAACCATGCTTGGCATACTCGGATTTGAGCTTGGGCTGCATCCTTACTTTTTTGCTTGACGTTAGTGGATTGGCAATTGCACCTGAACTATGTTTTTCCAGACTGTGTTTGTGAGATGATTAATGCAAGCATTCAGTGACTTATGTTTTGGATAGTGCTAGGAAAACGAATACGTTTTCCATATCCTACGATCAAGTGAAGATAAAACAAAGGATAGTTTAATATTTCTTTGTCGAGCACTTGTGCTCCAACGACGATGGAGTTTGAGTAAAGGCGCTCGCTAGGCAGAGATACGAGGTTTCGAATCACGTCGAGTGCATTTTTCCTTTTGTTGCGATGCACGAAGGAGAGCGGCTATGATTGGGCTACGTAAGTAGAGGAGAATGCGCTTTAGCGCTTATAGTGGTGGCTCCTCATTTCTCCTAAGGTTGGAGAACTAAGTATTGCCAAGGTAAATCTTTTTATTGTTGACTTGGGATATTTGAGTTGATTTGATCAAGAATTATTGATGGAGGTATAAGGTTAAGTTGTAATCTTTGTTTTGACATTGTTATTATTAATGCTTGATGCTTATGTGGAGTAATAAGGTGTAAAGAGATTTTACTTTGTATGTATATTATAATTTTGGTGGTTAATATTAAGTTGGAGTAATAAGGTGTTATTTTGGATCTTTATTATTGTGTATTATTGTATAGTTGCTAACTCTAATTGGTGGTAAATTGAGAGTTAATGTTGTGACAGTTTTTGAGTTCTCCTTCTTCATCAAAGTAAAGGTATGGGCACATTCTTCCATGGTTGTTATTGATTGATGGTTTTCTGAAAATAAGTGTGGAGGGAAAAGGATTTCTACTTGTTTCCTTTTCTTGTGATGATTGGTTGAATGCTTCAAGGTTGATGTTGAGTTGAATGGTGTTGGTTGACTAAACCTTGTTTGATGAGCATTGTTGTTAAAACCCTAATTGGTTGTGGAAAGAACATGAGTATCATTGTTATATGAGATATTGCATGGTTGGCAATTGTTGGGTTGTGTTTCATGTTCTTGAGAAAAGCATACTACATCTATCTTATTCTGTTGAGATTGAGATTGAGTTGAGATTGATATTGGGAGTTAAGTATAGAACATATTGAGTCTCTAACAATTCTCTTTATGCTTCTATGAGGTTGATGAATCACATTGGGTCTCTAACAATTCTCTTTGTGGGTTCATGCTAAGCAAGTTTTTCTTGGTGAGCTTGTCGAGGTTTTGGACAGGTTCGGTGGGGACTTGTGAGCAGGTTTTGGACAGGTTTCGGTGGGGACTTGTGAGCAGGTTTTGGACAGGTTCCGATGGGGACTTGTGAGCAGATTTGGACAGGTCCTAGTAGAGGACTTGTGAGCTGAGTTTGAGAGTTCTATCAGAGAACTTGAGGACAGAGGTGCATTGGTTCTTTGAGAAGAACCTGAGGACATATTTGGCAAGTCTTTGAGAAGGCTTGTATGCAGAGGATTGATTTGTTCAAGAGTTGGACAGATCTGACAGACAGAGGAAGACTTGTACTAGACCGACTGACTGTGTTTGGTACAGGTTGTTGAGCTGTTGTGGACGTGATCATAGAAGGCAGAGGTATCTTAGGCTAAGCATTAAGGACAGGAGGTCTTCGGTGGAAAGGAGTTCCACGTGCTTGGCAAGAGGTAGAGGCGGTTGATCTTCCGAGGGATCATTTCCGGAGCAGAGGGGAAGGTATCTCCTTTGAGCAGAGGCTCATAAATTCAGATAGAGGGGAAGGTATCTCCTTTGAGCGAGAGGCTCATAAATTTAGATTGGGGGAAGGTATCTCCTTTGGGCCGAGGCTCATAAACATTGTAATTGGGAAGGTTTCCCAAAGAACTTTGAGATAACTTTTAGAGAAAAGTTTTGTGGACGTAGCCCAAGATTTCTGGGTGAACCACGTTAAAATTGGTGTCACTTTGTGGATGATATTGTGCTTTGTTTTGATATTGCTTTGGGTATATTGCTTTACTATTTTGAAGTATAAAGGAAAAAGTAAAAAGAGGTCTTATACTGTTCACCCCCCCTCTCTCAGTATAAGCTTGTGTTCTTCACACGGATGAAGATGTTATGGTAAGACTGTTCGTGCTCTCTCTTAGAGAGAAGTTGCTTTACTAGTACCAATATTTACATCCTACCACTATTAGTACCTGGGACCAATTGGTTGAATTATTGATCAAAGGGTTTAGTGAACAAGTGGATCCTTTCTCCTGTTACATCAATTTATCACCATTCATAGGCATCCTCATGAGAAAATTATTGACTTTAATGTCAGGTTCACTTGAACTTTATAGAGAGTCCCTAATAGTCTTCAATTGACTCCCGAATAAACTGCATTTTATTACCTCCAAGCCTTCAATTTTGATATTAGCATGGTCATCCGTCAGTACAACATTGATACATTTTTGGCCTTGTATTATACCATGCAAAAGGTTGAGGCTAATATAATTGCTATCGATAAGCTTTCACTAAAGATAAGCATGCCTATATTTTTGTATCTCCCATAGTATCTGTATTCCAATGCATCTTCTCAATCCTTGCTAATATCCTCCATGTATCCGGTCCCTTCATGGAATCCAAGTTCATCTCAAATCATGATGATATTTTTTATCACACAATTTCTTGCTCCATCTATTCCATAACTATCCACTCTGTTTTCATTCCCATACTTTCCATATTTTCCTGTACCACTTCCTTTACCAGCTCCTCCAACACCCTCAAATCCTGATCTCCAAGAGAAGTTTCTAAAAGAGATGCAGACAATGAACTCTACCATAAGAGTGATGAGCAATGAGATCATGGTGATTAAAAATAAGCACGTTGAAAGATATTTCTAGCCTATGAGATTCCAACCTTCATCAATCACCAGAGAGCGAGCAGCTTCGACCAGCAAGGTGCTTGAAAGGAATTCGATAGTATTGACAAACAAAGAAGTTATCCCATTAGACAAAGTGTACTGGTGCTTCACCTACAATGATCCACATGGCAAGGAAACTTGTATGGTTCATTTTAACTACGTGCAAATGTTGGTAGAAAGCTCTTCTGGAGGTCAGATCAACATGATTACAAAGGTCGATCATAATTTTACAATCCCTTCCAAAGAACAAGTTTCAATTCTCATGAGAGCTGGAAGAAGACTCATCATTGTAGATCCAACTAAAATGGAGCCACTAAAGGTACCCACTAACTTGAAGGTGTAAAATGAGAAAAAATAAGCACCAACAAAAGCACTTGTCTCAACGCCCAAGCCAGATTTACCTGTCCTACTAAAATAACTCTTGCCTCCTTGAGAAAAATAAATATTGTAAGAAAAGGCTTCAACTTTGAATGCAAAAGCTAAAATGAAGGAATAGGCTAGATAAAAGCTCAAATACCCATCCTTGACCAAGCATCAAAGAGTAGAGGCTACACAATAGTATCAGAGCAAGTATGAGGCTGCCAATGAAGGAAAGGATTCCAATGCATCTACGTACAATATTGTTAAGGAGCTCAAGAATACTTCAGCCAAGGGTAGTCTCTATGATGCATTGTAGTTTCTTGGACAAGTCGACTTATTGCAAGAATTATTGAATTTTGTTAAATATAAGGGGAATAATCCTACTCAGATAGTTTTTGCTCAAACTCTAACTACTTCATCTATTGAAAAGAATAGACCACCCCCTTTCTACTTGTCTCTCAAATGGAATGTTGGATTGTGCACAATTACATGATCGACTCCAGCGCTGCGATGACTGTCATGCTAAAGGAAGTTTGTGATGTTATGGGTATGGAATATATAAGAAGCAGCCTTGGAATTTTGTAATTAGATGGAACCCTTGTGATGAAGATAGGGTTTATAAAATACATCCCCATTTTGTTACATAAAATTACTCAGGAAACTATGATCCAAAAAGTTGTTGTGGTTGATCTGGAGTTAAATTTTAGCATGTGCGTCTCAAGGGAGTTCACTACCAATTTGGGAGGCTATCTTTATCTGGACTATTTCCATTTAGATATTATAGTCAAATGGAGGAGAATCTGGATCTATAATGAGAAGCCTTATACTTTTCATATAGAGAATATTGAAGAAGAAGAAAAATTCATGAATTTCGTCAACATGATGACTGAAGAATTGGAATAATTAGATTTGATGGAAGAATTTTAGGATGAGCTTCAAAATAAAGATGAGTTTTCAATGCTTGATTTTAATGTCCTTATGGATACTAAAATTATCTATTACACCATTACTAAGCTTGAAAAAGCTGAAGTGAAGGTGTCTGATGATCAAGATCCTATTCTAGATCAATTGTGAAGTTGTACTTTGATGGTGCAAGATGGAAGAATAGTGTAGGAGTTGGGATCATTCTCATTTCTACTTTTGGCATACAGAAAACTTATTTGTACTAGTTTACCTAGAGTTGTATAAATATTATTTTTGAGTATGAAGCATTGTGCCTAGGATTGAGGAAAGTAAAAATCTTAGGATTAAACAATTACAAATTTTCAAAGATTTTAAATTGATTGTGAATCAAGTAATGAAAAAATGTGTCTCTAAGAAACACTACCTGAAGGCATACCACAACAAATTTTGGGACCTGTTCGAGGATTACATAGCATTGAACATCCAAGCGATATCACAGGAGTAGAACAAGCATGTAGATCTTCTAGCATCCCTTAGTGCTAACTTTTCTCCAGTTGATCATGTGGTGAAAAAACCCAAGACTGTGAGATTAGTTTACAGACCTTCATTTCCTGACAAAAATATCTACTAGCAAGTGTTCGACAGTGATAAGTAAATTGTAAATTTCTTGATAAGAGAAACTAGTACTATGTAAGGAAGAGCACTTGATGAAGAAGTTAAGAGATTGACCCAGCTGAGGAATAATCATGTCCTAAAAGTATTTATTACGCTTGAGAGTCTCTTTGATCAAAATGACAAAGCTGAGAAATACAAGATTAAAGTGGATGAGAAGGTGTAAGTCTAAGTTTCAACTAACCTTAGATTAACATTAGGCCAAGGTAATAATAATTAACACGAATAAATTAAATCCGAAAACATGCATTGAATAACCAGAAGAAACATACATTAACTTAAACCTTATATAGGCTTAGAACAGGCGCTAAAGTAGGGAAGGGAAGGTGGAGGAAGATCGGGGAGTTTAGAGAGAACGGAGGAGTAGGAAGTGGAGTGGGAGGTGGCAGCGAGCGTGGGGAGAGGAAGGGAGTGGAGTGATAAGGGAAAATGGATGGCAGGAAAGGAGGAATCTGAATGGAGGGATAAGGAGAAAATGAAGGAAAGGGAGAAGGAAAAATCATGCCGACCATCCGATAAAATTAGCCGACAAAAGGTAAGTGTGTTCACACTGGGCTTAGAAAAACTGGATTTTTCTAAGCCTGTTTCAAGCTAAGTCCTATTCACACTTGCAACATTCTCCCCCTTAAAGTTGAGAGAACTGACTATACAGTCTCTCAGCTTTACAAATTGAGCTTTAGCCAGCGCCTTGGTGAATATGTCAGCGACGTTCTCCAAAGTGTGACAATAGTGAAGCTCAACAATATCAGTTTCCACCATATCTCGGATGAAGTGGTACTTCATATCAAAATGCTTTGATCTACTATGGTGGACAGGATTGTATGCCAACTGAATGGCACTGATGTTGTCATAGAATATTCGAGTTGGACCACTTTGCTGCTCTCCAATCTCTTCTAATACCTTTCGGAGCCATAGAGCTTGAGTACTAGCATGAGTCACCGCTATATACTCAGCTTCTGTTGAAGATAGTGCTACTACTATCTACTTCTTGGAACTCCAAGTTATTAGGCCTGAACCAAGACTAAAAAAGTTACCCGATGTGGATTTTCTATCATCAATATTGCTGCCCCAATCACTATCACTAAAGCCTTCAAGCTTGATAGTATCACATTTGTAGTACTGGATTCCAAAATCCAATGTACCCTTCACATATCTCAAAATCCTTTTAGCTGCCTGCAAATGCAGCTCAGATGGATTAGACATAAATCTAGAAACAAGAGATACAACATATTGAATGTCTGGTATGGTGTTGGCGAGAAACATCAAACTCCCAACAATGCTTCGAAAGTGGTCACATCAACTTTCGGTGCTCCATCATCCTTGCTTAATTGGATCCCATGTCCAATTGGAGTTGCAACTGCTTTGCATTGCTCCATAGCAAACTTCTGAATCATATCTCGAGCATACTTAAGTTGACAGATGAAGATCCCTGAATCTGTCTGATGTACTTCCATTCCAAGAAAGTATTTCATCAAGCCAAGATCCTTCATCTCAAATTCCTGCATCATGGAGTGCTTGAACTCCATGTTAACTTTTTCATTACTACCCATAAAAATGAGATCATCCACATACAAACAAACTATGAGGATGTCATTTCCTTGATTGAGGTAGTAGAGCGTGGGTTCATTTTTGCTTCTGATGAACCCATAATCTTTAAAGTACCCATCAATGCATGAGTACCAAGCTCTCGGTGCCTACTTGAGGCCATAAAGAGCCTTCTTCAGTTTGTAAACAAGATGTTCCTTGTCTTTCTCTTCAAATCCCTATGGTTGCTCAACATACACTTCTTCTATCAAGTAACCATTTAGAAATGCACTCTTTACATCCATGTGTTGGATTGTCCATCCCTTGTGTGCGGCTAAGGCAAGAACTGTTCTGATAGTCTCTTGTCTGGCTACAGGAGCAAAAGTCTCTTCATAATCAATTCCATATTTCTGAGTAAATCCCTTTGCAACTAATCTCGCCTTGTGCCTCTCAATGCTACCATCAGCATTAAACTTGGTCTTGTAGACCCACTTACATCCAACACGTTTCTTTCCTTTAGGAAGCTTCACCGGCTCCCAAGTGTCATTGTTTTTTATAGAGGTGATCTCCTCTTTCATGGCATCTTGCCAAATATTTTGAGTACAAGCCTTCTCATAACTAGAAGGTTCAAGCTGTGTATTAGTTAACAAAGCATAGTTAACTAAATCTCCCCTAGGTTCTTGCTGGGAAACATCATCACCATACAAGTGCATATTTTCTAATCTTTGTAGAACAGAATTCATTTCACTAGCTTGACTCCTAGTGTATCTTTTTGAAAAATTCTTATCCAACATCTGATATGATGGATGATTCTATAGAGTTCTCTTACCTCTGGATGGAGAATCAATGTCCATTGGTGAGGAACTTACTGATCTCTGTGGAGAAGGACTTGGTGAAGAAGTTGAATCAAAAGATGAACCTGGATCTCTAGGAGGAGACTGCTTACTTTTCTATGGTGTCTGTTGTTGCACCTGCTGAGAACCTACATCACTAGATTCATCATCACTGAAAATCTGAGGCTTACCCCATTCTCCCCCTTCATCAAAAATCACATCCCTGGAAAGCACAAACTTTCTTGTCCTGGGATTGTAGAGTCTGTAAGCTTTTGTATTCTCACAATATCCTACAAAGATGCATGCTTGACTCTTTGGATCGAGCTTCTTTCTAAGCTCATCAGGAATGTGAGAATATGCCAGCGAGCCAAACACTCTAAAATACTTAACATTTGGCTTTTTACCATACCAAGCTTGGTAAGGTGTCTGTCCTTCCAAACTTGAAGTAGGACTTCTATTCAAGATATGTACGCTGGTCCTGGCTGCATCTGCCCAATATGAATTAGTCAAATGCTTCATCTGAAGCATAGACCTTGCCATCTCCACAATGGTGCGATTCTTCCTCTCTGCGACACCATTCTGTTGTGGAGTGTAGGCAGCTGTGAACTGCCTCTTAATGCCATTTTGCTTACAAAAATTCAAGAACTCATTAGAGGAGTATTCTCCTCCTCTATCTGATCTAAGACATTTTACAAAATATCTACTCTCACTTTCAACTCTTGTTTTGAAATCGACAAAGCATTCAAATGCTTCATCCTTATATTTCAAAAAATATATCCAGCACATTCTAGTAAAATCATCAATGAAGAGTAGGAAGTAAGAGTTGTTACCAAGACTCTTGGTCTGCATCGGACCACAGATGTCCGTATGCACTAGCTGGAGTGGATAGCTGGCCCGCCATGCTTGTCCATGAGGAAATTTTGATCCGGCATGCTTCCCAAGAGCACACCCTTCACGAGACTTCCTTACTATCCTGAACTTTAGGAAGTCCGGTTACCATCGCTTGTGAAGTTAGCATTTTCAAACTAGCTGAATTCAAATGACCATATCTCAAGTGCCATAGGACACTTGGATTGGAAATAGCAACATTTGCTAACTTATCTCCCCCTGGCTGGCCAAACTTTAAAGGAAACAATCTATTCTTTGACATTGGCACTTGTGTAATGATTCTATTACTGTTATTTTTATCAAAAATAGTGCATTTACCCTCATCAAAAAGCAACTTGTAGTTCTTTTCTAACATTTGACCAACACTTAAAATATTGTGTTGAAGATGGGGTGTGTAATAGATATCACTTACATGTTTGACGCCTTCTTTAGTTGGACCTGCCATTGCTCCAATGCCTTCAACTGCCAATGATTTATCATCTCCCAATTTGATGCTGGATTTGTATGAGGAGTTTAGAGTAGCAAAGAGCCCTTCTTTGCCACTCATATGGTTTGAACACCCAGTGTCCAAGATCCATGTATCATTCATGTTCTGATCTGCCTGACCATAAGAGAGAAAAATATTTGTGGCCTCTTCCTCTTCTCCAAAATTTCCAAACTGACTGCTCTGGCTGCTACTAGTTCCTTGTGAAGTCTTTGTCCAACGATCCATGAGCATAATGGCCAAGTTTGCCACAATTGTAGCAAGATTGTTTTGACTTATCTCCTCCTTTGCCTCTGCTTGATTGTTTTCCTCTATTTTGTTGTCCTCCTCTATTCTGTTGTTCACCTCTGTTTGAGAATCCTCCTCTGTTCTGATTTCCTCCTCTATTAGGAGTTCCACCTCTCTGATTATTTCTGCCTCTACCTCTATTCTATCCTCTGCCATGGCCTCTACCTCTGCCTTCTTGTGAAGCAAAGGCTTTATCATCTCCTCCGTAACTTGTGGAAGGAGTTTGTTGTAACCTCTCTTCATGTGAGAGAAGTGAGCCAATTAGGGATTCAAAAGATAGAGAAGTTAGGTCTTTGGATTCTTCTATAATTATGGCAACTGAATTCCACTTAGGAAGAAGTGTCCTCAACACTTTCTTCACTATAACTTCAGGCTTTACATCTTCTCCTAAAGTGACCATCTTATCTACTATGGCTTTCACACGCATGCAGTAATCACCAACCTTTTCACTCTCTTGCATTTTAAGAGTCTCAAACTCTCGTTTCAAGGTTTGTAGTTTAACTTGTTTGACTTGGTCACTACCCCTATAACTTTCTTTTAAAGCATTCCAAGCAGATTCAGCAGTTATAAAAGAAGCTATTCTAGGGAAAATACTTCTATCAAGGGCGGCTTGGATATGATAAAGGGCGGAAGAATTATTCTTCTGTGCTTCCTTTCTAGCCCTTTTATCAGCAACACTCAAAGCGGCCCATTCAGCAGCAGTAGGTTCAGTATATCCCTCTTCAATCACATCCCAAAGACCTTTGCCTATCAAAAGAGTTTTCATTTTAATTGACCAATACTCGTAATCACCACCATTGAACTCAGGGATTGGTAGACTAGTATTGGAAGCCATATTAGAAAGCAAACTTTATTGCAACTTCAAACAAGTAGTACAAAGAAGTACAAAATAGATCACTGATTTATTGATTTAAATCAAATCTAGCTTTCTTAATATGCTCACTGATTTGGCGTTCTTCTTCTCGAGGATCACCCAAAACTGGAAAGGTGAAATTGTTTGCTTCGTCGTCACTAATTATAATGACTTCAGGTGCTGCTGCTTCGGTTCATAACTTCGTTTGAGAACATTTCGTTCTTCAATTGCAGGTTTCACCTCCACTGGTTCTTCTTCCTCTTCTTCTTCTTCTTCTTCTTCTTCTTCTTCTTCTTCTTCTTCTTCTGGTTCTGAATCAGGAGAGCGTGGTGTATAGCTCTCACTTGTTTCTACTTCAGGCACTGTAGGTGTATAACTATCACTTGACTATCCTTCAGGTACTATTTCAACCGTCTCGGATTCAACTATCCTTTGCCCGAAGATATTATCTTCAGAATCTGCCTCGTAGCTAGAATCTGGTTTCCTCAGATGAGCAATCACTTGATTCTCTAATTGGCAAAACATTGTATGAAGTCCATACCGCTGGACTCTCCCGTCAAAGGAATCAGGAGTCTCTCTTCTCAAAAGAGAGAGTAATGCATTATAGCATCCGGTTGACCGGATCATCTACCCAGAATCACACCGTATGAACTAGGTTACAACTTAGTATGATGCCAAAAAAAAAATTTATATCAAAATATCTTTGCACCCTTTTTTTTTTTTTTTAATTCTAAAATTTGTTTTAATAAAGACTTTTAAAAAAAATTAACAATTTCCTATATATATTTTTAATTATTATTTTTTAAATGAAATGGATATTTAAAAAACAATAATTAAAAAAACATATATAGAAATTATAATTTAAAAAAAAAACTTTTAAAAAAAACAAATAATAAAAAAATTAATTAAAAAATTTAACCTTTTTTTTAAACCCCCCCACTGGGATTCGAACTGGTAACCTCTGCTAGCTACTCGGTGATCTTAGCCGCTGCACCACGCAGCTTCGGGTGGTAGCAAAGAAACAAACAACTATATTTAAAACCTCCAATCAATGCGAAGTCAAAAAAAAAAATTTTACCCCGACGGGATTCGACCCCGGGTCTCTGCTCTGCAAGGCGGGGACTTTCGCCGCTAGGCCACGCTAGTCGGACGAGATAGGAGAGGAAGGAGGTTCTTCTTATAACGGCGGGGAAATACTGTTTGAAAAAAAAAACTTCCAGTTTTTAATCCCACATGCAGTGGGCAAAACAAATGTCCAGGCTTTATCAAAGCCTGCGGACACACAAGAGTTCGATTGCCTTCGGGCAATCGATCCACCAATCCTTTTGCCCGTCAGACGACCAATCAAACGCTGCCACGTGGCACACACCGGAGCCCTCGTCCACGTCAGCCGCCATGTCAACATGCATCCACGTCAGCCAGCCACGTCAACCTCGTCCACGTCAGCCTCGATCCTCGTGTTGCCAGCTTCACCGCCACGTCAGCATCCAGTCAGCTCCTGGTCAGCCTCGATCCATGTGCTGCCAGCTCCGCCGCCACGTCAACCCTCCTGTCAGCTCTACCACCATGTCAGCCTACTGTCAATGCCGCCGCCACATCAGTGTCCAGTCAAATCCTCAGGATCCATGCGATAGCCACTCCACCACTCCTCGAGATCTATGTGCTCCTCGAGATTCATGCGACAGCCACTTTGCTACTCCTCAGGATCCATGTGCGCTCCTCGAGATCCATGCGATAGCTTCTCCATCACTCCTCGGGATCCTGTGATAGCTTCTCCGTCGCTCCTCGGGATCCATGCGCTTTGGCTTTCGTGCCTTACCTCGGCCCTCGGGATCCATGCCCCCTCGGCTCTGATACCAGTGTAAGTCTAAGTTTCAACTAACCTTAGATTAACATTAGGCCAAGGTAATAATAATTAACACGAATAAATTAAAGCCGAAAACATGCATTGAATAACCAGCAGAAACATACATTAACTTAAACCTTATATAGGCTTAGAACAGGCGCTAAAGTAGGGAAGGGAAGGTGGAGGAAGATCGGGGAGTTTAGAGAGAACGGAGGAGTAGGAAGTGGAGTGGGAGGTGGCAACGAGCGTGGGGAGAGGAAGGGAGTGGAGTGATAAGGGAAAATGGACGACAGGAAAGGAGGAAGCTGAATGGAGGGATAAGGAGAAAATGAAGGAAAGGGAGAAGGAAAAATCATGCCGACCATCCGATAAAATTAGCCGACAAAAGGTAAGTGTGTTCACACTGGGCTTAGAAAAACTAGATTTTTCTAAGCCTGTTTCAAGCTAAGTCCTGTTCACACTTGCAACAGAAGGAGTACACTGAATTGTAGTTAACACCCTATAATTCAATCAAAGTTAGCATAGATTACACTCCAAAAGAGCTGGAGCATATCAAGGAGTTGTGCCATAAGTTCCTAGATAATTTCGCTTGGAGCTATCAAGATTTTAAAGTCCACAAGGATGTGATCCAGCATACCATTGAGCTGTAGGAAGGAGTGAAACCCTTTAGGTGAAAGCAAAGTTCAGTAAATTCTAATATTGAAGCCTTGATGAAAGTTGAATTGTTGAAGATGTTGGAAGCCAAGAACATTTACCCAATTAAACATTCTACCTGGGTAGAAAACCTAGTCCTTGTGAGGAAGAAGAATGGAGATATTTTCCTATGTGTTGACTTCCAAAATTTGAATCAGACATCTCTTAAGGATCATTATCCTTTACCCAAAATTGATCAAATTCTTCACGTAGTTGCAGGAGCTCAGAGATTTTCTCTGTTGGATGGATTTTTTGGCTATAACTATATTTAGGTCAAGGATGAAGACCGATATAAAATGGCATTCACTACAAAATGGGGAACATTTTTCTATCAATGAATACCATTTGGACTCTCAAACACTGGAGCAAATTTTCAAAGGGTGATGGACGTAGCTTTTGGTGAATTGTTAAATTGTATCATTGTATTTTATTTGGATGACATGGTTGTCTTCTCTCACAACAAGGAGGAGTATAGTTTACATTTAAGGCAAGTGTTTGAAAAATACCAAGAGTTCAGAATATCTATCAATAGAAAGAAGTACATCATTGCGATGAAGGAAGGAAATCTCATGGGCCATGTCATTTCAAAAAAATATTTAGCTATTGATCTAGATATAGCCCATGCTCTTCTAAAGCTTCCATTTCTAGCTAACAAGAAGGATTTGCAGTCATTCTTTAGCTAGATTAACTTTATTCAAAAGTTTCTTACAAATTTTGCCCAAGTGGTAAAATCTATGATCAATTTTTTAAATAAAAATATTGAGTTCAGATGGACTGAGCAGAGGAAGCGAGAATTCATAGAAATTAAAGAAATAATTGCTCAAGCCTTGGTTCTGGTAAATCTTGATTATTCCAAGGATTTTATCTTGTATCTTTAGTGACAATATATTTATGCAGTGGTGCTAACGTAGAAGGGAGATGATGGAGATGAGCATCCAATCACTTTCTTAATCCAATTCATCCAACCACATGAAGAGAAATACAATTTTATTGAGAAGCAAGTGTATGCGGTAATGAAGTCCTTGAATAAGTTTCAACATTTTGTTTCCTAGAGAAAAACAATAGTTTATGTTGTTCATACGGATGTTCAAATTTTCATCATTCAAGGAGAACTTGGAGACAAGAGAGATGGTTTAGTTTCCAAAATATAGGAGTATGATGTTGAAATATGACCAACCAAGTTGGTTCAAGGTCGAGCATTATATCAGGAGTTGTTAAGAAGCACTGCTTCCAAATCCATGATTTGCCAACTTGAAGATTCAGTAAGTGAAAGTAATTTCTCTAATCACTCTACCATTGATCGTGATTGGACAGAGGACCTTGTCGAATATTTCAATTTAGGAATATGTCCTTCACATCTCAATGCTTCACAGAGAAGGAGATTCAGACTATAGGCCCTCCGATATGTGATGTTGCCAAATGGAATTTTCCATAGAAATATTGATGTAGTACTTCTCAAGTGTGTCAAAGAATCAAAGAAGCAAAAAATCCTATAAGAATTTCATTCTATATTATCAAGATGCCATTATGCAAGGAGACCCATGGCATTGAATATCACCAAGTAGGTTATTTTTGGTCCACTCTCTTTGCAGATGCTTTCAAGTATCAAATATATGTTGATAGAAGCAAGAATTGTGATAAGTTTAAAAGATATGCTGGCAGAAACAAGAATGCATCATTACCCCTTCATTAAGTTCAAGTGAAGGCACCATTTCAGTAGTGGGGATTAGATTTCATTGGGGTCATTGATCCTAATTCATACATCGGGAATAAGTACATACTAACTACAACTAACTATTTTACTCGATGGGTTGAAGAAATCCCGACCAAGAAGGTAAACCAAGAGGTGGTCATCTCATTCCTTTAAGGATTGATCACTTATTTTTACATACTAGATGCAATTATAATAGATAATGGAACCCCATTCATTGATGCTAAAATTAGTGAGTTCGTGTGTAAGTACGGTATTTATTTAAAAACCTCATAAATTATTATTCGCATGGAAATGGCTTGGCTAAATCCACAAACAAGAATCTGCTTAGGATTCTGAAGAGGACTCTTGGAGATAACAAGTGAAGTTGGCACTTACTCTTGAACCAAGCCTTATGGGCTGATCATATCTCAGTGAAAAAATATATCAATACATCCCCCTATTCCTTTGTGTATGGCAAATAAGCAATCTTGGTCGTTCACATTGAATTGTTGGCCCTTCGATTCTTGCACTTACTTGATGATGAAGATTATTCGACCCCATGAGTGCAAGGTTGGCTTAACTTTTACAATTTGAGGAAGAGAGGGATAAATCGTACAATGCCTTAATGGAACATGCCTAGATGACAAAGAAGTGATTCGGTAAGAAAGCTTCTGAGAAGACTTTCAAGGTAGGTGACCTGGTGTTAAAATGGAACGAGAACAAGGTAAAGTTTGATAAGCATCACAAGTTCAAAGTGATTTGGGAGGACCCTTTCCAAATTTCAGGTGTGAATCAAGTTAACTCATTTTATTTGTAGGGTATGGATGGATATGTGCTACCAATTCTTGTCAATGGTCTTCATTTGAAGGCCTATTACCAGTGAAAATTTGAAATTACAAGTGTAAATATGTATATATCTTTGTTTAATGTTTTTTTCGAAAAAATGTCTAAGGGTGATAAGCGAAATTTATTTTTGTTGTGAAGGGATATTTTCGCTAACAAAATTCACTTTCACCAGCGAAAATCCTTCTTTGGATTAAAAAATAAAAAGATAAAAGATAAAATAAAGAAACCAAGAAAAAGGAAAAATGAAGAAAATTTAAAAAGGGAGGGAAAAGGTGATTTTGCCCAAAAAAAGGATTTTTTCGGAGCGAAATTCATTTTTTCCTCTTTTTCGTTCTTGCATATCCCAAATTTTTAGGGCAAAACTTAAGTTAGCAGGCCATAAACCCCCAATTACATGCTTTTTTTTGGGTGAAACGCATAGCCAAGGTTATTGCCTTTTCACCCTACTTTTACAGTGAATCCTCGAAATGCATGACTTTTCACTCGTAAAAGCAATGAAACTCCTATTCGGTGCCCTATATCAATGAAACAAGGTGCTCATCATGCTTTTCAAGGTGAAAAAGCAGCAAGGCATGTTTTCCATAAATAATTGCTAACAGCAAGTTGCACCCCCCGAGAAATAAAATCAATTAAAAAATTAAAGCAACCAATCAAAGCACTTGGAGAAGAGGTGGGTGAAACTGATAAATTATTGGAAAGAATGGTGCATATCTGAAATCAGCTGGCATACTGCAAGCATTTATTTCAAAAAATGTGGTTTGAAAGTTATAAAATGGGAAGCGATTCAATTCAAGAATTCAAAATTTGTAAAGCACCTAGTTGTAAAGTTGCTGGAATTATGGGTTGTTGCAGAATTTAAAATATTTAATATCCACTCGAAGGAAGCCAAAAATGGGGAAGAGAACCTCAGAAGCCAAGAAGGAGAAATCTCAGAATAATGTTGATCCATAAAATAGGCAGTGTAAGGAGAGGGAAGAAGAAGAAATTGATTTGATGCCTTACTATGACCTAGCGTAAATCAGTGATTGTGTAATCACAAACAAGGGCATGGAGAAATTGTGCTTGGATTTTGAGTTCACTCTATAGAAGGTGTCTACTAAGAGTTCTTGTACCATGGCATTCTCCTCCCGTATCTTTTGGTACCTATGTATGCCTGTGCATCCATGACCCGAGTTGGTCTAGGCAATTGCACAGTGTTATAACCCCGCTTTGAGAACTGTTCAGAATGCTCAAGGAGATCAATTTTTCAGTATTTCAACTAGCTCCATTAGGGGTGCATTTTCTTGTGGTGAACAACCTTCGTACGATGTCATATTTAAAAATCTCAACCTTATGGAGCAGGAGGAAATATTTTAGTCCACTGTTCATATGCGGTAGTTTATGGAGAACTAGTTGTTGAAAATGCCATATTTTAGGGAGTTTCCAAAATTTGTGATGTTGTTGAGGGATTTCAAGAGCCCAAATTTATACTCAATGCTGGTGTGGTTGGTGGGATTATCTTCAGATTCTACAATGCATAAGTGGTAAGCATTGTTGGTATAGTGCATTTCACAAGTGGATTTTTATGGCTCAACTACCATGATAGCAACCACGAATCTAATTTTCTTTGATTGGGTGGATTTCTTAACATGGAGAATGCACTCATAGTTGTAGAAGGTGAAAAGCGGGGAAGATTTTAATTTTAGGTACTGCTCCCTTTTGATATGGTACTTTTTCTATCACATCCATTCTCATTTCACTTTTATAGGGGTAAGGAAGATAGATAAAATAGGGAGAATGTTATAGATTTATTCATGGAATCAGAATCTGTCTAGAAGAGAGTCATATTATAACTTTAACATAATTTTTTTTGGGCTTTCCCTTTATTTGAATTATGGGTTATGCAATAGAGGACCTCGAGCAATGAAAGCAGAGGTGGTTGACAAGAAAAAAGATGACATGTTTTTGCTAACACAAGGAGTGGTGGTCAAACTTTTTTATTTAACTGGGAAACCCTTTCTGTTATCGTATTTCACCATCGAACATATTTTTGTCCTTGAGGTATCCCAACAAAGTGATTTCACAAATGATACCTATGGTATGGGTAGAGGAAAGAAAGCTACATGAGTTATGCCCTTATAGTTCGATGATATAAGAGTGACTTAGTATGGCCAAAATGGATTGATTGCTGAGATATTGTACGACCACGAGTTGATTGAGCTTCCCTAATGATGGCAGTATGATCCTTTGACTGTTTTCATGAATTTTATCAAAGCCAATCATTTTTATTGCTGCCCTTGAGAAGACATCTTACAATAGAGGAATAATCCTAAGGGGCATGACCTTGAGTGGCATGTTGATAAAATGATTTCGCTCCCTCCATGGCATTATTTTTATGAGATGGAGGTCAAGTATGATTCAATGAATCATCTAGATCAAGTTCCCCATCATGATCTGTTCAATTAGATGAAACTATAACTACCTCATTAGTCTGATGAAAATACTACCAATTGGTGGGTCATGAGGATCCAAAGAAGTAAGCCCAAGTTAAGTTATCCATTAGTCATAGATGAGGTATTTTTACTAATTTATGATGATCAATGTGAAAAGTACCAACCCCTCTCTTTTTTTGACTTGGTACCTCTAAGTATTTGTAGCCCTGACAAGGAAGAATATGTAGTAAGATAAAAGGAGGTATCGGTAGAAGAGAGAGCAGTTATTGAAGAAAACAAAGAAGAAGAAGAAGAGGAGCAACTACCACCTGAGGAACAACTTTTGCTCAAAAAGAGGAGCATCGGTATAAGGGTGTCATTCCCTAATATGGTGAAGAAGCCCAGAAGTGGGGTAGTTTATGTGCTTAGCACAAAGCCACCTCCTTCACAGACGGTTGAGCAAACTATTTTTCAAGAGATACCCCCTTTGGATCAGCTGGAGCAATCAAGTCCAATGGTGACAATATTAGATCTATATGTAGAGGAAGAAAAATTAGAGGAAGAGAAAGACACTCCAGTGCAGTAACATTCATCATTGACTCAAATGGTTTCAAAGCCCAAAGGTATGCATTTTATTTCCTCTTCTCTCTATGACAAGCACTTGGTGACCACTATCTCCCCATATGCAGTTACCATCTCCACTTTACCTCTAGTTTTTGTATTCATCTCTTCATTTCCCCTTTCTACCTACAGTCATAGGTCACTAGCACTCCCCCAATTTCATCCATTTCCCCTATTTCTTTATCCTTTAGTTCATTCGCATCCGTCTCAAACCCATTTTTCCTTATGTTGTCCTCCATTTCATCTTTCATCCCTTCCCATCATTTTACCACTATAAGTATGCAAGCCCCTCCTAAGGTAAGTGTAGATATAGCACCTTCCACATCCACCCCTATTGTTGATTCAAGACCTCAGTAGGCCCTTTTCCCTTTTTCCCCAATTTTTGTAGTGCAGGAGCCACTAGCTTCTAATATGGATTTGTTTCCAGATCACCCCATAGCAAAAAATATCAACAAAGTGTAGCAAAGTTCATCATAGTGGTTGAAGAATCACAAGCGAAAGGATGCACAATCCCTTGCGAAATCGATGAAGAAAGTGAATTTTGACCCAGAGGCAATGGAGGCCCACACGGTGAAGATGGTACCTCAGGTCTAGAAACCTCAAGGAGAGATGGTGCCCAGTGATTATTCATACCAATTCATTATCGAGGATCTCACGAAGATAGATGCAGTTGAAAAAATGAACATACAAGTGGAGATGAGTTCGATCTATCTTCATGACAAGCATTACAAGGACAACTTCTTCCAAGTTGAGGCAAAGATAGCAAAGTTAGAGAAGTATTTGGCAGCACAAAAGGGCTAATTGGACACTATGCAGTCTGAATCTTAGTGGTGTTAATAGAAGATGATGTGCTTGGAGGGAAAAATCAAGTAGGTATCCATACAACATTTGATAGTGCAGTAGGAAGTGCAACAGCAGATTCAAGCTTGGTAGAACCAACTCCAAACTTTGTAGAATCAGTTTGCAGCAAGGGTAACGTATTTAGTGACCCTTATGAAAGAGAAAATTAATGAGGCTCACAGTCAACTACTGATTTATTGCAAGATGATGGAAATGAAGATGATGTTAGTCCTTATGTTTCTCCAAGAAGTGCAAACAGTTATTTCATATGGTAGATATGTAGTGGAGTATACAGAGAAAAACTTGGAGCCAAAGTTGTGAGCCAGAATTTGTCTAAAATGATTAATTCATGATAAGCCATTATAATATACAGCTTGGAAATGTAACAGACGAATCTTCCAAGTGGGTAAAAGACAAAAACATAGAATATATAGCTTGGGAATGTAACATACGAATCTCCCAAGTGGGTAAAAGACAAATACATGAGAATCAAATATTCTCAACATCATACCAAACCACCTAAATATTACCTATTACAACTGAATATATTCATGGGTAATATTGCCCCATGAAAATAGAAAAACACACTATTAACAAAAATAACAATAAAACTCCAACATGCTCCCCCTTGAAGTTGAGGGGACTGACAAGTAAGTTCCTTAGCTTCAAAAATTGAGCTTTAACAACTCCCTTGGTGAACAAATCTGCAATGTTGTCTTCAGTACTACAATGATTCAATTCAATCACCTTCTTCTCGACCATGTCTCGGATGAAGTGATACTTCATATCAAAATGCTTTGACCTGCTGTGATGGACTGGATTATATGCTAGCTGAATAGCACTCATGTTATCACAATACAATGTAGGAGGACCACATTGTTTTTCTCTAATTTCTTCAAGGACTTTTCTCAACCACAATGCTTGAGCACTAGCACTTGTGATTGCAATGTATTCTGCTTCGGTGGAAGAGAGAACAACTGTAGTTTATTTCTTTAAGCTCCAAGTGATTAAACCAGACCCAAGGCTAAAACAATTACCTGATGTAGACTTCCTATCATCTATATTACTCCTCCAATTTGAATCACTAAAACCAAACAATTTTACATCTTCATTTTTACAATAATGGATGCCAAAATCCATTGTACCTTTTACATATCTCAGTATTCTTTTTACATATTTCATGTGTAATTTAGAAGGGTCACTCATATACCTTGATACAAGTGAGAGAGCACATGCAATGTCTGGTCTAGTGTTGGTGATAAACATCAAAATCCCAACCATACTTCTATATGTGATCACATCAACTTTTTTAGTTCCATCATCCTTACTCAACAACTCACCATGATCTATTGGTATTGCAACAGGTTTACAATTTTCCATCCCAAATTTTTTTAACATATCATTGGCATATTGTTTTTGACAAATGAAAATTTCACTCACTTTGATACACCTCCATACCAAGAAAATAGTGCATCAAGCCTAGATCTTTCATCTCAAATTCATGCATCATGGCATTCTTGAAATTATCATTCAACTTAGGATTACTACCTAAGTAAATCAAGTCATCCACAAAACCAAATGAGGAGAATGTCATTACCTTCTTTATTATAGTATAAGGTTGTCTCACTCTTGCTTCTCGCAAAACCATATTGACAGAAGTACCCATCAATTCTTGAATACCAAGCTCTTGGATATTGCTTAAGACCATACAAGGCTTTCTTCAACTTGTACACAAGATTCTCCTTACCTTGAACTGCAAATACTTGAGGTTGTTGCACATAAACCTCCTCATCCAAGAATCCATTCAAAAAATCACTTTTTACATCTAAGTGATGTACATTCCATCTTTTATGAGAAGCAATAGAAAGAACCATCCTCACTGTTTCTTATATTGCAACTGGAGCAAAAGTCTTCTCATAATCAATGCCATATCTTTGTGTGAACCCCTTGGCCACAAGTCTTGCTTTGTGTCTCTCCACACTTCCATCAGAATTATATTTTGTTTTGTAGACCCATTTAGAGCCCACAACTTTCTTCCCTTTTGGAAGCTCAACTAGCTCCCAAGTATCATTTTTCTTGATGGAGTTCATTTCTTATTGCATTGCCTTCATCCATACATCATTAGTACATGCTTGTTCATAACAATATGGTTCTAAATCAGCAAGAGACATTAAGAAATAATTCACAACATCACCTTTGGGCTTACCATCATTTTCATCACCATACATATGCAAGTTTTCAAGTCTTTTCACAACTTGATCTACCTCTTGTGCTTGACTTCTTGTAACTCTTATTTGAAAATTTGTATCTAACATTTGATAAGATGGATGGTTTTTTTGGAGCTTTTTACTTTTCTTTGTCTTCAGCACATTACTTGGAGAATCTTCACTCAATAGTGTGAAATCTTCATTTTTTTTAATATTACTCCTTCGATAAATGTCACTTAAGCTTCTTACCTTCCTTGGTGGACTTGAAATTGCACTCGAAACTGAAGAACTATATGAGGGACTACTTGGTGGAGAGCTATATGAGAGGCTTCTTGTTGGAGAGCTAGATGAGGGGTTTCTTGGTGGATTAGTAGAACTTGGAACTAAAACATTAGTGGGCTCCTCATCATCATCAATAATACCACCAATAAAAACATATTTTGACTTCTCAATATGGCCATTTTGATGACCATAAACTCCCCCTTCATAAAAAATCACATCTCGAGACATGACAACCTTGTGTGTCTTTGGATTAAAGGGCCTATATGCTTTGGTATTTTTACAATCCCCAAGGAATATGCATGCTTTACTTTTGGGATCTAACTTCCTCCTTTTTCATCAGAAACATGTACATAAGCCAAGCAACCAAAAACTCTAAAATGACTTACAGTTGGTTTCCTTCCATACCATACCTCATATGGAGTTATGCCATCCAATCTAGAAGTAGGAATCCTATTCAAAATATAAATGGAATTCCTTACCGCATCAGCCCAATACATATTAGTTAACCTCTTTGTTTATAGCATGCTTCTTGCCATATTTACCATCGTTATATTTTTACGCTGAACCAGACCATTTTGTTGTGGTGTGTAAGCCGTTGTGAATTGCCTTCTAACACCACAATCTTTACAAAATTGAAGAAATTCATTTTAACAAAATTTTCCTCCCCTATCAATCCTTAAACATTTTACATAGTGCCCACTTTGATTTTCAACATGATTTTTAAAATCTTTAAAAAAACCAAATGCCTCATCCTTTGTCTTCAAAAAATAAACCCAACACATTCTTGAAAATTCATCTATGAAGGTGAGAAAGTATGAATTCTTACCAATACTTTGAGTCTGCATTGACCCACAAATATCATAATGCACCAATTAAAGGGGATAAGTGGCTCTCCATGCTTTGCCTTTTGGAAAATTCATCCTTGAGTGCTTGCCCAAAGCACATCCTTCACACACACATTTTTTATCATCAATTTTAGGTAGCCCATATACCATCTCTTGAGAAACCATTTTCCTCAAACTAGGAAAATTTACATGGCCAAATCTTAAGTGCCATAGCCAACTTTTGCTATCAATGGTTGCACATGCAAAATCATTCTTTTCTTCTTAAAATTTTAGAGGAAACAATATACTCTTGGTCATGGGAATAGTAGTGACATGCCTATGCCCATGATTCTTATCAAAAATCTCATACTTATTGTTTTCAAACACAAGCTTAAAATTATTTTCCATGATTTTCTCAACACTCAAAAAATTATGTTTTAAATTTGGAGTGTAGTAAATATCAGTCACTTTCTTCTTACCTTCATTAGTTTGTACCTCCATGGTTCCTTTGCCTTCAACTTGCAATGCTTTGTCATCTCCAAGCTTGATCTTGGATTTGTAGGAATTGTCAATTGTAGATAGCAACTCCTCCTTGTCGGTCATGTGATTGGAACATCCGGTATCAAGAATCCATGTCTCATTCATATTTTGATTAGATTTTCCATATGAAAAAAACAAAATTGATGAGTCCTCCTCCTCACCATAGTGTGCATTATTGCTTCTTCCTCCATGTGATGCTTTCAATCTACAGTATTTTTCAAAGTGCCCATACTTGTTACAATAGTAACATTGCTTGTTACTTCTTCCTTGATATCCATTTATTCCTCTTTCGTGAGAGCCACCTCTTCCTCTTTCTTGGAAGCCACCTCTTCCTCCTCTTGGATAAAATCTACCTCTTCCTCTTGAGGAAGATCTACCTCTTCCTCTCTATTGACTTCTTCCTTGGTCTCTACCTCTTGAACTAGATTCACCTTCTTTGGATGAAAATGCTTTTTCTTCCATTCCCCCAACATTTGGAGTTGAATAAAATATCTCCTCATGAGACATTAAGGAACCTATGAGTTGATCATATGTGAGAGTAGTCAATTCCTTACTCTCCTCAATGACTATAGATATTTGATTCCATTTGGGCAAAAGTGTCCTCGACACTTTCTTTACAATGACTTTATTTTTCACTTCTTCACCAAGAGACTTCATTTTGTCAACACATGCTTTGGCTCTCATGCAATAGTCTCCAACATTTTCATTCTCCTTCATCCTGATATTTTCAAAATCCATTTTGAGATTTTGCAATCTCCTTGCTTGACTTGAGTTTTGCCTTCATAGCTCTCTTTTAGAGCTTGCCATGCATCTTTGGATGATGCACAACTTGCAATCCTTAGAAAAATGCTCTCATCCAATGTTGTTTGCAAGTAGAATATTGCAAGACTATTCTTCTTTTGTGCCTCTCTTGTTGCTTGTCTATTGGCAGCTGTAAAAGTACTCCAATCAGTTGGCTCCGTGTAGCCATCCTCCAAAATCTCCCAAGCACCTTTGCTAATGAGCAAGTGCTTCATTCGAATGGACCAGTAGTCATAATTCTCTCCTTTGAATTTTGGAATTGGGATAGTGTTATTATTACCATTTACCATTTTCTTAAATTAGCTCCTTTTTGTACAGATGCAACAGAATAGAATGTCCTTCTCCTATTGAATGCTTAGAGCTCCTCCAAGCTCTGGTTAAAATTTGTGCTTAAACCAATGAGCCAATCTCCAGGAATGCCTTTGAAGTAAAAAAAAACAACTCTCTGGAAAAAACACAGAGAAATAATAACATGTCTTTGAAAAATTTACCTCCAAATTATAGAAAAATATTTATTAGTACCCTAAAATAAAATATCACCATTTGTCACTTAATGGAGGGGCAAATAAACTATAGAAAACTACAATGGCAATGGTTGTATCAGTGGTGATGTTTACGAGTGAAAGAGCAAAGGAGGTGATCTCACACAATAGATCTGGTGTATATTTCTCCCACAAGAGCAACCCAAATGATTAGACTTCATGACCACAGAAAAGAATGTGCAGCCTGTTGTTTACTACATCAATTTTTCTCTTCATGACGGCCACTGATGGTATCGTTAGCCTCTACATACATTGTTTCTCCATCCACACAATGTGTAACCTCGCAATCTACGAGCTTCTTTCTCAACATAAATAGCAATAGAAATGGCCTTTTTAATTTTTGCTTCACAAGCTCAAGAACAGTAGTAGATGTCCTTAGCGCATGCACCAAGGAGTCAGATGCATGATGGGAATCACGGCTCTGCATAGGATTCAAATCCTTGTGCATCTTTTGTTTGGCGTCTACCAATCATGGGTGGCACCTCCTTTCTACATCCTTAGCCTTCACGTGTTGTGCACAGTAGGGATGTCTCCCTACGCATTCACTGGTAAACTAGCTTAATAAACTAGTTTACAAAAGACTCTAAAAATTAATCCCGAATCCTGAATCTGATACCACATGTGAGCTAGAATTAGTCTAAACTAATTAATTCATGATAAGCCATTACAATATATAGCTTCAGAATGTAACAGATGAATCTCCCAATTGGGTAAAATACAAATACATGAGAATATATAGCTTGGGAATGTAACAGACGAATCTCCCAAGTGGGTAAAAGACAAATACATGAGAATCAAATGTTCTCAACATCATACCAAACCACCTAAATATTACCTATTACAATCGAAGATATTCACGGGTAATATTACCCCATGAAAATATAAAAACACACTAATAACAAAAAAAACAATCAAGCTCCAACAGAATTTGGAGATAGCAATGAAGATTTAGGTGTTGGATCAAATGGATCTCCAATTCTGCCCACTGAGTGAGATGGTTCGTGCAAGCACCAAAATCACATTACGTAGTTATATCTCCAATTTGGACCTGGTTAAAGAAGCCTACAAGCTGCTGGAGATATTTGATCACGAGAGGTGCAAGTCATTGGTTTACTTTGACATGATAGCAGTTAATGGTTTCCTCAATTTCATTGATGATCAAGGGAATATTCTAGAAAAGAAAGACCTGGATGCAATCTGGGTGATTTTTGTGGATGACACCTCAGAGATTGATGATGTGGAGGATCCTATCACTGAAGAACACGTGCTACCATTAATGAGAAAATTCATTTGTATCGAGTCTGGGTTGCTAGATCTTAGCTAGAAGGCCACCTATATTGATATGGAGCAGGTTGAGACTTTTAGATACATTGTGGATATTCTCAATATTCATGAGGTAATTAGTATGGATGTCTAGGATAAAGCAGTTATCATGTATGAAGGTACAGCTTCACATCTTAGAAAGTAGGAAGAAGATGGTGCAAGCAGCAGGTAGTCAGATGCAGCTAGTGGTGGAGACTCTAAGCCCAATGAATGAAAGCCTGGGATCGCTTATATTCAGGCGAGCTGCATACCCTGTGAGCTGCTAGAAATATTGGCATTTTTTCTACATTAAAATTTTGTAAAATTTTACCCACATATGTAAACAATTTTGCAGTGAGATTCATTTTCAATGTTTTCACCCAATAAACAAGTTTTTTGAAATTAAAAAACTTTGTTAAATTTTTCTAAGTGTTGGATCGATGCAATTTTGAGAAAAATTCAAGAGAAATACCTTTTCGCTCTCATGCATAGTGAAATGCCTTTTTCACCCCTAGATGTAGTGAAAATCCATTTTAGGCATTTTGCTGGTGAAAACACTTCTTGGGCATTTCGCTAGTGAAATCATTTTGCCAGTAGTTTCGCTCTCGTTTTTAGTGAAATTCCTTTGCGCTTCATTTCTCAGCGAAGTCCACTTTTGGTAGCGTAAGTTCCTCCCAGATAAAGTTGTAGTGTGGAGGCAAGTATGAGGTGAAATGTCTTTTCACCCAGATTTGGAGCACAATGCCTTTTTGCTTAGATTTGGAGTGAAATACCTTTTCACCTAGATTTGGAGCAAAATGCCTTTTCACCCAGATTTGGAGTGAAACTCCTTTTCGCCCATATTTGGAGCAAAACACCTTTTTGCCCAGATTTGGAGCGAAACTCATTTTTTCTCCAAGGTAGGGCGAAACTCCTTTTCACTCCAGACTGGGGTGTAACTCCATTTTTAAGCACGTCCTAGGTAAAATCATAGCGAAACTCCATTTCTGAGTGCATCTTGGGCAAAAGAATTGACAAGGGCATTTCACAAGCGCAAGTCTAGGCAAAAGCCCATTTCAGGCACGACTTGAACGAAATCATGATAAAGGCTCACTTCGAACATGAATTTGAGTGAAAGCTCATTTTAAAAAAAAAATCCATTGCCCTAACATGTTCAATAAAAATATTCTTTGGAAAAGGATCAAAGCTTATGCATTTAATTTTTGTGACAATATAATTGATATGTCTGGGATCACTACTAAAAAACTATTGAGTTTAAGTATTGCACTCTTGATTCCGATGCAATCATGTTCATTTTCAAGGTGCCATCATGAAGATTGAAATTAGACCGATGATCTTTTCCAAAGCCCCGATACGCCATGTGATAAAATTACTAGACATATCCTAATGCATTTGTTAATTGGTCCATTGCTATTGCCAAGAAGGAATTATTGTTGTTTGATCTTTGACTAGCCAAAATTTTGTTTTAATGTGCATTTAATTACAGAGGTGCAACCCTCTATAAATACTAAGCATTTTAATGTAAATAGGGGGATAGACACTCTACCAAAAAACACTTTGAGTTATCTACATAAATTGAAAGATATTTGGCTCTAGTTCCTGGATTAGTGGTGTATGCAATTACTTTATTCCTATCATTTCTGTTATGTTCATGATATTTGTGAGATAAGTTTAAATTTTGTGTTTTGAATTTAATTTCTGATAAAGAACTAAATTCCAAAATGTGTATTGGAAGTCTTCTCTGAAAGCTATGAATGGTTCCTATGCTTTTCTTTTTTTATATGATAATTAAAACTTGATTTGAATTTTAGTTGTTAGTTTATCCCCACCTTACGTTTCTAGCTCATAGCTATATTTCCCACTCTTTTTTGTCATTTCCCATCTATTTCTATTACCCTAAGCTTTACATTGATTGTTAAATTAGTACGGTAACCAGCCCTTTCTGGATATTGGCCCGAAGTACATCTCTTTCCTTCAGCATTTCAATGTGGTTCAAGTATAGGGTGTATATTTTCATACTTAGGTAGATTCATGACCAACAATTGGTAAGTTTTCTACTAAGCAATTTTTTCCATTGGCCTCCTTATATGTCATAACATTGGATGCTTTAGGTTAGTTATAAAATAGGGCCTCATATTTTGGCTCTGTCATAGGTGTTATATCCCTTCCTAAAGAGGTTCTATAGTGAAATTCCATTTTATAGGTGAATTAACACTCTTTTGAAAAAATAACATCAAGGAAATTGATAATGCATTGGCTATTTTAGATGCCTTCTATTATGGTTTGAGTACTAAACTTACCATGATAAATATGAAATTTCAATGGTATTAAAGAAGGGAAAGGCTCCTTGGCTATCAAGGGTATGGAAGCAAGTCCTTGTGGCAAGATAATATGTTATCTTTGCATCTCTTTGGGTTTAAAGCAATGGTCCAAGACATGTATTATTGGTTCCTAACTAGGTTTTAATGGAAACTTGACAACTAGGTGATAAAGCATTTATCACTTGTTGGGAAGTTGTAAATAGTACAAAAATCATTGTAATCACCTATATTTACTGCTCGTCTTTTTGGCTACCATAAGGCACATTATAATAAGTTTATGTGTGTAATAAGTTTTATTTGGAAGTGATGGAATGGAATTCAAATGAAGGATGTGATGTCATGGTTACATTGTACATAGCCCAAAAAGAAAGGTTTCCTTAGGCCTCATTGACCTATAGATTAAGATAATTAGCATGATGTCCAAATGGATTGCTAAGTCACCCAGGTGTTGTAGGTGAGTTGGAGAGAAGAGGGAAATCCTCCAAGAGAGGTCCCAGGTTCAAATCTCCACCCTACCAAAAATCTAAATTGGGTATCCAAAATCCAATTGATAATGTTGGTGCGGGCAGGGTCGGGTGTGACTCCCAAGTGACTTTTACGGTGTATAACCCCCTGTTCGTGGTCTCTCAGACCAATGCAGCCCCGCAAGGGATTTTTTGCTTAAAAAAAAATGGATTGCTAAGTTATTGGTTAGGTAAGAACCATGGAAAATATTGATCAAGTATAGAATCAAATTAGCATAGCCCAATGTGTTTTGACTATCAATTTATTTTTTGATAAGGCCTTAAACACATAATATATTTCATGTCAAAGGATGCTTACCTATTCATGGTCTTTGGAAATCATGGTAGACTTCAATTGATCCATTGCAATTAGGGGATTCCTCCTTAAGAGTGGGATTAAGCTTTATTATGTCCTCTATTTGGTGGAGCCATCTTGTGTTGAGTGAGAACAAACCTCTAGCCTTTGATCCTTAGATAAAGGAAGAACTCTTTTTTAAAATGGATCTATAGGTTTATTGACTTGTGGGACATCTCAATAGCTTATTAGAAATCATAGCAATTATTCATAGTGTAATTTAAATTGATTATTAGCTATAAATATATGATTGATAGAATTCAGACCTTGATAAATCTAAATTACAATCGAAGTTGTCCACATGTTTGTTTGTAATGGGTTAAAATATTATAAATAACTATATGTAAGTAGAACCAAGAGGGAAACAACTAAGACTATATGTATGGTCCTCATCCCTCCTTTGCTAGTTGCCTCCAAGTTAAATGATAAGTGAAAAGTCAATTTTATTGAATCATCATGGCAAAAAGCATGTACCCAAGTTTGGAAATATGGTGATATCATGTGCTACATATTGTTTTCTTGTAGGATAATTCAACTTAAACTTCATTATAGGCTTAAACTTGCTAATTTTAGTACCATTGTACCCAATTGTGCATAATGTGGTTTCTTGGAGGTTGTTAAGCATATATTCTTAACCTAGAGATTAGCTAAGTTTACGTAGGGCAAATTTTAGTCTAATTGCCCCCTCATATTTGGTAGAAATTTGAATTAAAGAGAGGTTTTACTTAATGTTAGTAAGGAATTTGATAAAAATTTTATCTTTTAAGCAACTTCTTCTAGGATATATAGTCCATGTGATGTCACAATAGCTTTAATGATTGCTTTTTCTCTAGTATTTGTAATTCTAAATTATACTCTAAATTGCTACAAGTGGTAACTTTGGCATAAACATTCAAGAATGTGGAGCAAGCATTGGATGTAAGGATTAAGTCTTCGTTTTTACCCACTAGTGTTGAAGTCAGGAATGATAAGGACTTCATGTGTGAGCTTCAGGGTATTGTAGATAATAAAATGTGCAACAATTGTAGTCTAGGAGTTGAATGTATTTTTGTGATTTTATTGTATGATTATGATGGATTTGACCAGCTATCTGTAAGGTGTTTATTCATATTCTAAAAATTTTGATAAGGGTGGAAGAAGGGGTTTTGAAAGGAGCCCCAAACCTTTTACAAGAGAGAAACCATAGACACTAAGCAATCACACATTCAAAACAAACATACATAGGATAGCCTATAAAACTAAACAAGCTAAAGTACAACAATCAACAAAGAGAAGTAGTCTACCAAGACCATACATAATCTGAGCCCAAGAGAACAAAATAACCATAAGCACCTAGAAAGAGACCCAAAACACACCATCTCAAACTTGCCCACTAGCCATAGAGTTTACTCTACTTTTGATATCTTCTAGTTGGGAGACATACTCCTCAAAATTACAAGCTAACATTTGGCTCAATCTCAACCCAGATTCCAACATGTCTTTAAGGATCAGTTTTAGCTCTCCAATTAAAACATCAACAACCTTGTCTAGGAAGACACAATAAATAATCCCATAAACAAACTCACAATCTGGATTTTTCTTCATTCTTGCAAATTGAAATAATCTGAGGGAAATCTTGATCCTAGACACAAATCCCATTCTGATAAATACCTATATTTACCATATAATTGGCCCCAATATTACCTTCTCTATATATGTGAGTAAAATCTATCTTTTACATGTACTAAATCAATTTCTAGGCTTCCTTAAACATGGTAGTACTATTCCATATGAAATCTAAAAAAATTTCCAATATTTTGATCACATTGAGCAAATCCCCTTCAATGTTAACTTTCTTGTCTTTGAGCACATTCAATTGATTAATTTCTTGGTATATGGCCTAAACTTCAGTAAAATGGTTTGATTCGGTTCCTAGAGCTTCAACTAAAATTTTCACAATCTTACCAATTTCATCCCTTATTATCCCTCTAGCACTTGTCGAGCCAGGATAACCTTTCACAACTACATAAAAATTTAGCTTAAGCCAACCTTTAGGAGGGGGATTCCATTTAGAATTTTCTCTAGCATTGTTTGAAGCAAGAACAACCTTACCATTAGTAGGAGATAAATTCCAGTCCTTAGCAATTCTACCTTCTTGCTTTGATTCTTCAATTCCTTCCCAATTAACAATCTCCACATTTTCTTTGATGAACAAAATGATTTTATTTGCAACTAGCATATTGTCCTTTTTCTTCTCTTTAAAGATACATCCATTTATTTCCTTCCAAACTCCCCACAAAACATGAGGAAGATTGAGGTTCCAAAGCATTTGCAGTCTTTTGATTTTAAAGGGTGGGCACCATTGTAGGTAAAGATCCACTAAGGAATATGGTAAAACCCAATCTATTTGAAAATTTCTTAGAATAACTGAAAGGACTTCTTGGGTAAAAGGACAATGAAGACAAAGGTGATTCACATTCTCCAAATATCTTTCACAAAGACTACAATGATTAGGAAGATGAAATCCTCTTTTTGCTAAGGTATCCAAAGTCAAAATTCTATTTTGGACAACCAACCAATAGAAGAAAGAAATTTTAGGGATAAGGTTTTTCACCCACACCTTAGAGACCGAAAACCATCCCATTTCTTCCTTTTGTAGTAAATTATAACCTAACTTATGGAGCCCCTGCTTAGAAGGATTCCACAACCTGGAATCCTCAACATATTTTCTCTTTAGGTAATCTATTTAACCTTTGAGTAATTTTGAAATTTCCTTTGATCCTACCCATCAACCTGGATGCTTTTCCATAATGGTCTATCATTCTCCCACTTGATGTAATCATGAACCCAAATCCTAAAATTTTGAGATAATTCTTTTTCAAGGCATCCCAAATCCATATCCTCCTTAAGGGGAAAACTTCTTAGCCAAGCATCATTCCAAAAGTGAACATATTTGTCATTCCCAATCCTCCATCTACTTCCCTTTTGCAATAAAGGTCTCATCATTTGCAAATTATTCCAAAGGCTGGAACCCATGGGAAAGTCCCTCTCTACCAAAAATTTGGTATCCTTAAGGTATTTAGCTTGAAGAATCTTAACCCAACTAACATCTTCCATATTTTCTAGTTTTCATCCTATTTTTCCTAACATGGTTGTATTTAGCTCCCTGAGTTTTCTTAAACCAATCCCTCCACCCTCCTTTTGGTAGACAAGATCCCACGCCACCAAAGGAATTATTTTATTTTCCTCTGAACCTAACCATAAGAAATTTATTGCATTTGTTCAATCTTATCACAAATCTTAGCAGGCATCTTAAAGAGAGAAAATAAATAGATATGATTTGGAGTGAATCTTTCACCAACTGAGATTTCCTTTTCTAGTTCATCAAAGCTCCTTTTCAACCAGTCAGTTTCCTAGAGACCTTTTCCACCATAGGGTTCCACATATTTTCCTTCACTCTCCCTTTAAAAAGCAAGATTCCTAGGTAAGTAGTTGGAAGGGTACCTATCCCATAATAAAAAATTTGAGCAATATTTTATTGTCTAATAGCCAAAGTATTAAAAAAGTAGATCTTGCTTTTACCAAATTTTATTTTCTAACCTGCAACAATCTCATATCTCTCTAGAATAGCTCTTAACACTCTAGCCTAGGGGATTGAAGCCTTAGTGGTGATAAAAGTATCATCAACAAACTACTGGTGAGAGATGGGATTAATAGTAGAGGCAGGCTTTATACCACTTATACGTCTATCAAAACTAGCTTTTGTGATAGATCTCCCAAGAGCCTCAGCTAAAATTATAAAGAGATAAGGGGATAAGGGGTCCCCTTGCCTAAGGCCTCTTTTACTTGGAAAGTAACCCGTAGCTAAACCATTCACTAGAACTGAGAACATGGATGAAGAAAAGTAGGATTTTAAGAAATCAACCCAATTTTGATGGAAACCAAAACTTCTCAGCACTCTAATAAGGAAGTCCCAAGAGACCCTATCATAAGCCTTATTCATATCTAATTTTAGGAGCATCTCTTCTTCCCAATTTTTATCAAGCGAATGGATAATCTCATGGATAGTGATAATACCATCTAAAATCTACCTTCCTTTGACAAACCCCCCTAATGGGGCTCAATGATAAAAGGGAGCACCACCTTGATTCTATTTGCAAGAGTCTTTAACAAAATTTTGTAAATGGTGTTGCAAAGACTAATAGGTTTGAAGTCCGAGAAAGAGTTAGCTCCCACTACTTTCAAAATGAGAGCTAAGAATGTAGAATTAATATCCTTTGGAATAAAATGACTCTTTTGAAACTCCTTAATAGCTTCAATGATATCCCCACCCACTATATTCTAGAAACGCTAAAACAACTATTGGGAGACCATCAAGGTTAGGAGCTTTATCCCCATTCATATAAAAGAGCATTTTTAATCTCCTTATACTTAAAAGGGCTTATTAATAAATCATTCATCTATTTAGTTACCAGCAAAAATATTACACAACTAACTCATTGCCTCCTCATTAATAAGATCTTTATTTCCAATCAGATCCAAAAATACTTGATCACTTCTCCTCTGATCTCCAAAGGATCCTTAGAGAGTTGTTTATTAGCTTTGAGGACTTCTAAAATTCTATTGCTGCTCTAGTGTCTAAGAGTGGAGACATGGAAAAATTTTGTATTATGGTCTCCCTCTTTGAGCCATGTTATTCTTGACTTTTGATGCCAAAAGGTTTCTTCATAGGCCAAAAAATTATGGAGATCCACAAGGACCTACTTTTCCTTATTTTTTATGTCCTCTAAAAGGCCTTCCTTAGAAATCCTTTGTTCTATATTCTGCACTTGAATTTTTAAATCTGACTTTTTTCTGAAAGAGATGATAAAAAACATATTTATTCCACAATTTCAGGTTTCTCTTAACAAAATGGAGTTTTTTAGCAACTTGTGAAAGCTTAGTGCCAGAGAAATCAGCCTTCCACCATTCATCAATCTGGGCTTCCAAGTTTTCATGTCTAAGCCACATCATTTCAAATCTAAAAGGGCTTCTGAACCTTCTCCCAACTCCCCCTATTTCACATAATAAAGGATTGTGATCTAAACCAATTATTTGTAGGGTTGAGATAAGGGTATACCCTAAAATAAATAGACTTTATTTGGATAATAATACTATATCAAGCCTGACTTGAATAAGTTGATCTTCAATATGTCTATTACTCCAAGTGTATTTGACTCCTCTCAAATCCACATCCAAAAGCTCATTAGATCTAACAAACTAAATGAAATTGTACATGTCTTCCAATATTATAGGGTTTCCCCCTTTCTTATCCGATGGATTCAATGAAAATTGAAATCCCTAGCCACAATCCAAGGAATTCCTTTAAAAGCTTCTCTTTGATGACTCAAATTCTAAATACTTTCTATCAACAACAAAATTTAGAGCATAGACATTATTTAAGATACATTGTGTATTTTCCTCTTTGCAATGCAAAAGAACAGAGATAAGTTTGTTAGATTGAATGATTAGTATTCCTTCTAATTTAATTATTATCCCACATGCAAAAAAACCCTCTAGAGATGCCCAAGGTAAGACTAGCAATAAAATCAGCCTCCCTCCAAATTCTTTATTTGACTAGTTCTATACTCTAAGTATCCAATTTAGTGTCTTGAAGAAGAATGACTTGAGGTCCATTGTATTTTATCAATGTTTGGACCAGTCTATGCTTGGTTGAGGCGTTAATTCCCCTGCTGTTTCATAAAATAAGCTTCATTTTTTAGATTTTTGTGGTGGATTTTTACTTCCCCACCCAAGGCAATATCAATTTGGATTTCATTGGCAATATTTTATTTCCTCTTTTTCTCTGATTTTCTGATTAGAAGGTCTTCCCTAAGATTTAACATCACCCACATCAACCCCTATTTTCTTTTGATGTCTAGTCTTTGGAGTTTGAGCAGTTTTTCCCAACTCAACTAGATTTTCTAGGTTCTTTTTTAATTGATTTACCATTTCTTTTAAGACCATTTCATTATGTTCATTTCCCCCATCCTCAATTCCTAACTGAGATTTTCCATACACTATATTTTTTATATAAGCTATGATCTTCCTCTCCATGAATGGTTTCTTGGAGGATGTCAAAGAGATTTGAAGATAAAATAGTATTCGTATTTGAGGGGAGAAAAGTTTCACATATCTTCATTTTTTCTACAAAATCTTGATTCTCAATGGAAGACTTCTTCTATACGTCAACTTTAATTGCTTCACAAATTTCCACTTCCATGGAATATTTCATTTTGGGGTTCTCTAGGATGAACCTTTTATATATGAACTTTACTATCTTCACTATTAGGGTTTTCAACTTTCTTCCTAGTGATCTCTTCTTCTATTTGCTTCGGTTGCCAAACCTTCTAACCATGGGATGGAAGATTTTGGTTTGGGAAAATCCAGTACAAGTACCCTAATTTCTTACACACCCCACATTTAACAAGGGTATTCTCATATTCAAGAGACTGGATCCAAACTTCCAATCTCGAAATCGGCTAAATCGAATATGGTAGATTTTTTTGTACATTCTCATTGACACATATTATTGCATAAATGAGGTAGGGCTTGGACTTAGTGGCTAGATCCATAGTAATTTATTGACCCATTTCCTTAGAAATACTAACAAACAAAATCTCATGCCAATAATGAAATGGGAGATTAGGTAATCTTATCCAAAATAGGGCCTACAAAAAAAATTTGGTCTCGAGATTAAAATTTGGTCCTCATCTCTTGAGGAAAATGTTATGCCTATCAAAGAACCAGCCTCCCCCATAACTCTTCGAATATTCAAAATAATTTAGATTTACCATAAAAAAACCTTTAGGAAGGGCAACAATTTCCATATTACCATTCGACCTCCATTTGGTAGAAGCCCATTTCCTGATTGCATCTAGGTCGGGCCTCACCCCCATAAATATACCAACCAAGTTATGGTATCCTTGTTCAATAGCCATATTAACTAGATCATCTAAAATAAAAAATTAGCTCTTTTTTGAAAGTAGATTTAACTTAGACTCAAGGATTTTTAGTCTGCCCAATACTACATGAGACCACAGCCACTTACCCCTATTTATTTTTGGACCCCTTGGATCTAAAAATTGATCTGACTTAGGATTAGCCTCCATGCTTTCAACTCTGCAACCACTACCAATTTTTACCCCGAAGCCATTCCTAATCCCGATCTTGCTACTAGAAACCTGTTCACTCCTGCTCTAGCTCCCACTCTTAATCATGTTCTTGCTTGGTATTAGTTAGCCCCCCATGTGTATTTATAAACAATTCATTTTTATAAAAGTTATATAAGATACTCAAATCATCTTCTTATTTTTCTACATTAATTGTTGGAGTCAGAGAACAAATAGAACACAGTAACATCGATCCAAATGATAAAAATAAAAATATTCGATCACAGGAGGCCAAGAGACTGCATAACAAAGTGACACATCAACAAAAAATAACATTGAACGAGTTAGCGCAATATTTGGATGGCATTAATTTATTATGGAGATATTGCTAAGGTAATATTTCTCAACACCCATGATTTTAAAATAAAACGAATTGGGAAAGAAATTTATTAAAAGGAGAATTGAGAAGGAAACTAATTACAGTAAGAAGAATTGGAAGGACCAGGAAAGTGGCAGATTGTAAGCACAAACCGTAAACAGAAGAGAGACCAAACATAGAAGAAGAGAGTGGTTGAGTGGGTTGAAAAGAACAACAAAAGAAGATGTTAAGCTACAAAGAAGAGTGAGCTAGAGGATGACCAAAAATAGAGTTGAAATGTATTGCTTGTAGGAAGGCAGAGCTTGTAACATACATAAGCTAGAAAGGAGAAAGTATGAGAAGATTAATATTTGAGGATCTTGTTGTGTTGAAGTATTTGGAAGACCCTAATATGTGCAAATATTAAAATATTAAATCAGTAAATGAAGGATTAGAGGAGAGCACAAAGGTAAGATGTCGGTCAAGAAATACCATATAAAGGTACAAAGTTTTAATCTAAGAATTATTCATTGGAGAACATTTGAGATTATAAGGTGGAATTAAATATTTAAAAGTGATCAAATTATTGGTGAAATATTTATTTGAAAGAAAAAGTTATAAAGAAATTGATTTATGATAAAAAGGTTGATAGAAAATTAGGAGAAACAAATATTAAATTGAAGAAGGATTTTTAAGTGAAGAGAATATTTAATTTAAAGGAGGCAAAAAAAATTCCGGGAATATTAATTGAAGGAAGGATAAAAGAAGAAAGTTGGAAGAAAATTTATTAATTGAGAAATATTACATTTGTTATCTTGAACAACAATTCAAAGGAAAAATTGTAAAGAGATATTTTTCAAAGCAAAGACATTGAAGACAAAGGCAAGGACAAATTATTCAACAAGCTCTATAACATAAGAAATTATCTCAAATTCTAAAGTTCATTGAAATATTGAAAGAAAATTATTAAGGAGACAAAAGGAATTCGTAAGGAAATTTGTTTTGATAAATTTTAAAATATGAAGCAAGGAATCAAATGGCACTAGCTCAACTAGTTGGCCCTCTTGATTTCTAACCGGTTCATGTGATGCTATTATCATACAAGTTGTTTATTTCCAGTGGCATATTTCTATGTTGGTATTTTGTTCCACTTTAATACCTCTTCTCTTCAACATTCAAATAGGAGATCGAGGTTTGAATCTTGCCAAGCAATACATGGATAAAATTCAATCTTTGTTGTAACAACATTATGTGGTGATGATGTAATATGGGTGGGGCATGTTTCAATCCCATATAACCAATTAAAAAAAAATACACAAGGAAATTTATATGTTCAAAGCCATAAAAGTGAGAGTCAAGGAAAAAGGAAAAAGAAAACCTTGAAAATAGATTTATAAGAAAAAAAAATTCAAAGAAGGAAAATATTTGAAAATTTTCAATTTTGAAAATTCCTATAAAAACTATAATGAATTAATTAGGTAATCAAAAGGTTTTCTACTTGATGATTTACCAATTTTTTTCAAACTTGCCATCATCCAAGCAAATTACAAAAGAATTGAGATAAAGGAAAAACAGACATTAATTAAGGAATTCTACATGTATTTGAAGAATTGGAAATGCAATTGAAAAAGAAACTATTTTTACAAGGAATATTAATTGTGTCTTCATTAAAACGGCTCATTTGTTTGAAGAACCAAATTGTATTAGAAGAGGGACTTAAAAACAAAGAATATTTTGTCACAAAGAAGAACATAATAAAATTTAGAACAAATACTTGGAATGGCACATGGCATAGAAAAATCAAAGGACAATTGTTGGTATATTGGTTCAAGAACAAGTAATCACATGACTAGTAATCTGCATTGGTTTGATTCTCTTCAAGTAAAACAAAGCATACCTATCAAAATTGTAAATGATAAAATCTACCAGGTTCAAGGAGTAGGCAATGTTTCAAACAATCTACCTTTTCTTGAATGCACATTAGAAAATGTACTTTATATCTAGATTAGTCAATAACTTGATATCAATATCATGATTGTTGTATAAGGGTAGAACAGTTAAATTCAAAGTGGTCAATGAAAGTAAAAAAAATGCTTCATTAAAAGATAAAGAAAGCTTAAAGCCATTGGTTCTATAAAAATTGACATATTTGTTCTAAAATATGACATCACTTTCTCATAAACAATTGAATTAGCTACTTCCACAAGAGAAATATCAATCACAAATACAATATCAAAGTAGTATAAATCATCAAAGAGAAAATATAGTACACATGAATTTCATGATTAAATTAACAAATCAAGATTTTAAGCTAGCGAAGAATAGCTCAAAACAATGAAAAATACATCACAAATGGCTCTATCCACACTTGATGACCTACAAAGAACAATAAAAAAAATAAAACAAAAAAGTTGCAAAGAAATTGAAAAATATACCCAAGATGAAAGATGTGAGTTGTGACACTAGTAACCTTCATCAAAAGAAAAATGTGAATGCATGTAATCTGAATCCCATGATGGTAAACAAGTGTGATACTTGTGATGTATGTTATACAAAGGACCTTGTTCAAGGAACAAACATAGCATATAACACAAGGGAATTTAGCATTGTTTGTGAAGACAAAGGTGTATAAAAGGTGTATGTGTTGACTGTGTTGCAAATTGTGATATAAGGAGTGAATATTCACAAAAAATAGACATTGATAGTTTGAGCAATACTCTCAAAAATGTTGAAACAAAAAGTGGTTATGAGATAGATTTTTAATGCAAAAAATGTTTGTGAGATAGTCAATATGTGTGATGGTCATGATAAGAGCCAAATTGCTAGAGTTGATGATAATCTGTTGACTACCAATCTGACACCGTGTATAGGGAGGCAGATCAACGTCAAGCATAGAACGATCGTCATGTCAGGACGGGGTGGATGCTCTCCAAAGTAGACCGGTTCCTTTAGGGTGGTTCCATCTATCTACACTGCAAAACAAGAAAAAGGAATAAAGGAAGGAAAAAATAAAGGAATATCGTAGCCAAAACTCATAAGAACGAGTATAGCTGCATCAAGACCTATGCAGGAAACATACCCCATATGAACACAGACCCTACACCTAACAGATCACCCAACTATGTCTTAGTTCTAGCCCCTATCAATGACAGATGAGAGACAAATTCTAGAACCAACGGATAGGTGCATGAGATCTAGGATGCAAAATCAAAGCGCTTCTATTCGATTGGATTCAGCATAAATAAATCCCAAACCTATATTCATAAATACCCCACAAAATCCAAACAATAGAATAACATGGGACAACTTAAACAACTAAACAGCAATGAGCATTCACACGATCGATAAAGAATAAGAGGACAAAGCTAGAGATCAGACAGTGCAGAATTTGTATTTACATAGAGGTAAATCTTACATAAGAATTGTAATGGCTAAATAGTCACCCTTAGGAATGACCAGCATTCCACTATTTATAGGTATATTTACATGAATTACAAAATCACACATTAATGGCGAAGGACAAGAATACAATCCTTGCAGCATACAAGCACCACACTGGTACACTGTTCCTCTAGAGAGCACCGATCTTCTAGAAGGAGGTAGATATACCTAGTTCAATTTGGGTCTTTAGATATTCTAATGCTTCTACCCAACTCATCAATATTCATCTACCTCATTCTTCTCCTCAATTGGTGATCCTCTGGTTAGGTGACGAGTGACAGGTATTGAAGCACCTTGGAAGCAACGCGTCAAAAATACATCACATCCACTTACCTTGTCAGGTACCTAAACTATAGGACCAGTGGATAAGTCTTCATTTAAATTCGGGCGATGGCGAGAGTCTTGCATGTAGAGCAGGCACTTTGTTTGCTCTTCTTTCCACCCATAAGGGTACTGGAAATGAGGGCGGGCATTTCTCTGATTTTCCACCCTTTTTACACTTGTATCTCCTGCTCGAGATGGGCGGGAGTTTATCTCCTCCCCAAGAGCGGGCTTTGTACAATTTGTCCGCCCACGCTAGCCCTTTGAAATGTCCGCCCAACAAGTTGGGTGGGGTTTTAAGAAAGGTCCACCCAAGGCCAGGGGTATATTTGTCCACCCGCTTTATCACCCGCCCTTATTTAATCTATTTTTTGCCCTTCGTTTTAGTCCGCCCATAGTTGTTATTGTCACTACCTTGATATTTTCCACCCGTCCATCAATATCTTCAAAATCTGGTGAACTCCTTTTGAGTAAATAGAATCACTTCCTAAAGGGAAGAGTGGGTGAAGGATGTAAAATTTCACCCACACTTCTGATGACTTACAAGGGTTTTACATTTTGTGGAAAAAGAGGAATCCATAAGGATTAAGAGATGCAACAATCACAATAGAGAAACTAAAGAGAGGAAGGAAGGGCATATAGAAAAGGAAGACGCGAAGAAGGAAACGACACAAGGAGAAAATTGAGCACAAAAATAAGTCAAAAGAAGCGGGGCATTTAACACGACGAACAACAGAGTGAAAGCAAAGGCACAAGGACACAACCGACGAGAGCGAAAGGAGAAAAAAAGAGAAATAAAAGTATAAATATAAGACTGGGGCGGCCAACACATAAAGAACTACTGCGAACAAGATCAGCAGGAAGACAAGCAGTAGAAACAACAAGCAAATGCTTAACAAGCTTGTTGTAAGACACATAGGAGGAAAGGGGAAAAAGAAATAGTAGCGACAACGAACCCTTTGTTACCAAATGGAAGAGTTACAGGCAACAAATGGATGAGGAAGGCGAAATGGAGGAAAGGGTGGGAGAACAGGGAGACACAAATGGAAATCAGTTCAAAGCCTATCAAGTGAAACCAATGGGACATAGACCCTTCTTCATGAGGCATGCTTACAGATTGAATCCCCCTAAATGTAACCCACTGAAGACCTGGGACATTCCAAGAGTAGATAAATTTCCAGTGTTCCTTATCTCTTCAATCCCAGACCTTCTTCACACAATCCAGCAATAATCCTCTTTTACTAGCTCTTATCAACCAGGAGGCCATTTCGCTTCAACCACAATTTGTGGTTTGCACTTTATGGTCTCATTTACATCTTACCACAAGGACTATTTATAGCATACTCACCTTACCATGTGCTTACATTTGTGAGTTCCAAGGCTTCTTATGGCTCTTGGGAATGAGTTAAGAGACCTTGAAAATTGTTGAATGTATCCATTGGGCTACAGTATCATGATAACAACAGATAGAAGAATAGAGAAATAGGAAGACAACACAGAGAAGAAGAAGAATGTTACATTTTCTAAATATTTTTTGAGGAAATCCTTGTTAATGTCCTTTGGCATCTGACCCAATGGTAACTTTTCATAAGATCTTGTTGTGCCATTGGTTGATGATAAAACTTGTGATTCCCAATGCATTGGTCCTGCATAGTGCAAGGCTTTATTTATTGGTCGTAAAATTATGGTATGACAGGCACGCCAGAGCCAGGATGTCATATGTAAATCATCCTCTGAATCTGCAGTGATTAGACCATATCACATTGTATTTGGGGCATCGCTTGTGATTCATCTAGCATCATCCAAACTAGCTCAAAATTACGATAAAATCATAATTCTATTTATTTTGCCTCAGTGTCTAAACACTCAAGGTTTTGAATCCTAGGGTTAAGCCACTGTATTTTTTCTTTCAAGCGATGAGTTTTTAGGGACCAAATTTTCATGTTGTCCCTCTTTGAAATTGGTCAATTGTGCCAATCCCGTCGTCAAATCTTCCTCCGTCTTGAGGCATTCCTCCTACTTATGGGCATCCAAGTCCTCACCCAGATCCTGTTGAGTCTGGGGTTGATCTGTTTTATTGCCTTCATGGGTGTGGTTGTTGTAGCACACTTCCTCCTGCTATGTTCTCGTTGCATGATCCGGCACTAGCTCCTGAAAGGAATTGATAGAATGGAGCCTCCACATTAGGACCTGCTCGACATTGATAGCTTCCTTGTAGAGTTGTGGGAAACTAGTTTCCCCCAATTTGTGTAGAAGGAATCTGATCTTAGGACCAAGAGCCTCGATGTAGAATAGATACGCCTAGACAGAGGTTGAGAGGATTTATCATGAAATTCTCTTCCAACTCTTCTCAAAACGAACATTGAAGTTCGCCACACTTTCAAGAGGATTCCTCTTTATAAATGTGAATTGGTTCAGATATTGAAATAGGTCCTCCATTTTTCCAAACATATCCATGATAGGCATTACTAGATCCACCCATGTAGATATGCTTCTAGGTTACATGGTTTTGTACCAGAGCCATGCTTAGACTTGAAGGGAAGCAACCAGCAGCCTGATCATTGCATCTTCGTGCACGATATTGTGAAGGGTGGCCAGAGAAGCCACATTTTCAAGGTGTTTCTTCACATCTCTCTTGATGCCACTATATTTTGTTAGGGCATCGAAGGTAGCTTCTATAATATTGTGTCGATGGGGGATATTGAGAGGATCAAGATCATTCCATTGGTGAAACAACGATTGAGCCATTAAGGCACCAATCTCTAGAGGTCTCGGATGTGATGTAGAAGTCAAAATCAGAGTTGCCATATGAGCATGCTATCTTCGCTAGCGAGGTCAATTTTACTCATCATACCAGCTCCTGGTATGTTCCCATTGCATGATTTGACACCAGCTCCTAAAAGAAATTGATAGAATAGAGCCTCCACATCAGGACTTTCTCGACTCTAATAGCTTCCTTGTAGAGTTGTGTGAAACTAGTTTCCCCCAATTGGTGTAGAAGGAAGCTGATCTCAGGACCAAGAGCCCAAATGTAGAATAGATACGCCTAGACAGAGGTTGAGAGGATTTATCATGAAATCATCTTCCAGATCTTCTCAAAACGGACGTTGAAGTCCGCCACACTATCAAGAGGATTCCTCTTTATAAATGTGAATTGGTTCAAAGATTGAAAGGGGCCCTCCATTTTTCCAAATGTATCCATGAGAGGCTTTACCAGATCCACCCATGTAGATATGCTTCTAGGCTACATGGTTTTGTACTAGAGCCATGCTTAGCCTTGAAGGGAAGCAACCAGCAGCCTGATCATTGCATCTTCATGCACGATATTGTGAAGGGTGGCCAGAGAAGCCACATTTTGAAGGTGTTTCTTCACATCTCTCTTGATGCCACTATATTTTGTCAGGGCATCGAAGGTAGCTTCTATAATATTGTGTCGATGGGGGATATTGAGAGGATCAAGATCATTCCATTGGTGAAACAACGATTGAGCCATTAAGGCACCAATCTCTAGAGGTCTCGGTTGTGATGTAAAAGTCAAAATCAGAGTTGCCATATGAGCATGCTATCTTCGCTAGCGAGGTCAATTTTACTCATCATACCAGCTCCTGGTATGTTCCCATTGCATGATTTGACACCAGCTCCTAAAAGAAATTGATAGAATAAAGCCTCCACATCAGGACTTTCTCGACTCTGATAGCTTCCTTGTAGAGTTGTGTGAAACTAGTTTCCCCCAATTGGTGTAGAAGGAAGCTGATCTCAGGACCAAGAGCCCAAATGTAGAATAGATACGCCTAGACAGAGGTTGACAGGATTTATCATGAAATCATCTTCCAGCTCTTCTCAAAACGGACGTTGAAGTCCACCACACTATCAAGAGGATTCCTCTTTATAAATGTGAATTGGTTCAGAGATTGAAAGGGGCCCCCCATTTTTCCAAATGTATCCATGAGAGGCTTTACCAGATCCACCCATGTAGATATGCTTCTAGGCTACATGGTTTTGTACCATAGCCATGCTCTACCCTAAAGGGAAGCAACTAGCAGCCTGATCATTGCATCTTCGTGCACAATATTGTGAAGGGTGTCCAAAGAAGCCACATTTTCAAGGTGTTTCTTCACATCTCCCTTGGTGCCACTGTATTTTGTCAGGGCATCGAAGGCAGCTTCTATAATATCGTGTCGATGGGGGAGATTAAGAGGATCAGAATCATTCCATTGGAAGAACAACGGTTGAGCCATTAAGGCACCAGTCTTCAAAGGTCACGACTGTGATGTAGGAGTCAAAATTAGAGTCACCAAATGAGCATGCTATATTCACTAGCGAGGTCAAGGTTACTCATCGTACCTTGAGTTCTCTGGAATATTTGGATCTTTAGTGCAGACGGACGACTAGTCTCATTATCCATATGTATCGTGTAGTCTGAGTCGTCAGGTGACTTTAAGATCAGGATAAATCAGAGAGTCGCCAAACTCTAATTTTATGAAATAAGGGGACTCCGTGAGTTCCTAGAAGATTCACCAAAAAATATTGACTGCCAATCCGACACCGAGCACAGGGTGGGGGGTGGATCAACGCCAAGCATAGAATGACCGTCGCATTGGGATGGGTGAACAATCTTCGGAGGTCGATTCTTTCGAGGGTGGTTCCGACTATTTACGTTACAAAACAAGAAAAGAGAGAAGGGAATGAAAGAAATAAATGAAGGACATAGCCAAAACTCACAAGGACAGGCATAGCCACATCAAGATCTATGCAGACAACATATCCCGTATGAACACAGACCCTACACCTAACACATCAACCAACTGTACCTTAGCTCTAGCCTTTATCAACGATGAGTAGGGGCAAATTCCAAAACCAATGGATAGGTGCATGAGATCTAGGATGTAGAATCAGAGCACTCCTATCTAATTGGCTTTAGCACAAATAAACCCCAAATTCATATTCATGAACACGTAGTCATGAGTCACTAAAGTAAACCCCATAGAATCCAGATAGCAGAATAACACGAGATAACTTAAACAACTAAACAACAATGAGCATTCACACATTCAATAAAGAATAAGAGGACAAAGCTAGAGACCAAACAGTGCAAAATTTGTATTTACATAGAGGTAAACCTTACATAAGAATTGTAATGGCTAAAGAGCCACCCTTAGGAATGATCAACATTCCACTATTTATAGGTATATTTACATGAATTACAAAATTGGATATTAATGGCAGAAGATGGGAATACAATCCTTGCAGTAGACAAGCGACGCACTGTTACATTGTTCCTCTAGAGAGTGTTGATCTTCTAGGAGGTAGATGTGTCTGGTTCAATCTGGGATTTTAGATCTTCTGATGCTTTTGCTCAACTCATCAATCTTCAGCTACTTCGTCCTTCTCCTCGATTGGTGATCCTCTGGTTAAGCGATGAGTGACTAGTATTGAAGCGCCTTAGGAGCAACACGCCAGAAATTCGTCACATCTACTTAGGTTGTCAGGTACCCGAACTGCAGGACCAACAGACAAGTCTTCATTTGAATTTGGGCGATGGCGGAAGCCTTGCATGTCGAGCGGGCGCTTTGTTTGCTCTTCTTTCCACCCGCAAGGGTACTGGGAGCGAGGGAAGGCATTTCTCTAACATTCTGCCATTTTTGCACTTGTATTCCCACCCGAGATGGGCGGGATTTTATCTCCTCCCCAAGGGCGGGCTTTGTACAATTTGTTCGCCCACGCTAGCCCTTTGAAATGTTTGTCCAACAAGTTGGGCAAGGTTTTAAGAAATTTTCATCCAAGGCTAGGGGTATATTTGTATGTCTGCTTTATCACCCACCCTTCTTTAATCCGATGTTCACCCTTCGTTTTGGTCCACCCGTAGTTGCTGCTATCACTACCTTGATATCTTCCACCCGTCCATCAATGTCTTCAAAATCTGGTGAACTCCTTTTGGGAAAAGGGAATCACTTCCTAAAGGGAAGAGTGGGTGAAGGATGTAACATTTCACCCACACAATGATAGTTCATTTTTTTATGAACATTTAAATATTATTGATATTAACGAAGATAGCACTAGATGTGTTTCTCCAAAGAATTATGATTTGAGGTTTTTTAAGTTTGATAGTGATAGTTTTAGATGTGTTCATGAGAATGTTTGTACAAAAAAATGCTTACTTTGGTTATGCAAAGTGTGTTGGTCAATATGTAGGCCAAATTGTTAGAATTGATTGGCAGTATGTTGTTAATGATTTGAAGTCTTCAATTAGTGACAAGGATAATGATGGTATAAGTCATTCAAAATTTATCAATAATGATCTAAGTTGTGATAACTATTCTAGTAATGACTTATTGCATTCAAATTAGGACAATGATGAACTTAAAAGCCACACAAAAACAATTAATACTAAACAAATGATCTAAATTGTGATAACTATTCTAGTAATAAATTATTGCATTCAAATCAGGACAATGAACTTAAAAGGCACACAAAAACAGTTGATACTAAACAGCATATAATGAAACAAGGCAAAGAATGAAAGAAATTAGCTCAATATACAAAGACCTTAGATTTACAATACAAGCTAATGAGAGTGATTTTGTCACAAAAATGCTAATACCGGTTTGTAACAGGGAATGTTAGCACAGGCAACATTGAATGTTTAACAGATAACAAGATGACAAAATCCATTAAGAAGGAATTAGGAAAAAGAAAGAGTCATAACAGACATGGGCATAAAACAAAGAAATGATAGATCCTCCGTTGTAAAATTTGTGGAGAAAATAATCAATCTTAAGAAGTTTGTCAAGAAAATAAAATCAAAATAGATGTGTATTATAGATGGATAAACATGGCAAAATGGAATAGAATTGTAGAAATGTTGAAATGTTTCTACAAAAGAAATAAAGAAAATAAAAATCTTAATAAGCATAAGCTCATCCAAAATTGATGTTATAATGATTATGCGTAGGAAATAACATTTAAAAATGCAAGAAATAAAGAATATGATAGTTCAATAATTGATCCAAGAATAAAGTTCAAACCACAATCAAAAAGACGAGTCAAAATGAGTACCAGAATCAATACTAGGATCATAGCTAGAAATTTAGAACCAAAATTAAAGACCGGAAGTATACCAAACAATGTAATACGAGAGGGTGTTGGAATATATTACATTACTTGGTACCTTGCAAGTATCTTGTAAATACTTTATAATTGTAAATATTTGTCATTTAATAATTATTAGATGTTTGTATTAAGGAGTCAATAAATATATTTCTCCAATGAGAAATTTGAAAAGTTATCTCATGGGAGTTTGATGGGAGTTTGAGGAGATGAATAGATAGTTGAAGATGAAATGTCAAGAACCTCTTTATAAAGGTTATTTGTAGAGCAACACATAAATTTGTTTGAAAGGAGAAATTGCAATACATATTCTTGTATTGTAATACTTTGTAACCTTGTCATCTTTGTGAATATAGTGTGATCATTTTACCTTGAGTTATGGATTGATTATATGTGAGATTGTGTTCCATTATTCTATCATAAATTCTTTAACCTTTGTATCAAAGTTGATTAATAAATATAGTGTTTTAGGCATTTTTAATATTAATAAAAAAATTAAATAAATATATAACATTATCTAACTATCATTCCAAGGGAAACAACGCAACAATTTGGATTTTAGCTCTTCTTCGAAAGATCCAAGGTTCAAACCATGGCGTGGGTGAGTGTGTAAGAGGGTGGATTCATTAAAAAAATAAAAAAATTAAACTATCTACTATTGAATTTTAAATTTTGTTTTTAATATTATTACATATTTGATTTGAGTAAATCCACATGAGCACCTTGTCCCATAAATATTATTACATATATTTTAACAATCTACATCAATATTTTTTATTTTAACAACATTTTTTTATTTTAAGATGATAAAACATCAGATTAAGTCCACCATATTCTAGATCCCATGCCCAATGTTAGGTGAAGTCATCAATTTATATTAAATTATGCAACATCAGTAATTTATTAAGGTTCATATGTGTACCTTTAAAAAATTTAATGTTCGCATTCAAGTCGCAAATCAAAGTGCATTTCTTCTTGATAAATAAGGATGTTGTGTAGATGTGTGCACTAGTGGATGTGCATGTCCAAAAAAAATAGACCACTCCTTTGCAGGGCGTTTTGGTATAAGAAACCACGTTTTACACTGTCAAAAGTCACCTATCATTTTTATATATCATAATAAAAATCCCTTACGTATCCATGTATGTATACCTACTTAAAAAAAAAATGGCCCATTCCTGTTTTCTTTTCATGCCAAATATCATCTAAACCTTTGCGATCAAGTAACTATAGAATCAGCTTTAAGTAATAGTTTCATCAGCTTTAAATTATAAAATATATCTTAAATTTTTATCAAGTTGATAAATTCATAAAATCTTCTAGGGATGAGAACTTAGGCAAAGCTTGGCCCATGCTCCATATCTAGATGGATAGCAAGCCGTAAACTCTAGTTTTAAGATTTCTCACTATTGAACAAGACCACTAATTTTGAAGGATTAATTAGGTTTAACGATCATTAAAGTATGAACTTTAAATATTTTATCAAAGTTGATAAATTCATAAAATCTTCTAGGGGTAGGAACTTATTCAAAGCTTGGCACATGCTCCATACATCTCCATATCTAGATGCATAGCAAGCCGTAAAATCTAGTTTTAAGATTTCTGACTATTGAACAAAAGCACTAATTTTGAATGATTAATTAGGTTTAACGATCATTAAAGTAGAACTTTAAAAAAGTGCTTGTGGCAGATAATAACTTTAAAAAAAGGTTAATGATAGATAAAAGCCATTAAGGTTCCATTCTCAATTTACAAAACTCACAAGGGTCATAAAAGCTTCATTATAGCAACAGAGTTTTAATAATCTAATTTATAAGTGTTGTAATGATTTATAAATTTGTGTCTAATGAATAGACTAGCTATGAGGTGGGTGTGACCACCATGGCAAGTCGTTCGACTCCATCAATGGTGTTGTATTCCTATGGCCTAATGTTTATAGGGACTAAAAACAAGATAAGGACTTGGGCTCGATTTCTTCCTCCCCATGCTTGCACGATCTGATTTTTTAAGAGGCCAACAGAAAACAAGGTCAAAATTAATTTTCAGATGAATTTTCCCAAAAATAAATCACCAAATTTTTTAACCAAAATGAGTTCTTGAGATTGGAAGCACACCGATCCACAAATATAAGCTTCCTTAGATTTGATGTTATATGCATTGTTGTTAAATTTTGAGTTACATTTATGCTAAATATCAAATATGTTTGAAGAAAAGAAAATACAAAAACTACTAAAGAGTTGCATGGCATCAACAATTAGATACTGTGATCCGCAATTTCTGCACACGTCTCTCTCTACTCTCCATTAACTTTAAATTTAAGCATAAATTGTCCATATAGTACATTGCTAGTTATTCAAATGTTTTTTTCAATTTGCTGTTTTTTCTAGTTATGTATAATATAATCAACAAATAATTGAAGGGAAACTCCCTTGACCTTATTGAGCAGAGACCTATGCTATGCTTCCTTGAAATAAACCAGCAAGTAGGCTTGTTTTTTTTGTTCAAGTGATTTCGATCACACATATAGCTCCAGAGGTTTAAAGATGTATTCCCACTCTTTTTACGGGCAGTGGATGGAACTTTAGGATTTAGTTTGACAGGATTATAGGACAAAGCTAAAGAAGATCTAATGAGAGACTCTTCACAAACAAGATCTAGAACCTTCACAAATTGAAGAGTCTCATGAGCAACCATGTGTTGTTTGGAACTTCATTTCAAGGTTCAGGTGGAACAATGCTGCATACTCCATTTCACTTCAACTTAAAGGCATATTAAAAACAGTATTTTATGATTCGGTGACATTTAATAGAATGCATTTTTCCCAGGTGAATGTAAAGCCCATTTAACCTATAACAATTTGTGTAAGTTTGTATAATTTTTGGCAGTTTAGCACAGGTGCAGCAGCACCTTGTATTCTTGGTTAATAAGGTGTTATAGGCTACAACATCTGGTTTTGGTGAAATTCTGTCATTGGACCTTTTTTTGTTCCATGGAGAAACTTGTACCTACTTTTTCCTTAATAAAAAACCTTGACAAGCTTTGAGAGGAGTTTCCACTAAACTTTGTATGACGCTACCTTCCTATTTGGTGAAATTACTCACTCTCAGCGTAAAAGTAGAACCACCTTTCGAGCAGAGCTCTATAAAAATTTTGGAGATTTTAACCTTCAGCTTCTAAACATCTGTCCACCGTGCACACTGTAATGTGTATATAACATAGTATTTCTTTCTTATGAAAGTGAAAAATAAAAAAGCCTTATAAGTGCATGTGCACTTCGCCCTGAAAATATTACAAAGCCATTAAAAAGAACTGTCATTAGAGCAGTTTGTCAATATTGTGGCAAAAGTACTGTAAACTGTGCTTGCATCTTCAAACTGTATTCCCTTCCCTTTTGTTAAACAGATTAGTGTAATAAGCCAATTTTAATATGACAATTGACATATGCCTTAAGGATAAATATTAATCAAAACAGGATATTTCTAAAGTAGTCAAGGTTCAAAAGTTAACACATGCACCAGATGGCAGCACCAGGCACCACAAGTAAGGGGGAAAGAAGTAAATGGGTGTGACTTTAAGAACAGTCTAGATATGGAATTTCCATTTTTTAGCATCTTCCCCATAACATATTGAGGGAAAAAATGAATCTTCATGTGTTTCGCCAATAACGTTATTTGTCATCATAGATAAACCAGTCAAGACAGGAAGTACAAGACAAACTGTATTTCATAACACAATCTCCTAAACCTCAATGATAAATATTAAAATTAAATAGCACAAAGAAATGAAGCCCTGTTAGATAGGGCACAAATATGAATGTGGCTTTCAGCCATGTAGTTCCACAAGTTTAGACCTCTTCCCCCAGTATGCCACTAATCAAAATGGCCTCAAATTTAGTCCTTATCTTTTCAGTCATCATTTCCTGTATACTTGCTAATTTGCCACCAAAGGTAAAAAGGATAAACTAGTTTGTAACGTTCGCAAGGCCATAGGCTATACGAGATGACCCAATATATGGTTATCCAACCATACTCCGGTTATCGAAGCATGGTGTACAACCCTACCCCCGCAGGATTTGAACCTTGGACCTCTATTCAGAGTTCCAAAGTCTCCACCGTTAGGCCACATGTAATAAGATTTTACAAGTGGAAGTGCATATACACAGAATCAGAAAATAGCCCTGGTTGATCAAGTGATCTCTCGATTTTGCTTTCTGGAAATTCAAAGCAAACCAGTTTCACTCTCCAAGCAGTGTACAAGACAAGGAACATGGGGAATTAAAAGTGAAAATTAAAAGATATCAACTGTTTTTTTCGATTTCTTCTCGAAGACATGCCCTTCACATATGACTTCTGAGGAGGCTTGCTAGAACATGGGAAAAGGTGATCTCAAAACTTTGATGTAGAAATCAGGACCAATATCTACCTAGGCAAAATAATACCATCTTGTAAAGTACATGAATTTTCTATCCATTATGCTATATAGCTATTGTAAGTTATTACGATGTTGCTATTGCAAGCTATCGTGTTTTCTTTGACATCTTTGGATTTTTGCACATGCGTACGCTAGAGGGTGTGACTTCCACAAGTTCATCCTCTTGGATATACTCAATACAATCATCTAGACTGAAATCCAAAGGTGTGTCAAGTACCACTGCAAAAGTGAAAGTTGAGTGTTAATATGTAAAATGTCAATGACATTTGAAAAAAAAAAATGTTTCCATGAAATGTTGGATGCAAGCACCTGTCTCTTCCTTATTAGAACGGACATTTGTTGCAGCCTTCTTCTTGCACACATTGAGCTGTAGATCACCAGGTCTTTGATGGATGCCTACAATTTGACCTTTGTAAATATCTGCACCAGGACCTAGAAACATATGCCCTCTTTCCTGGGAACTACGTAAGGCATATGTTGTAGTAGTTCCTGTCTCAAATGCTACCTGTTTGTAAAATGCATTTGTGAGGTACAATTGTAAGAGTTATCTAATATGAACTTCTCTCTGAAAGCAATCCAGCTTAAATCAAGGATACAGCAATGACAAAAACATCATCATACCAAAGAACCTTGGTCCCTTGTAGCAATGTCTCCAGCCCACGGTCCATATTCATCAAACACTGTGTTTAAAATGGCGCTACCTCGAGAAGCAGTCAATACTGCATTCCTAAGTCCAAGTAGACCACGAGTTGGTATTTTGTACTTCACTGTGGTCGTGTTCTCCTGACTACATTCAAATCACAATTTAAATTTTGTTAGATGGTTTTCCTGAGAAACGTCTTAGAAAAATGCAACTCACAGAATGACTGGCAAAGTTAACCTCGCCAGGATACAAGCACTTGCAATTCAAGCATAAAACAAGCAAGCTATGATGTCATAGAAGCAATTTCACTGTCCTGAAATACATGGAACAGATAAATCAAGGCATATAATAATCTAGTGAAAATATAATAATAGTTATCAATAGACAATAAATCAAGTTTTCTAAGAGTTAAATGTTATATAGAACAAAAGCCAGGAATAATGTAAATTATTTTAGTGTAATTATATTATATCAAAAGCAAATAACTTTACACTCCAGAAGAGATAATATGACAAGTGTTTCATCAAACGGAATTAGTTCAACTGGTTAAGTTCCTTGACTTTCAAGGAAAAGACCTAGGTTTGAATCTTTCCAAGTAATACATGCATAACAGCCAAGCTGTTGCAATACCACTAAGTGGCCATGGTATAATACAAGTAGAGCCAATTTCAATCCCATATAACCAATTGAAAATATATATATATATATATATATATATATATATATATATATAACTGTTTCACTTCTAGTCTTCTGATGAAATAATTATGAACTAAAGACATATGAAAGGAAGTGATTAGAGAATGTCTCCACAATCATGACATACTCGTGCTTCCACCAAACAAATACCTACGGTCCATTCCCCTAGACCATTTTCCCAAAAAAAATTGACCAGGCTTGGACAAAAGTATAATTCTAAACATAGAACATAGACAATAAATCTGAAAACTGATATCTGTCATTTACAATATCCATATTTGGACCAACCAGAATTATATAAATAAGATTTTTTTTAATCCAGAAATATAACTTCAACATCAACACTAAAAGAAAGAGACCTTTGACATTTAGCCTTTTAAACTATAATTTTTCATGAAAACCTCTTATGCAAACATCACAAGTAAAATCCTTGAATTTTTTTTTTTTGTTAGGTAAAAAATTTGGACCATTTCTCGATTTGTGCATGTCATCCTTGCGCAGGGGCCATGCTAATCTCTGTATTGTTCCAATTTTATTGGATGTCTCTGAAGAGACAATCCTTGAATATTATTATTCAAAGGTACAAATAATATTCCCCAACAAAACAAAATGTCACTGTGCACTAAAGAAAGACAATGACAGTACTGACAACTCTTCCTTGCCCACAAAAAGTGAAAGAAAGATTTGAAATAACTGATTACACAGGTGCACTAGAATCCTATCCCTACAGGCTACATCAATGACTGGTCACAGCATCATACAAAAGTACATCCCAAACGCCTTAAGTAGAAGCTTACAAGTTCAAATATTGAAGGCTCTGAGAATTCTCCACTCAGAATTACTCAGTGATCTTATCTAATCAGATCATCAAAAGAGAAACAAAGCAGAAAGGAACAACATGACAAAATAAATGTTCTGGTGTTAATATAATATGCACTTATAAAGAATTATATTTCCTCAAAACAATTTCTATGGCTCTTTTGCTAAATTGTTTTCTGTATAGTTTTGAACAGAAAGCAACAAATTTTACAAAATCATTTTCCCCTCACATACATCGAACATTTCTGAACACTGTTACAAAAGTCACTATAAGCCGTGAGTCCTATCATAATTTTTATGAAGCCATGTATGTAAACCATCAGGATGGAAGGTCTATTTTATCCACCTCTCTCAATATTAGCTCTATTTTTCATAAAATTATGTTAACTGCCACTAAATCGATATTTGCCTAGGAAATATCATTTGAGTTAAGCTTCACAAATATACTGGCTTAAAATTGCATTTTGATATAGTAGGCATCATCCATTGTTGTTCCAATCAGAATTCCATACTGTCAATCTAACAACAAAATAAAAGTTTCAATTCACCGGAAATTTCAATAGAAATGAAATGAAATGAAATATTATTAATGTCTGTGGTGGGCCAAAATAAGACCTAAGGGACTATAAGGACAATAATGACTGCCAGCTAGCAGGCTAAAAATCCCAACAAAGAAAAGAACTAAGATAAATACAAGAAGAAACCCGACAAATGGGCCAAAGAGAAAGGGGAAAGAAAAGAAAAGGGAGAGCAGAGGGGGGAGGGCTGCAGTCCAACAGAGAGGAGTGCATGCCAAGAGAATATGATGCCAAAGGAAATAATCTGTAATACTATAAATTGTTTCTCTTGTGGAACATTTACTTTAAAAGTGATTATTAAAATAAACAGGCAATCTGAACATAAATATCCAAAAGAAGATGACACTTTTGAGTTAGGAATTGAAGAGATTGAGATTGAGTTTCAAGCCAAGGACTAAACATGCTATCACCACAGCTACTCAACACAAAATACATCCCAAAATTCAGAGAATTGGAAGCTGACAAAATCCTACAGTGACAACATTTCTCAAAGGAACATAGCAGTCTAATCTTCTGGTGACTTCTTTTGCATGGTGCAAATCCCTAAAGTTTTGTACAATTTACCTAACAGAAGATATCTATTAGCTACATATCTAGGAAGTAGCAGGCAGACAATACTGTTCACATTCATTCACAAGCAAGATGCCAGTGTTGATTCCTTCCTAGTTTTGGAAATGAGTAAGAGTCGTTGGTTATGAGGGTTCCAAAGTAGGGATAAAAGAAAATTTGGGTTGGTTCTAAGACACAAAAGCTAGTTTAAGAACTGCATAGAAAATTGAAATTTTTGAAAAACAAAAACCATAAATACTACTCTGTTATTTTATAATTATTGATTGATTGTACAATTATGAGCAATAGTAGTAAGGTGGAGGAGAAACTGACATTATGCACGGATAACAATTGCATTCGAAGTATATTGGTTCTCTCCATTTTCAAAAACTTAAAATTGTGTCTGCATTTATTTTTGAGTTTGCCCCCATAAATATAGCAAACTTTTCCACTAATTATTGCAACTTCATCTGACATGTGTAGCAAAAGGGAAAGGTCTCAAAATTAAGCCTTCGGTCTAAAACATTAAAGAAAACACTGGAAAAGAAGAAATCCCACCTTCATGATTCCCTATCACGATGTCATTTTATAGTGTACAGAACAGATAACAAATGATATTAGAAGCTATAGAATTGAAATAGAATATTGTATGAACCATACAACAGACCATTTGCATGTCACGTGAGAACATGAAAAAAAGATCATTTAATATATGAAATCTTGTAAGCAATATGAAGCTGGTACATCAAAAAGGGTTCAGGCAACATGATTCCCATGCTGCTCTAAATTCTCAAAAGCAAATGGTAAAACATTTCTGTGGATTTTCTCACTTCTTTTATGGAAACAAAAGCGACATCTTTAGATCATGGTAGTAAAGGATAGGCTTGTAAAAATAGCCAAATCCTCCTCAATATGAGACATGATAAGGGGATATTGCAAAGAGTTTCCTGAAATATATTTACCAAAAATGGTACTTAAAAGACTGTTCTACAAAAATAAATATAGAACTTCGACGACATTTCTAGAAGTTTCTTATTAAGTTTTTATATAATTTTACTAATTGGCAGATGGAAAATGTGACAGATGTGTCAAGGTTTCATATTGTAATGACACAAGCAATGTGGAAAGAGATGTCCATTTGTAAATTTCCAATTTTCTATACAAATGACAGTAAACATATCACTGTAGCTTTAATATTATTTAGACCAATGTGCGGGTCTGACAGATCAATTTAATTGCACTTGAAGTTGACCTTAAGAAACTTTAAGCGGGTGGGGGAGGAGAGATATTTCCATGGAAATGTCCAATTTAATGGAAAGATAAGATTTCTGAGAAATGATTCTAAGGCAATGTGGCATCTTAACCATTTTGGCAATTAACAATGCAAACATCCAAATTAGAACCTGATGCGGGAGCATCCAGCATATAAACTCTCATTATATTTAACTGTTATGGATGAGTCATTTTTATAAACTGCCAATCCATTTTGATAATTGTCAATCTTGTGTATAAAAAGAAAAGAGAAGAGGAAGAGACAACGGCATGCATAGAGAGATAAGAAGAGGGGGAGAAGAGGGAAGAGAGGAGGCCTGTGTAGAGACGAGCATAAGAGTCCAAGGAAGATGCAAGATATTGGATGTACAGCCATTTGGCATATTGGCAATACCATTAATATTCCACCTCGGATTTTTTCTGTATATACGTCTTGAATGATAAATGTGTTGTACTATTTTGAATTATATGTTGTAGATTGCATGCACTACTGTGTGGAGGATTTGAAGACAACTTAGACAAGGTATTGCAGCAGTCCAAATGAAGACACCATCGAGTGGAAGCGCGGTTCAAATGGTAGTGTGAGAGCCATCTGAAAGGGAACATCGTCATGCAAGGTGTTGTCTAGTGCATGTCATCTTAAAGTGTCGTCTTGGGAATGTTATTGTTCCAAGTGTCATCATGCAGAACACCGTCATGCAAAGTATTGTCTAGTGCATGTCGTCTTAAAAGTACAGGCATAGCAAGTGTCGTCACGCAGAATGTCATGATCCAAGAAGCCATATGAGTGTCCTCACGTACCGAGTGTCTGGCAAGGTGCCAACAAGTTGGGCAGTCATGAAGTGTCGTCATGTAGAATTGATGATAGGGGAGGTTGTTCAATTGACTCCCTCTGTCTACACTGCATCATTTGGTATCAAAGCTAGGTTTTAGAGGTTTGTGATACGTGTTGGAGGAGATATGGCACAACATGGAAGAGGAAGACCATGTGGTCTTATGCCCTAGCTAGCAAGAATAGTCGAGATGTTGAGGGCAATCATAGTCAGGTGAGATACAATTGAGACTGCCCAAAGATGTTAGGATCCTATCCTAACCCTAATTATTAATGATAATATAATAATATATTTTATCCTATGGTTAGAATAATAAATAATATAATAATTAATTATAAATTACTTATTATATTATAATATATAATATTAGGGTTAGGTAAGCATCGCGACTTTTCACCCATAACCCTAGAGTGGGTATAAAACATTATACAATTCTATCATTCGGGACAAGCATGAAATATAAAAACATATATTATTTAGACCTATTGGAGGGATTTCTCAAACCAATGCAAAAGGTGATTCGTAGCTAAAAGTGATTCTATTTATTTTATTTATTTCTCATTCATTAAATTATTGTGGTAGGAACCCTTGGTTCCTACCATCTGGTATCAGAGCATTATGGATCCAACCATGTGGGACCAAAATTTCAGGAAGTTCAGAAATTGAAGGCAGAATTTCGGGAATTGGGGAAACCACACTGGCAACGTTTAGAAAATATTTTTAGTGTGCAACATTTCGAAAACATTATTAATAAGTTTAGTGAGGATCTAATGGAAGTAGAAGCAGAGAAAAATGAAGAAATTGCACATGAAGGAGAGGAGAAAGAAATAGGGAAGGAAAATGCAATTGAAGAAATTGCTCCTAACCCTAAATTTTTTTTCCTTCCGAGGAGCCGGTAGCTATGGATTTTAAAATGGTACATATTGCACTTCCAAAGAAGAAAGATCTGCAATGCAACGAAGTTAGATCCATTGCTACGCGAAAGATCAAGTTAAATAAGGGCAACATTATTCTCCAATCTCCACCTCCTGCACCTCTGGTTTTAGAGACAAATACTTATCAAAAGCAGCAATATTCCGAAGGATATAGTTTTGCTTCTTTTGTATCTTCACATCAGGGTGCTGAAGATTTATCTTTATATCTAGAACAACTTGCTAAAAAGGAAAGTGTAGTAAGCAATGGTGTAATTATTTTTCCTTCCACTGTAGTGGCTGCTACTCGGCCTCCTCCATGGCCTCCTCCTCTTCTCTTTCGAGCATGATAAAGGATATTGAGGATCTATCATTGCACTCTTCGCTCTTGGAACTCTACAGGTATTTGCTCTTCTTCTACGTCCTAAGAAGGATCACAAGTTACGCGTATACTGGAATGTGTACCACCACTCCGTCGGCTATACAGTTATCGTTTTAAGCATAATAAACATTTTCAAAGGCTTTGACATCCTGGATCCTGAAAAGAAGTGGAAGCATGCTTAGATTGCTGTTATAGCTTCGCTGGGTGGCCTTGCCCTTGTCTTGGAAGTTGTAAACTGGATCATCTTCTTCCAACGCAGGTCTAAAAATCAATCAAAGGCTGTTGGCAGTGTGTAGAACTGTAGCTTTAGTGTAGTGTAATTCTGCAACCTCTGTCTATTCTAATGATTCAGAGGCTGTATACCGGTATAGCTAGGGAGTATATTTGAATTTGAGGGCTAGCTAACCAGTTTACTCTGCCTATGTATTGCACCCTCATCATTTCTTTTGTATTATGGAATTCGTTACACTTAATAGAGAGTATTTATTCATCATATGCCGCGTATCGTTTTTATGGTTTGAATCAAAAAAAAAAAAATTCAAGAACACATTCGATCTTTGCAATGGATCGTATCTTAGCTTGTACTATTACGTCCAATCCATCACTTTTTTTTTTTTTTTTTTTTTTTTTAAACTATGGACTTTTCAAATTCACCGTACCTTATCGGCAGCCATTGAATTTAAAAACAAAGAGAATTTGATTGTTTTTTTTTTTTTTTGTTCCGTGGATGGTTAATATATAACTACATTGTTGCAAATATTGACTCCAAACTTCCTAGTTTGATAGATCCTCAATATCCTTTATCATGCTCGGAAGAGAAGAGGAGGAGGCCATGGAGGAGGCCAAGTAGCAGCCACTACAGTGGAAGGAAAAATAATTACACCATTGCTTACTACACCTTCCTTTTTAGTAAGTTGTTCTAGAGATAAAGATAAATCTCCAGCACCCTGATGTGAAGATACAAAAGAAGCAAAACTATATCCTTCGGAATATTGCTGCTTTTGATAAGTACTTGTCTCTAAAACCAGAGGTGCGGGAGGTGGAGACTAGAGAATAATGTTGCCCTTATTTAACTTGATCTTTCGCATAGCAATGGATCTAACTTCCTTGCATTGCAGATCTTTCTTCTTTGGAAGTGCAATATGTACCATTTTAAAATCCATAGCTACCGGCTCCTCGGAAGGAAAAAAAAATTTAGGGTTAGGAGCAATTTCTTCAATTGCATTTTCCTTCCCTATTTTTTTCTCCTCTCCTTCATGTGCAATTTCTTCATTTCCCTTTGCTTCTACTTCCATTAGATCCTCACTAAACTTATTAATAATGTTTTCGAAATGTTGCACACTAAAAATATTTTCTAAACGTTGCCAGTGTGGTTTCCCCAATTCCCGAAATTCTGCCTTCAATTTCTGAACTTCTTCCTGAAATTTTTGGTCCCACATGGCTAGATCCATAATGCTCTGATACCAGATGGTAGGAACCAAGGGTTCCTAGCACAATAATTTAATAAATGAGAAATAAATAAAATAAATAGAATCACTTTTAGATACGAATCACCTTTTGCATTGGTTTGAGAAATCCCTCCAATGGGTCTAAATAATATATGTTTTTATATTTCATGCTTGTCCCGAATGATAGAATTGTATAATGTCTTATACCCACTCTAGGGTTATGAGTGAAAAGTCGCAATGCTTACCTAACCCTAATATTATATATTATAATATAATAATTAATTTATAATTAATTATTATATTATTTATTATTCTAACCATAGGATAAAATATATTATTATATTATCATTAATAATTAGGGTTAGGATAGGATCCTAACAAAAGGAGAGGTGTGGGTCCGAGGAGTAGACCAATTGGTTCATCCAAACCCCATAAGGGGGTGGAGGTCCAAGGTTCAAATCTCGGGCCTCGCCGGACTGAACGCTTGTCCCTTTCCTGGTGCTTTCAGCGGCGTAAAAGGTTTAAAATGATTGTGGCATGGTGGTTATAGGGGCGGACTGCGTGAAGATCTGTGTGGTGGCTTCCGGGGCGGACAGCGCAGAATACTGTGGCGGCCATAAAAGCTGGACAGCTTGCCCGGATTCGTGGCAGCTACCAATTCCACCATGTAAATACAAAAAAAAAAAAAAAAAAAAACAAAAACAAGAGGAGAGGTGTTCATCTTGAGGAGGTTAGTGACAATGAAGAGGAAACTGGTCACCCAGAAGCTCGAGATGCACAGCAAGGAGAAGAACCAAAGCAGCGGTTGATTCAAGCAATCTCTAGCATGGGAAGTAAACCGAAAATGGATACTCCCAATATTAATGGAAGTTTGAACCCAGAAGAGTTGATAGACTAGATAACAAACATGGAGAGATTCTTTGACAATGAATCTATGGAGAACATAAAGTGGGTCAAATTTGCATGTACATAGCTGAAGGGACAAGCATCGATTTGGTGGGATCATGTCCAAATGGAGAGACAACAAAAGGGCAAGGAGAAAATTCAAACTTGGGACAGGTTTGTTTCCAAACTAAAATCTAAATTTTTGCCTACAAATTATCAAATTGGGTTGTTTAGAAGACTACAAAACCTCAAGCAAAAGGAGCTAGGAGTGAAAGAGTATACGAAAGAATTCTATAAATTGACCATAAGAGCAGGTCATATTGAAGATGATGAGGAGAAAGTGGTGAGATACGTAAATGGACTAACATACAAGATGAAATTGGTATATTTAAATTAGAATGGCTTAAGAGGCATATCAATTTGCACTCAAGGTGGAAGAGAAGTTGGCCTGCAAGCAACAAAATAACTCCAGAAGGAGAGGACAGTCTTCGAGAGGAAGAGGACAGCAAGCTCGTGATGTAGGTGGAACTTTCTCACAAACGAATAGTACCCTAGAAAAGGGTGAATCATCAAGAGGATGAGGTGGATTTGGGAGAGGAAGAGGGACATGGTTTTTTTTGCAAATGTTATAGGTTCTTGTAAGGACATAGAGCCTATGAGTGCCCTCAAGCACAACAGACTATTGGGCATGGAAAGGAAGCCCATAATCATAATACACAAGCGGATGAAGAAAGTGCAGCCTCACCAAAGCACAAGGAGGAACCAAAATAAGGAGAGTCACTTATGATGAAAAGAGTATTGTTAAAGCCAGCCAAGGAGGTGCATGAACCTGAGCAAAGAAGGAACTTGTTTAGGATGATTTGTAAATCAAGAGGTAAATGTTGCAAGGTGATTGTGGATAGCGGAAGCACAGACAACTTAGTGTCAACAGAGATGGTGGAGAAACTTGGATTGAAGAGAATTGAGCATGCGAATCCTTACAAAGTGTCATGGTTACAAAATGGACACCAAATTTTGGTAATTGAACAATGTATGGTGAATTTTCAGATTGGTTCTTATAAGGATGCAATTCTATGTGATATCATGTCGATGGATGCATGTCATATTTTGTTGGGTAGACCATGGCAATTTGAGAGGAAAGCGGCAATGAATACTTATTCAATTGTTAGGGATGGTAAAAGTTATACATTGAGTCTGTTTAAGGACAAAAGAGAAGAGGTGGACAGCAGTCCTCAGGTTTGCATAACCTCCGGAAAACAATTTTTGAAGGGCTTGAAGAAGTGTGCTTTGCCTTCATTACGAAATCTGCAGAAGTTGAGGCAACCAATGAAATGGATGAAATTCCTCATGAAATAGCTGATATGTTGGAGGAATTTATAGATATTCTCTCTAAGGAGTTGCCGAATGGATTATTGCCTATGTAAAGTATTGGTCATAACATAGACTTAATACCCAGAGCGAGTTTACCAAACAAGGCAGCCTATAGGATGACACCCATGGAAAATGAAGAGATGAAGAGACAAATCCAAGAGCTATTGGATAAGGGGCTAATTAGGGAGAGCTTGAGCCCATGTGCAGTACCAGCTGTATTAGCACCCAAGAAAGATGGAGAATGGCATATGTGCACGGACTCCTAGGCTACCAATAAGATCACAAGAAAATGTAGATTTCCATTACCTCGTACGGATGATTTGATGGATTGTTTAAGTGGAGTAGAATACTTCACAAAGATTGATTTGAAGAGTGCTTATCATCAAATTCGAATCAGAGAAGGAGATGAGTGGAACACCGCATTCAAGACCAAAGAGGGATTGTATGAATGGTTGGTTATGCCATTTGGGTTGACGAATGCACCTAGCACTTTTATGCGATTGATGAATGAAGTATTGAAGACTTTTCTTGGTAAGTTTGTGGTGGTTTATTTGGATGATATTTTGGTGTTTAGAAAGACAAAGGAAGAACATCTAATGCACTTAAGGCTAGTTTTGCAAAAGTTGAAAGAGGAGCAATTGGTGATTAATTTGAAGAAATGTAGTTTTATGTGTTAGGTATGAAGATAGTATACAGCAAGCAGGTCAACTAGACGTCTGACCTGGCAAACGTCTGGACCTGACGTCTGGGTTGCCAGACGTCCAGGCTGGCAGACGTCTAGGCTACCAAACGTCCAGGCTGGCAGACGTTTGGGCCTGACGTCTGGGCTGCCAGAAGTCTGGGCTGCAAGACGTCTAGGCTGGCAGGCGTCTGGGCCTGACGTCTGGGCATCCAGACGTCTAGGTTGGTAGATGTCCAGCCTGACGTCTAACCAAGTAGACGTCTAGGCCGGACGTCAAGCCAAGTAGACGTCAAGCGAGTGGACATCTAAGTAGATGACAGGAATGCGGAAACGATCAGTCTTTGAGAGCTCAAACGAACAGGTTTTGGAGGCTTTCGTCGGAAGAGGAAAGGAACAGTTTGGAGTCTTCCTTCTGCTCTATAAAAGGGATGTGATCCCTTGCATATGATATAGTTGTTGAAAATGTTGAGAAACGTGAATGTAAACTTTGCTGAAAATAATAAAAGGAGAAGTTGCCATTGCCCCATGGTTTTTCCTGCACATTGCAGGTTTCCACGTAAATCTTTGTGTCACTTGTGTTACTGTTTCCGTGTTCTATATTTTTGTTATTGTGCTTCCTCTTGCAGGTGATAAATCTTGAAGATTTTTCCTAACATCTGGTATCATAGCTAAGGTTTTGTGCGAGTGGGAGCTGCAACAATGACAAAAGGTGTAACCAAGTTTGAGATTGAGAAATTTGATGGCAGGAACTTCGCTCTATGGAAGATGAAGGTGGAGGATTTATTGGTTCAGAATGACCAAGCGCAAGCCTTGAAAGGGGTCGCGAGTAAATCGAGCAGCATGAAAGATGAGGAGTGGGTAACGCTTGACAGGAAGGCGGTTTCTACAATCCGTCTCTGCCTAGCGGACTCCGTCTTGTTCAATGTAGCTAAAGAAAAGACCGCGGAAGCCCTTTGGCAAAAGCTTGAAAAGTTGTATGAAACAAAATCAGCAACTAACAAGGTTTTTCTTAAAAAGCAGCTTTATAGCTTGAGGATGAAGGAAAGTTCATCCGTGGTAGATCATTTGAATGAGTTTAATACTCTGATCAGTAAACTGGTTTCAGTTAATATGAAGATGGACGATGAAGATAGAGCTATCACCCTAGTTTGTTCCCTCCCGGACACTTGGGATCATATGGTGATGACCATCAATAATTCATCATCAAGAACTCTCAATTTTGATGGTGTTGTAGCCGCTTTGTTGGCAGAAGAGTTGAGGTGAAAAACGTCTCTGGAACCCCCAACCAATGAAGCCCTATCTATGAGAGGTTGATCGTTCGAGGGGAGTAAACAAGGTAGAAAGCAGTCCAGATCTAAGTCTAAAGGACATAAGCAGAAAGGGAAGTGCTGGCATTGTGGGAAGCCAGGACACTCCAAGAAGGATTGTTAGCAATTAAAGAATGGTGAAAAAAAAAATCAGCCATCAGCTGAAGCCAGTGTAGAAGATTCAGGAGAGACGGCAACATGTGAAGCCTTCTGTATCAGTAACGGCAAATCAGTGTTATATACCTGGGTTTTGCACTCAGGTGCATCCTTCCACATGTCTCCCCACGAGATTGGTTTGACAAATATCAGCCATACTGTGGTGGAAAGGTCTATTTGGGTGATGATCATCCTTTAGAAATTGTGGGAAGAGGGGATATAAGGATCAGGTTGGACGATGGTAGAGAAAGGATGCTATGTGATGTGCGACATGTGCCCGATTTGAGGAAGAATTTGCTCTCAATCAAAATGATGGATAAGCTTGGGTATTTTGTCACTTTCTGTAACAACTATTGCAAGATTACCAGAGGAGCTCTTGTAGTAGCAAAGGGAGAATCTTATGGGACCTTATACCGTTTATGCGGTGATACGGTGACAAACCATACAGCAGCAGCAATTTCTATTCAAGATGCAGTAATGCTATGGCATCAACGCCTAGGCCATATGAGTGAAAAAGGCTTGAAAATTCTGCATGACAGAGGTATGCTTTCTGGGATTAAGTCTTGCAATTTAGACTTATGTGAGCATTGTATTTTTGGTAAACAGAAGAGGGTTCGGTTTACTGCAAGTCCCGATAAGAGTTCTGATTTTCTGCAACTTATACATTCGGATATATTTGGACCTATCCCCACCCAGTCCTTGAATGGCGCCATCTATTTTCTGACTTTTATAGATGATTATTCTAGGAGAGTGTGGGTTTATTTTCTAAAGAAGAAGTCGGAAGCTTTGCAGAAATTTAAGGAGTTCAAAGCACGGGTAGAAAAGAGTTTGGGCAAGTCAATTTTGTGTCTCAGGTCAGATAATGGGGATGAATATTGCTCCAAGGAATTTGATAAATTTTGTATGCAGGAAGGTATTAAGCACCAGAAAACTGTACCATACACTCCACAAAAAAATGGTGTGGCTGAGCGGATGAATCGCACAATCATGGAACGTGCAAGAAGCATGCTTAGCGCAGCCATGTTGGAGAAAAAGTTCTAGGCAGAGGTTGTTAATACAACTGTTTATCTTATTAACAGGTCACCTACAGCTGCATTGGATGGACAGATTCCGGAGGAGTTTTGGTGTTGTAAGCCAGTTGATTACTCTCATTTGCGCACCTTTGGTTGTGATGCGTTTGCCCATGTACACAAAGAAAAAGGTCCAAGCTTGACCCGAAGTCAAGCAAATGTGTTTTTCTCAGCTATGGAGATATAGTGAAGGGGTATAGACTGTGGGATCCTACTGCCCACAAGGTAATTATTAGCCGGGATGTAATTGTTGATGAAAAATCCATGCAAAGGAAGGAGGTATAGAAAAATCCTAATGTTATACCTGTTGAAGTAGAATTGGGGAAGATGACTATGAAAATCAGCATGCTGAAGTTTTTGATCAGCATGCAGAACAGCAAGTAGAGCAGCCACAACGGTCACAAGACCGAGAGCTAGAACTGACAGATCATTGGGTTAGAAGTTCTACACGTCCACAAAAGTGTCCGAAAAGGTATTCTCATGTGTATCAGTCCTCTTTTGATTTGTTAACTGATGATGGTGAACCTAGTTCATTTCAGGAAGCTAGAGAGTCTGAGAATGCAGCAAAGTGGAGGAAATCCATGGAGGAGGAAATCGAGGCACTTCGAAAGAATAAAACTTGGGAACTTGTGGATCTCCCACCTGGAAGAAAGACTGTTGGAAACAAGTGGGTGTACAAAGTGAAGAAGAACAGCAACGGGTTGTTGGAACGCTATAAAGCTCGCTTGGTGGCAAAGGGCTATGTGCAGAAGTCAGGTGTTGACTTTAATGAAATTTTCTCTCCAGTTGTGAAGATGACTACTATCAGAGTTCTACTTGCACTTGTAGCTGCACATGATTTGGAACTGGAGCAGCTTGATGTAAAGACTGCTTTCTTGCATGGTGATCTCGAGGAAGAGATATATATGGATCAGCCTGAGGGCTATGAAGAAAGAGGCAAAGAGCATTTTATTTGCAGACTGAAGAAATCACTATACAGGTTGAAATAGGCGCCAAGGATGTGGTACAGCAAATTTGACACCTTCATGAAGAGCCAAGGTTTCAGCAGGAGTGAAGTTGACCATTGTGCATACTATAAGAGGTTTGACGATGGTAGTTTTATAATTTTGCTGTTGTATGTTGATGATATTCTGGTTGCAGGCCCCAACATGAAGAAAATCATTGATCTTAAGGATCAGTTGGCTAGGACATTTGAAATGAAGGATTTAGGAGCAGCAAACCAAATTTTAGGGATGAAGATACACAGGGACAGAAAAGGAAGAAAGATCTGGTTAAGTCAAAATTCATATGTGGAAAAGATTTTGCAGCGCTTCAATATGCAGAATGCTAAACCAGTTAGTACCCCACTTCTTCCACACTTAAAGTTGTCTTCCAACCAGTGTCCTAGAATGGAAGCAGAGAAGACAAGCATGTCTCGTGTACCGTATTCATCAGCAATAGGAAGCCTCATGTATGCCATGGTGAGCACCATACCGGATATTGCCCAAGCAATGGGAGTAGTCAGCCGGTACATGGCAAATCTTGGTAAGGAGCATTGGAATGCGGTGAAGTGGATATTCAGATATTTAAGAGCCACTTCAGAAGTTGTCATTTACTTTGGATTGGCAGATTTGCAAGTTACAGGTTTTGTGGATTTTGATTATGGTGGAGATAGAGATGGGAGAAAATCCACTACAGGATATAACTTCACCCTTGCTGGAGGAGCAATGAGGGCTTCTAAGTTGTAGTCTGTTGTGGCCTTATCAACCACTGAAGCAGAATACATTGCAGCAACTCATGCCAACAAAGAGGCAATTTGGCTAGAGCGATTGTTGGGTGACTTCAAGGTAATGCAGGAGAAAATTATGCTGCATTGTGATAGCCAGAGTGCTATTCAATTAGTGAAGAATCCAACATTCCATGATCGCACGAAACACATTGACGTCAAGTACCACTTTATCAGAAATGTGGTGGAAGAAGGTAGGATCCTATTGCAAAAAATTGACAAGAAGTGAATCCTGCAGATATGCTTACAAAGTCGGTCAAGGTAGAGAAGTTTGAGTGGTGCAGAACTTCTCTGGGCTTGCTGAAAAAGTAACAAGGGCAGCATTGGGCAATTGGCACTGGATGAAATCTTTTGGCAGAAGAATTCCCGAATACTGACTTCAAGTGGGAGAATGTTAGGTATGAAGGCAGTATACAGCAAGCAAGTCAGCTAGACGTCTGACCTGCTAGACATCTGGGCTACCAGACGTCTAGTCTAGCAAACGTCTGGGCTGCCAGACGTCTAGACTGGCAGACGTCTGGGCTACCAAACATCTAGCCCGGTAGACGTCTGGGCCAGACGTCTGGGCTACCAAACATCTAGCCCGGTAGACGTCTGGGCTTGACGTCTGGCCTGGTAGACGTCTGGGCCTGACGTCTGGCCTGGTAGACGTCTGGGCCTGACGTCTGGGCAGCCAGACGTCTAGGCTGGTAGACGTCCAAGCCTGACGTCTGGGCAGCCAAACGTCTAGGCTGGTAGACATCCAACCTGATGTCTAACCAAGTAGACGTCTAGGCCAGACGTCAAGCCAAGAAGACGTCAAAGGAGTGGACGTCTAGGTAGACGACAGGAATGCGGAAGACAAACAGTCTTGGAGAGCGGAAACGAACAGTCTTTGGGAGCTGAAACAAACAGTCTTTGGGAGGCTTCTGTCGGAAGAGGACAGTTTGGAGTCTTCCTTCTGCTCTCTAAAAGGGATGTGATCCCTTGCATGTATATAGTTGTTGAAAACGTTGAGAAACGTGAATGTAAACTTTGCTGAAAATAATAAAAGGAGATGTTGCCATTGCCCCGTTGTTTTTCCTGCACATTGCAGGTTTCCACGTAAATCTCTGTGTCACTTCTGTTACTGTTTCCATGTTCTATATTTTTGTTATTGTGCTTCCTCTTGCAGATGATAAATCTTGAAGTTTTTTCCTAACATTATGAAGAAGGAATTGGTATATTTAGGCTTTGTCATTTCCAAGGATGGTTTGTGGATGGATCCAACAAAGGTAAAGGCTATTATGGATTGGCCATCACCAAGAATTATGTTTGAGGCAAGAGGCTTCCATGGTTTGGCAAGTTTTTACATTAAGTTTATCAGAAATTTCAGTGGAATTTATGCTCCAATCACAAAAGCAATGACGGGTGGTAGACATGAGTTCAAAAAGACGAGTGCAGCAGAAAAGACAGGGCAAACTAAACCAAAGACATGAAATGGGTGGAGTATCTTCAAAGTTACTCATTTGTTTTGAAGCATAGAAGTAGTAGTTCCAATAGGATAGTCGATGCCTAGAAGAACTTTGTTTATGAATGCAATGAGGATTGAAGTTGCAGGTTTTGACACAAAGAAAGAGCTCTATGTTGGTGATTTGTATTTCAAAGAAGCCTGGACAATGTTCAATAACCCTACTGCAAGAGATAGAACACTATGACTGGATTATTTTATCCAAGAGGAATTATTATCCAAGGGACACTGATTATGCACACCGTGGAGCTCAATGAGAGAGAACTTGATAAGAGAAAAATAGTGGAGGACGTGCTGGGCATTTCGGAGTAAATAAAACCATGGGACAGCTTTCTGACAGTTATTATTGGCCAGGAATGAGTGCAGATATAAGAAGACTTGTGTAGGGTTGTTGAGTTTGTCAACATGCAAAGAGGAGAAGCCAAAACACTGGGTTGTATCATCCATTACCAATACCAAAAAGGCCATGGGAAGACATAAGTATGGACTTTGTTCTTGGATTACCTCGAACACAAAGAGGTAATGATTCCATCTTTGTTGTTGTTGATAGAATTTTGAAGATGGTACATTTCATACCTTGCAGGAAAACAAATGATGCTACTCATATTGCTTATTTATTCTTTAGAGAAGTTGTAAGACCGCATGGTTTTCTAAAAAGCATTGTGTCAGATAGAGATACTCAGTTTGTAGGTCACTTTTGACGCACTTTGTAGAAGAAGTTGGATACAAATCGTTTAGCTTATCATCCACAAAAGGATGAACAAACTGAAGTTGTGAATAGAAGCCTTGGGAATTTGTTAAGGTACTTAGTTGACAAGAAGCCAAAGTTGTGGGATACCATATTGACACAGGCAGAATTTGCATATAACAATTCAGTAAACAAAAGTACAGCCAAGAGTCCATTTCAAATTGTGTATGGAATCTGTCCAAGAGGAGTGGATGAGTTGCGGAGTATAGCTAATTTGCAGAGACCAAGTGCTGTAGCAGAGGAATTTGCTGATTACATACATGATTTACATCGAGAGGTGAAAGATGATTTGGAGAAGAGTGCTATGAGATACAAGCAACATGCTGATCTCAAGCGTAGGACACAAGAATTTCAGATAGGTGACTCGGTTTTAGCACATTTGCATAAGGGAAAATTCCCAAAAGGAACTTACAATAAGCTAAAATGGAAAAAGATTGGACATTGTAAGGTCTTGAGGAAGTTTGTAGCTAATGCCTATGAAATTAAACTCCCAAAAGGAGTAGACATCTTACCATTTTTTGATGTGGCTGATATGTACCCATATTATGACAAATCAATAGATAGTAAGGAAGAAATCATTTCTGATTTTCTAACGAAAGAATGGATATAGTAGATGCCAGAGAAGGAATAGGATGAAATTGAGGCAATAGTAGACTCTAGAGTAGCGAAAAGGACAAGAGGCAAAGAATATTATGAGTATTTGGTCAAGTGGAAACATCAGGTGGCTGAATAAGCAACATAGATGAATGCTTCCAAGATTGCTAAATACGGAATCTCTGTTAAGGATTTTGAAAAATGTTCACGAGTTTTTGCTCATGAAACATTTCCTTTTACCTGGCGTGTATGATGCAGGAGCAGCCAACATATAAACTCTCATTATATTTAATGGTTATGGATGAGCCGTTTTAATAAACTGCCAACTGTTTGATAATTACCAATCTTGTGTGTAAAAAGAAAAGAGAAGAGGAAGAGACAATGGTGTGCATAAAGAGGGAGAGAAGAGGGAAGAGAGGAGGCCTGTGTAGAGATAAGTGTAAGAGTCCGGGGCGGATGCAAGATATTGGATATACAGTCATTTGGCATATTGGCAATACCAATAATATTCCAACTCAAATTTCTTTTGTGTATACGTTTTGAATGATAAATGCATTGTGCTATTTTGAATTGTAAGTCATAGATTGCATGAACTAGTGTGTGCAGGATTGTAGTTGAAAAAAAGGTATTGCAGCAGTCCAAGTGAAGACACCATCAAGTGGAAGTGCAATTCAAATGGGAGCATGAGAGCCGTTTGAAAGGGAACGTCATCATGCAAGCTGTCGTCTAGTGCGTGTCATCTTGGGAGTGTCGTTGTGCCAAGTGTCATGTGAAATGTCATCTTGTGGGGTGCTATCTAGTACATGCCGTCTTAGAAGTGTTGTTGTGGCAGGTGTCGTCATGCAGAATGCCGTCATGCAAGACACCATCTGAGTGTCATCACGTAGGGAGCGTTTGGCAAGGTGCCAACAAGTTGGCCAGTCGTGAAGTGCCATCGTGTAGAATTGCTGCTAGGGGAGGTTGTCGTTCAGTTGATTCCCTCCATCTATACTACATCAGAACCACCCCTCGTGTAAAACATATTTTTTTCATATTTAATCTTTCTATGAAGCCATTTTTCAAGTTTAACAAATTGGTACCTCTAACCAACATGTGGACATTTAAAACGATAGGAAAATAGACCAACATGTGCATAAGTTGGTTAAGAGTGACTGACCAAAGAAACAAAAGACTTTAGACATTAGAATGACACAACCAAGAAACAAATGTTAGAATGATTTAGCATGCCAATTGAAGCCATATTCAAGTATCTAACATCCATTGATGCACTCAAGTATGATGATTTCTCCTAGACGAGGCAAAAATGCTAATCCAAGTAAAGATGGTCAGCCCTGTCTCCCACATACGAAAAACAAATAACAGTACCAAAAATTTAAGGATGATAACCATAGAACTCCAAGTCACTTGATTTGGCACACTGATTACTAAACCAAAACCAACCAAGTTGGAGTCAACAAGAAAGGGTGAGATAACGACCAAGAGACACTAAGGCCATGTAATCTCTAATTGGAATTCCTACTGTCAATCATGGGAGTAAAAATAGGAAGTGGCATGGAGCCTTGTGTATGGAGCGTGTAGAATAGCCAACTGAATATGAATTAGATGTTGAATAGGTATCTAAATACACACCTTTTTATGAATGCAACCTTGGCAGGCATCAAATATGTCTCATGTAGTAGAGATTTCCAGTAGGCAATAAAAAATTCAATTGGTATAAAGGTATCTCTTAAATATATTCCCAAACCAGTCTAGGGAAATATGGTATTCCCAGTATGAATATTATTGTTCCCATTTCCTAAAATAAACAAGACCATGTTTTACAGACCTCGTAGTATTAAGACCAAAGTTTAAATGTGTTGTGCACTAGTTGACACTTCAACAGGTGTTATGTTAATCTTTTATGAATGTAAGTATCATGGTGTGGTTTAATACATCCTGTTTTCAGAAAACAAAGTCTCATATTATAATGTTTGACAGAGCAAACACAAACTACCATAGAAGGCTGCAAGAGGTGACAAAAGTGTACAGAAATATAGTTTCTTTTGTTACAAATGAAACCCAAATGGAGATAGCAAAGTGATGGATCCAAAATGGTAATGAGGACGTACATGTAACATGTCAATTCAAAGCAAAAGCAAAGATCTTGTCATTAGCCTGAGGTATTCCAACACAAGTGAAGAGAAGCTTAAATGTCAATTAGAAAGCACAATGTAGAAATTTAGGTAACTTTGAAAAACATCAGACATGAACGCCACATACAAAATGCTAGCTGTAGCAAACATGTAAGGATTGCAAGACTTGGATGTGGTCCTACTGCTACAAGTCCTAGTTCATGTTGTTTATATACAGAATATTTACCTAAATTTGTCTGTAACAAGGAATTAAGGTGTTAAAATGGACATACCTTGCTTGGATATCAACCATCTGACCACGACGTTTTCCTAGAAGCTCAACAATAGATCCCACATATTCTTCTGGTACCTCAACAACAGCAATCTGCATCAAGTTTCATTATATTTACGAGAATCATTGTTTGAGATTGTAATGATAAGCAGCTAACATATTCCAACAAAATATATTGTCAGCTACTCATCATTTTAATAAAATGTTACTCTATCAGATTGTGCAATCATTAAAAGCAAATCTGAAATGCTGAGAACATTACCATACCTCATAGGGTTCAAGCAACTTATCATTTACTCTTTTGTTTATAACCTTTGGTGGGCCTACCATGAATTCATATCCTTCCCTTCGCCTGCAAAATAGAAATAGCAAAGACATTGTCAAAGGCTCCTTTGAAGCTTCAACATAAACAGAATCGTATTGATAAAGCAATGTAGTTTCATAATTCTGTAACACTTTTTGCAAGACAGCTTAGTACTATAGTTAACCATATGCAGCTTAGAGAAAATGTGATAATAAGGATCCATATCCACCTACATGTTCTCAATCAATATGGTTATATGTAATGTACCCCTCCCACTGACTATGAATGTATCAGACGTTTCCCCATCTTCAACTTTCATAGCCAAGTTCCTCTCAAGTTCGCGATAGAGTCGTTCTCGAAGTTTTCTGCTAGTCACATGTTTTCCCTGTAAAGGGACCAAAATCAAACAGATTAGCTTGTTCAACATTAATGTCCAACCAGGGTACATAAATCTTCTTTGAATGAATTCATCTACAAACCTCACGACCAACAAATGGTGAAGTGTTAATTGAAAATGACATTTTTACAGTAGGTTCCTCAATATTTATTCCAGGCAAAGCTAAGCCATTGACTTTATCTGCTATTGTCTCACCGATCTGCATTGACCACAACCAAAAAACATGTTTTTCAATATTTCCTTAAAAATTATTGAAGAACAATTAGCCCAAGCATGCAAAAGATAAGCAGGGCCAACATTTTAGCTTTCATTATGTGTAAGCATAAGAAGATAGACACATACAAGAACGTCATCTATACCGGAAACAGCACAAATATCTCCAGCTTCAACCCTGTCAGTTGGAACTTTTATAAAATTCTCGTAGACAAAGAGTTCATTAACTTTCCCAATCCTAGACTTTTCGTCTGGAGTACACACCTGTCAACGGTGCAAATGATAAGAGGTGCAATAGCATTTACAATATTATTAGTGTGTAATCATCTCCAAAACTCTACAAGAACCATATAATCAGCATAAATTATGTTGTTTAAACAGAAAATTGGTAAATATAAAAAATATATAATATAGACAAAATATTAAGCATAACATCTTAAACAAAAACTCCAACTTGACATATACCTCAACATATGCAATAAGATCTGTATAATGATTATCATGAACCTGCTCGAGTTGACCCCTTGTATTTTCCCAGGCATGAAAGATATAATTCTTGTTTGTCCATTTGTTGATTCACCTAAAAAACTTTTTCCAGTAATCCTAGTTTGTGCATTTGTCCAAATCAAAATATTTATCGAAAATTTTATTTTCCAATAAAAGAGCCATCATCATTCAGAAAACAATTTTAGCATGAAAGATGAATATATAGCTTAATAATCTCTTCCTTTAAAGGTTGCTTTGGAAAGTGATGATCAACTTTGCTATCAATGAATGGTGCTTTAGAAAAACATAGTTTAAAATTAACAATCAATGAGATTGTTGAGAGAAGTAACAGTAAGAAACATTCTGTTTTGAGGAGTCAAGTGGAAAAATCTTAACTAAAATAGATGGCATGATAAACAACTAATACGGAGAAGAGAGCAAAAAAAGGAAAACCTTCAAATTATCAAGCGAGAACCATGAAGCAAGAGCAAACATAGAGAAAGGAACACAATCTAAGTTGGTTGAACTTCTCTTTACCAAACAGCAAAATGATATTGGTAATTCACTGGAGGGGCCAGCAGCCCCTAATGTGACAGTATTACCATCTCATGGTATATAAGGGATGCTAATGCCCTCTCAAAGCAGAGGTGTATCAGGGACCTTTGTTTAAGTAATAAGCTTGATATTCTTTGTATCTAGGAAACTAAAATGACAAAGGAAGAAGTTTCCAAAACTATGAAAGCAGTATGGGCAAGATGTGAATGCGATGCTGTGGATTCAGAAGGAGCGGCAAGGAGAATTCTAACATGTTGAAATCCAATTAGAACCTCCTATGAAACCATTCATAAAACTAGGCATTGGATAGCCTCATTAGTCACATGCTACTTTGCAGATATTCGTTTCATCTTTATCAATGTCTATGGACCTACAACTTAGTCAAGCAGATCAGAAGTATGGAGTGGGATTGAAGTCTTTATGAGAAGTAAAGACCAAGAAACCCGATTCGTGATCATAGGAGAATTTAATGCCATAACCAAGCTAGATGAAAAATTTGGGGGAACTAGGAAAATAACCCAAAGTATGAGAGATTTCTCAACTTTTATTTAAAACAACAATCTATTGGAGGTTGAGTTCGAAGAGGACAACTATACATGGACCAACAACACAACAGGCCAGAACCTAATAGCAGAAAAATTAGACAGATGCATACTCTTAGATCATTGGCTAAATGAAGGGAATTGTCCTAAAATTAATACCTTGACAAGGATTGGTTTAGATCACTGGCCAATAAGAGTTAAAATGGTGGTAAGTGAATTCAAAAAAAATATCATATTTTAAATATGAGCAAATGTGGGAAGACCATCCTCAATTTGTTGATATGATAGCGCAGGCATGGAATACTTCAAGAAACAATGGGCTGTATACACTTCCAAAACAAATTAAATCAATGACATCTAGATTAAAAGAATGGAACAAGAACAAATTCACAACATTATTTAGAAAAAATAACTAAAAGAGATACTTTCAAAATTCCAAAAAGATGAGCACAATAATTTAAGCTCAAAGGAAAGGGAGTTGCTTAGTGAATACCAAAATATTTTGAGTAAGGAAGAGAAATTTTGGAGATTAAAATCAAAATAGACTTGGTTTAAAGGAGACAAAAGTACAGATTTTTTTCATGGGATGGTAATAATGCAGATATCAGCATCTAAAATTAGTAGAATTAAATCAGTAGAAGGGGTTTGGATTGAAGACCAGAACAAAATCAGAACGGAGGTAAGGCCTTTTTACCTGAAAATATTCTAGGATTGGAGGAGATTGAAGTTCTTAATGATAAACTACTACAAGAAGTACCCTCAGTTATTATAGATGAAGACAACAGCAAACTGATGGAGACTATTACTCTGGAAGAAGTTCATTCAGCTATTTTCTCTTTTTATAAGGATAAATCTCTAGGTCCAGATGGGCTCTCTGTAGCATTCTATCAGCATACCTGGGAAATAGTGAAGGGTTCTTTATTGGTGGCAGTGGAACAGTCTAGGATAAAACAGTGCATCCCTTATAAAACACATGCAACATATCTTACCCTGATTCCAAAAAAGAAGGATGTAGAATTTTTTGATTCATTCAGGCCCATAAGCCTATGTAATATGATATATAAGATCCTGGGTTCAATCCCACGGCGGATATGTATATGTATAAGAAGTATTTACTCAATAAAAAAAAAACAAAATATGACATATAAGATAATCTCCAAAGTGATGGCAAATCTTTGACCACTGTTAGACAAGATTATTTCAAAAGAGCAAGGAGGATTTGTGAAAGTGAGACAAATTCTGGATAGGATCATATTAGCTCATTAAGTAATGCACTCAGCAACTTCTAGAAAGGAGACAACAACGATCTTAAAACTTGATATGAATAAAGCCTATGATAGGGTTAAATGGAATTTTATTTTTGCAGTATTAGAAAAGTTTGGATTTTGGAAGAAATGGGACACATGGATAAAGCTTGTGTCTCTACAATATCATATTCAGTGCTAGTGAATGGGCTAGTAACAGAATCATTTAAGACCAAGAGGGGTCTTGGATAAGGATATCCTCTATCACTATATTTGTTCATTATTATGGCAGAGGTATTGGGAAGGAACTTGAAGAAGGCATACAAATAGCCCTTAAGGCTAGTAATAACATAGACAACATCACCCATCAACAGTTTGTAGATGATACAGCCCTTTTTGGGAGGGAAAGGAAAAACAAGGCCAAAGCTTTGAATAACTTATTAAAGGAATATGAAAGAGCATCAGGGCAGAAAGTTAATAGGACAAAATCCAAACTTTACTTCCTAAACACTCTAGCTAGAATCAAACAAGGGATGTATAGGTTACTTCAAATGGAGGAGGCAAATTTCCCAATAACATATTTAGAGATGCCTTTATTTGAGGGGAGAATGAGGATAGAATTGTGGAATCTAGTTATAAGTAAAGTTTAGAATAAACTACCGGCATGGAAAGGTAGATGGTTATCGTTAGCAGGAAAAGTGCAGCTAATCAAATCAATCTTACAGGCCATTTCAACATATTAAATGTCCTTGTATACTATGCCAAAATCGGTAGAAAATAGTTTAATCTATATTATGCGATCATTTTTGTGGTCAAGATTACATGAGAAAAGGAAATTTCCTTTGGTGAAATGGGGCAAGGTATGTGATAATAAAACTAGGAGAGGTCTCGGTTTAAGAGTTCTTACGAATGCAAACTTAGCTCAAAGGGGAAAAGTAATTTGGATATTGTACAAAGAGATCTCAAGACAATGGGCAAGAATTCTTCTAAGTATGTTGAGCCCAATGACCCAAGCTTAATCTTTACTACATTCTCACTACCAGATAGTTCTGAACTATGGAACAGTTTAAAACAATCGAATAATCTAGTGATTTAAGGTCTAAGATGGAAGGTGGGAACTGGAGAAAAAAACTTTCTATTTGGATGGATACTTGGTGTTGTTAGGTATGAAGGCAGTATACAGGTCAGCTAGATGTCTGACCTGCTAGATGTCTGGGTCAGACATCTAGGCAACAGGTCAGACGTCTGACCTGCTAGACGTTTAGGCCAGATGTCTGGGTTGCCAGACGTTTGGTCTGGCAGACGTTTGGGCCAAACGTCTGGGCTGGCAGACGTTTGGTCTGGCAGACGTCTGGTCTGGCAGACGTCTGGGCCAAACGTCTGGGCTGCCAGACGTCTGGTCTGGCAGACGTCTAGGCCAGATGTCATGCCCAGTAGACGTCTAGGTAGACGACAAAACGCGGAAGACGAACAGTCTTGGGAGCGGAAGACAAAGAGTCTTTGGAAGCTGAATGAACAGTTTTTGGAGGCTTTCGTTGGAAGATGAAACGAACAGTTTGGAGTCTTCCTCTACTCTATAAAAGGGATGTGATCCCTTGCATAATGATATAGAGCGTGAAGTTGTTGGAAAACGTCAAAGGACGTGAATGTAATCTTTGCTGAAAATAATAAAAGAAGAAGTTGCCATTGCCCCGTGGTTTTTCCTGCACATTGCAGGTTTCCACGTAAAATCTCTGTGTCACTTGTGTTACTGTTTCCGTGTTCTATATTTTTGTTATTGTGCTTCCTCTTGCAAGTGTGGAATCTGAAGATTTTACCTAACATCTGGTATCAGAGCTAAGGTTTTGTGCGAGTAGGAGCTGCAACAATGACAAAAGGTGTAACCAAGTTCGAGATTGAGAAATTTGATGGCAGGAACTTCGCTCTATGGAAGATGAAGGTGGAGGATTTGCTGGTTCAAAATGACCAAGCGCAAGCCTTGAAAGGGGTCGCGAGTAAATCGAGCAACATGAAAGATGAGGAGTGGGTAACGCTTGACAGGAAGGCGGTTTCTACAATCCATCTCTGCCTAGCGGACTCCGTCTTGTTCAATGTAGCTGAAGAAAAGACCGCGGAAGCCCTTTGGCAAAAGCTTGAAAAGTTGTATGAAACAAAATCAGCAACTAACAAGGTTTTTCTGAAAAAGCAGCTTTATAGCTTGAGGATGAAGGAAAGTTCATCCGTGGTAGATCATTTGAATGAGTTTAATACTCGATCGATCAACTGGTTTCAATTAATGTGAAGATGGACGATGAAGATAGAGCTATCACCCTACTTTGTTCCCTCCCGGACACTTGGGATCATATGGTGATGACCATCAATAATTCATCATCAGGAACTCTCAATTTTGATGATGTGGTAGTCGCTTTGTTGACAGAAGAGTTAAGGCGAAAAACGTCTCTGGAACCCTCAACCAATGAAGCCCTATCTGTGAGAGGTCGATCGTTCGAGGGGAGTAAACAAGGTAGAAAGCAGTCCAGATCTAAGTCTAAAGGACATAAGTAGAAAGGGAAGTGTTGGCATTATGGGAAGCCAGGACACTCCAAGAAGGATTGTTAGCAATTAAAGAATGGTGAAAAGCAAAATCAGCCATCATTTGAAGCCAGTGCAGCAGATTCAGGAGATACGGCAACATGTGAAGCCTTCTATATCAGTAACAGCAGATCCGTGTTATATACCTGGGTTTTGGACTCAGGTGCATCCTTCCACATGTCTCCCCATAGAGACTGGCTTGACAAATATCAGCAATACTGTGGTGGAAAGGTCTATTTGGGTGATGATCATCCTTTAGAAATTGTGGGAAGAGGGGATATAAGGATCAGGCTGGACGATGGTAGAGAAAGGATGCTATGTGATGTGCGACATGTGCCCGATTTGAGGAAGAATTTGCTATCAATCAAAATGATGGATAAGCTAGGGTCTTCTGTCACTTTCTAAAACAACTACTGCAAGATTACCAGAGGAGCTCTTGTAGTAGCAAAGGGAGAATCTTATTGGACCTTATACCGTTTATGCGGTGATACGGTGACAAACGATACAGCAGCAGCAATTTCTGTTCAAGATGCAGTAATGCTATGGCATCAACGCCTAGGCCATATGAGTGAAAAAGGCCTAAAAATTCTGCATGACAGAGGTATGTTTTCTGGGATTAAGTCTTGCAATTTAGACTTATGTGAGCACTGTATTTTTGGTAAACAGAAGAGGGTTCGGTTTACTGCAAGTCCTGATAAGAGTTTTGATTTTCTGCAACTTATACATTCGGAGAGTGTGGGTTTATTTTCTGAAGAAGAATTCGGAAGCTTTGCAAAAATTTAAGGAGTTCAAAGCACGGGTAGAAAAGAGTTTGGGCAAGTCAATTTTGTGTCTCAGGTCAGATAATGGCGGTGAATATTACTCCAAGGAATTTGATAAATTTTGTATGCAAGAAGGTATTAAGCACCAGAAGAGCTGTACCATACACTCCACAATAAAATGGTGTGGCTGAGCGGATGAATCGCACAATCATGGAACGTGCAAGAAGCATGCTTAGCGCAGCCATGTTGGAGAAAAAGTTCTAGGCGGAGGTTGTTAATACAATTGTTTATCTTATTAACAGGTCACCTACAGCTACATTCGATGGACAGATTCCGGAGGAGTTTTGGTGTTGTAAGCCAGTTGATTACTCTCATTTGCGCACCTTTGGCTGTGATGTGTTTGCCCATGTACCCAAAGAAAAAAGGTCCAAGCTTGACCCGAAGTCAAGCAAATGTGTTTTTCTCGGCTATGGAGATATAGTGAAGGGGTATAGACTGTGGTATCCCACTGCCTACAAGGTAATTATTATCCGGGATGTAATTGTTGATGAAAAATCCATGCAAAGGAAGGAGGTACAGAAAAATCCTAATGTTGTACCTGTTGAAGTAGAATTGAGGGAAGATGACTATGAAAATCAGCAAGCTGAAGTTTTTTATCAACATGCAGAACAGCAAGTAGAGCAGCCACAACGGTCACAAGACCGAGAGCTAGAACCGACAGATCTTTGGGTTAGAAGATCTACACGTCCACAAAAGTGTCCGAAAAGGTATTCTCATGTGTATCAGTCGTCTTTTGCTTTGTTAACTGATGATGGTGAACCTAGTTCATTTCAGGAAGCTAGAGAGTCTGAGAATGCAGCAAAGTGGAGGAAATCCATGGAGGAGGAAATCGAGGCACTTCGAAAGAATAAAACTTGGGAACTTGTGGATCTCCCACCTGGAAGAAAGATTGTTGGAAACAAGTGGGTGTACAAAGTGAAGAAGAACAACAACGGGCTGTTGGAACGCTATAAAGCTCGCTTGGTGGCAAAGGGTTATGTGCAGAAGTCAGGTGTTGACTTTAATGAAATTTTCTCTCGAGTTGTGAAGATGACTACTATCGAGTTCTACTTGCACTTGTAGTTGCACAGGATTTGGAACTGGAGCAGCTTGATGTAAAGACTGCTTTCTTGCATGGTGATCTCGAGAAAGAGATATATATGGATCAGCCTGAGGGCTATGAAGAAAGAGGCAAAGAGCATTTTATTTGCAGATTGAAGAAATCACTGTACAGGTTGAAACAGGCGCCAAGGATGTGGTACAACAAATTTGACACCTTCATGAAGAGCCAAGGTTTCAACAGGAGTGAAGCTGACCATTGTGCATACTATAAGAGGTTTGACGATGGTAGTTTTATAATTTTGTTGTTGTATGTTGATGATATGCTGGTTGCAGGCCCCAACATGAAGAAAATCATTGATCTTAAGGCTCAGTTGGCTAGGACATTTGAAATGAAGGATTTAGGAGCAGTAAACCAAATTTTAGAGATGAAGATACACAGGGACAAAAAAGGAAGAAAGATTTGGTTAATTCAAAAGTCATATGTGGAAAATATTTTGCGGCGCTTCAATATGCAGAATGCTAAACCGGTTAGTACCCCACTTCTTCCACACTTAAAGTTGTCTTCCAACCGGTGTCCTAGAACGGAAGCAGAGAAGACAAGCATGTCTCGTGTACCGTATTCATCAGCAGTAGGAAGCCTCATGTATGCCATGGTGAGCACCAGACCGGATATTGCCCAAGCAGTGGGAGTAGTCAGCCGGTACATGGCAAATCCTGGTAAGGAGCATTGGAATGCGGTGAAGTGGATATTCAGATATTTAAGAGCCACTTCATATGTTGCCATTTACTTTGGATTGGCAGATTTGCAAGTTACGAGGTTTTGTGGATTACGATTATGGTGGAGATAGAGATGGGAGAAAATCCACTACAGGATATACCTTCACCCTTGCTGGAGGAGCGATGAGGGCTTCTAAGTTGCAGTCTGTTGTGGCCTTATCAACCACTGAAGCAGAATACATTGCAGCAACTGATGCCAGCAAAGAGGCAATTTGGCTAGAGCGATTTTTGGGTGACTTCAAGGTAATGCAGGAGAAAATTATGTTGCATTGTGATAGCCAGAGTGCTATTCAATTAGTGAAAAATCCAACATTCCATGATGGCACAAAACACATTGATGTCAAGTACCACTTTATCAGAAATGTGGTGGGAGAAGGTAGGATCCTATTGCAAAAAATCGACACTGAAGTGAATCCTGCAGATATGCTTACAAAGTCGGTCAAGGTAGAGAAGTTTGAGTGGTGCAGAACTTCTCTGGGCTTGCTGAAAAAGTAACAAGGGCAGCATTGGGCAATTGGCACTGGATGAAATCTTTTGGCAGAAGAATTCCCGAATACTGACTTCAAGTGGGAGAATGTTAGGTATGAAGGCAATATACAGGTCAGCTAGACGTCTGACTTGCTAGACGTCTGGGTCAGACGTCTAGGCAACAGGTCAGACGTTTGACCTGCTAGACGTCTAGGCCAAACGTCTGGGTTGCCAAATGTCTGGTCTGGCAGACGTATGGTCTGGCAGACGTCTGGTTTGGCAGACGTATGGTCTGGCAGACGTCTAGGTCTGGCGTTTGGACTGCCAGACGTCTGGTCTGGCAGACATCTAGGCTGGCAGACATCTGGTCTGGCAGACGTCTAGGTTGCCAGACGTCTAGGCCAGACATCATGCAATGGACGTCTAGGTAGACGACAACACGTGGAAGACGAACAATCTTGGGAGCAGAAGACGAAGAGTCTTTGGAAGCTGAAATGAACAATTTTTTGGAGGCTTCCGTTGGAAGATGAAACGAACAGTTTGGAGTCTTCCTCTGCTCTATAAAAGGGATGTGATCCCTTGCATAATGATATAGAGCGTGAAGTTGTTGGAAAACGTCAAAGGACGTGAATGTAATATTTGCTGAAAATAATAAAAGAAGAAGTTGCCATTGCCCCGTGGTTTTTCCTGCACATTGCAGGTTTCCACGTAAAATCTATGTCACTTGTGTTACTGTTTCCGTGTTCTATATTTTTGTTATTGTGCTTCCTCTTCCAGATGTGGAATCTAAAGATTTTACCTAACAGGTGTGATAAAAAACCACTCATTCTAAATCCAATTTTGAAACCATGGATGAGATTATTTCAAGAAAAATATGGTGATAAGGTTCCAAACATTATGTGAAAGGATCGGGAAGGAAGATACAAATGGAAAGAAGATTTTTTTACAAATATATTGGACATTGTTGCTAGGAGGCGGTTGAGCAAACAGATAACAGTGATTATTCCGAGAGGAATTGAGGATAAGCTGAGGGAGTTGAATAGCTCAAGAGAATCCACAGCAAGAAGCAGATATAATGTAAAGCACCAACAAAATAGGAATACCACAAGAATACAGAGAAATGAAAGGAAATATTATTAATGTCCGCAGTGGGCCAAAATAAGACCCAAGGGACTATAAGAAGTAATAATGACTGCCATCTAGTAGGCTAAAAAGCTCAACAAAGAAAAGAACTAAGAAAAATACAAGATCAAACCCGACAAACGGGCCAAAGAGAAAGGGAAAAGAAAAGAAAAGGGAGAGTAGAGGGGGGAGGGCTGCAGTCCAACAGAGAGAAGTGCATGCCAAGAAGAACGGAGAGAGAGAAGGAGGGGGAGGGAGCAGACCAGGAGGGGCAAGCTCCGAGAATCCCCAAAAACTAATCTCTCCTAATAGTCGAGGCCGAAGTACCGGAGCTGAAGAAGTCCATGATATGTCTCTGCCCATTGCTAGTCCGGAACCCTTGGGATAGCCAAAGAATTCCAACAGTCAAAATGTTTGTTTGGCTAGTAGGTCATAGGAAACTTTTATCCTAGGATAACCTAATGAAAAGAGGTTTTCATGGCCTCTCACAATGTGTTCTATGTAAAAAGGAAGAGGAGAGTATAGAACACCTCCTAGGTAACTACTCAATAGTCTAGGAACTATGGAAATGGATTCTTAATATGTTTGGTAAATGCATTGTGATGAATGGCAAAATTGAACAATGGTTAAAGCAATGGCAGAGCACTTTTAAAAGTGAGGTGTTACAGACAATCTGGGATATATCGAAAGATACAATACTTTGGACTATATGGCTAGAAAGGAACAAAAGAATATTTAAAGGAAAGGAAAGCAGTTTAGAGGTAATGAAAAGGAAGATTTTTTTAGCCATAGAGGAGTCTAAACCAACCCTATCAACTCACCCAATCCTTAATCTTGAAGCAGAGAGCCTTGATAAATGAAGTCAAGTCATCAAATGGAATTAAGATGTTGGGTATAGAAGAAACAAAAGAAAGGCAAAGAATATAAAGTGGAAACCACTAGAAGTGGCGTTGGTCAAATTGAATTTTAATGTAGCATCTAAAGGAAATCTAGGACCAACAAGAGGAGGAGGAATAATGAGAAATAAAAGGGGTGAGATTTTGTCACATTATGCTTTCAATAGTACATTTAAGACAAAAAATGAAGCTTAAGCTTGGGCGGCTTTGGAAGGGTTGAAAATATACAGACCAATGAAATGGAACTGTTAGGAGGTGAAGTCAATATCCAGATCTCCAATGTTCTTCAGCAGAGAGGTGCATGGTGGTGCAGCTTATAAAGAGGAAACAAACAGTATTCTGTAGTCTTCTTTGGGAGAGGAAACAAACAGTCTTTTGGACTCTTCCTTTGGAAGAGGAAACGAACAGTTTTTTGGACTCTTCCTTTGGAAGAGGAAACAAACAGTTTTTGGACTCTTCCTTTGGAAGAGGAAACGAACAGTTTTTGTTTTTTCTATAAAAGGGAAATGACCCCTTGCATGTAAATTATGATTGAATGTAATTCTGCCAAAATCAATAAAAGATCAAGCTGCCATTGCCCCGTGGTTTTTCCTGCACATTGCAGGTTTTCCACGTAAAATCTGTGTTACTGTTTTTTTCCTGTGTTATTGTGTTTTTCTGCTTGCACATAATTTTGCTATATTTTCTAACAGGAACAAAGTATGGAGGGAAGGCGAGTCACTAATAGTAATAAATGCAATTTTGAGGAAAGCAAAGGCTCCATGGAACATACAAGAGATCATTATGGAAATACAGGACCTTGCTACATAGTTTGAAGAAGTCAGGTTTACACATACGTTAAGGGAAGGGAGCAAATGTGTAGATAGACTAGCCAATAGAAAGGTTTTAATGGAGGATCGTGAAATTAAATTCTCTCTTCCATTATTAGTGGAAGTAGTAAGTTTAGCTGAAACTGACAAGAAAATGTTGATTGCCTGAATCAAATAATGATTAAGATGTACTTTAAAGTTTTCCATTGGTAATTTTGTCGTATTTTATAACTTTAATGTGTTTTCATATAAACTATTTATCACAATTCTTGTGGTTGCACTTTTGCTTCAGGAAGGAAACTAGCAATCTCGATCTGATAAAGCAGATTATGGTAGCATGAAGTTTTGGAAATATTACTCTACTAAGATCCAATGCATAGGGGTAGAGTTTTGGTATTGTGAAGGCTGCTGCAGAAAAATGTCAAGAAGAAGGATGTTAAATTTTGGAATATTTGTATTTAAAAAGAAAATTGAAGAAGATCCAAAAAATGAAAATCAAGAATTCAGACTTTTAATGAAAAAAGACGTAGGTATCTAGCTATAGCAACTCAATTGAGATAAGAACTGAATCTGTTTGTAAACTCTCAAGCTCTAAAGGAGAGAGTTGTAATTTGTCCAAGGTGGGGGACCCAAGTACAATCACTTTTTCTCCAGCAAAAATTAAACAAAATTAGATAAGACTCAAATATAGCTATGGCAAATGCTTACATCAAAAGATTCATTTGAATAGATCACAACCTTCGTGCCTGCTGAATACAAACTATATAAACAAAGATGCTAGACACTCACATACTCTACAGGAGAGGACATATGCTAATAATCTTTGGTAGTGAGATTTCTCAGTTATTTAATTTCAGGATTTCTTCATTTTTGTGATTGCCATCAAATTTCTCCATTTTTAGTTGTTCTTACACATTGATATTGCTTCCACCTATAATCGATACACAGTGTAAACAATTTTTCTAGCATTCTCATGAACCAACCCTGTTGAACAATTTTTTCCTACATCCCACCTCATATTAAAGTATAAATACAATATGAGGATTAAGTATGGTCTCAGAGTTACTACAATTTTCTGCATATCTGAAATAGCCTTTACCTTTATTTCCATACCTCTGTGCACACTGCCAGAATGTACACGTCCAATAGCTATTCGTCCTTTGTGCTCATCATAGTCCAAATTTGTCGCCTGAGAGTTTCAACCACATGAAGTTAATAAAATAAACCATTGTCAACCATGAATGACATTTGATTTATATCACAAGACCCAAACTTGTAGAGTAGAAGTGAAGCTTTACAGTTTTGGAAACTCTCTTCAAATGATTACACTTTAAACTTCTTGCATGTAGAAATTTACTGACCAAGAATTTACTGACATTATGAAGAGTATTCCCAATTGTTTCAACTTGCAAAAAAGAGTGTAACCATTATGGGATAGGCATTATTCTAAAACCCTGATCAGCTTACATTTTTGACTATTTATATTTGTTGGATATTTAATGCTAAATTAGAAATCAATTGAGCACCTTTTGCATTGAACTGATGAACATTTCATCGGTAATTATATTTTCTTATTTTTAGCTAGGTATAAACAATCAGCTTCAATTTCCAACCAAAAAAATTAAGTCAGAATAAAATACCCATCAGAATGTCCGTCAACTCATTGTGTCTATGAAAACCAATAGCTATATCCAAAATAAGAACTGAATTCTACTTGCAGACACCAAAATGAGTGATAAGTAAATAAAGAAAATACCAGCATCTGAAATGGACCATCAGGATTAATGGTCGGTTCAGGTATGCATCGGAGGATTCCTTCAAAAAGAGGACCTAGGTCATCTCCAATATTGTCGGGACTTAATCCAGCCTGGCCTTTGACAGCACTTGCATATATTACTTGAAAGTCACACTGCATTTACAATAGTGTTAATGCATATCCTTGAGGAAATTCACTGACAAACATATTAAGGTTTTAATTCTTATAAATGTTGAATGATAGGAAAAACACCTGTTCGTCAGTCGCATTTAAGTCGATAAAAAGCTCAAAAGTTGCATTGACCACATAATCAGGACGAGCTGTAGGCCTATCAATCTTATTCACCACTACTAGAACAGAATGTCCAAACTCTAGAGCTTTTTTCAAAACAAAACGTGTTTGCGGCATTGGTCCTTCAACTGAATCCACCTGTAAAACAAACTCAACTCATTTTTAAAAAATTCTGAAATTCTAAGTAGGCATAGTAAAAGACAAGAATAACCAAAATCAGATCAAAAAACATACTAAGTCAACTGAAGCCACTAATTTAGTTGAACATAACTCATTCAGAGTTTATCATTTAAAAGAACAAGTCCCCTTTTGATAACAGTAAAAACCAACAAAAAAAGGAAGGTCTATTTTATTTTGACATGTGATTATAAACCCGATTTAATAATAATTAATCCCACCAATTATGACTATCAATAGTGCCACTCGTTTCATCGATATTAAAAGGTAAAATACAATGTTTCATTACATATCTGAACCATCAGAAGTTCAACCCCACAAAATCAGATGCACAATTTTTTTTAGTGTTCCTTATCAAAATGTTTCTACTAGTCTATCTTATGTTCAAAGGATTGATGATCATTCAGAAATCAGATTTTGTAAAATAAGGAAACTGGGCCAATAAAATGCCAGAAATTTACAATGAGACTCACCGTTTCTTGTTTTAGATATTTGGTTAATAGCAAGGAGAGATTACCAGGAGGGAGAGAGTGCAAATAGGAAGCAAGTGTGATTAAGGAGCGAGCCTCACCTTTTCTTGCTCCAGATATTTGGGGAAATTAAAAAGTATAAGATTCATATGAGGAAAAGCAAGGTAAAATGGAAGGAAAGTCATATTTTTAAGCCCTAATTGGAAGTAATGATGCCCTGGCTAGAAGTATGGATGCAAGACAAGAGGAAGAGCGAATCCGTGGCAAGCCCCATCCAGGTTGTATATCTTACTCCGAAGTGATTATCAAGGATGAAACAATCAAGCATGATATAATAGTTCTTAAAAGTAGAGGGTTAATATGTAAGTTCCAAGGATACTGGCCAAGGTTTTTGGAAATTCAAAATTGGATTTAGCAGATATGGGGATTGAATTCGAATTACTCCATAAATTTTCTTCCAAAAAGTATTTTTCCTCATCATCTTCTCCAATTAGGAAATAAGGAATGAAATAATAGGTGGTGGCCCATGGTTTAGATACCCTATACTTAAGACCATGGAGTGAGAATTTTTCTGTGGAGACAAAAACTATTAAAAAACTTCCAATGCAGGTTAGGCCTTTTGGACTTCCATATGAGCTTATTATTAAGGACGTTTTGAAGAATATTGGCACTACCCTAGGGGAGTTCATCCAAAAGGGACCAACTACTAAGGAGCGAAAGAATGTTGTATAAACCCCAATATGTGTTGCTATGGATATTTCAAAACCTTGCCACAATCTCTTAAGATCACATTTGAATCAAGAAAAGAGGATCAACAAATGGATTATAAAAACATTGCATTCTAATGACGCAAATGTTATGAGAATGGGCACATGGCATGAGATTGCAAAATGAAAAAGATGGAGAAAGAGACATAAAATTTTGGTTATGAGACAAGCTTCAGGATAAAGCAAGGAGGTCATATTGTAGTAGAAGTTGGATTAGATCAAGGATATTCCGCTTCCAAAAGAGTGGCAAAGAAAGCTTATCTATAGCATCAGATGACAAAGGCCATCATAGTTTACTTGGATCAACCATTAGAAGAAATAAAGAAAATACAACGATGAGGAAGGACAATGTGCAAGTTCGAATTTGGAATGAATTAAAGATGCAAAGGAAGATGTGGAGGAAAAATTCAAAACAAAGGAAGCAAAAGAGGTTAATCGTCTTCATTTTCCTTAAGTAATATAAAATCCTCTCCCTGCAATAAAAATTATAGTGTAGAGGTTATCCCTTGCACTTTAGGGTTTCAAAAGCAGCATAATAAAGATGAGGATGGAGAATATCCATGGCAATTTAAGGTCTTTAGGACAGCATAAGAAAGTAATTACTATGGAAGACCATCCTTGCACTTTAGGGTTTCTGGGTAAATATAAAGAATAAAGTTTTTAAGGCTATTCCTTTCACTTCAAATCCTTTAGAGAAGACAAACCTATAGATGAAAGTCTCATTACGAAAAGTACAGAAAAATAGAAGAGATTGATGAAGATGAAATTGTTGATAAAGTAAAGTAGTTTTTAATATTTGCCAAACCATAGGCCATATGGGACAATCCTCATGAAGGATGTTGTTTACCCAATATATATGTTTATCTGACCATACTCCGGTTACCGAAGCATGGTGTACATCCTTTTGGATTCAAACCATCCTTTTTGGAGTTCCAAAGCCTTCACCATTAGGCCTTAACTATGGGAATGGAATAAGGAGAGGAAGACCCTAGAAGCAAAACAAAGAAAAAAGGAAACTTAGAGGGAGTATTGCAAGTGTTAACAATAAGTGAGGCTAAGCCCAGAAATAAAAACAAAAAATGATGATGAAAATGGTATCTTGGAATATGAATATGAGAAGGGTATGGTCGTAAACCATGCTCCAGTAACCAAAGTACGGGTGAAATGGCATTAGTTCAATTGGTTTAATTCCTCCACTTTCAAGGAGGAGACCTAGGTTTAAATCTTGCCAAGTGATACATGCATGATAGTCAAGATGATGTCATGCCTCTATGTGGTCATGATGTAATATACATGGGCCCATTTCAATCCCATATAACCAATTAAAAATAAATAAAGAAATAAAAATAAAATGGTATCTTTGAATATTAGAGGCATGAATAAGACCCCTAAGAAAAGACGAATTAGGGAATTAACAAGGCGCCATAGTATTTATAGAAAAATAGACTAGGGTGCAAATATTCTGGCCAATCACGTTGTCGATCTTCATCTTGTTGAAATTCAAATTTTAGAAGGCAACTGACCAATTAAGATTTTATCTTTAATGAAAATAATGTCGAGTTAATTGCGGAAAGAAGATGAAGAATATCTTTGATAAAAAGGTAGAAGAATGATATCTTTGATAAAAAGGTAGAGGAATGATATCTTTGATAAAAAGGCAAGCTGGATATGGATATGGTTTAATTGACCAATATAATGACAACAATGTAATGTTTTGTTATTTTGATAGAAGTGGCCACCAATAGAAGCACATATAGATTATTTTTAAAAAAAGCCTGATATTTAGTGCTGAGAAGCACAATGTACAAAGCATAGTAGAGAAACTCAGACTCAGTGCGGACTCAGCAAGGCTGGATCGGTACTCAGACTCGGCAAAAAAACTCAGAAAAAATCGACAAATACTCAGCCAAAAAAAAACGGAAGAAATTGCCCAAAAAAAGAAAAACACGGAAGAACTCGAGAAAAACTCAGCAAACTGGGCAAAAAAAAACTCGCCAAGTCAAACCCAAGTGACTCGGCGAGGCCGACTTTGACTCGGACTTGGCAAGTTTTTTAAAAACTCGCCAAATTTCGTAACAATGGTACAAACCATTGAAAACAAAATACCAAAACTGTTAATAAAGGAAGAAAAACGCAGCAGAAATTCAAAATCTGAAATCTGTTATTCCCCTTTATTCCCTTTTTCCTTAAAAGATTGACTTCTAAAAGGTTTCAAAATATAGACTATTTTGAACAAGAATACTACTGAGATATTTAGGAAAACTTTGAAGCAGAGCTTTATTGTTACCGAATTAACCTTTCAAATAGTACAGAAATAAAACAAACTTTCCTGTGAAAGTAAGATAGCCTAATCTGGCCTAAACGGATTCCAAGGACAGTATTGACACTGCATGTCTAAAACATGGTCTTCAGAGGCTCTATGGACACCACTGCAATACATGCCTTCTTCTAAGATTTAAAGGGATTAAAGTTGCATTTGCCTCTTTGACTTTCTTAATCTTGCTTATGGAATGGTAAAGAGACTCCCATGATATCTAAATGCATTGTAATCCCCTTACTTGGACAAGATTCATTTCAAACTCCCTGCACTACATAAAATGATTTGTAACGGACTCCTGGTGAGGAATTCTTTGCAATAGTGTATGGCATGCAGATGTTTTGTAACTGCCTTATCATAACAAGACTCTTGATTTACTCCTATCACAAGATTCTTCGTTGAATTCTTCCTTATGACCTCCATGCCAAGATTCTTTACAACTCCTATGACATCACCATACAACCTAAACGCCTTCGTCCTATGACTTAAGATTTGAAATGTTTTTTAAGAGAATAAAAGAAAACTGTATGAGCTTTGCATTCTAAATTAAAAATAGTATCACAGTAATGTCGCTCCTTCTATTTGCTTTTCCCCCAAGGCAATTGGAGTGACGGATGCTGAAACATCTTGGGTCAATACCTTAGCACACCATAAATTACCTATATCTAGTAGTAGCCCATACGGGAGGAGCATCTTTAAACTTGGTTGCAGTCATTTTAAAAAGACCAACTACTGTGTTTCTATAAATTTCATGTACAATGGCATGACCTAATTGATCCAAAAGCTTGTCCATAAAGAAAAAAAAATCCGAGTACATCATTTGCCACAAACTCATTCCCAAATGGAAAAGGTCTTGTAAACACCATAAACACATCAGCTTGGACCATAGGTTCACCATGTTTTTCTAGTGGTTTCATCAGCTTCTGAAGTATATCCACATTTCCCAATGCTCTGCATAGTTCATGTAGTTATTCGTACCAAAGAAACCGACCACAAACCTTATATCCACAAAAATAGGCATGAGAGATCCCCTTGACTCTGCAAAAACTGTGTTTGGTTAAAAAGCATTAAAGACAAACTTAGGTTCATGTTTGTGCTGCAAACCAAATGAAATTATATTGGCGTATACTATTAACCAAAGTAGGCCAATGGGACTCACTGGAAATAAACTGTTCCAATGCATTGTAGAAACCAAGAAAGTCCTAACAAGATAAACTAAATTAGAGTTCAAAAGAAAAAAAAAAAAAAACAAGTAAACTACACAGAGGTGACACTAACAGCACCAAATCTCAGCATCCCAGGGTGGACCCCAAAATGGGTGAACTCTAAATATATCCTTGGTAGTAAAGAAGTGTGGAATACAACATCCAAGGGAGAAGAAATCAAGTGGATCCAAGTGCCAACTCTAATCAGTACAGGAATGCAAAGTAGAAATAGAGGCATCATCATTACCAACCATCGCAAAAGAGCCAACACAAGATCTAATGATGCTCCCAGGAGAATGGGCAGGACTAAGGATGCCCGGTTGGTAATAAAAAAATAGACTAGAAATCATGACTGAATGAATCGAGGTAAACAAGAAAAGTAGAGTATATAAATGCAAACGGGTATAAAACCTAGAACATGTGATCAAACTATAAGAACCCATGAGAAGACTCTTTAATACTCTTATGACATCATCATGACACATAAATGTCCATGTCCTATAACTTAGTATTTGAATACATTTTCTGATAAAAAAAAACAAAAACTTTAAAAAAAATTCATCCTTAAAAAAAACCTAATGACTATTAACAATGGTGCTCCTCCTTGAATTGTTTTGTCCTCAAATCAATTTAAATGCTAGGTGTTTTAGCTTATATGGTCCATATCCTAGACGACTGTCGTTAGTTCTGCTTACAGGAATCAAATGAAATAGGTTCTCAAACCTCATTAGCAATTTGTTTTACTAATTTATCTGCAAAATCAGTACCTTTGTGCTAGGTTGCAGCCCTCTCAAAGATATTAACTGTTTTCCTTTTAAAAAATGAATGTGCAATTCATCAATGTTAGTTTCTAAATAAATCAGGAGAGTGTTCATCAATAATTCTGTAAGCACTTTTCCCAAATCTTCACTGCCAAATTCAACAAATCTTGCCAATGCCTTAAAAACATCAGCTTGGTCCATTGGTTCACTATAAGTTTCTAACACTTTCATTCGCTTCTCAATAATGCTTGCACTTCTCTTGTACTGCAAATAGTGCATGTAGTTATTATATGAAATCTCAAAATTTTTGGAATCCTACTAAATCTGAACACATTTTAAGCTAAGGTAACTTTTCTAAATCGTACATGGAGAAAAAGACAATGCAAAAGTAACTTTTTCAGAATTGTACATGGATGAAATATAAGTTCCATGAGAAATTATGGACATCAAGCATAATAAACTTTGAGGGCTGTATGAATGTTGCAATTGGCCAAAGCATAGTCCTAAAAGACTTTCCTCTAAAACTCTAATACATGCCTTCCTCTAAGCCCTAAATGCTTTTTAATACTTTTTCCACCCTATTTTTTTTATTTAGAATTGGTAATAATATAAAAATTCTTACAAAAGCTAGGATACTCATAACCCATCCACTAAGAAAATATTCTTTGTAGCTCCCTATAACGTTTAAGATACTTGATAACTGTTTTATTATAAAAAGATTCTTCACAACTCCCAATGACAAATAATACACGTTGTAAATGACTTCTAATAACAAGATCCTTTATAACTATTGTGGCATGATGCTTTTTAACTTCTTTCTTATTATAACCTCTATTCGCATGATTCTCATAATACCCATGACATCCTCACGACACAGATGCCCTTATCCTAAGACTCACATATTTGAATACATTTTATGCTACAAATAAACAGTAAAATTATTAACTTTTTGCAATAAATACCATCTGGTATCATAGCACACATACAAATCCACTGATGGTTAGATATCAATGTCTGCAGGTTAGAAATGTCATTTGCAATGCTGTTATGCACAAGTCCTGCTAATCAAATAGAACCAAACATGCTACTGGTTACAACAATCACAATATTTGCTAAATAAGAGAACATGTAAATCACCCACAAATTGAAAAAAGTAGGCTAAATAGTATGGCCGTTTTAATCATACCACTAGAAGAACACCTTCCACCATGTTAAGCACACGCTCGACCTCCCCTCCAAAATCTGAATGGCCTGGAGTATCAATAATGTTGATCTTTGTATCTTTGTATCTTATTGCTGTATTTTTGCTGAGTATTGTTATTCCTCGTTCCCTTTCTAGATCGTTCGAGTCCATGATTCTTTCTTGAACAGACTGATTTTCACGAAACACCTGGATGGGAAATCGAGATTTAAAAAATTATATGCAAACATGGATAATGGATCCTCGATGTTGAATCAATATCATAGGCTGTGGAAAAGCCCATAACAAGAAATTATCTTACAACCTTGCAACTATAGTTGTTTCCATATTTGCATCACCTAATTTTAAACCTATATTAAAAATGACTTAGAACAAGTATTGCCAGAGCATCTGTACTGTTTTGTTGATCTTTTTATTTGTAAGCAGTAGAGCTTTATTTTATTGTTGAACCAATCAAATAGAACAACTCAAAGACAGAAATATTGATAAGGTTGCCAGTGGAACCTTTGCTTGCTTTAACATTGCATCCACCAAAGTCGTCTTTCCATGATCTACATGAGCAACAATAGCTATATTCCTTATATCTCTCCTTGCTTTTAGCTGCTTTCGTTTCTCCACTGCAACAAAGTATGTTCTGAGCATTAGATATCATTTTGGAACAAATAACACAAATGATTAAATACACTACCATTTAAAGGTTATGGTTATGCAGTGCTCTAGTGCAATTGGTATGGATGGATTTTCTTCTTAAAATTTGAGATGCTTGTAAAGAAGAAAATAAGCAACATGGACCCTCCAGGTAATCAAGGCCCTATTACCCATACAGTTTATGCTCTAAGTACCATTTTACATTTTAAAGAGAAGGAATATAGAAGGAACACCATAGTACTGTAAATTTCAACCCCAAATCTAAAGCAAGTACCTAATCTCTCCACAACAAGGCCATTGTGCAACTGCTTTGAAAGTTTAATGATATTGCAAAGGATCTCAAGCAGATCTGCAATACTAATTTTATAAAAGCTAAAACTTTCTAACTGTGAAAGGTAAAAGGTACTTGGCCATTCCAAGGCGCAAAGGAATGAATTCTATTAGACTGTCCATTTAAAATAAGCACCCAGAGATTGCCAAGCAAAACAAATAGGAAAATTTATGATACAAGAAAGTTTCTCGACAAAATTAATAGGTCTCAGGACTAGCTCAAGTTCAAAACCATAACCGACAGGAAGCATGTGGGTGCAGAATAACCACATACAGAACTTCATTATATTCATTGACAAATACTCTGGGAACCTACCCAGTTTATGGAAAAGAAAAAAGAAGGGTTTTACATAAATAATACTGAAAATGTGTCCATGGATTTCGATGAGCTAGGAGGTTTACCACAGACGAAGGTTCTAATGCCATGAGTGAACCGTAGCATCTATTCAATGACAGGAACTCGTTTGGTTAAATAGGTCTACTTTCAAGGCGACACCATTGTCAAGCAATATATCAAATATCTTATAATAAGGGTGGGACTTTCAATCCCGTATAACCAATTAAATAGGAAAAGGATAATACATAATACTGAAAATCCACTGAGAACTAGGCCAATCCACCATATGGGTAGAGACTGACCATGCTCTATTATCCAAATTGCATTCAGAAGAAAAGTGGGAACTCCTCCCATTAGGCCAAATACTTCAATTGTAAATTGAAAAAAATGGTTATATAACGTGATAAACAATACACGCTAACAATTGCAAATTGAAAACCACAAAAGAAAAAAGTTTAATGAAAAACAATAGACAATATACATCCAAAACTGTGGGGAAAAACAAGTTTATGCAAACATCATAGACAATACACACCCACACAATTGCAATATTAAATTTGGCTCTATATACACCAACAACAGAATTATATCTACCTGTAGAAGGCTCTGTGGTTGATACTGAACATCTGGCGGTCCTCAGCTTTAATTGTGAAGAATAATGTATACCAGCACCCAGACTCCTTGATGTTGTTATAACACTGCTAGACTTTTGAATAGACTTTATGGTAATTTTTTTACCAAGCCATGAGCTTTGAAACCTATTGTTTGAAATGAACTCGCTTGTGTGTTTTTCCTGTGGGAGTTGCAACAGTTTAGAGGTATGGAAGAGTTGGGAAGGCACTGATATTGCCATTGTTGTTGCTGCAGTAGATTGTGCAGCAATGGCCTTGCCTGTGGAAGGAAATACCGAGGTATTGGCTTAAGGTATATATCAGATTATTCAGCCTGTTTTGTCCACAAATTGCAAGCATGGAGATCCTCCATTCATTATCAATCCTATCTTTGGTTTTATCACCGTTTATGGAATCATGGAGATGGCAAGGAGTGGTTTTCAAAATTCGCTTTTAAGATTAAAAATGGTGTATAGAAACCTCTTCGTTCTGGTGTGTCGTGGGCTCCTCTAACCCTCATAAGAGGTTTTGTTGCCACGGAAGTTGTTTTAGTTAGTTCGCCGGTTTAGGTGGATTGGTAAGCCTTGACACTTATTAAGAGGAGACTTAGGTTTCAAACTCGCGCCCACACATAGACAGTAGTCTAATATGAATGGTGGGTTTGTTGGAAGCAGTTATTGATGGACAGTAACCTAATCTGAACGGTGGGTTTGTTCACCGTCATTGATGGTTTGAACCCCCTGGTAGTTACTAAAAATTGTGGTTGTAACCAATTCATCTATGTACTAACAAAAAAATATAGTTAGAAAAATAAATTTCAAAGTATTGTTGACTTTATTTTTCTGATTTTGGGATCAATAAGAATGAGATGGATAGGTTTGTTGGAAGTCCGTGTGGTTTGAACCTTACACTTGCTAGTTACTAAAAAGTGGTTGTAACCAACTCTCCTATGTAACCAAAAAAAAATACTTCATAATGCAAAACTAAAGTTTATAAAGGTTTTTTTATATAAGAAAAAAAAAAAACTTTATATAAAAAAAATTATGGTTTTACATTATAATTTCTAATTTTTTTTTAAAGCGAAAAACTCCTTGTGGGGCCGCCTTGGTCTGAGAGACCACGAACAGGGGTTCTACACTGTCAAAGTCACCTGAGGATTGCACTCGGCCCTGCCCGCATCAACATTATCAATTGGATTTTAGTTACCCAATTCAACTTTTTGGTAGGGTGGAGATTCGAACCTGGGACCTCCCTTGGAGGATTGCTCTCTCCTCTCCAATTCACCTACAACACCTAGGTTATTATAATTTATGTCTCTCTTCAATTATAATAATTAATTGTTACAACTTTACCCATGTGTGTTTTATTTACATATATTTATTTACATATATTAAATTGATATTATAATAATTAATTGTTTTGTTTTTTTATTTGGTTAGTGGGAGAAACCCTTATGAACAACGCATAGGGTTAGGCAAGCTCCCCAAACCATGATCCTTTCTAAAGCCAAGAGTTATGCTTATCAATAGGAAATTTGACACACAACCACCACACACTCACCCCCTCACACACTCGTCCACATCGCGGTTTGAACCTTAAACCTCCTGAAGAAGAGCCAAAGCCCAAATCGTTGCGTTGTTGAACTTGAGACTAAAACCTTATGTTCAGGAAAATCATTCTCCATATCCCTTGGGGGTCGAGACTTTTTGTTCCATGAGGCTTGTCCCATTTGGGTATATCCCTCAGGCTAGCCGAGGGGGTTTGTATTCGACGCAGGCCGCCAGGCTGGACCTCCTTTGAAGGATTGAGGGAACTTGCCAGTAAGGTACCTAGTGCGGATAAAACTTTATGTTAAGGAAAATCATTCCTCATATCCCTTAGGGCCAGGACTTTTTGTTCCACGGGGCCTGTCCCATCCGGGTATACCTCTCAGGCTAGCCGAGGAGTCTTTTTGTATCTGGTGCAGGCCGCCAGGCTTGAACCTCGGACCTCCTTCCAATGATTGAGGGAACTTTACCCATCTAGCCTGAGGGGTATACCCGGATGGGATAGGCCTCGTGGAATGGAAAGTCCTGACCCCTAAGGAATACAAGTAACGATTTTCCTTAACATAAGATTATAATGATTAATTGTTACAACTTTACCCATATGTGTTTTATTTACATATTAAATTTTATTATTAATGGTGAAAAACAAGGTTTTGAAAGGTCCCAAAACCTTTTACATTAGAGGAGGCAGAGAAAGATAAGGCTAATTAAGCACAAGCCAGCCTCCAAGGCCAAAAGAAATAGAAATTAAACTAAAACAACCATCCAAAAGCAAAGACCAACCCACCACTCAACAGGGCATAAAGGAGAATTTTTATTCAACTTTATTTTAGAGACACCAACGATCTTGCTCTATTTTTGCATAAGACTGGAAGGGAAGTAAATACATCAAGATGCAAATAATAAAACTCCAAACTCAGAGAGCAAGGATGAAGGCAAAACACCAAGCATATTCCTTGAGAATGGTAACCACCAGGGAGCAAAAGGGCCAACCCCCCAAAGAGAGGATCACTAGAACACAACTGAGATCTCATCCAAGCAGAAAGATAATAAAAATGCCTATTGGATAGGTAGACCCAATGCTTCCAAAGCAACAATTATCAGTAACTATGAAGGGAAATTGTCTTCCCAAATTCTGAACTGGCCACTATCCACCCCCAAATTGGCCATAACATCAACAACCTGGTTACCTTCCCTATAAATATGCTCAATTTTAACTTCTAACATACCTTCTAGAATCTTTGATGTGTCCTTAATAATATTCAGGATGAAACAATTGTCAGTCTTTCCAACCTGCAGATCTCGAATGATGTTCAAGGAGTCACCTTGAATGAGAAGTCTTCTAAAGCCCCTCTCAAAAACCTGGTGAACACCCAAGAAAAGAGCCTTAGCTTCAACTAGGTGGTTGGTTTGAATACCATAATCTTCAACGTAAGCCCAAATGACCTCACCATTATCATTTCTAACAACACCCCCTCCACCAGCCCTCCCGGGATTACCTTTGGTAGCCCCATCAAAGTTTAGAATGACCCACCCTTTAGCTGGTTTATGTCATCTAGTAGCCAATATTTTTTGAATAGTGGATACAAAAACAAAATTCTCTAGATTCAGATTCCAACTAACAACAACCTCTTTCTCCACAACTTCCTCCCTACCATTTCCAACATCAAAGATAGTCAGGTTATTCTCAATAGCAACTTTAATCCTTCTAAAGACAAAGGATTCATCCCTAGTAATATCCTTGAAAATTATTTTGTTCCTCTCCCACCAGATACCCCATAAAAAATGAGGAAGAACCAGATCCCACACCCTAGTGAGGTTGATTGATGAAGGGGGATTTCCACTGAGTGAAAATTTCCTTGAAATTTGAGAGGTAAAGTCCATTTGATGGAAAAAGAATCCAATAAAGCATTGAGCACCTTATTTGAGAAATCACAATGGATGAAAAGATGATCCACAGATTCAACATCCTTAGAACACAAGAGACAAATATTGGGAAGATGGAATCCTTTCTTACATAAATTATCAATAGTCAAAATTTTATTTTGCAAACACAACCATAAAAAATGCAATCTTGGGGATCAAATGAGGATACCAAACCCTTTCTACTGGAAAATATCCTCCCTTGGACAATGATTGGGCCTCATATGCAATCTTGATAGAAAAAAAGCCTTTAGGAGAATGAGTCCATAGAAGGAAGTCCCTATCATTATGTTGAGGAAGAAAGTATTGTTGCAGCAACATGTTCAACCTTGCCAAACTCTGAAGGATCTGAAGATCAGTTGTATATAAAGTCAGATGCTTCCAAGTCCTCTTGCCATTAGTGATGATTATGTAATCAATTAATTTTTCTCCATATTTTAGTGATAAAGGAGCCTTCAACTCATAAAAATCAGGACTAAGAAAGAGAGGTTCAGGAAGAATCCAAGTATCCTCCCAAAAGAACACATCCTTACCATTCCCAATATGCCACTGCATACCCTCTGTAACCAAAATTTTGACCCCCAACAAACCATTCTAGATCATAGAGCCCCTAGGAGGAGCAACACTTCTAAAAAAAGGAATGTGATTTTCCAGATACTTACCTCTCATAATATCTTTCCACAGATGGTCCTCCTCAACACATAATCTCTAGGTTATTTTTGCAATCAATGCCTTATTGAACAACAACAAATTTTTGATCCCAAGACCACCTTCTTTCCTAGAAGAGCAAACCCTATCCCAAGAGACAAGGGACACCCTCTATTTATCCTCCACCCCAACCCATAGAAATATCCTAAATATCTGGTCAATCCTCCTCCTAAATTTGAAGGGCATTCTAAAAAGAGACATGTAATAGACGGGAATGTTTTGGAGGGTAGCTTGAAGCAATTGCAACTTACCTACTTGGCTTAGGAGATTACCTTTCCACCCAACTAACTTACATTGAATCCTATCCAACATAGGAGACCACAACTCCTCCTTCATCCTACCAGTAAACAATGGCATACCTAGATATAAATAAGGAAGGTTAGCAATGCCACAACCAAAAATCCCTACAATTCTATGTTGAAGTTGCCCCCCAGTATTCACAAAAAATATTTGACTTTTATGGAAGTTAATTTGTTGGTTGGAAGCTTTCTCATACAACTGCAAAATATTCAAGAATGCCTTAGCCTCTCTCAAAGTAGCCTCCCCAAGAAGTACAATGTCATCTACAAACTGTTGATAAGAAACTACCTCTGCAATACCAGTAGGCCTAATGCCCTTAATCTTAGAGGACAAGGTAGTAGCAAGAATCGATCTTCCTAAAGCTTCAGCCATTAAAATGAAAAGATATGGAGATAAGGGATCACCTTGCCTAATACCTCTTTGACCCCCAAAAAAACCACTCGATATCCCATTGATGATGATAGAAAATTTTGTAGAGGAAATACAAACTCTAATCCACTTCCTCCATAGATCCCCAAAGCCAAATTTTTGCAACACCTTGTCAAGGAACTCCCAGGAGACCCTGTCATAAGCCTTTTGCATATCAAGTTTAAGAAGCATTCCAACCAACTTGCTTTTGGACATAAAATGTAGTCTCATGAACTGTAATGATCCCATCCACAATATGCCTACCATGAACAAAACCACCTTGAAGAGGAGAAATCAAGATGGGGAGAAGCCTTTTCAACCTATTAGCAAGTGTCTTAGTAAGCAACTTATATAGGGTATTGCATAAGCTTATAGGTCTAAAATCCTTTAGAGAAGAGGCACCATGTTTCTTCGAAACCAAAACAATAAAGGTAGTATTCCATGCTTGCAGCAAGGAGGAAGAAGATTGGAATTCTCTTAAGGCTTCCAAAATATCTGAACCAAGAAGGTGCCAAAACCTCTAAAAAAAACCAGCAGGGAACCCATCCAGCCCAAGTGCTTTATCCTTATTCATGCTAAATAGGTTGGTCCTGATCTCATCATTAGAAAAGGGGGCATTCAAAGTATTATTCATATCATTTGTCACCACCTGGGGAATGTTCCTGAGAAGTTCCTCCGAAGCATCCCCATATTCCTCCCTATCTTTAGAAAATAAATCTTGAAAGAAGGATATCGTGGTAGTAGTAATTTCTTCCTTATATTTAAGGCATTCACCAGAGTCCAATGTAATTTCTCTTATTTTGTTAGCACTCCTATGTTTCAAGGTTGAGAGGTGGAAAAACTTGGTATTCCTATCCCCCTCCTTAAGCCACGTAGCTCAAGATTTTTGTCTCCAAAAAGACTCCTCACTAGTAATAATATTATGGAATTATGCAAGAGTAATTTGCTCTTTGTTGGCCAACTCCTCTAACCAACCTTCACTTTGGCATTTTTCCTCAATTTCTTGCAAATCTTGAAATATTTTTTGCTTCCTATGGAAGAGGTTCCCAAAAACCTCTTGATTCCACCTCTTCAAGTTAGCTTTTATGATTTTTAGCTTCTTGGCCACTTGGAACATCTTAGTGCCATAGACATTCGTATTCCACCAAGCCTTAATCAAGCCTTCAAGATCCAGATGAGAAAGCCACATTATCTCAAATTTGAAAGGATAACCTTTCGAGTGTTTCTCCTCCATGAATTCTAACAGTAATGGGTTGTGGTCAGAAGCAATTCTTGGTAAAGTCCTCAAAGAGCAATCTTGAACCATGGTAAGCCAACTCACTAAAGTAAGGGCCCTATCAATCCTAGATTGAATCAGACCCCCACCCTTTTGTTGGACCAAGTGAATTCACAACCTCCAAATCAATATCTACTAGTCCCATGGAGGCCAAGAACTCACCAAACTCCTCCATACTATCCAAAAAAATAGTCGAGCCTCCAAGTTTCTCACTAGGTAGCAAAATGGAATTAAAATCACCAGCAAGAAACCATGGTAGGTCAAATGAAGAACCAAGGGCTTTTAAGTCAACCCAGAGTTTCCTTCTATCCATAGCAACATTGGGAGCATACACATTGGTAGAAATCCAAGAAAAATTAGTTTTTTTACAATAGAATAAAAAGGAAGAGAATCTATCAACCTAATGAATGAGCTTGCCCTCCATAGAATCAGGATTCCAGAGCATCCACAAACCTCCGGAAGAACCATGAGTAACCCTACTCACACCTTCACACCCCTTCCAAACAAACCTTTGTAATCTATCAAAATCCTCATCACCCATCTTAGTTTCTTGTAAGAAAATAATATCAGGCTTCAAAAATTTTAAAAAATTTTACAGCACTCTTTGTTTAGTCGAGGTATGCAGACCCCAAATATTCCATGAGATAATCTTTATTACTTCAAGGATTATGGAGCCTTCCCTACACTTAAAGGTAATGTAGGCTGGGAGCCATTATCCACATATTGAGCTATTTTATTTAAGAGAACCTTATTTTTTTGGTCTTCCTGGTCCCTTCCCACTACTTATATTCATTATTTTTCAGGTATTTATTATGGGCCACATAGATCCAATTGTTCCCTTATTTCTTACTTCTACTTCTTGAGGAAGAAGTTTATTTTGAGTTATATTCTTTAGTTTCATCTTTTTCTTGTTTAGAACTTCTTGAAAGTCATATTCCTTCGAGGAAGACAAGACCTCCTCTGATTCTTTGTCCAATGCATTTGTAGAAATATCTCCTTCTACATCCCCAAAAGACTTCATGATAGCTTCATATTTTTCCTTATTAAGAGGGGCATCGACCCTCTTATTATACAAAACAGGGGTTGCTACTCCTGAAAACATCTCAGCAGGAGCCTGAGCAAAAGGTAATTGATCCCCTAAATACATATATTAAAATAATATAACCATAATCACCTATATTTTTTCTTAATTTGGTTAGTGTGAGAAACCCCTATGAGCAACAGGGTTGAGCAATCTCCTCCCAACCATGACCCCTCGTAAAGTTGAGAAATATGCTTATTAATAGGGAATTTAACACACAACCACCACACACACCCCCTCACACACTCACCCACTTTGTTGTTTGAACCTTGGACCTGTTTAAGAAGAGCCAAGGCCCGAACCATTGCATTTTCCAACTGGGACCATAATCAGCTACTTAAAAGTTTGAGATGTAAACATTGATCATTGAGCTATGAGAATTAAATTCAAATACTTTAAAACATTTTCATAAGATAACTTATGTGAAGTATTAACATGGCTTCCTTATCTTTGAAGAGTAAATAATTTAGAATTGAACTATAAAGTTATGTTATATATTTTTTTTGTAAATGCATAGTGATGAATATCAAAATCGAAGAATGGTTAAAGCAATGACAAAGCACTTTTAAAAGTGAGGTTTTGTAAATAATTTGGGATATATCAAAAGATACAATACTTTACACTATATGGCTGAAAAAAATAGAAGAATATTTAAAGGAAAGGAAAACAATTTAAAGTTAATGAAATGGAAGATTTGTTTAGCTATAGAGACTAAACCAACCCTATCAACTCACCCAATCCCTAATTTTGAAGTAGAAAACCTTGATAGATGGAGTCAAGTTATCAAGGAATTATGATGTTGGGTAGAATAAAATCAAAAGCATACCCATAAGAAAACTTACCTGAAGTATTAACATGTTATCCTTCCCTTTTAAGAGTAAATAATTTTGAACTAAACTATTAATTCATATTATATTTATTTTGTAAATGCATGGTGATGAATAACAAAATTGAAGATTGGTTAAAACAACGACAAAGTGCTTTTAAGACAATTTATGTTAAAGCAATCCAAATATTCCATAAACATCCCCATAAGATAACTTATGTGAACTATTAACCCATCCTTCCCTTTTAAGAGTAAATAATTTAGTGTTGAACTATTAATTCATATTATATATTATTTTGTAAATGTTCGGTGATGAATAGTAAAATTGAAGAATGGTTAAAGCAATGACAAAGCACTTTTAAAAGTGAGACTTTATAGACAATTTGGGATATATCAAAAGATACAATACTTTGGACTATATAGCTAGAAAGGAATAGAAGAATATTTAAAGGAAAGAAGAGCAGTGTGTGGTATATTTGTAAATATTAGATTAGGGATGTGATTTTATATTTTGTCTAATGTATGTGTCAATGTGTGAGAAGTGTCCAAGTGTTATGTAATAAAGTGTGCAAGTGTGTAAAGTGTGAGAGAGTGAAAAGTGTCATGTAAGTAAGTCAAGAGTCATAGGTGTTAGGTGTCAAATATGCAAGTGAAGAGTCACATGATATGTGACAAGATGTAAAAAGAAAAGTCATAAGAATTTTGTCATATGTGAGGAAAAGAAAAGCATGCATCTCCTGAATGAGAACAATAATTAAGTATTGAAGAGACATATTGTAGGGCTATATTATGGAGACAAAGCTCCATGCATTGTGTCAAACTATTCAGAATAAATAAAAAATCTATATTTGATAATCTATGAATATATGTGTGAGATTTATTATTGTGAAATATTGTTGTGATTATGATATTGGTCATTGATGTGAATGCATTGATATTTGTGATTAATATTTGATTCATCCTAGTAAAAGGGACCTTTAAAATAATGTAAAAGAATTCCCAACAATGAAAAGAAATATTTGTTTAGCCATGGAGGAGTCTAAACCAACCCTATCAACTCACCCAATCCCTAATATTGAAGCAGAGAGTCTTGATAGATGGAGTCAAATCATCAAGGAATTATGATGTTGGGTACAAAAGAAACAAAAAGAAGGCAAAGAATATAAAGTGGAAACCATCAGAAGTGGAGTTGGTTAAATTGAATTTTTATGGAGCTTGTGAGGGAAATCCAAGACCAATAAGAGGAGGAGGAATAATTAAAAATAATAGGAAAAATATTTTGTCTCATTACACTTTCAACAGTGGATTTAAGACAAATAATGATGTTGAAGATTGGGTGACTCTGAAAGGGTTAAAAATATGTAGGCAAATAAAATTGAATCAAGAATGGATGGGAGGTGATTCACTAATAGTAATAAATGCAGATTTTAGGAAAGCAAAACCTCCATGGAACATACAAGAGATAATTGTGGAAATATAAGACCTTGCTACAAAGTTTGAAGAAATTAGGTTTACACATACATTAAGGGAAGGAAATAAATGTGCAAATAGACTAGCCAATAAAAGGGTTTTAATTGAGGATCATAAAATTAAATTCTTTTTTCCATGGTTAAAGGAAGTAGTAAGTTTAGTTGAAGCTGACAAGTAAAGGTTGACTACCTCAATCAAATAATGATTTAGATTTACTTTAATTTTTCCATTAATAATTTTTTGGTAAGTTGGAATTATATTACAAGCGGGTTTTGAAAGGATCCCAAAAACCTTCTTACAACAAGTCAAAAGACCAAACCGAGGGTTAAAACCCAAATGACACATCCCACCCAGTGGGAGACTCATTACAAGGATGAAGATAAAATCCCGTCTAGCGGGAAACATCCGAAGACCACCACAAAAGAAATCCCGCCCAATGGGAAAAACCGATAGTCAAAAAGGGAAAATCCTGCCCAATGAGGACCCTAACAAATTTAAAAACCTTCCTAGCAAGGAAAACAACATAAAAAATTACAATCCCGCCTCATGGGGAAAAAACCGCACAATCTGGAAATCCTGCCATGTGGGGAAAACAAGCATGTTTAGGAATCCCGCCAAGCAGGAATTTTTCCATTAATAATATTTGCTTTATTTTATAACATTAATATGTTTTCATATACATTATTTATTAGAATTATTGTGGTTGCACTTATGCTTCAGGAAGAAAACTATTAATCTAGATTTGGTAAAGCAGACTATGATAACCCAAATTTTTAAAAATATTACTCTACTAAGATGCAATGCATAGATAGTAGAAATGAAGTTTTGGTATTGTGATGGCTACTATAGGAAAATGCCAAGAAGAAGGATGTTGAATTTTGAAATATTTATATTCACACAAAAATTGAAGAAGATCAAGAAAATGAAAATCAAGAATTCAAACTTTTTTATGAATGATGTAGGTATCTAGCTATAACAACTCAATTGAGATGAGAATTGAATATGTTTGTAAACTCTCGAGCTCTAAAGGAGAGAGTTATGTTCTATCAAGGTAGGGGACCCGAGTACAACCCCTTATTATCCAACAATATATATATATATATATATATATATATATATATATATATATATATATATATATATATATATATATATATATATATATATATGTCTTCCCAAAGGTTTCTTCCTAGCCATTTTTTGTTCTAGGGAAGAAAGAGATAGAATCCTAATAAGAGGTCCTTTGTTAATGGCAAGACCAAGACTCTTCCTTACCCATTGGTATGAAGGTTTTTCACTTGAAAATGTAAATTTATCCCTAGTACCAATTTGGGTTAGGATGTATGGGTTGTCCATTGAGTTTTATGAAATGGATACCTTCAAGGCAATAGGCAACACTATGGGAGAATTCCTTGAAATTTCAAAAAATATGAAAAATGGATTCTTGGCTATTTTTGCTCAGATATTGGTCATGATTGATAAGTAAACCTTTACCATAATCAATCATTCTTAAGTATGGGGATAATATGTAGAAACAAATCATAGATTATGAAAACATATCTTTTAGATGTAGAAAATATCATGAGGTGGGGGCATATTGAGATATCATGCCCTAAGAAAAGTCCAACATAATCATATGTAGAAAATCACAAGATAAACTTACAAATGGATATGGATGAAGATGGTTTTCAACTTTCAAACAATAAAAACGGACCAATGAAAGCAAATAAATAGTGGAGAGCAGTAAGGAAGGATACTAGAAGAAAAACCAACTCTTTTGAGGCTTTAGCCTATGAAGAAAAAGTAGATCAAAGCTTAGAGGACACGGTACAATAGGTTCAACATATTAACAAGGAATCATCTATTTAGTATGATATTGATTTAGGGACAAACATTCTTGATGAACCTAAGGAATGTGTTGAATCAGATTTTAAAGACTCTCTTGAAGTACCATGCACCATTCAGGAGAAAAAAATTGGTAAAGAAAATGCAATGTTAGATGTTAATACATCTACCATTAATAAGGAAATACCAGAAAATGAGTAGGACAAGTAAAAAGCTTCCATAAACATAATTATAAAGTAAAAAAACATACATCACATCATATCAAAAGCACTTTAAATCAAATCATAATCCATTTAATCCAAAATGCTATAATAGATAAACAAGGATGCCTCTTAAATAAAGCCACATTTTTCTTAACTCAAATGCTTGACATAAGCTTCAAAATATGCACTCCTATAACGTAAATGCTATAACATAATAAACCAAGTATCTAACATAAAGATGTATTCTTACAATTGATAGAACTCAATACTAACTATCCAAATAAAATATTACTAAAATCACTTTAATGTACAAAACCCAAGATATCATTAAAGCAACATAATCTTTCAATTGTATAGTAATCAAGTTTACAAAAATCATTGAACAAAATATTCTTTTACATAGCCTTTGTTTTTCCACAATATCTATACATTCAAAGTACTATGAATCCATCCGCCAAAGATATTCAAGCCATCCATAAATCTACAATCTTCTTTATGATAGGGAATCCACACACTGCTCGAGAAATACTTAGGGATTAGGACAAATCTAAATGCAATGCAACTTAAAACATACCATTTTCTATTTATGCAAATAACCATGCATAAAAACATAATGAAAACAAGCCAACATGAAGAGAATCCCATACTTCTCTTTATAATGATCCCTTAACTCACAAAATTCTTAGGAATCATTATATAGTTTCTCTTTCAAAACCATCATGAAAAAATCCATCTTATAAAACATAATCCCATACTTCTCTTTAAAATGATCCCTTAAATCACAAAAATCTTAGGAATCGTTAGCTTCTCTTTCATTACCATAATACAAAAAATCCACCTTATAAAAGAGAATTAACCTACTATCGTAAAAGAATCACTTTGAGCATAAAACTTTCACAGTTCTATTATAATTTTCCATTTTCAAAATGCCTTCAACAATATTTAACTACTAAGCAAAGACTCTTATAATTCTTTTTCAAATTATAGCAGAAAACTAAAGCATTAGAAATTATATAATAACCAAATTAAAAACCACATCTTCCTTAGCAAAACAACAACCAAGGAAAAGTATCTCTTTTCTAAAGCTTTAACTTCTCCAAACTAAGAGGCAATATATCATTATAAGGAAACAATATGCATAACTTTCAATATAAGCTAAGGTTCAAAATCAAGGAGTTCACTTCTATATTTATCAACTTTGAAGTACAAAGATAATATCTAACAACAAAGGCTTTTCAATTCAAATAACTCCACTTTCATTAAGCTAAAGAGTTACCCAATTCTAATATAAAACAAATTAATATTTTCTATCAACAAAGTGAAAACGAAGATGGCTCTAACTGAAGTAATAAGCAACCCTATAAACCATAGATTGGCCACAACATAAAATGAGGGAAAGAAGATAAACCACTACCCTAAACAAAATGTTCATAATAGCAACAACAAGGAACGATTTCAAAAGGCAAGGACAATTGTCCAACACTCTAGAATATTCTCAATGAAATATGGAAGATTATAGGTAGTTATAAGCCTCTCAATTACTCAAACCCAACTAGAAGGGCATCGACCAAAGGATAAAATATAAATTCCCACCATCAACTGCTACAACCAAACATGCAAAATAATAAGCACAAAAGATCCAAAGCCAACGTAAAGTAGAACCAAGATACACGAGACAAGAATGGCTATCTGGTCGTCTGTCAAGGCTATATCTAGAGTTCAAAAATTTTATCAAAACCATAAAAATTGTAGACTTCATAGGTATAACAACATAGCCAAAAAAATCTAAAAAAAACAAGTGTAAAATGATGATAATCCAAGCAATAGCAAAACAAAGTAATGGACCAACCAAGACAACGTTAAAGCACCTAGTGAGCTACCTTCCAGGCTTATCCAATGTCGTCCTCTCCAACGATACATTACCTCCCTCTAATCTTCCAATACCTTCTTCTCGAGAAACCAAAAAACAATTCCACAAAACCTTCTACTCTATTCAAATAAGCTTGGGCGCTCTTGCATGATGAAGGTAATGTTGGAAATTTGAGGTATTTTATGTTGTCATTGATGTCACATGGATCACATTGAGTTTTGGTGGCCAAAGTATTTCATAAATAAGCATTTATGATATTTTGGAAAGCATGGATATATACAGGGTTTTTGTGAAAACCAAGGCAGACAAAATAAAAGATTTTATTTAAAACCATGGATGGTAGATTTGAAATGGGTTTTTCTTAAAACCCAGGTTGGCTTTTCGTTTTGTCAAAAAAGGTGCCCCGATGATGGAGATATTTAATTTTAAATATTTAGTTTAAATTTAAATTATTTAAAATTTAAATTTAAATTTTAAAATTAAAATTAAAGTCATCGTCGACGTCATAAAAACCATGCGCCATCAAAAGGAAATTAATAATTAAAGGTGTCGACGTATGTGAAATTAAAGGAAGGTTGCATATATATATGCAAAGGCTTTTGATTCAAAAGTCTAAGCATCAAACGAAGAGAACAAAAAACGGAAGCGCCGAAATCCTTCGATGTGATAGCGTGGTCCAACGGTGAGCTTGGGAAGCATGGAGTTTTTGGTTGCGACAGGGCATGCGTTCGATTCCCATCGGGTTTGATTTTCGTAGAGTGTGGAAGAAGAGCATTTAGCACACGTTTTTGGCATGAGCAAGGGCAGAGAAATATAGGGAGCATTTTTGCTCTCTATCTTATGTGAGCAGATAGCGCACGTGGTCTTTGGCGTCACGGTTGTGGTGTTGAGTGGGTAGTGACGAGGGTTTGATTCCCTCTAAGAGATAAGTAAACATTTTATTGAATATTTTTTATTATTGCCTAATGTTGGAAGAATAAGGTGATGCTAAGGGAATAATGTTTGATTACATTTTTATTTACTTGGAAGGCAAGATATAAGGGTTGAAATGCACTTTTAGAAAAAGAGAATTTTTTGGTGTTTTCCTCTTTTAGAAGTATACCATATTATATATCGTTGGAAAGCTTATTTCAAAGGCTATTTGATTAACTTGATTAGATGGATAAATAAGGTGTATGTAAAGAGATATTTCCATTTTTGTAAAAGGGTTCAAAGTGAAGGTTGTTTTGTTCTTTTTCAAAGTGTGTTGAGTGTGGCAGATTTCCAAAGGGGTTTCTTCATCTTCATAAAAGGTATGTGCACATTCTCCTATTGTTTGTTTATGGTGGTTGATTTTTGAAATATCATTGGAGAGAAAAGGATTGATTGTGGTTTCCTTTTCGAAAGTGGTTGGTTGAATGCTTCAAGGTTTTCTAGTTTGAGAGTTGTGGTTAAACCTTGTTTTATAAGCATAGTTGTTGAAGCCCATTGGTTATGCAAAGAACTTGAAAAGAACATGAGTATCATTGTTATGTGAAGAATGTTTTATTAGCATTGTTGTTGAAGCCCATTGGTTATGCAAAGAACTTGAACTTGAGAAGAACATGCGTATTATTGTTATGTGAGATTTATGGTTGAGCATTGTTGGAAACATTTAAGTTTGTTGATACATACATGGACTAGGGTTTTGTGAGAAAGAGTTGTCCCTTGAGATGAATGGTTGAGTTGAGTTGATTGTGCCTTGTCAAGTGATTGTGAGAAGTGATTGTTCAAGTTCCATAAAAGAAACTATTCCATATTCTGATTTGAGTTGCTTTGAGTTGAGAAAGATATTGGATTTGAGTATAGAACATATTGAGTCTCTAACAATTCTCTTTATGCTTCTATGAGATTGATTTGAGTTGAGATCATTGTGGATCATACTTGTCATTCTTTGAAGAGTGTATTACCATTCATTGTTGAGTTCATCTTTGAGCCTTGCCTTCATAAGATTTGTGGATGAGATTTGAGTACTACTTGAGTATGATTGATTGAGCCTTTGAGAAGGTTTTTGGGATAGATTTTTGGACAGCTTTATGGAAAGTTTTTGGGACAGATTTGGACAAGTTCTATGTGAGCTTGTTGAGCAAATTTGAACAAGTTTTGTGTGAGCTTGTTGAGCAGATTTGGACAAGTTCTGTGTGAGCTTATTGAGCAGATTAGTGGAGTGCCTAGCTGAGAAGATTAGTGGATTGCCTACCTAACCAGATTAGTGTGTTTCCTAGCTAAACAGATCAGTGTATTGCCTACCTGAGCGGATCAATGTGTTATCTAGATGAGCAGATCAGTGGATTGCCTACCTGAGTAGATTAGTGTATTACCTAGCTTTGAGCAGATCAAAGTAATCATTGTATTGGATAAGGATCCTTATTTCTGTGTGAAATATTATAAGGAGATTATCTTGTGGAGTACCCCACATTGGGAAACCACATTAAATCTTGTGTTTCAATTGTGTGTGGTAACTTGTGCTCTTTCTTACTATTACTATCTGAGTTATTAATGCACACTGCTATATTTGGTTATTGCAATTAAGGACATTAATTGATATCAGTTTGGAAAGAAAGTAAAAAGTGGGCACTATACTGTTTACCCCCCTCTCAGTATAAGTTTGTGTTCTTCAGGTAACATTCACATGTTTAAGAAAATGTTACTCACCATCACCACCACGATGTTAATTAAAGTGCCACCCAAGCATGTCAAAGATTAAAGGTTTTATTCTATGGTTTTTCAGTTCATTCCAACCTTAGGAAGATAAAGCAATAATTAAAGCATTCGTAAGAATTGAGTAATAATTAAAGCATTCAGTTTTGGGTAGGAATGATAAGTGGATTAAAGGAGAACCTCTCATAAATGATCCTAATCTAGTAGTCTTGAAAGTTATCATCGATAGAACATTTGGTTAAAAAGTCTTTGACTTTCTAAGCTCCTACAATAACAAGAAGAGTTGGAAACCCATCAGAAGCATCACCCACCCAAAAGAGTCTAAAGAGTTGTTACTCCTTCTAAAATCCACCATCATTCCCTTAGGAAATCCTAGTTATAAGCTATTTTGGGAATTCACTGAAAGTGAGGAGTTCTCTATTAAGTCTACCTACATTTTTCTCTTGACTCACGAGGAACCTTTATTCCCTTGCCATCTTGTTTGACCCAAATTCCTCATTCTCAAAATATCCTTTTTGCTTGGGTTGCCATCCAATAGAAGATCCTCACCATAGATAACTTGCTCAAAAGAGGCATGGTTTTCCCCAATAGGTGTTTTCTTTGTCTGGCTGACTGGGAGTCCCCTCACCACCTTTTCCTTTCATATCATTTTTCCTCCTCCATCCTTAACAAGATCCTTCAAACCTTCCACATCCGCTGGTTTAGGCCTTGTTCCATTGTTGAGCTCTTACTTCAATGGTCCAATCCTTTCTACAATACCCGTCTCAAGTTCCTTTGGCAAAATTGTCTTCATCATTTTTTGTGGCAAATATGGCTAGAAATAAATTGTAGAATATTCTTTAACAAGAAGATGAATCTTGACCTTGTCACTAATAAAATCCTATCCTTTGCCATTGAAAATGCTATCCTCATTCCTCTCTCCACTCATCTTACCTCCAGCTTTGAGACTTCCTTGAGCCGCTCCCTGAATATTCCTATTGTAGAAAATCAAATTCAGCCTTCCCCCAATTTAAGAGCCCACTCCAAATGGATCCCTCCCCCTATAGGATGGATTAAACTAAACTTTGATGGTGCAGCCAAGGGTAACCCTGGAAAAGCAGGTGTTGGGGGTATACTCAAAGATCATAAAGGAAGTGTCATCCTTGCCTATGCAAAACACTTGGGGATTCAAACAAACTAGGTTACTAAATCTAGAGCCATGTGGAGAGGATTATTCCTTGCAAAAAATCAACCAGGCAGGCTCATGGTCAAGGGAGACTCACTCAACACAATCAAATACCTAAAGAACAACAAAAATCCTTCATAGAGGGTTAAGGACTGCATTAAGGAAGCCATGATTTTGATTCAAAATCAATAAGAGATTATTTTCCAGCACACATTCAAAGAAAGCAATAAGGTTGCTAACAAATTAGCTAATTATGGTGTCAACGCCACGAGTCTAATGACTTGGACAAGTGGCATGCTGCAAGAAATTGTTGACATTGTGGATCAAGACAAATTTGTGATAACTAGTAATTATGCTTGACCAATCAGTTGTAATGTTTACTCTTTTATTCCTCCTTGACACCCACGTATCTTTGATACTTGGTGCCATTAGCATTAGTGAGGTTTTAAAAAAATTTAGCTTTTTCATTGTCAATTTCCAAAAAAAATTTACATTTTGCCTCAATTGCCTTAGCTCTCATATCAATCTCAGTCTCTACATCCATGTTTCCTCTTTTCAAGATGGCAACCGTATCCCCGCTGGTCGTGCTCACATGCACCCTTTGCCCACAAATCACCTCTACCTATTTCTTTGCACCATCATCCTGCTCCTCCATATCCCTACCTTTGCATCCATATTGCCCGTTACGCTTCACATTCCCCACCATCACCTTAACTACCTCTTCACGTGGACCATCAAGGTGGCTAGGCCTCTCAATTGCAAGTTTTTTTCTATGACTTTTCCAAGTATGCATGGGAATCCTTACATCGATATCTGTAATTTTCAAATCGTCCAGATTATTCAGCTCCTCATCCAAGAAGCAAATTTCTCCAAACCAAAGAGTGGCCTTTGCTTGTTATATATTTATAGCAAACATGAATCTTATAACTTATAACAAATCTTCCTCCACTCCATTCCCAAGTGCCCCCTTTGCCTAGAAACCATGAGTTTTGTTGAGCCAACCACTGTTGCCATGGACCCCATTGCCGAAGCCATGCTCACTGAGAGAGGTTTTATGCCTTTCTTTAGGAGATTTTTAGGGGACAACTTCAAGATAACCACGACAATCCTAGATAGTTGGAACCATGACAAGGTGATCATCTGCGATAAAACTTACAAGATAGACATCAAGTTGCTGGCTGAAATCATAAGTCAACTAGCGAGAGGGAGGTCCATTCAACGTGAGAAGCATAATTGGGAGGTGGAACTAAAGGACATCAAGGATAAAGAACTTTGCAAGAAAGCAAGGATGGGAATGAAATGGACAAATCTCCCCACCCCATGGAACAGTGTAATGAAGCCAATAATGGAATTTTTTATAGTAGATGATCTTGAGAAGGTACTTTACAATTTTCACTTTGCCTTCTACAATCACTTTAGGGATGTCAATTCAGTGAACATACCCCAATTTATCTTTAATTCCATTAGCTATTCCATAGAGAATATCCGTAGAAAGAAAAGTGACAACTTACCCTCACATCAAGGCCTCTTCAAAGTCCTTTATAAACATTGGCTAATCCATTGCCCTCAAGGCATTACAATCCTTACCGCTCATTCTACCAAAGGAAAACCTAGCCTCGCCCCTTCCAAATCCAGCCAGACCCAGGCTAGTCTATCCCCCTCTTATTCCCCGACCATGTCATCCAAGAAAAGAGTGCCTATGGAGGCAATCAAAAGTATGAGAAATTAAGTAGTCAAGAAAATCAAACTCAAGGTCCCTAAGAAATCTGAGAGACCTGTTAGATCCTCACCACGTTTGGAAAAGCTTGTACAAAAAAATAAAACCTTAATAATCAACTCGAATGAGGAGGATAAGGATGTACTTGACCAATGCCTGAAGCAGTACATCATAAAATCAATTTCCAATTGTATTTCTCACATTATGGACCTTCATAATGCCCTAAATCTTATATTTTTTAACAAGTTCTCTGAGGATGATGGTAAGGACAACGCCATGGATGAAGCCAAGGATGACGACAAGAACTCTACGACTTCTGATAATGCTAAGGATGAAGGTGAGGATGAGATAAATGAAGAGCCTAAGGATGAAGATGTTGAAGCTGAAGAGGAGGCTTAATGCCTTCTTTGTGCATGATTTGTTGTTTGTCTCAAGGCATCCTCATGTTTTGCCCATCCTCTATTTTTTATGTTCCTTTTTATCTTCCTTATTGTGGGACTACGTTCCCCCATTTTTACTTCTCACTTTGTCTTTTGTTTGTTCAACACTTTTGTTGTTGATGTAATTAGGTTTTGGGAGCCTGTCAAAACCCGTTTTGAATGAAAATTTTAAATCATCAAAAAAAATAATTGAGTAATAATTCACCTTGTTAATTTTACTTGTCAATATTAGCTTTTAGTATTGACATTAATTTTTCCACATATTAATGTCACCAGACCAATTAATACTTACTAGTCTAAAGTATTAATGCCACCCTTAATTAATACTTTAATAATTTCAAAGTATCAATGTTACCAATTAACTAACATTTAATAATTCTTTTCCAACCAAAATCTATGCATACAACAAGTAAACATATATTCATACCAATAATATTACACGTAATTGTTTTACCCTTAAGTAGGTGGTCTACTTTAGGATAGTCTATTGTTATCGCCAACCTATTAAATAGACTCATTGCACAAGCAAATTTCTGGCCCAATGATGTGAACATGAAAACAAGCAAAATGCAAATGCATCTACATGAAGGGTATTTTGTTACCTATTGATGAGCAAGTCATCACCATAATTTCCTAAAATATCTCTCATTGTAGGTGGTTCACCCATATGATCCCACTAGAGAGAGCACATGGTATTGCACCACAAATACGTTAGAAGTGCCATATTCCAAGCTCAGAAGAATACAATCATCCCATCATATAGATATTATAAAATGAAGCTATGCAATTAAACATTCACACCAATACATAGTTCATTGTCAATAAAGAATTATACCAAGGAGGATTGTCATACAAACTTTATTGTTGAAGCAGACAAAGGAATAAATTTAAATTGAAATTTGGTAAAAGGTTGGTGATAGGACTAGCATGCCTACAAGCATCAACCAAATATGGCACATTTTTAGAATGAAAATTTTGTTTAACATTTAAAAAGTATGCAATAATGCTATTTTTGTTAATTTGAGTGTTTCTATATAATTTTCTACTTATGCAAAAGCTATGATTTGCTCTAATGTGTTGTTATAGATCTAAGCCTAAACCAACAAGGTGGTTTTAGAGGCAGATCACTTACAGACTCTACTCAACCATTGGAAAACACCTCCTACACGATGCTAGAGTCTTGTCCTCCCCATCTAATTGTTGAAGCCAACCTTCCCTGAGTGGTCAAAAGAAGGGTTGTAGTTGGTTTTCTTGAGGTTCTCATAGCCCTAGATCAAGCAGAGGTTTGTGAAGCTCTTTGTGCCATCACCACTCTTAAGATCAAATCAAAGGGTGAATTTATACCCCATCCCATTCCCCTCAAGTGCAAGGATGGGTATTTAAGGATTAGCCCCCTTCTTCCTTTGGATGAGACCCAACAATTAATCCAATTGTAGAAAACACTCCAGATCAACAAGATGAGTGTCATATTGAAAATTAATTTAGATGGGACCCATAATTAAAGAACCTGAACCACAAGTTGGGTGGGGTAATCCATTAGACAAAGATCCCCCTTTCTATTGATGATACTTATGTTGTTGTCTAAGTTTTAGCAAAACCTGCTTCCTTTGTGGCTATACTTTTGTTTTTGTGTTTAATCCCCAATATCTCGTATAGGATTATGGGGGACTTCTAGATTGAATTTTTGGGGTATGTTTCCATACCACCTACCTTTTTTGTGATTAGTGTATTTATTATTCTTTTAATAATATGTCACTTTTCAAAAAAAACATTTGGTGAAAAGAATTTATGAATTGAATAAAAGGGAAAGAGAAAAATTTAGAGAGAAGAATTGAAAAGTGGATATTGTTAGAAGAATAATTATCAAAGAAAAGAGAATTATTAAAGTGAAAAGAAATTAATTATATCTAGAAGAAATTTATTAAAAAAAAAAATGAAGAAAGGAATTAACTAAAGGAAATTATTTTTTAAAAGAAAAGAAAAATATTGAAAGAAATTTATTAGGGAGATAAAATGTTTGCTACGTGATAGTTAAAAAGAGTTGATTTTTTTTTTGGAAAAAAAAAATTATTTTAAAGAAAGGAAAGTTTACCATATTTTTAAGAATTGAAAATCAATTATGTATTCATCAAAATTTCCTATTATAAAGTCTCACTAGTTTGAAGATCCAAACTTTATTGGAAGAGGAATTTTGTTTCAAAGAAGAACCTAGCAAAAGGGTCAAACCACCACATTTTTTCAATAGAAAAATGGGAAACCAAATTCAGAACAAAAGTTTGAAAGGGCACATGGCTTAAGAAAATTAGAGGATAATTATTTTGATTTATGGAAAAACAATCACATGATTGGTAATCTACATTGGTTTGATTCTATTTGAGTAAAACAAAGCATACCTATTAAAAATTGCATATGATAAAATCTACCAAGTTTAAGGATTAGGTGAAATTTCACTCAATCTTCCATTTTTGAATGCTTACTTGAAAATGTATTGTATATGCCTGGATTGACCAACAACTTGATATCAGTGTCATAATTTTTAGACAAGGGTAGAACAATTAAATTCAAGTTGATCAATAGAAATAAAAAATGTTCTATCAAAAGATAAAACAATATTGAAGCCATTGGTTCTATCAAAAATGGTATATTTGCTTTGGATATGACATCACTTTCTCATAAACAATTGAATCAATTTCTACTGCCAAAAATTATCAGTCACCAATGCAAATATCATATAAGAAGTTAAAATCATCAAGGAAACATTTTTCATAAAAAACATTTACACAATGGTTTTATGACTAAAATTTGTGTGACAACACATTGGAAATTAAGTACTATTTTTGATGACTTACAATAATAATAATAAAAAAACAAGGTGAAACAATAAAGTTGCACTTGATGAAAGAAATACAAAAAAAACTCAAAACAATGTCCCAAATGGCTCTTGGCAACATACAGAGAACAATGTCTAGAAGATGCAAAGAAATTGAAAAATATACCCAAGATGAAAGATGAGAGGCATGATATCAAGTTGCATTACCTCAATCAGCTAGATTCCTCAATAATTAAAGAGGAGACCAAGATTCAAATCTTACCAAGTGATACATGGATAATATCCAAGCTTTGTTGTAATATCACTATGTGGTGATGATGTAATACGGGTGGGGCCCATTTCAATCCTATATAACCAATTGAAAAAAAGAAATATGAGAGTCATAACACTAGTGATATAAATAATTTGAATTCCATGAAGGATTATATGTATTGTGATTATTGAACAAACAGAACATGTGATACAAATAATTTGAGCATTGTAAAAAAAGAGTGTGCAAAAAATGTATGTGTTAAGTGTAAAGGTAAAATTTTTAGTAATGTTCAAAATTGTGATAAATACTATTGTGATGACCTGTTATTTACAAATAGTATCATAATAGAGAATAACAAAATAGGAATTGGCAAAATCAAAATAGTGACAAGGGATGATAATTTTGTAACACAAAATTATGAAAATAAAAGTGTGACAAGTACAAGTAACAACTGGTATTAGTCTTGGGACATAGATAGGTACTACTTGAATAAGGATAAAGATAAAGTTTCAAAAATGATCAAGGTACAACATCACCATGAAGAAGAACAATAAGTGATATAGAAAGAATGCAGAAACCAAAGTTACTACTAGGGTTAGAGCAAAAAGACCAAGACTAGAATGAACGATTGAAAGCATACCAAATAATGTAATACAAGGGGGGTGGTGTTGGAGTTTATTACATTATTTGATACCTTGTAAGAACTTTGTAAATATTATGTAAATACTTTTTAAATATGTGGTGTATAAGTATTTATCATTTAGTAATCATTAGAGGTTTGTTATTATTAGGGAGTCAATAAATATATTTCTCATATGAGAAATATGAAGAGTCATATATCTTATAAGTTTGAGGAGATGAAGAGTTAGTTGAAGTTGAAATGTCAAGAGTCATTGTAAATTCTATTAGTAGAGAAGTCATGTAATGTGAATGTAACAACAATGTGAGATATTTGTAGTACTTCATTTTGTACTAGAATACCTTGTTTATCATCTATAGAAATATATTGAGTTTATTTATTGGTTTGAATACTTGATATATTGTGTGAGATTTGATAATTAAATATTGTTGAAATAGCTTATATGCTAACAAAGAAGTCAATAACCACCCCTCACAAGGTACATGCATGTAGTATAGGATAAAATAGTTGTAAGTTTGTTTGGTTTTGTTTGGAGGTTTGTTATACCTAAATTAGGCATCCTATGTACTTAAATACCCTTCACTACCATAATGCAATTCATTCAAAGCTTAAGTTCTAACAAATTTTTCTTCTTTTTTATATTTTTTTGTGGTCCAAAAGTTTAAAAGTTGAATAAATACATTTGGTGGGGCCATGACCTCGTTTTGAAAAATTAAGATCCCAAATATTTTAGTGCATGTTTGTTAGGAAAGGTTGAATCAAGTAATGGCAAAACCATAACATGAGGGAGACAAAGAAAAAATTGGTGAGATTGACTTGAATATATCAATCGATACCATGGCTAGCCCATCTCATGATAGACTAATAGTTTTAGAAGAACACATAGGATCCTTGCAATATGAGATGTTGGATTTGACTCTAGCCATGAGGGAACAATAAAGCCTCATCATGGAACAAAAAAAATGATTTCAGAACAAGTTGTTAAAATCAATCTATTGGAGACATCACTAGTAGAACTGAAATCCTCTACTACCATAGGCTTGTGTAGTTGTAATGATTCTATAAATGGATTCTATCCTCAATTTGAGTTGTAGATCAACCAAAAAAATAAAAAATGAAGACAATCCATGACAAATAAAAGAATTTAGGCAACAATTACAAACATTATGGTATAAGAACAAGAACTACAAAATAGGTTAGAGGAGACTAGATTATGGGCACAAGTGGTAAGAGATACAATAACAAATCAAAGAAACAAAGAGATCTAATAGAGAAACAAATCAAAATACAACTATTAGAAAAAAATAAAAGATAAAATACATCAATGAATATCATCATTAAGGAAATAAAAGAGCAAGGAGAACAAAAAACACAATCAAATTAATAAGAGATTTTCTTTTTGATAAATTTCATTGAAGTGGATAAAATCATCAAGAATATAGACTGGGAGAATTAAGAAAATACATAAGAGCTAGACCAATCTGAGTCACAATGTTCAGTGTAGGATATAAAAGGTAGGTTCTTCAAAATAGAGGATTGTTATGGGAATCACATTTTTACATGGATGAGGATTCTACTTCTATGCAATAGTAAGAGATGAGGGTAGAATAGGAAAAGGTAAAGACAACAAGGAGTGAGGGTAAAAATATATGGTTAAAAAATGGGAAAGCATGCATTAAAAATAGAACAAACTAAAATAAATAAGAAATTGGGACCCATTGGGAACACTTAATATTGGTGAATTAGAATTGTTGTGGATATCTATGGAGAAGAGATCCTGGTATAGGGCCCATAGCTAAAAAAATGATGTAATCGTACTAATAGAAATACATGAACATGATGGATGCAATATTCTAGATTGCAAAGGATATAAAAAGATATCAGTTGGAATGAAGCAACAAAAAATAGAAAAGGACATGGAGGAGTAACAATACTAATAAAAGAGTCTTGGGGTAGACTCATATAGGTTGAGAAAGAAGACCCAAATAAGTAGTATATATGTCTTAGAATCATAGATAATTAAAAATCTACCAGGATTACAACTTATTATTTTGCTCTACAACAATTAAAGTTTTATAAGAAACATGGCTTAGATCATTAATATCCATATATAGCATTGGTAAAACATGTCACAAAATATAATAGGGTTGGAGAGGTGGTTTTAATGGGTGACTTTAATTCAAGGACAAAACAAATACAAGAAAAATATTTAAAGATCAATGAAGGTATAGATGATGATCCGCTATGGCTAGAAGAAGAGGTGGATCATAACTGGTTAATATCCTTAGATGATAGTCAAGGACCCATCACACATTATGAATTTAAATTCTTAAACTATATAGAGGAATTGATAATTTGCAATGGAAAAAATATGTAAAATATACTTGTGAAACACATAATGGACAAAATGTAGTTGATTATGCTATTTGCTCACCAAACTTCATTTCAAGGATAAAATATCTAGAAATTAAAGCAGTTTCCAGGGAGCTAAAATCTGATCACAATCCAATATACATAAATATCCACATGCAAGAAAATGGGAAAGAAGATCATCTTCAAGTAATTGAAAGAAAAACAAAAAGAAGCATCTCTATGACAAAGAAAAACTATAAAACTTTTAAAACATCACTCAAGAAGATTATGCAAAGGGAAGAAAGAAAGAGGATAAATATTTTTCAAAATTATACTTTTGAAAGTAGTAATATGATGGATATGGGTAGAGAAGCCTTGGAATCATACAAAAAAATAAATACCTTTCTTGTAAATCCATTATATGATGAAGAATGTAAAGTAGTAAGGAGAACCTTGAAAGAACTAGGTAAAGAGAAAACAAATAACAAAATATATAAACTAGTAAAAAAAAGGAAGAAATCTGCTTGTTGTGGTGCAGTGGTAAATGCCCTGGGTGCTGGTAGAGACCAAACCAGGTTCTATTCCCCTTGTCTCCATCCTGCAAATATATGGTATAGTTAGGAATGTCCTATGTGCTGGTAGAGGCCGACAAGGCTCCATTCCTCCTATGCCCAACTTGTTGAAAGTGGCACCTCAAAAGGGGTGTTTTCCACTATAAAATAGTTTTCATCTGCTTGTTGTGGTGCAGTGGTAAATGCCCTGGGTGCTGGTAGAGGCTGACCCAGGTACCATTCCCATTGTATCCATCTTGCAGATATATGGTATAGTTAGGAATGTCCTATGTGTTGGTAGAGTCCGACAAGGCTCCATTCCTCCTATGCCCAACCTATTGAAAGTGGCACCCTGAAAGGGGTGTTTTCCACAATAAAGTAGAAAAATCTGCTTGTTGTGGTGCAGTGGTAAATGCCCTAGATGCTGGTAGAGGCCGACCCAGGTTCCATTCCCCTTGTATCCATCCTACAGATATATGGTATAGTTAGGAATATCCTGTGCTGGTAGAGGCCGACAAGGCTCCATTCCTCCTATGCCCAACCTGTTGAAAGTGGCACCCCGAAAGGGGTGTTTTCCACTATAAATTAATTTTAACCCAAGTGTTGTAGGTGATTTTGAGAGGAGAGGGCAATCCTCCAAGGGAGGTCCCAGGTTCGAATATCCACCCTACCAAAAAGCTGAATTGGGTACCCAAAATCCAATTGATAATGTTGGTGCGGGCAAGGCTGGTGCGACCCCTGGGTGACTTCGATTGTGTAGAACCCCCTATTCGTGGTCTCTTAGACCAAGGCGGCCCCGTAAAGGGTTTTTTGCTTAAAAAAAAATAATAAGGAAGAATACATAAGAGCGAGGTAAAAAGATTTGATATATCTTACAAAGCATAGTGCAAAACAATTTTGGAAAGAGATACAACAAATCAAAAGGTACACAAAAAATAACATCACAAGTGAACAATGGTTGTAGTATGCTAAGCAATTATATGAGAGAAAATAATAAAAAGATTGCCCTCCTATAATTGACACAACTAAGGAATATTTTCACTGAAATATGTTAAGGCATTAAGAAAGTAGCAATAGGTAAAGCTCAAGATATAGATGGTTTGCAAGCTAAACATATCAAGTGTGGGATTGAAATCTTAGCATCACACATCCAATTTTTTTTTAATGGCATCATTAAATGAGGCTTTCCATTGAAATAGATAACCAACCTAGTCATCCTATTACATAACAATGGAGACACTAACAATCCTTCAATTTACCACACGATCATGATTAGTCCTCTTTTTGTAAAATTGTTTGGCAACATAGTAGAAAGAAAAATTAGTTAGGGATAAAAAATCAAGGAAAGATGACAAGGGAAAGCAGGGTTAGACCAAAGTACTTAACAATAGATCATTGTATTAATTTACGCCACTTAATAGAGAGGATATAGAATGAAAAAGTAGAATTTTATAGTTGTTTTGTGGACTTTACAAGGATTTTGACACAACACCTAGAGGTAAATTATGGAAAAGAATGGAAGAAATTGACATACCAACCAACTACAAAGCAATATTACACAGACTTTACAAGTCGATGGTGGAAAAATTTATAACTCCAAAGGGACTATCAAAATGTTTAGGAGTGACATCGAGGAGAAAGATAGTTTTCCATTATCACCTACTTTATTTGGCATTTACATTGACAAACTGGAGGAATTGGTAGAAAGAATGGGAGAGAAGGGAATACAATTGGTTAATTATGTAGTGAAATATCTCAATGATGATGACATTATATTGATTGGCAAGACACTTAAAAGTTTAAAATAAAATCTAAAAGTTTTAGAGCATTTTTCAAAAGAAGTTGAGATGTAGATAAGCACTAGCAAGATTAAAATTATGGTCTTCTCTACTTAGAGAAAGCAAAAGGAGCCATATATTTTATTTGAAGAAAATTCTTTAGAGGTAGTAACATAATATAAATACCTTGGGTTAGATTTTTAAAGTAAACTCAATTTAGGAATATGCAAGATGAAACAAAAACAAGTAGGATGGAGGGAAAATGGAGGGCACTCTACTCATTATTGAATAGGGGCGGAAAAGTAGAGCTATGGTATTGAAAAACCATTAGGGTCCTTTTTGGGTTATTAGTTATTCCAATAATACATCAAATTTTTAAATGGAGACAAATAGAAAGAGTTCAAAAGTGACTAATTACAAATAATTTTATAATTAAAGAATTAGTCCTATATGAGATTTTACTTGCTAAAACAAAGATTTTTCCACTAGAAAAAAAATTATGATAAGGTTATTAGGGTATCTAAAGAAAATATAAAGAATGGAAGATAGTAGGTTGCCAAAATAGGTAATCAAAGAAACAATAAATAGAAGAAAAGATACATGGATGAAACAAAATAACAAATTGAGCATTAAATTTAATGAGGTCCCAAACTCCAAAAAAGAAATCAAATAGTGTGTGAAGAAAAATACAAACTTGTGATGCAGACTAAAAATTTAGGAATGAAAAATAATTATACATCGAGTTCTGTTGAGGAATATTACATTATTTGGTACATGCTAATGTACCCCCATGGTATCTTCATAGTACAATTGTAAATATATAACATACCAGGGTTGTGATGTGGAAGCGATTACAACAAACAAGAAAAATGAAATGACAATCCAAAAATTGCTTTTTCATTAACAATAGAAGCCTATAAATAGGTATTACAAACTGATGTAACATATAAGGTTACATTCAATGATTACGGTGCACATTATCCCAACTAACAACTAACATTTAAAAATAAACAACCATCATTTATTAAATCACACCTAATCCCTATCAACAACACACCTAATCCCTATCATTCCTCCCCACCGTAGAAGCATTGGCCTCTAATGTGTACAAAAGGGAAGGAAGCTGGTGTGAATCCCAGAGGTTGTGGGGATGCTCCATAGTGAGGATCCATGTAGATACAATGTGGACTGCCAATATGAATAGGATGAGTGTGTATGAATGGTAATTTTTGATATACCACAAAATGTTGAAAGTCCTACAGTGTGAAGGAGGTAGGATGCGAAATGGTGGGAACCAAATGAAGAACTAGAGGAGGAGCTGCAATTGGAGTAGGAGTAGAAGGAACACAAAGATATTTTGGTGAAATAATAGAAGAAGGTGTTGGTGCCATAGGAACAACTACTGGTACAACAGGAACAACATGTGCAACAAGAACCTAATGTATGTGCTATGGAGTGGATAAAAGTGCTCGTGGATGAATATCCTACTACTGTGGTGTGTTAAAAATAAAAGCAATATGTTGTGCCTGATGTAAATAAAATATTATTTGTTCTCATGCTGTAAAGTATATGTATTGTGATAGGCATCATAAGTGTTACATTTGTCATACTGATATGGCTTACCCAACAATAACCCACAATAATCCATGGGTGTCACATCACAAGTGACCCTATATTTGAACTTAGGGCCAAAAGCAAATGCAATTGAGCACGTGTGTGTGATTTGTGAAGTGTTGTTATCATCCTTCCACCCAAGAGTGTATAGATGAGGATGAGGTTTTGTGGGAAGTTTAAGCCTATCAACAATGGACTACGCAATCAAATTCTTTTGTGAGCCATTGTCAATGATACAATCTATGAAAAAATTATGTAGCAAATGTGCACGTGTGACAAATAAATTATCATGATCATGGGTTGTGGAATGATGATGCATCAATGTTACATCATTCAATTGTCCCCTCAATTCTCATAAATCTCTCCCTCGCTAGTAGCCTTGATGGGGTTATCAAATGTTCCCTTATCATAATTTACAAATAAATTCTTCTTGTTAGAATTCTGTAATTTGGGACATGCAGATTTGTCATGCCTTGGTCTTTTATAATATCGATAAAATTGTTGAGAAGTAGAAGAAGAATGAAATATTTTCTTATAAGCATGAGAGTTATTAGAAGCATGATTAGAAGAAGGGAATAAAGAAGAAGAGTGCCTTGGTGCTTGTTGCTATTAATGAGACTCATTTGTGGAACCACCAAACGAGTATCAAGGACCTCGATGTTGTGCAACAAACTTCTCCTTTGCAAGCTAAGCATGGTTGAACACATCATCAAGTGTGGTGCACTAAGTATATTTCAACTCACAAAATAAGTTTTCAAGAAGTCCACTTTTAAACTTTAGAATCATGAAATCTGTAGGATCATCAATGCACAGTAAAATGCGCAACTTGTTGAACTGATACACATAATCCTAAATTTACGGATTCTATCCCTGGCGAAGGCGAAGCCAATGAATATGCAAATCAACATCATAATAGGATGGATAAAATATGACCTTCAAAAATTTTACCAAGTCATCCCATGTGATAATTTGACATTCGATTACCAAGACCTTAGCCATGACAAAAAGTTTTAGCTTGCCAAATGGAACCTTGTCATCCTCTGTTGTTTGACTATAGTCAAACCAGGTCTCCATGTCGAGTATCCAAGTATTGAGAACATTAGGATCTCGAGAGCCTTCATAAATATGAACTTCACATTTTGCATGGGAATGAGAGGATGCTGAGGACTGAAGTTTGATTTCTTTAATGGTGTTAGCCAAAGAATTAATGTGGGTGGTGACTTCGGCCAATTTTTTGGCTAAGGCCATGTTGGTGGCCATATATCTGGTCTGAGCTAGGAAGAAAGGTGATCACTAGGCAAAAATGTAGGCTCGAAAGACAAAGGAATATTTGGGACACAATTTGGAAGATGAAACATGGGCAAATGGAAAAATACCATGGTGAATGGGTAGAGCTTGAAATAAGCTTTCCAACGAGTATATGCAAGGGTATACTCGGACAAATAATGGCCTTGTAAAAGCTGAAATGACAACATATCTCTTGGAATAATGAACTAGAAAAAAATTTGGTTTGGTTCCAACTGTGATGTCAACCTATGCACAATGGGAGTGTGACATCAAATTTAAATGTTTAACAACCAATTAAATCAATGTGTAAGTTCCAAGGTAATAATTTGCAACGACCAATTCCAACAGTACCGACTAGCAATTTTTAATGGAATTTAATGACAAGCATCAAATTTTAATTACATTTTAGAAGGGAAATGATGCATTTATCAATTGAATTTAATGATATCGGCTAAGCAATGGCATAAATTAATGTTTTCCAATGACCAACAACAATTATGTTTTCCAACGGTCAAGTGAAAAATTCCAAGGGCATTGAATTTCAATAGTAGCAATGACTAGCATTTATGAATGGCAAGCATTGATTAATGACTAGCATTTACTAAGGATACGAATTGATTAATGGCTAGCCTTTAATTAGGGAAAGCATTGATTAATGGCACAAAAACTAGAAATACTATTGAAAACAAAAAATAACCATCGTAAAGATGCAAACCTTAGGAAAGTTGGAAATGGATCTCGTCGAAAAAGACAAACCGTGTTAGAAAATTGAACATTCATGCTAGAAACACATTAAAATTTTGAAACGGGTGTTAATTTTTAATGTTCAAAGTGGGGAGTCTATTGGAAAATCCAGGGTTGAACTACGGAGTCCTCAAAAACATCGAAGTTCGACGTCCACCGAAGGAGAACACGAATCACCGTAAATGATGGTGACTAGTGCAAATAAGAAAATCTTCATGCGATGGGTGAGAAGGAACTGAAATCACCAGATCTGTACCGTGGAGTATTAAAAAAGTGAAAACGACTACAAGTTTTTAGACAAGTAGCAAAAGATATTGAAGACAATCGTATAAGCAGTAAATGGCCATAAAGTGAAGATCTAACTAGATGGTAAAGTGTACAAACACCATAGGGTAGATGTATGCTTGGAAAACTAGGATCAATACCCAAAAAAAACATCGTAAGTGAGTTTTGAAAACCAAATTACAAACTCGTACGAAAACAAAAGCATAATTGAACGGAGTTTGGAAATTGTCAAATGCGAGGCTAAAGTGGGATGAAATCACATTTGGAAAGCCTGCAAAAAAAATGTCTAAAGCAGATGTAACTACTTCATAGACAGATCTATGGAGACGTTCTCATTAACCAATATTGACCTAAGGGAAGAGGATACTAGCCTGTAACCCGTAACCTACTTTGATACCAATGATGTGGGAGCAGTTATAATAAACAAGGAAAATGAAATGATAATCTAAAAATTGTTATTTCATTGACAAAAAAATGTTATAAATAGGCATTACAAATTGATGTAATAGATAAGGTTACATTCAATGATTACGGTGCACCTTATCCCAACTAACAACTAACATTTAAAAATAAACAACCATCATTTATTAAATCACACCTAATCCCTATCAACAACACACCTAATCCCTATCTGGTTGAGTCTATAGTTTAGATGTGTGATTTATATTTTCCCTTTTATATAAGTGTCAATGTGCAAGAAATGCACAAGTGTCATGTAAGAGTGCAATGTACAGGAAATGCACAAGTGTCATGTAAGTTAGAGTGCAAGAGTGTATTGAGAGAATGTGCACAAGTGTTATGTATGTAAGTGTGTAAATAAGTAACGTGAGGATGTGCACAAGTGTTTTAGATTAGGAGTGCATGTAGAAGTGTGCAAGTGTCATAGAGTCAAGGTTGCATGTAAGAAAAAGTGAAAAGTTTGGTATAAAAGTGGCAAGAGAATAAGCCAAAGGTCATAGGACTTGTCATATGGAGAGCAATAGTCAAGTACTTAAAGAGTCATATTACTATGGCTATATTATGGAGACAATGCTCCATGAAATAACAATTTGATTATCTGATTTTAAAGAGGAAGAAACAAAAAAAGAAATAAAGCTTGTATATAAATTTTGAGTAATTAATGTTGTAAGTTTTCTTCATGCATTGTACATGAATGATTTAGACCATTTACATTCATATTCAATATTATAAGTGAATGTTATTTTTAGTATTATATTGGCCTTGATATACATATTAGATTGCTCATATATAATTCTACTCTTCATTATTGATATTTTGACCTTTAATATTTTGGCTTCTTTATATTGGGACTTGTGATATTTTGTGGTAGTAAGGCTTAAAAGCCAACAAGTTCAACCCAAATATGAACACAACCAAAAGAAGTACATAGATGCAAAGATCAAATGGAAGAAAAAAATATTATAACCCAACTAAGTTGTAGTTTACACCATATCATATGTGAAATTGGGAGATGGGCATTTCCTTAGGAGGCATGGTCAAAATGAACATGTCTTTTGCACAACACGAGTGGTAGAGACTAAAAAATATTTTATCAAAAAATGTGAAGCCTAAAAAGATATTAGGATTGCATATGAGGACACTCTAAAAGAAAGCTCACTAATGGAAATGTTTGAAGAGTTGAAAAAAAATAAAAAAAAATAAAACTTATTATCAAAATCAACAAAAGAAACATGCATAAAAAGATGGTAAGAGGATGTTGAGATTTTTGACTTTGTTAAACAATTTTATTTCTTGGATATTAAACTTTGGAACTCTAAATAGGAGATCCAAGGTTTGAATTCAAAAGAGATAAGGGTTGTACACCATTCCCTATCTTGTATTAAAGGTATTGGTCCCATAGACTATTTGGTTTCATGGACGTAATTAAAATTATTTCATTCATTTTTAACTTCTAAGCTAATTTTATTGGTCTTAAAATATAAGACTAAAAATGTTGTAATGGTTATGTACCCTTAAAACATGATATAGTAACTGGTTAGAGTTTAAAATAAATGAATGGTCGTACAAAATAATCCAAGCAATTTTAAGGGAGATGTGACCATGTGAAGATAGACATCTAAAACTAGGATAGCAGGGCAATTTTTTTTATTTAAAAATATCTCATATTTTAGGATGCATATCTTTACGAAGGATTTTCCAATTCAAATGATTATTAGACCAATTTGTGTAGAATTTGAAGAGCTCTAAAATTATAGGTCATATGAAGGAATCCAAGTAGTATTGGGGGAGATAAGACCATATGAAGTCAACCATCTAGAATAAGGTCAATGACTATTTTTCAAGTTGTGAGAAATAAAATTATAGATATTTCTCAGTAAGGGTTTGGATGATGGGAGGAGCAATGGAGGGCTAGGTCATCAGTGAGATGGGACATTCTATCTAGGCATATAATTTTTCAACTAAATTTCTTTTATCCCTTCATTATATTAGAAGTTATGCATGTAGATTATTGTAGGTTTACTTTCAAATAATATAATAATTATAAGATACTAGTAAACTTCAATAAATATCAAGTAATAGTTTCCTTCATATGGACCAATTAATAGCTAAATACTTAGAATCATCCCTAGTAGAGTTTAGGGAGGACCTTACAAAGCAACGATCCTTGTTAATCAAAGATAAAACAACCATTGGTAAATTTAATGGGTATTGACGAAGGGCTTTGGCTTTAAGAAAATGGATTGATAGGAGATGAAGATATTCAACATTGAGTTTATATTTTCTTACCAAAGGTTTCTTCCTATCCATTTTCTGTTCCAAGAAATAAAGAGATATAATCCTAAAGGGGGTCCTTGGTTTATGGGAAGAACATGAATCTTTCTAACCTACTGGTATAAAGGCTTTGCACCTAAAAATATAAATCTATTCCTAGTGTCAGTCTATGTGAGGATGTTTGGGTTTCCAATTGAATTTTAAGAAATGGATACCTTCAAGGAAACAAGAAACACTTTAGGAGAATTCCTTGAGATTTCAAAAACTACAAAAGATAGAGCCTTGGTTATTTATGCTTAGATATTGGTCATGATTAATATCAGTAAACCTTTACCATAATCAATAATTTTTAAGTGTGGGTCTAAGTTGTGGATCCAAACCATGTATTATGAAAATATATCTTTTAGATGTAGAATATTTCATGAGGTGGGGTATATTGAGAAATCATGCCCTAATAAGAGTCTAGTAGAAACATATGCAGAAAACCATAAGAGAATCTTACAAATGGATATGGATGAGGATGGTTTCAAATTCAAAAAAAATGGTCTAGACAAATGAGAGTAAATAGATAGTGGAGACTAATAAGTAAGGATATTAGAAGAAATACCAATTATTTTGAGGCTTTAGCCTATGAAGAAAAAGTAGATAAGAGCTTAGATAACAATGTATAGCAAGATCAAAATATTAACAAGGAATCAAATACTCCATATGATCCTAATTTAGGGATGAAAATTCTTGCTAAACCTAAGGAATGTGCCTCATAAAATTTTGAAGACTCTCTTAAAGTACCATGCACTATTCAAGAGAAGGAAAGTGGTAGATAAAACACATTGTTACATGTTAATACCTCTACCATTAACAAGGAAAAACCAAAAAATGAGTAGAATAAGTCAAAATATTTCTTAGCAGAGCTAGGAGAGGATATATCTAATAAAAATATTTGTGAGGGAATATTGAGGAAAGAATAATAAAACCTACCATTGATACTGGTAAGGAAAAAAGAGGAAAAACTTCAAATTATCAAGCAAGAGCCAGGGAAGCAAGATCAAACATAGAGAAAGGAACACAATCTAAGTTGGTTTATTTACCAAACAACAAAATGATATTGGTAATTTTTAAGCAAGGCCAATAGTCCCTAATGAGACATGATTACCATCTCATGGAATATAAGGAGTGCTAATACCCCATCAAAGCAAAGGTGTATTAAGAAACTTTGTTTAAGTAATAATCCTGATATTCTTTGTGTCTAGGAAACCAAAATGATAAAGGAAGAAATTTCCAAAAATATGGAAGTAGTATGGGAAATATGTGAATGGGATATTGTGTATGGGGAATTATAACATGTTGGAATCTAGTTAGAACCTCCCATGAAATAATTCATAAAACTAGACATTGGATAGTCTCATTAGTCACTTGCTACTTTGCAGATAGTTATTTCATCCTTATTAATGTATACAAACCTACAACTCAGTCATAGAGATCAAAAGTATAGAGTGGGGTTGAAGCCTTTACAAGAAGTAAATATAGAATATTTTAATGCCATAACTAAGATGGGTGAAATTTTTTCGGAGAATTACGAAAATAACCTAAAGTATTAGAGATTTCTCATAGTTTATTCAAAATAATAATCTATGGAAGGTTGATTTTGAAGAGGACAACTATACATGGACTAACAATAGGATAGGCCACAACCTAATAGCAGATAAATTAGATAGATGAATACTCTTAGACCATTGGCTATATTAAGGATCTTCTCCTAAAATTAATACCTTGATAAGGATTGGTTTGAATCATTGACCAATAAGAGTTAAAATGGTGGTAATTGAATTAAAAAATATCATATTTTAAATATGAGTAGATGTTTGAAGACCATCTTCAATTTGTTGATAGTATAGGACATGCATGGAATTCTTCAGAAAATAGTGGACTATATACACTTTCAAAACAAATTAAATCAATGACATCTAGATTAAAGAATGGAGCAAGAACACTTTTGGTGGAAATATTTTTGAGAAGAAATAAGAACTAAAAGAAAAACTTTAAAAATTTCAAAAAGGTGAGCAAAATAATCTAAGATCAAAGTAACGGGAGTTGCTTAGTGAATATCATAATATTTTGAGTAAGGGAGAGAAATTTTGGAGATTTAAATTGAGACAAACTTGGTTAAAAGGAGGAGATACAAATACAATTTTTTTTTATAAAATGACAATAATACATAAATCACACTTCCAGAATTAGTAGGTAGAAGGGGTTTGGATTGAAGACTAGAGCAAAATTAGAAAGGAGGTAAGGATTTTTTACTAGAATACTCTAGTATCATAGGATATTGAAGTTCTTAATGATATATTACTACAAGTACCTTCAATTATAACATATGAAAACAATAGCAAACTAATGGATCCTCTTACTCTCAAAGAAGTTCATTTAGATATTTTCTCTTTTGATAAGGATAAATCCCTAGGTTTAGATGGGCTCTTAACAACATTCTATCAACATAATTAGTAAATAGTGAAGGATTCTTTATTGGTGGTAGTGGAATAGTCTAGGATAAAATTGTACATATCTTTTAATATAAATAAAACATATCATACCCTATTTCTAGAAAATATGGATGCAAAATTGTTTGATTCATATAGACCCATATGCCAATATAATATGGGATATAAGATAATATTGAAAATTATGGAAAATAGGTTAAAACCACTATTAGACAAAAGTATTTTAGAAGATCAAGGAGGATTTATAAAAGGGAGATAGATTCTACACAGGATCATAGTAGCTCATGAAGTAATTCATTCAACAACTTGTATAAAAGAGAGCAATGATCTTAAAACTTGATATGAATAAAGCGTATGATAGGGTTGAATGGGATTTTCTTTTTGTAGTATTAGAAAAAGTTTGAATTTGGAAAGAAATAGGTTAGATGGATTAAGGATTGTGTTTCCATAGTATCATATTTAGTGTTGGTCAATGGGTTAGTAATAGAATGATTTAAATCCCAGGGGTCTTAGATAGGGAGATCCTCTATCACCATAATTGTTCATTATTATGGTAGAGGTATTCGAAAGGACCTTAAAGAAGAAATACAAAGATGTGATAATAAGGGGACTTAAGGCTAGTAATAACATTAACAACATCACCCATCAACAATTTGTAGATGATACAACACTTTTTGGAAGGGCAAGGATAAAAGAATCTAGAGCTTTGAATAACTTATTAAAGGATTATGAAAGAGTGCCAGGGAAAAAAGTGATAGGAAAAAATCCAAAATTTAATTCCTAAACACCCCAACCAGAATCAAATCAAGGATTTACAAATTACTTCAAATAGAGGAGGTAAATTTGCTCTCAAATTATCTAGGTATGCCTTTATTTGAGGGGAGGACAAGGATAGAATTGTGAAATCTAATTATAAGTAAAGTTTAGAATAAACTACTGACATGGAAAGGTAGATGGTTATTGTTAGCAGGAAGAGTGTAGCTAATTAAATTAGTCTTATAGGCAATTCCAACATATTATATATCCTTGTATATTATGCCAAAATTAGTAGAAAAATGTTTAATATATATTATGTGGTCATTTAAATGGTCAAGATTACATGATAAAAGGAAATTTTCTTTGTTGAAATGGAGTAAGGTGTATGATGATAAAACTAGGGAAGGTCTCAATTTAATATTTCTTACAGATGTAAACTTAGTTCTAAGGGGAAAAGTAATTTGGAGATTATGCAAAGAGAGTCAAAGGCAATGGGAAATAATTTTTCTAAGGAAGTACATTCAGCCCAATGACCCAAGCTTAATATTTATTGTATTCTAACTACCACTTGGTTCTAAACTATGGAATGGTTTACAAAAATAAATTGATCTAGTGATTAAAGGTCTAATATGAGTGGTGGAAACTAGAGAAAAAATTCTATTTAGATGGATACTTGGTGTGATAAAAAACCACTCAATCTAGATCCAATTTTAAAACCATGGATGAGATTACTTCAAGATAAATATGATGATAGGATTTCAAACATCTTGTAAAAGGATCATGATGAAAGATACAAATGGAAAGAACATTTTTTTACAAGTATACTAGACATTGTTGCTAGGAGGTAGTTGAGCAAAAAGATAACAACAATGATTATTTTGAGGGGAGCCAAGGATAAGCTAATTTAGGAGTTGAATAGCTTAGGAGAATACACAACAAGAAGTGGATATAATGTAAAGCACCAACAAAATAGGAATATTGCAAGAATATGGAGAGATATTTGGGATAGTCCGAGCATTTCAAAAGTCAAAATGTTTGTATGGTTAGTAGGTTATAGGAAATTATATCTTGAAATAACAGAATGAAGAGAGGTTTTCATGGCCCCTCATAATGTGTTCTATGTAAAAAGGAGGAGAGCATAGACGATCTCTCAAAATATTTTTCAATGGTCTAGGAACTATGGCAATGGATTCTTAATATGTTTGGTAAATGCATGGTGATTAATGGCAAAATTAAAGAAAGGTTAAAGCAATGGTAGAGCACTTGAAGAGTAAGGTATTACTGACAATATGGGATATATCTAAAGATACAATACTTTGGATTGTATGGCTAGAAAGGAGCAAAATAATATTTAAAGGAAAGGAAAGTAGTTTAGAGGTAATAAAAAGGAAGATTTATTTAGCCATAGAGGAATCTAAACCAACCCTATCAACTCACCCAATCCTTAATCTTGAAGTAGGGAGCATTGATAGATGGAGTCAAGTCATCAAATGTAATTATGATGTTGGGTGAATTTGGTGAAATTAAATTTTGATAGAGCATCTAAAGGAAACCCAAAACCAGTAGGAGGAATAATTAGAAATAATAGGGGTGATATTTTATCACATTATGCTTTCAATAATGGATTTAAGATAAATAGTGAAGTTGAAGATTAGAGGGATTTCGAAGGGTTAAATATTTACAAAAAAATTAAATGGAACAAAGTATGGATGAAAGGTGATTCACTAATAGTAATAAATGTAATTTTAAAGAAATCAAAGGCTCTAGGGAAAATACAAGAGATTATTGTGGAATTTTAAGACATTGCTACAAAGTTTGAAGAAATTAATTTTACACATACATTAAGGAAATGGAATAAATGTGCATATAGGGTAACCAGTGGAGGGATTTTAATAGAGGACTATGAAGTTAACTTCTATTTCTATAGTTAGAGGAATTAGTAAGTTTAGTTGAAGCTAAAAAGACGATGTTTTTTTCTAAATCAATTATGAGGAAAGAAATGTTATATAATAATAAATGCTTAATTCTATGTAGTCGTCAAATACATGTAATATTGCTTGGTAAGATGGCTTCTAAAAAGACCATTCAATGTGGAACTTGGCTTCTAGATGGCTTCCCAACCTAGCTACATTAAATTCAGCCTTATCTCATATACTCTTACAAAGACCTGTAAGCTTGTCTATATATATAGATGCTAAGAATAGTATTTGAAGGTCCATATCATCTAGTATTAGAATGATTATTTTTTATCTCTAGAATTGGATTGATTTTTAGTTCCTTAGTTTTTGGTTGTTAAAAATTCCTCACATTTTCTCGAATAATTCTAAAACATTTTTGGCTACTATTTGCAATGGACATATAGGTTGGTAAAAAGAGGAAAACCTTCAAATTATCAAGCAAGAGTAACCTATAGTTATCTTGTTTTATCAAGAAAATATAAGAACTTGAAGCACTAAGAAGGATGAATAAAATAAATAAAATATATTCAAGGTGCATCTATTGTAATAAAATTGGTCATGAAAAAGCTAATTGTTGGAATCTTTATCCATGTAAGTACTATGGAAGAAAAACTCATTCATTAGTATTCTGTTGGTACAAAGAAAAGTATTGTAAAAGATTTGAAATAATGTTCCTATTCAAATTAGGAAATCTTTTTCAAATACTTATTTCTGAAGCATCTTCTAACAATGGATCCAAGTGTACAATTTCTAAAATACAAGAAGAGAAAACATTTAGAAAACAAGGAAAAGAAAAATGGATCAAATATGGTCCAAACTTGTCTTACAAAGAAATTAGATCACATAGTCAATCTGAAGATAAATACAAAGGAAAGTATTGTATACATGAATCTGATGACAATGAGAGAGTTCAAGAAGTTTGTAATCTTGAAGACACAAAGACTAAAGAACATGAAGCTTTAATGCTCAAAGACTAAATGTATAGTTGGTTGAATAAGCCTCTTTTTTCTTTTCCTTCCTTTTGAAGTTGGCCAAATGATCTTTGTTTTCTTCTAAGTAGGCCAAATAGGCCTCTATTTTCTTCTAAGTAGGTCTAAATAGGCCTCTCTTTTCTTCTAAGTAGGTCTAAATAGGCCTTCCTTTTGAAGTTGGCCAAATGATCTTTCTTTTCTTCTAAGTAGGCCAAATAGGCCTCTCTTTTCTTCTTCCTTTTGGAGTATATTGAATAGATGTTTACCTTCCCTTCTAGAGTTGGTTGAATGACCACTCTATCTTTCTTTCCTTTAGTAGGTTGAATGTACCTTTCTTATTCTATCCTTTTAAAACAGACTCTCTATCTTTCTCAATATGAGCCTCTATCTCTACTTTATAAGGTCCTCTCCTTTTTGTATAAGGGTCTTTTTCTTTCCTTTATAAGGCATTTTTTTCCTCTATAAGGTTTTTTTTTGTTTTCTCTATAAGGGCCTCTTTCCTTATATTGACTTGCAACTCTTATAAATTGTAGATTCTAATCCAATGCTTGAAGCAATATAAAGTAAGCTAGGTGCTTCTTTATCTTTCTTCAAGATTGATATATCTATCTTCTTCTATTTTTCTTTCTTTTTTTCTCTTAGGAAGCTCTGAATGTTGGAATATGTAATGCAACATTGTGTAAATTATTCTTAGACTAAAATATAAAGTCTAAAGAATAATATTTGAATTAGCAAATAATTCTATTTTATGTAAAAATATTCCCACCCAATTAATAAATAAAATAAGGGTGCTAGGAATATTTAATTTGTGGGAAAAAGTTATTTCCCCTTTTCTAGCAAATATTAAAAAGTAACCAATCACTTTTTAATATTTGATAGATGCCACTTGTCACACATCTCAAGATAAGATTTTGATAAGATTTTTCACACATCTCAAGATAAGATTGTGATAAGATTAGGGTAATTTTAGGGTTGTAGTAGAAAAGCTTCTCTTTAAATAGGGGTGTTGTCTACTACATCTTGTCATATCATGTTGATGCATATTATTGCATAACATTGAAGCATTCTTGTATTGTTGAATCATTGAGTAATATAGTGAGATTCATAGTGGATGTTTCTCTTCTTCATTTGAAGTAGGGTTTTACCACTTAATATTGGTGTTGTGGGTGTTTTCCTCTTTTGTGTGTTATTGATCTTGTGGAGCATTCTTCAATCTTGGGGAGACTTTGCTTGTTTCACACTGAATGCTTCTCAATTTGATGCTATATTTTCTCTAATGTTGCTTTATTTCTTTACTATATTCAATATGCTACTTTTAGAAGTTGAAACTCTTCTCTATCTTCTATAGGAAGCTTCTCACACTTTTGTAACTTAATCTTTGTTGCAACTCTTTTATAAAATCAATAACATATTAGGTCGAACCTAAGAACCCAATATTATTCTCCAATTTGGTGGGAAATAGGCCAGGATTAGGTGGAGTATCATTGGCCACACATGTACATGTGCTATCTTGTTCATCCCTTGAAGATTTTATCCACATTATGATTTTTTGTTGATTCTACTTGTTCTTCTAAAGAAACTCTGAAATATCAGGTTGCACGCTTGTCATATGTGGTTGCTTCTAACTCCATCATGTGGGGGCACTTCCAAGGATGTAGTGGATCCATCCTCATTGATCTTAATGCTCCTCAACCAGTTTTAGCTCCTCCTTTGCTGTTGTCTTTATTTTCCTATTATGTTGTAGGTGGCTTCCCAGATCTTTCGAAGCTACTCCTGCATATGTTGTGTCCAACTATCCCGTGTCCTATTTCAACTACAATATGGTCATTTTGACATCACATCATCCTAGAAACTCATTTTAGGTGGGAAAAAACTTTAAAAATGCTCAACCAATCAGATGCCATACAACCTTTATTTGCTAGTGATTTTTACTATGCTATTATATTACTAAATCATACAAAAATATGATAGAAAGTGAAAAAAACAATCAAAACAACAACATATTATTTTGAGCCCCAAGGGCTAGGTGGATTGGTAAGTTATAGTTTGGATGGGCACTTGCTGAGAAGAGACTTGGGTTCAAACCTTGGTGGTGCTAGTTTTCAAAGGAAGTAGTCTGCTTTGAATCCTCTGAGTGCGCACCAGATCGACGATGATGGTACGAACCCTGAGCGATCGGCGGTCCCCATCTCACACCAGGTCAAAAATTAATGAGACATATAGGTTTTGTGGTTGTAGTCCCTGTGGTTTGAACCCTATGCTGCTAGTTACTTAAAATAGTGGTTGTAGCCAACTCTCCTATGTAACAAAAAAAAAAACATATTATTCCTTAACATTTAATCATGCTAATATCAACAAAATAATGCATTTTAATCAAATATTTGACATAGAACTATATTATTTATTAAAATATGGCAGTTTTTCATGTCAAAAATGATGCAAAAATGAGGCATTATTTGGCCTCATCATTCCCCCAACTTAACCTAATGCATGTTCTCATGCATTTTTTTGGGCTACAAAAGCATTGAGATCTAATTCCTTGTACCAGTTCCTCCAAAACTTGTGTTATCCAGAATGACATCCCCTATTTTGCTTTATTTCTATCAACCATTTTTGAAATTGATGTTCAGGTTTAGGGTTAGAATCAAAATAAAAAGGTACACATGTAATAATAGTGGGTGGCCCAAAACATAGACCTATCCACTGATGTTTTAATGAAAAAATAATATCTATCAATGCTACTACCCTTCTACATGAGCATAGCAGTTTTGCTGGTGAAATGAGTTCTCTCTTTCTCAAAGACATGGGTAGTTCTTCCCACCTACTCTTGCATGCTACCATTGAACTATCAAAATTATCTCTATGAAATTGCTGAAAATAGACCATACTTTCCTTGAGATACCCAAGATAAGTAGCTTTGATGTTTGGCTTGTTCATCAAGGAAAAATGTTGGTTGATTAGTGCTACAGGGTTGGGCTGGATTGGTCTCAGTAAGAGACCAGGTCCTAACTCCACAATCTTGTTCTATTTTCTTTCTTGATCTCAACACATGATTTTGCAGTATGGAAATGAAAGCTCTAAGTTGTACATCACCTATGTATATATGAGGTATAAACTGCATATCCTCCTTCTTCTTGGCCTAGGCGGTGTAGGGGGTGTTGTTTCCTAATTTGGAGTAGCCTCCTATTATTTCCTCTTGAGACTTCTTCTAAGAGGAGGGGATGTAGGTGAAGTTTTATGTAACTCAACCTATGTCTCCCTATGTTTATTAGGTTCATCTATAACAACCCTAAATTTATTTGGTGGACCTCTTAAGTGGTTGTGATTCAATTCTTTGTGTTTCACCAGTCTACTCTATTTCTTTAGATTTCCCCTCTATAGACCTATTTTTACAGTAAATTTCATCCTCCTCTACAGATGACAAACTGAGTTTTTCAACTTGTTCTTTGATTGTTCCAAAAATAGAAGGTTATTGTTGTGCAAGTTCTTCTACCCGAGCAAAAAATTTAGTGTCCCCTGTTTGAATAATCACCCTCCTAGTTCTTGGTTTTACTATAGGGCTACTATCAACTTTTATTTTTCTTTGTACCCTAGCTTTGGTAGATGGTTGAGCATGGGAAGATGTTGGGGTTTGCTCAGATTCAGGAGTAGCCTTGTCATCAAGGTTTACCCTAGAGATCTATGCCCTACTGGTAGCTACCCCATATCCTTTTTCTAGATCCTCTTTCATAGGAACTTGTTCATTCCAAGGTTCAAATAACCTATTGAAAGTTTGTAGATTACTTTTGAAGTGATGCTTACAAATAAGCTTTATGAGGCCATGGTTTCTAATAGACCCTTGGCCCTCTTGGTATCTCTTAGTCATATTATGCAGTTCATGATGCAAATATAAGGGGATATTAACTCTGACATTTGGGCACTATGTGCTATTTCTAAAGTGAGTAAGAATTCTAAGGTGATGGTCGACCAAGACAACAAACTACCCTTTAAAGGTTAAATACCTGATGATCCATATTGTGAATTGATCCCATGGTGTTTGTAAGCTAATTATTTTAACCCATTTACAAACATTATTTTTTATTTGCATCCTAGGTTGAACATCTTCCTCTACTAAAAAAGACCTAACTACTTGAGGGAATGTTGCCTTAAATGTCTAGCTATTTCTACTCCCTGAAGTGGTAATTCAGTAATTTGACTTAAAACCAAGGAAGTTACCTCAATTTGCATCCCATTTATTGTAGCTCTATTGTTACGAAGAGTGCGAATAAATTTTGTAGCCAGTCCTTCAGATTTAACCATCAAATTTCTGTACAAACAACATCAACCCAACCTGTTGAAAAACCTACACAACTTCAAGGTAGAGTTGTATCTCTTATGTGGTGTTAGGTACAACCTTTCTTTTTTGACCCATTGCTTGATTTTTAGCTATCCAATAATACCTTTTGTTATGCTATGACAACTCTCTACAATTCATATGTATTCAGTAATTCTACTGCACCTCAAGCGATTTTTTGGAAAGTTTCCTCCTGCAATGTGGTATGGTCTAGTTCTAGTTTTTGCTTGTATTTTTTGTAAAAATTCGACAATGCTTATCCCCTTTATATATTATGATTACAATGCCCATGCATTCATCATTATGGAACACAGTAATTAGCTCTAAAATATGGCACAAACTACGCTGTAATCTTCCTTATATCATTGGGTCACATGGTGCATCGTGATTCATTTTCTTGCAAGGGTTCAAATCGTGGCATGAGGTAAAGGTGGCAGTGTAATTTTTTTTTCCATTTATGTTGATTAACGTCCTCCCTCATGAAAAATTCAAGAATGGTTAATTTTAAATTGAATGGTACGATTTGCATGATGGGGGTGTTGCTCTACAAAATTTGGGTGCCATTCTCCTTGATTCGTGCACCATTTGCTTTGAAATGCTGCAATCACATGGATTCAAAATGGTGCATGATAATGAGGTATGATGGTTGCTTTAGAACATGCTAGTGATGTTATTCTGATGGCTACCATGTGTTCATATAAAATGTCACACTTGAGTTTGAAAAACTACCACAAAGTCAACTTTGGTTGTGTGAGGTGGTATCGTAGGTGTCACATTGGAAATATCAAATTTTTTTAATATTTCAAATGTGCACCTTGCCTATTTTCAAATTTATGAGTGCCTCGCACATTTTCAAATTTATGAGTGCCTCGTACATTTTCAAATTTTGTGCGACCACCTTCCAGAGCTCTAACCTTCTAGAGATCTGACCTTCTAAAGCTTTGGACATTCCAAAGCTCTAATCTTACGGAGCTTTGGACCTTCCAGAGCTCTAACTTTCTAGAGCTTTATAAGTTACCAATTTCCATGCTACCAGACTAAAGTCTTAGGTGACCAAGGGTAGGATAGGGTGTTTCTTGACATGTTTAGCAAGATGTTTCATTTTTATACCAAATTTATAAGTAGTTTTTGCCAAATATCTAATTATCATACATCAAATGTTAATGCTAACTATGAGTAAAATGCAAGAAACACATACCTTACTACTCTAAAAATTTATCATACACCTTGTAAGTCACTTCTGATGATTGTTAGCAAGCTACATAAAATCTAAAAATAAAAACATGACATATGTGCAGTAAGTGATATTTGTACAATGATGGATAAATCAAGAAGGCAAACAAGCCAAAAACTGGTTTTCATGTAAGCCTTAATTCAATAGCACCTTAAAAAGGTTTTCACTATTGAATTATTCATTTTTTTTTAATCTTCAATCTGTCTTTATTGTGCCTATAAAGGAATTTCATAATCAAGATTGTTCATCTTTTTGTTTTCTCTTTTTTTTTTCAAATTATGCAAATCATTCTAAATATTCAATGAGAGAGAGAGTCCCTTCCATCATATGTAAATCCAACTATGTAATCTATTCTACAAACTCCTCCTTAGTCAATGGTTTATGGTATACCCAAAGGTGATGTCCATTTACCACTAACTTTCTCCTCGAATCATCAATGGGAGAGATGTGAACCACTCCATTCCTAAACACTTCTTCGATCTGGTATGGTCCAAGCCACCTAGTTTACAATTTTCCAAGAAAATATTCGTAGCGAGAATCAAACAATAAAGTCTAATCTCCTTGCTTAATTTTACTTTGTTGGATGTGACTATCAGGCTACATATTTTGTTGTTGTTGGATAACTTTCATTTGGTGAAGTGCCTCTAATCGAAGTTCATCCAACGTGTTTAGTTGTAAAATTCTATCCATCTATACCTACGATAATTCAATACCAATTTCTAAAGATGTGCGAAGTGTTAGTAACTCAAATTCAATGGGAAAAAGAGGTTTCTTACCATAGACCAGTTTGTAAGGTGTGAAACCCATGGTGGATTTCCATGTTGTGTTGTATGCCCAAACGACTTCTGGTAATTTATTTAACCAAATTTTCCTATGTGAAGCTACTATTTTGGTTAAGATTCTTTCTAATTCCCTATTGGTGACTTCAACCTAACCATTCACTTGAGGGTGATAAGGTGATGATTTTCTATGTTTGATTTCATATAGTTTAGTAAAAGCTTCTATGACTTTTGATGCAAATTGGGGTCCATGATCCATGGTAATAGATCATGGAGCTCCAAATATTTGAAAATTTTGAGAATATAGAAAGTCAGTGACCTTCTCTTCATGAGCATATTTGAAAGCATGCACCTCAACCCATTTGGTTACATAATCAGTACATACCAAGATATGTACCTTTCCTTGAGAAGGTGGGTCAATGGGTCCAACAAAATCTAACCCCCATTTTTCAAATGGTTCTAAAACCACTTGAGGTTGTAAAGGTATTTCATTTGTAGGTGTGGGTTTTCCCATTCTTTGACATGCATCGCAATGTTGTATGTACTTTTTCACATCCTTGTGAAGATATGGCCAATAATAGCCAATTTCTAAAAAATTTCTAATAGTACTTTTAACTGAATAATGTCCTCTTGAAGGTTCATCATGACATGCATGGAGGATATCATACACTTCATATTTTTGAATACATCAATGTAATATGTGGTCAGGTCCACATCTGAATAATAGACCATTGATCCATTTAAAATATGAGCTTTGCTTTATCAATTGTTTCTTTTATTTTGAGGTAAAATGAGAGGGGATTTTCCTTGTTGCTAAATAGTTAGCAGTATCAGCAAACCAAGGTGATGTTACTGATATAGAAAACAATTTTTCATCAGGAAAAGTATCCTCTACCAATTCTTCTTCTCTTGTGTTGTTTAGTCTAGACAAGAAATCTGCTACTACATTAGCCTTTCCTGGTTTATTCACTATTGTGATATCAAACTCCTGCAATAGTAATAACCAGTGAATTATTCTTACACTAACCATAGGTTTGTTCATCAAGTATTTAATAGCTAAATGATCTGTATGGAAAAATACTTGGTAACCAGTGATGTAGTGATAAAATTTGTTGATAGCATATACTACTACTAGAAATTCCTTTTCGATGGTAGTATAGTTCTTTTCAGCTCTTGTGAGATTCTTGCTAATATAGTAAATGACATAATGCTCCCCATTTTCCACCTACCCTAATGTTGCTCCAATTGCAGTATTGGATGCATCAGTTTGGATGTGAAATGGTAATTCCCAGTTTGGACCTCTCAACACAGGTGGAGTGATCAATTTTTCTTTTAAAGCATCAAAATAATTTTGGCACTTTTCGATCCATTTAAACTCAGAATATTTTGTTAGCAATGCAAACATAGGGTTCACAATTGTACTAAAATTCTGAATAAAACGTCGATAAAAGCCAATATGTCCCAAAAAGCTCTTGACATCAGTTTGAGTCTGTGGTGGAGGAAGGTTCCTAATGATTTCTACTTTCTTAGGATCTACCTTAATTACTTTAAATGAGATATGATGGCCAAGGATAATTCCCTCTTCCATCATCATGAAGCACTTATCAGGATTTAGGGCCAAATGATAAGTTTCACAATGGGTTAATACCTTGTCAAGATATTCTAAGGTTACATCAAAGGTTTCCCCACAAACTGTGAAGTCATCCATGTAGATTTCTACACATTCAGTAGTTAAATTAAAAAAATGGCTAGAACAGCTCATTGGAAAGTTGTTGGGGCGTTACAAAGGCCAAAAGGTAAGACTTTGTAAGAAAAATTTCCCCATGGACAAGTGAATGTTGTTTTCTCTTGGTCTTCAGGTGCAACTTGTATTTGATTATACCCACTAAATCCATCGAGAAAACAAAAATATTTCTTTCCCACGAGTGTGTCTAACACTTGATCAATAAAAGGTAATGGAAAATGGTCCTTATGTGTGACTTTATTTAATTCTCGGTAATCCACACACACTCTCATTTTTCCATTTTTATTTGGCATGATAACCAATGGAGAAACCCATCGACTATCAAAAATTGGGTAAATGAATCCTACCTCTAAGAGTTTTTTGATTTCATCTTTGATGATATCTTGCAAAGCAGGATTCAATCACCTTTGTGGTTGTCGCACATGTTTTACATCTTCTATATATATTCTATGAGTACATACATTAGGATGAATCCCTATCATATCTTTGTATTCCCATGCAAAGGCATTGATATGTCAATTTAATATAATAAGCAATTTTACTTCCTGTTCATTGGTCAACCAATTGTTGATGTTCAAAAATTTCCTTGGTTGTACCTCAATTTGTTTTGTTCCTGGATGAATGAAATTAACTCCTTTAAATTTTCTTACTAAGGAGTTAAGAGGATAATGATGTGGTAGAAGAGAGTGAAATATTTATGTCTCCTTGTCAATTGTAATTCCTGATGGAATCATATCTGATATGGGACAATGAAAGGATGATAGAAGATGACGATGCCATCCATGTGGTAATTTGAAGGGACTTTCTTGTAATGGAATGGGTGACATTTGTTCAGATGTTTGTTCTTCATCATTCCATAATAGATGATGAATAGTGATTGGTTCATCTTCAAGTCCTGATTCATACATGGTATTAACCAAAATGGTTTCATCTTCAAAGGCATTTCTTTCATATGAATCTAACTCTTCTATATGCTCTTTCACTATTACAGTGGCTAGTGTTGAGATAGTTTCTTCATGTTCTTCATCAGAATTAGGAAACCATAAGTGACCTAAAAAGTTAACCAAAGGTTTCGTAGGAGGATATAAAGAAATATTCTTTGAATTTATCCCATTTGAAATGGTCATATCCCCTGACCTACAGTTAATGAAAGCAGTTGTCGTAGCAAGCCAAGGCCTTCCTAAGATTATTGGATAACCATTCGTAGAGTTGCGAGGTTGTAATACCAAGAAGTTGACTGGATATTCCCATGAGGAGACTATTACAGGAATATCTTCTATAATTCCTTCTAGTTTAGCTACATATCTATCAACCATTTCTAATATGGTAGATGTAGGATTCAAGTTATTCAATTGTAATCTCTGCATCGTATCCTTTGTCATAACATTTATGGCTACCCCAAGATCAATCAAAATATTGGATATCTGCATTGATCCTATGGTTACCATGACTACTGGACTTCCTAGATCACCATATTTTGGTGGAATAAGTTTCCTAGAAAGAAGGTCAGCCAACTTTCCATCTACTTGTATAGTTTTGGGAAATGATTTCTTCTTCCTTCCTAGTTTTTTAATGCAAAGGTCTTGAATGGTTTTGTTGATTAATGGTATATCCTTAATAGCCTGTAATAAAGGAATTGTGATGTTTAAGCATTTTAGTTCCTTTACTAAATATGATTCTGAAGGGATTTTAGATTCCTCAAATCATTTAGGGTATGGTACTTTTTTTGAAGAAGGTAAATCATTTTGAGGTAAGTCTTCTTCTTTTTATTTTTCTTTCTCAACATGTGATTTTTGTGGGTCAGATGTAGATGGGTCTTGTTCATTTTCATTAGTTTCCAAATTCTACAATGATAGGTGGAGTCAGTTTAGGAAGTGTCTTTCTTGAACGTAGTTGGATATTGCTACAATCAATTACATTGATCATGGTGGTATCATCAGATTCAACCATGTAGATAGGGGTTGCCTATCTAGTATTATTAGGGTTGGCCACAGGTTGGGTCGAAAGTGGAGGTTGCTTCACTTATTGTTGTTGTCATCCTTGAGGAAAATTTTGAGCAGGACCAGGCAATAAATTTTATGGTTGATTTTGGTATCTTCATTGTCCCTGGTATGGTTGGTACTACTATCCCCAATTTTGTCCATGAGATTGTGCTTACATCCATGGTGGATTTTTTTGATTCCATTGTGGATTCATCCACCCAGATTGTGACCAATCCTGAGAATATGACCATGGAGGTTGACTCCAAGATTTTTGTGGTGGTTCTAAGTAACCCCATGGCATAGACCAAGGATTTTATCCCCAATTTGTGGAAAAACATGGGGCATTTTGATATTGTGAAAAATTTCTCCCTTGTCTTTGTCCAACAAAGTTGAGTTCTTTTGTTTGTGTTTCCATAATATTTTTGAGTCCTAGAAGTAAATGACATTGGTTTGTGATATGTCCTTTTGAATAAATGCTACAAATAGCAGATATAGAGGTTTTGTTTAAAGGACAATCTTGAAGAGCATGCTTGTTTCTACATCTCAAACAATAAATAGCTAGGGGTTTTGTAGATTTAGTTTTTGCATTCATTTCCCCTAACGTAGTATTGAGATGCACAAGAATGTTAGTTTTCAAATTAGCAAATTCTTCCATGAGTTCTTTCATGTCACTTCCATTATTACCCCTCTTTCATCTTCTTTGTCTAGTGTGGGAGTAATTTCTACATAATTCCAAAATATCATCAATGTCAAGGGTACTCACATCTCCCTTGCCCATTAAATATAACACTTCTCTGGAGTCATCTTGTAATCCTCTTAAGAATATGGCCTTGCATATTTTTGGTTCAACAGGCCCACATCTCTTTTGCACAAAAGCAAACCTATCCAAGTAATCCTCCAGATTTTCTTCTTCTTGTTGTTTGATTCTGAATAATTCATCCTTCCTATTTTTCACCCGATAGTATTCTTGGTACTTGTCCAAAAATACTTGCTCCATTTCTTCCCAGGTTTGGATTGATTTGGGTGCTAAACTCATAAACCAATGTAAATCTGAGTCCTTGAGTGTGGAAGGAAAGACCTTAAGTTTTTGGTAGCATTGAAGGTGAAATTGTTTTCATTGGAGAGTTTTGTGTGGGATTTAATCGAATAGGATATTCAAAAGTCCTGGTAGGAGTAGGATTGTCCCCTTGATTGTGAACATTGCTACCCCTATCTAGGTTCCCTTGTAAATATACCATTATGTCTTCCCAACACCTGGTATAGATTCATTTAAACTACCCTGATGGTAAAGATATATCAGGGGTAGGTGAGGAGGTACTAGAAATTTGCTCCTCTTGTAATTCTCTCTCAGGAGATACACTTCCTGATGATGAGGATGGTGGTTCTCTTTCAACAATGTCAGGAATCTCAAATATGGGTAATTCACCCCCTTGGCATGAATATCACCTTCCTGTGGTAGGTAAAGGGTTTATTTTAAGAAATCATCATTTTTCATCCCTTAACCTATTCATTCATTCTATGCTTGTGTCCTAATTATCTGAAATGCAACTATCAGCTACACAACTATGTTTTATGCAAGTTGTTATTTCAAAAAGTACTCTAAGGTTCATTTGTTACAACTTGACACAATGATAATTGTATGACTGTTTTATCCTCTAACAACACCTATGTTATCCCTAACAACGACACCAAAAATGATGAGTGTTGTTAATGTCATCATTTAATTTTAATATTTATCAAATCTAGGGTGGTGTCCAAGGCTATATACGATAGAGGAGGTTTGGGAGTTCTACAGTTTAGATATTAGAGCACATGATTATTCTGTGGAATAGAGGTTCATAAGGATCTTTCAAGGAATAATCTAACACTAAATTGTAGGAAAGAAACTAATCTAAGTTGCAAAATTAAAATTGATCTAAGTTGCAGAATTGAAATTGATCTATGTTGCAGAATTGAAATATGCTAAAAATGAAAGAAACTAGATTACTTTTGCTAAATGGAAATAACATGAAATGTAAATGCTGAATTGAAATCACTAAATTAACAATTGCTGAAAATGAAACTATTGTAAAGAAATTGCTAAAGCAGGAAAATGTTGCTAAAAATTGTAAATAAATGCTATAATTGAAATTGTAGAAATTGAAATGATAAATGCAGAAGTAAATAAAAAGTTAGCTAGCTGAAAAACCACACTCACACATCACACTTAAAAATAGAGGAAAACAAAGTAAAACAAGGTACATTCTAATTACAACAATTTAGCAAGAAGTTAACAAAATTCTAACAAAAAATGCACAATATCAAAAATCTTGTAAAAATTGCAAATAGCTCCTTCCACCAAACATGAGAGTGGGCCCTTGCTCCTTGGTCCAAAAGAAGGTCTTACCACACCAAAATATAAGTTCTAAACACTCACTTAATTTTCACCATATATTTGAAAAATACTGCACTTTATTGATAGTTTATGCTATTATAGAATTTGTTGCAAATTACAGTCTACTAAGTGCTAATCTATTGTCTAATTTCTAACCTTTTTCTCTAACTCCTAACCAATAGGTGATGGAATTATTTATACACATTTCCACCCCCTATCCTAAGTGAAATAAGTACAAAATAAGTTGTTTGTTGTTAACACCTGATTTAGTACCCTATTGTAATAAACTTAGTCTTGATGTAGAACATAATCCACTTTGTAACCAGGTGTATGCTTATCCTAACTTTCAATTTGGTGGGAAATAGGCCAAGAATAAGTGGAGTATCATTGTCCACACCTGTACATGTGTCAGCTTGTTCATCCCTTGAAGATTTGGTCTGCATTCTAATTTTTTGTTGATTTTGCCTGTTCTTCCATAGCAAGTCTAGAATATCAGGTTGCACACCTGTCATATGCAGTTGTTTATAATTCCATCATGTGGGGGTGCTTCTAAGGGTGTAGTAGTTCCCTCCTCGTTGCTCTTGATGCTTCTCAACCAATTTCAACTCCTCCTTTGGTATTGTCTTTATTTTCCTATTATGCTACAAGTGACTGCCCAAATCTTCCAAAGTTGCTCTTGCATATGATGTGTTCAACTGTCATGTGTCCTATTTCAACTCAATATGGTATATTTGACACCACATCATCCTAGAAACTCATTTTAGGTGGAAAAACACTTCAAAAAATTCTCAACCAATCAAATGTCATAGAACCTTTATTTTCTAGTGATTTTTACTATGTTATTTTATTGCTAAAATCATGCAAAAAGATGACAAAAAGTGCAGAAAATAGTCAAAACAACAACATATTATTTCTTAACATTTAATCATGCTAACATAAAAAAAATAATGCATTTTAATAAAATATTTGGCATAGAACTATATTATTTATTAAAATGTGGTCTACCAACAAGGACGCCACTTGCATTATCGATGATGTGACCTGGGTTCAATCCCCATGGTGGATGTGTATAAGAAGTATTACTCCAAAAAAAAAAAGATACAAAAATGAGGTATTATTTGGCCTCATAAGTGAATTTGAAGTGAATGGCACAAGGAAAATATTGAAAGCAAATGAAGCATTACAATAGCATTAAATATAGAAGAATTGAAACTAGAGAAGACAACATATTCAGTCAAGACAAATATTGAAATCTAGAAGAACAATCTTGAAGACAAGAAGATATCTTCAAGAGAGAAAGAAGAGAAAGATAAAATAATTCTAGAAAAGGTGTTTACATAAGGTTTGGGACAATCATCGCCATCCAATGACAAGCCCATAAAATAAGAAATAGATAAGTAATGCTCAAAATTAAACTAAGCACAAGGGGGCAAGAATTAAGGCTCAATGGAACTATAAGGAGCAAATTTTGGAACCATATACAAGGCAAAGAGCGTTGCATATTAAATTTTATTAAGTGCATTATTAAGAAGTTTAAATTATTAATGGTTGCATGTATTCAAAAGGATAGAATAGTAAAAGTTTAATCTTGGAGAGCACCCTACACTAGTGATCCAATGCTTGAGTTTCTTGCACCTACATCTGCAAGAGAATAACAAAGTGAAACAACAAAATAAGAAAGTATTAGCAAAGTAAATAGTAAGGAGAAGAACATAATCTCCATTAGCACTACGAAGCATCTAAGAATGCTAAAGTAGAAGAACAAGCAAAGGAAATCTAGGCAAAACTAAATATGCTAGCAAGTTGAAGGCTCAAGAATCATAGAAGAAGATTGTAGGCTCTAGAGAAAAGAGTAAAGAAGTCAGAAGAGAAGATAGACAAGGACAACATAAGCAAGATAAATATATTTGGTCATTTATAGTGAGAACAAGATTAGAAGGGCCATCATAGAAGCCCATGTCAAGCTTTAAAAGATGTGCCTAGAGAAGTGCAAGAACAGGCAGTGAAGGTAGCACTTAGAGAAGTGCTTGAATAGACAACAAAGATACCTTAAGAGAAGGATTAGAACGAACAAGACAACAAGGTAGTATATTTTAATATTTAAGGCAACATCATATAAATAAGGAAATATAACACTTTAGTTAAGCAAAGAAGCATAGTTACAAGGAGGTGAAGCAAAAATTAGAGCGCCATTCAAAAGACAACACTACATTTTAGAAGAAAACCTATTTTCCAAGCATTCAAAGTACCATTTGGTTGAGCAAAATTTGAAGCACCAAGTGTCATCTAGAATATTGTAAGGTAAAGCATTGAGGAAGAGAAACACCAAACGTTTGAATTGGGTTCCACATGATGAAGATATAATGTCTTTCTGAGCAAGGGAAGAGTCTTCATTACCACTTGTCAAACCGCAGAAAGGAGTTCCAATTAAAATTCTCAGGTAGCAAAACATCTCAATAAGGAACTTTGATTGCATGGTAGACACACATTATAAGGAGAAGAGTCATTGAGAGTTGAGGTTGAGTTAGGCAAGAGGGTACCTGAGTGCACAGGTGAAAGAACATTTCTTGTCAGGCCAAAGGAGGAGCATGGAAAGAAAGCCACCAAATTAAGGTAATTTATTTGAGTTTGAATTTGATTTTTCAAAGTTTTAAGGAGACATAAGGGGCAAGTTTGATTATTCTAAGGTTTAAGTTTAATTAATCTATTACATTAGATATTAATTGGATTAATGGAGGGATAAGGTAGATAATTAGAATTTTATGCAATTTAGAGTTTTTGGAGTGATAAGTGCAATTTAATTTAAATTTTTTTGAAGTATTTTATCTTATTTGAATTTCAAGTTACATAGGAATATTGCAAATTAATTTAAGTGTGGAGAGATAAGTAGTTTGATAGGAAAATTAATGCCTTAACTACTTGGTGGAGTAATAAGTAGATTTTATTATTTTCAAAGTCTTGTTTTTTCAAAGGATTCAACAAATAACTTTAGTGATTTATTTAAATTCTAAAACCATAGAATATTTTGCAATAATTTAATCATGGAGAGACAAGGAATTCTACTTAAAATTTAGAAATTCATAAGTTTGCAAATATTCTAGTTTATACTTAATTAGGGAGACATAAGGTAGACTACATCAAAGGATATTCATGGATGAAATTGTTAAAGATGCATTTAATGAAGATAGTGAAGGAATGTTGCATGCACTTAGATTTTACTCACACAACTTAATAAATAACTTTGATGGAGATCAAATATTTGATGTTCTAAAAGATAAATTGACTTTGTTTTTTAAAGAAGCAAAAGAGAGAAAATTTACAACTCTTATAGGGTATCTTCATGAAAAAAATTTCAGGTCATGGTGGGATTCTCAAAACACCATTATATTTACTTCAAAAGAATTTCTAATGATGTATCTTTCATTAATTGTTTTTGAACTTTTTCAAGGGAAGATACAAGTTGAAAGAAATTATTCATATAATTATCTCAAAGAAGAATCATTGAAAATAAATTCATACTATTATGATGATTTACTAACTCAATGCTTGGAAGGTATACCTTTAAATATATCACAAATAAATTTACATAAAAAAAATAAGAAAGAAAAAGAGAAGGAATCACATCAAGGACAATAGAAAACCCGAATCCAAAGACAAGATCAAGCTAGGAGAAGAAGGAGGTCAAAAAGCACAAAAAAGGGTAAAAAGAGAACAAGGGAAATATAAGAGCCAAGAACATATGAAAGATGAAGGTTGTGTTAAATACTCTTACAAAAATAATCCAAATATTAATCTACTAAAGGTAGATTGAAGTTTGAAGGATAAAGATTGTATTAAAGACTAATGTCTTCAATAACCAAATAATGTAATACAAGGGGGTGTTGGATAATATTACATTATTTGATACATAACAATGTACCATATTGGTACAATATTAGATTAGGTGTGTGTCTTATATTAGAGTGTGAGATTGTATTTCATGTAATGTAATAATGTGCATGAAATACACAAGTGTCATGTAATTAAGTGTGCAAGTGTTGTAAGTGTGGATGTGCACAAGTATCCATTATGTAAGAGTGCACATGTATCCTTAGAATAGGAAAGTGAAGAGTTTCAAAGAAGAGTGAAGGTCAAGAGTGTTTCATATGAAGAGTCACATACTATTATATACTTGTGACAAAGCATTGTAATTGTTATAAAAAATGCATTGCACATAGCATGCATTAGTAGATCTTTATTCTATATCATTTTCAATATTTTCATGAGCATTTTCAAGTGATTATTTTGTGAGTATTTCTGAAGTTATTTCTAAGTTATACTTGTGTGAGATATTATCATTATTGAGTATTTTATATTTGATTTTGTGGTTATTTAATTTAAGTGTTGAGCATCAAAAGCTATCACATTCATGTTGAGGAGAGGAAGTGTTTACTCCTGACACCTAGAATTCAAGCATATTGTGAAGAGAGGTATTAACGGATCTTTGGCACATCACCACCCTCATAGCTTAAGTTTTCATTTTGTTGAGTTATTTTTATTTTAATCTATTGCATCAATTTTTTCGTAACATCAAGTGAACCTAAAGATTATATCATAACAAGGAGTCAGCCTTGTAAATAACTCTCAAAGATCCCTAATTGAGTTGAATCTCATGCTCTCAATCGAGGTATTTTTGTGTCACTCTGCATGAGGTATAATTGTTTTGATTAGGATAATAGAAACCATTCAAAAAACTAGACATTAGATAGACTCATTAGTCACATGCTACTTTGCAAATATTTGTTTCATCACTATCAATATATATGGACCTACAACTTAGTTAAGCAAATTAGAAGTATGAATTGGGATTGAAACCTTTATGATAAGTAAAGATAGAGGTTTTTAATTCCATAACCAAGTTGGATGAAAATTTTGGGGGAATTAGGAAAATAACCCAAAGTATGAGAGATTTATCAACTTTTATTCAAAATAATAATCTATGGGAGGTTGATTTTGAAGAGGATAACTATACATGGACTAACAATAGGATAGGCCAAAATCTAATAACATGAAAATCAGATAGATGCATACTCTTAAACCATTGGCTAGATGAAGGGACTTGTGCTAAAATTAATACCTTGACATGAATTGGTTCAGATCATTGGCCAGTAAGAGTTAAAATGGTGGTAATTGAATTAAAAAATATCATATTTTAAATATGAGAAAATGTGGTAAGACCATATTTGATTTGTTGATATGATAGCACAAAAATGGAATTCTTCATGAAAAATGCTTTGTATACACTTCCAAAACAAATTAAATTAATGACATCTAGATTAAAAGAATGGAACAAGAAAACTTTTGGAAATATTTTTGAGAAGAAAGAACTAAAAGAGAAACTTTAAATATTCTAAAAAGCTTAGAGGAAATGAAGTTTATTAGCGAATATCATAATATTTTGAGTAAGGGAGAGAAATTTTGGAGATTAAAGTCAAGACATACTTGGTTAAAAGGAGATAAAGCACAATTTTTTTTCATAGGATATAAATAATACAATGATCAAAATCTAGAATTAGTAGAAGGGTTTGGATTGAAGAACAAAAGAAAATTAGAAAGGAGGCAAGGATTTTTATTAGAATATTCTAGGTATGGGAGGTGAGCTCTTTGATACAAAGGTAAATTTGCATTAACAATTAACATTAGGTTACAAAGTTTAAATAAACATTATAATAACCATGCTATAGAAAAGGGGGGGATAGGAGAAATTAAGGGAGAAGAAAATAAAATCAAATTCTCTTGCCGCCCAAAGATGTTGCCGTCCAACTGCCGTCCAGGTAAGGTAAAAGGTAAGTAATCTTACCCAAGGTAAAATACATTTTTTTAACCTTTTACCAATGGTAATTTTCCAACATTCTCCCCCTTAAAGTTGAGAGGACTGACTATACAGTCTCTCAACTTTATAAATTGAGCTTTAGCCATGCCTTTGGTGAAGATGTCTCGCTAGATTATCCAAAGTGCTGCAGTATTGAAGCTCAACTATCCGTTGTTCCACCATATCTCTTATGAAGTGATACTTCATATCAAAATGTTTTGACCTTTTGTGGTGGATCAGATTATATGCCAACCGTATGGCACTAATATTATCACAATTCAGTTTGGTTGGACCAATTTGTTTTTCGCCAATCTCTTCAAGGATTTTCCTCAACCGGAGGATTTGAGTACTAGCATGGGTAATGGCTATATACTCAGCTTCTATAGATGATAATGCTACAACATATTGCTTCTTGGAACTCCAAGTTATTAGTCCCGAACCTAGACTAAAACAGCTTCCTCGATGTAGATTTTTTGTCATCTATATTATTGCCCCAATCGCTGTCACTATAACCAACTAACTTCACAGAGTTAGACTTGTGGTAATGGATTCCAAAATCCAATGTACCTTTTACATATCGTAAAATTCGTTTGGTTGCTTGAAGATGCAACTTGGATGGGCATGCCATAAACCTTGATACTAGAGAAACAACATACTGTATATCTGGCCTAGTGTTGGTGAGAAACATTAAACTCCCAACCATGCTTCTGAAATTGGTCATGTCAACTTTTGGTGCTTCCATCATCTTTGCTTAGCTGGATTCCATGTCCCGTTGGTGTTGCAACCGATTTGCACTCGCCGCATAGCAAATTTTTGAATCATGTCACGAGCATATTTCTGTTGACATATGAAGATCCCATTCTTTGATTGATGTACTTCCATTCCTAGGAAGTATCTCATTAATCCGAGATCCTTCATCTCAAATTGATTCATCATGGAGTTTTTGAACTCCATATTCATTTTATTATTACTACCCATAAATATTAGATCATCCACATATAAACAAACTATGAGGATATCTACTCCATTCTTTCGGTAGTATAGAGTTGGTTCACTCTTGCTTTTTGTGAAACCATACTTGCTGAAATAGCCATCAATTCGTGAGTACCACGCTCGTGGTGCTTGCTTGAGGCCATAAAGTGCTTTTTTCAATTTATAAACAAGGTTCTCTTTTCCTTGTTCTTGGAAACCTTGAGGTTGTTGAACATACACCTCTTCCGTCAGGTATCCATTTAAAAATGCACTTTTCACATCCATGTGTTGAATGTTCCATCCTTTATGGGCTGCCAAGGAAAGAACAGCTTTGATTGTTTCTTGTCGAGCAACTGGAGCAAAGGTTTCCTCATAATCTATTCCATATTTCTGAGTAAAACCCTTAGCTACTAATCTTGCCTTGTGCCTTTCAATGCTTCCATCAACATTGAACTTGGTCTTATAGACCCATTTACATCCAACACATTTTTTTCCCTTGGGAAGCTTCACAAGCTCCCAAGTATCATTCTTTTTAATTGAGGATATTTCCTCTTCCATGGCATCTTGCCATATACTTTCAATACATGCTTTTTCATAGCTAGATGGTTCTAGTCGTAGTGCAGCCCAACAAAGCATAATTGACTACATCACCCCTTGGTTCATGAGACTCATCATCTCCCGACATTTGAAGATTTTCAAGTCTTGACAAAATGTCGTCCATCTCACTAGCTTGACTCCTAGTGTATCTTTGTTGGAAATTCCTATCCAACATTTGAGAAGATGGATGACTCGTAGTATGCGCTTTCCTTTATTTGTCTCTTTCCTTTGAGAAACTGGATCAATATCCATCGGACTTGGAGCGCTTACAGATCTATGAAATCATTTTGGAGAGTTTGGGGGTGCCAACAAAGAAGTCCCTCTTGGACTTGGTGTACCACTTGATGTACTTGATGAAGATTCCTGATGTGGACTTTGTGGAGGGGGACTTTTTCCACTACTTTTCTTGGGTTGTACTAATGTGGAACTTTCCGAATTAGAGTCTATATCAACAAATTTTTTATGACCCCATTCTCCCCCTTCATCAAAAATTACATCCCCCGGAGATAATTATTTTATGTGTCTTGGGATTGTACAATCTATACCCTTTGGTCGATTCACAATACCCTACAAAAATACAAGCTTGACTCTTGGGATCAAGCTTCTTTCTCTTCTCCTCAAGAATGTGTGCATAAGCTAAAGAACCAAATACTCAGAAATGTTTGACATTTGGTTTCTTACCGTACCATCCTTCATAAGGAGTGATACCATCTAAACTAGAAGTCGGACTTCTATTTAGAATATATGCACTAGTTCTCACTGCATCCGCCCAATAGCTGTATGTGAGATGCTTTGTCTGAAGCATTGTTCGTGCCATTTCAACAAGGGTGCGGTTCTTTCTCTCGGCCACACCATTCTGTTATGGGGTATAGGCAATGGTGAACTGCCTTTTTATCCCATTTTGCTTACAATAATGTAAAAATTCATTTGAGGAGTACTCTCCTCCTCTATCGATGCGAAGACATTTGACATAGTAGTCACTTTGCTTTTCTACATTATTTCTGAAGTCTATGAAGCAATCAAATGCTTCATCTTTGTGTTTCAAAAAATAGATCCAACACATTCTAGAATAATCATCTATGAATGTTAGAAAATAAGAATTGTTTCCAAGGCTTTTTGTTTGCATTGGACCACAGATGTCCGAATGTACTAGTTGAAGAGGATAGCTTGCTCTCCACGCTTGGCCTCTTGGAAACTTCGTTCTGGAGTGCTTTCCCAAAGCACATGCTTCGCATACCTTCTTATGTTCTTGAATCTTTGGTAGTCCTGTCACCATAGCTTGTGATGTTAACATTTTCAAGCTAGCGGAATTGAGGTGACCATATCTCAAGTGCCACAATTCACTTGGATTTGTAATAGCAATGTTTGCAAGTTGAGCTCCCCCTGGCTCACCAAATTTTAGAGGGAATAACCTATTCTTTGTCATAGGTACTTCTGTGATGACTCGGTTACAATTGTTTTTATCAAGGATTGTACATTTTCTGTCATCAAAAACTAATTTGTAATGCTTCTCCATCATTTGGCCAACACTTAACAAATTGTGTTGTAGCTATGGAGTATAGTATATGTCATTCACTTTTTTAAGGCCTTCTTTTGTTGGAACTTCCATAGCTCCAATGCCTTCAACTTGCAAAGAATTATTATCCCCTAACTTAACATGGGATTTGTAATTTGAATCTAATGTAGCAAAGAGATTTTCTTTGCCACTCATGTGGTTGGAGCAACCAAGTATCCAAAATCCATGTATCTTTAAGATTTTGATCTGATTGTCCATAAGAGAGAAAAAGATTTGATGGACCTTCTTCTTCTCCGTAGAATGAGCCATATTGACTGCTTTGATCCTTTGAAGACTTTGACCAGCAGTCATGAGCGAAGTGTCCTTGTTTCCCACAATTGAAACAAGTTGTTTTAGTCTTGTTACTTCCTCGTCCTTGATTTCCACGGCCTGCATTGCCGCTTTGGTTCTGATTGGCTCCTCTGTTTTGATTTCCACCTCTATTTTGATTGCCTCCTCTGTAGGAGTTGCTTTGGCCTTTGCCTCTTTGTTGTTGTCCTCTGCCTCGACCTCTTCCTTGTCCTCGTCTTGCAGCTTCATTCGAAGTGAAGGCTTTGTCATCACCTCCATAGCTTGTTGAAGGTGCTCCTTGAAGTCTCTCTTCATGTGATGTTAATGATCCAATCAAACTATCAAATGTAAGAGTAGAAAGGTCTTTGGATTCTTCAATTATGATGGCAATGTGATTCCACTTAGGAAGAAGTGTTCTCAACACTTTCTTCACAATTGTTTCAATTTTTGTGTCATCACCTAAAGTTTGCATCATATCAACTACTGCTTTGACTCGTACATAGTAGTCACCGACTCTTTCATTTTCCTTCATTCTGAGATTTTCAAAATCTCTTTTTAAGGTCTGAAGCCTGACTTGCTTCACTTTATCACTTCCTTGGAATCCTTCTTTCAAGGCATTCCATGCATCTATGGCAGTTAAGAAAGATACTTGGATCTAATACCGCTTGAAGATGGTATAAGGCAAAATAATTATTTTTCTGTGCATCTTTGAAGATATTCTTGTCGGTTGCACTTAAAGTAGTCCAATCTGTTGGAGCAATGTAACCGTCTTCAATACTATCCCATAGTCCTTTTCCTATGAGTAATGTCCTCATTTTGATGGACCAGTACTCATAATTATCCCCACTGAATTCGGGGATTGGTAGATTGTTACTTGATCCCATTATTATCTAATAAAACAAGAAACCTCTCTTATATAGTCTTATTTCAAAAAGACTTTACAAACTATCAAGCCTTGCTTGATTTACAATCATAAACAACTCACTCTTGTTGTTGTGATTCAGCAATTACAAAATTGTCAGCGACTTGTTCGTCGTCGTCACTGATCAATATAATTTCAGGAGAAGGAGTTTGTAGGATTTCAATTGAATTACTATAATGAGTATATTCAGATCCTTGTGAAGCAATCGCCACTGTGTCGGATTGTTCAAATCTGCTCCCAAAGGAGTTATCTTCTGAATCTGCTTCGTATCCTAGATCAGGATTTCTCTGTTGTGCAATAACCGCGTTTTGCAACTGTGAAAAAACTGTATTTATTCCTAGTGTTCTCACGTGCTCATCAAAGCTTTCAGCGTTTGTTCTCAATAACAAACTACAAAGGGCTTGGTAACATCCTTCCGATCTTATCATTTAAGAAAATTTCCCATAAATTTTCTTTTACAAAGATTTCCTCTTAGGAAATTTTTCTAAATTTTTTACCTCTTAAAGCGTAAAAAATTTTACAACTATTTCCTCTTAGGAAATGTCAATCATCAACTTTAAATGATAAATAAAAAACCTTTCAATTTTTTTTTTTTTTTAATTTTACAGCTATTTCCTCTTAGGAAATGTCAATCATAAAAAAAAATTCTTTAAAGTTTTACAGCTATTTGAATTTAACTTAAAGTTTTTTTTTTATAAAAATTTTTCCCTTTTAAAAAAAAAAAAAACTATTGAACCCCCGTCGAGGTTCGATCGTGCGACCTCGCGGGCGTCAAGGCAAAGGGTAGCCGCTGTGCTACCGGGCAGATCCGGGAGCTAAAGCAGGCTCCCTGCCTTTGTTGCTTTCGCAAGATCGCGCGAAGCAAAATAAAAATGACCCCGCCGAGGTTCGATCGTTCGACCTCGCGGGAGTCAAGGCAAAGGGTAGCCGCTATGCTATCGAGAAGATCCGGGAGCTAAAGCAGGCTCCCTAGCCTTATTGCTTACGCGTCGAACGTGAAGCTATTATTGGCTTCGCGCTTCCAAAGGTTTTTTTCTTTGGGACTTTAGTCCCACATCGCCTCTGCGGTGATGTTTCTGCTCTTTAAAAAGAGCAAAGCACACTAAGTGCTTTGATTGCCTACGGGCAGTCGTAGGCTGTGAACAACCTTTTGCCTCGGGCCACGCGTAGGTCACCACGTCAATGAACCTCGGGCTGCGTGCCACCTCGGGCCGCGCGTAGGTCGCCACGTCAACGAACCTCGGGCTACGTGCAGGTCGCCACGTCAACGAACCAGCTCCACCAGCGCCTCGAGAATCACGTCGATCTGCTCCTATGGGCCGCCTCGTCCAGCTCCACCAGTGCCTCGGGAATCGTGCCGATCTGCTCCTACGGGCCGCCTCGAGATCCGTGCCGCCTCGGCTCCTACGGGCTGCCTCGAGATCCGTGCCGCCACCTCGAACTACGGGCCCCACCGCCTCGGGATTCGGGCCGGTCTCGGCTCTCGGCTCTGATACCAAATGTGGGAGGTGAGCTCTTTGATACAAAGGTAAATTTGCATTAACAATTAACATTAGGTTACAAAGTTTAAATAAACATTATAATAACCATGCTAGAGAAAAGGGGGGGATAGGAGAAATTAAGGGAGAAGAAAATAAAATCAAATTCTCTTGCCGCCCAAAGATGTTGTCGTCCAACTGCCGTCCAGGTAAGGTAAAAGGTAAGTAATCTTACCCAAGGTAAAATACATTTTTTTAACCTTTTACCAATGGTAATTTTCCAACACTAGGATCATATGAGACTAAAGTTCTTAATGATAAACTACTACAAGAAGTACCTTTAGTTATAACAGATGAAGACAATAGCAAACTAATGGAGCCTATTACTCTTGAAGAAATTCATTTCTCTTTTCTCTATTGATAAGGATAAATCCCCAGGTTTATATGGGATATCAACAACATTCTATCAACATAAGTGGAAAATAGTGAAGGATTTTTTATTGGTGGTAGTGGAACAATCTAGGATAAAAAAATACATACCTTATAAAATAAATGTAACATATCTTACCCTGTTTCCAAAAAGGAAGGATGCAAAGTTTTTTTATTCATTTAGACCCATAAGCCTATGTAAAATGGGATATAAGAAAATCTCCCAAGTGATGGTAAATCAGTTAAGACCACAATTAGATAAAATGATTTCAGAAGAGCAAGGAGGAATTGTAAAAGGGAAACAAATTCTAAATGGGATCATAGTAACTCGTGAAATAATGCATTCGACAACTTTTAAAACTTGACATGAATAAAACCTATGATAGGGTTAAATGGGACTTTTTTGTAGTATTAGAAAAGTTTGAATTTGGGAATAAATGGACCATATGTATTTATATTATGTTTCCATAGTGTCATATTTAGTGTTGATCAATGGGCTAGTAATAGAATCATTTAAAGCCAAGAGGGGTCTTATATAGGAAGAGTATCTATTGCCATATTTGTTTATTATTATGGCAAATATATTGGGAAGGAACTTGAAGAAGGTATTCAAATATTGACTAATAAGTGGATTTAAGTCTAGTAATAACATCAACAACATCACCCATTAATAGTTTGTAGATGATACAACCCTTTTTGGGAGGGTAGAGATAAAATATTCTAGATCTTTGAATAACTTATTAAATGATTATGAAAGAACATCATGGTAGAAAGCTAATAGGAAAAAATCTAAAATTTAATTCCTAAACACTCCAACTAGAATCAAAGTAAGGATATATAGGTTACTTCAAATTCAGGAGATAAATTTACCAACAATATATCTAGGGACGCCTTTATTTGAGGGGATAATGAGGATAGAATTATGAAATCTAGTTATAAGTAAAGTTTAAAATAAACTATCTATGTTGAAAGGTAGATGGTTATCGTTAGAAAAAAGAGGGCAACTAATTAAATCAATCTTACAGGCCATTCCAACTTATTATATATCCTTGTATATTATGCCAAAATTGGTAGAAAATGTTTAATCTATATTATGTGGTCATTTTTGTGGTTAATATTATATGATATAAGGAAATATTGTTTGGTGAAATGGAGCAAGGTATGTGATGATAGAACCATGGGTGATCTCTGTTTAAGAGTTCTTATGAATGCAAACTTAGTTCTAAGGGGAAAAGTAATTTGGAGATTGTACAAAGAGAGTCAAAGGCAATGGAAAAAAATTATTCTAAGAAAGTATGATGAGCCCATTGACCCAGGCTTAATATTTATTGCATTATTAATACCACATGGTTTTGCACTATGGAATGGTTTAAAAAAATTAATTGATCTAGTGATTAAAGGTCTAAGTGTAGAGGGGGAAAACTGCCCTACCGTGTACAATTCACAAACAAAAGGTTGGATCTGTAAGGAGGAAAAATTTTGTGGGGTAAACCATGGGGGTATGTTGTACTCCACACTCGGTGCTATGGGGAAGGGTTCACCAGGAATGGTTTTAGGACTCGCTCCAAGTCCTCAAGATATTCAGGATTGTTTGATGTATTCAGTTTCAAGACAAACACCTAAGTTTGGCCTTTCTAATTCTAAAATAGGAAAGGTAAATGACAATGCAAAAAATAGAATGCAAGAATACAAGTGTTAACCTAATATGATTCTTCCTTTGGATGCTTTCTAACCTAGGGTTTTAAATAAAAAATCTTTAAAACAAGGGGTCAAGAAGAAATGCACAAAAAAAATTAACCCTTAGTGCACACTATATGTTGTTCTCTTAAATACCTAAAAATTAATTAAATATATTTCCTTTTAAATTATATATAGGGTTTACAACAAAAATATAAAGAACTCAGCAAACATCCTAAAGACTAATTGGAACACTTAGCTTATCCAACGGTTGATCCTTTGCTTTTATACTTTGATCCAATGCTATCCACAATTCCTATTACTGCAAGATCACTCATGAAACACTGAAAAATGGAATTAGTATTAGGGGGCCTACTTAGGCCACTGTGTAATAGATCTAGCAGTAGTCAAGCTCCCTAGGACCTTTTAGATGACATTTTAATACAAAAGCAAAAATTGACCTTTGGAGAATTAATCATAAATAAATACAGTAACAAAAAATAGAAAATAAAATGCAGTAGTATGATCTAGAGACAACATGGAATACAATAGTGAAAGTAGAATCTAGAAATTACCCGTGATGTGCCCTAGGGAAAAATCGTGCCTCACCTAGAGTGGATACGATATCGTAGCAGCAAAGTTGCACCCTGTCTGGATAAGGCATGATTTTTCTTCTGCGAATAACTTTGCCCTAATTAGGGCAAGCAAAGTTGTGCCTCGTTAATGCCAGGTGTGATATCACTATAGACTGAAGAAAAATAAAAATGAATGCATAAGATGAAATAAATGCCAGAAACAAAGTAAGAAAACCCTAATGGACATCGTAGAAGTAGGCAAAGAAGATTGAAGTATCCAAGCGGACACTCTATCTCTCTGCACTACACCACGGATCCACCAAGTCACACAATAAATCAATCCAATACCACAATAGAAGATCAATTTGAAATTCACACTTTAGGTTTAGCTTGTAGAAGACACAAAAAGTAGAGTGACATAAAAGCAGTGAGTGTTAGAAAACAAATATTGCATGAGCATTAATAAGTCTGTGATCGTGATATCTTTATTACTTGACTTTTTTTTAGAGTGAGATTGCTCTCCCTTTTATAGATGATCAAGGCAGGCACAAATAAACTCACAACAAATGCTAAAACATGTTGTAGGACTTAAACCTAGGTCTAAACAGTCCAAAATAAAATAAAATAAAATAAAATTAAAAATTAAATAAAAACAACGAAATCACGCCCTGTTAAGACGGGATGTGACATCGCACCAACTAGACCCACGTGCAGTTTTAATATATTTTGAAGGGTCAAACGGAGTCAAAATGGGTCATATCATATATCGTTGGAAAGATATTTTTTATCCCAACCCAATGGTATAGGATTTAGGAGTAATGGATAAGATTTTATAAGGAAAATATTGGCTCAAATATGACCCTATGTTTCCAAGGAGAAAACAAGCAATCTAGGGAAAATTAATCACCTTAGTGGGTCAATATTTTGTGTCTACATTTTGCCCCCCCTTTGATGTAATTAAGGCCAAGTAAATGCATCAAAGAAATATGTAAACACCTATGGTAAAGAAGACAAAAAAAATAGAAAATGGGGTGACCAGGTTTGGGAAAAAGGGTGAGATATTACTACCATTAATGCCTCTATGGCTAGGGTGCCCCCTTGAGTTTTGAAAGGAAAGAAAAATTCCTTAAGAAACTTGAAAGAGGTAAATAAAGAAAAGGTAAAACATAGCAACACAAAGAAAAAAAGTAAGAAAACAAACAATAGAGCAAATATTACTGGGTACAACATGGACCTAATGTAGATAGCATGAAATGCATGAATGAATAGAAGAAAGAGAAAGAAATAAGGGAAGAGGAGAGAAGAAGAAAAAAAAAGTTACGAAGTAGAAGAAGAAGAAGAAGACAAAGATAAAAATCCAAAGATCAACCATCTAAAATCGAGAAGAAAGCTAGATCAGAACCTTGACTAGAGGGTGTTATGCTCAAAATATGGTCCATGTATAGAGTGAAGAATTTGCTATGGGTGTAGTACTCGCTAAATTGGACTAATAAGTGAAGTGTATAGTGTAACCCGCTATGGGTGGTTGCTCAGTAGTAACTATTGTGGGGTGATTTTCCGTTAGGATGTATGTCAAGTCTTATTGTCAATGGCCAAGGAGCTGATTCTATAATGGGGTGTTGGTCCCACTGAGTCAAAGAGAGACATAACCCGATAGGGGCGTTATAGTGTATGCTGATGTAAAATGATGTATGTATATGCCAGTATTACCTAAGAAGGTATATGCGTATGTATGTATGGAATAACCAATATGATTATAACATGATGTGAGTGTGTGCATGTGCTAGAATAAATAAGAGGAAGAAAATGAGGAGCAAAGAATTATGCGTGTGTGCCCCTAGATTGAAGTTTCAACTAGTGAAAAATCAAGAGGGAGAAAATGTGAAAAAAAAAGAGAGAAGAATGTATATCCTTATCTAACAAAGAAGAGAAAGGAGAAATAAGAAAAATCATGCAAAAAGACAAGGACATATCAAAAGAGGATTGCATTCCTTGAATCAGAGGGAGATGATGATCATTATAAAACTTTCAAAGTCAAGGAATACAAGAAGAAGAGAGGAGAGAAGAAAATAACAAAATAAGAAAAGAAGAGAAGAAGGGATGAAAATGTATGGGCCTAGGTCGGGGCTTTGCTAGGCATCATAGCCCTAGTGAAAGTGCAATGCATGTGAACTATGACCTAACTAGGTGTCATCACTTGCCATTGTCACAAATCCCCAAATGGCTATATGATCAAGCAATCATGAGCAAGTAGCGATGCAATTATGACAAGAAAAAATGCAAGAGGAACAAAATGTTAGGAAACCATGCAAAATATGATAGGTAATCATGTAGTATGAGAAAGAAAACAAATGCAATATGAACCTATGCTAAATGCATGCCTAATGAATGATTTATTTTATTTTATTTTATGTTAAAAAAGTAATCAAAATGATAGTTGATACACATTTTAATTGTGCCTCCCATCTTAACAAAAAGAACAGGAATTCAAGTGACTGCTTCATCAAAGAAAAATCTAGAATGCAAGCCATCTCAATGATTATAATCATGGATAGGCTCCTTCATACCTTTTTCTTTGGTAGCCATAACATGATAATCAATACACTCTTGAAAAAAACTTTTTCTCAACATAAGGAGGAGCAATTCCTAACTTTGCAAGATATTTATGAGAAGCAAAATATTTACCATATTTTTTTTATTTGTGGAAAACATCCCAAAAGGGATGCCACTTTCGCATAATACCCAAGGAGGCAGGGGCATCCATTGTGCCAAAAACACCCAGGACTTGGACTTGGCCTACCACCTTTGACATACTCAAGAAGCAAACAAACACACAAAACCAATTTAAAAATAAGTAAATAAATAAGTGAATAACAACAAAAATAATAAAATAAAATAAAAAACATGCTCCTTGAGTGTTTCAAAAACAAAAGCACAACCAAACACGCACAATAAGATAAAAGAAACGACACCACAAACCACATAGAAAAACACAAGAACCACATAACAAAACACAAACAAGACAAAAACAACATAACACTACAAAGACATAACCCAAAAAAAACATGAAAAATAAACACAAACAAAACCTAAAATAAAATAAAATAAAATAAAAATAAAAAACAACCAACATCAGACAATAAAAAAAAACAAAAAACATAGAAAACACTCACACATAAAAACACGAATTAACACAAACAAAGAGAAACCCAAGAACAAGAACGAAAAAAACACAAGAACAATAACAAAAAACTTAAAAAAAAAAAAAAAACATAAAACAACAAAAACACAAGAACAAAAAAAAAACAACACAAAGAACACAAAAACAAAACAAAAAAAAAGAACCCACCCACCTTAAAAAACTAAACAAAAAAAACAAAAAAGAAAAAAAAATTGAACATAACAATGACCTATCTAGACCAGAAGACTATTAAGGCAAGAATCAATAGAGGAAACAAAATAAAGAATAGAATGAGCTAGGGAACTAAAAAAAACTGAATGAACCAAAGAGAAGCGAAAAAAAAAAGAAGCAAGAAGAAGCTAGGTACCTTAAGAACTGGAGCCATCCAAAGAAATGATAGAAAGAAGAGCTTCCCTAATTTGAGAAGACCACCATCTAGGAGGGTGGCCATAACAAGTAAGATCACCTTTGTCCAAAGCACAATTAGCTAAAGCATCAACACTCTTGTTTTTATCTCTAACGACATGATTGTAATCAACTTTCAAAAATCCCATGTGGATTAATTGAATCTTCTCAATAATTCTTTTTATTCTCCAATCCACCTTATGATTCTTAGGAGTCTTCAAGATATTAATCATAAGTTGAGAGTCAGACTCAACTAACACCTTTTCCCATCCAAACTTAATAGCATCCTAAAGGCCTCTGAGGATACCATACCCCTCAGCAAGGTTATTAGAAAGAATACCCAAATTCTCAGCAAAAGTAAAAACCAGAGAGCCATCTAAAAGTCTACCAATTCTTCCCACACTGGCTTTTCCAGGGTTCCCTCTAGAGGCTCCATCAGTATTGAATTTTCCAAAATCCTTAGGAGGAGGTTGCCAATTTCTTGTCCTATCCATATTACTAATACTCACATTACCTTTAAGTTGGTTGCCCTTAAAAGATTTAATATTCAATCTTTGCATCAGTTATTCCCATCTTTGATGGGAGTTTTAGAGGTGATTAAGGAGTTGATGGACTGATTCAACTAATTTGGCTATGGTATTTTGCCAAATATAGTGAATATCCTTCCTATATTGATTAAAATTTTGGTTGTTCCTTTCATTCCAAATATTCCAAAGAAGAATGGTAGAAACCATCCAAACTAACTGCCTAATAAAATGATCAACACCCTCTTGATTAGGCCAATCCCTCCAAAGTTGTTCAAAAGTAAAAAAATTGGACCACTGTAAGCCAAGTAAAGTGGCCATTCTCCTCCATAGCTCAGAGGCTAAAGTACACTCAATAAAAATATGGTTGAGAGTTTCTACATTCTCTTCACACATTTTACATCTAAAAGGGCCATGAAAACCACACTTCATAAGTTGCTCACCAGTAAGCACCCTATGATGCAATAAAAGCCAATTAAAGAACCTCACCTTAGGCTAGAGCTTTTGAGCCCACAATCAAGAAAAGATGTCAGAAGAATGGTTGGGATTATTATGGCATAAGGTCAAATAACCTTAAGCAACTGAATACTCACCCTTAGTAGTGTTGTTCCATCCAAAACAATATTTTTTATGGGACCAAGAGAGGGATCTCATATGAAGGATGCTTTGGATATCTTGTCTTTGCCTTTCTGGGATTTGAATAGGCCAGTCCTCAATAGGGATCCAATATCTACCAACCTTTGAATTACCAGTATGGTACCAATAGTAATTAGCCACCTTTATCCAATTAGCTCGGTGAATCTTCTCCATCCAAGGTCTCTAATCGGGAAACTGAGTTATCAAAGGCTTGTGACCATCCCAAGAATCTATCCAAAAATTTACCTATTGGCCATTATGAATGATCAAAAATAATTTTTTCTTTATCAAATCCTCACTAGTCTTAAGAACTACTAAAATGGGAGAACCTTTGGTAGGAAGTTGATAGCGAATAAGGTCTTCAGGACTTTTGTTCTCAACATATTTAGCACAAAGATTATTGGCCCAAAGAGCATTGGGGTTATGCAACATCCTCCAATATAATTTAGCAGCTAAAGCTTTGTTGTTATTAATAGAAGACTAGAATCCTAACCCCCCTTCACTCTTAGGAAGACATAAAGTATCCCATTTCACCAAGGCCCATTTTCTTTTCTCCTTAGTACCACTCCAAAGGAAACGATGACTGATTTGATCCAATTCTCGAAGAACAACCTTTGGGATATTCAAAACGAAATAAACATAAATAGGAATAGCTTGAAGGACTAATTTTACCAAGGTGATTCTAACCCCAGAAGAAAACCACCTATTGGTCCACTTTCCAATTTTCTTCTTGACTTTGTCCAACAACCAATTCCAATATTTATTTTTCTGCATTTGAATATTTATGGGAATACCTAAATAAGTGATTGGAAGGGAGGTCTTATTATATCTTAATTTATATAAGACCATGGATTCCTGTCTAGCAGAGCAGTGAAAGAAAACAACTTTAGATTTATCTTCATTGATCAACTACCCAGTGGCCTTAGAAAAATAGCTAATGATTTGCTTAATATTAGAAGCTTCCTTAACTGTAGCTTTACCTAAAAGAGTAGAGTCATCCAAAAATTGAATATGAGAGATAGGTCTAGCTCCATGACCACTGGTAACTCCCTCAAGGGTTTTGTTTTCCCTCTTTTTGGTTATACTCCTACCCAAGAATTCAGAAAGAATGATGAATAAATAAGGGGATAGCGGGTCACCTTGCCTAATACCTCTGGAAGCTAGGAATGACTAAGAAGGCCTGCCATTGATAATAACTAAGTAGGAAACTGAAGAGATAAATCCCATAATCCAATCCATCCAATCCTTAGAGAAACCAAATTGCCTCAAAACTTTTATAAGGAAGTGCTAATCCACTCTGTCATAAGCTTTGGATAAGTCTAAATGAATCAACATGGAAGGATATTTTTGCATATCCATGGAATGGATGGCTTTCCTGAGCAAGAACAATCTCATCTACTATTTGACGTCCTTCCACATAACCCCCTTGCTCTAGGGAAATAATCTTATGCAAAATAGGCTTCAACCTTTCTGCAACGATTTTAGTAATGATTTTGAGAAGAACATTACATAAAGTAATAGGTCTAAAAGCTGAGATATGATCAACCTCTTGAGCTTTTGGAACAAGAGTAATATAATTTTTATTGATAACCTTCAAAATTTCTTTGGCTTTCCTAGCTTCTTCCACCAACTCTAATAAATCAACATGAAGGATATCCCAAAACTCTTGGTAGAACTCAATGGGAAAACCATCAGGACTTGGGTTTTTCCATTTTTGCATTTTAAAAACTACTTGTTGAAGCTCATTGATAGCAATAGGAGAAATCAAAATAGAGTTCTCCTCAGAAGTGAAGAGAAGGGATTGCTTGAAGAACATTTTGCTATGAAGTTGAGTCAAGAGGAGTAGCAACAAAAAGATTGGAAAAGTAATCAACAACAATAGAGTTCATGCCATCCCAAGTATAAACAACATCTCCAGAATCTGATTTTAAGGAAGAAATAAAGTTGTGAGATCTTCGAGCTAGGAGAGATTTGTGGAAGAAATTTGTGTTTTGATCTCCTTCTTTGAGCCATTGAATTCTAGATTTTTGCTTCCATAAGATTTCTTCTCTTTTTTCCCATTCTTCTAACTGAGTTGTGAGTTTAATTTCATCTGCACTTCTCTTCTCTATGAGGCCATCTAAACGGATTTTCTTATTCAAATTTTCTAGATGAGCAATAACTTCATGTTTTTTTTTATGAACATCCCCAAAATATTTCCAGTTCCAAGTCTTGATTTTGGATTTAATGTATTGCAATCTTTTGGAAAAACAAAACATCTTAGTCCCATGCCTAGGTTTACGTTCCTTCCACCATTGTTGCACACGAGGTCTAAAGGAAATTTCTCTAAGACACATTAATTGAAAACAAAAAGGAGAGAAACTCACATTGGTTTTCCACATTTCCACCATCACTGGCCAATAATCCGAACCGGTATTATTAAGAGTCTTCACTTTAGGAATGTGACCATGGATTAAGAAATTTTCAGAGAGCAAAAACCTATCCAATCTCTCCATTATACAAGCTAAGCCTTGCCTTCTATTAAACCAATTCATAAGGCCATTATCTGGTTGGATATCCAAAATATGGAGGTTTGCAATATATTCGCTCATGAGGTTAGTGCTTTTGTCCAAATTTCTATTTCCCCCCTTTTCTCATCTAGAGAGAGGATGGTATTGAAATCTCCTCCGATCAAGATCCAAGCTTCAGGAAAATGAGAGATAATATGAGTAATATCCTTCCACTGTCTTCTTTTTTTCTCCAAAGAATTCAGAGCATAACAGTAATGCGAAGCATAATTTGGTTGGAATGTCTACTTTGAATAGCTATAGCCAACAAACCCCAACTGCCAACCATATGGTGAATAACTACCTATTTTGGGTCCCAAAGACAAGCAATACCACCAGAAGTCCCTTGGGAACTGAGGGAAACCACTTTTCCAACTGGACAAATTTTACTGGCAATTGAATCCATATCCTCCATTGACATCTTAGTTTCTTGAAGGAAGACAAGATGTGGATGATTTATCTGAATCGTTCTTCTAATTTCATTTTGTTTTGAAAGACTCCCTTTGAGTCCTCTAATATTCCAAGTGATAATATTCATTAATTCCAGGGCTAAAAAAGTTGGGAAGGGCATTCATCTTACCTTCCTCTACAAGATTTTCACCTTAAATTACCATATGATATTGATTGGTCTTGCGACCTACTTTTTGATTAGAATCCATCTTCAATTTTTTTTCCCTATTTCTTGACTTATTCCAATTGAATATGAGATGGCTTCTAACCTTGAAGAATGCTCGTACACAACCAAAATTTTACTAGATGGTTCAACAGAGTCTATATTGGGACCTACATTATTTGAAGTTTTGACATTTGAAAGATTGTTTTTCTTGTGTAAATTTTCTCCTTTTTTTTTTGTTGAAAACCTTTGATTTGTTGGTTTGTCTCTGAGTTCTTCCCTTCATATGGTGAATAACTACTTCTTTTGGGTCCCAAAGACAAGCAATGCCACCCGAAGTCCCTTGGGAACTGAGGGAAACCACTTTTCCAACTGGATAAATTTTACTGGCAATTGAATCCATATCCTCCATTGACATCTTAGTTTCTTGAAGGAAGACAAGATGTGGATGATTTATCTGAATCATTCTTCTAATTTCATTTTGTTTTGAAAGACTCCCTTTGAGTCCTCTAATATTCCAAGTGATAATATTCATTAATTCCAGGGCTAAAAAAGTTGGGAAGGGCATTAATCTTACCTTCCTCTACAAGATTTTCACCTTAAATTACCATATGATATTGATTGGTCTTGCGACCTGCTTTTTGATTAGAATCCATCTTCAATTTTTTTACCTATTTCTTGACTTATTCCAATTGAATATGAGATGGCTTCTAACCTTGAAGAATGCTCATACACAACCAAAATTTTACTAGATGGTTCAACGGAGTCTATATTGGGACCTGCATTATTTGAAGTTTTGACATTTGAAATATTCTTTTTCTTGTGTAAATTTTCTCTTTTTTTTTTTTTTCTGTTGAAAACCTTTGATTTTTTGATTTGTCTCTGAGTTCTTCCCTTCATATTTAAATTGTGTTTCTAAGATTTAAGTTTCCATTATTTCCTCTTCCTCACTTGGGACATCATTTGTGGAAAGGATTTCAAACATATTAGCAGATGACTTTGATTGATCCTTCATAACTGGTTTTTTTAGAGTGTTCTTCTTCTTAAGTATTTCGAAACCTGCTGAGTTTATATCTTCTTTCTTTTGATCAAGAATTTTATTTGGGCAAGCACTGGTCAAATGACCATATTCATGGCAAATTCTACAACAAAAATGAATGTTCTCATAGTACACTACTTGCTCCCAAGTGTCTTTCCCAAATTGTAATGTGATCTTTTTACGTAGAGGTTTGTCAAAATCCATTAAAACACAAATCTGAGCATAAATAATATGTTCAAAATTTTGAGTACAATCAACGGTCATCATAAAAGTTCCTAAAGAGTTTCCAATTGAATAGTAGAATTCCAAAATTCAATAGGGAGGCCAACGAGTCTAACCCACACGGGAGCTATAGAAGGCATCTCTTCTTTGGATTTAAATTTAGTATACCAGGGCTTCATGAAAAGCCCTGCCCTTCCAAAAAACCAAGGACCCCCTTGAAAATTTTTCTCTCTATCTTAATTATTAGCAAATAAAACAAGAAAATAACCATTTGGATAAATAGATATTTGTAACTCACCTTTAGTTTTCCAAATTTTTGCAGCCCAGACTTTGAAAGCAGATAGACTTGGACGAAAACCCATGAACCGACAAATTAGTCCTCTTTTTTCCAAATCTTCAATGCCAGTCTAAATGTTACCCATATCAAGTGTAACAATAGGAGTTCCATCACCTGCTTTAAAAACATCCTGACTCCGTTTTCCTCGAGTAAATCTTAGGCATTCTTAGAGGTTTATGGTAAGCCCTAAGATTGATATAAGCATTGGGATGAGGCTTTCCACCACGGAGGGCATCCCTAAAATTCATTTTTGGAGTCGAGTCTTCAAAATTCTTACCCTTGATAGGGGTTTACATGGTAGAATTATTTTGTGGGTGCACCTTAGCACCAAATTCACTTGAGATATGAGCCATTTTTTGATCAACTACTTGAAACTTGTTTCATGATCTCTTTAATCCTTGCCCTAGACGTCGTGGAAAGGTATGGTTTTCACTTTTCTTTTGTGCAGCAAATTGGAAGTCATTGTCACTTAAGTTCATAGTATGATCTATTGAAATACAAATTTCTAACCCATATTGGATCCTTTGCAACATTTCCTACTAACATATTGAGCATAAACCACAAAAATATTGGCCGCTAGGGCTCGAAGGCCCTAAAAACCAACCTCTGGAGCTGCTTACACTCAATCCAGAGGAAACCCTCGCATATCCACTTGCCAAATATCTAGTTCAATCATAGGGATGTGCTAGGATATGTGTTGCTCCAAATGATATAAAAATCGGTGGATATGTTCTAGGTTTTTCAAGCATCTGCCCTCAAAATTTCAGCTCAATCCGAGTTCGGATGAGTGAGATATGGCCAAAATGAGTTCGACAGTTTGGGCAGTCCTACGAAAAATGTCCCTCCCTCCAAAATATTTATCATTAGAACACACAAAATTTATCATATTACAAAATAAAATGTTAGAGGGATAAGGGGAATCCTTATCCTCATTACTCTGATCCAAACCTTGATGAGATATATCCAAAAGAGGTTCTTGAAGAAATTGATTGTCTTGATCCCATGATGAAATTTTGATTAGAGGTTCCTCACTCACTTTTAGATTGTTAAATTGCTCAAATTTTTGAGATGAGGAACTTGGAGAAACAGATGATGAAACTGAAGGACAAACATTGAGACCAAACTAAGCTTGTTCAACCATTGAACAATATTCAAATGGTTGAGGGTCACCCGAAATGGTAATAACTTGTTCTTTAAATTTAAATTTCAAACATTGATGAAGAGTAGAAGGGATAACCTTCATTGCATGGATCCAAGGACATCCGAGAAGTAGATTAAAATATGCAGGGCAAGGTACCACATAGAACAATGTATCTAAGATCTTGGGTCCAACTTTAAGGGGAAGAGATATGGTACCACAAGCTTCTTGGGACTCGTTGTTGAATGTTTTGATGATTGCATTGGACTTAGTTAAATCTTCCTCTTTTAATATAAAATTTTGGATAAATTGATATGTGCATAAATTAAGGGAAGAACCATTATCAATCATAACCCTCTTGATAAAAGTATCCCCAATAAATGTGGTGATGTAAAGAGAAGAATCTTCTTGCAAGTTTGAGGAAGAAATATCATCATCCGAGAATGTGAGATGATGTGTCCCAAGAGAACTTACCATATTGACCATATCACTAGGGAAAATATCTGGTGGGACAAATTGTTGTTTTAGAACACTTATCAAGGCTTCTTCATGAGTAGGAGAATTTTGCAAAAGCTCTAAGAGGGAAATATTTGTTGAAGCTCTCATCTCCTATTGAGATTGTTGGATCTGCACCTGTTGTTCTAAAGTAGTTGTTACCATACCAACCATATGGTTATCATAATGATGTGGTACATTCTTATAGGACACTTGGTTAGTTTCCTATTTAGTCCTATTCTAATTTTGTTGATTGTTTGAAGACTAAAAACTGCTAGTATCAATACGACCTGCATCAATTAAATCTTGAACCACATGTTTTAACCTTTTACAAGAATTTGTCCAATGTCCTTCTACTCTGTGATATGCACAATGCTGACTTACCTTATACCAATGAGTTGTAGTATCTGGTTGTCTTATAGGAGGAAGTTCAATTGCTTTGGCTTCTAATAATTGCTTCAAAACTGCCTCCATAGACATATTAAGCCTTGTAAAATTCCTTTGAGGAGGTTTTTGAAGTACTATATTTTGTAGGCTATTAACAATATTATTAACAAGCCTACTATCCATTACACCATCACCTACCACATCCTTATTCTTATACTATGACTTAATGGTTTTATCTTCTTTCACTTTGAGTTGTCCTCTTCTGATAAGATCTTGTTCTACTTTCCTTGCTAACTCAATCACTTGATCAAAATATGTGATAATAGTAGTTTCTAATGCATAAGATAATTGTTCTTGCAAATTTCCAATAAATATCTCAAGCATATATCTAGGAGGTATAGTATATCTCAAGCGTCCAACTAGACTTCTCCAAAAATTTTTAAAAACTTTCCTCTTTACCTTGTTTCAAATTATAAACATCTTTCATGGTTACCTCCTCAATATAAGCACCAAAATGTTGAACAAATAATTCTGTTGTTTCCTCAAAATTTCTCAAAGAATAATTAGGTAACCGATAATACCATTCTAATGCCATACCAACAAGACTCTTAGGAAACATCTTTAGTAATAACATATCATCATAGATGATATCATGGCAAGCTATCCTAAACATCCTTAAATGCTTAATTGGATCCTCTGTTCCCTTATAGATAGGCAAATATGACATTGAAAAATACTTAGGATAAGGCCTAGCAGCAACAACAGGATCCAATGGTTGATTACACATTTCCTTATAATTGTATGTAAACCCTGAAGGCTGAATCATATCCATCCTTGAAACCAACTGATTCACTATACTTGCCAAATTCTACATTTCTGAATTACTATGTATGTTTCCCATGCTCCCTTGACTTAGGTTGGACATGTGAAGGTTGTTGTTATATGTGGTGCCTTGTGAGAATGGAAGATTAACTTGTGGTGGAACAAAGGTAATAGTGTTGACATTAGAAGATGAAGGAGGAAATTGAAAATAATTTTGGGTGCCACTACTAGTTGGAGGAACTTGTGGACTTCTTCCAACATTGGTGGTTACAGTAGTTGGCTTAAATGGATTGACACGATGCAAAGATTTAAACAAAGGATTGATGTGAATATTTTGAGAAGAAATGGTTTGTTCCTTAATATTTTTAGGAATATCACAAGAAGGAAGAGGATTAGAATTAATGTTCACTTGAGAATTAATGATGGAGGGTAATGAAATATTATGTTTAATTTTATGCTCATTACTAATGTGATTAATAGATTCTTGAATATTATCTGTATATGAGAGAGATGATTTGACAATATTATTATCAAGATCATTAAGGAATTTTTGAATAATTTTATCTTGTTCATTAGTGTATCCTAAGGCTGGAGAAAATTGAGAAAGATGAAGAAATTCATTAATAGTTTCCTCATACTTTTTATCAGTAACAATTTCTTCATGTTCTTTATTAAAATAATTATGTGATGGGATTAAATCTTCTTTATGTTTTTTATGAGTTTTAGAGTATTTTTTAGATGCTAAAAATATTTGAAAAGGGAAAAGAATAAATTTTAAAATAACAAGGAGGTTTAGAAAGACAACCATTGACTATAGTTTAGAAAGAAAGAGATTAATTAATTAACTCACTCTTGATTTGAATAGGGCCAAAATTTTAACAACAAACAAGAAATGAAATTTTAATATAAAACATAAAATAGAAAAAAAATAATTTTAAGAAAACAAAATTCTAACATAATATAAAAGTCAAAAACTAAACTGTTAAATCTTTAATTAATGGTCTGATCTACACAAACAAATTTAAATTATCTTATTTGAATTTTAAAAATAAAAACTTAAAGATAAAAAGCAAAATTCTAACAAAATATAAAAAAATAAAATTAAATTGTTAAATCCATACAAACAAATTTAAATTATCTCTCTTTAATTTTAAAAACAAGAACTAGAGGAAAAGGTTTCCTAATGGCCACTAAGGAGGTGTTCACATCGGGTTCACCAAATATGTAGAGGGGGAAAACTGCCCTACCGCGTACAATTCCCAAACAAAAGGATGGATCCATAAGGAGGGAACCTTTTGTGGGGTGAACCACGGGGGTATGTTGTACTCTACACTCGATGCTAGGGGGAAGGGTTCACCAGGAATGGTTTTAGGACTCACTCCAAGTCCTTAGGATATTCAAGATTGTTTGATGTATTCAGTTTCAAGACAAACACCTAAGTTTGGCCTTTCTAATTCTAAACTAGGAAAGGTAAATGACAATGCAGAAAACATAATGCAAGAATACAAGTGTTAACCTAATATGATTCTTCCTTTGGATGCTTGCTAACCTAGGGTTTTAAATAAACAATATTTAAAACAAGGGCTCAAGAAGAAATGCACAAACAAAATTAACCCTAAGTGCACACTATATGTTGTTATCTTTTAAATGCCTAGAAATTAATTAAATATATTTCCTTTTAAATTAGATCTAGGGTTTACAATAGAAATATAAAGCACTCAACAAACAACCTAAAGACTAATTGGAACACTTAGCTTATCCGATGGTTGATCCTTGCTTTTATCCTTTGATCCAATGCTATCCACAATTCTTGTTCCTACAAGATCACTCATGAAACACTAAAAAATGGAATTAGTATTAGGGGGCCTGCTTAGGCCATTGTGTAATAGATCTAGTAGCAGTCAAGCCCCCTAGGTCCTTTTAGATGACATTTTAATACAAAAGCAAAAATTGACCTTTGGAGAATTAATCATAAATCAAAAATATAGTAAAAAAATAAAATAAAATAAAATGCAGTAGTATGATCTAGAGATAGAATGGAACACAATAGTGAAAGTAGAATCTAGAAATTACCCCTAATGTGCCCTAGGGAAAAATCATGCCTCACCTAGAGTGGGTGCAATATCACAGTAGCAAAGTTGTGCCCTGTCTGGATGAGGCATGATTTTTCTTCTATGAATAACTTTACCCTAATTAGGGCAAGCAAAGTCATGCCTCACTAATGCCAAGTGCGATATCACTATAGACTGAAAAAAATAAAAATGAATGCAAAAGATGAAATAAATGCTAAAAACAAAGTAACCAAACCCTAATGGACATCATGCGAAGTAGGCAAAGAAGATTGAAGTATCCAAGTGGGCACTCTATCTCTCCAAACTACACCACGGATCCACCAAGTCACACAACAAATCAATCCAATCCATGCAATAGAAGATCAATCCAAAATTCATACTTCGAGGTTAGCTTGTAGAAGACATAAAAAGTAGAGCAAAATAAAAGTAGTAAGCGAGTGTTAGAAAATAAATATTGCATGAGCATTAATAAGTCCATGATTGTGATATCTTTATTGCTTGATTTTTTTTTAAGAGTGAGATTGCTCTCCCTTTTATAGACGATCAAGGTGGGCACAAATAAACTCACAACCAATGCTAAAACATGTTGGAGGGCTTAAAACTAGGTCTAAGTGGACCAAAATAAAATAAAATAAAATAAAATAAAAATGGCGAAATCGTGCCCCATTAAGATGGGACGTGACATCTCACCAGCTAGACCCCGTGTGGTTTTAATGCATTTTGGAGGGTCAAATGGAGTCAAAATAGGTCATATCATATACCGTTGGAAAGCTCATTTTGAGACCGATCCAATGGTATAGGATTTAGGAGTAATGGATAAGATTTTATAGGGAAAACATTGGCTCAAATATGACCCTACTTTTCCAAGGAGAAAACAAGAGATCTAGGGAAAATTACTCACCTTAGTGGGTCAATTTTCCATGTCTACACTAAGATAAGTGGTGGTAATTAGAGAAAAAATTATATTTAGATGGATACTTGGTGTGATAACAAACCATAAATCTATATCCAATTTTGAAACCATGGATGAGATTACTTAAATACAAATACGGTGATAGGGTTTAAAACATTATGTGCAAGGGTATACTAGATATTGTTGCTAGAAGGCGGTTGAGAAAAAAGATAACAAAAATGATTATTTTATGGGGAGATAAGGATAGGTTGATTTGGGAGTTGAATAGATTTAGATAATATACAACAAGATGTGGGTATAACGTAAAGAACCAAAAAATTAGAAACACCACAAGAATATGGAGAGATATTTTGGATAGCTTGAGCATTTCAAAAGTCAAAATATTTATATGGGCAGTAGGTTATAGGATAATTTTATCTTAGGATAACCTAATGAAAAAAGGTTTTCATGGCCCCTCACAATATGTTCTATATAAAAAAGAGGAGAAGAGTATAGACCACTTCTTGAGACATTGTTCAATAGTTTGGGAACAATGAATTCTTAATATGTTTGGTAAATGCATGGTTATGAATGATAGAATTGAAGAATGGTTAAAGCAATGACATAGAACTTGAAATATGAGGTATTACAAACAATTTGAGATATATAAAAATATACAATACTTTGGATTATATGGCTAGAAAGGACCATAGAATATTTAAAGGAAAGGAAAGCAATTTAGAGGTAATGAAGAGAAATATTTATTTAGCCATAATGGAGTCTAAACCGATCCTATCGACTCATCCAATCCCTAATATTGAAGTAGAGAGCCTTGATAGTTGGAATCAAGTCTTGATAGTTGGAATCAAGTCATCAAATAAAATTATGAATTTGGGTATAGGAGAAAAAAAAAGGAAAATAATATAATGTATAAACCATCAAAAGTGGAGTTGGTCAAATTGAATTTCGATGGAGCAATTAAAAGAAATCTAGGACTAGTAGGAGGAGGAATAATTAGAAATAATAGGGTGATATTTTGTCACATTACACTTTCAATAGTGGATTTAAGACAGATAATATTGTTGAAGATTTGGGGGTTTTAGAAGGGTTAAAAATTTATAGAAAAATGAAATGGAACAGAGTATGGATGAAATATGTTTCAGTAAGAATAATAAATGCAATTTTAAGGAAAGCAAAGGCTCTATGAAACATACAAGAGATTGTTGTGAAAATTTAAGGTGTTGCTATAGAGTTTGAAAAATCAATTTTACACATTTGCTAAGGGAAGGGAACAAATGTGCATATAGGCTAGCCAATATGGGGTTTTTAATAGAGGACCATGAACTTAAATTCTCTTTTCTATGGTTAGAGGAAGTAGTAAGCTTAGCTAAAGTTGATAAGAAAATGTTGATTTCTTGAATCAATGATAAGGAATACTTGATTTTGTGTAGTTGGCCAACACTTGTAAATTTTATGGCCAACACATAATTTTGCTTTGTAAGATGGTTTCTAACATGGCTATTCAATGTGGAAGTCAATATGTAGATTGATTCCCAACCTAACTATATTTAATTAAACCTTATATCATCTACTCTTACAAAGGATTGAGCTTGTTTATATATAGATGTTGAGAATAATGTTTGAAGTTCCATATCCTTTGGTATCAGAATAATTAGTTTTTATCTTTAGACATGGGTTGATTTTTTTCTCCTTAGATTTTGGTTGTTAAAAATTCCTCACATTTTTTTGGCTTATTTGATATTTTTGGCTACTATCCACAATGGACATCTTCAAAATCATCTCTAATATATGGATTCAACTTTGATTTGGTTGATGAGAACCTTTGTGTTGACATAATTCATCAATGGGCTCAAAATCCATTGTTGCTTCAAATCCAACCTTGACTATGACTGTAAATCATCTACACACTCTTCTTGTGAATGCTTTGGAGACTATCAACATCATTTTGCTAGCTTTTACATTGACATCATGTTGGAGTTATTACATTATTTGGTACCTTACAATATTAATACAATGACCTTGTAAATATTTTGTATTCGTGTGTATAGTATGTATCAAGTGAGTAAGTTTGGGTTATGTGAGTGAAGTGTCATATTTAGAAATGAGGAGTTATGTGCAATCATGAGAGACTTTATCTTTATGTAATTTGCGAGATTTATTATGTAAGAGGAAAATATGAAGAGTTGGATCTCCCATGAGTTTGAGGAGAGAAAATATCAAGAGTCATGTGAATATGAAGAGTCTTGTATATGTATATATTGAAGACAAAGCTCTATAATATGTATTCAAATAGATATTACATTTATGCATTGCTATAGTAATTTTTTCAATAAAATATTTTGAGTTTTATGTGCATTATTGTGTGAGATTTATATTTGAGTTATTGTGAGATCTTATGAATTAATCCTATGAGAATCATATTGATTTTCTAACATTGGTATCAGAGCCACCATATTGTTTGTGCTTAAAAAGAGTCATGTTTGTTAGATGTCCAGGGTGGAGAGAAAGAAATTTTGAGAGATAGTGAAGATGCAACTAAGCAATAGTAGAAATTGGAGAGTTTTTAGAGAAGAGGTTTGAATAAGGATCATGATTGATAAGAGACATACAAGTTTGAGAAGTGCCAAGCTAAGAGTTATAACAAGTGAGAGATATGTCTAGGAGAAGGAAGCCATGATATGTTACAATAGTTAGGATAGAATGTAAATGTAGGATGGAACAATCACAATGATGTGAGACATATATTCAATAGGTGAGCCAATCAATAGAAGAACTGAGAGTGAAGTATTATATGTGAGGAGTGGCACTAAAAGTGGTTTGTAAGAGGAGTGGCATGAATAGGCTGCCTTAGTGGAAGAGCATCCCATATGGAGGATTAGCACAAATAACTAGAGGTTGCAACTGAGAAAGACCTTGGTAAGGTTAGAGTGGATTGTCGACATAGAATTAATCGAGACATAGAATAGAGACGTGTTTTTCAAAGAGGACATAGAGAACTAAAAGTGCATAGTAACACCTTAGATAAATGCAACAAAACTAGAATCAAAGCATGCATTTCATTTTTAATTGAAGTGTGTAGTAAAGCTCAGGGAAAATACAATTTTGGAAGGGCAAGATTCCCTAAGAAAGAAAGAAAAGTGTCATTTGTGCATGCAAACGAGACATAGTAAAGAGGAGGATAAGCACCATTGAAGGTATATTTTGACCTTTATGTTAGTTGAATAAGTCGGGTGCAAATTTGATTTGAAAAGAATTGTTTTATTTGAATGAAAATGGATTAATTTATTTTTAGGAGATATAAGAAGGTGAAGAATAAATAGATTGAAGGAGATAAAGAATAAAGTGGAGAAGAATGAAATGAATGGGGGATATAAGAATAAGAAATTAATTAATTGAAAGAAGGGGAGAAAAAATAATTAAATATTGAAGGAGGAAATTGAATTAAAAGGAGTTATAAGAGGAAATTACTATTAAAGAATAAATTTAGATTGATTTGGAAAATAAATAAATTGAACTGCAGTAAATGTGAATGCAAAAATGAAACGCCAAATATATACTATGAAATAAATAAGCAGTGACACAAAATACTGCACAAAAAAATGGACTTTTATTATTATCGCTAGTGGATCTCTTTTATTACAATCAAATGTACCCCAAATAGGGGGTTTACAATGCTTAATATTTTGATACAATTATTACAAGGGTACTAGGGTTCTCTGAAACCCTAGTTAGAAATGTTGGTGGTGTCTTCTTGTTCGTCTTTGATCCCAACAGAGTGAGTGGGCTTTGGGTATCCTATGCATGGCCACTCCAGCTTAAGTAACTGCCAATGAATGTGCTTCTCAGACCTGCACACAATAAACAAAATCAAGGGTTAATAATATCTATGAGGTCTCCACTACATGAGACCCTAAAAAATAAAATCAATAAAACCCTAGTTGCAAAATAAAAGTTGTAAAACAGATCTAAGAATAATAAGAATGAATACAATGAATAGTTTACCTTGTCTACGCTGACTTGTCATTTCTGTCTTCACTACTACTGTAGAGGAAAATGATGTAGATACGCCCTAAAGACACTCAAGGGCTTTAGGACAGCAAATCAGGGATGAAAAACACCTGCGGGCATTCGGTGATGACAAGAAGCATCTAGAGGTGCTTAGGAAATGTTTATGGGTGCTCACGAAGCACTAGTGGGAATTTAGTGGTGTGATGTAGAAGCTACAAAGCAAATTTGATTCATGCAAAGGGAACGATGACAGATGCAAAGAATGTGATGCGGCAACTATGGACGAAAAAAATGGTGAGAAGGCTTGAGAACTTAGGGCATGAGGGCTTATGGAACTCAAGGGCTCAAAAAGTGTTAGGGAAATTTAGGCCCTCAAAGAACTTAGAAAACTTAGGACTTAGGGTTGAGTCATCAAAATGACTCCTCTTTATAATCTTCCCTAGGTCATGTTAGGGTTTTGACAACACAATTTCTGTGACCAAGATTAAAACATGATGGAGGGCGGAGATTAAACCTGGGTAGGTGGTATGGATTAAGGCGGATGAATGGATGAGATTAAAATATGATGGATGGATGGGATTAATTCATACATATATACATATATTTATTAAATATATATAAATATAATATATAAAATATTATTATTTAAATATATATTAAACAAATATATATAAATAATGGATAATTGTGGCAAAAAATTATGAATGGATGACAAGTGGCTAGATTTTGGTGTCTAGATGCCCCTTTTTGTATCATATTGCGTAAAAAATAATGCGGTGCAAAAGTACAAGACACCTAGTTTGGCCTGGTGCAGAAGCAACTTTTTTTTGGTTGGAATGCGAATATGAACTTGAAGACAAGAGAATTTTGATTTTGTAGCTTACCCTCTCAATTGGTGAATGAGTGACGGATGCATCTCATGAGCCAATTGATAGATTTGTGCAGATGATTATGTGAAATGCATGGTGTAATTGTGGACGATATGAATGATGTAAATATGATGTCGTTTTTGCCCCAATGGTGGAAGGGGGTGGTTGTAAAATGCAAGTGATTGATTTTGTTTTTGCCCTAACAAAGAAAAGAGGTTTTTGCCAAGTGTACATGCCATGATCATGTAATATGTATCCCATTGTGGGAATATCAAAGTCACATGCGGTTGCCCCAAGTTTGGGGTTATTCCATGCCGTTGAAGAAATTGTCATATGGCGTCATTGAAATGCAAAGTGATGAATATGCAAAATATCAGGGACCAATCACTCTCATATGGGATGATTTCTAGGAAGGTGTATCCTAGTTGACTTTATGCAATTCCTAATTTTTGAGGAGAATGATGTATTGTAATTTATCTATGTTTCAAGCCCCACAGACAAGGCCATCAATGACAACTTTTGAGAAAATTGGTCTTGGCATAGTTTCACTCAAAAGATGAAGTACCAAAATTGATTTTATTTTTGAACAAGGAGATAGTGGCTGATGAAAATGACTATGTTTTCTTATGGTGATTTACTCATCTTACCGAAATGCATGGATACTAATCACTACAATCACCAAGGAGATATAATAGACCACTAGATATGAGGTTTATTTGAATTTGTATGTGAACTTGGAAAATGTGCAAATGCAATAATTGATTGATGAAAAGTGATGTGGAAATGAATATTTGATGATGAGAATGATGATTATGGTAATTTTGTGACAATTTGGAGCATTTTGAACATTGATACTTGATTTTGTGCCTTTTGGTCGTAGTAGAAAATTATGCATCCAAATCAGTTTAGATATTCACAAAACATGATATTATGCTTGAATTGATGCATGGATGCAATTTGGAATGATTTTGTGGAGGTAAGCTGCCCTTTTAGGTTGGTTTTGTCTTTCTTTCAAGTTTGACATCAAATGTCGATGAGCGTCTCCTGCATTCTGTAGACATCGCCTGGCGTCTAGTGCCCCCAAACGTGATGATGTGTTTTGATGCATTAGGAAGCACCCATGGGCATTTCAATGCACTTGCAATAGCTATAAGTAGCCTATAGATGGGAAATAAAGCTCATTGTTATGTTTGTGAGTTTCTGAAGCTGCGTCTAAGGGAGTGAAGTGGAGTGGAGTGAGTGAGGTGAATGAGTGTGAAGTGAGGTGGTGTGGAAGCTATGATAGCAGAGGGTGTGAATGAGATAGTGTGAGTGAATGTTTAGTTTGCCAAGGTAAGTGACATTGAAGCTATTTGTTTTTGTATAAAAATTTTTGTTGTTTTTATTTATTTGAATTTTACAATGTGTCTAACATGAATGACTTGTGTTGTGCTACAGCTGAGGATTTTGGAGCCTCAACATCAGTTCTTGCCGCTCATCCCTAGGGTGAGGAAGGCATTGAGGGATGATGAGTGGGATTGGTTGGAGAGTGTGGGGCTAGCGAGGGCAATGAGGATAGACATGGTGGGGGTGAACGAGGGATATCTCTTTACCTTGGTAGAGATATGGGATCTAGATAGGGAGACTTTTCAACTCCCTCCTAGGGAGATGATGGTGACTTTTGAGGATGTATATCGCATCCTCATGTTACCGGTGGAGGGGATACATGTTGAGGTAAGACACAATAGACGACATGAGCTGAGATGAATATTTGGAGATGGGTGGCAATATGTGGAGGTGACAAGTGGAGGGATTTCCTACTTGTCCATGTATGTGGACAAGAAGTTGGATGCCTTTTCCACTTTGGTGATGTTCATGTTGGCAAAAATAGTGGCCCCGAATAACACTGGCTATTGGTTCCCTTGGAAATTGCTCGATTTGGTGTGCAACATGATCACTGCACCTCAGGTGTATACATGGGCTTTTGCCTTGTTGGCATAGTTGTACTAGGAGTTGTATGAGGTGATGAGGCAGAGGTAGAAGGGATTGAGTTGTAGTTTGCTACTGTAGTGTTGGGGTTGAGAGTATTTTAGCATGGCTCAGCCAATAGGCCTACCAGCTTTAGGATGGGATAGGGATAAGCCCTATGCTATGAGGTGGACAGTGGTAAAGTAGGTGCAGTTGAGTCGTCCTATCAGACGAGTTAGTGGTATAGGGACTTATGGGTTGGATTGACATCATCTCAAGTGATATGGAGGCCATGGTAGGGTACCATGTGGATAGGTGATGGGGAGCAATTGCAGTGGGTTCAACAGGCTAGGTGGGTGGCTGGGAGACACAGAAGTGAGGTGGAGCTAATCCAATTTTTACGAGTATTGAGGCAGATTGGATTGAGGTAGAGAGTTCCTAAGGCACTAGTGCTCTATATATGTCATCAGTATGAGATGGGTCTACCTTATGCTAATGCATGGAGGATGACCTATGAGGATGATGAGATGGACCTCTTTGATGTGGATGATGTGGGGACCACTATGGAGTACAATGCATGGTTCGCTACACAACCACCATGGGTATCGAGTCCAACAAAGGATGGTGATGGATATGGGGATGGGTATAAGGATCGAGAATGTTGATGAGGCTCCTAAGTGTTAGAGACACCTTCTATATAGTAATCAAAGGATGCGGTCTAAGGGTATAGCAGAGAAGGCTTCAGGGAGTGGAGGAGATGGAGAAGGTAGGGATTATGTGGAGGAGGCTCCATATGGACCTTAAGTTTAGAGTGAAGAGTATTGGGTGAGGATGGAGTAGCTGGTGGCAGAGCAGGATGTGATGGTGGCAGCTCGGAATGCCATCATAGCAGCTTGAAATGCAAGGATAGCTCGATTGTAGATGGATATGGAGGCATGGATGATGATAGGCAAATGTGAGGCTAGGATTGTGAGGATCTAGGAAGAGCTACTAGAGAGGGATCATTGTCATAGACATTATGTACTATAAATTTAGGTTAAGGATGCATACATCCAATATTTGGAGGATCAATTGATGCAACACCACATTGGGTTGCTAGATCCACCCTCCTCTTCCATGTTTGGGTTTGTTAGGCATAGCGAGTCTAGGAATACCTCTATATCTAGGGATACTTAGGTATCACATGGGTCCTTCTCATAGGTGTTAGCTATTTCTTAGATGCACTTTTTGTATATGAACCTTGGTGCTCCATTGTATATAGACTTTGGGTATTTATTGTATATATGATATATATATATATATATATATATATATATATATATATATATATATATATATATATATATATATATATAATATACATGGATTATACTTTTGTGTGGATGGTTTTTTGGAAATACTTATGTGTGAATGCAAATGTATATGGATTATTAATGAATGATAATGTCTATGAATGCAAATGTTCTAATGATCATTCATAGTTTAGATTTTTCTTGGAAATGTTTAGCATTATTGTTTAATCAGGGGCACCAAACTAGTGGCATATAAAATAGAAAACTCATGTATTGACATGGATGTTGACATGGAAGAAGACATGGATGCTGATATGGATATTGATATGGAAGAAGATATGGATGTTGAAATGTAACACTAACTATTTTGCAAAGACTCAGATATACTAGTGGTATCAAACAAACTCACTAAATACTACCTAATTCCTTTAAGACCAAATATGTGTGTAGTGAATTAATTTACTGAATCATGAGCATGGTAATGACTCAAGGCAATCAAGAACCAATGTGTGTGCAAGTGAGTTCATTAACTCATCTTGAGTAAATTGGGTGAAACCTGTTATGGAGAAGACCAAGAAGTTAGCTTGTCCTTATGTGCGATCAGAGGTCTCTTTCAAAGAGATGTGTTGCCACGCATGAGTGTACTCCACTACCAGTCAAGCATCTATAGCTTCGATGGAGATTAGCTCCATAGTACAAGAATTTTGATCTCTAAGCCTTGGGGATGACTATTTAACCGTCTGATTGGAAATGTAGTACTATCCTTACAACTTGAGGATTTGTGGTGTGTGATGTGTAATAGATTTAGAGTTTTTAAGGGTTTTACCCTACTATTTATTTTATTTTGATATTGTGATAGTGGTGAAAACCACTATTTTTGTGGACTATGTTGCATGATGGGACAAGCAAGGAATACCATTTTCACTTCGAGGTACAATCCAAGTATGGTGTTATCTCTCTTTGACACAAGATGTTTTTAAGATGTGTGATTGTGTTTGGTTCAAGAATGTTTTAGAGTCAATTCCCAAAAATCAATATTTTCTTAGTGAAAATGTGTCTTGGTCCTAAAGAAAACTTGACATATATTTGGAGTTTTCTTAAAACACTAGGAGTGGCTGAGTGACCAAAAACACCTAGGAATTGGAGATATGTGGCTTTGCTAATGATAATTTTTCTTTATGTGATGATTCAATGAAATGGATGATGTTTTAAAGGTGCCCTTGATTAAGGTAACATGACTTTATTGGACCAATTAATATCTTGAACTGAATAAATTATCCCTAATATGAAATGTGAAATGTAGATGTGAATGCAATGCGTGAAATACAATTTTGTAAAATACAAAATGTGTTAATGAAACATGTGTGATACAATGCATGAAATGTAATTTGTTTTTGTGTAATAGCCATGTATATATACATATATATAAATATCATTAAGCATAGAATGCTCTCAAGTGTATAACATTAAGTGGTTTGGGCTCTTCAACTCCCTCTAGACTGGAAAGCCTATAAGTTGCTTTACCCACTTTTTGAGTTACAATGTATGGACATATGTGGTGTGACTAGGTATAGCTTAATGTCATCAAATAAATTTTGGAACTCATATGTCCATGAAAATGGCACCCCATTTTGTAGCAGGTGATTGAATGACCTGCATTTTTTAGAAAGTTGCGCAATGAAACGACGGATCGATTGGATCTTTCCTTGAAAACTATGTAATTTCTTCAAGTTTGTTGGGGGAGGCATATCCATGATGGCCTTGGCTTTGTCTGGGTCCACCCCAATGCCTCTTTTGGAGACAATGAACCCTAGAAGTTTTCTAGAGGTAACACCAAAGACACACTTTTTGGGATTCAACCTGACATTATGCTCTAGAAGTCAATCAAAGACTTTTTCCAATACACCAATGTGCTCTTGTCGAGTTTTGGATTTTATCGAGATATCATCCACATAATATTTGATGATCTTATGCATGTAATCATGTAAGATGTATGTCATGGCATGTTGATAAGTGGCACTGAAATTATTAAGACCAAAGGGCATCACCTTGTAACAAAAAGTCCCCCAAGGTGTAGTGAATGTTGTTTTGTGTTGGTCATCAGGATTTATTTAGATCTAGTTGTATCCTAAAAAACCATCAATGAGAGAAAGCATTTCATGGCTAGTGCAGGTGTCAATAAGAGTATCAATATTTGGAAGAGAAAAATTATCCTTAGGACACACTTTGTTAAAATCTCGAAAGTCAGTGCAAATGTGTATCACCCTATTAGGCTTATGAACGGGTACCATGTTTGAGAGCCACTTAGGGTAGTCAATGGGGACAATGAAACCCACATCTAAAAGCTTTTGAGGCTTTTATTTGACCAAGAAGGCAATGGTAGGATGCATCCTTATCAATTTTTGTTTTACTGGCTTAGCATCAAAATGCAAGGTGAGATTATGGATAACCAAGTTGGGGTCAAGTCTAGGCATATCTTTGTAAGACCATACACAAATACCTTTCTTCCTCTTGAGGAGAGAAATTAATTTCTCTTGTTCATAAATGGATAAAAATTTTCCAAATTTGACAATTTTGGGATTGTCTGTGTCTAAACTAAGGTTCACATTGATAGTATCTTCAGTAGAAATGTGAGAACCTTCCTCAAGTTGATGGGGCATTGGGATCAGATGAATTTCATATATGATGTCATCAAACTCTTCTAACTTAATCTCATCTATGTATTCCTTGAAAACCTCAGGATCTAAAGGTGAAGGTGAAGGTGAAGGTGGAGGTGATGGAGGAATGTAGTTGGCTGAAGTCCTTAACAATTCCTCAGATAGGACAAAATCGAAAAAGGATGATGGTGAGAAAATATGATCCATATCAACAAGTATCATGTCAATTGGAATTGGCTTTGCCAAATCATATGGATTATAGAGTGGGGTGAATAAGTCAATAGGATTCATGTTGGTTTAAGGGTAAAATGGATGGTTGATTGGGATGGGTGAATGGATCCTGTTTTGAAGAACCGACGCTAGAACTTTAGAAACTTGAGCACCAATAAGCAACACAAATGAATGTAATGTACATGAAATGCAAATTTTGATTTTTTTTTAAATTTATGTACATGTATTTACAAAGTTGACCAGTGAGATGGATTAATGAGATGGAGGTGGTTGTACACCAGTTGGTTCGGCTCGCTCTTGTGGAAGAAGCAAGTGAATAATGGGTTAATGGATGGGGAACATTATGAGCTAAAAATCATCCTATTTAGTGTGTGGAATAATGGGTTATGATTCCTCTTCATATTCATCAAAAATTATTGACATGAGATCAAATTCTTCATAGATTTCATCTTTAGAGTCATCGGGGTGATGGATATCTTCTTCTGAATTCAAATTAAGCCTTTGAAAGGCTTGTTCAAGAGAGGTAGTGGATGAAAGTGGATTATAGCCTAAACCTGAATGATCATGCATTTCTCAATATGAAACATCGATAATCTCATGCATTCCTTGTTCATGCCATCCTAGGCCATGTCCTTACCAATTAACTATGTGAAAATAGCAGGATGGAAATCCTGACATGTGTTGTATGTTGGTAGGTGTTGGTTGCTTGGGTTCTTCTAGGGGAGCTAGGTTGGACGAAGAATAAATCCCCCATACACAAAATTTATGCTATTAGGAACTGAACCCATGTTATATACCACTCCTATAGATAAGGGTATGTCATGTGGGTGACCATAGTCCTTAACAATTTGAATGTTGAGCGGTGTGATTATGATATCTTGGACCACATATTCACCAATACTAGGATTAGTGAGGTGGATCTCAAATTGGGCTGATGTGGTGGTGAGGTGGGTGTGGATATGTGAGGCTCATGGTTGGCCGATGGCTTAATAAATGGAGTTGTGGATATCTCACAATCCATCAATTCGACTTGTGAGACATTGGCTAATGTGGATGGAGATGGATTTGGTTGCGGTGATTGTTGGATTGGTAATGATGATGTGGAAGGAATAATTATGGAAGGTGATGATGTTGATGATGTGGCTAATGTGGATTGAATTTGACCATATGTGCATGTAGTCAATGGTGATGAAGATGGAGGCATGGAAGTGGATGCTTGATGTGAAGTGGTTATGGGAAACTCCTTATAAATTGGAGCTTTTGATAAAAAAAATGATGGTGTGGAAGATGAGGTGGTTGGTGATGTTAGGAAAATATGCATGGAAGGCAACATGGATTCATAGAGATTCAAGATAAAATTGTAATACTTGAACGATTCAACATCCACCAATATGCAATGAAATCGTCCCTCATGTATGTATTTCAAGCATTGATGTTAGTATAGAAGGGACACATATCATTTCCCTCGTTCAAGGTCATCCAAAGAGTAAATTATACACCATGGATCCTTCCAAGATATGGAACATGGTGTGCAATGTTTTGACCCCCACATTGATGGGCAAAATGACTGTGCCAACTGTAGAGCAGAGAGCATCGTTAAATGCTTTCAGGTGAAAGTGGATCTGGTGATATGGGATGGGGGAAGATTGAAATGATGAAGGGCAGATGTGGTGATGATGTTGATGGAGGATCCGGTGTCAATTAAAACTATTTTGAATGGATTCCTATCAATTTGAGCCATGATATACAATGAAGGGTCTACTGATTCTAATGAGATTGGTTTGATTTCAAAATCATAGAATGTGATGGAAGGCTCCATGCATGTTTGGATACTCCCCACAAAATTGTTAAAGGCATTAGTATCTTGAGATTGAAGTTCAAAGGACTTTAGAATATCTATTAATGCCTCAGTATGTGGGGGAGATTTTTGAATGATCTCATAGATAGACAGTTTGGCTGAAGCAATTTTTAGGCTTGTGGTAAGTTGATTACTCAGGGAAATGATTGGTCTTTGGCTACGATTGACGGGATGAATGGGTGTATTTAATTGGCTTGAAATATGGATTTGTGGAAATTTGGATGGGTGATGATGATGTGGCAGATTAATGCACACTTGCTTGAGGTGCAATAGGTGGTTGAATAGGTTGTTGTCATGCATTTTGTTGATTGTTTCATTGTTGTTGACCTCGGGTTACTACATTAATAGCACCCACAAAACCATGGTATTGTTGCACATGATTAACTTGATTTGGGGGAGTCTTGGTGTTAGACCATCTTGTTGTTGGTTGCACTTCCTTATGATTAGGAATTGGTGTTTGAACTATACCAAAGTTTTGATTTTGTTGAGATAAAGGACTGTCAAGATTGATGACCCCTAAGTCAATGATATCTTGCACTATATTTTAAATACATGGTAGTTGTTGATATCATTCCCATTTTACCTATGGTAAGGATAAAATAAATGTTCTCGATAGTGTTTACTACATTTTTTGGGATCATCTGATCTGATTTCAGGCATGATAAGTTTATTTGTATCATACAATCAGTGGAATATAGAGGCATACAATTCGACCAAGGGGGTGTATTGGTGGTTTTGTCAAACATATTTTCAATGTGGGAGGTTTTCCACAGTTGGCACTATGTTATGAGCTAGTTGTGATGGTGAAGGTATCGCATGATATGCAATTTATTGCAATGATTATTGCATAGGTTGTTGTTGAGCCATTAGTGGCTAGCTCATGACCACTTGATTGACATGATTGGCTTGGTTGGCCGGATTGGCCTGATTTGATTTAGTTTGGATAGAATAGTTACTCTTATATTGGCCCTTACTTTTTTATTCTTTCTTTCTAGTCTTAAGTATGCCCTCTTGGACTTTAATTTCCTCAATGAAGCTAGCCTCGATAAGAGCTTCCTCGAATGATTTTTAATGGTGTAATTATAATAACCAAGAGATGGGTTTTAAGCATGATATGGATATTTAGTGGCATAAATGTTTGACTTGTTTAACTAAATTTTATAGTTAAATTTAATAAAATATTTTATAGATTTTATTAAATATCGGTATGCATTGTCGATAGTTTGTAATGTCGATAATTGTTGGTTTGTCGATAGATATTTTGTAAAGTGACATCTATTATGCCTATTTATGCTTGTAAATTTAATAAAATCATATTCAGGATTTTTAATTCTTGATCATTGGTATCAGAGCCTTCTTGGCTCCTAACCTATGAGCACATTTTATTTTCTCTACTATTTTATTGTTATTAATTGACATCATTAAGTTCTACTCTAGTGATGAGAATTTTCTTCTTGTGTGTTGTCTACGTGCTTGCAATATCTTTTGCCCCTCATTATGCACTAGGAGATCAGAGATTTTCCACTGTTACAACAACCCCCTTTGGTCAACTCGCTCTAGAGAAACACCCACCAGACGTTGTGTTTGCATGTGACTTGGTGCACTATAGGCTACATGTTGGGCGCTTCGTGTGTTGGCTCGTTTCCTCCCAATGGGATATGAGCATCCAACATTGTTGTCAAAACCTCCACACCATATTTTATTTGATGGTATCATGCAAATGGATCTTCTAGCCTTCTCTAGATTTGGATGACGATGCCTACAATGTCACGTTGTTGTTCCAATCTAGCCCATCTATCTATCTTCACTATCTTCAAGGAGAGATAGCATATCCTACTTTGTGCTCCCCAATGCCATGAATCTTCTCTTGCTACTCAATGCTATCACATCCATGCTACGACCAGTCATTTGAATAGTTGAAGCCTTTAAATTTTATCCCAAGATGCCTATGAATAACACTGCCTGTTCAACCGATTAAAAATATAAGCCTTTGAAAACAATAAAATGCATTTTTTTTGGTAATTTAATTAGCTAGATGTAGTTCTATGTTCTATTTTCACTTTGTTTAGGACACATTATATTGGTCGTATTATATGGATGCTATCATGGAGGAGAGCCCGATTAGGACACCTGCACGATCTGCCTGTGTTACAGGTGTAACAGTTTGACGATGACCTTGGTATGGTGAAGGTATTCCAAGGTGGCCCCATTAAACTCATCTTTGCCTAATCAATAGTGACTAACACCTTGGTGGTCCGCACTCTAATGTCGATAGAAGTTGATAGGATATTTTGCTTTCCAATGATTGTGTGTCAATCAAAGCTTTTCATGCCACCAGTTATCGATAGTGACCCCTACTGCTTTTCTTCTTTTGATGATGCATTCCTCTCCTCTAGAAAACTCCTAGCAAAGTAGATTTAGGTCGTTCTCCAATAGTGAACTCTTAAAGGATTTTTCCTGCCACCAATTGAAGACGAGATCAACCACAGTCGAAGCTTTGACGCTGCATTTTGTGGCAAGTTGCAATCCTTTTTCTAATAATTTTGCAGATATTTTTTTGTGTCATCTTGTGAATATGAACATGCCACCTCGATTGCTAATGTGAATCTAGTCATCTGATCTCCTTGATGCCTGCAACAGATTCCTGATGATATCTGATCTCCTTGATGATGATCATCCATAATGCAAATTTTGCATTTTTTAACATGCACCAATCACTACCCAAATTCTAAATGCACATGTGGCATTGGTCTATTTTTGATGCGTAGTTTCCTCATTTCTCCTTCATCGACGAGATCATCAGACAAATCTTTGAAAACACGTGGCGATAGAGAATATTAACAATTTTGGGCTGGCAACATGTTTGTAGTAGAATAAGGAAAAATATCCCACATTGCTCACAGATTGGGTTTCAAGTGGTTTAAAAGGGGAATGGCTCTCTTTTGAAAGTGGCCACTAGTTGTGGTCAAGGGGGTATTCCTTGTGTCAACCTTGATGTGTTTTTTGTGGGCACCTCATTTCCATAATTTCCCAAGTGGTGAATTAGCTTGTTATGCATCCTTTGGCTATTTCATGTTGATCATTCCTTGTAGTGAATTGTGTCAAGTATGCTATGATTGTTATGTTGACTTAATTGACTTACTTCGACAAAGTTGACCGCACATCGGACACATTTTTATTTTGCATAATTTTGTTTACAATTGGAATATTTTGTTTCAAATTGTCCAAGGATAATTTGACACTGTTATTTCGTTGTAGAAGACTCACGATATTTTTCTCTATTTTAAGGGCTTGATCTTTTTGCAAGTATAGGCTTGTATATAGTCGTTGGAAATCTCTTTTCGATCCGGTTCCAATAGGACTATCATTTTGCTATTTTATAAAGGTCTTATTGACCTTATGGTGCTTTGAATTTTGGGATGACATAACCTTCCTTCATACCCAAAATTGTTGTAATATGGAGTGCAATCTCGGTTGAACCCGACACTCCTTAAATCCACCATCATCTTAGAGACTTTTTGGAGTGCATTCTCCTTCATAAGACCTTTGGCCCTTGCTATGTGATCATTGCTATCACATGGGTACTCCACACATTGGAGTAGTCTTTGCCCCTAGTAGGCTTATCTCTTCATGGATTTTTCAGCTTCTAGCACCATATCAAGCATTACTTCAGCATCTTCAAAGACTACAAATATTTCAACACTTCAAACCATAACTACTTCTAAATACTACAATGCCTTGACACTTCAGAGGCTTATTATTCTCAATGTTATGCTTTTGTAATAAGAAGTGCAGTTCGATGGTACCCGAAACTCCATTCTATGCCTTGTTTTGGATCCCCATGATTTATGTATTTTTCCTCCTAAAGAGTTGTGACTTCTTGAAGATTGAATGACACTTTTACAAGGCCCTTTTTTAAAGTATAGTAGTGTTTATTCCTACATGCTAGGAATAGAAGTGCTTACTCCTACATGCTAAAGGCTGACCCAAGAGGAAATAGACCTTGAGATCCTATTGGGTTTCCTAAATGGACCCTTTTTGAGCATGTGTTTTGCTCGTTGTTGCTCCCTTTGATGGAGTCATGGTGATATCTTTGGGGATATTGTACATCGTCTATCTCTCTTCTTTTTGAAACCACTTTGGAGGATTTTATTTTTGGGCACTTCTATTTGTAAATATCTTCTCTTCCACTTCCTTGTACAAGCATTGGAGTCCAATGCTTCTATGGTGGAGAGGGATGATATGGATATTTAGTGGCATAGACATTTGATTTATTTAGCTAAAGTTTATAGTTAAATTTAATAAAATATTTTATAGATTTTATTAAATGTCGACATGCATTGTCGATAGTTTGTAATGTCAACAATTGTTGGTTTATCGACAAATATTTTGTAAAGTGGCATCTATTATGCCTATTTATGCTTGTAAATTTAATAAAATCATATTCATGATTTTGATTCCTGATCAAAGCAACTCTGAGTAAAAATTCTAATAAGCTCTTCCATTGGGAGGAAGAACAACAATTTGGTAATAATAGCCCTCCAATGGTTGCCGAAATCATAAACTGACTCATCATCCTGTTGCCTTAGAGCATATAATTTAGTTAATGATAATTTATTTTTAACATTAAGGGAGAATATTTCAAGGAACTGATCAACCAATTGCTCAAAAGTATAAATACTATGGTAAGGCAAATGGTTATACCATTCTACAACATCTCCCCCAATGTTTGAGGAAAATTTTAGAGCATTAGAGCATCATTATTTTGAATTCTGAAGCATGAATGGATGAATGAGCTCACACATTCTTTAGGGTCCTTAGTCCCTTTAAATTTGTCAAAATTTGGTACTTTGAAGTCTATAGGATATAGCAATGATGGTACCGAGGGATGAATTGGTTGATTGATCAGTTGATGTAAAGTGGGCTTCTAGTTCATCAAACTAGGAGTGTGTTGCATCAGACAACCAATCTGATGTTGCATGGTTTGGATCCTAGGGTCTTCCCCTGGAATATGAAAACCCTAAATCACTTGATGATTCTATGAAGCTGGGGTGGAAAGATGTTGAGGTGTGGTGAGATGATGATGTGGTAGTATAGATTGAAATTGATGATGATAAGGCTAATGAAGAAATGATAGTGAATTTTGGAAGGTATATGATGTATGGGGATTATGCACATGATGATTTATAATAATATCATGTGCATGGGTTGATGGTGGTGTGAGAATGGAAACCACAAAATATTATGGTACCCATGATGGACTTTGGGTGACAATGGTGGGTTGAGTAGAAACAGGTTGGGGTTTAGGAATGACCACATGAACTTGTTGTTGAGCATTCTGTTACTTCTTAAGAAATTTGTTAAGGTGTTCCCATGCTTCACGTATTTTCAAATTTGATGTGCATGGATGTGGATGTAATGGATGATTGGTTGAAGGATAATTTGTAATCAAAATTACAACTGGATTGGTTGAGGTGGATACTAGCATTGTGAAGCAGCATTGACATGTGCTTCATAAAAAGGATTGCTATAGGTAGTGGTGTAAGAGGATGGGATGGACGTGCTTGGAACACTTGGTTGTGGATGAATGGACACATGATGGGAAGGTGCAATTGATTCCTCAAAAAGAGGGTTTTTATACACTTGGGTAAGGCTAGAAGGCTAGGAAGAGGTAAGTTCTTATTGAAAAATAGAATCATACCTAGGTGAGTTGTGGATTGGTTCCAAGACATAGTTAGCAGATCTATAAAGAGCCTATATTTTGGCCATGTCTATATGGGTGATGTTGTGGTCAATGGTTGTTGAAGATGGTTTAGTGTGCAAAATGGTTGTGTGGATGAATCTATGCAAAATATCAGTATTTTGCATAGCATGTGATGGACCCACAGACAATTTTGAACAACTTGTCTATATCACACTAGGGAGACCGACCATAAAAGTGGTGGGGAAGGATGATGAAAAAACCATGGATGTAGTGTTTTGGTTTAATTTTTTATTCTAATTTTTAGTTAAGATCATAAGCTATTAAACCAAATGTACAATATGCAGGAGAAAATATGGAAATAAACTTCACAAAACCAAGTAAAGACACTCAATCCTATGTTTATGCAACAACTGTGTCTTACCTTATTTTTATCTCATTTTAATATTTTTTGTGTGTGTTTTGATGCATTAATATGAATTATAATGGGTAAAATCTATGGCTTGGATGTGGATGGAGATGAAGCCCACCGTCACCAGATCTCAAGCAATGGTTGGTGACGAAATACAACACATTATTTTTTAAAGTGATATGTGTTGTGTGATTACTTTTAAAATTTCTAGTTTTTTATGGTGTACATACAATGTCAAAAATAACTAATTTCACCAGTCTAAATTAGAATCCAACAATAGACATATCTATTTCCTCAAAAGAAGTGGAATACACTGCTTAAATTCCTCTCTGAACAGTGGGGGGTTCGTCTACTCTTTCACATTGAATCACCAAATACGGGAATACTTTTAATATACTATTATTGTTCCTACTTAGACAGGAAAAAAGAGATATTCCTAACCCTAAAATGCAAACTATTTCATGCAATTAAAAATTCATATGCAAACAGAATGCAAGATTTTAAGTGTAGCACACCAGAAATCAGTAAAATTTTAATTGGAAATATGAAATGTGTGAATGAATATAGATGCAAAAAATATTCTAATGCCTAAAATGTAGATTAAACATTCTTGTTTTAAATATATATTTAATGATGTTCTTTTTAGCACTAAATCTATAAAAACATAAAAATCCATAAAGTAGAGGGGTTAGGATTTTGAGGTAGACTTACAAATAAGCCTACATATTTCTCTTCCACTCTATGAAATACCTCTCAGTGTCTCTAAAACACACTTGGCCATTTCTTGAATGTCCCACAATCACCATTGGGTATCTATGCACCTTATGTTCAACTCCTACAATTCTTCAGAAACCCCGATTCTATGAAATTAGCTTGATTTATTTTTTTGAAAACCTGCAACATGAACTAGAAAACCACAAGTCATTGACAAAATAATTTAAAATATAGAACCCTTTATGGGTCCTACCGTAATAGCCATTTATGAATGCAAAAATGAAATACCAAATATAGAATATAAAATAAATAAGCAGCGACTCAAAGTATTACACAAAGAAATGAACTTTTATTATTATCGTTAGTGGATCTCTTTTATTACAATCAAATGTACCCCAAATAAGGGGTTTACAATGCTTAATATTTTGATACAATTATTACAAGGGTACTAGGGTTCTCCAAAATCCTAGTTAGAAATGTTGGTGGTGTTTGATCCTAACAGAGTGAGTGGGCTTTGGGTATCCTATCCAGGGCCACTCCAGCTTAAGTAGTTGCCAATGAATGTGCTTATCAGACCTACACACAACAAACAAAATCAAGGCTTAATAATATCTTTGAGGGCTCCACTGCATGAGACCCTCAAAAATGAAATCAATAAAACCCTAGTTGTAAAATAAAAGCTATAAAATAGATCTAAGAATAATAAAAATGAATACAATGAATAATTTACCTTGTCTATGCTGACTTGTAATTTCTATCTTCATTGTTGTTGTAGAGGATGATGATGTGGATATGCCCTAATGGCACTCGAGGACCATAGGGTTGCAAATCATGGATGGAAAATGCTCGTGAGTATTTGGTGAAAATGGGAAGCACCTATAAGTGCTCAAGAAATACTGATGGGTGCTCACGAAGGTCTAGTGGATGTTTGGTGGTGTGATGTAGAAGTTGCAGAGTAGATATGATTCATGCAAAGGGGATGGTAGTGGATGCAGAGGATGCAATGGGGCAATTATGGATGAAAATAATGGTGAGGAGGCTTGAGAACTTAGGACACGAGGGCTTATGGAACTCAAGGGCTCAAAAAGTTTTAGGGAAACTTAGAACCTCAAAGAAATTAGAAACATTTGGACTTAGGGGTTGAGTCATCAAAATGACTCCTCTTTATAATCTTCCCTAGGTCATGTTATGGTTTTGATGACACAATTTGTGCATCCAAGATTAAAACATGATGGATGGTGGAGATTAAATCCAAGTAGGTGGCATGGATTAAGACGGATGAATGGCTGAGATTAAATCATGATGGATGGTTGGGACTAATTCATACATATATACATATATTTATTAAATATATATATATATATATATATATATATATAATATAAAATATTATTATTTAAATATATATTAAACAAATATATATAAATAATGGATAATTATGGCAGGAAGTTATGAATGGATGACAAGTGGCTAGATTTTGGTGTCTACAAGAGATATAAGAAGTTTATGAAAATTTGAAATTGGAAATTAGAAAAGTGAAAGAAGAAGTTGAATGAAAATTGAAACTAGAAATAAGAAGAATAATTTTGAGTTAAAAGCATTTCAACAGAGGAAAACATGGCAATTTATTCAAAGTCTCACAAGTTTAAAGTTTCAAAGCAAAAATTTGAAAAAGGATATAACACAAAAAGTTTAGTAGGTAACTATTGGAATATTATTTTAGGGGCAAGTAGGCATGTGATTGGAAACAAACAATGGTTTAGTACTCTTAAAGAAAAATATGAGGAACTAATTGTTATAGAAAAGATAGAACATATGAGGTCAAAGGTGTAGGAAATATATTAGTCAGGTTATCTAATGGAAAATGTATGATTAAAAATGCATTTTATGTATTAGGTTTAGCTACTAATATATTATTAGTATCACAGATGCTAGATCAAAGACTAGTGGTTGGATTTAAAATTGTTGGGAACAAAAAATTTATCATCACTAAACAAGGAAAGTTATAGCCATTGAATCCTTTACAAATGGTATATTTGCTCTTGACACCTCATCAAATATTATTCTATTAGTAAAACCACTAGAAATAAGAGATCTTTGGCATAAGAGGTTAGGGCATATAATTTCATTATCTCTAAATGAACTAAGCATATATCAAATGGTAGCAAGCTTACCTAATCTAACATGGAAATCTATAATCTATCTAGAATGTTTAGCAAAAAATAACATCTAGTTTTAATTTAGCTTACATAGAGCCAAGGAACCACTATAAATAGTACATATATATTTATGTGGATCAATGGATGCTAGTCTTGGAGGACAAGTATTTTTAGCTATTTTTTGATGACTATTCTTAGAAAATGTGGGTCTACTTCTTGAAATTTAAATATGAAGCCTTTACATATTTTAAATTATTCAAGTAACTTGTAGAAATAGAAATTGGAAGATCAATCAAGAATCTTGACTTAGACAAGGGCGATGAAATCTATTTGTAGACACCAAAATCTAGCCACTTGTCATCCATACAGGTCTTCTCACCTTTTTTTTACCCATTATTTGAAGAACACAAATTTATACTGAGAGGGGGGATGAATAGTATAAGATCAACTTTTACTTTTCTTCCCAAACAATATTATCCAATGTTATCAATGGCAATATCAACAACAGTGTTCAAAGAAATGCATAAATCATCACACACAAGAGAGATACCAATTTAATGTGGTTCACCCAATGTGGGCTACTCCAAAGATAAAATATTTTCACTAAATTTTCTCAACAAATCTCTTGGGAATCAATTCCTTATTACAATATTTTTGAACCTCTATCCAAAGGAGACACCAATTCCCTATGCTCTAATTTGTGGATCTCTCTCCACAAGAGAACTCTTTCCCCTTTTCTCTAGTTTGTGGAACTTGATCCAAGAGAACTCTATCTCCTCAACTGGTTTGTGGATCTCTCTCCATAGAATAACTCTATCTTCCCATCTGGTTCACGGATCACTTTCCATAGGAGAACTCTTTCCCCTTACTTTGGTTCTATGGACACCACTCCACTCTATTCTAGTGTAGTGGATCTCTATCCACAAGAGAACTCCTTCCTCTTCTACTCTGGTTGGTGTTCTTCTAGAAGGCTTCTATCCCCACTACTTTAGCTTATGTATATATCTCTATAGGATACCTCTATCCCCACTACACTTGCTAATGGATATCTATCCACTGGAGATTGCTATCCTCTTTACTCTGTCACCTCCAAAGCTTGCTCTTAGCTCTATCTCAAATATGCACCAATCTCTATCCCAAGTCTAGCATAGGTCTGCTCTAACTCTACTCACAAATCTACTCACAAGTATTCTCACAAATCTGCTCACAACCTCTTTCTCAAATCTATCCTCAAGCCTTAGCACAAAGCTTGATCAAATCACTAATAAATTCTACTTAGATCTGCTCCAATCCTTAACACAAAGATTAAAAAAATAAACTCTGCTTAGATCTGTCCCAAGCCTTAACACAAATATTGAACAAATCAACAATCAACTCTCCTAAAATTTACCCTCAAGTATTCACCAAGACTTGCTCAAATATACCTTCAAGTCTTCACTAAGACTGCTCAAATATGCCTTTAAGCCCTCTCAAGAACTTGCTCAATCTGCTCTCAAGTCTTCACCAAGACTTGCTCAAATATACCTTCAAGTCCTCTCAAGAACTTGCTCAATCTGCTCTCAAGTCTTCACCAAGACTTGCTCACATATGCTCTAGCATATGCTCAAACCTATTCTAACACATGCTCAAAACAACTCACAAAATATGCTCAATCAATCTCAAATCTTGCACACAATGCTATCAAATTCTTTGTTTAATCTTAAAAGTAATTCCTTTAACTTGAAGTAGTTTAGATATATTCTATCCAAAATTTAATTAACCTCTGGAACATATAGAGAATAATATGCACTTGCAAATAACTCAATATGTTCTACTCAATCATTAAGTCTGTCATTTTCACAAATCTAATTTTTAATGTTTGTACATTCACTTTCAATATCACTCAAGACCAATGCTCAAAACTTCACACATACATTCAACCAATGAAGCATAATTGTCTCACTAACCCTAGACAAATGTTCTTCCAACTTTTTTCAATAATGAGCACAAAATTTGTCTCAACACTTAATTCAAATATTTCCAACAATGCTTATCAAACAAACCTTTTCACTCCACCTTATATCTCAGAAATATTCATTCAACCAAATACTTAAATAAGGGATGATATGCCCATACCTTTTGCTTGCTTTCATGGAGATATGTCTTCAAAAATTTGTCTCACACACAATATATTTTGCAACTATAAAAGGTTAGCACAATACTTTTTTATGAGTTAGCAATCCTTCAATATGTGTGCCCAATTAAGTTCCAAACCACTCTCTTGGTTTCTCAAATTATAGCATCAACTCATATATTCAAACCCTTCAAAATATTTTAGCAACCATACAAACAATCAAAATACCTCATACACCTTTTAACTCCCTCTTAACACATTCAAAAAAAAATCAGCAAGGATTCTTATTACTCAAAAAAATTACTTTCAAACTAATTCATTATAACTTCCTTCAAAAATTAAATGCATGAAATAAAAATAAAAATGTATTCCCTTATATCTTCCAAGGCCAACAACACTCACAATAATCAATTAAACCACATGCGCCTATCCACAACCTTAGCAATTATCAAAAATAATTTACGCTTACCAAAATACTACCACAAGGATTCAAACACAGTGCCTCGCTTGCCAACACACTACCTTCCCTTGGGCTGCCACTAGGCCAACCACCCACACAAGGATCTAAAGCCACTTTGTGCTATTTAACCATGCTCACCCTTCTTACCCGCAAAAGAAAAAATTGTCATCGAGTTTCGAATGTAGGACCTATCATCCGCCAGTGCCTTAACATGCTATGGGATACCACTAGACCAACCATCCACATAAGGACTTATTGCCACTTTGTGTTATTTAAACATGCTCATCCTTATCGCTCACAAAAACAAACAACTGCTGCCATCGAAAATCGAACGCAAGATCTACCGTCCACCAACATCTTAATGCTACCAAGCTTGTTGCTAGGCAAACTGCTTGGTTGATGATAGGGGTATACACCTTTGTCCTTTTATTCATCCATGTATTTTTATTTGTTTTAAAATTAAAAACCCTTCTTCCACCTTGCTCATGAAATTCACATCAACAATTTAATTAACCATTCACAACATGCATTCGAGAGACTTAATTTTGGTCTTCAAACTTTAACCTATAAATACCATTTTTCCTCCATGCTCGGACGTCGATGAAAATTAATAAATTAAACTTTATTCTTGGTACCAAACCCACTTAGGGTTATAAAATATTATAATTATTTTATAATTAACCTTAGGCTTTCTCTTAACAACTTTAATATTATAATAATAAATATTATAATATTATTTCCTTTGGGCCTAGGTATTTCCTTCCTTTAGGGTATTTAGACAATATTTTGACCAACCATGTGGAGCTTTAAACCAAATCTCTTAGGCTTAAAACATAAATATTTTAATCCTCTTTTTATCAATTCCCTTGCACTGAGATAAACTGACTTATGACATCAATGACAACATAATTACTCAAAATTTCCAACATTATTTACATATATTATATATTTGTGTAATATATATTTAAATATTAATATTTTATATTATATTTTTATATATATTCTAAATATGTATATATATGTGTGACTTAATCTCAGCCATCCATCTTGATCTAATCCCAACCATTCATCCGCCTTGATCCATACCACATACCCAGATTTAATCTCTACCCTCCATCATGTTTTAATATTAATCGCACAAATTGTATCATTGAAACCCTAATGTGCCCTATGTGAGATTATAAATAGGAGCCATTTTTATGGCTCAACCCCTGAGTTTCCTAATCAATTTATGTCCTAAGTGTACCCTAAGTTTTTTGGAGTTCCTCGCATCCTTGCCTTCACTTTCGCTCACCCTCACCCTTACATCTGTCATCGCATCCATCATCATAACACTTGCTTGAGGTAGATTTGCTTTTGTAGACTTCACTTCAACCCTCGAATGCCCATCCGCTACTACCAAACACCCGCTTGCTACTCCTGAGTGTCGTTGGGCACTTTTCACCATGGGTATTTTCTGCTACCATCGAGCACTCACGAATGTTTTAGACTAGAGTCCTATAGCCCTACTAACCCTCAGGTGTCGCTAGGGCATCGTCACACCATTTTATTACAACAACTACTACAGACCAAAGAACAACTTGTGAACAAGGTAAATCCAACATTGATTTGTTTCATTTCATGTATTTTCATATTCTGCTCACTTTCTTTATATTGCATAGCTAGGGTTTGTATTAATTCCTAAGGGTCTCACATTGTGGAGCCCTTATAGTTACTACTAAATTGTTTATTGTCTTTTGTGTGTAGATCTAGAAATACTACACCTACATTGTGCAACTACTTAAGTTGGAGTGGCCTAGTATTGGATAGCATGAAGCCCACTCACCTCTGTTGGGATCAAAAGCAAGTTTGAAGATACCACTAGCACTATTCACTAGGGTTTTAGAGAACCCTAGTATTGTAATATTTTGTATCAGAAGAAATCAAATTCTTTATTGTAACATTGGAGATTTGAGGCTCCCCCATATCAATAAAATTATCTCTTTTGTGCAATATTGTTTATTGGTTACATTTATCTATTATATTTGGTGTTTCACTTTTGTATCTACAAATGGCAATCAGGACCCCCTAAGGATTTTTCATTTTGATTTACTTTGTTGACTAACTTGCTATTTTGTCTTATCTTGCAGGGTTTTCAAAAGTACATATCACACAAGTTTTGCTGGATTAAGGTTTTTGAGGATTCGCAAAAAGTTGTAGAAGGTGCGCAAACACCTTGTGGCACTTGAGGGTCATCCAAAAATGCCCAAGGGCATTTAAGAAGTGCCCAAGGGTGTTTTACAGGAATATACAATGATTTTGTAGGCTTCTTTGTAAGTCTGTAGAAGAAACCTTGAGCTTTCTATTTTTACGTATTTTCATATTCTTACATTTTTATAGATTTATGGATTAAAAAGAACATCACTAATAAATTTGGTAAAAACAATCATTATAGTTTACATTCTAGGCATTAGATTAGTCATTGCATTCATTCACACATTTCCATTTTCCATTTAAAGTTTCTAGTTTTTTGGTGTATTGCAATTGAAAAATCTTGCATTTTGGTTGCATGTGAATTATTAAATTGCATAAATTAGATTGCATTGTAGGCTTAGTTATCGAGTTCATGTTCAATTTCGACACTCTTAAAATTTGAAATAAATTCGACATGTTAAAAAATTCGAAATAAAATTCGACATAAAATTCGATATATTATAAATGTGCATTTATAATTCCAGTACACATGTAATTTCGATCACATCCATAACCAATGTATGTCATTCGGTTAGTTACAACACCCAATTAGTTTGGGTTGTTCCTCTATCAATCCAATTACCCGGAGTTATATCCATTTACTAATTTACTCAGACAATAATCGATATAAATCGGGATTGATATGTTTATTAGATTGATATGTTTCTTGGCATTTACTGTGTGGGTTTTCGCCAATCATAATATTTTCAAACTTAGGTATTGTACAGGGTTGAAGTTTGGTGTCATTACATTTGTGAATTAAATTTGTCACCTTAATCTTATTTTATTTTTAAAAAGTAATAAGTATCTAAACTACCAATACACAAATCAAGGTAATGTTGTTTAATTTTTTAATTAATATTAAATATTATTTATACATAAGGTTGTAGTGAAAAAATATGTATATGTATGAGGATTCGAGGTCCTGCACTACAACGATAAATGTGACTGGTTGTTTAAACGAGCGATATATGAAATACACTGTTTGACCCGCCCCACAATGCTAAACATAAGATGGCTGCATGCAAAATGACTTACGCTGTGCCAATGCTAAACTGAATATGGCCGCATGAAAAAGAGAATTCAGAAATATCAAACGCCAAATTTTCCCATGCCGAATTTAAGGTTTGTTTGATGAATTTATTCACGTGGGTTTTAAATTCAACAATTTTCGAATTTTATCTAAAAAATTTGACGAATTTGGTAACTAAGATTGTAGGGTTAGAAACCTCTCCTTTTGTTGGTCTAAGTAGGAACATAATTAGTGTGTCAAAATTATCTCCACATTGGGTGATTCCAAGTGGAGTGGATGAGCCCCCCATTGTTTAGAGAGGGATTTAAGCAGTTACTTCACATCCTTTGGATAAATTGATACTCTTAATGTTGGATTCTAATTTAGATTAGTAAAATCGGTTGTTTCTAATATTGTATGTGCACCATAGAAAACATAACCTTAAAAGGAATCTCATACACACTTCATGTTTCATATTAAACAGTAATGGTTGGATTTCATCACCAGCCATTGCTTGAGATCTGGTGACGGTGGCTTTCATCTTCATCCACCAATCTCTGCCCCTAGATACCTTATATTACCCCTAAGCAAAATTCATGGATTTCATCACCAACAAGAATCTCGTTGCCCTATCCAAGCCATAGTATTCACCCATTTCTAATTCATATTAGCACATTGAAACACACAAAATCAAAATCTAAAAGAATGAATTCACACTAAAATGAGATAATCAATGAATGAGGTAAGACACATATGTTGAACAAACTTAGCATTGATTTGTCTTAGTTTGATTTTTGTGAAGTTTCAATTCTACATTTTATTTTACTGCACAATTTGTATTTGGTTTATTTGCTTATGGTCTTAACAAGAAATCAACAAAAAGCATTAAATCAAAACAATTCCATGGAATATTTATCCACCTTCCCTATCACTTCTATAGTAGATTCCCCAAGTGTGACACAGACAAATTTTTTTGCGGGCGCATCACACACTGTACAGACTACTAATTTCTTGTACAGGTATACCAACACTTCCCTTCCTCAAATAGAATCATATTCACCATCCATTGACCATAATATCACCTACATAGACATGACCAAAGTAGAGGCTCTCTACAAATTGGCTAACTATGTCTTAGAGCCCATTCATGATTCCCCTAGTCAAGATCCTACTTTACAGTAGGAACTTGCTCATTCCCAACCATCTAGCTTTACCTAGGTGTACACTAACCCTATTTTTGAGGCATCGGTTGCACCTTCCTCTCATGTATCCATTCCCCAATACCCAAGTGCTCCTAGCACTTCTATCCCATCTTCATACACATATACCTATACCAACCCCTTATACGAAGCACATGTAAATTTTTCTTCACAAGTTTTCACCCCCAAAGTAACCATGCCAAGTTTCACTTATCCCTTAACCACATATTCCATGCCATCTATGTCCATACCTTCCATTTTTGATAGATAAATTCATGAAGTGTGGGAACATTTGAACAAATTGCTTAAGCGACATCAGGATGCTCAATAGCAAGTGCAGGTGAACCCTAAGCCTCTACCAATTTCTACTCAACCCATCCTCATTAACCAAAGTCCATCATGGACACCATAATATTCTATGGTTTCCATCCCTACTCCTCCACAAAACCATACAAATACCAATTCCATTCCCATAAACCATAAAATTTCCATTCCCATAGGCCAACCCAGCCATAGTCCTCATGCATTGTCACCATTCCAACATTCTTCATCATCAATCTCCTCTTCATTAATTCTCATCAACCTCACCTAATCATCATCATCAATTCCATCATCATATAGTTACTCCACAACATTTTTCTACCACACCTTCTTAAAATCATCATGTGATTCAGGGCTTCCACATTCCTGGTAAAGACCCTAGAATCAAGGCCATACAACAACAAATACATTAGTTGATACAACATACTCTTGGTATGAAAAACCAGAAGCCAACCCAACGTCAACTGATTAACCAACCCATTCACCCTTCAGTACCATCATCGCCATATCTGACATATTTCACAATATCAAAGTTTGATAAATTCAAGGGGACTGAGGACCCCAAAGAGCATGTAAGCACATTTGTACATTCATGCTTTAGAATCCAAAATGAAAATGCTCTCATGCTTAGATATTTTCCTCAGATATTAGGTGGAGATGCCATAGAGTGGTACAACCAATTGTCTAGTCATAGTATTTATACTTTCAAACATTTTGTTGATTGATTATTTGAGCACTTTGTCCTTAATGTTAGAAAGAAAGTCTAATTGTTCTACATTTATGCTTTAAGAAAATATGATAATGAGTCTATCTATGATTTTGGCAACCGTTGAAGGGTCATCATTACCAAATTGTCATTCACCCTACCAATGGAAGAGCTTATCAAGCCATTTACCAAGATTTGTTTAAAATTCATCTCTTGGATGCTTTAATTATAGATGTATCGCTCATTTGAAGAAGATCTAGCACAGGCTAGTGTCATCGAGGAGATAAAAATCCAAGAGGGCATACTTAAGCCTAGGAAAAAGGAATAATAAAACAAGGCCCAATACAAAAGCAATTATTTTGGATAATCAAAATCAACATAGTCCACTCCAAAAAATCAACCTAATCATGTCAATCAAGTGGTCATGAGCTAGCCGATAATGGCTCAACAACAATCAGTGCAATAATTACCACAATAAATTGCCTATCATGCGATGCCCTCAGTATTCCAATCAATGCAAAGTACAGTTCCAACTATGGAGAACCATCCTCGATGATAATATGTCTGATAGAATCACCAATACACCCTCTTGGTTGAGTCGTATGCTTCCCTCTTTCGAAGATTGTACGACACAAATAAACTTGTCTTGCCCAAAATCAGACCAGATGATCCCGCTAAACATGGTAAACATCATTGAGAACATTTTTTTTGTCCTTACCATAGGTAAAATGGGTACGACATCAATAATTTCCATGTATTCAAAGACATAGTTCAAGACCTTATTGACATGGGGGCCATCAATATTGACAACCCCCTTGCTAAAAAAAATTGAAATCTTGGTATTTTCCAAACACCACTTCCTCATCATGAGGAGGTGCAACCAACTATGAGAGGGACTAACACCAAAACTCCTCCCAATCAAGTTAACCATGTTCAATAATACCAAGGTTTTGTGGGTGCCATTCATGTGGTAACTAGAGGTTAACAAAATAACTAACAAAATATAAGGCAACAACCTCAGACAAGTGTGTCGCAACCTACCACATTACCTCCCATTCAAATTTTCCCTAATACTTCCCCACCAATTCATATTACTAGAAAAAAAAATCCCTCAATTCATCCCATCAATCATCCTCCATGACCAATCATCTCATTGAGTAACCGATTAACCACAAGCCTAAAGATGGCTTCCACCAAATTGTCAATATATGAGCTAATTCAACAATATCCCCCACATTATGAGGCATTAATGAATATTCTAAAATCCATTGAATTACAATCTCAAGATTTTAATGACTTCAACAACTTTGTAGGGAGCATTCAAACATGCATGGAGCCTTCCATTACATTTTATGACTTTGAGATAGATCCAATCTCATCAAAATAAATTGATACTCCATTACACATCATGGCTCTAATTAATAGGAAACATTTCAAAAGAGTTCTAATTGACACCAAATCCTCCATTAATATCATCACCACATCTACCCTTCATCATATTAACCTTCCTCCATCTCATATCACCAAGTCATCTTTCACTCTAAAAGCATTCAATGATGCTTTATGTTCCATAGTTGGCACTGTTGTTTTTCCCATCGAAGTGGGGTTCAAAACGTTGCACACTATGTTCCACATATTGGAAGGATCCATGGTGTACAATTTACTTCTTGGAAGACCTTGGATGATGGATATGAGATGTATCCCCTGCATACTACATCAATGCTTGAAATACATTCATGAGAGCCAAGTACATTGTATACCAACGGATGTCAAACCATTTAAGTATTGATATTTTATCTCAAATTCTTATGAATCCATGATTCCTTCCACCCACATTTTTTTATTACCATCATCCAATCCATCTACCACTCTGCCCATTTCTTTATCAAAATCTCCCATTCTTGAGGAGCCTCTTATCACCAATCCCCACCAAGCTTCCATACCCTCATCATCTTCATCATTGACTACATGCACATGTGGTCAAAGTCAATCCACACCATCAACAACATCACCTTCCATAAATTTACCTTCCACATCATCATTATCCATTCAACAACCTTCCTAGTCCAATCCATCTCCATTAGCCAACGTTTCACAAGTCGAGTTGATGTATTGTGAATTCTCGAGAGAGACCCATACTAGAACATGGCTCTATGATCTCCTGGATCCCAGACCTTGAACAAACACTCATTGGTCTCCTGATTGATAATCAGCTCGAAGTCACCAAAGATTTGCGACTATCATGCTCCAAGTTTCTCAGCCTTCTTAAGACCTAGGCATAAAGCCTCATATTTTGTTGTATTAGTTGTGCAGCTCCAGGTCAATTGGTATGAAGAAGATCATTGAATTCCAGAAGAGAATACTCGAACAATCCCAGCTTTAGCATCATTTCTGTATCGTGCTCCATCGAAATAGAGCTGATCTTGCACAGAATCCTGATCAACTTGATCAGGAGGTAACTCTACTTCAACCCCTTCAGGCTTTGTAATGGAGTAACAACCAATCTTAGTTTCCATCATGGCATTAAAATTGAGCATTGAAAACTCATCCTCTAAGCAAAGCTCATGCTGGACTTCATCCATTAAATCAGAATTGTCCAATTATTCAGTTATCATGTTGACAGAATATTTGGACTTTTCTTCTTCTTCTATATTCTCTATATGAAAAGTAGAAGGCTTCTCATTGTAGATACAGATTCTTCATCCTTTGAAAGGAATCTCCAAGTGAGAATAATCCAGAGAAAGGTAACCTCCCAGCTTGGCAGTGAATTCTCTCGACAAACACATACTAAAATATGGTTCCAAATCAACCACAACTATCTCCTAAATTACTATAATTTGAGGCATAATATGTAGAGCAATAAGAACATCCTTGATTACACCCACTATTTTCATAGGAGTCCCGTCCAACTGTAAGACACTAGGGCTACTTCTTGTATACTCCATACCCATGACTTCACAAACTACCTTTGGAACGCCCGGTGGGACAGATTGTTTCTGTCTCAGAAAGATCCATAACTGGTGGGACTCACAAGTCTCATTTTTTGACACCCAGAGGAATCAAGATTTTGATGAACTGTCTTGACCTCAAAGTGGAGATTGTAAGTTCATCTGGTGACTATGTTGAAGGTGACTGTATAGTACCTAGAAATTTCCAATTGTGAAGCTAGTGAAAATCTTTGCATCTTTGCCAAATAAGGTCAAGACCATTATGGAAATACCTCCCCAAAAAACTTAAAGGAATTGCATAGTTTACAAGGAAAGATCCAATCGATTCATTGTTTCATTGCACAACTTTCTGATAAATGCAGGACATTCAATCACATGCTACAAAAGGGGGTTCCATTCTCTTGGATAGATGAGTGCTAGAAAGCCTTTGATGACATTAAGAAATATCCAGCTTCTCTATCAATATTATCTCCTCCTCGTCTGGGGTCCCATTCTATCTTTATGTTTTAGCAAAAAAAATTTCATTAGGGACAATGCTTGCACAAAATAATGAATAAAATTGAGAGCAAGTTGTCTATTACATTAGTCTAACATTGGTAATCTATGAAACTAGATACGCTTATGTAGAAAAATTATGCTTAGAAGTGGTTTTTTCCACTAAGAAACTTCAACATTACATGCTTAGTCATACAACATATGTCATAGCTAGAGAAAATCCTCTATGTTATATGATGTCTCGCACTTACAATAACACCCACACCGCTAAATGGATAATGCTTCTTACTAAATTTGACCTTGAATTCATCAACTAAAATCTATTAAAGGTCATGTCATAGATGATAAACTTGTAGAACCTCCACTATCTAGTGATCATCCTTTGATTATTGAGCTCCCAGATGATTTGGTATTCATTGTCATTGAACAAGAAGAATATGTCATTCCAAAGGAAGACGTTGATATCACACTATTCTTTGATGGTTCTAAGTGTGAAAAAGTTTAGGGTTTTGGAGTCGTGTTTCATACACCCCAAGGGGTACGTATCCCTTTATCATTCAAAATTTACTTCCAATGCACAAACAACATAGCAGAGTACGAAGACTTAATCATAGGCATTCAATCAGCTATAGCTATGGGCATTAAGCGTATCTGAATATATGATGATTCTCAACTTGTTGTCAAGAAAATCAATGGAGAATACCAATTCAAAGAACCTACCATTAAACTTTACCATGAAGTAGCAATGAAATTGGTCTCTAGGTTTGATTGGTATGAAATCAATAGTTTGTCACGTTTGACTAATATATTTGTAGATGCAATGGCCTCCCTTGGATCATTGATTCCAAAATACTCCTTAGGAGAGGTACAACCCCTTATTATTTTAATGATCTCTAAATATACAATTGTTCGTGCTAAATCTAAGGATGAAAATGATGTTTTCTTCATATAGTCGGATTCATATGAGCCTTGGTCAAGCTAGATAATAGTCTTTCTCAAGTTTGGAACACTCCCATATGACATGTCTTGAACCGCAAAACACACTTTCAAGAAAAAAGACTCATTTTGTTCTCTTGGGGGATGTGTTGTATAAACATGATTATGATGGAATCCTCCTTCGATGTCTCAAGGTTGTTGAGGTACAAAGAGCCATAGTTGAAGCTCATGATGGTACTTGTGGTGGTCATTTTAGTGGAATGGCCATCACAAAGTGTATTCTATGACGAGACTGCACATATGTCAAACATTGTAAGCAATGTCAAGAACATGCTAATTTAACTCATGTGTCATCACAAGCTTTACAAACTATTCAAATCCTTTGGCCCTTTTCACAATGGGGTCTAGATTTAATTGGCAAAATTTTACCTTCTTCCTCGAGACAACATACATTCATCATTACAACCACTGAATACTTAACAAAGTGGGTTGAGGTAATTGCTCTAACCAATACGATAGGACCTAGAATTATGGAGTTCATACTTCAACACATCATTTATTCCCTCAAAAATCATCTTTGAAAATGGAAATTATTTCAAGAACAAGGATGTTCGAGCACTCTGCGAGAAATATAACATCCAAAATAGTTTCTCAACTCCTTATTACCCACAAGCAAATGGACAAGATGAGGCTACCAACAAGACCTTAATTGCTATTCTCAAGAAACTCGTCAATAAAAATAATAGAGATTGGCATACCAAAATTTCCTTGGAATTATGGGCTTATTGAAAAAGCATATGCACGCCTACTGGGGCAAAGCCATTTTCATTGGTCTATGGATTCGAAGAAATCATACCTCTTGAGCTTGAGATTTCCTCCTTGCAAATTTCTTTTGTAGGAATTCATAGATGATGACACTACTAGACAAGCACATCTTGATCAACTCACACTTCTTGATGAGAGGTGAGTCAATGCTTTGAGAATTTACAATTTTATCAAGACCGCCTAAAGTGTGCTTACAATGCCAAAGACATCTACATGAATTCCAAGTAGGAGATATTGTCCTTAAAGAGAATCAGCAAAACACCAATACATTACCGCATCTTCATGATAAATTTGTGGCTAATTGGTTGGTTCCATACATTATCATTCAAAAAGTAGGTAAAGGTACTTATAAGCTTGCCAGTCTAGATGGAGAGGAAGAACCCGAACCACTTAATGTCATACACTTGAGAGCATTTTGTGCATAATGTGATTTATATATTTGTACATATACATGGCTAATACACAAAAACATTGTATTTCATTTACACACATTTCGTTCAAAAACATTGCATTGCATTTGCACACATTTCATTCAAAAACATTTTATTACATTTGCACACATTTCATTCAAAAATATTGCATTTCATTTGCACACATTTCATTTAAAAACAATTGCATTCATAAATTCCATTTCACAAATTCCATTACCATTTCATATTTCATAGTAGGGATCATTTATTAAGTTCAAGATCTTATTTGGTCCAATAAAGTCATGTTTCCTTAATCAGTGGTATCTTCACAACATCATCCACAACATTACACCAAGCCAAATTGTCATTTGCCTCCATATGTCCATAATTCCTAGGTATTTCCGGTCACTCAGCCACTCCTAGTTTTTTAAGCAAATAACAACTACATGTCGAGTTATTTTTAGGACAATTACACATCTTCACTAAGAAAATATTGAGTTTTGGAAATGGACTCCAAAAATTCTTGAATCAACCATAATTTCACATCTTAAAAACATCTTGTGCCAAAAAGGTATAACACCATACTTGGTTTGAACATTGAAGTGAAAAGGGTAATCCTCACCTATCCTATCATGCAACATAGTCCAAAAAATAGTGGTTTTCACCACTATCACAATTCAAAAATAAAAGAAAGAGTAGATAAAAATCCTTAGTAAAAACTCTAAATCTTTTACATCACACACCACTGATAATTGGGTTGTAAGGATCATACTACATTTCCAGTCAGATAGTTAGGTAGTCATCCCCAAAACTTAAGAGATAAAAATCCTTGGACTATGGAGTTAGCCTCCACCAAATCTATAGACGCTTGACTGGTAGTGGAGTACGCTTATGCGTGGTGACATGTCTCTTTCAAAGAGACCTCTGATTGCACATACAGAAAAGCTAACTTCTTGGTTTCATCCATAATAGGTCACACCTAATTTATTCAAGATGAGTTAATGAACTCACTTGCACACACATTGGTTCTCGATTACCTTGAGTCATTACCATTCTCTTGATTTTATAAATGAATTCATTTCACACACACTTGATCCTAGAAGGATTAGGTAGTTTTAGTGAGTTTTTTTGATGCCACTAGTATGTCCGAGTCTCTGCAAAACAATCAATTTTCCATATCAACATCCATATCTTATTCCATATCAACATTCATATCTTCTTCCATGTCACCATCCATGTCATTTCATGAGTCATCCACATCATACCACCAAGTCTAGTACCTCTGATTAAACAACAATGCTAGAACATGGCCAAGCAAAATCTAAGCTATAAATGATCATTAGAACATTTGCATTCCATACCTTGCATTAATCATCCATACATTTCTACTTATCATCCATACATTTCCACTTGCATTAATCATCCATAATATATCATATGCATTAATCATCCATATACACAAATGCATCCACACAAAAGTATTCACACAAAAATATAACACAAAAAGTAAAATCCATGTATATATATATATATATATATATATATATATATATATATATATATATATATGTATATGTATGTATAAATATCGCATATACAATGAGTGCCAAAGGCTACATACAATGGAGCACCAAGTCTCATATACAAAAAGTGCATATAAGCACTAGCTAAGCCCTTTAAGAGGACCCCCATGACCTAGAAGGATCCCTAGACCTAGAGCTATACCTACACTCACTATGCCTAGCAGCCTCAGATACAGATGAGGTAGGAGGATCAGGAAGTGGAATATGATGCTCCATTAACCTATCCTCCAAAGACTCGATATACCTATGTTGAGATCGAAGGTGCACTATGTCAACATTATGATGATGCTTCCTCTCTAGCAGCTCTACCTACAGCCTCATGATTTTCTCATCTTGATTCATCACCATTGCATCTTGCCCTTCCACCTACTGATCCAACCTCACCCAATCCTCCTCACTCTGACCTGAATGCCCATCTAGAGTCTCCTTCACATCATCCTTATCTCCGTAATCTCCTCAACTCCCTGGGTATTGCCTCACTATACCCTTAGATCTCCTCCACTCTTTGGATCTTGGCTCACCATACCCTTTGATATCCTCCTTCAATTTTTAGATCAAATGTGCCTCCACTGCTTAGGAAACTCATCGATCTCCTTGCACTTAGCCTCATCCCCATATCTACTAGCTATTACTAGAGTCATTGCCGATGGTGACTATATAAAAAACCATACATCATACTCCATAGTAGTCCCTGCATCATCCACATCAAGGAGATCTATCTCCTTGTCATCCTTGTAAGCCTCCCTCCATGGCTTTGCACAAGGTAACCATGTCTCATCCCGATACCTCCTATAGAGCATTGGCTCATCAGGAACCCTTTACCTCAAGCCAAAATTTTGAAGTACCTGTGAGAATTGAATATACTCAGCCTCACTCTGATACCTCCCAACCACCCACCTAGCCTACCTCACCCATTACAGATGCTCTCTATATCCTATCCATATAACACCTCGCCATGGCCTCCATATCACTTGGGTGGATGTCAATCCATCCCACAAATCCCTGTACCACTATCTTGTATGCACATGATGACTTGATTGTATCTCCTCCACCACTGCCCATATCCTAGCACAAGGTTGATCCCTATACCAACCTGTAATTGGTAGACCTTCTGATCGAACCATGCTAAAATGCTCTCATTCCTAGCACTGCAGTAGCAAACTACATCCCAATCCTTTTCTCTTTTGCCTCCTCATCTTATAGAGCTCCTGGTACACCTGCATCAATAAGATAAGAGCCCATGCATACACATGTGATTTAGTGATCATATCACTCACCAAACCTATTAGGTTCCAAGGGAACCTACAACTAGTACTATTTGGGGCCATGATGTTGGCCAACACAAACATTACCAAAGCTCAAAGGGCATCCAGTTCCTTGTCCACATACATGGACAAGTATGGAATACCCCCACACTCCACCCTCACACTCTGCCAGTTATCACAAAACGTCTTCTTCATCTTTTTCCCTCGATCGTGTCCAACCTCAACATAAATCCCATCCACCGATAGCTTGAGGATGCAATATACATCCTCAAGTGTAAGGGTAACCTCTCCAATAGAGAGATGAAAGGTCCCCCTCTCTGGATCCCACCTCTCCACCAAGGTAGAGAGGTACATCTGGGCTACCTCCTCTAGCCCCATAGCCTTCAAAAAATCCCAATCCTCACTCTGTAGTGCCTTCCTCATACCGAGGATGAGAGGCGAGAACCGGTGCTGAGCCTCCAAAATCCTTAGTTGCAACACAACACAAAACATTTTTTTTTTATTTGTGGAAAACATCCCAAAAGGGATGCCACTTTCGGGTAAGACCCAAGGAGGCAGGGGTATCCATTCCGCCAAAAATGCCCAGGACTCGGACCTGGCCTACCACCTTTGACACACTCAAGGAGCAAACAAACACACAAACCCAATTAAAAATAAGTAGATAACAACAAAAATAATAAAATAAAATAAAAAACATGCTCCTTGAGTGTGTCAAAAACAAAAGCACAACCAAACACACAATAAGATAAAAGAAACCACAACACAAACCACATAGAAAAACACAAGAAACACATAACAAAACACAAACAAGACAAAAACAACAGAACACTACAAAGACATAACCCAAAAAAAAACAAGAAAAATAAACACAACCAAAACCTAAAAAATTAAAAAATAAAACAAAAATAAAAACAACCAACAACAGACAACAAAACAAAAAAACAAAAAATATAGAAAACACTCACCCATAAAAACACGAAATAACACAAACAAAGAGAAACCCAAGAACAAGAACGAAAAAAAACACAAGAACAATAACAAAAAACATAAAAAAAAAAAAAACAAAACAACAAAAACACAAGAACAACAAAAAACAACACAAAGAACACAAAAACAAAACAAAATAAAAAAACCCACCCACCTTAAAAAACTAAACAAAAAAAACAAAAAGGAAAAAAGAAATAAAAAATGAACAAAACAAAGACCTATCTAGACCAGAAGACTATTAAGGCAAGAATCAACAGAGGAAACAAAATAAAGAATAGAATGAGCTAGGGAACTAAAAAAAACTGAATGAACCAAAGAGAAGCAAAAAAAAAAAAAAAGAAGAAACTAGGTACCTTGAAGCTGGAGCCATCCAAAGAAATGATAGAAAGAAGAGCTTCCCTAATTTGAGAAGCCCACCATATAGGAGGGTGGCCATAACAAGTAAGATCACCTTTGTCCAAAGCCCAATTAGCTAAAGCATCAGCACTCTTGTTTTGATCTCTGACCACATGATTGTAATCAACTTTCAAAAATCCCATCTGGATTAAGCTGAATCTTCTCAATAATTCTTTTTATTCTCCAATCCACCTTATGATTCTTAGAAGGATTCTTCAAGAGATTAATCATAAGTTGAGAGTCAGACTCAACTATCACCTTTTCCCATCCAACCTTAGTAGCCTCCTGAAGACCTCTGAGGATACCATACCCCTCAGCAAGGTTATTGGAAAGAATACCCAAATTCTCAGCAAAAGTAAAAACCAGGGAGCCATCTGAAAGTCTACCAATTCCTCCCACACTGGCTTTTCCAGGGTTCCCTCTAGAGGCTCCATCGGTATTGACTTTTCCAAAATCCTTAGGAGGAGGTTGCCAATTTCTATTCCTATCCAATTTACTAATACTCACATTCCCTTTAAGATGGTTGCCCTTAGAAGGTTTAATATTCAATCTTTGCATCACTTGATCCCATATTTGGTGGGAGTTTTGGGGGTGATTAAGGAGATGATGGACTGATTCAACTAAGTTGGCTATGGTCTTTTGCCAAATATAGTGAATATCCTTACTATCTTGATTAAAAATTTGGTTGTTCCTTTCATTCCAAATATTCCAAAGAAGAATGGTTGAACCCATCCAAACTAACGCCTAATAAAATGATCAACACCCTCTTGATTAGGCCAATCCCTCCAAAGTTGTTCAAAAGTAAAAAAATTGGACCACTTGTAAGCCAAGTAAAGTGGCCATTCTCCTCCACAGCTCAGAGGCTAAAGTACACTCAATAAAAATATGGTTGATATTTTCTACATTCTCTTCACACATTTCACATCTAAAAGGGCCATGAAAACCACGCTTCATAAGTTGCTCACCGGTAAGCACCCTACGATGCAATAAAAGCCAATTAAAGAACCTCACCTTAGGCCAGAGCTTTTGAGCCCACAATTGAGAAAATATGTCGGAAGAATGGTTGGGATTATTATGGCATAAGGTCAAATAACCTTGAGCAATTGAATACTCACCCTTAGTAGTGTTGTTCCATCCAAAACAATCTTTTTCATGGGACCAAGAGAGGGATCTCATATGAAGGATGCCTTGGATATCTTGTCTTTGCCTTTCTAGGATTTGAATAGGCCAGTCCTCAATAGGGATCCAATATCTACCAACCTTTGAATTACCGGTATGGTACCGACAATAATTAGCCACCTTTATCCAATTAGCTCGGTGAAGCTCCTCCATCCAAGGCCTCCAATCGGGAAATTGAGTTATCAAAGGCTTGTGACCATCCCAAGAATCTGTCCAAAAATTTGCATGTTGACCATTATGAATGATCCAAAATAATTTTTTCTTTATCAAATCCTCACCGAGTCTTAAGAACTGCTAAAATGGGAGAACCTTTGGTAGGAAGTTGATAGCGAACAAGGTCTTCGGGACTTTTGTTCTCAGCATATTTAGCATGGAGATTATTGGCCCAAAGAGCATTGGGGTTATGCAACATCCTCCAATATAATTTAGCAGCTAAAGCTTTGTTGTTATTAATTGAAGACCGTAAACCTAACCCCCCTTCACTCTTAGGAAGACATAAAGTATCCCATTTCACCAAGGCCCATTTTCTTTTCTCCTTAGTACCACTCCAAAGGAAACGATGACTGATTTGATCCAATTCTCGAAGAACAACCTTTGGAATATTCAAAATGGAAGAAACATAAATAGGAATAGCTTGAAGGACTGATTTTACCAAGGTGATTCTACCCCCATAAGAAAGCCACTTGTTGGTCCACTTTCCAATTTTCTTCTTGACTTTGTCCAACAACCAATTCCAATATTTATTTTTTTGCCTTTGAATATTTATGGGAATACCTAAATAAGTGATTGGAAGAGAGGTCTTCTTATATCTTAGCTTATCCAAGACCATGGATTCTGTCTAGCGAAGCGGTGAAAGAAAATAACTTTAGATTTGTCTTCGTTGATCAATGACCCGATAGCCTTAGAAAAATAGCTAATGATTTGCTTAATATTAGAAGCTTCCTTAACTGTAGCTTTACCTAAAATAGTAGAGTCATCCACAAATTGAAGATGAGAGATAGGTCTAGCTCCATGAGCAATGGTAACTCCCTCAAGGGTTTTGTTTTTCCCTCTTTTTGGTTATAGTCCTACCCAAGCATTCAGCAAGAATGATGAATAAATAAGGGGATAGCGGGTCACCTTGCCTAATACCTCTAGAAGTTGGGAAAGACTGAGAAGGCCTGCCATTGATAAGAACTAAGTAGGAAACTGAAGAGATACATCCCATAATCCAATCCATCCAATCCTTAGAGAAACCAAATTGCCTCAAAACTTTGATAAGGAAGTGCCAATCCACTCTGTCATAAGCTTTGGATAAGTCTAACCGAATGAACATGGAAGGAGAATTTTGCATATCCATGGAATGGATGGCTTCTGAGCAAGAACTATCTCATCTACTATTTGACGTCCTTCCACATAACCCCCTTGCTCTGGGGAAATAATCTTATGCAAAAGAGGCTTCAACCTTACTGCCATGATTTTAGTAATGATTTTGAGAAGAACATTACATAAAGCAATAGGTCTAAAAGCTGAGATATGATCAACCTCTTGAGCTTTTGGAACAAGAGTAATATAAGTTTTATTGATAACCTTCAAAATTTCTTTGGCTTTCCTGGCTTCTTCCACCACCTCTAATAAATCAACATGAAGGATATCCCGAGAACTCTTGGTAGAACTCAATAGGAAAACCATCGGGACACTGGGGTTTTCCCTTTTTGCATTTTAAAAACTACTTGTTGAAGCTCATTGATAGTAACAGGAGCGAGTCAAAATAGAGTTCTCCTCAGAAGTGATAAGAGAAGGGATTGCTTGAAGAACATTATATTGTGAAGCTGAGTCAAGGGGAGTAGCGGCAAAAATATTGGAAAAGTAATCAACAACAATAGAGTTCATGCCATCCCAAGTATAAACAACATCTCCAGAATCTGATTTTAAGGAAGAAATAAAGTTGTGAGATCTTCGAGCTAGAAGAGATTTGTGGAAAAAATTTGTGTTTCGATCTCCTTCTTTGAGCCATTGAATTCTAGATTTTTGCTTCCATAAGATTTCTTCTCTTTTTTCCCATTCCTCTAACTGAGTTGTGAGTTTAATTTCATCTGCACTTCTCTTCTCTGTGAGGCCATCTAAATGGATTTTCTTATTCAAATTTTCAAGATGAGCAATAACTTCATGTTTTTTTTATGAACATCCCCAAACTCTTTCCGAGTTCCAAGTCTTGATTTTGGATTTAATGTATTGCAGTCTTTTGACAAAACAGAACATCTTAGTCCCATGCCTAGGTTTACCTTCCTTCCACCATTGTTGCACATGAGGTCTGAAGGAAATGTCTCTAAGCCACATTAATTGAAAATGAAAAGGAGAGAAACTCACATTGGTTTTCCACATTTCCACCATGGCTGGCCAATGATCCGAACCAGACATTATTAAGAGTCTTCACTTTAGGAATGTGACCATGGATTAAGAAATTTTCAGAGAGCAAAAACCTATCCAATCTCTCCATTATACAAGCTAAGCCTTGCCTTCTGTTAGACCAAGTCATAAGGCCATTATCTGGTTGGATATCCACAAGATGGAGGTTTGCAATATATTCGCTCATGAGGTCGGTGCTTTTGTCCAAATTTCTATTTCCCCCCCTTTTCTCATCCGGAGAGAGGATGGTATTGAAATCTCCTCCGATCAAGATCCAAGATTTAGGAAAATGAGAGATAATATGAGTAATATCCTTCCACTTGTCTTCTTTTTTCCTCCAAAGAAGTCGGAGCATAAACGAGTAATGCAGAGCATAATCTGGTTGGAATGTCTACTTTGAATAGCTATAGCCAACAAACCCCAACTGCCAACCATATGGTGAATAACTACCTCTTTTGGATCCCAAAGACAAGCAATGCCACCCGAAGTCCCTTGGGAGCCGAGGGAAACCACTTTCCAGTGGCCAAATTTTACTGGCAATTAAGTCCATATCCTCCATTGACATCTTAGTTTCTTGAAGGAAAACAAGATGTGGATGATTTACTGAATCATTCTTCTAATTTCATTTTGTTTTGAAAGACTCCCTTTGAGTCCTCTAATATTCCAAGTGATGATCTTCATTAATACCAGGGCTAAAAAAGTTGGGAAGGGCATTAATCTTACCTTCCTCTACAAGCTTTTCACCTTCTTTTACCATATGATATTGATTGGTCTTGCGACCTACTTTTTGATTAGAATCCATCTTCAATTTTTTTTCCCTGTTTCTTGACTTATTCCAATTGAATCTGAGATGGCTTCTAACCTTGAAGAATGCTCGTACACAGCCAAAATTTTACTAGATGGTTCAATAGAGTCTATATTGGGACCTGCATTATTTGAAGTTTTGACATTTGAAATATTGTTTTTCTTGTGTAAATTTTCTCCTTTTTTTTTCTGTTGAAAACCTTTGATTTGTTGGTTTGTCTCTGAGTTCTTCCCTTCATATTTAAATTGTGTTTCTAAGATTTTAGTTTCCATTATTTCCTCTTCCTCACTTGGGACATCATTTGTGGAAAGGATTTCAAACATATTAGCAGATGACTTTGATTGATCCTTCATAACTGGTTTTTTATGAGTGTTCTTCTTCTTAGGTATTTGGAAACCTGCTAAGTTTATATCTTCTTTCTTTTGATCAGGAATTTTATTTGGGCAAGCACTGGCCAAATGACCATATTCATGGCAAATTCTACAATGAAAAGGAATGTTCTCATAGTCCACTACTTGCTCCCAAGTGTCTTCCCCAAATTGTAATGTGATATTTTTAGGTAGGGGTTTGTCAAAATCCATTAAAACACAAATCCGAGCATAAATAATATGTTCAAAATTTTGAGTACAATCAACAGATCATCATAAAAGTTCCTAAAGAGTTTCCAATTGAAGAAAAAATAGTAGGATTCCAAAATTCAATAGGGAGGCCAAAGAGTCTAACCCACACGGGAGCAATAGAAGGCATCTCTTCTTCGGCTTTAAATTTAGTATGCCAGGGCTTCATGAAAAGCCCTGCCCTTCCAAAAAACCAAGGACCCCCTTGAAAAGTTTTCTCTCTATCTTCATTATTAGCAAATAAAACAAGAAAATAACCATTTGGATAAATAGAGATTTGTAACTCACCTTTAGTTTTTCGGCTTTTTGCAGCCCAGACTTTGAAAGCGAGATAGACTCGGACGAAAACCCACGAACCGACAAATTAGTCCTCTTTTTTCCAAATCTTCAATGCCGGTCTGAATGTTATCCATATCAAGCTTAACAATAGGAGTTCCATCAGTTGCTTTAAGACATCCTGACTCCGTTTTCCTGGGATCAATCTTAGGCATTCTTAGAGGTTTATGGGAAGCCCTAATATTGATATTAGCATTGGGCTGAGGTTGTCCACCATGAAGGGCATCCCTAAAATTCATTTTTGGGACTGAGTCTTCAAAATTCTTACCCTTGATAGGGGTTTTCATAGTAGAATTATTTTGTGGGTGCACCTTAGCACCAGATTCACTTGAGATATGAGCCATTTTTTGATCAACTGCTTGAAACTTGTTTCGTGATCTCTTTAATCCTTGCCCTAGACGTCGTGGAAAGGTATGGTTTTCACTTTTCTTTTGTGCAGCAAATTGGAAGCCGTTGTCACTCAAGTTCATAGTATGATCTGTTGAAAGACAAATTTCTAACCCATCTTGTATCCCCTGCAACATTTCCTGCTAAAATATTGAGAATAAACCACAAAAATATTGGCCGCTAGGGCCCGAAGGCCCTAAAAACCAACCTCTGGAGCTGCTTGCACTCAACCCAGATGAAACCCTCGCATAGCCGCTTGCCAAATATGTCGTTCACACATAGGGATGCGCTAGGATCTGTGTTGCTCCAAATGATATGAAAATTGGTGGAGACGTTCTAGGGTTTTTCGGGCATCTACCCTCAAAATTTTAGCTCAATCCGAGTCCGGATGAGTGAGATATGACCGAAACGAGTTCGGAAGTTTGGGCAGTCCTACGAAAAACGTCTCCCTTCCAAAATAATATTTTAAACCAAAAACCTTCTACAAGGCACAATTTTACCCAGACAATATATGGGGGTAAATTGCTATCCCAGAACACAAAACATTTGTTATTAATACATGCTCAATATATATATATATATATATATATATATATATATATATATAAATATATATATATATATATATATATATATATATATATAAATATATATATATATATATAAAACATAAATTTTTTGCACAAAATAAAAAGAGCCTCCAAGTGGGACTTACCTCAACAAATCACAATCCAACCCCAACTCCAGCCCTTGCATCTATTCCCTCTACCGCCATAGCTTTCATGCCTAACTTTCTTTACCTCACTCCACTCCATCTCACCTCACTCTCCCATATGCAGCTTCACAAATTTAGAAACACACAAATGAGCTCCATTTTTTCCCTAAAATCTATTTATAGCTACTTCATGTGCCTTGAAGCACCCACGAACATTTCTTGATGCATTGAAGCACATCGAGGCATTTGCAAAATGCCCAAACACTGGTGGGTGGTTGCACATGTCGAATGCGCCAACCGGTGTTTGGCATCAACATTGACAAAAAAGACAAAATAAATGTAAAACAGTGGCTTACCCCCACCAAATCACTCCAAATTGCATTCATGCATCCATTTCATCATACTATCAAGTTGTGAAGGTCCAAACTGATTTGGATGCATAATTTTCTTTTGCACCCAAAAAGGTGCAAAATCACTTATCAAATTCAAAAGCACTCCAAAATAGTCCAAATATTCACAAAACATCCATAATAATCATTCTCATCATTAAACATCATTTCCAGTCATCAATCATGACATTTGCATATTTTCCAAGTTCAAACAACATTCAAGTGAACCTCGTATCTAGTGGTTTATTCTATATACTTGGTGATTGCAGCGATTTGCATCCATGCAATTTGGTAAGATGACTAAATTACCATAAGGACACTTGGCCATATTCATAATTCACTATCTCATTTATTGAAAATAATATCACATTTGGTACTTCACATTTTGCGTGAAACCTTGCCAAGAACAATTTGCACAAAAGCTATCATTGATGGCCTAGTTTGTGGGGCTTAAAACATGGACAAAATCACATTTCATCATTTTACATCTCCTTGAAAGTCATCATGGTGTCTGTCCTTAGCTAGAGTGATTGGTTCCGATCATAGGAATTATCTAACAGTTACTAGTTGGCCCTCCAAAATTGACTATTTTTATCTTTGCATATCTATGACGCCCAAAGGCATATTCTTCAAAAGCATCAAATCACCCCAAATTTGGGGCAACCACATTTTGTTTTAATTTTTCCACAATAAGATACATCTTACATGATCATGGCATCTACACTTGGCAAAAACCCCTTCATATGTTAGGGCAAAAATAGACTCAATCATTCACATCTTCCAAAAACCCCCTTCCCACTATTGGGGCAAAAATGGTATCACATTTACATCATGCATATCGTTCGTAATTGTACCATTCACTCACACAATTATTTATAATCATTTATCAATTGGATCATGAGATTCATCCACAAACTCATTTGCCAATTGATGGGGTAAGCTACGCAAATCAAAATTTTTGTCTCCAAGCTCATGTCCACATCTCAACAAAGTTGCTTCTACATTAGGCCAAAATAGGTGTCTTGTGTTTTTGCACTACATTGTGTTTCATGCAACGCAGTACAAAAAGGGGCATCTATAGACACCAAAATCTAGCCATTTGTCATCCATACAGGTCTTCCTGCCTTTTTTTACCCATTATTTACATATATTATATATATATATATATATGTTTAATATATATTTAAATATTAATATTTTTTATTATATTTTTTATATACACTTTCTAAGTCTGTATATATGTGTGAATTAGTCTTAGCCATTCAGCTTGGTCTAATCCCAACCATTCATCCACCTTGATCTATGCCACATGCCCAGATTTAATCTCTACCCTCCATCACGTTTTAATCTTGACCGCACAAATTGTGTCATCAAAACCCTAATGTGCCCTAGGTGATATTATAAATAGGAGCCATTTTTATGGATCAACCCCTGAGTTTCCTAAGAAGTTCATGTCCTAAGTGTACCCTAAGTTTTTTGGAGTTCCTCGCATATTTGCCTTCACTTTCACTCACCCTCGCCCTTACATCTACTATTGCATCCGTCACCATAGCCCTCGCCTAAAGTAGATCTACTTCTATATACTTTTCTTCAATCCTTGAATGCCCATATTCTACTATCGAACACCCACCTTCTACTCTTGAGCACTATTGGGTGCTTTCCACCATCCTCGAGCATCCATGAGCATTTTATGCTGCCATTAAGCACCCGCAGGTGTTTTAGACCAGAGTCCTGCAACCCTACTAACCCTTGGGTGTCGCTAGGGCATCATTGCACCATTTTTCTACAATAGCTACTACAGACTAGAGAAAAACAAGTGAACAAGGTAAATCCTGCATTAATTTGTTTTATTTGATGTATTTTCATATTCTTCTCACTTTCTTTATATTGCATAGTTAGGGTTTGTATTAATTCCTGAGGGTCTCACACTGTGGAGCCGTCACAGTTGCTACTGACTTATTTTTGTCTATTGTGTGCAGATCTGTAGATACTACACCTACATTGTGTAACTTATTAAGCTAGAGTGGCCCAATATTGGATAGCACAAAGCCCCTCACATCTGTTGGGATCAAAAGCAAGTTTGAAGACACCACCAACACTGTTCACTAGGGTTTCAGAGAACCCTAGTATTGTAATATTTTGTATCAAAATAAATCAAATTCTGTATTATAATATTGAAGATTTGAGGCTCCCCCATATCAATAAAATTATCTCTTTTGTGCAATATTGTTTCTTGGTTTCATTTATCTATTATATTTGGTGTTTCGCTTTTGCATCTACACTATCAAAATAATTTGAATAATTTCTAATACAAAATGGTATAAAAAGGCAACTTACTACAACTTATACACCACAACAAAATGGTATAGTAGAAATAAGGAATAATTCCATTATGGAAATGGTACATTGTATACTTAAATAAGCAAATATTGGTCATCAATATTGGATAGAAGTTTCTAAGACTACAATATGTAAAAAAAATAGATCTCCCACAATATTTTTTAAAATATTACCCCTAAAGAAACTTGGTCATGATGAAAACCTTCAGTAGCACATCCAAGAATTTTTGGATGTAAAGCATACATGCACAATCCAAAGCAAAAGAGAATAAAATTATATACAAAAACCTTATGTGGTATATTTCTTGGATATGATGATGACTCAAAAGGCTACAAAATAATTAATCCAGTTACAAAAAAAATCTATGTGAGTAGAGATGTAGTTTTTGATGAAGAAAATAAAATCAATATTAAACTTCCAAAGGACAATACAATTTTTATCTTTGAGATTTCATTAGATAAAGAAGAATATTCAGATGAAGAATATAAAATATTTAATGAACCAGTTGAAGACTCAGAATTCATAACCTCAACACAAAGAAAAGAGACAAAATGGTATACAAATACACTTAAAGACTCAAAGTTCCACTATAATACCTAAAACTTATGGTCTGATAAGAACAAATATGGGACTAATGAGTTTAATAACATAACCAACAACAATACAATATGCCATAAGACAACTAGAATAGAAGGTTGCAGTGGATCAAAATATGCAACACTAATGAAGAATAAACTATAGGATTTAGTTGATCTACCTAAAGAAAAAAATAATAGGATGTAAATGGATCTACATGATAAAATACAAGGCATATGGTTCTATTGACAAATATAAGGTACGACTAGTTGCAAAAATGTTATACTCAAGCAAAATAAATTGACTATGAAGAAACATTTGCGCATACAACAAAAATGACTACTATTTGTATGATTTGTGCATTAGCAACTCAATTTGGTTGGAAAATACATCAAATGGATGTTAAGAGTGCATTTATTAATGGTGATGTTGAAGAGGAAGTATACATGATTCAACCAAAAGGATTTGTTGTCAAGGGATAGGAACATAAAGTTTACAAATTAAAAAAGCACTATATGGATTAAAACAAGCCCCTAGAGCATGGTATATTAAAATTAATGATCATCTACTATGACACAATTTTAAAAGGAGTGCATTTAATTCAAATATTTATATAAAATAGTTGGATCTGAGATAATAATTCTTATAGTATATTTTGATGATCTAGTAATCATAGGAAGTTCAAAAACACTAACATATAGTGTAAAAATGATTTGGAAAATAATTTGAAATGACAGATTTGAGACTTCTACACTATTATCTTGGTGTAGAAATTTGTCAAAAAGAAAATAATATCACAATGAATCAAACAAAATATGCAATATTATTGCTTGAAAAATACAAAATGACAAAATGCAAACCTAAATATACTCTAGTAGAACAAGGTATATAATTATCAAGATATAGATGAGTCACCACAAATTTCTACTACTATGTTTCATCAACTAATTGAAATCCTTCTATATTTAACTACAAGACCAGATATTATTTTTTTTGTAAATTATATCTCCAAATTAATACAAGATCATAGAGAAAAGTACTATAAATCCACAAAAGGATACTATAATATATCAACAATACCACATAATATGGTCTAGAGTACAAGAGAAATTATAATTTCTACTTACAAGGATATTTATATTAAGACTATGCAGGTTTAATAGATGATAGAAGATCAACATTAGGCTATGTATTTCATCTTGGATCAAGACCTATTTCATGGAATAGTAAGAAACAATATGTAATAGATCTCTCATCAGTAGAAGTAGAGTATTGTGCCACAAGAGATGTTTTATGTGAAGCAATTTGTTTACAATACATTCTATCAGATATAGAGATCAAAATAATTTCTACAATACTGAATTGCAATAATCAAGGAGTTCAAAAATTAATCAAAAACCCTATGTTTCATGAAAGGACAAAACACATTAAATCCCAATGTCACTTTATCATAGATCATGTTCTAACAATCATATTCAAATAAAATAAGTTCCTACTAAAGATTAACCTACAAATATTTTTACAAAATCACTTGGATGAAACAAAGTATAATATGTTTCAAAGCCATCTCTATACATTAAGGAAAACAAAGAGCAATAATGTACCTTCACACCAAATAATCTAATACGAGGGGGGGTTGTTGGAGGTATTAAATTATTTGGTACCTTTCAACATTAATACAGAGACCTTGAAAATATTTTAGATTAGTGTGTATAGTATGTGTAAAGTGAGTAAGTTTAAATTATGTGAGTGGTGTCATGTTTAGAAGTGAGAAGTTATGTGCAATCATGAGATACTTTGTCCTTATATAATTTATGAGATTTATTATGTAAGAGAGAAATATGAAGAGTTGGATCTCCCATGAGTTTGAGGAGAGCAAATGTCAAGAGTCATGTAATATGAAGAGTCTCATATATATATATATATATATATATATATATATATATATATATATATATATATATATATATATATATATATATTTAAGATAAATCTCTATAATATGTATTCGAATTAGCATTGCATTTATGCATTGCTATAGTAGATTTTTCAATAAAATATTCTAAGTTTTATGTGCATTATTGTGTGAGATTTATATTTGAGTTATTGTGAGATCTTGTGAATTAATCCTGTGAGAATAGTGTTGATTTGCTAACACATTATTGGGCCACATCAACATCGATCCATGAGTCTTGGAAAAACTTCCAACGTGCACAAGGTTTTCCAGCATGCAAAAAGTGGATGTTGCTTAGTAGATTCATGTCTAAATCACTATCAACTTTATGAAGAAAAGGATTAGCCTATCATGTTTGACACACTCCTAGAGGAGTCATCCATAAATTTATTCTTTTCATCTACCTTTTAAAAATACGTCCTATTATTCACTTTACTTGGAAAGCACAACTTAGACTTGCCCATGATGGCTTTAGCACCACTCCATCATATCATGAGAAAGAGAGAGAGAAAGAAACATATATTATTAAGAATGGAAAAAATTGATACATCCGAGTAAGGGTATGAGACCTTTTATATAGGAAGATGAATTCCTTGGCCAACACTCTACCTAGTTGTACAAGAGACACCTTGCACATTGACACTTGTTCATTTACTATATTGCATGAAGCAATTAGATAACTTCCCCCTAAAGTAATCTAAAATAACCAAATGATGTAATATATTCTAACACCCCCCTGTATTACATTATTTGGTATGAAATTATAATGAATCACATAGATGATATTTAGATATTTGAAACTTGATTTTTTTGAGTGCTTTTGTAAAGATGTCTGCCAGATGATCTTCTGTAGAAACAAACTTGAGGATGATGTGCTTGTTCTAAAAATGTTCTCTGATGAAATGACACTGAGCTTCAATATGCTTTGTTATTTCATGTATGATTGGATTCTTGATCAGATTCAATACATCTTGATTACCACCAAATATCATAGTGGGAGTTTGTTTGATTCCCACGTCAGATAGTATGTATTGTAACCATAGAGCTTCACAGGTTGTATCTCTTGCTGCTCGATATTCTGCATCAGTTGATGATTGTGCTAATGTATGTTGTTTCTTTTTGTGCCAAGATATGAGTCTTGATCTGAGATAGAAGACATAACCTGATGTAGATTTCTTATCATCAATAGATCCAACATAATATGAATCTGAGTATCCTTATAGATAAAAATATTTGACATCCTTCATATAAGTTAATCCATAGTTTATAGTCTTCTTGATATATTGTAATATTGTTTTTGTAGCTTTCCAAAGAATTTATCTTGGTTCTTGTATGAACCGTGAAAGATAATTTACTGTAAATTCTATGTATGGTCAACAGTTTGTTAGTATAGAAGACTTCCAATCAACTAATGATTCATTGTTGCTAAAACCAATGGTGTTTTATCATTTTTAGATAGTTGAATCCCTTGTTCCATTGGTGTATCTTTGGGCTTACACTTTGTCATTTTGTATTTTTCAAGAAGAGATTTTGCATATTTTGATTGAGTGATAACTATTTTATCTTTCCCTTGATAAATCTCTAGTCCAAGGAAATAGTTTATTAGTTCTAGATCTGTCATTTCAAATACCTTTCCTAAATCCTTTTTTATATCACTTATTAAATTTTTTGAACTTCCAGTAATCACTATGTCATCAACATATACTATGAGAATCAAGATATCATTTCCAATCTTTTTGGTATATAGATTGGGATTTGATGTACTCCTTTTGAAATTATGATGTAATAGGTGATTATTTATCTTGATGTTCCATACCCTGGGAGTTTGTTTCAAGCCATATAGATATTTATTCAATTTGCATACCTTACTTTCCTATCCTTGAATGAAAAAGCCTCCAGGTTGTGCCATATAGACTTCTTCTAAGTCACCATTAAGGAATGCACTTTTTACATCCATATAATGAAGTTTCCATCCTTGATGTGCTTCTGTATCGCTCAAAAATTTTCACACCCTTACCTTCAGGCTATAGGATCCGTGCCCAAAAGGGGGATGTGAAAAGGGTGGCACGGTACCTCGGACTAAGAGGACTTGTGAAGGTCCCGCCTCTCAAGGGAGGTGTATATTGGTGATTTTTCGACGGATGGTGGGTTCACCAGGAAACATTTAATGGCAGTTTCCACGCCTAGGTTGGGAATGTGTTTTATGTGTTCGTTTTAGCCTTAAGCATTCAAAATCCTAGGTTTGGCCAAAATGCGTCTAAGCTATTCTATATGCAAATGCAAATTAAATGAATACATAAAATAGAATTAAAGACAAAAAATAGAGAAATTATAGAATATAAAAGAAGAATATCTGATCCGGACGTCTGATGATGATTCTGATTCTTGAAGTAGTCAGGATCGCCTCTGATTTGACAGGATCGTCTGAGATTAGACAAGATCGTCTGAGATCTGACGAATTCGTCAGACAAATTCATCAGAGACCTGCAAACAGAGAAATAGGTGCAAAATACAAAAAATACAACTATCCTAATAGAGGGAAATAGTGTAAAATGACAGCAATAATATCAAAATAAAACTTACAAATAGAAACATTAATGAATTATGCTAATTTAATCACAATTATGACCTAATCATGCATTTGATCTAGATGGGTGAACTCCAAAATGCAGAAAACAAAATAAAATACTGAATAAAATTGCTCATTACAACATTAAACAGTAGAAAAAGGGAAGAAGAAATGCAAACTTCAGGCACTGATTGCCTCAATGTTGACTGCAGTCAAAATCGTCTCACATTGGTACGAAATCGTCTCTGATTCGACAGGATCGCCTCCGATCTAAACAGGTTCATCGACGACGATGTAAGCTTGCTCCAGCTGAAAAACAATATGGTACCTACAACAAAATTGTATAGAACTAATGCAAAATAAAAACTTAGGATGTTTTAACATGTATGCAGTCGAGTTACAGGGAATTTTAGCCAGGGGGTGCTAAGGGGAGGGCTTAGGATTAAATAGGCTTAGGAGGGAGGTTAGGAGGTTGGAGATCATACCTATTTGGGAGATCTCCAACGGGGGAGGGTCTCTAATGGTGCAGACACGCTTCTGCCCGGATTAGAGGCCCGTTGGAACAGAAGCTAATTGTGCAAAATCAGTTTTGAGACAAGATCGTCTGGACTTCCTAGCCCAGGCGAAATCATCAGATCTGGGGCGATATCGTCTGATCGGCGATGATATCGTCAAATGGTCAAAACAACCTCTAAAAATGGCATGAAAAAGGGAGAAACGGATTACCCAACGGTTAACGGGAGGTTTGGGAGGTTAAAATTTGAATTTAAATTATTTACTAAAGTAAATGTAACTATTACAATTTCACTGTGCCAATTTTAGGGTGCTACATTTTTCCCCCTCTTTAGCAAATTTTCTGAAGAAAATGCGTTAAAGATGAGTTTTTCTCGATCTACGAGAAAGCAAAAATTATTCCCATTTTTAGGTGATGATTCTTGGTCGAATCGTACAACAACTTACTATGGTGCCCCCTCCGTGTTTTTACCCAAATCGAATGTTTGAGGTAAAAACGTGGAAAAGCAAAATTATTTTTGAATAAAATTAAGAAAAAAAGGGTAAAACCCTAATTTATTTTTACTGTTCATCTTTACTGGTTTTAGAGCTCTGGAAGCAAAAATGGTGGAGACGACGCACAGATCAACAGAGGTCCGGCACGGGCTACGGGTAAGAGTCTAAACTTAGTTTAGAGTGTTTTAATTTGATTTTACATGCTTTTTAAGTGAATTTTAATTAATTTTTGAGCATCGCGGCCATTTTTTGGCCGTCGACATCGTCGAGACGAAATCGTCCCGATTTCGACGAAATCGTCTCAATTTCACCAATTTTGTCTAAGGGCAAAATCAGCGAAAGGGGGACGATTTTGGCAAATTAGGGACGATTTCGACTTGCGAAATCGGAGACGAATTTGCTCAAATTTGAGACGATATCGTCAATAGTGGATGATATCATCATTTGATTAAATTGAACTTATTTTTAACTTGCATTATTAATTACTTGAATTTGTTTTTAATGATTGTTTGTTGTTTTGTTGTTGTTTATGTTGCAGAGAGGATTGCTAAAAAGCAGAGAATGGAAATATTGAGATTTGAGAGATGACTTGGCCGCTCTTACATAGGCAAAGTGGGATCAGCTGGCACAGGTCGGCTTATAGCATGTGGTAGAGATGCCACAAGTGTCTACAGACATGGGGCTACTGACAGCCCTAGCAGAGAGATGGTATCCGGGTTCTTCCTATTTTTGATTACTTATAGGGGAGATGATTCTCACTTTGGAGGATGTATGGAGGATTCTTAGAATCCCCATATAAGGACGGTTGATCACTCCTACGGCCAATTAGGGCCATGCTATGGGACGGTTGTGTGGTGACCCGAGCTTCACCCTGGAGAAGGGCAGAGTTAACATCGAGGCACTGCGTCAGATGCTTGGGGCATCTAGACTGACACAGGTTTTAACTGAAGTGGTTGGTGGACTTTTGCTGTGCCACCAAAGCGGGTGCAAGGTACCATGGATGCTAGCATATGTGATTTGTGATATGTGAGACCATGGTTATAGGTTTGCTTGGGGTAGCTTTGTTCTATGCTAATTGTACAAGATCTTGCATGGGGTCGTGTACAAGGGCGGCCGATGTCTAGTTATGACATCGCTCTTACAGGTTTGGTGCTGGGAGCACATTGCAGTGCGAAGGCCGGTAGGGCTTCTTTTGACAGGGATTGACGGGGAGAGGCCTCGAGTCTTCTACTAGTGGCTTCGAAGAGGATCACAATGACGGATTGACCTACCGATATCTTGGAGACTACTGGATGACCTAGTCCCAAACTAGATCACCTAGAGGCCATGGCGAGAGCACCCAAGGTGGGCCGAGGATGGACAGGAGTTGGCTCACGTCAGGCGAGTTTGCTGGCTACGGATGGAGAGGGGAGAGGTGGAGCTCCACCGCTATGACCGAGTTTTGTGACAGTTCGGTCTACAACAGGGGATCCCATCTCTCAAGGATTATGAGTTTTCTCATACTATCCAGGATAACACCACAGTTAGTGGGGCTCCAGACATGTAGTGCTTCTGGAGTCAGGATGTGGACGATGCCCCCATTCAGCCAGTGGATGGGGACGACGCAGGGGTAGCCAATGGCTACGATGCCTGGTATGTAGGCATCCACCCTCCTCGGATGACAAGGGCTCAAGGTTCGATACACGCAGTTGTGCATCAGATAGGGAGGTGGTGCCAGGCAGCTATGGAGGCAGCCCAGGGTCACGATAGGAGAGAGAAGAGGAGGCCACAGGCGCAGGAGAGGTCGTGACAGCGAGAGAGGAGGGCAGAGAGACCCCCTTCTCCATAGATAGAGAGGCCACCATTGCTTGATAAGGGCAAGGGTGTCGACACAGGGGAGAGTAACGAGATAGCTACTCTCCGAGCGGAGACAGATCGTCTTCGAGCACAGGTGCAGACATTGCAGGACGAGGCTGCACGCCACCGAGCTGAGGTTACACAGCTCAAAGACAAGATTGCACGCCTTAGGGCACAAGGTGGAGGAGTGAGCACACAGGAGCTGGCACGGTCGATTGCTCAGACCACGTTCTACCAGGGCATCTACTTCCAGATGGTGCCAGAGGGTCAGAGGGTACAGCTGCCAGCTGGCATTGCTGACCTGATCAGGATTGGGTCCTCGAGGACTTCATCCCGATCGAGGACTAGGACTCACAGTACTACTCATACTGTGATGGGGCCACCTCGTCCACCTTAGGGTGGAGGAGGAGATGAGGTTGAGAGCTCGAGGGGCTCTCGAGGCTAGCTACTACATTACATTGTACAGATTGATATGATAGCATTATTATTTTTGATAGAGGATTGAGTATGCCGAGGTAAGATTATGGCATACCAATCCAGTTTTGATGATGTATATATATTGTTGATATATATAGATGAGATATGTTTTTGATCATATGACTTGTCTTATGTATTTGTATGATGCTTTTATGTTTTGATGTGATTGATTTGATGATTCATGTAATTATGTCGTTGGAAATATTATAATTTTGATGTCATGCTGAAATAATCTGATGTAAAAAATTGGTTGTTTGTGATGAAATGTGATAACAAATAAAAAGAGACTTCTAACAACAATTTCAAAGGACATTGTTGCTATTATAGACCATTTCATGGAGTCGCTGCTCACTCGGTCGTCAAGCTAGTCCTAGTATAGAAATATTGTTAAAAGTAAAAGAGTGCTTAAGAGACTGTCTTAAGACTTTGGTGCAATGGTGCAAATGATGATTATGATGGTTTGTTTTTCAGATTTTCATAAAAATAGTATGCATGAAATAATGTTAAAATGATTTTTGCTAGGCATAAATTCCTAAGTGTGATAAATTTTTTGGATAATTCCTTAGGAATTATACCATCATTGCAAATTTGAAGGTTGACATAATGACATGAAATAATGATAATGTGTTTGTTTTTTTGTTGAAAAAAATAATTGTATTAAAGTCATATGGTTTTTATGATTTTTAAATAAATGGGGAATAAAAATTGGTACAATGGTTTGCGCTAGACATAGAATATGTAGGTATAGACTTATACCATCATCGCGAAAATCAAAGAAAAATAGATAGTTTTATTGCATGGTTGATTTTTAATACATAGAAAATATGAAAATGAGGACTTGCGCTAGGCATAAAATTCCACTTTTGGTTTTGGAACTATACCATCGTCGCGAAAGTCGACCAGATATATCTATTTTGATTGTATAGTTTTGAAAGAAATTTTGATTTTTCTATTATGCATATAGTTGTCTAAACAACTGTACTTGAAAGAAGAAAATGAATTATTTCAAACAATTTGCAAAAAAATATATTTCAAAGTATTTTAAAGACAAAAGTTAGATTTATAAGGAATCCCATGTGCATATGTGAGTTCATTTCCAATCTTGATTTATCATAATGATACACAAAATCGCTCGAATACAAATGTGTGTGCAATTGCTATGTTCATTTACCAGTTTTGAGCAAGATAATATGATACAAGTGATTTGAAAAAACCAAATAAGTGTTCATTAACCATGATGTAGATGCATATAACCATACTAGACTACTATGTAGGTCGGATTATCAAGAGCTAGCTAATCCATAAGTAGACATAGGTCTGTACAAAAGAAGGTTGCTAATGTGACAGACATATCGCCATGCTAGGAGTTACCCAAGGCCAAGCAGGTTGGGCACAAACCACCTGTTATGGGGCTTACCTCATAGTTTTCGAATAATTGAGAATTCCAAGGATTCAAGCTCATCAACCCTTCTTTTCTTTTCAAAGGGTAGGGAAAGGGATTTTATTGCTTTCTTGCTTTTTGCTTTCTTTTGCTTTTCTTTTTCTTTTCTTTTTCTTTTTGTATTTTTGCTTGATAATTGAGATAATGCTTGAAATATTGCTGTAATGATATGAAATAACATTTTTCTTTTCTCTTTTTTTCTTTAACTTTTCTTTTCTTTCTATGCTAGGGATACTTGCTCGGATTAGCTGTAGAGCAAGGGATTTTATTTCGGGTAGGGGTGAGCTTGTCCTTTTGCCAATTCTCAAATATTCTAGACCATGTGCATGATAGGATAGTAGGGGAAACTTTTCGCTCAAGAAACCACTTCTACTATGTAGCAAAACATGGAAATTACAAATATAATCATTTTATTGTGAAAATATGTGCTTGGTTTAAGTAAATAACAAGATCAATTCTCTTGTGCTCAAACTTTATTTAATTGAATTTTGTGGACTTTGATATAAGAGAGATTAGTAATCATGCCAGATAAAATCAAGATATTTATTTTTTATTTTTATTTTTTTATTTTTTATTTTATTTTTTTTGAGTGTGCAAGTGAGAGATTCCAAATAAATGCTAATTTATCCCAAAATAATTTGAAACATATAACTGCAATAATTGTAAGAAAAAAAATATATATATATATAATATATATATATATATATATATATATATATATATATATATATATATATATATATGATTTTTTGAGAATGTTGACTCTCTCTTTCTTCTTTATATTGTTTTGGTTTCGAAAGAGTCAAGAATATTGTTGTTTTTATATTTTATCATTATTTTTTTATTTTTGAACAAAAAATTAACAAGTGCCATAAATAAATGCAACAAATAGTTTTGAAGATTTTGATGATTATGAATGTTTTTGGTGTTTTTGAATTTATAAATTGAAAGAAATACAAGATAGTGATTTTGAACAAATATATACATGGATGAAGTGACCAAATTTATACATAGTAACGTTTAAGATGCAAAATATTCATGGGTTCTTTAAGTTCTTTACGATCTAAGGTAGATAATTTGTATGCTCCTTATTCAAATTTAGCAGTGATAATGTATGGTCCAAGCCAGTTGGGCTCAAATTTACCTTTAAGGTCCTTAGTTGCATTAGTATTTTTTTAATTTTCTTTTAAAACAAGGTTGCCGATCTCAAAGGATCGATGACGAACTTTTTTAGCATATGATCTTTTAAGCTTGTTTTGGTAGGCACGGAGATGCTCCAAAGCATTGATGTGTTTTTCATCTAGGAGTTTTAGCTGATTGAGTCTGCCAGCTCGATATTTATCTCCTACTTCGGTATCTTGAAGTAGTAGAGCCAAAGAAGGAACTTCCAATTCAAAGGAAAAAACTGCTTCAGCACCATAAACCAAAACAAATGGTGAAGTTCCCGTGGGGGTTCGAACACTAGTTCGATAGGCCCACAAGGTCGGATATAATTGAATGTGCCGATCACGGCGCTTTATTGACCAATATTTTAAGGATTTTGATTAAGGTTTTGTTAGATGCTTCGCTTGACCATTACCCCGAGGATAATAGGGAGTGGACCAGCGATGTTGAATCTTATATTTTTGGCATAATTTTTTAACATCTTTATTTTTGAAACAAGTTCCATTGTCAGATATGAGATTTGCAGGAATTCTAAACCTACAAATGATTTGATTAAAAATAAATTTAGATACTTGTGTGCCAGTGCAGGAAGCTAAAGGCATAGCTTCGACCCACTTTGTGAAATACTCAGTGGCAATTATGATGAATTTGTGTCCATCAGATGACACAGGATTAATTTTGCCAATAATATCTAAGCCCCATTTTGAAAAGATCCAAGGTCAGCATGTTTCTGGCACTTTTCGCAATGGCGCACATACTCATGTGCATCAGTTTCCATGGTAGGCCAAAAGCATCCTATCCTAAGGAGCTTTTTAACAATGACACTACCACTGAAGTGTCCTCCACAAGATCCATCGTGGGCTTCACTCAAGGCTGATTTGGTTTCTTCTAAGTTCAAACATCTTAATAGGATACCTTCAAAAGATCTCCTATATAAAGCATTGCCAATTATTACAAATTGACTTGCTCGTCTACGTAATAACCGACGCTGGTTTCTATTAGAATTGGCAGGGAAAGTCCCATTTTGGAGAAAATCAAATATATCCGTATACCAAGGTTCAGGAGTAGTTTCATTGATTAGAAACACATCCAAAGGATCTAAGCATGACTTATTTGAAGCGGGTTCCTGGAGTCGACGAATAATGATAGTGGCATATTCGTCATCTAACTTCAATGGTAGGAGAGATGTAGCTGCGGCCATAGCATTAGCTGCACGGTTGCAAGTTCTAGGAATAGCTTCCAAGGTAACTTGATCAAATAAAGACATTAGTTGTAAAACATAGGCCTTATATGGGCGCAGTTTATCATCTTTGGTCTGATAAACTTCATTAATTTGGTTTATAACCAGTTGAGAATCACCAAAAACTAACAGATGTTTAATTTTTAGCGCCAAGGTAGCTCGTAATCCAAGGATTAGAGCTTCATACTCAGCAGTATTGTTGGTGCAAGCAAATGTCAATTTGAAGGACAGAGGAATAAGATGTTTTTGCGAGGATATTAAAATAATACCCACACCAGCCCCACTCATGCATCGGGCTCCATCAAAGTATAAGGACCATTGTTCAATATGGTCTACCTCTAATTGAAGGCATTCATCAGGAAACTCAATGATGAGGGGATGGGTAGACTCTAAGGGTGTAGCAGCTAATTGATCTGCTATGATTTGACCCTTAAAAAACTTTTGTCCTATGAATGTGAGATCAAAATCGCTTAGAGCAAGAACCCACTTGGCTGTGCAACCCGATAACTAAGGTCGACTCATGAGATACCTTAAGGGATCGTATTTAGCAATGACATAAGTTTTCTGACTAAGCATATAATGTCATAATTTTTGCGTAGCAAACACGACTGCTAAACATAATTTTTCTAACGCTGTGTAGCGGGTTTCATAACTGATGAAGGTTCGGCTAATATAATAATTAGCACGTTCTCTCTTTTCATCATCAAGTTGAGCTAACATAGCTCCTAAGGCAGAATCTGAAGCTGAAATATATAGAATAAATGGGCGATCAGGTTTAGGCGATGAAAGCACAGGTGGATTAAGGAGGTATTGTTTGAGAAGTTCAAAAGCTTCTCTACATTCGTCGTCCCAATTAAAAGGGACATCCTTCTTAAGGAGTTTAAGAAAGGGACCAGTTTTGTCCGCCAGCTTATCGATGAAGCGACGGATAGCTTGAAGCTTACCTTGTAAACTTTGTAACTCAGATATATTAGTGGGTGCGGGCATATCAGTGATGGCCGCAATCTTGAGAGGGTCGATTTCGATACCACGTAAAGAAACTAAAACCCCTAATAGTTTACCGGACTTAACTTCGAATATGCATTTTGTTGGATTTAATCGAATAAGATATTCTCGTAATCGATTAAAAACTTTTCTCAAATCATCTAAATGATTATCTTTAATAATAGAGCAAGCTATAATATCATCTACATAATCATGTAGGATATCATGCATCATATCATGAAAAATATAAGTCATAGCTCGTTGATAGGTTGCCCCTGCGTTCTTTAAGCCAAATGGCATCACTTTCCAACAAAAAGTACCCCAGGGGGTAATAAATGCTGTCTTAGCCTGATCTTTAGGAGCTATCCTGATCTGATTGTAATCGGAGAATCCATCCATTAAGGACATCATCCCACTCCTGACAGTAAAGTCAATGATTTGATCCATGTTTGGAAGAGGAAAGTCATCTTTAGGGCATACAACATTAATATCTCTAAAATCTGTGTAGACCCTAACTTTGGTGGCTTCTTTTTTGGTAACTGGAACTACATTTGAGATCCATTCAGCATAATCAATAGCTTGTATAAAGATGACATTCAGGAGTTTTTCTAACCCCCCTTTGACTAGCAGAGCCACTTTGGGATGCATTTTTCTAAGTTTTTGTTTAACAGGTTTAGCATCCGGATGGACCACTAGATGATGCATGACGACAGAAGGGTCCAGACTTGGCATATCTTCATATGTCCAAGCGAAGACATCTTCATACTCTTTAAGGAATGCAATATATTGCTCTTGTTTTTCTTGAGTTAATTCTGATCCAATATTGATTATGTGAGGATTATCCTCAGTTCCAATGTTAATTTTAATGACGTTTTCTACCTCCATGTGTAGATCTCTTTCAAAATTAGGTGGGGCGGGTGAAACGCCCAATTCTTGTAATTCTTGTAAGTTTAATTTGGATAATTCATCTTGAGGATTAGTGGACTCAAGTTGGGCTATAGTTGGTATAGAACCATAAAAATAAAATCCATTGTGTAACATCTCTTCAACAGGGACATCATGGAAGATATCTCCTTCCAACTCTTCATCGGGGTCAGCAATCATTTCAGGGTAAGCTATGGATAGCATGTTACATGTAAACGACTGATTTTTTAGAGGCAAATCAACATGCCTATCCAAATAATCTTGATAACATATGAGATGATCATCATCTTCAAAAGGAAAGGGTTGACCCTTACTAGGAAATAGGCCCACACCACAGTGGGCGAGCCACGGTTCTACCTCAAAAGGTTCTTTGATGCCATTTTGGAAATATCCCAAGCCTTTCCCTTTATATCCCATTTTAAGCATTATGGGTTTAGCTTTAATATATTCATTGGTAAAATAACACCGAGCATATCCCTCATGATGAGTTTTAATGTTCCAAGGGATTCTTCCCCAGTCATATCCTTTATAAATGAAGGCACAACTCCCGACTTGGTAAGTACTTCCCATAGGTTGTGGGAGGCCCAAAGTACGAGGAGATGGTGACAAGTTATTTAAAAGAATTGAATCTTGTATGAAAGCATTTGTTTTTTTTTATATTAAGATTATGGATAAATCTGGTAAAAGTTCATCAGAAAGAGCATAAGATGTGGAAGGGTTATTCCCTATATCTTTAGATGTGGAAGGGATGATAGATGTGTCTATAGGTTTTGAATTTATAGGGATTGAACATGAAGGATTGGTTGTAGATTTAAGATCTTTTTGAGGTTCTAGAGTGATTTGTTTGGAAGATGGTTGAGTTAAATGGATAGGTGTAGGTGATGGGATAGATGATGTTATGTGTGTGTGTTTCACACGTTTAGATGAAAAATAAGAACTAGGATGTGTGGATGACAGAGCGAGGCAAAATTGCACCCCAATAGGTTCTTCCAAAGCACACATATCAAAGGGTCTAGGGTCACCATGGATAGTGACCAACTGATTTTTAAATTCAAATTTAACACATTGGTGTAAAGTTTATGGGACAGCTCGCATCGCATTGATCTAAGGGCGACCCAAAAGTATATTGTACGATGTTGGGCAATGTACAATAAACATGGTTGTTTCTAGGGTTCTAGGACCAACTTGCAAGGGGATGGTAATAACTCCACATGTTTCTTGTGTTTCATCATTAAAAGCTTTGATAATCATATCAGTTTTCTTCATTTCATCACTTCTAAAGCCAAATCATTGGTAGAAGTCAAAAGTGCAAATGTTTAGAGATGAGCCATTATCAATCAGGACTCGTTTGACAACTACATCTCCAATTAGAGCAGTAATATATAAGGGATTGTCCTTATGTAAACTGTGTTGTGGGATATCTTTATCCCGGAATTCAATACAATCAACTTCTCGAGTGATGATAGTATTGGCCATAGCTTCAGGTTGAATTTTTTGAGGTACCATCATTTGGCTTAATGTAAGCATCAACTCATCCCTATGGGTGGGAGAGGATCTTAACAAATCTAAAAGGGAAATTCTGGCTGTAGTATTGGATAATTGCTCATTAATGTTGTAAAGGGGTTTAGGTTGAACATTAGGAGCATGATTCCCTTTATTGGGATTTTTCAAAATGAATGGAGCCGATCCATCATTTTGATTTGGTTCTTGTTGAGAATTTTGAGCCTGTTGTCGGGTAACGACTCCAATGGTACCTACAATGTTATATTGAAGACGCTGAACTAGTCTCGGTCTAGCATTTATGGCTTGTTCATTTGAGAGGAATTGATTAGAAGAAGGTCGAGTAGTAACTCTTCTAGAAAATGGTTCTTCTGGAACCATGGCATCTATGATGGGTTGAATAGGATCTGATTCATTTTCAGAACTATTCGATTGGTTTGAAGTAATGTCTAATTCACTTTCAGTATCTGATTCTATATCACTAGAATCAAAAGTTTGAAAATTATGTAAGGGCCTGGTCGTAACTAGGGATAAGGTTGTGTCAAATATTTGAGGATCCTGAACAGGTAATTGTCCGCTAATGGTTCCTACATATCGGGTAGGAGGAGGAAAATTATGATGTTTGATTTGATTGGCCACTTCTTTACCATGTCTTGGTAAAGGGTGTTGAAATATGTCTAATGTTTGATTAGCATTTTGATTTTGATTTTGGGGAATGGTCTTTTGAGCGTTATTAGGAGCATTTTGTTTAGGTTGGAAGGCTTGCACTTCCATTTCATTATTATCAATCAAATCCTGTATTTTATGTTTCAACCTTTTACAAGCGTTGGTAGAGTGTCCAGGTCCTCTATGGAAATCACAGTGTAAGTCAGCTTTGTATCCGGGTATAGTTGGATCAGGTTCCTGGATAGCGGGTAATTGGATCAAACCTCTTTCGAGTAATTGAGGTAAAATAGTTGATAAGGGTTGATTCAATCTAGTGAATTCTCAAGGAGGCTTATCAAGAGGTTTCAATATAAATTTTTCTATTGTCTTCGTTGCATTGATATTAGCAACATTTCTGTTGTCAGTGACTCCGTCACCAACAACATGTTTGTTTTTATATTGATTTTTGGATGTTTTCTCATCATCCTTCTTCCTAAGTTGGCCTCTCCTGATAAGGGCATCTTCTACTCTTCGAGCTAAATCTATAGCTTGATCGAAGGTAGTTAAAGTAGCAGTTGATAGCTCATAAGATATTTGTTCTTGTAGATTATTGATAAAAATGTCCAACATTTCCCTATAAGGTAGCACAAAGTGCAGTTTTCCTGTCAATTGCCTCCATCTAGCTAAGAAATCGACAAAACATTCATCCTTGTCTTGTTTTAAGTTGTATAAATCTTTAATGGTTACATGCCTATTGATGTAGGCACTAAATTGATGGACAAAAGATTCAGCTTTTTCTTCAAAGTTTCTCAAAGAATGATTGGGCAATTGATAGTACCACTCTAATGCCATTCCACCTAAACTTTTTGAGAACATTTTTAGTAATAGCAAGTCATCATGTGATATATCATGACACGCTATCCTAAACATGCGAAGATGCTCTATGGGATCTTCGGTTCCTTTATATATAGGCAAGATGGGCATGGGAAAATGCTTAGGGTATGGTTGAGCTACAACTATGGGATCCAAAGGTTGGCTACATATCTCTCGATAATTGTACGAGGGACGGTAGGGATCTATCTGGTCCATATGCGAAGCTAACTGTTTCACCATGGCTTCCAGATTACTAGTTTGCCCACCAGATTGGTTTGGTAGGGCATTGACATGGGTTTTATGAGCATATGATGGAGGGACATGAAGATTAGATGCTATGTTACTATTGTGTAAATTGTTGGTAGGAAAGGTGTTATGAAGGAATTTTGAAGTTGTATTATGATGTATTTCAGATTGTTGAAAATTGGTGTTTGGCTTCGTTTTAGGTTTTTGTTTACTTGAAGCATATTGCTCAATAGTTTGGCGAAATAGAGTAGTGAAGGAAGTTTTATTTTGTGTGGGAATGATTTTAGGTTGAATAACAGGTTCCTTAGGAGGTTGGGTAACCTGTTGTTTTGACATGTTTTGCATCATAGTGACCATGTCTGTATTGGATGGCCCAGCCTTATCACTTTATTGATCAATGAAAGATAAGGGATTAGTGTGCACATCATACATATATTCCATGGCTGCTTGAGTGTTACTAATTTGCCCTTTATCAATACGAACTGCCACATTAAGGGCATCAATGTTATCATTGAGAAATTTCTGAAAATGATCTACGTTGTCAAAAGCAATAGTTCCATCTGGAGCTACTCTAGGGGATGAGGGTCCATCCTCTTTAACACTTCCTTCTTGTTCATTGTCTTCACCTAGGTCATGTTCTGGTTGATCTAGAGTTTTTCCTTCTGAAATTGGATCTTCAGGAAGGACATTTGGGTCTCTAGTTGTATCTTGTAACCAATCTTCTTCTTCTCCTTCAGTTTGTTTACCATTCCTAAGTTTAGGCATGGTGCTTTAATTTTAGATTTCAGCAAATATATATATATATATATATATATATATATATATATATATATATATATATATATATATATATATATATGCAACAAGCTTAAGAGATATATATTAATTATATACCTACTACAATATTTAAAATGAAATGTTTAAGTTTTTGCTATGTTTTTTAGTTTTTCTTTGTTTTTGAAATAATATTGTAAAGAAAACAAATAACACAATAAATGCAAGAAATAATACTGAAAGTAATAATCTAGTTTTCTATAAACAATTTATAAACATCATTAATGGGCTCGAGTTCTTCAGGAGTCATGAAGTGTTCTTCTTCAAATTGAAATTTTTCTTTTAAAAATTTAATGAAAAGAGCTATAGTGATATTATCTGTCTCAGATGTTGGTTGATAGAAGTAAAGCTCGTGGCAATACTCTCGATATAACACAACTCGAGGAACTCTATTCCATCTTTCCCTATCTGTAAGAACAACCTCTTGGTCTTCTACACAACCTAGGAACTGGTGTACAATGGCTGCGTTCTCGAGGTATTCCTTAAAGGTGAATAATTCTGAAGATACAAGAGCTCTCCTATAAGCTAACCATCTATGGTAGGCTCTCTGAAGTTCATGATAAAAGACTAGTTGATGAGGATCCAGGATTCTATCTAGGACTAGCCTCTTGATTTGTTTAAGTTCTGTTGACCTAGATGAAATGACACTAAGTCTTCTATCAAGTTCGTCCCACAAGAGTTGATTTCTATCTGTTTCAGGCACACTAAGTACCAAATTGATTTCTATGGCTGCCAAGTGGTTTTCTACATTTATAGTAACTGCTAATCTTTTCTTAGGAGCTACCATCTAAACATGATATTAAATTTAAATGATCTAAAATGCATCTATGTTTTAGTTGTTTTATTTTTTTTTGTTTTTGTTTTTGTTTTCAAAAGGTTTATAATGCATTCACGTCGGGTTCACCAAAATGTATCGCTCCAAAATTTTCACACCTTTACCTTCAGGCTATAGGATCCGTGCCCGAAAGGGGGATGTGAAAAGGGTGGCGCGGTACCTCGAACTGAGAGGACTTGCGAAGGTCCCGCCTCTCAAGGGAGGTGTATATTGGTGATTTTTCGACAGATGGTGGGTTCACCAGGAAACATTTAATGGCAGTTTCCACGCCTAGGTTGGGAATGTGTTTTAGGCGTTCGTTTTAGCCTTAAGCATTCAAAATCCTAGGTTTTGCCAAAATGCGTCTAAGCTATTCTATATGCAGATGCAAATTAAATGAATATAGAAAACAAAATTAAAGACAAAAAACAAAGAAATTACAGAATATAAAAGAAGAATACCTGATCCGGATGTCTGATGATGATTCTGATTCTTGAAGCAGTCAGGATCACCTCTGATTTGACAGGATCGTCTGAGATCAGACAAGATCGTCTGAGATCTGACGAATTCATCAAAGACCTACAAACAGAGAAATAGGTGCAAAATACAAAAAATACAACTATCCTAACAGAGGTAAACAGTGTAAAATGATAGCAATAATATCAAACTGAAACTTACAAATAGAAACATGAATGAATTATGTTAATTTAATCATAATTATGACCTAATCATGCATTTGATCTAGATGGGTGAACTCCAAAATGCAAAACAAATAAAATACTGAATAAAATTGCTCATTACAACATAAAACAGCAAAAAAAGGGAAGAAGAAATGCAAACTTCAGGCACTGATTGCCTCAATGTTGACTACAATCGAAATCGTCTCACATTGGTACGAAATCGTCTCTGATTCGACAGGATCACCTCCGATCTGAACAGGTTCGTCGACGACGATGTAAGCTTGCTTCGGTTGAAAAACAATATGGTACCTGCAACAAAATTGTATAAAACTAAGGCAAAATAGAAACTTAGGATGTTTTAACATGTATGCAGTCGGGTTACAGGGAATTTCAGCCAAGGGGGTGCTAATGGGAGGGCTTAGGATTAAATAGGCTTAGGAGGGAGGTTAGGAGGTTGGAGATCATCCCTATTTGGGAGATCTCCAATGGGGGAGGGTCTCTAACGATGCAGACACGCTTCTGCCCGGATTAGAGGCCCATTGGAACAAAAGCTAATTGTGCAAAATTAGTTTTGAGACAAGATCATCTGGACGTCCTAGCCCAGACGAAATCGTTAGATCTGGGGCGATATCGTCTGATCGGCGACGATATCGTCAAACGGTCAAAACAACCTCTAAAAATGATGCAAAAAAGGGGGAAACGGATTACCCGACGGTTAACGAGCGGTTTGGGAGGTTAAAATTTGAATTTAAATTATTTACTAAAGTAAATGTAACTATTACAATTTCATTGCGCCAATTTTAGGGTGCTACAACTTCTAGCATGCAAACTATTCAGATAGTAGTCATTCGAGCTATTGATGTGAATGTTTCTTCATAGTCAATTACCTCTGTCTGAGTATACCCTTTGGCTACTAGTTGAGCTTTGTATTTATCAAGTGTTCCATCTGCTTTGTATTTCATTTTGTAAACCCACTTGCATCCCACTATTTTCTTTCTTGGAGGTAGGTTTACTAGATCCCATGTCTTATTCTTCTTGAGTGATGCATATTCAAATTCCATAGTTGCTTTCTAGTGTGAGTCTTTTAGTGCTTGAGGATTTGATGTTGGTTCTACTATGTTACTTAGCATTCCTTTGTTCATTTTGGTCATGCTACGAGTTTGAGGTCTTGTAGAGGTAAGATCTAGCATTCTTTCTATATTTGATTCTTTGAGAGTATCTCTAAGCCATATTGGTTCTTCTAGGTAGTATTGTTGAGGCTTTCGTGTTTTGTTCTTCTGATTATGACTCTACACACATCATGTCTTCTTCAGATAGATTTAGAAGGACTTTTGTATCACCACTAGATTCATCTATGTTGATTTTGACTTTTTCATCAAAGATCACATCTCTGCTAATGTAGACTATCTTTGTAGATGGATCTAGTATTTCGTATCCTATATATTCATTTTCATACCCAACAAATATCCCTATCATAGTTATGTCATCTAGTTTAGTCCTCTTTTTTTCTGGAATATGCATGTAGGCATTGCACCTGCAGATATTTAGTTTTTCTATGTTGGAATTTTGTCTTGACCATGCTTCTTATGGTGTAATATGCTTGAGTACTCTTGTTGTTAGTCTATTTTATATGTAGATTGTTGTTTGTACTAATTAAACCCAGTATTTATGATCAAGTTGTGCTTATTTTAACATACATCTTACCATTTCCATTATTGATCTATTTCTTCTTTCTAAAATTCCATTTTGTTGAGGTGAATATGTTGTTGTAAGTTGTCTTTTGATTCCATTTTCTTCAAGAAATGAGTCAAATTCTTTGGAAATATATTTTCCTCCTCTATCTCAACGAAGTGCTTTTATGCTCTTTCCTAATTCTTTTTCAACTTGAAGTTTGAATTGTTTAAAATAACTAAATGCTTCTAATTTTTACTTCATGATATATACCCACATTTTTCTAGTGTGATCATCAACAAATAACTAAAAGTATTTATGTCCTCCAAAACTATCAACTTTCATTGGTATACATAAATTTGTATATATTATTTCTAGAGGATGTTGAGCTTTGTGTTGACGAAGTTCGAAAGGAATTCTATGTTGTTTTCCTCCTAAGAATTTTGGACATATAGTAGTTTCTGGAGATAAGTTGGGTAGTCCTTCTACCATTTGATATCTGAATAATTCCTTCATTGACATCTCACTGGTATGTCCTAGTTGTTTGTGCCATAGTTCTGAAGCATTGACAAAAAGAGCTAAGTGAATAGTAGTATCTAGGACAAATAGACCATTTTTATACGATCTTGATGCTATCATTCTTCCATTTCTAGCTATGTGATATTGTTTTTTGCCAGTGAGAACCTTGAACTCAACAATTAAGTCTCGATCCATGAGTTGAGAAACATAAATAATATTAGTAGTTAATCTTGGAACATACAATAATTTTTTTTATTATACCTCTTCCATCCTTAAGATTTATTGGAATATTTCTGATTCCTTTTACTTCATATGTTTTGCTATCTGCTACAACAACTAGATTTTCATTTATCTTATTCAAAGAATTGAACCAATGTATGTTTCCTATCATATGCTTACTTGCACCTGAATTTATATACCAATACTCCAGGATGTTGTTATTATCAAGATTTATGGAATTCCTTATGTCTCCCTAGTAATAAGAGTATATGTAATCTTAGGTTTTGTAGAAAGCTTATATTTTTCCAATGGATTTATAACTTGATAATCTTTGATAGATGCTATTATAATCAAATTTTGTAGAATACCTTATGACTCCCTAGATATTTTTGGAATATTATATAGTGCTTTTGTAAAATACAGTTCAATTTGTTTGATTTTGTACAACTTTGTAAATATCAAAAATCAACTTTTCTAACAACTTATATCTCCTATTGAACTAAACACTTTTCCAATTTTGAAGAGGTTTTAATGTTGGATTTCTTTTATCCCTTTTGAGAAATTTTGAGACAAGAATATTTTAAATTTTCAACCTTTAAAATGCTTTGATAAACCTCTTTTAATATCCCTTTAGGATTTAATTTTAGTGTATCTAATTTCCAATAACCTAGTTTGGTGTTGTAACCCTTATAACTCCCAAATTTGGAAAATTAGAACACATTAATATTTGCAAACATTAAATGGATTAATTCCAAGTAGTATCCCTTATTTCTCCTAGGTTATGTTTTGCAAATATTAGGCTACTTTGATATTTACTTTCCCTAAGTTTTCCTTTCAAATAAAGATTGATTTCCTTTAATACTTCAACCTTAGAATATAACCTTATAACTCCCTTTTTAATGAAAGCAAATTAGATGGGGGAAATTTTACCTTAATAAGGCTTTGCACCTTTATGAAATCGGATGCATATGGTAGTAGTCTGTCCTTCTTGGGCGTTGTGAGTAATGATATATTATTCAACATGATCTTGGCTTCAATGCTCTTTAATGCTTCTCTTGATCCGTTTGATCGAGAGTACTTTCATTTGTTTCTTACAAATGCTCCTGAAGTACTCTCGAATTGCTTTTGAATTACTGCCAAATTGTTGATCCAAGGCACATTTAATAGGTGTTCAATCAAGTGACAAGTGTCACAATAGATTTTTTTAACGCTTCAAGAATGATTTGGATGTTTGGTGGAGATACCAATACTTTTGACAAGGGTCACCTTCTCTTGAGATGTTTTTTATTCTCTCTTTGTGCGCTTACTGTAGCGCTTCTGGCTTTAAGCAACTCCTCTTTCACTTGGAGTATGGGTGCCAATACAATGTTGTAATGTCTCCTTTGTGAGCATTTTTTTAGGGTTATTTTGGAGAATGACAAGTGGCACCTTCTTTCCTTTGCATGCCCTTGTCTTATCAACACCTTCTTGCAAGCCCTTCAACATATTTTTCCACCTTGTTCTTTGTTGTACTTCATTGGTGTTGAGATGTTTCCAGCCAAGAAATGCTTATGCTGGAGCTTCGATGGAGATATGGAGGATTTTTTATGAGGATTCAATGGATATTGAATGGCATCGATTGATGAAGACTTTGTGATACTCCACTTATGGTATTGAATGCTCCTTGATTGGACGTATGGTTCCAATTTTCATGCTTCAATTTCCCTTGATTATATGTTGATTTATTTCTCCCTGGCTTTGTGCCTTGTCTTTTGTAGGTTCAGTCATCCAAGATACATAGAAGATGAGCCTATATGAGTGGATCTTTTCTATGCTTGGGAGAATGCTAGCGTCCGGCTGCCTCTGGCCGGTTTACCATGCTAATATTATATCTTTGAGACACCTTCCAATCTACCCTTTTTCATGCGTAGAATGAGATAGAAAAGTGCAATACAATGTAACAGTATTTGTAAATAAGATGCCTTTCACACCCTTTCTTGCACTTCTTTTTCCAAGTTTGATATTTTGGTTTATATGAAAGAATTTTTGAATTTAATGTACGGGTTTTGAGGTTGTCTCTTTGCTTAGACACCTTCCTCTTTTTGCTTGGATATTTTGATGACAAATCCAAGCTTATATAGATAGAAGCTCCTTATTTGATGTAATTTTCTGCACTTTTCTCCTTGCAACTAACCCTGTAATGCTTTGGATTTGAGACTCACCAAGTCTCAATATTTGAAGCTTCTATTTCTGATTTTGGTTAGTCATCTTATTCTCCAAGTTTTTGAAGGATTCTAACCTATTTTGGTGGCTTCACTTGGCTACTATGTGTTGCATATTTTTGTGCACTAATACTATCTTTAGATACTTTGACAATTTTTGATTTTGTGTCCTTCTCAAGAACACAAACAATAATATTTTTGAGAGCAATAGAATAGTGCAAATGAATCTAATAATATTTATTTTAATGCACTAAAAATTTCACCTTATCACTCCAATCAACTCTCAAATTAATGCACTTAATCAATTTACTACAACTAATCAAGAATAATCTAAAATGAATCTTCAAGAGTTATTGTGCAATTTCACTACAATTAACATTGTAGAACTTAGTCTTCTTTTTTTCTTTTCCAAAGTAGATTATAGGTAGTCGATAGATGTAATTCTAGAATCTAATCAACTCCTAACTAATGTGCAAAAAAATCTTAAAAGAACTTTTCTCTTTTTCACTTTTGAAGATTGTAATCAAATTCTTCCTTCTTGCAACTTTAATCCAAACTAAGGTGCTTTAAAAAATCTAATAAGTAATCCAATTAATGAATCTACTTGAACCAAAATTTTCTTACCTTTTTTAAAGATTTTGTAGCTCTTTGGTCGCTTTTGTTTAGGATGTAGATCTTGATGTCTAAGATCACCAAGTTGTTGCTTCGGGTAGAATCTTACAGCTCTTTGTAGACTGTTCTGAATAACTCCACCAAAAAATGGTCTCAAACTTTCTTTCATGAGCTTAGGATTTGATGGCTTATTCTCATATTATAGTCTCCTCATTCTAATATAGATTTGGAGAAGTATTTTCCCTGAAGTGATGCCTTCTTGCTGTGAGAGATAATCTTCAAATATCCTAGATTTGGTGGGTTTCTTCTATCTTCAAGTCTTCTTGTCAAATTTTGACTTCAAGCAGGATCTTCTTCTCAAGATTTTGAATATCTTGAGATTTTCACTAGATTCTTCTTTTGGGATTTGTCACTCCTTGCCAAATTCTCCTTCTCTTGGGCTTGTTTTCATATGGTGATAATTATCCCAAGTTCTTTGTTATTAGAAGCTTCTTTGCTAGCAATGTTTGCATGTAGCGGTGCACAATGGCAGGTATGGTTTACAACGATGTAATAAAAAAGTAATAATGATATCTTTCCCTATTTATATTTGGATTCATTAGTGCTCTAATATCACTGATGGCTTTAGCATCACTCCACCATATCATGAGAAATAGAGAGAAAAAAACATATATTATTAAGAATGGAAAAAATGGATACATTCGAGTAAGGGTATGAGACCTTTTATATAGGAAGATGGATTCCTTGGCCAACACTCTACCTAGCTATACAAGAGATACCTTGCACGTTTACAACTTGCACATTGACACTTTTGCATTTACTATATGGAATGAAGCAACTAGATAACTTTCCCCTAAAGTAATCTAACATAGCCAAATGATGTAATGTATTCTAACAGCCCAACATACAAGGATGTTTCTCATTTAGCTTTTCATATTAGCTTAATAAGAGTTAATTTTGGCTCTTTGGTGCAACAAACCCATGTATTCTCTCAGCTAAGCATTTGTTAGCCCATATCACTCTATTAGGCTAATGAATCTTACCACATATCAAGGTTTTAGAGAGTGTGATTTTTTTTATATGTACCATGCTTGCAATATGTGGTCTACGCTATTTTAAATCTTCACCACAAAAGTTTTTTATATGTCACTTCTCCAGACAATGATCTCACTACTTCCACCTTTTTTTAGTCAACATAACTCAATCTTCTCGATGGCTCTTTGTGTCTATCCCTACATATAGCTATGTATTATAGATCGAGTGCGCGAGTGGACTTTGGTGTTCCAACATAAGTAACATTTTTATTTTTTGGCTCTGCATATTTTATTTACAACTCTTCGTAGGTCTAGAGCTCATTGTTGTCATATGGTCATCATGGATTACCACCTACACTAAAGAGGACAATGCTCATCCCTATACCACATGTTTGGTGGTCTGATAGACACCTTTAGAGAGCAACATCTAGTAGAAACTAAAGATGTCAAACATCATTGGATCGACCACCTATTAACCACTACAAAACTCTTTAACTAGATATGAGCAAATAACATGTTTTATGGTAGCACACATTGTGGACCTAGATCCACAAGTTAGTAAGATATCCTTACCTATTCCTTTGGCACATAGTAATAACCTACAAGGAATATCACTCCTCATTTTTTTATGCATTCCATATACATCCTTTCCATGCACTCCAAATGCATGTCGATCACTTTAACCTTAGCATTTTAAGCATAAGATAATGTAGTTGTTGGAATGCAAGGGCCATGACTTATTTTAGGGAAGGTGTAATAGTAAAATAAGGAAACCAAATTTTACCATTGCATAATTCAATCCATTTATAATTGATATAGTGCATGTATATTACCACATAATTCTTGTATTGGTGCTTTTGAAAATTGTCTATACTAGTTTATTTTAAATTTGTATTTGTAAAATAAGTGCACTTTTGACACCACATGCTAAAGTTGTATATACACTTATCCTTGAATTAGCTATTCTCAAAGGCCATTTCTTTTGTAACATTTAGTCCGCTTTGTAAAATTTGGTTACATATTTCCCTAGCATTGACTCGAAGGTCCATGGTTGCCAATTTAACATAAAATATGGTAGATATAGCAATTGTAGTTAGTGTCTTGGTTGAAAAAATAAATGATATTCATGTCTAACCAAATGTTAAAATAAACACTCACTTTAGACCAAATGTGAAGTTAACATCTATGATGGCTCTAGGGATCCCAAAGTTCTCAATAGTTGGATCCTAGACATAGAATTTTGGTTTAAATTTAATCAAATGCATGAAGATGACAAGGTCGCCTTTGCCAAGTTGAAGCTTTATAGAGTTGCTAAAATCTTGATTTTCAAGTGACAAAATGCACAAAATCCAATGACCATTGGGATGGATTAGTTACTACTTTAAAGGTTACATTCTATCCATCTAATTATAATTATGAACTGTCTATCAAATGGATTTGGTTGTTCTAAGAAATCCACATGCCTGTGCAATATTATATTTATAAATTTAACAAGTTGCACATCCTCCTTTGCATACCAATTCTAGAAATTGCTCTCATCATGAAGTTCAAAAGTGGACTTCGTGAACAATTTTTTAGGTAGTTGAAATAAACCTCCTTTGTGACATTTGATACAACTTTCAATAAAATCCAATTTGCAAAGGAGAATCTTGTTTCACAATCAAGGGGATCATGACAACTTCATTCACTAAGAGTTCTAAGTCCTCTAGTCAACAACAACAAATACAAAAAGATATATACTTGTTTCTCCCTATCTTCTTCTCTTTGCCTCCTTTCTCATATTCCTCTTCTTATTGAAATCACTCCCCTTCTTCCTCTTCTTCCAATATAAAAACTCAAAATTTTTGTGACTACTATAAGAAGGGACATGACAAGTTTGAATGTTTTAAGCTAAAGAAGAAGAGTTTGTTTGTACAATCTCACGATAAGGACTTAAAGAAAGGTCCCATAAAGATTTTAGATGAAGGTAAAACATATAATGAGTCAAAAGGTAGGCTTAATAAAGTCACCCCAATGAATCATTCTTCATCCATAGGTGAACATGATAATTTGTTCGTTACGCGTGCTCACCTTACTCAATTTTTGTATGGATTGTATCATCAACAACTCACAAAAAACTTGATTGTGAGGTCCATTGTCGACCAATTGTAGTTGTCATTAGATCCACATCCTCATCCATATTTTCTTAGATGGAAGGATAGTGACACCACCTCATAGATCACTCACACCTACACCATCTCTTTTGCTTTTGACCCCAAGTTTGTGGATAAGGTCACTTGTGATGTGATCCCTATGGATTGTTGTGGCTTGTTGCTTGGAAAACCCTATAAATATGATAGGAAGGATCAATACGATGCATATCACAACACCTACACTTTTTAGCATGATAACAAGACATATCTAATTAAATGCACCAAAAGTGGCACAAATTTGCTACTCAATTGAAAGTAAGCAATAAAAATAGTAAATCAAGCAAAGAAACTTGCACTAATCTTCATAAGACCACATCATGAATAATCACAAGCAAAGGTCATTAAATCCACTTGGCATGATTTATTAGACAAATTGTTGCAATCCTACTCTCATGTGTTTCAAGATCCCAAAACTCCTCCAAAAAGAGCAATCGATCATAGTATTAAAATCATTCCTTACTGCACCTCTACCTAATGCACCAATATATAGATAAATAATGTTTCATTATGTTAAAATCAAAAGAAAAATTTAGGTTTTGTTGTCTAAAGGATTCATTAATCCAAGCACCTCCCCTTATGCATCACCAATTCTGCTAGTACTCAAGAAGGATGAGACTTGGAGACTATGCATCAATTTCAGGGCACTCAACAAAATAACAATAAAAAATTGCTATCCACTTCCTTGCATTGACAATCTCTTATATAAACTCCATGGTGAAATTTTTTCTCCAAGATAAATCTTAAAAGTGGGTATCACCAAGTCAGGATTCAAGTTGAAGATACATGGAAGACCACATTTAAGACCAAGATGGGCCTCTTTAAGTGGCTTGTAATTCTCTTTGGTCTCACCAATGTTCCTGTCACCTTCATGAGACTAATGAATGAAGTGTTCAAAGACTATCTGGATAAATTTGTACTTATTTACTTGGATGAAATTGTTGTTTATTCCCCCACTTGGAAGGTTCACCTAGAGCTTTTAAAGTAGGTTCTTTGCATTCTTCATAAGAATCAACTATATGCCAACCTTTCCAAGTGTTCCTTTGGGAAAATATTTATTTCTTACCTTGGATTTATTATAAATGAATATGGCATTCAAGTGGATCTAGCTAAAGTAAAATTTGTACTCAAATGACCCACTCCTACTACTCTCACTAGTTTGAGGAGTTTTCTTAGACTTTCAAATTTATATCACGAGTTCATTCCTAGCTATTCCAACATTGCAACTCCTTTGCACCAGTAAACAAAAGCCAATGTTGTATTCAGATATACCGAAGATCATGCACCAATTCAACACTAGTTCTTGTTCTTCTAGATCTCACACAACCCTTTGAGATAAAAAAATGGCTCACAATTTGCCCTTGATGCTATATTGAAGAAAAATGACCATCTAGTGGCTTATCACTTTAATAACTTTTTAGCTGCCAAACAAAATTATTTTACATATGACAAGGAGTTGTATGCTTTGGTACAAGCAATAAAGTAGTGGAGACACTACCTTCTTGGGAAGGGAACCACTATTCACACTAATCACTTGCCCCTTAAGTTTCTTTAACCATAAAATACAATTGAAAAAGCTTGTCATATGAAGTGGACCTCATACTTATAATAGTTTTACCTGGTCAAGTTTCCCTCCAACAACTCATGCTTTGATTCTTGTAATCACTTTGTTGTTGGTTTCTAGACTTGGCCTTCACAATATGCTCAAGATCCATATTTTGAACTTCTTCAGCATCCTACTTCTTTCAACTTGAACCCTTTCTAGTATTTCCACATCAAGAAAGGGTTATTATATAAGTTGGATAGACTTTGTGTTCCATAAGAGCATCAACCATGTCTTCTTAAGGAAACATACTCTACATTCTATGGTGGCCATTTTGACAAGCATAAAACACTTCATCATTTGCAAAGCTTCTTTTATAGGCCTCACATGTTCTTGTGACAATATTTTATATGATGTCACTCTAAGCCAACCAACAAGAAGTTGGGCCTCAACATGCCTTTTTCCATTCCTTCTCATCCTTGGGAGAGCATCTCCATGGAATTGGTTAATGGTTTTCCAATGAAAATATGATAGCATGATTGCATTTTTGTGGTTATGGATAAATTCACCTAGACGATGAAATTCATTCTATATCATAAGATTAGTTCTACACCAGACTTAGCCCAACTCTTATTTGACTATGTATGGCACTCCTTTGGTCTCCCAACTAACATTGTATCTAATTGAGACTCCCAATTTGTAGGTCACTTTTGGTGTTCCTTGTGAAAACTTGGAGTCTCTCTTAAATTTTCTACCACCTTCCACCCTTAGTTCAATGGTCAAATCAAAGTTGTCAATCACACCCTTATCCAAAGTCTCAAATTCTTCCATAATTCTTCTCCATTTAAATGGGACTTAAGACTTACACACATAGAACATGCATACAAGAGGGCCATCCACTCCTCCATAGGTCATTCTCCCTTTGAAGTTTGCCTTAATTTTCAACCCTTTGCTTCTTATGATTTGCCCTTATCTTTACCTTCTCTCACTACTATGCACATCCAAAGAGAGCAAGATAAGGCACTCTTCTTCATCCAACACTTACAAAATCTTCAGTCCAAGGTTATTTACATTTTGTAGAAGGCTCATCAATAATAGAAGGAGACCATGGATCGTCATTGCCTTCCTCATCATTTCTAGGTTGGAGATAAAGTTTGGCTATATTTAGACAAGCATTGCTTCTCAGAAAATGCACATAGTAAAACCAAACTTCTCTATGGGCCTTATACCATACTTCAACAAGTATTAGCAAATGCCTTCTACCTTGATCTTCCAGTTCATCTTCACATCCATCACATTGTCAACATTGATTTTCTCAAATTGTACCATGACTCTATATTGGAGACAACACCTGTCATTAGTCATCTTGTTGAAGTGATACCTAATTTTCAACTTCCATTAAACTCTGATCAAGTGTTCAACACAAAAACTCACCAATCTTTCCAAGGTTCTTCCACTTCCTATCTTATTTCCAAATGAAGACAAATTTTGCATTACCCCCACTAGATATCACACCACAAGATATCTCGAGATTTCCTTGCTCTCTTGAAAGCATTGTAGTCCAATACTTCTATTATGAGGAGGAATGATGAGGAAAGAAATGTTATGTAATAATAAGTACTTAATTCTATGTAGTCGATCAACACATGTAAATTTTATAACTAGCATATGTAATTTTGCTTGGTAAGATGACTTCTAGAAAGGTCATTTAATGTAAAAGTCGACTTTTAGATGGCTTCCCAACCTAACTACATTTAATTCGACCTATCTCATTTGCTCTTGCAAAGGCATGTAAGCTTGTCTATATATAAATATGTTGAGAATCAAGTTTGAAGTTCCATATCAATCAAAGAATTAATAAAAATTTACTTTAATGAATTTCATTGCTAATATTTGGTGTATTTTATAACATTAATGTATTTTCATATAAACTATTTATTTTAGTTCTTGTGGTTGCACTTATGCTTCAAAAGGAAAGTAACAGTCCAAATCTATAAAGCAGACTTGATAACATAAAGTTTTAGAAATATTACTCTACTAAGATGTAATACACAAACAATAGAGGTAGAGTTTTGGTATTACGAAGATTAGCACAAGAAAATTTCAAGAAGAATGCAATTTTAAAATATTTGTATTACAAAGAAAAAGAAAGAAAAAAAGAAAAATACAAAATTAGAACTTTTTATGAAAAAAGATGTAATCTAGTTATAACAACTCAATTGAGATGAAAATTGGATTTGTTTGTAAACTCTCAAACTTTAAAAAAGAGTTGCAAGTTGTCAAAGATGGGAAACCTGAGTACATCACCTTTTTCTTCAGCAATTTTTTTTTTTTTATATCTTAAACTACTAATAATTAATCTCTTGATAATTAAGATTCAAAACTATATGCTAACACAACTTTAATTCATTCTTATTAAATACACAAACATTACCTATTTTTAAATGGTACGAGGAGTATAACTCTTACCATTATTATTATTTTAAAATAGGGTTTTGAATTTTTACCTATTTTTAAATGACATTAAGAGTAGAGTTCTGAAAGGATTGCCTTTCTTTGTTTTTAAGTGAAAACCCTTTGCAGGGCTGCCTTGGTCTAGAGACCGCGACCAAGGGGTTTTACACCGCCAAAGTCACCTAGGAGTTGCGGACCCTGCCCGAACCAACATTATCAATTGGATTGCCTTTCCCTTTTACATTAACTTAATCACATCAATTTTTTTTCCTCGGATAAAAAGTTGTAATTTTATATTAAGTAAATATGAAATTACATTCTTCATATGCCTCCTCTTTGATGTTTCTTCAAATTTGTAAATATGAAATTACATTCTTTGTATGCCTCTTGGATGCTTCTTCTTCAAAAAAAAAATTCCTCTTTGATGCTTCTTAAAAAAAAAAATTCCTCGAAAAAAAATCCTAATTTTTTATTAAGTAAATATAAAATTACATTTTTCATATGTTTTTTTTTGACGTTTCTTCAAAGTTTCTTCAAAATTTCATTAGTGACCTAGAAATTAGATTATTTATACATCATAATTAGCTATCTTATCGTTATTATTATAAAACTTCCTTTAACTCTTATTGTTATTATTTTTTAAAGTAGGGTTATGAAAAGATTGCCTTTTCCTTTTGCATTAATTAAATCACATCAAATTATATAACCTGGTTGATGTTGGAACATCCATGTTTCAACCATTCAACCATAATCCCATTCACTTTTATAGGTTCTTATTAATATACAAAGATTACTTACTTTTACCTATTTTTTAAATGACACGAGTGAGTCTAGCAGGGGTTACCATTGACCAACCTATAAAGAAAGAACCTTAATAATTTAAAAAATATATATATTTTTTATATTAGGGGAATCAATAACATTCTTTCATTTTTATTAGCTGGGTGGAGGTTAGACATTCTCTCTGGGATTTTTACCTCCGAACACAGGTCAAATCATTCTAATTGCCTTTATAACCCCTATCTCTCATTCGTAAACACGACTTGAAGTAACGGAGACCCTTGTCGTCAAGCTGAGACACACTTAGCGAACTCAAGTGTAGGGGTTACCATTCACTTTAGTGTTCAAATCTTTAAAGTGTAGGGGTTACCATTGACCAACCCTTAAACGTTTAAAATACACTTCAACGTTCAAATCTTTAAAATACACTTTAGTTACTACTAACTTGGTTATCAAAAAGAGATCTAGGTTCAAATCTTAGAACATGTTTGTCTGATCTGAATCCTCTAAGTGCGTGTCAGACTGATAATGACAATACAAATCTTGAGCCATCGATGATCCCTCATGTTCAATCAACAACAACGAGATGGTATAAATTTGTTGAAAACAACCCCTATAATAGTTTGAATCCTACACTTAACAATTATAAAAAAATCAAAATCCTTTAAGTGCATGTCACATAGACAATGACAATACAAATCTCGAGTCATGTGATCCCCTTACGCTCAATCAACAACAACAAGGTGGTATAAGTTTGTTGAAAGCAACCCCTCTAATAGTTTGAACCTTGCACTTAACAATCACTACAAAAAAAAAAAAAAACTAAATCCTCTAAGTATATGTTAGACCGACAATAACAATACAAATCTCGAGCCATGGATGATCCCCTCACACTTAATCAACAAATAACCAAATTATATAAATTTATTAAAAACAACCCAACCTTTATAATAATTTAAACCCTACACTTAATAATCACCAAAGAAAAAAAAACTACTAACCTGATTATTTACAAGGAAAGGAGGATGAGTGTCCTCCGTCCTCTCGATTTAGGTGGAGAACTGAGTTTGCTGCCAGCCTTGACTAATGGTAAGGGGTGGGAGATGCTGTTGGGCCCTAAGAGAGTTAAAATTCATAGGTCTATGTATTAATTAACTGTCTTAAATTCGTTTTGAGTGGCAGGTTATATGACCACTTGCATTTGTGGACGTGTATTTTACTATCAAGCCTTTTTTAATATAATATAAATATTTTTAGTTTACAAAGTTTAGGTAGGGTTGGGCATTTATGAGGAGGAGACCTAGGTTCAAACCTCGCGGGCATACCCACTTTAAGGGAATGTAGTAGGCTCACTAGAATCCGGGTATGCGAGTTTGATGACAGCAGTAACAACCTCGAGCCATCCAACCCCGGGCCATCGAGGTCTCCCTCACTCCGTGCCATGTTTAACGAGGCGAGGTAGGGGTTATAGTGGTATCTCCATGATTTGAGGCTACCACCGGAGGCAATATGATTTGACTTTGTGATCAGTTCAAAAAGACAGCTACCAATTCTCTTATATGTTTAAAAAAAAAAAAAAAAAAAAATTATAAAACAATAAAAAACAAAAATTTACACTATTAAAATATTTATAATTGATGTTTTTTATTTTCCTCTGAAATGATACCAAATCTAATAACATATTCTATAATTAAAATTCGTTCTAAGTTGAATGAATGAAAGATTTTAATTACGTCCGCGAGACCCAAATATGGTCTATGGGACCTCAAATATGGAAGTACAATTACTCAAATCATATCATATGATCTTTAATATCTTTGAGAAGGTTGTTCCTTCTCCCCCTGATTTGTGTTAGCAATTCTCCAACTTTTTTTATTTTCCTGTCTTCAAATAAATCTGTAATAAACTCGCTCCCAAGTGTTTCTTTGTATTTGTCACGGATATCCGAAAAACTCGGGCATTTATAGATGAAGTGTTCCTCCTGCCTCTACCGCCCCCGTGCCGCATAGAGTACATATCCTTTCTTCCCATTGTTCTTTGGGCGTTGTCCATCTCCCCGTTTCACATCTAAGCCTATGAGAGCTAGTCCTTATCTCGAGCAATGAGTATTTTTTCCTTCCACTTGATTTCAGCGCCTATATACGCTTTTTTCCTTGTGGTCATACGTTGGGTTAAAATTTGCAATATAATATTGTCTTTTCCTCGCTTGCATTTTTCCACATTCCACTTCCGAACTTTTCATTCACATAATTTTTAATGTCTTTGTTGACATTTGGGCATTCATTTATGTTGATTTCCCAACGTTTCATCCATTTTCGATTTTGTTTCATCCACGTATTCTTTCGCCTATGTAACTCTTCGTCCCTAATCGCTCTAGGCCATCTATCATTTGTCATGTTTTCTGTTTTTTTCAAGTAACATAACAACTTGGTCATAGCAATTGCTTCTAAAGGGAACATTCCAGCTTCAGCTAGAATAATTTCATAAGGGGTTGTGGCCTTAATTTTGAGAAAGTTTGTGATTAGATATTTTTGAATCCTTTCTATTTGCCTCCATTTTGCATTTGTTGTGCCACTAGCCCACACCTCGCAACCATACAACGAACCGGTGTAACAAGTAGGCCAAATAAGACCTTGGTGGTCTTCCAATCCCACAACTCGGCATTCCTACACCCGTTTTGAAGTGCATATAGTGCTCTCCAACCACTTTGAGTTCTTTTCATCCTACATGTATTCCAATTAAGTTTGTCATGAAAGTCTATGCCCATGTATTTGTATTCTACTACTACCTCAATCGGTTCTCTTGCAAACTGAAATTTGAGTTGTTGCTTCTTCTTTTTGCTGAAAAATCATAATTTTTGTTTTGCTCGTGTTCACCTCGCATCCCAACTTCTTTACAAAAGAGTTCTAGAGCTTGAAGGTGATCTTCTAGATCTTTGGCCGTTTTGGCCACAAGAATTACATCATCTCGCATACATGAGGAGTTTTACCACATATTTGGCTAAATGCACACCCTCTCCCCCAAATTTGTTTATCCATTCTTCTAACTTGTCAATGTACAACCCAAATAAGGTCGGAGATAGAGGGCAACCTTGTTTGACACCTATGTCACTACCAAAACATTCGGATAACCCTTCCCGTGTTCTCGATTCTAGCCTTTACATGCTCATATAGTCTCGTGAACTGCTGCCCCGTAGTGAATTGGAACCTCTAGCTCTTCCATTCTGCTCCATAATTTTTTCCTAGGCACTGTGTCAAATGCCTTTTTGAAGTCTACAAAACAGCAAAAAGCCTCCTCTTTTTGTCCCATATTTTTTCCACTATGTGTCCGAGCGTGATACAATGATCAATAGTTGAGTGCTTGGGCCTAAAACCCGCTTGCCCCTTTGCTCTCTTTCCCTTTTCTTCTCGCCCATATGCCGATCCTACGCTCTATCATACTCCCAAACAACTTTGCAAAGAGAGGGTTGATCATGATAGTTCGATAGTTTGAGGGATTATTTACATCTCCACTTTTAAACAAAGGAATGGTCAAGCTAGTTGTCCACTCGTCAGGGAAGCCATTTTGTATGACCTCATTGAAAATTTCTTTGATTTGCGGTGCCAAAATATCTACCCCCATTTTATATGCTCGCTTGAAGATTGTCTATGTCACGGGCTTTTCCAGCTTGCTAACTTTTTTATCCCTTGAATAATGTCTTCAATTGTGAAAAGTTCTTTCTTGACAATGATAGTAGGGGGTGTCTCCCGCTGGTTACTACGCTCGATACAGCTTGTTTTGAATACTCCAACCACCGATTAACTCGTTATGTTATTTTCAGTTTGCATCCTTTTCACGCTTAGTTCCTTCCAAAATTTCTTTGGTTCATGCTTCCCTAAATAAATCAATTCTTCCCTCCTTGTTTTAGTGTATTCTTCTTTTTTTGCCCTTACCAGCTTCTCATATGCTTTTTTGTTTGCTCTTGTTTTACCCGTTGGTTCCTTTAGTAATCTTCGCATTTTTTTGCAATCTTCATCGAACCATGGGTTGGTTGGGAAGCTATTCCTTTCTTTCTTTTTAGGTTTAGCTCTCTTGCATTTGTTTAGAGCTTCTTGAATAACTTGCATTAACCATTCACTCTTACCGTAATCTCTACTACCGTGATGTAGTTCTTCCCTTTCCTGTAACTTATTATTTAATACCGCTCTAAAATTTTGCCGATTTTCATCTCGTTAAGAGAATGTTTCCCTTGTGAGGATATTTATTTTGATTGCCTTGCAAGTGTTTTTCCCTTGGTTTGTCTCCATGCATTCGAAGTTTCATAACAATTGGGTTGTGATCCGACTTAAGTTCCACTGGAGAATCTTCCACTTCTAGCTCCTCTATTTTTGGTATGTAATTTCGTGAGCATATTACATAGTCTATTACACTTTGTCCCTTATATGTTTTGCATGTATACTTTCCTGAATTTTTCCATTTGTTCATCCCATTGCAAATAATCAAATTGTATATGCTGCAAAGACCTAACAACTCTTCTCCATATTGCGTGATAGCCCCATGCTCATCTTCTCAAGTCCCGGTCCACTGTTGATTTTCCTCTTCTGGCATCCAAAGAGGATTAATCTCAATATATTCGTTACCTTCTAGAATGTTAGCTTGCTTATTTGCTGTCCTTGCATTGAAATCTCCAATTAATATAATATCCCCCAACTTACCGTATATTGAAATGTCTCTTTTTAGGGAGGAGTATGGGTCTTATCTCGTTAAGGTCATGTTTCTTATAGAATTTAGAATTCTTGGGAGCAAAATAACATGCCGCTATGCTAATAACCGACTTATTTTCTAGGATCTTTATCCAAATGTACTCGTTTGTTTTCATCTTGTTTTTCAATTTTAATGACCCTATCCCATTCCTCTTTTATTAAAACCATAATACCCCCATGCCCTTTGCCATTTTCTGCTTTATTCCATACTGCTATTTTTTTGTATCCCACAAATTCTGGAGTCCTACATCCATCGTGTTCATGTGTTTCTGTCAATATGATTATATCTTTGTCTCTAGCAATGGGCCCTAACCCGGGTCCTCTTCTCCAAGGGAAACCTCTACAGTTCCAACTTACCATTGTAAGATGTTCCCGGCGGGCCATACTCCCTATTTATTTTGGATTTGTTTAGATGTGATGTATGCCTTTCCATTTCTTAAATATGCCTCGTTTCCCTTCATTCCTTGCCGCCCTCACCTTTTCCCATTCCTTATTTCTTTCTTCCTCGTCGTAAAAATGTTAGGTCATCATCTAAATAAAATTGTGACCCTCTCAAGGATGCCTCTCGTTTTTAAGTAACCTTATTTTATCCTCGTAGCTCATCAATGTGACCCGAATATGTCTATCTCTCGCCTCCTCTCACTCGCCAATTCTCGCTTACTTTTTTTATCCGACCCTTCCATTGTAATCGATCTCGACAAGAAGTCCCCCGGTTAAACGATTTGTGTCTTCCCCGTCCCCATAATCTTTCAACCCTTTGATGATTATATTTGTTAACTTCTCATGTCTTTCTTTCTCTTCTGTTATTTGAATTTTTACTTGCTTCTCTATCAACTCTTTTTGTTGATTGACTGGTTCTTTTACTACTTGAGACCATGTCTTTGTCTTTGCTAATTCATTTCGTAGCTCATTTTCTCTTGTTTCAATGTTTTGGAGGGTTTCTCGTACCTCTTTTATTTGATTTGCATTTGTTTTTTCCACCTCTATTGCATCATTGATTGGGGGATGGATGGCTTGTTTGAGGACATGCCATTCACGTTGACCCATGTTTGCAAGGTTTTGTAGCTTTGACACTTGCTCCTTGAGCTGGTTGTTTTCTTTTTCCAGCCTCCGAATGGTGTTTATAACCTCATCTCGATTTAGTTTCTCTTAGTTTCTCCCTCCTTTCCATGCTTTCAAGTTTCTCTTTCATCTTCATTAGCTCTTGCACATAAAGTCTTGGTGCCCACATGAGTGGTGTAGTTGTCGGACTTGTAAGTTTCTTCCTCATCCGAAAACTCATTTTGGTGATTTGCCTTTGATTGTTCCTTATTCTCCACCTGTTTATGTGGTAGAATATTTTTTATTTTTATTTTTTGATATGCCCTTTTCATTGTTGTTGCCCTTGCTCGAGCTTGTCGACGCCTTAATATCCTCCAATACCGTTTCTCATTGACATATATTGGTTCTTGCAATTGTTGCTTCCCTTCTTCCATTTTCAAACCCTTTATAGCCGAACCCTCTATACTATTGATCCGTTGAAATAAATGTGTAATAAAACCCTCTTGCTCGCAAACCCTCTCGCCGCAAACCCTTGCCGATAATAAAACCTTCTCGCCGCAAACCCCTATAACGAATGTATTTCTCCTACCTACTTAAATTGTTTTATAAATCGAAAGAGGACAAAAAAAATATGCTTACCCGATGAAATAGATGTTTAATACAATACTCCGCCGCAAACCCTCCTTGCTCTGCAAAAACCCTTTGCCGCAAACCCTTTAATTTTTTTTTGTGCTGATATTTCTTGTCTGGAGTGTACAGCTCAAATATTCTTCGTTCTATCGGTTCTGCTTCAGTATCCCCGTGCTCTGCTTCAATCCTGCTTCAGTATCCCCGTGCTCTGCTTCAGTATCCCCATATCTCTGCTTCAGGGTTCATTCTTGTTGATCTGCTTCAATGTCCCCGTATCTCTGCTTCAAGGTTCATTCTCTGCTTCAGTATAGACCATGTAAAAGAGAGTGGCCATGTAAGAGTGCGTGTGGTCGAATGAAATAACAATTGGCCAGCGGCAGAGTTAATACCTATCTAATCTATCTATCCTCGAATTATAAAGCTGATGTGATGGTTATCTCGGTGCGTGTCCTTATATATATATTTTTAATTTTATAAAAATTATTCCTCACGACCTTTCCATTTTAAATTCAACAAGCCTACGTGGATCACTAAGGCCTCTCTTTGCGTCGACACCTGTTCGTAGATTTCTTCCACCTTCCAAACAAAATCTTTTATCTCTATCGATTACTGCAAATTCTCCAACCCTGTAAATATTTTCCTTCCCTCACCATGACCCCAAGCTTCACTACTACTCTTGACAGACTTCAATCCCCACACCTATATTTTCCTTCCCTCACCATGACCCCAAGCTTCACTACTACTCTTGACAGACTTCAATCCCCACACCTATTTCCTCTCCGTTTACTGGCACCCACAAGCTTAAAATTCACACCCACATGCCTAACATCTACTTTCAGAGGCGCATTCAGAACACCCACAAATACTACACCGTTCAAATACAAGGGGACTGCATTTGGTGGAAGGAGGAAAGGAAGGATAAAAATAGTAAAGTCCGAATTGAATGCAGTTGGTGATGAGAAAGGCGCCACTGATGCTACAGAAGAGAAGGCAGCTCGTGCTGCCTTGGAACAATTGGATTCCCAGCTCTCAGCTTTGGCAGAGAAAAAGGTCTTCAAGGAGCGCAATACAGAATATCTTGGCAAGTTCAAATTTTCTGCAAAGCTCAAATGTTTTCATTTGCAAACATTGCAGTTAGATTATCCCTTGTATTGTTTGAGCCCTCTAAATCCCATAGACATCGGATATGTTATTTTTAAATAGAAGTTATGGTTCCATCCGAAAGGGTAGGATTATGCTGCGGTAACTGAGGTTGGTTGTAACCATAGGGCTTATAGAAATTAAGATCTATTTTACTTTAGTAAAAATCGCAAAATTTATGATATTCCCATATACACACTCGTTAAACATCCATTAGTATGGACCCATGACAAGGATTTATGGTAGTATTTTATCAATGTTATCTCATTCTGGAGATATTTTGCGTGCCGCTGCTAGAGTTTCCTGGAGGTCATCCAATGGCCTGCAGCTCTCGCTCTACAAGCCCAATAATGACCAAATGATACAACATAACACACGGTTCTATATTACAAGGTTTGTAGAGAATTATCAAGTGCCAAATCACTGATCAATGGTTTTTGAAACAAATAATGGATATGATGCAGAATAGGAAAATAAGTACAAATTTATGACTTTTCTAGCTTGAAAACAAGCATTCCTTCATGCCAAAAGGTCAAGGTTCCTTATGTAATTTAACATATCTTTCTTGAATAACATTCTCATGTCCTAAAATAGTTATCCCTAGAACTTTTAAAAAAGTATTTGATGTAGGAGCACTTCTTTATCACATAATACTAAATGTGATCCTACAGCTAGGATTTTTAAAAATATGTTTGATATAGGAATACGTCTTTATCGATAATACCAAATGTGCGTTCATTGCATGCATTCGTAAAAGACCCTCAATTAGTTTTTCAATTTTGCCAAATATTGGCAGGTCATAACATTTCTTCATGATGGGATTTTCGTCTGTAAGTACTTTCCGGAAAATCCCAAAGAATTATACAAATTACAGTCAGGTGATATTTTCCCAATTTTGAACCACATGAAATGTGTTTTTTTGTAGTTCTTTCTACTTGGGCATAACGCCTTAGCTAAAACTCAGATTTCAATGCTCTTTATATCGCTGGAAAGCTCTTCAAAAAAGATAAATAACTTCCCCAATTAATTCAAAATCTAGTTCTTAATTATCAAATGGCATGAGTTCTAGTTGCTAAAAACGTGGACTTTTAAAGTGTAGATACAGGTTCTAATCTTTCGAGGCGATATATGCATAATTGCCCAATACCACTATGTGGTTTGTTGAAATACTGGTCATGATGTAATGCGTGTGGTTTCGATTCAATCCCATATAGCATTTAAAAAAAAAAAATCTAGTTCTTAATTAGTTCTGCTTCTATAGCTTGAGCTTATGCTTCATTGTCTTGGTTTCCTCAAAAACATTTACTGCACCCCATTTTGTCTTGTCAATTTTGATAATGAATTTTAAGTAATATCTTCAAGGTGCTTGAATCAGATCTGTGTTTGTGCTAGTCTCATCACCTTTCCATTCTAGATCCTATCAATACTTATCGCTGGGTATCCTTTAGCCCTAAATTCAGCTTTATACTGTTTAATCATCAAGAACAGTTCTACTTGTCTTACATCTTCGAAAGATGAATGCTCATTTCCTGAGGTGTCCAAAAGTAGTTAGTTTCTATTCGTGTTTAACTCTACTTTTACATTTGGTGTTGGAATTACTTCAACATGCTTCTCTGTAACTACGGTAGTTAGATTTTGATTGAATTTTATTCTAATTTCACTCATTATTGAAGTAAGTATTGTTCGAGTCCATTTCATCATTTAAAATGACTTCAATGCAAATATTATATTCACTAAATATGGATGTCCATCAGATTTTTAACTGTATAACTTGCCATTCATCTTTTGATCTCTAGAAGCAATGTTCTTGTTCATAGGGACCAGTTAAAGATCCATGGAGGGCTTCCTCCTTCTGTGACAAGTCAATAATATGTTTGTTCTCTACTCTTGGATCTTACCTACTTGTCTCAGCAATGGTTTTTCCCATAGTGCTGTGAGCATCAGATTGGAGGTTGATCATGACAAGGCCCACTAAGAACCTCCTCTATCAAAATCACTTTGCTATCAATATTTGCTTGGGTTTCACCTGATTTTTATTTTTCATCCTCATCTGGAATCAGATTGGCTGCAAAGTTGCTCTGCCTAACATCTCCCACACCTGTTTATGAAACAATCTTACATGAGAGGCACTCTCCACCACACTCACTAGAATTTATTATCCTTTACATGGATGGTGATCTTTGTATAGTTACTGTCACTCATGTTCTTTGTAAGCAGGCTGCCACCATCCTCCTTGTTGTACTTTCTCATCAATCTCAAGAAATTCTATGACAGTGATTGTACACAGTTCAAATTCTCTTGGCACACCAATGATTAGCCAAATTTACTTGGCATACTTCATTGCCAAATCCAAATGTCATTTTTTCCTATTCACTAAATAGTGTGATATATTCAGGCTACCTTCACTGGCATCACCATTGATAACACTTCTTTGTTAAGATCACTTGGAGGTGCTTAATTAATTATATCGTTTGGGGCATTTATGCTTTTTCTTCTCATGAATGTCTGGGTGGTGTTCCTTCATCTTCCTCCACTACACCTTCCTGATGGCTTCTTGGACAGATTTTTTGTTTAATATTCTTAATGGCAATGCCAGGCTGTTTGACCTTAATTTGATTTCAAATTCAATACGTCATTGCACAATTTGCTTGTTCTCTATTCCATACAGTCCCAGCAATAATTTATCCATTCCCTGAATTTATAGCATATTACAATCAGGGATCCATAAATATGTTCCTTATTCTCTCCCTAATTTTGAGCCCTGATTGGTTTCTTCATGGCAACATAACACCAACTTTGTATTCAACAAGGGTCCTTAAAGAAACCTAAATGAATTTGGAATTGAGAATAAATTCATGAAAAGGAAAATTACGCTGTTTGAAAGTATTTCTGAGCATTGTTAGAAAAATTGCCAGTTTCTTATGATTTATCGCAAAACTTGCAAGAAATTGTGGGTGGCAAGTGTTTTTATTAATTTTTTCGGTTCCAAGAAAATTGCCAACTTGCGGCAATATTTCTCATGATTTCTTGCTGGTTTCTTATGGGAAACTTGGCAAGCCTCGGACAGTTAGCAAAAAATGGTGTGAAAAATAATTTTGTAAAAGACCATTTGGCCTTCTTTTTGCATTTTTTCTTCTCTCCGACTGTGAACAATGCAATATTTATTGAATTTTGCATTTGTATGATACTATGATGTAGTTGGTTGGATTTGATGATAATGAATTGTAATTGTCCTCTTTTTTATGAATATCTAATATAAAATTAGCTTTCTGGCTCTCCAATTTTTGTTTAAAATGGTGTTTTTTTTTTTTTTTTGTTAAGTTAAATTGAATAAAATTCTTTGGCTTTTTTTTGGCCAAGTTTTTCCCAAGTTTTCTTGAGTTGCTGATAAAATCACCAAAATTGGGGTGCCGAGTTTATCATGAGTTGCAAGTTGTGAGTTTTCCAACTATGCATCTGAGGATTCTCCTGAATATGAACATTCCTTGAGGAATGTTCATTGATTTCAAACTTCCATCTTGAATTTTTGATCAGATGAAGCGAAGTGGTCAACATGCTGTCTTCAGTTAACCTGTGTTTAATGCTAATAATTGAATGTGTGTGTACACACAATGTGAGATATTTTTGTTTTCTTTTGTGTAAATAAATCCTAATTGAGGGCTACTTACCTGCCCGCATATTTAGCATATATGTGAATATTTGTGCCCAAGTGGAAGAAACCTTGCTGACATCCATGTCAACAGTACATAAAATTGGACATGCAAACTTTCAAAGTAACATTTTTATTGATAGTTTGCATTATCTACTTGCTTGTCATATGCTAATGTGCAGTACACATTTTGAGGATTTTATGTGCTACTAGTATGTAAACTTTTGTTGGAGCATGAATCTGATTAAATCATAATTCATCTGTTTTCATTAAGAACGCAGAGTCGTACAAAGTCTACAAATAACATATTATTTATCTGAGTTACTATAGACGTGAGGTATGTATCTCACAGGCTGATTACTACAGACCAATGGCAAAGATAATAATTACCTAATAGGTTAATACAATATTAGGTAAGAAGGTAATATCCAATTGGCAGACTACTACAAACTCAAGAAGTAAATGCAATAATAATGATTAAAATAAAATTCTGAAAACAAGAAATACGAGCACTTTATTATGTAAAACTTATGAAGAAGACAACAGTACGAATACAAATTAAGTGCATATCCAGTTTACAACAGTAGCAAATGAGCATTAATTAATCAACAAAGAAGGAATTTTTGGGATCAACTGTGGCAAATACTTATCTTCATCTCAGGTCTGTTGTAATCCACCAGGGGAATTTTATCTTTGTATGCTCTGTAGTAATCTGTCTGTCAGATTTTATTGTCTTTCCCAAGTTTTAAGTAATTCATTCAGTATGTAGCATTCTCACTTAGGCTTTATTGCGATCTATTAGTGGAATATGAGTTGGTTCAAGTCCCAAATTAGGAAGCTTAGATTCTAATGAGACTTTTGGGTGCTTGTGTCTTCTGTATTTAGGATGTTAATTAATTTTACTCATTTCCATGTCTTTTGGATGGTCTCTTTTGACTTTTCAAACTTCTTCAAGGAAGATGGTTTTGTTTCCCCCAGAATAAGCCTTTCTCATTTTGTTTTTATGACTCTATAATCTGGCATTATTGACATGATACTTTGTCAGTGTTTGTTCCCTTTTTTGACTTTGAACCTCAATGTTCTTTGTCTTGTCCTTTCTTTTATTAAATCTTTGATTTAAGACATCAAGGACATGATATATTAAATGAGGGTCTAGAGGCCTCACCTTTAGCTTAGTGATATTAAAATAAGCTCGAGTGACATCTCTTTGTCATTCACAAATCTCAGTGCTCTCAATGAACAGGCTGACTTTTCTCATAAAGATTGCAGGTTCACACACAGCCTCTTCCAAAGCTTGGTAAGTCCCGTATGTGCTCCTAGTCCTACAACTGGGAAATTTTCAAAATATTTATCTATTTACGTGGCATATGTGATTGGCCAAAGGACTGGTTTAACTCATGGAGAGTCATACTTTGATTTAGCCACATCTGGAATAACAGGGGCATCATTGTACTGCAAGATGTCTTCTTTCTTGTGAAGATGGGGAAGCTGGAAGATAATTAAGTCACTTAAGTTTGCCATGGTTTGCTGACATCAAGCATCTTATCTGTGGGCTTCTTTCTTGATGACCCTTGAATAAGAGAAATGGCATATGCAACATATACTATTGAATGGGCATCGGCAATCAACATAACACTAATTTTGGTTGTATTCAACAAAATACGTTGTCCATATACTTGTTGAAAAGGAATTAGCAATAACATTCTTTTTTCACATTTTATACAATAGATTGGGTTGTATTCATAAAAAGTCATTGTCCATTGATATTGGTCAGAGCCCAGTTTCCTCCTAAGGAGAGAGTAGACATTTATAATCTGTTATTACATCATGTCTTATTCTGACATAATGTTTCCAGGTCTTCATTGTGTGAATTACTCTTGGTAACAATGGCATATGCAACATATACTATTGAATGGGCATCGGCAATCAACATAACAATAATTTTGGTTGTATTCAACAAAATACATTGTCCATATACTTGTTGAAAAGGAATTAGCAATAACATTCTTTTTTCACATTTTATACAATAGATTGGGTTGTATTCATAAAAATTCATTGTCCATTGATATTGGTCAGAGCCCAGTTTCCTCCTAAGGAGAGTAGACATTTATAATCTGTTATTACATCATGTCTTATTCTGACATAATGTTTCCAGGTCTTCATTGTGTGAATTACTCTTGGTAACACATGGTTAAATGTTGGATAGTTTTCCTTTGTTGGATTTATATTACAACTCTCATAGGCTATTATACTTACCTTTTGTGCTAACACAACACCAATACATAACATCAGTATTGGTATATAGAGAAAAGGACTTTGGGGAACTCAGGAGAGTCTAGATTAGTGTTTCTATTCATTTCTTTCTAAGTAGGCTGAAACTAATTTGTTGTTTGGGAGTGCCATCATATGTTTTGAACTTCTTTAACAACTTGGTGATATTTGCCGTAATTTGGGGGAAATCAGGTAGTGATATTTGTGAAAACTTGCCAAGCAAAGAAATATATTTACCCAGTATGGATGTTGATTTGTGCCTTCCATTCTTTGATAACTTGAATCTTCCTAGGGTCTTACAATTACCACTTTTCCAGAGATGATATGTCCTAGATATTGAACTTGTTTTTAGAATCCTTATTTTTATAAGTTGGTGCAAAGATTGGCTTGTTATAGCATTGACAGTACCATCTCAATGTACTAAAATGTTCTTGGCTTGGTTTGCTAAAGATCAAAAACTTTTTGAGGCACATAGCTGCAAACAATCCCAGACATGTTTTAAAAGTTCATCCATTGTTCTTACAGAAATGATTTGGGCATTTGTGTCTAAAGAACATCACTGATTCACTGTCATTGATTGGTACGGAAGGCCAACCATGAACTATTAGTCTTGCCAGATCTGAAACATGAACTATTGCATTATTGTCATCATTGATGAGTATGGTAGCCACTGGCCAGAATTTTTTGATGCAGAGACCTAGACAAGTAAAGAAGTGCAGGTAGTTTGAATGTGCTAAAGTCTATAATAAGAAGAAGTATCCAAGCTTTATATGGCACACTTGCTTTTCACATGCTGATGCATTTTGCACTATAATAGATAATAGAGGAGGCTTTCAGGGAGGGACCAAAATCATTGTGTATCAGAGAAACTTTTTATCTCTAGTTTAAAGTTGTGCACCCCTAGTGGAAATTGAAGAGCAGGAGAGGCATAAAATGAGCCCTTTGTTGTGGTGCATCTCTTCTCTTCAACTTGCAGAAGTAATTATGTTGGACTTGTATCATTTACTGGCCAGGGTGAGATTCTCACTGAATATGCATACTTCTTAGATCACTCAATGGTTTGAGATTGTGATAAAGCCTCAAGTTTCACCAGCTCAAAATCAAAAGAAATAATGAATATCATGTCCCAGAGACATTCAAGGACCTAGCTAGTTGATAGCTATCCACCTAAATTCTTTCATCAGATTATTTGATGAAATTTCTTCCTACTATATCTCAACACCATGTGGAAGGACCATTTTGCAAAGGATTTGGCTATTCATTCCCTTGGGTCTTTAGTAGAATCGTGTTTGCATCATATATTGCATTGAACCGGATTGCCCTTTAGATATACTTGTGCAAGACTCATCCAGATCTGCAGGGACTGTCATGATGTGTACACCTACTGCCTATTGCATTGAGGCAATGATGTTCTATCTAAATAGATTTCATCAAAGATCAATGTTGAGCAGCCATGAGATTTTCAATGGATCTTTGTGGTTCTTGTCTGATTCTCAAAATGTGTTTATTTTGTGCCAGTCTACACAATAAAGCAAAGCCTCATATTTCACAATATGAGTAAATTATTCATGCATAATGTGGTTAAGTTGCACAATGTTTTCCTGTTTTAAGTTTTAATGGAATTATGACATTAGAGAATGTCAAGGTGGCAGTGATTGCTTTGCATCATCATTTAAGTGAAAGTCAAAAGGAGGATGCAAATAGCAGACTAAACAGTTCCAAAATTTTGCATGACGAGGAAGAAAATTTTTATTTATACACAAAAATTATCTGCTGCCATTTTATCCCATAGAATTATATAAATGCAAGTGTTATCCATACCTAAGACAAACAAAACCTCTCTTGTATATACACCCATAAAGTGATTCTGGGTAAGGAAATAAATTTTGCGGGGAAATAGTTTTTAAATTTATTTTTGTTCGTATTTCTTGTGTTCCATTGCTTTTGTTTTATTTTATATTTTAATTAATTCAAAAATGTCTTTCACCCCCAAAACTTTGGTTGTATTTTTTTCCCTTTTAAGGATTTGAAAATTTGTTATTCTGTAAGGACTGACATTTTCCTTTGTCAATGCCTCAGTAAGTGATCAGGAGAAGACTTTCAAAGAAGCTGGTATTAAGAGGGTGGAATGGCCTGAGTTTTCGCCAGGTTTCTTAGCTTTTGCTGGCATTGGTCTTCTGCTTCTCACTATAGCGAATAATATATTATTTAATATTTTTGTCGGACAACCCGTAAGAAAGAGGACTCCCCCTCCCCCTTCTATTTCTAATTCTTCAAACACAAAATTTGACTACAAGGTTGAATCACGAGAGGCACCACCATTAACTAACAGCAAGTGAACTGTTATAATTGTGGGTTTGTAAGATACCTTGCCTCGCAGATATAAATATCTTGATTATTTCTTAAATTGTTTCAGCAATTTCCAGGTTTATTCCTTCAGATCTTGTATTTTCTACTTCTGCCCCTCTATTTAACTAGATGGTATCCACAAACCGAGCTGAAATTTAACTACTGGGGAAACTAAATTTGACTAAAGTTTTTAAATACATTGTTTCAGAAATAAATATCTGATTGATAAATCTGAGTGGCTTCAAAGAATTTAGAGTCATTAGAGCTCAAGATAAGGTCCTTTTTCTTTGCTTTTATATGGAAAACTCTCTCATTATAGTATTACATAAAGGTCCTAAACTCTCTCATTATAGTATTACATAACTTTTTATTATTATTTTTAAATTGTATTTATCTTACAGGATAACAAAAGTGTCTTACGTGGCATCTGGGTGCAGCGCAACAGTCTGGGCTTTGGTTCTTCTTCGAGAGGTTCAAGGTTCAAACCGTGACGTGGGTGAGTGTGAGGGGTGGGGGTGTGTCTCCCTAGTGAAATTGTTGTAACAGGTTGAGAATTTCTGGTCAAAACCTCTATATCTTAATATTATAAAAAAAACAAAAAAAACAAAAGTGTGTGAGAGTTGCTCTCCCAATTATGAAGATAAATAGATCTTTAATTTAATTTCAAGCTAAATTGCATAAGTCTTTAATTTCAAGCTAGATTGCATAATTTCACATAAAGCAAAGAACACTTACTATTATAAACAAGGAATTCTTTTCCACATAAAGCAAAGAACACTTACTATTATAAACAAGGAATTCTTTTCCTGTATTCAAACACTCTCCTAAAGTCTTCCTTCAAAAATTACTCATCCGGAATCTTTTACTGTGTGGCTTTATTTATTCATCCTCCTTGAACTATGTTTCCCTTTCGTGTGGATTTCACTTGTTTTATGCTCCCGTTGCATGATTTTTTTATTTTTATTATACAAATATATTTCTTGTCTTTGTATTATTATTGTATAATTTTTTTTTTTATATGGAAAACATTGGACTCTGAGCATGATTTTTCATAAGAACTTCATTTGTGGGGTTTATTAGATAGATTTTTTTTTTTAATATTTTTTTAAAGGTTTGGGCCATTTATGGCCTTTTATGGGTCTTTAATTAGTTGAAGCCAATTATTTTTGGATTTTTTTTCTTAATAAGGTATGTGTGTGATTTTTATTGGGGTCACATTTATTAAAATAATAAAATATTTTAATTATATTGTTATCAGGTTAATTAAACTATATTCAACTTATCTTTTTATCAAATATATAGTCGTCTGATGCAGGAGCATCTAGTAGCAACTGATGCAGAAGCATCCAGTGGCAGGAGGGCCATTTCTGAAAAATTGGCTAAGGAAGAAAGCTGTCGCGATTTCGCGACATGGCAGGAGGGCCACTTCTGAAAAATTGGCTAAGGAAGCTGTCGCGATTTTGCGACATGTCGCGAAATCGCGACCAAAAGAGGAGAGAGATGAGGAGGAAAGCTGTCGTGATATCGCGACAGAAAAAGTGTCGTGATATCGCGACACAAAGAGGAGAGAAGCAGCGGACGGAACATGTCGCGTGATCGCGACATGTCGCGTTATCGCGACATGTCGCGTTTTCGCGACCCGCAGATGAAAGAGACGGCGAGAATGAAAGCTGTCGCGATATCGCGACACCGAAACGAGAGGAAGGCGTAGACGAGGAGATGTTGCGATTTCGCGACATGTCGCAGTTTCGCGACCAGAAGGCAAGTGAAGAAGCTAGCGGAGGAAGATGTCGCGATTTCGCAACATGTCGCAGTTTCGCGCCTCGCAGAGGAGAGAGAAGGCGCGGATGAGAAGATGTCGCGATTTCGCGACATGTCGCAGTTTCGCGACCCGCAGAGGAGAGAGAAGGCGCGGATGAGAAGATGTCGCGATTTCGCGACATGTCGCAGTTTCGCGACCCGCAGAGAGGAGAGAGAAGGCGCAGTGGAGAAAATGTCGCGATTTCACGACATGTCGCATTTTCGCGACCATAAGACGAAGAAGCAGCCGAAGGACGAAGATGTCACGATTTCGCGACATGTCGCATTTTCGCGACCAGAAGGTGAAGAAGAAGCCAAGGGAGGAAGATGTCGCGATTTTGTGACATGTCGCATTTTCGCGACCAGAAAGCGAAGGAGGAGCCAGAGGAGGAAAATGTCGCGATGTCGCGACATGTCGCATTTTCGCGACCAGGAGGCGAAGGAGCCCGAAGAGAAGGATGTCGCGATTTCGCAACATGTCACATTTTCACGACCCGAAGAAGCGAGAGGAAGCAGAGAGGAAAAGATGTCGCGATTTCGCGACATGTCGCATTTTCGCGGCTAAAAGAGAAGAGAAGGTGGATGAAGAGAAAAATGTCGTGATATCGTGACACGTCGCGATTTCGCGACCCGAAGAGGTGAGAGAAGGCGATGAAGCAGACCTGTCGCGATATCGCGACCAACAGAGAAGAGGATGAACCTGAGGGAGAAGATGTTGCGATATCGCGACATGCTGCATTTTTCGGGAGGCCGTTACAGAACGAGGTCATTGAGCGACACGTGGCAGCAAGGTGCAATGAAAGTAGGCGAAGACAAAGAGTCGTGCAGAAAATGTAACCGTAAGCGGGAGTCGGACGGTAGTTACAGAGGCCGTTGCATAATGCAGTTATGGAACCGAACAGTCGTGGCAGAAAGCGAAGGAGAAGCCACCAGTTGGAAGATGAAGAGGCACACCAGAAGCTATAAAAGGGCGAAGCAGAGACTTGTACAAGGGTTGGAAAACAGTTGCAGGCAGAGGTTGCAGTTGCGAGGCCAGAGGGCCATCCTAGCCCTGCTTGCGCTGTTTTTCTTCCAGAGAGCTGTGGAGACGGAAGACCGCGAGACAGATGCGCCGAGCGTGAGGCAGTCTACACCAGGATCGTGCATGTCGGAGGACGACAAAGAAAGCGGTGCGTGAATTTACTTCCAGACGGGAGGTTAATGGCTGCGGCCATTGTTCTGTAATTTGATTGCAGACTGCAGAGGGTCGGGGCCTCTATAAAAACCCAAGTGTTGTAATAGGAGAGCATGGTGAGCTGGAGATTGTAATAGAGTGAGTGAGAAAACTACGCCTGCGGGCTAGTTCTTTGTAAATGTATTTGAAAATTAATGAATGAAATTTACAGATCTGAGTGTGCAATTTTCAGTCCCCATCAAGTGGTATCAGAGCCAGAAGATTTTGAGCGTGTAAGCAGAGTGCCGAAAGTGAGGCAGCTTACACCAGGATCTGTGGAATGGGTGGAATTTGGCACTCTGTGCAGTGCTTGCAGGAAGTTTCTGAGTGAAGCTTTAGAGGTAGAAGATTGACACTCTGTGCAGTGTTTGTGGATGAGTTGGAGCCGAGAGAGCGGTTGTGGAAGGGTTGATTAGAGAGCGTTCGAGTCCCGGTGCAGAAGAAGGCGACATAACAATGTAGAAGTGAAGGTCACTTCTCCATCAACCCCGGGTGTCTGATGCAGAAGCATCCAGTAGCACCTGATGCAGAAGCATCCAGTGGCAGGAGGGCCACTTCTGAAAAATTGGCTAAGGAAGAAAGCTGTCGCGAAATCGCGACCAAAAGAGGAGAGAGATGAGGAGGAAAACTGTCGCGATATCGCGACACAAAGAGGAGAGAGAAGCAGTGGACGGAAGATGTCGCGTTATCGCGACCCGCAGATGAAAGAGATGACGAGAATGAAAAGTGTCGCGATATCGCGACAGAAAAAGTGTCGCGATATCGCGACATCGAAACGAGAGGAAGGCGCAGACGAGGAGATGTCGCGATTTCGCGACATGTCGCAGTTTCGCGACCAGAAGGCAAGTGAAGAAGCCAGCGGAGGAAGATGTCGCGATTTCGTGACATGTCGCAGTTTCACGACCCGTAGAGGAGAGAGAAGGCGCAGATGAGAAGATGTCGCGATTTCGTGACATGTCGTAGTTTCGCGACCCGCAAAGGAGAGAGAAGGCACAGATGAGAAGATGTCGCGATTTCGCGACATGTCGCAGTTTCGCGACCTGCAGAGGAGAGAGAAGACGTAGTGGAGAAAATGTCGCGATTTCGCGACATGTCGCATTTTTGCAACCAGAAGATGAAGAAGCAGCGGAAGGACGAAGATGTCGCGATTTTGCGACATGTCGCATTTTCGTGACTAGAAGGCGAAGAAGAAGCCAAGGGAGGAAGATGTCGGGAAAATCGGGAGGAAGATTTCACCTTCTCTCACCTCTTCGAGTCGCGATATCGCGACACTTTTCTCTTCATCCACCTTCTCTTCTCTTCTATCCGCGAAATCGCGACATCTTCCTCCCTTGGCTTCTTCTTCGCCTTCTGGTCGCGAAAATGCGACATGTCGCGAAATCGCGACATCTTCCTCCCTTGGCTTCTTCTTCGCCTTTTGGTCGCGAAAATGTGACATGTCGCGAAATCGCGACATCTTCGTCCTTCGGCTGCTGCTTCTTTTGGTCGCGAAAATGCGACATGTCGTGAAATCATGACATTTTCTCCACTGCGCCTTCTCTCTCCTCTGTGGGTCGCGAAACTGCGGCATGTCGCGAAATCGCGACATCTTCTCATCCGCGCCTTCTCTCTCCTCTACGGGTCACAAAACTGCGACATGTTGCGAAATCGCGACATCTTCTCATCTGCGCCTTCTCTCTCCTTTGCGGGGCGCGAAACTGCGACATGTCGCGAAATCGCGACATCTTCCTCCGCTGGCTTCTTCACATGCCTTCTGGTCGCGAAACTGCGACATGTCGCGAAATCTCCTCGTCTGTGCCTTCCTCTCGTTTTGGTGTCGCGATATCGCGACACTTTTTCTGTCGCGATATCGCGACAGTTTTCATTTTCGTCATCTCTTTCATTTGCGGGTCGCGATAACGTGAGATGTCGCGATATCACGACATCTTCCGTCCGTTGCTTCTCTCTCCTCTTTGTGTCGCAATATCGCGACACTTTTTCTGTTGCGATATCGCGACAATTTTCCTTCTCATCTCTCTTCTCTTTTGGTCGCGATTTCGCGACATGTCGCGAAATCATGACAGCTTTCTTCCTTAGCCAATTTTTCAGAAGTGGCCCTACTGCCACTGGATGCTTGTGCATCAGGTGCTACTGGATGCTCCTGCATCATCGTCTTTCTCAAATTGTTATGTTTTTGGAGTCTTCTTTAAACTGCTATGCTTTCCTAATCAATTCCTTGATATCGTTTTTATTAAGAGAGAAAATCTCCCTTGTCCAATTGTCTTCTAAAATTTGAATTTTTCTAAGATAAAAATCAATACTGCAAATGACTAATACCTTACTTTTAAGGGATCTTGCTAAAATAGTTTTTATCCGGTTTCTATATCTATAACAATTAGGCAATTCCCTAATACCTCATTTTTAAGGGATCTTGTGCATGCCCCTAATATTCCAAGATATTATTTCTATCATCAGTTTTTTTTTTTTATTTGTAGGTTTAGCCCCACTTCTTGTTAACAATTCTCCTTTATTTTTGCTTTTGTCTTCGTCTTCTTTTTTTATTTCCACCAACACTTCCATATTTATGAATCTTTTTGATTTCTTCATGCTGTTCATTGTGAGACTTATCTTTATGAATCTTGTTAACAATTCCCCTTTATTTTTGCTTTTGTTTTCGTCTTCTTTTTTCATTTCCACCAACACTTCCATCTTTATGGATCTTTTTTATTTCTTCATGCTGTTCATTGTGAGACTTATCGTTTATAGGTTTGTCTTGCTCTAAAGGATCTAAAGTGTAAGAAATAACTTCAAAAGCACTTTCTTCTTTATGATGCCCTAGAAATCGTAAAATGCAAGGATCCTCCTAAATAATTACTTTCTAATGCTTCCCAAAAAAACTCTAAATTGCTATGGATCACCTCTATCCTCATTTCTTTATTATGTTGGTGTTGAAACCTTGAAGTGCAAGGGATAACCTTCACACTACTTTCATTTCTATTGCAAGGAGAGGATTTCATATTATTTGAGAAAAATGAAGACGATTTACTAAGAATGAAGTTGACCTATTTTGCCTCTTTTGTTTTAAAATTTTCCTCCACATCTTCCTTTGCACCTTTAATTCATATTAAATTTGAACTTGCACATTGTAATTTTCCGTCTTTTATATCCTTCTTTGTTTTTTATAAAGGTTGATCTAAGTGAACTATGGTAGCCTTTGCCATTTGAAGTTGTAGATAAACCTTCTTTGCTTTTTTTTTTTGGAGTGGAATATCCTTGATCTAAAGCAACTTCTATATAGTATTATTTCCTTGCTTCATCTTGAAGTTTGTTGCATGACTAGATTTTTTTTTTATTGTTCTTTTCATTATTTTAACTTCTTGTCATGTGTTTAGCCTATTAACAATTACGTAATCAAAATGCAATGTTTTCATAATTCACTTGTTAATCCCATTCTCTTGATTCAAATTTAATCTTAATAGATTGTGGCAAAAGTTTTGAAATATCCATATCAACACAAATATTTGTATATAGCATGATTTTGTTCTTTAGTAGTTGGTCCCTCCTTGATAAACTCCCCTAGGTTATTTTCCTTATTCTTCAAAACATCGTGATTGATAAGCTAATATGGAAGTCCAAAAAGCCTAACCCATATTAGAAGTGTTTATAAACGTTTTGAAAAAATAATTCACTCCATGGTTTTAAATAAAGGCATCTCTCCCCCTAAACCATGAACCACCTTGTAACAACTCCAATATAGCCATGTTGGCTATCTTTATTATTGTTAGGTCAGGCCCTAGGAAAAGGTTAGTAAACCCTTGAGCATTATGGTTAGGGTTATTGTTTGATTTAGTTTTTAGATAGAAGAGTTATGGTTTAGTAGAGCTGATAATTCATTTTTATAATCTTAAGTCGCCTCTGTTGTGCTTGTGAGACTTCGTCCTCTCCAAGTGGTTATGAGACCTTGCCCTCTCTAAAGAGCTAGGATTGCATTGATTTGGTTACTTGCATTATTGATTTGTTCGTATTGAATTTGATTTTCTGTTCTAGTAGATGTTTCCTTTTTGTACATTATTGTTGTTGTATTTTGGAAAGTTGTTTTGTTACAAATCATCCATTATTTTGTTCCTAATTTATGAACTGGAAAAGACGATGAGGAAAAGTCTTTATAAGGAAAAGTTATAGTAATTTGAATTCAATCTCCAATTCCTTTTGATCAAATTTTGAATCTCCGAAAGCCTTGGCTAATATCCATGGAACTTACATATTTAGCTTCTACTTTTAAGAACCATTATTTCATGCTTGATCATCTGAACCTTGATTATAATTTTTGGTGTAATATCTGCTCCTTGGATTGAACTAGTCGCTCTTCCTCCTATCTTTAACTTGGGCATCTATACTTTTAGTTAGAGTATCCTGATTTTCAATTAAGACTTTCAAATATGGTTTTCCTTTCATGTTAATTAGTGAAACTCAATCTTAACTCATTCAAAATAATCATAAATTTATAATGAAAAAGATAACTTTTTGCATTCTTATTATCAATTTTTAATATTATTTTGTTTGGTTACAATTGTATTTTTGTTATCCACTAAAGATTGATGGAATTTATTTTAATGTGAAATGCAGTTGACTACAATGGACTTGAGAGCCTTTATGACTTAAAAGGTTAGAAGATTTAAAAATTAATTTATTTGGGATGCATATTAACAGATTTTATTAATAATTATATTTTGTTTTTTTTGTTAATGCAGTGGTTCTTTTTTCTCCTTGATGGGCAATGTGGTTGCTATTGTTAGTAAATACTGAAACTAGGAAATTATAGTTGAATAAGAAGATTAATAATTAATTGTCAATCTCTCAAAAAAAAAAAAGCTGAACTAAAGGTATAAGTTCACGGAACCTTCCAACACATTGATTTAAAAACCTTATGCAGCTTATCCTCATCAAATGAGCTATTTAGTTATTTATTTCCATTTTCCCTTGGAATCAACACATGTAACTGAACTTGAGGTATAAGTTCACGAAATCTTTCAACATATTGATTTATAAAAATTATGCAGCTTATCCTCATAAAATGAGATATTTATTTTCATTTTGTCCTGCAATCAACACATGTAAATATATATTTTTTTACCAAAATCTTGAAGTGCAGTGTTGTTTTAGAATGCCATAAACTAAATCATGAGTGAGATTAAGCTTGACAGTAATGCTTCTTTCGTCAAATTTAATCATAATTGGAAAAATGCAGAACTAAAAGAAGTCAAATCTTGAAAAAATGAAAAAAACCTTCAAATAACGTTAGGATAGCATCCCGCAAATAGTCCTTACCAAGGCAAATGTTTTTTTTAAGAAGAAAATATATAAAAATAATAAATTATTATGGTTTTTAAGAGTCAGTGGATTAGTAATTGTTTATTTTAATAATTGTTGTTTGGTCAAGCATTTACTATGAGAGATTTAGGTTCAAAGTTTGGAGACATGCATGTTGCAAAGGTAGTAGTCTGATCTGAATCCTTAATGATGATGACAGTACGAATCTCGAGTGACTGATGGTCTCCCTCACGTCAACAATAATAAGGTGTTATAGGTTTATTGAGACTCCATAGGAATCTTTGTAATTTCAACCTTATTCTTGATAGTTATTAAAAATAGTGTGAATGTAATAACTTTTTATGTATAAAAAAAAATTATAGATGAATAAATTATTTGATGAATAAATTATTTATTTAATGCCTAATTTTTAAGAAGAAAACATATAAAAATAATAAATTATTAATATGGTGTTGAAGGAAATTGATATTTCCATAAATGAATGGATTATTTATTTAATGCCTATACATGATATGTCGTGTTTTTCTTGTTATAAAAATATGGTACCCATTTGTTTTAAATATTTTAGTGTTTTTAGTTTAGGTCTAATCCTTTTGTTGATAGAAATGTTTAATGGTGATAAAATCATCTCGTCTTGTGCTAGTTGAAATTGTTATAAAATTATGGTACCCATTTGTTTTAAATATTTTAAAGTGTTTAGTTTAGGTCTAATCCTTTTGTTGATAGAAATGTTTAATGGTGATAAAATCATCGTCCTGTGCTAGTTGAAATTGTTATAAAAATATGGTACCCATTTGTTTTATATATTTTACAGTGTCTTTAGTTTAGGTCTAATTTTTTTTTTTTTTTGTTGATAGAAATGTTTAATGGTGATAAAATCATCTCGTCTTGCGGTAGTTGAAATTGATATTGAGTGTAAAATTTGTAGGGTTTTAGCATTTTTTTGAAAGGTTTAAGGTTCAAGCTTTATTTAATATGAGGGGATCACGATTTCTTATAAAAACTTATGTAAATTCATTGAAAAAAAACTTGTAGGTAAAATAGTTGGTTCGTCCTATTAGCCATGTCATGAGTGATGTGCACAAGTCTTATTGTACTTAGTGTGTCACATGTTTGTTATATTTTGATGTTAGGTGTGATGCATTATAGGGTACTTTAAATATTTCATGTGTTATTGACCATGTAGGTGGCTTAGTAAGTTTGGTGATTGTTCGACGGTACAAACCTTGCGTAACCGGCGGTCCCCATCTCACGTTGGGTTAACGTTAATGAGACGATGGGTTTGTTGGAAGCAATCATTGATGGTTTGAACCCTGCGCTGGCAGTTACTAAAAATCGTGGTTGTAACCAATTTACCTATGTAACAAAAACAAAAAAAAAAAGTTTGGTGATTGTTGTTTGCTGACCTCATTTATAAATCCCATCTACGTTGGTTAGATCATATTGTGGTATTGTATTGGAGTATTATAGTCATGCAATTTAGAAATGCATTAAAACAAAATAAAATACATGATACATTAAGACTAAGACATCGAGAAATAATTCACAATCTTAACAATAATATGTTGTTCGCATTCGAGAAAAATTGTATCAATAATTGATCTAATCAACATATACATGGATACTTTAATAATACAATCTTGCAATAATTATCTCTTTATCAGTAACACATCCCTCTCAAACTGATTGAAATGAAGAGAATATAAAGTGTTGATGTGATACGAATAGGCAGTTGTCAACTGCCACACCTACCCAACCATCTAACCACTCAATAATCATATACATGAAAGAATAAAATAACCCATAATATTCAATATACTATTTTATTACAACACAATCATAACTATACATATAACAATACACAACAAAACACTATGTACAATAAACCAACTATGACTAGATGCCACATTGTATCCAAAGGTGGTGTCTTATCTCTATGCCTACCTCTATCTTTCGTATCTTGTAAATTAGTTGATATGGTAATAATACTTTTTATGAAAATCTAGACATCTAGAGCAAAAGGTTTGCTATAAAGTGTCTAGAAGTGTAGCCTCCAACTATTGAATCCCTAGCACCCCTTGATGTAATTCTTCTACATATTCATGCCATAGCAAAAGTTCCTTGCTCATTGTCTCTCGACCTTTTATAATCACTTTTTTCCTCATCTACTCAATGCTTTAAAGAAGTGATGCATTATGCTTGGTCCTCATTTTGGTGATAGTATCTATTTACTCTTGAAGCAACGTCCTAATCTGAGTCCTATTAGCTAAGAATCTTAGAGTCCTTGAGATGCTAAGCTCGATGTCTCTTGGAATCAAATAGTCCATGTAGTCTTTGATTCTCATCAAGTTAAAGATGAAGGCTAGCTAGATAATGCCGACTTTCATAGAAGCTAGGTAATTGAGTCGTTAAATAGCCAATTCCAAGTCATTAAGAATCAAGGTGCATTGGGTCACATAATCCATTGACTACTAAACTTATCTCTTGGCATCGTATATTGATAATGGTTGTTAGTACAATATTGCAGTATTAGGAGACAATGGATCCATATCCAATGAAGTTGAATTTGCACCTTTCATAGATGTTAATCTACAGTTGAATCTACATTATTTTGTCTACCTTTGCATGCCCATGAATGTAATATATGAATATCTAAGGACAAATACATAGCTTATAGTCTCTACTTTGGAATCGAACTAGCAAGAAGATCATCACGTGCATGGCCTATCACATATCACCACTCATGCATATTTTAGTCCTCTTGGAAAATGAACTTATCAACTTTAGAACAATCACAAGATATGTATTTTTTGGCTGTTTGGAATTTCATTCATTGATGAGGGTTACTTCCTTGAAGAAGCTACACCTTCATCTTCAATAATGGTTATCGCATTCTCGTTTGTACTTTCACGAAGTGGTAATTGTTGTTATTCAATATTTTGAAAAGGATCACATATTCTAATCTCAACTTAGGCCCTATGCTTGCTTGTTGCATAGTCTTTCAATCATATAAATAATGAGTTATATTGCCATCCTTAGTCACAACATCATTAATAACATGTTGCAGTGGTAATACTCAACTCAATATCACCTAGACTATCTACATATATTATATTTGGTATTACATTGATTCATACTCAACCACTCCCATCCTCTTGATGATCAATAAACCTAAGAGCATGCAAGTCTTAACCATGGTTTCCTATTGATGACTGTAAAATATGATGGTCGAGTCATAACTACTATAGAGGTTGTTCTCTAAGTCAACCGCTTGATAAATGCGAGGTACTTGAAGGCATATAACCCCATCAATAGAGAATTAGTGGGTGGATTACTAGTAGGGGGAAAATGGGAACATCTCAAGATGTGCCCTAAGTGATAATAATATTGGAAAGGATATTTTGAATTATTATGTGTTGATCCTCCTCTAAAGGATTCTCTTATTGTGGCTTCTTTGTTTATGACATGCACCACTAATTGGACAACTAGCATGTTGTTGATGTTGTATTGTGGGCATGAATCTAACCCAACAAAAAGTATAGGCATTCCATTTGTAAAGGATATGGGTCGCCCCCATGTAGGCATCTAAAAATTCAAATGGGAAATTGATTATAATTATTCAAACATACAAAGTCATCATGAAATACTTCCCACATCACAAAAAATATTTATATGCTCAAATAAATAAGTGGACCAATCACATTGGAATTCACCTATTACCCCACAATGCATAAAATAAGCTAGATAGGCATTGAAACTCATATTTCTCTTAGAAGACATAATATAATCTAAATAAAGTAGGTACTTGTACTCTTCGTTTCTCAATAGTTGCAACTCAAACCTTGAATTCCATGTCTCAATTGTTTCAACAACTCTTTCCTCATCATAGAAATTTTGTTATGATATTACTTAATGAATTCATGTGCTTTCTTTAATTGAATTCTTCCTTTCATGCTGGATGACTCTGGGCTAGCCACACCAAACACATTTAAAATATTTTGGCGTAAATGATATATACAAAAAGAAAGTGCCACTATTAAGTTGATCTTCCTAGTTTATAGGAAGTAATGTCAAAGCATTTCAACCAAATAGTCTTGGAAAGGATTTTAAAGGCTAGAACCTACAAAACATATTATAATATGTTCTCCATAATGCATGATTCAAATTGTGGTTGTAATGTAACTCTCACCACTTGTGATATTGGTACTTGATGACATCTTCTAGGCAATGTCTATAAGTCTAATTGTTTTCTTTTCTTTGTCATTGTGCCCACTTTATTTTATTTCATGCTTCACATTATATGGTGCACATGATTATAACATAACTTGATCACTTTGTCTACTTGGTATCTATATATTTTTCTCTATAGATGGAATCTTTTTACCCAAGGCAAAGTATATTTTTTAGATTGCAATCGTTCATTCAACACAACATGAACTTCTCCTTGCATCCTTGCCTTCTATAATCTGGAACTTGATTGCCTTGATGGTTGAAAATGTGTCATTACTAAGAATTGTTATGTGGTAGGTGTTGTTGGACCCCTCCATTGATGGTATAAGTGGGGAGTATTATAGTCTTAGTTTGTGATACCTCCTTGTCATGGTGGCCTTAATTTTCTTAATTGCTTTTGCACATCCTGAAACATACATAACATAAATAACATTGAAGTCCCCGTGTGGTTGGGAATTGAAGGAAGTTGTAATTGACTATTGAATGCATAGTGGTTGCTCTTCCTCCATTAATTTTGGGCTACTTTTTGAACATATATGGTGGCTATCCAAATAAGAGGTCCTAAAGTCAATAATTTGGAGTCTACCTATTTTGACACTACTTGCATTGGTATTGACTTGATAATCTAAAATATTAGTCACCTTTGTCAAATTTTCTAGTCACTCCAATGAATATAGGTGAAGGTCTTCTGTCTCTTTGCACCTCTCATTAAATGGCATTGAACAAAATTTACTACCTTGCCTATATAAGGAATCATTCTTGCTTTTAGCAAGTTCTTGGAGGTGATGCTTAACCTTTGGACTATATTAGTGACTTTTATCTACAATTATTAAGTGACTTTGGTGTTTTTGGTTTATCTTGGAGTGGTTTGGACTAATTTTGGATGACATACCACTATACAAGACACCTTATCTAAATTAGTAATAATATGGTATAGAATAGAGATGACCAAAATAAAAGTAGAGTTGATCGAGAAATGACCTAAACTTTGAATTCAATATCTTCTAAATACAAGATAACTACAATAAGAGTGGGGATGATGTTTTTCCAAGAGGATGATGACCTAGCTCAAGGAGTGATGACCTTGACCAAGATGGTAATGGCCTTGGTAATTTATATTGGTACTTGAGGTAGGAGGATGACTATCTTGTGCTTTTGATGCTCCCTATAAGATATTGTTTTGGTGATTTCCTGTAATATCAACACAACATAAATGACCACTACAACAACTATAATAACTCCTTGATGATGAATGCAGATTATTGGAATGAGAGAGATGATAATATGGGGATAACCTTATCTAAAGGGATGATAAAGATTAATATTCATCACCTTCTAACAAGTATTTATTGTATTAGGATGATGTCTATGTATAGAATGTTGGTTCTTCAACGATGAAGGACAATGCTTCTAGCTTGAGCAATGAATTTATAGGTTAAGCAATAACATTTTCTTAAGGGGTGTCTTATTTGAAAGGAAATATGAACTCCCATTGGTGTTGTAGTTCCCCAATTGACTCCATGGCTTCTTAAATATTGTGTATATAATATGGCTTCTTAAGATGATACCTTTAGCGTATATAAGAACTTTATGGAAAAATACAAATATGATAAGTGAAAGAGTATTGACCTTCAAAATTAAAAGCATGATGTTCAAATATATGATAACCTCTAGATCATTATGAGGTTGATGACTACCTTAGATATGACTTTCATGACAAAACTATAATGTAAAATAAGTGGGCATCTAGGAACTTATTTGACAATGCATATTTGATAAGTTTTGAGTGCATTTAGGACAATAGGTCAATAATTACATACTTACTCCCTAATTGAACTATGTTAGATACCTAGGGATAAAAATATGGGTGACAAGTAGTATGGCTTATTATGATGTAATCATTATTTTATTGTAAGTAGGAGTTATTAGTAATGATGTAACAATTACTTTATTGTAAGTAAGAGTTACTAGGGTGAGGGAAAATAAGAGTCTATATAAAGGTAGGAGTGGAGAAGGAAGTCATATCAAGTATTCTTTGTAAGAGTCTTGGCTCATAGAACTGGAGATCTTGTGGAGTGATTCCTTCCTTAAGGAGTATTCTTGGTGTTGTCCTACCTCAAGGGCATCATATATCTCTATTTTATTATGCGAATTATTGTTGTGCAATTTATTTGTGGATGCATGCTGTATAATTCTACATATTAGTGAATGATTTATTGTTAATGAAAAGAGAGGTTCATAACAAACCACTATTTATAATATAAGCTCTTGTAAGGTGACAATCCACCTGCTAAGTTATCCATGAACAATTTACTTATTAGCTACAAGAGTGTCGCGATCACTAAGGTAAAATAATCAACATTGCCCCTTGTTTATAGTTACTTGCAATCACTAAGGTGTTCCAAACATTTAACACCTTAGTTACTAGGATTTAATATGGTTGTTCATGAAACTAGAAAGTTGGAGCCTTTGCAAAGCAGGTTGTTATATCTCTAGCACCTTCACCATACATTAAATCCTACAAGAATCATCCATAACTTCTCATATGCACGGATTATAAGTGAAACAGATGATGGAATGTTGATCAATTTCAAACGATAGGGAATGAAGCACATTGCACACACCGAGTTGATGCTTAATAATTCTAATGCTTCATGTATCTCTCATTTAGTTTCATTCTTGGGATATTTGCTGACGCTTGTGTTTGAGTTTTGAAGGTGTTCAGGTTGGGTTCTCACCGAAATTCTCAGGAGCATTTCCCAGTAGAGTCGCCATTTGTTGTGGCTGCTCCACAATGTACCCCAAAATTGGGGACCCACCTTTTTACATATTTTACAAGAAGACCGAAGTGGCCCATATGCTAAATATCAAAGAAAAAACAAAACACAAGGAGAAAAAAGTGTCGCGATATCGCGACATGTTGCATTTTTACGGTCCAAAGCAAAGAGAAAAAGCAAGAAAGAAAAAGTGTCACGATATCGCGACATGTTGCATTTTCACGGTCAAAAGAGAAGAGAAAAACAAGAAAGAAAAAGTGTCGCGATATCGCGATATGTTGTATTTTTGCGGCCAAAAGATAAGAGAAAGAGAAGAAAGAAAAAGTGTCGTGATATCGCGACATGTTGCATTTTCGCGGCCAAAAGAGAAGAGAAAGACAAGAAAGAAAAAAGTGTCGCGATATCGCGACATGTTGCATTTTCGCGGCCAAAAGAGAAGAAAAAAAGCAAGAAAGAAAAAGTGTCGTGATATCATGACATGTTGCATTTTCACGACCAAAAGAGAAGAGAAAGAACAATAAAGAAAAAGTGTCGCGATATCGCGACATGTTGCATTTTCACGGCCAAAAGAGAAGAGAAAGACAAGAAAGAAAAAGTGTCGCGATATCGTGACATGTTGCATTTTCGCGACCAAAAGAGAAGAGAAAAAGCAAGAAAGAAAAAGTGTCGCGATATCGCGACATGTTGCATTTTCGTGGCCAAAAGAGAAGAGAAAGAACAATAAAGAAAAAGTGTTGTGATATCACAACATGTTGCATTTTCGTGGCCAAAAGAGAAGGAAAAAGTGTCGTGATATCGCGACATGTTGCATTTTCGCGGTCCAAAGCAAAGAGAAAGAGCAAGGAGGAAAAAGTGTCGCAATAGCGTGACATGTTGCATTTTTGCAGTCTAAAGCAAATAAAAAGTATCGCGATATCACGACATGTTGTATTTTTGCGACTCAAAAATGGCAGGCAGGCAGAGAAACAAAAGTGTTGCAATATCGCGACATGTTGCATTTTTGCGACTCAAAAAGGGTAGGCAGACAGAGAAACAAAAGTTTCACGATATCGCGACATGTTGCATTTTCGCAACTCAAAAGGGGTAGGCAGGCAGAGAGACAAGAGTGTCGCGATTTCACGACATGTTCGATTTTCACCAAGGGAACAAAGTAGTGGACAGTGCATCTGATATTAGTGATGAACACCAGGATAGTGTAACTGAAGACTGCATAGTGACGTGGACCTATAAAGAATAAATTAAAGATTGAATAAGGTAATTTGTCACATAAGGACAAAATTCAATGAATAAGAGAAAACGTTACATAAGGAATCTTTAATGATTTAAATCATTTAAGATGGTCGTTACACATGGAAGGAAGCGGACACATGCCCATGTGAAGAAACTAACCCCTTGTTTACAGTTACTTGCAATCACTAAGGTGTTCCAAGCATTTAAATTGAATATCTTTATTTGAGATTACTAATACACATGCAAATGCTAATATAGCAGAGACCTTGGAGAAGTTGTTTGTTTAACTTCTTTGCAAGAGGGGATTTGGAACCCAAATCCTAAAGGAGAGTGTACTTTCACACCTGGATGAAAATACCACTCAACACCTCCTCACTATACGATGTTTGTTTTTTCCCCATAAAACATCTAGTGAAGTGAGGGGTGATCATACTCAAATAACCAGGTCTCAAACATCATCCATACATGGTTTTCATATCCCATGCACCTTTAGGTATATTAGAAGATATCCTTAGTTTTAGTAGAATCCTTTATCCGTAGGAATCCCTTCAATAATTTGCATCTTTTCATGCATTGATAAGTAAGACCCAAGAAGCTACTCGCATGTACCTAAGAGATGAGATATTGTAACTATGGTAACAAGGGGATTTTTGATAGTTAATGCCATAAAACATTAGGTCAAACACTATCTCCCATTTATATTAATATATCTACAAGCCCACAAGCCAAATAAATCCTATCTTAATCACTTTACATAATATTGGGGCAAATTAATGTATATTTTGAGTCTAGAGTAGATCAATATAGGAAGTACATAGTCTTGCATGAGTGCAAAAAAAGGGTAGATTGGGAAAACTTGGATTGTCTATTTTTTTATCTATAGCAAATTAGGGATCCATTGAGTTATAGGGTAAAATTTATGAACTTTTAGGTCTAATAACTCAAAAAGCATAAGGAACATGACAATTCTAAGAAAATTAAAACCCCTGAAGGTTGATGTAACTAGAATCTAAACCCACATGGGAGGGAAAAAAGAGTTTTGTATGCCAAAAAATATTATTTCGAGACTTAGTCCATTGCGATTTTCTCATTGCAATGATTGTTATAATATAACACTCATAACATTTTTTTGATTGCCCATAAAGGTCATATTTTAGGCCTAGTCTATTATGATACCCTTCTCACATTGGTCATTTCCATATATAACATCCATATGTTGGAAATATTGAGTACATTTGTTGTCATTGATGTCAAAGGTGAAATAGTTGAGAAATACCTTCAAGGTTGAAATATCAAAGTGCAAGGCAAATATCTTCAAAGGGTACATGAGACAATAATTGTCAAGGCAAAATCATTCTCCATGGTTATGTTTGCAAGAAAAAGAAAAGGTTTAATTAGTTCTCCATGGTGGCATTTGCAAATAAAAAGACAAGATTTTATTTTGTGAGAAAGAGGCCCAAAGGTGAAAAGTGTAATTTATAATATTTAAATGTTTTAAGATTTAAAATATTATAATTAATTAAAAGGTTTAAAATCTGGATGCCAAAGGGTTTTAAATTTAAAAATATAATTATATTCCAAGCACCGACGTCAAAGTTCCAAAGGGCAAGAAAACGTATATAAGAAGGTAAATTATTTGCATGGCATAAGGTAGAGATAAGGCACTATTCAATATCCGTTTGAGCATGTGAATTATGGAAGAAAAGAGAGGTCAAGACGTTTGCACCGTTCGTTGAGGTCAGCAAGGCTAAAGTTGAATGCGCTAATAAAAATTAGAATTTATGAATTGCTTGCGTGGGCAGAGAGAGAGGAAAAGTCAAAGCACACACATTTAAATCTGGGGACAACAATTTATTAAGGGAGTAGTGCATGATATTTTCAAGGGGGTAGCTAGCCCACATGGTAGCCTAGCCTACGTTGGGACGCGGGCCAGAAAAAGGTGGCAGGTTCGAGTCATGGTGGCAAAACTTAAGGCAAGAAATTTTTTGATTAAATTTGAGGTATGCATAGTGCTTGACCTAGGGAGACAAGGTTTAATTTTGTGTGCATGTTGCTTGATCTAGGGAGACATAAGGTTGAAGTTTTGCATGATATATTAATATTAAAAATAGTATGTGCACTTCAGAATTTTGTGTATGGATTTATAAAGATACAATAGTTTTTAGAAATATTGGAGGTATAAGGTGTATGAAAGTGGAATTAAAATTGTTGTATAAACTTAGGGTTTTGGTTGATAATATTGAAAATTACTTGTGGCCTTTACAAGTAGGAGTTATAAGGTGTTTTGTGGTTTCATTATTGTGTGTATTTTTTTGCATGGTGAAAGAAAGTTTGAAGGATATTGTTCATTGATTATAAACCTTGTCTTAGAAAATTAAAAGGAGTTGTAAAGCAATGTTTTTGTGTACGTTTTTGAGGAAATATTTTCATGTGGATGGTTGAAAAAGTGCTATGCTAACTAACCCTTGAAATGGCATAAGATAGATAGAATATTTTGAGACAGGTGTTGAGGGCTCATCTTCATCAAAGCACGCTAAGAGGTATGGTGACATTATTCCTTCCTTGAGGTGTTTAGTTGAGCAATATTTCTAAATATTAAGGTAGAGAAATAAGGATTGTATATGTGCATTGTTAGAATTATTTGAACTAGGGTTTATGAAACAAGTTATGATTCATTTCTTGAACTCCATTTATGGATGAGATTGGAAACAAGTGTTAGGATTTGAGAATAAATTGAGCAGCATTGTTGAATTATTTTTGTGAAGCAATTTGTACATTGGACTTGAGTGATATTTGGAAAGAACATATTGTGAAATTGTATTGCATATCATTTCCTGTGTTCTTGAACAAGAATTCTGGGTAGAATATGTTTGAAGTATTATGAGCAATTTTGAACAAGTGTTATGAGCAATTTTGAGCATGTGTTATGAGCAATTTTGAGCATGTGTTAGAGCAAAGTTGAGTAGAGACAGTAAGCATATTATAGAAGGATTGTGAGCTATTATGAGCAGTCCTTTTTTGAGAGGGCTTGTGAGAAGTTCTAAGCAGGTTTTATGTGCAAGTTTGAGGTAGAATTATGAGCAGTTATGAAATAGATCAGTACATGCAATTGAGTAGATTTGATCAGAGTTGTGAGTAGATTTGATCAGAATTGTGAGAAAATTTGATCAGAGTTGTGAGAAAATTTGATCAGAGTTGAGAACAAGCTTTGGATCCAACCATCGTAAAGGAGATAGAGTTATCCTATGGATAGAGATCCACAAACCAGAGCAGTTGGGACAAAGGTCTCCTATGGATAGAGGTCCATGAACTTGAGCATAGGGAATTGGTGTCTCCTTTGGACAAAGGTCCATAAACATTGTAATAAGGATTTGGTTCCCAAGATATTTATTGAGAAAATTTATAAGAAATATTTTCTTTGTGGACGTAGCCCACATTGGGTGAACCACGTTAAATCCATGTATCTCATGTGTATGATGATTTATGCATTATTTACTACCTTGATATTATTGTTGTTATCATTTGGATTGAAAAGTAAAAGATTTATATTATACTGTTCACCCCCTATTAGTATAAGCTTGTATTCTTCAATTGGTATCAGAGCGGGTTCCTTAAAAAAAAGTATAACAACTTGAAGGAAGATCCTACAAGAACACACATGACCACAAAAAATGGAGAAAGACCAATGATTGACATGAAAGAGGAACTTATTGCTGCTCTTGGAAATTTGGAAAGAGTTAGAGAGAAGAATTCAATTTTGAAGGCTCAAATTAAAAAGGATGAGGAAACAAAGACAAAGCTTCTACAAGATCTCACAGACTTAAAGGTGAAGGTTGAAGAGGCAAAGAAAATTGAAAAAGGTATGACTGAATAGTTAAAGGCAAAAGAGTTAGAATGTGAAAGATTGGAACTTGAAATCGTCTCTCTAAGAAAGAGAGTTGAAAAGTCTAAGGATAAGCTACAACAAAATATAAGGTTAGGGGAATAGAAAGATGAGTCAAGCTCCAAAGGAACAAATATATCAAAAAAATAAGAGCCCATGACCTATGCTGATATATTGAAAGGCAGAAGTATCGAGGAGGAAGAAAACATAGAAACATCATGGACAAAAGTCAATTACAAAAATGATAAAGGAAGAATCATGCGACCATATCATTCAAGGTAATCTAACAGGTTACAAAATTTCTTCCATGGTTATTTTTTTCATGTAATAAATATGGTCATAGAGCTATACATTGCATGGTCCGTGTGAGAAATAATGTTGATAGAAATTTCAATTCATTTTCACCTCTCATGAATAACAATATCATCTGTTACAAATGTAATAACTTTGGGCACAAGTCCAAATGGTGTAAAATAGTATTTATTGAATCAAGCAAAAAGGAGGATCAGAAGGTTCAAAAGAATACAAGCTCAAAAGTTTGGAAAGAGAAAGAGGAACAAGAAAAGGAGAAGCCAATATTGGTACAAACAACTCTTCATGCACAAGATAAGAGAAATTAGTGGTATGTTGATAGTGGTTGTTCAAGTCATATGATAGGTGACAAAAGTAAATTTCTTTCACTTAAAGAAATCAATGGAGGATTAGTAAAATTTGGTGATAATGCTTCAACAAAAATTATTGGAAAAGGGACTTTGAGTTTAGATAATGGAAAATAAAAGATAGAAAATGTATTGTATATTAAGGGATTGAAGCACAATTTACTAAGTGTAAGTCAACTTTGTGATCAGGGGCACACAGTAACATTTCACCCAAATAGATGTGAGATCAGAAAATCCAAGACACGAAAGCTTATTACAGATGCGAGTAGAAATACAAATAATCTCTGTATGCTAAGTGAAATTAAGGGAGAAAAATATTTCTTATCACAAGAGGATGAGATTTGGTTATGGCATAGAAGAATGGGTTATCTAAACTTTGAAAACATAGTGAAAATAAGCAAAAAACATGTCGTCAGAGATTTACCTAGGATAAAAAGACCCCAAAGCACAATTTGTGCACAATGTCAACAAGGTAAGCAAACAAGAACAAGTTTCAAGTCAAAAGAATTTTCCTCATACGAACCATTAAAACTAGTTCACACTGATCTATGTGGTCCTACAAGGACAAAGAGTTTACAAGGTGAAACCTACTTCATGCTATTTATAGATGATTTCTCCAGAATGACTTGGGTGGTATTCTTAAAAGAAAAGTCAAAAGCCTTTGAGAAGTTCCAGGTATTCAAAGTTTTAGTAGAAAATGAAACAAGTAAAAAGATAAAGTGTCTAAGATCAGATAGAGGAGGAGAATTTAATTTAGGTGAATTCATAGAATTTTGTGAACAAAATGGAATAAAAAAGAATACTCAGCAACAAGGACTCCACAACAAAATGGAGTAGTTGAAAGAAAAAATAAAACTATTGAGAATATGGCCAGAGCTATGCTAAATGAATCTAATATTTTAGATGGTTTTTGGAAAGAGATAGTTCATACAACCATCTATATCATCAATAGATCTCAAGTAAGAGTAAATCATCTGAGCTTTGGAAGAGAAGACCAGCTACTGTGAAGTATTTCAGAGTTTTTGGAAGCAAATGCTACATTATACGAGAAGAGAAAAATTTAGGCAAGTTTGATTCAAGGTGCGATGAGGGCATCTTCCTTAGCTATTCCACTAAGAGTAAAGCCTGTAGATGCTAAATAAAATGACACATACAATTATGGAAAGTACAAATGTGACAGTTGATGAATAAGTAAGGTCAAAAGAACCAGCTCAAGAAATTGTATATCAAGAAGAAGAAAGTTTCCAAGAAGAAGTACGTGAAAAATTAGAAGAAGATGAAGCACAAAGAACACCACCTAAGTCTCCATCTAGGTATGTGCAAAATAATCATCCAAGATATCTGATTATTGGGAATCCAGATGAAAGACAAATAAGGAGGAAGATAATAGGAATAGGTGAAAATGCAAATATTTATTTTCTATCTAAAATTGAGCCCAAGGATTTCAATAAGGCAAGAGAAGATAAATTTTGGGTCAAGGTAATGGATGAGGAGTTGGATAAAATTGAAAAAAGTGATACTTGGGAACTTGTCCCACAACCAAAATATAAGAATATAATTGGCACTAAATGGGTTTACAAAAATAATTTAAATGAAGATGGTCAGGTAGTTAGAAACAATACTAGTATGCAAAGGCTATGCACAGGTTGAAGGGATTGATTTCGATGAAACATTTGCTCCTATTGCACGACTTGAGGCCATAATAATGTTTTTAGCATTCTCAAGTTTCAAAAACTTCAAAGTATATCAAATGGATGTAAAATCATATTTTCTCAATGGCTTCTTATAAGAAGAGGTCTAAATTGAGCAACATGAGGGGTTCATCCTGATTGATAAGCCAGATTATGTATGCAGATTAAAGAATGTTCTTTATGGACTAAAGCAAGCCCCTAGGGCTTGGTATTCAAAGTTGGATAAGTATCTTCAAGAACAAGGTTTCAGAAAAGGAATAGCTGACAACAATCTATACATGAAAAATGAAGAAAATGACTTATTTATTGTGGTGGTCTATGTGGATGATATCATTTTTGGAGGAAGTAATGATAAGATGTGTCAGATATCTGCAAAGTTTATGCAAAAGGAATTTGAAATGTCAATGCTTGGTGAGTTTTCCTTGGATTATAGATTTCACAATTAGAAAAAGGTATATTTCTCTCACAAACCAAGTATATAAAAGAAATGTTAAAAAAATTCAAATTGGAGGATGGCAAACCAGTGAGTACCCCTATGGTTACAGGATGCAAGTTGAGTAAATATGATGAATCTCCTGAGGCAAATTAGACATTGTATAGATCCATGATTGGTAGCTTACTATATGTCACAGCTACAAGACCATATATAATGTAGGCAGTGGGACTAGTGGCAATATTTCAAGCAATGCCAAAGGAAACACATGCACATACAGTAAAGAGAATCCTCATGTATTTAAAAGGAACTATGGAATTTAGAATTTGGTATCCCAGAAGTAACAACTTCACTCTCACAACATATACAGATGTAGATTGGGCAAGCAGTATTGATGACAGAAAGAGCACAAGTGGAGGAGCATTCTTTCTTGAATATTGTTTAGTCTCTTTGCTAAGAAAGAAACAAGCATCGGTGTCCTTATCCATGGTGAGGCAGAGTACATTGCAATAGTTGCTTGTTGTACACAAGTGTTACATATGAAGAAAACTTTAAAATATTTTAAAATAGAGCATGATCATCCCATATCCATACTATGTGATAATACAAGTGCCATAAAAATTTCAAAGAATCTAGTGATGCATTCAAGAAACAAGCACATTCCAATCAAATATAATTTTTTAAGAGAGCAGGTGACGGATCAACAAGTCAAATTAGAATATGTTACTACAAAGGAATAGATTGCAGACATAATTACTAAGCCACTTCCAAAAGAAACTTTTAAGTATCTTAGAGGAAGGTTGGGAGTAGTCTTACTCCCACCCCAAAATTAATCACTTCAAGGAAAGGTGGTGAGGGGGATGATCTAAGAGTCTTATTTTTAGTCCCAAAGGAGTCCCTTTGCCATTGATGTCAAAGGGGGAGAGATTTTAGTAAGGGGGAGAGAATCCAATCAAGGGGAACAATTTCTCAGGAGGACCAGTTTTGAAATCCAGTGGTTGTAAAAGAAAGTTTTTAGAAAGGATTGCCATCAATGACAAAGGGGGAGATTGTTGGGAATATTTACATTAGTTGTCATTGATGTCAAAGGTGAAATAGTTGAGAAATACCTTCAAGGTTGAAATATCAAAGTGCAAGGCAAATATCTTCAAAGGATACATGAGGCAATAATTATCAAGGCAAAAGCATTCTTCATGGTTGTGTTTGCAAGAAAAAGAAAAGGTTTAATTAGTTCTCCATGGTGGCATTTGCAAAGAAAAGACAAGATTTTATTTTGTGAGAAAGAGGCCCAAAGGTGAAAAGTCTAATTTATAATATTTAAATCTTTTAAGATTTAAAATATTATAATTAATTAAAAGGTTTAAAAGCTAGGCACCAAAAGGTTTTAAATTTAAAAATATAATTATATTCCAAGCGCCGACATCAAAGTTCCAAAGGGCAAGAAAACTTATATAAGAAGGTAAATTATTTGCATGGTCTAAGGTAGAGATAAAGTACCATTCAATATCCATTTGAGCATGTGAATTGTGGAAGCAGAGAGAGGTCAAGATGTTTGTGCCGTTCGTCGAGGGCAGTAAGACTAAAGTTGAACGCGCCAATCAAAATTTGAATTCATGAATTGCTTGCATGGGTAGAGAGAGACAAGAAAAGTCAAATCACACACATTTAAATTTGGGGGCAGCGATTTATTAAGGGAGCAGCACATGATCTTTCCAAGGGGCAACTAGCCCACGTGGTAGCCTAGCCTACGCTAGGACACGGGCAAAAAAATGTGGCAGGTTCGAGTCACAGTGGTAGTGTGACCAGGATATTGAGTTTGACTAATTAAAATAATAATTTGCATTAACAAAATATTAGCAATGAGGCTAATGTTAAATAGATTACAAAATAGGAATAATAACAAATACTTCTACATCTACGCTAACTAACACTCCATAGAAGGTAGAGTGTTAGGTTTAGGATTATTAACCTAAGATATTTAGGAACTTACCATTAGATATTTGGAACAGTAAATATCTACATGGTAGAAAGTAGAAAAGTAAATACTAGTGGTAAAAAGTAACAAACTACTTTTTACCATGCGGTAAATAAAATCTACCTAATGTAGGAAATGGGGTAAATATCCCAAATGATGAAATATTACTCTAACATCCCCCCTTATTACATTATTTGGGTAATGTATACCTATCCTCCAATACAACACTATTTGGGTAAAATATATAACTACCCCAATACAGTGGAAGAAAATGTCGATCTGCTAATTCTTGCTCTGTCACAGTGCTATGGCTGCTTCTAAGCAAAAATTGGGTCATTCCTCACTTTGTCTTCACATCAACGAATGTCCTTATAGTAATCTCATCATCCAACTGACTTGCATGGGTAAGAAACAGCTGCAATCACTAGGTGTAGTAGAATAGATCACTTCATACGAGGTTCATTCATTTACAATATGAGTTTGCAAAAGATAAGGTAGCTAAGATGTCGATCGCTGCCAAAAATGCACCCTTATAAGTTCCCCCTTTCTTGTTGCAAAACATGTAATTAATTTTTGAAAGAAGTATGACTAAGGTGTCGGTCATTGCCGAAAATGCACCCTTATAAGTCTTCTTCCCTTTTTACAAAAATTTGTGAAGAAAAGAAATGTATATCCCCCCTTAATTGCAAAAGATGTGCAACTTAAGAAGCTTTGTGAAAGATTTTACAAATATTGCCTCCTAGGCAATTTTACACCAGAAAAATTCCCTCCTTTTGTTACAAGGACTTCAAACAATGAGAATTTGCTATTTATGAAGCCTAAAAGAGGTACAAACACCCCTTTATTACAAGTACTTCAAACAAAAAACTTATGCTATTTATGAAGCCTAAAAAAGGAGAGAGAGGAAATGGTGTTTGCTCAAGGTGACACAATGTGTTTTCCCTCTACAATATTGTCTGAGCCATGAGCACTCTGTGTGCTCTCTTTGAACCAGAATCAGAATTAGTAATAGACACTTCACTAGAAATATTGCCTTTGTTTTGCTTCTATGATGTGCCTTTGCCATTTTAGTTTTGCTTGTTTGGAAACCAACACTGAATGGTGTCATGGTTGTCCTTTGTACAATTTGTGCAAAACTTTGTCTCTTAGGCAATTTTATCAAAAAATTTTACCAAATAATCCTTCCTTATTACAAGTACTTCAAGCATGGTTGCTATTATGAAGCCTAAAAGAAAAGGTATAATTTTATGATGACTTCTACTTTTCTGATTGCCTTTACAAGTTTTATCTCCCTCTTGTCAAAATATGTGTTTGAAGGAATAAAGGAATTATCCCCCCTTAGTGCAAAGGATTGCAACTTTTTAAGGTTCCTTTTTTTTTTTTCAAAAACTTGTTCTTTCTTTTGATATACCCTAAAAGAGTACCAAAAGATAATTCACTCAAACAGATATTTAATGGCCCCTACCTAAACACCCTTGAATATGGATGATCAGTTTGAGGAGTTTAAGCCAAACAAATAAAAGTGAATTATTGAGCAAGGTGCAGCAAAAGAATTGCAAAAGTATTGTCATTGTTGTCAACACAGTCAGATTGATGCAGTTGATGCAGTTCAGAGGTCAGTCAGATCAAGTGCAGAAAGTTTCAAGGAAAATAGAAGTGACCCAGATTCAAAAACTGGCAAAAAGAGACAAGGAAGAAAACTGTCGCGATATCGCGACATGTTTTCTGTCGCGATTTCGCGACATGGTCGAGGAGAGAGAAGGCGCAGCCGAAAATGTCGCGATTTCGCGACAAAAAGTAGGAGAGAGAAAATGCACGCCAAATTGTCGCGATTTCGCGACATGGCCGAGGAGAGAGAAGATGCGAGCAAAACTGTCACGATTTCGCGACATGCTGGCAGAAGGAAACAAAGGTGTAGCGATATCGCTACATGTTGAAATGAATGGAAAAAAAGGTGTAGCGATATCGCTGCATGATGAAAATACATGGAACTAAGGTGTAGCGATATCGCTGCGTGTTGAAACTAAGAGGAACTAAGGTGTAGCGATTTCGCTACGTGTTGAAACTAAGAGAAACTAAGGTGGAGCGATTTCGCTACGTGTTGAAACAAAGAGAAACTAAGGTGTAGCGATTTCGCTACATGTTGAAACAAATGGAAACAAAGATGTAGCGATTTCGCTACAAGTGAAAAGACACAAACAAGAAGATGTAGCGATTTCGCTACTGCATGGAGCAAAGAGCGTACGGAAGCCAGAAGCGTCGCGATTTCACGACGAAGATAACGATGACGTCAGCAAGGGTCGAAAGTGTCACGATTTCGCGACAAGTTTCAAAGAAAGCTGCTAGAAGCCGAAAACGTCGTGATTTCGTGACAAGAAGATGATGACGTCAGCAAGAGCCGGAAGCGTCACGATTTCGCGACATGTTCCATTTTCGCTGGAGTTGGCAAGGAGAGTTGTACGAAAGAGCAAAGTGTCACGATTTCGCGACATGTTCCATTTTCACTGGAGTTGGCAAGGAGAGTTGTACGGAAGAGCAAAGTGTCACGATTTCGCGACATGTTCCATTTTCGCTGGAGTTGGCAAGGAGAGTTGTACGGAAGAGCAAAGTGTCGCGATTTCACGACATGTTCCATTTTCGCTGGAGTTGGCAAGGAGAGTTGTACGGAAGAGCAAAGTGTCGCGATTTTGTGACATGTTCCATTTTCACTGGAGTTGGCAAGGAGAGTTGTACGGAAGAACAAAGTGTCGCGATTTCGTGACATGTTCCTTTTTCGCTGTTGCTGGCAAAGAAGAGTGTACGAAAGCCGAAAGTGTCACGATTTTGTGACAAGCAGGATGATGACGTCAGCAAAGTTGAAAAGTGTCACGATTTCACGACAAGATGAGAGGAAAGCTGCTGGAAGCCGGAAGCGTCGCGATTTCGTGACAGCATTGAGGATGACGTCAGCAAAAGTTCAAAGTGTCGCGATATCGCGACAAGATGCAGGGAAAGCTTCCAAGAGCCAAAACGGTCGTGATTTCGCGACATGCTTAAGGATGACGTCAGCAAAAGTTCTAAGTGTCGCGATATCGCGACATGAGCGGGGGAAAAGCTTTCAAGGCCAAAATGGTCGCGATTTCACGACAACCTTCAGGGTGACGTCAGCATAAGTTAAAAGTGTCACGATTTCGCGACAGGTAACAGTCTGGCAGGTAAAACCCGTAGAAGCATGCAAGGTGACACGTGTCGAAAAAGCAGACAGTTAAACGTTGATAGGTGTTGGACATGCAATGCAACAGCCAAACATGCATAATTGAAACGCATTCGAAAAGCCAAATTTGAAGGATAATAAAAGCATTCGAAAGGTCGTATTTGTAGGCATTCTAACAGACGTATTTGAAGCATACGAAAAGTCGAACATGAAGAATCGAAAAGCTTTCGAAGAATCATATATGGAATTTCAAAAAAGCATTTGAAAAGCCGTATTCAAAGAAATTGAACAATCGAAGTGCATGAAACAAAATTGCCGTACTGCATGGTTTCAAAAGACGTATTGCAGGGTTTCGAACAATAAGTGCATGGAACCGAACAGCCGTATTGCATGGATTCGAACAGTCAGAGTATGTGATTCGATTGCATGTAGAATTGAAAGGTTATAAAAGAATAATCGTACAGAGAAGATGTTGCTGCTATTAGAGAGAAATTGCTGTAAAAGGAGAGTTAGAAAAGAATCAAGAGAAAAATAAGCAGAGCCGTGAGAGTGTGCAGAGTTGAGTTAATTGCAGACCAGTCAGGGTCGTGCATAAAGTGAAGACATTTTTATGTCATTCTAAATTTATCGTAATTGCAGTCCAAGTTGGTGCTTGGTACTAGGAGTTGGTGCTCCATCTGTTGCAGCAAAAAATTACAGGGGTTGGTGCTCCTTCCAGTTGGTGCTGGTAAAGTGTTTGTAAAATTGATTTTGCAAAGACTGGATTTGGATTGGAGTCCAAGCAGTCATTTTTGAGGAGTAGCCAAATTGGTGAACCTCGGTATATTGAGTGTTGTGGTGTGCTCTCTTGTTTAAGTTGTTTTTCAGTTGTCAAGTTCTCTTTATTTCATATTAAATGTTGTAGATATAAAAATTAATAGCTACACTGATTCACCCCCCCCTCTCAGTGTCATTGTGTAATCATCAATTGGCATCGTAGCAAGGTTCCTTGTACAAGCTTAATCAGCTAAGGAGATCTTGGAAGAAACAATGGCAGGTGGTGAAGGATTTTCATCCAACAAAGCTCCCTTATTTGATGGAACAAATTACACCTTCTGGAAACTTAGAATGCAAACATATCTGAGTGCATTGGGATACGATATTTGGGATTCTGTAGATAGTGGATACACAGCACCCACTACCCCTCCAACAGATATCGTTGAGAAAAAGAAATTTGAAAACAACTCCAAAGCTAAGAATGCCATAATGTGTGGGCTTGTTGACAGTGAACTGATAAGAGTCATGAGTTGTAAATCAGCAAAGGACATGTGGGATAAACTGAAGAGCATCCATGAAGGAGACAGTAAGATTAAGGAAGCAAAACTGCAAACTCATCGAGCACAGTTCGAAGCACTGCAAATGAAGGAAGATGAAAACATAGAAATTTATATGCTGAGAGTCAACGGAATTATTAATGCAATCAGAGGACTTGGTGAAGAAATTGATGATGCAGTTGTTGTGAAAAAGGTTCTCAGAACACTTCACAAAAGATTTAACTCCAAAGTCTCTACAATAGAAGAGGCAAAAGATCTAAACAACTTCAAGCATGGATGAGTTGCATGGTTCCCTGACAAGCATATGAAATGAGAATAGGACAAACCAAGTCTACAGACAGAGAAGCAACTTTTAAAGCACACAAGAATGTAAAAGCTGAACATGAATCTGAGGATGAAGGAACACTGGATGAAACAAGCCAATTTTGTTCGGAAACTCACAAAAGGAAAAGGAAAATATAGAGGGAAGCTACCTTTTAAATGCTTCAATTGTGGAGGAGTCGGTCATTTTGCAGCCAAATGTCCAATGCAGGAGAGAACCAAAAATGGTGAAGGGTCACACCAAGAAAAAGGTGACTGGAAGAAGAAACAAAATTTCAGAAAGAATAACTTCAAGAAGAAAAGCTTCATAACCAAGAATGTCAGCAGTTCTGAAGAAAGCATAGATGAGGAGTCTGAAGAAGAAGGAGGTGAAGCTCTGTTCATGGCACTTGAAGAAGAAAGAACAGAGGAAAATCAGGAAGGTGATGAAAATTCCAAGGATGAAGCTGAAGTGTATTTGGAAGGAGAATTGGTTGCTGCACTTGAAGAGTTGAGTGCGAAAGGAAGAAGAATAAAAATTTTTCAAAGAAATTAGAGAATGCCACGGACATAATAAACAATCTGAAAATACGGACAGAGGAATTCAAGAAAATGTCCGAAGTTCTTGATGAACAATTAACTGTAAAGACAGTTGAATGCAGCAAGCTAGAGGAAGACATTGTTAAGTTAAGGATGCAGTTAGAGGAGATGAATAGAAAATTGAACTATTTTCATAAGTTTGAAGAAAGTACTATAAAGCTGGATAAAATGTTAAATAACCAAAGGCCTTCTGGCATCAAATTTGGTTTAGGCTTTGATGAAGGAGAATCTTCAAAGGATTCAAAGAACTTGAATATAGAACCCACAAAGAAAGAAGAAAAGATCAGGGTTGAACCAGAAAAAAAAATAATGCAAAAGAAAACAATAATGCCAGATTCAAGAAGAATACCGACAAAGATGGATTCACAAAAGTCACACATCCGAGGAGGAGAAGAGTCATGGCTCCTACTTCAAACCGGCAAAGACCGACACCCAGGTTTAATCATGCATTTTCTCGGTTATTGTTTTAAATGCAATGCTTATGGCCATAAGATTTCAGATTGCTGGCATAATGTATCTCAAAGGAATTTTACCAACAGAAATGTTTTTTCTCCTTTAATGAATTATGCAGTTGAATGTTATAATTGTCATAATTTTGGACATATTGCTAGAAACTCAGTAAGCACTTTTGCATCAAATAATTATCAGGGTAGAAAATCTCAGCCAAGTGGGTTGAAACAAAACCAGAAATTTCCTGAAAAACAGGCACATGCTAATGAAAGGACAAAGGCAAAACAAATAGCAAAATCTGCTATCAAACCAAAATGGAAAGAAAAGGAATCTTTGATTGTCCAGACTGCTTTTAAAGCTCATAACAAATCAGCACCTTGGATACTTGATAGTGGTTGTTCCAGTCACATGACAGGTGACAAGCAAAAGTTTGAGAATTTACAGAATTATGAAGGTGGTTCTGTGAAATTTGGAAATAATGATGGAGCAAAGATTGTTGGAAAGGGATCAGTCAAGATCAGTGATGGCAATATAAAATCAAAAGAAGTCTTGTTTGTAATTGGCCTGAAGCATAACTTGCTAAGTGTAAGTCAAATATGTGATAGAGGTCATGATGTAATCTTCAAGAAGGAGGGCTGTGAAGTAAGAAAGACAAAAAATGGAAAGTTAATAGCCACTGGATTGAGAACTTCAAGAAATCTGTATACACTTTCAGAAACTACAGAAGGAACATGCTTGATGGGACAGGAAGATGAAAACTGGCTATGGCACAAGAGGCTTGGGCATATTAGTTTTGACAATCTGGCAAAAATCAGTTCAAAAATAGCAGTTAGAGATATACCAAACATTGGCAAACCTATAAATAGCATCCGTGAGTCATGCCAAAAGGGAAAACAAACCAGAGCCACTTTCAAAGCAAAAGAATACTTCACTAGCAAGCCATTAGAACTAATTCACACTGATCTATGTGGACCCATGAGAACTGAAAGTATAAATGGACACAAATATTTTATGCTATGTATAGATGACTACTCAAGAATGACATGGGTACTATTTCTGAAACTCAAGTCGAAGCCTTTGAGATGTTTAAAACCTTCAAAAATCTTGTTGAGAATCAATCAAGAAAAAGAATTAAATGCCTAAGATCAGACAGGGGAGGAGAGTTTATCTCCGAAGAATTTGCAGAATACTATCAAAAACATGGGATAAGAAGACAGTTTTCAGCAGCTAGAACACCTCAGCAGAATGGGGTTGTAGAAAGGAAGAATAGAACAGTGCAGGAAATGGCAAGGACAATGTTGGCAGAAAACAAAATAGCTGACAGATTTTGGAAAGAGGCAGTTCATACTACAGTTTACATTCAAAACAGGTGCATGCTGAGACCACATGAAAGCAAAACAACTTATGAGTTGTGGTTTGGCAGAAAGGCAACAACAAGACATTTCAAAGTATTTGGCAGCAAGTGCTACATAAAACGGACTGAAGATAACCTCGGTAAATTTGAAGATAGAGCTGATGAAGGTATCTTTCTCGGTTACTCAACAAAAAGCAAGGCATACACATGTTACAACAAGAAGTTGAAGAAAATTGTTGAAAGTGCTGATGTAAAAGTTGATGAAGGTAGAGAACAAGAAACTACTTATCAAGAAAACTACCCTATGTATGAAGAAGTCATTGAAGGTGATGATGAAAAAGAAACAGAGAAGAATCAGAAAATTGATCCAGATAGTGTAAAACCGAATCAAGAAGAAGAAAACAGAAAGTTTAAAACAGGCAACCGCGTAAAAATCATCCAAGTGAACAGATTATTGGGGATCCCACAGATGGTATTCAAACAAGAAGAACAATAGTGAGGAACTATTCTCTGTTATCTAGTATTGAACCTAAAAATGTTGCTGAAGCAAGCACTGATGAAAGTTGGATGAAGGCAATCAATGAAGAACTAGATCAGATAGAGAAAAACAATACCTGGGAATTAGTACCTAGACCAACAAATAAAAACATAATTGGCACTAAATGGGTTTTTAGAAATAAATTGAATGAAGATGGGCAGGTTGTCAGAAATAAGGCAAGATTGGTATGTAAAGGCTATGCTCAAGTTGAAGGCATTGATTTTGAAGAAACTTTTGCACCGGTAGCCAGACTAGAGGCAATCAGAATGTTTCTGGCATTAGCAGTTCATAAAAATTTCAAAGTATATCAAATGGATGTAAAATCAGCATTTTTGAATGGAAAACTAGAAGAAGAGGTTTACATTGAACAACCCGATGGCTTCCAACTTGGTGAAAATCCAGATTTTGTTTGCAGGTTAAAGAAAGCTTTATATGGATTAAAACAGGCACCCGTAGCATGGTATGCAAGGTCTGGATAATTATCTAATTAAACAAGGGTTTAAGAAAGGTTTGGTGGATAGCAACTTATATGTCAAAACAGAGAAGGGTCATCTTATTGTTCTTGTTGTTTATGTAGATGACATAATATTTGGCAAGCAAGATGGATGAATACTGCAAAGACATATCAATTAAAATGAAAAAAGAATTTGAGATGTCAATGATTGGTGAAATTTCTTATTTCTTAGGACTGCAGGTCAATCAAAATGAAAAAGGCATTTTTATTTCTCAAGTTAAATATGTAAAAGAAATGCTGAAAAAGTTCACAATGGAAGACAGTAAACCGGTCAGAACTCCTATGACAATAGGCTGCAAGTTGAGCAAGGATGATAAATCCCCAGATGTAGATCAAACAATGTACAGGTCTATGATTGGAAGCCTATTGTATTTAACAGCCACTAGACCAGATATATTACAAGCAGTATGTATGGTTGCAAGATTTCAGGCCAGTCCCAAAGAAACTCATGTAACAGCTGTAAAGAGGATTTTCAGATATCTCAAGGGCACTATGGATTATGGGTTGTGGTACCCAAAAGGTAAAGATTTCACTTTGATTGCATATTCTGATGCTGATTGGGCAGGATGTATTGATGACTGAAAGAGCACAAGTGGAGGAGCATTTTATCTTGGTGACAGTCGGTAGCATGGCACAACAAGAAACAAGAATCGATATCTCTATCCACCGCAGAGGCAGAATACATTGCAAGCAACAACATGTCGTACTCGAATATTATGGATGAGACAAACATTGAAAGATCTTGGTATTCATTTCAATGAGCCAATTTCAATTAAATGTGATAACACTAGTGCTATCAACATATCCAAGAATCAAGTAATGCATTCAAGAACCAAACATATTGCAATCCGATATCATTTCTTGAAGGATAAAGTTGCTGAAGGAGAGGTTAAATTGGATTTTGTTCCAACTACAGAGCAAGTAGCTGATATATTCACAAAACCTTTGCCAAAGGAAGTATTTGAATACCTTCGGAAGAAGTTGGGAGTAGTCACACCACCCAAGCACTGACTAGCTATGGGAAACACATTCTCAGGGGGAGCATTCAAACTTTTTAAGTCTGAGAATGTTGTGCATAGACTCAGGGGGAGTCTACAGCAGCCCTTTGGTATTATTGGCAAAGGGGGAGAAGAAATTAAGCAAGGTTGCAGTGTGTTGCCAACAATTCCAAAGGGGGAGATTGTTGAGCAAGGTGCAGCAAAAGAATTGCAAAAGTATTGTCATTGTTGTCAACACAATCGATTGATGCGATTGATGCGGCTTAGAGGACACTCGGATCAAGTGCAGAAAGTTTCAAGGAAAACGTAGTGACCCGGATTCGAGAATCGGCAAAAAGAGACAAGGAAGAAAACTGTCGCGATATCGTGACATGTTTTCTGTCGCGATTTCGCGACATGGTCGAGGAGAGAGAAGGCGCAGCCGAAAATGTCGCGATTTCGTGACAAAAAGTAGGAGAGAGAAAATGCACGCCAAATTGTCACGATTTCGCGACATGGCCGAGGAGAGAGAAGATGCGAGCAAAACTGTCACGATTTCGCGACATGCTGGCAGAGAAGGAAACAAAGGTGTAGCGATATCGCTACATGTTGAAATGAATGGAAACAAAGGTGTAGCGATATCGCTACATGTTGAAATGAATGGAAACAAAGGTGTAGCGATATCGCTACATGTTGAAATGAATGGAAACAAAGGTGTAGCGATATCGCTACATGTTGAAACTAAGAGAAACTAAGGTGTAGCGATTTCGCTACGTGTTGAAACTAAGAGAAACTAAGGTGTAGCGATTTCGCTACGTGTTGAAACAAAGAGAAACTAAGGTGTAGCGATTTCGCTACGTGTTGAAACAAATGGAAACAAAGATGTAGCAATTTCGCTATAAGTGAAAAGACACAAACAAGAAGATGTAGCGATTTCGTGACGAAGATAACGATGACGTCAGCAAGGGCCGAAAGTGTCGCGATTTCGCGACAAGTTTCAAAGAAAGCTGCTAGAAGCCGAAAAAGTCACGATTTCGTGACAAGAAGATGATGACGTCAGCAAGAGCCGGAAGCGTCGCGATTTCGCGACATGTTCCATTTTCGCTGGAGTTGGCAAGGAGAGTTGTACGAAAGAGCAAAGTGTCACGATTTCGTGACATGTTCCATTTTCGCTGGAGTTGGCAAGGAGAGTTGTACGGAAGAGCAAAGTGTCACGATTTCGCGACATGTTCCATTTTCGCTAGAGTTGGCAAGGAGAGTTGTACGGAAGAGCAAAGTGTCACGATTTCGCGACATGTTCCATTTTCGCTGGAGTTGGCAAGGAGAGTTGTACGGAAGAGCAAAGTGTCACGATTTCGCGACATGTTCCATTTTCGCTGGAGTTGGCAAGGAGAGTTGTACGGAAGAACAAAGTGTCGCGATTTCGTGACATGTTCCTTTTTCGCTGCTGCTGGCAAAGAAGAGTGTACGGAAGCCGAAAGTGTCACGATTTCACGACAAGCAGGATGATGACGTCAGCAAAGTTGAAAAGTGTCACGATTTCACGACAGGATGAAAGGAAAGCTGCTGGAAGCCGGAAGCGTCACGATTTCACGACAGCATTGAGGATGACGTCAGCAAAAGTTCAAAGTGTCATGATATCGCGACAAGATGCAGGGAAAGCTTCCAAGAGCCAAAACGGTCATGATTTCGCGACATGCTTAAGGATGACGTCAGCAAAAGTTCTAAGTGTCGCGATATCGCGACATGAGCGGGGGAAAAGCTTTCAAGGCCAAAATGGTCATGATTTCACGACAAACTTCAGGGTGACGTCAGCATAAGTTAAAAGTGTCACGATTTCGCAACAGGTAATAGTCTGGCAGGTAAAACCCACAGAAGCATGCAAGGTGACACGTGTCGAAAAAAGCAGACAGTTAAACGTTGACAGGTGTTGGACATGCAATGCAACAGCCAAACATGCATAATTGAAACGCATTCAAAAAGCCAAATTTGAAGGATAATAAAAGCATTCGAAAGGTCGTATTTACAAGCATTCTAACAGACGTATTTGAAGCATACAGAAAAGCCGAAAATGAAGAATCGAAAAGCTTTCGAAGAATTATATATGGAATTTCGAAAAAGCATTCGAAAAGCCGTATTCAAAGAAATTGAACAGTCGAAGTGCATGAAACAAAATTGCCGTATCGCATGGTTTCAAAAGACGTATTGCAGGGTTTCGAACAGTCAAAGTGCATGGAACCGAACAGTCGTATTGCATGGATTCGAACAGTCCGAGTATGTGATTCGACTGCATGCAGAATTGAAAGCTTATAAAAGAATAATCGTACAGAGAAGATGTTGCTGCTGTTAGAGAGAAATTGCTGTAAAGGGAGAGTTAGAAAAGAATCAAGAGAAAAATAAGTAGAGCCATGAGAGTGTGCACGCGTCTGTCACCCTGTGTTTGGTTTGGACTGCGTAAGTAGCTTAGTCAGTTGCCACGTTAGCCACATCTAGTCAGGGTCTATCCAGTCAGCGTCTGTAGTCCATGTGTTCACAACATCAGATTTAGGGTCTAGGTGGCAGTGCCACACGCCTGCTTTAGATTCATTCACATCAGCTATGTCATATTTAGGGTCTATGTGGCAGTATAAGTTTCTCAATTTTTGTGTCCAGCATGTCCACCATGGAGGGTGCTCCTGTCCTCGCATGGTATTCGACCGCCTCACGAAGGGTGCTCATGCCCTCACGTGTAGGGCGGCCTGGTTGCCACGTGGCCTCCCACGGAGGGCACTCCTACCCTTGCATGGAGGTCGATCGTGACACAGAGGGTGCTCCTGCCCTCGATGTATTCTTACCTCAAGATTTGTGCTATAAGAAATGTGAGGGCGCTCCTGCCCTTTATGCGTTCCCACCTCGGTCTCAGGATGTAGGCTCAACAAGGGAGCTAATAAAGCTCTCCCTGTGCCATGGGGAGGGTGAGGACCGCCTGCCCTTGGACACTCTCATGGGCTATCTACGAGCCCGCAGGGTGGATCGCCGATGGGGAGATCCCTAGTGGTTGCTATCCATGATGGGGGAAAAAATTCCCCATGGGTGGCGATCACTGCCAGGGTCAAATGATCCCTGCATCGGGATCTGTGCCCAAAGTTGCGGGCTTTCCTGCGGGGGCTTTCCATAGAAATTAAGATGCACAATAAACTAATCAAACTTAGGGAGAATTAAAGAGATATTAGGAGCAATAATGAAATTAATTAAAGGTCACCGATGGTGCCGTAATTCCAACGCTCCAGCTCAACTCCCTTGCTCCAGCTCTGGTACCAATGTGACCAAGAGATCGAGTTTGACTAATTAAAATAATAATTTGCATTAACAAAAATATTAGCAATGAGGCTAATGTTAAATAGATTACAAAATAGGAATAATAACAACTACTCCTGCATCTATGCTAACTAACATGCCATAGAAGGTAGAGTGTTAGGTTTAGGATTCTTAACCTAAGATATTTAGGAACTTACCATTAGATATTTGGAACAGTAAATATCTACATGGTAGAAAGGAGAAAAATAAATACTAGTGGTAAAAAGTAACAAAGTACTTTTTACAATGCGATAAATAAAATCTACCTAATGTAGGAAATGAGGTAAATATCCTAAATAATGAAATATTACTCTAACAGGTAGCACTTAAGGCAAGGAAATTTTTGATTAAATTTGAGGTATGCATAGCACTTGACCTAGGGAGACATAAGGTTTAATTTTGTATTGTTTGGTGTGCATGTTGCTTGATCTAGGGAGACATAAGGTTGAAGTTTTGCATGATAAATTAATATCAAAAATACTGTGTGCATTTCAAATTTTTGTGTGTGGCTTTATAAAGATAAAATAATTTTTAGAAATATTGGAGGTATAAGGTGTATGAAAGTGGAATTAAAATTGTTGTATGAACTTAGGGTTTTGGTTGATAATATTGAAAATTACTTGTGGCATTTACAAGTAGGAGTTGTAAGGTGTTTTGTGGTTTAATTATTGTGTATTTTTTTGCATGGTGAAAGAAAGTTTGAAGGATGTTGTTCATTGATTAAAAGCCTTGTCTTAGGATATTAAAAGGAGTTGTAAAGCAGTATTTTTGTACACATTTTTGAGGAAATATTTTCATGTGGATGGTTGAAAAAGTGTTATACTAACTAACCCTTGAAGTGGTATAAGATAGATAGAATATTTTGAGACAGGTGTTGAGGGCTCATCTTCATAAAAGTAAGCTAAGATGTATGGTAATATTATTCCTTCTTTGAGATGTTTAGTTGAGAAAATATTTCTGAATTTTAAGGTGGAGAAATAAGGATTGTATATGTGCATTGTTGGAATTATTTGAACTAGGATTTATGAAACAAGTTATGATTCATTTCTTGAACTCCATTTATGGACGAGATTGGAAACACGTGTTAGAATTTGAGAAAAAATTGAGCAGCATTGGTGAATTATTTTTGTGAAGCAATTTGTGCATTGGACTTGAGTGATATTTGGACATATTGTGAAATTATATTGCATATCATTTCCTATGTATTCTTGAATAAGAATTCTGGGTATAATATGTCTAAAGTATTATGATCAAAGCATGTGTTATGAGCAATTTTGAACAAGTGTTATGAGCAGTTTTGAGCATGTGTTATGAGCATGTGTTAGAGAAGAGTTGAGTAGAGTTAGTAAGTAGATTAGAGCAGGATTGTGAGTTGTTGTGAGCAGGTATTTTTTTATAGGTTTTGTGAGCAGTTCTAAGCAAGTTTTGTGAGCAGGTTTGAAGTAGACTTGTGTGCAGGTATGAAACATATTAGTACATGCAGTTGAGAAGATTTGATCAGATTTGTGAGTAGATTTTATTAGAGTTGTGAGTAGATTTGATCAGAGTTGAGCAGAGTTGAGAATAGGCTTTGGAGCCAACTAGCACAAAGGGGATATATTTCTCCTGTGGATAGAGGTCCACAAACCAAAGCAGTGGGGATAAAGGTCTCCTATGGATAGAGGTCCATGAACTTGAGCATAGGGGATTGGTGTCTTCTTTAGATAGAGGTCCATAAAAATTGTAATAGGGATTTGGTTCCCAAGATATTTGTTTAGAAATTTTATAAGAAATATTTTCTCCATGGATTTAGCCCACATTGTGTGAACCACATTAAATCCATCTCTCATGTATGTGATGATTTGTGCATTATTTAATACCTTGATATAATTGTTGTTATCATTTGGATTGAAAAGTAAAAAGTTTTATCTTATAATGTTCACCCCCCCTCGAAGTATAAGCTTGTGTTCTTCACCATAACACTTTGGATACACTTGGGTCACCTAAAATGATAGCAATATGCTAATCACATGATCTTTCCTTAGAAAACCTATATAAAGATAAAAAATGCAACAAAAATTTAGTCAAATTGATTGATCAACCTTATAAATTGGATAATATTGAAAAATTTATGTTATTGAAACCAACATAATGGACCTCCATAATCAAACTGCCACTCTCAATAACACTATCACTCAATTGCAATAACCAATGCAAACTAATGAATAACATGATAGTTCCCAACACAACTTCACTAGATGGTGCTCTCCTATAAAATAATATTTTAGGGATGGACAACATATTATGGGAGGTCAACATACTCTAATGAATCCACAACATACACCAATCTAGGGTTTCCTAAAATTTTATGGAGAAGACCCCACTAGTTGGATATCAAGTAGAGCAATATTTTGATTTGAATCAAACTTTTGATACTTAGAAGGTCCTTATAATTTTCTTCAACCATGATAAGGAAGTGATATAGTGGTATCAATGGTTCTAGAAATCAAATGGTGGTATGCCTACATAGAACAAATTTTGTATAAACGTATTTGATCATTTTGAACCTAGTGCATATAAACACTTTATAGGAGCCTTAACCAAACTTAAACAAACTCGCTCTTATTGAAATTAATAGATTTTTTTTTTCAAATTGCCAAACATGATGGAAGGTATGGTTGATGCAATTTTAAAAATTGTCTCATCAAGGGTTAAATAATGAAATCAAGGTTGAGGTAAAAGTATTTAATCCTAGAAATATTAAGGAAAACCATCATATTCTCAAGTTTCATTGAGGATAAGATGACAATGCAATGCTGAACATGTAAGCCATATCAATTTAGAAAATAACCATTGGTTGTAGTGCCAATCAATTTAGACAACAAATCAATATAAATCAAATGCTTAAGGGAGACATAAATGAAATCTTGTTGAGAGAAAGGAGTTTTTTATAATTATGATGAAAAATGCAACTCAGCATTAATGCTTTAAAAGAAATGAGTAAAATTCAAAGTCAAATTCTATTCCTAATGAGTAGGATGCCATAAAGGATAAATCATATGAGGAATGGCCTAAGGATGCTAATACAATAAAAGAACCTACTCTTGAGATATCCTTGCATGCCTTGGTAGGATTTACCACACCTCAAACTATGAGAGTGCAAGAGTATTTCAAAAAATATCCATTGACCATACTCATCAACATGGGTAGTACTCAACTTTGTGGACCTAAGGTGGATAAGTAAGAAAATTGCTATATGTGCCCATTTAATAATCTTGAAGTCATGATGAAATCTCACATGCACAAACAAATATCATAATGTTAAGATTGTAGTTGAAGATAACATCATAAAATTAAATACATATGTGCTTCCATTGGGATGGTGTGATATAATGTTAGAATCTTAGTGCTTTCACACACTAGGACCATCTTATGGGACGTTTTAGAATTATAGATGCAATTCACAATAAATGACCAAAAAGGCACCCATAAGGGACTCATAATTGGGCTAACAAAAGTAAGAACTTCCCATTGAATGGAAAAATCATTAAAAAATGTTCACATAGAGTCATGGCTCAACTATTTGTAATAAAATCTAAAGAAGATGAATCAGATAAGCCATCAGAATTGCAAACGATCCTTAACAAGTATTCTTAGGTGTTTGTGGAATCTTGTGGTATTCATCCATAGCACACATATGACCATGCTATAAAAGTGATTATAGGAAATTCATTGTCAAACAATCTTCCTTACATATACCCCTATGCATAAAATTAAGAACTAAAAATTTGGTACAAGAATTGTTAAAAGCAAGAGTAATTTGACTAAGCACTATTCCTCACTCCTTACCAATACTTTTTGTATACAAAAAAAATGGATCATGGATATTATGTGTGGACTTCTATGCATTGAAAAAAATACTATTAAGGATAAGTTTTCAATTATAGTAATAGATGATATCTTGGATGAATTGCATGGTGCTCGCTTTTTTCCCAAATTATATTTAAGGTCAAGACATCACAAAATCTATATATGGGATGAGGATGTCCTAAAGACAAAGTTAAAAATAAATGACAAACATTATGAGACTTTGGTCATACCCTTTGGCCTAACAAATGATCCATCCACATTCAAAAGTCTAATGAACCTACATTTTTGGTCCTTTGGAAATTAATTTTGGTATTATTTGATGACATCCTCATCTAAAAAATGACTTGGAAAGATCATTGCTTAACTTGGATCAAGCCCTATAATTATTTTTGGAAAACTAACTCTATGTAAAACATTCAAGTGATCTTTTGATCAAAGTGAGAATGAATATTTGGAGTGTATTATTTTAGATAAAGGATGTGTGGGTAAAATTTTACACCCTTCACCCACTCTTTCCTTTTTGCATGCAAGATGATGATCCATAAAAATGGCCAAGTTTTGAAGCCTGAATGACGTGCTCTTGCATTAATGGTTGAGACAGGCCTAAAATTTAAAAGCGGATGGCATTCATGCTAAATGTAGTAGGGTGAAAGCAAATGTTGGATGGGTGGATGACTTGGTTTCTGCAAAGCAAGGAGAATCCCAAAATCCCACCCTTTGAGAAGGCCACAAAGGATGAAAGGATGATGAATGATACCGATAGATTAAATTTGGTTAAGTCTAAGCTTGGACAAACAATTGGGCAGGCAAGCATTCAAGATAGATCTTGAATCCTCATCCCAATAGTTGGATGGAAAAATGGGTCCCAAATATCTACCTAGTAGACAGGTAGGAATGTGATGGCAATATAATAGTTCCTACTCCCAAATATATGTCCCAAACAAAGAGCTATGAATCAATTGAGGCTCCACCCAGGTGGATAGGAGGGACTCCAAAATTGTTTATAAGACCATGCAAAAGGCTCACCCTAGCTAGGGTGGAAGTTCTAGAGATTCGCATGGGATGGTCTATGCCCATATACCCATCCTTCTTAGGGTGGTAGGTTGGGTAGAGTTTTGAGAGGGTGGTATTTAGGAACCAAGCCTGATTGCTTGAACCTTTCATAGTGTTGCATCGAATAGAAGTTTGGGAGGCTAAGTAAGAGAGTAAGTTTAAACATCCTCCTGATACTAGAATCACCACCCATCAAAGGAAAACATCAAAAATCTATGGGGAAAGGCATTAATGGTCTCAACAGCCTAGGTACAAATAGATAGTGGGCGCAAAGGTGGTAATTTGAAATACATAATTCTAGAGGTAATTAACTCTGGTTGTTCATCCACCTGATTTTATGCCTACCAATGGAATGAAGGGGTAAAGTAGATAAATATTTATGGCCCTACAAGAATGTCAAAATGATCAAGGGCTTAGATTTGCGTAGAAGCACCTACCCTTTTCGGCAAACCACCATTCTCCTAAGGAGCACAGTACTAACTGAACATCCATCCACTCTAGCAATATCTTCTTAACTAACACTATTAATTCTTATATTTAAATTTTATTATAAAAATTTCTATAAATACTCGAATGTTAGCTATTCTAGGGGTGGCTATTTAACCATTACAATTCATATGTAAAGCTTATGTTGTTCAGAAATATAAGTGTTTTACTATTTGGTCTCCAAATTGGTTCTTATATCTTTATGTTTAATGTTGAATGCTTATTTTTGATAAAGCTGTTTGAGTGTTTTTGCTCTAATTCTACTATCCAGATTTCATGCATTTTACTCAGTATTTCTAGAATTCACATTTTATATTGGGTTAGGGTTTATTTTTTCTTATGCTAGCTGGGTGGACTTACTAGTTCTGGAATTTACCTTCAATCCATGGTGTTAAGTGATAAGTAAGGACAAGGTTGACTGATCTATTAGATAGTCTGCTTGTGTTCCCACTCATGGTGTTAGCTTTTCATGCATATGTATTGATATGGATATACCCATCCTTGTGAGTTTTAGCTACAACCTCTTTTACCTTCTATTCTACCCCATTTTACCTTCAACATTAGGCACGATTATCTAGTACTTTCTGTAAGGAACTGATATTATTTGGAGATCAATCGCTTGACCTCTTCCAGGTGTGATGGTCATTTAATGTTGGTCGAGGTTCGCAAAGTGTGCAAACCTTTTTAACCTAATACTTTTGGTTAGGTGTTGATTTTTGACCAACAATTTTTGGCATGCTCGGTGGGACATTGATATCCCATTGTTTGATGATCAAGAGTATGGTGATACCCTGCTACACAAGATCCATCTATTCACCTGGTGACTTTTATGCATAAAGAATTGGATTTATATAACCAATTGTCTTTGAAGCAAAGTAGAACTTGGTGATTCTACTAAGGATCAACCAAGGTTCATCATCGGATGTCATTTTAATCTGAAGGTACTATTTCTCTAGAGGACTCAAGATTTGGTGGGCAACCTTGGCCTTTCTATTGGAGAAAGCATACTCATATGGAAACTCAAACCTAGAAGATTAACCCAAAACATGTAAGAAACCTAGTGTTGTGATGGATCAATAATATTATCCCAAATGGAATGACTCTGATCCACTCAAATTACAAAACTAGTATAATATCCCAAAAGGTGCCTTGGAAATCCTACAAAAATATGATAACATAAATAAAGATACACTCAAGCACCTAGAGGACGTGGTTCCTCTAGCTATCATGTACAACATTACACATGAAGATGTGATGATCAGGTTGCTTTTCCTCTCCTTTGAAGGGAGGGTGTTGCTATGGTACAAGTCATTATAGAGAGGAAGTATTTGTACATGGGTTGAATTGACAAAGACTCTCATTGACACATTTGATAGCTACCAAGACTCATTCTCCTTTCTTTCCTAATTCTCATTTATCAAGAGGATCCATTTTGAAAGTGTTACAAACTTTAATGTTTAATTTTAACTAAGTTGGAGAAGAATCCCCCATGAAATCTACTCGACTATTTCCCAAGCGTACCTATACTATATCTGGGCCCTTAGCCCTAATATGGGTCTCCTCCTGCATTAGTCTAGGGAAAATAAATTTCCTAAAATATTTGAGGAGACTGCTAGGGTTGAACGTACTCTGATGGGAAATATAATTCCTAAGGAGGATTTGGGTCCACATCCACTCTGCACAACCACTGTAAAATTGTACTAGGCTAAGAAGCACAAGGTGCTTTTTGTGATACCCCTTGCATGGTCATACAACAAGAGCAAGAAATTTTCCCTAAAACCTCGAGCAACTAGGTAGTAGGGCCACCCCAAGGAGAATATTGCCACAAAATCCATGCGCTCGAGGTCAACCAAATAGATCAATCCCAGATCTCATCGAATCCATGGAATAATGATGATGATGGATGCAACCAGGTGTAAGACCCATTGAAGATGGAGGAACACGTGACGAGATTAATGCAGTAAGCTAGTCTAAAAAAGGAGCAAATTTTGAGTCTATTCCATGATAGCTCACCACCAACAAGGTGGAATGATGTGGCAAAATTGGTTACCAACAAGGTGAGAAAATTATATAATTTAATTGTAATTATGACCCACCATGGTCGGTGCCATATAGAATACAAGCAATGACTCATGTTCAATGTAATCTAGTCTAGTCATTATATATTCATAGGATAATTCACACAAGCATTATTGGCTTAGGCATGCTCAATGCACCATAAATTTGTGTAAATACGTGGCAGGTAAATAAGGGTGCATTGGACACCTGTTTGCACAATAATTGGCATCATATGACATTAAGGAAACATGTGGTTAGTCCCACATGATCTACCAACTGATAGAGTTGGAACCAAAAATGTCAAGCAAGTTTTCAAGGAAGCCTCTCAATTTTAAGATACTTTCTTTCTTTGTGCTTTTTATTCACTAGTTTTCTATACCCTATTTTAACCTCATAGTCCAATGGATAATGGCAACAAGAACAAGAAGCTTCCGTGTGATTCCAATAAATATTTTATTGCATGAAGCGAGAATGATCTAACATTGCATAACTTTGAAGTACCCAAAAAGAAAAAATTATGGTTCATCTGGGTAATTGGCAGTTTCCACCCCTCATATGGTAGAGAAATTATCTTATAAATAGAACTTAGCAAAAGCACAAGGTTGAAAAAAATGAATTCAAGAGTGCTATTATTTTTGTCTTCTCCTAGAGAAATTTTTGATAGCCGTGCTGACTTATTACTGAATTATGTTAAGAAATGAGATCATGAAAAGATAGATGGCAATTGTTTGCAATATGTCTACTCTTGGAATATTATTGGTCCTAGGTGGGGTGTGCTCAGGGGATTGCAATCCATGGGGTGTCATATGAAATGGGGTTTCCACCCTATCAGTTTCATGTGATAGTTCTTGGATTGCCTTCCCTTTCCTGTCTCCTCCTTATTCATGTTCTTCCTCTTCCTCCACTCTCCCCTCGTGTTTTTTGTCTTCAATTTTTTTGGTTGATGACATCCATCCATGTGCCTCTACTATTTCCTATTTCTTCCCCTTTACTCTTGTGTATTATTGTTCTTATCTCTTAGTTTTTCTTGCTATTTCCACTTTTGGTCCCATTTCTTTTCTTCATTTCCATTGTGTACCACCATGTTATTACCCCATCATCACCCATAACTTTTCTATATCTTGCAGGGAGCCATGGATGTCCATCCATTTGCACATCTCCCTTTCCTATATTCTACTTCTTCCTTCCTTGTATTTTTGTTTGAAAGTATCGTAAGTCTCAACTTTCTAGGTTCCTCTTTTCAACAAAGTGAAAAACCCCTATAAGTCACCAAGAGTGTGGGTGAAATTTTACACCCTTCACCCACTCTTTCCTTTTTGCAGCAAGATGATGATCCATAAAAATGATAAAGTTTTGAAGCCTGAATGATGGGCTCTTTCATTAATGGTTGAGATGGGCCTAAAAATTAAAGGTGGATGACATGCATGCTGAATGCAATAGGACAGAAGAAAATATTGGATGGGTGGATGACCTAGTTATTTCCAAGTAAGGAGCAATACCAAAAGACCAAACTTTGATGAGGCCACAAAGGATGAAAGGATGATGAATGACCCTGTTGGATAAAATTTGGTTAAGCTTAAGGTTGGGTGGGCAATTGGGTAGGCAAGCATTCAAGATAGATCTTGAATCCCCATCCTAATGGGTAGACAAAAAAATTAGATCCCAAATATTTACGTAGTAGATGGGTGGAAGAATGGGATGGCAGTATAATAGTTCATACTCTCAAATCCTCACCCTAGACAAAGAGTAGTGAATCAGCTTGAGGTTCCACTAGGTGGATATGAGGGACTCCAAAATTATTCATAAGACCACACAAAAGGCCTGCCCTAGCTAGGATGAAAGTTCTAGAGATTAGTATGGGATGGTATATGCCCAAATATCTGCCCTTCTTAGGATGGTAGGTTGGGTGGATTTTTGAGAGAGTGGCAATTAAAAACTGAGCCCGATTGCCCACCTCTTTCATAGTGTTGCATTGAATAGAAATTTGGGAGGCTGACAAGTAAGAGAGTAGGCTTAAACATCCACCCAGTACCATAATCACTGCCCATCAAAGGAGAACATCGATAATATTTGGGGAAAGATATTAATGATCTTAGATACCTAGGTACAGATGGATAGTGGGCATGAAGGTGATAATTCAAAATACATGATTCTAGAGGAAATTAAGTTTGATTGTTCATACACTTGATTTTAGACTCACTGACTAAATGAAGGGGTAAAGTAATCACTTTGTACAACCACTGCAGAGCTTGTACTAGGCTAAGCAGCACACGTTGCTTTCTTTGACACCCCTTGCATGATCATACAACAAGAGCAAAAAATTCCCCTAAAACCTTGAGCAACTAGGTAGCATGACCACCCCATGGAGAATCTTGCCATGACATCCACACACTCAAGGTCAACGAAATAGATCAACCCCATATCTCATAGGATCCATGGGATAACAACACTTATGAATGAAACTAGGTGTGATACCTGTTGATGATAGAGGAATATGCAACAAGACTGATGCAACAAGCTAGTCTCGAAAATAAGCAACATTGGAGTCTGTTCCCTGATAGCTCACCACCAACAAGGTGGAATGATGTGGTAAAATTGGTTGCCACTTTGATTTATGATGGCCTGAGTACCAAGGCACTCAAGCAAGGTGAGAAAACTAACTGTGATTTAATCATAATTATGAGCCACCATGATTGATGCTAGATGAAATATAAGCAATGAATTAAGTTCAATGTAATCTGGTTTGGTCATTGTAGATTCATAGGATAATTCACATAAGCATTATTGGCTTAGGCATGCTCAATGCACCACTATTTGTGTAAATATATGATAGGTAAATAAGGGTGCATTGGATACATATCTGCATAATAGCTGACATAATTTAGTATCAAGGCAACAGGTGGTTAGTCCCAATGATCTGCCAATTGATAAAGTTGGAACCAAGAATGTCAGGAACATTTTCAAGGAAGCCTTTCAGTTTTAAGACAGTTTCTTTCTTTGTGCTTTTTTCTTTACTAGTTTTCGTTGCCCTATTATGACCTCATAGCCCAATAGACAAAGGTAGTAAGAACAAGAAGCTTCTACACGATTCCAGGAAATATTTCACTACATGAAGTAAGAATGACCTGACATTGAATAACTTTAAAGCACATAAAAAGGAAAAATTTGGGTTCATATAGGTAATTAGCAATGCCCGCCCCTCATATAGCTGAGAAATTAGCTTATAAATAGAACTTAGAAAAAGCACAAGGCTGGAGAAAATTAATTCAAGAGCTGCAGAGGCAGTGTAGAGAGGGCAAGAGCTTTATTTGTATTTGGTGACTCATACATCAACATTGAAAACCATGATGTCTCCAATGCCAACATTAACGAGAGCTAGAGATGCTCCTATAAATTTAACTAGCCTAGATTCTTGACTGGATGATTATCTTTCGAAAAAAGCCAAGTAGATCACTTAGTGAAGGTATTAGAGCTTCCTACGCCCATATCTTACAAGAGGCTAAGAACCCACCTCTGCAAAGAGATTCTGAAGAAGATTGTACACGAAGTCAACTTTGCAATGGGAGGGAGCAAAATATTTTAAGACTATGGATATATAACGATTCTCGATTGGGTAAAGCAGTTAAAGTGGATCATCAATGAAATCGATGTATTCAATGGCTATGAGTTGGCCAGTCCTGTGGTGCTCCTCTCCATTGTAGGCATATTAGTTATCAAGTTCGAGTTCCTGTTCGAAATTGAAATTCGAAATAAACTCGACATGTTAAAAAATTCGGTATAAAATTCAACATAAAGTTCAATATATTATAATAGTGTATATATCCTTTTTGTATATTATAACATATCTTGCCATTTCCATTTAACTTGATTAGAAAAAATAAATTTATTCCTTCCGATTTAAAATAGCAGGATGACCACCCTTTTCTTTGTTAGTGCTATTTTAAAATTAATTACACATTTATTAAAATTTATTTATAATTAAATAATTTTTTAAAATAATTATCCCTCCACGCAGCATATTCGCATGTGAAGGGAGAATACAAATAATTATTAAAATAATAAAAATATAAAATTATTAATTTATAATTATAATAATTTAAATTATAATTTAAACTTTTATATTTAAATATCTTTAAAAATGGGAGGTAAATTCTCACTTACGTTTATTGATCCGCTCCTAGCTCGAACAATGAATAGGAGATGTCGATCGAGGATCTGCCGTGGAGGGCTAGGATTCCGCAAGAGCATGATCTGTAGTGTGGGCCCTCCGCCAATAAGAAATGCGATGGTTACGCTTTATAAAACCAAAATATTTACACTCACCAAAAACATTAGCTTCGCTGTCTAGCAGAGCTTGAGGAATTTGTTGTTCTCGAAATTTCAAAGGTAGAGAAGAAGCCCACAAAAAAGAAGGTCGAGGAGAGGAAGACCGTGGGAGAGAAGACCCCTTCCACTCAGGCAGAGAAGAAGCCCAAGGAAAATGCCCCTCCCAAGGCTGGTAAATATGGAGGCGAGAAGAAGAAGAGGGCCAAGAAGGGAATGGAGACCTACAAAATTGGATCTGATAGTCTCTCTATATATATTAATACATTGACGTGTAGTTTTCGGTAGCCATTTACACATTGCATGGTTTCTTGTAGTCAAATATTCATTGATGAGATAAGTCACTAGAAAGTGCATGATGGATACTATCATCTTATTCGTTCTTCGTTACCAGTAATGATGTAATCCCTTTTTGGCCTTGGTTTTTGTTCTACAGATATTCTTGGCTTCCCTTGTTAATGGCAGCTCCATATTTCTTCTTATTTGATTGGCTCAATGTATTTTCTGTTTAATTGCCTTGTAATTTCATTTTCTAAGATTGGATATTATTAGGTCTTAAGTCAGCTCTGATCAATTTAAGATAATTTTTTGGTCGACGCCACGCAAAATAAGAGAATAATACAAGGGAAAACGCAAGCAAACTGTGCAATCTCGTGAAGAGGGTCATGGAGCAGCACGTTGAGAGCGGAGGCGGATATCTGAACGATGGGCAGGGATTTAAAGGGTATCCTGTGGTGGGGTTTACGCATCTCATGCAGAGCTCTTCTGGCTGCGAGATGGGTCCTCGTAACCAAGAGCATGGGGCCTGCGCATGGGAGGAAAAGTAGCTGGAAGACGAGGACACTATTTCACCTATTTCCTACCTGCATGGGTGTTTTTTTTACTTGTTTCCTGCCAATTTTTTTTACTGTCGAATTTAAGTTTAGTTCGACGGATAAATTCGTTAGGGTTTTAAATTCAACGAGTTTCGAACTTTATTTAAAAAGTTCAATGGATTTGATAACTAAGGTAGGCATTGATTATTTTGCTTATCTTGACAACAATAACAACAATATTACAGTGACCATGGGCTTCAAAATTTGATGGACAAACAATGTGTGGGACATAGGAAAAGAACGGTGGTTATAGCAAAGGAAGATTATGCTTTGGAAGGGCTATGCATGTGTTCAGAGGATATTCATTGTGCACTAGAGAAAGGATAAATTGTAGGTTTGGAAGAGTTTACATGGATGTAGATGGCACATAACAGTTATGAAACCTGTTGCATCAACTGTTATGAAACTAAACAACTAAAAAATTTTAAATTATAAATAGCCATTGAGACCCGAGGAGAAGGGGTCGGAGGCCATTTGGAGCAAGAAGATTTTAGAAATTAGGGTTGTTCTTTGTTGTCAATGAGCATCTCCTCCCTGGTTGTTGGAAGTGAAAGTTTCATCCATTGTAATCGCATGATGCAAGAAAATCTGAGTAAGATTAATTGAATAACTTTTTTAATGTAATATATTGAAATATTTTAATGAGCTATGCACATGTTTATGGTATTCCTATTTAAAATATTTTGGATATATTGTTTAATTCCCTTTACAGATTGCACCAACTTAATTCCAAATTGTGTGAAGGCTGATCAGGTTAATATTGGTTAAATTTAGAATAATTGTTTCAATAGATTTAGGATGAAATTTAAAAAATTAAAGTAACCTACTTGTTTTTATTTATATTCTTTTTCTAACCCTGTATTTTGATTTTTTTTTAAAATATGAATAAAATAGGATTTGATTAATTAAATATTACATTTTTGAAATTTATTTATTTGGTAAATTTTGGAATTGCAACAATTGTAATATTTTAATAATTTCAAAATATTAAATGTTGGGTATAAAAACATAAAAAAATATAAAATATCTTGCTGGTTATTGACATTTTGAAAGTAATTCTTGATATTAAAAGTATATCTTGACAGTTTCATGAACATCAAAAATTTGAGTTTTTGACAAACAAATTAATTAAATTTATCCCTTGTAAAAAGTTATATATTTTGTTGAGTTATTCATCTGATTTTTACATTACATATTTTTATAAGTATACAACCAGGTGAAATTAACCTTACTTGAACATTGGGGAGATAAGTATTTCCTTTCAAGAGAGGATATCCTAAATGAATCCTAACTGTGGGTATGTTTTTGTAATTGGACAAATATATCATTCAACATATCTTTACTATGCCATGCTCCACGTGTCCACATTGTGGGAAAGTGTACACACCACCTTGAATTGAAGCACTAATGAGAATGGTGGAGCAGCTCTAGTGGATTCCTTTGTAACAACCACTAACTTTGTGACATTGATTGCACGTGTAAAATATCTATGGCAGTCATCCATAAGAGAAGGGGTTGCTTCGTCGAACGAGACAACATAGTATCATCAGGTTTAGATTATTCCACGAACATGAAACTTATTATGCACTTACAGGTTACTATGTATCTTCCAAGTCTATGGCATAAATAACTTGATGTGACAATTATTGGTTGGAAATATGATGGAAAAAAATAAGAATCCATCCTTCCGATAGTCACATTGACATTGACATTGAAAGGATGATTTTTTTCTATCATCAAAAATTTTAAAACTTGTGAGATGACTTGTTGCCCGCCATCTACATTTTGAATTTTTGATGGGGATATCCATTATTCAAATCTAGAAATAGGTACCAGTACACATCATCTCAACTATGTAGTAGGCAAGGCTGAACATCTTGGGCCAAAGGGCTAGCATAGAGTGAGCCATCAAATGGGGAGACACCAAATATCATGAGTGCTACACTCCCTTTAAATGCCTTCCTTTCAATTTATATGCATACACTATAATTAATCTCACGTTTCTCCAATTTGTGACTTGAGGGAGCTGGCACGTGATCATCAGGCTGATCTAGAAGTAGTTCATAAATTACATCTTTATCATAAATTTATTTGCAAAAATACCCAAAAATTGCATAGCGGAATTCAAACACATTGCAGCAAGGATGCACATGTGGTTAGAGATGAGTAGAGACTATTGAGAGATTCATGCAAGTATTGTTCACTTTGCTCTTGATATCTCTAGTTTTGGATCCTCCATAATATGGTCCACATCATCGCTACGTTGGCATTCAACCAAGAATTATTGGATGTGCATCACTTAGGAGCATACCTACTCCCATGGAAATTGCTTGAATGAGGTTCAACAAATTCAAATATTATTTTGAACAAGTCTAGTTCATGCCGTTCGTTGCACGATTGAAAAAAAACATAGCATACACCAATTATCAATGTGTCATGGATACTAACTTTAGGATGACGTGCTGCTAAACAAACCATTAGGCAAGATTCAAAAAAATCTATGAAAAATAATGACTAAGGTTTTTGCATCAAAAAAAGTTTCTATTTTTGGAACATGTTTGCTCCTCCCCAAGATGTGGCATTGTCATGTGGAAGGATTGAGTTGTGATGATGAGGTGAAAACTGCATCACCCTTATAGAACTTGAAGCACGCTATTAGGAGGACTTACAAATAACAACAAATAGGCTCGTAAGCAATGAATATCTCATGAATGAAGTCGTGCCACTCTGTTGAAGGGAAGAGTTGCATTCTCAAAGTAAGTTTTAATATAAAAAAATAATGAGAAAAGTTTAGCCATTGAAATCAAATGGTTCATTGTAAAAATATATACGTAGTGGAGAAAGTACTTGGGTAGTGCGACAATTTTGTCACATTGCTAGGAGGGGTAGAAAATTTGAGGTTATAAGTTGTTCTTGTAAAGTATTTTCTTGTTTTTCATGAATTTTTTCCCTTGCTTTTCTTGTATTTTGTAGCACTACAACAATTTTGGGTTTCCATTTTGTTCCCCCTCCCTTTTGTATATAAAAAGAGCTTCACCAGCAAAGAACTGGAGAAATAGAAAGCTTCACTGAAGGCACGAGGAAAGGAGTAGCTTCGCAAAAGGGAAATCAGGCAAGTCTAGTTTTGGCCTAGAAATTTCTAAGGCATAGAAGATACTTCGCTCACGAAGCTGCCGAAGTATCCACTTCGGACGAGAGGATTGTGAAGCTACCATGGCAGGTTAATGAATAATGCACTAAGTTGGCAGGGACACTTTGCAAAGTTCTTTGCTAAAGTGTTGCTTTGGCCCATATTTCATGCAAACCATTTTGCAGGCCGATGCCTCTTTGGGTTCCAACATGGCATAGCAGCCACTTCGGCTGGCTCCCCAGCGAACCTCCCACTTTGGCCATAGCTTTTTCGAAGTAGTGTAAGAAGGATGAGAAAATGTTTAAGGCATGGAGTTAACTTCGGGCGATGCTCCCCCGAACTACCATTTTGTGTTCAAATCACCACGAAGCATCCAACCAAGGGCGAGGGAAGGAAGATTTCACAACATATCATCAGTAGTCAGCTGCATCGAGTAAATTATTTACCGAAGTAGTATTTTGACCTCTCTCGGTGAATTGGCATAACTATGAGCAAGTGGGCTACTTAGGATTATTCATATAGCAAAGCTATCCTTCAGTCAAAAATCCAGCGAAGCTCCACCCAGGGCGAAGTCTGATGATAGTGCTCCTCCCGAGGGGCACACATTCCAAGGCTGGGTATTTGTCCAAGGCATTTGTGCGGCACATAAATGCAGTTTTTCTCACCCGAAAGACCCGATATCCAGTTATGGTAATAGGATGGGAAGTATCAATTGCAGAAGATGGCCAACGCAACTTTTGGAGCCACTTGAGCATCCTCCGAAGTAACCTAGGATAGGTCTACGGCTCATAAATGCGAATTTCCCCGCTTAGCGTGGCCCTGTATCTAGTAATGGTAATTGGATAAGAAGGCTCAATTGTAAAAAGTAGGCTAGCATCATTACCAAATCCACCCTAGCATTCTTGTAAATCGGGATCATTAATGGCTCAGAGGGTTGGGTCCTCTATAAAAACCCACCATTGTAATGAAAAAGGGGGGAACATATTGCTAAAGAAGCTGCTGTAGCTAAACATTCTGCATCAATATAGAAGATCTTTGGCTCTGAATCTGTGCTTTCTTTTATGTTGCCTCTGGCAAGTATTTCTGCTTTCATTTATTTTTTTGATTGCTGTAATTTTGATATCTGGATTTTAGCATTGGGAGATAAATGTGTCTGGAATTCTGGTAGAGGATACATAGGAAAGTATATGCAGTTTCAGTTTTTGTTACATCTTCTGTATTATTTGCTGTTGGTTTAGATATAGATTAGTTATTGTGTTGCTTGTTCTTTCCCACTACAATATCCAGCTATTTGCATTTCTTTCTGCACTTTTTATCTCTTTCCTGCACCCTCACTCTTTTAATTTCTTTCCTGCACTCTTATCTTAAAACCCCAGTAGTTTAGTATATGGCCTTCTCATTGGCATGGAGGGCATCTCTTCCCTCCGGCCTTTCAATGTTGGTCCAGGTCTAGGGCACGTAGACATACAAAATCCTTTCCTATGGCAGATTTGTGACCAACAGTTTCTGGCATGCCCGGTGGGACCCGGTCAGTCTCACCTTCTGAGTGGTATTGAGAGTTGATGCTCATCTCAGTACTGTAAGACTCGAGCAACTGGCGACTCTGTTCAACGTGAAAATATTAAGCCTTAGAGACCGGTACAAATATCCGTACCTTCATGCATACAATATGGAGAGTTAGGAACTCTGGAGAAGAGACCAAGTTTTTTGAACTCGACATTGATGCCTTTGGGGAACGTCCTAGGTTAGTCACACCAGATTCTCTTCTACGCGAAGGGTCATCACAGGAGGCTGTCCTTGACGAGCAAGGTCCGACTTCGGACAGCACCGCGACTAGTCTCCCTCCTAACCCCCTGAACTCTCCAGACCACCAAAGCACCTTGGGAACTTCAGTCCTACCAAACCAGTTGTTGCTTACCCCTTATCAACTAAACCTAGGTGTAAACATGGCTCATCAGCATCAACAACAACAACAACAATAACAACAACAACAACATCCATTGTCGCAACCCCCACCTAGGTTGTTCCCAACCTAGAATTCTATTGGACCGTTAAATATAGTAGGGCAAGGGCAAATCCCTCCTGCTGCTCTGAATTCAATACCCACCTTCGATGGTATGGGGAAGACGACATTCGAACACATCCAAGACATTGCTTCTTTGGCTGTGATACATAATATCATAGAAGAGGAGGTCATGGTTTGGCTATTGATTTTGTCCCTCCGGGGGAAACTCCTCTATTGGTATAGAGCTCTACCACCTGGCACTATAATGGGATGGGATCAGTTAGCTAAACAATTGATGAGAGGGTTTAATGAGTCCGCTGACCCTTCCTCCCTCCTGCACCAATTCACTACAATCCAAAGGCACCCTCAAGAAGAGATAGCTGATTTTAATGTGAGGTTCACCCGAACCTGGCAGAGGGTACCTGTTGGACTACGACCAACTATCGAAGCAAGGGCCTACTATTACCTTAGGGCCTTCAACGCCGACATCAGCATGATGATAAGGTTTTCAAATGTCAATACCTTTCCCAAATTATATGAGTTGGCCCAAAAAGCATAAATGGATCTGATTGCCATTGGTAAACTTCCTCCGAGGATGCCAATGCCAATATTCCTTGAATTCCCCCAATCACAATATCCTAGTGTTGCTACTTCATAGACTTCCATGTCTTCCACATGCCCTATTCCACCATGGAATCCTAACCCTACGGTGTCCCAGTTTGCTACTCCACAAGTACATTTCCCCACACCCTCGATACCTCAGCCCACTATTCCTTCACCATTCTCGACATTACCCATGCCACCCCAATATCTTGCCCTACCCCTAGTGCCAACCATGGCTCCATTACCACCTCCGACAGTATCGACCCCTGCAACTGCAGACGTGCAAGTCAAATTGCTACAAGAAGTTCAGTCTCTGAATTCTACCATGTGAACCTTATCTAACGACATGGCTATCATGAAAAAGAAACAAGCTCAACAAGAATTTTTGCCGAGAAGATCATATCCTCCATCGACACTTACGAAGGACCAGGTAGACCTCCTACAAGAAATACCACCATTAATGAGGAGCCAAACACTTCTGAGCATGTGCACTGGTGTTCCACCTGCAATGACCCACATGAAGAAGGCACTTGCATGCTACATCAACACTATGTCCAAATGCTGACAAGCAGTACTATTGGCGGCCAAGTTAATATGATTATGGAGGCAGATCAAAATTTAGGGATAGCAGAAGAAGAGCAAGTTTCAGTTCTTACCAAAAGCGGGAAGAAGCCAATCGAAGTAGACACAACTCAAATGGGCCCTTTAAAGGTGCATGCCCATCGTGAAAAGGAACAACCACCTGTTAAAGCTCCTAACAAAGATCCTCAGCCTCCACCAACAAAGGAAAAACCCTAGCAATCTATTGTAGCTCCACTATAGGCCGAGACCAAGGAGCAAGCTAGAGAGAAGTTGAAGTACCCTTCGCTGACAAAATGACAAAGAATTGAGGCCACACAACAATATCACACCAAGTACAAAGCAACGAAGGAACCAGAGATACCGGCTACTATGACATATAATATTGTGGAGGAGTTAAAAAAGACTCCCACCAAGATCAGTTTATATGATGCCCTGCAACTCCTCGAACAAGTGGACTTGCTGCAAGAATCGCTAAAGTCAGCAAAAGCAAAAAAATCGGCACAACCTGTCCTAGCTCAACCCTTGCCCGCCTTGATCACAGGAAAAAATAGGCCTCCCCCATTTTATCTAACTCTGCAGATGGAAGGATACGTTGTTCACAATTGTATGATTGACTCTGGCGCCGCAACTACAGTCATGTCGAAGGTTGTTTGTGAAGAAATAGGTATGGAATACATGCGAAGTAGCCATGGCGTGCTTCAGTTGGATGACACTCCTGTAAAGACAATCGGTGTGATTAAGGATATACCTATTCGGCTAAACAAGGTGCCTCAAATCGTAGTGATACAAGAGGTAGTGGTTGTTGATCTCGAACCATACTTCAGCATGTGCCTATCGAGGGAGTTCATGGCTAAGCTCGACGGTTACCTTTCCATGGATTATTCACACCTGGAAGTTCTGTTCAAGGGAAGAAAAATCAAGATTTACAATGAGAAGCCCTCTACCTTCCTCGTAGAAAAGATGGTCGAAGAAGAACACAAAGATTCAGTGCACTTGATGACCGAAGAGTCGGAGCAGGTGGACCTAGTAGAGCAAGTCTTGGACAAGCTGTGCACCGAGGATGAGTTCTCATTAACAGATTTTAATGCTATGATTGAAACAGAGATGGGATGCTATTCCATCACTAAGTCTGAAAGGTCCATGGACCTAATGCAGAAGAATAAGGAAGTTCCTAGAGAAGAATTGTGGAAGTTGTTCTTCGATGGTGCCCGATGTAAAAATGGAGCCGGAGCAGGAGTGCTCCTGGTGTCACCATCCGGCGAACAAAAGGACTATTGCTACCGGCTTGCCTAGAGTTGTACCAACAATGCAACCGAATATGAAGCTTTATGCTTGGGACTGAAGAAAGCCGAGAAGTTGGATATCAAGCATATTCAGATCTTCGATGATTCAGAACTGGTTTGCAACCAAGTTACAAACAAGTGCACCTCCAAGAAGCACTACCTTAAGGCATATCGCAACAGGGTTTGGGACCTGTTGGAGCATTTTGAATCGCTCAACGTTCAGTCCATTCCACGAGAGAAAAATAGGCATGCCGATGTTCTAGCATCCATAGGAGCCAGATACTCCCCAACCGATGAAATGGTACATAAGCCCAAGGTAGTAAGGACTGTCTATAGACCATCTGTGCCCAACAAGGACACTCACTGGCAAGTCTTTGACAACGATGAGCAAATCGTTAACTTCCTGGTTCAAGAGGCAGCCACCGTTGAAAGGAGAAATCCTGAAGATGAAGAATACGAAGGGCTAATACAGCTAAAGAACAATCATGTTTCGAAGGGATTAATTACTCTGGAAAGCCTATTCGATCAGAATGACAAGGCGATTTCCCACAGGATCAAGGTGGATGCAAGACAGTACCAAGACCTTGAGCTCGAACCGAGCAAAGTGATAAAGGTCGAAACAGATTGCACTTCAACAAAACTTGAGCAGATTTGGTCTTTATGCAAAAGGTACCCAGACACCATGGCATGGTGTTACCAAGACTTGAAGGGCTATGACCGAGGCATTATTCAACATACAATCGAATTACAAGGAGTTAGGCCCTGCAGACAAAAGCAGAGGCCGATGAATCCAAAGATCGAAGTCTTGATGAAGGCCGAACTCTTGAAGATGCTTGAGGCCAAAATTATTTACCCAATAAAGCATTCTTCTTGGGTCACGAACCTGGTCCCTGTCAGGAAGAAGAATGAAGATATCCACCTATGCGTAGACTTCCACAATTTGAATCAGGCTTCCTTGAAGGATCATTACCCACTCCCACAAATTGACCAGATACTCCATGTTGTAGCAGGAGCACAACGCTTCTCTCTCCTGGATGGTTTCTCAGGATACAATCAGATCTGGGTCAGAGATGAAGACCAACATAAGATGACGTTCACTACCAAATGGGGAACGTTCGCTTATCAATGCATGTCGTTTGGTCTTTCGAATGCGGGGGCTACATTCCAAAGGGCCATGGACTCAGCATTCAGTGAACTATTGAACAAAGTCATTGTCATATATTTAGATGACATGACTGTATTTTCTCATAAGAGGGAAGATCATGCCCTGCATTTACAACAGATATTTGAAAGGTGCAGAGAGTTTGGCATTTCAATCAACCCGAAGAAGTCTATCTTTGTGGTGAAAGAAGGGAAGCTGCTAGGCCATATTATATCAGAAAGAGGGCTTGCTGTTGATCCTGATAGAGCCGAAGCACTCCTCAAGCTCCCACCCTCGATGAACAAGAAAGGGCTGCAGTCATTCTTCGACCAAATCAACTTCGTAAGGAAGTTTATCCTCGACTTCGTGCAAGTCGTTAAGCCAATGTCCGAACTCCTAAAGAAGAACGTTGAGTTTACCTGGATGGAAGAAAGAAGGAAAGCATTCAAGAAAATCAAAGCTCGGATCACCTAGGCCCCCATGCTCATCAACCCAGATTACAACAAATATTTCATTCTTTATGCAGTCGAGGAGCCCGAAAGTTACGCAACGGTCCTAACACAGAAAGGGGATGATGGCGAGGAGCGCCCAATTGCCTTCTTAAGCCAAGTGATACAACCTCATGAGGAGAAATACAATTTTATAGAGCACCAAGTGCATGCAGTTATGAGGTCCCTCAGAAAGTTCAAGCACTTCGTCTCCCAGAGCCGAACCATAGTGTTCGTCATACACCCGGACGTGCAAAATTTCATCATCCAAGGGGAAATGGGTAGCAAAAGAGCTAGTTGGGTCAATAAAATACAAGAGTTTGATGTGGAAATCTGGCCCACCAAATTGGTTCACGGCCGTGCACTATGCCAAGAGCTCGCAAAGAGTATAGCTGTCGAAGTAACGACATGCCAATGGGATGACCCAGTAGCAGAAAGTAGCTTCGCTGATCAAGTTACCGATGAAGAAGATTGGACCGATGAAATCATCAGGTACTTCAACACTGGGAGATGTCCCAAGCATTTAAATGCCTCGTAGCAAAGAAGGTTTAGGATGCAATCCCTCCGTTATGTCTTACACCCCGAAGGACTATTCTTCAAAAATATTGATGGCGTTCTTCTGAGATGCATCAGAGGAGATGATAAGAGAAAAGTCCTCGGCGAGTTTCACTCCGGGTTATCAGGAGGCCACTTCGCAGGAAGGTCGACAACCTTAAAAATAATCAGGGTAGGCTACTATTGGCCTACTCTCTTCACCGATGCTTTCACGATTTGTCGAAAGTGTGAACAATGCCAAAGGTTCATCGACCAAAGTAAAAATGCCCCAATGCCCTTACAACCGATACAAGTCGAAGCACCTTTCCAACAATGGGGGTTAGACTTCGTAGGGGTAATATCACCAAATTCATCAGCAGGGCACAAGTTCATCTTGACTGCAATAGACTATTTCACCAGATGGGCCGAGGCGATACCCACGAAACATGCTGATCAAGAAATAGTCATCACGTTTCTAGAAGGTTTAATCACCCGCTTCGGGGTTCCAAAAGCAATAGTAACTGATAATGGCCCAGGATTCATAGGTGCCAAAATTAATGAATTTACCTGCAAGTATGGAATTTATCTCAAGGCCACTTCAAATTACTATCCGTAGGGCAATGGATTAGCAGAATCCACCAACAAAAACCTGCTGAAGATCATTAAAAAGCTTTTAGAGAGGAATAAGAGGACCTGGCATCTACTCCTGGACCAAGCGCTATGGGCCGATCGAATTTCTATCAAGAAATCAATCAAGACTTCGCCTTACGCCCTAGTCTATGGCAAAGAAGTTGTCTTACCGACTCATATGGAAATTCTTGCACTTTGGATGTTAGAGGGAGGAGAATTAGATCCCATGGAAGCCAGATTAGCTCAACTGCTACAGCTTGAAGAAGACCGAGAGAAGGCCTACGAAGTTTTCATGAAACACATAGAAACCACCCAAAATTGGTTCAAGAAGAAGTCTACTGCTCGAACTTTCAAAGTCGGGGACCTAGTGTGGAAATGGGACTCATGGAAGATCAAGCCAGGCAATCATGACAAATTTGATGCCTTCTGGGAAGGCCCATTCGAAATCTCATAGGTCAATCAAGCCAACTCTTTCATTCTGAAAGACATGACCAGCCAAACTCTACCCATCCCGGTCAATGGTCTTCATCTGAAGGCCTTCCACTCTTAAAGAGGTATTCAAAAAGTTTTGCTCCTGTACATAGTGTTTTGTTTTCAGTTTCTATTGTCTTCACCTATATATATGTTGAATACTTAGTATAGATTTGCAGCCTTCACTGCAAGAAAAACTGACCTCAGTCCAAAACAACTAAGGATCACCGAATACCTAAGCAAATAAAGCACTTCGGCAATTTTCCAAGTGAAGCAGTCATTACCAGAGGGTAAACTGTGAAGCACCTCAATGCCGATGAAGCAAATGAGGTAAAATAATGTCAAAATGATGCTAAAGCAGGCTTCACATCATAGAGGCAGCGCTTCTTTGGTTTTCCAACATCAAGAGATGGTTCACGTAGCTTAGAACCAAAGGAAGGGTAGGAAGGGACAACTTCATTCAAGAATTGATCAGAAGGCAACTTTGCTAAAAGAGGTTGATTCAAAAGTCACTTCGGCCAAAATCCCCAAAATTGACTGCTTCGGGCCTCAAAAACTCTGAACCACAATCCCGACCCCGAATTCAGTGAACCTCCTTGTGCCAATGATGAAGAAGAGCCTAAGGCTTCTAAATTACTTCGCTCAGAAAGTTGTCGAAGTTACACTTCGGCCAAAGTCCCTAGCGAACCATCCCCAGGAAGGCACTAAGTTCGGGTTTGAGCTTGGTGAAGCTCCCACTTCGGCCATAAATTAGCGAACCACCTCTCTTCATAATATTAGTTCGGCCTCAAGATGTGCAAAGTAGACACTTCACCCAAAAGGTGGCTGAACCTCCATTTCGAGGCCCATTTCAAGCGAAGTAGCCTTCCAATAAGGTAAAAGCTATGGACCCCTTTTTGTCTTCAAAGTTGTATTGACCTACTTCGGGCCTCAAAGACACCAAACCTTCGATTCGCTCCAAAATTTGATAAAGCAACGTCTTCAAAAGAATAATAGGTGATCGTAAGTCAAAAAAGCCAAGATTGGCGAAGTTTTACTTCGCTAACTTTCATGGATAAGATCCGCTTCGGGCAAAAAGCACGCCGAACTGCTTGATCGCCTCCAATTCCAGCAAAGCAGGAAAAGACACATGCTCACCCAATTCGAGAAAAAGCAAAGCCAAGGAGGAGCTTCGCCTGATTTAACCAAGACACCCAAAATTGAATCATGAAAGGGACATGCACATTTAAAATGTGCCTTGGGACGTGCACCAATTGGTGACTTAGTTGAGCGTTCGAAGCACACGAAGTTAATGCAAAGGTGGCGACACACATCCCAAGGGAATTTAGTTAGACTAGAGGCTCGTGCCCAAGTGCAAGACAACAAAATTTTAAGGTTTCAAAGCATGAGGAGATCTTCAAAGTACCTCGGCCCTCGTAAATAGTGTCATGAAACCAATCAAAGGACAATGTGATCTCCTCTGGCTTGATTTGCACATTTATTTCTAGTAGGTGCCATTAATAGAAGCAGTTGCACCTTTTACCTATAAAATCTGAGTGCCTTCGACAAAATTTATTTACCTACTGGTTAATTCTGTGTGAGAGCTTACGAGCTATAGAAACCCTAGCCGAGACTCTGTCACATTTTTGCCACCCTGCTCTTCCTAAGCTCTATCACTCTACTGCATTCTGTAAAACCATAATGGGAAAGAAAATCTCCAAAGAGAAGAAGAAGGCGCCCGAGGAGGCAAGTACAGAAAAGGTCAAAATGCCGAAGGAGGAAAAGAAACACAGAACAAAGAAGGTCGACCTCAATGTCCGCCCAAAGAAACAAGTCATGGAGGAAGAAGAGGATTCTGAAGATGAAATACCCATAGAACCACCTATTGATGGGTGGGAGAACATAAAAGACACCGTGCTCTCCAAGAGCGTCGTTGAGCTTAGGTAGACAATCAATTTTATGAAAAGTCAAGTGTCTATAGAGCACAAACACGCGATCATCTATTATTTGCACCTATACTAGTACATGTGTCCTTAGGTGCACTATTGTCTCGAATTGGTCTATGTCATTGCTCAAAATTTCCAGCCTCTGAATAGGCAGGTCCGGGATGCCTTAGGGAATACTTTATTTTCAATCTACAAATAAGATGTGCTGGAAGCATTCACCCCTCACCAGGAGCCACCTAAGGGGTATATAGTCTGAAATGTTAATATGAGTGAGCAGATGAACAGGTTTAACCCCTCCCCAAACATTATAAAATTCCTAGGGGAACAGTTGAATGCAGGGCTCCCTTCTGGTAAGTTGCCAAAGATGCCTTTGCCCCTTAGTGATTTCAAGTACCCAGATATTTTTTCTATTCTTGCATGGGTGGCGGGCCTATCTTCAAATGCAATTGTGTATCCCTGGAATGTGGCACTTGCAAAGTGTGTTTCTCATAGAGAATTCTATGCCCCTGACCCATCTAGGCCAAATGTCAACCCAATATTTTTTGACTGGGTGGAATGGGTGGCCCGAACCCTACACACTCGGCTGACCAACTTGAAGAATTCGGGGCCAAACCAGTACTTCGGGCCATGTTATTTTCTGATTTGGCTTTTCTTTTATTACACCTAGAGTCATTTCCCACATATTGTTATCAACTATGTTGACAAGGATGGGACCCCCTTTCCAGTCTACCAGTGGACTTATCTCCTGACAAAGGCGGAGTCCTATTATATTTTCAATCAATAGTTTTTAGGGCACACTTTGAAGATGATGTGTGGGTCCTACCCTCGGGTCCCTATGGTGCTCAGAGATCGAGTCATCCACAAAATGTTGGGCGACGTCTTCCAATTGACACAGGGGCTTATGGTGCATATCTTTAGGTTTATAGGAAACCCTTTTTGTTGCCCTTTTACACTTCGGAGTACCAGTTCTCATTGGAAGTCGCTCGCCAGAGCGACTTCACAAATGCAATCTATGGCCATGGCCAGAAATGGGGCCCTACATGCGACTTCCCTTTTAATATGGGGGTCATTGAGGTCTTCGCTATAAAACAACATGCCCACCTTGAGGTGAAGCTCGTCGGCTTCGACCTGCTGGAGATCCCCCAATGTTGGTTTTATGACCCTCTAGGCATAATGAGGGATTTCCTCAGATTCAAGAATTTTCATAACTGCCCTCATCCAGAGATTGTCGAGCAACGTAATAATCTGAATGGGAGGGATCTAGAATGGCATGTTGAGCGCATGCAAGCTCTGCCTCCATGGCATGATTTTTACCCTATCGAAGCTGAATATGTCCCTGCCAAACATCCATTTCTAGACCCGAATTCTGCATTCTGGAGGAAAATAAAAGATGAATTGAAGGGATGGAGCGAGGAGAAGCTAAGAGAATGGTGGGTGATGAGGGTCCACCGTAGAAAGCAGAAATCGAGCGGTTTCCTCTAGATAGATAGAGATTTTTGCATATTGTATGATGCCAACGTGGAATCCTGGTAGCCTATCTCCTTTGTGGACTTTGTACCCCCGAGCACCCCTGGCTCAGGTGAGAGCCCCAAAATAATTGAAGAAGTGCCCAAAAAAGAGAAGGAGGAAGAAAACATAGAGGTGCAATAGGGTGAGCCTACAAAGGGTTCCAACCAAGCTACTAAGAAGGATACACAACAACAAAATAAGAATAAAAAGAGGAAGAAGGCCGATGAAGCCCAAATACCCCCTCCACATCCAAAGTGGCCTCACATAAAACCCTCTGGATCTGCCAACGAATAAATTTTGAAGAGGCCAATTGAAATGAATGAAGCGACACCTAAACCTCCATCGCAAAGAGGAAAAAAAATTGTTGATATTGATGTTGTTGATGTGGAGGAGCACCTCCAAAAAGAAAAGGATGTAGGAGAAAAGGAAGTAGAGAATGTTGAAGGGGTAGAGGAGGAAAGCAAACATGGGCCCAACATGCAGGATTTTTTTCCCACTGCTCTCTTGGTAGAACACACAGGTACGCATTTCCTTTCCCTTTATCTTGTCTCTAAAGTTGCATCTATGGTTTCCCCGGTTGAAAAGCCCTCAAACCCTCCTTTGTCTCCAAGAAACCCTCCCCAAACTACCATTTCTACTAATGTTATGCAATCACCAGTCAATACAGTCTTGTTTGCTACCACCACCTCATTTGTACGAACCATATCTGGTGCTTCTACTGGTTCCCCATACATCTCTGCACTATCTACGTCGCCTGGCCGGGGCACGCCCATCAGTGAGCCACCACCCACCCATACCAACCCCACACCATCCGAACAACCTGGGGGCGACACTTCACTCCTAAACCCCAACAACACCATCATGGTAGCACAACCTATTGCTTCGCCCATTAGATCTCCCACCACCCCCATCCCTAATCCATCAGGTGAAGCATCATCGCAATAGTCATTGTATTTGTGAAGAACATGTGCTTATACTGAGAGGGGGGTGAACAGTATAACATAAAACTTTGTTCCAAATAGAAGCATCAACATTAATGAAACCATAAACATCACACAAAGCATCACACACATAAGAGACACCATTTTAACGTGGTTCACCCAATGTGGGCTACCTCCACAGAAAATATTTTACTAAAAATTTCTCAATAAATCTCTTGGGAATCCTTCCCAAATTACAATGTTTATGGACTTTTGTCCAAAGGAGATGTTGATCCCCTAATATCAAGTTCATGGATATATTCCAAAGGAGAACTCTTTCCCTTTTGCTCTAGCTAGTGATCTTCTAGAAGACTCTATCTCTATGCTGCACTGACTGGTGGATCTCTCTCCACTTGAAGACTTATCACTCAGATCTTGTATTCAATTATCCTAGCTACTAGATCTCTATCCACTAAGACTCTATCCTCTATACTTTGTCACCTCCAAATCTCTGTATCAATACTGTACCAAACATAGTTCAGTCGGTCTAGCACAGTTATGCTCAATCTCTTGCACTAAACATAGTACAATCGATGTAGTACAATTCTACTCAATAGGTTCACTTAGAACCTGCTCAAATCTGCTCAATAGGTTCACACAAAACCTATCTAAATCTGCTCAACAGGTTCACACAAAACCTGTCTAAATCTGTTCAATAGGTTCACACAAAACCTATCTAAGTCTGCTCAATAAGTTCTCTAGGACTTGCTCAAATCTGCTCAATAAGTTCTCTCTTGGACTTACTCAAATATGCTCAGTAAGTCCTCTCTTGGACTTGCTCAAATCTGCTCAAACAAGCTTTCACAAAATTTTAACTCAAAACAGTCCACAAGCCTTCTCAAAGACTTGTCTCAACTCTGCTTAACAAGCTTACACAGAACTTGTTCAATATCATAGAATCATAAAGATAATTTTTAGAGACTTAATATGTTCTAAGCTCAAAGTACAATCAATATCTCAATTCAATCTGATAGAAGCATAAAAATAATTGTTAGAGACTCTATATGTTCTATACTCAAATCCCAATCTCAGTTCAATAGAAGCATAAAGAGAATTGTTAGAGACTCAATATGTCCTATTCTTAAATATCAATCTCAACTCAAATCAATATCATAGAAGCATAAAGAGAATTTTTAGAGACTCTATATGTTCTATACTCAAATCCCAATCTCAACTCAATAGAAGCATAAAGAGAATTGTTAGAGACTCAATATGTCCTATTCTTCAATATCAATCTCAACTCAAATAAGAATATATAATAGTTTGTTTTATGAAACTTGAATAACCATTTCACACATCCACTTGACTAGGCTTAACCAACTCAACTCAACCAATCACATCAATGAACAACCATTTCTCACAAATCCTAGTTCAAGCATGTATCAACCAACTCAAAATGTTTCCAACAATGCTTTATCTCAAGTCTCACATAACAATGATACTCATGTTCTTTTCTAGATCATATTCAAGTTCATTTCATCATCAATGGGATTCAACAACAATGCTAATGAAACAAGGTTTAAATACAACTCACAAATCAAAAAACCTTGAAGCATTCAACAAACCATCTTCACAAAGGAAACTTCAATTAATCCTTTTTTTTCCAATGATATTTCAGAAATCAACCACCACAAACAATCAATAGGAGAATGTGCCCATACCTTTTTGATGCCAATAAGTTGTCCACAAAATATGCCACACTTAATCACAACTTTCCTTTTCAATATTAATAAGGGTTAGTGGTATTTTAAATAATCACAATAAAAGCATAACTTAATTTACACCCTTTTCACTCCAACTTCATAAACACATCCACCAAAGTCTATTATAATAAAAACCCTTATTAAGAATAACCCACAATAAATCTCTCAAAATCACTTTAACAACAACTCCTTATTTCTCCTAAAATCAATTCTCCATTTCCATCAAAATAAAACATAAATAAAATATGCTTTTGCAATAATAATCATAGCCCTAATGATAAAATTTAATTCCCATTAAATACCTTATAACTCCAAACTTTAGGGCTAATAAAAATTATTGAAGGTAAAAATGTAAATACCTCTCAAGGGGATTCGAACCCCCGTCCGCCACACACCACGAGCGTCTTAGCCACAACTAAGATTCCAACCGATCCAAAGCACTCGCTGGAAAATCAAAGGCTAAAAGGGCCTTTAATCTTCCTCCGCTTTTCACAAAGGACAAAGCGCCAAAGCGTTTCCCACATGCTGCTGTCAAGGGGATTCGATCCATGATATTTGTGCTGTCCATAGTCTTAGAAAAATTGATACGCCAATGCACCATGCCTCATACCACGTTTGAGATTTCCAAATCGTTGCACTTTCTTCTCTGCTTCCTTTTCAACAATTCACACGAGCTCTTTCGAATTCCAAGGCAATTAACACATGAGAGCAAGGATGATTATTTGGTTTAATTGCCATCCCTTTATATAGTGTTTAATAACACTTTAAATATGTCGACAAAAATATTAAAATTATATTTGCATGATGACGTCGATGGGAAACTTTCCATTTATATTTGAATTTAAATTTTAAATAATTAAAATTTAAACCAAACATTAAAACTCAAATAACTCCATCACCGGGGCACATTTTTTGACGAAACGAAAGCCCAATGTGGGTTTTAAGAAAAACCAGATCAAATATGCTTTCCATGGTTTTAAATAAAACATTTTATTTTCCCTGCCTTGGTTTTCACAACAACCCTTCATAGATCCTTTTGACATTTATTGCTCTATTGACATCAATGACAACATTTCAGCTTGGGACTCAAAATGTCCAACAATTTGTTCACTCCTTTGGCTGGAAATCAATCCTCAATATACAAGGAATTGTATTTTATTGAAGAGTGTCCTCTGGTGGAAATATTTCTCTAGGACCGGCAAAATACAAATAAATTGCTTAAAGAGGCTAGGAAGAGAAGAGGACGGTCCTTGGCAAAAGTGGAGAAGTGCACTGTATTTGACGTCAAGAATGGGAAACTCCATAATGTTAAGAAGGTGCCCAAAGTCCAGAAGACAATTGATGAAATTATACCTTCGGACTACGCATATGAGGAAAATATCAAGGACCTGGAGCATTTGGAATTTGATAACGAGTTGAAATCCATGCATGTGCGGATTGATTCAGTTTGCATCCACACAAATATAGTAAATGAGTGTCGCTATGAGATAGAAAATGTAAAAATGAAGCTATAAGAAGAGCTTGTGAGAACCCGTGCCCAGCTGGAGGACACCCAGAAGTGACGCGAACAGACGAATCAAGAGGTAAATGCCTTGAAACAGTAGATAGCTCAGCTCCAAGATGCTGTAGGATACCGTGCTAAGACACAAGCTGAAGTAGAAGAGAGGGCTAAGAAGTTCAAGGTCCGAATTATGGAGATGCAAGAAAAATTGTATGAAAAAGAGAATATGGAGTTGTTTTATAGGGGTATAATTAAAAGCATCCACGTACATTTTCTCAAAAACTTCAGATCTCGGGCCTCCAGTGCCCAGAGCATAGGTTCACAGAGTGGAAAAATTGTTGATGAAGTTATGTAGAAAATTTAGTGCCGACTAAGTTTGGCCTTTGAGGTACAAAGCGTGAAGTATCAAGATTTGTAGGTGCTTGCCATGAGTCAGACAACTAGGGACTGGTCCACTATTCAATCTACAGTCAGTGCCTTCTTATCAAAGTTTAGGAAATCTCAAAAGAAAAAATGATTGATGGACATATTTGAGCAGGAGCAACGCACTTCATTGGTATATTTCCAAGATCTCTCGCATTTGTGTTTCCCGAGTTTCACTAATGATGATGGGAATATTTTGTTCAAGGAAGAGCTTAAGCCCGTGTGGCTTCACTTTGAAAGTGATTCATATGAGATTGATAATTGGGTAGAGCCCATCATGAAAAATCAGGTCACAAATTTTATCTTAAGATACTTCCAGATCGTAGCTTGTCTGAATAACCTGAGTAAAATATCCAAGCACGCTGACATCAACCAAATTGACCAGTTTCATGTTCTATTCAAATCCCTTCAGGATCACGAGCTATTTTAGAAGGGATCTTGGGATCACATCCACCGAAATAGGGAGAACATCTGTGACCATCTTCCCCCACCGCTAGAACAAGGATGAATGCTCGATGATGATAAAAAATGAGAAGAAAATGAGGAGGAGATCACTACAGAGGTACTTTTGAAAGGAGAAGGGCATATTGAAGGGGGTACCAAAGGTAATTCTAGCTCAATGGATCAAGGCTAAGGGTACATGCACCGATGCGAGCTCATTGCCCTGTGAGCTACCAGGAATGTTGGCAATTTTATCACATTGCTAGAATGGGTAGAAAATTTGAGGTTATAAGTTGTTCTTGTAAAGTATTTTCTTGTTTTTCATGAATTTGTTCCCTTGTTTTTCTTGTATTTTGTAGCACTACAACAATTTTGGGTTTCCATTTTTTTCTCCCCCATTTTTATATATAAAAGAGCTTCTTCAAAAAAGAACTGGAGAAATAGAAAGCTTCACTGAAGGCACGAGGAAATGAGTATCTTTGCAAAAGGGAAATCGGGTAAGTCTAGTTTTGGCCTAGAAATTTCTAAGGCACATAAGACTCTTCACTCATGAAACTACTAAAGTATTCACTTCAGATGGGAGGATTGTGAAGCTACCATGGTAGGTTAATGAATAATGTACTAAGTTGATGGGGAAACTTCGCAAAGTTCTTTGTCGAAGTGTTGCTTCGGCTCATATTTCATGTGAACCATTTTGTAGGTCGGTGTCACTTCGAGTTCCAACATGGCATAGCAGCCACTTCGGCTGGCTCCCCAATGAACCTCCCACTTTGGCCATAGCTTTGTTGAAGCAGTGTAAGAAGAATGAGAAAATGTTCAAGGCATGGAGTTAACTTTGGGTGATGCTCCCCTGAACTACCATTTTGTGTTCAAATCATCGTGAAGCATCCAACCAAGGGCAAGGGAAGGAAGATTTCATAGCATATCATTAGTAGTCAGCTGCTTTGGGTAAATTCTTTGCCGAAGCAGTATTTTGACCTCTCTCGGTGAAGTGACATAACTATGAGCAAGTGGGCTACTTTGGCTTATTCATTAGCGAAGCTATCCTTCAATCAAATATCCAATGAAGATTCACCTAGTGTAAGTCTCATGATAATGCTCTTCTTGAGGGGCACATGTTCCAAGGCCAAGTATTTGTCCAAGGCATTTGTGTGGCACATAAATGCAATTTTTCTCACCCAAAAGACCCGATATCTAGTTATGGTAATGGGATGGGAAGTATCAATTGTTGAATATGGCCAACACAACTTTTGGAGCCACTTGATTATTCTTTGAAGTAACCTAGGATAGGTCTATGACTCATAAATGCTAATTTCCTTGCTTAACAGGACCTTGTATCTAGTAATGGTAATTGGATAAGAAGGCTCAATTGTAAAAAGTAGACTAGCATAATTATCAAATCCACCCTAGAATTCTTGTAAATCGGGTTCATTAATGGTGCAGAGGGCTGGGTCCTCTATAAAAACCCATGCATTGTAATGAAAATAGGGGGGAACATATTGCTAAAGAAGTTGCTATAGCTAAGTATTCTGCATCAATATAGAAGATCTTTGGCTTTGAATCTGTGCTTTCTTTTATGCTGCCTTTGGCAAGTATTTCTGTTTTCATTTATTTTTTTGATTGCTGTAATTCTAATATATGGATTTTAGCATTGGGATATAAATGTGTCCTGAATTCTGGTAGAGGATACATAGGAAAGTATATGCAGTTTTGGTTTTGTTACATCTTCTGTTTATTTTTTGTTGGTTTAGATATAGATTAGTTATTGTGTTGCTTGTTCTTTCCCACTACAATATCCAGCTATTTACATTTCTTTATGTACTTTTTATCTCTTTCCTACACCCTCACTCTTTTAATTTCTTTCCTACACTCTTATCTTAAAACCCCCAATAACTTAGTATAGGAGCCGGTCTTCTCCGAATATTGGCACGGAGGGCATCTCTTCCCTTCGAACTTTCAATGTTGGTCTAGGTATAGGGCACGTATACGTACAAAATCCTTTCCTGTGGTAGATTTGTGACCAACAGGTAGCATAGGGTTCAAGAAAAAGAGGGTCAATATTCATGGTGGGGACGTCCTTCAGGCTTCAACTTTGGCTTTGTAATCATATATTGACTCCTAGATGGTAAAATCATAATATTTGCAATGATGGCATCAAGTTTTGCATGTTGTGGTATTGTTGCAATGGTGATGTTATGATGGATTTCTCCATGGCTACAACAAGAATAAATAGTTGCTTTGTTTCACCTAGAGTATGCAGACATGCTAAGTCTATGTGCTTCAAAAGACAATCACCATGTAAAATTGTAAAATCAAGATTTGTTGTTGAACAAGCGTGTGGAATATTTGAGGTACTTCCAATGTAGTCACAAAGAACCAAATAGCCAATTTATGAATTACATCACTTTCCTTAATATAATACTACATCAAAAGATCAACCATAATGTTTCTATAACATCATCGTCAATAAACAGTGAAAATGGGTAGGGCATGCAATGCTATTATCATGCACATGGTGCATAACACCATTAATGTGCATAGTAGCTTGGAATTGAGAGATTCTATGTGATACATCAGAGTGGCACATCTTCAAAAAACAAAATATTCCTAAAAAATTATTGAGCGGGGATTATTTTGCCTCTATTATTGAGATTATGGATGCTATTCCTGCAGCTCAACAATGTAGATAGGAGAGTGGCATACATGGAAAAATGTGCCCATTACTCCCATTGGGAAAAATATGTGTAGTCACCCATTGCTCCCATGACCACAAAATAATAGTAAAGGGGGGACATGACACTCCCAAAAAAAGCTCAAAAGGAATTCGTTGTCAAGGAGGTAGATGATTGTTTTCATTCCTTACGCCTTGTCTGGAGTGCACAAATTTTTTGACACCATAAAAAATATTATGTGTGTTCATAATATCCAAACATTGTGATTACCACATATGAAGGGTAGCATTCCAATATCAGGATAATGCTCCTTAAAATCACTATAATTTTAGCATCATTGGTGTTCTATGTTAGGTCAAATTCAACCTAAAAAATACTCAAAATTTCTCCTATCTTCAATATAGGTATTGGTAGTAGCATATGGGTGTAGTGATGAGGTTGCTATGGTGGTCATATCCCATAGGGCCATCTCAAATCAGGGACCACGAGGAGAAACCAAAAACATCTATGTGAGAAAAAATCCATAACACCCCTACACCAAATCCATTAAAAAAATCCATTGTTAAGCGTCTTTGGTGTGGAGTAGAACTAGGATTGGTAACCACCTAGGAAGTCCCGATTATTGCACCTATTTTTAAAAAATACTTGACCCCTTTAAAAAACAATTTCTAGACCAAATTCATGGCTCAAAACTTGAAGCTTTAGGGGTAGCCATGAATCCCTATTCTTTGCTTTCTGGTTTTTAATCCATAAAAGTGGAGAGCATACTCCCTGGGATTTTAGAGAAGGAAGGAATGAGACTAACCAATGAGGGAGGTAGGAGGGAGAGGGGATAATTTCCAAAGAGGTAATTATCCTCTCAAGCTTACCAGGTAGGAAAACCTGCTCTGATACCAAATGTTGGCACAAAAACTCACAAGATGTATTATACATGAAAGGAGTACAATATATAGGTATAAGCCTATATAAAAAATGACTAGTATCAAGGACATATATCAAGGAGAAATACTCATTAACTTTAATAGATCTATTATGTCAAACAATAAAAATTTTCTTTTTAAATCTCAACTCTTGAAAGGACCAAGTTTTACATCATGGATGCACAAAATGAAATCAATTCTTACTATAGAAAAAAATTGGGAGATTATAAATGGAAAAAGGAAAAACCTAGTTAATATGAAAAAGAAATACAAAAATTTGAAGAGAGTGATGCAAAAACACTCATGTTAATTACATTTACATGAAGTAGTAACTTCTACATATGCTTGGGAGAAATTATGTAGAATATTTGAAGGAAAAAATAAAGCTACCATTTTAAATCTACGTTCTCAATTAGAAATCATTATGTAGAAGGATTTTTTTGAGAAGGAATTCCCCACCAAGCAATACACCCTTGCCCAGAAGGTCTTGGCTCCAAATTCCAAACACACTTGATCAAATCCCTACAGTCAAAAGAATCTAAGTGCGAGACATTCAATTTATATGGCAAATTCCTTTTCTCTACAAGCATGGCTCCAATATGCACACAAGTATAGATGGGCGCATGATTAGAACCCGTGACTCCAAGATCCACATCCACAGATATCTTCCCTCTACCTTCAAAAGTGAAAAGAGGATTAGCATAGAACCTATCAATCCTTGCAAACACCCTATCCATGCCAGCCCTCCGGTTAGACCAAGTAAACCACCCTCCAGAGTCATAATGTTTTTTTTGAAATTAACATCAAAAACTTGTAGAGCAGCTTTCATTTTGGCCCAAGACTCTTTTTAAGCTTTAGCAAGACAACAATCCAAAACACCTTCTTTATCTCTGTCCCATTCCACCATGTTAAAATCCCCACCAAGGAACCAAAACACCTCTAGAATATTACATTGCATCCAATCCCACAAGCGGACCCTATCACAAGCAATATTAGGCCCATAAACAGAACACACACCAATCACCTACCCAACTACAACAAAAGTAGCCCAAATAATACGACCTTCCGGATCTTCACCCCTGTTAAGAAGAAGTAAAGAAATCCACTATCTAACCACAATAACAACTCCTCTAGACCCCTGACGATGAGATGAGCTCCACCAAGTGCCCTTCTAAGAACTATTCAAGCAACTATGAATCTCAAAATGATTAAATTTAATTTCCTGAAGACATACAACATCAACAAAAATAGACTTCAAAAAACTACTGACCATCCTTTAATGAGTGGGGATAGTCATCCCTCTCACATTCCAAGATGTAATGTTGAACTTCATTAAGAACTTAAGGAACCAAGGACTTGAAACTAATTCTCGTCAATACCAATACCTCCATTCTCCTTACCTACAAAGGAGAAACCTGCAAAGAGCCTCCTTGATCAACAAAAAAAGCCTTTTTACCTTCATATTCAATCTTAGATGTTGACGAATGACTTTGCTAAGTGGGATTTACACCATCCCCTGAAGCTGAACCTTTTTAGGTTTTACTAGGCTTAGAAGGGGAGCCACGAACATCCTTTCTCTTCTGAACCACCTTCATTCCTGCTACATAATGGAAGAATTGGCAGGTTGATATCGTGCTTGAGATCCTTCATCCACCTCCATTTCCTCTTTACCCTCTTGCTCTAAAACTATCTCTTCCTCTTCTTTCTTATTGTATTTTCCGATCTCCTTAGATTTTTGAACTTTTTAAAAGGGCAATCCCTTACCATATGATCTAAATATTGAAAACCAAAACAAGCATTAGGGAGGTTTAGATACCTTACCTCTTGCTACACCAAACTCTCGGGTGTGATAATCTTAAGATGCTGAGGGAGCTTCCTGCTTAGATCCACATCCACACACACCCTGGACTAAATTGAAGAGATTTATTCCATGTTGGATCCAACATAAATTTCCTAAAGTGGTATGCCATAGAACTTAACATGCACCTGAGTTCTGATTTCATGGCAAAAAATTCAATCCATATGGGGTAATGAGCCTGAGAACCATCCTTGGGATCAAAATTTGGACACCAATTTTGCACAAAGTCCATGGAGCCAGCAATGTTCCAAGTCCCAAATTGCAACACATGTCTCGCAATATCTGCTCATTCAAACAAAACCGATACATACCTCCCTCCCAATCCCCCAAAAAATTTGACATGCAACCCTTGGACTCCTAGTTCAACTGAATCCAATTCTGGAAGTCTGCCTCTGATGGAACCTTATGCAAGAAAAATAAAATAATCCCGTTAGCTTCCAATTTCCTTCTTGTGTTCCTGTATTATTCAAACTCCATAGCATAAAATATGAACTCATCCTCTGCATCAGCCAAAATTGAATCTATGCGATCTAGTTTTAAAGCTAGGTCTTCATCCGAGTCTCCAAAAAATGGAATATTATCCCCACCCAAGTTATAAACTTCAGAATCCATACCCTTCATCAATAAATCAGCTCCCATGTCCTTCTTTAAGGTGGTTGCAAAGGTTTTAGACTCAACAAATCCATGCAAAACCTCAATCGATTCATTATTAATTGAGGGTTTTGCTAGGGATGTCTAAAATAAATTTGGTTTGGCTGATGAAGGCAATTTCTCATGCTCTTTCACAAGTGACTTTATATCCAGACTTCGTGCTTTATTCCTATTCCTTGGTGAAGTGTTCCCGGTTCTAGGAGTTGCATCAGTTATGGAAATCATGGTTTGCACTTCCTGCAAACCATCATTCATTGTGGAGTCTCCCCACTGCAATGACGATAATTTTTTATTCAACTCTCCATTGTCTTTAATAACAGGTAAAATCTTCTACTTCGAAGCATTAAATTTACTTGCAACTACATCTGCATTATTTTTGTCGAAGGAACTATCTAAAAAAAGAGGGTTTTCAAACTCCGTAACCACACTGTCCATCTCCTTAGACTTCCCTTCATGCTGAAGCTGAAGCAAACTCATGTCACCCTCTCGATCAAGGAAAAAAATGGTAGCTTTATTTTTTCCTAGAGATTATGCTACTCACTTTTTCCTTCAAATATTCTACATAATTGAGAATTCCTTCTCAAAAAATAAAGCTACCATTTTAAATCTACGTTCTCAAAAAAAATTCGTGACTTAGATTTGATTGTTTGCTGCTCATTCGTAAACTATTGTAGTGTTGTTATGATGATGTATTCTCTAATTATTCATTAATATGAAGTATTTTTCAATTAAAAAAAATCTATGTTCTCAATTATATTTCTTAAAGGTTAATAGTGGAGAAAGTATAGAACTCTTTCTTCGAAAAGTAGTAGATATAAAATAAAATCTTTTGACTCTAAGAGAAAAGATAGAATATAGATCTCTTGTTCAAGTTACATTGATATCACTTCTAAAAAGTTATAAACATCTAGTAACTTCTTTACAAGTACTAAATAAGAAAATCAAATTTGATGATTTAGTCAATATTCTTTAGGAATATGAAGTTGAATGTCTAGTCAAATATGAAATGACTAATAATGCTTTGGTGTCTGTAGAGAATGTATTAAGTAATATTACTACAAAACCAAAGTGTCAATCTAAATAGAGATTAATATTATATCATATATGTAAAAAAAAGGGTCATAATACAAATACTTGTAAATATAATCCTTTAAATCAAGGAAATCAGAATTAGAGAAATCAAATGAATATCAATTAAGGAATTCAAATGAATACAAAATTTTAGCATAAATAATATTAACCTCAATGTCAATATAATTGACAACAAAAACATCAATATCATCCTCAATATCGATATGGTGATCAACAACAACATCAATATCAACCTTAATATTGATATGATAAACATCAACAACATCAATTACAATTAAATAAAAAAAATAAAAAAGGAACTTAGTTCAAGAACTTCAAAAAATAGAAGAATCAATAGAAGGAAATAAATTCAAAGCTCTTACAACAAAAATATTAATCAATGAAGACATTTATAAAAGGAATACAAATGAAAATTATTTCAAAGTTACTAATGTTATAGAAAAGTAGGTTGTAAGAACAAAAAAGGCTGTAGAGGAACATAGCAAGATCAAGATCAAGACATAAAAGAATAAAATAAAAAAATATAAGAAAAAGATAAAAAAAAAGTTAAAAGAAATAAAAACAAAGAAAATACATGCTAGATTCTAGAGCGCAGAATATCATGAACAATGTAAAGTTACCTAATCAAAGATGAAGACAAAGATTGAAGACTAAAATATTTAATAACCAAATAATATAATATAGGGGGTGTTGGATAATATTACATTATTTGATACATGCTAATGTACCCCCATGGGATCTTTATAGTACAAATTTAAATATGTAATAGATTAGGGTTTGAGTCTATAGTTTAGGTGAGTGGTTTATATTTACCCTTTATGTAAGTGTCTATGTGCAGGATATGTGTAGGATATGCATAAGCATAAGTGTCATGTAAGTAAGATTGCAAGTGTGTAATGTGCAATATATGCACAAGTATCATGTATGTAAGAATGCAAGTGTGTAATGAGAGAAAGTTCAAAAGTGTCATGTATGTAAGTGTACACATATGTAATGTGAGGATGTACACAAGTGTCATGTAATGAGAGAAATTGTGTAAGTATCTTAGAGTTACACATGCAAGTAATTAGAGAGTCAAGAGTCTTGTATACAAGTGGCAAGATAAGATGCTAAAGAGCATGAGAGTCTTGTCTTATGCAAAGAATAGGAAATGTTGCAACTCTTGAATATGTGAGGAGTGCAATATTCAAGTATTGAAGAGTCACCTTTCTATGTCTATATTATGGAGACAAAGTTCCATACATTGTCTTGAAAAATAGTATGAAAGAAGAAGATCAATAAGCATTGATAATATTAAACCTTGTATATTTTTTTGGAGTAAATTTATTGCAAGTATTCTTCATGCTATTAAATTGATACGATATGACATTAAATAATATACCTTAAATGCATTTGTATAGATAGAGATAAGGGATATTAACTATTATTGTGCATATTAAATGCACCCTTATCCTCTTATCCATACATGGTATTGAGCACATGGTTTGGCTCATACCATGGTATTGAATATGTATTTCAGACCTATAAATTGGTATGTTTTATGAATATAAAATAATCTAGAGTTTTAGCCTGTAATTCCATATCATTTGAGATCAAAGCATACTTGCTCTATGATCACTACTTTGTGACCACTCGATTTTGTTACCAGCCTTAACCTGCGGATCTCACCTTTGAGCCCCTGCCACCACGGTGTTGTCAGGCGATTCCACCCCTATAGCCCAGTGTTCACTTTAGCCTAATGCTCGCATTATTTTAGCCTAACAAGATGGTTTCCACCCATTGCTCATTTTATCACACATTGAATACTGCCATGGCCTCTTTTCGGTGCTTATCTCCCACGTCAAGTAGTGCTCACCCTCCGTGATACCATCAAAGATATTCGACCACTTTCTCGATGTGTTAGTGGAATTTTTGGCATAATTCCTATTACTCCTCGCCTTGATCTACCTCCTTTTTAGCATTTGGTGATTTTCCACTATTTTGATGTGGATCTCCAGTTTATTTTCGATGGCATTCCCCACTTCTCGGTGAACTTCTATGATTTTGATCCTCCTGGTGCCACACAACCACTCTCTGGTCGATCCGTAGCATACCTACTCCTCATTTAGTGATGTCCATCCTACTCCAATTATTTGTTCATAGCCTGATGGATCTGCTAGTCTAGTTTCCTCTTCTATTGATTTTACCCGATGATCGCACTGCTTTACAGCATCTACATCTTTCATATTCTGCCTATTTGACACCCGATCTACCTACAAAATTCCTGTAATTCACTGGTTGTAGTTTGTTTTGATTGTTGTAGAATCCAACAATGAACACCCTTTTCTGGTGTGCATATCCATTCGACGAGCCCAATTAAATTTATTTCTAAGGATCTTTCGGTGACCGCTCCTAGTCTGACGTGGCATGTCCATTAATTTCATCTGGTTCATCGACATCTTCCTTGTAGTGCCTAGATGCCTTCCTTGCCATACCTTCTAGCAGCTACATAGTGAACACCTATTCATCAAGCGCCTCTACTCGACCTCATGAAAATGACTCCACTATCTAGATAATGATGATGAAGCTTGATCTTTTGCCTGCACGATCTGTGGATGTCTAGATCATCGTTATCATAGTATTTCCTACGATGGATACCCCTTGTTGAATGATCTACAGCCTCCATCTTCAGCTACAGTCATCCTTAAAAGGCTTCGTGAAGGGAGCATTTCATATTTTTTGGATCACTACCTCAATCGCAGGAGATCTAGAGATCTAGTAACATTGTTTTTGATGGATGACTTTTCGCTCCCCTTGGCTGCTTATGACTATTAAACACGGTCCCCCCTAACTGGATCATAGTTTGACATCGTCACGACTCCCATATTGCAAATGCTCGACATCTCTGAGTGTACCCATCCCACATCAACTATGCGTTGCTTTTGTGTTGACCCATCTGCAACGCCTCGATCTGGTGACGATCTAGCAACAGAATACAATCGCAGTCATCGATGAAAATCATCAGTAAAATGGAAAAATTACAACCACTTTTCTAAGATTTCTTCAACAAGTAGGAAAGCAAATCTGCTTGCCAAGTGGTGATATCTGTCTGGTTTGAGCTACACGCGTGGTGGTATTTGATGGCCTAAGGTCCTGTTTGAATATGTTTTTGTGAGATTAATCCCACATTCAATGGATAATGGTTTTAGAGCCTTCATTACAGGCAAAGCTTCTCTATTCATGTATTACAACTATATACCAGGCGCTTGACCACCTGGTAAGCACCATGCGGTACATGACGTGTTCTTCCATGCTTGCAGCATCATTGATTGGGTACGCATCAGTTGACCATTTGTCTTTGGTGCCACATCATCTCTTTGCCTCTGGTGCCACATCACCTCTTTTCATCCCGGTCATCTGCACTTTGATGCTATTCATTTCTGCACATTGATGCTATTCATTTCTATGTTGTTCGCCCTTGCTTCCTCTTGCTGATTGGTTTTCTGCTACCAACCAATTTTTGCCACATCAACCTGTGCACACATCACAGGGTTCTACATATCTACCATGTGTTCAAATCTTGGTGGTACGATTGAACGATTTCCACTACACCTCATGGTCCTTTGCCGTTGGACCGCCGCTTGCCAACTCATGACGATAATGGTTTACTTGCATAAAATATTCTTTCCAGATATTCTATCCTTTCTCCTTGACAATGGGTTACATATCTCTTTTATTTTACTCTCAGCAAGTTACTTGTATTTTTCAGTTTTCAAGGCTTCATTTCAACTCAAACATAGCCTTATGTATAGTTGTTGGAAAGCTCTTTCTGTGATAGATTTAGTAGAAGTATTTTATTTGCATTTTATAAAGGTCTATTTTGAGCTATGATGTCCCAAAATATATGTTTCCAAAATTTAATTTTAACAATCCATGTTGTATTACGAAGTGTACTTTCGGTTGAACCCGACACTCCTCAATTCACATTCATTTTTAGAGAATCTTTTGAAAGTAGATTTATTCTCCAGACCATGGACTTTGCATACAAGTAATCCCCACTAATGGGGTTATCTCGAAGATGTTAACGACCACAAACCTTCTTATGTGATCCACATCTATTACATGGGTACACCTCCCTCTCTTTTGGAGTTGTCATTCTCTCTTCCTTCAATAGCTCAAGGTCCTTTTTTTGTGATCCTCACCATTACCTAGGTCTTCGCCCTCTTGTGGAATTTTGTACTCCTACAAATTGGAGTTTATTTAAACCTCTCGTGGCTTGTCTCCCAGTGGATTTCAACACATCAGCTTTTCGTAGCTCAGCACATGTCTTCACCAACAAGACACATCAGGCAACACTCCATCAGTTCTTCAACATCAACTTCTACATTGACTTTATTGGATCCTTAGCCTCATTTGGCTCTTGTTCTCTTCTCTAGATTCTCCTTTCCTATTTGTATGCATTGGGGACCAATGCATCTACAATGGGGAGGAATGATAAGGATACAATATGGCATTAAATAATATGTCCTAAATACATTTATATAGATAAATATGACGAATATTAACTATTATTGTGCATATTAAATGCACCCTTATCCTCTTATCCACACATGGTATTGAGCACATGGTTCGGCTCATACCATGGTATTGAATATGTATTTTAGACCTATAAATTGGCATGTTTTATGAACACAAAATAATTTGGAGTTTTAGCCTGTAATTCCATATCATAAATGAATGATTTTGTCTATTTACATTCATATTTGATATTATTATGAATGTTATTATAAATTCTATTGGCCAACATATATTTTGATTGTTCTTATATTTGATTCAGCTCTTGATTAATTGTATTTGGACCTAAGAAAGTGTGGCTCAAATATATTGGGACTTGAGATAATTTAGCTTTAAAGCCAACACAAATTAGCAAAAGCGGTTTTAAATCTCTCATGTATGCCATGTGCACCACTCCCATACTTATGTGGACCTGATATCTTAGATACCTTATTATATATGGTGTCTTGCCCTACATAATTTAATCTATTTGTTGGATGTTCTTGGATTCACGCAATGAGGGTTGTCCCTTCTACTTTTCATCAATACTTTAAATTTAAATTCAAATATTAACTTATCACTATTTTAGGTGACCCTAATCTATTTCAATATCGTTCAATGGTTGAGCAAGCTCAATCTGATATCAATTTATATCCATTAGTCTCTTCACCTCTCATCACCAAGCAAGTTGAGAATCTAAAGGTAAGTGAGGAACCATTAATCAATTTTTCATCACAAGATCATGTCAATCTATTTCTTCAAGAATCTCTTCTAGATCTTTCCAAGCTACCACCTTCATCGAGGACTATGGGTTTACCCTATAAGAAGGATGAAGTCATACATGTTGGAAAGTGTACCTTTATCTTTGAAGTCGTACATGTCAATCAATTTTTTTAATGCTAGCTTTAGAGACTACTCAAAATAGTTTTGATACCACTATTGGTTTTTAGCTAGATTATCATAGGTCCCAATATCTGAGATCTTGAGTAAACTCAAATATTAGAGCAATCAATATATTGAATGGCAAAAATCAATGAATATAATATTCATAAAAATAAAAACAATATAGAATAGAATGACCAATATTAATAACAATATGCAAAGTAAAACTTACAATATAATTGCTCAAAATATTGCATTATAATTGCTCAAAATATTGCATACAAGCTTCAATATTATCAAACTAGTATTATTTTACAATGGACTATATTCAATACAATCTTATATATACTCAAATACATTTCATGGAGCTTTGTATCCATAATATAATTTAGGAAGGTGACTCTTCAATACCTAACTATTGCACTTCTCGTATATCTGGGAGATTCATCCTTTTCTATTTCATGCATAAGATAAAACTTTCATGTCCCTTGGCATTATATATTATCACTTATATATATGACTCTTGAAAGTCTATTTACGTACACACTTTACTCTATGATACTTTGCACTCTCCTAAACACTCTACTATATGATAATGACATGAATTATCACTCTATACACTTGCACAAATTGTTACATGACACTTGTGTGTATCCTACATATACATAAGGAAAATATAAATCACACACCCTAAACTATTGACTCATACTCTAGTATAATTATTTACAATTATACCATGAGGTACATTAACATGAAACAAATATTGTAATATTCTCAAATAGAACATACACTTGTCTCACTATGGTTTAAACTTGTAATTGCTTTGAATCACTCACACCCTTAAACTTTTATGTAATTTTATTTTTATAATTTATTTTTCACATTTTTTTTTTAAATTAAAATTAGTGTAAGTTGGCATAAAAATATTTTGTGAGGATAGTATAGAACCAGTTTAAATTCAAAGGTTGGGATAAGCCATTGACAATCCTTTCAAACTTTGTTGAAACTAGAATTGGGTTAGAAATCAAAATTAATAAGCTAAGACAATAATATATCCATATGAGTCAATCTTTTTTTTTTCAAATATATTATTTTTTCAATTAGTTATATGTGAAGTCTATTCGGGGCCACTCCCATCAAAATAACAAAATATTACTTTTTATGTTAGGTCAATTAAACCATATCCATCATGCTTGTTTTTTTTAATGGGTTATATGGGATTGAAATGGGCTTCACCCGTATTACATCTTCACCATGTAGTGGTATTACAATAAAGCTGGGATATTATCCATGTATCACTTGGGAAGATTCAGATCTAGATCTCCTCCTTAAATATTAAGAAATCTAACCAGTTGAGCTAATGCTACTTGATTAAAAATTTAAGTTTACATGGGTTTTTATGAGGGATCCTGGTCCCCTCTTATCGGGGTTTGAAATTGGATCTCCATCATGCCTTTTTATCACATATATATTTATATTAAATAAATTCAAGTTTGTCAAAGTGATATGTTTCCACAATCAACTCCTAGACATCATTTTATTAAGAGATAAAATCTCACTTGGCTAGTTGCTTTCTAATATTTGAATTTTATCTAAATGAAGATCAACACCATGGCTGGATAAATTATCTCCTACTCTATTTCCTTCTCTATAGATATGCTCATATTTCCAATAGATTACCTCCAAAATAGATGATACAAATTATCAATAATATTATTTTTATCCAGTCTCCACATCCATTTTTGTTGATAGCATTAATGATAGTTTGTGAATCCCTCTCAATTGAAATTTATTTCCATCCTTTTCCTATTGCAATTTTAATCCATATAAGAAGTGTCCTAACTAACCTCTGCATAGTTGTGAAAGGTAAATGATAAAGTAGTTTTTTAATTTCTATAAGGCTTTAGGTCATATGAGAGATATTGCTTACCTAATATAGGGTTATTCCTAACTATTCTCTGGTTACTAAAGCATAGTGTACAATCCTAACCCTTAATATTTGAACCTGGACCTTTATTCAGAGTTTCAAAGTATCCAATGTTAGTTGAAGTTCCATATGACTCTAAGTGAAGAGAATTTAGCCTTTATTATTTTGAAAAAACATCACCTGCATTGACTTCTTCTAGATTTATTTTAGAAGCATCATCAAATTTGATTTTGATGAACCCCTTTTTTGGAAAAGCATGATGTGCAACCGTACCCCTTTGGGATTTGAACTTTAGGCCTTTATTCAAATTTCTAGAGCCTCCACTATTAGTTAATGTTCCATACGATTCTAAGTGAAGATAATTTTTCCTTCATTATTTCAAAAAAACACCACTTGCACTGACATTTTCTCAATTTATTTTAGAAGCATCATATAAAATTTATTTTGATGAGCTCAATTTTTGGATATTTTTATTTTATCCTAGATCAACGTATATCCTTTCTTTTAATACCATTATCAAAAATAATTTTTCCATCTATATAAAAATCCTATAACCAAGTTGTTACAACCTCTTTTTTTGCATTTGAAACTTCCCACTATGGAAACCATTTCTAAAAATATTATACAAGAGAGATAATAATATGATTTCAAACTTGGGTATGATTTTGAAATATACTTTTAAAAATTATATTATTCCTTTAAAACCATAAATTTCAACATATAACGTTAGGACCAATCCTCCACGGAATACATAATGCTTTAGCTTTGAAATAATTAATCTAACATTTTATCAACTCTTTCAATGTTGATGGAGCTATCTAATATATTTTCATATTTTATAAAAAGGTAACCCCAAATAAGAGCAAAGAGAATATATTTTGTGGAGGATTGGTCTTCATATATATAGTAAGCTATGTGTGGATTCTATTGGGGCCACTCCCATTACAAAAACAAAATATTACATTGCTCTCTTTAAATTTCTAACAAGTTAATTACAACATTTCTAACTTTACCTTTCTATCAAAGATATTCTCTATCTTCCTCAAACTACTAAGTTTCCACAATCAACTATGCCTTCTGATATTTAAATTCCATCAAGATGAAATTCAACACCGTGAATGGTTAAAATATTTGTTGCCCAATTTCTATATCTATAAGTGTCTTGTTTATAACAACCTCACAATTTATTAATACCTATTTTTAAGATTCTTATTCATTCATATAATATTTCAAGATATTATTTCCATTGTTATTTTTTTTTATTTGTCGGTTTAGCCCTACTCCTTGTTAGCACTTATATTTTCTTTTGTTTTCCCATAGCAATATCCATTTGGATTTCTTTTTATTTTTGTTTTTGCTTCTTTGGTCTTTCTCTTTTTTTTTTTTCATTCTTAGCAATATTTTCATCTGCATAAATCTCTTCAATCTTCTCACGCTACTCATAGTAAGATTTATCATATTTAGGACTGTCTTATTCTAAAGGATTTAAAGTGCAAGGAATAACTTCAAAAACACAATCTTTTTATGTTTTTCTAGAAACCCTAAAGTGCAAGGATGATTTTTGTAGAAATTACCTTTTTAGTCTACCCTAAAAACCCTAAATTATTATGGGATTCTTCCAACCTCATTTCTTTATTATGATTCTCTTGAAACCTTAAAATTCAAGGGATAACATCTTCACTCCTTTCACTTTTATTACCTGGAGAGGATTCTATACTACTTAAGAAAAATCAAGATGATTTACCTAGAATAAAATTGACCTCTTTTGTCATATTTGTTTTAGGATTTCACTCTACATCTCCTTTTGAACCTTTAATTCCTTCTAAACTTGCAAAATAATACTGTAGATATGCTTTATTTACCTCTTCTTTTAGATTGGAATATCCTTGATCTAATCTAGATTATATTAATGTATGATTTCCTTGCTTCATTTTTTTTTTGAATTTCCTTGCTTCATTTTTAAGTTTATCTCATGATTAGATTTTTTTTGTCTCTTTCTTCATATTTTTCACTTTGCAAACTCTTTCTATGTGTCCAATATCATAATAATTATGGCAACAAAATATAATATTTTTATAATCTACTTGTTGATCCCATTCTATTATTTCAAATTATGGTAAAGATTTTAAAATATCAATAGAAACACATATTCAAGTATATATAACATTATTTTGTTCCTTCGTAGTTAGTTCTTCCTTGATGAATTCCCCTAGAATATTTCTAATATTTTCTAGGGGAATTCATTCCATGGAAGAGAATTCCAATTTGGTAGACAAGGTTGATCCTTGCTACCTTGATTGAGGTGTGAATCCACTCAGGGTTCACCTTTTGTGTTTAATTAATTAGAATTGGGTAGACATCTAAAGAATTCAGACATTGAGGGCATTGACATTAGGGTTTTATCATCTATTCGGGCAAAGGAGGCCATAAGGAGTGAGATGTCCCCTCTAGGGAGACCAATTCAGTGATTTAAAGCAACAAAACTCATATCTAGCAGCAATCGACCCATTTGGAGGAGAGAATCGACAATTTGGTGGTTTTGCAAAGCCCACATTCCATATTTGGTCCCCATATTGCCTTTGTAAAATGGACGGTGCACTTAAGGAGGGTTGTTTTAGTATAGTGAAGAAAAATATTGGTAGATTTCAGGTTCTAGTGCAGATTAGAAGCCAAGGAGAGCAGACATCCCCATTATAGGGACAAAATATCAGATTTTGGAGGTTAATTCTAGTAGTTTGGCAGTATTTCATGCCCATGTCCCAGTATTAGCAACACTTCAGTAGATTCTAGGTGTTTCTACAAGTTATTTTGGTGTCCCAAGTTCAACGTCCCATCTATAGTCTGCTATAATTGTATTTTGTGAGCAGTATTGACCAGATCTATTATTTTTAGTCTTCTACAGCTCTTAGGAGTGTGATTTCTTATTTGCATGTGTTGATCTAAGTATTATCATTGTATTTCCATTTTTGGGTTTTGAAGAAAAATAATAAAAATTCCAAGAATATTTCAATTTTGCAATTATCTGCAAGATTTGTGTATTTGGTGTTTTCTTTTATATTTTAGCTTATTACAAGGAAATTGCCTCTAGTAGTAGATGATGAACATCAACAATAATATTATGTTTTATCTAGTCTCCACATCAATTTTTGTTAATAGCATTGATGATAATTTGTGAGTCCCCCTCAATTGAAATATATTTCTATCCTTATTTTGTTGTAATTTTAAAACATGTATGACATATCCTAGCCTCTATGTAGTTTTTAGTTGAAGTTCCATATGATTCTGAATAAGTAAGGAGAATTTTGCCTTCACTATTTCTAAAAACACCACCTCCACCAGATTTTCCTGGATTTCCTTTAGAAGCACCATCAAAATTAATTTTGATAAACCCAATTTCTAGACATTTCCATTTTACCATAGATCAAAGTAGATCATTTGTTTTAATTTTGTTGTCGCAGATGAATCTTCCATGTATGTTCAAATCTTGTAGCCAAGTTATTAGCACCTCTTTTTTTTGCAATTGAGACTTCCCATGATGAGCACCATATTTGTAGACATTCTGCAAGAGAGGCAATAATACATTTCCAAACTTGGGCATGATTTTGAGATTTATTTTTAAAAAATATGTTATTCCTTTCAAGCCATAAATTCCAAAAAATAATGGCAAGGAATCCTCCAAAGAATACATAATGCTTTAGCTTTGAAATAATTTATCCAACATTTTATCAACTCTTTCAATGTTGATGGAGCTACCCAATATAATTTCATATTTAAAAAAAAATAATCCCAAATGGTGTGAGCAAACGGACAATGAAGAAGTAAATGGTCTGATGTTTCTAAATCCTTCTCACACAAGGCACATTTGAAGGGTCCATAATATCCTCTTCTTTGTAGACTCTCTCTTGTAAGAATATTACTTTAAAATTCTAACCAAAGAAATGTTGAGGCCTTAAGGAGAGCCTCTAATGACCAAATGTTCTTCCAAGGAAAATATTTGGGAGAAGGAAATTTTGATTGTTCTAAATCCTCATATCCCAACTTGATCGAGTATCCACCATCCTTTGATAAATTCCAAACCAACTCATCCTTTCATGTAAAAATCGGCAAATAAAACTCTTGAAGCATCTTTTGAAGTTCATCTGCAATTTGTTTGAGTTCCTCTCCTTCAACCAGGTTACTAAAAGAAATCCATGATCTAGAGTTTTTACTCATAATAATATAATCTTTGACCTTTGGACCTTTACATGCTAGGCACACTTGAGCCAATGGTTTCCATTTTGAGTCAGAGATAAGAGGATAAGGCTTCAACCAAGCATCATACCAAAAATTTGCATAACTCCCCTCATTTACTGACCATCTAATATGTTTCTTTATCAATTGCAAACACTCTAATATGAAGTTCCATGTTGACAATCCTTTGGGTAGAGTTCTTTTCCTAAATAATTTCATTGCATTAAGAGAACATATATATTTTTGAAGTAATATTTTTGCCCAATTATTTCCTTGATCTTTGAATAATCTCCACCCAAGATTTGCTCCTAATGCCAAATTTATAAGTCTGCAATTCTGCAAGCTTGCTCCTCCAATATTCTTTCCTTTGCAAACCCTATCCCACTTACAAAGAGGAAACCTAAATTTTTCCTCACAACCTTTCCATAGAAAGTCTCTTTGAATTTTATCCATTTTTGATGCAATACCTATTGGCATTCTTGAAAGTGACATCATATAAATAGGAATGGATTGCAAAGTAGTCTTTATGAGTTGTAGCCTTCCTACCATGGTTAAGAACTTACCTTTCCAACCTGCCAAGCAAGCTTTCATTCTATCCAAAAAAGAGATCCAAAGCTCCTTTTAATTTCCTTTATCAGACAAAGGAATACCCAAGTAGGTTGAAGGAAAAATTTCAATTTAAATCCTAAAATATTCACAATATTTTGTTGTAAATCTAGGGCAGTATTAATGAAAAATCTTGGATTTTGAAGTATTTACCAACTGTCTAGTAGACTTCTCATAGCATGATAATATTGATTTAAAATCCATGGCCTCACTGACTAAGGGATGACCCAAAATAAAAGTATCATCAACAAATTAGAGATGAGATTCAAAGGGACCATTTTTGCAACTTGAATACCCTTGATTTTTCTTCCATTTTTTCCTTTGAAAAGGCTCTCCCTAATGGTTCCACCATAATAACGAATAGATAAGGAGAAATATGGATCACATTGATGAAGTCCACAATATGACTTGAAGTACCTAATAATCGAATGAGTACTCACAAGTCAAAAGAATGGGTTTGTCATCTGATCCTGCTCGTAATAACATATGTTAGCACTTGTATCTGAAGAGATTGTATACTTTGGTTGCAACCATTTATTGGATAACAAGAATCTATCCAATATTTCTACTATATGATTTTTCCAATGTGTCTATTATCCCATGTATATTGAAATCTTGAGGGACTAACATCCCAAAGGTCATTTGAATTGATAAATGAAGCAAAATCTTGCATTGATTTAGACCATCCTGGAATACCACCCTTCTTTTCCAATGGAGATATAATAGTATTAAAATCACCCCCAAGAATCCATAGATCACAATGAGTCATCATTGTATTTGAAAAAAATATACTAAGGTCCTTCCAACATCTTTCACGAGGAGTAACTATAGTTGGAGAATATACATTTATAACCCCAACTTTGATGTTTTCTCTTTCCTACAAAATAATCTAGCAACCCAATTACTTTTTTCTTCTAATAATTGTTCATCCCATTTGCATTTGTCCCATATTATTGCAATACCGCTTGAAGCTCCTATAGAAGAAACTGCTAAACAATCACCCATCTTCCAAATCTTCTTAAAAACATCCTTACATTCCTCACCACTTAATTTTATTTCTTGTATTAAAATAAACTCAGGACTATAAAAACCTATTAATTCCTTAATAACTTTTTTTTTAGGGGTTTTATTCATACCCCTAATATTCCATGATATCATTTTCATCATCAACATTTTTATTTTTATTAGTGGGCTTAGCCCCACTTCTTGTTAACACCTGTGATATTTTTATTTGGCTTCCCAGATCAATATCCTTTTGAGTTTCTTTTTCTCTTTGTTCCTGCTTTGATGGTCTTCCTCTCCTTCTTCCATTCTCACCAACACTCTCATCTTCATCAATCTCTTCCATTTTTTCATATTGTTCAAAATGAGACTTATCTTCTAAAGATTTATGTTGCCCTAAAGAGTTGAAAGTGCAAGGAATAGCCTTATTAGCATTTTCTTCTTTATGTTGCCCTGAAAACTCTAAAATTCATAGATGATCCTCCATAGTCATCACTTTCTTATGTTGGCCTGAAAACCCTAAATTTCCTTGGATATCCTCCATAATATTTTCTTTACTATATTGCTCTTGAAAACCTAAAGTGCAAGGAATACACTTTGTACTACTTCCATTTTTATTGTAAGGAGAGTATTTTATGCTACTTGAGGATAATAAAGGTGATTTACCTAGATTAAGCTTGACCTCCTTAACCTCGTTTGCTTTAAAATTTGCCTCCCCATCTTCCTTTGTTTTAAAATTGCCTTCCCCTCTTCCTTTGCACCTTTAGCTCCTTCTATATTTGAACTTGTGCATTGTACTTCCTCATCCCCCATATCATTTTTTCTTCTAATGGATGATTCGAGTGAATTATAATGACCTTTGCCATATGATGATGTAGAGGGATTTTTCTAGCCACTTTCTTAGGAGTGGAAAATCCTTGATTTGACCTAGATTCTCCTATGATATGATCTCCTTGTTTCAAATTGAAGCTACCCTCATGCCCAAAAAATTTCCATCTCTTCTCCATATTTTCACTTTGTAGTCTCTTGCCATGTGCCCAGTTTCATGATATTTGTGACATCAAAATGCAATATTTTCATAATCCACTTGTTGATCCCATTCTCTTGATTCAAATTTAATCCTAATAAACTGTGGTAAAGGTTTAGAAATATCTATGGCAACACATATTTGAGTGTATACAACATGCCTTCTCTCCTTAGTAGTTGGTCCCTCCTGGATGAATTCACCTAGAGTATTACCAATATTCTTCAAAACCTCCTTATTGATGAGTTGATAAGGAAGTCCAAAAATCCTAATCCATACCGAAGCCTTTTAATAGTTTTTGTGTCCAAAAAAATTCTCACTCCAAGGTCTTAAATATAATGCATCTTTACCCCTAAACCATGGGCCTCCATCCATTATTTTATCCCTTATTTCTAAACTGGAGAAAATAATGAGGAAAAATCCTTTTGGAAGAAAATTCATGGAGTAATTTGAATTCAATCCCCACTTCTACTTGATCCAATTTTGAATCTCAAAAAAACTTGGCCATTATCAATGAAACTTACATATTAACCCTCTGGTTTTAAGAATCATTATATCATGCTCAATCATCTCATCCTTTATAATCACTTTTGGTGTAGAATTTGCTACCTGGACTTGGTTTGTCATAGATTCTATCTTCCTCTTATTGCTAGCTAGGGTATCCAAAATTCCAACTTGGCCATTCATACTTTTAGTAAGGACTTTCATAAATGAATTTCTTTCCATATACCTAGATTTTCTTCAAATGAATCCTTTAAATTCTCTTAATATGTGGAATAAGAAGTGACACTTGTTCTTTGATCACACTTTTCTTTCTACTTTCTGATTTCTTGCTCACACTTCCTCCTCACATCCATTGCGATAGTCCTCGATTTTTGGCTGCACTCACTCTAGCTTGTGCTCGCACTCATTTTTGGCTTCACTCACTCTAGGATTGCACTTACATTTGTAGACACCAAAACAACACCAATCCGATTATGTGACAACAAGCGCTAATCACATTGACACACACAACCCCTAGGGCAGCCCCCAAAGGTTAAACAGTGGTCCTAACCATTTCCAAAAGTAGTTTGGAAGGTAAAAGGTCAATTTGGCACCTTTTGGAACTTTGCTCCCTACTCATCCCACCCTGGGATGATTACAAACTGGCATTCGTCCCACCCAGGGATGAATATAAGCATTCACCCCAGGGTGAGGTGAATAGAAGGTTTGATTGGCAAAAAAAGTCAAACCTTGATAGGTCCACCAGTTAACTGTAGCTTCAGGCCATGCAATTGCGAGGAACGACTTCAAATCAAAGAGAGAGACTTCAGTCATGCATGTCTTTGATTTTTGGAGGCCTCACGCAAGGAGACTCTAAATCAGGGAATAATATTTTTCCCAAAATAGGACATGCAACTCCAATGGCGCCCTCGCATGCGCATTCAAACAGAGAGACCCTAGGTCTATAAATTGGTGAGTCTTCTCACCAAAAATATAGAGAGAGAGGTAGCATTTTGAGCAATGAAGTGCTGCTATTTTACATCCACACACATCCCTTTTGATTTTGCGCCTTTCACATCTTTGATCTCTTCCAAAATAGAGGTCATAGGGTGGTTATTGAAAGCGCAAATCCGAAGCCCAAACCATAACATTTGGCCACAATACTCCACAAAATTTGTTTATATAACCCCACAAGAGGTTTTGGACCCATCCCAAGTGGATTGGTGCTGAAACAGAGTCCCAAATGACGGGCGTCCTGCCCCCGGGCGCCCCCCAAACTATCGCAGTTCTAAACGCCCCACCCCGGAGCGAATAGAAATATATGGCATATTTCTCTAATTTTTATTTTGCATTTGATTCTAGGTTCTTTACATATGCTGTCATTTAAATTTCAGGTTATTTGGACAAGTTTTGATCATGCTTTTATCATTTCCCGCCTTCACTAACATGCAGATAGCGCCATCAGATTCTAGGTGATAGAGGCAAAATTGGAGAAATTTGACCATCTGGGTCGTCCCAAAATACCCCCAATTAGATAACCCCAACTTTACATGCGATTTGGAGCTTTTTGGACAGGACATTGAAGAGGGTGATTTCTAACAATTTATTGTAGGTTTATTTGTCCCGCCTCGGAGCGAATACAAATATGTGAGGAATTTCTCAACTGTTCCTTTTGCAGTGGCTTCCTAGTAACATATTCATGCTTCTTTCAAATTTTTAGGTCTTTCTGATATTATTTGGTTATCGGTTTAATATTTTCATGCATATACTAACAGTAGGCCTTGGGAAATACATGTTCTATTCTATTTGTAGGTGCTACTGATATTTTTTGTTTCCTTGAATGCAAGTCTTTGACATTAGAGGAGCAAGAAGGATTCAACAATCATATACACAAGCGACGAAGATGTTTTGGTTCGCCCATCTTACATGTGGGCACGCGGAAGAAGGATTGCTATCCATGGTTGTGACAAGAAACATATTTGACGCTCCTATCCCCTAAAAGGGAAGGAGATGTATTGTAACATGACTTTAAAAACATATCAATAAAGAGAGCCTCATTCCATATTGCTTCTATCTTGTGTCGATTCGCCTATGTCCTTTCCTTTTATGCATTTTTCAATACATAGGCTTTTAGCGTTAAGTTTGGTTTTAAACGCATCATACTTAGAATTTTCCTTTTTATTTTCATATCCTCGTGCTTTCAGCATCACTATCAGATGTACTCACTCTCGAATTGCACTCACAGTCTTGTTTCTAGCTACACTCACTTCATGCTCATGCTCACACTCGCTTTTGGTTGCACTCACTCTTGGCTTGCACACTCGCACTCTTGTTTTTGGCTACACTCACTCTTGGCTTGCACTCACACTCTTGTTTCTGGCTACACTCAATCCTAGCTCGTGCTTGCACTCATTTTCAACTGCATTCACTCTCGATTTGTGCTTCCACTCACTTTTGACTGCATTCACTTGTGACTGCACTTACACTCATTGTGTTCACGCTTGCACTCATCATGTTCACTTCCAGCTATGCTCACATTCCCTTTCAATTGCGTTCACTCCTAGATTGTGCTCACACTCACTTTCGATTGTGTTCACTCCTAGCTTGTGCTCACTTTCAACTGCATTCACTCTCAGGCTGCATTCAATCTAGAGTTGCACTTGCATTCATTTTTGATTGCGCTCTCACTAACTTTCCACCGTGTTCACTCTCAACTATGCACTCGTGTTCATCCTCCACTGTGCACTGCACTCCTCTCTAACTCCATGGTCCATCTTAAACTAAAGCTTATACTCCATGGTCCATCTTAAATTAAAGCTTTTATTTGATATATCTTAAATTTTATGTAAATGCCAACCAAGATGGGCATAAATATTCAAATATAATTTTATGTTTATGATTTGATTGATTTAGTTTCATGACCCATCTTAAATTGGAGTTTAGTTTCATTTTTTTATTTTTTAAAACACACAAGTAGTGGTTTGAACCTTAAACCTCTCAAAAAGAAACCAAAACCCAACCAAAACCTGCATTATCCCCACTCGAACTTAATCTAAATTTGATATTATATAAACTTCCAAGACTAATGACACAATTATATATATATATATATATATATATATATATTATATATATATATATATATATATATATATATATATATATATAATTTATTAATTCTTAACAACACCTATTTAATATAATAACAATTTTATTGAAATAAAACTCTTAAAAAAATAAATTAGTTGTAGTGCTGTCTGCTATATCAATTTCTTAGACGGTTGGCGCTCCTAACTTTGTTTTAAAAAAAAAAAAAAAAAAACGACTATAAAACTAAAATTTAATCAATAGGCAACCGAAATACTATATTAATCCACCAAAGAAGTGCAATAGTTTTCACTCATAGAATTGGAAGCGTAAAGACGACCGGACTGTTATTTAGAATATTTTAATTTATTTGTTTTGTCTATGTTTATGTTGGGAAAAGCCACAAAGACATCTCTTTCACTTCGTTTCAACTTTTGGAAATTTAAATTCTCTTTCACTTCTTTGCAACTTTTGGAAATTTAAATTCATGGATTCAAAACCAGGTTCATCAGTCTCCAACAAAAATAATGAAAGTAAAATTCCAACTCTCAATGTGAATGAAAATGATAACGTTCTCTTTGAATCTGCTGAGAGAGGAATTTTCAGTCCGAGAAAAGGTAGACCAAGCAGTTTCACAGCTAATTCCGTAAGAATGGAGGAGGATCCTGTGCCTAGTGAAAAAGCTACTCCTATGGAAAGCGAATCACAACCTCAGATTGCCTTGAGACCTGGTAAGTGAAACACAGAGGACCTACTTAAATATACTTATGTTTTTGTGTTTGATTATAATTTTTTTCTTGAGGTTGACCTTGCATTGCTCACCCCTCTCTCTATATATATATGGAGTAATACCAATATTGGACCTAGTGAAAGGACAGGCATGTCTGATGGTAGAAATACTGTGAGTACAGGGAATGAGGGATTAATGACAAATCATACGGCAACTGGTTCAAAAGAAATAGAGAGGGAGGCAATCAGAATGCCAAATGTTTCGTTGCGAGTCACTCGCAAAGAACTGGAGGAAGACTATCTTGCCATGAAAGGCACCGAACCTCCACGGAGACCTAAAAAGCGTCGTAAAAATGTTGAGAATGATTTGGCAAAGGTATTTCCAGGTGGCTCTATATCCTTTTTTAGAAGCCAACGGTATGAAAGTGAAAGTGAAAGTGAAAGTGAAAGTGAAAGTGACATGGAAGGGAGCGATGATGACAAGAGCTATTCAGAAACTTGAGTTAATATTGTTTTTTTTTTCCCTCCATATATTTTAATGTCAGCTGTGGGCTAGGGATTACATTACATTCGGTCATCTGTTTATGATTTACTGAATGGGATTGAGTCGGATATATCACATTCGGTCATCTGTTTATGATTTTGTATATTACAACAGTTTATTTGTTTTTTCTAGTTAGGGAATTTAATTAGTTAAATTAATATTATTTATGTAATTTTTTAATTGAAAATTTTTGTTATTTGAATAATTTAAATTGATTGATTATTTTTATAATATGTTTTGGTTAACCATGTTATTGCAGATTAATTTAAATTAATATCATCTGTTTAGGTAAACTTAAACTCGGTGATTATTTATGTAGTATATTTTGATGAATAATTTTTATTTAGTTTTAAGTAATAGGTAGATAGATATTAATGTGGAACCGAATTTCAATCAAATAAATTTAATGTTATTACAAATTATTTTTTTCCCTATAATTATTATTTTATAATAATTATTAATAATGTTTAGTTTTTTATTATTAAATATATAAATTTAATATAAATGATGTTAATAAGATTATAACATTGATTTATTATGTGAAAATATATTCAAACAAGATTATTTATATATACCAGTCTTGGCTAGCAAGAACATATATTAACAGTAGTAAGAATAGATCTGCATTGTAGCCAAATATCTTAAACCATATGTATGCAATGACTATTTAAATTAGTTAAACACTATATTTTCTTACCAAACTGTCTAATCTTGTCATTCTCAATAGCACCCCACTATGTCATTGAACCCCTACCTCTTTCTTTGTACTCATCTTAGCCAAAAAATCTGACACTTTATTCAGAACTCTATCCATATAAATCAGAATCACATCATCTAATTTCTTCCACAATTCCTTAATTTGAGTGACAAGAATCTTCAACCTCCATGTCTCCAAAGCAAAGTTCTTTATGAAATCTAGAGCTCCTACCAATATTTGAGAATTTGATTCTATGGTTTTCCTCCTATGACCTTGTATTATAGCCTAGATAGAAAAATATCTGATGGCTAAGGATTCTACTTCATTGTTCGTGGCCTTACCTAGGCCCTACAATTTTCAATAGAACATTGTCTCAACATGATTCATACAGACCACTCCAATTCCAACTTTACCCAGATCGGCTTTTGTAGCTACATCAATATTACTTTTTATCCAACCTTCTCGAAGTGGCTATTGGACTTCGACTTCCTTCTCCATCATATCTATACCACCTAAGTTTCCTCTTTAGCATACATTGGTATAATTTTTACGACTATGCTCCAAATGACTTGCCAGATGCCATCCAAGAATGAAAAGGTTTCTCTCCAACCACACTTGTCACCAAATAAAGTATAATCCAAGCTGATTCCATTGATTAAAGATATTTAGATTTAAATATACCCCTCTTCATCTTTCCTAAATATTAATATAATTAAAATCATCATTGGCTCAAATTTCATAAGCTAAAAAACCATAGCTCACAGATCTAGTGTATGAATCATTGAATGGGCACTCAAACATTAAATGGTTAGATGTTTTCTTGTAGCATAAACCACATTAAGATGGACCAAAGATTACCTACATATGATAATTCTAATGCTTGTTGGAATTTTTGTTTTGATGTATTAAATATTAATATTTACAAATAATTTATTTCACCAGGATTTATGTTTTTGTTTTAGTCTTATGAATCATACTCTTATTAATTTTATAGAAAACTAATAAGTTTTGGTTGTGTCATCTAGAAACACTTATGTATTATGTGTACTTTTGGGTGTATATTAAAAAGACTTTGTTAAAAAATTACATATTTAGTATATTTTTATCATATTTTGTCATCCATATAAATTCTAATTCAATTTCAATTTGTACTTGTAAGTTTTATATTGTATTTTGTAAGTTTAACCTTTGTAATAGTGTGCAATTTTCTTAATGTTCTTTTGTGTTATGTCCTTAGAAACAAGATCTATTGTATTTTGAATTATATAATTTTTGATAAAATATTGAAAATTCAATTACATTATGCAAGAGAATCACATGGCCTTTACCTCTATAAAGGGATTCCTTATTTATTTTTATTTATTTTTAGTAAGATTACTTATTTCTATTAAGTAATAGTTGTTGTTAATATACTATTGAGTGTTATAGTAAATATTTAAACCCCACTTTTATAAATAAAATCATCATACTTTCTATTCCTTGTTTGATCTTTTATTTTGTATGTCCTCCATTTTGACCTAGATCACTCATGATATATTGTTCCTTGTAGATAGACAATTATGCATACCAAAATTCGCCATGACCTCCATTAAACATCATTTTTAACAAGTCAAAGTAGTCTAATTAAATTTTTATCTAAATTTATCACAATTATGACTTCAAATAAAAAATGACAAGCAAGGGAGTTCACTATCCAAGCAACAAATTAGCTAGTTTCACAGCTAATTCCGCAGGAATGGAGGAGGATCCTGTGCCTAGTGAAAAAGCTACTCCTATGGAAAGCGAATCACAACCTCAGATTGCCTTGAGACCTGGTAAGTGAAACACAGAGGACCTACTTAAATATATTTATGTTTTTGTGTTTGATTATAATTTTTTTCTTGGGGTTGACCTTGCATTGCTCACCTCTATATATATAAGGAGTGATACCAACGTTGGACCTAGTGAAAGGACAGGCATGTCTGAGGGTAGAAATACTGTGAGTACAGGGAATGAGGGATTAATGACAAATCATACGGCAACTGGTTCAAAAGAAATAGAGAGGGAGGCAATCAGAATGCCAAATGTTTCGTTGCGAGTCACTCGCAAAGAACTGGAGGAAGACTATCTTGCCATGAAAGGCACCGAACCTCCACGGAGACCTAAAAAGCGTCGTAAAAATGTTGAGAATGATTTGGCAAAGGTATTTCCAGGTGGCTCTATATCCTTTTTTAGAAGCCAACGGTATGAAAGTGAAAGTGAAAGTGAAAGTGACAGTGACATGGAAGGGAGCGATGATGACAAGAGCTATTCAGAAACTTGAGCTAATATTGTGTTTTTTTTTCTCCATATATTTTAATGTCAGCTGTAGGCTAGGGATTACATTACATTCGGTCATCTGTTTATGATTTACTGAATGGGATTGAGTCGGATTTTCTATATTACAACAGTTTATTTGTTTTTAATAGTTAAGGAATTTAATTAGTTAAATCAATATTATTTATGTAATTTTTTATTAAAAAAATTTAGTTATTTGAATAATTTAAATTGATTAATTATTTTTATAATATGTTTTGGTTAACAATTTTTATTTTATTTTGAATGTTATTGCAGATTAATTTAAACTAATATCATCTGTTTAGGAAAACTTAAACTCGATGATTATTTTTAGTATGTTTTGATGAATAATTTTTATTTAGTTTTAAGTAATAGGTAGATAGATATTAATGTGGAACCGATTTTTTTTTTTTAAAGTGAAAAATTCTTACGGGGCCGCTTTGGTCTGAGAGACCACGAACAGGGGGTTTTACACCGTCAAAGTCATCCGGGGGTCGCACCCAGCCCTGTCCGCACCAACATTATCAATTGGATTTTGGGTATCCAGTTCAACTTTTTGCTAGGGTGGAGATTCAAACTTGGAACCTCCCTTGGAGGATTGCCCTCTCCTCTCCAACTCACTTGCAACACCTGGATATGTGGAACCGAATTTCAATTAAATAAATTTAATATTATTACAAATTATTTTTTTCCTTAAATTTTTATTTAATATTTAAATTGATGATATAGTACAATTATAAAAGGGAAGTGAAATAATGTTACAACAAATCATTTTACAAATTGTATAGGTGCATGTATATCATAGAAAAATTAAGTTAGGAAGTGAATATTGTTTTATGAAATAGTTGTAAAATTTATTAAAATAAAATATATTGTTAATGTTTTATATTTAAAATTATTATTGATATAAATATTTATATTAAAATTTGTTTTGTAATAATTATTTTTTAATGAGTTTATATATGTTTTTATGAGGGGCTTTGGTTCCCTCATTGGGGGTATTGAGTGGGGTTTGAACCTCGGACATTTCAAAGAGAGGCTAAAGTTCTTACCACTTCAATAAGCTTGTATTTTGATTTTATAATAATTATTAATAATGTTTAGTATTTTATTATTAAATATATAAATTTAATATAAATGATGTTCATAAGATTATAACATTGATTTATTATGTGAAACTACTTAATTCTAATTCTTATTTTTTTAAAAGGAATTTAAAAAAATATATTAAAACAAGATTATTTATAGATCCCAGTCCTGACTAGCAAGAACATCTATTTACAATAGTAAGAATAAATGCGTATTGTAGCCAAATATCTTAAACCATATGTATGCAATGACTATTTAATTTAGTTAAACACTATATTTGCTTACCAACCTGTCTAATCTTCTCATCCTCAATAGCACACCACTATGTCATTGAACCCCTACCTCTTTCTCTATACCCATCTTAGCTAAGAAGTCTGACACTTTATTCAGAACTCTATCAATATAAATCAGAATCACATCATCTAATTTCCTCCACAATTCCTTAATTTGAGTGACAAGAATCTTCAACCTCCATGTCTCCAAAGAAAATTTACTCATGAAATCCAGAGCTCCTACCAATATTTGAGAATTTTATTCTATGGTTATCCTCCTATGACCTTGTCTTATAGCCTAGATAGAAAAATATTTGATAGCTAAGGATTCTACCTCATTTTTTGTGGCCTTACCCAGTCCCTATAGTTCCCAATAGAGCATTGTCTCAACATGATTCCTACAAACCACTCCAATTCCAACTTTACCTAGATCGCCTTTTGTAGCTACATAAATATTAATTTTTATCCAACCTTTTGGGAGTGGCTCTTGGACTTCTTGGAATTCGAATTCCTTCTCCATAATATCTATATCACCTATGTTTCCTCTTTAGCATACATTGGTATAATTTTTGTGACTTTGCTCCAAATGACTTGCCAGATGCCATCCAAGTATGAAAAGGTTTCTCTAAAAATTTTACCATTTCTCTCCAACCACACTTGTCACCAAATAAAGTATAATCCAAGCTGCTTCCACTGATTGAAGATATTTATATTTAAATATACCCCTCTTCATCTTTCATAAATATTAATATAATTAAAATCATCATTGGATCAAATTTCTTAAGCTATATACCCCTCTTCATATTTCCTAAATATTAATATAATTAAAATCATCATTGGCTCAAATTTCATAAGCTAAAAACCATAGCTCACAGATCTAGTGTATGTAAAAAACATAAGCTTATACTGAGAGGGGGGTGAACAATATAAGACCACTTTTTACTTTTTATTCCAATTCAATATTATGTTGTGTATAGATAGCAGTATCAATAGTAGTAATTAAAGCAATGCACAAAATACCATACACAATAGAGACACCACAATTTATGTGGTTCACCCAATATGGGCTACTCCATAGAGAAAATATGTTACTAAAACTTTCTAAATCAATCTATTTGGGAATCACTCCCAATTACAATGTTTATGGATCTCTGTCCAAAGGAGATGCTGATCCCCTAAGTTCGTGTATCTCTTCCATGGGAGAACTCCTTCCCCTTCTACTCTGGCTATGTGATCTTCTAGAAAACTTTGTATCTCTACTACACTGACTGATGGACCTCTCTCCACTTGAAGACTCCTCACTCAGATCTGTCTTCAACTATGTTGGTTGTTGGATCTCTATCCACTAAGACTCTATCCTTTGTACTCTATCACCTCCAAATATTTGTCAATAGGCTCACTAAGAACCTGCTCAATAGGCTCACACAGAACCTACTTAACAAGCTCACACAAAACTTGTCAAATCTACTCAAGCAAGCTCACCAAGAACTTGCCCAATTCTACTCTAGAAAGCTCACCAAGAACTTGCCCAAATCTACTCTAACAAGCTCACTAAGAACTTGTCCAAATCTACTCTAGCAAGCTCACCAAGAACTTGCCCAAAATCTATCCAACAAGCTCACCAAGAACTTGTCCCAAATCTATCCACAAATATGTCCACAAAGCTATCCACAAAGCTATCCACAAAGCTATCCATAAAGTTGTCCCAAAATTATCCACAAGGGCCTTTCCAAAGGCTCAATAAATCATACACAAATTGCCACAATTTTGTCCAGAATTCTATCCCAAAGATCTTCTCAAAGACTCAACCAATAATGCTCAAGTAGCTCTCAAAACTCATCCACAACTATATAAAGGCAAATCTCAAAGATGAAATCAACAATGAATGTCAATGTACTCTTCAATGGATAACAACAATGATCTCAACTCAAATCAACTTAAATCAACTTATAGAAGCATAAAGAGAATTTTTAGAGACTCAATATGTTCTAATCTCACTCTCAACTCAAATCAACTCAAATAAATCTCAACTCAAACCAAATCAAATCAAACTCAACTCAAATCAACTCAAATAAAATCAATCTCAACTCAAATCTAGTCAAAGTTTGTATCAACCACCTCAAATGTTTCCAACAATGCTCAACCACAAATCTCACATAACAATGATACTCATGTTCTTTTCTAGTATGTTTTCACAACCAAATGGCTTCAACAACTATGCTTATAAAATAAGGTTTAAACACAACTCTCAAACCAAAAAACCTTGAAGCATTCAACTAACCACTTTCAAAAAGGAAACTACAATAAATCCTTTTCAATCCAATGATATTTTAGAAATCAACCACCATAAACAATAAATAGGAGAATGTGCCCATACCTTTTTAATGCCAAGAAGTTGTCCACAAAATATACCACACTAAACACAACTTTCCTTTACCAATCTTCACAAGGGTTAGCAGATCACAAAACAATCAACATTACTCCACTTCTCAATAATAATCACCAAGGTTTTTAATTTCACAACTTCCTTATCTCTCCTAAAACCACTTGTACCATAAAATAAAATAAATCAAAATATTGCATAACCTTATCACTCCCAAAACCACTTATACCTTAAAATAAAATAAATCACAATATTGCATACCTTGTCACCTCATGGAAGAATTAGTCATCTTGAAAAAGAACAAGACAAACTTCACTTTTGAAATATCTTTATAAAATAAGAAATATCTCTTTACACACACCTTATTTCTTCCTTTATGCAGGTTAATCAAATAGCCCTTGAAATAAGCTTTCCAACGATATATAATATGATATACTTTCAAAAGGAAAAACACCAGAAATCTCTCTTTTTCTAACCATGCATCAAGCTCCTCTCAAATAATATCCAACACCATGGGATATTTAATTTCTTCCTTAAAAAATATTCAAAATCATAGAACAAAGACCTTCCTCCAAAATATAATTGACATCAAAAAAATTCTAAGCATTTAAATCATCTTCAACACCATACACCCTTTTCTCTCCATTACACTTTAATAAAACCAAAAAGATAATATTAATTTTGCTAACCTTATACCTCCCAAACCAAATTTGGAAATACCATAGACAATGCAAAATATGTTTTATTCACTACCCTTCCACATAAATTGGAGTTCATGAGCATACCATGTTTTATTCACTACCCTTCCACATAAATTGGAGTTCATGAGTATACCTATTACACCCCTAAAAAGGAGATTCGACGTGATTTCATCCGTAGTCTCCTCTAGCCAAGTCACTTGGCTAAACTGCGTGGGCTATCCATGCCCATGTGAGGAAGGGAGAGGGACCTCCCTCTTATCTCTGAACAAGTCTCTTCCTTGGTGCGAAAATCGAACCCTGTTCCCTCTTTGACCACAATGCAATCCACGCTCCTTTTACTCGCACAAAAATTGAGGTGCATGCATTAATCAAATTACCTTCGTCCACTTTCAATATTTTGGGGCTTCCTCCTTTTATACTCGAAGGAGTATTTTTATTTTACGTTGGCGAGGGAAGATTTTCGAATAATAAAGTTTATAAAAATAAACTTTATAAACCCTTCTTAGGGTTATCAATAAAATTAATTAAATAAATTAATCAATAATTAATTTAATTAACTTAAAAAGTTAATAAATTAATATTAAATTAATTTAAAAATTAATTAATAATTTAATTAAAACTATTTATCTACTGGTTTTTATAAAAATATTTAAAATTAAAATTTTCCATCACTGGGGTACCTTTTTCGATGAAACGAAAGGCCAACTTGGGTTTTAAGAGAAACCCAGTTCAAATCTATTGTCCATGGTTTTAAATAAAACCTTTTATTTTTCCTGCCTTGGTTTTCACAAAAACCCTATATATATCTATGTTCTCCAAAATATCATTTGGCCACCAAAACTCAATGTGATCCATGTGACATCAATAACAACATAAAATAACTCAAATTGCCAATAGTATGAATCATTGAATGGACACTCAAATATTAAGTGGTTAGATATTTTCTTGTTTCTATAGCATAAAACACATTGGGATGAACCAAAGATTACCCTACATATGATAATTCTACTGCTTATTGGGATTTTTGTTTTGGTGTATTAAATATTGATGTTTACAAATAATTTATTTGATGAGGATTTATGTTTTTTGTTTTAGTCTTATTAATCATACTCTTATTAATTTTATAGAAAAATAATAAGTTTTGGTTGTGTCGTCTAGAGACACTTATGTATTATGTGTACCTTTTGGGTGTATATTAAAAAAACTTTGTTAAAAAATTGCATATTTGGTATATTTTATCATATTTTGTCATCCATATAAATTCTAATTCAATCTTAATTTGTACTTGTAGGTTTTATATTGTATTATGTAAGTTTAACATTTGTAATAGTGTGCAATGTTCTTAATGTTCTTTTGTGTTATGTCCTTAGAAACAAGATCTATTGTATTTTGAATTATATAATTTTTGATAAAATATTGGAAATTCAATTACATTATGCAAGAGAATCACATGGCCTTTACTTCTATAAAGGGATTCCTTATTTATTTTGTTTAGTAAGTTACTTATTTCTATTACATAATAGTTGTTGTTAATATACTATTGAGTGCTATAGTAAATATTTAAACCCCACTTTTATAAATAAAATCATCATAATTTTTATTCCTTGTTTGATCTTTTATTTTGTATGCCCTCCATTTTGACCTAGATCACTCATGATATAATTTTCCTTGTAGATAGACAATTATACACACCAAAATTCACCATGACCTCCATTAAACATCCTTTTAACCAGTCAAAGTAGTCTAATTAGATTTTTATCTAAATTTATCACAATTATCACTTCAAATAAAAAATGACATTGGCAAGGAAGTTCACTACCCAAGCAAAAAATTAGCTAGTTTGAATTTTGTTTCCAAAATTCAATATTTTTCATCCAAAATTTACCCTTAACGGTCAAATGGTGAAATTTCTCCCCTTACTTCATCATGATGACTTTTTAAGCCTTAACACTACCACAAATATTACAAGTTAAATATCATAGGATCAAATATAATATAGCCACAATACAATAAGGACAATATGATAATATTAGTAGAGTAATATGAGCAAATTAATATGTATAACCAAGGCTAACAATATATCAAATAACATTCACTATTAAGAAGCAATATGAATGTAAATATCCCAAATCATACATGTACTAAGCATATTAATTACTCAAAATGTATGCAATCTTTATTACTCCACTTTCTCTTACAAATATGATAAGAACTTGCTCTTTTATTTGTAATGTGATTATCTACTTATGACGTATTGTATCCACAATATAATCATAGTAATGTGAGTCTTTGAATACTTATCTATTCCTTTCCATATGCCAAGTCTTATGACTCTTGGCTTCTCTACTTAACACTTATATACTTGATGAATACTTAACTCTATATTGTATGCACACAAAACATGACTCTTACACTTCTATAACTTGCACACTCTAACCTAAGATACTTGTGCACATATTTACATTAAATATTTGCACTCTTACATATAAGAAACTTGTGCACATAGACTCAACTTACACTTGCACACTAACTAGTTTCCTAATGACCTAATTTTTAATAGTCTTCCTACGAGGATGTGGTATTCTGGAGCATTTGCATGTGAAGAGGTGGATTTGGAGGTATCAAAAATCAACCTGTGTGATTTGTTTTGGTCTAGTAAGCATGGTGAGGTGGGCCCTTCTCCATCTTGGGACCCTAAAAAGGTTTGTTCTCGGATGTTGGGTAAGGGAGTCTCTTATTATCTGGCATCTGATGCCCAGATGGTGGTTGGTATATCTTTTGGCAATGCTTTTGCTTCTTGTGTAGTTAATGCGGATTCTTGCCAAATTTGTATCCCAAAAAACATGGTTGATTGCCTACTGAGGAAAGGCTCCTGGGATTTGGTGGGTAAATTTGTAGGTGGTAGACCACCATTGGACGTGCTTAAGCATTGGGCCTTATCTCGATGGAAGCCTCGTGGCTCGTTGGACCTTGCTACACTTCCCCAAATTTTTTTTTGATCAGGCTCTCTTGCGAGGAGGATTCTTGCAAAATTTTGGAGGGTGGTCCTTGGTTTTATGGTAACCATGGTCTCTTTCTTAGGAAGTGGGGCCCTGATTTTAACCTGGCTCTTCAGAGGGTTAATTTGGTCCCGGTTTGGGTTCACCTACCTGAGTTTCCTATGTACTTATGGCATGAGAGTGTCTTCAGGGCGGTGGTGAGTTCTATTGGGGACTTTGTTTCTTTTGATAAGGTTTCTTTGTCTGCAGCTGTGGAGGCAATATGTCAGAATGTGTATCATGGTGGACATAGAGAAGAATATTCCAAGCTCTATGGAGCTTGTTTCTCACCTGGGTACTTGGGTGCAGGCTGTGGTTTATGAGAATAAGCCACAGGCTTGTTAGACTTGTGGTTTGGGGGGCCACCATCAAAATTTTTGTCCCCAAAAGAAGTCGGTTAGCCAACCTGTTCATAAGGATCCAAAGAGGGGGGCCAATGTGGATCCTTTCCCCAAGAGGACCCCTTTCAAGAAGCAAAAGGTTTGGCACAAGAAATCTCAGGGGACTTCGAAAGGCAAGGAGATTGTTTCTTCTCCTTCTCAGTTGAAGAATGCTAGTGGGGCACTTGATTTCGGTCAAAAGGAGTCAGCCCAAACTAGGAAGGGTTCTCCAAACCCTATTCCTCGTAATTTGGAGGTTGTCCTTCAAGCGGACCCTTTGAGTCAAGATGTTGATTTACCTCTTTCTAATTCCTTTGAATGTTTGGAATTGGTGAGGGAAGAGGATGCTCAAGTGACTCAGGATGTGGAGTCTCTATCTCCTTCGGTGGCATCTTTGGCTTCTCCTATCAAGGAGCTTTCTGCTCCTAGGAATGTTAAGAAGTCTCCTTCCCCTAAGGAGGTTGGTGTTTTTGTTATGGATGGTGGTGCGAGCCCGACTACTTCTCTATTGCCTTTTATGGAGAAAGGGTCACCTGGTCCCAAGACTAGAAGCCATCGCAAGAAGGGTGTAGATATTGGGATGGTCAGGAAACCTGGTAGACCCCCAAGTAAATCAGGAAGGAAGAGATCAATGGATGATGTTGTGGCTAATGGTGGTCAGGCTCTTCTAGTGGTAAAGGAGGGGGATGGTGAAAAGCTTTTGAAACTTGAAGGTTTCAAATCCTCTCCTCCTGGGGGTGGGAAAGAAACTCTCCTTTTAATTTCCAATGAAAATTTATTCATGGAATGTTAGAGGGCTTAACAGTTCCTCTAAGCAATGGTTTCTAGCTTCATTTAGGAGGGATAGATCTCTAGATATATTGTGTATTCAAGAGTCTAAATTAGATGCCTCCTCTTGGGAGTCTATTCACAAGTTGATTTGGAAGGATTTCGGTTTCATGGCTAGTGAAGCGGTTGGTTCTTCTAGTGGCCTTCTCTCTTTTTGGAACCCTGTGAGATTGGATGGCCATGTTATTTCCTCTTCTAGCCATGTTATTAATATTTTATTCTGGTGTAAAATCACTAATAGGAGATGGGTTTTATCTAATATTTATGCTCCTAATTCGTATATTGATAAATGTAAGTTTTGGCTCCTACTGCTTGATATGAGAGATACTTTTATGAATGAGAACTAGGTTGTCACTAGAGATTTTAATTCTCCTCTTTATCCATATGAGAAGTTGGGAGGTAATATAGTATATGTTAGAAGTTTGCAAGATTTATATGATTTTGTTAACAGGACTAAGCTCTGGGATTTGGATTTAAAGGGAGCAAATTTCCCTTGGAGTAATAGGTGATCTGGTGAGATCCTGATTATGAGCAGATTGGATAGGATTTTTGTTTCTTATTTTAGGTTAAATCTGTTTGGAGATGGTTCTTTGTATTTTTTTCCCAATATTAGTTCTGACCATAATCCCATATTGTTGGAAGTCCCTGATGGTACCCCTTTTCTTCCTCGCCCTTTTAGGTTTGAAGTCATGTGGTGTTCTCACCCTAACTTTGAATCCCATGTTAGGGAATGGTGGCAGGAAGATATTGTTGGTGAAGGGATGCTAAGGTTAACCAATAAGCTTAGACGACTCAAAAATTATCTTAAGATTTGGAATAAATTTTCTTTTGGTAATTTGTTTAGAGAAAAGGAAAGATTGAAATCTCAACTGAAGGAGATCGAAGCGGTTATGGAAGTTCAAGGTTGCTTTGATGCTCTACTATAGGAAGAAATATCCCTTTTGGTGGATTATCATAATAGGCAAGCGAAAGAAGAGCTATTATGGAAATAAAAATCTAGAGAGTTGTGGTTAAAATAAGGTGACCGTAACTCCTGATTCTTTCATGCTTCCACTTTGTGGAGGAGAGGTCGCAACAGAATAAGAGAAATTGAGAAGGTTAGTGGAGGGGTGTCTTCTGATGTCATGGAAGTTTGGGAGGAAGCTATTGATTTTTTTAGTGCTTTGCTTTGCTCGGTGCCTGATCGTGACCTTCTTGCTGAAGGTGAGATGTTAGAAGCCATTCCTTCGATTGTTTCTGCTGATTGGAATAGAAGACTTATGGCTCCTTTCTTGGATGAGGAAATTTTTGAAGCTATCAAAGTGATGGGTCCTCTTAAGGCCCCGAGGACCGGATGGTTTCCCTCTTATGTTCTTTCAAAAATATTGGCATATTTGTGGGGAAGATGTTTGTGTGGCTTTAAGGGATGTGCAACGTTCTTTGTTTATTTCGAAAGTTGTGAATTCGACTTATCTTGCCCTCATCCCTAAGAAAGACTCAGCTTCATCTTTCAATGATTTTAGGCCCATTAGTTTATGCAATACTATCTATAAGATTTTATCTAAGTCCATTGCAAATAGGCTTAAACCGCTTCTACCATTGTTGATTGATTCGATGCAGAGTGGCTTCGTTTTGGGAAGGCAGATTCTAGACGGAGCTATAGTTATTCATGAACTGATGCATTCAGTATTCAAAAGTGGTAGAGTGGGGTTTTTCCTCAAATTAGATGTTAATAAAGCTTATGATCGTGTCTCTTGGGCCCTCCTTTTCAACATTTTGCAAAAAATTGGATTCTATGAATATTGGATTAAGCTTGTTAAGGTTTGCATTTCGTCGGTGTGGTTTTCTATTTTTGTCAATGGTTCTCCGATAGGATTTTTTCATTCTTACCGTGGGCTTAGACAAGGGGATCTGTTGTCTCTTTTTCTTTTTGTTCTTATGGCAAAGGCTTTGGGAAGGATGATTTCTAGGTGATGTAATAATTTAGGGATGTGCCTGATGATTCCTTGTAATCCGATTTCCCATCAATAATTTGTAGATGATATGCTATTATCATGTGTGGCTTCAGTTGTAATTTCTAGGGAAGTCAAAGCTATTTTATACTATTATGAGAAGGCGGTAGGTCAACATATTAGTTTCTTGAAGAGTAATTTATTTTTTATCAACACTCTGGAAGTGCGACAAAGGAGGATTGCTGATATTTTGAATTGTTGGATTGCCTCTCTTCCTTCTTCTTATCTTGGTCTTCCTATTTTTGTTGGGAGGGCCAAAGATGCTATGTGGACCCCAGTGATTGAAAGAATTCAACACAAATTAGCATCATGGAAGGGGGCTCTTCTGAGCCAAGTGGGGAAGGCGGTGCTCATCCAGAGCACATTGCAGAGTATCCCTATCTATTTTATGTCCTTATTTCACCTTCCGGGTAAAGTGGCTGCAAAGTTGGATAGCATTTGCAAGGTATTTTTATGGGCAGACCTAGAGCTTAAAGGTAAATTTCATCTGGTCTCTTGGGAGCAGCTCTATAGAAGAAAGAAAGTTGGGGGTTTAAATCTAAAGAGTGTTGCTAGGATGAATAAGGCTCTAGTGGCAAAACTTGGTTGGAAGGTCACCTCTAATGCTGACCATTTGTGGTGTCAAATTTTGAAGGCTAAGTATAATTTTGACTCTTTCATTTTTGATTTTCTCCCTTCTAGCGGGTCGACATTCTAGAATAGTCTGATGAAATCTAGGGATTTTATTAATCTTAATTGTAGATGGATTGTTGGTAATGGTAGGAATGTGAATTTTTGGGATGATGTTTGGTTGAGAGATCATCCTTTGAATGAAGACATTCATTTTAGAGACCTAATTGAAGGGTCTAGGATTGTTGGGCTGGTGAAAGTTGTGGATTTTACTGAGGTTCATGGAAATAGAATAGTCTGGTCCAATCCTTCGACTGTGGTAAGGAATGTTAGGGATCTCCAGCTTTGGTCCTTGCTTATGGAGGAGATCCATATTTATGTGGTTTGGTAGATAAATGTGGAGGACTACCTGATTTGGAAAGTTGATAGTGCGGGTGTATATTCTGTGAAGTCTGCTTACGAGCTCCTTAGTGAGGATGGGGATGGTTTTTTCCTCATGGTTCTATTTGGTTAAAGCACTTAACTCCTAGGGTTAATATATTTTTTTGGTTGGTTATGCAAAACAATATTCTTACTATTGAAAATCTCCATAAATGAGGTTGGTGTCTAGTTAATAGGTGCTATATGTGTAAAGAAGCTTGGGAATCGACTTCGCACTTACTTCTTAATTGTGGAGTATTTAAGGAAATTTTGATGTCCATCCTCTGTAGGTTGGGTGTTAGCTGGGTTTTTCCTAATTTAGTGATGGATTGTGTTATACAGTGGGTTCCCCCTTTTTCTTCGCCCAAACTTAAGTGTTTTTGGAGATTTATTTTACCCCATGTTATGTGGGGGGTGTGGAAGGCGAGGAATGCTCATGTTTTTAAAGATAAGGAATCTTTGGCTTCTTGTTTGAGTGCTTTGGTGGTTTGTGCTTGCAAGGAGTCTAAGTTTTTAGAGGCCTTCATTCCCTATAAAGTTTTGATTGAGCAGAGTCTTGGTTTTGGGTACGTTGATCACCCTCCGCTAGCTCTTGATCCTAGGAGTTTGGTTCATTGGACCCCTCCACCGGTTGGTTGGTATAAATTGAATTTTTATGGGGCCTCTAAAGGCAACCCAGGGATTGCTGGTGTTGGGGGGGTCATTCATGATAATAGTGGAAATTTGGTCCTTGCCTATGCGAAAAATATTGGTGTTAATTCATCCCAGTTTGTTGAAGTGAGGGCTGCATTCTTAGGCTTGTCTTTGATTAGAGATTTAGGTATTCATAAAGTTATTGTTGAGGGTGATTCATTAAACATCATCAAGATGCTAAATGGTTCTTGCCATGTCAGTTGGAGGGTGGTAAATTTGATTGATGAAGCTATTGATATTTCTCGATCCTTGGATGAAGTTTTGATGGTGCACATTTTTAGAGAAGGCAATTCTATTGCGGACTTAATGGTGAATATCAAGACATATCTCCAAGGATCTTCTATTTGGTAGAGGTATTTCCCTCCTGAGCTCTTTCGTTGTATTCATAATGACCTTCATTAATTGTTGGTAGGTGTTTTGCTTATTCTTGCTTGGGTGGATGGGGTTTTGGAGTTGTAGCCATTGTTGGTCAAAGTTTAGGTGGGTGGCTAGTATTTATTCCCTTGGCATCATGGAGATGCTCGCCTTTCAAATTTTAAATTTTAAATTTCATCTCCCTCCTTGTATTCGGTGTTAGGGAATGTCCCAAAGCTTCTCTAGCTTCTATTTGGAGTGTGCCCTCTACCCAAAGTCCTACCCTCATTTTTGGTTTTGGGTACGGGATTTGTTTTGTGGATTGGCTCTGGACCTTCTTTTGCATGTCTTCTCACATGCTCATTGGTTTTTGGTGGCTTCTCCTTTGGATTTGTTGTTAGGAGGGTTCCTAGGATGGTGATTATTCCCATTTTTGGGATTGGTTTTCGATCATTCTTTTTTGGAATTTGTGCCTTGGAATGTTAACCCCTTTTCAGTCCTTGGTCTTGGAGTTGTCTCCTATGATGTACCCCTTTGTTTCTTCTCCACTTGCCCATATTCTTTCTATTTTTTGGCCAGCTGGAAGTGGGGAATGGATTTGTCTATTTGGGTGTGTGTTTGGTGGTAGTTTCTCTCTCCCTCTTAGGTCTAGAAGGATGCCCATGTCCTTGTTTTGGTTTTTAGAGCTCCTTCTCATTTTCATGCTTATGCATTTTTTTAGGCTTGCTCTCCTCTTTTTTGTGTTCGGTTGGAGAAGTTTTGGCTTAGTGGCTATTCCCGGTGCTCATGAGACTCTGGTGTTGAGGACCTTCATTTTTGACTTTGGAGTTTTTGTTTGGCCTATGATGGGAGTGAATTTTTATTTATGCTCAGGCTGGTTATGGGGCCTCTTGTGTTTTGTTGTGTGTGTGGATGTCTTCCTCTCTGGTTTCTCTATGTGGACTGTAGGGGTTTTTTGTGATTGGTTTCTTGCGTCCTTCTTGAATATGGGGAAGGCTAAAGTCCTTGGGTGTAAGATGAAGCAGACTAAGTCGAGGGTGGAGCCTGATGCTTTGATTGTTGATGAGGATATTCTATCTATTCTAAAGGATGGGGGTTTACTGGATTGTGTCCAAAAATTCCATGGACACAACCCAGTTCTTTCTAAGTGGATGGCTGCTACATGGAAGGAGGGATGGGTAAGAGTAGGGACATGGTCCTTTGAGGTTTCGATGGAGCTGGTTAGCCGCACTATGGGGTTAGAGCTGGATGGTGTGTATCACAACTGGGATAGGCACTCTTTATTGAAGGAGATCAACTTCTTCTTGGAAGGAGATGAATTCTTACCGAGAATTCAGAATGGGTTCAGTGCTAAGGCTTTGCCTTCATCATGGAATAAGGTGATTAAGGTGATTATGGATTTTTTCACATTGGACTCCTCGTATGACATCATTCGTAGTTTTCATGCTATGTTCCTGAATCACTTACGGAGGCAAATGTGGATGAACATCCCTCTGTTCTTGTTCAATTCTATGCAAAAATCGATGTTGGCTGTTCAAGGTGGGCGGGGCCAGTTTCCCCTACACCAGGGATTGGCACTATTGGTTTTTGAACGTGCTGCAATGGAGAAAGGGGTTGTGGTAGAGGACATTTTAAAGTCTTTGAATTCTCTTCCAATCTTGGTGCCTAGTGATGCTTTACAGGTTTTGGAGAGTTCGAGTGCGGACTCGAAGGATGTGTATTCCTTTTCCATGGGTTCTGGTCTGGAGAAGATTTCCCATAAGGTTCTTGTTTCTGCTAAAGGGGTATGGGGTTCTACGGTGAAGAACTCTTCTACTAGGGTCGTAAAGAATTCTATGGTTTCTCCTATTGCTACTCCGGTGGTGGAGGGCCTTTCTACTGGTTGTATTGTGGATGGTAGTGGTACCCATAAGTCGTTGCGGCTCAGTGGTAAAAAGAGGGATATGGCAGAGTCCTCTCCCTTATCCAAAGTGGAAGAAGTGGAGGTTCTTCCTAGAGATTTCATCAAGGAAAAATTGGTGGTTGATGTTTATTCCCCGAGGGAAGCTTCTGTGAAGAAAAGTGCTCTTTTGCATAGCCTACGTCTGATTGAAATTAAGCAACGTGCGGTTTGGAGCTCTATTAAGATGGCTTTAGATTATGCTGAGGAGGCCACCCAAATGTCTGGTAATGTTGTCAATGAATTTGACTCAATGATGTAGAACTATCTCGGTTCTCTCATTGGTTGATTCTTCTTGTTTCCCTTGTTGTTTTGGGGGCCTCTTTCTTTTCAGTGTTTTTTTTGTGTTTTCTTCTGGCTGCCTCTGTGGCAGGTTGCTTTGTAAAATGTTGTGGGGTCCCTTTCAAAACCCTCTTTCCTCTTAATAGTACCAAAAAAACTTGCACACTAACTCACATGACACTTGTGCATTTTCTGCACTCCGTATCTCACTTGTGTATTTTATGCACTCCGTCTCCATTTTCCATCTTAAATTAAAGCTTATATTTGATATATTTTCTATTTTATATAAATTCCGACCAAGATGGTCATAAATTTTCAAATATAAATTTATATTTGTGATTTGATTGATTTTGTTTCATGGGCCATCTTGAATTGGAATTTAGTTATTTTTTTTTTTTTTAAAACACACAATATGTAGTGGTTTGAACCTTGGACCTCTCAAAGAGAATCCAAAACCTAACCACTACATTGTTCCCACTTTAATTTTTATTTGATTTAAATTTAATATTATATAAACTTCCCAAACAAGTGACATAATTTTCAAAAAAAAAAAAAAAAAAAAATATATATATATATATATATATATATATATATATATATATATATATATATATATATATATATATATAATTTATTAATTCCATGGTCCTTCTTGTGTAACAACACCCATTTAATATAATAACAATTTTATTGAAATGGAATTCAAAACTACTTAGTTGGTAGTACTTTCGACTATATCAATTCCTTAGATGGTTGGTTCCTAACTTTATATTTAATCAAAAAAACTAAAATTAATTAATAGACATTAAATTTTTTTTGTTGAAATAAAATACTATATATATATTCCTGATATTATTAAAAAGAAGAGGGTTTTGACAGGAATCCCACAACCTATACAAGGGTTTTTATAGGAATCCCACAACCTATACAACCAAACACACCAAGAAGGTGAGCATCAAAAAGGGCAAAGAACTAAACACCTTGTCGGGGCAAAACATTCCAGAAAATGAACAACTTAGAAAACTACAAAAAGAGAAAGGGACAAAGGGGAGAATTGAGATAGCTCTACGAGTCTACCCCATCATACCAACCTTTGAGCCACCAAAGCATTCAACCTCTCCTCTGAAAAATCTAGAGCATTATTCAAAGAGCTCCAAATCATTCTCTATTTAATATTAATGAGTTTCAGACTGTAAAAAAATAGCATTTTTCCTGTAAGGAGTGTCCTCCGGTGCATAAACATCTTTGATAGTTTTGTATTTATGACAGTCACTAGGCAGGATATCCACTTCAGAAGAAGGGGAGAAAGAGAAGGGACCATCCTCATCCCGCTTTTTATCTCTCAAACGTTTGGAATTGCATGTGCTACTCCCTACCTCCATTCTGGCTGACGAAGGACCATCAACCAAGCACACAGGAGTATTTATTTAGGAGAATAATTGATATTGAAGGTATATTAACCCACCAAATAAGTACTATATTTTTCACTCATAGAATTGGAAGCGTAAAGATGACCTGACTGTTAATTAAAATAATTTAATAATTTGTGTTGTCTATATTTATGTTGGGAAAAGCCACAAAGACATCGCTTTCACTTATTTTCAACTTTTGGGAATTTGACTCATGGATTCAACTTTAGGTTCACCAGTCTCCAACAAAATTAATGACAGTAAAATTCCAACTCTGAATGTGAATAAAAATGATAATGTTCTCTTTGCATCTTCTGGGAGAGGTTTTGAAGTAGTTTTTAGTCGAAGAAAAGGTAGACCAAGTAGTTTCACAACTAATTCCCCAAAAATAGAGGAGGATTATGTGTCTTGTGAAAAAGATACTCCTATGGAAAGTGAATCACAAGCTCATATTGCCTTGAGACTATTAGAAATATTAATCCTGATTTCCCGTCTCCACCCAACTGTACCTCGAACCTAGGCACAGATGAACTTCACTTACCAAAAATAGCGAAGCTAGGCGTTTCGTCAAATGTTTGATGTGAAATTTCTTGTGCCATATGATATCTGTCCAATCAACATTGATATGTTTTGTGTAGGGAAGGTGATTGGTTAAATTTATCCATGAGGTAGTTGGTGGTTGGTTCCTTAGCCCCTACTATGTAAACCCTAGCTTGGGGTACATTTTCAATAAGAGGGGATTTTGGAGAAGCGGGCATCAGAGTGGAAGAAGAAAAGCCATAGTTTTTTTGTAGAGCAGTTTAGTGAGTAGTGTATCGCTCCAAATTTTTTGCATCCTTACCTTCAGGCTATTGGATCCGTGCCCGAAAGGAGGATGGGAAAAGGATGTTGCGGTACCTCGGACTGAGAGGACTTTGCGAAGGTCCCGCCTCTCAAGGGAGGTGTATTTTGATGATTTTTCGATGGATGGTGGGTTCACCAGGAAACATTTAAGGGCGCTTTCCACGCCTAGGTTTGGAATGTGTTTTAATGTGTTCGTTTTTAACTTTAAGCATTCATATCCTAGGTTTGGCCAAATGAATCTAGATTAATCTACATGAAAATGCAAATTCAATGAATACAGAAAATAGATTTAAAGACATAAAACAGAGAATTTACAGAGTACAAATGAGGAATACCTGATCCGGATGTCTGGTGATGATTCTGATGTTTGAAGCAGTCAGGATCATCTAGAATTCGACAGAATCGTCTGAGATCCGACAGAATCGTCTGAGATCTGACGAATTCGTCGACGAATTCGCGAGACCCGCAAGCAGAAAAATAGATACAAAATACAACGAATACTACCGTGCTAACGTAGGGAAACAACACCAAATGACTGTATGAATACCGAGTAATAGTTATGAACAGAAATTCAAGCAAATTACGATATTCTAATGACAAATCATGATCTTAGTATGCAATCTAAGCTAAATGGGTGAACTCCAAATGCAAAATAACATAAACACTGAATAAACTATCTAATTTGCAGAATAAAACAGCAGAGAGAAGGTTGAGAAATGCAAACTTTAGGCACTGATTGCCTCAATATGAAATGCAGTCGAGATCGTCTCGCATCAGTACGAAATCGCCTCGAATTCGACAGGTTCGCCTCCGATCTGAACAGGTTCGTCGACGACGATGTGTGCTGGCTCCGACTGAAAAACAGTGATGTACCTGCAACAAAATTGGTATGGGACCAGTGCAAATGAAAAATTGGGATGGTTCAACGTAGATGGAGTTAAATTGCAGAGAATTTCAGCCAGGGGGTGCTAAGGGAATAGCTTAGGATTAAATAGGCTTAGGGGAGTAGTTAGGAGGTTGGAGATCATCCCAATTTGGGAGATCTCCAACGGGGGAGGGTCCCTAACGACACAGACACGCTTCTGCCCGGATTGGAGACCCGTTGGAACAGAAGCTAACTTTGCAAAATCAGTTTTGCGACAAGATCGTCTGGACGTCCTAGTCCAGACGAAATCGTCAGATCTGGGGCGATATCGTCTGATCGGCGACGATATCGTCAAACGGTCAAAACAACCTCTAAAAATGGCACGAAAAAGGGGGAAACGGATTACCCGACGGTTAACGGGCGGTTTGGGAGGTTAAATTTGAATTTTAAATTATTTACTAAGGTGAATGTAATTATTATAATTTTACCGCGCCAATTTTAGGGTGCTACATTTTGCCCCCTCTTTAGCGAATTTTTCGAAGAAAATGCGTTAAAGATGAGTTCTTCTCGATCTACGAGAAAGCAAAAATTATTCCCATTTTTAGGCGACGATTCTTGGTCGAATCGTACGACAACTTACTATGGTGCCCCCTCCGTGTTTTTACCCAAATCGAACGTTTGAGGTAAAAACGCGAAAAAGCAAAAAATTATTTTTGAATAAAATTAAAAAAAATAGGGTAAAACCCTAATTCATTTTTACTGTTCATTTCTTGGTTTTTAGAGCTCTGAAGCAAAAATGGTGGAGACGACGCACAGATCGACAGAGGTCCGACGCGGTCTACGGGTAAGAGTCTAGACTTAACTAGGATGCTTTAATTTGAATTTACATGCTTTGTAGGTAATTTTTAGGTGATTTTTGAGCATCGCGGCCATTTTTGGGCCGTCGACGTCGTCGGGACGAAATCGTCTCAATTTCGGCAATTTCGCCCAAGGGCGAAATCGACGAAAGGGGGACGATTTCATCAAATTAGAGACGATTTCGGCTTGCGAAATCGGAGACGATTCTGCTCAAATTTGGGACGATATCGTCCAATAGTGGGCGATATCATCAATTGCACAAAATTGAATTTTAACTTGCATTATTGATTACTTGAATTGTTTATTAATGATTGTTTGTTGTTTTGTTGTTTATGTTTGCAGAGAGGATTACTAAAGAGCAGGGAATGGAAGTATGGAGGGTTGAGAGATGACTTGGCCGCTCTCACACAGGCAGAGCGAGATCAGCTAGCACAGGTCGGCTTGCAGCATGTGGCAGAGATGCCACAAGTATCTACAGATATGGGGCTCCTAACAGCCCTAGCAGAGAGGTGGTATCCGGGCTCTTCCTATTTTTGGCTACCGACAGGGGAGATGACTCCCACACTAGAGGATGTATGGAGGATTCTGAGAATCCCCATACAAGGACGACTGATTACTCCTACGGCCAATCAGGGCCACGCTATGGGACGACTGTGCGGTGACCCGAGCTTCACCCTGGAGAAGGGCGAAGTTAATATCGAGGCACTGCGCCAGATGCCTGGGGCATCTAGGCTCACACGGGTACTAGCTGGAGTGGTTGGTGGACTTCTGTTGTGCCACCAGAGCGGGTGCAGGGTGCCGTGGATGCTCGTAGATGTGATCTACGATATGCGGGATCACGGCTACAGGTTCTCTTGGGGCAGCTTTGTTCTATGCCGATTGTACAGGATCCTATATGGGGTCGTGTACAAGGGCGACCGATGTCTGGTCATGACATCGCTCTTACAGGTTTGGTGCTGGGAGCACATTGCGGTGCGGAGGCCGATAGGGCTTCCTTCGATAGGGGTTGATGGGGAGAGGCCCCGAGTCTTCTACCGGTGGCTCCGAAGAGGGTCACAGATGACGGATCGACCTCCCTATGTCCCGGAGGCTACTGGATGACCTAGTCCCGGATCAGATCACCTGGAGGCCATGGAGGGAGCATCCAGGGTGGGCCGAGGATGGACAGGAGTTGGCTCACGTCGAGCGAGTCTGCTGGCTACGGATGGAGAGGGGAGAGGTGGAGCTCCACCGCTATGACCGAGTTTTGAGGCAGTTCGGTCTGCAGCAGGGGATCCCATCTCTGAGGGATTACGAGTTTTCCCGGACTGTCCGGGATAACACCACAGTTAGCGGGGCTCCCGACATGCAACGGTTCTGGAGCCAGGACGCGGATGATGCCCCCATCCAGCCAGTGGATGGGGACGACGTAGGGGTAGCCGATGGCTACGATGCCTGGTACGTAGGCATCCGCCCTCCTCGGATGACGAGGGCATAGGGTCCGATTCATGCGGTTGTGCGTCGGATAGGGAGGCGGCACCAGGCAACGATGGAGGCAGCCCAGGGTCACGACGGGAGAGAGGCGAGGAGGCCACAGGCACAGGAGAGGCCACGACAGAGGGAGAGGAGGGAGGCGAGACCCCCATCTCCATAGAGGCCACCATCGCCCGATAAGGGCAAGGGTGTCGACACAGGAGAGAGTAGCGAGATGGCTACTCTCCGGGCGAAGAGAGATCGTCTGTAGGCCCAGGTGCAGACTCTACAGGATGAGGCTGCACGCCACCGAGCTGAGGTGTCACAGCTACGGGACGAGATTGCATGCCTCAGGGCACGGGGCGGAGGGGCGAGCTCGGAGAGCCGACACGGGCTATCGCCCAGCCGACATTCTATCGGACATTGTACTACCAGCCGGTGCCAGAGGCAGATAGACTACCCCTGCCAGCCAACATTGCAGATCCGATCAGGATCGGGTCATCGAGGACCACGTCCCGATCGAGGACTAGGACTACACAGACTGCGATGGGGCCACCTCGTCCACCTCAGGGCGGGGGAGGAGATGAGGCAGAGAGCTCGAGGGGCTCTCGAGGCTAGAGGGCTGGACTGACATTGTATTATATATATTATTTTTTGATAGAGGATTGAGTATGCCGAGGTACAGATTGTGGCATACCAATCCAGTTTTGATGATGTACATATACGGTTGTTGATATATATATGATGTGATATAGTTTTGATCACATGACTTGTATTGTGTGGTGCTTATGATGCTTTTATGTTTGATTGATTGATTTGATAATTGGATGTAATTATGTCGTTGGAAATATTATAATTTTGATGTCATGCTTGTAATATTTTAAATGAAATAATCTGATGTAACAAATTGGTTGTTTGTAATGAAATGTGATAAAAATAAAAATAAAAAGAGACTTCTAACAATAATTTCAAAGGACATTGTCGCTATTATAGACCATTTCATGGAGTCGCCGCTCACTCGGTCGTCAAGCTAGTCCCATTTATAGAAATATTGTTAAAAGTAAAAGAGTGCTTAAGAGACTGTCTTAAGACTTTGGTGCAATAGTGCAAATGATGATGATGATGATGGTTTGTTTTCAGATTTTCATAAAAATAGTATGCATGAAATAATGTTAAAATAATTTTTGCTAGGCATAAATTCCTAAGTGTGATAAAATTTTTGGATAATTCTTTAGGAATTATACCATCATTGCAAAATTGAAGGTTGACATAATGACATGAAATAATGAAAATGGGTTTGCTTTTTAAAAGCATAATTTGTGTAACATAATGAATTAAGTCATATGGTTTTCATGATTTTTAATAAATGGGGAATAAAAATTGTTACAATGGTTTGCGCTAGGCATAGAATATGTAGGTATAGACTTATACCATCATCGCGAAAATCCAAAAAAGATAGTTTTATTGCATGGTTGATTTTTGATGAACAGAAAATATGAAAATGAGGACTTGCGCTAGGCATAAAATTCCAATTTTGGTGTTGGAACTATACCATCGTCGCGAAAGTCAACCAGATATATATGTATATGTTTTGATTGTATAGTTTGAAAGAAATTTTTGATTTTTCTATTATATAGTTGTCTTTGTGGTAGACAATTGTACTTGATTTATTCCAAACAAGTTGCAAAAATAATATTTCAAAGGATTTTGAAGACAAAAGTTAGATTTATAAGGAATCCCATGTGCATATGTGAATTCATTTCCAATCTTGACTTATCATAATGATACACAAAATCTCTCAAATACAAATGTGTGTGCAATTGCATTGTTCATTTACCAGTTTTGAGCAAGATAATATGATACAAGTGATTTGAAGAAACCAAATAAGTGTTCATTAACCATGATGTAGATGCATATAACCATACTAGACTACTATGTAGGTCGGATTATCAAGAGCTAGCTAATCCATAAGCAGACATAGGTTCGTACAAAAGAAGGTCGCTAATGTGACGGACATATCACCACGCTAGGAGTTACCCAAGGCCAAGCAGAGTTGGGCACAAACCACCTGTTATGGGGCTTACCTCACAGTTTTCGAATAATTGAGAATTCCAGGGATTCAAGCTCATCAACCCTTCTTTTCTTTTCAAAGGGTAGGGAAAGGGATTTTATTGCTTTCTTGCTTTTGCTTTTCTTTTGTATTTTTTTGCTTGATAATGCTTGGAACATTGCTGTAATGATATAAAAGAACATTTTTCTTTTCTTTTTTTTTTTCTTTTTTTCTTGAACTTTTCTTTTCTTTTTCTTTGCTAGGGATACTTGCTCGGATTAGCTGTAGAGCAAGGGATTTTTATTCTGGGTAGGGGTGAGCTTGTCCTTTTGCCAATTCTCAAAGATTCTAGACCATGTGCATGATAGGATAGCAGGGGAAACTTTTCGCTCAAGAAATCACTTCTACTATGTAGCAAAACATGGAAATTACAAATATAATCATTTTATTGTGAAAAGATGTGCTTGGTTTAAGTAAATAACAAGATCAATTCTCTATGCTCAAACTTTATTTAATTGAATTTTGTGGACTTTGATATAAGAGAGATTAGTAATCATGCCAGATAAAATCAAGATATTTATTGTTGTGAGTGTGCAAGTGAGGGATTCCAAATAAATGGTAATTTATCCAAAATAATTTGAAACGTATAACTGCAACATTTGTAAGAAAATATATATAAACACTTTTGAGAAGTTTTGAGAATGTTGACTCTCTCTTTCTTCTTTATTTTATTTTGGTTTCGAAAGAGTCAAGCATATAGCTGTTTTTATATTTTTATCATTATTTTGATTTTTGGTTTTATTTTTGTTTTTGAGCAAAAAATTTAACAAGTGCCATAAATAAATGCAATAGATAGTTTTGAAGATTTTTGATGATTATGAATATTTTTGATGTTTTTGGATTTTTATAAATTTGAAAGAAATATAAGATAAAAATTTTGAAATATTATAAACAATTATATACAAGGATGAAATGACCAAATTTATGCATAGTAACGTTTAAGATGCAAAATATTCATGGGTTCTTTAAGTTCTTTACCATCTAAGGTAGATAATTTGTATGCTCCTGATTCAAATTTAGCAGTAATAATGTATGGTCCAAGCCAGCTTGGGCTCAAATTTACCTTTAAGGTCCTTAGTTGCATTTGTATTTTTTTGATTTTCTTTTAAAACAAGGTCGCCGATCTCAAAGGATCGATGACGAACTTTCTTAGCATATGATCTTTTAAGCTTGTTTTGGTAAGCACGGAGATGCTCCAAAGCATTGATGCATTTTTCATCTAGGAGTTCCAGCATGATATTCATCTCCTACTTCGGTATCTTGAAGTAGCAGAGCCAAAGAAGGAACTTCCAATTCAAATGGAAAACTCGCTTCAACGACCATAAACCAAAACAAATGGTGAAGTTCCCGTGGGGGTTCGAACACTAGTTCGATAGGCCCACAAGGTCGGATATAATTGAATGTGCCACTCACGACCGCTTTATTGACTAATATTTTGAGAATTTTGATTAAGGTTTTGTTAGATGCTTCTGCTTGACCATTACCCTCAGGATAATAGGGAGTGGACCAACGATGTTGAATCTTATATTTTTGGCATAATTTTTTAACATCTTTATTTTTGAAGCAAGTTCCATTGTCAGAGATGAGATTGGCAGGAATTCCGAACCTACAAATGATTTGATTAAAAATAAATTTAGAAACTTGTGTGCCAATGCAGGAAGCTAAAGGCATAGCTTCGACCCACTTCGTGAAATACTCAGTGGCGGTTATGATGAACTTGTGTCCATCGATGACACAGGATTGATTTTGCCAATAATATCCAAGCCCCATTTAGAAAAGGGCCAAGGAGAGGAAATAGCCTTGCAGCTCTTGTGCAGGCGCATGGACAAGGTCAGCATGTTTTTGACACTTGTCGCAATGGCGCACATACTCATGTGCATCCGTTTCCATGGTAGGCCAAAAGTATCCTATCCGAAGGAGCTTTTTAGCAATGACACTACCACTAAAGTGTCCTCCACAAGATCCATCGTGGGCTTCACTCAAGGCTGATTTAGACTCTTCTAAGTTTAAACATCTTAATAGGATACCTTCAAAAGATCTCCTATATAAAGTATTGCCAATTATTACAAATCGACTTGCTCGTCGACGTAATAACCGACGCTGGTTTCTATTAGAATTGGCGAGGAAAGTCCCATTTTGGAGAAAATCAAATATGTCTGTATACCAAGGTTCAGGAGTAGTTTCATTGATTAGAAACACATCCAAAGGCTCTAAGCATGACTTATTTGAAGCGGGTTCTTGGAGTCGACGAATAATGATAGTGGCATATTCGTCATCTAACTCCAAGGGCAGGAGAGATGCAACTACGGCCATAGCATCACTGCACGGTTGCTAGTTCGAGGAATAGCTTCCAAGGTAACTTGATCAAATAAAGACATTAATTGTAAAACATAGGCCTTATATGGGCGTAGTTTATCATCTCTGGTCTGATAAACTTCATTAATTTGGTTTATAACCAGTTGAGAATCACCAAAAACTAAAAGATGTTTAATTTTTAGCGCTAGGGCAGCTCGTAATCCAAGGATTAGAGCTTCATACTCAGCAGTATTGTTGGTGCAAGCAAATGTCAATTTGAAGGACAGAGGAATAAGATGTTTTTGTGGAGATATTAAAATAATACCCGCACCAGCCCCACTCATGCATCGGGCTCCATCAAAGTATAAGGACCATTGTTCGGTATGGTCTGCCTCTAATTGAAGGCATTCATCTGGAAACTCGATGATGAGGGGATGGGTAGACTCTAAGGGTGCAGCAGCTAATTGATCTGCTATGATTTGACCCTTAACGGACTTCTGTCCTATGAATGTGAGATCAAACTCGCTTAGAGCAAGAACCCACTTGGCCGTGCGACCCGATAAATAAGGTCGACTCATGAGATACCTTAAGGGATCATATTTAGCAATGACATAAGTTTTTTGACTAAGCATATAATGTCATAATTTTTGCGTAGCAAACATGACTGCTAGACATAGTTTTTCCAACGCTGTGTAGCGGGTTTCATAACTGATGAAGGTTCGGCTAATATAATAATTAGCACGTTCTCGCTTTTCATCATCAAGTTGAGCTAACATAGCCCCTAAGGCAGAATCTAAAGCGAAAATATATAGGAGAAATGGGCGATCAGATTTAGGTGGTGAAAGCACAGGTGGATTAAGGAGGTATTGTTTGAGAAGTTCAAAAGCTTCTCTACATTTCGTGTCCCAATTAAAAGGGACATCCTTCTTAAGGAGTTTAAGAAAGGGACCAGTTTTGTCCGCCAGCTTATCGATGAAGCGACGGATGGCTTGAAGTTTACCTTGTAAACTTCGTAACTCAGATATATTAGTAGGTGCGGGCATATCACTGATGGCCGCAATCTTGAGAGGGTCGATTTCAATACCACGTAAAGAAACTAAAACCCCTAATAGTTTGCCGGATTTAACTCCGAATATGCATTTTGCTGGATTTAATCGAATGAGATATTCTCGTAATCGATTAAAGACTTTCCTCAAATCATCTAAATGATTATCTTCAATAATAGAGCGAGCTATAATATCATCCACATAATCATGTAGGATATCATGCATCATATCATGAAAAATGTAGGTCATAGCTCGTTGATAAGTTGCACCGACGTTCTTTAAGCCAAATGGCATCACTTTCCAAAGAAAAGGTACCCCAGGGGGTAATAAAGGTTGTTTTAGCCTGGTCTTCAGGAGCTATCCGAATTTGATTATAACCGGAGAATCCATCCATTAAGGACATCATCCCACTTTCGACAGTGAAGTCAATGATTTGATCCATGTTTGGAAGAGGAAAGTCATCTTTAGGGCATGCAACGTTAATATCTCTAAAATCTGTGCAAACCCTAACTTTGGTAGCTTCTTTCTTGGTGACTGGAACTACATTTGAGATCCATTCAACGATAATCAATAGCTTGTATAAAGATAACATTCAGGAGTTTTTCTAACTCCCCTTTGACTAGCAGAGCCACTTTGGGATGCATTTTTCTAAGTTTTTGTTTAACAGGTTTAGCATCCGGATGGACCACTAGATGATGCATGACTACGTAAGGGTCTAGACTTGGCATATCTTCGTATGTCCAAGCGAAGACATCTTCATACTCTTTAAGGAATGCAATGTATTGTTCTTGTTTTTCTTGACTTAATTCTGATCCAATATTGATTATGTGAGGATTGTCCTCAGCTCCAATATTAATTTTAATGACGTTTTCTACCTTCATATGTAGATCTCTTTCAAAGTTAGGTGGGGCGGGTGAAACGCCCAATTCTTGTAATTCTTGTAAGGTTAATTTAGATAATTCATCTTGAGGATTAGTGGCCTCAAGTTGGGCTATAGTTGGTATAGAACCATCAAAATAAAATCCATTGTGTAACATCTCTTCAACAGAGACATCATGGAAGATATCTCCTTCCAACTCTTCATCGGGGTCAACAATCATTTCAGGGTAAGCTATGGATAGCATGTTGCATGAAAACGACTGATTTTTAAGAGGCAAATCAACATGCCTATCCAAATAATCTTGATAACATATGAGATGATCATCATCCTCAAAAGGAAAGGGTTGACCCTTATTAGGAAATAGGCCCACACCACAGCAGGCAGGCCACGGTTCTACCTCGAAAGGTTCTTTCATGCCATTTTGGGAAGGTCCCAAGCCTTTCCCTTTATATCCCATTTTAAGCATCATGGGTTTAGCTTTAATATAATCATTGGTAAAATAACACCGAGCATATCCTTCATGATGAGTTTTGATATTCCGAGGGATTCTTCCCCAGCCATATCCTTTATAAATGAAGGCACAACTCCCGACTTGGTAAGTACTTCCCATAGGTTGTGGGAGGCCCAAAGTACGAGGAGATGGCGGCAAGTTATTTAAAAGGTTTGAATCTTGCATGAAAGCATTTGTTTTTTCTGATATTAAGGTTGTGGATAAATCTGGTAAAAGTTCATCGTAAAGGGCATAAGATGTAGAAGGCTTATTACCTATGTCTTGAGATGTGGAAGGTATGATAGATGTTTCTAGAAGATTTGAATTTATAGGGGTAGAACTTGAAGGATTGGTTGTAGATTTAAGATCTTTTTGAGGTTCTAGAGTGATTTGTTTAGAGGGTTGTTGGTCTATATAGGAGGATGAAATTAATGGAGGGGAAATAGGTGAAGTTATGGGTGTATGTTTCACAGTTTTAGATGAAAAATAAGAACTAGGATGTGTGGATGACAGAGCAGGGCAAAATTGCACTCCAACGGGTTCTCGCCAAAGCACACATATCAAAGGTCTAGGGTCACCATGAATAGTGACCAACTGATTTTTAAACTCGAATTTAACACATTGGTGTAAAGTTGATGGGACCGCTCGCATGGCGTTGATCCAAGGGCGACCCAAAAGTATATTGTACGATGTCGGGCAATGTACAATAAACACGGTTGTTTCTAGGGTTCTAGGACCAACTTGCAATGGGAGGGTAATAACTCCACACGTTTCTTGTGTTTCGTCATTAAAAGCTTTGATAATCATATCACTTTTCTTCATTTCATCACTTCTAAAGCCAAATCGTTGGTAGAAGTCAAAAGTGCAAATGTTTAGAGATGAGCCATTATCAATCAAAACTCTTTTGACAGATACATCTCCAATTAGAGCAATAATGTATAAGGGATTGTCCTTATGTAAACTGTGTTGTGGGATATCTTTATCCCGAAAGTCAATACAATCAATCTCTCGAGTGATGATAGTATTGGCCATAGCTTCGGGTTGAATGTTTTGAGGTACCATCATTTGGCTCAATGTAAGCATCAACTCATCCCTATGGGTGGGAGAGGATCTTAATAAATCTAAGAGGGAAATTCTGGCCGTAGTATTGGACAATTGCTCATTAATATTGTAAGGGGGTTTAGGTTGAAAAGTAGGAGCATGATTCCCTTTATTGGGGTTTTTCAAAACGAATGGAGCCGATCCATCGTTCTGGTTTGGTTCTTGTTGAGAATTTTGAGCTTGTTGTCGAGTAACGACTCCAATGGTACCTACAATGTTATAGTGAAGACGCTGAACCGGTCTCGGTTGAGCATTAATGGCTTGTTCATTAGAAAGGAATATATTAGAAGAAGGTCGAGTAGTGACTCTTCTAGGAAATGGTTCTTCTGGAACCATAGCATCCGTGACGGGTTGAATAGGATCCGATTCATTTTCAGAACTATTCGATTGGTTTGAAGTAATGTCTAGTTCACTTTCACTATCCGATTCTATATCACTAGAATCAAAAGTTTGAAAATTATGTAAGGGTCCTGGTCGTAACCAGGGATAAGGTCGTGTCAAATATTTGAGGATCCCGAATAGGTAATTGTCCGCTAATGGTTCCTACATATCGGGTAGGAGGGGGAACATTATGATGTTCGATTTGATTGGCTACCTCTTTACCATGTCTTGGTAAAGGGTGTTGAAATATGTCTAGAGTTTGATTGGCATTTTGATTTTGATTTTGAGGAATGGTCTTTTGAGTATTATTAGGAGGGTTTTGTTTAGGTTGGAAGGCTTGCACTTCCATTTCATTATTGTCAATCAAATCTTGTATTTTATGTTTCAACCTTTTACAAGCGTTGGTAGAATGTCCAGGTCCTCTATGGAAATCACAGTGTAAGTCAACTCTATATCCGGGTATAGTTGGATCAGGTTCCCGAATGGCTGGTAATTGGATCAAACCTCTTTCGAGTAATTGAGGTAAAATAGTTGATAAGGGTTGGTTTAATCTAGTGAATTCTCGAGGAGGCTTGTCAGGAGGTTTCAATATAAATTTTTCTGTTGTCTTCGTTGCATTGATATTAGCAACATTTCTGCTGTCAATGACTCCGTCACCGACAACTTGTTTGTTTTTATATTGATTTCTGGATGTTTTCTCATCATCCTTCTTCCTAAGTTGGCCTCTCCTAATGAGGGCATCTTCTACTCTTCGAGCTAAATCTATAGCTTGATCGAAGGTAGTTAAGGTAGCAGTTGATAGCTCATAAGATATTTGTTCTTGTAAATTGTTGATGAAAATGTCCAACATTTCCCTATAAGGTAGCACAAAGTGCAGTTTTCCTGTCAATTGCCTCCATCTAGCTAAGAAATCGGCAAAACATTCATCCTTGTCTTGTTTTAAATTGTATAAATCTTTAATAGTTACATGCCTCTCGATGTAGGCACTAAATTGATGGACAAATGATTCCGCTGTTTCTTCAAAGTTTCTCAAAGAATGAGTGGGCAATTGATAGTACCACTCTAATGCCATTCCACCTAAACTTTTCGGGAACATTTTTAGTAATAGCAAGTCATCATGCGATATATCATGACATGCTATCCTAAACATGCGAAGATGCTCTATGGGATCTTCGGTTCCTTTATATATAGGTAGGATGGGCATGGGAAAATGCTTAGGGTATGGTTGAGCTACAACTATGGGATCCAAAGGTTGACTACAGATCTCTCGATAATTATACGAGGGACGGTAGGGATCTATCCGGTCCATACGTGAAGCTAATTGTTTCACCATGGCTTCCAGATTACTAGTTTGCCCCCCATATTGGTTCGGTAGGGCATTGACATGGGTTTTATGGGCATATGATGGAGGAACATGCAGATTAGATGCCATGTTACTATTGTGTAAATTATTGGTAGGAAAAGTATTATGAAGGAATTTTGAAGTTGTATTATGTTGTATTCCAGATTGTTGAAAGTTTGTATTTGGCTTTGTTTTAGGTTTTTGTTTACTTGAAGCATATTGCTCAATAGTTTGGCGGAATAAAGTAGTGAAGGAAGGTTTCTTTTGTGTGGGAGTGATTTTAGGTTGAATAACGAGTTCCTTAGGAGGTTGGGTAACCCGTTGTTTTGACATGTTTTGAGCCATAGTGACCATATCCGTATTGGATGGCCCAGCCTTGTCACTTTCTTGATCAATGAAAGACAAGGGATTAGTGCGCATATTACACATATATTCCATGGCTGCTTGAGTGTTACTAATTTGCCCTTTATCAATACGAATTGCCACATTAAGGTCATCAATGTTATCAATGAGAAATTTTTGAAAATGCTCGCATTGTCAAAAGCAATAGTTCCATTTGGAGCTACTCTAGGGGATGAGGATCCATCCTCTTTAACACTCCCTTCTTGTTCCTTATCTTCACCTAAGTCTTCTTCTCGATTGACCTAGAGTTTCTCCTTCCGGATTTGGATCTCCAAGAAGGACATTTGGGTCTCTAGTTGTATCTTGTAACCAATCTTCTTCTTCTCCTAAAGTTTCTTTACCATTCCTAAGTTTAGGCATGGTGCTTTAATTTTGATTTCAGCAAATATATATATATATATATATATATGCAACAAATTAAGAGGTATATGTTTACTATATACCTACTACAATATTTGAAATGAAATTTTTAAGTTTTTGCTAAGTTTTTGGTTTTTTTTTTTGTTTTTTTTTGAAATAATATAGTAAAGACAGCAAATAACACAAATAAATGCAAGAAATAAGACTGAAAGTAATAATCTAGTTTTCTATAAACAATTTATGAATATCATTAATAGGTTCGAGTTGTTCCGGAGTCATGAAGTGTTCTTCTTCAAATTGAAAGTTTTCTTTTAAAAATTTGATGAAAAGAGCTATAGTGATATTATCTGTCTCAGATGCTGGTTGATAAAAGTAAAGCTCGTGGCAATACTCTCGATATAGCACAGCTCGTGAAACTCTATTCCATATTTCCCTATCTGTAAGAACAACCTCTTGGTCTTCTACACAACCTAGGAACTGGTGCACAATGGCTGCGTTCTCGAGGTATTCCTCGAAGGTGAATAGTTCTGAAGATACTAGAGCTCTCCTATAAGCTAACCATCTATGGCAGGCTCTCTAAAGTTCATGATAAAAAACTAGTTGATGAGGATCCAGGATTCTATCTAGGACTAGCCTCTTGATTTGCTTAAGTTGTGTGGACCTAGATGAGATGAGACTAAGTCTTCTATCAAGTTCGTTCCACAGGAATTGATTCCTACTTGTTTCAGGCACACTAAGGATAGAATTGACTTCTATGGCTGCCAATTGGTTTTCTACATTTATAGTAACTGCTAACCTTTTCTTAGGAGCTACCATCTAAACATGATTTCAAACTTTAAATGGATTTAAAATGCATCTATGTTTTAGTTGTTCTATATATGTTTTTTTTGTTTTGTTTTGTTTTGTTTTCAAAAGGTTATGATGCATTCACGTCGGGTTCACCAAAATGTATCGCTCCAAATTTTTCGCATCCTTACCTTCAGGCTATTGGATCCGTGCCCGAAAGGAGGATGGGAAAAGGATGGCGCGGTACCTCGAACTGAGAGGACTTTGCGAAGGTCCCGCCTCTCAAGGGAGGTGTATTTTGATGATTTTTCGATGGATGGTGGGTTCACCAGGAAACATTTAAGGGCGCTTCCACGCCTAGGTTTGGAATGTGTTTTAATGTGTTCGTTTTTAACTTTAAGCATTCATATCCTAGGTTTGGCCAAATGAATCTAGATTAATCTACATGAAAATGCAAATTCAATGAGTACAGAAAATAGATTTAAAGACATAAAACAGAGAATTTACAGAATACAAATGAGGAATACCTGATCCGGATGTCTGGTGATGATTCTGATGTTTGAAGCAGTCAGGATCATCTAGAATTCGACAGAATCATCTGAGATCTGACAGAATCATCTGAGATCTGACAGAATCATCTGAGATCTGACGAATTCGTCAGAGACCTACAAGCAGAAAAATAGATACAAAATACAACGAATACTACTGTGCTAACAGAGGGAAACAACACCAAATGACTGTATGAATACTGAGTAATAGTTATGAATAGAAATTCAAGCAAATTACGATATTCTAATGACAAATCATGATCTTAGTATGCAATCTAAGCTAAATGGGTGAACTCCAAATGCAAAATAACATAAACACTGAATAAACTATCTAATTTGCAGACTAAAACAGCAGAGAGAAGGTTGAGAAATGCAAACTTCAGGCACTGATTGCCTCAATATGGACTGCAGTCGAGATCGTCTCGCATCAGTACGAAATCGCCTCGAATTCGACAGGTTCGCCTCCGATCTGAACAGGTTCGATCGACGACGATGTGTGCTGGCTCCGACTGAAAAATAGTGATGTACCTGCAACAAAATTGGTATGGGACCAAGTGCAAATGAAAAATTGGGATGGTTCAACGTAGATGGAGTTAAATTGCAGAGAATTTCAGCCAGGGGGGTGCTAAGGGAATAGCTTAGGATTAAATAGGCTTAGGGGAGTAGTTAGGAGGTTGGAGATCATCCCAATTTGGGAGATCTCCAACGGGGGAGGGTCCCTAACGGCGCAGACACGCTTCTGCCCGGATTGGAGACCCGTTGGAACAGAAGCTAACTTTGCAAAATCAGTTTTGCGACAAGATCGTCTGGACGTCCTAGTCCAGACGAAATCGTCAGATCTGGGGCGATATCGTCTGATCGGCGACGATATCGTCAAACGGTCAAAACAACCTCTAAAAATGGCACGAAAAAGGGGGAAACGGATTACCCGACGGTTAACGGGCGGTTTGGGAGGTTAAATTTGAATTTTAAATTATTTACTAAGGTGAATGTAATTATTATAATTTTACTGTGCCAATTTTAGGGTGCTACAAGTAGATAGGCTCATATATTTCTATATTCGAGTAGCAGTCTCATGATTTTAGTTTTTTAGTTTATCCTACAGATTTATTCTGTAGATGTTTGTATATCCTCGTTCGAGGATCTTTGTAACCCAGTTTCTTTGATAAATAAATATTGTCATTGTTTGGCATCTTGAAGGGTTTCACTTTTATCTGTCTACATTTTAGTTTGCTTTAGCTGCTATTACATTTGTGATTTCTTACATTCTTTTATCGCATTCATGAATCCCCCCTTCAATCATCTCCTATCAGAGCAATTTTGAACTTTGCTCAGTCTCGGTGTTCGATCCCTCCAAATACGAGGCCATTCCTCTATCGATGCAATTACTGACGAACCCAAAAAGGCATCACCACAATTGCACATGTCTTTGGAGGGTAAAGTTACATAGGTAATACTTGCCTAAGTGTGAGGATATCCACCCGACTGCGCAAGCAGTCTCGAGCGCAGTCTGATGGGACTGGCAAAAAAGGCACAGTGCAGTTCTTTGGCAAAGTGTTAAGCCTCCCGTCCAACTTCGCTGTGTAGTTCGACTACGTAGACGTTGACCTACATAGTCCGACATTGACCTGCGTAGCTAGTCAGGAGAAACAACCAAAATTTTGGATAAGGTAAGTGAGAGTTGCCTGATTGCGTAGCGCAGTCTGATTGTGCTCCCTTTGACTTACGTAGTCGGGTGTTGACTACCAAGTCCATCCACCATCACAAATTTTGATTGCATAGCCCGACGTCGCAGGGCTCCTCAGCGCATTCAAGCGATTTAAATAGGTATCAAAACCTCAAATTGGTATCAGAGCTTTAGTTCCATTAATGCAAAGATAGAAAAATAGCTTTTAGAAATAACCATTATCTATAGTTACATGTCCTGCGCTTCAATGACAAGAACTACGATTACTAGATAATTCAGATGAAGATCCTATTTGAATCTCAGGAGCTATGGGAGTTAGTCGAGAACAAATACCCAAAACTGGTAAATGCAGCAGCATTGGCTGCTCTCTCCCAAGAAGACAAGGACCTATTGAAGGAGAATACGAAGAAGGACCATAAAGACCTCTTCTATATCATGTAAGTGGTCTAAGAGACCATATTCCTGTAGATTGCATCGGCCACCAAAGTGAAGCAGGTCTAGGAGATTCCAGCCATCTCATACCAAGGCACCAACAAGGTAAAGTTGATGAAGCTGCATATGCTCAGGAGAGAGTTCGAGAACCTGCAGATGAGTGAGTCTGAGTCCATGAGTTATTTATTCACCCGAACGATAGAAATTATCAACTAGATGTGGTTGAATAGAGAAATTATGCAGAGCTAGAGAATCATGGAGAAGATTATCAGAAGTCTGCCTGCCAAGTTTGACTCGATTATGATAGCAATCAAAGAGTCAAGGGATCTAACAAACCTCTCGATAGACGAGCTCATAGGCTCATTGCAGACACATAAGCAGAGGCTGAAACATTCATATTAGACCTCTCTAGAGTAAGCATTCAAGGTTCAGGTCTCATTTCGAGACAACAAAAAACAAGACTCCCACCAAGGTGCCTCTAGTTCTCAAGGAGGAAGAGATAGAGACAGATGTGGTAAATGAAACAAGTTAGGAGGATGGTCAAACCCGAGTGAGGGAGAGACAAACTACAACTTCCATCAACAAGGAGGAAGAGGTGGTGTGAAGAACCAGCAAATCAGACCTAGTCAGAAAAAGGACATGTCAAAGGTCTAGTGCTACTATTGCAAGAAATTCGGCGGTTACATCTCATAGTGTAGAAAATAGATGGCCAAAGAGAACCAGCAACAATCCCATTACACGGATAAACCCAAAAATATGGTAGGAGAAAACGTGTTGCTGACCTGCAACATTGAGGAGGAGTGCCAGAAGAACGTTTGGTATCTAGACAACGAGTGCAGCAACCACATGACGGGGAACAAGGAGATGTTATCACAATTGGATGAAACAGTCCAGTTCAAGGTTAATATGGGGAACAATAGCAAGGTTCCTATGATGGAGAAAGGAAAAATCCTCATCCGCTCTAGGCACGATGAACGAAAGTAGATCTATGATGTCTACTATACGCATGGTCTAAAACATAACCTGCTGAGCATTGGACATCTTGTGTAGAAGGGGCATATAGTCCAGTTCAAAGATGGAGTATGCACCATCAAAGACAAAATGCATGGAAAGATTACAACTGTATCCATGACGAAGAACAAAATATTTCTGTTGCTGATTCAAAATGAATTTTTGATGTCTCTGAGTGTAGTTGTGAAAGATGCCACCTGGTTGTGGCATATTAGATTCGATCACCTAAGTTTCAGTGGCCTGAATATGCTACATAAGAAGCAGATGGTGAAGGGTTTATCCCTGATAGAGCAACAAAATTAGATTTGTGAGGGATGCTTAGTAGGCAAACAACATAGGGATTCATTCCCTTCCAGTCAGTCTTATAAAGCATCACAATCATAGGATCTGGTGCACTCAGACATTTGTAGTCCAATGTAGAATAACACGTTTGTCGATAATAGATACTTCTTGACTTTCATTGATGACTTCAGTCGCAAGACCTGGATTTACCCAATAAAGCTGAAGTCAGAAGCATTTTCTAGATTCAAGGAGTTCAAAGCTCTGGTGGAGAAATAGAGAGGATACCAGATCAAAACTCTTAGGATGGATGGTGGAGGTGAATACATCTCCAACGAATTCCACAACTTTTGCAAGCAACACAAAATTTGGAGGTAGCTCACTGCTAGATACACACCACAACAGAACAACGTAGCTGAGAGGAAGAACCAGACCATCATGGAGATGGCATGCACCATGATGAAGTTGAAGGTATTACCGCATGAGTTCTGGGTAGAGGCTGTAACCTATGTAGTCTACCTACTGAACAAATGTCTCACCAAAAGCATGAAAGACAATCCTTCAGGAGGCCTAGAGCGGTCTAAAGCCATGTGTGGCTCATTTGTGTGTGTTCGGGTGCATTGCAAATGCACATGTTCTAGAAGGGAAGTGGCAAAAGCTAGATGATAGAGCAAATAAGTGTATTTTCATAGGGTATAGTGAAAAGGCAAAGGCATATCGACTGTACAACCCTGTGATGAAAAAGCTTATCATCAACTGTGCTGTGAAGTTTCTTGAAGATGAATCCTGAACCTGAAAGTCAAAGACTGGCCAGTCAGATCCAGTAGTAGTTGAGTTTGTTGACTTGGAGGAGAATAGTGTGCAGCCACCTGTAGCCTCAAGTAGTAGCAACAATGCTAGTAGAAGAACAACCTCACCATCTCGATCACCTCCACTTGCAAGTAGAATCCAAAATTTGGTCACACCTGCGAAGACAAGGAGCTTGCAAGATATCTACGAGGCAACCCGAACTCATCAAGATGAGGAAAATTCTGATTTCACGTTCTTTACTAAGGTTGATCCAGTGGAGTTCAAAGACACAAGTCAAAATAAGAAGTGGGTGAAAGTGATGGATGAGGATATTGAAGCAATTGAGAAGAATAATACATGGTAGTTGTTAGATCTTCCAACAGGGAAGACGACCATTGGGGTCAAGTGGGTGTATAAGACAAAATTCAATGCCCAAGGAGAAGTGGATAGAAATAAGGCTAGATTGGTGGCAAAGGGCTATAAGCAGAAGTCAAGCATCGACTACCATGAGGTATATGCGCATGTAGATCGACTTGACACAATGAGCATGATCCTAGCACTAGCAGCTCAGAAGGGTTGGAGTGTTTACCAGATGGATGTCAAGTCAACCTTCCTCAATGAAGTTTTGGAGGAGGAGGTATATATAGATCAACCACTAGGTTACGATATTGAAGGCCAGGAGGATAAAGTCCTGAAGCTGAAGAAGGCCCTATACAGTTTGAATCAGGTGACTCAGGCATAGTACAACCATATTGATAATTATTTTTAGGAGAATGGGTTTGTCAAATGCCCATATGAGCACACCATGTACATGAAGACAAATGAAGCAGGTGAGCTCATAATCGTCTATTTGTATGTGGACAATTTGATTTACACTGGCAACAATGCAACACTATTTGCCCAATTCAGAACAACCATGAAGGAGTTTGAGATGACAAACTTAGGGCTAAGAGTATTTTATTGGCATTGAAGTTGACCAATCGATAGATGGCATCTTCATTTCTCAAGGCAAGTATGCGAAGGATGTCCTGAAGCGGTTCAATATGGAGGACAACAAACCTTCCATCACACCTGTTGCCACAGGCTTGAAGCTGAGCAAGTTGGACTCTGGTAGAAATGTCAATCCAACTATGTTCAAGAGGCTGGTTGGCAGTCTGATGTATTTGACTGCAACTCGGCCCGATCTGATGTTCAGAGTCAGTATGATCAGTCATTTTATGGAGACTTCAAAGGACACAACTGGAAATATGGCAAGCGCATCTTGTACTATGTCAATGGGACACGAAACCATGGCCTATTTTATGCCAGATAGGACAAGTTGGAACTAGTGGGCTTCATAGACAGTGACTGGGCTTGTAGCATCGATGATCGAAAGAGCACCTCCAGGTATGCTTTCCATATCAGATCGGGGGCAGTCTCATGGGTGTCCAAGAAGCAAGCTATTATTGCATTGTCCACTACAAAAGTAGAGTATGTCGCTGCCATGTCAACCGCATGCCAGGAAGTTTTGCTGCCAAGAGTTCTCGGTGAATTGAACCATCCTTCGGTGGACACGACAATAGTTTTTTGTGACAACAATTCTGCCATTGAACTATCAAAGGATCCAATGTCCCATGGCCATATGAAGCATATTGATATTCGCTATCACTTCATCAGAGAGATGGTGAAGTTCGAGAAAATTCAGTTACAGTTTGGCAGATCTAAGGAGCAGTTGGCAGACATTTTCACAAAGCCTTTGAAGGAGGACTTCAGCAGATTACGAGAGCAACTTGGAGTCAAAGCACTTGTGAAATCAGGTTTAAAGGAGGGTGTTAGAAATAATAATCCTGATTTCCCATCTCTGCCCAATTGTGCCCTGAACCTGGGCACAACTGAACTTTGCTTGCTAAAAACAGCGAAGCTGGGTGTTCCGTCAAATGTCCGATGTGATGTTGCTTGTGCCATATGATATATGTCCAATAAACACTGATATTTTTTGTGCAGTGTAGGTGATTGGTTAAATTCATCCATGCGATAGTTGGTGGTTGGTTCCTCATCCCATGCTATATAAACCCTAGTTTGGGGTATATTTTCAATAAGAGGGGATTTTGGAGAAGCGAGCATCAGAGTGGAAGAAGAAAAATCCACAGTTGTTTTGCAAAGCAGTTTAGTGAGCAGACATGCTCATCTATTTCCATCTCCAAGCAGTAGTCTCGTGAGTTTAGTTTTTTAGTTTATCCTGCAGCTTCATCTGCAGATGTCTGCATATCCTTGTTCAAGGATTCATGTAACCCGGTTCTTTGATATATAAATATTGTCATTGTTCAGGCATCTTGAAGGGTTTCACTTTTATCTGTCTGCATTTTAGTTTGATTTGGCTGCTGTTACATTTGTGATTTCTTACATTCTTTGACTATGTTCATGAACCCCCTTCAATCGTCTCCTATCGGAGCAATTTCAAAATTTACTCAGTCTCGGTGTTCGATGCCTCAAATCCGAGGCCATTCCTCTACTGATGCAACGACTAACAAACCGAGAAAAGCGTTGCCGCACTTACGCGTGTCTTTGGAGGGCAAAGTTACATAGGCAATACTTTCCTAAGTGTGAGGTTGTCCGTCCGACTGCGCAGCGCAGTCCGACTTCGCAAGAAGTCTCGAGCGCAGTCCGACGGGATAGGCCAAAAAGGCATAGCACAGTACTTTGGCAAAGTGTTAAGCCTCTTGTCCAACTTCGCTGCAACTGCGCAGACGTTGACCTGCGTAGTCCGACATTGACCTGTGCAGCCAGTCAGGAGAAACAGCCAAAATTTTGGCTAAGGCAAGTGAGAGCTGCCCGACGTTGACCTGCGTAGTCCGACATTGACCTGTGCAGCCAGTCAGGAAAAACAGCCAAAATTTTGGCTAAGGCAAGTGAGAGCTGCCCGACTACGCAGCGCAGTCCGACTGTGCTCTCTTTGACTTGCGCAATCGGGAGTTGACTGCCAAGTCCGTCCACCATTGCATTTCTATTGCGCAGCCCAACGTCGTAGGGCTCCTCAGCACATTCAGGCGATTTAAATAAGTATCGAAACCTTAGAGACCTGGTAAGTGAAACACGAAGGACCTACTTAAATATATTTATGTTTTTGTATTTGATTATAATTTTTTCCTTGGGGTTGACCTTGCATTGCTCACCTCTCTCTATATATATAAGGAGTGATACCAACATTGGTCCTGGTGAAAGGACAGGCTGATGGTAGAAATACTGTGAGTACAGGGAATGAGGGATTAATGACAAATCATACGGGAGTTGGTTCAAAAGAAATAGAGAGGGAGACAATCAGAATGCATAGTGTTTCATTGCAAGTCTGTCACCAAGAACTGGAGGAAGACTACTGGTGAAAGGACAGGCATGTCTGATGGTAGAAATACTGTGAGTACAGGGAATGAGGGATTAATGACAAATCATACGGGAGTTGGTTCAAAAGAAATAGAGAGGGAGACAATCAGAATGCCTAGTGTTTCATTGCAAGTCTGTCGCCAAGAACTGGAGGAAGACTATCTTGCCATGAGAGGCACCTAACTTCCACGGAGACCTAAAAAGCGTCGTAAAAATGTTGAGAGTGATTTGGCAAACTTATTTCCAGGTGGCTCTATATCCTCTTTTACAAGCCAACGCTATGAAAGTGAAAGTGACATGGAAGGGAGCGTTAACAAGAGCAATTCAGAAACTTGAGCCAATATATATATATATTTTCCATATATTTTAATGTCAGTTGTAGGCTAGGGATTACATTATATTCGGTCATCTGTTTATGATTTTCTGAATGGGATTGAGTCGGATATATTACATTCGGTCATCTTTTATGTTTTTATGAATGGGATTGACAAGAAACATTGCACCAAATATTGAATCATCAAGAATACAAGAGTTCTTGTATATTTTATCAATAATATTATGAGTTATGTTATTCAAATATTGTTATTATTTTTAGGATTATATTTAATTCATATTGATCAAAGATATTTGCATTCTTTAATATTATAATTGTTTAAGATTTTAGATATTGGGACCTATGATTTAATCTGGCTAAAAAGCAATTCAAATTTCAAATTCTTCTTCCTTGTAACTTTGATTCAAATTTAAATTATATTTTAATATCACAACTTTATTTTTTCAAAAACTCAAATTAAAATAGTTTAAATTTGGAATTAGGTGTTTGAAAAATAAAATATGCCTTTCTTGTTTTAAAGAACTTTAGCCAAAGTAATCCTTTACCTCAATTTTTGCAATATTCCTCAAATGTTCCTCTTTTAGATTTTGGACTTCCCAACCTTTGAAGCTTTATATATTCTGCAAAATTTTTACCTTATGTTTTGGTTTCTCCATGAGAATCTATGTTTGGATTTCTCATAGGTTTCTCTACAAGATTTCCTGATCAGAGTTTCATAGGCTTTTCCATAGAATTTCAGCTTATAGATTAGCTTCTCTACGGTTAGGTTTATTATAGGCTTCTCTGCTAGCTTCTTCACATTCTTAGGAATCTATCAAATTCTTCTCTTTGTTCTCTAGCAACTATTAACACTCTTTTTTGCTCTTAGATAAATTTTAATTCCTCGCTATTATGGTGGTTTGGCTTCTTGCTCTTCAAACAACTTTCGTATCCTTTCTTTTCGTCTCATAAAGATCTCAATATGGATTATCATTCTTATAGAATGTCATTTACTATTTTTATCTAGGTGGGCTTTGGATTTTAGGCTTGACCTTCACTTTCAAGTTTTTTGTTTGGTTTTTAGCTCTCTCTTGGCCTATATTATCATATACTTATTCAAAATATCATACATACTATCAAATTTAATCTTCTTAGCATTTTTTTCTAAATATTTTAAAGCTTATTTCTAGAAAAATACATTTCTACCCAAAATTTCACCACCTAACTTCTATGAATTAACCTTTGCTATGTTGCTTTTCTTTCACATTTGGCATGCTCCACACATCTAATATTTCCGTCCCTTGTCCAAAATTTAGCTCCAATTACAACAACAATTCTTCTCCAATACTTAACTCTTCTCCAATCAATTTGAGTCACCAACTCAATTCTTAATATCAACAAATCAAAGAAACATAATATGAGTGACTAGCTCTTCAAATTTCTAACTTCCTCTTCAAATATCCAAATAATAATTTGACTAGAGTGTAACTTTGATACCACTATTATATTTTTAACCAAATTAAATGATAGACCCCAAAATCCAAGATCTTAATCAATTATAATATTAAAGCATGCAAATATATCTGGTCTATATGATTCAATCACATTCATAAAATACTAATAATATTTTAATAATATAACTCACAATATTATTGATCAAATATATAAGAACTCTTGTATTTTTTAATGTTCAATACTTTATACAATACTTCATATCATCTTCTCTTATGATATAATACATGGAGCTTTGTCTCCATAACATAACCTTTCAATACTTTGACTATTTCTCTCCTCATAAATTTGAGATGCATTCTTTCCTATTTCTCACATATGAAAAACCTCTCATGGTTATTGACTTCACATCTTGCCACATACTATATGACTCTTCACTTGTATATTTGACACATATACATATTACTCTTGACTTTCTTACATGACATATTGCACACTCTCTCACTTTATACAATTGCATTCTTTATTACATGATACTTTGCACACTCTTACAATCTACACTCTTGGACACTTGTTACATGACACATGGACTCTTTTCACACATTGGCACATGCTTTAGGAGAAATATAAATCACATTCCCTAATATAATAACTCAAACACTAATACAATATTTACAAATGTACAGATATAATATGGGAGCACTTTAACTTCTACCAAATAATTTAATATCTCCAATAGAATAGTCTCTTGGAGTTTTTACTTACAATCCATCATATCATAGTATCTCAAAGAGAATAAATATTATGCTATTAATGAGACTTCCAAATACTTCTATTAGACGTTAATGACTCCTAAGTAGATGATACTTCCTTAGAGATGCTCTAATATTTTTTTTTATTGTAATTAAAGTACCATTATGCTCTAATAGGTCATAGCCTCTTGAAGGGATGCTCACCACACCAAGATGCTCTTGTAACAACAAAAGCCATATTTGGTATTATATCTATTATGATATCCATTGGTTTCTACATTCAAATAATATATACTAGCTCAATCATTTATAATGTATAAATCCATAGAACATGATACATCCATATTTCAATATAATTTGTCAACTAAGATAGCACTAGATTACAAATAAGCATAATGGTACTTTTTTTTTTTCAGTACAAAAAAAAAAGTACCATTATGCTTATTCATAATCTAGTGATATATTAATTGACAAATTATATTGAAATATGGATGTATCATGTTCTATGGGTTTATGCATTATAGATGATTGAGCTAGTATATAATATTTGAATGTAGAAACCAGTGGATATCTCTTACTCTTTCTCTATTGTTGCATGATGATATGCGTCATTGAGGTATTCTTTCTGTAATTTATTTCTTGGCTTCTGTTGTAGTTGCTGTTCTTTAATAAATTTTTACCCCTTTTATCAAAAAATAAAAATAATGCCAAATATGGCTTTTGTTGTTACAAGATCATCTTGGTGTGGTGAGCATCCCTTCAAGAGGCTATGACCTATAGAGTTCTATATTGAAGTCCATAATTAAGCTTAAGAAGGGATGTTGAAATAAGAACTAATATGTACTTGTGGCCATGATTACATTGTATTATGATTATTATGTATTTTCCTAGGGCCCCTGAAAATTGTGTAAGGTGTATTATACACATTATTATCTATTTATCTAATGGTAATTTTTTTATCCTTGACATTGCATAACTCATAATATTGGTACATATTTTTATCCCTCCAATTTCACTCTAAACTAATTGTTTATAATTCAGAGAATATTTTTTATTTATTAGTTATATATTCATTGTCTAAGTGTAGCTTTCATATTTATATTAATTTTAATTTCCTTTATTTTTATTTTATTTGTAATGTTGTTTATTTTAATTTTAGATTATTCATGTAAATTCCAACATTATGGATGAAGGGCACAATCACCTTTTTACAAGATTGAGGAAAATATTACATGAGTTGAAGGAGACAATATGATATGGTATATAGAGATAAAATAGAGCATAAAAATAATGGTTTCATAAAATTTCCTTTGACCTATATATATAAGTAATGAAAAATTATATCTACACCATAAAAATTATATTCAAATGATAGTCAAAAAGGTATATCCAACAATTTAGACAATAAGTGGGAAATTTTATCTATTTGCTTATAAAATATCCTAACATTGATTATAGAATTACATTATTTTAAAGGTTTTTTTTCATTCCTAAAATTCTCATTGGAATGCACTAAAAGCATAGTATGAATTAAGGAAACTCATAACTTTGGGATTGATTATTATGGTATGTTATGATATGTTTTTTTGATTAACTAAAGAGTAAGGATTTTTAGAGGAACCCACAACCATATACAACCAATCCCATAGGAGATCAAAAAAATGGTTAGAATCCCGATAGGTATCACCAACTGAACCAAATAAAACAACACCTACTTATAGGAAATAAACAAAATGTCAGGATAACAACCCAATGCCAACAAAATACCAACCCTTAAGTTAGGATGACTTGTGGTAGCATCTAGGAATTAACCAAAGCATTCATCCCTAAGGAAATGAACTCCATCAAGAAGCCCAAGAGTCGATTCACATCCTCCATGAATTCAACAGTGATATTGAGGGTGCCTAGAATGGAATTTTGTTTATCATCAATGATTTTGATTGACTGCAACAAATTATGAAGTGACTCCTTCTCTCAACCACAAGATATACCCTCTACCAAGTAAGTAACTACTCAAATTGCAAGATGAAATATGATCCTTTTAAAACATGAGGGACCTTTGAACAAAGGAGGCTAGTGCACCAAACCATGGGGATACCTAGCCAAATTTTCATAGACCACCGATGAAGAGTGTCCAATTAAGGATCTCAAGAAAATTAGAACCCAAAATCCTGGGCCCACCCCAAAAAGGGTAGATTTTTCAATGTTGAGAATGACATTCATTTCTTCAAGGTAACTAAATCTTCAATCATATCTTCCCATGTGAGAAAAACCCTAATTAGCCAAGAAATCTACTACTTTATTACCTTCTCTCCAAATGTGTGTGATCTGTACTTCCTCCATAAGCTAAAGAATTCTTCTTGTTTCAAAAACTATTAAAAAGAAACCAGTTTGGAGGCTTTTTCGACTTGAGCAAGTTGATAAGACTCAAGGAGTCCCCTTCCATGACCACCTTCCTAAACCCTAATTCATGGAGTAACATTACGCCTTGATAAGTTGCTCTAGACTCAACCAATAAGGAAGTTTGAGAGAAGATGTGTTATACAAAATCCACAAGAACCCTGCCATTCTCATTTTTGATAACTTCTCCAGTATCGACTAAGCTTAAATTTCCCTTAGAAGCACTGTCAAAGTTATGTTTCACCCAACCGCTTGGAGGATGACTTCAATTGGTACAAAATGACCATTAGTATGTTATGATATGTTTTTAATATGCTTAGTACATAATATTGAGTATGAACATATTACCATTAGTTGATCATGGGTTATAAATTCACCATTGTATTGGGTATTATTCCTTGAGGTAGAAAAAATAAACAACAATTGTGTTACCATTATTATAGGCATAAAATACATTAGTATGTGCAAAAATATATGGGTCAATTTACATGAGCATAATACTTGATGAGTGTAATATTTCATAAAATAAAACTTAACATTATACTATGATAACAACATTACCATTAACATAGAAACAAATCTTCTATAGTACATAATAACTTAAAATGTAGCATTTTATCATCATTTCACTGAATAACTATTTCAAAATGATGTTATTAAACTTGGATATTGCAATATTTAATACCATATTGTAGATATTTTTGTCAATCAACTAACTAAAATTAAACTTAGATGTATTTCCATCCTTTATGTGGGATGTATCTATATCTAAAATATTAGACATCTCTTTATCCTACAATTCAGTTTAGGATTCTCACTTGTCTCTATAATAGAATATGCACACAACAATCATTAAGGATTTCAAGTGGATAAACCATAACCATCTCAATAAAAGGGTTTTCACATTGTTGAACCATTTCCAACTCATGCTTGAGTATTTTTGTATAGAAAACCCCTAACCACTATTATGGTTTTATCTCAATCATCTTCAAATGCCCACATGATAACTTAATGCTCATAATAGGAATATTCATAAGTCAATTATTATATCTTAATTTTTATTTCTCTTCTGAAGGAAATATTTCTCTTCTAGTATCCTTTGAACATATTTTTTACCTTTTTCCATTCCATAACATCTACCCATTAATAATATACATGTATTTAGTTGTCTATTTAATTTTTCTTACAATAATTTCTAACACAATTTTATCATAATAAAAAAATAGATGGATATGCATAATTTATTTCTTCACAATGCCTACTTCTCTATAATAATTGTATGATCATTATTTTCTTGATATTTATACATAATTCTATTATTTTTTGCCATTACAATTGGTTATATGAGATTCATCATTTCTTCTTGAACCTTTGCAATCATATCTCATTCTATTTGTTATTTTGAAAGTAATACCTCTTATGATGTAGTCAAGAAAAGGGGGTCTAATGAAAAACCATATTTTCAAGCAGCTCAGACATATCCATTTCAACACATACAAAAATAGTACATGACACAATAAAAACAAAAATAAAAAACACTATTTTTTTAATATTTTTTTATTTTAACATAAAATACTACACAATACAACAATATTTTTTTATATATTTATTTCAACCAATAGGTATAAAGTACACCACAAATAATACAAACTTCACAATTGCTCTCTTAGAGCAATTTTATGATGGTCATAATTTCCATACATCTACAAGAACTCCCTAGAGTACTAGTCTCCTGGTCATTCCAAATCCTTGCCGAATCCACTATCGGTCTCTTGTTACCTCCATGCAGCCTTGTTTGGTCCTTTTACAGTATTATTCTCCACTCATGACCTTCCAATGCTGGAATATAAATATTTATGTTCCTTCCTCTTTCCTTTTACATCTAACCATGTGCACCAAAACTATGTGCACAAACCATCTGCACACAAAACCATGTACACACTAAAACCATCTGCATAAAACCACATGCACAAAAACACATACATAAAACCACATGCACCAAACCATGTAAACCAAACCATATGCACCACATAATGTGCACCAATCCATAAACACCAAAAAAAGTTCACCGACCCACATACACAAAACTAACAACCCTATACATCAAAACAAAAAAAATAACCTCACTTGGATGCTCCTACATCATCTTGTGTGTTTTGAAAAATATCTCAATCTCTTTATCATGTCCATAACTATGACTATGGATGCCATAATATGTCTTATCATGACCATTAACAACATAATCTCCATTACCTACATCTATAACATCACTATCAACATTGTCATCATATTAGAATTTAAAATAATTATCAATAATCATGTGCAATATTTCAACCATAACACAACCATCATTATCATGTAAATCAATAACACTAACATAATATGACATTAATTATATCAAAAGAAAAGTATGTGAATCTAGTCCCAACCTTTTATTTTTCTTGATTTTGGTCCTTTAATATGTTATGAACCTCATTAATCATATTAAACTTACTATATTACATATCGTTATCATTATGGACACACAGATACAAAATAATCTTCAACAATGTTCACATATTTTAGAGTCATCTTCAACTTATGTTTAGTTTATTTCACTACCTTATGTGAGGTGAAAAATTTAATTTTATGTCACACACTTTTGATCTTAGACTTGTTGCCTCTTTAAATTTCCTATTTTAGATAAATTATATGAATGGTATTTCCACTATGACTTCTCTCTTTAAGTATTTATTTCTTCCAATAAAGATTTTATCCTCTCATGTAGTAATTATAAGCATATCAAGCATAAGTAAGCATCATAATTTGTAAAATATATCACACTATTTTTATCTCAACACAATATTTTTAGAGGTGTTTGATATCACTAGTCATGCACACTCTAAATATTATATCAATTTACAACAATCTTATTTCACTAATGATGAATATTGGCACATTGGAATCATCCAATTTTAATTGTAATACTCAAGTCACATACACATGGTTTAAAAAGTTACCTTTCTAATGACTCAATGGACTTAACTCTCATAATAAAAATTTTATACATGACCTTTAATTTTTTATTTGACTTTTTTTATGATACATGTATTTAATCCTAACCAAAATTTAAACATAAGTATGACACCAAATCCACTTTTAGAGGAAACTACCCCATTATTCATTATAATATTCAATAATTCTATAAATGTCTTGATTCATACTTATTAACTCCATAATGTTCACAAGTTTTACTTTTATAAATATTTTTCATATTTGAATTTGACTAAAATTGAGTAGCATATACCTACATCATTTGATGATTTGAAAAGCATGTACAATTTTATTTTTTATTATGTTGGTCTTTTAATACATTATAAACCTCATTAATATAGTTTGGTTAACCACTTATTTTGTTCCGGATAGGAAAACCTCTGCTCAAGAAAATTTTTGAGACTACTATGATCTGTTTTGATAATGAAGCGGCTACTGATTAGGTAGTGTCTCCATTTTTCTACTGCATGAAGAATAGCCAACATTTCTTTTTCATATGTCGATCTTCCCAAATTTTTCCCGAAGAGCTGTTTACTTTCAAATGCCAACGGATGACCTTCTTGCATTAATATAGCCCCAATTCCTGTTCCTGACGCATCACATTTGATTATAAATGGTTTGTGAAAATTGGGGGTTGCTAATACTGGAGTTGTACACATGGCCTCCTTAAGAGCTTCGAAAGCTAGAGTAGCCTCTTCCGACCAACGAAAAGCATCATTTTTTGTGAGTGTCATGAGAGGTGCTGCAATCTTACCATAATTTTGTACAAACTTGCGATAGTAGCCCATGAGACCCAAAAAACCATGAAGTTTCTTGATGGTTTTAGGTAAAGGCCATTCTTGAATTGCCTTAATTTTATTGGGATCAACTTTGATGCCTTGGTGTGAAACTATATGACCCAGATATTTCACTTCCTGGACACCAAAGGAACATTTGGAACGTTTGACAAATAGCTTTTCTCTATGTAAAATGTGAAGGGCTTTATCCACATGATGTAAATGGTCCGTCCATGTTTTGCTGTATATGAGAATATCATCAAAAAAAACTAACACAAACTTACGGAGGAGTGGATGAAACACTTGGTTCATGAGACTTTGGAATGTGGATGGTGCATTAGTGAGACCAAAAGGCATGACCAAAAATTTGTAATGACCTTCATGAGTACGAAAGGCAGTTTTGGGAATATCTTCTTCTCTAACACGGATTTGGTGAAATCCGGAGCGAAGGTCTAATTTTGTAAAAAATTTTGCACCATGCAACTCATCTAATAGGTCATCTATGACAGGGATAGGAAATTTGTCCTTGATAGTGAGTTTATTGAGAGAACGAAAGTCAGGACACATACGCCAAGAGTTATCTTTTCGTCTAGCCAGGACTCCAGGTGAGGAATAAGGACTAGTGCTGTGACGAATGACTCCATGATCCAACAAATCCTGAACGATCTATTCAATTTCTATCTTTTGTGGTTGAGGATAGTGATAAGGACGATTGTTAGGAGGAACACTCCCTGGAATCAAATGGATGGCATGGTCATGAGATCGTTTAGGTGGTAATCCTTGAGGTTCTTGAAAAACCTCTTCGTAATGTGTTATGATGTCTTGTAACTCCGGAGCAATAATATCCAAAGTTGTTGGAGATTGTTTTTCCAAAAAATTAATTTGAGCTATAAACCCATATCCACCCTTTTTTAACATCTTCTCCATACTATGAGAGCTCACCATTTGTGATGAAGGAGTAGTAATGCCTTGTAAGTGAATGACTCATTCATTTTCCTTCCATTCCACAAATAATTTTTTGAAGTTGAAGCTAACCGTGTCTAATGTTTCCAACCATTCAACTCCCAAAATGACATCCAAGTTCCCTAAATTCATGACGAAAAGGGATCCAAACCAAGTATAAGTTCCCATTTTTATGGAAACTTGAGATGTGCGACCAACACATTGTGCGTTCACCCCGTTGGCCACTAGAACCTGGAATTTGTCTTTGTTGGAAGAGTTAATGAATAAATTCAAAGCTTTTGCGGTTTTTATGTCGATAAAATTATGGGTACTACCAGAATCAATTAGCACATTCACCTTTTTTTGGCAGAGAAATCCCGGTACCTTGTGGTATGGTGGGCGGTTAAACCCATGAGAGCATGCACGGAGATCACCATTGTATCCTCTTCTTTTTCTTCTATAGTACATGGTAGGTCTTCTAGCATAGGTTCTTCTGGTTGGTAAGGTTCTTCCTCTTCTCCTTCACATTGATCACCTTCAATATGAAAGTTTTGTTTTTGGGCACATGCTTGTTCCTTGGGGTGATGAGTGCGACATTTATAGCAAAAATATCTTGATGGTTGATCATTTCTATGAAAGGAATTGTTGCGATATGAAGGATGACTATAAGTTTCATGCCGTGTAGACAACTGATGTCTCTTCTCAGCCAGCTTGGCTATTCTTATACAATTGTTCAGCAAGGTTGGATTGTGCATGTCTACCTCCACTTGAATACTTTCTTTCAAACCATTGCGAAAGGCTCCTACCACTGTGTCGGGACTGAGGTCTAAAGTGTATGGTAGTAAACTGGTAAACTCCGAAACGAATTCACTAACTGACCCTTCTTGTTTAAGAGATAACAGTCTTACTGTGTATGATGATGTAGCTCCTTCATAAAATCTTTCTAAAAAAGAGGTAGTGAATTTTCTCCAATTAATAGTAGCTCCTTTCTCTCGTTTAAGCCATACAAACCATTGGTAGGCCTCAGTGCCAAGTTTTGATGCAGCGAAAGGGACTTTATCAATTTCCTTAATTTGATATAAGTCAAGAATGCCTTCCATTTTGGCTATCCAACCACGAGGATCATGACCTTCAAAAGTGGGCATATCAATTCGTGGAAAATTATTATTAGGGCCTCTCGGTTGGTGATAACCCGTGTCCCTTTCTTGATTTTGGTTATACCGCTGTCTCTGATAGCGATCCCCGTAATTATCCGAATCACCTCGTTGTTGTTCCCAATCATCATTAGGATCGACATTTTCTTCATTCCTTTGGGCATGGGGGTGATTTTGGGGATTAGTGTTGGGATTAGGCTGGTTTTGTGCTTGCACTAGGTTTTTTAGGAGACCAATTTAGTTCATACCCTCTAGTAAGAGTCGAAGAGAATCATTGTTGGAAACGACTGAGTTACTTGAGTTTCCTTGTGTGATGTTTTCGGGAGTTGGGGGAGGATTAGTAGCCATAGGATATACTAGTGGATGATGTGGATTATAACTACCAATTTTAAAATGAGAAAGAGAATTTTTTGTACCTGGGCTGCGATTAGGTCTTCTTGTGTTGTTATTGGTCATTTTCGAGCTTGATAATCGACCGTCAGATCCCTTGATCCACTGTTTGCTCATGCACTTGTTAACATAACCTGCTTAGGAACCTTGGAACTTGGACTGCCGTAGAATGTGATGGAATTTATTTATTTATTTATTTTTTAACCAAAAAATTTGGTTTTTGCTACAACTGTCGCTCCAACTGCGACGCGGATTTGAATTTGGATTTGGGCTCCTTCTTGACTGCAATTTTGACAATTTTTCTTGACTGTAGTTTGAAATACACGACACCATACTAACCACTAACCACGGAATACCAGAAGACGAGGACACGGACACGAAACGCGAGACACAGACGTGGCGATCGACACAAAACAGACGACGAGCGGACGAAAGACGCTAAACGAACAATGAGACAGCTGCGAGACGCGACAAAACATGCGAGTAGATGGACATATGTCGACACAAAATGAACGACGAGCGGATGGAAGATGCTAAACGGACAACGAGATAGCTGCGAGACACGATAGAACACGCGAGCACGATAGAATAGGACCGAGTGGACGGACATATGCAATACGCGACAGAATAGGACAACAGACCCGAAACACACAGAATATGACATGAACGAATGAAACAAATACGACCAACGAGCGGACGGAAGAACTTGCGACGCATGAAGAAACTCCAAGGTGTGACCGTAGTCACGACGTAAATGGTGTGACGCCAATTATTTAAACCCCTCCACAAACAAAACACTGCCAATGTGGGATAACTAGCCAAACGCACGATGGAAAAAGAATTTTTTAAATGACGTCAGCGCCGAAAAGGAATTAAAAACCTTAAGTTTTTTGCTTGTAAATTGAATAAAATCACGAATTTGTGAAAATACTGCAGCGGCGTCATGAGGAATTGCAGCGTAAATTCCATGGAATTGCAATTGCTTCATAAATGTTAATTTTTATATGGACCGCCGACGAGCTGAGAGGACTGCGAACAGCAGCTAGCTGCCACTGTCGTGGAGATGCAACTACGAAAAGATTGCAGCGGCTGCCAGTGACGCCTGATGGATCGAGACTGTGTAGAAACGCGGCTAGAGCATGCTATCAAGGACGCCTACGACGGGCTTCAGGATCTATTTTGAATCTGATACCACTTGCAGAGATACACGTACACGTCTCTCTGGTTACTCAAAAATAAATTTAATCAATTAAATAATACAGAACGATTAGCAACGATTCTCAATTGTTCGACGAATGAAATGAAACAATAAATCAATTCTTAGGATGAGCGCAATGCCACTAGGAGGGCAGATCCCGTCGTGAAGGCAATTGCAACAATGCAGAGATAAAAAATAGCAAAGATGATGATCCCGTCAATAAATGAAAACTATGCTAATAAATATGAATTTTTATTCAATTGGATAACCTAGCCGACTGCTAGGTTTGGTATGTAGCATTTTACTTTTATAAATATTTTTCATATTTGAATTTGACTAAAATTGAGTAGCATATACCTACATCACTTGATGATTTGAAAAGCATGTACAATTTTATTTTTTATTATGTTGGTCTTTTAATACATTATAAACCTCATTAAGCATATTAACCTTACTATATTACATATCTTTATCACTAAAGTTATGTAAATATAAAATAATATTAAACAATATTCATAATCATCTTCGACTTTCTATTTAGTTTTGAAAGTATTTCATTTTCACTACCTTCTTTTAGGTTAAAACCTTAATTTGATGTAACACACTTTTGATTTTAGGCTTGTTGCCTCTTTAAATTTCCCATTTTAATTACATGATATGAATATCATCTTCACTAAGACTTTGCTTTTGAAGTTTTTAACATTTTTATAAAGCTTTGATCCCTCTCCATGTAGCAACTATAAGGATATCAAGCATAAGCAAAAATATTTCATTTATACATCATATCACATTGGTTTTATCTCAACATAATGATCTTAGGGGTGTTAAGCATAACTTGTCATGCACACTCTAAATATTATGCCAATTTATAATAATCTTATTTTTTTGATGATGAGTATTTGCACATTGAACTCATCCAATTTATAGTCTAATACTAAAGTCACATACATTGGATTTGACATAAAGGACATAACTCTCATAATAAAAATGTAATACATGATATTTATTTTTCATTTAAATTTTTGTGACATGTATTTAGTCCTGGCTAAACTTTAAGCATATGTATAACACCATATTCACACTTAGTGTAAACTTTCCAATTACTCATTGTGATATTAAATAGTTCCATAATCATCTTGATTCATCCTTATTAACCCCATAATCACACATTTTCCTTTTATGGATATTTTCCATATTTTCATTTGACTAAAATTGAATAGTAGGTACCAACATCACTTGACTATTTTCTATTGGTAAGTTAAGCTAAAGGTGTACAAATTTTTCTACTTTTACATATAACAATACTTTACATAATTTAGTGTTATTTCATGTAATTTTTATATGAATTTACATGATAATATTTATCATGATATGTTATTTTATTGTTTAAACCATACTTACCTTACCATTATTATTTTTATTCCACTATGCTTTTTTATTAAGTAAAGAAGGGGTTTTAAGGATCCCTGAACATAAGGGTTTTAAGAAGGATCCATAGTCTGAGATGAGGGTTTTGAGAGGATATCACAAACATTACAACAAGGTCTAAAAGGGTTACCCAAAAACAAGCTCCACAAGGAGAAATACAATTTACACCCAAAAGGGTAACCCATCAACGAGAAGAAAAGGCTGGAAAAACTAGCCAGCAACCCTCCTACATGAAGTATAGTAATAAAGTCCTAAATGATATAAAATGAATGTCCTAAATGGGAAAAAACACCACATTCATCTAACAGGAGTAAACTAAAACTAGGAGCATATCACTTTGCCTATTTGAGGCTTACACTTGCAATGGTTTGAAAGAGAAAGTACAAATCGATGAGCCACCTAAATCAAAGCAAGTTTCGTAAAATAATAACAATCACTCTCATGTACAAAAAAGGAGATAGCAATATTTTGCATCACACCTGAGAGGAAGAAGGGTAAGATTTCAAAAAAATAAGCCTTAGAACCTTGGGATCAAACACACCACCACTATTGGAACAGAAGAAAGAGATCTTTGCAGACCTTTTGATGTAGGAGCATCCAACGGTGTAAGAGTGATCTTGCATCACCCAAAAAAAATTGTAATTGTTTAATTTTGTAAAACTAGTAAAACTAGTTTAACTTGCAAGAGACTTTTGAAGGTCTTAGAGGTCAAATTTGAGGATTTTTGGCTAGATGCTTTGTGCTAGGGCCTACCTCGCTTAGCTCATCTCATGCCCTTTTTGAAAACATGTTGTAATAGTAAATCGGGTCAATGAGCATGAAGTTATAACGTTGGCAAGTTGCCCCTAAAATTTAAATTTGAATTTTGATGGTTTTAGGTGGGAAAAAGGGAAAACGGGTTCAAAAAGGGGAAATTTCGAAATTGTAAGGAGTTAGTCTCTGAAATATCTATCTTTATGGAATAGAATTTAAGAAAGCTTTGGCTCATTTGTGATTTTATCTATCTTTTTTGTACTGTATGTGTTTGTTTAATGTAACTCTGCTTCAAGTGGTATCAGAGCGAGAGTTCTTGAGTGTGTAAACAGATCAGTAGACGTAAGTCAGTTTAAACCAGAATCTATGGTTAGGGTTTGTCAGAGAAGTGATCAGAATGCCTCTACAAAGAAATCATGGTGGTGGGAGAAATATGGTGCCAAAAGAATATTTTAGAGCTTTGTAGAGGCAAGTTCAGACTCTGCAAGAGAAGCTGCGTAGTGAGTTTGAGCCAAGGAGAGAAGATGGCAGTGAAGAAGAAGTTGAAGAAGAAGATGACTAATTCAAGGAAGAATAAGAGGTAGTAGATCCTACACAAGCCAGGTTATATAGATCCATATATCATATTGGAAAGATATCGAAAATGGAGGTTTCTATTTATTATGGAAATATTGATCTCGAGGAGTTGATTGATTGGATCAATGATTTGGAAGAATACTTTGAGTATGAGGAGGTTGAAGATCCTGATAGGGTCAATTTTGATAAGACCAAGCCAAAGGGTCATGCCAGCATATGGTGTAAGGGAGTGTAGCTAGACAAAAACAAAAGAGGAAAAAAATGATAAAAAAATGGGAGTGGATGTTGGAGAAGTTGAAGAGATAGTTCATTCCAACTGACTACAAGTTGGATCTACTAAATAAAATGTAAGGCTTGAGGTAGTCAAGTAAGTCTGTCAAAGAATACACAAAGGAGTTTTATAAAATTTTAATCAGAACAAGCCATTCTAAGGCCAACAAGGAGAAGGTAGCTCGTTATATTAATGGGTTATGAGCAAGTATTCAAGAGGAGTTAAGTCTAGTCAGGATGACCACCATAGAGGATGCTTACCAGTTTGCCCTAAGGGTTGAAGAGAAGTTGAACATAAGGTTTGATAGCAAGTAAAGAGGAAGAGGTCATGGTGGAAGAACAAATGGAGGATGAAATGAAGATCATAAGAAGAATGAAGAAGCCAACTTTAGTAAGGACTAAGAGGGAGATAATGCTTACTGCCCCAATGATCAGAACAATGGCTACCATATAGGAAGAGGAAGTTTTGGACGAGGGTTTGGAAGAGGAGGATTTCATGGAACCTATTTCCATTATGGGGAAGAAGGACATCGAGCATATGAGTGTCCACAACACCAATAGAGGACAAGTAACAGACCCAAAGGTAATACCCAAGCTAATGTTGTTGATAAAGATGCTAAATCTAAGCACTCTGAAGAAGCAAAAAGAGGAGAAGTGCTGATAACAAGGAGAGCCTTGCTGAATGAGGAGAGAGACCCAGATCAAAGGAAGAGCTTATTTTGCACAAGGTGTAAATGTGTAGGTAAGGTTTGTAATATTATCATAGACAATGGTAGCACAAATAATCTAGTTTTAGAAGGAATGGTTACCAAATTGTAATTAGAGAGGAAGAGACACCCGCATCCATATCAGATTGTGTGGTTGCAAAAGGACCATAAGTCTTTGATCAGTGAGCAATGCTTGGTAAAATTTAATATTGGGAATTATCGTGATGAGATCCTGTGTGAAATCCTGCCTATGGATGCTTACCATTTGCTATTGGGAAGGCCATGGCAGTTTGATCATTGTGTAATTCATGATGGTCGTGCCAACACTTACTCCTTGACAAAGAATGGAGTGCGCCATAAGATGAAGCCCCTAAAGGAGGTGGAAGAAAAGGTATGTAGCAGTGCCAAAATATGTTTAGTTAAAGGTAGAAGGTTTTTGGATGGTTTTAAGCATGAGCATATGTGCTATGCATTAATTAATATAGTTAGGGAGGAATAATGAAAAGATACCCTAGTAGAAGTCTCAGGTCTGTTAGAAGAATTTATAGATATTATATCAGATAATGTGCTCGAGGGTTTTCCACCAGTGAGGAATATCAGTCATCATATATATTTGGTACTAGGATCTAGTTTACCCAATAAGGCAGGCCATAGAATAACTCATGTAGAAAGTGAGGAGCTAAACATGCAAGTCCAAGAGTTGCTAAAAAAGGGACTGATTTGGGAGAGCCTGAGTCCATGTGCAATACCTGAAGTACTAGCACTAAAGAAATATGGAAAGTGGAGAATGTGTACAGACTCCCAAGCTATTAACAAGATCACCATAAAATATAGATTCCTATTGCCAAGGATGGATAACATTATGGACTATTTGAGTGGAGCCAAGTACTTCACAAATATTGACCTGAAGAGTGGGTACCATCATATTCATGTCAGAGAAGGAGATGAGTGGAAGACAACCTTGAAGAACATAGAGGGTTTGTATGAGTGGTTGGTCATGCCATTTGGGCTAACCAATGCACCAAATATATTAATGCGACTGATGAATGAGGTATTGAAGGAGTTTTTAGGAAAATTTGTCATTGTCTATTTGGATGACATTTTAATATTTAGCAAGACCCTATAAGAGCACCTAATGCATATTAGAAGGGTTTTTGCGAAATTGAGGGAGGATCAATTGATGATTAATTTGAATACGTGTAGTTTTGTGAAGGAGTTAGTGTATCTAGGATTTTTCATCTCAACTGAAGGTCTAAAAATAGACCCAGAAAAGGTGAGGGCTATCATTGAATGGCCTACTCCAAGGAGCATAACTGAGGTAAGATCATTTCATGATTTAAAACCAAAAATCATACCAAGCTCACCCCAATAGGTTTAGATCGGTAGATGGCCCTTTCCTCTCTTTGGAAAGCCAAAAAAATATAAAAATACTAAATCTAAAAGAAATGTTGCAAAATCCAACCAAGTCCCCACCAACTAGAGCAAGAGCTAGCCAAGGGATCAACAACCAGAATTTTCTACTACATTATAATGTACCAAGATCACCCCTATAGGTTTGGGTCAACATTCAACCCTCTACTCTACATAATAGTGATAATGCAAAACCCATAAGAGAGCAAAATATACCAATAAGACCCCCAAAAAGAAAAATATCTTGGTCACGAACCACAACAAAAAAGATAAGCATGACTAGTAGCTAGATATAGAATGGGATAAATGAGACATCCCACTCAAAGGGTTTAAGAGCATCGAAGCTGGAGTGAGAGTGAAACCATTATGGAGGAAGCCCTCATGGAGAAAACTACATGGGCCCTCTCTACCATGGTGAGGCTCAGGACCTCTCTTCCATGATGAGGCTTAGGTTCTCATGAAAGCCCTCACGAAGGAAACCCAAAGGGTTTATATTATTATGGATATTATCATATATTTACCACTTATCATATTGAATCATTTGATAATAAATATTACTATTCATTAATAAGAATATATATCATACAAGTACAAGGATTCTAATTTAAATGGTATAATTTTTAAAATATTAAGTTAGATCTTATAACAACAATACAACTAATAAAAATATATAAGTTTTACGTGGATATATCTCCATAAATTATCTTTATTTATTTCAATCTAGAACATAGCTATATATATTATCATAACACATTAAATTTTCTTCTAGGCATCATATTATATCTATGAATTTCTTGGAAAACTAATTCATACTCTTTATACAAGAGTGACTAAATAAAACAATTTCTATCTATGTCCATATTCCACCAAATTTGATGGCATAATACAAAATATAGATTTCACATATAAATGATACCAAAGTTTATATCCACACCACAATGATTTTACTTGCACAATATTTAAAATTAAAATTTATTTTCTTTGCACATATATCTTATCCATGCTCCATATTTTATAGCATGGACAAAGGCTCTTCATTACACTATTGTAACGTAACTTTGACTATTGATAAAAAGGCACTATGACTGAATAAAAATGCAAGTCCTAGAGTTAAATTCTATGATAATAATAATATTCCAAGGTAAAAGTCCTTTATCATTGAAGTACAAATGCTTAAGACCTTGGGATTAATATTTTTCTTTAAAATAATCTTCATTATAATTATTTCTACATATCACTTTGATGATATATCCACTAGAAAATGGAGGGATTTCACTAATTTTAAAGTAAATTATAATATAATACAAAATATTTTAACACTTCCATTGCAATATTGCATGTCCTCACTAAGACATCAACATCCAAACATTTTTAATTCATTTTATGCAAATGACTCACAATAGGATATTAAAATTGGTACAATGTACTTACAATATTTAAATATTTACACAAAGTATATGCCTCAACATATAAGAAAGTTATAAAAATATACCATGTAATGCAATCTTTTATTCAAAAGAATTTCTCAAACATGAACCATATATAGAGTAATAAATATCAAAGTTATTATTGTGGGGTTATATAATGTCTATATGAAAGCATGAGGATACAAAAACAAAAAAGGAAAAGCTCCAAGAACGATGCAAAAACAGAACTGAACTTAACGCTAAACCCTATGAATTAAAAATGCATGAAATGGAGAAAAACATGAATTGAAGCCCAAATGAAATAACAACCCTTATATTTTATTAATGTATTTCACATTTCGGTTACAATCCACATCCTCCCTTTTCAGGGGCGAGGAGCGTTAAATTCATCTCTTGGTGACATCCATGGATAGCCTTCCTTCTTCCGTGTGCCCACATGTAAGATGGGCGGACCAAAATGTCGTCGCCACTTGTGTTAGTGAATGTTGATTCCTTTCTGCTCCTCCGATGTTCCGATCCTATGTTCAAAGGAACAAGAAATAGTTAGTAGCACCTGCGGATGAAATAAAACATGCAATCCCCAAGCCTACAATAAGTGAATGAGAAAAATGAATTAAACTATAACTAAAATGAATCCAAATGCTCTAAAAATTTTATAGGGGCATCAAGACATCACTAGGAGGGCAATGCAAAAAGAACAGTCGAGACATTCCTCACTGATTTGAATTCGCTTCGGGGCAGGACGAATTTACCTGCAACAAAACGTCAAAAAGGTACTGTCCCAAATTTCCTGCCTAGAGAGCTCCAAAAGACTTGTAAACTTGGGGTTAGCTAATTGGGGATATTTTGGGAAGACCCAGATGGTCAGATTTTCCCAATTTGGTATCCCTTAATAGGAATTTGATGATGCTACTTACAAGTTAGCAAAGACAAAAAGTGATAGAACATGATAAGATTTGCTCAAAACATTACGAAATTGAAATTGCAAACTACCTAAGCAACATAAGATGAAATGCAAGATGAAAAAAATAGAAAGAAAAATTTGCCATAGATTCCTAATCGTTCCTAAATGGGACGATTAGACTCACGGCAGTGCGGGGGTGCCCAGGCGGGCCGCCCACCGTTGGGACCTGATTTCGGTGCCAATCCACTTGGGATGGGTCCAAAATCTCTTGTAAGGTGTTGTCAAAAAATTGGGGTGGTATTCTATGGCCAAATTTTGGGTTTTGGGCTCAAGATTTGACCTTCCAATGATCACCCAATGACCTCTTCTCTAAAAGAGATCACGGATGTGAAAGGCACAAATCGCACAAGGATGTATGGGGAAATAAAACGGTAGCACTTCGTTGCTCCAAATTGCTCTTACTCTGTATCTTTTGGGGTGAGAAAACCCACCAATTTATAGACCTGGAGGTCTCTTGGGATGAGCATGTAGCGACGCCACTTGGCAGCCATGCCATTCCAGGGGAGGGAAGATTCCTCCCTGAATAGGGACTCCATGACTACCCTTGTAACAACCTCTAACGCTCGAAAACGCTCACCTATACTCCCATGCAATGAAGGAAGCGTTAAGTGGTGGATCCGAGCTGCCATTTGCCAAGATTTGACTTTTTGCCCATCAAACCTACAATTTGCCCCACCCTAGAGCGAATTATGAATTCGTCCCTGGGCGGAGTGAATCCCAATTAGAATTCATCCCTGGGTGGAACGTATATTGAGCAAAGTGCCTGAAGGTGCCAAAATGATTTTTGACCTTCCAAAACTGCTGTGAGAGTGGTTAGGACCACTGTTTAACCTCTGGGGGCTGCCCTTGGGGCTGTGTGTGCCAATGTGATCAGTGTTTGCAGTCACATAATCAGATTGGTGCTATTTTGGTGTCTATAGATGCCCCTTTTTGGGATGCGTTGTGCAAGGCACAGCGTCAAGCAAAAATAGATAACCAAAGCACTAATAATTAGGGTTTCTTAGTAACCTAACCAAGTTTTGATGCCCCAAGTATGAAAAGGGCATGCATTCTTGAATCCTTGTTTCTGACGAGCGAAGGAACTTAGTTCAAGTGTTAACCTTTTTCGGTGAGGTGTTACTTGAGCTTGGACATTGATCAATCATGAATAGGAAAAGGGCGCAACCTTTTGTCTATGGGAACCTTGAGTTCATGATTTACGAATGCCAAGTGATTTATCAACTTGTGATTATTGCTTATTTACTGCCCCAAGTAGGAGCGTGATTTGTCTTTGCCAATGATTCTTTGAATGCATGCCATTTCCATGATTGGGTGTGTATTTGTTGATTGGTGACTAAGTGTGACTACCCCCTCAAGTGATGAATCGATGAGGGAATGACCTACATGAGAAAAGTGACGAGTCACTTGACCCAATATGACCTAGGTAAGGGTGCCTTCAGATATTTATATTTGAATGTGTGTGTAGTTTTCCGACATTTAGACCTATTTTTGGTGGGTGTTAACCCTTTTGGGGATGCCTTTTTGGAGCTGAAATTGTCAAAAATTCGTCTTCCCGTGGAGCGGTCTGGCCATGGTGGCCTTCTTAGGGAGTAGGATGGTGATGATTTATAACCCCAACCTATGTTTTGGATGCCAAGAAGGTCAGGCATGAAGGCACCTTCATTCAGCAACTCTATTGCTATTTTTGGGTGGGTTTTGACCCTTTTGGCGACGCTGTTTGGGGATGAAATTCTTGAAGATCCGTCCTCTCGTGGAGTGGTCCAGCTATGGTAGCCTTCTTAGGGAGTAGGATAGTGAGTATTTGTGATCCCAACATCTATTTTGCATGCTCAGAATGTCAAGTGCAAAAGCACTCTCATTGGACAGTTTTATTGCTATTTTTGGTGCATTTTTGCTGTTTTGTGAAATGTTTGCTCTGTATTCGTCCCTGGGTGGGACAAATTCTTGTTGAGAATTCGTTCGAGGGTGGGACAAGCGCTAACCAGAGTGCTCGTCCCAAGGAGGAATTATTATAGGCTCAAAAATCCTATTTAAAGGCCAAAACTAGGGTTTGGGCTCATTTGCACTTGTTTTTTCTAGCGATTTGGAGCTCTGAGGAGGAGGAGGTCAATTCTGCGAAGCGAAGCGCTACTGAATTTTTTCGTCACCATGAGTGCACAAACCGAATCGACTGATGGAGCCGAAGAGAGACCAGTAAGTGAACTCCCTCTTTATTATTTTCTTGTATTATAGTTTTTTTTGTTCGAATTTATCAATTTGAGAGTATAAAACCCTAGGTTGACAAATTAAATTTTGTTATTTTTGAGTTTTTTTTGTGTTTGTGTTAATTTATCAATTTCGAGAGTATAAAACCCTAGGTTGACAAATTAAATTTTGTTATTTCTGAGTTTTTTTGTGTTTGTGTTAATTTATCAATTTCGAGAGTATAAAACCCTAGGTTGACAAATTAAATTTTGTTTTGCGTTTATGTTGTTTGTAACTGTACACTATTTTTCATGATTCTAATGTGCTTATTTTGTTGTCTGTTGTAGGTTGTGAAGAGCCGATATCACGTGTCAAATATTTTTGCTGAAGCACGGGAGGCACTAGCCATGGCTGACTGGGAGTGGCTTGACACCCTAGGGCTCAAGCAGGTGACTCGGCTGGAGCCAGTGAATGGGGATCGGGCCTACCTGACAACCTTGATCAACTTGTGGGATCCCCGGACTAATACTTTCCATCTCCAAATAGGGGAGATGACAGTCACTTTGGAGGATGTCTATCAAATTATTAGGATTCCAATAGATGGACTGCCGATCAGGACGATGCCGTGGGATCAGCGGACAGCGGTGCTGACACTCTAATTCGGGCATGGGGAGGAGTTGGGGGTGGATGGTCCAGTGGAGAGGGCAGAGATTGACTGCCAGATGGGCAGGATTCTGGTTCAATGGTGGTTTGAGAGGGGGTCACATGACCGGTTCTTTGTAGCCTACGGGCATTTTTGATGATATATATATATATATATATATATATATATATATATATATATATATATATATATATATATATATATATATATATATATATATATATATATAGACTTTATTTTGTTTATGCGCATGTGATGATTTGATTTTATGCATGATGATTGATGAATATGGATGTATGCATGTTAAGTTATAGTGATGAATGCATATGTGTTGATGAGTGCAAATGTTTCTAATTTATATGATATGCAAATGGAATGGATGAATTAAATTTGTGATGTTTGGTAGTCGCACCATAGACTGTGTAGAACTTTATGGCTTTTTGTCCTAGGCGATGGCTGCGGTAAATAGCTTTTTATGTATACATGTTTTTTTGGTATTTTTTGATGGCGATGCAAGGATGAAAGATAGCAAGTTGGTTGAGAATGTAGTTAAGGTTTTCTGGGACTCAGATGTTTTAACTAACTAGCCATGACTGTACTTTATCTCACAAGACTTTTGACCAAGGTATGAATCGGACTTGTCTTTGACCAAGTTATTTCACATCCTTGTGTGTGCAATTGAGTTTATTTATGTGGTGTTTGTCAGGATACCGCCGATGCAGGATAGGCTATCAACCAAACCTGTACTGAGGATCACCTAATTAGCCCCACTAACTCCTTTATTGTATTTAGTCAGATTAATCTGTGAGGCTATCTAGGATACCATAAGCTAGCTCATCCACATGCAAAAATTGATCTACACACAAGTTAATGTGACAGATATATCATCATGCGGGAGGTTTACCACTAGTGATCGATAGGCTATCAACCAAACCGATACTGAGGTTTGCCTCATGACCTGTCGGAATGCTGAGAGTTCCAGGGATTCAAGTTCAACTCCCTTCTTTTCTTCAATTGTATTGGGATACTTGCTCTTTTGTAGTGATAAAAATCATTGTTTATTTTTATATTATATTTTTATTTTGAGCAAGGGATTAGGATATGGAGTGATGAGAATCACTATTTTATGTGCTTTTCTTGATGTATGCACTTTGGTTGTGATGTCAAATTTTTGGAGTTTTGACATTTGCAAATTGTTGATGTTTTGCAAATTTTGAGAACTTGGGATTCTTGGGGAATTGGGTAGGGAGGATGCTTGTCCTTTTGCCAAATCTTAGCATTCTTGGGGTCATTCGCACAAGGGGATGAGCAAGATAACCATTTCGCTTATGGTGACCTGGATTGCTTTGTAGGGTTCATATTTCATTCACACAACTTGGGAATGTTTTATGTGTTTTAATTTGTGTTGGGATGCTACGTAACAAGGTGTGATCAAAGTAGAATTCTACCTACGTAAAATCTATCTGACTTGGTACAGAATGTGGCTAGACAGCTAATGATGACTGAATGACGAAAAATCTTGATACATGAGAAAACAACTGACTATGATGTGGGAGAATAACATGAATGGCGGTTATAGGCGATGAGCTATTGATAAAGCGAAAAAATGTAGAATATGATGGTTTTGCCAAGTAATGACAGTCTATGGCGCTTTGACCTTTATGACCACAAATATGCAATGTGTGGGTGCGATGCGTAATGCAACTATATGTTTTTGTGTTTTTGATGGATTGATTTGTGTGAATATGAAGATGATATGCAAAATAGCTCTGTATTGTTATGATGATTTTGCGTATGCATGGAAATGAGATGCACATTTTTTGTTATTTTTGATGATTTTATTGTTTTTGAATTTTCTTGTTTTTGACCAAGCGATTGGTGGAATCCTTGGAGCGTTTTGGGGATTGACCAAGCGATTATAGAAATCCTTGGAGCTTTTTGGGGATTGACCAAGCGATTACAAAAATCCTTGGAGCATTTTGGGGATTGACCAAGCGATTACGGAAATCCTTGGAGCTTTTTGGGGATTGACCAAGCGATTACAAAAATCCTTGGAGCATTTTGGGGTTGACCAAGCAATTATGGAAATCCTTGGAGAATTTTGGGGATTTACCAAGCGATTACGAAAATCCTTGGAGCATTTTGGGGTTGACCAAGCGATTACGGGAATCCTTGGAGCATTTTGGGGTTGACCAAGCGATTACGAGAATCCTTGGAGAATTTTGGGGATTGACCAAGAGATTACAAAAATCCTTGGAGCATTTTGGGGATTGACCAAGCGATTACGAAAATCCTTGGAGCATTTTGGGATTGACCAAGCGATTACGGGAATCCTTGGAGCATTTTGGGGATTGACCAAGCGATTACGAAAATCCTTGGAGCATTTTGGGGATTGACCAAGCGATTACGAAAATCCTTGGAGCATTTTGGGGATTGACCAAGCAATTACGAAAATCCTTGGAGCATTTTGGGGTTGACCAAGCGATTACGGGAATCCTTGGAGCATTTTGGGGATTGACCAAGTGATTACGGAAATCCTTGGAGAATTTTGGGGATTGACCAAGCGATTACGAAAATCCTTGGAGCATTTTGGGGATTGACCAAGCGATTACGGAAATCCTTGGAGCATTTTGGGGTTGACCAAGCGATTACGAGAATCCTTGGAGCATTTTGGGGATTGACCAAGAGATTACGAAAATCCTTGGAGCATTTTGGGGTTGACCAAGCAATTACGAGAATCCTTGGAGCATTTTGGGGATTGACCAAGCGATTATGGAAATCCTTGGAGAATTTTGGGGATTGACCAAGCGATTATGGAAATCCTTGGAGCATTTTGGGGATTGACCAAGCGATTACGAAAATCCTTGGAGCATTTTGGGGATTGACCAAGTGATTACGGAAATCCTTGGAGCATTTTGGGGATTGACCAAGCGATTACAAAAATCCTTGGAGCATTTTGTTTGGGCTATGGCTCTTCTAAACATGGAATGGCCGCAAATGACTGATGTTCAAGGGTTCTAGTTCCTTGATTTCTTCAAGAGAGGCTAGCCGGTATGTTCTAGGTCCTATTTTGCTATCAATTACACAGGGACCTAACTAGTTTGCCGTGAACTTGTCCCTTAGATGGGATGGCAAACAAGAGTTTTGTTGGTTTTCTTTCAAGACCAAGTCACCGACCTGAAAGTCTCTCAAATGAAATTTCATGTTATATGATTTCTTAAGTTGCTCTTGATAGATACGTAAATGCTCGAGAGCATTAACGTGTCGTTCATCAAGCAATGTAAGCTGGTCTAACCGGGCCTGTCGCGCAATATCATCATCGATGAACTCTTGCATTGATAGGCGTAGGGAAGGAATTTCCAACTCAAGAGGCATGACAACCTTGAAGCCATACACAAGCAAAAATAGAGTTGCCCCAGTGGGTGTCCGAATGCTAGTGTGATAGGCCCACAGGGCAAGTGGGATCTGAATGTGCCAATCCTTCTGATTATTTGTGACTATATTTTTGAGGATGGCAACTAGCATTTTGTTTAACGCCTCTGCTTGCCCATTTGCCTATGGATAATAGGGTGTCAAAAAACTATGCTGAATTTTTTACTTTGTGGTCAAAGCACATACATATTTGTTCTTGAATGACATCCCATTATCCGAGATTATCTTGGATGGAATACCAAAATGACATATGATGTTATGCAAAATGAACTCCATAATGCGGGGTCCAGTCGTAGAGGTTAGCGGAACCGCTTCCACCCACTTGGTGAAGTACTCTATGGCTATGATGATAAATGTGTGACGACCTGACGATGTAGGGGAGATCTTTTCGATTAGATCTAGGCCCCACTATGAAAAAGGCCAAGTCGATTGGATCGACTGCAAGGCTTGGGAAGGTACGTGTGTCAAATTAGCATGGTGTTGACACTTCATGCACTTCCTGACATATGCGCAACAATCTCGCTCTAAATATGGCCAATAATATCCCATACAAAGAATACGCTTTGCGATGGCCATACTACTAAAGTGGCCACCGCATGTACCGTTGTGCGCTTGGGCGATCGCCCAAGTAGACTCTTGATGGTCCAAGGACCGAAGGAGGATCCCTTCATAGCTACGATGGTACAAAATGTCTCCTAACAAGACATGCTTTGCTACTTTCTACTTGAATGCACATTTTGTGGCATGCGTCAATCCAAGTGGGAGGTTACCTAACTTGAGGTAGTCCCTTATGGGTGAATACCAATCCTGCTGATCAGAAGCCTCAATGGTATGAACAGTCAGTCCCTCTTGAAGTTCATCCCTAACAAAAGCTGAGTGGGAGAGAACTTGTAAGAATAGCATTGTGTTGCTATTAAGGGGAGTAGGGGAGAACAAGGACCCCCAGTTGGTGTGTTTCAGATGATTGTGGATTCGAGAGAACCTATCCATGGATGGCTCAATCTAGATCAAGTGGATTCCTGGCGTTAAGTCAGAACTTGCATGCTCCATCATGGATTGCGATAATTTTTTGACTTGAATGGTGGTCATATCACTAGAAATGTCTTGCGGGATTAGCGACCCCAAAGAGGCCATAGTGTTCGCAAAACGATTCGATGACCGAGGGAGTGCATCGATGGCGTACCATTCAAGCTTTGCTAGGAATTTGTCCACAAGGGCTTTGTAGGCCTACAGAAATGGGCATTTGCATTGGAATACCCCTTTGAATTGGTTGACAATTAACAGTGAATCATCGAAGATATTTAATTGTTTAATGTTCATGGTGATTGCTGTCTGAAGACCTATGAGCAAGGCTTCATACTCTGCATTATAGTTGGTGCATGGGAAATTTAATTTAAATGATAGGGCCATAGGAGTGCCCTACAGTGTGAAGAATACTATTCTCGTGCCACCACCTTGCTCACATTTGGAACCATCAAAAAACAAGGTTATGTTGGCCTATGACTCAGGATCGTCAAAATCTGGTGATTCTGAGACATGGAAGACCCCATCATCGGGTAGTTCTATAGTCAGAGGCTGGTCGTATTCGAGAGGAGCCTCTACTAGTTGATCGGCTATGACCTGACCTTTTATGGATTTCTGTCCAATAAACTCTATGTCAAATTTTGTCAACAACATGATCCATTTTGCCGTGCGACTACTATGATAAGTACGACTCATCATGTATCGCAATGGATTCTCCTTAGACACAACATACGTCTTGTTGCTCAACATGTAATGGCACAACTTTTTGGTAGAAAACACCACTGCCAAGCAGAGTTTCTCAATGTATGCATAGTTAAGTTCATAGCTGACCAGGGTGTGGCTAAGATAGTAAGTAGCCTGTTCCCTGTGAAGTTTGTTCTTTTGGGCTAACATGGCTCCCAGTGCCACCTTAGTAGCTGAGATGTATAAGTAGAACGACACTCCTAGTCTAGGTGGTGCCAATACTGGCAGCGAAGCCAAGTATTATTTAATGTTGTCAAAGGTTGACTGGCACTCGTCATCCTAGTGAAATGCTACCCCCTTGTGCAACAACTTGTTCATTGGTCGACACTTGTTAGATAGCTACGCTATGAAGTGCTTGATCGACGTGACCTTTCCCTGCAGGCTTCTGAGCTGCTTGATGGTAGTTGGGGGACGCATTTCAATGATTGCCTTGACTTTGTTTGGGTCCACCTCGATGCCCTATTTTGAGACTATGAAACCCAAGAGATTTCTAGATGTGATGCCAAAAATGCACTTCTTGGGATTTAGTCTGACTCTATGCTCCATGAGGCGATCGAGGATCTTGCTTAAATCATCGAGATGATCCTTGCACAAAAGAGATTTGGCCAACAAATCATCCATGTAATCTTCCAAATTCTTGTGCATGTAATCATGGAAGATGTATGTCATGGCACGTTGGTAGGTGGCGCCAGCATTTTTGAGGCCAAAAGGCATGACCTTATAACAAAATGTCCCCCAAGGCGTTGTGAATGCCGTTTTTAGCTGGTCTTTGGGGCTGATACAAATTTGATTGTATCCCAAGAAACCATCCATGAGAGAAAGCATTTCGTGACCCACTGTAGCGTCTACCAAGGCATCAATGCTCGATAGGGGAAAATCATCCTTAGGACTTGCTTTGTTTAGATCTCAAAAATCAGTGCATATGCGAATCCTCCCGTCAGGCTTCTTGATGGGCACCATGTTGGACAACCATGGTCGATAATCCATGCAGATGACAAACTGTGCATCCAACAGCTTTTGCAATTCATATTTGACCATTAAGGCCATTGTTGGGTGCATCTTGCATAGTTTGTGCTTAATTGGATTGACTATCAAATCAAGCGTTAGATTATGCATGACTAGCTATGGGTCTAGTCCCGACATGTCTTTGTATGACCATGTAAAAACCTCCTTCTTCTCTTTGAGAAGGGCAATGTAGTCGGCTTGCTCTTCGAGGGATAAACTTACCCCCAACTTGATGATCTGTGGATTCATTGGATCTGAGCCGATGTCTACATCAGTCATCTCCTCGATCGACATGTGGGATCCGTCTTCCAACTGATGTGGAGTTGGGATCAAGTGGATATCATTTGCTAAGTTTAGATCATCGTTAGGAACCTCGGGTCCCTCTTTAGCATGGTAGATATCCTGAGTTGGCCCAGGGGTAAAATGGAGCATTTCACCAAAATGCCAGTACTCGGATGGGGATGGAGGGGAATTATCGTGATCCCAGTCTATGGCATCTATGTCTAGAGACAGCGACTGTGTTGGATCAGCTAGATTGTGGATGGGGGTGGTTAAGTCAATGGAGATCATGTTGATGAAATGATTTTGGTCTCCATTACCATGGGTGTGGTTACTCGGACATCCTGGATGCTCTCTATGCTCGGGATCTAGCTCTAGAGGGATGGGTATGAATGGATCAGCCCTATGTATGGATAGGAAGACAGGGTCTGCCATTGGCATGGATGCCACTATAGGGTCTCTGGGTGGAAGGTATGCTTTGTCTACCCAGAGTAGCGGATCCAAAACTTGGTCCCACTACACTGGGCCTACGTACCACTCATGCCCTGGAACTATGTTTAATTGTTCAAATATGTTGTTAATCTCCAAGGGGTGTCGATGCTGCATCTACCGCATGTGATTAAGATATGCCATCTCAGTTTCATCTTCATAATCACTATCGAAGATCCAAAAGCCCTCATTGGCTCTAACAACTATTTGAGGTCTGACAGGCTCATCCTGCTCGAGCAAATTGATCTTGCCCCATTGTGGTTGTTCTGCTCTCTACGATGGGGCTCGATTCTCTTGACGTGACATTGGCTCGATTGGAGCTTCTAGAGGGAACATCGTCAAGAGGCTCTCTTGATAGTCATTCATGGGGACCACTTGTGAATGATCACTATCTGATTTGAAGGGGTCATATGATGTTGGTTCATACTCTGACTCATCCTCCAAAGATCCCTCTTGACACTGTCTATACCCTCCTTGAAAATGGGCTCTCGAGATTTCTCCTCTCTCGAGCGAAGAGAAGGGATTGCTAGAGCCAAAAAGGTTGATTACCGTTAATGGGAGATAATCCCTCAATGTATATGTGGTGTTAGGGTTGACATATGGATCTGATGCCAATCCCCCCTTGTTGCCTATCCCTAGGCCTTGCATGTTCTCCACCAAGATGTCCAAGGGGAGGGGGTTGTTGAACCCTACTCCTGACTTGTCATATGGTATTTGGTATCTTGATTGGCAAAGAACACGTATCCCTTGCTCATATCGGCCTAACCCATATTCGTGCCAATTGCATTGGCCAAGGTATCTTAGAGCAAAGTCTGGGTTAGACAAATAGTTGACATTTTCAGCAAAAGGCTCTTCGTCTTTGTCCTCTTGCGTGCATGGTGCAACGCCATGATCAAGGCCCCCATACACAAAGTTTGTCTGGTTCGACGGGTAGCCTAGGGGAACAATAGTGCCAATGGGGAGTCGAGGTCTCCCCATGTCCTGCATGGATTCTAGTGCGGGTGTTGCTACAATATTCCACACCAGATACTCCCCCAGGCCCGTATTGGCCATTTCAATGATGATCATTGGCGGTTGATGGGGAGGGAATGGAAGTTCTCCTTGAGTCCACTCCATGTCGGGTGGACTAGGAGCCTTGACTTCCATTCGGCTAGGCATCTCCTCAGTAGAGATAGTTGAAACTGATGGTAGTGTCTCTTCCAAAGGTTTTGCCTCTTCCAGGGGTTCCTTCCCTTTGTCCTTCTTTTTGGCCCCCAGAGATGGTGTTGTTGGTGGAGGACCAGACAATGAAGATGAACTCGATTGGGATTTTGAAGAACTTGTTAATGGGGATGCCTACAGAATCAGACCCTATTTAGATGGATTTAATTGGAAATCCAAATGTGTTGATGGCAGGTTTAATTGTGGCATCAGTTGCATCGCATTACAATACTTGAAGGGTTCCAAGTTCGCCGAGACTACATGCACATCCCCTTCAAATGTATACTTTAAACATTGGTGAGCTATCAAAGGGACACACTTCATGTCCCTGATCCACGGCTGGCCCAGCAAGATGTTGTAGGCCATTTCACCCTCCAAAATGTGGCACAATTTGGGTATGGTATTTTGTCCCACTTGGATTGGTAGGACTATTGTGTCGATTGTCGAGCAAATTGCGTCATTGAATGCTCGTAGAGTGTAGGTGGAAGATGTGATGTGAGATGCGGGCAACTTTAGATGTTTGAGAGCCGTAGTTGTGATGATGTTGCTGGACGAGCTAGTGTCTATCAACACCCTCTTGTATGGGATCCCGTTGACCCACACGATAATGTGCAGGGGTGGATCTGCCATGTCATTAGTCACTGATCTCAATTCGTCTTCTCAAAATGTGATGACCGGCTCAGTGCATCATTTTACATGCCCCACGAAGTTGTTGAAAGAATTTGTCTCATGGGGCTACAACTCGATGGCTTTCAAAATCTCCATTAGAGCTTCTCGATGGGGTGTAGATTGTTGTATAAGCTCGTATATGGAGAGCCTAGCCGAGGTGGTCCTCAAACTTTCAGTTAGTTTGGTCCAAAGTGTGGCCATCGGTTTAGGTGGAGGAGGTTTTGCAAGGTTCTGTTGTGGTTGCAAAGTTTTTGGCACCTCTCCTATCACTGCCGTAGGAGTATTCATGCTCAGATACCTCCTGTTACGAGTCACTATACTGATCATCCCTACATATCCCTACATGGGGCAGTTCTGTGTGACCTCGTTAACTTGTAGGGTCTTTTCCTGTGGAGCATGAGCAGGCAAGGGGTCTTTGAAGACCTCCATTTGTTGATTGCTTGGTGTGACGAGATTATCCACCACTAGTGTCTTGTTATCAATCAGGTCTTGCACCAAACCCTTAAATTTCCAACAGGCATTTAGGTCATGTCCCTGTCACCTATGGAACCTACAGTACAAGTCCTCTCTATACCCCTTAGGCTTGGGCATGTTGGGATCTATAGTCTAAACCACTGGAAGGTTGATCAGGTTTGCCGCTAACAAGAGGTCAAACAAGGAGTCCCTAGACTCTGTGTAGGGTGTGTATTATCACCTAGGGCAATGCTGCTAACTTTGTTCTTGCCTCTGATTTTCTCTATCATAGTTGTTAGGAGGCACTGCCTGATAATTAGCCTTTTGAGGCTGTGTTGCTTGTGCAGGCTTAGGGACATTGATAGCAACTTGGTTAATCGTAGTGGGTTTTTTTTGCGTGGTACCAGCTTTAATGTTTTTAGTCCACTATTTTTTCTTAGGTTTGGCTATCATGCCATCCTGTATTTTAATCTCTTCAATGATCCTGGCTTGCACCAGAGCTTATTCTAAAGTGGCATATTGCTACAACTACAATAGCACAAAGATCTATCTCAAACAACTCTTGGAGAACATCTGAGTGAGGTCGAACATAGGAGGGAGGTAGGGCAGCTTTGAAAGCAAAGTCTTTCATCGATTTCCATAGGCTGCCATGGTCTCTTCCTCATACTGCCTAAGGCTGGCTAAGTCACTTAGTGATGCACTATTCTTGGTACTGAAGGCAAAGAATTTGAGGAACGCATCCACTAACTAATCTAAGTTGTTAATGCTGTGCATTGGTAACTAAGTAAACCAAACCGAAGTAGGTCCTATGAATGTGGTTATAAATGTTCTTAATAACAAAGCATCATTGTCCTGAATCCCAAAGCATTGGCTCAGGAATCTCGTCACATGCCCTTGAGCATCCTCCTCACATCTAAAGGTTTCCAACTAAGGCAACTTAAAGTGTTCAGGATAAGGGGGTGCTGGCACGGATAGATGCACAGGATGATAGTGGAGTTGGCATAAAGTGGGCTTTTGGGGCCCAAAAGTTTTGGTCTCCACAGACTCCAAACACTCTAGTAGTGCTTTATATGCATTTGAGGATTTAATTTCTTCCTATTTAGTTTGCTCTCGTTGTGGGTTGTGGGAGACTTGAGGCCTATGAAGGGGTGGTCGGATGGCAACCCCTCCACCTAGGTAGGGCATTTCGGCCTGCTCATCTTCTTGCTCGTACTCCTTGTAAGCTTCCTAAGGAGTCTCTGGATGAGACCTATGACCATAGGTGGGTCCCCATAGAGGGTACCCATCATTGTTCCGAGGAGTGGCCTCCCACTCAGGTCTAGGAGGTCTCAGAGGTAGCACTTGGTAAGGTCATGGAGACCTATCTCGTACTAAGGGATTATGCCTCTCATATGGTTTTGATCTTTGGGTGCGAGGGGTTGGGACCCTCTCAGGCACTGGGTTATGGAGCAATTCATCTATTTGGCATTGAATGCACTCTTTTCTAAGGTGATATAAATGCTCTAGCTGCTATTGGTCTTGCTCAATCTGGGTGATATGTGCTTGGTGAGCGGCATGTATGGTGACTACCAGGTTAATTTATTTTGCCATCCTGAGCCTAGGAGGCCTGTATGCCTATCCTATGCACTTACCTCGATCACGATGATCCGAGATCTCAATAGGTCATTTCCCTTTGTCGAGGTTGGTGGCATTTACTCGAGGCTCTGTCCTCATTGGGTGATCATGGTATCTAGCTAGTGCAGAAGCACATAGCCCCTGTGCTATATATTGCTCTTGAGGAATGTAATCATCTTCCTCTGACTCCCTTTCATATGTGTGAAATGGGCGGGCAGAATCGGCTCGCCCTACTTGAAGGGCCTTGTGATCTGGATTTTGTCTATTGGTTCTAACAGTGATGGGGGGCAAAGGGGGGATGCCATCATCATGTGGTCTCTCCTCATGGAAACTATATTTCTCTAGCACTTCATCACATGGTGGCCACTCATATCGAGCTTCTAAGGGAGCCTTTTTATCTATGTTGAGTGCCACATGTAAGGAATCTTCTCGAAAGGGGCTATGATGAACGGGCGTGTCCCTTAAAGGGGTGTCCCTATAATTCCATCTTGACATGGAATGATGCAGACTCTCTTGCCGGTCAGGCCACCAAGGTAGTATGACTAAGTCCTTAGGGCTATAGCGGAGGTGACTTGTGCCCCCTTGTACACTTTTCATAGCTTCCACCCTTGATTGGGATTGGCTACGTGTGTACGCTATGTAGATTTTTATCTCTTTTTATGATTTTTTTATGCTACACTAAACAAAAATGAGCACACACACACACAAAGTAGTGATTATCTCATTTAAAGATTGAGAGTGTGTCTTAGACCTGGTTTAGTGTGTTTTTGTTTTTTATTTTTATTTTTTAAAGGTTTTTGTAAAGAACGTTTAAATGCAAATGATGGTTCTTATGGCTCCCAAAAATGGTCGCCCCTTCGATATACCATTGCCAAGCCAATATACCAACCTCTCTATATACCCGCCCTTACATGAGGGAAAATATAAGTACGTGAGAGCAGATGGTACGTGGAACATAGGCGGTACGAAAGGGGAATCATCCTATTTATGACACCTACCATAGAAGACTTATCCTCATGCGCTGGGAATCATCCTAGCTACACTCGATCAGATTTCGTCAGGATTTACATCTAGCAACAGTTGCGATCGGGGTAATGGATGCAAAATTCAAGCCAAGGTGGTGATGAAATCCACCATTGGTCTTGATCAAGGGCTGGGGTTTTACGACCAATGCCTTGGTTTTTAAGTTTCCACATGGCATGTGGGGTTATTTTTATTTTGCAAAATGGAAAAAAGCAAGCGGTAAAGGAAAACTACTTTTCCTAAGAAAGCAAGTACCCTAAAACAAAAAAATTGAAGACAAAAATAGACAAGAAAAGTTCAGAATCCTTATCTCTTCTTTGCCCAAATCTACCGGTTCTGAGTTTCTGCCCGAAGATTGCACAAACATAAATTCATCCCATGGGGGAATGAATTACAAGACTATATTCGTCACAGGGTGGGGCGAATTCCCATTCGTCCCTGGGTAAGACGAATTATAGCTTTGTATCCGCCTTCTAATGGAACGAACAACAGTTAGCGTGTGAAACTCGACACCTGCAAGCAAAAAACAACCAAGTTTGGATCATATCTCTAATATTAAAAATAGAGGACAAGGTCCCACCATGATCACCACTGAAATCATGAGGATACGAAAACAAAAAGGAAAAGCTCCAAGCACGATGCAAAAATAGAACTGAACTTAATGCTAAACCCTACGAATTAAAAATGCATGAAATGGAGAAAAACATGAATTGAAGCCCAAATGAAATAACAAACCTTCCATTTTATTGATGTATTTCACATTTTAGTTACAATCCACATCCTCCCTTTTTAGGGGTGAGGAGCGTTAAATTCATCTCTTGGTGACATCCATGGATAGCCTTCCTTCTTCTGCATGCCCACATGTAAGATGGGTGGACCAAAATGTTGCCACCGCTTGTGTCTATGAATGTTGATTCCTTACTACTCCTCTAATGTTTTGATACTACGTTCAAAGGAATAAGAAATAGTTAGTAGCACCTACGGATGAAACAAAACATGAAATCCCCAAGCCCACGATAAGTGAATGAGAAAAATGAATTAAACTATAACTAAAATGAATCCAAATGCTCTAAAAATTTTATAGGGGAATTAGGACATCACCAGGAGGGCACTACAAAAAGAACAATCAGGAAATTCCTCACCGATTTGAATTCGCTCCGGGGCGGGACGAATTTACCTGCAACAAAATGTTGAAAAGGTACTATCCCAAATGTCCTACCTAGAGATATCAAAAAGACCTAAAAAATTGGGGTTAGCTAATTGGGGGTATTTTTAGAAGACCCAAATGGTTAGATTTTCCCAATTTGGCATCCCTTAATGGAAATTTTATGATGCTACTTGCAAGTTAGCAAAGACAAAAAGTGATAGAACATGATAAGATTTGCTCAAAACATTACAAAATTGAAATTGCAAACTACCTAAGTAGCATAAGATGAAATGCAAGATGAAAATTATAGAAAGAAAAATCTACCATAGATTCCTAATCATTCCTAAAAGGGATGATTAGACTCGCGACAGTGTAGGGGCACCTAGGCGGGCATCCCATCATTAGGACCTGATTTCAGTGCCAATCCACTTGGGATGGTCCAAAATCTCTTGTAAGGTGTTGTCAAAAAATTGGGGTGGTATTCTATGGCCAAATTTCAGGTTTTGGGCTCAAGATTCGACCTTCCAATGATCACCCAATGACCTCTTCTCTAAAAGAGATCACAGATGTGAAAGGCACGAATTGCACAAGGATTTATGGGGAAATAAAATGGCAGCACTTCGTTGCTCCAAATTTCTCTTACTCTGTATCTTTTGGGGTGAGAAAACCCACAAATTTATAGACCTGGAGGTCTCTTGGGATGAGCATGCAGGGGCACCACTTGGCAGCCATGCCATTCCATGGGAGGGAAGATTCCTTCCTAAATAGGGACTCCATGACTGCCCTTGTAATAGCCTCTAACGCTCAAAAACACTCACCTATACTCCCATGCAATGAAGGAAGTGTTAAGTGGCGGATCTGAGCTGCCATTTGCCAAGATTTGAATTTTTGCCCATCAAACTTGCAATTCGCCCCACCCTAGAGTGAATTATGAATTTGTCCCTGGGTGGAGCAAATCCCAATTAGAATTCGTCCCTGGGTGGAATGGATATTGAGCAAAGTGCCTGAAGGTGCCAAAATGATTTTTGACCTTCCAAAACTGCCATGAGAGTGGTTAGGACCACTGTTTAACCTCTGGGGCTGCCACTGTGGCTGCCCTTGGGGATGTGTGTGCCAATATGATCAGTTTTTGCGGTCACATAATCGGATTGGTGCTATTTTGGTGTCTACACTATAATTCCCTTACATGCTTGTTGAATATATGATTGGAATCAAGTTTTGTTATGAACTTCACTTATGTACCTACCTAGTTTATCTATTCGTGGCACTAATTTCTTATGGTTGTTAACAAGAAATATATACTATATATATCCATTTGCAAATCAAATAAACTAAATCAGCATATTATTATAAATGGTAATATTATATTATTTTATTATGAATAATTCATGCTCAATCTTAAAAATATAAAAATTATAAAACGAAAAATACTTTATTACCTATTTCTACTATATTATAACAACACATAAAATTTAACATCTATTAAATAAATAAAATATGATAAGAGTTATTTTTAGACCTACACTATGATGCATGATAATAGTGATGCTCTACTTTCAAAGAGACCCACAACATGTTTGGATATCATAGACATTACATATTCAACTTGGCTTTGCAACACATTATTGAGTATAGTTCTTCATGTTTGAATATATATTTTTTGTAAGATTAAAAAAGAAGAGGGTTTTAACGGTATCCCACAAATGCTACAAAGAAATCCAAGAATGTGAGAAGGATAGGACAAACCTCGAGAGACATACCAAAGGTAGACAAAAAGAACTGCAAACACACAAACCTCAAGGTCCAAAAATAGGGAGAACTAAGATAGTTCTACACCAAATTATCCAAACCTTGAGTAACATCAGTAGCCAGACGTGAAACATTCTTAGACCAATCCATGGTCGACTTCAAAGAACACTAGACCTTATGTTAATAGACATAAATAAGTTTTAAGTCACAAAAAATAACATGTTTGAAATCCTCAGAAGCAACAAAAGTAGCTGAAGCAAAAAATTCCTCACAGATTTATATCAGGAGCTAACCCAAGGAATAACATCAGAATTAGAAAGGTCAAAAGGAAGAGAGGTATTATCACCTTTGCCATTTTTACAATGTAAATGTTTGGATTTATGATGATCATCATCAACGAAAGAACAGGGGGGATTCAAATCCAGTTCAAAAACAACTTTCGTAACCACTTTAGGTGGTAGGTCAAATTTAACAGAAGGACCAGATGAATGGGCAATGACTTTCAAATTCAAAGTCTTTCCCCAAACCCCTTTGGAAGAAACCTGAATCCTCCATAATATTTGCTCTGGGCTAGAGCCAAAGGTGAAGGAATAGGTGTCTTGGCTATCATTCGAATCCATATTAGAGGCCAAACAAGAGCCACTGCCGAGAGAAGGGGACTCCACCATCAACTTGGTACCACCTGCCAGGGGACTAGGAATATCTGTAAAAGGCTTTAAAAAATCATTAGCATTAAGACCACACTCAAGAGCAGCTTATTTGAACACTAACAAAGCCAGACATTGATGGATAGGGGCATCACCGCGGCCACCTTGAGCATTTAAAAAATATTTCTTCATGGAGTGAAAAAGAAATAGAGAAATATTTATATAGGTTTTGCATATCAGATGGTTTAAAAACATGGCATGATAGCTCCTAACAATTTCATAATAAGGATCAAGAGCAAAATAGTCCATGATAACTGTAGAAACTTTAAGGGGAGGCAAAGCTATAACACTAAAACCATTCTAAAATTTTGGTAAATATTCTTCCTTGTCAAGAAATAGATTGATCTCTTGCAAAAGAGAATGTATATCACAATTATGAAAGGCTCCATATAAGACCAGACTAATGGTTCTACTAATGAGCTCCGTCATAACTTGGAAAGACCAAGAGCCAATACTGACCCAACCATCATTCCAAGAAGAGACCATCCAGTTGGTGAGCATCGGGCTATGCCCATGAAACTTTTGGATGCAATCTAGGAGACCCCCATCCGCTAAGATAGATTTAACCTCCTCATCAAAAGAAATAGATGTGGGTACGAGGTGTACTCAATTTGATCTTGGCTAGGTAAATCTTGGCTTTGCCCATACTACCAACACTCCAATAAAACTTAGACATAGAACAGAGGGGAAATACACAAACCAAATAACTCCTAGAAGCAAGAGACAATGAATGAAGAACAAACCCAAGCATCACACTGAACATAAATAGAAGCCTCCTCCTAGAATTCAATCGATGAATACCAAAAAGGGGCTTGGGAAGCTCAAACATGAAAAAAAAAAGAGCCCCGAGAAAAGACTCCAAGAAAAACTTCCCAACCACAAAAGAGAAAGCAAAAACCCATGCCAATGGCAGGAAAACAAGACCCATCATGGAGACAAATGATGTTAACTGCAAAAAAATATGAGCAGTAAGACCAAAATAAAGAAGAATTCTCAACCAAGGTAGGAAATAAGCAGGAGTAGTGCTCCACCACAACAAACCAACCGCAGAGGAACCATCTGAATTCTAGTACACAACAACATAGAGCACATAAACAAGACCTTTGCCATATTTGGAAAAGAGAACCCACACCACTGCCCAAGAAAATCCCAAAAGGAGATGGTCTCACAAAAAAATGAGTAAGAACCAGGTGGATTTAAGAAAGGATAGAAATACATAGGTGTACAATTCCCCCAAAATGTCCAATAAGATAATTGCCACACAAGCACCACCTCATAGAAAAAATGAGAAAAATGGAAGGAGCACCATCATCATTAAGGTAAGTACCATCAACCAAATTGTGCAATAAAGTATCCTTCCTGAGGAGAGACTGACAAACACTTTTTATAATAACATTAGACACGAGTGCCCCCCAAGAATGTTCTAGATACTGAAAAGAAACCAGCGAGTTCCAATACTCAAGAATCTGAGAAGACATAGGAACATAATTCAAAATTTGAATTTCAAAAAACAAGAGAGGGAAAGTGACACCCTGGAAAAATAGAAAGCATTCGTTGTGCCCCATAGGAATGTAAAGACAAAGAAGCCCATTACCAATAATGCACTCTATAGTCAACCCAAAAATGAATAACTGCATACACCAATTGAGAGAAGAGAGTAGCAGTAAAATCCCCAACACAACCCGATGAACATTAAGGCTTCTCATCATTAACAAGGTAGATTAATTCCAAAGGAAGTTTAGTACTCCACACTTTAAGTCCTTGACTAGACACACCTAAGTTAGCAAGGCAATCGACCACTGCGTTCCCTTATCTTAACATGTACCTAATTGAATAATCCTCCAAGGAAGACAGATGAGCACGAGATTCGTCAATGAGGTTAGAGATCTGACATCCATGTCTACAAACATCCTTGAGAATATTAATAATATTTAACGAGTCACCTTAAATGATAGCCCTATTAATTTTGAGATATTTTAACATCTGAATCCCAATAAAGGAGGCCTAAAATTTGGAAAAATGAGATGATTGAACGCCCAAATATTTAGCAAAGGCTATGATAAATTTGCCAGAATAATATCAAATGATGCCACTTGCACCAGCATTACCCGAATATCCTTTCGAAGCCTCATCAAAATTAAATTTGAACCACCCTGGGGGAGGTAGTGAAAAAGAACACTAGGAATTTTTTCCAATGCCATTTAGCTACAATGACAATATTGGCTAGATTTTTGGACTAGCAACTTAAGGGGGGAAATATATTATATAATAGATATCAATGTAAACTTCAACACATAATTCCCAACTTGATGCCCCTTAATGGATATATATTAATGCTAAAGAACACTAGGAATAATTTCCAATGCCATATAGCTACAATGACAATATTGGCTAGAGTTTTGGACTAGAAGCTTAAGGTGAAAAATATATTATATAATAGATATCAATGTAAACTTCAACACATAATTCCCAGCTTGATGCCCCTTAATGGAGATATTTTCCATGTTTAATTGATTAATAGTTTTAACATATTATTTAAAAAACTAGATATCACATAGAACCAATGGTTGTATTCAAAAATCATTAGCTTATCAATGCTTTTGTTTGGTGGTAAAATTTAACATATTTTTAATAGTGTATATGAAAGCATTAATAAAATTAGTTGTATGTGAAGACACCATAATCAATATGGAAATGAGTCAATATGCGAACACTTGTACATAGCAAAACCATACAAGAAGGTGATGTAGAATCAACTTAACCTTGATCAATTTAAATTTTGAAAAGCACATAATAAATCACCTATGACCCACACGATAAAATCATATAGCATATTAGAGTGTCAAATCCACTTTGATAGATAAGTAGGGGGTAAATAATGTAGTAAATGAAAAATATTTTATTTTCTTCAAATAAAATATTAATTTTAGGTATGAAAATAATTTTCATTTGGGTTTTTCAAGAATAATCAATTCATAATAAATCATTTAGAAGCATGAAAATATGATGTCAAGAACTAACAACTAAGTAGTGATGATAAATTTCAAAATAAGAACCATCATATTTTGGTCATTAATATTTTAAATGAATTTAAAATTTAATGTATTTTTAATGGGATATTTTAGATATTAGAATAAATATTGAATATTAATTTGGGATTTACAATCCTCATAATAGAGGGAAAAGTAATTAAAAACTATTAGTCATGTGTTTGGAACACATCATCAAAGATATGGTAGTTGAGTATTGTTCAAATAAAATAACATTCATATTAATACATTAAATATAAATTTTATCCATAAATATTGTTGTTTGAGCATCATATGATAAAACTCATTATGTTCTATAATATTTACTACTCCCTTCTAATTGCTCCAAATGATCAATAATCCATGTTAAAAGTTTTACATCATTGCACATACATATCTATCTCTAAAAGGTCTACAACCAGTTTGACCAAACAAGTTAGAGAGGAATTGGCTATGCGGTGTAGAACTAATTTGGCCAAGCTTTAAGAGGAATATATGCATTGGAAAATATGATGTATCATGTCTATGTATTTCTATATTTGATATCCTATAATTTAAAGAGTAAACTAGATAAAGTCTATTTGAGCCAAGGTAAGGAAGAAAAAGTATATTTTTAAAGAAGCAAGAATAGGAAAAAATATGTTTTAATGAAAGAAAATAATTAATACACTAAAAATTATTTGTAAATCTAAAAGGAACCAAGATGATGTCAGTAAATATATCATATATTGTGTCAATTGTTTTAAAGAATATGAAGGTTGGATGATCAATATTAAGTTTTCATTCTAAGGAGGTTTTATTTTTAAGTTTTTAAAGTGTATTTCTATCAATATTTAAATAGTTTAATTTCCATTTTAGTGGATGGTATTTTGTAGAGTTTCATGTTGTTTTCATGCTTAAAAGCTATCTTGTTTGAGCTAGAAATGAATAGTGATATTTAACACAAGAACAAATTGCTCAATTTACTAGATTTTTCTAGCTTCATTAAAAATGAATTAAGCTCTTTATATATTTTTGATACTTGTTATTTACAATTAAGATTAGAATTAAGGCCAATAAAAGACGGTTTCACTAATGATTAATGACAAGTTTTTGCCATAGTCCAAATGAAACCATGCAAGGAGCACTTTCTTTTTTAAAAGGATCTAAAGTTCCAAAAATTAAAGATCATATTTTTATTACAAAATGATACGATCTTAGCCTCAATTAGCTACTAATATTTCTTTTTTGCAAATACTACCTCTTTAGAGGTAAATTTTGTCCTTTGTAGATGAACAATAGATTAATTTTACATTTTTGAAATTTAATTTTCTTCCTAAAATATTGCCAAAACAATCTTTATCACCTCTTTTTATGTATTTTTGAAAGGTTGATAAATCTTTAGGTAAACCAAATATATTCTATTTATATTTTTTGATTGTGACATCTTAATGTTAATGTTTATCTTCATTTCCATAAATATCTTGTTAATGATTTGAAAATATATTATTTTTATTAGATATGCCAATATTTGTCCTTATATTTCTATTTCTAGCAAGAACGTTTATTTTTTTACTATCTTATACAAAAATCATTCCCATAATATTGTTTATTTGTAAGAAAGACCTACCTCCATTTTTTTATTTTGAAGGGTGATATTTATATATTTATGTTAAAAATCTATTTTTATCATTATTAAAAAATAACACATTTATTATTTAAAATTGACAGATGGTTAAATGTATTTATGAGGTAACTTTTCTGAACCCAAACCCAAGGAGAGGGAGTATACATCATTAAAATCTAAACTTGAACTTATCAAGACACGGGAGGGATCACCAGGTGGAGGAATGGGAATGGAGCTCAAGGTTTTTAAAATATCATCTACCACAACCTCATTATCCAAAGCAGCATGTTCAAAAACCAATAGAGCCAAGCCCTGGTGTAGGGGATCCTGGCCCTACACACCTTGCACAACCAACATAGATTTATGCATCAAATTGAAAAGGAACAAAGGGATGTTCATCCTCCTCTATCGATGGAGGTGATTGAGAAACATGGCATGAAAACTTTGAACAATATCGTACGAAGAATCCAATGTGAAGAAATCCATTATCACCTTTATCACCTTATTCCATGGCATAGGCAAGGCCTTAGCACTAAAACCATTTTGAATTCTCGGTAGGAATTCATATTCATCTAAAAATATACAAATATCTTATAATAATGAGTGTATTTCCCTATTATGAGGTGCACCATCTAAATTCAACCCTATAGTATGACTAATAAAATCCACTACGATCTCAAAAGACCATGACCCAACATGAACCCAACCCTCCTTCCAAGTAACAACCATCCACTTAGAGAGAACAGGATTATGGCCATGGAATTTATGGATGCAGTCCAAAAAACCCCCCACTCTCAAAATGGATAAAACATCCTCATGTGCTAAAAAGGACATGAGTTCCACCCTCGACTTGGAATTATTAGATTTACAATTATAAACTCTAGATTTACCCATCTTCAGAAAGGATACAAGACACTAGGTAAAAATACCAACTACAGACCACACAAAAAATCTAAGAAGAAATTTGTTCGTACACACAACATAGCATAAAAGGCCCCAAACACGACTCGAGAATAAAAACACCAACTTACCCGAACTAGGCCAAACAAAGCCACAAAATTCAAAGATGTGAAAAATTCCCATCGACATCTCATGAGCACTGAGAATACTAGAGCTTCTCCACAAGGACATAGAAGGGAGGAGAGCATACGTGGAAAAATACAAGAACACAAAAACTAGAAGGAGATCAAAAAACCCACTATAGGCATGGGCCATATTTTATGATTAAGGAGAGAAGAAAAACTACCACCCAACCCCTAACCCATATGACGAACCCCCACCACACCTCCAACTTCTGAGAAGAAGGAAAGAGAACGAAGAGGAGGAGCATAGGCTAAAGGACATCTTGTAAACAACATATCCAAATGTAACAAAAAACAAGTGAATATTTTGAGGTACGAATTCTATAGGAGAAAGGACGTAAACCAATCTTGATAAAAGGAGATATCACAATTCTTTGGTCCTACCTGATAGCTCAAATGGAAAAGAAGTCACCAAAAATAAATACAAATTTGAAAAGGTATCCATGGAGTAACCCAAGGCCAGTCTGCAAACCAAAGCCTGTACCTCAAGAAAAAAGTAAAATGAGGACCTCAGGGAAAAATAACCTTCCAATGGAAGATTGGGAAGCTTCGAGACATTCCTTGACAACCAAGGTGCAAATATGAATAAGTTTTGGAATTTGAAATTTGAAAAATGGGTGCTTCAAAGGTGCCACGAGGAAGAAAATCAACCATCCACCCACTATGGCTAATACTCAAGAATCCCATCCCCCAATAAGATAGCACTAGCCACCAGCCACCATTTAATGAACGTAATTATAGACGTGGTTGATATGAATAATTTTTTTCTTTATGATGCCTACTTCTCTAACACAATTGATTTTATCATAGTAAAAAAATAGATGGATATGAATAATGTTTTTCTTTGTGATTCCTACTTCTCTATAATGATTGTATGATCATCATTTTTTTGATCTTTATACCTAATTCTATTATTTTTTGCCATTATAATTGGTTATATGGGATTCATAATTCCTTCTTGAATCTTTGCAATCATATCTCATTCTATTTGTTATTTTGAAAGTAATACCTCTTATGACGTAGTCAAGAAAAGAGGGTCTAATGAAAAAACACCTTTTAAAGCAGCTCATACATCTCCATTCCAACACACACAAATAGTACATAACACAATAAAAAACAAAAATACAAAACATATTTTTTTTATATTTTTTATTTTAACATAAAATAGTACACAATACAACAATATTTTTTTATATATTTCTTTCAACCAAAAGGTACATAGTACACCATAAATAATACAAAATTCATAATTGCTCTCTTAGAGTGATTTCATGATGGTCATATTTTCCATACATCTACAAGCACTCCTTAGAGTACCAGTCTCTTGGTCATTCTAGATCCTTGCTGACTCTACTATCGGTCTCTTGTCACCTCCATGTAACCTTATTTGATCATTTTATAGCCTTCTTCTCCACTAATGACCTTCCAATGCTGGAAGATCAATATTTATGTCCCTTCCTCTTTTCTTTTATAGCTAACAATGTACACCAAAACTATATGCACAAATCATGTGCACACAAAACCATGTGCATACCAAAACCATGTGCACAAAAACCACATGCACAAAACCACATACACAAAACCACATGCACCAAACCATGTGCACCAAACCATATGCACCACACCATGTACACCAAGCCATATACACTAAAAAAAGTGCATCGACCCACATACATAAAACTAACAACCTTATACATAAAAACAAAAAATAATCCCACTTGGATGTTAATACATCATCTTGTGTATTTTTTAAATTTTATAATCTCTTCATCATGTCCATCACTATGACTATGGATGCCATCAATATATCTTATCATGGCCACGAACAACATAATCTCCATTACCTACATCTATAACATCACTATCAACATTGTCATCATGTTGGAATTTAAAATAATTATTATAATCATGTGCAATATTTCACCCATCACACACAACTATCATTATCATGTAAATCAATAGCACTAACATAATATGACATCAATTGTATAAAAATAAAAGTATGTGAATCTAGTCCCAACCTTTTATTTTTCATGATTCTAGTCCTTTAATATGTTATGAACCTCATTAATTGTATTAAAATTACTATATTACATTTCATTATCATTAAGGACACACAAATACAAAATAATCTTCAACAACATTCACATATTTGAAAGTCATCTTCAATTTATATTTAATTTTGAAAGTATTCCATTTTCACTATCTTATGTGAGGTGAAAAACTTAATTTGATATCACACACTTTTGATCTTAGACTTGTTGCCTCTTTAAATTTCCTATTTTAGATAGATTATATGAATGCTATTTTCACTATGACTTCTCTCTTTAAGTATTTATTTCTTCCAATAAAGCTTTTATCCTCTCCATGTAGTAATTATAAGCATATCAAGCATAAGTAAGCATCATAATTTGTAAAATATATCACACTATTTTTATCTCAACACATTATTTTTAGAGGTGTTTGGTATCACTAGTCAAGCACACTCTAAACATTATATCAATTTACAATGATATTATTATTTCACTTATGATTAATATTGGTACATTGGACTCATCCAATTTTAGTTGTAATACTCAAGTCACATACACATGGTTTAACATTTCACCTTTCTAATGACTCAATGGACTTAACTCTCATAATAAACATTTTATACATGACCTTTAATTTTTCATTTGACTTTTTTATGATACATGTATTTAATCCTAACCAAAATTTAGACATAAGTATGACACCAAATTCACACTTAGAGGAAACTACCTCATTATTAATTATAATATTCAATACTTCCATAAATATCTTGATTCACCCTTGTTAACTCCATAATGTTCATATATTTTACTTTTATGAATATTTTCATATTTGAATTTGACTAAAACTGAGTAGCATATACCTACATCACTTGATGATTTGAAAATCATGTAAATGTAATCTTAACGTTTTGCATTATAAACCTCATTAAGCATATTAAACATAATATATTACATATATTTATCATTAAAATTCTGTAAATATAAAATAATCTTCAAAAATATCCAAAATCATCTTTGAATTTCTATTTAGTTTTGAAAGTATTTCATTTTAACTACTTTGTTTTAGGTTAAAACCTTAATTTGATTTAACACACTTTTGATCTTAGGCTTGTTGCCTCTTTAAATTTCTCATTTTAATTACATGATATGAACATCATATTCACTAAGACTTTTCTTTTGAAGTTTTTAACATTTTTTATAAAGCTTTAATATCTCTCCATGTAGTAACTATAAGGATAGCAAGCATAAGCAAGCATTTTTCATTTATACATCATATCACATTGGTTTTATCTCAACACAATGATCTTAGGGGTGTTTAGTACCACTTGTCATGCACATTCTAAATATTGATGTGCATTTGCACATTGAAATCATCCAATCCAATTTATAGTCTAATACTCAAGTCACATACATTAGGTTTGACATGCTACCCTTCTAATGATTGAAAGGACATCATTATCATAATAAAAATGTAATACATGATATTTATTTTTCATTTAAATTTTTGTGACATGTATTTAGTCCTAACTAAAATTTAAGTATATATATAACACCAGATTCACACTTAGTGGAAAATTTCCAATTACTCATTGTGATATTAAATACTTCCATCATCATCTTTATTCATACTTATTAACTCCATAATCACTCATTTTACTTTTATGTATACTTTCCATATTTTTATTTGAACAAAATTGAATAGTAGGTACCAACATCACTTAACTATTTCCTATTGGTAAGTTAAGCTAAAGGTGTATAACATTTTCTACTTTTACATATAACAATACTTTCCATAATTTAGTTTTATTTCATGTAATTTTTTAGATAAATTTACATGATAATGTTTATCATGATATGTTCTTTTCTTGTTTAAACCATACTACTTACCTTACCATTATTATTTTTATTCCACTATGATTTTTTTTTTGATTACATAAAGAAGGGATTTTAATGATCCTTGAAAATAAGGGTTTTGAGAAGGATCCATAACTCAAGATGAGAGTTTTGAGAGTATCTCACAACCATTACAAAAAGTTCCAAAAGGATTACCCAAAAACAAGCTCCATAAGGAGAAATATAGTTTACACCCAAAAGGGTAACCCACCAACGAGAAGCAAAGGCTAGAAAACTAGCCACCAACCCTCCTACATAAAGTAAAACAATAAAGTCGTAAATGATATGAACTTAATACTCCAAATGGGTAACAACACCACACTCATATAACAAGAGTAAACTAAAACTAGGATCATATCACTCAACCCAATGAATGATTTGAGGCTTACACTTGCAATGGTTTGAAAATAAAGTAAAAATATATGAGCCACCTAAACCAAAATAAGAGCCTTAAAACAAGAAAAATCACTCTTACGTATAAAAAGGAAATAACAACATTCCACATTGCACCTGAGAGAGAGAATGATAAGATCCCAAAAAATAAGCTTTAAAACCCTGGGATCAAAGACACCACCACTGCTAGAACAAGAGAAAGAGGTCTTTACATACCATCAAATCTAGGAAACCCACCAGAGACATGGGTTCAAAAGCTAAAAGCCATAACAACATAACAACCCACTTTCACCCCAACTGGTTTAGATCGATATTTGTCCCTATCTCCTTGAAACAAGAACATACAATAAGAAATTACCAAACCTAGAAGAAAGTGGCACAAACTAACCATGGATCCACTACTGATAGAGAATCCTAGCAATAGAGCCATCTAAGCACCATCCAACCAGAATAGCCAAGCCATCAGAGCTGAAGCCAGCTAAGGGAACAACATCAAATTTTTATAGCCAAACACCATACCAAGATCACCCCAATAGGTTTGGATCGATAGATGGACCTTTCCTCTCCCTAGAAAGCTAGAAAAAATATGAAACTACCAAACCCAAAAGAAATGCTGCATAATCCAACCAAGTCCCCATCAACCAGAGCAAGAGCCAGCCAAGGGGTCAAAAACCAAAATTTTCCACTACATTATAACAAACCAAGATCACCCCTACAGGTTTGGATTAACATTCGGCTCTCTACCCTAGATAAGAGTGATAATGCCAAACCCATAAGAGAGAAGAACATTCCAATAAGACCCCCAATAAGAAAAACACCTTGGTCATGAACCACAATAGAAAAATAAGCATAACTAACATCTAGATACAAAATGGAAGAAAGGAGGCCTCCCTGCTCAAAGGGTTTTAGAGCATAGAAACTGGAGTGGGGGTGAAACCATCGTAGAGGAAGCCCTCATGGAGTAAATCCACATGGGCTCTCTCTACCATGGTGAGGCTCAGAACCTCTCTACCATGGTGAGGCTTAGGCCCTCTATGCCATGGTGAGGCTCAATCTCTCTCTACCATGGTGAGGCTTAAACCCTCATGAAAGCCCTCATGGAGGAAACCCAAAGGGTTTATATTATTATGGATATTATCCTACATTGATCACTTATCATCTTGAGTTATTTGACAATAAATATTACTGGTCGTTAATAAGAATATGGATCATACAAGCACAAGGATTCTAATTCAAATGATATTATTTTTAAAAATATTAAGTTAGACCTTATAACAATAACACAACTAATAAAAATATATAAGTTTTACATGGAGATATCTCCATAATTTATATTTATTTATTTCAACCTAGAACATAGCTATGTCTATTATCATAACACATTAAATTTTCTTCTAGACATCATATTATATCTATGAATAGCTTGGACAAGTAATTCAGATTATTTATACAAAAGTGACTACATAAAACAATTTCCATCTATGTCCATATTCCACCAAATTTGATGGCATAATACAAAATATAGATTTCACATTTAAATGATACCAAAGTTTATATCCACACCACAATGAGTTTACTTGCACAATATTTAAAATTAAATTTCATTTTCTTTACACATATATCTTATCCATGTTCCACATTTTATAGCATAGACAAAGGCTCTTCATTACACTATTGTAACATAACTTTGACTATTGATAAAAAAAGCACTATGAATTAATAAAAATGCAAGTCATAGAGTTAAATTCTATGATAATAATAATTTTACAAGGCAAAAGTCCTTTATCATTGAAGTGCAAATGCTTAAAACCTTAGGATTAATATTTCTTTTAGAAGGAATCTTCACTCGAATTATTTCTACATATCACTTTGTTGATGATATACTTACTGGAAAAATGGAGGGATTTCACTCATTTTTAAGTAAATTATAAGATGATACAAAATAATTTAACACTTCCATTGCAATATTGTGTGTTCTAACTTAGACACTAACATGCAAATATTTTTAATTCATTTTATGCAAATGACTCACAATAGGATATTAGAATTGATACAATGTACTTACAATATTTAAATATTCACACAAAGTATATGTCTCTACATATAAAAAAGGCATAAAAATATGCCATGTAATGCAAGCTTTTTTTCAAAAGAATTGTTGACATATGAACCATATATAGAGTAATAAATATCAAAGTTATTATTGTGGGTTATATAATATCTATAATTCCCTTACATGCTTGTTGTATATATGATTGGAATCAAGTTTTATTATGAACTCCACTTATGTACCTACCTAGTTTATATATTTGTGGCACTAATTTCTTATGGTTGTTAACAAGCAATGTATACTATATATATCCTTTTGCAAATCAAACAAACTAAATCAACACATCATTATAAATGGTAATATTATATTATTTTATTATGAATAATTCATGCTCAATCTCACAAATATAAAAATAATAAAATAAAAAATACCCCTATTACCTACTTCTACTATATTATAACAACACATAAAATTTAACATTTATTAAATAAATAACTCTTGATAAGAGTTATTTTTAGACCTACACTATGATGCATTAAATCCGTGATGCTCTACTTTCAAAGAGACCCACATGCAACATGTTTGGATATCATAGACATTACATATTTTTTTTTTTGGTAAGTAAGAGAATATTTATAATTAACATCGGGTTTTAACTGGTTGACCCAAAACCATTTTACAAAATAGGGTCCACTGACCAACTGGACAAAGGCCAAGCCCTAAAAGTTTAAACTGACAAAAAAAAGGGCCAAGACCTACTCTTCCAACAGAATACAGCCAAACTAAACTATGGAAGCCTAATATTATGGCCATCAGAAAAGAAAGACGCAAAATAGAACTAACAAAGAAAAAATCCACTTTGAGCCTTCCAATCTAAAATTTTTCATTATCTATCACCATTGAGACTGCATGAGGAAGATTTTCAGTCCACGTGATCAAATTTGCTGCTACAATGCCTTCATTTGCCAGCCTATCAGCTGCCATGTTTGCTTTCCGGAAGGTATGCAAAATTATGGCCTCGAGTCGATCATGAATTAGAGCCCTTGCTTTGTGGATGTAGTCATCAAATCTCCAAGGAGCTCTCTTAGTGTTCTTTAGAAGATTTATAATAATAAGAGAATCACCTTCCACCAACAGTTTCCTTGGATAATTCTCTGCCACCTTGAGGCTCCTCCAAACTGCCCTCACTTCAGCCACATTGTTAGTTTGAGCTCCAAGATGTTCAGCAAAAGCTACAAGCACCTCACCCTTGTGGTCTCTAAGTAAGCCACCAGCCCTAGCTTCACCTGGGTTGCCCCTAGATGCCCCATCAAAATTTAACTTAATCCACCCTAGGGGGGGTGGGGTCCATGTGATCATGGTTCTAGGATAGACTTGAGGATGATTGAGGCCATCAGTGAGAGGTAAGTTTAATGACTGGCCTAATGAAGCTTCAAAAGGATTTGGAGGTCTAGATGCTGCAGGCACTAAACAAGCATTCTCATTAGCATATACTAAAATTTTTGACAGGACAAAGGATGACTGAGAAACCTTATCCAAGAAGGCCCGACGATTCCTTTCCAACCATATCTGCCACAAGTAGTGATGAAGGCAGATCTTCCACATATACCTAAGATGCCTATTCAAAAAGGGAGAAGGCCACTTGGACAAATAAGTCAAAAATGGACTGAGGATGGACCCAATAAATATGAAACACTTGTAACAGACCTAACAAGATTGAGACAGAAAAATTACAATACATAAACAAATGATCAATAGACTCCCACTCAGACATACAAAGATAACACCTATTAACAACAATCACACCTCTTTTTATTAAGTTATCCATGGTGAGGATATTATTTTGGATGGCCAACCATGCAAAAAACCCAACCTTCGAAACAATGCTTTTGGGCCAAACTTCCAAGTGAGGGAAAGTAGGTTCATCATTATCAATAAGCATCAGATAAGCAGACTTGAAAAGAAAATTCCCCATTGTCCGAAGCTTCCCGGATAAGCTAGTCCTCAAGAATGCTAGAAGGGAGTAAAGACTGTCTTAATTCATTCTCCAGTATTATTGATGCCCCTGGTAGATCATTGTTCATTATTGGCTTCCAAACCCTTCTATTGTTTGACAAAGTAATAAAATCTGCAACTTTGGTACCAAAAAATTCAATTGTCCAAGCTCTAAGGGTTGAAAGGATGGTGTCTGTAGAGAGGGGATAGTCCTTTAACCATTTGTAGTCCCAGAAATCAATGTTTCTTCCATTTCCCAGTTTCAACGTAGCCCTTTGCTTAGCAAGTTTTTAGTTTGAAGGATTGATTTCCAAAAAATTGATCCCCTGGGAGGAAAGGAATAACTTAAAAATTTAGTTTCTTGCAAATACTTTCTTTTGATTATAGTAATCCATTCTGCATTTGCATTTTTCAGAAGATGCCATGCTTGTTTGGCCAGGAGGGCCATGTTTAAATGTTGTATTCTCCTTAGCCCAATACCTCCAAACTCCCTTGGTTTGCAAACCCTATCCCAAGACACCAAATGAAAGTGTTGCTTAGATTTAGAACCAGTCCATAGGAACCTCTTCTGGATCTGTTCAATTTTAGTGTAGACACTTGTAGGAGCTTTAAAAACAGAGAGAAAGTAGACATGGATGCTTTGAATGGAAAACCTGGTGAGAACTGCCTTACCAACTTGAGATAACAAATTCCCTTTCCATCCAGCCAACTTCCTCTGAATTCTTTCAATTACATTAGTCCACATGGAATCAGTAGCTCTGCCTGTAAATAAAGGAAGGCCTAAGTATGTGGATGGAAGAGTAGACACTGAGCATCCAAGAATTTGTAACACATTATCCAGTATAGTTATTCACTTCTCAATATTAATGCCATAGAACACTAGGACTTCTTTATAATGTCATCTAGCTAGGATGATAATATTGGATAAGGGAAAATATATATTATATAATAGATATCAATGTAAAATTCAACACATAATTCCCAACTTGATACCCCTTAATGGAGATATTTTTCATGTGTAATTGGTTAATAGTTTTAAAATATTATTTAAAAAATTATATATCACATAGAACCAATGGTTGTATTAAAAAATCATTAGCTTCTCAATGCTTTTGTTTGGTGGTAAAATGTAACATGTTTTAAAATGTGTATATGAAAGCATTAATAAAATTAGTTGCATGTGAATACAACATAATCAATGTGGAAATGAGCCAATATGCGAACACTTGTATAAAACAAAACCATACAAGGAGGTGATGTGGAATCAAATTAACCTTGATCAATTTAAAGTTTGAAAAGCACATAATAAATCATCTATGACACACATGATAAAATCATATAGCATATTAGAGTGTCAATTCCACTTTGATAGATAAGTAGGGGATAAATAATGTAGCAAGTGAAGAATATTTTATTTTCTACAAATCAAATATTAATTTTAGGTATGAAAATCATTTTCATTTGGGATTTTCAAGCAAAATCAATTCATAATAAATCACTAAGAAGCATGAAAATATGATGTCAAGAACTAACAACTAAGTAGTGATGATAAATTTCAAAATAAGAACCATCATATTTTGGTCATGATTTTTTTAAATGAATTTAAAATTTAAAATATTTTTAATGGGATCTTTTGGATATTAGAATAAATATTAAATATTAATTTGGGCTTTAAAATCTTCATAATAGAGGGAAACTTAATTAAAAACTATTAGTCATGTGTTTGGAATACATCCATCAAAGATATGGTAGTTGAGTATTTTTTTAAAATAAAATAGCACTCATATTAATACATTAAATATAAATTTTATCCACAAATATTATTGTTTGAGCGTCATATGATAAAGCTCATTATGTTCTATAATATTTACTAATCCCTTCTAATTGCTCTAAATGATGAATAATCTGTGTTAAAATTTTTACATCATTGCACATACATATCTATCTCCAAACGGTCTACAAACAATTTGACCAAACAAGTTAGTGAGGAATTGGCTATGTGGTGTAGAAATAATTTGGCCAAGCTTTAAGAGGAATATATACATTTAAAAACATGATGTATCATATCTATGTATTTATTTGAGACAAGGTAAGGAAGAAAAAATATATTTTTAAAGAAGCAAGAATAGGAAAAACTATGTTTTAATGAAAGAAAATAATTAGTGCACTAAAAATTATTTGTACATCTAAAAGAACCAAGATGATGTCAGTAAATATCTCATATACTGTATCAATTTTTTAAAATAATATGAAGGTTGGATGATCAATATTAAGTTTTCATTCTAAGGAGGTTTTATTTTTAAGTATTTAAAGTGTATTTCTATCAATATTTTAATTGTTTAATTTCCATTTTAGTGGATGAGATTTTGTAGAGTTTCATGTTGTTTTCATGCTTAAAAACTAGCTTGTTTGAGCTAGAAATGAATAATAATATTTAACACAAGAACAAATTGCTCAATTTACTAGATTTTTCTAGCTTCATTAAAATTGCATTAAGCTCTTTATATATTTTTGATACTTGTTCTTTACAATTAATATTAGAATTAATGCCAAGAAAAGAAGGTTTCACTAACGATTAATGACAAGTTTTTGCCATAGTCCAAATGAAACCATGCAAGGAGCACTTTATTTTTTAAAAGGATCTAAGGTTCCAGGAATTAAAGATCATAATTTTATTACAAAATGACATGATCATAGCCTCAATTAGCTACTAATATTTATTTTTTGCAAAGACTACATCTTTAGAGGTAAATATTGTCCTTTGTAGATGAACACTAGATTAATTTTACATTTTTTGAAATTTAATTTTCTTCCTAGAATGTTGCCAAAATATTTATCACCTCTTTTATGTACTTTTGAAAGGTTGATAAATCTTTAGGTAAACCAAATTTATCCTCTTTATATTTTTTGATCTATTCTGTGACATCTTAGTGTTAATCTTTATCTTCATTTCCATGAATAGCTTGTTAATGATTTGAAAATATATTATTTTTATTAGATATGCCACTATTTGTCCTTATATTTCTATTTCTAGAATAACATTAATATTTTTACTATCTTGCACAAAAATCATTTCAATCAAAGACCTACTCCAATTTTTTATTTTGGAGGGTGATATTTGTATCTTTATGTTAAAATCTATTTTTATTATTATGTTTTAAAAAAATAACACATTTATTATTTAAAATTGACAGACGACTAAATGTATTTATAATCTATATTTTTGCTTGGTTGGTTGCACACTAACATTTAGATAAGGAAAACTAAGAAAACATATATTTTACAACATCCATTCCTTCTTCCTTAGCTTTTTTAGTTTTTTTTAAGCGAAAAACCCCTTGCGGGCCGTCTTGGTTTAAGAGACCACGAACAGCAGAGGTTCTACACCGTCAAAAGTCACGAGGTCGCACCCAGCCGTACCCGTACCAACATTATCAATTGGATTTTGGGTAATTGGATTTTGGCTATCCAATTCAGCTTTTTGGTAGGGTGGAGATTCTAACCTGAAAACCTGGGACCTCTCTTGAAGGATTGCCCTCTCCTCTCCAACTCACCTACAACACTTCAGTACTTAGCTTTTCTAGTTCAATCTATCTAAAGATAAACCAAAAAAACATAAAATGATTTTTACTTTCTTTCAAAATCATTTTCACTTTCACTCACATCTTATGTGCTTGATCTCTGCTTTATGAAAATTTTTAATTAAAAAAATAAACAAGATAAAAACATTAACCTCTTTGAAGGATGCATCAAGCCCTTATCGGGTGTTCATGAGTCCATTCCAATTTGCTTTTAAATATAACATGGTATTTTGTCCAATGTCAACTGCATTAATGGTGCAAATTTTGCAAAATCTAGCCTCTCTTGCGAGGAACAAATTACATCCACAATCGCCATAAAAGGAAAATGACTCTACCGGGCCAAATTTGGTAAATAACAAGGGCATACAGAACCGTTATACCTCCCAATCTTTTAGAAAAGATAATTGGCCTGCAATTCTTTTGACCATAACCAAGTTAGCTCTATCCTATCCTTACGCCAACTTAAATTATTAAATAGAAAAAGATCAACAAATATGAATAGATTTGGCCCTGTATAATCCCATGCAGATCACTACACCGGTCACAGGCATATACACTACTAGCAACGCCTGTTTACAAGACATTCCAGGGGCCCGGCATTCTTAGTCAAGTGTCCCACAACTTTACCACGGGCGACTCTGAATGCCTCTCGCCTGGTGTACATTGGAGGTATTTGTTTTCTATTACCAACTTCTCTGAAATACGCCCCCTTAAGAAATTTATCGTTAATTGATCTGAAAGCACAATTGGCTCCGCACCTACTGTGCTCTGTGACCTGTTTTTTCGTATAGTCGTCCGAAGCTTCAAAGCGGTTTCCTTCGCTCAAAATTGTGGCACCTGCGCTCCCTCCGATCGCATATATTCCCCACGACTCGTAGTTGTTATTCGCCACGTGAACATATCCCTCCCTGACCCTGTAATTCAAACGCCGTTAAAAATGATCGTCGACTTAATGCTTATGTTCCAATATATCAGGTAAAACTATTTCTTCGGTACTCAGATCGCGGATGTCTATCGTGACTTGTTTATGCAGACTGATATTTGAAATCGTTCAAAATATTTTAAGAATCTCTTCGGTAAATGATTAAACTTAAAATACATATGATGTGATACTCCAAAATCATGGAGGCCAAATTATGGGACTTATTATACTGTTTTTATTGGGGTTATTATTAGTAGCAGTATTAGATAGATACAAATAAATTTATGATTATAAAAAAATTTAAAACAAATTTTTTATATTTTTATAAGAGTTTTAAATTTTTTATATTTTTATAAGATTTTTAAGGTAATTGGAATGGGTTGCCTTCTACAATATCTAAAAACATATATAAATAGATACAAATGAATGAGTTAAAGTTACAATTAAAAACAAATAGATACAACAAAACAAAAAGTGAACCAACAAATTATAAGAATGGCATAATGTCTTTGGTTAAGGATTTCAGAGCATCTACTTGAGAAAAAACCTGAGGAGAAAAATAGAACATTGGCCTTGGAACTACACTATAAAAAGGCCTATACAGGAGTAAATTTCTTGTAAGGGCTTTGGTTAAGGATTTTAGAGCAACTACTTGAGAAAAAACCAAAGGAGGAAAATAGAACATTGGCCTTGGAACTACACTATAAAAAGGAGTAAATTTCAATTGAAATTGCTTTGGAACTACACTATAAAAAGGCCTATACAGGAGTAAATTTCTGCTTTGGTTAAGGATTTCAGAGCAACTACTTGAGAAAAAACCTAAGGAGGAAAATAGAACATTGGCCTTGGAACTACACTATAAAAAAAGAGTAAATTTCAATTGAAGAGTATATATAGGAATAAATATAGGAGAACAAAGAAGATGTTTGTGGTTTAATAAAGGATAATTTCAATTTACTGGAAGAGACCAAAAGAACAATGAAAGGAGAAAATATTTTTATTTTTAAATCATAAATACCCAAGACACAAAAACATTTTATTTTATAAATATAAACATATAATGATATTCAAATTAATTATACAAATCCTTAATATTTATTTATTTATGTAACAACACAATCAATATAAAATTTATATAAAAAAATACAAAAATTCTTCATCAAAATCAATAATATAACAGTTTGAATGTAAATCAAGTAGGTGAAAGAGACCAAAAAATAATGGAAAGAGATGATATTTTATTTTTAAAATAAGTAAAAAAAAAAAAAAAATAAATAAATAATTAAATAAATAAATAAATAAAATAATGGAAGGAGAGGATATTTTATTTTTAAAATCAAAGATACTTAAGACAAAAAACATTTTATTTTATAAACGTAAACATATAATAATATTCAAACTAACTATACAAATCCCCTAACAACAAAAATCAATATTAAATTTATATTAAAAAATACAAAATTCTTCATCAAAATCAATAATAAAATACCAACAATTAAAAAAAAAACTGACTAAATCAGATTTTATATTTGGCACCTATGGTTCTTTGTAACTCATCCTCCCATAAGCTGCTTTTGGCTTATGGACGTAAGAAACATCGTATTCTATTTTTGACCACCTACCTTGGCATGCGCTGCAGGAGGCCGGGTTCAAATCGGTTGAATACAATAGTCACCCTCATCCGTTTGTCAGCTGGATCCGTTTCGCTGTTTCCCAACAGCATTACCTGTGAAGGCATGGATTAATTAATCAACATCCGATCAGATAGGCGATCTATCTACATTTATTCTATCCCAACAAAGTAAAACGAATGCAAGCTCACATCGCTCTGGTCGAAAAAACGGTTGTTCGAGATAGTAACATCAGTGGAACCCAGTGTGATGTCTATGAGGCCATCAGCGCTGCGGGAGAGGGCATTGTGATCGATCCAGATATTCTTAGCCTGAACAATGGAAATGGCATCGCCATCCTGGGGATATATTTTCGTGACCCCTTTGCCCTTGGATATCATGACTTGCCCCGATCCACTGGCCTTGCAGTCGCGGATGTTGAGTCCATGAATTATAACGTTGCTCACGTTCCAGATGCGGATGCAGGGCCCGTTTCCAATCGTGATTTTTGCCCCTCTGCCGTCGATGGTCTTGTGGTTAGCTATGAACAAGGGCATCTTGAGTTTGATGTTCATGTCATTGGCAAAGGTAATCCACACAGGCCCAGGCCGAGTAACGCCGTATCTGAGAGTTCCAGGGCGGGGATTTATAGGGTGGTCGTCGGGAACGGTGACGGTGTAATAGGGTCCTCCTTTACCACCCGTGGCCTCGCCGCCGAAACCTTTGCCGCAGCTTGCCAACCTCATTCTGTCGCTCGCCCAGTTGGGGAATTTCCTCCAACATTTGTCGATTGTATTAAACCTGTTTCGGGGAGAGCGTCTAGGGGCCTTTGGGGCAGATAATGAGGCCTGGATTAAGACAAGAAGGAGGGCTACTATTATCCATATGGAAACCCGGCCGGAAGCCATTGACAGTTCTAAACCTCTGGTATGACCCCACAACAGCAGATGATCAATTCCAGGGCGGGCTGTGTGAATCCGCTCTGTGTCTTAAGTTTATATAGAATATGACAATATGCATTCTGTTGTCTACTAAACAATAAGTAGTTGGTAAATGTATGAGGTGCTATGGGTGGTTTAAATTTTTGGTCCTGATTTGGAAGATGGTTGGGCGTCTAAATCTATTTTTGGTCCTGATTTGGAAGATGGGTGGGCGTCTAAATCTGGAGTCGCTATTCAGTCGTCGGTTTGAGGTTTACTGATATGGTGGCTGAGCTTGAGGGGGTGTAGTCCGTCATTGGCGTCTAATAGAGTAGAGAGGGATTGAACTGTGCCCTTAGATTGAGGAGAACGTTTAAGTTCGTTGGTTTTGCCCTTCTGTTCGGCTGAGACGGTTGCGTCAGGCATATCTTATGTAATACTGAAGATTTTTTCCTCTGTCCGTGACAATGTACTATCCCTGAGAACCGTTCCTTTCCCGTATATCCAGTAATAATTATTTGTAGCGGGCAGCAAGAATGGATCCATCTTATAAGCGATGTTTGACTTTGTTTGTAACAGCTCAGAACACATTCAAAGATAATGGTGTCGAGTTCGCTAAAGGGCGATGTCTAAGGCTTGTACTTTTTCGCCTTCTCTCTTCCTTATATGAATGGTTTCTACATCATGTGTATAAGTGTGGAAATTTTTTGCAGATTTTGAAGTTTGATTGAAATTGTTTTCTTTCTTTACCCTTTTTCATCTTAGAATGTCAAAGTGATTACTATTGGGAGTATTAAAATATACTCTTTTTATATAGTATTTCCATGCAACACTTACACTTGAGTTTCTTTTAACAAAAAAAAAAAAAAAAAATTATAGAATATAAAACTATTTATTTGTTTTATTTGAGTAAACTGTATAGTACTAGGAGTGAGTTTCGTTAGAGTGATAAGTGAAAGTTTTAATAACAAGTTAGGATGCTTAGGTAGATGGCCAAGTTTAAGATAAGATGAAGAATGAATGTGTTAAGTTTGATGCAAGAACAAATGTTATATCAAAAGTGATTATTAAAGATGAGATGATTAGGTTTGAGGGTCAGATAAGTTTGTCAAAGCATTTTTGTGGGAGTGTGGAGACCTTAGTTTGAATTCTTGGACCTCGTAGTATTGAAGGGCATATTATGTTAATGTTGCTGGTTGCATTAAAAAGCTTATAGTAGCAACAATGATTAGGATTCGAACCCATGATGAGGTGAAGATAAAATTCCACTAGTATACACAAAAAAAGATGAGATGATCAAGCATGATATAATGGTTTTTAAAAGTAGAGGTTTTTTGGATCTGTGTTCGTGCTCGTTCCTTTTTTAGACCATATTCGTATGCCACTCTTGAGTAGAAGCATATTATCTTGGGAGACCCCCCACCCTTGCCAATTAATTTTGGAAGTGTGGCACTTGTTTCATATGACAACCTTGTACAACATATGGAAAGCTAGAAATTATTGTATCTTTAGTAAGTATTCTTCCTCTCTTCACATCTTTGCTTTCGTGAATTATTTCATCTATGTATTTTCAGATTGAAATTTAGGCTAGTAAGGTGACTATGGAGTTTTCTCATCTTCAAGAGCTTATTGATCATTGGGGAAACACTTTATGTGTTAGCATATGCATATTAAATTATTTATCTGCTTGGTTGGGGTAGTTATTAAATTGGTTGAACGAATTACTCAATCACCTTGAGATTGCATATACACTGAATTGAATTTAATAGATAAAACTAATCTATAGATTTTACATGGTATTAGAGAAGGTCGATTATTACGTGGAAGGGAGAGGAACATACCATTTGAAGCATATTTTACAAGGCAGGTTTTAAGACAGGTGATTGTTCATCACAGGCCGTGAGAAGGGAGAATAATGTGCCATTTGAAGCACATTTTCCAATGTAGATTTTGAGGCGGGTGACTATTCATCATAGGAAGACAAATTTATCATTGTTCATAGAAGAGCATAAATATTTGATGTGATTGACAGTTTCAACGTCAAGCAAAGAATAATTTTCTAGTCTCGGAGACATAGACGTGGTATTTGGTTGTATATCATTGACATAGAGTTCATTGGTGCGAGCAGGGCCAAGCGCAGAATACATAACCTCCTGTTGAAAATGACATTTTTGTTGCACATAGTTGTTCTCCTAAAAGTTTTAACACAAATATTAAAACTTTGTAATTCATGTTTATTTAGATGATTGGTGTGGTGAACGTGTCTATTTTTTTCTTGTTGCTGGACGAGATTGATTCTAAAAGGGACAAATTGTCCCTTTACTCTCGTTTGACCCTATAGATGGATTGGTTGGGCATCGTCTGTTAGAATACAACATCCACGAGGTCATGGGTTCAAAACTCTCCTAGCTCATCAATTTTTTTTCCATGAATTTGGTTGGGTACATTCATAAAGGGCACATCGTGCCTTGGAAATTCCATCTGCCCGGATAGAGTAGTTGGTTGGACGGTCCATGCACAACCATTGGTGACACAGAGGTCATGGTTTAAAATCCCACTCAAACACTAAATAAAATTTTTAATGCACTCTACTCATTGATAATTTGTTTTTGCAAAGCAATTTTTTGTTTTAAAATATTTTTTGTCAACAATATTTTGCCAAAGGAGGGTCATTTTTTTCCAAAGGAGGAGTATTTTTTGACAAAGAAGGGCAAAGAAGCACTTTTTTTTTGCCAAAGCAAACAGAGGAGCTATTTAAGAGGTATGTTTTTTTAAAATACTTTGTTTATTCCTTTAAAGCAATTTTTTGAGGGATAAGTTTTTTCTGGCACTTGAAAGGGTATAGCACAATTTTTTCATCCTTGTTTATTTTGCAACAAAAAATGGGATCAAAAGTATTTTCTTTTGCAAAATTTTAAGACAAAGGGGGGAAGAAAAATTATTGATTTGAAAAAGAATTTGTGGATGTGAATATCTTCATTGTACTAAAATTAGTATTGTAATAGGTGTATTTTCGGTGGAAACCGACACCTAAAGTGTTTAAATTTATGGGTGCTTGTGATTATTTTTGCATTTAAATTTCCTATTTTCTTGCATTTCAATCATAAAGCAAACTATAAAAAGCAAATAAAAGACTCCAAATTTTATATTTATTTGTGTAATTAATTGCACAACATTTGTTATATATGGTACCTCTGGTCCACACTTATAGGTGATGCTATCATGCTTGGACTACTGTATATAATGCCTAATATAGCTACAAAAACAATGTATACGCTATTATTCTCTATAAATCATTGGGGAGAAATAAGGCAAACCAGTTCTGATATTCACTCCATTTAATACCCTAATTCTTTCTGATTGTTTGACTTAAACTCCTACAAATCATCAACCTTCTTTCAAAGGGTTTTGAAGTAGGTGCCATCAATTTGATTGAATTTCCTTTCATGTACTCTTTTAAGTATAAAGAAAGGGAGACCATTTGATGTTATAAGGAACCTTCACAATGGCCATTGTTCACAAATATATATCAAATTCATAGTTGCTAAAGGATTCTAACTTTGCACCATGGAAGAAAAATATGCGTGCTATCCTTTAGGTTGAATATTTGCACTACAAAACATCCTATAACAATAGGGATAGATCAAGAGGCCTTTGATTAGAAGGATAGAAGATATCACATGTTTATTTTGCTTGCTACTACAAATGAGGTCCAAACTCATATCTATGATGTCAAATCTGGTAAGGAAGCTTGGGATGCTTTGATTACCATTTATGAAGGAAATAATCAATCCACTATTCTAAACCTTCAAACTCAATTACATACACTCAGTATAAAATTTGATGAGATAGTTGACCTATTTCTATGCAAAGTGGTAGAATTGAAAGCCAAATTGAATGTTATGGGAGATACAGTGGTAGATAATCTCTTGACCTTAGTCATATTGAGAGCTTTACCAGAATTCTACAAGGTGTTGATTACCTCTCTCAACGTGTCTAGTAGACAAGTTTCTTTTGTGGAATTGGTGAATTTGCTTCAAATTGAGGAGATAAATTAGTTTTAGAAATATGAAGTGCTAGATAACGCCCTCTACACAGAGTAAGAAACAAGATCATTTCCAGAAGGGAGGATCTTCATCAAAAGGAAAAGGGAAACAATCTCAATAGAAAAACAAACAATATTACAAAATTTGTGATATGAATAACCATAACACCAATAGGTGTTGGTTTAATAATAAACAAAAAAATGACCAAGATCACAAGAAGAAGGGCAAAGGGAAATGTAATCCATAGAAAAAGAATAAACAACCCAAAGGGAATGTTGCCTATGTTAAATCAAACTTGGAATCAGATTTTGAGCAAGCACACAAGGTGCTCATGACTCATGCTTCTTCTAAGTAGAAATATGTAGTATTGTATATTGATTTTGATGTCAGTAAATAGATTACTGGAGATAGATCATGGTTTGAGAAATTTGAGGAAAATAAAGGTAAGCTAGTAATAATTGCTAATAATAAAACCTACTATGTCCATGGTGAAGGAGATGTTTTCTTTACTCTTCCATATGACAAATGTCAGATTGAGAAGGTACTCTATGTTCTTGGATTGGCCAATAATTGTTTGTCCGTCCATAAAATCTTGGATAGAGATATGAATGTTGTTTTCCATGTTGAGGAGGGAAAAAAGAGATGTTTCATCACCAACAAGGGAAATCCTGTAGCAACAGGATTATACAAGCATGTCTTGTTCATTTTAGATGTTATTTCCACACCTCATATTGCCATGGTAGAGTCAACAAAGGAGGAAACTTCTATTTGGCACAAGAGGTATGGGTATTTGAGTTCAAGATATTTTCTTGAGTTGAGCAAATATGAGATGGTCAAAGGCCTTCCCAATATTTCATCCATATTTCCAGAATGCTCGGATTGCTTATATGGGAAGCAACACCAAGTACCATTTGAGGTTAGCTCTTCAAGAGTTAAGAAATCTTTGGAGTTGGTACACGTCAATCTATGCGGTCCTATGCCAAATAACTATGGTGGAAAGAGATATTTTCAATTGTTTGTTGATGATTATACATGGAATATGTAGGTTTTCTTCCTCCAATTTAAGTCAGAGGTATTTATGTACTTTAGGCAATTCAAGAAGCTTGTTGAGAAGGAGTCAGGATGTTCCATCAAAACATTTCACTTAGATCGATGGGGGAATATACCTCCAAGGAATTTTCATCATTTCTAAATGAACATGGGATTAAGAGACAACTGGCCATAGCCTATACTCCACATAAAAATGGAGTTGTTTAGAGGAGACATTATTCCATTGTGAAATGGTTTAATGTATGCTTAAGGGAGTACATCTTGAGCATGAGTATTGGGAAGAAGCAATGAATACATCATCAAGAGCACCCTCAAGAGCTCTATAGTGTAAGACTCCACAAGAAGCATGGAGTGGTAATAAACCCTCCATTTCTCATCTAAGAGTTTTTGGATGTAAGACATTCGTGCACATACCAAAATAGAAGAGAAAGAAGTTAGATGAGAAAACCCTATAATGCATTTTTCTTGGTTATGATGAGCATTCAAAGGGATATCGGTTGATAGATTATATGACCAATAAAACACACTTAAATTAAGATATGGTATTTTTATGAAGCTTTCACATCAGATAATACCTCTATAGTTGTATACCTAGAGGAAGAGGAGCCTAAGAAAGATGTTCCACCCCTATAGAACAAGGTTACAAAATGGTATACTAGTTCATTGAGAGACTCAAAGTTGACTTCACTTCTAGATCTAACTCTAGATCAACCTTGTACTCATAGTATGACTCAGGATATGAGAGTAGAGGTATCAAATTTAGAGGTTGATGAGCTTTACCAATAGTTTTATGAACTATCTATAGATGTAGAGGAATATAGAGAAATATATATGGATGATGAACGGGTTTATATTTTAGCATTAGATATGAATGAATCCACAACAGTGCATGATGCACTTAGTAAGCCTCAGGGGAAGGCTATTATGGATGCAAAACATACATCTCTCATGAAAAATCATACATGAAAGCTAGTTAATTTACCTTAAGGAAAAATGTCCATTGGCTAAAAATGGGTGTTCAAAGTGAAGTATAAGGTAGATGGTTCTATTGATAAGCATAAGGTCCATCTTGTTGCAAAGGGCTATGCTTAGAAAGAAGACTTAGATTATGAAGAGAATTTTATCCCTACTGCAAAAATGACTACCATTCGAGTACTTTGTACCATGGAAGCTTATTTTGGGTGGAAGTTACATCATATGGATGTAAAAAGTGCTTTCTTGAATGGTGATCTACAATAAGTGTACATGACACAACCATAACTATTTGTGGTTGAAGAGCAAGAACAAAAAGTTTACAAGTTGATCAAATTCTTATATGGTCTAAAACAAGCTCCACGAGCTTGGTATATCAAAATAGACAGTCACCTAGTGTAACATGGATTCAAAAGAAATCCTTCAAATGCAAATATCTATATCAAGAAAAATGGTTCTGACATAGTGATTTTAGTACTATATCTTATTTGTTAGGAGTTGCTTCATTGGATTTTCAGGTTGGATTCATGGAATATAACTTGATATCTTATTGTTATATTGAAGGTTGGGAGGTACCTTTCAAAAATCTACTCATAATACATTTAGGGACCCTTTAAAAACCATTATACTATCAATAAAAAAATTAACATACGATCAGATAGATAATATATCTACATTTATTCTATCCCAATAAAGTGAAATCAATGCAAGCTCACATCACTCTAGTAAAAAAATGGTTGTTGGAAATAGTAAAATTAGTGAAACCCAATGTGATGTCTATGAGGCCATAAACATTGTGGGAGATGGAATTGTGATCGATCCATATATTATTGAATTGAACAATGGAAATGGCATCACCATCCTGGGATATATTCTCTCGATCCCTTTGCCTTTGGATATCATGACCTCCATGGTTCTACTGGCCTTACACTCCTGAATGTTGAGTACATGAATGATAACATTGCTAAAATTCTAGATGAAGATGTAGGGTCTATTTCCAAGCATGAATTTTGCCCCTTTGCCATTGATGGTCTTGTGGTTAGCTATGAACAAGGACATCTTGAGTTTGATGTTCATGTCCTTGGCAAAGGTAATCCATACAGGGCCAGCTCGAGTAACGTTGTATCTGAGAGTGCCAGGATGGGGATTTATAGTATGGTCATTAGGAATGATTATGGTGTAATAGCATCCTCATTTACCACCCATGGCCTCATCATCGAATCCCTTGTCGCAACTTTTCAACGTCATTCTATCGCTAGCCCAATTGAGGAATTTTCTCCAGCATTTATCGATTGTATTAAACCTATTTTGAGGAGAGTGTCTAGGCATATTTGGGGTAGATAATGATGCATGGATTAAGACAAGAAGAAGGGCTAATTTTATCCATACGAAAATCCATCCGAAAGCCATTGATAGTTGCATAACGTTGGTATGATACCACATTAGTAGATGATCAATTCCAGGGTGGGTTGTGTGAATTTAATTTTTGTATTAAGTTTATATATAATATGAGAATATACATTCTATTTTCCACTAAAAAATAAGTATTTGGTAAATGTATGAGGTACTATGGGTGGTTTAAATTTTTGGGCCTGATTTAGAAGATGGTTGGATGATTAAATCTAGAGCTGCTATTTAGTCATCGATTTGAGTTTTACTGATATGGTGGCTGAACTTGAGGGGGTGTAGTCCATCATTGGTAACTAAATAGAGTAGATAGGGATTGAAATATGCCCCTTAGATTGAGGATAATATTTACATTCATTAGCTTTGCTTTTTGTTCGGCTGAGACAGTTGCATCAAACATATCTTATGTAATACTGAAGATTTTTTCCTCTATCCGTGATAATGTACTATCAAATGTTCAAGTTTGAGATAAGGTGAAGAATGAATGTGTCAAGTTTAATGCAAGTAAAAAATGTTACATCAAAAGTGATTGTTAAATATGAGATGATTAGGTTTAAGGATCAAATCAGTTGGTCAAAGAACTTCCATGGGAGTGTGGGAACCTTAGTTTATTTTCTCGAACCTCATAGTATCAAAGGGCATATCACATCAATGCTGGGTTACATTAAAACATTTATAGTGGCAACAAGGAGTAGGATTTGAACCCATGATGAGGCGATGATAAAATTTTACTAGTATACACAAAAAACATGAGATGATCAAGCATGATATAATGGTTTTTAAAAGTAGAGGTTTTTTGAATCTATGTTCATGCTCGCTTCTTTTTTTAGACCATATTCCTATGCCAATCTTGAATGGAAGCATATTATATTGGGAGATCCCCCACTTTTGCAAAGTATTTTTTGAAGTGTGGCACTTGTTTCATATGGTGATCTTGTACAACATATGGAAAGCTAGAAATTATTGTATGTTTGGTAAGTATTCTTCTTCTCTTCACATATTTGTTTTCAGGAATTATTTTATGTATTTATTTTCAGATTGAAATTGAGGCTAGTAACATGACTTTAGAGTTTTCTCATATTCAAGAGCTTATTGATCATTGGGGAAACACTTTATGCACAGTGAATCAAGTTCCTCCTAAGCAATATTATCCTTGTGCTCTAGGTCTAGGCAACATCATTACTTGGTCCCAAATTACACTCTTACCCCAGCTCAAGGTCCCCCTCCTTATAGATCTAGATCTAATAACCATGGAGTGAGAATTTTTATGTCACGATAGAAACCATTAAAAATATTCTAATGTGGTTAGGATTCTTAACATATCAGCTTATCAATATAATGGTTTTAAGAATGTTAGAAATACACTAGGGAAATTCATCAAGGATGGACTAACTACTGAGAAACAAAATCATACTATATATACTCATATGTGTTCTTATGGATATTTCAAATCCTTTGCCACAATCCATTAAGATTAAATCCCCTCTCTTTTTGATAAATAATCCATTAAGATTAAATTAAAATTAATATGATGAGATAAAATAATGCATTATGAAAATATTACATTCAAATACTTGTAATGTTTATGAGATTGAACAAATGGCAAGAGTTTACAAAGTGAAAACAATAAAAAAATAAAAAAAAATTATGGTCATCAGGAAAACTTAAAGATGAAGTAAGAAAATTATACTATAATAAAAGTTAGATTAGATCAAGCATATTTCACTCCAAGCAAAGAGGCAAAGAAAGAAATATACAAGGGATGAAAGGGTATAATTACAAGTTCAAGTTAAAAATAAATTAAAGATGCAAATGAAGATGAGGACGAAAATTTGAAATTAAAGATGATAGGAGAGGTCAAGTTCATTCTAGGTAATTTTTCATTATTTTCATTGAGTAGTATAATTTTTTTTCTAACAATATAAATGAAAGTAGTGTAGAGGTTATCCCTTGTACTTTAAGGTTTCAAGAGAAGTATAATAAGAAATGAGGACAAAGGAAATCCATAGAAATTTAGGATTTTTAGGGACTCATAAGAAGGTAATTACTATGGAGGAGCTTCCTTGCACTTTATGATTTCTAGGGAAATCTAAACATGAAATTGCTTTTGAGGTTACTTGTTACACTTTGAATCCTTCAAAGCAAGACAAACCTATGAAAATTAAGTTTCATTATAAGCAATGCAAAAAATATAAGAGATTGATGAAAATAAAAATATTGGTAAGAATAAATGAAAAAGAGCACCCAAGAAGCAAAAACAAAGAGAAAAAGAAACCCAAAGGGATATTGATAAGAAAAAACAAATCAAGTATAACAAGTGTTAATAAGAAGTGAGACTAAACCCACAAATAAAAAGTGATGATAAAATTGATATCTAATTGATGGGTTGTTTTAGACAATAAATTTATAGATATAAAAAGTTACAAATATTTTAGCCATTAATAGTGTTGATTTTTATTTTAACAAAAACAAAAATTTACAAGGCAATTGAACGAGTGAGAATTTATCTCTTAATAAAAATGACATAAATAGGTTGATTGTAGAAACATAGAAATTTGACAAAGATGAAAAATATCTTTGATAGAAAGGCAAATGAATAATATCTATGATATAAAGGAAGTTGGATATGATTTAATTAATATCATAGCAATAAAATGAGAGCAATTTAATGTTTTGTTATTTTAATGAGAATAGATCCAATTAAAACCACAAATATTTTATAAAAAATAAATAAATAATATAATATTTGTAGACACCAAAACAACACCAATCCGATTATGTGATGACAAGCGCTGATCGCATTGACACACACAACCCCTAGGGTAGCCCCCAGAGGTTAAAAAGTGGTCCTAACCACTTCCAAAAGTAGTTTGGAAGGTCAAGAGTCATTTTGGCACCTTTTGGAACTTTGCTCCCTACTCGCACCACCCTGGGATGAATACAAACTGGTATTCACCCCACCCAGGGATGAATAGCAGCATTCGCCCCAGGGTGAGGTGAATAGTAGGTTTGACTGGAAAAAAGTCAAACCTCGACAGGTCCGCCAGTTAACTGCAACTTCAGGACATGCAATTGTGAGGAATAGCTTTAAATCAAGAAGAGACACTTTAGTCATGCATGTCTTTATTTTAGAGACCTCATGCAAGGAGACTCTAAATCAGGGAATAATATTTTCTCTCAAAATAGGACAATTAACTCAAGTGGTGCCCTCGCATGCGCATTTAAAACAAAGAGACCCTAGGTCTATAAATTAGTGAGTCTTCTCACCCCCAAAATATATAGAGAGGAGATTTTGGAGCAACGAAGTGCTGCTAAAATATATCCTCACCCATTGTTTGTGCTTTCACATCCTTGATCTCTCTTTTGGAGGGAGGTTATAGGGTGATTATTGGAGGCGCATTCTAGACCCAAACTGGAAAATTTGGCCACAATATTCCACAAAATTTGTTGAAAACACCTCATAAGAATTTTTGGACCCATCCCAAGTGGATTGGTGCCAAAAAAGAGTCCCAAACGACGGGCGTCCTGCCCTCGGGTGCCCCCCAAGCTATCGCAGCCCTAATCGCCCCACCCCGGAGTGATTAGAAATATGTGATATATTTCTATGAATTTTATTTTGCATATTATTCTAGGTTATTTAAATAGGCTATATTTTAAATTTCACTTCATTCTGAGCATTTTTGACCAGGTTTTTATCATTTCCCGCATTTACTAATTTGCATATGGCACCATAAAAATTTGGGTAATAGAGGTAAAATTGGAGAAATCTGACCTTATGGGTCTTCCCAAAACACCCCCAATTAGCTAAAACCAACTTTGCAAGTCATTTGGAGCTTTTTGGATAGGACATTGAAGAGGGTGCTTTTTGATAAGTTATTGTAGGTCTATTCGTCCCGCCCGGGAGTGAATACAAATATGTGAGGAATTTCTAGACTATTCCTTTTGCAGTGGACTCTTGGTAAAATATTCATGCTTCTGTTAAATTTTTAAGTAGATCTGAGGTCATTTGATTATCGTTTTAATATTTTCATGCATACACTAACAGTAGGCCTTGGGAAATACATGTTCTATTCTGTCTACAGGTGCTACTGATCTTTTATATTTCCTTGAACGCAGGTTTCCAACATCAGAGGAGCAGGAAGGAGTCAAAAATCATATACACAAGCGGCGGTGATGTTTTGGTCTGCCCATCTTACATGTGGGCACGCGAAAGAAGGATTGCTATCCATGGATGTGATAAGAAACATATTTAACGCTCCTATCCCCTAAAAGGGAAGGAGACGTATTGTAACACAACTTTAAAAGCACATCAATAAAGAGAACCCTATTCCATATTGCTTTTATCTTGTGTTGATTTGTTCATGTTATTTCCTTTCATGCATTTTTCAATACATAGGCTTTTGGCGTTAAGTTTGGTTTTAGACGCATCCTACTTGGCATTTTCCTTTTTATTTTCGTATCCTCATGCTTTCAATATTATTTAAAAATTATTTATATCATTTAATAAAATTTAAACATAAATTTTTACATTAAAATTTTAAACTTCTAATTATTTGATTGGCGCCATTTTATAAAAACTTTTATTTATTGTATATTTTTTTATAAGTATTGGAAGAATGTTTTAATCCTTTAGTAATAATTTGGTTAGATCTTAAAAATTAATTTTTAGTTCATTTGTTTATTTTATTTTGGTTGAAAATTAGTAATAATTTGGTTAGAGCTTAAAATTTAAGTTTTAGTTCATTTGTTTATTTATTTTGGTTGAAAATACAAATTGTCCTCAAACAAATGGAGCATATCACTAATTTTAAATTAATAGGTAGAAGTTAAAACGATCATATTTTATTTTAGTACATGTGTGATAGATGGAAGGCCAAATAAAAAATATATTAGTAGGTAGAGAATATAATATAGCATGAAAAACAAGCTTAAAAAAATGAAAACATAATGCTCGAGTCTAATATCTCAAAAACTAAAATAAATAGAAGGAAAGCCCACTTGTAACTATTATTTTATTTTGTACTATTAATAAAGGTTTTAAAAGGATCTCACAACCAATTACAAGTAAAACATCACCCGGGTGAGAAAGACTAGAATTAAACTCCATCAGACATTGTGGAGCAAACCAAAATAGTCTACACAAAATTAAGACCAAGGACACATACGAGGAGAATTGAGATAGTTCTACCCCAACCTACCCATCACTTGATCAAAAAAAGCAACCAGATGAGAAATATCCTTAGAATTCAGTGAGCTCCATATTTTCCTTTGATTGATATCAATAAGTTTCAAATTATGAAAAGCCAAATGATTTCTCTCCTTGGAGACCTCTGCGGCATAAACCTCATCGACCGAATTCTCCCCATGATGGTGGGAAGAGGGAGGGGAGGAACCATAATCCTCATGCACTTTGTTATGCAGCCGATTAGATTTATGGATGCCTTTACCCCCGGGTTCACATCCAAAAGCTCATCACACCTTAGGAGATATATCAAACCTAATAGAGGGGTCAGACAAGGGAACACAATTACCACCATTATAATTCTTACCATGAACCCCCTCGCAAAAACTTTAATCTTTATCGAAACCTTCTCAGGGCCTGAATTGAAGGTGAATGAATAAATATAATCACTACAATCAAAAGCTGCCTTCGAAACCACCTTAGAACCACCAATAGTAGGGCTAGGTAAATCCATGAAAGGCTTGAGGATATCATCAGCAACTAAACCATGTTCTAGATATGCTTGTTCAAACACAAGCAAAGCAAGGCCTTGATGGAGGGGGCTTAACCATGACCGCGTTGCACATTCATAAAAGATTTCTTCAAAGATGAGAATATTCAAGTGAGCCTGACTTTAAAAATATAACATGAAAACTCCTAATAATTTCATAAGAGGAATCTAAAGTGAAATAATCCATAATAACCCTAACAACATGATCTCATTTTATTTGATTATATATTTATATATAATTGAAAAATATTTATATTTATAAAATATTTATATTTATATATTAATCATTTTTATGAATTTACAATTTTCATTTATTTAAGATCTATTTTTTTTTTTTTTATAAAATCTATATATTCTTTTAATATACTATAGTGTAAAATTAATTAAAAAATATAAAAATTATATTAAATTGATTATATGACTATGGTTATAGAAGAGGAATTTAAAGGGTAATAATATTGTGTTATTTTTACTAGATTTAGTTTTCTCATCTAAATCATTCTTCTCAAAATGAGTATGGGAGTTTTTGGAGTCTTCTACAAGTACATGGTGTAGAATGTTATTGAGATGGAGCACAAAGTAAGATACGTGTTATGAAATTATAGTGTATGCATGAAAATTTAGATGAAGTAATATTATTTTTGGTATATATTATTTTGGTTTACTTTGGTAGTCCCAAAGCATGAAATATTTATTTGGGTGCTTGATGTTTTTATTATATAGGATTGAGTTCTCAATAGCTTATGAAAAATGCCATTCAAAAGAAAACATGATAGGCCTACTGCAAGAAAACATTGCATTGGACTTTGGATGGAAGAGGAGGTGTATTTGGTTTAATGTTGGTAATTTACATGTGAAGAAATTAGATTACCCTAGGGAGGAAAAAAATCAAATTATTATATTTTCTTTAACGATAAGGAATAGCTATTTTGATGGCTTGATGTTATTTTTTTGGTAATATTAAGAGAAAAGGGTTTTGAAAGGGGCCCCTAAACCTTTTACATCATAAAGAAAACCAACAAGGAAAACTGTGCACTACAGCACGAAACAACAAAGCATAAAACAAAATAAACATGAAACAACACCACAAACTAGGAGGGACAAAGTGACCGGATAACCTCGAGAAGACCAGAGGAAGAACCAAGATAGTTCTACATCACTACATAAATATTAGAAATAATTCCCCCAGATATTTGGGCCACCTCCTTTGCATAATCCAATACCATATTTATGGAACTCCACATCATGCACTGTTTGATCTCCATCAACCAAAGATAGTGAAGAATGATACCCTTATTAGCTGCGGAGTTGCCTTGAGAATACATATCACTCACCAAATTATACTTCAAAGATGATCTAGAAAGGAATTTGATCTCCTCAAATTATACTTCAAAGCTGATCTAGAAAGGAATTTGATCTCCTCATTCAAAATGTGCATTTTAGATCTAGGGGAAGACTATCCTGACTTGCTTTTCTTACCACTCAAGCATGTGGACTTATGCACCCCCACATTCCCCTTGCAAACACCTTCCCTAGCCTCAACAGAATTAGGAGCCAAAGACACCAACTGAGTATCCCCCCACTAGAGGCCCTCATCACTGGAGATCCCCACACACCCATAACAAAATCAAATACTGTAGCAAGCAATTTACCCAACCCTAAATATAGAGGAGGAGGATGCCCTAGCTCTTCCTCGAAGCAACCATCATAATTTGAAAGCACCAACGTATCACTACGTACCAAAATAGGAATGGAATTTAAAGAACATAAATTTCATCAGTAGTAATACCTTACTCCTACATAGCATGTTCAAAAAGGACAAGTGCCAACTTTTGATGTAGTGGAGCCTTACCTCTACCTTCCTGAACGACCATCATTGACCTTCTAAGTGAGTGAAATAGGAACATTGGAATGTTCATCCACCTCTCTCCTGATATGGTTCAAAAAAATTGTATGGAAGCTTTGTACTATTTTATACGAAGAGTCCATCATAAATAAGTCCATAATAACCTTAATAACTTTGTTCCACAACACCGAAAGGGCTTTGGCACTAAACCCATTTTGGATACGAGGTAAAAACTCATATTCGTCCAAAAAATATATGATTTCCTGCACCAGTGAATGCCTCTCCTTATGAGTAGCTCCATCCACCATGAGCCTAGTAGCTCAGCTCATAAGATCCATCGAGACTTTGAAGGACCAAGAGCCCACATGGACCCACCCCTCCTTCTAGGAAGCCACCATCTAGTTTGAGAGAATTGGATTATGGCCATGAAATTTATGGATGCAATCCAATAGGCCCCCATTATTTAAAATATTGATGACCTCCTCATCATCACTTAGTGACATAGGTTCGATCCTAGACTTAGGGAGAATTGACTTATGTTTGCACACTTTGGACTTGCCCATCCTCACATAACAACCACAACACCAAGAGGGACTCAAAAAATAAACCACCAGTTAGAACCAGAGAGGGACATCCAAACATCCTTAGAAGAACACCAAAAAACCCATCCCCCGCCCATGGTTAAAACAACAACAAAGCCCACATCAAACTAGACCAAACCAACAAAGTCAAAGGAGCTACAAAAAACAATATCAACATGTGAGCATCAAAACTAACATAGGGACTCAACCTGGACTCAAATTGGTAAAAATGAAACTTTGGAACACACCGATCCATGACTTTCGATGTAGAGGACTCAAAAGACCTAGCCCAGAGGAAGGTTCAATAGGGAGTAAAATAGGAGTTCCTAGGACTAAGAAAAACCACTTCAGCAAATGACCAAACATCGATAAGTCCTCGTGAAGCCATGTGAATGGGATAGATGGAACTACCAAACAAAGCCATCTTGCCTCGACCAAAACCAATGATAACATGAAGGAATAGGGACTTTCAAGACAGGAAGATCCATGGTCCCCAATAAACAAACGATTCCAAAAATAAAAGGACATACCGAGGCTAAAGCTCAATAGGGAAGAAAGAGTGAATGGGAGCCACCTCAGCACAGACTTTAATGGACACCCCATTCCAAGTGTAATAAAATATCCAACCAAAGATCATCCGTAGACACCCCCATTCCAGTGAAGAAACCTGCCAACGTCCATAAGGAAAATTCTCTGCCACAACATTCCCCATGCCCAAAAGAAAAGTATAAGGAATATTTAAATGTCTTGAAAAGGGGAATTAGCCATAGTATGTGGGAGAATCAAGAACATCCACTGACCATCACCATTACTATTAGTACCTACCAAACCATCCATACAAACCTCCACAGCTCGCATCCAATTAATTAACATCATTATGGACATGATTAATTAAGTCCAGCAGGAAATTCCTCTACCATATAGTTTATCCATGGAGATTTACTCCAATATTTACCATCAAATCTATTGTACCATTACCTTCTCTTAGTGTGTGAGATATCTGAACATCATCTAGTTCCTGATATAATGCCACTCCCTCATATATAATATTAGTTACTTTTCAACTGACATGGCAAGTGCGTTTAAGCATACTTATGATGTTTTGGGAGTCACCCTCAATAAATGCTTTTTAAAATTTGAACTCTCTTAATAATGTAATTTCCAAGTATGCTGCCCTTGCTTCTGCCACCTACAAAGAACACATTCCCAAGGGTTCGACATACGCCATTAGCATATTTTCATAGTGGTCTGAGATAATGCCTCCCTAACCTACCATGCCAAGATTTCCCTTGGCCACCCCATAAAAAATTAATTTAACCCAACCAATAGGAGGGATATTCCATTTAATTGAGCTTCTAAGATTGGGTGTCGATGTAGACACCAAAATAGCACCAATCCGATTATGTGACTGCAAACACTGATCGCTTTGACAAACACAGCCCCCAGGGCAGCCCTCAGAGGTCAAACAATGGTCCTAACCACTTTCATAGCAATTTTGTAAGGTCAAGAGGCAATTTGGTACATTTAGACACTTTGCTCAGTATTCGTCTCACCCAAGGACGAATTCAAAATGGAATCCGTCTCACCCAGAGACGAATTCTGAATTCGTCTCTGGTAGGGATGAATTCTGAGTTTAACGAGAAAAAATAAGAATGGCACCAAGTGGTAGCCCAGGACAGTCAGTTGATGACTCCTGCATCGCACGCGTGTGTGGGTGGACAGATAGGCCGTTAGAGGACTATCACAAGGGTAGTTATGAAAGCCCAAGTCATGGAGGACTCCCCTCCCTCATGGGAAGACTTGACTACCACATGGCACCTATGACCAACACATGGTGCTTATGCTTCCCTCTCAAAAGAGACCCCATGGGTCTATAAAAGGTGGGACTTTTCTCACCCAAAAGGACAGATTGGAGGCAATTTCAAGCAACGAAGTGTTGTCCGATTGATTACCCACTTGCATCTTTTTGATTCACCTTCTCACATCCACTAATATCTTTTACAAGGGAGGTTATTGGGTGGCTTTTGGAAGCGTGGATCCGACCCAAATCCAACATTTGACCACCTTACACCACCAATTTGTATACATCCCAATCCTAAGAGGTTTTGGGCCCATCCCTAGTGGATTGGCACCAAGATCAAGTGCCAACGGTGGGAGGCCCACTTGGGCACCCCCACACTTTCTAAGTTTTATTCCAAAAGCATTCTAGATTATTGTTTCATTGCATCTCATGTTATTCTGTTTGGTTAACTCATAGCTTCAATTTCATAACATTTTGATCAGATTTTATCATGCCTTTTGTCGCTTTGTTGTCCTACTAACTTGCAAGTGGTGATATCGAATTCCCGAGGATAGAGGCCAAATTGGGAGAATCCGACCATCTGGGTCGTCCCAAAATGGCCCCAATTACATAAAACCCCTATTTTTAGGTGTTTTGGAGGTCTCAAGAGTCGACATTGGAGTGGTGTCAGTTCGGCTTTTCCAACACAGTAGAATTCGTCCCACCCAGGGACGAATTGTAGTCAGAATTCGTCCTGCCCAGGGACGAATTCCAGGTGAAGGCAGATTGGCCGACTGTCTCAGTGGCAATGGCATTCTGGTAATATCTTCTGTCTTCTGTTAGGTTTTCAGGTCATTTGGACTCACTTTATTCACTGTTTCAGACAAATTTTTGTATGCATCTTTTGAAGATTTTAGAGAACAAACACTTCTTATGTGCAGCAGGTGCTACTGACATATTCGTTGTTTCTTTGTTCGCAGGAGGAGCAGCAGAGGTCAAGGACTCATCAACATCAATGGCGACATCATCTTGGCCCGCCCATATCAAGTGTGGGCACGCGAAAAAAGGGACACTGAGTCTTGATTGTAATCAAATTCTTTTAACGCTCCTAGCCCCTGAAGAGGGAGGAGGCATCTTTGTAACAGAGATCAAGAGAGTTTAATGAAAGGGCTGTGTTTTCTCCATTTTCTTATATCTCATTTCAATGCGTCTCTTTCATTTCATGCATTCTACATTTTTATGACTTAAGCGTATTTTATTTTGAATGCATCGCAAGTAGTTTTTCCTTCGCCCAGAATCTCGTGCTTTCAGTGGCGATCACGGTGGGACCCTGTTCCCTAGTTTTTAAAATCATAGAAACTGATTAAATTTTTGTGTTTTGTGCTTGACAGGTACATTTTTTTGTTGCAGACTGTTATTTGCCTTTGACTGTGATGAATTCTTTACTGTAATTCGTCTGACCCTAAGACGAATTCAAATTCGTCTCTGGCAGGGACGAATTCTATTCTGAAATTCGTCTCAAAGAGGGACGAATTCCTGCTTGTGGATTTTCAGAGCAAAAATTTAGAAGCAACCGGTCCAGGCAGAGAAGAGGTAGGGATTTTTATAATCTCTGTTAAATTTTTTTTTTTTGTTCCTGTTCCTTTGATTGTTTTCATTTTATCCTGCATGCTTAGGGAAATTCATTTATGCTTGTTTCATTTTCGTTAAATAAAATGAATCCCACACACATCACATGGTAAATTAAACCAAGGAGCTGGTCGTAAGACCCCAGCCCTTGAGCAAGACCAATGGTGGGTTCATCACCACCTTGGCTTAGCTTTGCATCCATTTCCCCGATTGTCACTGTTGTTAGGCGTAAATCCTGATGAAAGCTGACCGAGTGTCGCTGGGGTGATTCCCATGCGCGCAAGGATAAGTCTTCTATGGTATGTGTCATTAACAGGACAATACCCCTTCCATACCGCCTACGTACCATGTACCTTCTGCTCTCATGTACCTATAGTCTCCCTCTCATAAGGGCAAGTATATAGAGAGGTTGGTATATCGGCCTGGTTGGTATATTGAAGGGGCGACCATTTTGGGAGTTATATGAGCCTTCATTATGCATTTAAACGTTCTTCAAAAACATTCAAAAAACAAAACAAAACATTAAAATGCACTAAACCAGTTTAGGACACACCATTAATCCTTAAAAGAGATAATCACTATTTGTGTATGTGTGTGTTCATTTCTGCTTAGTGTAGACAAAAAGAAAAATCATCATAAATGAGATAAAAATCTACTTAGATAGTAGAGAAGCACCGCAATGGTGTACACCCGTAGCCAAGCCCAATCAAGGGCAGAAGCTTCGGAAGGTACACAAGAAGCAGGTGCAAGTCGCCTTCGCTTCAGTCCTGAGGACTTGGTCATACCGCCTTATTGGTCTGGCCTACAAAAGAATCCTTGTCAGAATCCTCGATGGGGTATGCCCATTCAAAACAGCCCCTTTCGAGAAGACGCTTTACATGTAGACCTTGATGTAAATAGAGAATCACCTTATGAGGTTAGACATGAGTGGCCACAACGTGATGAAGTGCTAGAGAGGCACACTGTCCATTTGGAGGGACAACATGGATATGGCGTCCCTTCTTTACCTCCCATCAGGACAGAAAGACAAAATCCAGAGCGCAGGGCTCCTTACACAGGGCGAGCTAACTCCACCCGCCCCTTCCAAACCCATGAAAGGGAGTACGAGGAAAGCCATCGCATTCCTTGAGGACAACAAAAAATGCAGGAACCTTGCGTTTCCGCCCTTGCTAGGTATCTTGATCTTACATCAAGGCCAGAGCCTCGAGTAAATATCGCCTACCTCGACAGAGGGAAGCGACCCATTGAAATTTTAGATCATCAAGATCAAGGCAAACACATAGGAGAAACATTCCAACCTCCTAAGAAAAATAGGGTAGACCAAATTGACCTGATAGTTGCCAGACATGCCACCCGTCAAGCCCAAATCGCGCGGCTTAAACAAAGTCATCAGGAGATAGAGTATCGACACCGCTTGGATAGAGAGCGCATGCAACGCGAAGCGGATGAGTTACGCTATGAACTACCTGAGAGGGGGCCAACCCCTCGCACCCAAAGAGCCAAACAATATGAGAGGCATAATCCATTGGTGCAGGACAGGTCTCCACAACCTCATCAAGCTTTGCCTCCGAGACCTTATAGACCCGATAGGGAGGCCACTCCCCGAAACAATGATGGGTACCCTCAGCAGGGATTCAATCAGGGTCATAGGTCTCGCCTAGAGACTCCTCAATAATTTTATGAGGAGTACAAACCAGAAATAGAATGGGTCGAAACACCCCATCAAGGCGGGAGGGCTGCCAATCGACCATCCCTCCATAGGCCTCCAGTATTCCATAACGCACAACGGGAGCAAACAAAAGAGGAGATAAAATATTCAGATGCATACAAAGCGCTATTAGAGCATTTGGAGTCTGTGGAGACAAAAACTTTTGGGCATCAAAAGCCCACATTACGTCAACTCCGCAGTCATCCAGTGCATCCCTCAGTGCCAACACCTCTTTACCCCGAACACTTCAAGTTGCCTCAATTGGCAATCTTTAAAGGTGAAGAGGATGCACAAGAACATGTCACAAGGTTCCTAAGTCAATGCTTCATCATCCAAGATAATGATGCATTGTTTCTTAGGACATTCATAACCACATTCACAGGCCATACCTTGGATTGGTTCACACAATTACCCAAACACAGCATAAGCAACCTAGATCAATTAGTAGATGCGTTTCATGAACGATTTGCTTTCTAAGTTACCTTACCGTCCCCCTATGTCTGATCTCACACATATGTTTGCAAAAAGTTGCTTGAAATTGATCTCTAGGCTATTGCAGCTGCAACAATACGCCAGCTTAGAAGAAGCTTTGGCACAAGCCAGAGTTATAGAAGAGATCAAAATAGGCGAAGGCGCAATCGCCAAGCCTAAAAAGAAAGAGTGGAATAAAACCACTAAGACCGGGACAACGCAATCACAACACGTTGCGGTTAACCAAGTTGCGATAAATGTTCCCGTGCCTGTGCAAGAAATGTAGCCCCAAAAGGCTAATTACCAGGCAGTGCCTCCTAGTTATGAAAGAGATAATAGAAGGCAGGAGTAGAATCAGCAGCGTCACCCTAGGTGACAATTCACCCCTTACACGGAGTCCAGGGACTCCCTATTTGACCGCTTGTCAGCGGCAAATTTAGTCACTCTGTCAGAAATCCAAACTATAGACCCTAACACTCCTAAGCCTAGGGGATACAGAGAGGAATTGTATTGTAGATTCCATAGGTGCAGAGGACACGACTTGAATGGATGCTAAAAATTCAAAGAATTAATCCAAGATTTGATCGGCAATAGAACATTGGACGTGGACAACCCCATAGCACCAAATAATCAACAAATGGGGGTATTCAAGGACCCTTTGCTTGCCCACAAAGCACAGGCAAAACCTCTCCAGATTAATGAGGTGTGATAGAATCTTCCCATGCAAGGATTTGTGGGAATGATTAGTATAGTGACAAGGAACAAAAAGTACCTAGCAGTTGCCCCCGAGGTAGCTACGAGGGAAGTTTCGACAACATCGTAGCCTCAACAACGCCCAACGTAGTTGCCTCCGCCTAGACCCGAGGTCACGATACGGACCAAACTCACACAGAGTTTGCGGACCACATCGGCTAGGCTGTCCATTTACGAGCTTATTCAACAGTCAGCACCCCATAGGGAAGCTCTTATGGACATTTTAAAAGCCATCCAATTACAGCCTCACGAAGCAAATTCTTTCAACAACTTCGTGGGACATGTGAAACGATGTACGGAGCTGATCATCACCTTCAGAGAAGATGAAGTCAAAACAATATCAAATGACATGGCAGATCCACCCCTATACGTTATCGTGCGGGTCAACGGGATCCCGTACAAGAGAGTGTTGGTAGATACTGGCTCGTCCAGTAACATCATTACCCCTGTAGCACTAAAACATTTGAAGTCGCCGACCTCTCACATCACAGCCTCCACGTACACACTGCGAGCTTTCAATGATGCAATATGCTCGACAGTCGGCACAGTTGTTCTGCTTGTCCATGTAGGAAAAAATACAATACCTACATTGTGCCATGTGTAGGAAGGTGAGATGGCTTACAACATACTGCTAGGGTGGCCTTGGATCAGGGACATGAAGTGTGTCCCTTCGATCGCTCACCAGTGCTTAAAGTATGCTTTTGAAGGAGAAATACATGTAGTCCCAATGGACTTAGAGCCCTTCAAGTATTGCAATGTGGTACAATTCATGCCTCAATCGACCCTCCCTTCAACGCATTTGGATTTTCAGTTAAATCCATCTAAACAGGGTCCAATACCGCAGGCACCACTGGTGACCAAAACAACAAAATCCTAGCCAGGTGAGCCTTCATCATCTGCTCCTTCATCATCAAAGCCACCTGTCATGGCCAAACAAAAGGACAAGGGAAAACAGATCATGGAAGAGGATCAGCCCTTAGAAGAAGGGTTGCCCACAATTTCAACGGTATCAACAGAAGAAACACCTCACACAGTAGAAGCGGAGACTCCTAAAATGCTGAACATGGAATGGACTCAGGAAGGACTCCCGTTTCCTCCCACCCAATCATCAACAATCACTGTTGAAATGGCCAGTACGGGCCTGGGGGAGTATTTAGTGCAAAATGTTGTGGCAACCCCCGCATTGGAGTCAGTACAGGACATGGGAAGACCTCGCATTCCCATAGGGATAGTTGTTCCTCTAGGCTACCCACCAAACCAGACAAATTTTGTGTATGGGGGCCTTGATCATGGTCTTGAACCATGCAAACAAAATGAAGCAGACGAAGAGCCTTTTTTTGAAAATATCAACTATCTGTCAAACCCAGAATTCGCTCTAAGATATCTCGACCAATGCAATTGGCATGGATACGGGCTAGGCAGATATGAGCAAGGGATGCGTGTCCTTTGCCAACCAAGATACCAGATGCCATATGATAAGTCAGGAGTAGGGTTCAACCACCCCCTGCCCTTAGACATCTTGGTCAAAAATATGCAAGGCCTAGAAATAGGCAACAAGGGGGGATTGGCACCAGATCCTTATGCCAACCCAAATACAGAATATACCTTGGGAGATTACCTCCCATGGTCAACAAACACCCTTGGCAACAACAGTAATCCCTCTCCTTTGCTAGAGAGAGGTGAAAGTTCAAAGATTAATCCTCAAAGAGAACATCAACGGCTTTCGGACATATTTTTGAAGCTATTCCCCTTAGAAGTTCCAGTTGAATCAATACAGTGTCAAGAGAATCAGGTCCCTTCACCAAGAGGGGAACAATTGCAATGGGACCGGATCAATTTGCTGGAACAAGGAGAACCCTCAATGTCATAAGTAACTGTTGCTGAAGAGAATGAACATTTTTGGATCTCCGAAAGTGATTCAGAAGATGAGACTGAGATGATCTATCTCAGACATGCACGACGGAATTATCGCCCTTTAACTCATGAAGATCTAATGGGACAAATGGGCATAAGGTTAGGGCATGAATGGTGGGTAGACCCAGTGGGGTGGGACCTAGTGTTGGATCCATGGCTCCAAATTCACGATGAGCATCGTCCACCTCGAGATCCTATCATGACATCAGTACCAAGGGAAGACCTCGTCTTCCTATCAGCACATAGGGCTGATCCGTTCATACCTGTCCCTACAGAACCAGACCCATAGCATAGGGAGCATCCAAGATGTTCGAATTATAACACCCGTGGTAATGGAGACCAAATTCATTCCATCCACATGATCTCCATTCACTTAACAACACCCATTCGCAATCCGGCCGATCCAACACGGTCATTGCATCTAGACATAGATGCCATCGACTGGGATCACATCAATTCACCTTTATCACCATCAGAGTACTGGCCTTTTGATGAAATGCCTCATTTTACCCCAAGGACAACTCTGGATATTTTCCAAGCTGAAGAGGGACCCGAGGTTCTAAATGTAGATCTAAACTTAGCTAATGATATTCATTTAATCCCAACTCCACATCAGTTGGAGGACGGATCCCACATGTCAGTCGAGGAGATGACTGACGTAGATATCAGCATAGATCCAACGAATCCATAGATTATCAAGCTGGGGGTAAGCTTATCCCCTAAAGAACAAGTTGACTAAATTACCCTTCTCAAAGCGAAGAATGAGGTTTTTGCATGGTCATACAGAGACATGTCGGGCCTAGACCCACAGCTAGTCACGCATAATTTAACGCTTGATCCGAAAATCAAGCCCGTAAAGAAAAAACTATGAAAGATGCACCCAACAGTGGCCTTGATGGTCAAATATGAATTACAAAAGCTGTTGGATGCACAGTTTGTCATATGCGTAGATTATACGCCATGGTTGTCCAACATGGTTCTCGTCAAGAAGCCCGATGGGAGGATTCGCATATGCACTGATTTTTGAGGTCTAAACAAAGCGAGTCCTAAGGATGATTTCACCTTGCCCAGCATCGACACATTGGTAGACGCTACAAAAGGTCACGAAATGCTTTCCCTAATGGATGGTTTCTCAGGATACAATCAAATTCGTATTAATTCTGAAAACCAACTTAAAACGACGTTCACAACGCCTTGGGGGACATTTTGTTATAAGGTCATGCCTTTTGGCCTTAAAAATGCTGGCGCTACCTACCAACGTGTCATGACATATATCTTCCATGATTACATGCACAAAACTTTGGAATATTACATGGATGATTTGTTAGCCAAGTCTCTTTTGCGCTCAGATCATCTCGGTGACTTAAGCAAGATCCTCGATCGCCTCATAGAGCATAAGGTCAGGTTGAATCCCAAGAAGTGCGTATTTGGCGTCACATCTGGAAAACTCTTGGGTTTTATAGTCTCAAAATGAGGCATCGAAGTGGACCCAAAGAAAGTCGAGGCAATCCTTGAAATGGCTCCCCCAACTACCATCAAGCAGTTCAGAAGTCTGCAAGGAAAGGTCACGTCGATTAAACGCAGGACCCCGTATTATGGAGTTCATCTTGCATAACATCATATGTCATTTTGGTATTCCATCCAAAATAATCTCGGATAATGGGCCATCATTCAAGAACAAAGACATGCGTGCTTTGACCACAAAGTACAAAATTCAGCACAATTTTTCAACACCCTATTATCCAAAAGCAAATGGGCAAGCAGAGGCGTCAAACAAAACGCTAGTCGCCATCCTTAAAAATATGGTCGCAGACAGTCATAAGGATTGGCACATCCAAATCCCACTTGCCCTTTGGGCTTATCACACTAGCATTCGGACGCCAACTGGGGCAACTCCGTTTTTGCTCGTGTATGGCTCAGAGGCAGTAATGCCTCTCGAGTTGGAAATTCCTTCCCTCTGCATATCAATGCAGGAGTTCATCGATGATGACACTGCATGGTAGGCCCGATTAGACCAACTTACGTTGCTCGACGAACGACGCGTTAATGCTCTTGAGAACTTACGTATCTACCAAGAGTGGCTTAAGAAAGCTTACAACATGAAAGTTCACCTAAGGGACTTTCGGGTTGGTGATTTGGTTTTGAAGGAAAACCAATAGAACTCTAATTTGCCGTCCCACCTGAGGGACAAGTTTGTGGCAAATTGGTTAGGTCCATATGTCATTGATAGCAAAATAGGACCCGGGATGTACCGGCTAGCTTCTCTTGACGGTATCAAGGAAATAGAACCCTTGAATATCAGTCATTTACGACCATTTTATATCTAAGAGAGCCATATCCAAAAAATGCTCCAAGGATTATCGCAATCACTTGGTCACCCAAACAAAAAAGCTCCAAGGATTATCGCAATCACTTGGTCAAATCCAAAAAAAAGCTCCAAGGATCCGTAAAATCACTTGGTCAAAACCCAAAAAGCTCCAAGGATTATCGCAATCACTTGGTCACACAAAAAGCTCCAAGGATTATCGCAATCACTTGGTCACCCCAAAAAGCTCCAAGGATTATCGCAATCACTTGGTCAAAACCCAAAAAGCTCCAAGGATTATCGCAATCACTTGGTCACCCAAAAAAGCTCCAAGGATTATCGCAATCACTTGGTCAAACCCAAAAGCTCCAAGGATTATCGCAATCACTTGGTCACCCCAAAAGCTCCAAGGATTATCGCAATCACTTGGTCACCCAAAAATCTCCAAGGATTATCGCAATCACTTGGTCACCCAAAAAGCTCCAAGGATTATCGCAATCACTTGGTCACCCAAAAAGCTCCAAGGATTATCGCAATCACTTGGTCAACCAAAAATCTCCAAGGATTATCGCAATCACTTGGTCACCCCAAAAAGGCCCCAAAGGATTCTCGAAATCCCTTGGTCACCATCAAGAAAATTCAAAAAAAAAAAAAAAATCATCAAAAACAACAAAAAATTTGCATCTCATTTCTAGGCATACTCAAATTCATCAACAGAGAGCTCTTCTCGCATATTCACAAAAATCAATCCATCAAAAATACAAAAATATGTAGCTGCATCAAGCATTGCATCCATACATTGCATATTTGTGGTCGTACAGGTCAAGGGCACCATAGGCTGTAATTGCTCTGCTAGTCCACCTTGTTCCACACTGTTTCATTCTACAAAACAACAAAAAAACATTGCCTTTTACCACACTAGAGTCAGTGGTCTTTTAATGTATCAAGAGTTTTTCATGATTTAGTCATCATTTTGCTCTTTAGCCATGTAATGTATCAAGTCAAATAGATTTTACGAAGGTAGAGTTCTACTTGAAATACACCTTGTTACGTAACATCCCAACACAAATAAAAACACATAAAACAATTCCTAAGTTGTGTGAACGAAAGATGAAACCTGTAGGGTAATCCAAGTCACCATAAGTGAAACGGTTATCGTGCTCATCCCCCTATGCGAATGACCCCAAGAATGCTGAGAGTTGGCAAAAGGACAAGCATCCTCCCTACCCAATTCCTTAAGAATCCCTAGTTCTCAATAGTTGCAAAACATCAAAAATTTGCAAAATGTCAAAAACTCAAATATTTGACATCATACAGTGCACACATCAAATGGCACAAACGATAGTGATTTTCATCACTCCATCCCTTGCTCAAAATAAAAACAAATCAAAATAAATAGTGATCTTATCACTACAAATGAGCAAGTATCCCAATACAATTGAAGAAAAGAAGGGAGTTGAACTTGAATCCCCGGAACTCTCAGCATTCTAAAGGGTCATGAGGCAAGCCTCGGTATCGATTTGGTTGATAGCCTATCGATAACCGACGGTAAACCTCTCGCATGATGATATATCTGTCACATTAACTTGCGTACAGATCAATGTTTGCATGTGGATGAGCTAGCTTATGGCATCCTGGATAACATCGTAGATTAATCTAACTGAATACAACAAAGGAGTTAGTGGAGCTAATTAGGTGATCCTCGATACGAGTTCGGTTGAAAGCCCATCTGGCACTGGCGGTATCCTGATAAATACCACAATAATGAACTCAATTGCACACACAGGGATGTGAAATAGCTTGGTCAAAAACAAGTCTGATTAATACCTTGTTCAAAAGTCTTGTAAGACAAAGTACAGTCGTGGCTAGTGAGTTAAAACCGTCTGAGTCTCAGAAAACCTTAGCTACATTTCTAAACCAACTGTGCTACTTCTCATTCTTACAATACCATCAAAAAATACACAAGAAAAGAAAAACCACAGTTACATATACAACGTCATGCATCATAACGATCGCATAAAAACAAAAATAAAAAGCATCCTAAAACAGTCTATGGTGCCATAGCCAAAAATCACAAATTCCATTCATCCATTTTGCATATCACATAAGAATCAAAAACATTTGCATTCATCATTTGCATAAGCATTCATCAAAATAAATAAACATGCATAGTCATTAGCCATCATGAATAAACATCAGATCATCACATGTACATAAACAAAACCGGTATATATATATATCATCAAAAAAATGCCCGTAGGCTACAAAACTGGTCCTCAGACCCCGCAATCATATCCAAAAACCCAACCTAAGGCGTCGACCACCATGATCACGTAGGATCGGTGCGACGGGAACTACCCCCTGTGGTGTGGGTCCTATGGGACCCTATAGGGCGGCTACTACTAGCCCCCGCATCACGCCTGCTACCACCTCCCTCATCTAATCGCCTTCGACGAGATGATGCTGACTGCTCAGTCGCACTATCCCTCATTCGACGCAAAGATCCACTGCCCGAGGGCTCAGGCAGTCACCCGCCAAGGTGGATGACCTCCCTCTCCAAGTCTAGCCGATGCCTACACCATTCTTCCTCTCACCGATGATAGTAATATACTGCATTGTCGCCCTGTGCCAAAAACCTATCCCGCTCTGCTAGCTGGGCCCGCAAAAGATCCCTCTCCCGCAGCGCGTCCCCCAGCTCCAGATCCCGTATCCGTAGTAGCTCTATCAGTCATGCAATATAATCACATACCTTAGACTCCATCTCCTCTGTATCTGCCTGATGTACAGGACTCTCCGGAACAGCAGCCTGCTCTGGCTCCCACTGCTCCTCCATGTCCTGCATGTCCGGTTGATCCGAAGCACCCAAATCAACATCCTCATCCCCCACATCCACCATGTCCGCATCATCCAATGGACCTCCCCAATCATCCCCTGCTACCTCAGCACCCTCCACTGCCGCCTCCGTGCCTCCCAGTGGCCCCTCTCCTCTCCATCACCGCAGCACCCACCACGAGTCATACTCAGTGGTAGTCCCGACGTCATCCACGTCCAGGACGTCAATCACCGCATCTGACTCCTCGCCCAATGGCGCGATGACCGGTGGATCTAGACCCCTCTCATCACCCCGGCGCCGATAGACCACGGGCTCACCAGGCAACCCCTGGCGCACCCCAAACTGTCGTGTAACCCGGCTATATGAGAAAAACTCATGCTCGGTCCCGTGCCGCCCAATCAACCACCGCTCCCTGTGTACCCGTCGAAGCCATTCTCCAGCCTCCGGCTAGGTTGGAAATTCCCGATAAGGGCACCAAACCACCTCCCCTGGAGTGAGCCAAGAGAAGGCATCAATATAATGCTCTACAACACCTGCCCATCACCGACTCTGCCCCTGCTCCGCAGACCGCCGCCACAAAACTACATAGCCTATCTCCACATCATCCATCGTCGCCCGAGTCATCCATGGTAACCCGGTCGGCCTCTCAACTGCTATGTGTTGCCAACCCCAGCACTGCAGCAGATAACTGCAGCTGACCCCCTTTCGCTACCGATAGCGGACCCCATACAGCTCCCCGTAGAGCTGTGCCAACAATGTTTGTCCCCATCTCAAAATCAGTGGTGCCTCTATCGGGCACTCTACCAACTGCCACACCAAATCTAGCAGGTTCCACGGGAACCTCATGCCTGACGAATCAGGTAGAAGCATGTTAGAAATGAGGCCCATCAAGAATGCGTGCCTCACTCCTAACACCCCCCTCTCCTACCACCAGCCAACCAAAATCCCGCTAGCCTGGCAGTCCACCTCGGCTGTCTCCACTAGGTTCGTTACACCCAGCCGCCCCCCATGCCCAAAGCATCTCGTAAGTACAGTAGTCCACTGATCACGCGGCGATGTCCTAATGGGCAGTCCATCTATCGAAATCCGAAGCAACCGATAGACATCCTCCAAAGTCACAGTCATCTCCCTTGTCGGGAGATGGAACGTGTTGGTCCGTGGATCCCAAAGTTTGATCAGGGCCATCAGATAGGCCTAATATGGGACCACAGGCTCCAGTCGAGACACCTGCGTGAGCCCAAGGACATCAAGCCATTCCCAATCATCATCATTCAGTGCACCCCGCACCTCAGTAAAAGCAGCAGGTACACGGTACCGGCTCCTAACCTGCAAAAGAAAACAATTCAACAAAAAAAATTAAAAATCATGGAAAAGAACTGTACAAAGAATAACAAGAGCAAAAATTCAAATAAAAAAAAAACAAATCTTCAGTTCAGGTTTCTATTTAGTTATTCAAAATAGATAAAGAAATTCAAAAACAAAAAAAAATAATACGTCTTAGGGTTTTACGTTCCGTTATCCTAGGGTTTAGTCATAAGAAAAATTATTTACCTAGGTTTTACGTTACGTTTAATTGTACAATAAGTCTTAGTTGTCTTAAATCCAGTTTCAGGGTTTAAGTTTTAAAACATATTTTGAAAAACATCATCACAAAAACAATTAAATAAAACAAGTGCAATTTTAAACAAAAATAAACTCTAAGAGGCACTTACAGGTTTCGCCTCGGCTCCGTCGCTCGAACCAGTTTGTGCACTCATGATGGCAGAGAGAATTCCAGCAGCGCTTCGCTTCGCAGAATTACCTCCTCCTCCCAGAGCTCCAAAATCGCAAGAAAAAAATGACACAAATGAGCCCAAATTCAAGTTTTGGCCCTTAAATAGACCTTCGAGCTGGAATTCATCCTTGACTAGGATGAGCACTCTGGTTAGCACTCATCCCACCCAGGGACGAATTCTACAGCTGGAATTCGTCCCACCCAGGGACGAATTCAGGCCAGAACTTCAAAAACATCAAAAAATGATCAAAAATGCACTAAAAACAGACAATAAATTTGCCCGATAGGAGTGCTACTGCACCTGACATCCAGCACATACAAAATAGACATTGGAGTCACAAATTATCACTATCCTACTCCCTAAGAAGGCTACCATAGCCGGACCACTCCACGGGAAGACGGATTTCCGATAATTTAATCCCCAAATGGTGTCACAAAAAACAACAAAAACAACAAATAAACGCAACACAAAAACATAGCAATAAGCATTGCCGGACACAAGTGCTCTTGCACTTAACCTCTAGGCAAATAAATTCGATTTCGGGTTCAAATTTTCACTCTCTTACTTCCCCAAGAAGGCTACCATAGCCGGACCGCTCCACGGGAAGATGGGTTTTTGATGATTTCACCCCATTATGGCATCACCAAAAGGGTTAACACCCACCAAAAATAGGTCCAAATGTTGGAAAAATTGCACATTCTTAAACGGTAAAACATCTAAAGGCACCCTTGCACAAGTCATCTTGGGTCAAGCGACTCGTCGTTTTTCTCATGAAGGTCATTCCCTCATCGATTCGTCACTTGAGGGGGTAGTCACACTTAGTCACCAATCAACAATCACACACCCAATTAAGGAAAACGACATGCATTCAAAGAATCATTGACAAAGACAATCACGCTCCTGCTTGGGGCGATAAACAAGCAACAATCGAATCAATCAAACACTTGGCATTTCATGAATCATGAACACAAGGTTCCCCTGAGGATAAAAGGTTGCGCCCTTTGCCTAATCATGACTGATCAATGTCCAAGCTCAAGTCACACCTCACCAAAATAGGTTAACACTTGAAATCAAACTCCTTAGCTCGTCAGAAGCAAGGATTCAAGAATGCATGCCCTTTCCATGCTTGGGGCATCAAAATTTGGTTAGGTTACCAAGAAAACCTAATCATTAGTGCTTTGGTTATCTATTTTTGCTCGACGCTGCGCTATGCACAACGCATCCCAAAAAGGGGCATCTATAGACACCAAAACAGCACCAATCCGATTATGTGACTGCAAACACTGATCGCTTTGACAAACACAGCCCCCAGGGCAGCCCTCAGAGGTCAAACAGTGGTCCTAACCACTTTCATAGCAATTTTGTAAGGTCAAGAGGCAATTTGGTACATTTAGACACTTTGCTCAGTATTCGTCTCACCCAGGGACGAATTCAAAATGGAATCCGTCTCACCCAGAGACGAATTCTGAATTCGTCTCTGGTAGGGACGAATTCTGAGTTTAACGGGCAAAAAGAAGAATGGCGCCAAGTGGCAGCCCAGGACAGTCAGTTGATGACTCCTGCCTCGCACGCGTGTGTGGGTGGATAGATAGGCCGTTAGAGGACTGTCACAAGGGCAATTATGAAAGCCCAAGTCATGGAGGACTCCCCTCCCTCATGGGAAGACTTGACTGCCACATGGCACCTATGACCAACACATGGCGCTTATGCTTCCCTCTCAAAAGAGACCCCATGGGTCTATAAAAGGTGGGACTTTTCTCACCCAAAAGGATAGATTGGAGGCGATTTCAAGCAACGAAGTGTTGTCCGATTGATTACCCACTTGCATCTTTTTGATTCACCTTCTCACATCCACTAATCTCTTTCACAAGGGAGGTTATTGGGTGGCTTTTGGAAGCGTGGATCCAACCCAAATCCAACATTTGACCACCTTACACCACCAATTTGTAGACATCCCAATCCTAAGAGGTTTTGGGCCCATCCCTAGTGGATTGGCGCCAAGATCAAGTGCCAACGGTGGGAGGCCCACTTGGGCACCCCCACACTTTCTAAGTTTTATTCCAAAAGCATTCTAGATTATTGTTTCAGGTTGCATCTCATGTTATTCTGTTTGGTTAACTCATAGCTTCAATTTCATAACATTTTGATCAGATTTTATCATGCCTTTTGTCGCTTTGTTGTCCTACTAACTTGCAGGTGGCGATATCGAATTCTCAAGGATAGAGGCCAAATTGGGAGAATCCGACCATCTGGGTCGTCCCAAAATGGCCCCAATTACATAACCCCCCTATTTGCAGGTGTTTTGGAGGTCTCGGGAGTCGACATTGGAGCGGTGTCAGTTCGGCTTTTCCAACACAGTAGAATTCGTCCCACCCAGGGACGAATTGCAGTCAGAATTCGTCCTGCCCAGGGACGAATTCCAGGTGAAGGTAGATTGGCCGACTGTCTCAGTGGCAATGGCCTTCTGGTAATATCTTCTGTCTTCTGTCAGGTTTTCAGGTCATTTGGACTCACTTTATTCACTGTTTCAGACAAATGTTTGTATGCATCTTTTGGCGATTTTAGAGAACAAACACTTCTTATGTGCAGCAGGTGCTACTGACATCTTCGTTGTTTCTTTGTTCACAGGAGGAGCAGCAGAGGTCAAGGACTCATCAACATCAACGGTGGCATCGTCTTGGCCCGCCCATCTCAAGTGTGGGCACGCGAAAAAAGGGACACCTTAAGTCTTGATTGTAATCAAATTCTTTTAACGCTCCTAGCCCCTGAAAAGGGAGGAGGCGTCTTTGTAACAGAGATCAAGAGAGTTTAATGAAAGGGCTGTGTTTTCTCCATTTGCTTGTATCTCATTTCAATGCGTCTCTTTCATTTCATGCATTCTACATTTCTAGGACTAAGGGTTTTTTTTTTTGGGGGGCTCGCTATTGGTGTTCCCCCCGCCCGGAATCTCGTGCTTTCAGTGGCGATCACGGTGGGACCCTGTTCCCTGGTTTTTAAAATCACAGAAACTGATTAAATTTTTGTGTTTTGTGCTTGACAGGTACATTTTTTTTGTTGCAGACTGTTATTCGTCTCTGACTGTGACGAATTCTTTACTGTAATTCGTCTGACCCTGAGACGAATTCAAATTCGTCTCTGGCAGGGACGAATTCTGTTCTGAAATTCGTCTCACAGAGGGACGAATTCCTGCCTATGGATTTTTAGAGCAGAAATTCAGAAGCAACCGGTCCAGGCAGAGAAGAGGTAGGGATTTTTATAATCTCTGTTAAATTTTTCTGTTTCTGTTCCTTTGATTGTTTTCATTTTATCCTGCATGCTTAGGGAAAGTCATTTATGCTTGTTTCATTTTCGCTAAATAAAATGAATCCCACACACTTCACGCAATAACTTTAAACCAAGGAGCTGGTCGTAAGACCCCAGCCCTTGAGCAAGACCAACGGTGGGTTCATCACCACCTTGGCTTAGCTTTGCATCCATTTCCCCGATTGTCACTGTTGTTAGGCGTAAATCCTGACGAAAGCTGACCGAGTGTCGTTGGGGTGATTCCCATGCGCGCGAGGATAAGTCTTCTATGGTAGGTGTCATTAACAGGACAATCCCCCTTCCGTACCGCCTACGTACCACGTACCTTCTACTCTCACGTACCTATAGTCTCCCTCTCGTAAGGGCGGGTATATAGAGAGGTTGGTATATCGGCCTGGTTGGTATATTGAAGGGGCGACCATTTTGGGAGTTATATGAGCCTTCATTATGCATTTAAACGTTCTTCAAAAACATTCAAAAAACAAAACAAAACATCAAAATGCACTAAACCAGTTTAGGACACACCATTAATCCTTAAAAGAGATAATCACGGTTTTTGTATGTGTGTGTTCATTTTTGCTTAGTGTAGACAAAAAGAAAATCATCATAAACGAGATAAAAATCTACTTAGATAGTAGAGAAGCACCGCAATGGTGTACACCCGTAGCCAAGCCCAATCAAGGGCAGAAGCTCCGGAAGGTACACAAGAAGGAGGCACAAGTCATCTTCGCTTCAATCCCGAGGACTTGGTCATACCGCCTTATCGGTCTGGCCTACAAAAGAATCCATGTCAGAATCCTCGGTGGGGTATGCCCATTCAAAACAGCCCCTTTCGGGAAGACGCTTTACATGTAGACCTTGATGTAAATAGAGAATCGCCTTCTGAGGTTAGACATGAGTGGCCACAGCGTGATGAAGCGCTAGAGAGGCACACTGTCCATTTGGAGGGACAACGTGGATATGGCATCCCTTCTTTACCTCCCATCAGGACAAAAAGACAAAATCCAGAGCGCAGGGCTCCTTACACGGGGCGAGCTAACTCCGCTCGCCCCTTTCAAACCAATGAAAGGGAGTACGAGGAAAGCCATCGCATTCCTCGAGGACAACAAACGAGCATGGGAACCTTGCATTTCCGCCCTTGCTAGGTATCATGATCATACATCAAGGCCGAGCCTCGAGTAAATGTCGCCTACCTCGACGAGAGGAAGCGACCCATTGAAATTTTAGATCATCAAGATCGAGGCAAACACATAGGAGAAACATTCCAACCTCCTGAGCAAAATAGGGTAGACCAAATTGACCCGATAGTCGCCAGACATGCCACCCGTCAAGCCCAAATCGCGCGGCTTAAACAAAGTCATCAGGAGATAGAGTATCGACACCGCTTGGATAGAGAGCGCATGCAACGTGAAGCGGATGAGTTACGCTATGAACTACCTGAGAGGGGGCCAACCCCTCGCACCCAAAGAGCCAAACAATATGAGAGGCATAATCCGTTGGTGCAGGACAGGTCTCCACGACCTCGTCAAGCTTTGCCTCCGAGACCTTATAGACCCGAGAGGGAGGCCACTCCCCGAAACAATGATGGGTACCCTCAGCAGGGATTCAATCAGGGTCATAGGTCTCACCCAGAGACTCCTCAAGAATTTTATGAGGAGTACGAACCAGAAATAGAATGGGCTGAAACACCCCATCAAGGCAGGAGGGCTGCCAATCGACCACCCCTCCATAGGCCTCCAGTCTTCCATAACGCACAACGGGAGCAAACAAAAGAGGAGGAGATAAAATCTTCGAGATGCATACAAAGCGCTATTAGAGCGTTTGGAGTCTGTGGAGACAAAAACTTCTGGGCATCAAAAGCCCACATTACGTCAACTCCGCAGTCATCCAGTGCATCCCTCAGTGCCAACACCTCTTTACCCCGAACACTTCAAGTTGCCTCAATTGGCAATCTTTAAAGGTGAAGAGGACGCACAAGAACATGTCACAAGGTTCCTAAGTCAATGCTTCGACATCCAAGATAATGATGCATTGTTGCTTAGGACATTCATAACCACATTCGCAGGCCCTACCTCGGATTGGTTCACACAATTACCCAAACACAACATAAGCAACCTAGATCAATTAGTAGATGCGTTTCTTGAATGCTTTGCCTTCAACACAAGGAAGAAGGCATCACTGAGTGATCTGGCTAGCCTCAGGAAATTTGAGGAAGAAACAATGGCAGCATACGGGAATCGATGGAGAGCTTTGCTTTCTAAGTTACCTTACCGTCCCCCTATGTCTGATCTCACACAGATGTTCGCAAAAAGTTGCTTGAAATCGATCTCCAGGCTATTGCAGCTACAACAATACGCCAGCTTAGAAGAAGCTTTGGCACAAGCCAGAGTTATAGAAGAGATCAAAATAGGCGAAGGCGCAATCGCCAAGCCTAAAAAGAAAGAGTGGAATAAAACCACTAAGACCGGGACAACGCAATCACAACACGCTGCGGTTAACCAAGTTGCGATAAATGTTCCCGTGCCTATGCAAGAAATGCAGCCCCAAAAGGCTAATTACCAGGCAGTGCCTCCTGGTTATGAAAGAGATAATAGAAGGCAGGAGCAGAATCAGCAGCGTCGCCCTAGGCGACAATTCACCCCTTACACGGAGTCCAGGGACTCCCTATTTGACCGCTTGTCAGCGGCAAATTTAGTCACTCTGCCAGAAATCCAAACTATAGACCCTAACGCTCCTAAGCCTAGGGGATACAGAGAGGAATTGTATTGTAGATTCCATAGGCGCAGAGGACACGACTTGAATGGATGCTGGAAATTCAAAGAATTAATCCAAGATTTGATCGACAATAGAACATTGGCCGTGGACAACCCCATAGCGCCAAATAATCAACAAATGGGGGTATTCAAGGACCCTTTGCCTGCCCACGAAGCACAGGCAAAACCTCTCCAGATTAACGAGGTGCGACAGAATCTTCCCATGCAAGGATTTGTGGGAATGATTAGTATAGTGACAAGGAACAAAAAGTACCCGGCAGTTGCCCCCGAGGTAGCTACGAGGGAAGTTTCGACAACATCGTAGCCTCAACAACGCCCAACGCAGTTGCCTCCGCCTAGACCCGAGGTCACGATACGGACCAAACTCACGCAGAGTTTGCGGACCACATCGGCTAGGCTGTCCATTTACGAGCTTATTCAACGGTCAGCACCCCATAGGGAAGCTCTTATGGACATTTTAAAAGCCATCGAATTACAGCCTCACGAAGCAAATTCTTTCAACAACTTCGTGGGACATGTGAAACGATGTACGGAGCCGGTCATCACCTTCAGAGAAGATGAAGTCAAAACAATATCGAATGACATGGCAGATCCACCCCTGCACGTTATCACGCGGGTCAACGGGATCCCGTACAAGAGAGTGTTGGTAGATACTGGCTCGTCCAGTAACATCATTACCACTTGCAGCCTTAAAACATTTGAAGTTGCCAACCTCTCACATCACAGCCTCCACGTACACACTGCGAGCTTTCAACGATGCAATATGCTCGACAGTCGGCACAGTTGTTATGCCTGTCCAGGTAGGACAAAAGACAATACCTACATTGTGCCATGTGTTGGAAGGTGAGATGGCTTACAATATACTTGCTAGGGCGGCCTTGGATCAGGGACATGAAGTGTGTCCCTTCGATCGCTCACCAGTGCTTAAAGTATGCTTTTGAAGGAGAAATACATGTAGTCCCAATGGACTTAGAGCCCTTCAAGTATTGCAATGCGGTACAATTCATGCCTCAATCGACCCTCCCTTCAACGCATTTGGATTTCCAGGTTAAATCCATCTAAACAGGGTCCAATACCGCAGGCACCATTGGTGACCAAATCAACAAAATCCCGACCAGGTGAGCCTTCATCATCTGCTCCTTCATTATCAAAGCCACTTGTCATGGCCAAACAGAAGGACAAGGGAAAACAGATCATGGAAGAGGCTCAGCCCTTAGAAGAAGGGTTGCCCACAATTTCAACGGTATCAACAGAAGAAACACCTCACACAGCAGAAGCGGAGACTCCTAAAATGCCGAACATGGAATGGACTCAGGAAGGACTCCCGTTTCCTCCCACCCAATCATCAACAATCACTGTTGAAATGGCCAGTACGGGCCTGGGGGAGTATTTAGTGCAAAATGTTGTGGCAACCCCCGCATTGGAGTCAGTACAGGACATGGGAAGACCTCGCCTTCCCATAGGGACAGTTGTTCCTCTAGGCTACCCACCAAACCAGATGAATTTTGTGTATGGGGGCCTTGATCATGGTCTTGAACCATGCAAACAAAAGGAAGCAGACGAAGAGCCTTTTGTTGAAAATATCAACTATCTGTCAAACCCAGAATTTGCTCTAAGATATCTCGACCAATGCAATTGGCATGGATACGGGCTAGGCAGATATGAGCAAGGGATGCGTGTCCTTTGCCAACCAAGATACCAGATGCCATATGATAAGTCAGGAGTAGGGTTCAACCACCCCCTGCCCTTAGACATCTTGGTCAAAAATATGCAAGGCCTAGAAATAGGCAACAAGGGGGGATTGGCACCAGATCCTTATGCCAACCCAAATACAGAATATACCTTGGGAGATTACCTCCCATGGTCAACAAACACCCTTGGCAACAGTAGTAATCCCTCTCCTTTGCTAGAGAGAGGTGAAAGTTCGGAGATTAATCCTCAAAGAGAACATCAACGGCTTCCGGACATCTTTTTGAAGCTATTCCCCTTAGAAGTTCCAGTTGAATCAATACAGTGTCAAGAGAATCAGGTCCCTCCACCAAGAGGGGAACAATCGCAATGGGACCGGATCAATTTGCTGGAACAAGGAGAACCCTCAACGTCGCAAGTAACTATTGCTGAAGAGAATGAACATTTTTGGATCTCCAAAAGTGATTCAGAAGATGAGACTGAGATGATCTATCTCAGACATGCACGACGGAATTATCGCCCTTTAACTCATGAAGATCTAATGGGACAAATGGGCATACGGCTAGGGCATGAATGGTGGGTAGACCCAGCAAGGTGGGACCAAGTGTTGGATCCATGGCTCCAAATTCAAGATGAGCACCGTCCACCCCGAGATCCTATCATGACATCAGTACCAAGGGAAGACCCCGTCTTCCTATCAGCACATAGGGCTGATCCGTTCATACCCGTCCCTACAGAACCAGATCCAGAGCATAGGGAGCATCCAAGATGTTCGAATTATAACACCCACGGTAATGGAGACCAAATTCATTCCATCCACATGATCTCCATTGATTTGACCGCACCCATCCGCAATCCGGCCGATCCAACACGGTCATTGCATCTAGACATAGATGCCATCGACTGGGATCACGTCAATTCACCTTTATCACCATCAGAGTACTGGCCTTTCGGTGAAATGCCTCATTTTACCCCAAGGACAACTCAGGATATTTTCCAGGCTGAAGAGGGACCCGAGGTTCCAAACGTAGATTTAAACTCAGCCAATGATATCCATTTGATCCCAACTCCACATCGGTTGGAGGACGGATCCCACATGTCAGTCGAGGAGATGAGCGACGTAGACATCGGCTTAGACCCAATGAATCCACAGATTATCAAGTCGGGGTAAGTCTTATCCCCTGAAGAGCAAGCCGACTACATTACCCTTCTCAAAGAGAAGAAGGAGGTTTTTGCATGGTCATACAGAGACATGCCGGGACTAGACCCGCAGCTAGTCACGCATAATTTAACGCTTGATCCGACAATCAAGCCCGTAAAGCAAAAACTACGAAAGATGCACCCAACAGTGGCCTTGATGGTCAAAGACGAATTACAAAAGCTGTTGGATGCACAGTTTGTCATCTACATGGATTATCCGCCATGGCTGTCCAACATGGTTCCCGTCAAGAAGCCCGATGGGAGGATTCGCATATGCACCGATTTTTGAGATCTAAACAAAGCGAGTCCTAAGGATGATTTCCCCTTGCCCAGCATCGACGCGTTGGTAGACGCTACAGCAGGTCATGAAATGCTCTCCCTAATGGATGGTTTCTCAGGATACAATCAAATTCGTATCAATCCTGAAGACCAACTAAAAACGGCGTTCACAACGCCTTGGGGGACATTTTGTTATAAGGTCATGCCTTTTGGCCTTAAAAATGCTTGGCGCTACCTACCAACGTGCCATGACATATATCTTCCATGATTACATGCACAAAACTTTGGAAGATTACATGGATGATTTGTTAGCCAAGTCTCTTTTGCGCTCAGATCATCTCGGTGACTTAAGCAAGATCCTCGATCGCCTCATAGAGCATAAGGTCGAGCTGAATCCCAAGAAGTGCGTATTTGGCGTCACATCTGGAAAACTCTTGGGTTTTATAGTCTCAAAATGAGGCATCGAAGTGGACCCAAAGAAAGTCAAGGCAATCCTTGAAATGGCTCCCCCAACTACCATCAAGCAGCTCAGAAGTCTGCAAGGAAAGGTCACGTCGATTAAACGCTTCATAGCGCAATTATCTGACAAATGCCGACCCATGAACAAATTATTGCACAAGGGGGTTACATTTCATTGGGATGACGAGTGCCAGTCAGCCTTTGACGAAATCAAACAATACTTGGCTTCGCCACCAGTGTTGGCACCACCTAGACCAGGAGTGCCATTCTACTTATACATCTCGGCTACGGGAGGTGGCACTGGGCGCCATGCTAGCCCAAAAGAATGAACTTCACAAAGAACGAGGCTACTTACTATCTTAGCCGCACCCTGGTCAGTTACGAACTTAACTATGCATACGTTGAGAAACTCTGCTTGGCAGTGGTGTTTGCTACCAAAAAGCTACGCCACTACATGTTGAGCAACACTACGTATGTTGTGTCTAAGGAGAATCCATTGCGATACATGATGAGTCACACTTATCATAGTAGTCGCACGACGAAATGGATCATGTTGTTGACGGAATTTGACATAGAGTTTATTGGACAAAAATCTATCAAAGGACAAGTCATAGCCGATCAACTAGCGGAGGCTCCTCTTGAAGACGATCAGCCTCTGGTCATAGAACTACCCGATGATGGGGTCTTCCATGTCTCAGAATCGCCGGATTCCGATGAGCCCGAGTCACAGGCCGACATAACCCTATTCTTTGATGGTTCTAAATGTGAGCAAGGTGGTGGTGCGGGAATTGTATTCTTCACACTCGCAGGGTGCTCCAATGCCCCTGTCATTTAAATTAAACTTCCAGTGCACCAACAATAATGCAGAATATGAAGCCTTGCTCCTAGGTCTTCAGACAACAATCACCATGAACATCAAAAGACTGAACATCTTTGGTGATTCGCTGTTAATCGTCAATCAAGTCAAAGGGGTATATCAATGCAAATGCCCAGTTCTGAAGGCCTATAAAGCCCTTGTGGACAAATTCTTGGCAAAACTTGAGTGGTATGACATCGAAGCACTCCCTCGATCATCGAATCGTTTTGCGGACACAATGGCCTCATTGGGGTCACTAATCCCGCAAGACCTTTCCGGTGATATGACAACCATTCAAGTCAAAACCTTATCGCAATCCACGATGGAGCGTGCAAGCTCAGACTTGACGCCAGGAATCCACATGATCCAGATTGAACCATCCTCGGATAAGTTCTTTCGAATCCGAGATCGTCTGAAACGTGCCAACTGGGGTCCTTGTTTTCCCCCACTCCCACTAATAGCAACACAACGCTATTCTTACAAGTTCTATCCCATTCAGCATTTGTTAGGGAAGAACTTCAAAAGGGATTGGCTATTCATATTGTCGAGGTTTTCGATCAACAGGACTGGTATTTACCCATTAGAGACTACCTCAAGTTAGGTAATCTTCCCTTTGGATTGACGCACGCCGCAAAACGAACATTCAAGCAGAAAGTGGCTAAGTATGTCTTGATAGGAGACATTTTGTATCGTCGCAGCTATGACGGAATTCTTCTTCGTTGTTTGGACCAGCAAGAGTCCACTTGGGCAGTCACCCAAGCGCACGACGGTACATGTGGTGGCCACTTTAGTGGTATGGCCATTGCAAAGCGCATTCTTCGCATGGGATATTATTGGCCATCTTTAGAGCGAGATTGTTGCGCATATGTCAAGAAGTGCATGAAATGTCAACATCATGCCAATTTGATGCATGTACCTTCCCAGGCCTTGCAGGCAGTCCAGTATGCTTGGCCATTTTCGCAATGGGGCTTCGATCTAATTGGAAAGATCTCCCCTGCATCATCAGGCCGTCACACGTTTATCATAATGGCCACAGAGTATTTTACTAAATGGGTGGAAGCAATTCCGTTAACCTCTACGACAGGACCCCGTATTGTGGAGTTCATCTTGCATAACATCATATGTCGTTTTGGTATTCCATCCAAAATAATCTCGGATAATGGGCCATCATTCAAGAACAAAGACGTGCGTGCTTTGACCACAAAGTACAAAATTCAGCACAATTTTTCGACACCCTATTATCCACAGGCAAATGGGCAAGCAGAGGCGTCAAACAAAATGCTAGTTGCCATCCTCAAAAAGATGGTCACAGACAGTCACAAGGATTGGCACATCCAAATCCCACTTGCCCTTTGGGCTTATCGCACTAGCATTCGGACGCCAACTAGGGCAACTCCATTTTTGCTCGTGTATGGCTCAGAGGCAGTAATGCCTCTCGAGTTGGAAATTCCTTCCCTCCGCATATCAATGCAGGAGTTCATCGATGATGACACTGCACGGCAGGCCCGATTAGACCAACTTACGTTGCTCGACGAACGATGCGTTAATGCTCTTGAGCACTTACGTATCTATCAAGAGCGGCTTAAGAAAGCTTACAACATGAAAGTTCACCTAAGGGACTTTCGGGTTGGTGATTTGGTTTTGAAGGAAAACCAACAGAACTCTAATTTTCCGTCCCACCTAAGGGACAAGTTTGCGGCAAATTGGTTAGGTCCATATGTCATTGATAGCAAAATAGGACCCGGGACATACCGGCTAGCTTCTCTTGACGGTATCAAGGAAACAGAACCCTTGAATATCAGTCATTTACGACCATTTCATATCTAAGAGAGCCAAAAAAGCTCCAAGGATTATCGCAATCACTTGGTCACCCAAAAAAGCTCCAAGGATTATCGCAATCGCTTGGTCAAACCCAAAAGCTCCAAGGATCCGTAAAATCGCTTGGTCACCCAAAAAGCTCCAAGGATTATCGCAATCTCTTGGTCACACAAAAAGCTCCAAGGATTATCGCAATCACTTGGTCACCCCAAAAGCTCCAAGGATTATCGCAATCACTTGGTCACCCAAAAAGCTCCAAGGATTATCGCAATCACTTGGTCACCCAAAAAGCTCCAACAATTATCGCAATCACTTGGTCAAACCCAAAAGCTCCAAGGATTTCGCAATCACTTGGTCACCCCAAAAGCTCCAAGGATTATCGCAATCACTTGGTCACCCAAAAAGCTCCAAGGATTATCGCAATCACTTGGTCACCCAAAAAGCTCCAAGGATTATCGCAATCACTTGGTCACCCAAAAAGCTCCAAGGATTATCGCAATCACTTGGTCACCCAAAAAGCTCCAAGGATTATCGCAATCACTTGGTCACCCAAAAAGCTCCAAGGATTATCGCAATCACTTGGTCAACCAAAAAGCTCCAAGGATTATCGCAATCGCTTGGTCACCCCAAAAATGCCCCAAAGGATTCTCGAAATCCCTTGGTCACCATCAAGAAAATTCAAAAACAAAAAAAAAAAAAAAAAATCATCAAAAACAACAAAAAATTTGCATCTCATTTCTAGGCATACTCAAATTCATCAACAGAGAGCTCTTCTCGCATATTCACAAAAATCAATCCATCAAAAATACAAAAATATGTAGCTGCATCAAGCATTGCATCCATACATTGCATATTTGTGGTCGTACAGGTCAAGGGCACCATAGGCTGTAATTGCTCTGCTAGTCCACCTTGTTCCACACTGTTTCATTCTACAAAACAACAAAAAAACATTGCCTTGTACCACACTAGAGTCAGTGGTCTTTTAATGTATCAAGAGTTTTTCGTGATTCAGTCATCATTTTTCTCTTTAGCCATGTAATGTATCAAGTCAAACAGATTTTACGAAGGTAGAGTTACACTTGAAATACACCTTGTTACGTAACATCCCAACACAAACTAAAACACATAAAACAATTCCTAAGTTGTGTGAACGAAAGATGAAACCTACAGGGTAATCCAAGTCACCATAAGCGAAACGGTTATCTTGCTCATCCCCCCATGCGAATGACCCCAAGAATGTCTGAGAGTTGGCAAAAGGACAAGCATCCTCCCTACCCAATTCCCTAAGAATCCCTAGTTCTCAATAGTTGCAAAACATCAAAAATTTGCAAAAAGTCAAAAACTCAAATATTTGACATCCTACAATGCACACATCAAACGGCACAAACGATAGTGATTTTCATCACTCCATCTCCCCAATCCCTTGCTCAAAAGAAAAACAAATCAAAATAAACAGTGATCTTATCACTACAAACGAGCAAGTATCCCAATACAATTGAAGAAAAGAAGGGAGTTGAACTTGAATCCCTGGAACTCTCGAGCATTCTAACAGGTCATGAGGCAAGCCTCGATGTCGGTTTGGTTGATAGCCTATCGATAATTGGCGGTAAACTTCTCGCATGACGATATATCTGTCACATTAACTTGCGTACAGATCAATGTTTGCATGTGGATGAGCTAGCTTATGGCATCCTGGATAACATCGCAGATTAATCTAACTAAATACAACAAAGGAGTTAGTGGAGCTAATTAGGTGATCCTCAGTACAGGTTCGGTTGAAAGCCCATCTGGCACTGGCGGTATCTTGATAAATACCACATAAATGAACTCAATTGCACACACAGGGATGTGAAATAGCTTGGTCAAAAACAAGTTCGATTCATACCTTGTTCAAAAGTCTTGTAAGACAAAGTACAATCGTGGCTAGTGAGTTAAAACCGTCTAAGTCTCAGAAAACCTTAGCTACATTTCTAAACCAACTGCGCTACTTCTCATTCTTACAATACCATCAAAAAATACACAAAAAAAGAAAAAACCACAGCTACATATACAACGTCATGCATCATAACAATCGCATAAAAACAAAAATAAAAAGCATCCTAAAACAGTCTATGGTGCCATAGCCAAAAATCACAAATTCCATTCATCCATTTTGCATATCACATAAGAATCAAAAACATTTGCATTCATCATTTGCATAAGCATTCATCAAAATAAATAAACATGCATAGTCATTAGCCATCATGAATAAACATCAGATCATCACATGTACATAACCAAAATAAAACTATATATATATATATATATATATATATATATATATATATCGTCAAAAAAAATGCCCGTAGGCTACAAAACTGGTCATCAGACCCCGCAATCATATAACAAAACCCAACCTAAGGCGTCGACCACCATGATCACGCAGGATCGGTGCGATGAGAACTACCCCCCGTGGTATGGGTCCTATGGGACCCTATAGGGTGGCTACTACTAGCCCCCGCATCACGCCTACTACCACCTCCCTCATCTAATCGCCTACGATGAGATGATGCTGACTGCTCAGTCGCACTATCCCTCGTCCGGCATGAAGATCCACTGCCCGAGGGCTCAGGTAGCCGCCCACCAAGGTGGATGACCTCCCTCTCCAAGTCTAGCCGATGCCGAAACCACTCTGCCTCCCATCGATGATAGTACGATACTGCATCATCGCGCTATGCCAAAACCCTATCCCGCTCTGCTAGCTGGGCCCGCAGGAGATCCCTCTCCCGTAGCGCGTCCCCCAGCTCCAGATCCCGCATCCGCAGCAGCTCTGTCAGTCATGCATTTTCAGCGCATATCTCTGACTCCATCTCCTCTGTATCTGCCTGACGAATAGGACCCTCTGGAATAGCAGCTTGCTCTGGCTCCCACTGCTCCTCCACATCCTGCATGTCCGGCTGATCCGGAGCACCAAAATCAACATCCTCATTCCCCACATCCACCATGTCTGCATCATCCAATGGACCTCCCCAATCATCCCCTGCTGCCTCAGCACCCTCCACTGCCGCCTCTGCGCCTCCTAGTGGCCCCTCCCCTCTCCATCGCCATAGCACCCACCACGAGTCATACTCAGTGGTAGTCCCGATGTCATCTACGTCCGGGACGTCAATCATCGCATCTGACTCCTCGCCCAATGGCACGGGGACCGGTGGATCTAGAGCCCTCTCATCACCCCAATGCCGATAGACCACGGGCTCACCAGGCAACCCCTGGCGCACCCCAAACTATCGTGTAACCCGGCTATATGAGAAAAACTCATGCTCGGTCCCGTGTCGCCCAATCAACCACCGCTCCCTGCGTACCCGTCGGAGCCACTCTCCAGCCTCCGGCCAGGCTGGACAGTCCTAATAAGGGCGCCAAACCACCTCCCCTGGAGTGAGCCGAGAGAAGGCATCAGTATAGTGCTCTACAACACCTACCCATCACCGACTCTGCCCCTGCTCCGCAGACCGCCGCCACAAAACTGCATAGCCTATCTCCACATCATCCATCGCCGCCCGAGTCATCCATGGTAACCCGGTCGGCCTCTCAACTGCTATGTGCTGCCAACCCCAGCACTGCAGTAGATAACTTCAGCTGACCCCCTTTCGATGTCGACAGCGGACCCCATACAGCTCCCCGTAGAGCTGTGCCAACAATGTCTGTCCCCATCTCAAAATCAGTGGTGCCTCTATCGGGCACTCTACCAACTGCCACACCAAATCCAGCGGGTTCCACGGGAACCTCACGCCTGACGAATCAGGTAGAAGCATGTTAGAAATGAGGCCCATCAAGAATGCGTGCCTCACTCCTAACACCCCCCTCTCCTGCCACCAGCCAACCAAAATCTCGCCAGCCTGGCAGTCCACCTCGGCTGTCTCCACTAGGTTCGTTACACCCAGCCACCCCCCATGCCCAAAGCATCTCGTAAGTACAGCAGTCCGCTGATCACGCGGCGATGTCCTAATGGGCAGTCCATCTATCGAAATCCGAAGCAACCGATAGACATCCTCCAAAGTCACAGTCATCTCCCCTGTCGGGAGATGGAACGTGTTGGTCCGTGGATCCCAAAGTTTGATCAGGGCCATCAGATAGGCCTGATCCGGGACCACAGGCTCCAGTCGAGACACCTGCTTGAGCCCAAGGGCATCAAGCCATTCCCAATCATCATCAGTCAGTGCACCCCGCGCCTCAGTAAAAGCAGCAGGTACACGGTACCGGCTCCTAACCTGCAAAAGAAAACAATTCAACAAAAAAAATTAAAAATCATGGAAAAGAACTGTACAGCAATAACAAGAGCAAAAATTCAAATAAAAAAAAAAAAAAACAAATCTTCAGTTCCAAGGTTTCTAATCTTAACTGATTAATTCAAAAACAGCATAAAAAGAAAATTCAAAAACAAAAAAAAATAATACGTCTTAGGGTTTTACGTTCCGTTATCCTAGGGTTTAGTCATAAGCAAAATTCTTTACCTAGGTTTTACGTTACGTTTAATTGTACAGTAAAACTTAGTTGTCTTAAATCCAGTTTCAGGGTTTAAGTTTTAAAACATATTTTGAAAAACATCATCACAAAAACAGTTAAATAAAACAAGTGCAATTTTAAACAAAAATAAACTCTAAGAGGCACTTACAGGTTTCACCTCGGCTCCGCCGCTCGAACCAGTTTGTGCACTCATGATGGCAGAGAGAATTCCAGCAGCGCTTCACTTCGTAGAATTACCTCCTCCTCCCAGAGCTCCAAAATCGCAAGAAAAAAAATGACACAAATGAGCCCAAATTCAAGTTTTGGCCCTTAAATAGACCTCTGAGCTGGAATTCATCCTTGACTAGGATGAGCGCTCTGGTTAGTGCTCGTCCCACCCAGGGACGAATTCTACAGCTGGAATTCGTCCCACCCAGGGACGAATTCAGGCCAGAACTTCAAAAACATCAAAAAATGATAAAAAATGCACTAAAAACAGACAATAAATTTGCCCGATAGGAGTGCTACTGCACCTGACATCCAGCGCATACAAAATAGACATTGGAGTCACAAATTATCACTATCCTACTCCCTAAGAAGGCTACCATAGCCGGACCGCTCCACGGGAAGACGGATTTCCGATAATTTAATCCCCAAATGGTGTCACAAAAAACAACAAAAACAACAAATAAACGCAACACAAAAACAGAGCAATAAGCATTGCCGGACACAAGTGCTCTTGCACTTAACCTCTAGGCAAAGAAATTCGATGTCGGGGTTCAAATTTTCACTCTCTTACTTCCCCAAGAAGGCTACCATAGCCGGACCGCTCCACGGGAAGATGGGTTTTTGATGATTTCACCCCATTATGGCATCACCAAAAGGGTTAACACCCACCAAAAATAGGTCCAAATGTTGGAAAAATTGCACATTCTTAAACAGTAAAACATCTAAAGGCACCCTTGCACAAGTCATCTTGGGTCAAGTGACTCATCGTTTTTCTCATGAAGGTCATTCCCTCATCGATTCGTCACTTGAGGGGGTAGTCACACTTAGTCACCAATCAACAATCACACACCCAATTAAGGAAAACGACATGCATTCAAAGAATCATTGACAAAGACAATCACGCTCCTGCTTGGGGCGAGAAACAAGCAACAATCGAATCAATCAAACACTTGGCATTTCGTGAATCATGAACACAAGGTTCCCCTGAGGATAAAAGGTTGCGCCCTTTGCCTAATCATGACTGATCAATGTCCAAGCTCAAGTCACACCTCACCAAAATAGGTTAACACTTGAAATCAAACTCCTTAGCTCGTCGAAGCAAGGATTCAAGAATGCATGCCCTTTCCATGCTTGGGGCATCAAAAGTTGGTTAGGTTACCAAGAAACCCTAATCATTAGTGCTTTGGTTATCTATTTTTGCTCGGCGAGCTGCGCTATGCACAGCGCATCCCAAAAAGGGGCATCTGTAGACACCAAAACAGCACCAATCCGATTATGTGACTGCAAACACTGATCGCTTTGACAAACACAGCCCCCAGGGCAGCCCTCAGAGGTCAAACAATGGTCCTAACCACTTTCATAGCAATTTTGTAAGGTCAAGAGGCAATTTGGTACATTTAGACACTTTGCTCAGTATTCGTCTCACCCAGGGACGAATTCAAAATGGAATCCGTCTCACCCAGAGACGAATTCTGAATTCGTCTCTGGTAGGGATGAATTCTGAGTTTAACGGGCAAAAAGAAGAATGGCACCAAGTGGCAGCCCAGGACAGTCAGTTGATGACTCCTGCCTCGCACGCGTGTGTGGGTGGACAGATAGGCCGTTAGAGGACTGTCACAAGGGAAGTTATGAAAGCCCAAGTCATGGAGGACTCCCCTCCCTCATGGGAAGACTTGATTGCCACATGGCACCTATGACCAACACATGGCGCTTATGCTTCCCTCTCAAAAGAGACCCCATGGGTCTATAAAAGGTGGGACTTTTCTCACCCAAGAGGACATATTGGAGGCGATTTCAAGCAACGAAGTGTTGTCCGATTGATTACCCACTTGCATCCTTTTGATTCACCTTCTCACATCCACTAATATCTTTCACAAGGGAGGTTATTGGGTGGCTTTTGGAAGCGTGGATCCAACCCAAATCCAACATTTGACCACCTTACACCACCAATTTGCAGACATCCCAATCCTAAGAGGTTTTGGGCCCATCCCTAGTGGATTGGCGCCAAGATCAAGTGCCAACGGTGGGAGGCCCACTTGGGCACCCCCGCACTTTCTAAGTTTTATTCTAAAAGCATTCTAGATTATTGTTTCAGGTTGCATCTCATGTTATTCTATTTGGTTAACTCATAGCTTCAATTTCATAACATTTTGATCAGATTTTATCATGCCTTTTGTCGCTTTGTTGTCCTACTAACTTGCAGGTGGCGATATCGAATTCCCGAGGATAGAGGCCAAATTGGGAGAATCCGACCATCTGGGTCGTCCCAAAATGGCCCCAATTACATAACCCCCTTGTTTGTAGGTGTTTTGGAGGTCTCGGGAGTCGACATTGGAGCGGTGTCAGTTCGGATTTTCCAACACAGTAGAATTCGTCCCACCCAGGGACGAATTGCAGTCAGAATTTGTCCTACCCAGGGACGAATTCTAGGTGAAGGCAGATTGGCCGACTGTCTCAGTGGCAATGGCCTTCTGGTAATATCTTCTGTCTTCTGTCAGGTTTTCAGGTCATTTGGACTCACTTTATTCACTATTTCAGACAAATGTTTGTATGCATCTTTTGGCGATTTTAGAGAACAAACACTTCTTATGTGCAGCAGGTGCTACTGACATATTCGTTGTTTCTTTGTTCGCAGGAGGAGCAGCAGAGGTCAAGGACTCATCAACATCAGCGGCGACATCGTCTTGGCCCGCCCATCTCAAGTGTGGGCATGCAGAAAAAGGGACACTAAGTCTTGATTGTAATCAAATTCTTTTAACGCTCCTAGCCCCTAAAGAGGGAGGAGGTGTCTTTGTAACAGAGATCGTGCATAGCGCATCCCAAAAAGGGGCATCTGTAGACACCAAAACAGCACCAATCCGATTATGTGACTGCAAACACTGATCGCTTTGACAAACATAGCCCCCAGGGCAGCCCTCAGAGGTCAAACAGTGGTCCTAACCACTTTCATAGCAATTTTGTAAGGTCAAGAGGCAATTTGGTACATTTAGACACTTTGCTCAGTATTCGTCTCACCTAGGGACGAATTCAAAATGGAATCCGTCTCACCCAGAGATGAATTCTGAATTCGTCTCTAGTAGGGACAAATTCTGAGTTTAACGAGAAAAAAGAAGAATGGCACCAAGTGGCAGCCCAGGACAGTCAGTTGATGACTCCTGCCTCGCACGCATGTGTGGGTGGACAGATAGGCCGTTAGAGGACTGTCACAAGGGCAGTTATGAAAGCCCAAGTCATGGAGGACTCCCCTCCCTCATGGGAAGACTTGACTACCACATGGCACCTATGACCAACACATGGCGCTTATGCTTCCCTCTCAAAAGAGACCCCATGGGTCTATAAAAGGTGGGACTTTTCTCACCCAAGAGGACAGATTGGAGGCGATTTCAAGCAACGAAGTGCTGTCCGATTGATTACCCACTTGCATATTTTTGATTCACCTTCTCACATCCACTAATATCTTTCACAAGGGAGGTTATTGGGTGGATTTTGGAAGCGTGGATCCAACCCAAATCCAAAATTTGACCACCTTACACCACCAATTTGCAGACATCCCAATCCTAAGAGGTTTTGGGCCCATCCCTAGTGGATTGGCACCAAGATCAAGTGCCAACGGTGGGAGGCCCACTTGGGCACCCCCGCACTTTCTAAGTTTTATTCCAAAAGCATTCTAGATTATTGTTTCAGGTTGCATCTCATGTTATTCTGTTTGGTTAACTCATAGCTTCAATTTCATAACATTTTGATCAGATTTTATCATGCCTTTTGTCGCTTTGTTGTCCTACTAACTTGCAGGTGGCGATATCAAATTCTTGAGGATAGAGGCCAAATTGGGAGAATCCGACCATCTGGGTCATCCCAAAATGGCCCCAATTACATAACCCCCCTGTTTGCAGGTGTTTTGGAGGTCTCGGGAGTCGACATTGGAGCGGTGTCAGTTCGGCTTTTCCAACATAGTAGAATTCGTCCCACCCAGGGACGAATTGCAGTCAGAATTCGTCCTGCCCAGGGACGAATTCCAGGTGAAGGCAGATTGGCCTACTGTCTCAGTGGCAATGGAATTCTGGTAATATCTTCTATCTTCTATCAAGTTTTCAGGTCATTTGGACTCACTTTATTCACTGTTTCAGACAAATGTTTGTATGCATCTTTTGGCGATTTTAGAGAACAAACACTTCTTATGTGCAGCAAGTGCTACTGACATATTCACTATTTCTTTGTTCGTAGGAGGAGCAGAAGAGGTCAAGGACTCATCAACATCAGTGACGAAATCGTCTTGGCCCGCCCATCTCAAGTGTGGGCACGCAAAAAAAGGGACACTGAGTCTTGATTGTAATCAAATTCTTTTAACGCTCCTAGCCCCTGAAGAGGGAGGAGGCATCTTTGTAATAGAGATCAAGAGAGTTTAATGAAAGGGCTGTGTTTTCTCCATTTGCTTGTATCTCATTTCAATGCATCTCTTTCATTTCATGCATTCTACATTTTTAGGACTTAAGCGTATTTTATTTTGAATGCATCGCAAGTAGTGTTTCCTTCGCCCGAAATCTCGTGCTTTCAGTCGGGGGTGGGCGATCCACGTGTCCAAACCCCAAAAATTGTTCAATGATAATTTTATTCTGGAGAGAAGCCTCTAAAAGATCAAAGAATACAAAGGTTCTCTCCAAGTTCTCCATCGTATTACCATTTATACGATTGCTCAAAATCAACATAGAGAGTTTTGTCACTAAATATTTTAGCATTCCTAGCCTTCCAAACTCCCCATATGGCATGAGGGAGAAGGAAACACCAAAAGCACTTGGAGAGTGAAAGGGCAGGAACCACTGAAGAATACAATCATAAACCAAATCTAGAAAAACCCACTCTACTCCAAGGTGCCTGAGGATGGAAAAGATAACTTCCTTAAATACACTGCAATTAAGGAGCAGGTGAGAGGTCGATTCCCAATCAGATTCACAAAGATAACATCTATTGACCAAACACCAACCCATTATATGAAGGTTATCTATAGTTAGAATTCTATTTGGATAGCCAACCAGAAAAGTAGGTTCACTTTGGGAGAAAGGTGCTTGAGCCACAACACACTAAATGGGAAGTGAGCCTCCTCCTCCTCACTAAAATAGTTATAGGCCAATTTACCTGTGAACCTTCCCAAAATCTCCAACCACAAAATCAGTCGATCTTCAATATTAACTTGATGAATAACACAAATGCGCATTTCACCAGAAAGGATCTCCCATGAATGTTGGTCACCCTCATTTCTCACACATTCTGGTGAGATTGCCCAAAAAATTCTATTCCCTCTAAATTAAAAAATGCCAACAACCTTCACCATACCCACTTCTCTATAATTCGAAAGCAATTTCTAGAATCGCACATCCTTAGTCAATGGTTGGTCATATAGCCAGACATATTCCCAGAAGAAGACCAACTTTCCATTCTCAATAACCCATCTACATTACTGCTTAACCAATTCCCTAGACTTCACAAAGATATTCCAAAAGGCCAATCCTCCCAAAAGTAATTCATCTGATAAAAAAGAACTGAACCTGTATTTAGCTTTCAGAATGGAACCCCATAATTTATAGGTATTTGAGGCCAAAATCTAACCAATGCTTTGTTCATCCGAATTGCACTCTTTAGATTCAGACCCCCTTTGGATTTCTTTCTGCAAACAACCTCCCATGAAACAAGGTGAAATCTTCCTCTAAGCTTCGGGCTAGCCCACAAGAAGGATTTACAAATACTATCAATTTTTGAGGCCATTTTAAGGGGAACATGAAACAAAGACATAAAATAAATAGGAATGCTCTGCAACATGCTCTGCACTAAAACCACCTTACCCTCTTGACTCAATAGAGCACCTTTCCAAGAAGCTAGTTTTTGTTGAACTCTTTCCACCACCAATGACCACATTTTAGATTTGGCTCTATCGATGAACAGAGGTAACCATAGATAAGAAGAGGGGAGAGAGGCAATGTAGCAATTCAAAACTCCATCACTTCCCTCTAAATCGATGTTGCAACATTTATAAAAATCAAGCTACTATTAGCAAAACTAATTTGCTGGATAACAACCCTTTTGTAACAGTCTAGGATAGAATTCACTTCCCTTGTTGAGTCAACCGAAGCTACACAAGAGATGAGAGTGTCGTTCATGAAATTTTGGTGAGAGATAGGATTACAAGTGGTCGCAGGCCGTATACCCAGAATATTTTGGTGCCTATTGAAGGTTATACCCAAAGCCTCTACAACAATAATGAAAAGGAAAGGAGACAATGGGTCCTCCTATCTTATGCCTCGATAATAATAAAAAAACTGTTAGGGGACCCATTGATGAGAACCAAAAACTAGGATGTCGAGAAGCAAGCCTGTACCAAATTGATCCATTCATCACAAAAACAAAATTTTCTCAAAATATTAACTAAGAATGGTCAAGAAACCCGATCATAGGATTTATTAATATCCAGCTTCAAGAAAAAATTGGATCTCCCACTCTTATACATCGAATGCAATAATTCATGAATGACAATAGCACCATCTAGAATTTGCCTTCCTAGAACAAAGGCACTTTGAGCTTCATTAATGATCTCTAGGAGAAGAAGTTTGAGTCTGTTAGCAATAGTCTTCAAAAGGATCTTATACACCATATTGTAGAGACTTATAGGTCTGTAGTCATGAAAGGTAGAAGTTGTATCTTTTTGGGGAATGATAGCTAAAAAGGTCACATTCACCACCTTTAAAATAAACTTGTTCCTTTGGATATCTCTCATAGCTTCACATAAGTCCCCCCACAAATATACCAAAAATTCTAGAAAAAAACTAGAGGAAAACCATCTGGACCCAAAGCCTTGAGAGGTCCCATCTCCTTAACTACTTCAAGAGTTTCTTTATCAGAGAAAAATGTCATAAGCCACTTATTCCAATTAATAGAAACCATTATTGGGATAACATCAAGCATTTCATCCTCAGTAGAGAGATCACAACCATACATAGAACAAAGTAAATCACTAAAGAAGGTAGCAAATTCCTCTCATACTTCATAGTCACCCAAAGCCAAACTTCCATATTCTTTGACTATCTCACTAATCCTGTTATGACCTCACCTCCTGAGAGTAGATGTGTGGAAAAAGCAAGAATTACAATCCCCTTCCTTGAGCCACAATTCCCTTGACTTTTGTTTCTAAAATAGTTCCTCTTGAGCTTGTCTATTATGGTATTCTACCAACACTCGATGCTCCTCTTTTAACAGGTCTTCAGAACATCCCCCAACCTTCATAGTAGCCTCAATTTTTTTGATTTAAGCTTTCAATCTTTCCTTTTATCTAAAGATGTTTCCAAACAAGGATTTGTTCCATAATTTTAGATAGCTTCTGAGTCTCTTGAGCTTATTTGTTAACTTAAGCAGAATAGTTCCCTCAATGTCTTCCTATGACCATTATAATAGTTCAAAGTCAGGATGGAAGCACCACATGACTTCAAATAAAAAAGGATGGGGAAGGAATGAAAAATTATTAGGTACTTTCAACAAGATTGGATTGTGGTCTGAGCCAATTCTCGGAAGAGCTGTCAAGGAGGCATCACCAAACAAATTCATCCTATGAGAAGAAATTAGGATTCTATCCAAACGACTCAAGATCAGGCTATCACCAGAGTGCCTATTACACCAAGTAAACCTAGCCCCTTTGAGTTCCAAATCTCGTAGCTCTGTAGCAAAGACAAAATTAAAAAATCCTAAAGACTTTTTTCATCCATTGAATTACCTCCTTTTTCCTTCAAAGGATACAAAGGAGAATTAAAATCACCCACCACCATCCAATATTCATGCTAAAAGGTACTCCACATCTCCATAAGCAATGACCAAAATTTATGTCTATTCAAATAAGCATTCAGGGCATATATATTAGATAGAACCCATCTCCTATTGGTAATTTTACACCAGAATAAAATATTTATTACTCTACTTGAAGAGGAAATATTATGCCCATTTAGTCGAGAAGGATTCTAAAAAGACATTAGACCCCTAGAAGAGCCTATCGATTCACTGGCCATAAAACTAGATCCTTTCCAAACTATTTGATGAACAACCTACTAGGAAGAAGCTTCCAACTTGTATTCCTGGATACAAAGTATATCCGAAGCATTATACTTTCAAAAAGATGCAAGCATCTTACGTTTAGAGGAACTGTTGAGTCCTCTAACATTCCAAGAATAATTTTTCATTAGAATTCAAAAGAAAGTTTCTTACCCACCCTCCTACGGGGAAGTCATTAGAACATTCATCTTCATGAACTTCTCACTAGACCCCTCAATAACAGAGAGAAGCGTCTCCTCATTCTTAGCCCCAATGCTCTTCATTGACCTCTGTCTTCTTGCCTTTCTCGGGGGTCAACTAGTTTTTCTAGAAACCTCGAGGTCCAACCTCTTACATTGACTTCTAGTTTTAGGACTGGGGGATCCATTTCAATCACCATAGTAGGAGAAAATGACGGACTGTGGGCCTCACCTATACCTGAAGCACCATCCTTTGACAAAGGAGATTTTGGACCAAGATCACAACCGATGAAGAAATCATATTTGCTTTTGAGACCAAAATCGGAGAGGAAAGGTCCACCTGCCCCAGGTTATCTGCACCAATATGCCCCTACTCTAGGCATTCAAATGATTTTGAAAATGCAACTCCACCACAAAACTAAAAGGATCAAAATGACAAACACCTTCTATGTTAGTAGGAGAGAATGTTGAGGAGGGTCTCTTATCAACACCAGGCTCCTTCCTAGCCAAGATAGGGATTTTTACCACATTCTTTTACCTAGAATTATTCAATATAATCTCCTTTCCCTTACTAGACGCCATATACTTATTCTGCCACCTTTTATTGAAGGGGGTAAAAGTCAAAGCTGAAATATCCTTGGCCTCCCTCAACAGGACTTGATGACCACCTTGCTATCCCACCTACCCTGCTATCCCACCTGCACTTTTTAGGTTTTTTGGACAGCCTGCACATTCTAGGCCCTTTGATAAACCTGCTTGTTCTGAGGATAGAGGTTCTAGTGGTGTCCCCCCAAGACACACAACTTACAGGTTTGTGGCTTGTTTTCATAAACCACCGCCTGCTTCCATTGCCCCATGTGAGAAACAAGCTCAACCGATGAGGGTAAATTTCTCTCTATATCCACCATAACACACATTTAAATGTATTTCCTATGGTCTGGAGATAGAGAGACTTTATCAAAGGAGACAAAGTCCCCAATGAGACTAGCCATCACCCTAAAAATTGATTCATGCCAAATAAAAGTGGGAAATTTTGGCAAGCAGACCCAAATAGGGATTAGGTTGACCCTCTACCTCATAGGGTTGAAGTCATAGCCCCAGTTCCTCAAGAAAAGGCCATAGAACCAAGCGCCTTCATCCAAAATACTACACACATCCTCCTCACATGAGAGACGGATGAGGAAAAAATTCTAAGGAAGAGTGGCTAATTCCAACATCCCACAATGTTTCCAACGAGATAGGACCCACTATTTGAGAACATATAAAGGCGGCCTACCACCCACCACCTTCCCTAACAGATCCCAAGATCCATTATTCAATATATTATTCATAGTACTATCAGGGATTCAAACCTGGCCTAAGTCCATGTTAACCTCACAAGGGAAAAATACTTCACCAAAAGACATCCCTGTCACCATTTGAGCAAAGGAGGGCATTGTAACAGAGGGCCGCTGCACAACCTTCTCTCACCTTTCAAAATTATCCACCATCAAGGCCCGCACATTCCTTGGGTTCCAAGACAACGAAGGAACATCCTTACCTAACCAAAACACATCACCCAACACTAGCTCCTTGGGCTCACACACCTCAACATCGCTCATAGACACTCCTGTGTACCGCATACTACTCTAAGAACAATACAAGGGGTAATGGTGTTCTCTCAATTTTATTAAATCTAATGCACTTATAGATATTAAATTTTCAAGATGAATTTATGAGGCTATAAAGTCTTTTATAAGTGCACATTATATAATCTAGATAACTGTGGTGCATATAGTAAGATGATAAACTAATGGTGCAAATTTAAAAGTAGAGGTTAAAAACGTTTTTTTTTAATCCCTTTTTCCTATAGCCTGCAAGAATAAAATATCTTTTGGATGAGGGTTTTCTTAGATAGGATTGCAATATTGGCTAGATTACAAACCATGGATTCTATACAAAATGAATGATATGCATATTTCAATAATAGTATTAGGTTTTGATTGAGTATAAGGTTCATATAATTTAGCATTAGAACTAGTATTTGAAAATCACTTGATTAGTTTGTTATATTATATAAAAATAATTTAAGTTGTATTAATTTTATAATAGGAGAAAATAAATTTATGATTTGGATGTTATTTATAAAGGGAGTGTTGAAAATTTAGTTTGAAGAATTGATATTTTTTGTGGATGCATGCATGATACATGAAAGACAAAATATTTTTAATTGTCCATATTAAGAGGTATAGAGTGTGATATGCAAAATAATATAAAAGAGAGCAAAATAAAGAAGATAATTATAAAACCTTATTGTCCCTTAGGGATATCAATTTACTATAATTGATATTATTTTATGACTATGCATATGTAAGACCAAGGAGAAGTGATGAGTTGTTTTTTATGTGTTTAATTTGCTTCTCTAATTATTTTCTCAATATGAGTATTGAAAGTTGTGGAGTCTTCTACAAGTGCATGTTATAGAATCTTATTGATATGGAGCACACAATAAGGTGGCTCTAATGATGTTGTAGTGCATATTTAAAGATGTACATTGAAAAATATCCTTTAGTATCTATTAATATAATGAACCCAAAGCATAAAATACTTTTGGGTACTTGAATGTTTACTTAGATATGATTGAAGTTGTTATTAGATTGTGAATTATACCTATATTTGTGAAAAGCAAACTAACTATTAATTTTTTAGGTGGTGGAAAGTCTCATCCACTTGCATATGGGACAAGGGTGGATAAACTTTGTTAGTCCTTGGGTAGGATAGTGTTGAGCTAGCTGGCCAAAGGTTTTGGATTCCTTCGAAAGACTTTGTTAATTTTTTTAATAGGTTATATGTGGTTTCTGTTGGGGGCCACTCCCATCAAAATACCAAAATATTAAATTTGCTACATATATGTTTTTCATAGTTTTTCATTTATTTTTCTGTTAAATATATTCTTCACCTTCCTCAAAGTGTTATGTTTCCACAATCAGCTCCTTGATATAATTTTGATTAAGACATAAAATATCACTTGGCTAGTTTCCTTCTAAAATTTAAATATCACTAGGATGAAGAGCAACACCATAATTCACTAATTTAACCACTACTCAATTTCCTTCTCTATAAATATGCTCACACTACTAGGATATTGCCTCTAGTAATATATGATGAACATCATCAATAATATTAATTTTTATCTATACTTCACATCTATTTTTGTTAATAGCAGATGATAATTTGTGAGTCCCCCTCAATTAAAATATATTTCCATCATTTTTCTACTACAATTTTAATCCATGTAAGAAGTGCCCTAACCTCTACATAGTTTTTAGTTGAAATTCCATATGATTCTGAATAAGTCAGGATAATTTTTTCTTCACTATTTCTAAACACACAACCTCCACTAGCTTTTCCTAAATTTCCTCTAGAAGCACCATCAAAATTAATTTTGATAAACCCAATTTTTGGATATTTCTATTTTACCATAGATCAAAGTAGACCCTTTGTTTTAATTTTATTATTGCAGATGACTCTTCCATGTATGTTCAAATCATATAGCCATGTTATTAACACTCATTTTCTATATTTGAGGCTTCCCATGATGAGCACCATATTTGTAGACATTTTATAAGAGAGGCACTAATAAAGTTCCAAACTTGGGTACGATTTTGATATTTATTTTAAAAACTTTTGTTATTCATTTCAAGCCACAAATTCAAACAAATAATGGAAGGGCCAATCCTCTAAAGAATACATAATGCTTTAGCTTTGAGATAATTTATCTAAAATTTTATCAAATCTTTCAATATTGATAGAGTTACCCAATATAATTTTATATTTTTAAAAAACTAACCACAAATCATATGAGAAAACATCTAATGAAGAAGTAAATGGTCTGATATTTCTAAATCCTTCTCACACAATGCACATATAAAGGGTCCATAATATCTTCTTCTTCGTAGACTTCCTCCCATTATAATTTTACTTTGAACTGCTAACCAAAGAAATATCGAGGCATTAGAGAGATCCTCTAATGACAAAATGTTGTTCCAAAGAAAATATTTGGGAGAAGAAAATTTTGATTGTTCTAAATCCTCATATACCAAATTGAAAAAATATCAACCATCCTTTGATAAATTTCAAACAAACTCATCCTTGCATGTAAAAATTGATAAATAAAACTCTCAAAGCATCTTTTGAAGTTTTTTTGTAATTTTTTTGAGTTCGTCTCCTTCAACCAGGTTACTAAAAGAAATCCATGATCTAGAATTTTTTCTCATAATACTATAATATTTGATATTTGGACCTTTACATGCTAGGTATGCTTGAGCCAATGGTTTCCATTTTGATTCAAATATAAGAGGATAAGGCTTCAACCAAGTATCACACCAAAAATTTACATATGACCATCTACAATATTTATTTATCAATTAAAAACTCTTTGATATGAATATCCATGTCAACGATCCTTTGGGTAGAGTTATTTTCCTAAATAGTTTTATTCCATAAAGATAACCTATATATTTTTGAAGTAATATTTTTACCCAATTATTTCCTTGGTCTTTGAATAATCTCCACCCAATATTTGTTCCTAATGCTAAATTCATAAGTCTACAATTCCACAAGCCTGATCCTAAAATATTCTTTCCTTTACAAATACTATCCCATTTATAAAGAGGAAACCTAAATTTCCCTCACAAAGTTTCCATTGAAAGTCTGTGAATTTTATCAATTTTTGATGCAACACCTGTTAGCAGTCTTGAAAGTGATATCATATAAATAGGAATGGATTTCAAAGTAGTATTTATGAGTTGTAGCCTTCTTGCCATGGCTAAGAACATACCTTTCCAAACTGCCAAGCAAGCTTTTATTCTATCCAAAAAATATATTCTAAGATTTTTTTTATTTCCTTTATTAGAAAAAGGAATACGTAAGTAGGGTGATAGAAAATTTTCAATTTGTTGTAATAAAAAAAATCTTAGATTTTTATGTGTTTACCAACTGTCCAGTAGCCTTAACATACCATGATAATATTGATTTAAACTCCAGAGCCTCATTGATTGAGGGATGGTCCAAAAAAAAGTATCATCAAAAAATTGGATATCAGATTCAAAGAGAACATTTTTTGTAACTTGAATACCCTTGATTCTTCCTTCCATTTTTGCCTTTGAAAAGGCTCTCCCTAAGGCTTCCACTAGAATAATTAATAAATAAGGAGAAAGTGGATCACCTTGATGAAGTCCACAAGATGACTTGAAGTACCTAGCAAGAGAACCATTTATCAAAAGAGAAAATTTTGCAGTGCTATAACAACATTTAATCCTTTCATATGAACTATAATCAAAGCTAAACTTTCTAAGAATAGCATATAGAAAATTCCAAGAAACCCTATCATATGATTTGTTGATATCTGATTTCAAAAGCATACTTGCGTTTTCATGGAATAAAGAAAATGTATGGCCTCTTGTGCAATAATTATACCATTAAAATTATGTTTACCATGAATAAAGACGCCTTGTTACTCTTAGATAAGAAACCCTAGAATACCCTTAAATATTCTTGCCATAATTTAAAAAATGATCTTTTAAATCATAATACAAAAGCTTATTGAAAAATAATTATCAAAATATTGTGTCGTCTTTCTTGGAAACCAAGATAACAAAAGTAGCTTTGATCTCACTTATTATATTCTTTATTTTTTGGGCCTCTTCAACTGTTTCTAACATGTCACTCTTCAACAAATCCCAATTTTTTTTGAAAGAAAATTGTAAGAAATCCATTGGGGTGAGGTGCCTTGTTAGGATGAAAAGAGAAAAATGCTTCATGGAGCTCCTCCATATATATATTCTTCATCAAGATTCTATTTTGTCCCTGAGTTATTATTTATGAAATATTTTGCAGAAGTTTTTCTTGTGCCTCCTTAACTTGCAAATAATCTAACAAAATATTTTTGAAAAAATTAATTTCTTACTTATATATTCTTTATCCTCAATATTTCTTCCATTTGGGGTTATAATATTTTTGATATGATGATTAAAAATATTGTTTTTTTTGGTAGCATAATTATTTTTGTATTTCTGTCTCCTTGAGCTATTTCTCTCTAGATTTTTAGAATCAATATGACTCCTACTTTTTCAATGTATTGTGATAATAAAAAAGTAATTGTTTTTCTTTTACATAAGAATCCTAATCCATTCCATTAATTTCTACTATCTCTTGTAAAATTTTGAGGTTGGATTCAATTTTAGTTTTTTCTTAAAAAATGTTACCAACGGATTTGACATTCCATATCTTCATTTGATCCTTTAAATATTTCAAATTTTGAATAAAAATGTACATACATGATTCTTAAAATTTTGATTCATCCCAAAATAACATAACCATATAGAAAAAAACGGGGTCTTAGAACCACATATACTAGAAGAAAAATGGCTTTGGATGACCATTATTAGGTAACTCCTCTTCTTGTTCCTCCAACCATATACTTGTAAATTGGGACTTACTAAAATTAGAAAGTGTTGCTCTCAATGGGTTACTATGTTTAGGTGCTATCTATCAAAATGATCATATTGAAAAGATGAATACAATAAGCTAGGTCTCAAAATGACATTTTTTGGCACTCCTAATTTTTTTTATAGTCAAGTGTTGTTTATTTTTCCCCTCGAGTCTTACGTCATCTTAAAAATTGTCTTTCTTCTCTAGCTATTGGGAATGATGATAACACCTTAGAAAATTTTATCACTAACACTAACCTAAAATAGAAAAAGACTATCACAGTAGAAGAAAACACAAAACATGCTAAATATTTTAAAACATTGTCTTATGTAGAAACTAAATTTTGTTAAAGGTCCTTAATATAGCAAAATCATCAACAACTAATTAATTGGTTGATTCAACATGAGATTTTTGTTAAAGGTTAGGATTTAAAAGAGAGAAGGATTCCAAAGGTTTTTACTGTAGGTTTGTAGTAACCTTATTTATATTTATATTTTATGTTTTTATGTTTTTTTTTTTTTGAGATAGGGAATTCGAGCTATATTTGTTGATTTTTTATTTGTTATTTTTTTAAGGAAAAGTAGTTGTATAAATCACAACTCTCTCTCTATATAAATTTACAAACAAATCTTAAAAATTCTATGATGGTTTGTCCCTCTTGAAAGAGAGTAGGATTCGAAAGGTTTCATTACAGATCTGTAATAGCCTTATTTATAAAAATATAAATAAGTGTTTAATTTATTTTTGAGATAGGGTTTGAATTCTATGATTATTTGTTGGTTTTTTATTTTTTATTTTGATACAGGAAAAGTGGTTGTAATCTTCTCCCATACTTGATAAATCACAATTTTCTCTTTTAAAGTATGAAAATTACAATTTGAGTTGATATAGCTAAATAGTTAATATTTAAAAAAAATTGAATTCTTGATTTTCATTTTTTTTAATGCAAATATTTGAGAATTCAACATCCTTATTTTTTGATATTTCATGTAGCAACCTTCACAATACTAAAACTTCACCTTTAGTATAGTAATATTTTCATAAATTTGCATTATCATAGTAGGCTTACCAGCTTTGCACTTACTAGTTTTGCAATATTATTTTCCTTCCTTGTTTCATAATCCAACCAACACCATTTCAAATAATCCATTCAACCATAAATATGATATGATATCATCTTATTTTGCTTCAACAAATAAATCTTCTACTTGTTTCACGAAATCATAGTCCAAATTACCAAATATAAACTATTAGTTTTTTCTAATTCATTGATCTATGAATGGATCTCTTGAAATATTTTATAATCCTCTAAAATATTAGTTTGAATTTACTAGTTTCACAAAATGCATTACCAAACCTGAAATATGAGTTTCTTGCAATGTATTGATCTATAATTGGATCTCCTCAAACATTTTGTATACACTAGAACATTATTTTTTAGTTTAAGTAAAACTTACTCATTCATATAACCATAGGAAAAATAATTTAATTTCACGATCCTTTATTAAAACCCCTTTGTTGACTAACCTACTTACACTTTTGTTCCCTTTCCTTAACATATGAGAAAACATGATTTGTTCAAACTTAGTAGAAAGGTGTTGTATTTCCACAATGATTTTATGTATGTTTCATATAATATTTGCTTGTCTAGATTTTATTACTATTAGTATAAGCAAAATATTTTCTTCAAACTATGTAGCAAGGTGTTGTATTTCCACAATGATGTTTTGTATGTTCCATGGAGTGTTTGCTTGCCTGGATTTTATTATTATTAGTGAATCTTCTTCCATCCATAGTCTATTCCATTTTATTTATTTTATTTGCATATATTAACCCTTTCAAAGCTTCCCAAACTTCAGCTTCATTATTTGTCTTAAATCAACTAATGAAAGCGTAATGTGATAAAAGATAACCCTTATTATTTTTTATTATTCCTCCTTCTATTGGTCTTGGATTCATTTTAAATGCTCCATCAAGATTTAATTTGACCAATAATGTTGTCGATGATTTCTAATTTATATTTTTTTATCTTTAATTTGTTTCTCCTGTACCCACCACCATAATTCCAATTGATATCTTGACTCCATCTATCAAGGCTCTCTACTTCAATATTAGAAATTGGGTGAGTTGATAACGCTCTACTTAAATATTAGGGATTGGGTAAGTTGATAGGTCTAATTAAGATGCTAAACACATCTTCCTTTTCATTACCTCTATATTATTTTCCTTTTTTTTTTTTTTATATGCGTTGTATCTTTTGATGTGTCCAAAATTGTTTGTAATATCTCACTTTTAAAAGTACTTTAATCATTCTTCAATTTCACCATTTATCACCATGCATTTACCAAAAAATTAAGAATCCATTGTCATAGTTGCCAAACTATTGAGTAATGTCTTGAGAGATGGTTTATATTCTATTCCTCCTTTTTATATATAACACATAATGAGAGGCCATGAAAAACCTTTTTATTGAGGTTATTCTAGGATAAATTTATCTTGTGATCTAGTAGCAATATAAACATTTTGAGTCACGATATTCCTATTTTTATGGTGCTTTACAATGTATCTGCTTCTTGTTGTGTATTATCTTTAGCTATTCAACTGCCAAATCCACTTATCATTGGCTCCCCTCGAAATAAAAATGTTGTGTTTTTGCTCAATTACCTCCTAGGAACAATGTTTTGTATACATGTAAAAATTATTTTTTCCATTTGTACCTTCCTTTTTTATCCTTGCACATAAGATTTGGAACCCTATCACCATATTTATCTTGAAGTAATCTCATTCATGGTTTCAAAATTGGATCTCAATTTAGTGGGATTTTATTACACCAAGTATCCATCCATTTTTTTTCTCCAATTTCCACCACACATTTTAGATCTTTAATATTAGATCTTTATAAAATGTTCAAATTATTTTTTCTCTTAGAGCTAATTTTGCATCCATAAAAAATATTGAATCAAGATCTCTCCTAGTTTTATCATTACACACCTTGCTCCATTTCACCAAAGGAAATTTTCTATTATGATATAATAATGACCATAAAAATTATTGCATAATATAGAATAAAAAAATTTCTATCGATTTTGGCATAATACACAAGGATATATAATATATTGGAATCGATTGTAAGATTAATTTAGTTAAACTATACTCTTCATGCTAATTGAAAGCACGAGGATACGGAAACAAAAAGGAATATGCCACAAGAAAGGACAAGAAAGAACATATACAAATTGACACAAGATAAAAGCAATATGAAATATGGTAATCTCTTTATTGATACGCTTTATAAATTGTGTTACAATACGTCTCCTTCCTTTTTAGGGGATAGGAGAGTCAAATGTGTTTCTCGTCACAACATCCATGGCTAACAATCCTTCTTCCGCGTGCCCACATGTAAGATGGGCGGACCAAAATGTCGCCGCCGCTGTTGTATGTGATTCTTTGCTCTTTCCTGCTCCTCTACTATCGAAAACCTGCGTTCAAAGAAACAGAAAATATTAGTAGCACCTGCAGACAAAATGAAACATGTATTTCCCAAGGCCTACTGTCAGTGTATGCATGAAAATAATAAAATGACTATCAAATGACCTCTGATTGACCTAAAATTTTGATAGAAGCATAAAAATATTATCAGAAGACCACTCGCAAAAAGAATAGTCTGGAAATTCCTCACAGATTTGTATTCGCTCCAGGGTGGGACGAATAGGACTCGTGACAATTTGCCAAAAAGCACCCTGTTCAATGTCCTGCTTAGGAAGCTCCAAAAGACCTGCAAAGTTGGGGTTAGCTAATTGGGGGTGTTTTGGGAAGACCCAGATGGTCAGATTTCTCCAATTTTTCCTCTAGGATCCAGATTTTGCTGGTGCCATCTGCAAGTTAGTGAAGGCGGGAAATAACAAAAACCTGGTCAAAATTGCTCAAAATGAAATGAAATTTGAACTGTAACCTATTTAACCTATCTAGAATCAAATGCAAAAGAAAAACCAGAGAAATATATCACAGATTTCTAATCATCCCGGGGTGGGGCGAATAGGACTGTGATGGTTTGGGGAGCGCCCGGGGCAGGACGCCCACCGTTTGGGACACTCGTTTTGGCACCAATCCACTTGGGATGGGTCCAAAACTGATTATGGGGTGTTGTCGACAAATTTTGTGGATAGTTGTGGCCAAAAATTGGGTTTTGGGTCCGGATTCGCGCTTCCAATAGTCACCCAATAACCTCCCTTTCGAATGAGAGATTAAGGATGTAAAAGCACAAATCGCAGTTAGGTAGGTAAATTGGCAGCACTTCGTTGCTCAAATGCTCCTTCTCTATATATCTTTTGGGTGAGAAAACTCACCAATTTATAGACCTTAGGGTCTCCTTGTTTGAATTGCGCATGCGAGGGCGCCACTTGAGTTAACTGTCCTATTTTCAAAGAAAAGCTAACTCCCTGATTAAAAATCTTCTTGCATGAGGTTTCTAAAATAAAGACACTCATCACTGAAGTCTCTCTTCTTGAATAAAAGCTATTCCTCGCAATTGCATGGCCTGAAGCCTCAGTTAACTGGCGGAGTTACCGAGGTTTGACTTTTTTCTAGTCAAACTTGCTATTCGCCTCACCCTGGGGTGAATGTTGCTATTCGTCCCTGGGTGGGACGAATGCCAGTTTGTATTCATCCCTGGGTGGGACGAGCAGAGAGCAAGGTGCCAAAAAGGTGCCAAATTGACCTTTGACCTCTAAAACTACTTTTGGAAGTGGTTAGGACCACTGTTTAACCTCTAGGGGCTGCCCTAGGGGCTGTGTGTGTCAATGCGATCAGCGCTTGTTGTCACGTAATCGGATTGGTGTTGTTTTGGTGTCTACAGATGCCCCTTTTTGGGAAGCGCTGTGCAAGGCGCAGCACCGAGCAAAAATAGATAACCAAAGCACTAATGATTAGGGTTTCTCAGTAACCTAACCAACTCTTGATGCCCCAAGTATGGAAAGGGCACGCATTCTTGAATCCTTGCTTCTGACGAGCTAAGGAACTTAAATCAAGTGTTAACCTTGTTCGATGAGGTGTTACTTGAGCTTGGACATTGATCAGTCATGAATAGGCAAAGGGCGCAACCTTTTGTCTGTGGGAACCTTGAGTTCATGATTCATGAATGCCAAGTGTTTGATCAGCTTGTGATAATTGCTTGTTTGCTGCCCCAAGCAAGGGCGTGATTGTCTTTGTCAATGATCCTTTGAATGCGTGTCATTTCCATGATTGGGTATATTGTTGTTGATTGGCGACTAAGTGTGACTACCCCCTCAAGCGACGAATCGATGAGGGAATGACCGACATGAGAAAAGCGATGAGTCACTTGACCCAAGATGACTTAGGTAAGGGTGCCTTCAGTTTGTTTACCATTGAATGCGAAAGCAGTTTTCGAACATTCTGACCTATTTTTGGTGGGTTTTAACCCTTTTTGTGACGCATTTTGGAGCTGAAATTGACAAAAATTCGTCCTCCCGTGGAGCGGTCCGGCTATGGTAGCCTTCTTAGGGAGTAGGATAGTGACAATTTGTAACCCCAATGTCTATTTTGGATGCCAAGAATGTCAGGTGCAAAAGCGCCTTCGTTCGGCAATGTTATTGCTATTTTTGGATGGGTTTTGACCCGTTTTGGTGACGCCATTTGGGGATGAAATTCTCAAAAATTCGTCTTCCCGTGGAGTGGTCCGGCTATGGTAGCCTTCTTAGGGAGTAGGATAGTGAGGATTTGTGACCCCGACATCTATTTTGCATGCCCGGAATGTCAAGTGCAAAAGCACTCTTATCGGACACTTTTAGGGCTTGTTTTGGTGCATTTTTGTGCATTTTTTTGCTGTTTTTGAAATTTTTGCTCTGTATTCATCCCTGGGTGGGACGAATTCCTATTTAGTATTCATCCCAGGGTGGGACGAGCACTAACCAGAGTGCTCATCCCAGGGTGGAATGAGTACAAGCTCAAAAAGCCTATTTAAAGGCCAAAACTGAGTTTTGGGCTCATTTGCATTTGTTTTTCTTGGCGATTTGGAGCTCTGAGGAGGAGGAGGTCAATTCTGTGAAGCGAAGCACTGCCAAAATTTTCTTGTGACCATGAGTTCTCATACCGGATCGAGCGGCGGAGCCGAAGCGATACCAGTGAGTACTTGTCCTCTTTATTACTTTGTGTTGCAATTGGAAAATCGCATTTTGCTTATTTCTTATGTTTTTTTGTTTTTGTTGTTGTTTATGGTTAAAAATGAAAACCCTAGTCTATGAACACTTAACTGAAAACTTAATTTAACCCTAGTTAAACACAGATCAAAATTTTAGTTGAAAACTAAACTTAGAAACTTAGTTTAGAACATAACTTAAAAACTGCGTTGAACCTGAATGAAACCAAAATCTAAACTGTAGGTTAAAAAACGTAGGGTACAACTAAGCGGAAAGCGTAGCGTGAACCCTAGTTGACTGTTGTTTTTTTTGTTTTTTTTGTATATCAGTTAGAGTTAAAAACCCTAGATCTGACAAATTATTGTGTTTTTGTTGTTAATTAATCAGTTTAGAGTTTAAAAACCCTAGGGCTGACAAATTAATTTTTTTGAATTTTTGTTTTGTTTTTGAATTTATCAGTTAGGATTAGAAACCCTAGGACTGACAAATTAATTTTTGAATTTTTGTTTTGTTTTTGAATTTATCAGTTAGGATTAGAAACCCTAGGACTGAAAAATTAATTTTTGAATTTTTGTTTTGTTTTTGGCTGTACGTTTAATGCATTATCGTATATACATGTTAGGATTGTATAGTTTTTCATTGTTTTTAATGTTTTTGTGTTGTTTTCTTTTGTAGGTTGTGAAGAGCCGGTACTGGGTGCCTACTATTTTTATTGAAGCACGTGCGACGCTGACCTTGGCTGACTGGGACTGGCTTGACGCCCTTGGGCTCAAGCAGGTGACTCGACTGGAGCCGGTGGTCGGGGATCGGGCCTATCTGATGGCCTTGATCAACCTGTGGGATCCTCGGACTAATACCTTCCATCTCCCAATAGGGGAGATAATGGTGACCTTGGAGGATGTCTATCGATTCTTCGGATTCCAATAGATGGACTGCCGATCCGGACGACGCCACGGGATCGAAGGATAGTAGTACTGATATGCTAGCCCCATGGAGAGGGTGGAGAGCGATTGCCATATTGGTGGCATACTGGTGCGATGGTGGCTAGAGAGGGGTGTGTTGGGAATGAGGCACGCATTACTCATGGGCCTCATTTCCAACATGCTGCTCCCCGACTCTTCTAGCACGAGGTTCCCGTGGAACTTGCTAGAGGTGGTGTTCAGGTTGGTGGAGTGTCCGACAGATGCTCCGATGATTATGAGATGGGGATAGACTCTACTGGCATAGCTCTATGATGAGTTGTACGAGGTCCATTGCTGAAAGCGAAAGGGGATCAGTTGTAGCTACTTGTTGCAGTGTTGGGCTTGGCAGCACATAGTAGTGGAGAGGCCGGTGGGGCTGCCCTGGATGATGCGGGCAGAGATGGTAGATCGAGAGATTGGATACGGGGTACTATGGTAGAGGTCGGAGGAGCAGGGACAGAGTCGGTGATGGGCAGGTGTCGTAGGGCACTATGCCGATGCCTTTGCTCGGCTTACTCCTGGAGAGGTGTTCTGGCGCCCCTACCGAGACTGTCCAGCCTGGCTTGAGGCTAGAGAGTGGCTTCGATGGGTACGGAGGGGTGGTGGCTTATTGGGAGGCATGGGATGGAGCAGGAGTTCTTCCCATACGGTCGGGTGACTTGACAGTTCGGAGTGCGCCAGGGGATGCCTGGTGAGCCCGTGGTCTATCGACATCGAGGGGATGAGAGGACTCTGGACCGGCCAGTCGTTGCACCACTTGGTGAGGATTCAGATATGATGATTGACATCCTAGATGTGGATGACGTCAGGGTTACTGCTGAGTATGAGCAGTGGTGGACTCTATGATGATGGCGAGGTGAGGGGCCTCTAGGGGGTGCAACAATAGCAGTAGGGGGGATGAGGGTACAGAGGTACCAGATGAGGGTTGGGGTGCTCCACGTGATGATGCAGACTTGGTGGAGGTTGAGGATGTTGGAGGGGATTTTGGGGTACCGGATCAGCCAGAGATGTAGGACGTCCTGGAGCAATGGGAGCCAGAGCAGGCTGCTGTCCCGGATTCACCTATGCCTCAGGCAGGTTTGGAGGATGTGGAGGCGAGACACAGTGCTGAGATAGCATGATTGGAGGACCTGCTATGGAGATGAGATGGGGAGCTAGGAGAGGCTTTGTGGGAGAGAGATCTCCTACGGACTCAGCTGGTAGAGCAGGAGAATGCATGGGCTGCGTCTCATTGGTAGGAGGGGGATACCGATGCTGCATGGGAGAGGGATCTCCTACGGGTGCAGCTAGCACAGCGCGATGATGTAGTAGCTTACTACCATCGGTGGGAGGCAGAGTGGGGTCGACGGGAGGTAGAATGGGGCCGACGGGAGTCAGATTGGTGGTGGCATCGGCTGGATATGGAGGGAGAGATTATCCGCCTTGGGGGCGGATACCTGAGCCCCCTGGAGGTGGCTCGTCGCATCGAACGAGAGACAACGATACTGAGCAGTCAGCATCATCCCATCATAGGCGGCTAGATGAGGGAGGCACTAGTGGGCGTGATGCAGGGGTGAGCAGTAGTCGCCCTGAGAGGTCCCATAGGACCCACACTATAGGGGGTAGTTCCCATCGCACCGATCCTGTGTGATCATGGTGGCCGACGCCCTAGGCTTGGGGGTTTTTTGAGTTTTTGGATTTTTGTTGCGGGGTCAGAGGACCGGTTCATTGTAGCTTACGGGCATTTTTGTTATGATATATATACATATGACTCTTTTTGGTGTTTATGCACTTTTCATGGTTTGTTGTTATGTACATGTTTTTACATTGATGTATGCATATGCTATTATGAATGCGATGTTTCTAATTTGTATGATGTATGCCAATGGAATGAATGACATGAGTTGTTGATGACTTGTCGATGGCACCATAGACTGTGCAAGATTTGACTGACTTGTTGTACTAATGGGATGACTGTGTGGAATGACTTTGCATGTGAAAACTTTGTTTTTGTATTTTGCATATTTTCTAATGGTGATGTACGGAATGAAATGTAACAGTTGTTTTAAAATGTAGTTAAGCTTTTTTGAGATTTAGATATTTTAACTAACTAGCCAAGACTGTACATTTATCTCGCAAGACTTTTGAACAAGGTATAAATCCGACTTGAATTTAACCAAGTTATTTCACATCCTTGTGTGTGCAATTGAGTTCGTTTATGTGGTATTTGTCAGGATACCTCCAGTGCCAGATAGGCTATCAACCAAACCTGTACTGAGGATCACCTAATTAGCTCCACTAACTCCATTGTTGTATTTAGCAAGATTAATCCATGGGACAATCTAAGGTACCATAAGCTAGCTCATCCACATGCAAACATTGGTCTACGCACACGCAAAGCTAATGTGACAGACATATCGTCATGCGGTTAGGATACCACCATTGCTAGGTAGGCTATCAACCAAACCCGTAATGAGGATCACCTAGATGGTTTTTCAAATGCTGAGAATTCCAGAGATTCAAGTTCAGGTTGTGTGTTTGCTCAATGATTTGGGATACTTGCTCGTCTTTATAGTGATGAAAATCACTATTTATTTTTCTCTTTGTTTTTCTTTTTGAGCAAGGATTTTGAATAGTGGTGATAACCACTGTTATTTGATTTTGTATTTTGAGCTTTGTAAGGTTGAGCTTGTGAATGGCCTTGATCCTGTTGGCCTTGGGGATGACTACCCATCCTGTTTAGGGACGTGTAGTATGAATCCTTACGACTTTGGGAACCAAGGGGATGATGGAGATTATGAAGTAAGGGCATTGATCTTTTAGGCCTTGGGGATGACTACCCATCCTGGTCAGGGGCGTGTAGTATGAATCCTTACAACTTTGAGACCAAAGGTGAGTGGAGATGGTTGTGATGATGGTTTGTTGGAATTTTTTTTTTGAATGGCGTTGATCCTTTTAGGTCTTGGGGATGACTACCCATCCTTGGCAGGGACGTGTAGTACGAATCCTTACAACTTTGGGGACCAACTATGATTGGGATTTGTGGGAGTGGTGAAAACCACTATTTATTATGTGGAATGGATAGGGAAGAGCTCATCCTTTTGTCAATTCTCAGCATTCTGGAACCATTCGCACAGGGGGATGAATAGGCTAATCTTTCACCTATGGTACCCTAGACTGCTTTGTAGGTTTCTCTTACGTTCACACAACTTAGGAATTATTTTATGTGTTTTAATTTGTGTTGGGATGCTACGTAACAAGGCGTGATCCAAGTAAAACTTTCCCGTGTAAAATCCGTTTAACTATGTATAATTTTTGGCTAGAAATTTAAAGACATCTGAATGACGAAAACCCTATATACATTAGGAGACAACTGACTAATGCTAAAAATGGTGATGGTGTTATTCTGGATGTATGCATTTATGAAAATGGATTTGATGTGGAAAATGATGGAATTGCCAAGTAATGACAGTCTATGGTGCTTTTGACTTGTATGACCTAGCAAATATGCAATGTATGGATGCGATGCCTAATGCAACCTATATTTTTGTATTTTGATTTTTATGAGTATGCATGGAATTGAAATGCAATTTTTTTGTTATTTTTGATTTTTATGAGTATGCATGGAATTGAAATGCAATTTTTTTGTTATTTTTGATTTTTATGAGTATGCATGGAATTGAAATTTTTTTTTTGTTATTTTTGATGATTTTATTGTTTTTGTTTGTTTTTGAATATTTATTTTGACCAAGCAGTTATGGTAACGCTTGGAGCTTTTGGTGTTGACCAAAGAGTTTATGGATACCTTGGAGCTTTGGTTTGAAAGGATTATGAAAATCCTTGGAGTTTTGTTGACCAAGGGTTTAAATACTTGGAGCTTTTGGTTTGACCAAGCGATTATGAGAATCCTTGGAGCTTTTGGTTTGACCAAAGGGTTTATAGATACCTTTGGGGCATTTTTGGGTTTGACCAAGCGATTATGAGAATCCTTGGAGCTTTTGGGTTGACCAAAGGGTTTATAGATACCTTTGGGGCATTTTGGGGTTTGACCAAGCGATTATGAGAATCCTTGGAGCTTTTGGGTTGACCAAAGGGTTTATAGATACCTTTGGGGCATTTTGGGTTGACCAAGCGATTGTGAGAATCCTTGGAGCTTTTGGTTGGACTATGGCTCTCTAGATGTGGAATGGCCTCAAATGACTGATGTTCAAGGGTTCTATTTCCTTGATTCCTTCAAGAGAGGCAAGCCGGTATGTTCCAGGTCCTATTCTACTGTCAATGACATAAGGACCTAACCAGTTTGCCATGAACTTGTCCTTGAGATGGGACGGCAAATTAGAATTCTGTTGGTTCTCTTTTAAGACCAAGTCACCAACCTAAAATTCCCTTAGGTGGACCTTCATGTTGTATGCTTTCTTAAGTCACTCTTGATAGATACGCAAATGCTCGAGAGCATTAACGTGTCGTTCATCGAGCAACGTCAGTTGGTCTAACCGGGCCTGCCATGCAGTGTCATCATCGATGAACTCTTGCATTGAAATGCGTAGGGAAGGGATTTCCAACTCAAGAGGCATGACTGCCTCGGAGCCATACACCAACAAAAATGGAGTTGCCCCAGTGGGCATCCGGATGCTAGTGCGATAAGCCCATAGGGCAAGCGGGATCTGAATGTGCCAATCCTTATGATTGTCTATGACTGTATTTTTGAGGATGGTGACTAGCATTTTGTTTGACGCCTCTACTTGCCCATTTGCCTGCGGATAATAGGGTGTTGAAAAACTGTGCTGAATTTTGTACTTTGTGGTCAAAGCACGCACATATTTGTTCTTGAATGATGTCCCATTATCTGACAGGATCTTGGATGGAATACCAAAATGACATATGATGTTATGCAAAATAAACTCCGCAATGCGGGATCCAGTCGTAGAGGTTAGCGAAATTGCTTCCACCCACTTGGTGAAGTACTCTGTGGCCGTTATGATGAACGTGTGATGACCAGACGACGCAGGGGAGATCTTTCTGATTAGGTCAAAGCCCCACTACAAAAAAGGCCAAGCCGATTGGATCGGCTGCAAGGCCTGAGAAGGTACATGTGTCAAATTAGCATGGTGTTGACACTTCACGCACTTCTTCACATATGCGCAACAATCTCGCTCTAAATATGGCCAATAATAGCCCATGCGAAGAATGCACTTTGCGATGGCCATACCACTGAAGTGGCCACCACATGTACCATCGTGTGCTTGGGTGATCGCCCAAGCGGACTCTTGCTGGTCCAAGCAACGGAGGAGGATTCCTTCATAGCTTCGACGATACAAAATGTCTCCTAACAAGACATGCTTTGCCACTTTCTATTTGAATGATCTTTTCGTGGCTTGTGTCAATCCAAGTGGGAGGTTACCTAGCTTGAGGTAATCCCTAATGGGTGTGTACCAATCCTGCTGATCAAAAACCTCGATAGTATGAACGACCAATCCCTCTTGAAGTCCATCCCTAGCAAAAGTTGAGCGGGAAAGAACTTGTAAAAATAGCGTTGTGTTGCTATTAAGAGGGGTCAGGGAGAACAAGGACCCCCAGTTGGCTCGAGTCAGACAATCATGGATTCGAGAGAACCTATCCTGAGATGGTTCAATCTGGATCAGGTGGATTCCTGGCATCAGGTCAGAGCTTGCACGCTCCATCATAGATTGCGATAATGTTTTAACCTGAATGGTTGTCATTTCACCATAAGGGTCTTGCGGGATTAATGACCCCAAGGAGGCCATAGTATCCACAAAATGATTTGATGATCGAGGGAGTGCCTCGATGTCATACCATTCAAGTTGTGCCAGGAATTTGTCCACAAGGGCTTTGTAGGCCTGCAGAACTGGACATCTACATTGGAATATCCCCTTTACTTGATTGACAATCAACAACGAATCACCAAAGATGTTTAAACATTTAATGTTCATGGTGATTGTTGTCTGAAGACCTATGAGCAAGGCTTCGTATTCTGCATTGTTGTTGGTGCACGGGAAGTCTAATTTAAATGACAGAGGCATTGGAGCCCCTTGTGGAGTGAAGAATACAATTCCCATGCCACCTCCTTGCTCACATTTAGAACCATCGAAGAATAGGGTCATGTCAGCCTATGACTCAGGCTCATCAGAATCTGGCGATTCTAAAACATGAAAAACCCCATCATCCGGTAATTCTACGGTCAGAGGCTGATCGTCTTCAAGAGGAGCCTCTGCCAGTTGATCGGCGATGACTTGACCTTTTATGGATTTTTGTCCAATGAACTCTATGTCAAACTCCATCAACAACATGATCCATTTCACCGTGCGGCTACTATGATAAGTACGACTCATCATGTATCGCAATGGATTCTCCTTAGACACAACATACGTCGTATTGTCGAGCATGTAGTGGCGTAGCTTTTTGGTAGCAAACACCACTGCCAAGCAGAGCTTCTCAACGTATGCATAGTTAAGTTCATAACTGACCAGGGTGCGGCTAAGATAGTATGTAGCCTGTTCTTTGTGAAGTTCATTTTTTTGGGACAACATGGCGCCCAGTGCCACCTTAGTAGCTGAGATGTATAAATAGAATGACACTCCTGGTCTAGGTGGTGCCAATACTGGCGATGAAGCCAAGTACTATTTAATGTCATCAAAGGCTGACTGGCACTCGTCATCCCAATGAAATGTGACCCCCTTATGCAATAATTTATTCATGGGTCGGCACTTGTCAGATAACTGCGCTATGAAGCGCTTGATCGACACGACCTTTCCCTGTAGACTCCTGAGCTGCTTGATGGTAGTTGGGGGAAGCATTTCAAGGATTGCCTTGACTTTGTGTGGGTCTACCTCGATTCCTCATTTAGAGACTATGTAACCCAAGAGCTTTCCAGATGTGATGCCAAAGACGCACTTCTTGGGGTTTAGTCTGACTTTATGCTCCATGAGGCGATCGAGGATCTTGCTTAAATCATCGAGATGATCTGGGCACAAAAGAGATTTGGCCAACAAATCATCCATGTAATCCTCCAAAGTTTTGTGCATGTAATCATGGAAGATGTACGTCATGGCACGTTGGTAGGTGGCACCAACATTTTTAAGGCCAAAAGGCATGACCTTATAGCAAAATGTCCCCCAAGGCATTGTGAATGCCATTTTTAGTTGGTCCTCGGGATTGATACGAATTTGATTGTATCCTGAGAAACCATCCATGAGGGAAAGCATTTCGTGGCCCGCTGTAGCGTCTACCAATGCGTCGATGCTCGGCAAGGGAAAATCATCCTTAGGACTCGCTTTATTTAGATCTCAAAAATTGGTGCATATGCGAATCCTCCCATCGGGCTTCTTGATGGGAACCATGTTAGACAACCATGGTGGATAATCCATGCAGATGACAAACTGTGCATCCAACAGCTTTTGTAACTCGTCTTTGACCATTAAGGCCACTGTTGGGTGCATCTTACATAGTTTTTGCTTTACTGGCTTGATTGTCGGATCAAGCGTTAGATTATGCATGACTAGCTACGGGTCTAGTCCCGACATGTCCTTGTATGACCATGCAAAAACCTCCTTCTTCTCTTTGAGAAGGGCAATGTAGTCGGCTTGCTCTTCGGGGGATAAACTTACCCCCAGCTTGATGATTTGCAAATTCACTGGATCTGAGCCGATGTCTACGTCAGTCGTCTCCTCGACCGACATGTGGGACCCGTCCTCCAACTGGTGTGGAGTTGGGATCAAATGGATATCGTTTGCTGAATTTAGATCATCGTTTGGAACATCAGGTTCCTCTTCAGCATGGAAGACATCCTGAGTCTGTCCTGGGGTGAAATGGAACATTCCTCCACAAGGCCAGTACTCTAATGGGGATGGTGGTGTGTCAGCGCGATCCCAGTCGATAGCATCTAGATCTAGATACAATGACCGTGTCGGGTCAACTGGATCATGGATGGGGGCGGTTAGGTCAATGGAGATCATGTTGATGAAATGATTATGGTCTCCATTACCATGGGTGTTATAACTCGGACATCCTAGACAATATGTGTGCTTCGGATCTGGCTCTGTGGGCACTGGCACAAATGGATCAGCCCTATGCATGGAGATGAAGACAGGGTCCGCCCTAGGCACTGATGGTTTGATAGGGTCTCCAAGCGGAAGATGCTCTCTGTGTACCTAGAGTGGTGGGTGCAGTAATTGCTATAACTGCACTGGGTTGAGGTGCCACCTATGTCTTGGACCTATGTGTAAGTGTTCAAACATGTCATCTATGTCCAAAGGGTATCGTTGTTGCATTTGTCGCATGTGGTTGAGATAGGCCATCTCAGTTTCATCTTTCGAATCACTGTCAGAGATCCAAAAGCCTTCGTTAGCTCCAAAAGCTACTTGCGACACATGAGGCTCATCTTGTTCGAGCAAATTGATGTGGTCCCATCGAGGTTGTTCCACTCTCTATGGGGGGACCTGATTCTCTTGAAGTGGCATGTGCTCAAATGGAGCAGCCAATGGGAACATTGTCAAGAAGCTTTCCTGATCATCATTCATGGGATATACTTGCGAATGATTGTTATCAGACTCGAAAGGATCCCAAGGGGCTACCTCGTACTCCGACTCATCCTCTCGAAGACCCTTCTTGGTCTTGTCCATATCCCTCTTGTGGGTGAGTCCTTGAATTTTCTCCTTGTTCGGCCGAAGGGAAAGGGTTGTTATGGTCAACAAGGTTGGTTGTTAGCAATGGGAGATAATCTCCCAATGTATAGTTTGTGTTAGGATTGGCATATGGACCTGATGCCAACCCATCCTTGTTGCCTATCCCTAGGCCTTGCATGTTTTCCACCAAGATGTCTAGGGGCAAGGGGTGGTTGAACCCTACTCCTGACTTGTCATACGGCATTTGATATCTCGGTTGGCAAAGAACACGCACTCCTTGCTCATACCTACCCAACCCATATCCATGCCAATTGCATTGGCCTAGATATCTTAAAGCAAAATCAGGGTTGGATAGATAGTTGACATCCTCCACAAAGGGCTCTTCATCTTCATCTTCTTGCATACAAATCTCAACGCCATTATCCAGGCCCCCATAAACAAAGTTTGTCCGATTGGGTGGGTAGCCTAAAGGAACCACCGAGCCGATGGGGAGTCGAGGCCTCCCCATGTCTTGCATGGACTCGAGTGTGGGCGTTGCTATAATGTTCCTCACTAGATACTCCCCCAAGCCCGTGCTGGCCATTTCAACGGTGACCGTTGGTGGTTGAGGGGAAGCGAATGGGAGTCCTTCCTGAGTCCACTCCATGTGGGGTGAACTAGGCGTCTCGACTTCCATTCTGCTAGGCATCTCTTCTGTCGAGATGGTTGAGACTAGAGGTGGTTCTTCTTCTAAGGGTTTCTTTCCCTTGTCCTTGGATGTGGCCACCGTAGGTGGCATCGTTGTGGAAGGACTGGTGGAAGAAGATGGACCCGACTGAGGACTCGATGGATTAATCACTGGAGATGCCTACGGAATCGGACCCTATTGAGATGGATTCAACTAAAAATCCAAATGTGTTGATGGAAGGGTCGATTGCGGCATGAATTGCACTGTATTGCAGTATTTGAAAGGCTCCAAGTCCGCTGGGACTACATGCACCTGTCCTTCAAATGTGTACTTTAGGCACTGATGCGCTATTGAAGGGACACACTTCATGTCCCGAATCCAAGGCCGGCCTAGCAGGATATTATAAGCCATCTCGCCTTCCAAGATATGGCACAATGTATGAATGGTCTTTTGTCCCACTTGGATAGGTAGGACAATTGTGCCAACTGTCGAGCAGATTGCATCGTTGAATGCTCGTAGTGTGTAAGTGGAAGCCACGATATGAGATGCTGGCAACTTCAAATGCTTCAGAGCTGCTGTAGTGATGATATTACTGGACGAGCCAGTGTCCACCAACACTCTCTTATACGGAATCCCATTGACCCATGCGATAACGTGCAGGGGTGGATCCGCCACATCACCAATCACTATTTTCAATTCATCTTCTCTAAAGGTGATGACTGGTTCTATACATTGTTTTACATGCCCCACAAAATTGTTGAACGAGTTCGCTTCATGGGGTGGCAGCTCGATTGCTTTTAAAATCTCCATGAGAGCCTCCCGATGGGGCACTGATTGTTGAATTAGCTCGTATATGGAGAGCCTAGCCGATGTGGTCCTTAGACTTTGGGTAAGTCTAGTTCAAATCGTGGCCACTGGTCTAGGTGGGGGAAGTTGCGTAGGGTGTTGTTGAGCTTGTGACGTTGATGGAACCTCTCTTGTGGCTATCACGGGAGCAGCTCCTGGGTACTTCTTGTTCCTAGTCACTATGCTTATCATCCCCACATATCCTTGCATAGGGCAATTTTGTTGCACCTCATTGACTTGAAGGGGTTTTGCTGGTGCCTCATGGGCAGGCAAGGGGTCTCTGAATACTCCCATATGTTGGTTGTTTGGCGCTACAGGGTTGTCCACCACCAATGTCTTGTTGTCAATGAGATCTTGTACCAAACCTTTGAACTTCTAGCATGCGTTAAGATCATGTCCTTTACGCCTGTGGAACCTACAGTACAAGTCTTCTCTATACCCTTTAGGCTTCGGTGCATTGGGATCTATAGTTTGAATCTCTGGAAGGTTGATCAAATTCATTGCTGACAAGCGGTCAAACAAAGAGTCCCTAGACTCTGTGTAAGGAGTAAATTGTCACCTAGGGTGACGCTGCTGATTTTGCTCCTACCTTTGATTTTCTCTCTCATAGTTGTTGGGAGGCACCGCCTAATAATTAGCCTTTTGAGGTTGTGTTGCTTGTGCAGGCTTAGGGACATTGATGGCAACTTGATTAACCGTAACAGGTTTTGGTTGCATGGTCCCTGGTTTAGTGTTCTTTGTCCATTCTTTCTTCTTAGGTTTGGCAATCTCACCATCCTGTATCTTAATCTCCTCAATGACTCTGGCTTGCGCCAGAGCTTCCTCTAAACTGGCATATTTCTGCAGCTGCAATAGCACGAAGATTGATCTCAAACAACTTTTTGAGAACATTTGGGTCAGATCTGACATGGGAGGGAGGTAAGGCAGCTTCGAAAGCAACGTCCTCCATCGGTTCCCGTATGCCACCATGGTCTCTTCCTCATACTGCTTGAGGCTAGCTAGGTCACTCAATGATGCCTTTTTCTTAGTGTTGAAGGTGAAGCATTCGAGGAACGCGTCCACTAGCTGATCCAAATTATTGATGCTATGTTTTGGTAATTGGGTGAACCAATCCGAGGTAGGGCCTACGAATGTGGTTATAAATGTTCTCAACAACAAAGCATCGTTGTCTTGAATACCAAAGCACTGGCTCAGGAATCTGGTCACATGCTCCTGGGCATCCTCCTCCCCTCTAAAGAGTGCCAACTGGGGCAGCTTAAAGTGTTCCAGGTATGGAGGTGCCGACACTGACGGATGCACAGGATGACTACGGAGTTGGCGTAAAGTGGGCTTTTGGGGCCCAGAAGTCTTGATCTCCATAGACTCTAAGCGCTCTAACAATGCTTTATATGCATCAGAGGATTTAATTTCGTCCTCCTTAGTTTGCTCCTATTGTGGGTTGCGGGGAGCTCGAGGCCTATTGAGAAGTAGTCTGGGTAGCACCCCCTCTGCCTTGATAGAGCGTTTCAGCCCTCTCTTCTTCTTGTTCATATTCCTCATAAGCTTCCTGAGGAGTGGCTGGCCGAGACCTATGCACATGGGTAGGTGCCCGCGGAGGGTGCCCATCATTATTTTGGGGAGTGGCCTCCCGCTCAGGTCTAGGAGGTCTCGGAGGCAATACTTGATAAGGTCGCATGGACCTCTCTCGTACCAAAGGGTTATGCCTCTCATACACATCTACTTTGTGCGTGCGAGGGTTTGGAACCTTCGTAGGCACATTGTTATGCAATAATTCGGTTGTCTGACGTTGAATGCGCTCTTTGTTAAGCCGACAAAGATGCTCTAACTATTCTTGATCTTGCCTAAGCTGCGTGATTTGCGCTTGGCGGGCGACCTGTTTGGCAAACGCCAAGTCACTTTGTTCCACCGTCTCTTGTTTAGGAAGCCTAGATGCCTCTCTTATATGTCTACCTCGGTCATGGTGATCCGAGACCTCTATGGGCTGCTTTCCTCTGTCGAGGTTAGCTGCATTAACTTGAGGCTGTAGCCTCGATGGGTGATCTTGATACATGGCAGGCATGGAGGTACATCACTCCCACACTATGTACTGCTCTTGAGGAATGTGGTAATCTTCCTCGTCCTCTCTTTCATATGCATAAAAGGTGTGGGTAGAATTGTCTTGCCCTGCCTGGAAAGCTTGATACTCTGGACACTGTCTAGTGTTTCTAACAGTAATGCGAGGTAGAGGAGGGATGACGAAATCCTGTGGCCCCTCCATTTGGACCCTCTGTTGCTCTAGCACTTCATCACTAGGCCACCCATAACGGGCTTCTAAGGGAGGTCTCCTATCTACATTAAGTGCTACGTATAGGTTCTCTTCTTGGAAGGACCTATGTTGAGTAGGGGTGCCCCTCAAAGAGGTGCCTCTATAGTCTTGTTCTGTTATGGCATGATGTGGACTCTCTTGTGTGTCAGGCCGCCAAGGTGGGATGACTAGGTCCTCAAGACTATATCGGAGGTGACTTGTCCCCCTTGGTGCACTTTCTGCAGCGCTTGCCCGTGATTGGGCTCGGCTACGAGTGAACACCATGGTGATGTGCTCCTAAAGACGAGTAGATTTTTATCTCTTTTAGGATTTTTTATGCTACACTTAAATAGAAAGGAAACACACAATCAATGCAGTGGTTATCTCGTTTAAAGATTTAAAAGTGTGCCCTAAAATCTGGTTTTAGTGTGTTTTGATGTTGTTTTGAAAGCTTTGTGAAAGAACGTTTAAATGCAAAAATGAGGGCTCTTATGACTCCCAAAAAATGGTCGCCCCTTCGATATACCATTTCCAGACCGATATACCAACCTCTCTATATACCCGCCCTTACGTGAGGGAAACTATTGGTACGTGAGAGCAGATGGTACGTGGAACATAGGCGGTACTGAAGGGGGATCACTCTGTTTATGACACCTACCATAGAAGACTTATCCTCATGCATTGGGAATCACCCCCGCTACACTTGGTCAGCTTTCGTCAGGATTTACGTCTAGCAACAGTCACGATCGGGGTAATGTATGCAATATCTCAAGCCAAAGTGATGATGGAATCCACCTTTGGTCTTGCTCAAGGGTTGGGGTTTTACGACCAACTCCTTGTTGTTTTAGTTACCACGTGGTGTGTGGGGTTCCTTTTAAGTTGCATAAATGAAGCACGCAAGCATTCAAACTCTCCTATGCAAGCAAATAACTAGAGAACATAAAGCAAAGAATTGACAAAAGGTGTTTAAGACCTCTACCTCTTCTCTACCCAAGTCAGATGTCTCTGAATGTCTGCTCTGAAATAGTCCAATGTTGGAAAACTTGGTACCTGTAATCAAAATAACAAGCAACTTTAATCAGAAATTTAATCTTAAAAATCAAGGGACAGAGGTCCCACCGTGATCGCCACTGAAAGCACGAGGATACGAAAACAAAAAGGAATATGCCACAAGAAAGGACAAGAAAGAACATATACAAATTGACACAAGATAAAAGCAATAGGAAATATGGTAATCTCTTTATTGATATGCTTTGTAAATTGTGTTACAATACATCTCCTTCCTTTTTAGGGGATAGGAGCGTCAAATGTGTTTCTCGTCACAACATCCATGGCTAACAATCCTTCTTCCGCGTGCCCACATGTAAGATGGGCGGACCAAAATGTTGCCACCACTGTTGTATGTGATTATTTGCTCTTTCCTGCTCCTCTACTATTGGAAACCTGCGTTCAAAGAAACAGAAAATATTAGTAGCACCTGCAGACAGAATGAAACATGTATTTCCCAAGGCCTACTGTCAGTGTATGCATGAAAATAATAAAATGACTATCAAATGACCTCTGATTGACCTAAAATTTTGATAGAAGCATAAAAATATTATCAGAAGACCACTGCAAAAAGAATAGTCTAGAAATTCCTCACAGATTTGTATTCGCTCCAGGGTGGGACGAATAGGACTGTGACAATTTGCCAGAAAGCACCCTGTTCAATGTCCTACTTAGGAAGCTCCAAAAGACCTACAAAGTTGGGGTTAGCTAATTGGGGGTGTTTTGGGAAGACCCAGATGGTCATATTTCTCCAATTTTTCCTCTAGGATCCAGATTTTTTGGTGCCATCTACAAGTTAGTGAAGGCGGGAAATAACAAAAACCTGGTCAAAATTGCTCAGAATGAAATGAAATTTGAACTGTAACCTATTTAACCTATCTAGAATAAAATGAAAAAGAAAAACCATAGAAATATATCACAGATTTCTAATCATCCTGGGGTGGGGCGAATAGCACTGTGACAGTTTGGGGAGCGCCCAGGGGCAGGACGCCCACCGTTTGGGACACTGTTTTGGCACCAATCCACTTGGGATGGGTCCAAAACTGATTATGGGGTGTTTTCAACAAATTTTGTGGATATTTGTGGCCAAAAATCAGGTTTTGGGTCCGGATTCGTGCTTCCAATAGTCACCCAATAACCTCCCTTTCGAATGAGAGATTAAGGATGTAAAAGCACAAATCACAAGTAGGTATGTAAATTGGCAGCACTTCATTGCTCAAATGCTCCTTCTCTGTATATCCTTTGGGTGAGAAAACTCACCAATTTATAGACCTTAGGGTCTCCTTGTTTGAATTGCGCATGCGAGGGTGCCACTTGAGTTAACTGTCCTATTTTCAAAGAAAAGCTAACTCCCTGATTAAAAATCTTCTTGCATGAGGTTTCTAAAATAAAGACACTCATCACTGAAGTCTCTCTTCTTGAATAAAAGCTATTCCTCACAATTGCATGGCCTGAAGCCTCAGTTAACTAGCGGAGTTACCGAGGTTTGACTTTTTGCCAATCAAACTTGCTATTCGCCTCACCCTGGGGCGAATTCTGCTATTCGTCCTTGGGTGGGACGAGTAGAGAGCAAGGTGCCAAAAAGGTGCCAAATTGACCTCTGACCTCTAAAACTGCTTTTGGAAGTGGTTAGGACCACTGTTTAACCTCTGAGGGCTGCCCTAGGGGCTGTGTGTCAATGCGATCAGTGCTTGCTGTCACGTAATCAGATTGGTGTTTTTTTGGTGTCTACACTAATGATAACCATATACTTTTCCATGTTGGTAGTTTATTCCGAATTTTACTTTTAACTATATTCTACAATTCTATCCACACTCTTCCCTCAAATAAGGGTATTCTTAGAAATGTTGTTGGTAAATTTACCTCCATTTGAATTAACCTACATATCCTTGGTTTAATTCTACCTGGAGTGTTTAGAAAGTAAAGTTTGTATTTTGTCCAATTATCTTTTTTCCAAGTACTCTTTTATATTTTAATAGGTCTAATTTAGATGCTAAACACATCTTCCTTTTCATTACCTCTAAATTATTTTCCTTTTTTTTAATATTCTTTGTATATTTTGATGTGTTCAAAATTGTTTGTAATATCTCACTTTTAAAAGTACTTTAATCATTCTTCAATTTAACCATTTATCACCATGCATTTACCAAAAAATTAAGAATCCATTGCCATAGTTGCCAAAATATTGAGTAATGTCTTGAGAGATGGTTTATATTCTATTCCTCCTTTTTATATATAACACATAATGAGAGGCCATGAAAAACCTTTTTATTGAGGTTATTCTAGGATAAATTTATCTTGTGATCTAGTAGCAATATAAACATTTTGAGTCGCGATATTCCTATATTTTTGGTGCTTTACAATGTATCTGCTTCTTGTTGTGTATTATCTTGAACTATTCAACTGCCAAATCAACTTATCATTGGCTCCCCTCGAAATAAAAATGTTATGTTTTTTCTCAATTACCTCCTAGGAACAATGTTTTGTATACATATAAAAAATATTTTTTCCATTTGTACCTTCATTTTTTATCCTTGCACATAAGATTTGGAACCCTATCGCCATATTTATCTAGAAGTAATCTCATTCATGGTTTCAAAATTGGATCTTAATTTAGTGGGATTTTATTACACCAAGTATCCATCCATTTTTTTTCTCCAATTTCCACCACACATTTTAGATCTTTAATCTTAGATCTTTATAAAATGTCCAAATTATTTTTTTCCCTTAGAGCTAATTTTGCATCCATAAAAAATATTGAATCAAGATCTCTCCTAGTTTTATCATTACACACCTTGCTCCATTTCACCTAAGGAAATTCTATTTTATAATATAATCTTGACCATAAAAATGATTGCATAATATAGATTAAAAAATTATATCAAGTTTGGTATAATACACAAGGATATATAATATATTGGAATGACTTGTAAGATTAATTTAGTTAAACTATACTCTTCATGCTAACGATAAAAATATACTTTTCCATGTTGGTAGTTTATTTTGAATTGTACTTTTAATTAAATTCTACAATTATATCCACACTCTTCCCTCAAATAAGGGTATTCTTAGAAATGTTGTTGGTAAATTTACCTCCATTTGAAGTAACCTATATATCCTTGGTTTGATTCTACCTACAGTGTTTAGCAAGTAAATTTTGGATTTTGTCCAATTATCTTTTTTCCAAGCGCTCTTTTATATTTTAATAGGTTATTTAAAGCTCTAGCCACATGTTTCCCTACCCTCCTAAAAATGTTTGTATCATCTACAAACTATTGATAGGTGATGTTGTCAATGTTATTACTAGCCTTAACTCCACTTAGTAGTCCATCTTTGTATGTCTTCTTCAAGTTCATTCCCAATATCTCTATCATAATATTAAATAGATATGGTGATAGAGGATCTCCTTGTGTAATACCCCTCTTGAATTTATATATTATGTTATTAGTCCATTAATGAGCATTGAATATGATATTTTAGAAATACAAACTCTAATTCAATTGACCCATCTCTTCCTATATCTAAACTATTCTAATACTGCAAAAATAAAATTTCATTTAACCTATCATAGGCTTTATTCATATCAAATTTTAAGATCATTTTATCTCTTTTTGAGAAGTTGAATGCATTAATTCATGAGCCATCATATCTAGAGTTTGTCTCCCTTTCAAAAACTCTCCTTACTCTTTTAAAATATTTTTTCTAATAGTGGTATTAATTAATTTACCATCACTTTATAGATTATCTTATATACCATAATATGTTGACTCATGGGCCTGAAAGATTCAAATAATTATGCATCCATTTTTTTATTTTGAATGAGGGTAAGATATGTTACATTTATTTTACAATGCATGTATTATTTTACCCTAGACTCCTCCATTTCTACCAATAAATAATCCCTCATTATTTTACAATTTTGTTGATAGAATGTTGTAGATAGTCCATATAGACCTAGGGTATACTTATCAAAAGATAAAAGAGTTGAATGAGATTTTTCTATAGTAATAGACTTCATCAGTTCACTATTGTTTTTATTTTTTATAATTGAAGATACTTCTTGTAGTAGCTTATTATTAAAAACTTCAATATCCTTTGATCTTAGAATATTCTAGTAAGAAACTTACCTTCTTTCTGATTTTGATTTGATATTCAATACAAACCCCTTCTACTGATTTAGTATTAATAATTTTATATGTTTATCTTTATACTATTGTCATCCTATGAAAAGCTATGTTTTTATCTCCTCTTAACCAACCTTGTCTTGATTTTAATCTCCAAAATTTTATGTACTTAAAATATTATGATTTTCACTAAGCAACTCCATTTCCTCTAAGCTTGGACTATTGTGCTCATATTTTAGGAATTTTAGAAGTTGCTCATTTATTTCTTTTTTCTTCTCAAAAATATGTTGAAAAGTGCTTTATTCTATTCTTTTAATCTAAATGACATTGATTTAATTTATTTAGGAAGTGTATACAACTCATTTTTTTTTTAAGAATTCCATGTTTGTGCTATCATATCCACAATTTGAGGATGATCTTCCCACATATCCTCATATTTAGAATATGATATTTTTTGAATTAAATTACACCCATTTAAAATCTTATTGACTCGTGATCTGAACCAATCTTTGTCAAGGTATTGATTTTATCAGAAGTTCTTTCATCTAGCCAATAATCTAATAGTGTGCATTTACCCAATTTTTTTCTATCAGGTTCTTGGCCTATTCTATTATTGGTCCACATATAGTTTTCCTCTTAAAACTCAACCTCCCATTAAAAATTATTTTAAATGTATAGACACCTAATCACAACCATTAATCCTCCATCCTAACCATCCCACCACCCACTTGTCCACCACACACCTTTCCCACCTTCAAAAGGCCCACTTTAGCCCTTCCCACCTTCAAAAGGCCCACTTTACCCCTTTACCACCATTTCCTAACCCAACCAAGATTATTTTGATATTATTTTATATTTAGTTTAACATTTTATATTATATTTTAATATATTTATTATAAAATATATATTTATAAACCCTATTAACCACAATTGTCTGATCTGATCTAATATTCACCATCCAACATCATCAATTCATGCCACATATAAAGTGTAATCTTAGCCTTAAGATCTAATTTAATCTTAGCCACATGATTAAAAGTGCAAGGCTAAAACCCTAAGTAAACCATAAACTAGATTATAAATAAGAGCATTTAAAATGCTCAACTCTTGGAATGTGTTTGTGCCCTAGATGTACTATTGAAGAAATCCACACGATATAGAAGGTTACAGAGATCTGAAAACTGCCATTGCCAAATCCACTTAGGACAGTTAATCCATTGCCCTAGGATTCTTTTATTTCAGCCATTCCTCATAGCTTACCTCCATCTACATCATAGTTAATATGATATATCCCTCCATTCCAATTTCCACCACACATTTTAGATCTTTAATCTTAGATATTTATAAAATATCCAAATTATTTTTTCCCTTAGAGCTAATTTTGCATCCATAAAAAATATTGAATCAAGATCTCTCCTAGTTTTATCATTACACACCTTGCTCCATTTCACCAAAGGAAATTTTCCATTATCATATAATAATGACCATAAAAATTATTGCATAATATAGAATAAAAAAATTTCTATCGATTTTGGCATAATACACAAGGATATATAATATATTGGATTTGATTGTAATATTAATTTAGTTAAACTATAATCTTCATGCTAATGATAACCATATACTTTTCCATGTTGGTAGTTTATTCCGAATTTTACTTTTAACTATATTCTACAATTCTATCCACACTCTTCCCTCAAATAAGGGTATTCTTAGAAATGTTGTTGGTAAATTTACCTCCATTTGAAGTAACCTACATATCCTAGGTTTAATTCTACCTGGAGTTTTTAGCAAGTAAAGTTTGTATTTTGTCCAATTATATTTTTTCCAAGTACTCTTTTATATTTTAATAGGTCTAATTTAGATGCTAAACACATCTTCCTTTTCATTACCTCTATATTATTTTCCTTTTTTTATATATATTATTTGTATCTTTTGATGTGTCCAAAATTGTTTGTAATATCTCACTTTTAAAAGTACTTTAATCATTCTTCAATTTAACCATTTATCACCATGCATTTACCAAAAAATTAAGAATCCATTGCCATAGTTGCAAAACTATTGAGTAATGTCTTGAGAGATGGTTTATATTCTATTCCTCATTTTTATAACACATAATGAGAGGCCATGAAAAACCTTTTTATTGAGGTTATTCTAGGATAAATTTATCTTGTGATCTAGTAGCAATATAAACATTTTGAATCGCGATATTCCTATTTTTTTGGTGCTTTACAATGTATCTGCTTCTTGTTGTGTATTATATTGAGCTATTCAACTGCCAAATCAACTTATCATTGGCTCCCCTCGAAATACAAATGTTATGTTTTTGCTCAATTACCTCCTAGGAACAATGTTTTGTATACATATAAAATTTACTTTTTCCATTTGTACCTTCATTTTTTATCCTTACACATAATATTTGGAACCCTATCACCATATTTATCTGGAAGTAATCTCATTCATGGTTTCAAAATTGGATCTTAATTTAGTGGGATTTTATTACACCAAGTATCCATCCATTTTTTTTCTCCAATTTCCACCACACATTTTAAATCTTTAATCTTAGATCTTTATAAAATGTCCAAATTATTTTTTCCCTTAGAGCTAATTTTGCATCCATAAAAAATATTGAATCAAGATCTCTCATAGTTTTATCATTACACACCTTGCTCCATTTCACCTAAGGAAATTCTATTTTATCATATAATCTTGACCATAAAAATGATTGCATAATATAGATTAAAAAATTATATCAAGTTTGGTATAATACACAAGGATATATAATATATTGGAATGACTTGTAAGATTAATTTAGTTAAAACAATAATCTTCATGGTAACGATAACAATATACTTTTCCATGTTGGTAGTTTATTCTAAATTGTAATTTTAATTAGATTCTACAATTCTATCCACACTCTTCCCTCAAATAAGGGTATTCTTAGAAATGTTGTTGGTAAATTTACCTCCATTTGAAGTAACCTACATATCCTTGGTTTGATTCTACCTAGAGTGTTTAGCAAGTAAATTTTGGATTTTGTCCAATTATATTTTTTCCTAGCACTCTTTTATATTTTAATAGGTTATTTAAAGCTCTAGCCACATGTTTCCCTACCCTCCTAAAAATGGTTGTATCATCTACAAACTATTGATAGGTAATGTTGTCAATGTTATTACTAGCCTTAACTCCACTTAGTAGTCCATCTTTGTATGTCTTCTTCAAGTTCATTCCCAATATCTCTATCATAATATTAAATAGATATGGTGATAGAGGATCTCCTTGTGTAATACCCCTCTTGAATTTATATATTATGTTATTAGTCCATTAATGAGCATTGAATATGATATTTTAGAAATATAGACTCTAATTCAATTGACCCATCTCTTCCTATATCTAAACTATTCTAATATTGCAAAAATAAAATTTCATTTAACCTATCATAGGCTTTATTCATATCAAATTTTAAGATCATTTTCTCTCTTTTTGAGAAGTTGAATGCATTAATTCATTAGCCATCATATCTAGAGTTTGTCTCCCTTTCAAAAACTCTCCTTACTCTTTTAAAATATTTTTTCTAATAGTGGCATTAATTAATTTACCATCACTTTATAGATTATCTTATATACCATAATATGTTGACTCATGGGCCTAAAAGATTCAAATAATTATGCATCCATTTTTTTATTTTGAATGACGGTAAGATATGTTACATTTATTTTACAATGCATGTATTATTTTACCCTAGACTCTTCCATTTCCACCAATAAATAATCCCTCATTATTTTATAGTTTTGTTGATAGAATGTTGTAGATAGTCCATATAGACCTAGGGTATACTTATCAAAAGATAAAAGAGTTGAATGAGATTTTTCTATAGTAATAGACTTCATCAGTTCACTATTGTTTTTATTTTTTATAATTGAAGATACTTCTTGTAGTAGCTTATTATTAAGAACTTCAATATCCTTTGATCTTAGAATATTCTAGTAAAAAAATTACCTTCTTTCTGATTTTGATTTGATATTCAATACAAACCCCTTCTACTGATTTAATATTAATAATTTTATATGTTTATCTTTATACTATTGTCATCCTATGAAAAGCTATGTTTTTATCTCCTCTTAACCAACCCTGTCTTGATTTTAATCTCCAAAATTTTATGTACTTAAAATATTATGATTTTCACTAAGCAAATCCCTTTCCTCTAATCTTGGACTATTGTGCTCATATTTTAGGAATTTTAGAAGTTGCTCATTTATTTCTTTTTTCTTCTCAAAAATATGTTGAAAAGTGCTTTATTCTATTCTTTTAATCTAAATGACATTGACTTAATTTATTTAGGAAGTGTATAAAACTCATTTTTTTTTTAAAGAATTCCATGTTTGTGCTATCATATCCACAATTTGAAGATGATCTTCCCACATATCCTCATATTTAGAATATGATATTTTTTGAATTAAATTACACCCATTTAAACTCTTATTGACTCGTGATGTGAACCAATCTTTGTCAAGGTATTGATTTTATTAGAAGTTATTTCATCTAGCCAATAATCTAATAGTGTGCATTTACCCAATTTTTTTCTATCAGGTTCTTGGCCTATTCTATTTTTGGTCCACATATAGTTTTCCTCTTAAAACTCAACCTCCCATTAAATATTATTTTAAATGTGTAGACACCTAATCACAACCATTAATGCTTCATCCTAACCATCCCACCACCCACTTGTCTACCACACACCTTTCGCACCTTCAAAAGGCCCACTTTACCCCTTTACTGCCATTTCCTAACCCAACCGGGCTTATTTTGATATTATTTTATATTTAGTTTAACATTTTATATTATATTTTAATATATTTATTATAAAATATATATTTATAAACCGTATTAACCACAACTGTCTGATCTGATCTAATCTTCACCATCCAACATCATCAATTCATGCCACATATAAAGTGTAATCTTAGCCTTAGGATCTGATTTAATCTCAGCCACATGATTAAAAGTGCAAGGCTAAAACCCTAAGTAAACCATAAGATAGATTATAAATAAGAGCATTTAAAATGCTCAACTCTTGGAATGTGTTTGTGCCCTAGATGTACTATTGAAGAAATCCTCACGATATAGAAGGTTACAGAGATCTAAAAACCGCCATTGCCAAATCCACTTAGGACAATTAATCCATTGCCTTGGGATTATTTTATTTCAGCCATTCCTCATAACTTACCTCCATCTACATCATACTTGACCTGATATATCCCTCCATTCTAATTTCCACCACACATTTTAGATCTTTAATCTTAGATCTTTATAAAATGTCCAAATTATTTTTTCCCGTAGAGCTAATTTTGCATCCATAAAAAATATTGAATCAAGATCTCTCCTAGTTTTATCATTACACACCTTGCTCCATTTCACCTAAGGAAATTCTATTTTATCATAAAATCTTGACCATAAAAATGATTGCATAATATAGATTAAAAAATTATATCAAGTTTGGTATAATAAACAAGGATATATAATATATTGGAATGACTTGTAAGATTAATTTAGTTAAACTATACTCTTCATGCTAACGATAACAATATACTTTTCCATGTTGGTAGTTTATTATGAATTGTACTTTTAATTAGATTCTACAATTCTATCTGCACTCTTCCCTCAAATAAGGGTATTCTTAGAAATGTTGTTGGTAAATTTACCTCCATTTGAAGTAACCTACATATCCTTGGTTTGATTCTACCTAGAGTGTTTAGCAAGTAAAATTTGGATTTTGTCCAATTATCTTTTTTCCAAGCGCTCTTTTATATTTTAATAGGTTATTTAAAGCTCTAGCCACATGTTTCCCTACCCTCCTAAAAATGGTTGTATCATCTACAAACTATTTATAGGTGATGTTGTCAATGTTATTACTAGCCTTAACTCCACTTAGTAGTCCATATTTGTATGTCTTCTTCAAGTTCATTCCCAATATCTCTATCATAATATTAAATAGATATGGTGATAGAGGATCTCCTTGTGTAATACCCCTCTTGAATTTATATATTATGTTATTAGTCCATTAATGAGCATTGAATATGATATTTTAGAAATACAGACTTTAATTCAATTGACCCATCTCTTCCTATATCTAAACTATTCTAATACTGCAAAAATAAAATTTCATTTAACCTATCATAGGCTTTATTCATATCAAATTTTAAGATCATTTTCTCTATTTTTGAGAAGTTGAATGCATTAATTCATGAGCCATCATATCTAGAGTTTGTCTCCCTTTCAAAAACTCTCCTTACTCTTTTAAAATATTTTTTCTAATAGTGGTATTAATTAATTTACCATCACTTTATAGATTATCTTATATACCATAATATGTTGACTCATGGGCCTGAATGATTCAAATAATTATGCATCCATTTTTTATTTTGAATGAGGGTAAGATATGTTACATTTATTTTACAATGCATGTATTATTTTACCCTAGACTCTTCCATTTCCACCAATAAATAATCCCTCATTATTTTATAGTTTTGTTGATAGAATGTTGTAGATAGTCCATATAGACCAAGGGTATACTTATCAAAAGATAAAAGAGTTGAATGAGATTTTTCTATAGTAATAGACTTCATCAGTTCACTATTGTTTTCATTTTTTATAATTGAAGATACTTCTTGTAGTAGCTTATTATTAAGAACTTCAATATCCTTTGATCTTAGAATATTCTAGTTAAAAACTTACCTTCTTTCTGATTTTGATTTGATATTCAATACAAACCCCTTTTACTGATTTAATATTAATAATTTTATATGTTTATCTTTATACTATTGTCATCCTATGAAAAGATATGTTTTTATCTCCTCTTAACCAACCCTGTCTTGATTTTAATCTCCAAAATTTTATGTACTTAAAATATTATGATTTTCACTAAGCAACTCCCTTTCCTCTAAGCTTGGACTATTGTACTCATATTTTAGGAATTTTAGAAGTTGCTCATTTATTTCTTTTTTCTTCTCAAAAATATGTTGAAAAGTGCTTTATTCTATTCTTTTAATCTAAATGACATTGACTTAATTTATTTAGGAAGTGTATACAACTCTTTTTCTTTTTAAGAATTCCATGTTTGTGCTATCATATCCACAATTTGAGGATGATCTTCCCACATATCCTCATATTTAGAATATGATATTTTTTGAATTAAATTACACCCATTTAAACTCTTATTGACTCGAGATATGAACCAATCTTTGTCAAGGTATTGATTTTATCAGAAGTTATTTCATCTAGCCAATAATCTAATAGTGTGCATTTACCCAATTTTTTTCTATCAGGTTCTTGGCCTATTCTATTTTTGGTCCACATATAGTTTTCCTCTTAAAACTCAACCTCCCATTAAATATTATTTTAAATGTGTAGAAACCTAATCACAACCATTAATGCTCCATCCTAACCATCCCACCACCCACTTGTCTACCACACACCTTTCCCACCTTCAAAAGGCCCCCTTTACCGCCATTTCCTAACCCAACCGGGCTTATTTTGATATTATTTTATATTTAGTTTAACATTTTATATTATATTTTAATATATTTACATAGACTCTTCCATTTACACCAATAACTAATCCCTCATTATTTTACAGTTTTGTTGATAGAATGTTGTAGATAGTCCATATAGACCTAGGGTATACTTATCAAAAGATAAAAGAGTTGAATGAGATTTTTCTATAGTAATAGACTTCATCAGTTCACTATTGTTTTTATTTTTTATAATTGAAGATACTTCTTGTAGTAGCTTATTATTAAGAACTTCAATATCCTTTGATCTTAGAATATTCTAGTAAAAAACTTACCTACTTTTTGATTTTGATTTGATATTCAATACAAACCCCTTCTACTGATTTAATATTAATAATTTTATATGTTTATCTTTATATTATTGTCATCCTATGAAAAGCTATGTTTTTATCTCCTCTTAACCAACCCTGTCTTGATTTTAATCTCCAAAATTTTATGTACTTAAAATATTGTGATTTTCACTAAGCAACTCCCTTTCCTCTAAGCTTGGACTGTTGTGCTCATATTTTAGGAATTTTAAAAGTTTCTCATTTATTTCTTTTTTCTTCTCAAAAATATGTTGAAAAGTGCTTTATTCTATTCTTTTAATCTAAATGGCATTGAATTAATTTATTTAGGAAGTGTATACAACTCATTTTTTTTTTAAGAATTCCATGTTTGTACTATCATATCCACAATTTGAGGATGATCTTCCCACATATCCTCATATTTAGAATATGATATTTTTTGAATTAAATTACACCCATTTAAACTCTTATTGACTCGTGATGTGAACCAATATTTGTCAAGGTATTGATTTTATCAGAAGTTATTTCATCTAGCCAATAATCTAATAGTGTGCATTTACCCAATGTTTTTCTATCAGGTTCTTGGCCTATTCTATTATTGGTCCACATATAGTTTTCCTCTTAAAAATCAACCTCCCATTAAATATTATTTTAAATGTATAGACACCTAATCACAACCATTAATGCTCCATCCTAACCATCCAACCACCCACTTATCTACCACACACCTTTCCCACCTTCAAAAGGCCCACTTTAGCCCTTCCCACCTTCAAAAGGCCCACTTTACCCCTTTACCGCCATTTCCTAACCCAACTGGGCTTATTTTGATATTATTTTATATTTAGTATAATATTTTATATTATATTTTAATATATTTATTATAAAATATATATTTATAAACCGTATTAACCACAACTGTCTGATCTGATCTAATCTTCACCATCCAACATCATCAATTCATGCCACATATAAAGTGTAATCTTAGCCTTAGGATCTGATTTAATCATAGCCACATGATTAAAAGTGCAAGGCTAAAACCCTAAGTAAACCATAAGATAGATTATAAATAAGAGCATTTAAAATGCTCAACTCTTGGAATGTGTTTGTGCCCTAGATGTACTATTGAAGAAATCCTCACGATATAGAAGGTTACAGAGATCTGAAAACCGCCATTGCCAAATCCACTTAGGACAGTTAATACATTGCCCTAGGATTCTTTTATTTCAGCCATTCCTCATAGCTTACCTCCATCTACATCATACTTGATTTGATATATCCCTCCATTCCAATTTCCACCACACATTTTAGATATTTAATCTTAGATCTTTATAAAATATCCAAATTATTTTTTCCCTTAGAGCTAATTTTGCATCCATAAAAAATATTGAATCAAGATCTCTCCTAGTTTTATCATTACACACCTTGCTCCATTTCACCAAAGGAAATTTTCTATTATCATATAATAATGACCATAAAAATTATTGCATAATATAGAATAAAAAAATTTCTATCGATTTTGGCATAATACACAAGGATATATAATATATTGGAATTGATTGTAAGATTAATTTAGTTAAACTATACTCTTCATGCTAATGATAACCATATACTTTTCCATGTTGGTAGTTTATTCCAAATTTTACTTTTAACTATATTCTACAATTCTATCCACACTCTTCCCTCAAATAAGGGTATTCTTAGAAACGTTTTTGGTAAATTTACCTCCATTTGAAGTAACCTACATATCCTTGGTTTAATTCTACCTGGAGTGTTTAGCATGTAAAGTTTGTATTTTGTCCAATTATGTTTTTTCCAAGTACTCTTTTATATTTTAATAGGTCTAATTTAGATGCTAAACACATCTTCCTTTTCATTACCTCTATATTATTTTCCTTTTTTTTTTTTATATAATCTTTGTATCTTTTGATGTGTCCAAAATTGTTTGTAATATCTCACTTTTAAAAGTACTTTAATCATTCTTCAATTTAAACATTTATCACCATGCATTTACCAAAAAATTAAGAATCCATTGCCATAGTTGCCAAACTATTGAGTAATGTCTTGAGAGATGGTTTATATTCTATTCCTCATTTTTATATATAACACATAATGAGAGGCCATGAAAAACCTTTTTATTGAGGTTATTCTAGGATAAATTTATCTTGTGATCTAGTAGCAATATAAACATTTTGAGTCCCGATATTCCTATTTTTTTGGTGCTTTACAATATATCTGCTTCTTGTTGTGTATTATCTTGAGCTATTCAACTTCCAAATCAACTTATCATTGGCTCCCATCTAAATAAAAATGTTATGTTTTTGCTCAATTACCTCCTAGGAACAATGTTTTGTATACATATAAAAAAATATTTTTTCCATCTGTACCTTCATTTTTTATCCTTGCACATAATATTTGGAACCCTATCACCATATTTATCTGGAAGTAATCTCATTCATGGTTTCAAAATTGGATCTTAATTTAGTGGGATTTTATTACACCAAGTATCCATCTATTTTTTTTCTCCTATTTCCACCACACATTTTAGATCTTTAATCTTAGATCTTTATAAAATGTCCAAATTATTTTTTCCCTTAGAGCTAATTTTGCATCCATAAAAAATATTGAATCAAGATCTCTCCTAGTTTTATCATTACACACCTTGCTCCATTTCACCTAAGGAAATTCTATTTTATCATATAATATTGATCATAAAAATGATTGCATAATATAGATTAAAAAATTATATCAATTTTGGTATAATACACAAGGATATATAATATATTGGAATGACTTGTAAGATTAATTTAGTTAAACTATACTCTTCATGCTAACGATAACAATATACTTTTCCATGTTGGTAGTTTATTATGAATTGTACTTTTAATTAAATTCTACAATTCTATCCACAATCTTCCCTCAAATAAGGGTATTCTTAGAAATGTTGTTGGTAAATTTTCCTCCATTTGAAGTAACCTACATATCCTTGGTTTGATTCTACCTAGAGTGTTTAGCAAGTAAATTTTGGATTTTGTCCAATTATCTTTTTTCCAAGCGCTCTTTTATATTTTAATAGGTTATTTAAAGCTCTAGCCACATGTTTCCCTACCCTCCCAAAAATGGTTGTATCATCTACAAACTATTGATAGGTGATGTTGTCAATGTTATTACTAGCCTTAACTCCACTTAGTAGTCCATCTTTGTATGTCTTCTTCAAGTTCATTCCCAATATCTCTATCATAATGTTAAATAGATATGGTGATAGAGGATCTCCTTGTGTAATACCCCTCTTGAATTTATATATTATGTTATTAGTCCATTAATGAGCATTGAATATGATATTTTAGAAATACAGACTCTAATTCAATTGACCCATCTCTTCCTATATCTAAACTATTCTAATACTGCAAAAATAAAATTTCATTTAACCTATCATAGGCTTTATTCATGTCAAATTTTAAGATCATTTTCTCTTTTTGAGAAGTTGAATGTATTAATTCATGAGCCATCATATCTAGAGTTTGTCTCCCTTTCAAAAACTCTCCTTACTCTTTTAAAATATTTTTTCTAATAGTGGTATTAATTAATTTACCATCACTTTATAGATTATCTTATATACCATAATATGTTGACTCATGGGCCTGAAAGATTCAAATAATTATGCATCCATTTTTTTATTTTGAATGAGGGTAAGATATGTTACATTTATTTTACAATGCATGTATTATTTTACCCTAGACTCTTCCATTTCCACCAACAAATAATCCCTCATTATTTTACAGTTTTGTTGATAGAATGTTGTAGATAGTCCATATAGACCTAGGGTATACTTATCAAAAGATAAAATATTTGAATGAGATTTTTCTATAGTAATAGACTTCATCAGTTCACTATTGTTTTTATTTTTTATAATTGAAGATACTTCTTGTAGTAGCTTATTATTAAGAACTTCAATATCCTTTGATCTTAGAATATTCTAGTAAAAAACTTACCTTCTTTATGATTTTGATTTGATATTCAATACAAACCCTTTCTACTGATTTAATATTAATAATTTTATATGTTTATCTTTATACTATTGTCATCCTATGAAAAGCTATGTTTTTATCTCCTCTTAACCAACTCTGTCTTGATTTTAATCTCCAAAATTTTATGTACTTAAAATATTATGATTTTCACTAAGCAACTCCCCTTCCTCTAAGCTTGGACTATTGTGCTCATATTTTAGGAATTTTAGAAGTTGCTCATTTATTTCTTTTTTCTTCTCAAAAATATGTTGAAAAGTGCTTTATTCTATTCTTTTAATCTAAATGACATTGACTTAATTTATTTAGGAAGTGTATACAACTCATTTTTTTTTTTTAAGAATTCCATGTTTGTGCTATCATATCCACAATTTGAGGATGATCTTCCCACATATCCTCATATTTAGAATATGATATTTTTTGAATTAAATTACCACCATTTAAACTCTTATTGACTCGTGATCTAAACCAATCTTTGTCAAGGTATTGATTTTATTAGAAATTCTTTCATCTAGCCAATAATCTAATAGTGTGCATTTACCCAATTTTTTCTATCAGGTTCTTGGCCTATTCTATTATTGGTCCACATATAGTTTTCCTCTTAAAACTCAACCTCCCATTAAATATTATTTTAAATGTGTAGACACCTAATCACAACCATTAATTCTCCATCCTAACCATCCCACCACCCACTTGTCTACCACACACCTTTCCCGCATTCAAAAGGCTCACTTTAGCCCTTCCCACCTTCAAAAGGTCCACTTTACCCCTTTACCACAATTTCCTAACCCAATCGGGCTTATTTTGATATTATTTTATATTTAGTTTAACATTTTATATTATATTTTAATATATTTATTATAAAATATATATTTATAAACCCTATTAACCACAACTGTCTGATCTGATCTAATCTTCCCCACCCAACATCATCAATTCATGCCACATATAAATTGTAATCTTAGCCTTAGGATCTGATTTAATCTTAGCCACACGATTAAAAGTGCAAGGCTAAAACCCTAAGTAAACCATAAGCTAGATTATAAAATAAGAGCATTTAAAATGCTCAACTCTTGGAATGTGTTTGTGCCCTAGATGTACTTTTGAAGAAATCCTCACGATATAAAAGGTTACAGAGATATGAAAACCACCATTGCCAAATCCACTTAGGATAGTTAATCCATTGCCCTAGGATTCTTTTATTTCAGCCATTCCTCATAGCTTACCTCCATCTACATCATAGTTGATCTGATATATCTCTCCATTCCAATTTCCACCACACATTTTAGATATTTAATCTTAGATCTTTATAAAATATCCAAATTATTTTTTCCCTTAGAGCTAATTTTGCATCCATAAAAAATATTGAATCAAGATCTCTCCTAGTTTTATCATTACACACCTTGCTCCATTTCACCAAAGGAAATTTTCTATTATCATATAATAATGACCATAAAGATTATTGCATAATATAGAATAAAAAAATTTCTATCGATTTTGGCATAATACACAAGGATATATAATATATTGGAATCGATTGTAAGATTAATTTAGTTAAACTATACTCTTCATGCTAATGATAACCATATACTTTTCCATGTTGGTAGTTTATTCCGATTTTTACTTTTAACTATATTCTACAATTCTATCCACACTCTTCCCTCAAATAAGGGTATTCTTAGAAATGTTGTTGGTAAATTTAACTCAATTTGAAGTAACCTACATATCCTTGGTTTAATTCTACCTAGAGTGTTTAGCAAGTAAAGTTTGTATTTTTTCAAATTATATTTTTTCCAAGTACTCTTTTATATTTTAATAGGTCTAATTTAGATATTGGATCCCTATTTCAGCCATTCCTCATAGCTTGCCTCCATCTACATTAGAGTTGATCTGATATATCCCTCCATTCCAATTTTCACCACACATTTTAGATCTTTAATCTTAGATCTTTATAAAATATCCAAATTATTTTTTCCCTTACAACTAATTTTGCATCCATAAAAAATATTGAATCAAGATCTCTCATAGTTTTATCATTACACACCTTGCTCCATTTCACCAAAGGAAATTTTCTATTATCATATAATCTTGACCATAAAAATTATTGCATAATATATATTAAATAAATTTCTATTGATTTTGGCATAATACACAAGGATATATAATATATTGAAATCGATTGTAAGATTAATTTAGTTAAACTATACTCTTCATGCTAATGATAACCATATACTTTTCCATGTTTGTAGTTTATTCTGAATTGTAATTTTAACTATTAGGCCAGTCATTAAACTTACCTCTCACTGATGGCCTCAATCATCCTCAAGTCTGTCCTAGAACCATGATCACATGGACCCCACCCCCCCTAGGGTGGATTAAGTTAAATTTTGATGGGGCATCTAGGGGCAACCCAGGTGAAGCTGAGGCTGGTGGCTTACTTAGAGACCACAAGGGTGAGGTTCTTGTAGCTTTTGCAGAACATCTTGGAGCTCAAACTAACAATGTGGCTGAAGCAAGGGCAGTTTGGAGGAGCCTCAAGGTGGCAGAGAATTATCCAGGGAAACTGTTGGTGGAAGGTGATTCTCTTATTATTATAAATCTTCTAAAGAACACTAAGAGAGCTCCTTGGAGATTTGATGACTACATCCATGAAGCAAGGGCTCTAATTCATGACCGACTTGAGGCCATAATTTTGCATACCTTCCGGGAAGCAAACATGGCAGCTGATAGGCTGGCAAATGAAGGCATTGTAGCAGCAAATTTGATCACGTGGACTGAAAATATTCCTCATGCAGTCTCAATGGTGATAGATAATGAAAAACTTTAGATTGGAAGGCTCAAAGTGGATCAATGACAGAAAATGGGGGCATTTTTAAAAAAAAAAATCTTGAACCTTATAATGGATTTTGTCATATTTGTTTTTTTTGTTCATGTGACTAGTGTTTTTTGCAGCTGGTGGGGCACTGATATAGGTTTTTTATCTACAAATTCATGCATGGGAAAAATCTGCTTTGGCCTCAAGTATTTCCCAAGGTGTGTTTGGATTCGATGTCGCAAAAAGGCCCTAGCAAGAAATAACAAAGTGTTGGAGATCCCTGACAATGAGGCACCAGACCCCACCATAATAGTCTTGGAGAAGATGACAATTTCATCATCCTCCAACAGTATCAACCAGATTGAAGAGTCCGTCTGGCCTCATCAGTGCAGCTGTTGATTTGTGTGATTCCTTAAATCTTCGTTTTATAGCCGGCAGTTCCGGGGGCACAAGGAGTCAAAGGCAAAATCTAAATATGATGGCAAGAACGATGATAAGAAGTTAGATGAGGACTACAAGGAAGACTGCTTGGCCTCTTGGCTGTCCATTCTATGGGATGTTTTTTTTTTTTTTTTTTGACCATATTCTATTATTTTTATATGGGCACAAGCTACTCTGCATGGTGCTTGCATGATTAGTTTTTGTCTTTGTTAGTTCTTTTTGCGTCTTTCTTTTCTGATGGCCATAATATTAGGCTTCCATAGTTTAGTTTGGCTGTATTCTAATGGAAGAGTAGGTCTTGGCCATTTTTGTTGTCAGTTTAAACTTTTAGGGCTTGGCCTTTGTCCAGTTGGTCAGTGGACCCTATTTTGTAAAATGGTTTTGGGTCAACCAGTTAAAACCCGGTGTTAATTATAATATTCTCTTACTTACCAAAAAAAAAAAATATTCTGCAATTCTATCCACACTCTTCCCTCAAATAAGGGTATTATTAGAAATGTTTTTGGTAAATTTACCTCCATTTGAAGTAACCTACATATCCTTGGTTTAATTATACCTGGAGTGTTTAGCAAGTAAATTTTATATTTTGTCCAATTATATTTTTTCCAAGTATTCTTTTATATTTTAATAGGTTATTTAAAGCTCTAGCCACATGTTTTCCTACCCTCCCAAAAATGGTTGTATCATCTAAAAACTATTGATAGGTGATGTTGTCAATGTTATTACTAGCCTTAATTCCACTTAGTAGCCCATATTTGTATGTCTTCTTCAGGTTCCTTCCCAATATCTCTATCATAATATTAAATAGATATGGTGATATATGATATCCTTGTGTAATACCCCTCTTGAATTTATATATTATGTTACTAGTCCATTAATGAGCATTGGATATGATATTGTAGAAAGACAAACTCTAATTAAATTGACCCATCTCTTCCTATATCCAAAATATTCTAATATTGCAAAAATAAAATTTAATTTAACCTATCATAGGCTTTATTCATATCAAATTTTAAGATTATTTTTCTCTCTTTTTGAGAAGTTGAATGCATTACTTCATGAGCCATCATATCTAGAGTTTGTCTCCCTTTCAAAAACCCTCCTTACTCTTTTAAAATATTTTTTCTAATAGTGGTCTTAATTGATTTGCCATCACTTTATAGATTATCTTATATACCATAATATGTTGACTCATGGGCCTGAATGATTCAAACAATTATGCATCCATTTTTTATTTTGAATGAGGATAAGATATGTCACATTTATTTTAAAATGCATGTATTATTTTACCCTAGACTCTTCCATTTCCACCAATAAATAATCCCTCATTATTTTGTATTTTTGTTGATAGAATGTTGTAGATAGTCCATATAGACCTAGGGATTTATACTTATAAAAAGAGAAAAGAGTTGAATAAGATTTTTCTAGAGTAATAGACTTCATTAATTCACTATTGTTTTCATTTTTTATAACTCGAGATACTTCTTGTAGTAGCTTATTATTAAGAACTTCAATATCCTTTGATCTTAGAATATTCTAGTAAAAAACTTACCTTCTTTCTAATTTTGATTTGATATTTAATACATACCCCTTATACTGATTTAATATTAATAATTTTACATGTTTATCTCTATACTACTGTCATCCTATGAAAAGCTATGTTTTTATCTCCTCCTAACCAACTCTGTCTTGATTTTAATCTCCAAAATTTTATGTACTTAAAACATTATGATTTTCACTAAGCAACTCCCTTTCCTCTAAGCTTGGACTATTGTGCTCATATTTTAGGAATTTTAAAAGTTGCTCATTTAGTTCTTTTTTCTTCTCAAAAATATGTTGAAAATTTCTTTGTTCTATTCTTTTAATCTAGATGTTATTGACTTAATTTTTTTAGGAAGTGTATACAACCCATTTTTTTAATAATTCCATGTTTGTGCTATCATATCCACAATTTGAGGATGATATTACCACATATTCTCATATTTAGATAATGATATTTTTTGATTAAATTACCACCATTTAAACTCTTATTGACTCATGATCTGAACCAATCCTTGTCAAGGTAATAATTTTATCAGAATTTCTTTCATCTAGCCAATAATCTAATAGTGTGCATTTACCCAATTTTTTTTCTATCAGGTTCTTGAACTGTTCTATTATTGGTCCACGTATAGTTTTACTCTTAAAAATTAACCTCTAATTAAATATTATTTTAAATGTGTATACACCTAATCACAACCATTAATCCTCCATCCTAACCATCCCACCACCCACTTGTTCACCACACACCTTTACTGCCTTAAAAAGGCCCACTTTAACCCTTTCCCGCCATTTCCTAACCCAAATGGACTTATTTTGATATTATTTTATATTATATTTGAAAGCACGAGGATACGAAAAAAAAAAGGAAAATGCCAAGTATGATGCGTCTAAAACCAAACTTAATACCAAAAGCCTATGTATTGAAAAATGCATGAAAGGAAAGAACATGAGCGAATCGACAGAAGATAAAAGCAATATGGAATAGGGTCCTCTTTATTGATGTGATTTTAAAGTCGTGTTATAATACGTATCCTTCCTTTTTATGGTATAGGAGCATTAAATATGTTTTTGATCACATCCATGGATAGCAACCATTCTTACGCATGCCCACATGTAAGATGGACGTACCAAAACGTCATCGATGCTTGTGTATAAGAATTTTGGTTCCTCACTGCTCCTCTAATGTCATAAAACTATGTTCAAGGAAACATAAAAGACCAATAGCACCTGTAGACAAAATATAACATGTATTTCCCAAGGCCTACTGTTAGTGTATGCATGAAAATATTAAAACGATAACCAAATGACCTCAGATCGACCTAAAAATTTAAAAAAAGCATGAATATGTTACCAAGAGGCCACTGCAAAAGGAACAGTCTAGAAATTCCTCATAGATTTGTATTCGCTCTAGGGTGGGACGAATAGACCTATAATAACTTGTCAGAAAGCACCCTCTTCAATGTCCTATCTAGAAAGCTCCAAATGACCTGAAAAGTTGGGGTTAGCTAATTGGGGGTGTTTTGGGAAGACCCAGAAGGTCAGATTTCTCAATTTTTTCCTCTATCACCTAGATTTTTATGGTGCCATTTGCAAGTTAGTAAAGGCAGGAAATGATAAAAACTTGGTAAAAAATGCTCAGAATGAAGTGAAATTTAAACTACAACCTATTTAAATAACCTAGAATAAGATGCAAAATAAAAATCAAATAAATACATCAAAAATTTCTAATTGCTCCAGGGTGGGGCGATTAGGGCTGTGACAGCTTGGGGAGTGCCCGGGGGCAAGATGCCCATCGTTTGGGACTCTATTTCGGCACCAATCCACTTGGGATGGGTCCAAAACGTCTTATGAGGTGTTGTCAACAAATTTTGTGGAATATTGTGGTCAAATGTTTGGGTTTGTGTCTAGAATGCGCCTCCAATAATCACCCAATAACCTCCCTCCAAAAGAGAGATCAAGGATGTGAAAGAACAAACAATGGGTGAGGATATATTTTAGCAGCACTTCATTGCTCCAAAAGCTCCTCTCTGTATCTTTTTTGGGGGTGAGAAGACTCACCAATTTATATACCTAGGGTCTCTTTGTTTTGAATGCACATGCGAGGGCGCAACTTGAGTTAATTGTCCTATTTTGAGAAAAACGATTATTCCTTGATTTAGAGTCTCCTTGCATGAGGTCTCTAAAATAAAGACATGCATGACTAAAGTCTCTATTCTTGATTTAAAGCTGTTCCTCACAATTGTATGTCCTGAAGTTACAGTTAACTGGTGGACCTATCGAGTTTTAACTTTTTGCCAGTCAAACCTGCTATTCGCCTCACCCTAGGGCGAATGCTGCTATTCATCCCTGGGTGGGGTGAATACCAATTTGTATTCGTCCCAGGGTGGGGCGAGTAGGGAGCAAAGTGCCAAAATGTGCCAAAATGACTCTTGACCTTCCAAAATACTTTTGGAAGTGGTTAGGACCATTTTTTAACCTTTGGGGTCTTCCCTAGGGGTTGTGTGTGTCAATGCGATCAGCGCTTGTCATCACATAATTAGATTGGTGCTATTTTTGTGTCTATAGATGCCCCTTTTTGGGAAGCGCTATGCAAGGCATAGCGCTGAGCAAAAAAATAGATAACAAAAGCACTAATGATTAGGGTTTCTGTTGAGCAAGGTGCAGCAAACAGTATTGTCATTGTTGTCAACACAGTCAGACAGATTTATTGATGCAATGGACAAGAGTTTATTGAACAACAAGGTGCAACCAAAGTACAATGGATAGGAGTTCAATTTTGAGCAAGGTGTTGCAGGAGTATTGTCATTGTTGTCAATATAGTCAGTTATATCTAATGATGCAATGGACAGGCAGTAGCGGTTGAAGCTGACAAAGTTGAATCAGGGCTGACGGATTTTAGGGTTTTGTAGCCGACAATTTCTAGGGTTTTGCAACCGACATTCTTAGGGTTACAGCCGAAAATTTTTAGGGTTTGGCAGTCGACAAATTCTAGGGTTTCTTAGTCGACGTTATTTTAGGGTTTGTTCCTAAAATTTCTTCTATAAAAGGAGGGCTTCTTTGAGTTTGAAAATATGCCGTGTGAAGATAATGGGCGAATGAAGTGCACGGAGAGCAAATGTTGAGTCATTTCGATTCAATCTGAGTGTGAAGCAATAGTCCGTGTGTGTGAGTATCGTGTGCGATATGCGGCTGTAAAAGCGTAGATAGTGTAGAACTGGCAAAATGATAGCGAAGTGTGTAATGTGAGCTAGTCATGTCAAGTTGTTTGAAGTTCGATTATGAATACACCCAGAGAGTAGAATGTGAAACGACACAGAGTGTGCGAAGCGTATGCGTAGAGAAAGCAGAGTGTGCAAAGAGCACGAAGGGCAAAGTTGATTGCAAAGTTTGGCTATAGCAGTGCAGTAGATTGTGTGAAGTTATTGCGCAAGAGAGAGAGCAGAGTGGGCAGAGATTGTAAAGGTGAAGTGGACCAGTTAGAGTATTGCAATAACAAAGGTATCTGTCAAACATTTTCATTCAAAATTGAAGTCCAGTTGGTGCTAGCAAATTAGGGGTTGGTGCTACTTTCTGTTGGTGCAGATAAATAAGGGGTTGGTGCTCCTCCCAGTTGGTGCTGGTAAACAAATTGTAAAGTTGATGCTTTGCAAGAGGCTAGATTTGGATAGGAGTCCAAGCAGCCATTCTTTTTGAGGAGTAGCCATTTTGGTAAACCTCATTAAAAATCTATGTTGTGTGATGTTCTCTTGCGATACTTATTATATTTGTTTATAAGTTTTATCTGCTGTAATTTTTAGAGCTGTTTATTTATGTTTTGGAATGCTACATCGATTCACCCCCCTCTCAGTGCCATACTAAGTACAACAATTGGTATCAGAGCCAAGTTCCCTTTAAAGGCTAAATCAGCTAGGGTTGATCTTGGATTAATACTCTAATGGCAAAGAAAGGCAAGAATAGAACCTCCTTCAAAAGGGCATCTCAACCAGTTTCAGTTCCTGTGGTAGAGAAAATTGAACCAGAAAAGGCAGGAGTGAATACTAAAGCAGATGATAAAAACCTCAATGCTGAAGTAGACTAGGAAGGTGAGTTGATCTATTCTCTTGAAGAGTTGAGTATAGAAAAGAAAAAGAACAAAAGATTGTCCAAGAAATTGGAAGAATATGGGGATGAGATTGAAAATCTGTTCTTACAATTTCAAAAGGCCAAGAAAATAGAAGAAGACTTGAAGTCACAGCTGAATGATAAAGTCAATGTGTGTAACAAACATGAAGAGGACTCTAACAAAGTAGTTAATAATCTAGAGCTGCAAGTAGAAGAGTCTAAAAGGATTGAGGAAACTCTCAGGTCGCAGATCAATGAGAAAGAGATTATTTGCTACAAACAAGAAGAAGAGATTGTTTCATTGAAGAAACAACTAGAAGAGGCCAATACAAATCTTAAATTTGATAAGAGCACAGAATTGCTAGATAAAATGATAAATTATCAGAGAAGCTCCACGGATAAGCATGGTCTTGGATATGAAGTTGAACAACCCCCATCATCCAAATATGCAGAGAAAAAGGAGCTCATCGTTGAAGGATCAAAGCATAAAAAGTCTGAAGTTGAACAACCTTCATCATCCAACTCTATAGAGAAGAAAAATTTCACTATTGAAGGGTCGGAGCAAGAAAAGATTAAAGTTGTATCTTCAAAAGAAAGAAAATATCAAAGGAGATTTACAGCAAAGCAGCCACAACAAAAGAGGTTCTACCACTCTCACTCTTTTCATACTAACACTTTTTTTGGCTATTGTTTCAGATGTAACCAGTATGGTCACAAGGCAACTTATTGTGGATTGAATAATAAATCAAAGAATTATGCTGGTAGAAATACTTTTGCATATCTGAGCGAACACTATGTACAATGTTTTCAATGCAATGGTCATGGGCACATAGCAAGGTTTTTTCCAAGTGCTTCTGTATCAAATCTAAGGCAAAATAGTATATTTCATAAGACGCAAAGAACACAACACAAACAGGGAATAAATCAAGTTCATAGAAGAAAAGAAAATAATCATTCATCATGGATGCATAAGAGACAACCACACCAGAGAAATATTCAAGTTCACATAAAGGTGCAAAATGGGGAGGTAGTTGAGAAATACAAGCCCGTATTTAAGAAAGTTTGGAGAAAGAAAGAAGAGAGGAAATCATATCTCCTTGGACTGAAGGAGACTACTCCTCCTTTGCACTAAGCATCTCCAGGAAGCACATCCTCAGGGGGAGCAATATTAAAGCTTTATTTTAATGCTCCTATATATTTGTCTGGGTATCTGAGGATGAAAGAACAGCAGTTGGGCTTTTGTGGTATAATTGTCAAGTGTGTTGGCTGTTCATTTAGTTGTGTGTGGAAGTGCCGTAAAGGTTAGTGTTTGCATTGAGAATCTTCACCATTGGTAGTATTGCTTATGTCATTGTTGTTTTGTTGATGGTTCTTACTGCCACTGTTTATAGCTATGGATTATAACAGTTTAGATTGTTTTTGTTTATTGAAAGAATGATTGCCCTAGCTGCGTATTTGTGTTTCAATAATAGCAGCGTGTTTTTTTTTATTGAAAGAATGATTGCCCCAGCTGCGTATTTGTGTTTCAATAATAGCAGCGTGTTTTTGTTTGACCCTTGATGTGAAGATTGTTAGATCTTTCATGACACCTTGGTGAATATATTTAATTCACAGACAGTTTTGTTTTAACTATTAATTTAATGCCAGTCCAAGGATAAGAAGCTTGAGGCTGAGTAAGGTGCACTACGGTTGGCCATAAAGTGTTTGACAAAATGTCTTCTTCCAACATGCATAGTTGAAAGTAAGAATTGGCAGTAAAATTGCAGTGCTAGACAAAAATTGGTACAGATGTGAGTCACTTGTCAATTCTGTTGACAAAAGTGAAATCAGCATGTTGAATGGGAAGATTGAAGAAAAAGTTTATAATGTGCAGCCAGATGATTTCCAGCCTAGTGATGAATGTTTGAGGTGCTTTTATAAAGAATTGAGGTGGTTTTCTAGATTCTCACTACAGAGAAAGACAAACAACTGTCAGTAGGTTCAAGCCTATTGAGAATATCCAGGATGTATATGCAGATGCTGTTTGCATTACGGAGCAAAAAGTTGGATATTTAAATGATCAATGTATGCTTTCACTAAAATCAGTGGACAATTTTGAGATTGCAGAGCAATAGAGGGTTGAGGCTCAGAAGATAGCGTGAATTGAAGTGGCCACATTTTCCCAAGAATAGTCTAAGATTTGACTAGCCATCGGGATCAAATTCTCAGGGGGGGCATTTGTGCATTTGTTCATCTTGTTGATCATATCCATGAGTTTTGCTATCTATTTCAATGTGTTTCTAAGAATGGTGTGTATGGACTCAGGGGGAGTCTACAGCAGCCCTTTGGTATTATTGACAAAGGGGGAGAAGAATTACAGGAATGTACACAGGTGTTGCCAACAATTCCAAAGGGGGATATTGTTGAGCAAGGTGCAACAAACAGTATTGTCATTGTTGTCAACACAGTCAGACAGATTTATTGATGCAATGGACAAGAGTTTATTGAATAGCAAGCTGCAGCCAAAGTACAATGGGTAGGAGTTCAGTTTTGAGCAAGGTGTTGTAGGAGTATTGTCATTGTTGTCAATACAGTCAGTTAGATCTAATGATGCAATGGACAGGCAGTAGCGGTTGAGGCTGACAAAGTTGAATTGGGGCCGACGAATTTTAGGGTTTTGTAGCCAAAAATTTCTAGGGTTTTGCAACCGACATTCTTAGGGTTACAGTCGATGGATTTTAGGGTTTTGCAGTCGACAAATTCTAGGGTTTCTCAGCCGACATTATTTTAGGGTTTGTTCCTAAAATTTATTCTATAAAAGGAGGGCTTCTTCGAGTTTGAAAATATGCCATGTGAAGATAATGGGCGAATGAAGTGCATGGAGAGAAAATTTTGAGTCATTTCGATTCAAGCTGAGTGTGAAGCAATAGTACGTGTGTGTGAGTATCGTGTGCGATATGCGGCTATAAAAGCGTAGATAGCGTAGAACTGGCAAAATGATAGCGAAGTGTGTAATGTGAGCTGGTCATGTCGAGTTGTTCGAAGTTTGATTATGAATATGCCCAGAGAGCAGAATGTGAAATGACACAGAGTGTGCGAAGCGTATGCTTAGAGAAAGCAGAGTGTGCAGAGAGCGCGAAGGGCAAAGTTGATTGTAAAGTTTGGCTATAGCAGTGCAGCAGATTGTGTGAAGTTATTGCGCAAGAGAGAGAGCAGAGTGCGCAGAGATTGTAAAGGTGAAGTGGACCAGTTAGAGTATTGCAATAACAAAGGTATTTGTCAAACATTTTCATTCAAAATTGAAGTCCAGTTGGTGCTAGCAAATTAGGGGTTGGTTCTCCTTTCTGTTGGTGCAGATAAATAAGGGGTTGGTGCTCCTCCCAGTTGGTGCTGGTAAACAAATTGTAAAGTTGATGCTTTGCAAGAGGCTAGATTTGGATAGGAGTCCAAGTAGCCATTCTTTTTGAGGAGTAGCCATTTTGGTGAACCTCATTAAAAATCTATGTTGTGTGATGTTCTCTTGCGATACTTATTATATTTGTTTATAAGTTTTATCTGCTGTAATTTTTAGAGCTGTTTATTTATGTTTTGGAATGCTACACTGATTCACCCCCCCTCTCAGTGCCATTCCATACTAAGTACAATAGTTTCTCAGTAACCTAATCAAATCTTGATGCCACAAGTATGGAAAGGGTATGCATTCTTGAATCCTTGCTTCTGACAAGCTAAGGAACTTAATTCAAGTGTTAACCTTTTTTGGTGAGGTGTTACTTGAGCTTGGACATTGATCAGTCATGAATAGGTAAAGGGCGCAAACTTTTGTATGTGGGAACCTTGAGTTCATGATTCATGAATGCCAAGTGTTTAATTAGCTTGTGATTGTTGCTTGTTTGCTACCCCAAGCGAGAGCATGATTGTCTTTGTCAATGATCCTTTCAATGCGTGTCATTTCCTTGATTGGGTATATCTTTGTTGATTTGTGACTAAGTGTGACTACCCCATCAAGCGACAAATCGATGAGGGAATGAACGACATGAGAAAAGCGATGAGTTTCTTGAACCAAGATGACTTAGGTAATGGTTCCTTTAGTTGTTTACCATTGAATGCTTCAGCAGTGTCCGAACATTCTGACCTATTTTTGGTGGGTTTTAACCCTTTTTGTGATGCAGTTTGGAGTTGAAATTGACAAAAATTCATCTTCCCATGGAGCGGTCTGGCTATGGTAGCCTTATTATGGAGTAGGATATTGAAAGTTTGTGACCCAAACATTTGTTTTGGATGCCAAGAATTTCAGGCACAAAGGCGCCTTCGTTCGGCAATGTTATTGCTATTTTTGGTTGGGTTTTGACCCTTTTTGTGACATCATTTGGGGATGAAATTCTCAAAAATCCGTCTTCCCGTGGAGTGGTCTGGATATGGTAGCCTTATTAGGGAATAGGATAGTGAGGATTTGTGACCTCGACGTCTGTTTTGTATTCCCAGAATGTCAAGTGCAAAAGCACTCTCATTGGACAAGTTTAGTGCTTGTTTTTGTGCATTTTTTTTGTTGTTTTGAAATTTTTTCTCTGTATTCGTCCTTGGGTGGGATGAATACCAGTTTAGTAATTGTCCTAGGGTGTGACGAGCACTATACAGAGTGCCTTTTTGGCCTTTAAATAGGCTTGTTGATATTGTAATCATCCCAAGGAGGAATGATTACAAGCTCAACAAGCCTATTTAAAGGCCAAAACTAGGTTTTGGGCTCATTTGCATTTGTTTTCTTAGCAATTTGGAGCTCTAAGGAGGAGGAGGTCAATTCTACGAAGCAAAGTGCTGCCAAATTTTTCCTGTTACCATGAGTTCATGGATGGGATCATCCAGCGGCGGATCCGAAGCGAGACCAGTGAGTGCTCTTCCTCTTTATTGTTAGTTGTTTTTGTTCTTTTGAAAACTTGCAATTTAGTTGTTTTAGGTCCTTTTATTTATTTATTTATTTATTTTTTGTTTTTCAAATTTAAAAAGGAAACCCTAGTCTATCAGAATTAACACTTAGTTTAAAACTTAGTTTAACCCTAGTTAAACAAAGATCAAAACTTAGGTTAGAAACATAGGGTAAAACTGAGCTTAACCCTAGTTATTTTTTGTTGTTTTTGTTTGTGTGTTTAATTTATCAGTTAAACTTTAGAGTTACAAAACCCTAGGACGGACAAATTATGTGTTTTTGATTTTTTGTTTTTGTTTAACTTATCAGTTTAGACTTAGAGTGAAAAACCCTAGGACTGACAACTTATTTTTTGAATGTTTGTGTTTTTGTTTAATTTATCAGTTAGAGTTAAAGTAAAAAACCCTAGGACTGAAAAATTAGTTTTGAATGTTTTTGTTTGTTTTTAAATTTATCAGTTAGAGTTAAAAACCCTAGGACTGACAACTTATGTTTTGAATTTTTTTGTTTGTATTTAGCTGGACATTGTTTTATACGTCTTTGTATATTCACATTTTTGCTGTACAGTTTTTCATTGTTTTAACGTGTTTATGTTGTTTTCTGTTGTAGGTTGTGAAGAGTTGGTATCGTGTGCCAATGGTTTTCACTGAAGCACGTGTGGCACTGAATTTGGCTGACTGGGATTGGCTTGAAACCCTTGGGCTCAAGCAGGTGACTCGACTAGAGTCGGTGGTCAGGGATCAGGCCTATCTTATGGCCTTCATCAACTTGTTGGATCCTCGGACCAACACCTTCCATCTCCCAATAGGGGAGATGATGGTGACCTTGAAGGATGTCTATCAGATCCTTCAAATTTTGATAGATGGACTGCCAATCTAGATGATTTCATGGGATCAACGAACAACAGTGTTGACACGCTACTTTGGACACAAAGAGGAGATGGGGGTGGATAGCCTAGTGGAGAGGGCAGAGGGCGACTGCCATATTGGTGGCATATTGGTTCGATGGTGGCTAGAGAGGGGTGTGTTGGGAGTGAGGCATGCATTACTTATGGGCCTCATATCCAACATGCTTCTCCTCGACTCTTCAGGTGCGAGGTTCCCATGAAACCTGCTAGAGGTGGTGTTTCGGTTGGTGGAGTTTCTGACGGATGCACCTATGATCATGAGATGGGGACAGACTTTGCTGGCACAACTCTATGATGAGATGTACGAGGTCCACTGTCAGAGGTAGAAGGGGATTAGTTGCAGCTACTTGTTGCAGTGCTGGGCTTGGCAGCACATAGCAGTGGAGAGGCTGGTGGGATCAGGTAGAGATGGTGGATTGAGAGATTGGTTATGGGGCACTATGGTGGCGGTTGAAGGAGTAGGGATAGAGTTGGTGATGGGCAGGTACCATAGGGCACTATGTCGATGCCTTCACTCAGCTTGCTTCAGGGGAAGTGTTTTGGTTCCCTTATCGAGACTGTCCATCCTGGCCTAAGGCTAGAGAGTGGCTTTGATGGGTACGAAGGGAGCGGTTGTTGATTGGGCACCACGGGACTGAGAAGGAGTGTTTCCTATATGGTCAAGTTACATGATAGTTTGAGGTGCACCAAGGGTTGCTTGGTGAGCCCATGGTCTATCGGCACTAGGGATACGAGAGGACTCTAGCTTGGCCAGTCATTGCACCACTAGGTGAGGATGTAGATACTGTGATTGACATCTCGGATGTGGATTATGTTGGGGTGATGGCTGAGTATGAGTAGTGGTGGACTTTGTGGCGATGGTGAGGCGAGGGGCCTCTAGGGGGTGCAGAGGCAGGTGCAGTAGGGGATGAGGGTGTAGAGGCACCAGGAGAGGGCTGGGGGGTTCCACTGGATGATGTGAACATGGTGGAGGTTGAGGATGTTAGGGGGGAGTTTGGGGTGCTGGATCAGTCAGAGATGCAAGACGTCCTAGAGTAGTGGGAGTCATAGCAGCCTACCTTTCTGGAGATGTCGATGCACCAGGAAGTTTCAGAGGGTGTGGAGGCAAGGCATCGCACTAAGATAGCATGATTAGAGGACCTACTACAGAGACGAGATGAAGAGCTAGGAGAGGCTTTACAGGAGAGGGATATCCTATGGACTCAATTGGTAGAGCAAGAGAATGCATTTTCTATGTACCATCGAGGGGATGGGGATACCAATGCTACACGGGAGAGGGATCTCCTATGGGCGCAGCTAGAGAAGAAGGAGAAGACATTGGCGCAACACGATGATGTAGTAGCTTATTATCGTCTGTAGGAGGCAGAGTGGTTTTGGCATTAGATGGATATGGAGGGAGAGATTATTCACCTCGATGTGCAGTTACCTAAGCCCCTTGGAGGTGGTTCTCTGCATCAAATGAGAGACAACAATACTGAGCAGTCAACATCGTCTCGTTGCAAGTGACTAGATGAGGGGGGCACTAGTAGGCATGATGTAGGGGTGAGCAGCAGTTGCCCTGAGAGGTCCCATAGGACCCACACCATGGGAGGTAGTTCCCATAACACCAATCCTACATGATCATGGTGGCCAACACCCTAGGCATGGGGGTTTTTGAGTTTTTGCTTTGTTGCGAGGTCAGAGGACCGGTTCATTGTAGCCTGTGGGAATTTTTGATGATATATATATATATATACAGATGACTTTCTTTGTGTTTATACACTTTTCATGGTTTGTTTTTATGTACATGTATTTACATTGATGTGTGCATATGCTATTATGAATGCGATGTTTCTAATTTATATGATGTATGCATATGGAATGAATGAAATGAGTTGTTGATAACTTGTCGATGGCACCATAGATTGTACAAGATTTACTGGCTTATTATACTTATGGGATGGCTTTGTGGAATGACTTTGCATGAAAAAACTTTGTTTTTGTATTTTGCATATTTTTTGATGGTGATGGATAGAATGAAATGTACCAGTTTTTTTAAAATGTAGTTATGCTTTTCTGAGATTCAAATATTTTAACTAACTAGCCAAAATTGCATATTTATCTCGTAAGACTTTTGAATAAGGTATAAATTTGACTTGAGTTTAACTAAGTTATTTCACATCCTGTGTGTGTAATTGAGTTCGTTTATGTGGTATTTGTTAGGATACCGCCAGTGCCAGATAGGCTATCAACCAAACCTATACTGAGGATCACCTAATTAACTCCACTAACTCTGTTGTTGTATTTAGTAAGATTAATCCATGGGACAATCTAAGGTACCATAAGCTAGCTCATCCACATGCAAACATTTGTCTGTGCACATGCAAAGCTAATGTGATAGACATATCGTCATGCAATTAGGATACCACCATTGCCAGGTAGGCTGTCCACCAAACCCATAATGAGGATTACCTTAATGGTTTTCGAATACTGAGAATTCTAGGGATTCAAGTTCAGGCTTTTAATTTGCTCAACGGTTTAGGATACTTGCTCATATACATAGTGATGAAAATCACTATTTATTTTTCTTCTTGTTTTTCTTTTTGAGCAAGGATTTTGAATAGTGGTGATAACCACTATTATTTGATTTTGGATTTTGAACTTTGTAAGGTTGAGCTTGTAGGTTTGTGGCTTATGAATGACCTTGATCCTTTTAGGCCTTGGGGATGACTACCCATCCTATTCAGGGACGTGTAGTATGAATCCTTATGAATTTGGGAACCAAAGGGGATTAGGGATATGATGAAGTTAGAGCATTGATCTTTTAGGCCTTGGGGATGACTACCCATCCTTTCCAGGGGTGTGTAGTACAAATCCTTATGACTTTTGAGACCAAAGGTGATTGGATATGGTCATGATGATGGCTTGTGGGAATTTTGTTTTTGAATGGCATCAATCCTTTTAGGCCTTGGGGATGACTACCCATCCTTGTCAGGGGCATGTAGTACGAATCCTTACAAATTCAAGGACCAACGGTGATTGGGATTTTTTGATGTAGGAACAATAGTATGAAGCTACTTTATTCATGAAATGCAAGTAATATATAGGATTACATAGGAATATCACGTAGGTTAAGTGGTTGCAAAAATCTACCAAACATGGCCAACCACTTAACTACTAGTTAACAAAATGCTAACTATGGATGTCCACTAACTTCTAGAAGACAAACAAGATCTCTAACAGTTAACTAACATCTAACAACATTCTAACAACATGCTAACAACCTATTTCTAACATGGGCATACTATGCCTCACGTGAATACAAAGTGCAAGAAATAGGAATAATAAATAATAATAATAATTAACTTAGGCTTAAGTGGATAAGCCTAAGTTATCCTCAACACTCCTCCCAACCATATAAGAATTGGACCCCAATGCTCTCAATAAATGTGGAAAGCCATGGGCCATCTCATGGTGTAGAATCCAACGAGCCATGTGTGGAAAGTGACCATGACGAGCAACAAGGTAAGTAGTGGAAGAACCCTATCCCGTGTGATGAGTCTTCATCTCAAAAACTCTATCTGAAATGAGCAAAAGCTGATGATCAGGTGCCACTACTGCTGTAGGACTGAAAACAAGATCAGGTACCAAAAGAGGGTCCTAAAATGGTGTCTCTGGAAAGTTGCGCTCATCCAAAGGAACCCAAACTCTACCTCCAACCTGTGGTGAGTGAGGATTGTGATACTTTCGCACCACTCCCTGCAGAGTCTCTTGCAAGTCATGTGGTATCTTGCCTAGAAGGCTCTGCCAGTGCTCAGTAATGGAAGTAACCTTAGCTTGCTCCTCCATGTGTGCAATTGTGGGAGTGTGCAAATCCAAGGGTAACTTTTGTGGAACAAGTGGTTCAGTAGTTGTAGGTGTACCAAAAATTATACCAATGGAATCAATGGTATCTTTCTCATGAGTGAGAATGGTGGGTTCCTTAACCACTTGCTCTTGTGTCTGTTCATCATGTGGGAGTGAAACTTCTTCCTTTGCATGTTACTTAGGTGGTGCTTTTTCTTCATTTTGTGTGGGACAAATGCTAGTAGGAGCTAAAATAAGTTCTTGACTCAATGGCTTCCTTACTTGCCTACAATTTAGCATCAAATTGGAAGTAGGTGTGGTGCTTTGTATCAAGTAGTTTTTACCATGCAACTCCAATGTGTAGGTGTTATTTTTAGCATGATAAATAGAATTCCTATCAAATTGATAGGGTTTACCTAGAAAGAGTCCACAAAAATCCATATTTGTGACATCACACCTAACTTTGTCCACAAACTTGTCACCAAAAGCAAAATTCAAGGTGCAAGTATGGGTGATGTTGGATGTGGAGTCTACATATTTCCACCCAAGTGCATAAGGTTGGTGATGTGGTTGGATGGGAAGTTTCAACTTCTCCACAACAGACTTCGCAATGAGGTTATTTTGTGATCCGTTATCAATGATACAATCAACATAGAAATCATGCGTCAAGTGGGCTCTAGTGACAAACAAATGATCATTACCCCTTGAGCAAACACATTGGACATTAGGGTAACTTTGTTTAGTTTAACATTTAAAGCAGGATATTCTTCTTCTGTCCCTGTAGCCAAAATGGGACCATCTTGTGGTTTCTCATGTGTAGGATGTACAATTAGGGATTTCTTCTTCTTAAACTTCTCAAAAGTATAGCATTTGGATTTTACATGTCCATGCTTTTTACAAAAGTCACAATACAATGAAGAAGAAGAATCTTTAGCATGAAAGGAAGAAGAATGTGCTTTAGGAGAAGTGGGAGGAGAAGAAGAATGAGGGGAATATTGAGAAATGTTCTTCACCTGATGTTGATGCTGATTCCTGCCTTTGGAAGAGCCCTTCTGTGATGAACGAGACTTTTGATATGCACCAAATTTCTCCTCTGCAAGAATGGCATGATTGAATGCCACATCCAAGGTGAGGAAGACATTGAATTTGATCTCCCTAAAAATATGATCTTGCAAGCCACAAGTGAATTTATTAATCAAATCATCTTCTGAATCTTTCACACCAAGCAATACCTTCAACCTATTAAATTGGAAAATGAAATCAGAAACTGACATTCCATAGGTTTGCCTCAATCTATACCACTTGGTAGTGAGGTCACTTTGGTAGTTTGGTGGAAAGAAAGTGTTTTTCAGAAATTGAGTTAATTCTTTCCAAGTCATGGTGGCATTATGAATCTGTCTTTCTACAATGAGAACTTTTTCTAAACCTGTGAGTTTTAGTGTAGAAAATGTGTCTTTTCCATCCTTCAAAATTTCAGCATAAGCAAACCAAGTTTGCATATCCAAAATCCATGCAGATAAGACATCAGGATCCCTAGATCCATAATACATTTTAACCTTACATTTGGCTTTGTTTGCATGATTATGGTGGATTTTGAGTTCATCGGGATTAAACTGCACAACAATGTCTCTCACTTTTTTTGCCAAAATGTCTTCTGCTTTAGTGAGGTTTTCCATGTTTGTTCTGAGATCATGAGCCATATTTTTCCTAGTATATGCCAGACTAGGAGGATTAAAAAATGGTCTTTCCAAGAACTAATCTAGGATTTAGGAATTTGAAAATGTTCCTAATGCAGCAAATGCCTAGATTTTACAATTTTGCTCTAAAAAATAGGGCTATTTTAGTGCTTTTACAAAATGGATTTCAATTTTGTAATTACAAAGGTGCACTAAAAAAATGCTGAAAAATTAGCCCTTTTACAATGCCAAAATTTTGTTAGGAGAAAAAAATATAAATCTGTGAAAATTTTTGAACCCAACACAAAAAATTTGGTAAAAAACGGACCAATAACGGAGGAGATATCACCTCTTGAAGTTGCTCTCCTTTTTTATGGTTTTGGCGCCAAATATTTGAATTTCAAAAATTTCAAATTTTAAAATTCTCCCGCCAAGTTGTCTTTCCCGCCAAAAAAAAAATGGTTTGAATTTTCCCTGGTCAACTGGGGTTGGCTCAGTCCGGTCAATTGCCCTGTTAAGGTAATTCTGCCAAGTGTCAAAAATGGAGTAAGTCGCACTAACCTGTGTGGTGGGCAATCAACCACGCACTTGGATATCTGATACAGGCTAGCACGCCCCCCAACTGGGCATTGTCGTAGGCATGTATGCATGGAAGTTTAACCACCGTATGGTGGTTACCTTTGCTATTGTGTGGGCGCACTTAAAAATAACTTAGTGCGCCCTGCACTGCATATGTGGGACAAACCCCATAGACACAAGCCCGTCATCGACGGCTTCCACGACGACGAAAATACTTCTCCGATAGCCGACAAACTTAAAACCTTTAGAAAATTTTTAATTTTTCTCATTGGGAAATGCTTCACTCGTCGGAAATGTAGTGTTCACCATAAATTATGCCTGGAAATGCCGATGTAATTGAAAATGCAAGATCATTGCCTGTAATTGGTTTATCACTAGAATTTCAACACCAGGGTTTGTTGCCTTCTGTTGCTAAGAAAATTTATGCATCTCTGCAATTTTCTGTCACTTGCACTCTGCGATCGCCAAAACTTTTTGGGTTTCGACTGCCGGGATGGGTGACTACGTCCTGTGTAGTCAGTATGCCTGAGAATGGTCGGTCGCCTGGTATGGCTACCGCCTGTTGGTTGTGGCCTAATTGAGAATGGTTGTGGCCTGTAGGTGGTCCTTCAATGTCGATGGCTAGCTCTACTGGTGTGGGCTACCATCAACTAGTGCCGTCAACTGGTTCTTGGGCTAGCACCGATGTCGGATGGTGCCATCAGATGCCAATGTTCATCAAGGCCAGTTCTCAAACGTCAGGGCTTGGATGCCAAGGATCGACCGGTGGCCAGCATCGACAAAGCTGGCCGATCTCTGGCTGGTCACCGGTCGTGGGGCTGAATGGCGATTGGGGGCTATTGACCGTCGGTTGACTGAAGTTCACCCGATGGTTGGGATCCTCAAGACTTGGGTGGTCACCAACTAATCCCAAAATAGGCTAAAGACCTATCTTAAAAACATTCATGCATGAGTTTTTTTTTTAATAAAATATTAATATAAATATTAATATTTTATAAAAATAATATTTTTCCTCCAAAGATAAAGAATCTTCTCATGCAAAGATGAACTCCTGTTAAGTGATGAAGGACTCAACTTCTTTTGGAATGCAAGTTGAAGCTCCCACTTGAACTCAACTGCAACTTGTTCTTTGGAAAAACCTTGGACAAACTTTGGGCAGATCTACAATATCCACCTCTTGGCCACAACTTGGCCTCAACTGATGCTTAACACCTGGTGTAGGGGTAATTTCTCCCTCTATCACCTCAGCTTCACTTGTGTTGTGGGTGACTTCAAGCCAACTCCAAACAAAACCTCCTAGGATCTAGCAGTGAAGTGGTAGTTCTATCCTCCTTCCTGCACTCTCCTGAAGCTAACTGATACCAATGATGTAGGAACAATAGTATGAAGCTACTTTATTCATGAAATGCAAGTAATATATAGGATTACATAGGAATCTCACGTAGGTTAAGTGGTTGCAACAATCTGCAAAACATGGCCAAACTACTAGTTAACAAAATGCTAACTATGGATGTCCACTAACTGCTAGAAGACAAACAAGATCTCTAACAATTAACTAACATCTAAAAACATGCTAACAACCTATTTCTAACATGGGCATACTATGCCTCACGTGAATACAAAGTGCAAGAAATAATAATAATAAATAATAAATATAATTAACTTAGGATTAAGTGGATAAGCCTAAGTTATCCTCAAAATTTTTGGTAGTGGTGAAAACCATTGTTTATTAGGGGGAATTGATGGGGAAGAGCTCGTCCTTTTTTCAATTCTCAGCACTCTTAAACCATTCACACAAGGGGATGAACAGACTAATCTTTCACCTATGGTACCCTAGACTGCTTTGTAGGTTTCTCTTGCGTTCACACAACTTAGGAATTATTTTATGTGTTTTAACTTGTGTAGGGATGTTATGTAACGAGGCGTAATCTAAGTAAAAATTTCCTGTGTAAAATCTGTTTAACTTTGTACAGTTTTTGGCTAGCAATTTAAAGACAACTGAATGACAAAAACCCTATATACATTAGGAGACAACTGACTTATGCTAAAAATGGTGATGGTGTTATTCTAGAGGTATGCATTTATAAAATGGATTTGATGTGGAAAATGATGGAATGGCCAAGTAATGGTAGTCTATGGTGCTTTTGACTTGTATGACCTAGCAAATATGCAATGTATGGATGTGATGCCTAATGCAACCTATATTTTTGTATTTTAATTTTTTACGAGTATGCATGGAATTGAAATGCAATTTTTTTTGTTATTTTTGATGATTTTATTGTTTTTGTTTGTTTTGAATATTTGTTTTGACCAAGTGGTTATGGTAACCCTTGGAGCTTTTGGTATTTGACCAAAGGGTTTATGGATACCTTGGGAACATTATTGGGGTTGACCAAGTGATTGCAGGAATGCTTGGAGATTTTGGCTTTGACCAAAGGGTTTATGGATACCTTTGGAGCATTTTTAGGTTGACCAAGAGATTGTGGGAATCCTTGGAGCTTTTGGCTTTGACCAAAGGGTTTATGGATACCTTTGGAGCATTTTTGGGTTGACAAAGAGATTGCTGGAATCCTTGGAGCTTTTGGTTTTGACCAAAGGGTTTATGGATACCTTTGGAGCATTTTTGGGTTGACCAAGAGATTACAGGAATCCTTGGAGCTTTTGTCTTTGACCAAAGTGTTTATGGATACCTTTGGATCATTTTTGGGTTGACCAAGAGATTGCGGGAATCCTTGGAGCTTTTGGTTGGACTATGGCTCTCTAGATGTGGAATGGCCTCAAATGACTGATGTTCAAGGGTTCTAGCTCCTTGATTCCTTCAAGAGAGGCGAGTTGGTATGTTCCAGGTCCTTTTTTATTATCAATCACATAAGGACCTAACCAGTTTTCCGTGAACTTGTCCCTTAGATGGGACGACAAATTAGAATTATGCTTGTTCTCTTTTAAGACCAAGTCACCAACGTGAAAGTCCCTTAGGTGAACCTTCATGTTGTATGCTTTCTTAAGTCACTCTTGATAGATACACAAATGCTCGAGAGTATTGACACATCGTTCATCGAGCAACGTCATTTGGTCTAACTGGGCTTGTCGTGCAGTGTCATCATCGATGAACTCTTGCATTGATATGCGTAGCGAAGGGATTTCCAACTCAAGAGGCATGACTACCCCAGAGCCATACACCAGAAAAAATGGAGTTGGCATAGTGGGCGTCTGAATGCTAGTGTGATAATCCCATAGGACAAGCGGGATCTGAATGTGCCAATCCTTATGACTGTCTATGACTATATTTTTGAGGATGGCAACTAGAATTTTGTTTGACATTTCTGCTTGCCCATTTGCTTGTGGATAATAGGGTGTTGAAAAACTGTGCTGAATTTTGTACTTTGTTGTCAAAGCACACACATCCTTATTCTTGGATGATTTCCTATTATCCGAAATGATCTTGGATGGAATACCAAAATGACATATGATGTTATGCAAAATAAACTCTACAATGTGGGTTCCAGTCATAGAGGTTAGCGAAATTGCTTCCACCCACTTGGTGAAGTACCCTGTGGCTGTTATGATGAACGTCTGATGACCGAACGACGCAGGGGAGATCTTTTCGATTAGATCAAAACCCCACCATGAAAAAAGCCAAGTTGATTGGATCGGTTGCAAGGCCTGAGAAGGTACGTGTGTCAAATTAGCATGGTGTTGACACTTCACACACTTCTTTACATATGCACAATAATCTCGCTCTAAAGATGGCCAATAATAGCCCATGCAAAGAATGCGCTTTGTGATGGCCATACCACTGAAGTGGCCACCACATGTACCATCATGTGCTTGGGTGATCATCCAAGTGGACTCTTGCTAGTCCAAGCAACAGAGGAGGATTCCTTCATAGCTCTGATGATACAAAATGTCTCCTAACAAGACATGTTTTTCCACTTTCTATTTAAATGATCTTTTTGTGACTTGTGTCAATCCAAGTGGAAGGTTATCTAGCTTGAGGTAATCCCTTATGGGTGTGTACCAATCCTACTGATCAGAAACCTCGATGGTATGAACAACCAATCCCTCTTGAAGTTCATCCCTAGCAAAATTTGAATGGGAAAGAACTTGTAAAAACAACATTGTGTTGCTATTAAGAGGGGTCGGGGAGAACAAGGACCCCCAGTTGGCTCGAGTCAGACAATCGTGGATTCGATAGAACCTATCCTGAGATGGTTCAATCTAGATCAAGTGGATTCTTGGTGTTAGGTCAGAGCCTACATTCTCCATCATGGATTGCGATAATTTTTTGACCTGAATGGTTGTCATTTTACCAGGAGGGTCTTACGGGATTAGTGACCCCAAGGAGGCCATAGTATCCACAAAATGATTTGATGATCGAGGGAGTGCCACGATGTCATACCATTCAGGTTGTGCCAGGAATTTGTCCACAAGGGCTTCATAGGCCTATATAACTGGGCATTTACATTGGAATATCCCTTTTACTTGATTGAAAATTAACAGTGAATCACCAAAAATGTTTAAACATTTAATGTTCATGGTGATTGCTGTCTGAAGACCTATGAGCAAGGCTTCGTATTCTGCATTGTTGTTGATGCACAAGAAGTCTAATTTAAATGATAGAGGCATTGGAGCCCCTTGTGGAGTGAATAATACAATTCTCGCACCACCTCCTTGCTCACATTTAGAACCATTGAAGAAGAGGGTCATGTCAGCCTATGACTCAGGCTCATCAAAATTTGGTGATTCTAAAACATGGAAGACCCCATCATCAGGTAGTTCTATGGTCAGAGGCTGATCGTCTTCAAGAGGAACCTCTACTAGTTGATCAGTGATGAATTGAAATTTTATGGATTTTTTTCCAATGAATTCTATGTCAAGCTTCGTCAATAACATGATCCATTTTGTCATACGACTACTATGATAAGTATGAATCATCATGTATCGCAATGGATTCTCCTTAGAAACAACATACGTCGTGTTACTGAGCATGTAGTGGCATAGCATTTTGGTAGCAAACACCACCGCAAGCGAGCTTCTCAACGTATGCATAGTTAAGTTCATAACCGACCGGGGTGCGTCTAAGATAGTAAGTAGCCTATTCTTTATGTAGTTCATTTTTTTGGGATAGCATGGCATCCAGTGCCACCTCAGTAGCTGAGATGTATAAGTAGAATGACACTCCTGGTCTAGGTGGTGCCAATACTGGTGGCAAAGCCAAGTATTGTTTAATATTGTCAAAGGCTGACTGGCACTCGTCATCCCAGTGAAATGTGACCCCCTTATGCAATAATTTATTCATGGATCGACACTTGTCAAATAGATGCGCTATGAAGTGCTTGACTGATGTGACCTTTCCCTGCAGACTTATGAGCTGCTTGATGGTAGTTTGGGGAAGCATTTCAAGGATTGCCTTGAATTTGTGTGGATCTACCTCGATTCCTCATTTGGAGACTATGTAACCCAAGATATTTCTAGATGTGACGCAAAATACGCACTTCTTTGGGTATAATCTGACATTATGGTCTATGAAGCGATCAAGGATCTTGCTTAAGTCATCGAGATGATCTGGGTGCAAAAGAGATTTGGCCAAAAAATCATCCATGTAATATTCCAAAGTTTTGTGCATGTAATCATGGAAGATGTATGTCATGGCATGTTGGTAGGTGGCGTCAACATTTTTAAGGCCAAAAGGAATGACCTTATAGCAAAATGTCCCCTAAGGCATTGTGAACACCATTTTTAGTTGGTCCTCGGGATTGATACAAATTTGATTATATCCTGAGAAACCATCCATGAGGGAGAGCATTTCATGGCCCGCTATAGTGTCTACCAATGTGTCGATTCTAGGCAAGGGGAAATCATCCTTAGGACTCACTTTTTTTAGATCTCAAAAATCGATGGATATGTGAATCCTCCTGTCAAGATTTTTGATGGGCACCATGTTAGACAACCATGGTGGGTAATCCACACAGATGACAAATTGTGCATCCAAAAACTTCTGTAGCTCGTATTTGACCATTAAAGCCACTTTTGGGTGCATCTTACATAGTTTTTGCTTCACTGGCTTGACTATCAGATCAAGCGTTAGATTATGCGTGACTAGCTACAGGTCTAGCCACGACATGTCTTTGTAGGATCATGCTAAAACCTCCTTCTCTTTGAGAAGGGCAATGTAGTTGGCTTGCTCTTCGGGGGATAGAATTACCCCCAGCTTGATGATTTGCAAATTCACTGGATCTGAGCCGATGTCTACGTCAGTCGTCTCCTCGACCGACATGTGTGACCCGTCCTCCATTTGGTGTGGAGTTGGGATCAAGTGGATATCGTTTGCTGAATTTAGATCATCGTTCAGAACGTCGGGTTCCTCTTCAACATGGAAGACATCCTGAGTCTATCCTGGGGTGAAATGGAACATCCCATCGCAAGGCGAGTGCTCTTATGGGGATGGTGGTGTGTCAGCATGCTCCCAGTCGATAACATCTAGGTTTAGATGCAATGACCGTGTCGGGTCGGCTGGATCATGGATGGGGCGGTTAAGTCAATGGAGATCATGTTAATGAAATGATTGTGGTATCCATTACCATGGGTGTGATTGCTTAAACATCCTATATGATCTTTGTGCTCCGGATCTAGATCTGTGGGTACAGGTACAAATGGATCAGCCCTATGCACATATACGAAGATAGGGTCTACCCTAGGCACTGATGGTTTTATAGGGTCTCCAAGAAGAAGATGCACTTTGTGTACCTGGAGTGGCGGGTGCAGTAATTGCTATAACTGCACCTGGTTTAGGTGCCACCTATGCCTTGGCCCTATGTAATTGTTCAAACATGTCATCTATGTCTAAGGGATACTGCTATTATCGCATATGAATGAGATAAGCCATCTAAATTTCATCTTCATAATCGCTATTAGAGATCCAAAAGCCTTCGTTGGCTCCAATAGCTATTTGTGACATATGAGGCTCATCTTGCTCGAGCAAATTAATGTGGTCCCATCAGGGTTGTTCTGCTCTCTGCAGGGGGACCTGATTCTCTGGAGGTGGCATATGCTCAATTGGAGCATCCAGAGGGAAAATTTTCAGGAAGCTCTCCTGATCATCATCCATGGGATATACTTGTGAATGATTTCTATCAGACTCGAAAGGATCCCAAGGTGCTACCTCGTACTCTAACTCATCCTCTGAAGACCCTTCTTGGTCTTGTCCATATCCCTCTTGTGGGTGAGTCCTTGAATTGTCTCCATTTTTGATCGAAGGGAAAGGGTTGTTATGGTCAACAAGGTTGGTTGTTAGCAATGGGAGATAATCTCCCAATGTATATGTTGTGTTAGGATTGGCATATGGATCTAATGCCAACCCATCCTTGTTGCCTATACCTAGGCCTTGCATGTTCTCTACCAAGATGTCTAGGGGCAAGGGGTGGTTGAACCCTACTCCTAAATTTTCATACGACATTTGGTATCTTAATTGGCAAAGAACACACACTCCTTGCTCATACCTACCCAACCCATATCTATGCCAATTGCATTGGCCAAGATATCTCAATGCGAAGTCTAGGTTGGACAAATAGTTAACGTCCTCTACAAATATCTCTTCATCTTTGTCTTATTGCAAACAAGTTTCAACACCATTATCCAGGCCCCCATAAACAAAGTTTGTCTGATTGGATGGGTAGCCTAGAGGAACCACAGAGCCGATGGGGAGTCGAGGCCTCCCCATGTCCTGCATGGACTCAAGTGTGGGCGTTGTGATAATGTTTCGCACTATATACTCCCCCAAGACTATGTTGGCCATTTCAATGGTGATTGTTGGCGATTGAGGTGGAGCGAATGGGAGTCCTTCCGGAGTCCACTCCATGTGGGGCAAACTAGGCGTCTTGACTTCAATTCGTCTAGGCATCTCTTTGGTAGAGATGGTTGAGACTAGGGGTGGTTCCTCTTCTAGGGGTTTCTTTCTCATGTCCTTTGATGTGGCCATCGTAGGTGGCATCATTGTTGAAGGACAATATGAGGAAGATGGACCCTACTAGGGATAGAATGGATCCAACACCAAGGAGGCCTGCAAAATCAGACCCTGATTACATGGATTCAATTGAAAATCCAAATGTGTCGATGGAAGGGTCGATTGCGACATGAATTGCATCGTATTGCAATACTTGAAGGGCTCTAAATCTGCCAGGACTACATGCACCTGTACTTCAAATGTATAATTTAGGCACTAATGAGCTATTGAAGGGTCACACTTCATGTCCCTGATCCAAGGCCGGCCCAGTAAGATATTATAAGCCATATCACCTTCCAAGATGTGGCACAATGTATGAATAGTCTTTTGTCCCACTTGGATAGGTAGGACAATTGTGCCAACTGTCGAGTAGATTGCATCATTGAATGCTCACAGTGTATAGGTGGAGGCCATGATGTGAGATGCTGGCAACTTTAGATGTTTCAATGTTGTTGTGATGATATTACTAGACAAGTCAGTGTCCACAAACACCCTCTTATACAGAATCCCGTTGACCCATGCAATAATGTGCAGGGGTGGATATTCCACATCACTAGTCATTGATTTCAATTCATCTTCTCTAAAGGTGATGACTGGTTCTGCACATTGTTTTACATGTCCCACGAAGTTGTTGAAAGAGTTTTCTTCATGGGGCTACAACTCGATGGATTTTAACATCTCCATTAGAGCTTCTTGATGGGGCACTGATTATTGAATGAGATTGTATATGGAGAGCCTAGTCGACGTGGTCCTTAGACTTTGGGTAAGTCTAGTCTGAATCATGGCCACTGGTTTAGGTGGGGGAGGTTGCGTAGGGTGCTGTTGAGGTTGTGATGTCGATGGAACTTCTCTGGTTGTCATCGCAGGGGTAGCTCCTGGATACCTCTTGTTCCTAGTCACTATACTTATCATCCTGACATACCCCTGCATGGGGCAGTTTTGTTGCACCTCATTGACTTGAAGGGGTTTTGCCTATGCATCATGGGCAGGCAAGGGGTCTCTGAAGACTCCCATATTTTGGTTGTTTGGAGCTATGGGGTTGTCCACCTCCAATGTCCTGTTGTCTATTAGGTCTTGTACCAAACCTTTGAACTTCCAAAATGCATTGAGATCATGTCCCTTCTGCCTGTGGAACCTACAATACAAGTCCTCCTGATACCCCTTAGGCTTTGGCACATTGGGGTCTATGGTTTGAATCTCTGGCAGGTTCATCAAGTTTGCCGCTGACAAGCAGTCAAATAGGGAGTCTATGGACTCTGTGTAAGGAGTAAATTGTCATCTAGGGTGACGCTACTGATTTTGTTCCTGCCTCTGGTTTTCTCTGTAAATTTTTAGGAGGCACCACTTGATAGTTAGCCTTTTGAGGCTGTGTTGCTTGTGCAATCTTAGAGACATTTATAGCAACCTGATTGACTGCAGTGAGTTTCTGTTGTGTGGTCCCTATTTTGGTATTCTTAAGCCATTCTTTTTTCTTTGGCTTGGCAATATTGCCATCTTGTATCTTGATTTCCTTAATGATTCTGGTTTGTGCCAGAGATTCCTATAAAGTGGCATATTACTACAGTTGCAATAGCATGAAGATCGATCTCAAACAGCTCTTTGAGAACATTTGAGTCAGGTCAGACATGGGAGGGAGGTAGGGCAACTTTGAAAGTAGCATCCTACATCGGTTCCCATATGCCACCATGGTATCTTCCTAATACTGCCCGAGGCTAGCTAGGTCACTTAATAACGTATTTTTCTTGGTGTTGAAGGTGAAGCATTCGAGGAACGCGTCCACTAGCTGATCCAAGTTACTGATGTTGTGTTTTGGAAACTGAGTGAACCAATCCAAGGCTAGGCCTGTGAATGTGGTTATAAATGTTCTTAGTAACAAAGCATCATTGTCCTAAATGCCAAAGCACTGGCTCAAGAATCTAGTCACATGCTCTTGGGCATCCTCCTCCCCTCTAAAGAGTGCCAACTGGGATAGTTTAAAGTGTTCAGGGTATGGGGGTTCCAGCACTGACAGATGCACAAGATGACTATGAAGTTGGTGTAAAGTGGGATTTTGGGGCCTAGAAGTCTTGATCTCCATAGAATCTAAGTGCTCTAGCAGTGCTTTATATGCATCGAAGGATTTGATCTCTTCCTCCTTAGTTTTATCCCGTTGTGGGTTGCAGAGAACTTGAGGCCTGTGGAAGGGTGGCTGGATAGCAACCCTTTTTCCTTGGTAGGGTGTTTTAGCTCGCTCTTATTCTTGTTCATACTCCTCATAGGATTCTTGAGGAGTGCCTGGCCAAGACCCATAAACATGGGTGGGCACCCGTGGAGGGTGCCTATCGTTGTTCCTGGGAGTGGCCTCCCGCTCAGGTCTAGGAGGCCTTGAAGGCAGCATTTGGTAAGGTCATGGGGACCTGTCTTGCACCAAAGGGTTGCACCTCTCATACACTTCTACTTTACGTGTGCGAGGGGTTGGGACCTTCTCAGGAATATTGTTATGAAGCAATTCGGTTGTCTAACACTAAATGCACTCTTTGCTAAGGCGGTACAGATGCTCTAACTATTGTTGATCCTGCCTGAGATATGTGATTTGCGCTTGGTGGGTGGAATTTCTGGCAAATTCCAAGTCACTTTGTTTTGTTGTCTCGTGTTTAGGAAGCCTAGATGTCTCTCCTACATGTCTATCTTGGTCATGGTGATCTAAGACCCCTATAGGTTGCTTTCCTCTATCAAGGTTAGCTGCATTAACCCGAGGCTATGGCCTTAATGGATGATCCTAATACATAGCAGGTGTGGAGGTGCATCACTCCCATGCTATGTACTGCTCTTGAGGAACATGGTGGTCTTCCTTGTACTCCATTTCATATGCGTACAAGGTGTGGGAAGAATTGTCTTGCCTTGTCTGGAGAGCCTGATACTCTGGATTTGGTCTAGTGTTTCTAACAGTAATACGAGATAGAGGAGGGATGATAAAATCATGTGGCCCCTACTTATGGACCCTATGTTGCTCTAGCAATTCATCACTAGGCCACTCATAATGAGCGTCTAAGGGAGGCCTCTTGTCTATGTTGAGTGCTACGTGTAGGTTCTCTTCTTGAAAGGACCTATGCTGAGTGGTGGTGCCTCTCAAAGAGGTGCCTCTATAGTCCTATTCTGTAATGGCATGATGTGGACTATCTTGTGTGTCAGGCCACCAAGGCGGGATGACCAAGTCCTCAAGACTATAATGGAGGTGACTTGACCCCCTTTGTACACTTTCTACAGCGCTTTCCCATGATTAGGCTCGGCTATGGGTGTACACCATGGTGATGCTTACCTAAAGATGCGTAAATTTTTATCTTTTTTAGGATTTCTTATGCTACACTAAACAATAAATATCACACACACAAAACAATGATTATCTCATTTAAAATTGTGCCCTAAACCTGGTTCAATGTGTTTTTAATGTTCATTTTGAAATCTTGTGGAAAGAACATTTAAATGCAAAATGACAGCTCTTATCACTCCCAAAAATGGTCGCCCCTTCGATATACCATTGCCAGACCGATATACCAACCTCTATATATACCCAACCTTACATGAGGGAAACTATTGGTATGTGAGAGTAGATGGTATGTGGAACATAGGCGGTACGAAAGGGGAATCACTCTGTTTATGACACCTACCATAGAAGACTTATCCTCATGCACTGGGAATCACCCGAGCTATAGTTTGTCAGCTTTCGTTAGGATTTACGTCTAACAAAAGTCATGATCAAGGTAATGTATGTAGTATTTCAAGCCAAGGTGGTGATCAAATCCACCATTGGTCTTGCTCAAGGTTTGGGGTTTTAAAACCAACTCCTTGTTGTTTTAACTTGCCATGTGGTGTGTGGGGTTCTTTCTAAGTTGCATAAATGAAGCAAACAAACATTCAAACTCTCCTATGCAAGAAAATAACCAGAGAACAACAAGAAAAAATTGACAGAAGGTGTTTTAGGACCCCTACCTCTTCTCTGCCCAAATTGGATGTCTCTAAATTTTTGCCCTAAAATTGCACAAGGAGCTATTCATCCCAGGGTGAGACGAATAACAGATCTGTATTCATTCCAGGAGGCCACCAGGAGGCCACTATAGGAGACCACCAGGAGGTTTGAAAATTTAATAGAAGCATGAATATGTATCCAAGAGGCCACTGCAAAAGGAACAGTCTAGAAATTCCTCATAGATTTGTATTCGCTCCAGGGTGGGACGAATAGACCTGCAATAACTTATCAGAAAGCACCCTCTTCAATGTCCTATCTAGAAAGCTCCAAATGACCTGCAAAGTCAGGGTTAGCTAATTGGGGGTGTTTTGGGAAGACACAGAAGGTCAGATTTCTCCAATTTTGCCTCTATCACCAAGATTTTGATGGTGCCATCTGCAAGTTAGTAAAGGCGGGAAATGATAAAAACCTGGTCAAAAATGCTCAAAATGAAGTGAAATTTAAACTATATACTATTTAAATAACTTAGAATAATATGGAAAAGAAAAATTAGAGAAATATATCACAGATTTCTAATCACTCTGGGGTGGAGCGATTAGGGCTGCGATAGCTTGGGGGACACCCGGGGGCAGGACGCCCACTGTTTAGGACTCTGTTTCAGCACCAATCCACTTGGTATGGGTCCAAAACATCTTATGAGGTGTTGTAAACAAATTTTGTGGAATATTGTGGCCAAATGTTCGGGTTTGGGTCTAGAATGTGCCTCTAATAATCACCCAATAACCTCCCTCCAAAAGAGAGATCAAGGATGTGAAAGCACAAAAAATGGGTGAGGATATATTTTAGCAGCACTTCGTTGCCCAAAAGCTCCTCTCTGTATATTTTTTGGGGTGAGAAGACTCACCAATTTATAGACCTAGGGTCTCTTTGTTTTGAATGCGCATGCGAGGGCGCCACTTGAGTTAATTGTCCTATTTTGAGAGAAAATATTATTCCTTGATTTAGAGTCTCCTTGCATGAGGTCTCTAAAATAAAGACATTCATGACTAAAGTATCTCTTCTTGATTTAAAGCTATTCCTCACAATTGCATGTCTTGAAGTTGCAGTTAATTGGCGGACCTATCGAGGTTTGACTTTTTGCTAGTCAAACCTGCTATTCGCCTCACCCTGGGGCGAATGCTGCTATTCGTACCTGGGTAGGGCGAATACCAGTTTGTATTCATCCCAGGGTGGAGCGAGTAGGGAGAAAAGTGCCAAAAGGTGCCAAAATGACTCTTGACCTTCCAAATTGCTTTTGGAAGTGGTTAGGACCACTGTTTAACCTTTGGGGGCTGCCCTAGGAGCTGTGTGTGTCAATGCGATCAGTGTTTGTCATCACATAATCGGATTGGTGCTATTTTGGTGTCTACAATATTTTAATATATTTATTATAAAATACATATTTATAAACATAATTAACCACAACTATCCGATATGATCTAATATTCATCGCCCAAATTCATCAATCCATGCCACATCTAAAGTGTAATCTTAGCATTAGGATCTGATTTAATCTTAGCCACATGATTAAAAGTGCAAGGCTAAAACCCTAAGTAAACCGTAAGCTAGATTATAAATAATATCATGTTGATCATTGAAAAAAGGACAAAATACCCCTACCCAAAGAAACCCCTTGCTTTATCAAAATGAGAAAAATCCCAAAATAAAATAAAATCCCTTGCTCAAAACAAAAAAGAAAACAAAAACACAAAATAAACAATAATTTTCATCACTGTGCATGAGCAAGTATCCTAATAAATGAAAAGAAAAGAAGGGGTAAAGAGCTTGAATCCTTGGAATGGTCACTACTTGAAACCATAGAGTGATCCCTAATACATGAATAGGCTAAATGAATCTCGTCTGACATTGGGGTAGTTCAAAGCAATTTGTAAAAAGAGCTAGCTTTAGGTGTCATGTATCACCTAATGGTCTAATCCAACTGAGTCCAACATAGGATCATGATGAGCATTTAGTGATCCCAAATATAGTAATGGGCTGAATGAATCCCTCCTAGAATTGGTGTAGGATTATGTTTCATATAATATATTCATTTGTACACATAGGGATAATGAATATCTTGTTCTTCATAATAAAAACCTTTATCTGTCAGAAGTTTGGTATGGTCGTTATACAACTTTTGATTAATCAACTAGTGTGTTTGAGTCTCATGGAAAACCTCAAAAATACCCTCATAGCAACAAATAATTTCATAAATCAAACCATCCACTTTATTTATGAGGTTTTGAAATTAAAGAGTGTTCATGAAGTAGGATAGATACCGAATAAATACAAACAATGATACTTGGACAGTCACTAACTGTTTTGTACATATATTTTAATTTACAAAATCTGATAAAGAAAGCACATACATATCATATCATATCATATCATCTCACATATAGATGCTTAAAATATTATTTCTTATGATGAGATTTATCATTTACATTCATAATTTTTATACATTCTATGGTGTCATCCATTAGTTTGTAAACACATATTAAATTAATTCCTTATTTTTTAAGTGGTTAAATAATACAGGTTTATTTGCATTAGTTCATTCCTTATTTAATTAATACATTACATTCCACATCATACATCATATCATGTCACATTAATTATATGCATAAATAGTTAAAAAAATTAAAAATACATTTAACAAAAAGCAGTGCATCCATATATGTACCCATCATCATAATGCATTCATACATGTAGACCACAACATCTAAGTAATACATCTATCATTTAGGTAGTGCATGTCATAAATACATTGCATCCATATGACATAAGTAAAACATCCCATAAGCATTGCATACATTTGCATCACATAAACATAAAACAATAAAATGATACACATAGTGAACCATAATAAAACTGGAATATCATATATATATATGTGTGTGTGTAGGTGAGTTGGAGAGGAGAGGGAAATCCTCCAAGGGAGGTCCCAGGTTCGAATATCCACCCTACCAAAAATTTTAATTGGGTACCCAAAATCCAATTGATAATGTTGGTGCGAGGCAGGGCTGGGCGCGATTCCCAGGTGACTTTGATAGTGTAGAACCCCCTGTTCGTGGTCTCTCAGACCAAGGCAACCCTACACGAGATTTTTTGCTTAAAAAAAAAGTCTCTATCAATAAAAGTCTCTATCACTTTCTCTTTAAATTATTTATTTTCTTGTTAGTAATGAATATGTAGACTAAGCTGTAATGAGATGAACTCATCTAATATTCTGAAAAGAAGCTATTTAATAAAAAAATTAAATGCTCTGAAAATAAATCTATTAAAAAAAAACTAACAAGAACTTAATTTTATAAATAAAGAACTTAAAATATTTCTAATATGTTGTGCATCCACAACATTAAAATAATACATTTGCTATTATGAAAGTAAAATTTAAATTCCCTTTAGATATTAATAAATCCAAAATATCATATAAGGTTTAAAGCTACTTTGAATTTGTTTCTTGTATTCTACATGGTAATTTATCTACCTTTTACAAAAAGGAATACAATGTTACAATGAAAAGTATGATCAAATTTTCCTAGGATTTCTGATTACACATAAACATGGAACTGCTCCAACATTGATGCTAGAGTTGTGTTGAACATACATTGGTCAACCAATGCCAAAATACCTTTTATTTTATCCAATATGTTTCCTAATTCAAAGGCTTTTAATTCAAGATCAGAATGACTTTCAAGTTTAGGAATGAGAAGTACACTTAATATAAATGAATTGAATATTATATCTCTTTACAAAACATACACAAAATAGATGCACTAGAAAAAGTAATCTATTGATTCAATATTTACTATTCCTTTCTAATTTCACATAACAAGTCCAAAGGATAATAAATATGAGAAAATCGAATGATGGAGTGCATATGGTAACACACACACACACACACACACACACACACATATATATATATATATATTAGTTAAAAAAAGGTCTTCAACATGTCATAGGTAAACTTGATTATAAATCTCAACTCATCTAAAATATCTCAAGTCACATATGTCATTCTCCACATGGTTTGGATAAGCAGATTGATATTTGAAATAGATATAGCAACAAATTTTTTTGAACACAAACAATAAATGAGCTTTTTAAGACATAAAATTATCAAACTAAAAGAGGTCTGGATTCCAAATCTTCTTCTTCATATGTGGTCATATACCTCCTAAAATATATGATCCAAAAAAGAGGTGAATTTTAACAAGAATGGTTAAAAGCAATGCTTATGAAAACACAAGTTAAAATCATCTATATGCTATTCTTTGCTAAAATAACCATAAAATAAACAAATTCAAAGAATACTTACCACAGTGAAAATACAATCTACAACCTTAGAATAAAACTAGAGAATTACCATATTTACATTCTACATATTGTTCTATGTTATCTATAGGGATTTGTACCTTATCACATGTAAGTCTTTGGATTTTAGTAGAAAATACATAATGATGGAGAGACTGACCATTTGAAAGGAACTACTGAATATATATTAGACTAATTTAATTTTTTAGTATTATAGATGCTTTGTGCTTTGTTTTCAATGTTGATATTTTTAACTACTTACTCTGAATTTCAAACATATGAGTTATACTCAATTTTAAAGGTTGTGTTGGCATGATCAAAGAAGAAATCATTAAGTTCTAGTTCACATCTCAATTGAAATGTTGTCATGAATTATACTAAAAAAAAAAACTAAATTAGACTAATATATGTTTAATATTTTCTTTCAAACTATCATTCTCTCCATCATTTTGCATTGTCTAACATAATACAAAGACAAGATGCAAATCTCTATAGATAACAATGATAATGTGTGTAGTATGTGGATACGATGACACTCTAGTTTTGTGTGAAGGCGTTGGTGGCCTTTTGACAATGATAAGTAAGTGTTATTTAATTTAATTTTATTCTATGCTTATTTTAGCAAAGATTATCCATACATGATTCTAACTTGTGTTTTCACAAATATAGCTTTTTTTTTTAATAGCAAAAAACCTCTTGCAGGTCCGCCTTGGTCTAAGAGAACATGAACAGGGGGTTCTACACCATCAAAGTCACCCAGGGGTCGCACTCAGACCCGCCTCGCACCAACATTATCAATTGGATTTTGGGTACCCAATTCAAATTTTTGGTAGGGTGGAGATTCGAACCTGGGACCTCCCTTGGAGGATTGCCCTCTCCTCTCCAACTCACCTACAACACATGGGTCCAAATATTGCTTTTAACTGTGCTTAGTAAATATAATTTTTTTTTTTTTATATACTACCTTTTAGGAGGTACATGACCACATATAGAGGAGAAGATCCAGAATCTGCCCATATTTGGGTTTGATAATTTTAAGTCTTAAGAAGTATAATGGTTGCTTGTGTTCTACAACTTTTGGTCTTGTATCTATTTTACCTTTCAATATGTTGAGGTTGTTTATTATCATATATAGATATTTTCTTCCTAAGTTATTATTTGAGTTATTAGTGGGTCATTTCTAGGTAAGTGGTTGTAATTTTACTTTTACCTATTATATTTTACTTCCCAATTGAGTCTTTTTAAGACATTTTACCTTTACCTTGGAATTTTATTATTTGGTTATTGATTTCCTATTTTTAGAATGTGTTCTTGGTGTAATTTATTTTTACTTGACCATCTTCAATATCCACCACAATTTTTTTAATTGGCACATTATTATACAAGGAATTTAGCGGTTTAATTCTCCACATCTCAAATTGATATTTAAAATAGATACAACAAAAAAAATTTTTGAACACAAGCAATCATTTTTCTTTTTAAGACACATAGAATTATCAAACCAAAAGAGACGTGGATTTGGAATATTCCTCTTCATATATGGTGATTTAACTCCTAAAAGGTAGGATATAAATAGGAGGTTAGATTTACCAAGTAAGTTTAAAATAAATCTTTGCAAAAACACAAGTTAGAATCATCTATGCTATTATTTTCTAAAATAACCATAAGCAAAAAAAATCATACATGCACCATTTTCAAAATACCTTCTACAACCCTAGAAAAAAACTAGAGTAATGCCATATTTACATCCTACATATTGTTCTATATTATCTCTAGAGAGTTGTGCCTTATCACTTGTAGATATTTAGATTATGATAGACAATGCATAATGATGGAGAGACTGACCATTTGGAAGAACTGTTGAACATAGATTATTCTAATTTAGTTTTTTAGTACTACATATGCTTTGTGCTTTGTGTTCCATGTTGAAATTTTCTAAATTCCTACTCTGCATTTCAAACATATGAGTTATACTCAATTTGAAAGGAAGTCTTGACATGGTCAAAGAAGAAATCGTTAAGTTTTGGTTCACATGTCAATTGAAATGTTACCATGAATTATATTGATGTCTAAACTAGACTAATATGTGTTTAAAATTTCCTTTAAAACTACCACTCTCTCCATAATTATGCATTACCTATCATAAGCCAAAGATAAGACACAACTCTCTAGAGATAACAATGATAATATGAGTAGTTTTTGAATACAATAATACTCTAGTTTTGTGCGAAGGTGTAGTTGGTATTTTCAAAATGATTAGTAAGTGTTATTTAAATATTTTTTGTTCCCTTTCCTGGTGCTTTCAGCAGAGTAAAATTTTTAAAATGATTGTGGCATGGTGGTTATAGGTGTGGACTGCACGAAGATCTATGTGGTGGCTTTTGGGGCGGACAATGCAGAATACTGTGGTGGCCATAAAAGCTGGTAGGCCTGCCTGGATTCGTTGCGGCTACTGATTCCACCATGTAAATTCAATATATATATATATATATATATATATATTGTTCTATGGTAATTTTAGCAAATATTAATCATACATAGTTTTAACTTGTATTTCATAAGTATTTATTTTAACTATGCTTAGTAAAGCTAATTTGCTATTTGTATACTATATTTTAGGAGATAAATGACCATGTATGGAGGAGAAGATTTGGAATCCATGCCTATTTTGTTTTGATAATTCCAAGTCTTAAGAATCATAATTATTACTTGCATTTTACAAATTTTAGTCATGTATCTATATCTATGCATTTTACAAATTTTAGTCATGTATCTATTTTATCTTTCAATCTATTGAGGTTGTTTATTGTCACATGGATATTTCCTTCCTATGTTAATATTTGAGTTATTTATGGGTCCTTTCTAGGTAAATGGTTGTAATTTTACTTTTACCTATTATAGTTTATTTTCCAATTGAGTCTTTTTAAGACATTTTAACTTTTCCTTGGAATGCTATTATTTTGTTATTGATTTTATATTTTTGGAATGTGTTTTGGTGTAATTTATTTTCATTTGACCATCTTCAATATCCACTACAATTTTTTTAATTGGCACAATATTTTACAAGGATGTTAGTGGTTTCATTATCTACACATTTTGGATAATTTAGTGGATTGACATTTAAAATAGATATAGGAACAAAAGTTGTTGAACACAAGAAATCATGGTGCCTCTTCAGACATATATATTTTTCCCAAAAGAGATGCAGATTTCAAATCTTCTTTTTGGTATATGGTGATTTACCTCCCAAAAAATATACAAATAAGAGTTTAGCTTTACCAAGCACACTTACAAGAAATATTTATGAAAAATTAAGTTAGAATCATCTATGTTATTCTTTGTTAATATGACCATTAAACAAAATATTTCAAACAACACTCACCATTGTGAAAAGACCTTCTACAACCTTAGAATAAAACTAGAGTATAGCCATATTTACATCCCACACATTGTTCTATATTATCTTTAGAGAGTTCTACCTTATCACATGTAGGTCTTTGGCTTATGATAGACAATGCATAATGATGGAGAGAATGACAATTTAAAAGGAACTGTTGAACATTGATTAGTGTAATTTAGTTTTTAATACTATAGATGCTTTGTGCTTTATGTTCAATATTGATATTTTTAAATTCTTACTCTAAATTTCAAGCATTATACATTGTCTAACACAATCCAAAGATAAGATGTAACTCTCTATAGACAACAATGATAATGTGTGTGTAGTATGTGGATACGATGATACTCTAGTTTTGTGCTAAGGTATAGGTGGCCTTTTGAAAATGATAACGACATATAGGCTCAGTTGCTCTGAGCGATAGTGTCTAGGGATTGAGTCATCATTTTTGGAGTTATTAGCATAGATTTCCTATTATTTCTTCTTTATCAGCTTAGACTAGAATAGATCTATCCTTTCCATTGCACTTGCATGGTGATTTTCTAGTTGTTTATGCATTTTTTCTTATTTTTGTACCTTTATGCTTTCATCATGCTTTCATGTATTTTCATGCAAAATATTTGAAATGAACCTCATCATGAGAGGTTGCATATGCTACTAATATGTTTTTGTGGTTTTTTTGTGCACAGGTGACAGGATCTACGAAGGGAAAAACCACATCCAAGGATATTTCCTCCAAAGGAGAGAGAAGGAGGCATCGAAAATAAGCCCTCAATCAATTTGTGTCAATCCAGGAGACATTTGAAGTGCACCACCTCCCATTTAGGGGTTTTCTAAATATTGTAATCATTGTATCAAGGATCAGTATCCCTAAGAGGGACCTATATGTAACTAGATTTTATCATGAATTAATAAAGAAAGATTCTTTTTTATGTTAGTTCATTACTTTATCCTTGATATAATGATTTAAATAGCTTAGGTGTATGTTTTCTGGTGTCATACATCTACATCTACGAGTTTTGGATAACCATTCTCCACCACGTCTCATAGATCCTAAGATCCATACAATATCTACATTTGTATGCTCCAATAATCATAATTATTTCCATTGAATCATGAGATCTGCAACTGTAATGAATTGCTGCAAGAAGCCATTACTTCTTCAACCTTCCAATAATGACGCTAGCTCTAAGAGGTATTGGTATCTCTAAATCCATAAATGCAAGTTAGGAGGTTAATGAATCCAAGTAAGCTTATGATCCTATGCTTAATTGGAAGTTTTTTTGTTTCCTTTGCTTTATTTTTTCCTTTTTTAGGTCTATTCTTGTTTATTTTGTGTGTGTTGTAGTTTGGATTTATGGTGATTTCATGTTTCTCCTTTGTCATGACTATCTTTATTTCTTGTTGTAAAAGGGTTGGTCCCTTTAAAAACCCACCAATATAAAAAAAAAAAATATAATTAATGTAATAGATATTTCATTGGTACATTTAAAGTATAAATTTATTTTAATATATTGATATCTTCGGTTATCAAATTTAGTGTTATTATTGTTTGATTCAATGGATTCACTTTAATATTATTAACGAATGAGCAGAGAAGTGATCGAAGTTGTTTAAAACAAGGTTTTTTACTACATGTGCCATTCTCCACATGTTTTGGATAAGTGGATTGATATTTGGAATAGATATGACAACAAAAATTGTTGAACACAAGAAATCAGTGTGCTTCCAAAGATAGAATTATCAAACTAAAAGAGTTGTGGATTTTAAATATTCTTCTTCGTATAAGGTGATATACATCCTAAAATATAGGATACAAATAGGACGTGACTTTTACCAAGCATGGTTAAAAGTAATGTGTGTGGAAACCTAAGTTAGAATAATCTATACATTATTCTTTGATAAAATAACAATAAAACAAAAAATATAAATAATACCATTGAACTGAAACAAATATTCAAATAATCTAATATTTGATTATGAATTGTATTCCCCACAACTATCTCCATACAATTTGGTAAGCCTTCACTGTTATCCATATCAACCAAAACCCAAGCTACAGACCAAAAAACACTAGATTTGAAAGAAATATCTATCTCCAAAGTTTTTTCTAATGAATATTCAATATATTTCAAAGATCCTTCTAATTTTGGAAAATTCAATACTGATGGAGCCTCTAGAGGGAACCCTAGAAAAGCTAGTGTGGGAGGAATTGGTAGACTTTCAGATGGTTCCCTAGTTTTTACTTTTGCTAAGAATTTGGGTATTCTTTCCAATAACCTTGCTGAGGGGTATGGTATCCTTAGAGGCCTTCAGGAGGCTACTAAGGTTGGATGGGAAAAGGTGTTAGTTGAGTCTGACTCTCAACTTATTATTAATCTCTTGAAGACTCCTTCTAAGAATTATAAGGTGTATTGGAGAATAAAAATAATTATTGAGAAGATTCAGTTAATCCAGATGGGATTTTTGAAAGTTGATTACAATCATGTGGTCAGAGATCAAAACAAGAGTGTTGATGCTTTAGCTAATTGGTCTTTGGAAAAAGGTGATCTTACTTGTTATGTCCACCCTCCTATATGGTGGGATTCTCAAATTAGGGAAGCTCTTCTTTCTATCATTTCTTTGGATTGCTCCAGTTCTGAAGGTACCTAGTTTCTTATTGATTTTTTGTTTTGTTTTGTTTCTCATTGGTTCATTCTATTTTTTTAGTTCCCTAGCTCATTCTATTCTTTATTTTGTTTCCTCTGTTGATTCTTCATTTAATAGTCTTCTGGTCTAGATAGGTCATTGTTTTGTTCATTTTTTTCTTTTGTCTTCTTTGTTTTTTTGTTTAGTTTTTTAAGGTGGGTGGGTTCTTTTGTTTTGTTTTGTTTTTGTGTTATTTGTGTTGTTTTTTGTTGTTCTTGTGTACCTGTTGTTTTGTTTTGTTTTGTTTTTTTTTATGTTTTTTGTTATTGTTCTTGTGTTTTTTTTCGTTCTTGTTCTTGGGTTTCTCTTTGTTTGTGTTATTTTATTTTTTTATGTGAGTGTTTTCTATGTTTTTTATTTTTGTTTATTGTCTATTGTTGGCTGTTTTTATTTTTATTTTTATTTTTAATTTATTTATTTTATTTTTTAGGTTTTTGTTGTGTTTATTTTTCATGTTCTTTTGGGTTATGTTTTTGTCTTGTTTGTGTTTTGTTATGTGGTTCTTGTGTTTTTCTATGTGGTTTGTGTTGTGGTTTCTTTTATCTTATTGCACGTGTTTGGTTTTGCTTTTGGTTTTGACACACTCGAGGAGCATGTTTTTTATTTTATTTTATTATTTTTGTTGTTATTTACTTTTTTTAAATTTGGTTTTGTGTGTTTGTTTGCTCCTTGAGTGTGTCAAAGTTGGTAGGCCAGGTCTGAGTCCTGGGCATTTTTGGCGGAATGGATACCCCTGCCTCCTTGGGTCTTACCCAAAAGTGGCACCCCTTTTGGGATGTTTTCCACAAATAATAAAAAAAAAGGTCATTCTAACCAAAACTTCATTGGTAGACCTAGAAATTTTATCTATATTGTGATTCTCCTAGAAAATTCAGTCCTAGGATAAACGCAAGTCGTCCAAGCCTTTAAATCCAAACAAGAAGACCCCCAATACCAATGACCTCCTAGAATTTTTAGTGCATCTTCATTAGATGAATAAAGAAAACCTATCCCTTTGTTTCTAGCTATAGCATATCAATTGAGATTAGAAGTGAATCTCTATGTAAATACTTAATCTCTAAAGAAGAGAGTTGTATTTAGTCAAGGGTGGAGGATCCAAGTACAACCCCTTGTTCTCCAATAAAAGTAATAATAATGAACAAGGATTTTCATGCTGTTAACTTAGGTTTTAATCCCACATATTGATATCTTGTATATCTATAAGGATAGCTAGAGGTAGGATCAAATTTATAATAATTTCTATGAACTTTGTGAAAAATATTTCCTTAATATTTACCCTAAACTAAGGTTCAAATTGTAAATATAAACATTAAAATTTTGATTTTTTGGTTGGATATGGAGTATTAAGGTCTAACATATAAGTCACAAAATTATATTTAACATGATCAGATCTAGTTTGAATTGGGTTTGAATATTTGTTGTTATTACTAGTTTTTTTAATTAGTTATATGGGATTGAAACAATCCCTACTCCATATTAAATCATGACTAGAGAGTGATATGAAATAAAATAAAATGGTTTTTTATTATGTACTCAAGACCAAAACAATATATGGAACTAAAATATTTAATATAATATGGGATATGGTGTACAAACCTAATTCCTTTTGGATTTAAACCTTGGACCTTCTATTTAGAGTTCCAAAATTTAGGAACATCCAAGAAAAATATTATTCAACAAAGTCAAAAAGCTCAACATCCTCTTATTATCTTTTGTAGTATGTTTCTTTTGTGATTGACCCTAATGAGAAGTTTTATTGTCTTTTTTTAATTCTCAATTCTTGAAAAAGTTTCATTAGTGATTTTACTTTTAAAATATCCTTATATACAATCATGATTTCCTTGTAGGATTCACATTCTATAAAATATTTTCTAGGGTCTCCATTACACCATAGTAATTATACATGTATCACTTGGCAATATTTAAACCTCAATCTCCTTAACATTTTAGGAATCTAACTGATTGAGCTAATGCCATTTGATCCCTTTTCATTACTAGTTGATTTATATGTGATCTCTATCTTTCGTGATTCTTTGCTCAAGTATTTGTTGAAATTATTATTTTATTTTGGTTATATGGGATATTTCCATCAAACGTTTACATTTGTTGTTAGGTTAGTTTGTCCATATCCAAGATGCCTTTTTATAACAAATATTTTTCATTTCATTTTCTACCGAATATATTCTTTACCTTCCTTAAGATGCCATTTTTTCATAATCAAAATCCTGACATCATTTTTATTAGAAGATAAGAATCTCAATTGAGCAATTGCCTTATAAAATTTAAATTTTATTGAAATAAAGATCACTTCAACATCCTAATTGACTAAATTATCTATTACATGGCTTCCTTTTGTATATGTATCCTTATCATTTCAAGAGATTTCCTCCAATAATAAATTATGAGAATCAATAATAATATTATTTTATATTTAATCAAGGCAGTAAAATGAAAATAATAATGTTGATCTCTTTTATTGAAGCCAACCATTCATTTTTGTTGATTAATGTTAAAAATCTAGCAGTAAAATGAAAATACATCCAAATTATATTGTAATAATAATAGAAAAGGAGCATGCAATTAACAATATTGTAAGATGATATTTGAGGTATAGACCAATTGCTTTGACAAAACCCTGTAAGGAGGACAGAGGTCCAAGGTTCAAGTGATGGTGCTTTCAATTATATTAAAGGTTTAAAATGATTGTTGCATGGTGGTTATAGGTGTGGACTACAAAAATAACTATGTGGTGGCTTCTGGGGTGGACAACACAGAATACTATGAAAACCATAAAATTTACACAACCTACCCAGATTCATTGTGGCTACCGATTCATGTAAATTAAAAAAAAAAACAATATTGTAAAATGAGTTGCAATCTTACTATACTGGTAAGGTATTTTGCCTCTCTTTGAAATGTCCAAGGTTGAAACCCCACTCAGTACGAGGGGATCTGGAGCCCTCAAAAAAATCTATCTAAACTCATTGAAAAATAATATTGCAAGATGGAATAGAAATACAATAGATTATATTGTAGAAAAATAGAAATATGTTTAAAAATCATAGGCCTCTTTTAGGGGGTAACCTCCTTAGAAGCAGAGCCTCAATAAAATGAAAATAAGATGTCCATCCTCTTGTCCCCTTGGTGCTTTTAAATATTTTTGTTAACCCTAACTCTAATGTTCAAGGGTTTCCATCGACATGTAAGTGGAGGACCCACTTGTTTAGGCACCTCAAATGCCACATACACAGTTATAAAATATTACATAATATTATTAAGATAGGGTTTTTATGTTAGGAAGAGGTAAATTACATACTAAGGTTAGGATGGGGTCCTAACATACCCTTACCATTCAAATATATATCCTTAAAGCTAGATACGAGGAAACTATTACTATAACTACTAGAGAGGCTCCGATGTTGATTCTTCTAGCTGTAAACCCTACAACTAGACCAAAAATTCAATGAGGGTGTGGTGACGAAGAGTGTAGGTTCTTTAGTCCAAAATATTATCAAGCCCCAAAATGATTGAGTCCTCGTCATATAACTTGGGAAGTGTAAACTGAACTTGATTGTGATTGTTGAGTACCTTTTTGAGGTAAAAGATATGGAATAATAGATGAATCTTGGAATAAAATGGTATAATAATCTTATAGATCACTTGTCCAATCTGCTACAATATTTGATAGGGTTCATACAATTATGCTACAAATTTTGATGTGCTCCAAGTTTTATGAAATATTGTTTGTAGGTTGAAGTTGAAGAAAGACCATATCGTCTACATTGATGCTCAAAATGATATTGTTCATTCTATTGGCACATTTATTTTTGAGCTAACTAATTTGTCCTTCAAATGTTTCAAAATTTAAGCATCCTCTTGAAGAGTTTCATCCATTGCTTGGACTTTGGAGTTTTTAGGAACATATGAAGAGGGTTATAGAGGTGGGTACCCATATACTACCTCAAAAGAAGTCATTTTGTAAGCTATGTGAAATAAATTGTTACACCACCATTAGATCAAAGGAATCAACTTAGCCCATTGTGTTGGGTGCTTAAAGGTAAAACAATGAATATAGGTATCCAAGTACTAGTTAATAATTTTTTTATCAATTCGTCTATGTATGGTAGGCTGAGATCATTCGTAGTTATATTCCCTATATTTTAAACAATTATTTATAAAATCAACTATTAAAAGTGGGGTCACAATTAGACATAATGGATTTGGACATACCATGGATTTTTAAAATGGAGTCCATGAATATTTGAGCAATGGTGAAGGTACGGTAAGGATGGGGGAGGTGACATAAATGAGTATGCTTTGAGAGATAGTCCACCATTATAAAAATAATTTGATTTTAGTCCTAACTTAGGAAGCCCTTTAATAAAATCCATGGAGGCATTAGTCCATACACTATCTGGAATTATCAATGATTGTAGAGTGCCTAGAGTATGAACCATTTCACCTTTCATCCATTGGTAAATATCACATTTAACCATAAAAGTTTAAATATATTTTTTCTTGCCCTCCCAATAGAAGGACCATTTTGCTTGTTCATATGTCTTTAAGAATTGGAATGGATGGCAATAGCTGAAGTGTGCATTTCCATCATAATATACTCATGGAGTGATGAATTTTTGGAGACCACAATGTAACCTTGATATCTTAATAGTTACCCATCCCATGAATATTCAAAATAAAAATGGGGATCATTTTGTAGTTGTTATTTTAATATCTATAAATATTTATCATTTTTTATTTTGCATTCAAGTTGGAATATCCATTGGGAGGTGGGAAAAATAGGGCACACATTGTTACTTGATTTTCAAAATGATAGGAGAGGGCATTTGTTGCAGTATTATCCTCATCTCTATTATATATGATATCATAATAATACCCCAACAATTTTGAAACTCATTTCTATTATGTTGGAGTAGATATCCTTTGTTATAAGAAAATTTTCAAACTCTGGTGATTTGTTTTAATAGAGAAATGTCTCCCAATGATATATGATCACCAATAGTTAACAACATAGAAGATGCCCATAATTTCTTTTTATAGGTAGATTTTATAAATTTTTACCTAAGAACACATTACTAGTGAAGGCTAAGTATCACCCTTCTTAAATTAATACAACCCCAATTCCATGACCCAAAGCATCACTTTCAATTATAAATGGTTTGGTAAAATCAGGGGTAGCCAACATCAAGGTGGAAGTCATAGCCTTGTTAAAATCTGCAAATGCTTATTTTGTTAAAGGTAGCCATAAAATAAGCTCTATTTTTAACATTGTTGTTAAAGGGGAAACTATTTTACAATAATTTTGTATGAATTGATGATAATGGCCTATGAGACCCAAAATTCCATGAAGCACCTTGAGAGTTTATGGCTTAAGATAATTTTGGACATCTTAAATTATCTTGAGGTCAACCTTGAATCCCTCCTGTAAAATAATATATCCCAAGTATTAAACATCATGTATGCTAAAGGAGCATTTTGATTATTTGATAAATAATTTATGGTTCTATAATAAATACAAAGTTTAGTGCAAAAGTTGTAAGTGATTTTCCCGAGTGTGACTATAGATACGAATGTTATCAAATAAAATCAAAATAAATTTATGAATAAATAGGTAAATGACATTCTTCATGAGGTTCTAAAATATTTTTGATGCATTAGTTAGTCCAAATATCATGGCCAAAAATTTGTAATGGCCCTCATGAGTGCAGAATGTTGTTTTAGAAATATCTTCCTTTTTAATCCTTATTTCACAATATCTCAATCAAAGATCCAACTTGGAGAAAAATGTTCCACCATGTAACTCATCCAACAATTCATCAAACATAGGGATAAGAAATGTTTCCTTAATGGTGAGCTTATTGAGCTCATGAAAATCAATACATAACTTTCATGACCCATATTTATTTCGAACCAATAGTATTAGAGAAGCATAGGGACTATTAATAGGTCAAAATACCCCTACTTTTAGTAATTCTTAAACCTTCTCAATTTTTAACTTAAGTGCATAGGAGTATATATAGGTTTAGATGTTAGGTGGCAATCTACATAGTATCGATAATATTGCATGATCATCCAAATTATGTGGAAGTAATTATGTTAATTCTATAAAATTTGTGAAAGTAATTTTTAACCTTCCATCTCACAAAAAAATTTCTCTATCAAAATTACTTCCATAAAAATGAGTTGTAATTCCCTGGGGGGTTGTTCGTATCTGAAGTTTATCATTGAATTACAAATAATTGGGCTACAAATCCACATGAGAAAATTTTACTAACTTATTCATATGTTTAAACTAATAACCTATGATGATCATGTCAATAAACCCTTAAGAGTATAGGACTTCCCATTCTACAATAATCGCATCCATAACTTGATAAAATTCTAGGCTATTGTTCCTAAGGTGTGAAGCCACTATGCTTTTAGCACAACATCATATTCTCCAAGTGGAAGATCAAAAATATCAGTTTTGAGTTCATAGTACCCTATCTTCAACTTGATATTGTGGCATTTAACCTTACAAGGTAATGTTCTACCATTTTCCACCTTGACTTCAAAATAGTTGCAAGTACATATGTAACAATTTGTTTTCTTAGCTAATCGAGGGTTAACACAATTATGTGTACTATCTGAGTCAATAAGAATTGTAAGTATTTGCCCTTTGAAAAATCGTACTACTTTCATAGTCTAAGAGGTTGAGATTCTTGCAAGTGTATGGACAAAAACATCTGGCTATGATTCCTCCTATTCTACACCCTCATCCTGAGGCTCTTTCACCTATGGTTCTATTTCTTCATCAAATATTTCATTCTTTGTTGAGTCTTCCATATTTAGCAATTTTTATTTTTTTTGTATTAATTTATGCCCAGATAAATATTTCTCATCACAATTATAACATAAGACCTATGCTCTGCATACATCCATTTCCTCCCTAGTCAATTACTTAATTGGTCAAGATCTATTGCTACTATTTAGTGTGAACTTGGGATAAAATGTAGGTTTAGACTATGGAAATTTGGATGACTAGCTTTGGGTAAATATTTTTCCTCTACAAGTCTAGCCAGACCTATGGCTTACATCACAGACTATGAATTGAACATTTTTACTTTTTAATTGAACATATTTCAATCCATTGATAAAACAACTTTGAAGAATACTTCATTCAAACCCTTGGTTATATTGGCTAATTGCTCAAACTATATTTGATAATCTTGAACAATATAGGTTTAACTCAATTTTGTTAAGGCTCTCGTAAAGTCCTCATACTTACTAGGGCCAAAATGAGTGAGTATTTGGGACTCAAATAATTCCCAAGAAGGATCATGATTCATGGTTTGTAACCATTAATAACGTTGTAGGGTCTCCAATTCAAAACTAAAGGATGCCATGGTGACCCACAAATATCGGGGAACTTACATAGTTTGAAGAATTTATTTTCTTGGCACAACTAACCATCAACATCCTTGCCATTAAACTTAGGAATGTCTAATTTGAGCATTTTAAATGGGGTTTCAATATCAAAAAGAGCATGATGGGTTGTTACATCCTTGTATACTAAAGTACCACCTAGTCCTTTATTGTTAATTTTTTGGGATAATTTTGACCCTTCCACCTCACAAAAAGTTTCCTCTATACCTGATTTAATGTTAAGCTGGTAGGATTTTATGATTTGCATCTGATATTTCACTTGTTTAATTTATGTTCCAATTTGTGATATTCCATTTTATAAATTACTAAGTGTGAGATTTAATTGTTCCATCTGCTTAATTATTCTTCTTGTTCCTTCAACCATATAATTGTAAATTGGGACTTACTAAAATTAGAAAGTGTTGCTCTCAATGGGTTACTATGTTTAGGTGCTATCTATCAAAATGATCAGATTGAAAAGATGAATACAATAAGCTATGTCTCAAAATGACATTTTTTGGCACTCCTAATTTTTTTTATAGTCAAGTGTTGTTTATTTTTCCCCTAGAGTTCATCTTAAAAATTGTCTTTCTTCTCTGGCTATTGGGAATGATGATAATACCTTAGAAAATTTTATCACTAACACTACCCTAAAAAATAAAAATACTATCACAGTAGAGGAAAAAACAAAACATGCTAAATATTTTAAAACATTGTCTTATGTAGAAACTAAATTTTGGTAAAGGTCCTTAATATAGCAAAATCATCGACAACTAATTAATTGGTTGATTCAACATGAGATTTTTCTTAGACATCAGTAAAGAGTTCCCTCTCAATTTCAGCAAAATATCACATCATTAGCCATCAAACTATTACTAATTACTCTTGACTATAGCGGATCCCAACAAATTTATTTTCCCCAATAATTTATTCTTTAACCAAGCATTTTTATAATATGGTCACATGTGTGCTAGATGTAGTCTTTGTTGTATGCTTAAATCTATGATTATAATATTACATAATATTATTAATATAGAGTCCTCATGTTAGGAAGGAAGTAATTACATAATAAGGTTAGGATGGGGTCATAACAATTAATGATAATTTTCTAATGATAATTTTCTAGTCCTCCTAAATTGAAATATATTTTCATCAATTTTCAATCATTCCTTGTCATTATTATTTTTTTAAATAGGTTATATGGAATCAAACCAGACATCCATATTATATTATTTTTTTAAATAGGTTATATGGAATTAAGCCAAACATCCATATTACATTATGATAATATAGTGACATTATAATAGCTTAACAATTATAGACAAGATTTGAATCTTAGTATCCTTCTTTAAAGTTGAGGAATCTAATAAGTTAAACTAATACCATTTGATCCTTGTTATTATTAATTTTTTTCAATTGGTTATATGGGATTGAAACGGGTCCCATTCCTTATTACATCATCACCACATAGTGGTATTACAACAAAGCTTTAATATTATCCATGTATCACTTAGCAAGATTTGAACCTTGATCTCCTCTTAAAATATTGAGGAATCTAACCAGTTGAGCTAATGTCATTTGATGTTTGAATGAGTTTACATAGGTTTTTATGAGAGGTCCTAGTCCCCTCATACTAAGTGGGATTTGAACCTTGGACCTCTCAAAGAGAGGCCAAAGCCTTTAGCACTACAGTAAGCTTACATATCCCCTTGTCATTATTAATTGATACCTATGCAATCTCTAAATTTCAAGATTCTCCATAATCTATCACCCTTGAAATTATAGTCTATTTCTTTTTAATAATTAATTATAACATAGTATTCAGACTATCGTGGGGGACAACACAATGTTTTAGGATTTGACTCTTCTTTGGGAAGTCCAAGGTTCAAACCATGACGCGGGTGAATATGTGAGGAGGTAGATGTGTTTATGATTCTATGTTTGGCCCTTATTTATAAGCTCAACTCACATCATTTGAGATGAGGATACCCAACCCCGATCATCAGTCATAAAAGTTTCTCACACCAAACTCAATTAAAAGAATATAATATTCACATTCTAAGGTTATCATGATATTCACCCTCTAGATTTTAATATCGCTATCACTAATAATATTTGGCCCTTTTAAGTTTTGATCTTCCTTATCATTAATACTTAACTCTAATGGTCTTTATATCTTAAGTTTTTCCTAACATTTTGCCATCTCCCACCCTTAAGGTCGTAATCTCTCGTTATTAATAATTAACTCCTATACTCTTGTTTATGTCCTGTTAAATTCTATGTTCTATGAACCCTTACGATTATTATTATTTAAATAAAATTACCCTTTTAAAAGCCCATTTGCAACCCATCGATTGGCTTTTTAACCTAGAAAAATAATATTTTATTTTAATTAAAGCCTACTTTTATAAAAGAAAGACATAGGGGTAAGCTTTATACATGACAAGAAAAAATAAGGGAGAGCCGTGGGGAACAATTCTTTTTTAACATAATCCCCTAGACCAAAAAGGAGATGACGTGTTGCGCCAGTCCTGGCACTACTACGGGAGAAACCCTAAGCATTTCCGCTTCTATATATACCTACCTGTCATTCAGTATACCCTACGATTCTTTCGTTGGCATCAGACACCGCTACGGTAGAAACCCTAAGCATTCCCGCTTCTATATATACCCTTGCCTCTCATTCAGTATATACCGATTCTATATATATTTCTGCCTGGATGTAAGATGAAGCGGATGTCCTGGGAAACCTAAATCTCTCCAAGCGTGTTGGAATCGAAATAGAGAGAAGGATTCGAACGGCTTCATGTTAGGTCTGTAATTGCCTTATTTATATTTTTGTTTCACGTCTTTTTTTGTGAGGTAGGGTTGTAATTCAAGGGAAAGATTTTTTTTTTTTGCGTTCTTTGCCTTTATTTTGTTGTTTCTTCGAGAAAAAAGTTGTAATGGTTTCTTCACACTCGATAAATCTCAACTCTCTTTGCTTCTGTCTTGAAGCAGGTATGGTGGAAAGGGTAACAAGAACGGAGGAGCGGACGTCAGGCATTCGAGAAACCTAAAATGATCTATGTTGGTTGGCCCCTCTTGAAAGAGAGTAAGTTTCGAAAGGCTTCATTCTAGGTCTTGTAATAGCCTTAATTATATTTTTATTTCACGTCTTTTATGTTTTTTTAGAGATAGGTTTGGAATTCTAGTATTGTATTTGTTAAAATTGATTATATAAATCACAGTTCTCTTTTTTAAAGTTTGAAAATCTACAAACGTTCAAGTGGGTTGGTCCTTCTTTAAGGTAGGATTTAATAGAGAGTAGGATTCGAAAGGTTTTACTGTAGGTTTGTAGTAACCTTATTTATATTTTATGTTTTTATGTTTTTTTTTTTTTTTGAGATAGGGAATTCGAGCTGTATTTGTTGATTTTTTATTTTTTATTTGTTATTTTTTTAAAGAAAAGCAGTTGTATAAATTACAACTCTCTCTGAATTTACAAACAAAGCTTAAATATTTTAAGTTGGTTGTTCTCTTTTTAAGAGTAGGATTCAAAATGTTTCATTACAGATCTGTAATAGCCTTATTTATAAAAATATAGATAAGTGTTTAATTTATTTTTGAAATAGGGTTTGAATTTTATGATTATTTGTTAATTTTTTATTTTGATAGAGGAAAAGTGGTTGTACTCTTCTCCCATACTTGATAAATTACAATTTTCTCTTTTAAATTTTGAAAAATACAATTTGAGTTGATATAGCTAAATACTTAATATTTTTTAAAAAATTGAATTCTTGATTTTCATTTTTTTTAATGCAAATATTTAAGAATTCAACATCCTTCTTTTTTGAGATTTCGTGTAGCAACTTTCACAATATTAAAAATTCACCTTTAGTATAGTAATATTTTCACAACTTTGCAATATCATAGTAGGCTTACCAGCTTTGCACTTACTAGTTTTGCAATATTATTTTCCTTCCTTGTTTCATAATCCAACCAACACCATTTCAAATAATCCATTCAACCATAAATATGGTATGATATCATCTTCTTTTGCTTCAACAAACAAATCTTCTACTTGTTTCACAAAATCATAGTCCAAATTACCAAATATAAACTATTAGTTTCTTCTAATTCATTGATCTATGAATGGATCTCCTGAAATATTTTATAATCCTCTAAAATTTTATTTTGAATTTACTAGTTTCACAAACTGCAATACCAAACTTGAAATATTAGTTTCTTGCAATGTATTGATCTATAATTGGATCTCTTGAAACATTTTGTATACACTAGAATATTATTTTTCAGTTTAAGTAAAACTTACTCATTCATCTAACCATAGAAAAAATAATTTAATTTCACGATCCTTTATTAAAACCCTTTTGTTGATTAACCTACTTAAACTTTTGTTCCATTTCCTTAACATATGAGAAAACATGATTTTTTCAAACTTAGTAGCAAGGTGTTGTATTTCCATAATCATTTTATGTATGTTTCATAAAATCTTTGCTTCTCTAGATTTTATTACTATTAGTATAAGCAAAATATTGTCTTCTAACTATGTAGCAAGGTGTTGTATTTCCACAATGATGTTTTGTATGTTCCATGGAGTGTTTGCTTACCTAGATTTTATTACTATTAGTGAATCTCCTTCCATCCATAGTCTATTCCACTAATGAAAGCCTAATGTGATAAAAGATAACCCTTATTATTTTTTATTATTCCTCCTATTAGTCTTGGATTCATTTTAAATGCTCCATCAAATTTTAATTTGACCAATAATGTTGTCGATGGTTTCTACTTTATATTTTTTATCTTTAATTTGTTTCTCCTCTACCCACCATCATAATTCTAATTGATATCTTGACTCTATCTATCAAGGCTCTCTACTTCAATATTAGGATTTGGGTTAGTTGATAAGGCTCTACTTCAAGATTAGGGATTGGGTAAGTTGATATGGCTAATTTAGATGCTAAACACATCTTCCTTTTCATTACCTCTATATTATTTTCCTTTTTTTTCTTTTAAATTCTTTGTATCTTTTGATGTGTCCAAAATTATTTGTAATATCTCACTTTTAAAAGTACTTTAATAATTCTTCAATGTAACCGTTTATCACCATGTATTTACCAAAAAATTAAGAATCCATTGCCATAGTTTCCAAACTATTGAGTAATGTCTTGAGAGATGGTTTATATTCTATTCCTCCTTTTTACATATAACACATAATGAGAGGCCATGAAAAACCCTTTTATTGAGGTTATTCTAGAATAAATTTATCTTGTGATCGAGGAGCAATATAAACATTTTGAGTTGCGATATTCCTATTTGTTTGGTGCTTTACAATGTATCTGATTCTTGTTGTGTATTATCTTGATCTATTCAACTGCCAAATCAACTTATCATTGGATCTCCTCGAAATAAAATTGTTATCTTTTTGCTCAATTACCTCCTAGGAACAATGTTTTGTATACATATAAAAATATATTTTCCATTTTGACCTTCCTTTTTTATCCTTGCACATAAGATTTGGAATCCTATCACCATATTTATCTTGAAGTAATCTCATTCATGGTTTCAAAATTGGATCTCAATTTAGTGGGATTTTATTACACCAAGTATCCATCCATTTTTTTTCTCCAATTTCCACCACACATTTTAGATCTTTAATCTTAGATCTTTATAAAATGTCCAAATTATTTTTTCCCTTAGATCTAATTTTGCATGCATAAAAAATATTGAATCAAGATCTCTACTAGTTTTATCATTACACACCTTGCTCCATTTTACAAAAGGAAATTCTCTTTTATTGTATAATCTTGACCATGAAAATGATTGCATAGTATAGATTAAAAAAATTATATCGATTTTGGTATAATACATAAGGATATATAATATATTGGAATGTCTTGTAAGATTAATTTAGTTAAACTATACTCTTCATGCTAACGATAACCATATACTTTTCCATGTTGGTAGTTTATTCTGAATTGTACTTTTAACTAGATTCTACAATTCTATCCACACTCTTCCCTCAAATAAGGGTATTCTTAGAAATGTTGTTGGTAAATTTATCTCCATTTGAAGTAACCTACATATCCTTAGTTTGATTCTACCTGGAGTGTTTAGCAAGTAAATTTTGGATTTTGTGCAATTATATTTTTTCCAATCACTCTTTTATATTTTAATAGGTTATTTAAAGTTCTAGCCACATGTTTCCCTACCTTCCTAAAAATGGTTGTATCATCTACAAACTATTGATAGGTGATGTTGTCAATGTTATTACTAGCCTTAACTCCACTTAGTAGTCCATATTTGTATGTCTTCTTCAAGTTCATTACCAATATCTCTATCATAATATTAAATAGATATGGTGATAGAGGATCTCCTTGTGTAATAACCCTCTTGAATTTATATATTATGTTACTAGTCCATTAATGAGCATTGAATATGATATTGTAGAAATACAAACTCTAATTCAATTGACCCATCTCTTCCTATATCCAAACTATTCTAATACTACAAAAATAAAATTTCATTTAACCTATCATAGGCTTTATTCATATCAAATTTTAAGATCATTTGCTCTCTTTTTGAGAAGTTGAATGTATTACTTCATGAGCCATAGAAAGTATAGATGTATGTGGGTCTATGATGTTAAATTCTAGTACTAGTGAGAAAAACCAAAAGAATATTTGATATCTCGATAGTGGGTGCATTAACCACATGTTTGGGAACAAAGAAATGTTCTCACAATTAGATGAAATTATTAAATCTAAGGTGAATATGGGAAACAATAGTAAGTTACCTATCACGGTTAAAGTTAGGATCATAATCCATACCAAGAAATGTTAAAGAGGGTACATTCTTGATGTGTATTATGTGTTTGGGCTGAAACCTAATTTGCTAAGTGTTGGACAACTTGTGCAAAAGGGGTACACTGTGCAATTTAAAAATGAAGCATGCATCACTCAAGAAAAAGAGGATAGGATCATAGTAAATGTAGCTATCATAAAGAATAAAATGTTTTCTCTACAAATTTAAAATGAATTGTTGCTTTCATTTAGTGTAGTTGTTAAAAATGCTACATGGCTATGTCATCCCAGATTCGATCACTTAAGTTTTAGTCACCTAAAATCTTGTAAAAGAAATGAATGGTGAGGGGATTACCTCTAATAGAGAATATTCATGGAAATATTCAAAACCATTAGAGCTAGTACATTCAAATATTTGTGATCCAATACAAACCAGCTCATTTGCCAACAAAAAATACTTTTTGAAATTTATAGATGATTTTAGTTGGAGGATATGGGTATATCCCATCAGATAAAATTCAAAATATTTTGATAAATTTAAGGATTTCAAAGCTTTGATTTAAATTCTTACCAATATGGAGGAGGTGAGTACATCTCTAATTAATTCCATAATGTTTGCAAGGTAAGTGGAATTAGAAGGTAGTTCATAGCTAGATATGATCTGTAAAGTGCCACATTGTAGGTTCACCTCTACATACAAATCTACAAATTATGTTTAATCCTTCGACTTATGTTCATTAAATATATCCCTTCTTAGAATGTTGCTTAGATATCTGATCTACTTATCAAATATTTAAATGCAAATATTATAGAAAATAAATCACACATAAACCATTATAAATTTCAAGAGAAGACAAGAATTATATGGAAACCCAAAAATGGGTAAACCCACGATCCAAGATATTTCTACAGATTTTTATTTTATGCTTTCAAATTGGTATTAGAGCTAATACTATTAGTGAAATCTTATAGAAGAAATGGCTTCTAGAAGCAATTCATTATAGTTGTAGATCCCATGATTCAATGACAATAATTATGATTACTAGAGCTATGGGACCTAGTGGATAATGTCTATCTAGAACCCACAAATGCAGTAGCATTAAGTGCTCTCTTAATCTAAGTTAGATTGATTTAAGAATAATCAAAAGAAGGACCATAAGCTATTATTTTATATAATGAAGGAAGTTGGGGAGACCAAATTTTTAAGAATTGTAGTAGCAACCAAGTCAGAGGAGGTATAGGAACCTTTAGCTAGCTTCTTCTAAGGAACCAATAAAGTGAAGCTAGTAAGGTTGCAGATGTTGAGAAAGGAGTTTGAAAACTTGTATATGAGTGAATAAAATTCTATGAGTGAATCCTTTACCTGCATAATGGGTATCATAAACCAAATGAGGATGAATGACAAGAATATTGAGAACCAAAAAATAGTGGAGAAAATATTGACAAGCCTATTAGCTAGGTTTGACTTTTTTTTTAAGAACGATTGGGAATTTGTGGCAGAATGTTCTTTTTGTCATTTGTTTATTTTGCCTTCCATATTATGCTGCTTAAATAGCTTGTAATTCCGATTTCATAATGCTTTGATCAAACCTTATCATGTTTTATTGCTTTTGTTGTCCTCACTAACTTGCAGGTAGTAGCATCAAATTCCCATTTATGGAGGCCAAATTGGGGAAATTCGACCATCTGGGTCTTCCCAAAATGTTTCCAATTAGTTAACCCCAAGTTTGCAAGTCTTTTAGAGCTCCTTAGATGTGACATTTGGGGTAGTATCACTTCGGCGCTTTGTTGTAGTTGAATTCGTCCTACCCCAAAATGAATTACAGTCAAATTCGTCTCGCCCAGGAGCGAATTCAAATTGGTGAGAAATTTCCTGACTGTTCTTTTTGTAGTGCCTTCTTGGTGATGTTTATGTCTTTGCCAAGTTTTCATGTCATTTGGATAAGTTTTAGTTACAGTTTAATTCATTTCCTCATTCGCTTATTGAGGTTTGAGGATCACATTCTTTGTCTTATTCGCAGGTGCTACTAACGATTTCTTGTTCCTTTGAACGCAGGGTCTAAACATCGGAAGAGCAACAAGGAATCAACACTAGTATACACAAGCGACGATGACATTTGGTCCGCCCAGCTTACATGTGGGCACACGGAAGAGGGATGACTTTCCATTGATGTGACCAAGAGACAAGTTTGATGCTCCTCGCCCCTAAAAAGGGAGGAAGTGAATTGTAACCAAATTTGAAATACATCAATAAAAAAAGATGGTTGTTTAGTTCCATTTGGGTTCCAATTTGTCTATGCTTTCTCCATTTTACGCATTTTTAATTTGTAGCATCAATTTTAGTTTCGTTCTTGCATCGTTCTTGGAGTTTTCCATTTTTGTTTTCGTATCCTTGTGCTTTCAGTGGAGATCACGATGGGACGTTGTCCCTTGATTTTTGAGATCAAGAAACTGATCAAAATTTGTGTTTTCTTGCTTATAGGTGCCATTTTTTGAACTCTGACTGTTGTTCGTTCCAGCCTATGGTGAATACAATACTGGAATTCATCTGACCCTAGGACAAATTAGAACTCATCTCAGCCTAGGACAAATTTTTTTCTGGTATTCATCTCACCCAGAGACAAATTTTTGTCTGCGTAGTTTCAGGGCCGAGAGTTAGAAATAGCCGATTTGGGCAAAAAAGAGGTAACAGTTTCTAACAGTTCTTGTCATTTTCTTGTTTTTGTTTTCTATTTTCTATCCATTCTTGCTTGCTTAGGTAAAGATGTTGTTGCTTGTTTCAATTTTCTTAAAATAAACCTCACACACATCACGTGGCACTTTTAAACCAAGGCGCTAGTCGTAAAACCCTAGCCCTTGAGCAAGACCAACAGTGGATTTCATCACCACGTTGGCTTGAATATTTGCATACATCACCCTGATCGCGACTGTTGCTAGACGTAAATCCTGACAAAAGCTAATCGAGTGTAGTTGGGGTGATTCCCAACATGCAAGGATAAGTCTTCTATGGTAGGTGTCATAAACAGAGCGGTTCCCCTTCCGTATCGCCTATGTTCCATGTACCATTTGCTCTCACGTACCTATAGTTTCCCTCACATAAGGGCGGGTATATAGAGAGGTTGGTATATCGGTCTGGCAATGGTATATCGAAGGGGCAACCAATTTTGGGAGCCATAAGAGCCTTCATTTTGCATTTAAACATTCTTTACAAAAACCTCAAAAACAACAACAAAACACACTAAACCAGTTTTAGGACACACTTTCAACCTTTAAACGAGATAATCACCGTTTGTGTATGTGTGTGTTCTTTTCTGTTTAGTGTAGCATAAAAAATCATAAAAGAGATAAAAATTTGCTTAGCTTGTAGAAGAGCACCACCATGGTGTACACCCGTAGCCAATCCCAATCAAGGGCAAAAGCTGCAAAAAGTGTACAAGGAGTGGGCACATGTCGCATCCGCTTTAGCCTTAAGGACTTGGCCATACTGCCTTGGCAGCCTGACCTCCAAGAGAGTTCGCATCATTCCATGTCAAGGTGGAATTATAGGGACACCCCTCTGGGGGACACGCTCATTCATCACAACCCCTTTCGAGAAGAATCTTTACCCGTGGCACTCAACGTAGATAGAAAATCTCCCTTAGAAGCTAGATATGAGTGACCACCGTGTGATGAAGTGCTAGAGAGGCATAGTGTCAATGAGGAGAGGCCACATGACTATGGCATCCCTCCTTTGCCTCCCATCACTATTAGAACCAATAGAAAAACCCTAGAGCGTAGGGATCTCCAAACAGGGCAAGCTAACTCCGCCCACCCCTTTCACACCTACGAAAGGGAGTATGAGGAAGACCATCACATTCCTTGAGAGCAATATATAGCACGGGAGCCTTGCGCTTCTGCACCTACTAGATACCATGGTTACCCATTGAGGCCAGAGCCTTGGGTAAATGCTACCAACCTCGATAGAGGGAAGCAACCCATTGAGATATCGGATCATCACGATCAAGGTAAATGCATAGGAGAGGCATTCAGGCCTCCTAGATCCAATATGGTAGACCAAATTGACCTGGCAGTTGCCAGACATGTCAACTGCAAAGCCTAGATCACGTGGCTTGAGCAAGATCAATAGCAGCTAGAGTGTCTATACCGCATTAGCAAGGAGCGCATTCAGCGCCAAACAGACGAGTTGCTTCATAACCTACCTGAGAGGGTTCCAACCCCTCGCACCCAAATAGCTAACCATATGAGAGGCATAATCCCTTGGTGCGAGATAGGTCTCTATGACCTCGTCATGTTTTGCCTTCGAGACCCCATAGACCTGAAAGGGAGGCCACTCCCCGAAACAACGATGGGTACCCTCCGCGGGGGGCAACCAATTTTGGGAGCCATAAGAGCCTTCATTTTGCATTTAAACATTCTTTACAAAAACCTCAAAAACAACAACAAAACACACTAAACCAGTTTTAGGACACACTTTCAACCTTTAAATGAGATAATCACCGTTTGTGTATGTGTGTGTTATTTTCTGTTTAGTGTAGCATAAAAAATCATAAAAGAGATAAAAATTTGCTTAGCTTGTAGAAGAGCACCACCATGGTGTACACCCGTAGCCAAGCCCAATCAAGGGCAAAATCTACAGAAAGTGTATAAGGAGCGGGCACATGTCGCATCCGCTTTAGCCCTAAGGACTTGGCCATATTGCCTTGGCGGCCTGACCTCCAAGAGAGTTCGCATCATTCCATGTCAAGGTGGAATTATAGGGACACCCCTCTGGGGGACACGCTCGTTCATCACAACCCCTTTCGGGAAGAATATTTACCCGTGGCACTCAACGTAGACAAAAAATATCCCTTAGAAGCTAGATATGAGTGGCCACTGCATGATGAAGTGCTAGAGAGGCATAGTGTCCATGAGGAGAGGCCACATGACTATGGCATCCCTCCTTTGCCTCCCATCACTATTAGAACCAATAGACAAACCCCAGAGCGTAGGGCTCTCCAAATAGGGCAAGCTAACTCCACCCACCCCTTTCACACCTACGAAAGGGAGTATGAGGAAGACCATCACATTCTTCGAGAGTAATATATAGCACAGGAGCCTTGTGCTTCTGCACCTACTAGATACCATAGTTACCCATTGAGGCCAGAGCCTCGGGTAAATGCTGCCAACCTCGATAGAGGGAAGCAACCCATTGAGATATCGGATCATCACGACCGAGGTAAATGCATAGGAGAGGCATTCAGGCCTCCTAGACCCAATATGGCAGACCAAATTGACCTGGCAGTCACTAGACATGTCGCCCGACAAGCCTAGATCATGTGGCTTGAGCAAGATCAACAGCAGCTAGAGCGTCTATACCGCATTAGCAAGGAGCGAATTCAGCACCAAACAGACGAGCTGCTTCATAACCTACCTGAGAGGGTTCCAACCCCTCGCACCCAAATAGTAGAACCATATGAGAGGCATAATCCCTTGGTGTGAGATAGGTCTCCGTGACCTCGTCAAGTTTTGCCTTTGAGACCCCATAGACTTGAAAGGGAGGCCACTCCCTGAAACAACGGTGGGTACCCTCCGCGGGGACCACTCAGGGTCATAGGTCTCGCCCAGAGACTCCTCAGGAAGTTTACAAGGAGTATGAAGAAGAAGTAGAGTGGGCCGAAATGCCCTACCAAGGCGAAGGGGTTGCTATATGGCCAACCCACCATAGGCCTCAAGTCTCCCACAACCCACAACGGGAGCAAACTAAAGAGGAAGAGATTAAATCTTCTGATGCTTACAAAGCACTGTTAGAGCGTTTGGAGTCTATGGAAACCAAAGCTTCTGGGCCTCAAAAGCCCACGTTACACCAACTCCAAAGTCATCCTATGCATACATCAATGCCTACACCTCCTTACCCCGAACACTTCAAGCTGCCTCAGTTGGTAGTCTTTAAGGGTGAAGAGGATGCCTAAGAGCATGTGATAAGATTCCTGAGCCAATGCTTTGGCATTCAGGATAATGATGCGTTGTTGCTAAGGACATTCATAACCACATTCATGGGACGTGCCTCGGATTGGTTCACCCAGTTGCCAAAACATAGCATCAATAATTTGGATCAATGAGTGGATGCGTTCCTTGAACACTTCACCTTCAACACCAAGAAGAAGGCATCACTGAGTGACCTGGCCAGCCTCAGGCAATATGAGGAAGAGACCATGCTAGCCTACGGGAATCGGTGGACGAATCTGCTTTCTAAGCTACCCTACCTTCCCCCTATGTCTGACCTTACACAAATTTTCTCATGAAGTTGTTTGAGATCGATCTCTGTGCTATTGTAGCTGCAGCAATATGCCACCTTAGAAGAAGCTCTGGTGCAAGCCAAAATTATTGAAGAGATCAAAATACAGGATGGCAAAATTGCCAAACCTAAGAAGAAAGAGTGGAACAAGAACACAAAGACAGGGACTTCACAACAAAAACCCATTGCGGTTAATCAAGTTGCCATAAATGTCCCTAAGCTTGCACAGGAAATACGGCCTCAAAAGGCTAATTATCAGGAAGTGCCTCCTAACAATTATGAAAGAGAAAATTAGAAACAGGAGCAAAATCAGCAACGTCACCCTAAGCGATAGTACACCCCTTATATGGAGTCTAGGGACTCCCTATTTGACTACTTGTCAGTGACAAACTTGATCACCCTTCTAGATATTCAAACCATAGATCCTAATGCTCCCAATCCTAAGGGATACAGATAGGACTTGTATTGTAGGTTCCACAGGCGAAAGGGACATGACCTGAACGCATGTTGGAAGTTCAAAGGATTGATACAAGACCTGATTGAAAATAAGACATTGGCAGTGGACAACCTCGTAGCACCAAACAACCAACAGATGGGGGTTTTCAAGGACCCCTTGCCTGCCCATGGGGCATAGGCAAAACCCATTTAGGTCAATTAGGTGCAACAAAATTACCCCATTCAAGGGTATGTAGGAATGATAAGCATAGTGACTAGGAATAAGAAATACCCAGGAGTTGCCCCTGAGGAAACCACAAGAGAGGTTCCATCGACGTCATAGCCTCAATAGCACCCTGTGCAGCTACCTTCGCCTAGACCAGTGGCCACGATACGAACCAAACTCACACAGAGTTTGTGGACCACGTCAGCTAGGCTCTCCATATATGAGCTTATATAGCAATCAAAAGCCCATCGAAATGCTCTCATGGAGATTTTGAAAGCCATCGAGTTGCAGCCCCATGAAGCGAATTCCTTCAACAACTTCATGGGACATGTAAAACGATGCATGGAGCCAATCATCACCTTTCGAGAAGATGAAGTTAAATCAGTATTTGATGATATGGCAGATCCACCCTTGCATGTTATCGTGCGGGTCAAAAGGATCTCGTATAAGAGGGTGTTGATAGACACTGGCTCGTCCAGTAACATCATTACCACATCAACATTGAAACATCTGATGTTTCTAGCCTCTCACATCATAGATTCCACTTACACACTGCGAGCATTCAATGATGTGATATGCTTGACAGTTGGCACAATTGTTCTACCCATTCAGGTAGGACAAAAGATGATACCTACATTGTGCCATATTTTGGAAGGCGAGATGGCATACAACATATTGCTTGGGCGGCCATGGATTAGGGAAATGAAGTTTGTCCCTTCAATAGCTCACCAGTGTTTGAAGTATGCATTTGAAGTGGAAGTACATGTAGTCCCGGCGGACTTAGAACCCTTCAAATATTGCAATGCGGTGTAGTTGATGCCGCAATCGACCCTACCATCGACGCACTTGGATTTTTAGTTAAATCCATCTAGACAGGGTCTGATGTTGCAAGCACCACTGGTGATAAATCCATCAAAACCCCAGCTAGGCACATATTCATTGTCAGCTCCTTCACCACCAATGCCACCTATCATGGCTAAACATAATGACAAAGGGAAGAAAATCTTGGAAGAGGCTCAACCCCTGGAAGAGGCGCTGCCAACAATATCAACCATCTCAACCAAAGAGATGCCTAGCACAATGGAAGTTGAGGCTCCTAGTCCACCCAACATGGAATGGACTCAAGAAGAGCTTTCGTTCCCTCCCTCTCAATAACCAATAATTTCTATTGAAATGGCCAGTACGGGCCTGGGGGAGTATCTAGTGCGGAATGTCGTAGCAACGACTGTGCTAGAGTCAATGCAAGACATGGGGAGACCTCGCCTCCCCATAAAGACAATTGTTCCTTTAGGCTACCCACCGAACCAGACCAATTTTGTGTATGGGGGCCTTGACCATGGTGCTGAGCCATGCATGCAAAAGGATGAGGACGAAGAGCATTTTGCAAAAGATGTCAATTATTTGTCTAACCCAAACTTCGCTCTGAGATATCTTGGCCAATGCAATTGGCATGGATACGGGCTAGGTAGGTATGAAGGAGTGCATGTCCTTTGCCAGCCAAGATACCAAATGCCTTATGACAAGTTGGGAGTAGGGTTCAACCACCCCCTGCCCTTAGACATCTTGGTGGAAAACATGCAAGGCCTAGGAATAGGCAACAAGGGTGGATTGGCATCAAATCCTTATGCCAACCCAAACACAACATATACATTGGGAGATTACCTTCCATGGTCAACAACCACCCTTGTTAACACCAATAACCCTTCTCCTTTGCTAGAGAGAGGCGAAAGTTTGGGAACTCACTTTCAAGGAAAGTATAAGCAATGTCCAGAAGGATCTTCGAAGGATGAATCAGAATATGAACCAGTGTCATATGATCCCTTCGAATCCGATAGTGATCACTCATAGGGGATTCCCATGAATAACTATCAAGAGATCCTTTTGACCTTATTCCCTCTAGAGGCTCCAATCGAGCTAGTGCCACGTCAAGAGAATTAGGTCCCCCCACGGAGTGTGGACCAACAACAATGGGGCCAGATTAATTTGCTTGAGCAGGATGAGCCTCATATGCCTCAAGCAGTTGTTGGAGCTAGTGAACGCTTTTGGATCTCCGATAGTGATTTGAAAGATGAAACTGAGATGGCCTATCTCAACCACATGTGAAAAATGCAACAACGATACCCCTTGGAAATTAATGACATATTTGCACAAATGGGCATAGTGCCAGGGCATGAGTGGTACGTAGACCCAACAGGGTGGGATCAAGTGTTGTATCCACTACTCCAGGTACACAAAGAGCACCTTCCACTCCAAGACCCTAGGGTGATATCAGTGCTGAGGGCAGACCCTGTACTCTTATTAGCACATAGGGCCGATCCATTTGTGCCCGTACCTCTAGAGCCAGATCCAAAACACAAAAAAAATCCAAAATGTTTAAGTCATCACACTCGCGGTAATGGAGACCAAATTCATTTCATCCACATGATCTCCATTGAGTTAACCGCACCCATTCAAAATCCGGTCGATCTAGCACAATCCTTGCATCTAGACATAGATGCCATTGACTGGTATCATGTCAATTCACCTTCGTCCCCATCAGAGTACTGGCCTTTCAATAAAATGCTTCATTTTACCCTAGGGACAACTCAAGATATCTTTTAGGCTAAAGAGGAACCCAAGGTTCCCAACGCATATTTAAATTCAGCTAATGATATCCATTTGATCCCAACTCCACATCAGTTGGAGGATGGATCCCACATGTCGATCGAGGAGATGACTAACGTAGACATCGGCTTGGATCCAATGAATCCATAGATTATCAAGTTGGGGGTAAGCTTATCCCTGAAGAGCAAGGCGACTACATTGCCCTGCTCAAAGAGAAGAAGGAGGTTTTTGCATGGTCATACAAAGACATGTCGGGGCTAGATCCGCAGCTAGTCATGCATAATCTTATGCTTGATCCGACAATAAAGCCAGTTAAGCAAAAACTACGTAAGATGCACCCAACAGTGGTCTTGATGGTCAAATATGAATTGCAAAAGTTGTTGGATGCACATTTTGTCATCTGCGTGGATTATCCACCATGGCTGTCCAACATGGTGCCCATCAAAAATCCCAACAGGAGGATTCACATATGCACTAATTTTTGAGATCTAAACAAAGTGAGTCCTAAGGATGATTTCCCCTTGCTAAGCATCAATGTGTTGGTAGATGCTACAGCAGGTCACAAAATGCTATCCCTCATGGATGGTTTCTCGAGATACAACCAGATTCGTATCAATCTCAAGGACCAACTAAAAATGGTGTTCACAATGCCTTGGGGGAAATTTTGTTATAAGGTCATGCCATTTGGCCTTAAAAATGTTGGCATCACCTACCAACGTGCCATGACATACATCTTCCACAATTGCATGCATAAAACTTTGGAAGATTACATGGATGATTTTTTTGCCAAGTCTCTTTTGCGCCCAGATCATCTCGATGACTTAAGCAAGATCCTCAATCGCCTCATGGAGCATAAAGTCATACTGAATCCCAAGAAGTGCGTATTTGGCATCACATCTAGAAAACTCTTGGGTTTCATAGTCTCAAAGTGAGGCATCGAGGTGGATCCAAAAAAAGTCAAGGCAATCCTTGAAATGGTTCCCCCAACTACCATTAAGTAGCTCAGAAGGCTGTAGGGAAAGGTCGCATCAATTAAACACTTTATAGCACAGCTATCTGACAAGTTTCGATCCATAAAAAAATTATTGCATAAGGGGGTAGCATTTCACTGGGATGACGAGTGCCAGTCAGCCTTTGATGACATCAAATGATACTTGGCTTCGTCGCTAGTATTGGCACCACTTAGACCAGGAGTGTCGTTCTACTTATACATTTCAGCTACTGAGGTGGCACTGGGTGCCATGCTAGAACAGAAGAATGAACTTCACAAAGAACAGGCTACTTACTATCTTAGCCACACCCTTGTCAGTTATGAAATTAACTATGTATACATCGAGAAACTTTACTTGGCAGTGGTGTTTGCTACCAAAAATCTACGCCACTACATGCTGAGCAACACTACGTATGTTGTGTCTAAGGAAAATCCTTTGCGATACATGATGAGTCGTACTTATCATAGTAGTCGCACGGAAAAATGGATCATGTTGTTGATAGAATTTGACATAGAGTTTATTGGACAAAAATCCATGAAAGGATAGGTCATAGCTGATCAAATAGCAGAGGCTCCTCTCGAAGATGATCAACCTCTAGTCATAGAACTACCCGATGATGGGGTCTTCCATGTCTCAGAATCACCAGATTTTGATGAGCCTGAGTCACAGGTTGACATAACCCTATTTTTTTATGGTTCTAAATGTGAGCAAGGTGGTGGCACAAAAATAGTATTCTTCACACCGTAGGGTGCTCCAATGCCCCTATCATTTAAATTAAATTTCCCATGCACCAACAATAATGCAAAGTATGAAGCCTTGCTCATAGGTCTTCAGACAACAATCACCATGAACATCAAACAACCGAACATCTTTGGTGATTCACTGTTAATTGTCAATCAAGTCAAAGGGGTATTCCAATGCAAATGCCCAGTTCTACAGGCTTATAAAGCCCTTGTGGAAAAATTCTTGGCAAAACTTGAGTGGTACGACATCGAGGCACTCCCTCGGTCATCGAATCATTTTGCGGACACAATGGCTTCATTGGGGTCACTAATCCCGCAAGACATTTTTGGTGATATGACAACCATTCAAGTCAAAACACTATCACAATCCACGATGGAGCGTGCAAGCTCTGAATTGATGCCAAGAATCCACATGATCCAGATTGAACCATCCTCGAATAAGTTCTTTCGAATCCATGATCGTCTGAAACATGCCAACTAGGGGTCCTTATTCTCCTTTACTCCCATTAATAGCAACACAACGCTATCCTTACAAGTTCTCTCCCACTCAACATTTGCTAGGGATGAACTTCAAGAGGGATTGGCTTTTCATACAGTCGAGGCTTCTGATTAGCAGGACTGGTATTTACCCATTAGAGACTACCTCAAGTTAGGTAATCTCCTTCTTGGATTGACGCATGCCACAAAATGAGAATTCAAGCAGAAAGTGGCTAAGTATGTCTTGATAGGAGACATTTTGTACCGTCATAGCTACGAAGGAATCATCCTTCATTGCTTGGACCAGTAAGAGTCCACTTGGGCAGTCGCCTAAGCGCATGATGGTACATGTGGTGGCCACTTCAGTGGTATGTCCATCGCAAAGCACATTCTTTGCATGGGCTATTATTGGCCATTTTTAGAGCGAGATTGTTGCGCATATGTCAGGAAGTGCGTGAAGTGTGAACATCATGCCAATTTGATGCACGTACTTTCCCAGGCCTTGCAGACAGTCCAGTTCGCTTGGGCGTTTTTGTAGTGGGGCTTCAATCTAATTGGAAAGATCTCCCTTGCATCGTCAGGCCATCACACGTTTATCATAAAGGCCACAAAGTATTTTACCAAGTGGGTGGAAGCAGTTCCGCTTACCTCTATGATAGGACCTCGCATTGTGGAGTTCATTTTGCATAACATCATATGTCATTTTGGTATTCCATCCAAAATAGTCTCGGATAATGGGACGTCATTCAAGAACAAATATGTGTGTGCTTTTACCACAAAGTACAAAATTCAGCATAGTTTTTTGACACCCTATTATCCATAGGCAAATGGGCAAGCAGAGGCATCAAACAAAATGCTAGTTGCCATCCTTAAAAATATGATCGTAGATAGTTATAATGATTGGCACATCCAAATTCCACTTGTCCTATGGGATTATCGCACTAGCATTCGAACGCCTACTGGGGCAACTCTATTTTTGTTCGTGTATGGCTCCGAGGCAGTCATGCCTCTCGAGTTGGAAATTCCTTCCCTACGCATATCAATAGAAGAGTTCATCGATGATGAAGCTTTGCGGTAGGCTCGATTAGACCAACTTACATTGCTTGACGAATGACGCGTTAATGCTCTCAAGCATTTATGTATCTATCAAGAGCGACTTAAGAAAGCTTACAACATGAAAGTTCACCTGAGGGAATTTCGGGTTGGTGATTTGGTCTTGAAGGAAAACCAATAGAACTCTAGTTTACCGTCCCACCTAAGGGACAAGTTCATGGCAAATTGGTTAGGTCCATATGTAATTGATAGAAAAATAGGACCCGGGATGTATCGGCTAGCCTCTCTTGACAGAATAAAGGAAACAGAACCCTTGAACATCAATCATTTGCAACCATTCCATATCTAAGAGAGCCATATCCCAAAATGCTCCAAGGATTCCTACAATCGCTTGGTCAATCCCAAAATGCTCCAAGGATTCCTATAATCGCTTGGTCAATCCCAAAATGCTCCAAGGATTTCTATAATCACTTGGTCAATCCCAAAATGCTCCAAGGATTCCTACAATCGCCTTGGTCAATCCCAAAATGCTCCAAGGATTTCTCCAATCGCTTGGTCAATCCCAAAATGCTCCAAGGATTCCTCCAATCGCTTGGTCAATCCCTAAATGCTCCAAGGATTCCTACAATCGCTTGGTCAATCCCAAAATGCTCCAAGGATTCCTACAATCGCTTGGTCAATCCCAAAATGCTCCATGGATTCCTATAATCGCTTGGTCAATCCCAAAATGCTCCAAGGATTCCTACAATCACTTGGTCAATCCTAAAATGCTCCAAGGATTCCTATAATCGCTTGGTCAATCCCAAAATGCTCTAAGGATTCCTACAATCATGTGGTCAATCCCAAAATGCTCCAAGGATTATTATAATCGCTTGGTCAATCCCAAAATGCTTGAAGGATTCCTACAATCGCTTGGTCAATCCCAAAAATCTCCAAGGATTCCCACAATTGCTTGGTCAAAATAAGAAAATTCAAAAATAGTAAAATCATTAAAAACAACAAAAAATTGCATCTCATTTCCAGGCATGCTCAAATTCATCAATAAAAAGCTCTTCTCGTATCTCATCTTCCTATTCACAAAAATCAATCCATCAAAAATACAAAAATATGTAGCTGCATTAAGCATCACACCCATACATTGCATATTTGTGGTCGTACAGGTCAAAGGCACCATAGACTGTAATTACTCTGCTAGTCCATCTTGTTCCACATTTTTCCATTTTATAAGCAGTCCAAAAAAAAACTAAAATAAAAAAATGCCATTCACTGCTTTTTACCACACTAGAGTCAGTGGTCTTCTAATGTATCAAAAGTTTTCATCTTTCAGTCGTCATTTTGCTTTCCATCCACGTACTGTACCAAGTCAGACAAATTTTACGAAGGTAGAGTTCTACTTGGATCACACCTTGTTACATAGCATCCCAACACAAATTAAAACACATAAAAATTCCCAAGTTGTGTGAATGAAAGATGAAACCTGCACAGTAATCCAGGTCACCATAAGAGAAATGGTTATCTTGCTCATCCCCCTATGCGAATGACCCCAAGAATGCTGAGAGTTGGCAAAAGGACAAGCATCTTCCCTACCCAATTCCCCAAGAATCCCCAGTTCTCAAAAAAAAAGTTGCAAACATCAAAATTTTGCAAAAAGTCAAAAAATCCAATAATTGACATCACCACCAGAGTGCATACATCAAAAGGCACATACGATAGTGATTCTTATCACTCGAAATCAAAATCCCTTGCTCAAAAGAAAAATATGTAAAAATAAACAATGATTTTTATCACTACAAACGAGCAAGTATCCCAATACAATTGAAGAAAATAAGGGAGTCGAACTTGAATCCCTGGAACTCTCAGCATTCCAATAGGTCATGAGGCAAATCTTAGTACCGGTTTGGTGGATAGCCTATCGGTCACTAGCGGTAAACCTCTCGCATGACGATATATCTATCACATTAACTCGTGTACAGATCAATGTTTGCATGTGGATGAGCTAGCTTATGGTATCCTAGATAGCACCGCAGATTAATCTAACTAAATACAAAAAAGGAGTTAGTGGAACTAATTAGGTGATCCTCAGTATAGGTTTGGTTGACAGCCTATCTGGCACTGGTGGTATCCTAAAAAATACCACATAAATGAACTCAATTGCACACACAGGGATGTGAAATAGCTTGGTCAAAGACAATTCCGATTCATACTTTGTTCAAAAGTCTTGTAAGATAAAGTACAGTCATGGCTAGGGAGTTAAAACCGTCTGAATCTCAAAAAACCTCAGCTACATTTCTAAACCAACTACGATACTTTTCATCCTCACATTACCATTAGAAAATACAAAAAACCACATGTATACATGCAAAGTCATTTACCACAGCAATCGCCTAAAAACAAATCCATGAAAATTCTAAACAGTCTATGGTGCCCTCGCCAAACAACACAAATTCAATTCATCCATTACATTTTGCATGCCACATATACATCAAAAACATTTGCATTCATCATAACATATGCATCCATCGAAATAAATTAACATGCATACATCCATACTCATCACTCATCATGCATAAAATCAAATCATAAATCAAATCATCACTCGCATAAAAAAAATAAAGTCATCTGTATATATCATCAAAAATGCCCGTAGGCTACAATAACCGGTCATCTGACCCCGCACAATCCAAAATCTCAAAAACCCCCAAGCCTAGGGCATCGACCACCATGATCATGCAATATCGGTGCGACGAGAACTACCCCCCATGGTGTGGGTCCTATGGGACCCGTCAGGGTAGCTATTGCTAGCCCCCACATCACGCCTGCTACCCCCTCCCTCATCTAGTCGCCTACGATGAGATGATGCTGACTGCTCAATATCACTGCACCTTGTCTGGCATGATGATCCACCTCCCAAGGGCTCAGGAAACCACCCATCGATGTGGATAATCTCTCCCTCCATATCCATCTGATGTTGATACCAATCCATCTCCTGCTACAACCACTCTATCTCCCACCAACGGTAATAAGCTATTGCATCATCGCACTATGTCAAAACCCTATCCCTCTTGGCCAGCTACGTCCATAGGATATCCCTCTCTCATGACGCATCAGTACCCACATCCTTTCGGTGGTAAGTAGCCAATGCATTCTCTCACTTTGCCAGCTACATGCGTAGGAGATCCCTCTCCTATAGTGCATCCCCCAACTCCTTATCATGCCTCCGCAATAGCCCCTCCAACTGTGCATTCTCAACACGTAACCCAGACTCTATGTGCTCCACATCTACCTAAGGCGTGGGCATATCTAGAATAGCAGCTTGCTCTGGCTCACACTGCTCCATGATGTCTTGCATCTTCGGCTGATCCGAAACCCCCAGATCCACATCGCCATCCTTCAAATACACCATGTCTGCATCCTCCCAAGGTGCTCACCAATCACCCCTGGTGCCTTGGCACCCTCCCTACCTACTGTTGCCACCTCTGCACCTCCTAGTGGCCCCTCTCCTTGCCATCACTATAGTACCCACCACTGGTCATACTCTACGGTAGTCCCGACATCATCCACATCCGGGATGTCGATCACCGCGTCTGAATCCTTTCCTAGTGGCACGATGATCGGTCGGTCCAGAGTTCTCTCATCCCCCTGGTGCCGATAGACCATAGGCTCACCAGGAAACCCCTGTCGCAACCCAAACTATCGTGTCACCCAGATGTAGGAGAAGAACTCATGCTCGGTCCTGTGTTGCCCAATCATCCACCACTCTCTACGTACCCGTCGAAGCCACTCTCTAGCCTTTGACCAGGCTAGACAGTCCTGATAGGGGCGCCAGAGCACCTCCTCTGGAGTAAGCTTATTGGTGCAATAGGAACTACCCCCATGGTGTGGGTCTTATGGGACCCCTCAGGGCAGCTAATACTAGCCCCTACATCATGCCTGCTACCCCCTACCTCATCCAGTCATATGGAATGAGATGATGCTGACTGTTCAGTATCACTGCCCCTCATCCGACGTGATGATCCACCTCCCGAGGGCTCAGGTAACCACCCATCGAGGTAGATAATCTCTCCCTCCATATCCATCCGATGCCAAGACCAATCCATCTCCCGCTACAACCACTCTCTCTCCCATCGATGGTAATAAGTTACTGCATCGTCATGCTGCACCAAAACCCTATCCCTCTCCACTAGCTACGTTCATAGGAGATCCCTCTCCCGTGCCACATAAGTACCCCCATCCTATCGACGGTAAGAAACCAATGCATTCTCTCGCTTCATCAACTGCATGCATAGGAGATCCCTCTCATGCAACGCATCCCCCAACTCCTCATCGCACCTCCGCAACAGCCCCTCCAACTAGCAGAGGCTCCTCTCGAAGACGATCAACCTCTAGTCATAGAACTATCCGAGAACTTGTAAGAATAGCGTTGTGTTGCTATTAATGGGAGTAGGGGAGAATAAGGACCCCCACTTGGCATGTTTCAGACGATTATGGATTTGAGAGAACTTATCCAAGGATGGTTCAATCTGGATCATGTGGATTCCTGGTGTCAAGTCAGAGCTTGCATGCTCCATCACGGATTACGATAGTGTTTTGACTTGAATGGTTGTCATATCACCAAAAAGGTCTTGCAAGATTAGTGACCCCAATGAGGCCATTGTGTCTACAAAATGATTCGATGACCGAGGGAGTGTCTCGATGTCGTACCACTCAAGTTTTGCTAGAAATTTTTCCACAAGGGCTTTATAAGCCTGTAGAACTGGGCATTTGCATTGGAATACCCCTTTGAATTTATTAACAATTAACAGTGAATCACCAAAGATGTTCAATCATTTGATGTTCATGGTGATTGTTGTATGCAGACCTATGAGCAAGGCTTCATACTCTGCATTATTGTTGGTGCATGAGAAATTTAATTTAAATGACAGGGGCATTGGAGTGCCCTGCGGTGTGAAGAATACTATTCCCGTGCCGCCACCTTGCTCACATTTAGAACCATGGAAAAATAGGTTTATGTCAGCCTGTGACTCAGGCTCATCAAAATCTGGAAATTCTGAGACATGGAAGACCCCATCATTGGGTAGTTCTATGACTAGAGGCTGATCGTCTTCGAGAGGAGCCTCTGCTAGTTGATCGGCTATGACCTGTCTTTTGATGGATTTCTATCCAATAAACTCTTTGTCAAATTCTGTCAACAACATGATCCATTTCATTGTGCGACTACTATGATAAGTACGACTCATCATGTATAGCAAAATATTTTCCTTAGACACAACATACGTAGTGTTGCTTAGCATGTAGTGGCATAGCTTTTTGGTAGCAAACACCACTACCAAGCAGATTTTCTTGACGTATGCATAGTTAAGTTCATAACTGACTAGGGTGTGGCTAAGATAGTAAGTAGCCTATTCTTTGTGAAGCTCATTCTTCTGGGCTAGAATGGCACCCAGTGCCACCTCAGTAGATGAGATGTATAAGTAGAATGGCACTCCTGGTCTAGGTGGTGCCAATACTGGCGATGAATCCAAGTATCATTTGATGTCATCAAAGTCTGACTGGCACTCGTCATCCCAATGAAATGCTACCCCCTTGTGCAATAATTTGTTCATGGGTCGGCACTTGTCAAATAGCTGTGCTATGAAGCGCTTAATTGACATGACCTTTCCTTGCAGACTTCTGAGCTGCTTAATGGTAGTTGGGGGAGCTATTTCAAGGATTACCTTGACTTTGTTTGGGTCCACCTCGATGCCTCACTTTGAGACTATGAAACCCAAGAGTTTTCTATATGTGATGCCAAATACACACTTTTTGGGATTCAGTCTGACTTTATGCTCCATGAGGCGATCGAGGATATTGCTTAAGTCAACGAGATGATCCGGGTGCAAAAAAGACTTGGCCAACAAATCATCCATGTAATCTTCCAAAGTTTTATGTATGTAATACTGGAAGATGTATGTCATGGCACGTTGGTAGGTGGTGCCAGCATTTTTAAGGCCAAAGGGCATGACCTTATAACAAAATGTCCCCCAAGCATTGTGAACGCCATTTTTAGTTGGTCCTCGGGATTGATACGAATCTGCTTGTATCCCAAGAAACCATCCATGAGAGATAGAATTTCGTGACCTGCTGTAGCGTCTACCAACATGTCGATGCTTGGCAAGGGGAAATAATCCTTAGGACTTGCTTTGTTTAGATATCAAAAATCAATGCATATGCAAATCCTCCCGTCGGGCTTTTTTATGAGCACCATGTTGGACAGCCATGGCGGATAATCCACGCAGATGACAAACTGTGCATCCAACAACTTTTGCAATTCGTCTTTGACCATCAAGGCCATTGTTGGGTGCATCTCACGTAGTTTTTGCTTAACTGGCTTGATTGTCAAATCAAACATAAGATTATGCGTGACTAGCTATGGATCTAGCCCCGACATGTCTCTGTATGACCATGCAAAAACCTCCTTCTTCTCTTTGAGAAGGGAAATGTAGTCGGATTGCTCTTCAGGGGATAAGCTTACCCCCAACTTGATAATCTGTGGATTCATTGGATCCAAGCCGATGTCTACATCAGTCGTCTCCTCGATCGACATGTGGGATCCATCCTCCAAATGATGTGGAGTTGGGATCAAATGAATATCATTAGCTAAATTTAAATCTGCGTTGGGAACCTCAGGTTCCTCTTCAGCCTGAAAGATATCCTGAGTTGTCCCTAGGGTAAAATGAAGCATTTTAATGAAAGGCCAATACTCTTATGGGGACAGAGGTGAATTGACGCAATCCCAGTAAATGGCATCTATGTCTAGATGCAAGGACCGTGCTGGATCAACCAGTTTGCAGATGAGTGCGATTAAGTCAATGGAGATCATGTGGATGAAATGAATCTGGTCTCCATTACCGTGGGTGTGATGACTTAAACATTCTAGATGTTCTTTGTGTTTTGGATCTGGCTCTAGAGGTACGGGCATGAATGGATCTACCCTATGTGCTAATAAGAGGACAGGGTCTGCCCTCAGCACTAATATCACCCTAGGGTCTCGAAGTGGAAGGTGCTCTTCGTGTACTTGGAGTAGTGGATCCAAAACTTGATCCCACCCTGCTGTGTCTACGTACCACTCATGCCCTGGCACTATGCCCATCTGTGCAAATATGTCATTAATCTCCAAGGGGTATCATTGTTGCATTTTTCACATGTGGTTGAGATAGTCCATCTCAGTTTCATCTTTTGAATCACTATCGGAGATCCAAAAGCATTCATTAGCTCCAACAACTGCTTGAGGCATATGAGGCTCATCCTACTCAAGCAAATTAATCTAGCCCCCTTGTTGTTGGTCCACACTTCATGGGGGGACCTAATTCTCTTGACGCAACACTGGCTCGATTGGAGCCTCTAGAGGGAACAGGGTCAAAATGATCTCTTTGGGAATCCCCTGTGAGTGATCACTATTGGATTTGAAGGGATCATATGACACTGGTTCATATTCTGATTCATCTTTCGAAGATCCTTCTGGACACTGCTTATACTTTCCTTGAAAGTGAGTTCTCTAAATTTCACCTCTCTCTAGCAAAGGAGAAGGGTTATTTGTGTTAACAAGGGTGGTTGTTGACCATGGGAGTTAATCTCCCAATGTATATGTTGTGTTTGGGTTGACATAAGGATATGATGCCAATCCACCCTTGTTGCCTATTCCTAGGCCTTGCATGTTTTCCACCAAGATGTCCAAGGGCAGGGGGTGGTTGAACCCTACTCCCGACTTGTCATAAGGCATTTGGTATCTTGGTTGGCAAAGGACATGCACTCCTTGCTCATACCTGCCTAGCTCGTATCCATGCCAATTGCATTGGCCAAGATATCTCAGAGTGAAGTCCGGGTTAGATAGATAATTGACATCTTCTGCAAAAGGATCTTCGTCCTCATCCTTTTGCATGCATGGTTCATCACCATGGTCAAGGCCCCCATACACAAAATTGGTCTGGTTCGATGGGTATCCTAAAGGAAAAATTGTCCTAATGGGGATGCGAGGTCTCCCCATGTCTTGCACTGACTCTAGCGCTATCGTTGCTACGACATTCCGCACTTTATACTCCCCTAGACTCGTACTGGCCATTTCAACAGTAATTGTTGGCGATTGAGAGGGAGGGAATGGAAGCTCTTCTTGAGTCCATTCCATGTTAGGGGGACTAGGAGCCTCAACTTCCATTGTGCTAGGCATCTCTTTGGTTGAGATGGTTGATATTGTTGGCAATGCCTCTTCCAGGGGTTGAGCCTCTTCTAGGATTTGCTTCCCTTTGTCCTTCTGTTTAGCCACGATAGGTGGTGTTGGTGGTGGAGCTGACAATGAAGATGCGCCTAGCTGGGGTTTTGATGGATTTATCACCAGTGGTGCTTGCGACATCAGACCCTGTATAGATGGATTTAACTAAAAATCCAAGTGCATCGATGGGAGGGTCGATTGCGGCATCAACTGCAACGCATTGCAATATTTGAAGGGTTCTAAGTCCATTGGGACTACATGTACTTCCCCTTCAAATGCATACTTCAAACACTGGTGAGCTATCGAAGGGAAACACTTCATGTCCCTAATCCATGGCCACCCTAGAAATATGTTGTACACCATCTTGCCTTCCAAAATATGGCACAATGTAGGTATCTTCTTTTGTCCTACCTAAATAGGTAGAACAATTGTGCCAACTGTCGAGCATATCACATCATTGAATGCTCGTAGTGTGTAAGTGGAAGCCGTGATGTGAGAGGCTGGCAACTTTAGATGTTTCAATGCTACTATGGTAATGATTTTACTAGACGAGCTAGTGTATATCAACACCCTCTTATACGAGATCCCGTTGACCTGCGCGATAACATGTAGGGGTGGATTTGCCATGTCATCAAATACTGATTTAACTTCATCTTCTCAGAAGGTGATGACTGGCTTCATGCATCATTTTACATGTCCCACGAAGTTGTTGAAGGAATTTTCTTTGTGGGGCTGCAACTTGATGGCTTTCAAAATCTCCATGAGAGCCTCCCGATGGGGTGCTGATTGCTGTATAAGCTCATATATGGAGAGCCTAGCCGACATGGTCCACAAACTCTGCATGAGTTTGGTCCGTATCGTGGTCGTGGTTCTAGGCAGAGGTAGCTACACATGGTGTTGTTGAGGCTGTGACGTCAATGAAAACTCTCTTGTGGCTGCCTTAGGGGCAACTCCTGGGTATTTCTTATTCCTAGTCACTATGCTTATCATTCCTACATACCCTTGCATGGGGTAATTTTGTTGCACCTCATTGACTTGAAGGGGTTTTGCCTATGCCTCATGGGTAGGCAAGGGGTCCTTGAAAACCCCCATCTACTAGTTGTTTGGCGCTACGGGGTTGTCCACTACCAATGTCTTATTGTCAATTAGGTCTTGTATCAATCCTTTGAACTTTCAACATGCATTCAGGTCATGTCCCCTTCACCTATGGAACCTACAATACAAGTCCTCTCTGTATCCCTTAGGCTTGGGAGTGTTAGGATCTATGGTTTGAATATCTGGAAGGATGATCAAGTTCATCACTGACAAGCAGTCAAATAGGGAGTCCCTAGACTCCATATAAGGGGTGTACTGTCGCTTAGGGCGATGTTTCTAATTTTGCTCCTATTTTTTTTTTTCTCTTTCATAATTGTTAGGAGGCACTGCCTGATAATTGGCCTTTTGAGGCCGTATTTCTTGTGTATGCTTAAGGACATTTATGAAAACTTGATTAACCACAGTGGGTTTTTGTTGTGAAGTCCCTGTCTTTGTGTTCTTTCTCCACTCTTTCTTCTTAGGTTTGGCAATTTTGCCATCCTGTATTTTGATCTCTTCAATAATTTTGGCTTGTGCCAGAGCTTCTTCTAAGGTGGCATATTGCTGCAGTTGCAATAGCACAAAGATCGATCTCAAACAACTTCGTGAGAACATTTGTGTAAGGTCATACATAGGGGGAAGGTAGAGTAGCTTAGAAAGCAGAGTCCTCCACCGATTCCCATAGGCTGCCATGGTCTCTTCCTCATATTTCCTGAGGCTGGCCAGGTCACTCAGTGACGCCTTATTATTGGTGTTGAAGGTGAAGCGTTCAAGGAACGCATCCACTAACTGATCCAAATTATTGATGTTGTGCTTTGGCAATTGGATGAGCCAATTCGAGGCAGGGCCACGAATGTGGTTATGAATGTCCTTAGCAACAGCACATCATTATCCTGAATGCCAAAGAGTTGGCTCAAGAATCTTGTCACATGCTCTTCGGCATCCTCTTCACCCTTAAAGACTGCCAACTGAGGTAGCTTGAAGTGTTCGAGGTAAGGAGGTGCAGACACTGATGGATGCATGGGATGACTGTAGAGTTGGCATAACATGGGATTTTGGGGCCTAGAAGCTTTGGTTTCCACAGACTCCAAACACTCTAACAGCGCTTTGTAAGCATCCAAAGATTTAATCTCTTCCTCTTTACTTTTCTCACGTTGTGGGTTGTGGGAGACTTGAGGCCTATGGGGGGGGTGGCCGGATAGCAACCCCTCCACCTTGGTAGGGCATTTTAGCTTGCTCTACTTCTTGTTCGTATTCCTCGTAAACTTCCTGAGGAGTCTCTGGGCGAGACCTATGACCCTAAGTGGGTCCCCATGGAGGGTACCCATCGTTGTTTCAGGGAGTAGCCTCCCTCTTAGGTCTATGGGGTCTCAGAGGTAAAACTTGACAAGGTCAATGAGACCTATCTCGCACCAAGGGATTATGCCTCTCATATGGTTCCGCTCTTTGGGTGTGAGGGGTTGGAACCCTCTCAGGTAGGTTATGAAGTAGCTCATTTGTTTGGCGCTAAATGCACTCCTTGCTAAGGCGGTATAGATGCTCTAGCTGCTGCTGATCTTGCTCAAGCCGCGTGATCTGGTCTTGGCAAGTGGCATGTCTGGCGACTGCCAGGTCAATTTGGTCCACCATCTTGGGTCTAGGAGGCCTGAATGCCTCTCCTATGCATTTTCCTTGGTCGTGATGATCTGAGATCTCAATGGGTTTCTTCCCTCTATCGAGGTTGGCAAAATTTACCTGAGGCTCTGGCCTTAGTGGGAAACCATGGTATCTAGCAGGTGCAAAAGCACAAGGCTCCTGCGCTATATATTACTCTTGAGGAATGTGATGGTCTTCCTTGTACTCCCTTTCGCTTGGCATTTCATGAATGCTCGCAGTGTGTAAATGGAATCAATGATGTGAGAGGCTAGAAACTTCAGATGTTTCAATGTTGATGTGGTAATGATGTTACTAGACGAGCCAGTGTCTATCAACACCCTCTTATACGAGATCCCGTTGACCCGTACGATAACATGCAAGGGTGGATCTACCATGTCATCAAATACTGATTTAACTTCATCTTCTCGAAAGGTGATGATTGGCTCCGTGCATCATTTTACATGTCCCATGAAATTGATCATGTCTAAGCAACACTATGTACTCTCAGTCGTACTTATCATAGTAGTCGCACGATGAAATGGATCATGTTGTTGACAGAATTTGACAAAGAGTTTATTGGATAAAAATCCATCAAAAGACAGGTCATAGCCGATCAACTAGTAGAGGATCCTCTCGAAGACGATCAACGTCTAGTCATAGAACTACCCGATGATGGGGTCTTCCATGTCTCATAATTGCCAGATTCTGATGAGCCTAAGTCACAGGCTGACATAAACCTATTTTTCCATGGTTCTAAATGTGAGCAAGGTGGTGGCACGGGAATAGTATTCTTCACACCGTAGGGCACTCCAATGCCCCTGTCATTTAAATTAAATTTCCCATGCACCAACAATAATGCAGAGTATGAAGCCTTGCTCATAGGTCTATATACAATAATCACCATGAACATCAAATGATTGAACATCTTTGGTGATTCACTATTAATTGTTAATCAAGTCAAAGGGGTATTCCAATGCAAATTCCCAGTTCTACAGGCTTATAAAGCCCTTGTGGAAAAATTCCTAGCAAAACTTGAGTGGTACGACATCGAGACACTCCCTCGGTCATTGAATCATTTTGCGGACACAATGGCCTCATTGGGGTCACTAATCTCGCAAGACCTTTTTGGTGATATGACAACCATTCAAGTCAAAACACTATCACAATCCGTGAGGGAGTGTGCAAGCTCTGACTTGACACCAGGAATCCACATGATCCAGATTGAACCATCCTTGGATAAGTTCTCTCAAATCCATAATCGTCTGAAACTTGCCAAGTGGGGGTCCTTATTCTCCCCTACTCCCATTAATAGCAACACAATGCTATTCTTACAAGTTCTCGGATAGTTCTATGACTAGAGGTTGATCGTCTTCGAGAGGAGCCTCTGCTAGTTGGAGGGGCTGTTGCGAAGGTGCGATGAGGAGTTGGGGGATGCGTTGCATGAGAGGGATCTCCTATGCATGCAGCTGACAAAGCGAGATAATGCATTGGCTACTTACCACCTATAGGATGGGGGTACTTATGTGGCACGAGAGAGGGATATCCTATGAACGTAGCTAGTGGAGAGGGATAGGGTTTTGGTGCAGCGCGACGATGCAGTAACTTATTACCATCGGTGGGAGATAGAGTGGTTGTAGCGGGAGATGGATTAGTCTTGGCATTAGATGGATATGGAGGGAGAGATTATCTGCCTCGATGGGTGGTTACCTAAGCCCTCGGGAGGTGGATCATCACGTCGGATGAGGGGCAGTGATACTGAGCAGTTAGCATCATCTCATTCTAGATGACTGGATGAGGGAGGGGGTAGCAGGCATGATGTAGGGGCTAGTAGTAGCTGCCCTGAGGGGTCCCATAAGACCCACACCATGGGGGTAGTTCCTATTGCACCAATAAGCTTACTCCAGAGGAGGTGCTCTGGCGCCCCTTTCAGGACTATCCAACCTGGCCAAAGGCTGGAGAGTGGCTTCGACGGGTACATAGAGAGTGGTGGATGATTGGGCGACACGGAACCGAGCATGAGTTCTTCTCCTACAGCTGGGTGACACAATATTTTGGGTTGCGACAGGGGTTTCCTGGTGAGCCTGTGGTCTATCTACACCAGGGGGATGAGAGAACTCTGGACCGACCGATCATCGTGCCACTAGGAAAGGATTCAGACGCGGTGATCGACATCCCAGATGTGGATGATGTCGGGACTATCGTAGAGTACGACCAGTGGTGGGTACTACAGCGATGGCGGGGAGAGGGGCCACTGGGAGGTGCAGAGGTGGCAACAGTAGGTGGGGATGGTGCCAAGGCACCAGGGGTGATTGGGGAGCACCTTGGGAGGATGCAGACATGGTGTATTTGAAGGATGACGATGTGGATCTGGGGGTTCCGAAGATGCAAGACATCATGGAGCAGTGGGAGCCAGAGAAGGCTGCTATTCTAGATATGCCCATGCCTTAGGTAGATGTGGAGCACATAGAGTCTGGGTTACGTGCTGAGAATGCACAGTTGGAGGGGCTATTGCAGAGGCACGATGAGGAGTTGGGGGATGCACTATAGGAGAGGGATCTCCTACGCATGCAGCTGGCAAAGCGAGAGAATGCATTGGCTACTTACCACCAAAAGGATGTGGGTACTGATGCGTCACGAGAGAGGGATCTCCTATGGACGTAGCTGGCCAAGAGGGATAGGGTTTTGGCATAGTGCGACGATGCAGTAGCTTATTACCGTTGGTGGGAGATAGAGTGGTTGTAGTAGGAGATGGATTGGTATCAACATCAGATGGATATGGAGGGAGATATTATTCGCATCGATGGGTGGTTTCTTGAGCCCTCAGGAGGTGGATCGTCACGCCAGACAAGGGGCAGTGATATTGAGTAGTCAGCATCATCTCATCGTAGGCGACTAGATGAGGGAGGAGGTAGTAGGCGTGATGTGGGGGCTAGCAGTAGCTACCCTGACGGGTCCCATAGGAACCACACCATGGGTGGTAGTTCCCATCGCACCGATATTGCATGATCATGGTGGTCGATACCCTAGGCTTGGGGGTTTTTGAGATTTTGGATTGTGTGGGGTCAGATGACCGGTTATTGTAGCCTGCGGGCATTTTTGATGATATATACAGATGAATTTATTTTGTTTATGCGAGTGATGATTTGATTTTATGCATGATGAGTGATGAGTATGGATGTATGCAAGTTAATTTATTTCTATGGATGCATATGTTATGATGAATGCAAATGTTTTTGATGTATATGTGGTATGCAAAATGTAATGGATGAATTGAATTTGTGTTGTTTGGTGAGGGCACCATAGACTGTTTAGAATTGTCATGGCTTTGTTTTTAGGTGATTGCTGTGGTAAATGACTTTGCATGTATACATGTGGTTTTTTGTATTTTCTGATGGTAATGTGAGGATGAAAAGTATCGTAGTTGGTTTAGAAATGTAGCTGAGGTTTTTTGAGATTCAGACGGTTTTAACTCCCTAGCCATGATTGTACTTTATCTTACAAGACTTTTGAACAAACTATGAATCGGACTTGTCTTTGACCAAGCTATTTCACATCCCTATGTGTGCAATTGAGTTCATTTATGTGGTATTTTTTAGGATATCGCCAGTGCCAGATAGGCTGTCAACCAAACCCATACTGAGGATCACCTAATTAGTTCCACTAACTCCTTTGTTGTATTTAGTCAGATTAATCTGTGGTGCTATCTAGGATACCATAAGCTAGCTCATCCACATGCAAACATTGATCTGTACACGAGTTAATGTGACAGATATATCGTCATGCGAGAGGTTTACCGCTAGTGACCGATAGGCTATCCACCAAACCGGTACTGAGATTTGCCTCATGACCTATTGGAATGCTGAGAGTTCCAGGGATTCAAGTTCGACTCCCTTATTTTCTTCAATTGTATTGGGATACTTGCTCGTTTGTAGTGATAAAAATCACTGTTTATTATTACATATTTTTCTTTTGAGCAAGGGATTTGAATTTCGAGTGATAAGAATCACTATCGTATGTGCCTTTTGATGTATGCACTCTAGTGGTGATGTCAAATTATTGGAGTTTTTGACTTTTTGCAAAATTTTGATGTTTGCAACTTTTTTTTTTTAGAACTAGGGATTCTTAGGGAATTGGGTAGGGAAGATGCTTGTCCTTTTGCCAACTCTCAGCATTCTTGGGGTCATTCGCATAGGGGGATGAGCAATATAACCGTTTCGCTTATGGTGATCTGGATTACTGTGCAGGTTTCATATTTTTTTCACACAACTTGGGAATTTTTATGTGTTTTAATTTGTTTTGGGATGCTACGTAACAAGGTGTGATCCAAGTAGAACTCTACCTTCGTAAAATTTGTCTGACTTGGTACAGTACGTGGATGGAAAGCAAAATGACGACTGAAAGATGAAAACTCTTGATACATTAGAAGACCACTGACTCTAGTGTGGTAAAAAGCAGTGAATGGCATTTTTTTATTTTAGTTTTTTTTTGGACTGCTTATAAAATGGAAAAATGTGGAACAAGATGGACTAGCGGAGTAATTACGATCTATGGTGCCTTTGACCTGTACGACCACAAATATGCAATGTATGGGTGTGATGCTTAATGCAGCTACATATTTTTGTATTTTTGATGGATTGATTTTTGTGAATAGGAAGATGAGATACGAGAAGAGATTTTTATTAATGAATTTGAGCATGCCTGGAAATGAGATGCAATTTTTTGTTGTTTTTAATGATTTTACTATTTTTGAATTTTCTTATTTTGACCAAGCAATTGTGGGAATCCTTGGAGATTTTTGGGATTGACCAAGCGATTGTAGGAATCCTTGAAGCATTTTGGGATTGACCAAGCGATTATAGGAATCCTTGAAGCATTTTGGGATTGACCACGTGATTTTAGGAATCCTTAGAGCATTTTGGGATTGACCAAGCGATTATAGGAATCCTTGGAGCATTTTGGGATTGACCAAGCGATTATAGGAATCCTTGGAGCATTTTGGGATTGACCAAGCAATTGTAGGAATCCTTGGAGCATTTTGGGATTGACCAAGCGATTGTAGGAATCCTTGGAGCATTTTGGGATTGACCAAGCGATTATAGGAATCCTTGGAGCATTTTGGGATTGACCAAGCGATTGTAGGAATCCTTAGAGCATTTTGGGATTGACCAAGTGATTATAGGAATCCTTGGAGCATTTTGGGATTGACCAAGCAATTATAGGAATCCTTGGAGCATTTTGGGATTGACCAAGCGATTTTAGGAATCCTTGGAGAATTTTGGGATATGGCTCTCTTAGATATGGAATGGTTGCAAATGATTGATGTTCAAGGGTTTTGTTTCCTTGATTATGTCAAGAGAGGCTAGCCGATACGTCTTGGGTCCTATTTTGCTATCAATTACATATGGACCTAACAAATTTGCCATGAACTTGTCCCTTAGGTGGGACGGTAAACTAGAGTTCTATTGGTTTTCCTTCAAGACCAAATCACCAACCCGAAAGTCCCTCAGGTGAACTTTCATGTTGTAAGCTTTCTTAAGTCGCTCTTGATAGATACATAAATACTCGAGAGCATTAACGTGTCATTCGTCAAGCAATGTAAGCTGGTCTAATCGGGCCTACCGCAAAGTGTCATCATCGATGAACTCTTGCATTGATATGCGTAGGGAAGGAATTTCCAACTCGAGAGGCATGACTGCCTCGTAGCCATACACGAGCAAAAACAGAGTTGCCCCAGTAGGCGTCCGAATGATAGTGCGATAAGCCCATAGGGCAAGTGGAATTTGGATGTGCCAATCATTATAACTATCTACGATCATATTTTTAAGAATGGCAATTAGCATTTTGTTTGATGCCTCTGCTTGCCCATTTGCCTACGGATAATAGGGTGTCAAAAAACTATGCTGAATTTTGTACTTTGTGGTCAAAGCACGCACGTCTTTGTTCTTGAATGACGTCCCATTATCCGAGACTATTTTGGATGGAATACCAAAATGACATATGATGTTATGCAAAATGAACTCCACAATGTGGGGTCTTGTCGTAGAGGTAAGCGGACCTGCTTCCACCCATTTGGTGAAATACTCTATGGTCGTTATGATAAACATATGATGACCTGATGATGCAGGGGAGATCTTTCCAATTAGATCGAAGACCCACTGCAAAAATGGCCAAGCATACTGGACTGTATGCAAGGCCTGGGAAGGTACGTGCATCAAATTGGCATGATGTTGCCACTTCACACACTTCCTGACATATGCACAACAATATCGCTCTAAAAATGGCCAATAATAGTCTATGCAAAGAATGCACTTTGCGATGGCCATACCACTGAAGTGGCCACCACATGTACCATCGTGCGCTTGGGCAACTGCCCAAGTGGACTCTTGCTGGTCCAAGAAATGAAGGAGGATTCCTTCATAGCTACAATGGTACAAAATGTCTCCTATCAGGACATACTTAGCCGCTTTCTGCTTGAATGCTCATTTTGCGGCATGTGTCAATCCAAGCGGGAGATTACCTAACTTGAGGTAGTCTCTAATGGGTAAATACCAATCTTACTGATTGAAAGCCTCGATGGTATGAACAACCAATCCCTCTTGAAGTTCATCCCTAGCAAACACTGAGTGGGAGAGAACTTGTAATAATAGTGCTGTGTTGTTATTAATGGGAGTAGGGCAGAACAAGGACCCCAAATTGGCATGTTTTAGATGATCGTGGATTCGAGAGAACTTATCCGAGGATGGTTCAATCTGGATCATGTGGATTCCTGGTGTCAAGTCAGAGCTTGCACGCTCCATCGCAGATTGTGATAAGGTTTTGACTTGAATGGTTGTCATATCACCAGAAAGGTCTTGCGAGTTTAGTGACCCCAATGAGGCCATTATGTTCACAAAATGATTCGATTATCGAGAGAGTGCCTCGATGTCGTACCACTCAAGTTTCTCCAAGAATTTGTCCACAAGGGCTTTATAAGCCTACAAAACTTTATAATCCAAGGCAGTATGCCCAAGTCCTTAGGGCTAAAGCAGAGGTGACCTATGCCCACTCCTTGTACACTTTATGTAGCTTTTGCACTTGATTGGGCTTGGCTACAGGTGTACACCATGGTGGTGCTCTTCTACAAGCTAAGCAAAGTTTTATCTATTTTATGATTTTTTATGCTACACTAAACAGAAAAGAACACACACATACACAAATGATGATTATCTCATTTAAAGGTTGAAAGTGTGTCTTAAAACTGGTTTAGTGTGTTTTGTTGTTGTTTTTGAGGTTTTTGTAAAGAACATTTAAATGCAAAATGAAGGCTCTTATGGCTCCCAAAATTGGTTGCCCCTTCGATATACCATTGCCAGACTGATATACCAGCCTCTCTATATACCCTCCCTTACATGAGGGAAACTATAGGTACATGAGAGAAGATGGTACATGGAACATAGACGGTACAGAAGGGGAACCGCTCTGTTTATGACACCTACCATAGAAGACTTATCTTCGCGTGCTGGGAATCACCCCAACTACACTCGGTTAGATTTCATCAGGATTTACGTCTAGAAACAGTCGCGATCAAGGTGATGTATGTAAATATTCAAGACAACGTGGTGATGAAATCCACCATTGGTCTTGCTCAAGGGCTGGGGTTTTACGACCAATGCCTTGGTTTAAAAGTGCCACGTGATGTGTGTGGGGTTTATTTTAAGAAAATTGAAACAAGCAACAACATCTTTACCTAAGCAAGCAAGAATGGACAAAAAATAGAAAACAAAAACAAGAAAATGATAGGAACTATTAAAAACTGTTACCTCTTTTCCACCCAAATCGGCTATCTCTGACTCTCGGCCCGAAACTGCACAGACAAAAATTCGTCTCTAGGTGAAATGAATACCAAAAAAAAATTCATTCTAGGCTAAGATAAATTTGAATTCATCCTAGGGTTAGATGAATTCTAGTACTGTATTTGCCACAGGCTGGAACGAACAATAGTCAGAGTTCGAAAAACAGCACCTGTAAGCAAGAAAACACAAATTTTGATCAGTTTCTTGATCTCAAAAATCAAAGGACAGCGTCCACCGTGATCACCACTGAAAGCATGGGGTTGTCCACATGCAAAGGGGACATGACCTAAACGCATGTTGGAAGTTCAAAGGGTTGATACAAGACCTGATTGACAATAAGACATTGGTAGTGAACAACCCCATAGCGCCAAACAACTAGCAGATGGGGGTTTTCAAGGACCCCTTGCCTACCCATAAGGCACAGGCAAAACCCCTTCAGGTCAATGAGGTGCAACATAATTACCCCATGCAAGGGTATGTAGGAATGATAAGCATAGTGACTAGGAACAAGAAATACCTAGGAGTTTCCCCCAAGGCAACCATAAAAGAGGTTCCATCAACGTCACAGCCTCAACAACACCCTATGCAGCTACCTCCACCTAGAACCACGACCACGATATAGACCAAACTCACACAAATTTTGTGGACCACGTCAGCTAGGCTCTCCATATATGAGCTTATATAGCAACCAGTGCCCCATCGGGAGGTTCTCATGGAGATTTTTAAAGCCATCGAGTTGCAGCCCCATGAAGCGAATTCCTTCAACAACTTCATGGGACATGTAAAACGATGCACAGAGCCAGTCATCACCTTTCGAGAAGATGAAGTTAAATTAGTATATGATGACATGGCAGATCCACCCCTGCACGTTATCACGTGGGTCAACGAGATCCCGTATAAGAGGGTGTTGATAGACATTGGCTTGTCCAGTAACATTATTACCACAACAACATTGAAACATCTGAAGTTTCCAGCCTCTCACATCATGGCTTCCACTTACACACTACGAGCATTCAATGATGTGATATGCTCGACAGTTGGCACAATTATTATACCCGTTCAGGTAGGACAAAAGATGATACCTACATTGTGCCATATTTTGGAAGGCGAGATGGCGTACAACATATTGCTAGGGCGGCCATGGATTAGGGACATGAAGTGTGTCCCTTCGATAGCTCACCAGTGTTTGAAGTATGTGTTTTAAGTGGAAGTACATGTAGTCCCGATGGACTTAGAACCCTTCAAATATTGCAATGCGGTGTAGTTGATTTTGCAATCGACCCTCCCATCGACGCACTTGGATTTTTAGTTAAATCCATCTAGACAGGGTCTGATGCCACAAGCACCACTGGTGATAAATCCATCAAAACCCCAGCCAGGTGCATCTTCATCGTTAGCTCCTTCACCACCAATGCCACCTATCATGGCTAAACAGAAGGACAAAGGGAAGCAAATCCTAGAAGAGGCTCAACCCCTGGAAGAGGCGCTGCCAACAATATCAACCATATCAACCGAAGAGATGCCTAACACAATGGAAGTTGATGCTCATAGTCCCCCCAACATGGAATGGACTCAGGAAGAGCTTCTGTTCCCTCCCTCTCAATCACCAACAATTACTATTGAAATGGCTAGTATGGGCCTAGGGCAGTATCTAGTGTAGAATGTCATAGCAACGACCATGCTAGAGTCAGTGCAAGACATGGGGAGACCTCGTCTCTCCATCGGGACAATTGTTCCTTTAGGCTACCCATCAAACCAGACTCATTTTGTGTATGGGGGCCTTGACCATGGTGTTGAGCCATGCATGCAAAAGGACGAGGATGAAGAGCCTTTTGTAGAAGATGTCAATTATCTGTCTAACCCAGACTTCGCTCTGAGATATCTTGGCCAATGCAATTGGCATGGATACGGGCTAGGCAGGTATGAGCAAGAAGTGTGTGTCCTTTGCCAGCCAAGATACCAAATGCCTTATGACAAGTCGGGAGTAGGGTTCAACCACCCCATACCCTTGGACATCTTGGTGGAAAACATGTAAGGCCTAGGAATAGGCAACAAGGGTGGATTGGCATCAGATCCTTATGCCAACCCAAACACAACATATACATTGGGAGATTACCTCCCATGGTCAACAACCACCCTTGTTAACACCAATAACCCTTCTCCTTTTCTAGAGAGAGGCAAAAGTTTGAGAACTCACTTTCAAGGAAAGCATAAGTACTATCTAGAAGGATATTTGAAAGATGAATGAGAATATGAACCATTGTCATATGATCCCTTTGAATTCGATAGTGATCACTCACAGGGGATTCCCATGAATAACTATCAAGAGATCCTTTTGACCCTATTCCCTCTAGAGGTTCCAATCAAGCCAGTGCCGCATCAAGAGAATTAGGTCCCCCCATAGAGTGTGGACCAACAACAAGGGGGCCAAATTAATTTGCTTGAGCAGGATGAGCCTCATATGCCTCAAGAAGTTGTTGGAGCTAATGAATGCTTTTGGATCTCTGACAGTGATTTGGAAGATGAAACTGAGATGGCCTATCTCAACCACATGCGACAAATGCAACAACGATACCCCTTGGAGATTAATGACATATTTGCATAGATGGGCATAGTTCCAGGGCACGAGTGGTACATAGACCCAATAGGGTAGGATCAAGTGTTGGATCCACTACTCCAGGTACACGAAGAGCACCTTCCACTCTAAGACCCTAGGGTGATATCAGTGTCAAGGGCAGACCCTGTCCTCTTATTAGCACATAGGGCTGATCCATTCATGCTCGTACCTCTAGATCCAGATCTAGAACACAGAGAACATCCAAAATGTTTAAGTCATCACACCCGTGGTAATGGAGACCAAATTCATTTCATCCACATGATATCCATTGACTTAACCACACCCATCCAAAATATGGTCGATCCAACACGGTCCTTGCATCTAGACATAGATGCCATTGACTGGGATCGTGTCAATTCACCTTCGTCTCCATCAGAGTACTGGCATTTCAATAAAATGCTTCATTTACCCCAGGGACAACTCATGATATATTTTAGGCTGAAGAGGAACCTGAGGTTCCCAAAATAGATTTAAATTTAGCTAATGATATCCATTTGATCCCAACTCCACATCATTTGAAGGATGGATCCCACATGTTGATCGAGGAGACGACTGACGTAGACATCAACTTGGATCCAATGAATCCACAGATTATCAAGCTAGGGGTAAGCTTATCCTTTGAAGAGCAAGCTGACTACATTGCCCTGATCAAAGAGAAGAAGGAGGTTTTTGCATGGTCATACAAAGACATACCAGGGCTAGATCCGTAGCTAGTCATGCATAATCTTACGCTTGATCTGACAATCAAGCCTGTTAAGCAAAAACTATGTAAGATGCACCCAACAGTGGCCTTTATGGTCAAATAAGAATTGAAAAAATTGTTGGATGCGTAGTTTGTCATCTGTGTGGATTATCCGCCATGGCTGTCCAACATGGTGCCCATCAAAAAGCCCGACGGGAGGATTCGCATATGCACTAATTTTTGAGATCTAAACAAAGCGAGTCCTAAGGATGATTTCCCCTTGCCAAGCATTGACATGTTGGTAGATGCTACAGCAGGTCACGAAATGCTATCCCTCATAGATGGTTTCTCGGGATACAATCAGATTCGTATCAATCTCGAGGACCAACTAAAAATGGCGTTCACAATGCCTTGGGGGACATTTTGTTATAAGGTCATGCCCTTTGGCCTTAAAAATGTTGGTACCACCTACCAACGTGCCATGACGTACATATTCCAATATTACATACATAAAACTTTGGAAGATTACATGGTTGATTTGTTGGCCAAGTCTCTTTTGCACCCAGATCATCTCGATGACTTAAGCAATATCCTCGATCGCCTCATGGAGCATAAATTCAGACTGAATCTTAAGAAGTGCGTATTTGGAATCACATCTGGAAAACTCTTGGGTTTCATAGTCTCAAAGCGAAGCATCGAGGTGGACCCAACCAAAGTCAAGGTAATCCTTGAAATGGTTCCCCCAACTACCATTAAGTAGCTCAAAATTCTGCAAGGAAAGGTCGCGTCAATTAAGCGCTTCATAGCACAGCTATCTAACAAGTGTTGACCAATGAAAAAATTATGCACAAGGGGGTAGCATTTCACTGGGATGACGAGTGCCAGTCAGCCTTTGATGACATCAAACGATACTTGGCTTCGTCGCTAGTATTGGCACCACCTAGACCAGGAGTGTCATTCTACTTATACATCTCAGCTATGCGAGGTGGCATTGGGTGCCATGCTAGCCCAGAAGAATGAAATTCACAAAGAATAGGTTAATTACTATCTTAGCCACACCCTGGTCAGTTATGAACTTAACTATGCATACGTCAAGAAACTCTGCTTGGTAGTGGTGTTTGCTACCAAAAAGCTATGCCACTACGTGCTGAGCAACACTATGTATGTTGTGTCTAAGGAAAATCCTTTGTGATACATGATGAGTCGTACTTATCATAGTAGTCACACGACAAAATGGATCATGTTGTTGACGGATTTTGACATAGAGTTTATTGGATAAAAATCCATCAAAGGACAGGTCATAGCCGATCAACTAGTAGAGGTTCCTCTCAAAGACGATCAGCCTCTAGTCATAGAACTACCCGATGATGCAGTCTTCCATGTCTTAGAATCGCTAGATTTTGATGAGCTTGAGTCACAGGCTGACATAACCGTATTTTTTGATGGTTCTAAATGTGAGCAAGGTGGTGGCACAGGAATAGTATTCTTCACACTGCAGGGCGCTCCAATGCCCCTATCATTTAAATTAAATTTCCCATGCACCAATAATAATGTAGAGTATGAAGCCTTGCTCATAGGTCTTTAGACAGCAATCACCATGAACATCAAACGATTGAACATCTTTGGTGATTCGCTATTAATTTTCAATCAAGTCAAAGGGGTATTCCAATGCAAATTCCCAGTTCTACAGGCTTATAAAGCCCTTGTGGACAAATTATTGGAAAAACTTGAGTGGTATGACATCAAGGCACTCCCTCGGTCATTGAATCATTTTGCAAACATAATGGCCTCATTGGGGTCACTAATCCCGCAAGACCTTTCTGGTGATATGACAACCATTCAAGTCAAAACACTACCGCAATCCATGATGGAGCGTGCAAGCTCTGACTTGATGCCAGGAATCCACATGATCCAGATTGAACCATCCTCGGATAAGTTCTATTGAATCCATGATCATCTGAAACATGCCAACTAGGGGTCCTTGTTCTCCCCTACTCTCATTAATAGCAACACAACGCTATTTTTACAAGTTCTCTCCCGCTCAGTGTTTGCTAGGGATGAAGTTCAAGAGGGATTGGTTGTTCATACCATCGAGGCTTTTTATTAGTGGGACTAGTATTTACCCATTAGAGACTACCTCAAGTTAGGTAATCTCCCGCTTGGATTGACGCATGCTGCAAAATGAGCATTCAAGCAAAAAGCAACTATGTCCTAATAGGAGACATTTTGTACCGTCACATTTATGAAGGAATCCTCCTTCGTTGCTTGGACTAGCAAGAGTCCACTTGGGTAGTCACCCAAGTGCACGATGGTACATGTGGTGGCCACTTCAGTGGTATGGCCATCGCAAAGTGCATTCTTTGCATGGGCTATTATTGGCCATTTTTAGAGCGATATTGTTGCGCATATGTCAGGAAGTGCATGAAGTGTCAACATCATGCCAATTTGATGCACGTACCTTCCCAGGCCTTATAGAAAGTCCAGTCCGCTTGGCTATTTTCACAGTGGGGCTTCGATCTAATTGGAAGGATATCCCCTGCGGCGTTAGGTCATCACATGTTTATCATAACGGCCATAGAGTATTTCACCAAATGGGTGGAAGTAGTTCCGCTTACCTCTACGATAGGACCCTACATTGTGGAGTTCATTTTGCATAACATCATATGTCATTTTGGTATTCCATCAAAAATAGTCTCTGATAATGGGATGTCATTCAAGAACAAAGACGTGTGTGCTTTGACCACAAAGTACAAAATTCAGCATAGTTTTTTGACACCCTATTATCTGTAGTCAAATGGGCAAGCAGAGGCGTCAAACAAAATGCTAGTTGTCATCCTTAAAAAGACAGTCGTAGATAGTCATAAGGATTGGCACATCCAAATTCCACTTTCCCTGTGGGCTTATCACACTAGCATTCAGATGCCCACTGGGGCAACTTTGTTTTCACTCGTGTATGGCTCTGAGGCAGTCATGCCTCTTAATTTGGAAATTCCTTCCCTGCACATATCAATGCAAGAGTTCATCGATGATGACGTTGCACGGTAGGCCCGATTAGACCAGCTTACATTACTTGATGAACGATGCATTAATGCTCTTGAGCATTTACGTATCTATCAAGAGCGACTTAAGAAATCTTACAACATGAAAGTTCACCTGAGGGACTTTTGGGTTGGTGATTTGGTCTTGAAGGAAAATCAACAGAACTATAGTTTGTCATCCCACCTAAGGGACAAGATCAAGACAAATTGGTTATGTCCATATGTGATTGATAGCAAAATAGGACCTGAGATGTACCGGCTAGCCTCTCTTGATGAAATCAAGGAAATAGAACCTTTGAACATCAGTCATTTGCGACCGTTCCATATCTAAGAGAGCCATATCCCAAAATGCTCCAAGGATTCCTATAATCACTTGGTCAATCCCAAAATGCTCCAAGGATTCCTACAATCGCTTGGTCAATCTCAAAATGCTCCAAGGATTCCTGCAATCGCTTGGTCAATCCCAAAATGATCCAAGGATTCCTACAATCGCTTGGTCAATCCCAAAATGCTCCAAGGATTCCTACAATCGCTTGGTCATTCTCAAAATGCTCCAAGGATTCCCACAATCGTTTGGTCAAAAATAAGAAAATTCAAAAACAATGAAATCATCAAAAACAACAAAAATTTGCATCTCATTTCCAGGCATGCTCAAATTCATCAATAAAAAGCTCTTCTCGCATCTCATCTTCCTATTCACAAAAATCAATCCATCAAAAATACAAAAATATGTAGCTGCATTAAGCATCACACCCATACATTGCATATTTGTGGTCGTACAGGTCAAAGGCACCATAGACTGTAATTACTCTCCTAGTCCATCTTGTTCCACATTTTTCCATTTTATAAGTAGTCCCAAAAAAAAAAAAACTAAAAAAAAAAAATGCCATTCACTACTTTTTACCACACTAGAGTTAGTGGTCTTCTAATGTATCAAGAGTTTGTGTCTTTCAGTCGTCATTTTAATTTCTAGCCACATACGGTACCAAGTCAGACAAATTTTACGAAGGTAGAGTTCTACTTTGATCACACCTTGTTACGTAGCATCCCAACACAAATTAAAACACATAAAAATTCCCACGTTGTGTAAACAAAAGATGAAACCTGCACAGTAATCCAGGTCACCATAAGCGAAATTATTATCTTTCTCATCCCATTGTGTGAATGACCCCAAGAATGCTAAGATTTGGCAAAATGACAAGCATCTTCCCTACCCAATTCCCCAAGAATCCCTAGTTCTCAAAAAGTTGCAAACATCAAAATTTTGCAAAAAGTCAAAAACTCCAAAAATTTGACATCACCACCAGAGTGCATACATCAAAAGGCACATACAATAGTGATTCTTATCACTTGAAATCCAAATACCTTGCTCAAAAGAAAAATATATAAAAATAAACAGTGATTTTTATCACTACAAATGAGCAAGTATCCCAATACAATTGAAGAAAAGAAGGGAGTCGAACTTGAATCCCTGGAACTCTCAGTACCGGTTTTGTGGATAGCCTATCGGTCACTGGCGGTAAACCTCCTGCATGATGATATATCTATCACATTAACTCGTGTAAAGATCAATGTTTGCATGTGGATGAGCTAGCTTATGGTATCCTAGATAGCACCATAGATTAATCTGACTAAATACAAAAAAGGAGTTAGTGGAACTAATTAGGTGATCCTTAGTACAGGTTTGGTTGACAGCCTATCTGGCACTTGGTGGTATCTTGACAAATACCACATAAATGAACTCAATTGCACACATAGGGATGTGAAATAGCTTGGTCAAAGACAAGTCCGATTCATACCTTGTTCAAAAGTCTTGTAAGATAAAGTACAGTTGTGGCTAGCGAGTTAAAACCGTCTGAATCTCAAAAAACCTCAGCTACATTTCTAAACCAACTACGCTACTTTTCATCCTCACATTACCATAAAAAAATACAAAAAACCACATGTATACATGCAAAGTCATTTACCACAGCAATCACCTAAAAACAAAGCCACAAAAATTCTAAACAGTCTATGGTGCCCTCGCCAAACAACACAAATTCAATTCATCCATTACATTTTGCATGTCACATATACATAAAAAACATTTGCATTCATCATAACATATGCATCCATCGAAATAAATTAACATGCATACATCCATACTCATCACTCATCATGTATAAAATCAAATCATCACTCGCATAAACAAAATAAAGTCATCTGCATATATCATCAAAAATGCCCGCAGGCTATAATAATCGATCATCTAACCCTACATAATCCAAAAGCTCAAAAACCCCCAAGCCTAGGGAATTGACCACCATGATCATGCAGGATCGATGCGATGAGAACTACCCCCCATGGTGTGGGTCCTATGGGACCCCTCAGGGTGGCTACTGCTAGCCCCCGCATCATGCCTACTAACCCCTCCCTCATCCAGTCTCCTACGATGAGATGATGATGACTTCTCAGTATCACTGCATCTCCTTGAGGTGTGGACATCTCTGAAATAGCAGCCTACTCTGGCTCCCACTACTCTATGATGTCCTGCATCTTTGGCTGATCCGGAACCCCCAGATCCACATCCTCATCCTCCACCTCCACCATGTCTGCATCCTCTCGGGGAGCTCCCCAATCACCCCCTGGTGCCTTGGCACCCTCCCCGCCCATTGCTGTCACCTCTATGCTTCCCAGTTGCCCCTCTCCCCACCATTGCCGTAGTACCCACCACTGGTTGTACTCTATGGTAGTCCCAACGTCATCCACATCTGGGACATCGATCATCACGTTTGAATCCTCACCCAGTGGTGCGATGACCAGTCGGCCTAGAGTTCTCTCGTCCCTCCAACATTGATAGACCATGGGATCACCAGGCAACCCCTGGTGCACCCTAAACTATCATGTCACTCGATTGTAGTAGAAGAACTCATGCTCGGTCCTGTGTCGCCCAATTAGCCATCGCTCTCTATGTACCCGTCAGAGCCACTCTCTAGCCTTTGACTAGGTTGGACAGTCTCGATAGAGGCGCCAAAGCACTCCCTTGGAGTAAGTCAAGCGAGGGCATTGATATAGTGCCCTACGGCACCTGCCCATCGTCGAATCTATCCCTGCTCCCCAGACCACCGCCACAAAATTGCATAGCCTATCTCCCTATCCTCCATCTCTGCTCGAGTCATCCATGATAACCTGGTTGGCCTCTCCACCGCTATGTGCTGCCAAGCCCAGCTCTATAATAGATAGCTACAACTAATCCCCTTCCACTTTTGATAGCAGACCTCGTACAGCTCACCATAGAGCTGTGCCAGTAGCGTCTATCCCCACCTCATGATTAGCGATGCCTCCGTCAGGAACTCTACCAACCGCCAAACCAAATCCAACAGGTTCCACGAGAACCTTTCACCTGACAATTTAGGTAGCAGCATGTTGGAAATGAGGCCCATAAGGAATGCGTGCCTCACTCCCAACACCCCCCTCTCCAGCCACTATTAGACCAAAATCTTGCCAATCTGGCAGTCGCCCTCTGCCCTCTCCATTGGATCCTCCACACCCAGTTCCTCCCCATGCTCAAAGTATCACATCAGTATAGCTATCTGTTGATCACGCGATGACGACCTGATCGACAGCCCATCTATCGAAATCCGTAGAAGCCGATAGACATCCTTTAAGGTCACAGTCATCTCCCCTATTGGGAGATGGAAGGTGTTGGTCTTGGGATCCCACAGATTGATCAAGGGCATCAGATAAGCCCGGTCCCCGACCACAGGATCCAGTCGAGCCACCTGCCTGAGCCCAAGGGCATCAAGCCACTCCCATTCAGCCACAGTTAGTGCCCCCCATGCTTCAGCAAAAGTAGTAGGTAAATGGTACCGACTCTTAACAACCTGCAAAAGAAAACAATTCAAAAACATTAAAATCATGGAAAAAAACTGTACAACAATAACATGAATATACAACATTGCCTACCAATGTACAACCAAAAACAAACATAAAAATTGAAACAAAATTAATTTGTCAGTCCTAGGGTTTCTAATCCTAACTGATAAATTTAAAAACAAAACAAAATTAAAAAATTCATTTGTCAGTCCTAGGGTTTCTAATCCTAACTGATAAATTCAAAAACAAAACAAAAAATTCAAAAAACAAAAATTAATTTGTCAGTCCTAGGGTTTCTAATCCTAACTAATAAATTTAAAAACAAAACAAAATTCAAAAATTCATTTGTCAGTCCTAGGGTTTCTAATCATAACTGATAAATTTAAAAACAAAACAAAATTCAAAAATTAATTTGTCAGTCCTAGGGTTTCTAATCCTAACTGATAAATTCCAAAAACAAAACAAAACAAAATTCAAAAATTAATTTGTCAGTCCTAGGGTTTCTAATCCTAACTGATAAATTCCAAAAACAAAACAAAACAAAATTCAAAAATTAATTTGTCAGTCCTAGGGTTTCTAATCCTAACTGATAAATTCAAAAAAAAAAATTTAATTTGTCAGCCCTAGGGTTTTTAAAATCTAAACTGATTAATTAACAAAAACATAAATATTTCATCAGTCCTATTGTCAGTCATAGGATTTTGGTATTTTAATTCTAAAAAGTCGGCACAAACAAAATAAAATTAAAATAACAGTTTAAAACTAGGGTTGTAACCTACGTTTTAAAACTAACCAGCTCAACCTAAGAACTAGGGTTTTACATTCTATTTATCCTAGGGTTTTAGTTATAAGCAAAATAACAATTCTTTACCTAGGTTTTCACTACGTTTGTCATTTAGTTGTACACTAAGTCTTGGTTGTGTCAGCTCAGTTTCAGGGTTTCAATTTTAAATTTTGAAAAACATCATCACAAAGAAAATTAAACAAAACACTTGTAGTTTTAAACAAAAGTAACAACACTAGGGAGCACTTACTAGTCTCGTTTCGGCTCCGCCACTCGATGTGGTTTGTGCACTCATGATGTCAGGAGAAATTCGACAGCTAAATTAAATTAAAAACAATAGTTAAATAAATGATAAAAACCAAAAATACCTTATAGAATTGGATTGAGCTTCGCTGCTTCCAATGGGTGAATTGATAGCAACGTTGATTACAGGATAACTCACTTTTATGCCAAGTGAAATATCAACCATAACATGATGCATGATACCTCCTGGACCATTCATGTTTTTTTCATCTCCATAATCTTCTAAAACAACAACAATGTGTATGACGACCGCACCAGGATAGCAACGTTTATGAAGATCAAATTATCCGTTCGTGACCAATAATGGAAAATAGAAAAAATGTGATTCTTGGTGCAATCATTATACACACTATTGTTGGATTAGAAGATGATTGATATCAACAAAATATGAATGGTCAAGGAGGTGTCCTGCATCATGTAATGGTCGATATTTCACATGGCACTGAAGTGAGTTATCCTATAATAAGCGTTGCTATTGATTCATTCTTTGGAAGCAGTGAAGCTCAATCCAATTTTGTCAGGTATTTTTGGTTCTTATTATTTATTTAACTATTATTTTTTAATTTAATTTAGCTATAGGAATTTAAATTTAATTTCTTGTTTTTTATGGGTTTTAGGTTGAGGATAGAAGTAACTATGGACCAAATCATGAGTTTGAATATACCCGACCAAAACATCGAGGTTGAGGTTGGAGAAAGACTAGTAAATTTAAGTAAATAACATTGGCAGTTATATTCAAAATAAAATATAAATGTGAATGCAAATATGGTTGAGGACGACATCAAAATTTTTGAGGTACTGGTTTATTTAAGTAACAAGTCTTGGTAGATGACAGAATCCGAAGCCACTCTAAACAATAAGAACATCAACCTTGTTCAGGTATTGGTCGATCTGAGTAACAAACAATACTCATTGGAAATCTCTTTTTGAGACTGATCTAATGGTGTTATTTTTATGAAGTTATAAGGTGATTTAATAGGTCAAACATTTCTCCAAATATGACCTTACTTTTTAGGACTTCAAATACCCAAAATTTTGGTGTGAAGATGATTGATTTGATTTTCTTAGAATTCACTTTGATTTCAATTAGGATTCACCATTTTTTACAAGTAGATTTTGAGTCCACCCCCTTATGCATAACCTTGGAAGAATCACACCAAGCTATCTCAATATCTCAATGAGGAAGAGAGCAGACTAATAGAGGAAGACATAGGAGAGGTCATAAGAGAGGAAGAAGGTCAAATTCTAATGAAAGAGAGACCAATTGCAATTTCCATAAAGCAAGAGGAAGAGGTAGCGATAGGAATTAAGGAGGATCAAATCAAAGATCCAATATTATTAATACAATAAATTTAAACATTATAGTTATGAGCGTAGAAAGATGTTGGCCAAGGAAAGCAAGCAGCAAGCCCACTACACAAATGAAAATAAAAATATAGAAAGTATAGATGTATGTGGGTCTATGATGTTAACTTGTAGTACTGATGAGGAAAGCCAAAATAATATTTGATATCTTGATAGTGGGTGCAGTAACCACATGTTTGGGAACAAAGAAATGTTCTCATAATTAGATGAAAGTATAAAATCTAACGTGAATATGGAAAACAACAACAAGGTACCTATCATGGGTAAAGGGAGGATCATAATCCATAACAAGAAATGTCAAATAAGATACATTCTTGATGTGTATTATGCGTTTGGGATGAAACCTAATTTGCTAATATTTGGACAACATGTGCAAAAGGGGCACACTATGCAATTTAAAAATGAATCATGCATCATTCAAGACAAAGATAATAGGATCATAGTAAATGTAGCCATTAGAAAGAACAAAATATTTTCTCTACAACTTTAAAATAAAATGTAGCTTTCATTTAGTGTAGTTGTTGAAAATGCTACATGGCTATGACATATCAGATTCGATCACTTAATTTTCATTGGCCTAAAATATTTTACAAGAGATGAATGGTGAGGGGATTGCCTCTCATAGAGCAACCCATTCAAGCATGTGAGGGTTGCCTAGTGGGCAAGCAGTAGAGGGATGCATTCCCTATGAATATTCATGGAAAGCTTCACATCCATTAGAGCTAGTACATTCCAATATTTGTGATCCAATACAAACCAAATCATTTGCCAACAACAAATAATTTTTGAAAGTTATAGATGATTTTAGTTGGAGTATATGGGTATATCCTAAAAAATAAAATTCAACAGCTTTTGGTAAATTTAAAGATTTCAAATATTTTATTGAAATTATTAAATAGATGGAGGAGGTGAGCACATATCTAATGAATTCCATAAATTTTGCAAGGCAAATGGAATTAGAAGGTAGTTCATAGCTAGATATTTCTTAGATATCTGATCTACTTACCAAATATTTAAATACAAATATTATAGAAAATAAATCACACATACAGCATTATAAATTTCAAGAGAACACAAGAATTATTCGGAAATCCAAAAATGGATAAAACCATGATCACAGAGATTTTTGTAGATTTTTGTTTTGTGATTTCAAATTATGATTACTAGAGCATTAAAATAGTACAAAAAGTGAGTAAATCCTGTAAAGTCTATGGGACCACCACCACATTATCAAAAACAAAAACAAAAACACAATAGAAAAATAGAAAAAAAACAAAAAAAAATAGAAAAAAAACAAAATAAACAAAAACTATCAACATTTTTGTTTAAACTAGGGTGGTGGTGGTGGTCTCACTAGGCAATCCCTAGTGCACCCCAAACTATCAAGTCACCACCACATTTTGTTTTTTTTCTATTTTTTTTTGTGTTTTTGTTTAAACTCCTGCTTAGTCCCGTGCCACCTGATTAGCCACCTCCCCCTACGTGCCCATCGGAGCCACTCCCCAACCTCGGGCTAGGTTGGACAGTCCTGGTATGGCCACTAGAACACCTATCCTAGAGCAAGACACGAGAAGGCATCAACATAGTGCCCCACAACACCTTCCCATTACTGAATCAACCCCTACTCCTCGGACCTCCGCCATAGGGCAGCATAGCCAATCTCCCTATCCACCATCTCTCCCCGAGTAGTCCAAGGAAACCCCTATGGCCACTCCCAAACTATGTGCTACCATCCTTAGTACTACAATAGGTAGCTACACCTAATCCCCTTTTGCCTCTGGTAGTGGACCTCGTACAACTCATCGTATAACTGTGCCAATAGCATCTGACCCCACCTCATAATCAATGGTGCTATCATCGGACACTCCACCAGTCTGAACACTACCTCAAGTAGGTTCCAAGGTAACCTCGCACCTGAGGAGTCAAGAAGCAGCATGTTTGAGATGAGGGTCATAAGCAATGTATGCCTCACCCCCAACATGCCCTTCTCAAACCACCACTGCACCAGAATCCTACCATTCAGACAGTTCCCATTTGCCCTCTCCACTGCCCCATCCACCCCCATCTCTGTCGCATGCCCAAAGCACTATGTCAGCACCACCATATGCTAATCTCGAGGAGTCATCTGAATGGGCAGCCCATCTATCGAAATCCACATAATATGATAAACGTCCTCCAGAGTCACTATCATCTCCCTTGTTGGGAGATGAAATGTGTTGGTGCAGGGATCCCACAAATTGATTAGATCAGTCAGATATACCCGATCCCCCACAATAGGCTCTAGCCAAGTCATCTGCTTGAGCCCAAGGGCATCAAGCCAATCACAGTTCGCCACAGTCAGCACATCCTGTGTGTCAGAAAATATCGTCGACTGATGTTACCGAAACTTCACGACCTATAAAACAAAACAACAGAAAAATATTAAAACATGACAAAAAAAATTGTACATCACTAAAACAAATATACAACAATGTATACAAATTGTGCAACAAAAAAATTTAATAAATTGTACAACAACATTAACAAAATGTACAGTACAAAAATTAAAAAAAAATCAATAAACAAAACAAAATAAAACAAATTTTTAACCTAGGGTTTTTCACCCTAGTTTAAACAAAAACACAAAAAAAAATAGAAAAAAAACAAAATAAAACAAATTTTTAACCTAGGGTTTTTTTACCTTAGTTTAAACTAAAAAAACAAAACACCAAATAACAACAAAAATTTTAACCTAGGGTTTTTTACCTTAGTTTAAACTAAAAAACAAAATAAAACAAATTTTTAACCTAGGGTTTTTAACCTTAGTTTAAACTAAAAAACAAAAAACAAAATAAAAACAAAATTTTTAACCTAGGGTTTTTTTACCTTAGTTTAAACTAAAAAACAAAATAAAAACAAAATTTTTAAACTAGGGTTTTGATCTTAGTTTAAACAACGCCACACAAAATACAAATACAAAACAATTAAACTAGGGTTTTGATCTTAGTTTAAATAGAAAAATGAAATACAAAATAAATTAATTACGGTTTTGAACTGTAAAATAAAAACAAACAAAATAAAGCGAAGGAGCACCTACTGGTCTTACCTCGGCTCCGTCAATCAATGATCCGGTCCGTGCACTCATGGTATCCACGAAATCTTGATATCTCTCCGCTACGCAGACTCAAACTCCTCCCCATAGCTCCAAATCATCAAAAAAAAAAAACAAATGCAAATGAGCCCAAAACCTATTTTTGGCCCTTATATAGGCTCTTAGGCCTGTAATCATTCCACCTTGGGATGAGAACTATAGTTAGTGCTCATCCCAAGCTGGGACGATTACAAAACTGCATCCAAAATGCACCAAAAACAACAATAAAACTGCCGAACAAAGGCACCTTTTCGCCTGTGCTTGAAGGCAACCAAAACCGATGTTGGGGTCACAAATCCTCACTATACTACTCCCTAAGAAGGCTACCATAGACGGACCACTCCATGGGAGGAAGGATTTTTGAGAATTTTATCCCCAAAAGGCATCACAAAAAGGGTCCAAACCCACCCAAAAATAGCAATAAAATTACCGAACAAAGGCGCCTTTGCGCCTGACATTCTTGGAATACAAAACTGATGTTAGGGACACAAATTATCAATATCCTACTCCCTAAGAAGGCTACCATATCCAGACCGCTCCATGGGAGGATGGATTTTTGACAATTTCAGCTCCAATACATGTCACAAAAAGGGTTAACACCCACCAAAAACAGGTAAGATTGTTGAGAAACTGCATAAACATTCAACAAAAAACAACTAAAGGCACCCTTACCATAAGTCATCTTGTGTCAAGTGACTCATTGCTTTTCTCATGTTGGTCATTCTCTCATCGATTCGTTGCTTGAGGGGTATTCATCGTTAGTCACCAATCAACAAATACACACCCAATCAAGGAAATGGTATTCAAAGAATCATTGACAAAGACAATCATGCTCCTTCTTGGGGCAGCAAACAAGCAATAATCACAAGTAGATCAAACACTTGGCATTCTATAATCATGAACTAAAGGTTCCCATAGATAAAATGTTGCGCCCTTTGGCTATTCATGACTGAACAATGTCCAAGATCAAGTAACACCTCACCAAAAAAGGTTAACACTTGAATTAATCTCCTTAGCTCGTTAGAAGCAAGGATTTAAGAATGCGTGCCCTTTTCATACTTGGGGCATTAAAATTTGGTTAGGTTACTGAGAAACCCTAATCATTAGTGATTTGGTTATCTATTTTTGCTCAGCACTGCGCCACACATAACACATCCCAAAAAGGGGCATCTATAGACACCAAAACAACACCAATCCGATAATGTGACGATAAGCACTGATCAAATTGACATACATAGCCCCTAGGGAAGCCACTAGAGGTTAAACAATGGTCCTAACCACTCTGACAACAATTTTGGAAGGTCAGAGGCCAATTTGGCACCTTTCAGGCACTCTGTGCCCTATTCGTTCCACCCTGGGACGATTACAAACTGGTATTCGTCCCACCCTGAGACGATTAGCAACATTCACTCCAAGGTGGGGTGAATAGCAGGTTTGACGGGAAAAAGGTCAAACCTTGAAAAATGGTAGTTCATATCTACCACTCAACTCCACCTTCAATGCATGGGAATGTGAGTGAGCATTTTTGAGCTCAAAGAGGCAGTCATGGAGCCCTTAATCAGGGAAGAATCTTCTCTCCCATGACAAGGTATGGTGGCCAAGTGGCACCCCTGCATGCACATTCAAATTAGACCTTCAGGTCTATAAAATGGTGAGTCTTCTCACCCCAAACAAAGAATAGACCATGAGCATTTGGAGCAACGGAGTGCTGCCGAATTACATCCTCACCCCTCACTTGTGCTTCTTACATCCTTGATCTCTCTTTTGGAAGGGAGGTTATTGGGTGAACATTGGAAGCACAATCCGGACCCAAAACCCAAAAATTTTCCACAATACCCCACCCAATTTTTTGATACAACCCCCTAGGAGGTTTTGGACCCATCCCAAGTGGATTGGTGTCAAAACCAAGCCCCAAACGATGGGCGTCCTGCCCCCTAGTGCCCCCCACACTATCGCAATCCTAATCGCCCCACCCCAAAGTGATTAGAAATCTATAGTAAATTTCATATCTATTTCTTTTGCATCTTATTTTATGTCATTCATGTATGTTACCATTCAAATTTCATGCCATTCTAATGAGTTTTGACTATGTTTTCATTATTTTTTGCTTTCACTAACATACATGGAGCATCTTCGGATACAGGTGATCAGTGTCGAATCTACAAAATTCAAACTTTTGGGTCGTCTCAAAATACCCTATTTTTTCTAACCCCAAATTTGCAGGTGTTTTGGAGGCCTCTATATGGGACATTTAGGAGGTTGCTTTCTAACATTTTATGACAGTCCTAATCATCCCACACCATAGCGATTAGAAATCTATAGCATATTTCTCAACTGTTCCTTTTGCAGTGTGTTCATGATGGTGTTTGAATGCTTTTGTCCAAATTTCATCTTATTCTAAATTTTTTTTATTACTGTTTTAATTATTTCATGCATGCATTAACTGGAGGCCTTGGGGATTGCATGTTTCCCTCCATCCGTAGGTGCTATTAATCATTTTTTGTTTCTCTAAACATAGGATCTCGACATTGGAGAGGTAGCAAGGAACTACAGGTGCATTCACACATGCGGCAATGATGTTTGGCCTACCCATTTCAAATGTGGGCACGTGGAAGATCCCGAAGGAGAGTGTACCATTCGTGGTGTAACAAAACTATATCTAACACTCCTAGCCCCTAAAAAGGAAGGAGATGTATTGTAACCTAATCTCAAAGCAAAATTAATAAAAGAAATGGCTGCACTTTACATTTGCTCTGTATCTCATTTCAGTCCATTTTTTTTCCCTTTTCATGCACTTTAGTCCTTTCTTCATTCGTAGGAGCTAGCGTTACATTTAATTTTGCTTTCATCGCACCTGGTACGCCATTGCTTCTGTATCCTCATGATTTTAGTTGCGATCATGGTGGGACTAAAGTGAATGAAAAGGGAAAACAAACAAACTGAAATGAGATATAAAGCAAATGTAAAGTACAACCCTTTCTTTTATTAATTTTTGCTTTGAGATTAGGTTACAATACATCTCCTTCCTTTTTAGGGGCTAGGAGCATTAGATATGGTTTTGTTACACCATGGATGATATGCTCCCCTTCGGGATCTATCACCTGCCCATATTTGAAATGGACAGGCCAAATGTCACTGCCACTTACGTGAATGCACCTATAGTTCCTTGCTACCCCTCCGATGTTGAGATCCTGTGTTCAAAGAAACAACAAACGATTAATAGCACCTACGGATGGAGGGAAACATGCAATCCCCAAGGCCTCCGATTAATGCATGCATGAAATAATTAAAATGGTAATTAAAAAATGTTAGAATGAGATGAAATTTAGATAGAAGCATGCAAAAACCATCATGAACACACTGTAAAAGGAACAATCAAGAAATCTAATGTAGATTTCTAATCACTCTGGGGTGGGACGATTAGGACTATCATAAAATGTCAGAAAGAAACATCCTAAATGTCCAATCCAAAGGCCTCCAAAACACCTACAAAGTTGGGGTTATGCAAAATAGGGCATTTTGAGACGACCCAAAAGGTTGGATTTTGTAGATTCGGCCCCGCTCGCCCTGTATCTGAAGATGCTCCCTGTATATTAGTGAAAGAAAAAAAAAATGAAAACATAGTCAAAACTCATTAGAATGGCATGAAATTTGAATGTCAACATACATGAATGACATAAAATAAGATGCCAAAGGAAACAATGAAGAAATCTACTATAGATTTCTAATCACTCTGGGGTGGGGCGATTAGGACTGCAGTAGTGCGGGGGGAACTTGGGGGCAGGATGCCCGCTGTTTGGGGCTTGGTTTCGACACCAATCTACTTGGAATAGGTCCAAAACCTCCTAGGGGGTTGTGTAGGAAAATTGGGTGGGGTATTATGGCTGAATGTTCAGGTTTTGGGTCTGAATTGCGCTTCCAATGTTCACCCAATAACCTCCCTTCCAAAAGAGAGATCAAGGATGTAAGAAGCACAAGTGAGGGGTGAGGATGTAATTCGATAGCACTCCATTGCTCCAAATGCTCCTGTTCTATTATTTTTTAGGGTGAGAAGACTCACAAATTTATAGACCTAAAGATCTGCTTTGAATGTGCATGCAAGGGTGCCACTTGGCCATCATGCCATCCCAGGGGAGAGAAGATTCCTCCCTGATTAAGCTCTCCATGACTACCTCTATGACTGCCTATTTGAGCTCAAAAATGCTCACTCGCACTCCCATGCATTGAAGGTGGATTTGAGTGGAATATTTGAGCGACCATTTGTTAAGGTTTGATCTTTTTCTCGTCAAACCTGCTATTCGCCCCACCTTGGAGCGAATTCTACTAATCGTCCCAGGGTGGAACGAATAGGGAATAGAGTGCATGAAAGGTGCCAAATTGGCCTCTGACCTTCCAAAAATGCTATGGGAGTGGTTAGGACCACTGTTTAACCTCTGGGGGCTGCCCTAGGGGCTATGTATGTCAATTCGATCAGTGCTTGTCGTCATATAATAAGATTGGTTTTGTTTTGGTGTCTATAGATGTCCCTTTTTGGGATGCATTGTGCGTGGCGCAGTGCTGAGAAAAAATAGATAACAAAAGCACTAATGATTAGGGTTTCTCAGTAACCTAACCAAATTTTTATACCCCAAGTATGAAAAGGGCATGCATTCTTGAATCCTTTATTTTGACGAGCTAAGGAGCTTAATTCAAGTGTTAACCTTTTCTGATGAGGTGTTACTTGATCTTGGACATTGTTCAGTCATGGATAGGCAAAGGGCGCACCATTTTGTCTATGGGAACCTTGAGTTCATGATTCTAGAATGCCAAGTGTTTGATCATCTTGTGATTATTGCTTCTTTTTGCTCCAAGCAGGAGCATGATTGTCTTTGTCAATGATTATTTGAATGCATGTCATTTTCTTCATTGGGTGTGTATTTGTTGATTGGTGACTAAGTGTGACTACCCCATCAAGTGATGAATCGATGAGGGAATGACCGACATGAGAAAGGTAATGAGTTGTTGGACCCAAGATGACTTATGGTAAGGGTACCTTCAGTTGTTTTTCGTTGAATGTTTATGTAGTTTCCTAACAATCTGACCTATTTTTGGTGTGTGTTAACTCTTTTTGTGACGTGTATTGGAGCTGAAATTGTCAAAAATCCATCCTCCCATGGAGTGTTTCGACTATGTTAGCCTTCTTAGGGAGTGGGATATTGATAATTTGTGGCCCTGATGTCGGTTTTGTATGCCAAGAATGTCAGGCGCAAAGGCGCCTTTGACAATTTTATTGCTATTTTTGGTGGGTTTTGACCCTTTTGTGATGCCTTTTGGGGATGAGATTCTCAAAAATCCTTCCTCTCGTGGAGCGGTCTGGATATGGTAGCCTTATTAGGGAATAGGATAGTGAGGATTTTTGACCCCAACATCGGTTTTGGATGCCTTGAAGCGCAGGCGCAAAGGTGCCTTTGTTCAGCAAATTTATTGTTGTTTTTGGTGCATTTTGGATGCAGTTTTGGTCGTTTTTTATTTTCTTGCTCTATAATCATCCTAGGGTGGGATGAATACCAGTTTTTTAATCATCCTAGGGTGGGACGAGTGCTAACTAGTGTGCTCATCCTAGTGTGGAACGATTACAGGCCTAAGAGCCTATATAAGGGCCAAAACTAGGTTTTGGGCTCATTTGCATTTGTTTTTTTCTAGCGATTTGGAGCTGAGGAAGAGGAATTCGAGTTTGTGTAGTGGAGCACTATTGAGATTTCATAGATATCATGAGTGCACAAACTGGATATTCGAGTGGCAGAGTTGAGGTAAGACTAGTAGGTGCTCCTCTTTATTTTGTTTGTTTTATTTTACAGTTCAAAATCATAATTAATTTATTTTGTATTTCATTTTTCTATTTAAACTAAGATCAAAACCCTAGTTTAATTATTTTGTATTTGTATTTTGTGTGGCGTTGTTTAAACTAAGATCAAAACCCTAGTTTAAAAATTTTGTTTTTTTGTTGTTTTTTTTTTTAGTTTAAACTAAGGTTAAAAACCCTAGGTTAAAAATTTTGTTTTTATTTTGTTTTTTTGTTTTTTTTTAGTTTAAACTAAGGTTAAAAACCTTAGGTTAAAATTTTTTGTTGTTAGTTTGTTTCTTTTGTTTTTTAGTTTAAACTAAGGTTAAAAATCCTAGGTTAAAATTTTGTTTTATTTTGTTTTTTGGTTCAAACTAAGGTTAAAAAACCTAGGTTGAAATTTTGTTTTATTTTGCGTTGTTTATTCATTTTTTGAATGTTTGTACTGTACATTTTTTTAATGTTGTTGTACAATTTATTAAATGTTTTTGTTGTACAGTTTGTATACATTGCTGTATATTTGTTTTTTGATGTATAATTTTGTGTTGTTTTGTTTTGTAGGTGGTGAAGAGTCAGTACCATTAGTCGACGGTATTCTCTAACACACGGGATGCACTGACTATGGTGGAGTGGGATTGGCTTGATGCCCTTGGGCTCAAGTAGGTGACTCGGTTAGAGCCTATGGTGGGGGATCGGACATATCTGACTACCTTGATCAATTTGTGGGATCCCCGCACGAACACCTTTCATCTCCCAATAGGGGAGATGACAGTGACTCTGGAGGATGTTTATCATATTCTACGAATTCCAATAGATGGGCTACCCATTTAGACGACTCCTGAGGATAAACATACAATGGTGCTGACACGGTGCTTTGGGCATGTCGAGGAGATGAGGGTGGATGGGGCGATGGAGAGGGCAGAGGGGGACTTCCTGATTTACGATATTCTGGTGCGGTGGTGGTTTGAGAAGGGCAGAGGGGGACTGTATGATTTGCAGGATTCTGGTGTGGTGGTGGTTGGGGGTGAGGCATACATTTATTATGACCCTCATCTCCAACATGTTGCTTCGTGACTCATCAGGTGTGAGGTTCCCTTGGAACCTTCTTGAGGTAGTGTTTAGAATGGTGGAGTGTCTGACAACAGCACCACTAATTATGAGGTGGGGTTAGATGCTATTGGCACAATTATATGATGAGCTATACAAGGTCCACTATCAAATGCAAAATGGGATTGGGTGTAGCTACCTATTATAGTGCTAGGTATGGCAGCACATAGCTATGGAGGGGCCACAAGGGTTGCCTTGGACCACTCAGAGAGAGATGGTGGATAGGGAGATTGGCTATGCTGCCCTATGGTAGAGGTTCGAGGAGTAGGGGCTGAGTCGACGGTGGGTAGGTTTTGTGGGGCACTATGCTGATTTATATATTTAAAATATATACAAGAACAAAATATTTTGAACACAAGCAATCATTTTTCTTTTTAAGACACATAGAATTATCAAACCAAAAGAGATGTAGATTTGGAATATTCCTCTTCATATATGGTGATTTAACTCCTAAAAGGTAGGATATAAATAGGAGGTTAGATTTACCAAGTAAGTTTAAAATAAATCTTTGCAAAAACACAAGTTAGAATCATCTATGCTATTATTTTCAAAAATAACCATAAGCAAAAAAAATCATACATGCACCATTTTCAAAATACCTTCTACAACCCTATAAAAAAACTAGAGTAATGCCATATTTATATCCTACATATTGTTCTATATTATCTCTAGAGAGTTGTTCCTTATTACTTGTAGATATTTAGATTATGATAGACAATGCATAATGATGGAGAGACTGACCATTTGGAAGAACTGTTGAACATAGATTATTCTAATTTAGTTTTTTAGTACTACATATGCTTTGTGCTTTGTGTTCCATGTTGACATTTTCTAAATTCCTACTCTGCATTTCAAACATATGAGTTATACTCAATTTGAAAGGAAGTCTTGACATGGTCAAAGAAGAAATCGTTAAGTTTTGGTTCACATGTCAATTGAAATGTTACCATGAATTATAATGATGTCTAAACTAGACTAATATGTGTTTAAAATTTCCTTTAAAACTACCACTCTCCATAATTATGCATTACCTATCATAAGCCAAAGATAAGACACAACTCTCTAGAGATAACAATGATAATATGAGTAGTTTTTGAATACAATAATACTCTAGTTTTGTGCGAAGGTGTAGTTGGTATTTTCAAAATGATTAGTAAGTGTTATTTAAATATTTTTTGTTTCCTTTCCTGGTGCTTTCAGCAGCATACAAATTTTAAAATGATTGTGGCATGGTGGTTATAGGTGTGGACTGCACGAAGATCTATGTGGTGGCTTTTGGGGCGGACAATGCAGAATGCTGTGGCAGAAATAAAAACTGGTAGGCCTGCTTGGATTCATTGCGGCTACTAATTCCACCATGTAAATTCAATATATATATATATATATATATATATATATATATATTATGGTAATTTTAGCAAATATTAATCATACATAGTTTTAACTTGTATTTCATAAGTATTTATTTTAACTATGCTTAGTAAAGCTAATTTGCTATTTGTATACTATATTTTAGGAGATAAATGACCATGTATGGAGGAGAAGATTTGGAATCCATGCCTATTTTGGTTTGATAATTCCAAGTCTTAAGAATCATAATTATTACTTGCATTTTACAAATTTTAGTCATGTATCTATTTTATCTTTCAATCTATTGAGGTTTTTTATTGTCACATGGATATTTCCTTCCTATGTTAATATTTGAGTTATTTATGGGTCCTTTCTAGGTAAATGGTTTTAATTTTACTTTTACCTATTATAGTTTATTTTCCAATTGAGTCTTTTTAAGACATTTTAACTTTTCCTTGGAATGCTATTATTTTGTTATTGATTTTCTATTTTTGGAATGTGTTTTGGTGTAATTTATTTTCATTTGACCATCTTCAATATCCACTACATTTTTTTTAATTGGCACAATATTTTACAAGGATGTTAGTGGTTTCATTATCTACACATTTTGGATAATTTAGTGGATTGACATTTAAAATAGATATAGGAACAAAAGTTGTTGAACACAAGAAATCATGGTGCCTCTTCAGACATATAATTATTAAACCAAAAGAGATGCAGATTTCAAATCTTCTTTTTGGTATATGGTGATTTACCTTCTAAAAAATATACAAATAAGAGTTTAGCTTTACCAAGCACACTTAAAAGAAATATTTATGAAAAATTAAGTTAGAATCATCTATGTTATTCTTTGTTAATATGACCATTAAACGAAATATTTCAAACAACACTCACCATTGTGAAAAGACCTTCTACAACCTTATAATAAAAATAGAGTATAGCAATATTTACATCCTACACCATGTTCTATATTATCTTTAGAGAGTTGTACCTTATCACATGTAGGTCTTTGGCTTATGATAGACAATGCATAATTATGGAGAGAATGACAATTTAAATGGAACTGTTGAACATTGATTAGTGTAATTTAGTTTTTAATACTATAGATGCTTTGTGCTTTATGTTCAATATTGATATTTTTAAATTCTTACTCTAAATTTAAAGCATTATACATTGTCTAACATAAGCCAAAGATAAGATGTAACTCTCTATAGATAACAATGATAATGTGTGTGTAGTATGTGGATACGATGATACTCTAGTTTTGTGCTAAGGTATAGGTGGCCTTTTGACAATGATAACGACATGTAGGCTCAGTCGCTCTGAGTGATAGTGTCTAGGGATTGAGTCATCATTTTTGGAGTTATTAGCATAGATTTCCTATTATTTCTTCTTTATCAGCTTAGACTAGAGTAGATCTATCCTTTCCAGTGCACTTGCATGGTGATTTTCTAGTTGTTTATGCATTTTTTCTTATTTTTTTACCTTTATGCTTTCATCATGCTTTCATGTCTTTTCATGCAAAATATTTGAAATGAACCTCATCATGAGAGGTTGCATATGCTACTAATATGTTTTTGTGGTTTTTTTGTGCACAGGTGACAGGATCTATGAAGAAAAAAACCACATCTAGGGATATTTCCTCCAAAGGAGAAAGAAGGAGGCATCGATAATAAGCCCTCAATCAGATTGTGTCGATCTATGAGACATTTGAAGTGCACCACCTTCCATTTAGGGGTTTTCTAAATATTGTAATCATTGTATCAAGGATCAGTATCCCTAAGAGGGACCTATATGTAACTAGATTTTATTATGAATTATTAAATAAAGCTTCTTTTTTATGTTAGTTCATTACTTTATCCTTGATATAATGATTTAAATAGCTTAGGTGTATGTTTTTTTGTGTCATACATCTACATCTATGAGTTTTGAATAACCATTCTCCACCAAGTCTCATAGATCCTAAGATCCATACAATATCTACATTTGTATGCTCTAATAATTATAATTATTTCCATTGAATCATGAGATCTGCAACTGTAATGAATTGCTGCTAGAAGCCATTGCTTCTTCAACATTCCACTAATGACGCTAGCTCTAAGAGGTATTCGTATCTATAAATACAAAGTCATCACCATCCTCCAACATGGTATTTGTATCTCTAAATCTATAAATGCAAGTTAGGAGGTTAATGAATCCAAGTAAGCTTATGATCCTATGTTTAATTGGAAGTTTTTTTGTTTCCTTTGCTTTATTTTTTCCTTTTTTAGGTCTATTCTTGTTTATTTTGTGTGTGTTTAGTTTGGATTTATGGTGATTTCATGTTTCTCCTTTGTCTTGACTATTTTTATTTCTTGTTGTAAAAGGGTTGGTCCCTTTAAAAACCCACCAATAAATAAAAAAAAAATTATAATTAATGTAATAGATATTTCATTGGTACATTTAAAGTATAAATTTATTTTAATATATTGATATCTTCGGTTATCAAATTTAGTGTTCTTATTTTTTGATTCAATGGATTCACTTTAATATTATTAACGAATGAGCAGAGAAGTGATCAAAGTTTTTTAAGTGGATTGATATTTGAAATAGACATGACAACAAAAATTGTTGAACACAAGAAACCAGTGTGCTTCCAAAGATAGAATTATCAAACTAAAAGAGGTGTGTATTTCAAATATTCTTCTTCGTATAAGGTGATATACATCCTAAAATATAGGATACAAATAAGACGTGACTTTTACCAAGCATGGTTAAAAGTAATGTGTGTGGAAACCTAAGTTAGAATAATCTATACACTATTATTTGCTAAAATAACAATAAAACAAAAAATATAAATAATACCATTGAACTGAAACAAATATTCAAATAATCTAATATTTTATTATGAATTGTATTCCCCACAACTATCTCCATACAATTTGGTAAGCCTTCACTGTTATCCATATCAACCAAAACCCAAGCTACAAACCAAAAAACACTAGATTTGAAAGAAATATCTATCTCCAAAGTTTTTTCTAATGAATATTCAATATATTTCAAATATCCTTCTAATTTTGGAAAAGTCAATACTGATGGACCCTCTAGAGGGAACCCTGGAAAAGCCAGTGTGGGAGGAATTGGTAGACTTTCAGATGGCTCCCTGGTTTTTACTTTTGCTGAGAATTTGGGTATTCTTTCCAATAACCTTGCTGAGGGGTATGGTATCCTTAGAGGCCTTTAGGAGGCTATTAAGGTTGGATGGGAAAAGGTGTTAGTTGAGTCTGACTCTCAACTTATGATTAATCTCTTGAAGACTCCTTCTAAGAATCATAAGGATAATTAGAGAATAAAAAGAATTATTCAGAAGATTCAATTAATCCAAATGGGATTTTTGAAAGTTGATTACAATCATGTGGTTAGAGATCAAAACAAGAGTTCTGATGCTTTAGCTAATTGGGCTTTGGACAAAGGTGATCTTACTTGTTATGTCCACCCTCCTATATGGTGGGCTTCTCAAATTAGGGAATCTCTTCTTTCTATCATTTCTTTGGATGGATCCAGTTCTGAAGGTACCTAGTTTATTCTTGTTTTTTTGTTTTGTTTTGTTTCTCTTTGGTTCATTCAGTTTTTTTAGTTCCCTAGCTCATTCCATTCTTTATTTTGTTTCCTCTGTTGATTCTTGCATTAATAGTCTTCTGGTCTAGATAGGTCATTGTTTTGTTCATTTTTTTTTATTTTGTCTTCTTTATTTTTTTGTTTAGTTTTTTAAGGTGGGTGGGTTCTTTTGTTTTGTTTTGTTTTTGTGTTCTTTGTGTTGTTTTTTTTTGTTCTTGTGTTCCTGTTGTTTTTTTATTTTTTTTGTTATTGTTCTTGTGTTTTTTTTTTGTTCTTGTTCTTGGGTTTCTCTTTGTTTGTGTTATTTCATTTTTTTATGTGTGAGTGTTTTCTATGTTTTTTATTTTTGTTTAGTGTCCGTTGTTGGTTGTTTTTATTTTTATTTTTATTTTTATTTATTTTATTTTTTAGGTTTTGGTTGTGTTTACTTTTCATGTTCTTTTAGGTTATGTCTTTGTAGTGTGCTGTTGTTTTTGTCTTGTTTGTGTTTTGTTATGTGGTTCTTGCATTTTTCTATGTGGTTTGTGTTGTGGTTTCTTTTATCTTATTGTGCATGTTTGGTTTTGCTTTTGGTTTTGACACACTCGAGGAGCATGTTTTTTATTTTATTTTATTATTTTTGTTGTTATTTACTTTTTTTTAATTTGGTTTTGTGTGTTTGTTTGCTCCTTGAGCATGTCAAAGGTGGTAGGCCAGGCCCGAGTCCTGGGAATTTTTTGCGGAATGGATACCCATGCCTCCTTGGGTCTTACCCAAAAGTGGCATCCTTTTTGGGATGTTTTCCACACACAAAAAAAAATATCCTTCTAACCAAAACTTCACTGGTAGACCTAGAAATTTTATCTATATTGTGATTCTCCTAGAAAATTCAGTCCTAGGATCAAAGCAAGTCGTCCAAGCCTTTAAAGCCAAACAAGAAGTCCCCCAATACCAATGACCTCCTAGAATTTTTAGTGCATATTCCTCATATGAATAATAATGAACAATAAGCCTTTGTTTCTAGCTATAGCATATCAATTGAGATTAGAAGTGAATCTCTATGTAAATACTTAATCTCTAAAGAAGAGAGTTGTAATTAGTCAAGGGTGGAGGATCCAAGTACAACCCCTTGTTCTCCAAGAAACGTAATAATAATGAACAAGGATTTTCATGCTTTTAACTTAGGTTTTAATCCCACATATTGATATATTGTATATCTATAAGGATAGCTAGAGGTAGGATAAAATTTATAATAATTTCTATGAACTTTGTGAAAAATATTTCCTTAATATTTACCCTAAACTAAGGTTCAAATTGTAAAGATAAACATTAACATTTTGATTTTTTGGTTGGATATGGAGTATTAAGGTCTAACATATAAGTCATAAAATTATATTTAACGTGATCATATCTAGTTTGAATTGGGTTTGAATATTTTTTGTTATTACTAGTTTTTTTTAATTAGTTATATGGGATTGAAACAATCCCCACTCATATTAAATCATGACTAGAGAGTGAGATGAAATAAAATAAAATGGTTTTTTATTATGTACTCAAGACCAAAACAATATATGGAACTAAAATATTTAATATAATATGGGATATGGTGTACAAACCTAATTCCTTTTGGATTTAAACCTTGGACCTTCTATTTAGAGTTCCAAAATTTAGGAACATCCAAGAAAAATATTATTCAAAAAAGTCAAAAATCTCAACATCCTCTTATTATCTTTTTTAGTATGTTTCTTTTGTGATTGACCCTAATGAGAAGTTTTATTGTCTTTTTATAATTCTCAATTCTTGAAAAAATTTCATTAGTGATTTTACTTTTAAAATATCCTTATATACAATCATGATTTCCTTGTAGGATTCACATTCTATAAAATATTTTCTAGGGTCTCCATTACTCCTTAGTAATTATACATGTATCACTTGGCAATATTTAAACCTCAATATCCTTAACATTTTAGGAATCTAACTGATTGAGCTAATGTCATTTGATCCCTTTTCATTACTAGTTGATTTATATGTGATCTCTATATTTCATGATTCTTTGCTCAAGTATTTGTTGACATTATTATTTTATTTTGGTTATATGGGTTATTTCCATCAAACGTTTACATTTGTTGTTAGGTTAGTTTAACCATATCCAAGATGCCTTTTTATAACAAATATTTTTCATTTCATTTTCTACCGAATATATTCTTTACCTTCCTTAAGATGCCATTTTTTCATAATCAAAATCTTGACATCATTTTTATTAGAATATAAGAATCTCAATTGAGCAATTGCCTTATAAAATATAAATTTTATTGAAATAAAGATCACTTCAACATCCTAATTGACTAAATTATCTATTACATGTCTTCTTTTTGTATATATATCCTTATCATTTCAAGATATTTCCTCCAATAATAAATGATGAGAATCAATAATAATATTATTTTATATTTAATCAAGGTAGTAAAATGAAAATAATAATGTTGATCTCTTTTATTGAAGCCAACCATTCATTTTTGTTGATTAATGTTAAAAATCTAGCAGTAAAATGAAAACACATCCAAATGATATTGTAATAATAATAGAAAAGGAGCATGCAATTAACAATATTGTAAGATGATATTTAAGGTATAGACCAATTGCTTTGACCAAACCCTATAAGGAGGACAGAGGTCCAAGGTTCAAGTGATGGTGCTTTCAATTATATTAAAGATTTAAAATGATTGTTGCATGGTGGTTATAGGGGTGGACTACAAAAATAACTATGTGGTGGCTTCTGAGGTGGACAACACATAATACTATGACAACCATAAAATTTGCACAACCTACCCAGATTCGTTTTGGCTACCGATTCCACCATGTAAATAAAAAAAAACAATATTGTAAAATGAGTTGCAATCTTACTATATTGGTAAGGTATTTTGCCTCTCTTTGAAATGTCCAAGGTTGAAACTCCACTCAGTATGAGGGGATCTGGAGCCCTCACAAAAATCGATCTTAACTCATTGAAAAATAATATTGCAAGATGGAATAGAAATACAATAGATTATATTGTAGAAAAATAGAAATATGTTTAAAAATCATAGGTCTCTTTTAGGGGGTAACCTCCTTAGAAGCAGAGCCTCAATACAATGAAAATAAGATGTCCATCCTCTTTTCCCCTTGGTGCTTTTTGTAGACACCAAAACAGAACCAATCCGATTATGTGACTACAAACACTGATCGCTTTGACACACATAGCCTCCAGGGCAGCCCTCAGAGGTTAAACAGTGGTCCTAACCACTTTTACAACAATTTTGGAAGGTCAAAAAGCAATTTGGCACATTTAGGAACTTTGCTCAGTATCCGTCCCACCCTGGGATGAATTGAAAATGGGATCCGCCCCACCCAAGGATGAATTATGAATTCACTCTGGGGTAGGATGAATTCCAAGTTCAATGGGAAAAAATAGAAATTGTGCCAAATGCCAGTCGAGGACAGTCAATTAATGCCTCTTACCTTGCATGCGCATGTAGGTGGGCAGATTGGACATTAGAGGACTGTCACACAGGTAGTCATGGAAGCCCAAGTCAGGGAGGACTTTCCTCCCTCATGGGAAGGCATGACTGCCACATGGCGCTCATGCATGCCCCTCCAAAGAGACCCCCTGGGTCCATAAAATGGTGAAATTTCTCACCCAAAAAAATGAGGTTGGAACCATTTTCAAGCAACGAAGTGCTGCCAAATTGAATACCACATTTTACCTTTTTGATTCACGTCTTCCACATCCTTGATCTCTTTCACAAGGGAGGTCATTAGGTGGTTATTGGAAGTGTGAATCCAGACCCAAAACCCGACATTTGACCACATTGATCTACCAATTCGCCGACAACCCATTACAAGAGATTTTGGGCCCATCCTAAGTGGATTGGTGCCAAAATAAAGTTCCAACGGTGGGCGGCCTGCTCAGGCACCCCGCACTCCTGTGAGCCTAATATTATTTTTTAAGAAAGATTAGGAATTCATGGCAGATTGTTCTTTTGTCACTTGTTTATCTTGCATTCTATTCTGTGCTGTTAAATAGTTTGTAATTACAATTTCATAATGCTTTGATCAAATCTTATCATATTTTGTTGCTTTTATTGTCCTCACTAACTTGCAGGTAACAACGTCAAATTCTCATTGATAGAGGTCAAATTGGGAAAATTTGACCATCTGGGTCTTCCCAAAATGCCCCCAATTAGCTAACCCCTAATTTTACAGGTCTTTTGGAGCTCCCGAGACATGACATTTGGGCAGCATCACTTTGGTGCTTTGTCATAGGCAAATTTTTCCTACACTAGGACGAATTACAGTCGAATTCGTCCTGCCCAGGAGGAAATTCGAATCGGCGGCAAATTGTTTGACTGTTTTGCTGGCAGTGGCCCTCTGGAGGAGTAGTAAGGATCAAGGATTCATTCACACAAGCGGTGGCAACACTTTGGCCCACCCATTTTGCATTTGGGCACGCGGAAGAGAGATGACTTTCCATTGATGTGACCAAGAGACAAGTTTGATGCTCCTTTCCCCTAAAAAGGGAGGAAGCTAATTGTAACCAAATTTGAAATACATCAATAAAAGAAGCGGATTGTTTCATTCCTTTTGGGTTCCAATTTGTCTATGCTTTCTCCATTTTACACATTTCTAATTTGTAGCATCACGTTTAGTTTCATTCTTGCATCGTGTTTGGAGTTTTTCCTTTTTATTTCCAAAATCTTGTGCTTTCAATGGCGATCACGATGGGACCCAAATGGAGAAACTAAACTTGATGCTACAAATTAGAAATGCGTAAAATGGAGAAAGCATAGACAAATTGGAACCCAAATGGAACGAAACAACCCTCTTCTTTTATTGATGTATTTCAAATTCGGTTACAATTAGCTTCCTCCCTTTTTAGGGGAGAGGAGCATCAAACTTGTCTCTTGGTCACATCAATGGAAAGTCATCTCTCTTCCGCGTGCCCACATGCAAAATGGGCGGGCCAAAGTGTTGCCACCGCTGGTGTGAATGAATCCTTGATCCTTGCTGCTCCTTCCTCATTCAAGGAAAAAAAAAAAAAAAAAAAAAAAAAAAAAAAAAAAAAAGAGAAAAAAAAAGGATAGAATAAAGAAAAAATTGATTAATTGAGAACCAGGGAACATTACCGAGAGGGCCACTGCCATCAAAACAGTCGGACAATTCTTCACCGATTCGAATTCGCTCTTGGGCGGGATGAATTCGACTGTAATTCATCCCGGGGTAGGACGAATTCACCTGCGACAAAGTGCCGAAGTGATACTGCCCAAATGTCGCATCTTGGGAGCTCCAAACGACCTACAAACTTAGGGGTTAGCTAATTGGGGGCATTTTGGGAAGACCCAGATGGTCAGATTTCCCCAATTTGACCTCCATCAATGGGAATTTGACGTTGCTACCTGCAAGTTAGTGAGGACAACAAAAGCGATAAAACATGATAAGATTTGATCAAAGCATTATGAAATCAGAATTACAAGCTATTTAAGCAGCATAATATGGAATGCAAAATAAAAAAATGACAAAAGAACAATCTGCCATGAATTCCCAATCATTCTTAAAAAAGAAGATTAGGCTCGCAGGAGTGCAGGGCGCCCGGGCGGGCCGCCCACCGTTGGAACTTGATTTCGGCACCAATCCACTTGGGATGGGCCCAAAATATCTTGTAATGGGTTGTCGACGAATTGGTAGATCAATGTGGTCAAGTGTCGGGTTTTGGATCCGGATTCACACTTCCAATAACCACCCAATGACCTCCCTTGCGAAAGAGATCAAGGATGTGGAAGAGGTGAATCAAAAGGTAAAGCGTGGTATCAATTTGGCAGCACTTCGTTGCTTGAAAATGCTTCCAACCTGTCCTTTTTTGGGTGAGAAAGTTCACCATTTTATAGACCCAAGGGGTCTCTTTGGATGGGCATGCATGGGCGCCATGTGGCAGTCATGCCTTCCCATGAGGGAGGAGAGTCCTCCTTGACTTGGGCTTCCATGACTGCCCTTGTGAGAGTCCTCTAACGTCCAATCTGCCCACCTACACGCGCATGCAAGGCAGGAGGCATTAATTGACTGTCCTCGGCTGCCATTTGGCACAATTTCTCTTTTTGCCCGTTGAACCTGGAATTCATCCTACCCCAGAGCGAATTCAGAATTCGTCCCTGGGTGGGGCGGATCCCATTTTGAATTCGTCCCAGGGTGGGATGGATATTGAGCAAAGTGCCTGAAGGTGCCAAATTGCTTTCTGACCTTCCAAAATTGTTGTAAAAGTGGTTAGGACCACTGTTTAACCTCTGAGGGCTGCCCTGGGGGCTATGTGTGTCAAAGCGATCAGTGTTTGCAGTCACATAATCGGATTGGTGCTATTTTGGTGTCTACAGATGCCCCTTTTTGGGAAGCACTGTGGGTGATGCAGTGCTGAGCAAAAATAGATAACCAAAGCACTAATGATTAGGGTTTCTTGGTAACCTAACCAACTTTTGATGCCCCAAGCATGGAAAGGGCATGCATTCTTGAATCCTTGCTTCTGACGAGCTAAGGAATTTGATTTCAAGTATTAACCTATTTTGGTGAGGTGTGACTTGAGCTTGGACATTGATCAGTCATGAATAGGCAAAGGGCGCAACCTTTTGTCCATGGGGGAACCTTGTGTTCATGCTTCGAGAATGCCAAGTGTTTGATCAATTTGTGATTATTGCTTGTTTGCTGCCCCAAGCAGGAGCGTGATTGTCTTTGTCAATGATTCTTTGAATGCATGCCATTGCCTTGATTGGGTGTGTATTTGTTGATTGGTGACTAAGTGTGACTACCCCCTCAAGCGACGAATCGATGAAGGAATGACTTTCATGAGAAAAGCGACGAGTCGCTTGACCCAAGATGACTTAGGTGAGGGTGTCTTCAGATGTTTTCCGTTTAAAGCTTAAGCAGTTTCTCAACATTTGGACCTATTTTTGGTGGGTAAAATCCCTTTTGGTGATGCCATAATGGGGTGAAATCATCGAAAACCCGTCTTCCCGTGGAGCGGTCCGGCTATGGTAGCCTTCTTGGGGAAGTAGGAGAGTGACAATTTGAGCCCCGACATCGATTTTCTATGCCAAGAGGTTAAGTGCAAGAGCACTTGTGTCCGACAATGCTTATTGCTTTGTTTTTGTGTTGCATTTATTTGTTGTTTTTGTTGTTTTTCCCCTTTTGTGACGCCATTTGGGGATTAAATTGTCAAAAATCCGTCCTCCCATGGAGCGGTCCGGCTATGGTAGCCTTCTTAGGGAGTAGGATAGTGACAATGTAAACCCCGACATCAGTTTTTTATGCCATTGAATGTTAGGTGCAAAGGTGCACTTTGTTGGCAATTTTATTGCTATTGTTTGTGGATATTTGTTGTTTTGATTTTCTTGCTTTGTGTATATGTCATAATTTCATGTTATGCACAATGATTGATGTTGATGGATGCATGCTACTTTATATTGATGTATGCATATGGTATGATAAATGTGAATGTTGTTGATTTATATGATAGGTAATGGAATGGATGAAATGATTTGTTGATAACTTTGCATTGGCACCATAGACTATACAGGACTTATGGCTTTGTGTACTGGGTGATTGTTGTGGTAAATGCTTTTGTGTATATATGTTGCTCTTTTTTTTTTTTTTTTGATGGTGATATAGGGATGGATTATATGCAATGGTTGGTGTAGAATGTAGCTAAGTGTTTTTGAGACTCAGATGGTTTAACTAACTAGCCAAGACTGTACTGTTGTCTTACAAGATGTTTGAACAAGGTATGAATCGTGCTTGTTTTTGACCAAGTTATTTCACATCCCTATGTGTGCAATTGAATTTGTTTTTGTGGTATTTGTCAGGATACCGCCAGTGCCAGATAGGCTGTCAACCAAACCTGTACTGAGGATCACCTAATTAGCTCCACTAACTCCTTTGTTGTATTTAGTCAGATTAATCTGCTTTGCGATCTAGGATACCATAAGCTAGCTCATCCACATGCAAACATTGATCTGCACACAAGTTAATGTGATAGATATATCGTCATGCGGGAGGTTTGCCTCGAGTGACCGATAGGCTATCCACCAAACCGGTACTGAGGTTCACCTCATGACCTTCTGAATGTTGAGAGTTCCAGGGATTCAAGTTCGACTCCCTTCTTTTCTTCAATTGTATTGGGATACTTGCTCTTTTGTAGTGATAAAAATCACTGTTTATTTTTATTTATTTTTCTTTTGAGCAAGGGATTTGAATTTGGGAGTGATGAGAATCACTATTGCTTGTGCCTTTTGTGTATGCACTTTATGGGATTTGATGTCGATGTTTTGGAGTATTGACTTTTTGCAAATTTTTGATGTTTGCAACTTTTGAGAACTTGGGATTCTTGGGGAATTGGGTAGGGAAGATGCTTGTCCTTTTGCCAACTCTCAGCATTCTTGGGGTCATTCGCACAGGGGGATGAGCGAGATAACTTTTTCATTGTTTGGTATCCTGAATTGCTTTACAGGTTTCATCTTTCATTGACACAACTTGGGAATTTGTTTTTATGTGTTTTTGAACTTGTGATGGGATGCTACGTAACAAGGTGTATTTCAAGTAAAACTCTACCGTTGTAACATCCGTTTGACTTTGTACAATTCTTGGCTAGAGATCTAATGATAGTTGAATGACGAAAACTCTAGATACATTGGATGACAACTGATTTATGATATGGCGAAATGGTGATTGTCATTTATTTTTGCTGTATTGTTTTCAAAATGGAAAATGTGAAAGGTGGTGGATTTGCCAAGTAATGACAGTCTATGGTGCCTTTGCCTTGTGTGATCAACAATATGCAATGGATGGATGCAATGCTTAATGCAACTATATATATTTTGAATTTTTGAAGTAGCATGAATATTTGAATGCATGATTTTGTTTTTTTTTTATGTTTTTGATGATTTTGTTTTTTATGACCAAGGGATTGCGATAATCCTTGGAGCTTTTGGGGTGACCAAGGGATTGTGATAATCCTTGGAGATTTTGGGGTTGACCAAGAGATTGCGATAATCCTTGGAGCTTTTGGGGTGACCAAGCGATTATGATAATCCTTGGAGCTTTTTGGGGTTGACCAAGCGATTGCGATAATCCTTGGAGCTTTTGGGTTGACCAAAGGATTGTGATAATCCTTGGAGCTTTTGGTTTGACCAAGGATTGCGATAATCCTTGGAGCTTTTTGGTTTGACCAAGGATTCGATAATCCTTGGAGCTTTTGGGTTTTGACCAAGCGATTTAGATAATCCTTGGAGCTTTTGGGATTTGACCAAGGGATTGCGATAATCCTTGGAGCTTTTGGGTTTGACCAAGGGATTGTTGGAATCCTTGGAGCTTTTGTGCAATGAAGTGCTATCTTTGTGAGGTAATATTTCCCAAGTTTTGAATGAGAACTGGTTTGAGCAAGCTTGGCTCTCCATCAATAAACCCTCATTTTGTGGCTATATAGCCAAAAAAAAACCCAAAAATTAAAATGAGTCGGATGGGGCCCAAAATTGGGGTGCGCATCCCTCTTATAATAGACAAGCCAAAAATAAATTTTTAAGTCCTAACTCTAAATACATTAGGAGATATAGACCTCCGAACAGCTCAAAAAGCATAAAAAATTAGGTGAGTAATTTTAAAACCTAATTTCGGGGCACTAGATGATGGAATTTGGCCCCAAAAACTGGGTTTTCTAGGCAAATAGGACTCTAGGGAGTCATATTTGTTTAAAAATCTCCCAACTAGCTCCCTGTCAAATTTCACATCAATCGGAGCTACGGTTGAGAAGTTATGGCCCCGACAAAATGCACTAAAATTTAGGAAAAAAAAATAAAATTTTCCACATTTCGTTGGATGCTCCTACATCATTTATGGGCACCGTTGGGGCACTTTTGGGTTGACCAAAGGGGTCATGGACACCTTTGGGGCATTTTGGGGATGACCAAGCGATTATGGGAATCCTTGGAGCTTTTTGGGTTGACCAAGCGATTGCGGGAATCCTTGGAGCTTTTTGGGTTTGACCAAGCGATTGCGAGAATCCTTGGAGCTTTTTGGGTTTGACCAAGTGATGGATGGACACCTTGGAGCTTTTGGGTTTGACCAAGCGATTGCGATAATCCTTGGAGCTTTTTGGTTTGGACTATGGCTCTTCAGGGGATAGAGGTACCCCCAGCTTATGATATTTGTGCTCTGGATCTGGCTCTAGAGGTATTGGCATGAATGGATCGGCCCTATGCATGGATAGGAGGATAGGGTATACCCTCGGTACTGATATTGCTATGGGGTCTCTGGGCGGAAGTTGATCTCTGTGTGCCCAAAGTGGTGGATTCAACAGTTGGTTCCACTGCGTTGGGTTAACGCGCCACTCATGCCCTGGCCTTATGTTTAGCTGTTGAAGTGCATCATCAATATCCATGGGGTGTTGATGTTGTCGCATGTGATTGTTGTGGGCCATCTCTGTTTTATCCTCACCTTCGGCCAGTGAGTCCAGCTCATCAGAATCTGGTGATTCTGAGACATGGAAGACTGCATCATCAGGTAGCTCTACGGTCAGAGGTTGATCCTCTTCGAAAGGAGCCTCATGTAAGTTGGGCCTTGGGAGCTCCAAAATCTTGGTCTCTACCGACTCTAAGTGCTCTAGCGCTTTGCATGTATCGAGGGATTTGAGCTCCTCCTCTTTGGTTGGTTCCTATTGAGGAACTTGGGGCCTATGGAGGGGTGGCCATATAGCACCCCCCATGCCTTGGTAGGGTATTTCATCCCACTCTCCTTCTCGCTCTGATTCCTTAGAGGCTTCTTGATGAATTTCTAAGGGTGGCCCATAAACCTGAGTGGGTTCTTGAGGAAGGCGCCCGTCATTGGTTATAGGAGTGGCCTCCCGCTCATGTCTAGGAGGCATCGGGGGTGGTGCTTGATAAGGTCATGGAGACTTGTCTCGCACCCGGGGGTTGTGCCTCTCATAATGTTTTGTCTTATGCGTGTGAGGGGTTGGAGTCCTCTCCTGCATAGTGTGTTGGAACAACTCATCCTTCTGGCGTTGAAGGCACTCTTTGTTAATATGGTACAGTTCCTCTAACTGTAGTCGCTCTAGCTCAAGTTGCGTGAGTTGCGCCCGATGGGCGACATGTTTGGAAAATTCTAAGATAGTTGGTCCCGTCGTCTCATGTCTAGAAGGGCTAGATGCCTCTCCTACATATCTATCTCGATCATGGTGATCCGAGATCTCTATAGGCCACCTCCCTCTGTTGGGGGTAGCGGCATTCCCTCGAGGCTTTGGCCTCAGTGAGTGGTCCTGATAGATAGCAGGTGCGGAGGCGTATTGCTCCCGCACTGTATATTGCTCTCGAGGAAGGTAGGGGTCTTCCTCGTGCTCTCTTTCATAAGTGAAAAAGGGATGGACGGAGTTGGCTCGCCCTGCCTGAAGAGCCGTGCGCTCTGGATTTGACCGGTTGTTGCTAACAATGATGCGAGGTGTAGGAGGGATGGCATAGTCATGTGGCCCCCCCTTATGGACCCCCTGCCATTCTAGCACTTCATCGCGTGGTGGCCACTTATAGCGGGCGTCTAAGGGAGTTCTCCCATGGGTATACCTCTCCTGAATGGGTGTGTGCTGGGTGTTGTGCTGGCAGGGAGTGCCCCTAGAAGGGGTGCCCTTATAGTCCCATTTCGTCAGGGCACGGAGGGGACTGCCTTGTGTGTCAGGCCGCCAAGGTGGTATGACCAAATCCTTGGGGCTGTACCGGAGGTGACTTGTGCCTCCTTGGATATTCCCCGTAGCATCCGCCCGTGATTGGGCTTGGCTACGGGTGAACACCATTGTGATACTTCTCTACAAAATGCGTAAATTTTTGTCTTTTGTTTATGATTTTTTTGATTTTTATGCTACACAAAACAGAAAAGATCACACACATGCAAGCGATGATTATCTCTTTTAAAGATTAAAAGTGTGCCCTAAATCTGGTTTCGTGTGTTTTAATGTTTGTTTTTGAAAACTTTTTGAAGAACGTTTAAATGCAGTATGAAGGCTCTTATGACTCCCATAAATGGTCGCCCCTTCGATATACCATTGCCAGGCCGATATACCAACCTCTCTATATACCCGCCCTTACGAGAGGGAAACTATAGGTACGTGAGAGCAGATGGTACGTGGAACATAGGCGGTACGAAAGGGGGATTGCCCTGTTTATGACACCTACCATAGAAGACTTATCCTCGCATGCTAGGAATCACCCCAGCGACACTCGGTCAGCTTTCATCAGGATTTACGTCTAGCAACAGTGACAATCGGGGTAAATGGATGCAAAAATCAAGCCAAGGTGGTGATGAAATCCACCGTTGGTCTTGATCAAGGGCTGGGGTCTTACGACCAGCTCCTTGGTTTAAAAATGCCACGTGATGTGTGTGGGGTTCATTTTAATTTGCAAAAATGAAACAGGCAAACAAAAGGAAACTTTCCCTAAGCCATACAAAAACTGAAAATCAAAAAATAGAAAATAGAAATTTGACAGAAGCTTGTTAAAAACCCCTACCTCTTCTCTGCCCAAAAGGATGTTTCTGACTCTCGGCCCTGAAACTGCATAGACAAAAATTCGTCTCTGGGTGAGACGAATACCAGAACAGAATTCGTCCCAGGCTGAGACGAATTCGAATTCGTCTCAGGGTCAGACGAATTCCAGTAATGTATTCGCCACAGGCTGGAACGAACAACAGTCAGAGTTCAAAAAATGGCACCTGTAAGCACAAAAACACAAATTTTGATCAGTTTCTTGATCTCAAAAATTAGGGGACAGAGTCCCACCGTGATCGCCACTGAAAGCACGAGATTCTGGAAACAAAAAGGAAAACTCCAAACACGATGCAAGAACAAAACTTAAACTTGATCCTAGAAATTAGAAATGCATGAAATGGAGAAAGCATAGACAAATTGAGAACCCAAATGAAAGAAGTAGAAAGCACAACCCTTTTTATTTAAGTCTCTTAAATTTAGTTACAATTAGCTTCCTCCCTTTTTAGGGGAAAGGAGCATCAAACATGTCTCTTGGTCACATCAATGGAAAGTCATCTCTCTTTCGCGTGCCCACATGCAAAATGGGCGGGCCAAAGTGTTGCCACCGCTGGTGTGAATGAATCCTTGATCCTTGCTGCTCCTCCTGCATTCAAAGAAACAACAAAATCGTTAGTAGCACCTGTTGCAAATATGAAACGTTTGTTCTCTAAAAACAATGAAAGATGCATGCAAAAAATTGATTAAAACGATAAATAAACCGATTCTAAACAACCTGCAAATTTCACAGGAACAAGGGAACATTACCAGAGGGCCACTGCCATCAAAACAGTCGAGAAATTTTCCACCGATTTGAATTCGCTCCTGGGCGGGACGAATTCGACTGTAATTCGTCCCGGGGTAGGACGAATTCGCCTACGACAAAGCGCCGAAGTGATACTGCCCCAAATGTCGCGTCTAGGGAGCTCCAAACGACCTGCAAACTTAGGGGTTAGCTAATTGGGGGCATTTTGGGAAGACCCAGATGGTCAGATTTCCCCAATTTGGCCTCCATCAATGGGAATTTGATGTTGCTACCTGCAAGTTAGTGAGGACAACAAAAGCGACAAAACATGATAAGATTTGATCAAAGCATTATGAAATCGGAATTACAAGCTATTTAAACAGCATAAGATGGAATGCAAGATAAACAAATGACAAAAGAACAATCTGCCATGAATTCCCAATCATTCTTAAAAAAGAAGATTAGGCTCGCAGGAGTGCGGGGCGCCCGGGCGGGCCGCCCACCGTTGGAACCTGATTTCGGCACCAATCCACTTGGGATGGGCCCAAAATCTCTTGTAATGGGTTGTCGGTGAATTGGTAGATCAATGTGGTCAAGTGTCGGGTTTTGGATCCGGATTCACACTTCCAATAACCACCCAATGACCTCCCTTGCGAAAGAGATCAAGGATGTGGAAGAGGTGAATCAAAAGGTAAAAACGTGGTATCAATTTGGCAGCACTTCGTTGCTTGAAAATGCTTCCAACCTATCCTCTTTTGGGTGAGAAAGTTCACCATTTTATAGACCCAAGGGGTCTCTTTGGATGGGCATGCATGGGCGCCATGTGGCAGTCATGCCTTCCCATGAGGGAGGAAAGTCCTCCCTGACTTGGGCTTCCATGACTGCCCTTGTGACAGTCCTCTAACGTCCAATCTGCCCACCTACACGCGCATGCAAGGCAGGAGGCATTAATTGACTGTCCTCGGCTGCCATTTGGCACAATTTCTCTTTTTGCCCGTTGAACCTGGAATTCGTCCTACCCCAGAGCGAATTCAGAATTCGTCCCTGGGTGGGGCGGATCCCATTTTGAATTCATCCCAGGGTGGGACGGATTCTGAGCAAAGTGCCTGAAGGTGCCAAATTGCTTTCTGACCTTCCAAAATTGTTGTAAAAGTGGTTAGGACCATTGTTTAACCTCTGAGGGCTGCCCTGGGGGCTGTGTGTGTCAAAGCGATCAGTGTTTGCAGTCACATAATCGGATTGGTGTTGTTTTGGTGTCTACACTTTTAAATATTTTGGTTAACCCTAAATCTAATGTTCAAGGGTTTCCATCAACATGTAAGTGGAGGACCCACTTGTTTAGGCACCTCAAATGCCACATACACAGTTATAAAATATTACATAATATTATTAAGAGGTTTTTATGTTAGTAAGAGGTAAATTACATACTAAGGTTAGGATGGGGTCCTAAGATACCCTTACCATTCAAATATATATCCTTAAAGCTAGATACGAGGAAAATATTACTATAACTACTAGAGAGGCTCCGATGTTGATTCTTCTAGCTGTAAACCCTACCACTAGACCAAAAATTCAATGAGGGTGTGGTGACAAAGAGTGTAGGTTCTTTAGTCCAAAATATTATCAAGCCCCAAAATGATTGAGTCCTCGTCATATAACTTGGGAAGTGTAAACTAAAATTGAATGTGATTGTTGAGTACCTTTTTGAGGTAAAAGATATGGAATAATAGATGAATCTTGGAATAAAATGGTATAATAAGCTTATAGATCACTTGTCCAATCTGTTACAATATTTGATAGGGTTCATAAAATTATGCTACAAATTTTGATGTGCTCCAAGTTTTATGAAATATTGTTTGTAGGTTGAAGTTGAAGAAAGACCATATCATCTACATTGATGCTCAAAATGATATTGTTCATTCTATTGGCACATTTATTTTTGAGCTAACTAATTTGTACTTCAACTATTTCAAAATTTAGGAATCCTCTTGAAGAGTTTCATCCACTGCTTGGACTTTGGAGTTTTTAGGAACGTATGAAGAGGGTTATAGAGGTGGTTACCCATATACTACCTCAAAAGAAGTCATTTTGTAAGCTATGTGAAATAAATTGTTACACCACCATTAGATCAAAGGAATCAACTTAGCCCATTGTGTTGGGTGCTCAAAGGTAAAACAATGAATATAGGTATCCAAGTACTAGTTAATAATTTTTTTTATCAATTCGTCTATGTATGGTAGGATGAGATCATTCGTAGTTATATTCCCTATATTTTAAACAATTATTTATAAACTCAACTATTAATAGTGGGGTCACAATTAGACATAATGGATTTGGACATACCATGGATTTTTAAAATGGATTCCATGAATATTTGAGCAATGGTGAAGGTACAGTAAGGATGGGGGAGGTAACATAAATGAGTATGCTTTGAGAGACAGTCCACCATTATAAAAATAATTTGATTTTAGTCCTAACTTAGGAATCCCTTTAATAAAATCCATGGAGGCATTAGTCCATACACTATTTGGAATTATCAATGATTGTAGAGTGCCTAGAATATGAACCAGCTCACTTTTCATCCATTGGTAAATATCACATTTAACCATAAAAGTTTAAATATATTTTTTCTTGCCCTCCCAATAGAAGGACCATTTTGCTTGTTCATATGTCTTTAAGAATTGGAATGGATGGCAATAGCTGAAGTGTGCATTCCCCTCATAATATACTCATGGAGTGATAAATTTTTGGAGACCACAATGCAACCTTGATATCTTAATAGTTACCCATCCCATGAATATTCAAAATAAAAAAAGGGGATAATTTTGTAGTTGTTATTTTAATATCTATAATTATTTATCATTTTTTATTTTGCATTCAATTTGGAATATCCATTTGGAGGTGGGAAAAATAGAGCACACATTGTTACTTGATTTTCAAAATGATAGGAGAGGTCATTTGTTGCAGTATTATCCTCATCTCTATTATAATTGATATCATAATAATACCCCAACAATTTTGAAACTCATTTCTATTATGTTGGAGTAGATATCCTTTGTTATAAGAAAATTTTCAAACTCTGGTGATTTGTTTTAATAGATAAATGTCTCCCAATGAGATATGATCACCAATAGTTAACAACATAGAGGATGCCCATCATTTATTTTTATAGGTATATTTTATAAATTTTTACCTAATAACACATCAAGGGGTAGCCAACATCAAGGTGGAAGTCATAGCCTTGTTAAAATCTGCAAATGCCTATTTTGTTAAAGGTAGCCATAAAATAAGCTCTATTTTTAACATCGTTGTTAAAGGGGAAACTATTTTACAATAATTTTGTATGAATTGATGATAATGGCCTATGAGACCCAAAATTACATGAAGCACCTTGAGAGTTTATGGCTTAAGATAATTTTGGACAACTTAAATTCTCTTGAGGTCAACCTTGACTCCCTCCTGTAAAATAATATACCCCAAGTATTAAAAATCATGTATGCTAAAGGAACATTTTGATTATTTGATAAATAATTTATGGTTCTATAATAAATACAAAGTTTAGTGCAAAAGTTGTAAGTGATTTGCCCGAGTGTGACTATAGATACAAATGTTATCAAATAAAATCAAAATAAATTTATGAATAAATAGGTAAAGGGCATTCTTCATGAGGTTCTAAAATATTTTTGATGCATTAGTTAGTCCAAATATCATGGCCAAAAATTTGTAATGGCCCTCATGAGTGTAGAATGTTGTTTTAGAAATATCTTCCTTCTTAATCCTTATTTGACAATAAGTTGGATCAAAGATCCAACTTGGAGAAAAATGTTCCACCATGTAACTCATCCAACAATTCATCAAACATAGGGATAAGAAATTTTTCCTTAATGGTTAGCTTATTGAGCTCATGAAAATCGATACATAACTTTCATGACCCATATTTATTTCGAACCAATAGTATCAGAGAAGCATAGGGACTATTAATAGGTCAAAATACCGCTACTTTTAGTAATTCTTAAACCTTATCAATTTTTAACTTAAGTGCATAGGAGTATATATAGGTTTAGATGTTAGGTGGCAATCTACCTAGTATCGATAATATTGCATGATAATCCAAATTATGTGGAAGTAATTATGTTAATTCTACAAAATTTGTGAAAGTAATTTTTAACCTTCCATCTCACAAAAACATTTCTCTATCAAAATTACTTCCATAAAAATGAGTTGTAATTCCTTGGGGGGTTGTTCATATCTGAAGTTTATCATTGAATTACAAATAATTGGGCTACAACTCCACATGAGAAAATTTTACTAATTTCTTCATATGTTTAAACTAATAACCTATGATGATCATGTCAATAAACCCCTAAGAGTATAGGACTTCCCATTCTACAATAATCGCATCCATAACTTGATAAAGTTCTAGGCTATTGTTCCTAAGGTATGAAGCCACTATGCTTTTAGCACAAAATCATATCCTCCAAGTGGAAGATCAAAAATATTAGTTTTGAGTTCATAGTACCCTATCTTCAACTTGATATTGTGGCATTTACCCTTACAAGGTAATGTTCTACCATTTTCCACCTTGACTTCAAAATAGTTGGAAGTGCATATGTAACAATTTGTTTTCTTAGCTACTCGAGGGTTAATACAATTATGTGTACTATATGAGTCAATAAGAATTGTAAGTATTTGCCCTTTGAAAAATCCTACTACTTTCATAGTCTAAGAGGTTGAGATTCTTGCAAGTGTATGGACAAAAACATCTGGCTATGATTCCTCCTATTCTACACCCTCATCTTGAGGCTCTTTCACCTATGTTTCTATTTCTTCATCAAATATTTCATTATTTGTTGAGTCTTCCATATTTAGCAATTTTTATTTTTTTTGTATTAATTTATGCCCAGATAAATATTTCTCATCACAATTATAACATAAGACCTATGCTCTGCATACATCCATTTCCTCCCTAGTCAATTACTTAATTGGTCAAGATCTATTGCTACTATTTAGTGTGAACTTGGGATAAAATGTAGGTTTAGACTATGGAAATTTGGATGACTAGCTTTGGGTAAATATTTTTCCTCTACAAGTCTAGCTAGACCCGTGGCTTACATCACAGACTATGACTTGAACATTTTTACTTTTTTATTGAACATATTTCAATCCATTGATAAAACAACTTTGAAAATACTTCATTCAAACCCTTGGTTATATTGGCTAATTTCTCAAACTATATTTGATAATCTTGAATAATATAGGTTTAACTCAATTTTGTTAAGGCTCTCGTAAAGTCCTCATACTTACTAGGGCCAAAATGAGTGAGTATTTGGGACTAAAATTCTTCCCAAGAAGGATCATGATTCATGGTTTGTAACCATTAATAATGTTGTAGGGTCTCAAATTCAAAACTAAAGGATGCCATGGTGACCCACAAACATCAGGGAACTTACGTAGTTTGAAGAATTTATTTTCTTGGCACAACTAACCATCAACGTCCTTGCCATTAAACTTAGGAAAGTCTAATTTGAGCATTTTAAATGGGGTTTCAATATCAAAAAGAGCATGATGGGTTATTACATCCTTGTGTACTAAAGTACCACTTAGTCCTTTATTGTTAATTTTTTGGGATAATTTTGACCCTTCCACCTCACAAAAAGTTTCCTCTATACCTGATTTAATGTTAAGCTGGTAGGATTTTATGATTTGAATATGATATTTCACTTGTTTAATTTATGTTCCAATTTGTGATATTCCATTTTATAAATTACTAAGTGTGAGATTTAATTGTTCCATCTGCTTAATTATTCTTCTTGTTCCTTCAACCATATACTTGTAAATTGGAACTTACTAAAATTAGAAAGTGTTGCTCTCAATGGGTTACTATGTTTAGGTGCTATTTATCAAAATGATCAGATTGAAAAGATGAATACAATAAGCTATGTCTCAAAATGACATTTTTTGGCACTCCTAATTTTTTTTATAGTCAAGTGTTGTTTATTTTTCCCCTAGAGTTACTTCATCTTAAAAATTGTCTTTCTTCTCTAGCTATTGGGAATGATGATAATACCTTAGAAAATTTTATCACTAACACTACCCTAAAAAAGACAAAGACATAGTAGAGGAAAAAACAAAACATGCTAAATATTTTAAAACATTGTCTTATGTAGAAACTAAATTTTGGTAAAGGTCCTTAATATAGCAAAACCATCAACAACTAATTAATTGGTTGATTCAACATGAGATTTTTCTTAGACATCAGTAAAGAGTTCCCTCTCAATTTCAGAAAAATATCACACCATCAGCCATCAAACTATTACTAATTACTCTTGACTATAGCGGATCCCAACAAATTTATTTTCCCCAATAATTTATTCTTTCACCAAGCATTTTTATAATATGGTCACATGTGTGCTAGATGTAGTATTTATTGTATGCTTAAATCTATGATTATAATATTACATAATATTATTAATAAAGAGTCTTCATTTTAGGAAGAAGGAAGTAATTACATAATAAGGTTAGGATGGGGTCATAACAATTAATGATAATTTTCTAGTCCTCCTCCTAAATTGAAATATATTTTCATCAATTTTCAATCACTCCTTGTCATTATTATTTTTTTAAATAGGTTATATGGAATTGAACCAGACATCCATATTATATTATTTTTTTAAATAGGTTATATGGAATTGAGCCAAGCATCCATATTACATTATGATAATATAGTGACATTATAATAGCTTAACAATTATAGACAAGATTCGAATCTCATTATCCTTCTTTAAAGTTGAGGAATCTAATAAGTTAAACTAATACCATTTGACCCTTATTATTATTAATTTTTTTCAATTGGTTATATGGGATTGAAACGGGTCCCATTCCTTATTACATCATCACCACATAGTGGTATTACAACAAAATTTTAATATTATCCATGTATCACTTAGATTTGAACCTTGATCTCCTCTTAAAATATTGAGGAATCTAACCAGTTGAGCTAATGTCATTTGATGTTTGAATGAGTTTACATATGTTTTTATGAGATGTCCTACTCCCCTCATACTAAGTGGGATTTGAACCTTGGACCTCTCAAAGAGAGGCCAAAGCCTTTAGCACTACAATAAGCTTACATCTCCCCTTGTCATTATTAATTGATACCTATGCAATCTCTAAATTTCAAGATTCTCCATAATCTATCACCCTTGAAATTATAGTCTATTATTTTTTAATAATTAATTATAACATAGTATTCACACTATCGTGGGGGACAACACAATGTTTTAGGATTTGAGTCTTCTTTGGGAAGTCCACGGTTCAAACCATGACGTGGGTGAATATGTGAGGAGGTAGATGTGTTTATGATTCTATGTTTGGCCCTTATTTATAAGCTCAACTCACACCATTTGGGATGAGGATACCCAACCCCGATCATCAGTCATTAAAGTTTCTCACACAAAACTCAATTAAAAAAATATAATATTCACATTCTAAGGTTATCATGATATTCACCCTCTAGATTTTAATATCCCTATCACTAATAATATTTGGCCCTTTTAAGTTTTGATCTTCCTTATCATTAATACTTAACTCTAATAATCTTTATATCTTATGTTTTTCGCTAACATATTGCCATCTCCCACCCTTTTAAGTTTTGATCTTCCTTATCATTAATACTTAACTCTAATAATCTTTATATCTTATGTTTTTCGCTAACATATTGCCATCTCCCACCCTTAAGGTCGTACTCTCTCGTTATTAATAATTAACTCCTATACTCTTGTTTGTCCTGTTAAATTCTATATGTTATATGGACCCTTAGGATTATTATTATTATTATTTAAATAAAATTACCTTTTAAAAGCCCATTTGCAACCCATGGATTGGCTTTTTAACCTAAAAAAATAATATTTTATTTTAATTAAAGCCTACTTTTATAAAAGAAAGACATAGGGGTAAACTTTATACATGACAAGAAAAAATAAGGGAGAGCCCTAGGGAACAATTCTTTTTTAACATAATCCCCTAGACCAAAAAGGAGATGACGTGTTGCGCCAGTCCTGACACTACTACGGGAGAAACCCTAAGCATTTCCGCTTCTATATATACCTCTACCTGTCATTCAGTATACCCTAAGATTCTTTCGTTGGCATCAGACACCGCTACGGTAGAAACCCTAAGGATTCCCGCTTCTATATATACCCTCGCCTCTCATTCAGTATATACCGATTCTATATATATTTCTGCCTGGATGTAAGATGAAGCGGATGTCCTAAATCTCTCCAAGCCAGTTGGAATCGAAATAGAGAGAAGGATTCGAACGGCTTCATGTTAGGTCTGTAATTGCCTTATTTATATTTTTGTTTCACGTCTTTTTTTGTGAGGTAAGGTTGTAATTCAAGGGAAAGATTTTTTTTTGCGTTCTTTGCCTTTATTTTGTTGTTTCTTTGAGAAAAAAGTTGTAATGGTTTCTTCACACTCGATAAATCTCAACTCTCTTTGCTTCTGTCTTGAAGCAGGTATGGTGGAAAGGGTAACAAGAACGGAGGAGCGGACGTCAGGCATTCGAGAAACCTAAAATGATCTATGTCGGTTGGCCCCTCTTGAAAGAGAGTAAGTTTCGAAAGGCTTCATTCTAGGTCTTGTAATAGCCTTAATTATATTTTTATTTCACGTTTTTATGTTTTTTTTAGAGATAGGTTTGGAATTCTAGCATTGTATTTGTAAAAAATGATTATATAAATCACAGTTCTTTGAAAATCTACAAACGTTCAAGTGGGTTGGTCCTTCTTTAAGGTAGGATTTAAAAGAGAGTAGGATTCGAAAGGTTTTACTGTAGGTTTGTAGTAACCTTATTTATATTTTATGTTTTTATGTTTTTTTTTTGAGATAGGGAATTCGAGCTGTATTTGTTGATTTTTTATTTTTTATTTGTTATTTTTTTTAAGGAAAAGTAGTTGTATAAATTACAACTCTCTCTCTAAATTTACAAACAAAGCTTAAACATTCTAAGTTGGTACAAACAAAGCTTAAACATTCTAAGTTGGTTGTTCTCTCTTTAAGAGTAGGATTCAAAATATTTCATTACAGATCTGTAATAGCCTTATTTATAAAAATATAGATAAGTGTTTAATTTATTTTTGAAATAGGGTTTGAATTTTATGATTATTTGTTGATTTTTTATTTTTTATTTTTTATTTTGATACAGGAAAAGTGGTTGTACTCTTCTCCCATACTTGATAAATTGCAAGTTTCTCTTTTAAAGTTTGAAAAATACAATTTGAGTTGATATAGCTAAATACTTAATATTTTAAAAAAATTTGAATTCTTGATTTTCATTTTTTTTAAGACAAATATTTAAGAATTCAACATCCTTCTTTTTTGAGATTTCGTGTAGCAACTTTCACAATATTAAAACTTCAGCTTTAGTATAGTAATATTTTCATAACTTTGCAATATTATAGTAGGCTTACCAGCTTTGCACTTACTAGTTTTGCAATATTATTTTCCTTGTTTCATAATCCAACCAACACCATTTCAAATAATCCATTCAACCATAAAGATGGTATGATATCATCTTCTTTTGCTTCAACAAACAAATCTTCTACTTGTTTCACAAAATCATAGTCCAAATTACCAAATATAAACTATTAGTTTCTTCTAATTCATTGATCTATGAATGGATCTCCTGAAATATTTTATAATCCTCTAAAATATTATTTTGAATTTACTAGTTTCACAAACTGCATTACCAAACCTGAAATATTATTTTCTTGCAATGTATTGACCTATTGGATCTCCTGAAACATTTTGTATACACTTGAACATTATTTTTCAGTTTAAGTAAAACTTATTCATTCATCTAACCATAGAAAAAATAATTTAATTTCACGATCCTTTATTAAAACCCTTTTGTTGACTAACCTACTTAAACTTTTGTTCCACTTCCTTAACATATGAGAAAACATGATTTGTTCAAACTTAGTAGCAAGGTGTTGTATTTCCACAATCATTTATGTATGTTTCATAAAATCTTTGCTTCTCTAGATTTTATTACTATTAGTATAAGCAAAATATTTTCTTCTAACTATGTAGCAAGGTGTTGTATTTCCACAATGATGTTTTGTATGTTCCATGGAGTGTTTGCTTACCTGGATTTTATTACTATTAGTGAATCTTCTTCCATCCATAGTCTATTCCATTTTATTTATTTGCATATATTAATCCTTTCAAATCTTCCCAAACTTCAGCTTCATTATTTGTCTTAAATCCACTAATGAAAGCCTAATGTGATAAAAGATAACCCTTATTATTTTTTATTATTCCTCCTTCTATTGGTCTTGGATTCATTTTAAATGCTCCATCAAATTTTAATTTGACCAATAATGTTGTCGATGGTTTCTACTTTATATTTTTTATCTTTAATTTGTTTCTCCTCTACCCACCATCATAATTCTAATTGATATCTTGACTCCATCTATCAAGGCTCTCTACTTCAATATTAGGAATTGGGTTAGTTGATAAGGCTCTACTTCAAGATTAGGGATTGGGTAAGTTGATAGGGCTAATTTTGATGCTAAAAACATCTTCCTTTTCATTACCTCTATATTATTTTTCTTTTTTTTCTTTTATATTCTTTGTATCTTTTGATGTGTCCAAAATTGTTTGTAATATCTCACTTTTAAAAGTACTTTAATAATTCTTCAATGTAACCGTTTATCACCATGTATTTACCAAAAAATTAAGAATCCATTGCCATAGTTGCCAAACTATTGAGTAATGTCTTGAGAGATGGTTTATATTCTATTCCTCATTTTTACATATAACACATAACGAGAGGCCATGAAAAACCCTTTTATTGAGGTTATTCTAGGATAAATTTATCTTGTGATCGAGTAGCAATATAAACATTTTGAGTTGCGATATTCCTATTTTTTTGGTGCTTTACAATGTATCTGCTTCTTGTTGTGTATTATCTTGAGCTATTCAACTGCCAAATCAACTTATCATTGGCTCCCATCGAAATAAAAATGTTATCTTTTTGCTCAATTACCTCCTAGGAACAATGTTTTGTATACATATAAAAAATATTTTTCCATTTTGACCTTCATTTTTTATCCTTGCACATAAGATTTGGAATCCTATCACCATATTTATCTTGAAGTAATCTCATTCATGGTTTCAAAATTGGATCTCAATTTAGTTGGATTTTATTACACCAAGTATCCATCCATTTTTTTTCTCCAATTTCCACCACACATTTTAGATCTTTAATCTTAGATATTTATAAAATGTCCAAATTATTTTTTCCCTTAGAGCTAATTTTGCATCCACAAAAAATATTGAATCAAGATCTCTCCTAGTTTTATCATTACACACCTTGCTCCATTTCACAAAAGGAAATTCTCTTTTATCATATAATCTTGACCATAAAAATGATTGCATAATATAGATTAAAAAAATTATATCGATTTTGGTATAACACATAAGGATATATAATATATTGGAATGTCTTGTAAGATTAATTTAGTTAAACTATACTCTTCATGCTAATGATAACCATATACTCTTCCATGTTGGTAGTTTATTCTGAATTATACTTTTAACTAGATTCTACAATTCTATCCACACTCTTCCCTCAAATAAGGGTATTCTTAGAAATGTTGTTGGTAAATTTACCTCCATTTGAAGTAACCTACATATCTTTGGTTTGATTCTACCTGGAGTGTTTAGAAAGTAAATTTTGGATTTTGTGCAATTATCTTTTTTCCAATCACTCTTTTATATTTTAATAGGTTATTTAAAGTTCTAGCCACATGTTTCCCTACCCTTCTAAAAATGTTTGTATCATCTACAAACTATTGATAGGTGATGTTGTCAATGTTATTACTAGTCTTAACTCCACTTAGTAGTCCATATTTGTATGTCTTATTCAATTTCATTACCAATATCTCTATCATAATATTAAATAGATATGGTAATAGAGGATCTCCTTGTGTAATACCCCTCTTGAATTTATATATTATGTTACTAGTCCATTAATGAGCATTGAATATGATATTGTAGAAATACAAACTCTAATTCAATTGACCCATCTCTTCCTATATCCAAACTATTCTAATACTGTAAAAATAAAATTTCATTTAACCTATCATAGGCTTTATTCATATCAAATTTTAAGATCATTTGCTCTCTTTTTGAGAATTTGAATGTATTACTTCATGAGCCATAGAAAGTATAGATGTATGTGGGTCTATGATGTTAAATTCTAGTACTAATGAGAAAAACCAAAAGAATATTTGATATCTCGATAGTGGGTGCATTAACCACATGTTTGGGAACAAAGAAATGTTCTCACAATTAGATGAAATTATTAAATCTCAGGTGAATATGGGAAACAATAGTAAGTTACCAATCACAGGTAAAGTTAGGATCATAATCCATACCAAGAAATGTTAAAGAAGGTACATTCCTGATGTGTATTATGTGTTTGGGCTGAAACCTAATTTGCTATGTGTTGGACAACTTGTGCAAAAGGGGTATACTATGCAATTTAAAAATGAAGCATGCATCACTCAAGAAAAAGAGAATAGGATCATAGTAAATGTAGCCATCATAAAGAATAAAATGTTTACTCTAAAAATTTAAAATGAATTGTTGCTTTCATTTAGTGTAGTTGTTAAAAATGCTACATGGCTATGTCATCCCAGATTCGATCACTTAAGTTTTAGTCACCTAAAATCTTGTAAAAGAAATGAATGGTGAGGGGATTACCTCTCATAGAGAATATTCATGGAAAGCTTCACAACCATTAGAGCTAGTACATTCAAATATTTGTGATCCAATACAAACCAGCTCATTTGCCAACAAAAAATACTTTTTGAAATTTATAGATGATTTTAGTTGGAGGATATGGGTATATCCCATCAGATAAAATTCAAAATATTTTGATAAATTTAAGGATTTCAAAGCTTTGATTTAAATTCTTAGACATATGGAATACCAAAATGTCTTGTTCTTGAATGACGTCCCATTATCCGAGATTATTTTGGATGGAATACCAAAATGACATATGATGTTATGCAAAATGAACTCCATAATGCGGGGTCCTGTCGTAGAGGTAAGCGAAAATACCTCCACCCATTTGGTGAAATACTCTGTGGCCGTTATGATAAATGTGTGATGACCTAACGACGCAGGGGAGATCTTTCTAATTAGATCGAAGCCCCACTATGAAAATGGCCAAGTAGACTGGACTGTATGCAAGGCCTGGGAAGGTATGTGCATCAAATTGGCATGATGTTGACACTTCATGCACTTCCTAACATATGCGCAATAATCTCGCTCTAAAAATTGCCAATAATAGCCCATGCAAAGAATGCGCTTTGCGATGGCCATACCACTGAAGTGGCCACCACATGTACCATCGTGCACTTGGGCGACTGCCCAAGTGGACTCTTGCTAGTCCAAGAAATGAAGGAGTATTCCTTTGTAGCTGTGACAGTACAAAATGTCTCCTATCAGGACATACTTAGCCACTTTCTGCTTGAATGCTCGTTTTGCGGCATGCATCAATCCAAGTGGGAGATTACCTAACTTGAGGTAGTCTCTAATGGGTAAATACCAGTCCTACTGATCAGAAGCCTCGATGGCATGAACAACCAATCCCTCTTGAAGTTCATCCCTAGCAAACGCTGAGTGGGAGAGAACTTGTAAGAATAGTGTTGTGTTGCTATTTATTGGAGTAGGGGAGAACAAGGACCCCTAGTTGGCATGTTTCAGACGATCGTGGATTCGAGAGAACTTATCCGAGGATGGTTCAATATGGATCATGTGGATTCCTAGCATCAAGTTAGAGCTTGCACACTCCATCACGGATTGTGATAGTGTTTTGACTTGAATGGTTGTCATATCACCAAAAAGGTCTTGCGGGATTAGTGACCCCAATGAGGCCATTGTGTCTACAAAATGATTCGATGATCGAGGGAGTGCCTTGATGTCGTACCACTCAAGTTTTGCCAAGAATTTTTCCATAAGGGCTTTATAAGCCTATAGAACTGGGCATTTGCATTGGAATACCCCTTTGAATTGATTGACAATTAATAGTGAATCACTGTTCAGTCATTTGATGTTCATGGTGATTGCTGTCTGAAGACCTATGAGCAAGGCTTCATAGTATGCATTATTTTTGGTGCATGGGAAATTTAATTTAAATGATAGGGGCATTGGAGCACCCTGCGGTGTGAAGAATACTATTCCCGTGTCACCACCTTGCTCACATTTAGAACCATTGAAAAATAGGGTTATGTCATCCTATGACTCAGGCTCATTAGAATCTGGCGATTCTGAGACATGGAAGACATCATCGGGTAGTTCTATGATTAGAGGCTAATCGTCTTCGAGGGGAGCCTATGCTAGTTGATTGGCTATGACCTGTCCTTTGATGGATTTTAGTCCAATAAACTCTATGTCAAATTTTGTCAACAACATGATACATTTCACTATGCGACTACTATGATAAGTACAACTCATAATGTATCACAAAGGATTTTCCTTAGACACAACATACGTAGTGTTTCTCAGCATGTAGTGGCATAGATTTTTGGTAGCAAACACCACATATGCATAGTTAAGTTCATAACTAACCAGGGTGTGGCTAAGATAGTAAGTAGCCTATTTTTTGTGAAGTTCATTCTTCTGGGCTAGCATGGTGCCCAGTGCCACCTCAGTAGCTGAGATGTATAAGTAGAATGGCACTTCTGGTCTAGGTTGTGCCAATACTGGCGGCGAAGCCAAGTATCGTTTGATGTCATCAAAGGCTGACTGGCACTCATCATCCCAGTGAAATGCTACCCCCTTGTGCAATAATTTGTTCATGGGTCGGCACTTGTCAGATAGCTGCGCTATGAAGCGCTTAATTGATGCGACCTTTCCCTACAGACTTCTGAGCTGCTTAATGGTAGTTGGGGGAACCATTTCAAGGATTGCCTTGACTTTGTTTGGGTCCACCTCGATGCCTCGCTTTGAGACTATGAAACCCAAGAGTTTTTTAGATGTGATGCCAAATACGCACCTTTTAAGATTCAGTCTGACTTTATGCTCCAGGAGGCGATCAAGGATCTTGCTTAAGTCATCGAGATGATCTGGGCACAAAAGAGACTTGGCCAACAAATCATCCATGTAATCTTCCAAATTTTTATGCATGTAATTGTGGAAGATGTATGTCATGGCACGTTGGTAGGTGGCACCAACATTTTTAAGGCCAAAGGGCATGACCTTATAACAAAATGTCCCCCAAGGCATTGTGAACGTTGTTTTTAGTTGGTCCTTGGGATTGATATGAATTTGATTGTATCCCGAGAAACCATCCATGAGGGATAGCATTTTGTGACCTACTATAGCGTCTACCAATGCGTCGATGCTTGGCAAGGGGAAATCATCCTTAGGAATCGCTTTGTTTAGATCTCAAAAATTAGTGAATATGCGAATCCTCCCATCAGGATTTTTAACAAGCACCATGTTGGAAAGCCATGGCGAATAATCCATGTAGATGAAAAACTGTGCATCCAAAAACTTTTGCAATTTGTCTTTGACCATCAAGGCCACTGTTGGGTGCATCTTACATAGTTTTTTCTTAATTGGCTTGATTGTCGGATCAAGCCTAATATTATGCGTGACTAGCTGTGGATGTAGCCTCGGCATGTCTCTGTATGACCATGCAAAAGCCTCCTTCTTCTCTTTGAGAAGGGCAATGTAGTAGGCTTGCTCTTTAGGGGATAAGCTTACCCCCAGCTTGATAATCTGTGGATTCATTGGATCCAAGCCGATGTCTATGTCAGTCGTATCCTCGATCAACATGCGGGATCCATCCTCCAACTGATGTGGAGTTGGGATCAAATGGATATCATTAGCTGAATTTAAATCTACATTGGGAACCTCGGGTTCCTCTTCAGCCTGAAAGATATCCTGAGTTGTCCCTGGGTAAAATGAAGCATTTTACCAAAAGGCAAGTACTCTGATGGGGACGAAGATGAATTGATGTGATCCCAGTCAATGGCATCTATGTCTAGATGCAAGGACCATGCTGGATCGGCCGGATTGTGGATGGGTGCAATTAAGTCAATGGAGATCATGTGGATGAAATGAATTTGGTCTCCATTACTACGGGTGTGATGACTTAAACATTTTGGATGTTCTTTGTGTTATGGATCTAGCTCTAGAGGTACGGGCATGAATGGATCAGCCCTATGTGCTAATAAGAGGATAGGGTCTACCCTTGGCATTGATATCACCCTAGGGTCTCAGAGTGGAAGGTGCTCTTTGTGTACCTGGAGCAGTGGATCCAACACTTGATCCCACCCTGTTGGGTCTACGTACCACTCGTGCCCTAGCACTATGCCCATATGTGCAAATATGTCATTAATCTCCAAGGGTTATTGTTGTTGCATTTTTTGCATGTGGTTGAGATAGGTCATCTTAGTTTCATCTTCCGAATCACTGTCGGAGATCCAAAAGCTTTCATTAGCTCCAACAACTGCTTGAGGCATATGAGGCTCATCCTGCTCAAGCAAATTAATTTGGACCCATTGTTGTTGGTCCACACTCCATGGGGGGACCTGATTCTCTTGACGTGACACTGGCTCGATTGGAGCCTCTAGAGGGAACAGGGTCAAAAGGATCTCTTGATAGTTATTCATGGGAATCCCCTGTGAGTGATCACTATCAGATTCGAAGGGATCATATGACACTGTTTCATAGTCTGATTCATATTTTGAAGATCCTTCTAGACACTACTTATACTTTCCTTGAAAGTGAGTTCCCGAACTTTCACCTCTCTCTAGCAAAGGAGAAGGGTTATTGGTGTTAACAAGGGTGGTTTTTGACCATGGGAGGTAATCTCCCAATGTATATGTTGTGTTTGGGTTGGCATAAGGATCTGATGCTAATCCACCCTTGTTGCCTATTCCTAGGCCTTGCATGTTTTCCACCAAGATGTCCAAGGGCAGGGGGTGGTTGAACCCTACTCCCGACTTGTCATAAGGCATTTGGTATCTTGGCTAGCAAAGGACACACACTCCTTGCTCATACCTGCCTAGCCCGTATCCATGCCAATTGCATTGGCCAAGATATCTCAGAGTGAATTTTGGGTTAGATAGATAGTTGACATCTTCTGCAAAAGGCTCTTTATCCTCGTCCTTTTGCATGCATGGCTCAACACCATGGTCAAGGCCCCCATACACAAAATTGGTCTGGTTTGGTGGGTAGCCTAAAGGAACAATTGTCCCAATGGGGAGGCAAGGTCTCCCCATGTCTTGCACTGACTCTAGCACGGTCGTTGCTATGACATTCTGCACTAGATACTCCCCCAGGCCCGTACTGCCCATTTCAACAGTAATTGTTGGCGATTGAGAGGGAGGGAACGAAAGCTCTTCCTGAGTCCATTCCATGTTGGGGGGACTAGGAGCCTCAACTTCCATTATGCTAGGCATATCTTTGGTTGAGATGGTTGATATTGTTGGCAGCGCCTCTTCCAGGGGTTGAGCCTCTTCCAAGATTTGCTTCCCTTTGTCCTTCTATTTATCCATGATAGGTGGCATTGGTGGTGAAGGAGCTGACGATGAAGATGTGCCTGGTTGGGGTTTTGATGGATTTATCACTAGTGGTGCTTGCGGCATCGGACCCTGTCTAGATGGATTTAACTAAAAATCTAAGTGCATCGATGGGAGGGTCGATTGCAGCATCAACTACACTACATTGCAATATTTGAAGGGTTCTATGTCCGCCAGGTCTACATGTACTTCCCCTTCAAATGCATACTTCAAACACTGGTGAGCTATCGAAGGGACACACTTCATGTCCCTAATCCATGGCCGCCCTAGCAATATGTTGTACGCCATCTCGCCTTCCAAAATATGGCACAATGTAGGTATCGTCTTTTGTCCTACCTGAACGGGTAGAACAATTGTGTCAACTATTGAGCACATCACATCATTGAATGCTCGTAATGTGTAAGTGGAAGTCGTGATGTGAGAGGCTGGCAAATTCAGATGTTTCAATGCTGCTATGGTAATGATGTTACTGGACAAGCTAGTGTCTATCAACACCCTCTTATACGGGATCTTGTTGACCCACGCGATAACATGCAAGGGTGGATCTACCATGTCATCAGATACTGATTTAACTTCATCTTCTCGGAAGGTGATGACTGGCTTCGTGCATCGTTTTACATGTCCCATGAAGTTGTTGAAGGAATTCGCTTCGTGGGGCTGCAACTCGATGGATTTCAAAATCTCCATGAGAGCCTCCCGATGGGGCGCTGATTGCTGTATAAGCTCATATATGGAGAGCCTAGCCTACGTGGTCCGCAAACTCTGCATGAGTTTGGTTCGTATCGTGGCCATGGGTCTAGGCGGAGGTAGCTGCACAGGGTGCTGTTGAGGCTGTGACATCGATGGAACCTCTCTTGTGGCTGCCTTGGGGGTAACTCCTGGGTATTTCTTGTTCCTAGTCACTATGCTTATCATTCCTACATACCCTTACATGGGGTAATTCTGTTGCACCTCATTGACATAAAGGGGTTTTTCCTGTGCCTCATGGGTAGGCAAGGGGTCCTTAAAAACCCCCATTTGCTGGTTGTTTGGTGCTATGGGGTTGTCCACTACCAATGTATTATTTTCAATCAGGTCTTGTATCAATCCTTTGAACTTCCAAAATGCGTTCAGGTCATGTACCCTTCTCCTATGGAACCTACAATACAAGTCCTCTCTGTATCCCTTAGGCTTGGGAGCATTAGGATCTATGGTTTGAATCTCTAGAAGGGTGATCAAGTTTGTCGTTGACAAGCGGTCAAATAGGGAGTCCCTAGACTTTGTATAAGGGGTGTACTGTCGCTTAGGGTGACGTTGCTAATTTTGCTCCTATTTCTAATTTTCTCTTTCATAATTGTTAGGAGGCACTGCCTGATAATTGGCCTTTTGAGGTCCTATTTCCTATGCAGGCTTAGGGACATTTGTGACAACTTGATTAACCACAATGGGTTTTTGTTGTGAAGTCCCTATCTTTGTGTTCTTGTTCCACTCTTTCTTCTTAGGTTTGGAAATTTTGCCATCCTATATTTTTATCTCTTCGATAATTCTAGCTTGCGCCAGAGCTTCTTCTAAGGTGGCATATTGCTGCAGCTACAATAGCATAGAGATCGATCTCAAACAACTTCATGAGAACATTTTTGTAAGGTCAGACATAGGGGGAAGGTAGGGTAGCTTAGAAAGCAGAGGCCTCCACTATTTTCCATAGGCCGCCATGGTATCTTCCTCATATTGCCTAAGGCTGGCTAGGTCACTCAGTGATGCCTTCTTCTTGGTGTTGAATGCGAAGCATTCAAGGAACGCATCCACTAACTGATCCAAATTATTGATGTTGTGCTTCGGCAACTGGGTGAGCCAATCCGAGGTAGGGACCGTGAATGTGGTTATGAATGTCCTTAGCAAAAGTGCATCATTATCTTGAATGCCAAAGCATTGGCTCAAGAATCTTGTCACATGCTCTTGGGCATCCTCTTCACCCTTAAAGACTGCCAACTGAGGCAACTTGAAGTGTTCGAGGTAAGGAGGTGCAGGCACTGACGGATGCATGGGATGATTGCAGAGTTGGCATAATGTGGGCTTTTGGGGCCCAGAAGCTTTGGTTTCCATAGACTCCAAATGCTCTAATAGCGCTTTGTATGCATCAGAAGATTTAATCTCTTCCTCTTTAGTTTGCTCCCGTTGTGGGTTGTGGGAGACTTGAGGCCTATGGGGGGGTGGCCAAATAGCAACCCCTCCACCTTGGTAGGGCATTTTGGCCCACTCTACTTCTTGTTCATACTCCTCGTAAACTTCCTGAGGAGTCTCTGGGTGAGACCTATGACCCTGAGTGGGTCCCCGTAGAGGGTACCCATTATTTTTTTGGGGAGTTGCCTCCCTCTCAGGTCTATGGGGTCTCGGAGGCAAAACTTGACGAGGTCATGGAGACCTATCTCGCACCAAGGGATTATGCCTCTCATATGGTTCCGCTCTTTGGGTGTGAGGGGTTGGAACCCTCTTAGGTAGGTTATGAAGTAGCTCATATGTTTGGTGTTGAATGCGCTCCTTGCTAAGGCGGTATAAATGCTCTAGCTGCTACTGATCTTGCTCAAGCCACATGATCTAGGCTTTGTGGGTGGCATGTCTAGCAACTGCCAGGTCAATTTGGTCCACCATCTTGGGTCTAGGAGGCCTGGATGCCTCTCCTATGCATTTGCCTCGGTCGTGATGATCCGAGATCTCAATGGGTTGCTTCCCTCTATCGAGGTTGGTGACATTTACCCAAGGCTTTGGCCTCAGTGGGTAACCATGGTATCTAGAAGGTGCGAAAGCACAAGGCTCCCGCGCTATATATTTCTCTCGAGGAATGTGATGGTCTTCCTCGTACTCCCTTTCATAGGTGTGAAAGGGGTGGGTAGAGTTAGCTTGCCTTGTTTGGAGAGCCCTGCACTCTAGGGTTTGTCTATTGGTTCTAACAATGATGGGAGGCAAAGGAGGGATGCCATAGTCATGTGGCCTCTCCTCATGGACACTATGCCTCTCTAGCACTTCATTGCATGATGGCCACGCATATATATCTTCTAAGGGAGCCTTTCTATCTACATTGAGTGCCACGTGTAAATATTCTTCCTAAAAGGGGCTGTGATGAACGGGCGTGTCCTCCAGAGGGGTGTCCCTATAATTCCACCTTGACATGGAATGATGTGAACTCTCTTGGGGGTCAGGACGCCAAGGTGGTATGGCCAAGTCCTTAGGGCTAAAGCGAAGGTGACTTGTGCCCACTCCTTGTACACTTTCTGCAGCTTTTGCCTTTGATTGGGCTTGGCTACGGGTGTACACCATGGTGGTGCTCTTCTACAAGCTAAGAAGATTTTTATCTCTTTTATGATTTTTTATGCTACACTAAATAGAAAAGAACACACACATACACAAATGGTGATTATCTCATTTAAAGGTTGAAAGTGTGTCCTAAAACTGGTTTAGTGTGTTTTTTTGTTGTTTTTGAGGTTTTTGTAAAGAATGTTTAAATGCAAAATGAAGGCTCTTATGGCTCCCAAAATTGGTCGCCCCTTCGATATACCATTTCCAGACCGATATACCAACCTCTCTATATACCCGCCCTTACGTGAGGGAAACTATAGGTACGTGAGAGCAGATGGTACGTGGAACATAGGCGGTACAGAAGGGGAACCGCTTTGTTTATGACACCTACCATAGAAGACTTATCCTCGCATGCTGGGAATCACCCCAGCTACACTCGATCAGCTTTCATCAGGATTTACGTCTAGCAACAGTCGCGATCGGGGTGATGTATGCAAATATTCAAGCCAACGTGGTGATGAAATCCACCGTTGGTCTTGCTCAAGGGCTGGGGTTTTATGACCAGCGCCTTGGTTTAAAAGTGCCACATGATGTGTGTGGGGTTTATTTTAAGAAAATTGAAACAAGCAACAACATCTTTACCTAAGCAAGCAAGAATGGACAGAAAATAGAAAACAAAAACAAGAAAATGACAGGAACTGTTAAAAATTGTTACCTCTTTTCCGCCCAAATTGGCTATCTTTGACTCTCGGCCCTAAAACTACATAGATAGAAATTTGTCTCTGGGTGAGATGAATACTAGAACAGAATTCATCCCAAGCTGAGATGAATTCGAATTCGTCCCAGGGTCAGACGAATTCCAGTATTGTATTCGCCATAGGCTGGAACGAACAATAGTCAAAGTTCAAAAAATGACACCTGTAAGCAAGAAAACACAAATTTTGATCAGTTTCTTGATCTCAAAAATCAAGGGACAGCGTCCCATCGTGATCGCCACTGAAAGCACGAGGATACAAAAACAAAAAGGGAAAACTCCAAGCACGATGCAAGAACGAAACTAAACTTGATGCTACAAATTAAAAATGCATAAAATGGAGAAAGCATAGACAAATTGGAACCCAAATGGAATGAAACAACCCTCTTCTTTTATTGATGTATTTCAAATTTGGTTACAATTCGCTTCCTCCCTTTTTAGGGGCGAGGAGCATCAAACTTGTCTCTTGGTCACATCAATGGAAAGCCATCCCTCTTTCGCGTGCCCACATGTAAGATGGGTGGACCAAACGTCACTGCCGCTTGTGTATACGAGTGTTGATTCCTTGCTGCTCTTCCGATGTTTAGACCCTGTGTTCAAAGGAACAAGAAACCGTTAGTAGCACCTACGAATAAGACAAAGCATGCGATCCTCAAACCTACAATAAGCGGATGAGAAAATGAATTAAACTGTAACTAAAACTTATCCAAATGACATGAAAACTTGGCAAAGACATAGAAACATCACCAAGAAGGCATTGCAAAAGGAACAGTCAAGAAATTCCTCACCGATTTGAATTCGCTCCTGGGTGGGACGGATTCGACTGTAATTCGTTTCGGGGTAGGACGAATTCACCTACGACAAAGCGCCGAAGTGATACTGCCCCAAATGTCACGTCTAGGGAGCTCCAAAAGACCTACAAACTTGGGGTTAGCTAATTGGAGGCATTTTGGGAAGACCCAGATGGTCGGATTTCCCCAATTTGGCCTCCATCAATGGGAATTTGACGCTACTACTTGCAAGTTAGTGAGGACAACAAAAGCGATAAAACATGATAAGATTTGATCAAAGCATTATGAAATCAGAATTACAAGCTATTTAAGCAGCATAATATGGAATGCAAAATAAACAAATGACAAAAAGAACAATCTACCATGAATTCCCAATCGTTCTTAAAAAAGAATATTAGGCTCGTAGCAATGCGGGGCGCCCGGGCGGGCCGCCCACCGTTGGAACCTGATTTCGGCACCAATCCACTTGGGATGGGCCCAAAATCTCTTGTAATGTGTTGTCGGAAAATTGGTAGATCGATGTGGTCAAGTGTCGGGTTTTGGATCCGGATTCACACTTCCAATAACCACCCAATGACCTCCCTTGCGAAAGAGATCAAGGATGTGGAAGAGGTGAATCAAAGGTAAAGCATGGTATTAATTTGGCAGCACTTCGTTGCTTAAAAATGCTTCCAACCTGTCCTCTTTGGGGTGAGGAAGCTCACCAATTTATAGACCCAAGGGGTCTCTTTGGATGGGCATGCAGGGGCGCCACTTGGCGGCCATGCCTTCCCAAGAGGGAGGAGATTCCTCCCTGACTTGGGCTTCCATGACTGCCCTTGTGACAGTCCTCTAACGTTCAATTTGCTCACCTACACGCGCATGCAAGGCAGGAGGCATTAATTGACTGTCCTTGGCTGCCATTTGGCACAATTTCTCTTTTTGCCCGTTGAACCTGGAATTCGCCCTACCCAGGAACGAATTCAGAATTCATCCCTGGGTGGGGCGAATCCCATTTTGAATTCGTCCCAGGGTGGGACGGATACTGAGCAAAGTGCCTGAATGTGCCAAATTGATCTCTGACCTTCCAAAATTGCTGTGAAAGTGGTTAGGACCATTGTTTAACCTCTAGGGGCTGCCCTTGGGGCTGTGTGTGTCAAAGCGATCAGTGTTTGCAGTCACATAATCGGATTGGTGCTGTTTTGGTGTCTACAGATGCCCCTTTTTGGAAAGCGTTGTGCATGGTGCAGCGCCGAGCAAAAATAGATAACCAAAGCACTAATGATTAGGATTTCTTGGTAACCTAACCAAATTTTGATGCCCCAAGCATGGAAAGGGCATGCATTCTTGAATCCTTGCTTCTGACGAGCGAAGGCACTCAATTCAAGTGTTAACCTTTTTCGGTGAGGTGTTACTTGACCTTGGACATTGATCGGTCATGAATAGGCAAAGGGCGCAACCTTTTGTCTGTGAGAACCTTGAGTTCATGATTCACGAAATGCCAAGTGATTTGATCAGATTGTGATTATTGCTTGTTTACTGCCCCAAGCAGGAGCGTAATTGTCTTTGTCAATGATTCTTTGAATGCATGTCGTTTTCCTTAATTGGGTGTGTGTTTGTTGATTGGTGACTAAGTGTGACTACCCCCTCAAGCGACGAATCGATGAGGGAATGACCTTCATGAGAAAAGTGACGAGTCGCTTGACCCAAGATGACTTGTGCAAGGGTGCCCTTAGATGGTTTAGCATTAAGTGTGTGCAGTTTTTTGACATTTAGACCTATTTTTGGTGGGTGGTAACCCTTTTTGCGACGCTTTTTGGAGCTAAAATTGGCAAAAATCCGTCCTCCCGTGGAGTGGTCCGGCTAAGGTAGCCTTCTTAGGGAGTAGGATAGTGACAATTTGTGACCCCAACATCTGTTTTGCATGCCCGGGATGTCAAGTGCAACAACACTCTCATCGGGCAAGTTTATTAGCTGTTTTAGTGCATTTTTGTTCAATTTTTGCTGTTTTTTGAAATTTTTGCCCTGAATTCGTCCCAGGGTGGGACGAATACCAGCTTAGTATTCGTCCCAGGGTGGGACGAGCGCTAACCAGAGCGCTCATCCCAGGGGGGAATGAATATAAGCTCAAAAGGCCTATTTAAAGGCCAAAACTAGGGTTTGGGCTCATTTGCATCCGAATTTTCTTACGATTTGGAGCTCTGGGGAGGAGGAGGTTAATTCTGCGAAGCGAAGCACTGCAGAATTTCTCTCGACATCATGAGTGCACAAACCGGATCGAGCGGTGGAGCCGAAGCGAGACCAATAAGTGCTCCCTAGTGTTATTACTTTTGTTTAAAACTGCAAGTGTTTTGTTTAATTTTCTTTGTGATGATGTTTTTCAAAATTTAAAATTGAAACCCTGAAACTGAGCTGAACACAACCAAGACTTAGTGTACAACTAAATGACAAACGTAGTGAAAACCTAGGTAAAGAATTGTTATTTTGCTTATAACTAAAACCCTAGGATAAACGGAACGTAAAACCCTAGTTCTTAGGTTGAGCTGGTCAGTTTTAAAACGTAGGTTAAAAGCCTAGGTTTAAAACTGTTATTTTAATTTTATTTTGTTTGTGCAGAATTTTTAGACTTAGAATACCGAAATCCTACGACTGACAATAGGACTGACAAAATATTTGTGTTTTTGTTAATTAATCAGTTTAGAGTTTAAAAACCCTAGGGCTGACAAATTAATTTTTTTTTTTTTTTTTTGAATTTATCAGTTAGGATTAGAAACCCTAGGACTGACAAATTAATTTTTGAATTTTGTTTTTGTTTTGTTTTTAAATTTATCAGTTAGGATTAGAAACCCTAGGACTGACAAATTAATTTTTGAATTTTGTTTTGTTTTGTTTTTGAATTTATCAGTTAGGATTAGAAACCCTAGGACTGACAAATTAATTTTTGTAATTTTTGTTTTGTTTTTAAATTTATCAGTTAGGATTAGAAACCCTAGGACTGACAAATTAATTTTTGTTTTTGAATTTTTGTTTTGTTTTTAAATTTATCAGTTAGGATTAGAAACCCTAGGACTGACAAATTAATTTTTGTTTTTGAATTTTTGTTTTGTTTTTAAATTTATCAGTTAGGATTAGAAACCCTAGGACTGACAAATTAATTTTTGAATTTTGTTTTGTTTTGTTTTTGGAATTTATCAGTTAGGATTAGAAACCCTAGGACTGACAAATTAATTTTGTTTGAATTTTTATGTTTGTTTTTGGCTGTACATTGGTAGGCAATGTTGTATATTCATGTTATTGTTGTACAATTTTTTTTTCATGATTTTAATGTTTTTGAATTGTTTTCTTTTGTAGGTTGTTAAGAGCCGGTACCGTGTACCCACTGCTTTTACTGAAGCACGAGGGGCGCTAACTGTGGCTGACTGGGAGTGGCTTGATGCCCTTGGGCTCAAGCAGGTGGCTCGACTGGAGCCTGTGGTCGGGGATCGGGCTTATCTGATGGCCCTGATCAATCTGTGGGATCCCCGGACCAACACCTTCCATCTCCCAACAGGGGAGATGACCGTGACCTTGGAGGATGTCTATCGGCTTCTACGGATTTTGATAGATGGACTGCCGATCAGGACGTCACCGCGTGATCAGCGGACAGCTGTACTGATGCGATGCTTCGGGCATGGGGAGGAGCTGGGTGTGGAGGATCCAGTGGAGAGGGCAGAGGGCGACTGCCAGATTGGCAAGATTTTGGTCCGATGGTGGCTGGAGAGGGGGGTGTTGGGAGTGAGGCACGCATTCCTTATGGGCCTCATTTCCAACATGCTACTACCTGACTCGTCAGGTGCGAGGTTCCCGTGGAACCTGCTGGATTTGGTTTGGCGGTTGGTAGAGTGCCCGACGGAGGCACCGCTAATCATGAGATGGGGACAGACGCTGCTGGCACAGCTCTATGGTGAGCTGTACGAGGTCCACTATCGAAGCGAAAGGGGATTAGCTACAGCTATCTATTGTAGAGCTGGGCTTGGCAGCACATAGCGGTGGAGAGGCCGGCTGGGTTACCATGGATGACTCGAGTGGAGATGGAGGATAGGGAGATAGGATATGCGGTTCTGTGGCGGTGGTCTAGGGAGCAGGGACAGAGTCGATGGTGGGCAGGTGTCATAGGGCACTATGTCGATGCCCTCGCTCGGCTTACTCCAGGGGAGGTGCTCTGGTGCCCCTATCGGGACTGTCCAGCCTGGCCGAAGGTTGGAGAGTGGCTCCGACGGGTATGCAGAGAGCGGTGGCTGATTGGGCGGCATGGGACCGAGCATGAGTTCTTCTCCTACAATCGGGTGACATGATAGTTTGGGGTGTGCCAGGGGTTTCCTGGTGAGCCCGTGGTCTATCGACACTGGGGGATGAGAGAACTCTAGACCGACCGGTCATCGCGCCACTGGGCGAGGATTCAGATGCGGTGATCGACGTCCCAGACGTGGATGACGTCGGGACTACCATAGAGTATGACCAGTGGTGGGTACTGTAGCGATGGCGGGGAGAGGGGCCACTGGGAGGCATGGAGGTGGTAGCAGGTGGGGAGGGTGCCGAGGCACCAGGGGATGATTGGGGAGCTCCTCGGGAGGATGCAGACATGGTGGAGGTGGAGGATGAGGATGCGGATCTGGGGGTTCCGGATCAGCCGAAGATGCAGGACATCATGGAGCAGTGGGAGCTAGAGCAGGCTACTATTCCAGAGATGCCCATGCCTCAAGTGGATGCAGAGGACATGGAGTCTAGGTTACGTGCTGAGAATGCATGGTTGGAGGGGCTATTGCGGAGGCACGATGAGGAGTTGGGGGATGCGTTGTAGGAGAGGGATCTCCTACGCATGCAACTGGTGGAGCGAGAGAATGCATTGGCTGCTTACCATCGGTAGGATGGGGGTACTGATGCGGCATGGGAGAGGGATCTCCTACGGATGTAGCTGGTAGAGAGGGATAGGGTTTTGGCATAGCGCGATGATGCAGTAGCTTATTACCGTCGATGGGAGACAGAGTGGTTGCAGTGGGAGATAGATTGGTCTCAGCATCGGATGGATATGGAGGGAGAGATTATCCACCTCGATGGGCGATTACCTGAGCCCTCGGGAGGTGGATCATCATGTCGGACGAGGGGCAGTGATACTGAGCAGTCAGCATCATCTCATCGTAGGCGACTGGATGAGGGAGGGGGTAGCAGGCGTGATGCGAGGGCTAGCAGTAGCCACCTTGAGGGGTCCCATAGGACCCACACCATGGGGGGTAGTTCCCGTCGCACCGATCCTGCGTGATCATGGTGGTCGACGCCCTAGGCTTGGGGGTTTTTGAGCTTTTGGATTGTGCGGGGTCAGATGACCGGTTATTGTAGCCTACGGGCATTTTTGATGATATATACAGATGACTTTATTTTGTTTATGCGAGTGATGATTTGATTTTATGCATGATGAGTGATGAGTATGGATGTATGCATGTTAATTTATTTCGATGGATGCATATGTTATGATGAATGCAAATGTTTTTGATGTATATGTGATATGCAAAATGTAATGGATGAATTGAATTTGTGTTGTTTGGTTAGGGCACCATAGACTGTTTAGGACTTTGTGATTTTGTTTTTAGGCGATTGTTGTGGTAAATGACTTTGCATGTATACATGTGGTTTTTTGTATTTTTTGATGGTAATGTGAGGATGAAAAGTAGCGCAGTTGGTTTAGAAATGTAGCTAAGGTTTTTTGAGACTCAGACGGTTTTAACTCACTAGCCATGACTGTACTTTATCTTACAAGACTTTTGAACAAGGTATGAATCGGACTTGTCTTTGACCAAGCTATTTCACATCCCTGTGTGTGCAATTGAGTTCATTTATGTGGTATTTGTCAGGATACCGCCAATGCTAGATAGGCTGTCAACCAAACCTGTATCGAGGATCACCTACTTAGCTCCACTAACTCCTTTGTTGTATTTAGTCGGATTAATCTATGGTGCTATCTAGGATATCATAAGCTAGCTCATCCACATGCAAAAATTGATTTGTACATGAGTTAATGTGATAGATATATCGTCATGCGGGAGGTTTACCGCCGATGACCGATAGGCTATCCACCAAACCGGTATTGAGGTTTGCCTCATGACCTATCGGAATGCTGAGAGTTCCAGGGATTCAAGTTCGACTCCCTTCTTTTCTTCAATTGTATTGGGATACTTGCTCGTTTGTAGTGATAAAAATCACTATTTATTTTTATATATTTTTCTTTTGAGCAAGGGATTTGGATTTCGAGTGATAAGAATCACTATTGTATGTGCCTTTTGATGTATGCACTCTGGTGGTGATGTCAAATTTTTGGAGTTTTGACTTTTTGCAAAATTTTGATGTTTGCAACTTTTTTGAGAACTTGGGATTCTTGGGGAATTGGGTAGGGAAGATGCTTGTCCTTTTGCCAACTCTCAGCATTCTTGGGGTCATTCGCACAGGGGGATGAGCAAGATAACCGTTTCGCTTATGGTGACCCGGATTACTGTGCGGGTTTCATCTTTCGTTCACACAACTTGGGAATTTTTATGTGTTTTAATTTGTGTTGGGATGCTACGTAACAAGGTGTGATCCAAGTAGAACTCTACCTTCGTAAAATCATGTCTGACTTGGTACGAGTACGTGGCTAGAAAGCAAAATGATGACTGAAAGACGAAAACTCTTGATACATTAGAAGACCACTGACTCTAGTGTGGTAAAAAGCAATGAATGGCATTTTTTTTTTGTTTTTTTTTTTGGACTGCTTATAAAATGGAAAAATGTGGAACAAGATGGACTAGCAGAGTAATTACAGTCTATGGTGCCTTTGACCTATACGACCACAAATATGCAATGTATGGGTGTGATGCTTAATGCAGCTACATATTTTTGTATTTTTGATGGATTGATTTTTGTGAATATGAAGATGAGATGCGAGAAGAGCTTTTTATTGATGAATTTGAGCATGCCTGGAAATGAGATGCAAATTTTTGTTGTTTTTGATGATTTTACTATTTTTGAATTTTCTTATTTTTGACCAAGCGATTGTGGGAATCCTTGGAGCATTTTGGGATTGACCAAGCGATTGTAGGAATCCTTGGAGCATTTTGGGATTGACCAAGCGATTGTAGGAATCCTTGGAGCATTTTGGGATTGACCAAGCGATTATAGGAATCCTTGGAGCATTTTGGGATTGACCAAGCGATTGTAGGAATCCTTGGAGCATTTTGGGATTGACCAAGCGATTGTAGGAATCCTTGGAGCATTTTGGGATTGACCAAGTGATTATAGGAATCCTTGGAGCATTTTGGGATTGACCAAGCGATTATAGGAATCCTTGGAGCATTTTGGGATATGGCTCTCTTAGATATGGAATGGTCGCAAATGACTGATGTTCAAGGGTTCTGTTTCCTTGATTCCATCAAGAGAGGCTAGTCGGTACGTCTCGGGTCCTATTTTGCTATCAATTACATATGGACCTAACCAATTTGCCACGAACTTGTCCCTTAGGTGGGACGACAAACTAGAGTTCTGTTGGTTTTCCTTCAAGACCAAATCACCAACCCGAAAGTCCCTCAGGTGAACTTTCATGTTGTAAGCTTTCTTAAGTCGCTCTTGATAGATACGTAAATGCTCGAGAGCATTAACGTGTCATTCATCAAGCAACGTAAGCTGGTCTAACCGGGCCTGCCACGCAACGTCATCATCGATGAACTCTTGCATTGATATGCGCAAGGAAGGAATTTCCAACTCGAGAGGCATGACTGCCTCAGAGCCATACACGAGCAAAAATGGAGTTGCCCTAGTGGGCGTCCGAATGCTAGTGCGATAAGCCCACAGGGCAAGTGGAATTTGGATGTGCCAATCCTTATGACTGTCTACGACCATCTTTTTAAGGATGGCAACTAGCATTTTGTTTGACGCCTCTGCTTGCCCATTTGCCTACGGATAATAGGGTGTCAAAAAACTATGCTAAATTTTGTACTTTGTGGTCAAAGCACGCACGTCTTTGTTCTTGAATGACGTCCCATTATCCGAGACTATTTTGGATGGAATACCAAAATGACATATGATGTTATGCAAAATGAACTCCACAATGTGGGGTCTTGTTGTAGAGGTAAGCGAAACTGCTTCCACCCATTTGGTGAAATACTCTGTGGCCGTTATGATAAACGTGTGATGGCCTGAAGATGTAGGGGAGATATTTCCAATTAGATCGAAGCCCCACTATGAAAATGGCCAAGCGGACTGGATTGTCTGCAAGGCCTGGGAAGGTACATGCATCAAATTGGCATGATGTTGACACTTCATGCACTTCCTGACATATGCGCAACAATCTCGCTCTAAAAATGGCCAATAATAGCCCATGCGAAGAATGCGCTTTGCGATGGCCATACCACTGAAGTGGCCACCACATGTACCATCGTGCGCTTGGGCGACTGCCCAAGTGGACTCTTGTTGGTCCAAGCAATGAAGGAGGATTCCTTCATAGCTGCAACGGTACAAAATGTCTCCTATCAAGACATACTTAGCCACTTTATGCTTGAATTCTCATTTTGTGGCATGCGTCAATCCAAGTGGGAGATTACCTAACTTGAGGTAGTCTCTAATGGGTAAATACCAATCCTGCTGATCGAAAGCCTCGATGGTATGAACAACCAATCCCTCTTGAATTTCATCCCTAGCAAACACTGAGTGGGAGAGAACTTGTAAGAATAGCGTTGTGTTGCTATTAATGGGAGTAGGGGAGAACAAGGACCCCCAGTTGGCATGTTTCAGATGATCATGGATTCGAGAGAACTTATCCGAGGATGGTTCAATCTGGATCATGTGGATTCCTGGCATCAAGTCAGAGCTTGCACGCTCCATCGTGGATTGCGATAAGGTTTTGACTTGATAGATTCTACAATTCTATCCACTCTTCCCTCAAATAAAGGTATTCTTAGAAATGTTGTTGGTAAATTTACCTCCATTTGAAGTAACCTACATATCCTTGGTTTGATTCTACCTGTAGTGTTTAGCAAGTAAATTTTGAATTTTGTGCAATTATCTTTTTTCCAAGCATTCTTTTATATTTTAATAGGTTATTTAAAGTTCTAACCACATGCTTCCCTACCATCCTAAAAATGGTTGTATCATCTACAAACTATTGATAGGTGATGTTGTCAATGTTATTACTAGCCTTAACTCCACTTAGTAGCCCATCTTTGTATGTCTTCTTCAATTTCCTTCCCAATATCTCTATCATAATATTAAATAGATATGGTGATAGAGGATCTCCTTGTGTAATACCCCTCTTGAATTTATATATTATGTTACTAGTCGATTAATGAGCATTGAATATGATATTGTAGAAATACATACTCTAATTCAATTGACCCATCTTTTCCTATATCCAAACTATTCTAATACTGCAAAAAAAAAAATTTATTTAACCTATCATAGTCTTTATTCATATCAAATTTTAAGATCATTTGCTCTCTTTTTGAGAAGTTGAATGTATTACTTCATGAGCCATAGAAAGTATAGATGTATGTGGGTCTATGATGTTAACTTCTAGTACTAATGAGAAAAACCAAAAGAATATTTGATATCTTGATAGTGGGTGCAATAACCACATGTTTGGGAACAAAGAAATGTTCTCACAATTAGATGAAATTATCAAATCTAAGGTGAATATGGGAAAAAATGGTAAGGTACCTATCACGGGTAAAGGGAGGATCATAATCCATACCAAGAAATGTTAAAGAAGGTACATTCCTGATGTGTATTATGTGTTTGGGCTGAAACCTAATTTGCTAAGTGTTGGACAACTTGTGCAAAAGGGGTATACTATGCAATTTAAAAATGAAGCACGCATCACTCAAGAAAAAGAGAATATGATCATATCAAATGTAGCCATCATAAAGAATAAAATGTTTTCTCTAAAAATTTAAAATGAATTGTTGCTTTCATTTAGTGTAGTTGTTAAAAATGCTACATGGCTATGACATCCCAAATTTGATCACTTAAGTTTTAGTCGCCTAAAATCTTGTACAAGAAATGAATTGTGATGGGATTACCTATCATAGATAATATTCATAGAAAGCTTCACAACCATTAGAGCTAGTACATTCAAATATTTGTGATCCAATACAAACCAGCTCATTGGCCAACAAAAAATACTTTTTGAAATTTATAGATGATTTTAGTTGGAGGATATGTGTATATCCCATCAGGTAAAATTCAAAATCTTTTGGTAAATTTAAGGATTTCAAAGCTTTGATTGAAATTCTTAAACAAATTGGGGAGGTCAGTACATATCTAATGAATTCCATAATGTTTGCAAGGTAAATGGAATTAGAAGGTAGTTCATAGCTAGATATGATCTATAAAGTGCCACATTGTAGGTTCATCTCTACATACAAATCTACAAATTATGTTTAATCCTTCGACTTATGTTCATTAAATATATCCCTTCTTAGAATGTTGCTTAGATATCTGATCTACTTATCAAATATTTAAATGCAAATATTGTAGAAAATAAATCACACATAAACCATTAGAAATTTCAAGAGAAGACAAGAATTATATGAAAACCCAAAAATGGGTAAAACCACAATCTAATAGATTTCTATAGATTTTTATTTTATGCTTTCAAATTGGTATTAGAGCTACTGCTATTAGTGAAATATTATAGAAGCAATGGCTTCTAGCAGAAATTCATTATAGTTGTATATCCCATGATTCAATGGCAATAATTATGATTACTAGAGCTATGGGACCTGGTGGATAATGGCTATCTAGAACCCACAAATGCAGTAGCATTGGGTGCTCTCTCAAGCCAAGTTAGATTGATTGAAGAATAATCAAAAGAAGGACCATAAGCTATTATTTTATATAATGAAGGAAGTCGAGGAGACCATTTTTTGAAGAATTGTAGCAACAACCAAGTCAAAGGAGGTATAGGAACCTTTAACTAGCTTCTTCTAAGGAACCAATAAAGTGAAGCTAGTAAGGTTGCAGATGTTGAGAAAGGAGTTTGAAAACATGTATATGAGTGAATAAAATTCTATGAGTGACTCCTTTACTTGCACAATGGGTATCATAAACCAAATGATGATGAATGACGAGAATATTGAGAACCAAAGAAATGAATGGTGAGGGGATTACCTCTCATAGAGAATATTCATGGAAAGCTTCACAACCATTAGAGCTAGTACATTCAAATATGTGTGATCCAATACAAACCAGCTCATTTGCCAACAAAAAATACTTTTTGAAATTTATAGATGATTTTAGTTGGAGGATATGGGTATATCCCATCAGATAAAATTCAAATTATTTTGATAAATTTAAGGATTTCAAAGATTTGATTTAAATTCTTAGACATATGGAGGAGGTGAGTACATCTCTAATTAATTCCATAATTTTTGCAAGGTAAATGGAATTAGAAGGTAGTTCATAGCTAGATATGATCTGTATAGTGCCACATTGTAGGTTCACCTCTACATACAAATCTACAAATTATGTTTAATCCTTCGACTTATGTTCATTAAATATATCCCTTCTTAGAATGTTGCTTAGACATATGATCTACTTATCAAATATTTAAATGCAAATATTATAGAAAATAAATCACACATAAACCATTAGAAATTTCAAGAGAAGACAAGAATTATATGGAAACCCAAAAAAGGGTAAAACCACGATCCAAGAGATTTCTATAGATTTTTATTTTATGCTTTCAAATTGGTATTAGAGCTACTGCTATTAGTGAAATATTATAGAAGAAATGGCTTCTAGCAGCAATTAATTATAGTTGTAGATCCCATGATTCAATGGCAATAATTATGATTACTAGAGCTATGGGACCTGGTGGATAATGGCTATCTAGAACCCACAGATGCAGTAGCATTAAGTGCTCTCTCAATCCAAGTTATATTGATTGAAGAATAATCAAAAGAAGGACCATAAGCTATTATTTTATATAATGAAGTAAGTCGAGGAGACCATTTTTTGAAGAATTGTAGCAACAACCAAGTCAAAGGAGGTATAGGAACCTTTAGCTAGCTTCTTCTAAGGAACCAATAAAGGGAAGCTAGTAAGGTTGCAAATGTTGAGAAAGGAGTTTGAAAACTTGTATATGAGTGAATAAAATTCTATGAGTGACTTTTTTACCTTGATAATGGATATCATAAACCAGATGAGGATGAATGATGAGAATATTGAGAACCAAAGAATAGTGGAGAAAATATTGACAAGCCTACTAGCTAGGTTTGACGTAGGAGAGGTCGTAAGAGAGGAAGAAGGTCAAATTCTAATGAAAGAGAGACCAATTGCAATTTCCATCAAGCAAGAGGAAGAGGTAGCGATAGGAATTAAGGAGGATCAAATCAAAGATCCAATATTATTAATACAATAAATTTAAACATCATATTTATGAGTGTAGAAATATGTTGGCCAAGAAAAACAAGAAGCAAGCCCACTACACAAATGAAAATAAAAGTATAGAAAGTATATATGTATGTGGGTCTATGATGTTAACTTGTAGTGCTGATGAGGAAAGCCAAAATAATATTTGATATCTTGATAGTGGGTGCAGTAACCACTTGTCTGGGAACAAAGAAATGTTCTCATAATTAGATGAAAGTATCAAATCTAATGTGAATATGGTAAAGGGAGGATCATAATCCAGAACAAGCAATGTTAAATAAGGTACATTCCTGATGTGTATTATGCATTTGGGCTGAAACCTAATTTGCTAATATTTGGACATGTGTAAAAGGGGCACACTATGCAATTTAAAAATGAATCATTCATCATTCAAGACAAAGATAATAGGATCATAGTAAATGTAGCCATTAGAAAGAACAAAATATTTTCTCTACAGATTTAAAGTAAAATGTTGCTTTCATTTATTGTAGTTGTTGAAAATGCTACATGGCTATGACATATCAGATTCAATCACTTAAGTTTCGTTGGCCTAAAATATTTTACAAGAGATGAATGGTGAGGGGATTACCTCTCATAGAGCAACCCATTCAAGCATGTGAGGGTTGCCTAGTGGGAAAGTAGTAGAGGTATCCATTCCCTATGAATATTCATGGAAAGCTTCACATCCATTAGAGCTAGTACATTCCAATATTTGTGATCCAATACAAACCAGATCATTTGCCAACAAAAATTACTTTTTGGAAGTTATAGATGATTTTAGTTGGAGGATATGGGTATATCCTAAAAAATAAAATTCAACAGCTTTTGGTAAATTTAAAGATTTGAAATCTTTTGTTGAAATTATTAAATAGATGGAGGAGGTGAGCACATATCTAATCAATTCCATAACTTTTGCAAGGCAAATGGATTTAGAAGGTTGTTCATAGCTAGATATGATTTGTAAAGTGCCACATTGTAGGTTCACATCTACATACAAATCTATAAATTATGCTTAATCCTTCAACTTATGTTCATTAAATATATACCTTCTTAGAATATTGCTTAGATATCTGATCTACTTACCAAATATTTAAATACAAATATTATAGAAAATAAATCACACATACACCATTATAAATTTCAAGATCACACAAGAATTATACGAAAATCCAAAAATGGGTAAAACCATGATCATAGAGATTTTTGTAGATTTTTGCTTTATGATTTCAAATTGGTATTAGAGCTAGGGTTATTAGTGGAATATTATAGAAGCAATGAATTCTAGCAGAAATTCATTATAGTTGTATATCCCATGATTCAATGGCAATAATTATGATTACTAGAGCATTCAAATAGTATAGAAAGCCAGTAAATCCTGTACAGTCTATGGGGCCACCACCACGTTATCAACCAATCATTTCATCCATTCCATATGTATACATCATACAATTAGAAACATCACATTCATAAAACACATGCATACATCAAAATAAATAAATGTGCATAAAAGTAACAATAAATTATGACAAGTGTATAATAAAAAGATATTCATGTATATATATTGCAAAAAATGCTCGTAGGCTACAATAAGTCGGTCCTCTGACCTTACAACAAAATCAAAAAATAAAAAACCCCAAGCCTAGGAAGTCGACCACCATGATCACATAGGATCGGTATGATTGGAACTACCCCTAGTGGTGTGGGTCTTATGGGACCTCTCAGGGTGACTTCTACCATCTCCTACATCACGCCCACTAGTACTACCCTCACCCACCCACCTATGACAAGAGGAAATAAACTGATTAGTATTACTGTCTCTCATTCGATGTGAAGATCCACCTCTAGTGAGCTCAGATAACTATCCACCAAGGCAGATAATCTCAACCTCCAAATCCACCTAAAACTGACCCCACTCCACATCCCACTGATGATATGCAGCCAATGCTTCATCCTGCTACGCCAACTGGGCCCGTAGGTGATCCCTCTCGATGTTGTGCTCCTCATCCCATCTCCATATTAGCTCCTCCAATCATGTTATCTCAGTGTGATACCTAGCCTCCATATCCCTTGGGACTACCTGAGGCATGGGCATCTCTGGGATGGCATGTTGCTCTGGAACCCATTACTCCGAAACGTCCTATGTATCCAACTACTCTAGAACCCCTAGGTCATCCCCAGTCAATTTGTTAACCTCCACCATATCCGCATCATTGAGCGGAGCTCCCCAACCCTCCCTTGATGCCTTTGCATCCTCACCACATGTTGCTACCACATTCGTGCCTCCTAGAGGACCCTCACCCCACCATCATTGCATCATCCACCACTAGTCATACTCGACAATCACCTCGAGGTTGTCCATGTTAGGGATATTAATCACTGCATCCGACTCCTCACCCAGTGGCTCAATGATTGGCCAGGCCAAAGTCCTCTCATCACCTCGACATCGATAGATCAAGGGCTCACCAGGAAATCCCTTGCACACCCAAAAATATCGAGTCACCCAAACATATGGGAAGTACTCCTACTCGATCTCGTGCCACCCGATCGGCCACCTCCCCCTGCATACCCATCAGAGCCACTTCCCAGCCTCAGGCCAGGCTGGATAGTCTCGATATGGCTGCTAGAACACCTCTCCTGGAGAAAGACACGAGAAAGCATTAGCATAGTGTCCCACGGTACCTGCCCATCATCGAATCAACCCTTGCTCCTTGAACCTCTACCATAGGACTATATATAATCTCCCTATCCACCATCTAATCTCCCTATCCACATAAAAATATTGAATCAAGATCTCTCCTAGTTTTATCATTACACGCCTTGCTCCATTTCACAAAAGGAAATTCTCTTTTATCATATAATCTTGACCATAAAAATGATTGCATAATATAGATTAAAAAAATTATATCGATTTTGGTATAACACATAAGGATATATAATATATTGGAATGTCTTGTAAGATTAATTTAGTTAAACTATACTCTTCATGCTAACGATAACCATATACTTTTCCATGTTGGTAGTTTATTCTGAATTGTACTTTTAACTAGATTCTACAATTCTATCCACACTCTTCCCTCAAATAAGGGTATTATTAGAAATGTTGTTGGTAAATTTACCTCCATTTGAAGTAACCTACATATCTTTGGTTTGATTCTACCTGGAGTGTTTAGCAAGTAAATTTTGGATTTTGTGCAATTATCTTTTTTCCAATCGCTCTTTTATATTTTAATAGGTTATTTAAAGTTCTAGCCACATGTTTCCCTACCATTCTAAAAATGTTTGTATCATCTACAAACTATTGATAGGTGATGTTGTCAATGTTATTACTAGTCTTAACTCCACTTAGTAGTCCATATTTGTATGTCTTATTCAATTTCATTACGAATATCTCTATCATAATATTAAATAGATATGGTAATAGAGGATCTCCTTGTGTAATACCCCTCTTGAATTTATATATTATGTTACTAGTCCATTAATGAGCATTGAATATGATATTGTAGAAATACAAACTCTAATTCAATTGACCCATCTCTTCCTATATCCAAACTATTCTAATACTGTAAAAATAAAATTTCATTTAACCTATCATAGGCTTCATTCATATCAAATTTTAAGATCATTTGCTCTCTTTTTGAGAATTTGAATGTATTACTTCATGAGCCATAGAAAGTATAGATGTATGTGGGTCTATGATGTTAAATTCTAGTACTAATGAGAAAAACCAAAAGAATATTTGATATCTTGATAGTGGGTGCATTAACCACATGTTTGGGAACAAAGAAATGTTCTCACAATTAGATGAAATTATTAAATCTCAGGTGAATATGGGAAACAATAGTAAGTTACCAATCACAGGTAAATTTAGGATCATAATCCATACCAAGAAATGTTAAAGAAGGTACATTCCTGATGTGTATTATGTGTTTGGGCTGAAAACTAATTTGCTATGTGTTGGACAACTTGTGCAAAAGGGGTATACTATGCAATTTAAAAATGAAGCATGCATCACTCAAGAAAAAGAGAATAGGATCATAGTAAATGTAGCCATCATAAATAATAAAATGTTTTCTCTAAAAATTTAAAATGAATTGTTGCTTTCATTTAGTGTACTTGTTAAAAATGCTACATGGCTATGTCATCCCAGATTCGATCACTTAAGTTTTAGTCACCTAAAATCTTGTAAAAGAAATGAATGGTGAGGGGATTACCTCTCATAGAGAATATTCATGGAAAGCTTCACAACCATTAGAGCTAGTACATTCAAATATGTGTGATCCAATACAAACCAGCTCATTTGCCAACAAAAAATACTTTTTGAAATTTATAGATGATTTTAGTTGGAGGATATGGGTATATCCCATCAGATAAAATTCAAAATATTTTGATAAATTTAAGGATTTCAAAGCTTTGATTTAAATTCTTAGACATATGGAGGAGGTGAGTACATCTCTAATTAATTCCATAATGTTTGCAAGGTAAATGGAATTAGAAGGTAGTTCATAGCTAGATATGATCTATAAAGTGCCACATTGTAGGTTCACCTCTACATACAAATCTACAAATTATGTTTAATCCTTCGACTTATGTTCATTAAATATATCCCTTCTTAGAATGTTGCTTAGACTTATGATCTACTTATCAAATATTTAAATGCAAATATTATAGAAAATAAATCACACATAAACCATTAGAAATTTCAAGAGAAGACAAGAATTATATGGAAACCCAAAAATGGGTAAAACCACGATCCAAGAGATTTCTATAGATTTTTATTTTATGCTTTAAAATTGGTATTAGAGCTACTGCTATTAGTGAAATATTATAGAAGAAATGGCTTCTAGCAGCAATTAATTATAGTTGTAGATCCCATGATTCAATGGCAATAATTATGATTACTAGAGCTATGGGACCTGGTGGATAATGGCTATCTAGAACCCACAGATGCAGTAGCATTAAGTGCTCTCTCAATCCAAGTTATATTGATTGAAGAATAATCAAAAGAAGGACCATAAGCTATTATTTTATATAATGAAGTAAGTCGAGGAGACCATTTTTTGAAGAATTGTAGCAACAACCAAGTCAAATGAGGTATAGGAACCTTTAGCTAGCTTCTTCTAAGGAACCAATAAAGGGAAGCTATTAAGGTTGCAAATGTTGAGAAAGGAGTTTGAAAACTTGTATATGAGTGAATAAAATTCTATGAGTGACTTTTTTACCTTGATAATGGATATCATAAACCAGATGAGGATGAATGATGAGAATATTGAGAACCAAAGAATAGTGGAGAAAATATTGACAAGCCTACTAGCTAGGTTTGACGTAGGAGAGGTCGTAAGAGAGGAAGAAGGTCAAATTCTAATGAAAGAGAGACCAATTGCAATTTCCATCAAGCAAGAGGAAGAGGTAGCGATAGGAATTAAGGAGGATCAAATCAAAGATCCAATATTATTAATACAATAAATTTAAACATCATATTTATGAGTGTAGAAATATGTTGGCCAAGAAAAACAAGAAGCAAGCCCACTACACAAATGAAAATAAAAGTATAGAAAGTATATATGTATGTGGGTCTATGATGTTAACTTGTAGTGCTGATGAGGAAAGCCAAAATAATATTTGATATCTTGATAGTGGGTTCAGTAACCACTTGTCTGGGAACAAAGAAATTTTCTCATAATTAGATGAAAGTATCAAATCTAATGTGAATATGGAAAACAACAACAAGGTACCTATCATGGGTAAATGGAGGATCATAATCCAGAACAAGCAATGTTAAATAAGGTACATTCCTGATGTGTATTATGCATTTGGGCTGAAACCTAATTTGCTAATATTTGGACATGTGTAAAAGGGGCACACTATGCAATTTAAAAATGAATCATTCATCATTCAAGACAAAGATAATAGGATCATAGTAAATGTAGCCATTAGAAAGAACAAAATATTTTCTCTACAGATTTAAAGTAAAATGTTGCTTTCATTTATTGTAGTTGTTGAAAATGCTACATGGCTATGACATATCAGATTCAATCACTTAAGTTTCATTGGCCTAAAATATTTTACAAGAGATGAATGGTGAGGGGATTACCTCTCATAGAGCAACCCATTCAAGCATGTGAGGGTTGCCTAGTGGGAAAGTAGTAGAGGGATCCATTCCCTATGAATATTCATGGAAAGCTTCACATCCATTAGAGCTAGTACATTCCAATATTTGTGATCCAATACAAACCAGCTCATTTGCCAACAAAAATTACTTTTTGGAAGTTATAGATAATTTTAGTTGGAGGATATGGGTATATCCTAAAAAATAAAATTCAACAGCTTTTGGTAAATTTAAAGATTTGAAAGCTTTTGTTGAAATTATTAAATAGATGGAGGAGGTGAGCACATATCTAATCAATTCCATAACTTTTGCAAGGCAAATGGATTTAGAAGGTTGTTCATAGCTAGATATGATTTGTAAAGTGCCACATTGTAGGTTCACATCTACATACAAATCTATAAATTATGCTTAATTCTTCAGCTTATGTTCATTAAATATATACATTCTAAGAATATTGCTTAGATATCTGATCTACTTACCAAATATTTAATTACAAATATTATAGAAAATAAATCACACATACACCATTATAAATTTCAAGATCACACAAGAATTATACGAAAATCCAAAAATGGGTAAAACCATGATCATAGAGATTTTTGTAGATTTTTGCTTTATGATTTCAAATTGGTATTAGAGCTAGGGTTATTAGTGGAATATTATAGAAGCAATGAATTCTAGCAGAAATTCATTATAGTTGTATATCCCATGATTCAATGGCAATAATTATGATTACTAGAGCATTCAAATAGTATAGAAAGCCAGTAAATCCTGTACAGTCTATGGGGCCAACACCACGTTATCAACAAATCATTTCATCCATTCCATATGTATACATCATACAATTAGAAACATCGCATTCATAAAACACATGCATACATCAACATAAATAAATGTGCATAAAAGTAACAATAAATTATGACAAGTGTATAATAAAAAGATATTCATGTATATATATTGCAAAAAATGCTCGTAGGCTACAATAATTCGGTCCTCTGACCTTACAGCAAAATCAAAAAATAAAAAACCCCAAGCCTAGGAAGTCGACCACCATGATCACATAGGATCGGTATGATTGGAACTACCCCTAGTGGTGTGGGTCTTATGGGACCTCTCAGGGTGACTTCTACCATCTCCTACATCACGCCCACTAGTACTACCCTCACCCACCCACCTATGACAAGAGGAAATAAACTGATTAGTATTACTGTCTCTCATTCGATGTGAAGATCCACCTCTAGTGAGCTCAGATAACTATCCACCAAGGCAGATAATCTCAACCTCCAAATCCACCTAAAATTGACCCCACTCCACATCCCACCGATGATATGCAGCCAATGCTTCATCCTGCTATGCCAACTGAGCCCGTAGGTGATCCCTCTCGATGTTGTGCTCCTCATCCCATCTCCATAGTAGCTCCTCCAATTATGTTATCTCAGTGTGATACCTAGCCTCCATATCCCTTGGGACTACCTGAGGCATGGGCATCTCTGGGATGGCATGTTGCTCTGGCACCCATTACTCCGAAACGTCCTATGTATCCAACTACTCTAGAACCCCTAGGTCATCCCCAGTCAATTTTTTAACCTCCACCATATCCGCATCATTGAGCGGAGCTCCCCAAACCTCCCTTGATGCCTCTGCATCCTCACCACATGTTGCTACAACATTCGTGCCTCCTAGAGGACCCTCACCCCACCATCGTTGCATCATCCACCACTAGTCATACTCGACAATCACCTCGAGGTTGTCCATGTTAGGGATATTAATCACTGCATCTGACTCCTCACCCAGTGGCTCAATGATTGGCCAGGCCAAAGTCCTCTCATCACCTCGACATCGATAGATCAAGGTCTCACCAGGAAATCCCTTGCACACCCAAAAATATCGAGTCACCCAAACATATGGGAAGTACTCCTACTCGATCTCGTGCCACCCGATCAGCCACCTCCCCCTGCACACCCATCAGAGCCACTTCCCAGCCTCAGGCCAGGCTGGATAGTCTCGATATGGCTGCTAGAACACCTCTCCTGGAGAAAGACACGAGAAAGCATTAGCATAGTGTCCCACGGTACCTGCCCATCATCGAATCAACCCTTGCTCCTTGAACCTCTACCATAGGACTATATCTAATCTCCCTATCCACCATCTCTCCCTGAGTTTAGAGTTCAAATTTTTTTTTGAGTTAAAATGTTTTTGAAAGCATCACTGGCAGCTTTTGAAAATAAACCAAACCATAGCGAGACGAATTTCATACCAAGTAACAAGAAAATTTAATTATAGAAAATTATATCAATTTTGGTATAATACATAAGGATATATAATATATTGGAATGGCTTGTAAGATTAATTGAGTTAAACTATACTCTTCATGCTAACAATAACCATATACTTTTACATGTTGGTAGTTTATTGCGAATTATTTTTTTAACTAGATTCTACAATTCTATCCACACTCTTCCCTCAAATAAGGGTATTCTTAGAAATGTTGTTGGTAAATTTAACTCCATTTGAAGTAACCTACATATCCTTGGTTTGATTCTACCTGGAGTGTTTAGCAAGTAAATTTTGGATTTTGTGCAATTATCTTTTTTCCAAGCGCTCTTTTATATTTTAATAGGTTATTTAAAGTTCTAACCACATGCTTCCCTACCCTCCTAGAAATGGTTGTATCATCTACAAACTATTGATAGGTGATGTTGTCCATGTTATTACTAGCCTTAACTCCACTTAGTAGTCCATCTTTGTATGTCTTCTTCAAGTTCATTCCCAATATCTCTATCATAATATTAAATAGATATGGTGATAGAGGATCTCCTTGTGTAATACCCCTCTTGAATTTATATATTATGTTACTAGTTGATTAATGAGCATTGAATATGATATTGTAGAAATACATACTCTAATTCAATTGACCCATCTCTTCCTATATCCAAACTATTCTAATACTTCAAAAATAAAATTTCATTTAGCCTATTATAGTATTTATTCATATCAAATTTTAAGATCATTTGCTCTCTTTTTGAGAAGTTGAATGTATTACTTCATGAGCCATATAAAGTATAGATGTATGTGGGTCTATGATGTTAACTTCTAGTACTGATGAGAAAAACCAAAAGAATATTTGATATCTCGATAGTGGGTGCATTAACCACATGTTTGGGAACAAAGAAATGTTCTCACAATTAGATGAAATTATCAAATCTAACGTGAATATGGGAACAAATAGTAAGTTACCTATCACGGGTAAATTTAGGATCATAATCCATACCAAGAAATGTTAAAGAAGGTACACTCCTGATGTGTATTATGTGTTTGGGATGAAACCTAATTTGCTAAGTGTTGGACAACTTATGCAAAAGGGGTATACTATGCAATTTAAAAATGAAGCATGCATCACTCAAGAAAAAGAGAATAGGATCATATTAAATGTAGCCATCATAAAGAATAAATTTTTTTCTCTACAAATTTAAAATGAATTGTTGCTTTCATTTAGTGTAGTTGTTAAAAATGCTACATGGCTATGACATCCCAGATTCGATCACTTAAGTTTTAGTCGCCTAAACTCTTGTACAAGAAATGAATGGTGAGGGGATTAACTCTCATAGATAATATTCATAGAAAGCTTCACAACCATTAGAGCTAGTACATTCAAATATTTGTGATCCAATACAAACCAGCTCATTTGCCAACAAAAAATACTTTTTGAAATTTATAGATGATTTTAGTTGGAGGATATGGGTATATCCCATCAGGTAAAATTCAAAATATTTTGGTAAATTTAAGGATTTCAAAGCTTTGATTGAAATTCTTAAACAAATTGGGGAGGTCAGTACATCTCTAATGAACTCCATAATGTTTGCAAGGTAAATGGAATTAGAAGGTAGTTCATAGCTAGATATGATCTGTAAAGTGCCACATTGTAGGTTCATCTCTACATACAAATCTACAAATTATGTTTAATCCTTCGACTTATGTTCATTAAATATATCCCTTCTTAGAATGTTGCTTAGATATCTGATCTACTTATCAAATATTTAAATGCAAATATTGTATAAAATAAATCGCACATAAACCATTAGAAATTTCAAGAGAAGACAAGAATTATACGAAAACCCAAAAATGGGTAAAACCATGATCCAAGAGATTTCTGTAGATTTTTATTTTATGCTTTCAAATTGGTATTAGAGCTACTGCTATTAGTGAAATATTATAGAAGCAATGGCTTCTAGCAGCAATTCATTATAGTTGTAGATCCCATGATTCAATGGCAATAATTATGATTACTAGAGCTATGGGACCTGGTGGATAATGGCTACTTAGAACCCAAAAATGCAGTAGCATTGAGTGCTCTCTCAAGCCAAGTTAGATTTATTGAAGAATAATCAAAAGGACCATAAGCTATTATTTTATATAATGCAGGAAGTTGAGGAGACCATTTTTTTGAGAATTGTAGCAACAACCAAGTCAAAGGAGGTATAGGAACCTTTAGCTAGCTTCTTCTAAGGAACCAATAAAGTGAAGCTAGTAAGGTTGCAGATGTTGAGAAAGGAGTTTGAAAACTTGTATATGAGTGAATAAAATTCTATGAGTGACTCCTTTACCTACACAATGGGTATCATGAACCAGATGAGGATGAATGACAAGAATATTGAGAACCAAAGAATAGTGGAGAAAACATTGACAAGCCTACTAGCTAGGTTTGACTAACCCTTTCAATAGATGAGATCATAGGTTTTCTACAAATACATGAGAAAATATTGATTTAGATATCTCAGTCATCACTAGAAGAAGTATTTAAGATGCAGATTTCATTTTGAGACAATAATAGAAGAGAAGAATCCAAGGTTATGCATAGTGATGAATATTTATAAATTGGGTGAATATTAGGATTTCTGAAATTAGAAATTGGTGAATACGAGGACCCTCGATGTTGGCCCATTCACCTAAATTTTTGGGACAAATTTTTTCTTAGGGTCAATTCACCACAATATATATCCAAACATATGCATATTTGTACTCATTGGAAAGATCTTTTAGAGTGGCTTCTGGTTCTATCATCTACCAGTACTGGTTACTTAAGTAAACTAGTACCTCAATTATTTTGATATTGTCCTCAACCATATTTGCATTCATATTTACATTTTATTTTGAATATGATTGCCACTATCAGTTACTTAAATTTACTAGTATTTTTGCAACCTCAACCTCGATGTTTTGGTCAGATAGATTTGAACTCATGATTTGGTCCATCATTGCTTCTGTCCTCAAGATGAAACCCATAAAAATCAATAAATAAAATTGAAATTCCTATAGCTAAATTAAATTAAAAAAAAATAGTTAAACAAATGATAAAAACCAAAAATACCTGATAGAATTGGATTGAGCTTCGCTACTTCCAATGGGTGAATTGATAGAAATGTTGATTACAGGATAACTCACTTTTATGCCAAGTGAAATATCAACCATAACATGATGTAGGATACCTCCTAGACCATTCATGTTTTGTTCATCTCCATAATCTTCTAAAACAACAACAATGTGTATAATGACCGCACCAGGATAGCAACGTTTGTGAAGATCAAATTATCCGTTCGTTACCAATAATGGAAAACAAAAAAATGTGATTCTTTGTGCAATCATTATACACACTATTGTTGACTTAGAAGATGATTGATATCAACAAAATATGAATGGTCCAGGACGTATCCTACATCATGTAATGGTCGATATTTCACATGGCACTGAAGTGAGTTATCCTATAATAAGCGTTGCTATTGATTCATTCTTTGGAAGCAGTGAAGCTCGATCCAATTTTGTTAGGTATTTTTGGTTCTTATCATTTATTTAACTATTATTTTTTAATTTAATTTAGCTATAGGAATTTAAATTTAATTTCTTGTTTTTTATGGGTTTTAGGTTGAGGATAGAAGTAACTATGGACCAAATCGTGAGTTTGAATCTACCCGACCAAAACATCGAGGTTGAGGTTGGAGAAATACTAGTAAATTTAAGTAAATAACATTGGCAATTATATTCAAAATAAAATATAAATGTGAATGCAAATATGGTTGAGGACGACATCAAAATTTTTGAGGTATTGGTTTATTTAAGTAACAAGTCTTGGTAGATGACAGAATCAGAAGCCACTCTAAACAATAAGAACATCAACCTTTTTTCAGATATTGGTCGATCTGAGTGACAAACAATACTCATTGGAAAGCTCTTTTTGAGACTGATCTAATGGTGTTATTTTTATGAAGTTATAAGGTGATTTAATAGGTCAAACATTTCTCCAAATATGACCTTACTTTTTAGGACTTCAAATACCCCAAATTTTGGTGTGAAGATGATTGATTTGATTTTCTTAGAATTCACTTTGATTTCAATTAGGATTCACCATTTTTTACGAGTAGATTTTGATTCCACCCCCTTATGCATAACCTTGGAAGAATCACACCAAGCTACCTCAAGATCTAAAGGAGGAAGAGAGCAGACTAATAGAGGAAGACGAAGGAGAGGTCGTAAGAGAGGAAGAAGGTCAAATTCTAATGAAAGAGAGACCAATTGCAATTTCCATCAAGCAAGAGGTAGCGGTAGGAATTAAGGAGGATCAAATCAAAGATCCATTATTATTAATACAATAAATTTAAACATCATAGTTATAAGCGTAGAAATATGTTGGCCAAGAAAAGCAAGCAGCAAGCCCACTACACAAATGAAAATAAAAATATAGAAAGTGTAGATGTATGTGGGTCTATGATGTTAACTTGTAGTACTGATGAGGAAAGCCAAAATAATATTTGATATCTTGATAGTGGGTGCAGTAACCACATGTCTGGGAACAAATAAATGTTCTCATAATTAGATGAAAGTATAAAATCTAACGTGAATATGGAAAACAACAACAAGGTACCTATCATGGGTAAAGGGAGGATCATACTCCATAACAAAAAATGTCAAATAAGGTACATTCTTGATGTGTTTTATGCATTTGGTATGAAACCTAATTTGCTAATATTTGGACAACATGTGCAAAAGGGGCACACTATGCATCATTCAAGACAAAGATAATAGGATCATAGTAAATGTAGCCATTAGAAAAAACAAAATATTTTCTCTACAACTTTAAAATAAAATGTTGCTTTCATTTAGTGTAGTTGTTGAAAATGCTACATGGCTATGACATATCAGATTCGATCACTTAATTTTCATTGGCCTAAAATATTTTACAAGAGATGAATGGTGAGGGGATTGCCTCTCATAGAGCAACCCATTCAAGCATGTGAGGGTTGCCTAGTGGGCAAGTAGAAGAGGGATGCATTCCCTATTAATATTCATGGAAAGCTTCACATCCATTAGAGCTAGTACATTCCAATATTTGTGATCCAATACAAACCAGCTCATTTGCCAACAGCAAATAATTTTTGAAAGTTATAGATGGTTTTAGTTGGAGGATATGGGTATATCCTAAAAAATAAAATTCAACAGCTTTTGGTAAATTTAAAGATTTCAAATCTATTATTGAAATTATTAAATAGATGGAGGAGGTGAGCACATATCTAATGAATTCCATAACTTTTGCAAGGCAAATGGAATTAGAAGGTAGTTCATAGCTAGATATTTCTTAGATATCTGATCTACTTACCAAATATTTAAATACAAATATTATAGAAAATAAATCACACATACAGCATTATAAATTTCAAGAGAACACAAGAATTATTCGGAAATCCAAAAATGGATAAAACCACGATCACAGAGATTTTTGTAGATTTTTGTTTTGTGATTTCAAATTATGATTACTAGAGCATTAAAATAGTACAAAAAGTGAGTAAATCCTGTAAAGTCTATGGGACCACCACCACATTATCAATAAATCATTTCATCCATTCCATATGCATACATCATATAATTAGAAACATCGCATTCATAATAACACATGCATACATTAACATAAATAAATGTGCATAAAAGTAATAATAAATCATGACAAGTGTATAATAAAAAAGAGATTCATGTATATATATATCACCAAAAAATCCCGTAGGCTACAATAATTCGGTCCTCTGACCTCACAACAAAATCAAAAAATCAAAGACCCCAAGCCTAGGAAGTCGACCACCATGATCACGTAGGATCATTATGACTGGAACTACCCCCAGTGGTGTGGGTGCTATGGGACCTCTCAATGTGGCTATTTCCAGCCCCTGCATCATGCCCACTAGCGATACCCTCACCCACTTGCTTGTGATGAGAGGAAGCAGACTACTCAGTCTCACTGTCTCTCATTCGGTGTGAAGATCCACCTCTAGTGAGCTCAGGTAACTATCCACCAAGGTAGATAATCTCAGCATCCAAATCCACCTAAAATTGACCCCACTCCACATCCCACCGGTGGTATGTAGCCAATGCTTCATCTCGTTGTTCCAACTGGGCCCACAGGAAATCCCTCTTGATGCGGTGCTCCTCATCCTATATCCACAGTAGCTCCTCCAATCGTGCTATCTCAACATGATACCTAGACTCCATAGACCTGGTATTGCCTAAGGCATGGGCATCTTTGGGATGGCATGCTGCTCTGGCATCCACTACTTTGAAACGTCCTGTGTATCTAGCTGATCCAGAACCCCTAGGTCATACCTAGTCAAGTCATCAACCTATACCATATCCACATCATCGAGCGGATCTCCCCAACCCTCCCTTGATGCCTTTGCATCCTCACCACCTACTTCTACCACATCCACACCTCCTAGAGGTACCTCACCCTGCCATCGCTGCATCATCCACCACTGGTCGTACTCGACAATCACCCTTATGTTGTCCATGTCAAGGACATTAATCACTGCATCTGACTCCTCACCTAGTGGCTCAATGATTGACTAGGCCAAAGTCCTCTCATTTCCATGACACCGATAGATCAAGGGCTCACTAGGCAATCCTTGGTGCACCCCAAACTATTGAGTCACCCGGACGTATGGGAAGTACTCCTGCTCGATCTCATGCCACCCGATTAGCCACCTCGCCCTACACGCCCATCGGAGCCACTCCCCAACCTTAGGCTAGGTTGGACAGTCCCGATATGGCTGCCAGAACACCTCTCCTGGAGCAAGATGTGAGAAGGCATCAACATAGTGCCCCACGACACCTGCCCATTATCGAATCAACCCCTACTCCTCGGACCTCCGCCATAGGGTAGCATAGCCAATATCCCTATCCACCATCTCTCCCCGAGTGGTCCAAGGCAACCCCTATGGCCACTCCACAACTATGTGCTACCATCCCCAGCATTGCAATAGGTAGTTGCACCCAATCCCCTTTTTCCTCTGGTAGTGGACCTCATACAACTCATCATATAACTGTGCCAATAACCTCTGAACCCACCTCATAATCAGTGGTGCTACTGTCGGACACTCCACCAGTCTGAACACTACCTCAAGCAGGTTCCAAGGGAACCTCGCACCTGAGGAGTCAAGAAGTAGCATGTTTTATATGAGGGTCATAAGCAATGTATGCATCACCCCCAACATGCCCTTCTTAAACCATCACCGCACCAAAATCCTACCAATCAGACAGTCCCCCTTTGCCCTCTCCACTGCCCCATCCACCCCCATCTTTGTCGCATGCCCAAAGCACTATGTCAGCACCACTGTCTTCTGATCCCGAGGAGTCATCTGAATGGGCAGCCCATCTATCAGAGTCACTATCATCTCCCTTGTTGTGAGATGAAATGTGTTGGTGCGAGGATCCCACAAATTGATCAGAGCAGTTAGATATGCCCGATCCCCCACAACAGGCTCTAGCCAAGTCATCTGCTTGAGCCCAAGGGCATCAAGCCAATCATAGTCTGCCACAGTCAGCGCATCCCATGCATCAGAAAATACCATCAACTAACATTACCAACACTTCACGACCTATAAAACAAAACAACAGAAAAATATTAAAACATGACAAAAAAAAAAAATGTACAGCACTAAAACAAATATACAACAATGTATACAAATTGTGCAAAAAAAACATTTAATAAATTGTACAACAACATTAACAAAATGTACAGTACAAACATTAAAAAAAAATCAATAAACAATGCAAAATAAAACAAATTTTTAACCTATGGTTTTTCACCCTAGTTTAAACAAAAACACAAAAAAAAAATAGAAAAAAACAAAATAAAACAAATTTTTAACCTAGGTTTTTTTTACCTTAGTTTAAACTAAAAAAAAAAAAAAACCAAATAACAACAAAAATTTTAACCTGGGGTTTTTTACCTTAGTTTAAACTAAAAAAAAAAATAAAACAAATTTTTAACCTAGGGTTTTTAACCTTAGTTTAAACTAAAAAACAAAAAACAAAATAGCAACAAAATTTTTAACCTAGGGTTTTTTTACCTTAGTTTAAACTAAAAAACAAAATAAAAACAAAATTTTTAAACTAGGGTTTTGATCTTAGTTTAAACAATGCCACACAAAATACAAATACAAAAAAATTAAACTAGGGTTTTGATCTTAGTTTAAACAGAAAAATGAAATACAAAATAAATTAATTACGGTTTTGAACTGTAAAATAAAAACAAACAAAATAAAGCGAAGGAGCACCTACTAGTCTTGCCTCGGCTCCGCCACTCGACGATCTGGTCCGTGCACTCATGGTATCCAAAAAATCTCGACAGCGCTCCGCTACGCAGACTCGAACTCCTCCTCACAGCTCCAAATCACCAGAAAAAAAAACAAATGCAAATGAGCCCAAAACCTATTTTTGGCCCTTATATAGGCTCTTAGGCCTGTAATAATTCCACCCTAGGATGAGCACTCTAGTTAGCACTCGTCCCACCCTGGGATGATTACAAAACTGGTATTTTTCCCACCCTAGGACGATTATAGAGCCAAAAAATAAAAAACAACCAAAACTGCATCCAAAATGCACCAAAAACAACAATAAAACTACCGAACAAAGGCACCTTTGTGCCTGTGCTTCAAGGCATCCAAAACCGACGTTGGGGTCACAAATCATCACTATCCTACTCCCTAAGAAGGCTACCATATCCGGAATACTCCATGGGAGGAAGGATTTTCAAGAATTTTATCCCCAAAAGGTGTCACAAAAAGGGTCCAAACCCACCCAAAAATAGCAATAAAATTACCGAACAAAGGTGCCTTTGTGCCTGACATTCTTGGCATACAAAACCAATGTTAGGGCCACAAATTATCAATATCCTACTCCCTAATAAGGCTACCATATCCAGACCGCTCCACGGGAGGATGGATTTTTGACAATTTCAGCTCCAATACATGTCACAAAAAGGGTTAACACCCACCAAAAATAGGTCAGATTGTTGAGAAACTGCATAAACATTCAATGAAAAACAACTGAAGGCACCCTTACCATAAGTCATCTTGGGTCAAGAGACTCATCGCTTTTCTCATGTCGGTCATTCCCTCATCGATTCGTCGCTTGAGGGGTAGTCACCGTTAGTCACCAATCAACAAATACACACTCAATCAAGGAAATGGTATTCAAAGAATCATTGACAAATACAATCACGCTCCTTCTTGGGGCAGCAAACAAGCAATAATCACAAGCATATCAAACACTTGGCATTCTAGAATCATGAACTCAAGGTTCCCATAGACAAAATGTTGTGCCCTTTGCCTATTCATGACTGAACAATGTCCAAGATAAAGTAACACCTCACCAAAAAAGGTTAACACTTGAATTAAGCTCCTTAGATCGTTAGAAGCAAGGATTTAAGAATGCATGCCCTTTTCATACTTGGGGCATTAAAATTTGGTTAGGTTACTAAGAAACCCTAATCATTAGTGCTTTGGTTATCTATTTTTTCTCAACATTGCACCACGCATAGCGCATCCCAAAAAAAGGCATCTATAGACACCAAAACAACACCAATCTGATAATGTGACGACAAGAACTAATCAAATTGACATACATAGCCCTTAGGGAAGCCACTAGAGGTTAAACAATGGTCCTAACCACTCTGAAAACAATTTTGGAAGGTCAAAGGCCAATTTGGCACCTTTCAGGCACTTTGCTCCCTATTTGTTCCACCCTGGGACGATTACAAACTGGTATTCGTCCCACCCCAGGACGATTAGCAACATTCACTCCAGGGTGGGGCGAATAGCAGGTTTGAAGGGAAAAAGGTCAAACCTTGACAAATGGCAGCTCATATCTACCACTCAACTCCACCTTCAATGCATGGGAGTGTGAGTGAGCATTTTTGAACTCAAAGAGGCAGTCATGGAGCCCTTAATCAGGGAGGAATCTTCTCTCCCCTGACAAGGCATGGTGGCCAAGTGGCACCCTGCATGCACATTCAAAGAAGACCTTTAGGTCTATAAAATGGTGGGTCTTCTCACCCCAAAAAAAGAATAGAGCATGAAAATTTGGAGCAACGAAGTGCTGCCGAATTACATCCTCACCCCTCACTTGTGCTTCTTACATCCTTGATCTCTCTTTTGGAAGGGAGGTTATTGGGTGAACATTGGAAGCACAATTCGGACCCAAAACCCAAAAATTTTGCCACAATACCCCACCCAATTTTTTGAGACATCCCCCTACAAGGTTTTGGACCCATCCCAAGTGGATTTGTGTCAAAACCAAGCCCCAAACGATAGGCATCCTGCCCCAGGTGCCCCCCACACTGCTGCAATCCTAATCACCCCACCCTAGATCGATTAGAAATCTATAGTAAATTTCTTCACTATTTCTTTTGCATCTTATTTTATGTCATTCATGTATGCTACCATTCAAATTTCATGCCTTTTTGATGAGTTTTGACTATGTTTTCATTATTTTTTGCTTTCACTAACATACAGGGAGCATCTTCGGATATAGGGCGATCGGTGCCGAATCTACAAAATACAAACTTTTGGGTCGTCTCAAAATGCCCTATTTTTTCTAAACCCAAATTTACAAGTGTTTTGGAGGCCTCTAGATGGGACATTTAGGAGGTTGCTTTCTGACATTTTATGAGTCCTAATCATCCCACCCCGGAGCGATTAGAAATCTACAGTAGATTTCTCGACTGTTCCTTTTGTAGTGTGTTCATGATGGTGTTTGCATGCTTTTGTCCAAATTTCATCTTATTCTAACATGTTTTTATTAATGTTTTAATTATTTCATGCATGCATTAACCGAAGGCCTTTGGGATTGCATGTTTCCCTCCATCCGTAGGTACTATTAATCGTTTGTTGTTTCTTTGAACGCAGGATCTCAACAACGGAGAGGTAGCAAGGAACTACATGCACAATCACGCAAGCGGCGATGATGTTTGGCCTACCCATTTCAAATGTGGGCACGCAGAAGATCCCAAAGGGGAGCATACCATTAGTGGTGTAACAAAACTATATCTAACGCTCCTAGCCCCTAAAAATGAAGGAGACGTATTGTAACCTAATCTCAATGCAAAATTAATAAAAGAAATGGCTGCACTTTACATTTTCTCTATATCTCATTTCAGTCCATTTTTTTTCCCTTTTCATGCACTTTAGTCCTTTCTTCATTTGTAGGAGCTAGCGTTACATTTGCTTTTGCTTTCATCGCACCTGGTATGCCATTGCTTCTGTATCATTATGCTTTCAGTGGCGATCACGATGAGACTAAAGTGAATGAAAAGGGAAAACAAACAAACTAAAATGAGATATAAAGCAAATGTAAAGTACAACCCTTTCTTCTATTAATTTTTTCTTTGATATCAGGTTACAATATGTCTCCTTCATTTTTAGGGGCTAGGAGCATTAGATATAGTTTTGTTACACCATGGATGATACGCTCCCCTTCGGGATCTTTCGTGTGCCCACATTTGAAATGGATAGGCCAAATGTCACTACCGCTTACATGAATTCACCTATAGTTCTTTGCTACCCCTCTAGTGTCGAGATCCTATGTTTAGAGAAACAACAAATGATTAATAGCACCTACGGATGGAGGGAAACATGCAATCCCCAAGGCCTCCGATTAATGCATGAATGAAATAATTAAAACGGTAATCAAAACATGTCAGAATAAGATGAAATTTAGATAGAAGCATGCAAACACCATCATGAACACACTGCAAAAGGAACAATCAAGAAATCTATTGTAGATTTCTAATCACTTTGGGGTGGGACGATTAGGACTGTCATAAAATGTTATAAAGCAACCTCCTAAATTTCCAATCCAAAGGCCTCCAAAACACCTAAAAAGTTGGGGTTAGGAAAAATAGGGAATTTTGAGACGACCCAAAAGGTTGGATTTTGCAGATTCGGCCCCGATCGCCCTGTATCCGAAGATGCTCCCTGTATGTTAGTGAAAGCAAAAAACAATGAAAACATAGTTAAAACTCATCAGAATGGCATGAAATTTGAATGGCATCATACATGAATGACATAAAATAATATGCAAAAGGAAACAATGAAGAAATATGCTATAGATTTCTAATCACTCTGGGGTGGGGCGATTAGGACTGCAGTAGTGCGGGGGGCACCCGGGGGCAGGATGCCCATCGTTTGGGGCTTGGTTTCAACACCAATCTACTTGGGATGGGTCCAAAACCTCCTATGGGGTTGTGTAGGAAAATTGGGTGGGGTATTATGGCCAAATGTTCAGGTTTTGGGTCCGAATTGCGCTTCCAATGTTCACCCAATAACCTCCCTTCCAAAAGAGAGATCAAGGATGTAAGAAGCACAAGTGAGGGGTGAGGATGTAATTTGGTAGCACTCCATTTCTCCAAATTCTCTTGCTCTATTCTTTTTTAGGGTGAGAAGACTCACCAATTTATAGACCTGAAGGTTTGCTTTGAATGTGCATGCAGGGGTGCCACTTGGACATCATGCCATCCTAGGGGAGAGAAGATTCCTCCCTGATTAAGGTCTCCATGACTACCTCTATGACTGCCTATTTGAGATCCAAAATGCTCACTCGCACTCCCATGCATTGAAGGTGGATTTGAGTGGTGGATTTGAGCTACCATTTGTCAAGGTTTGACCTTTTTCCCATCAAACCTACTATTTAACCCACCTTGGAGCGAATTCTACTAATCATCCTAGGGTGGAACGAATAGGGAGCAGAGTGCCTGAAAGGTGCCAAATTGGCATTTGATCTTCCAAAACTGCTATGGGAGTGGTTAGGACCACTGTTTAACCTCTGGGGTCTACCCTAGGGGCTATGTATGTCAATTCGATCAGTGCTTGTCATCACATAATCAGATTGGTGTTGTTTTGGTGTCTATAGATGCCCCTTTTTGGGATGCATTATGCGTGGCGCAGTGCTGAGCAAAAATAGATAACAAAAGAATTAATGATTAGGGTTTCTCAGTAACCTAACCAAATTTTGATGCCCCAAGTATGAAAAGGGCATGCATTCTTGAATCCTTGATTCTGACAAGGTAAGGAGCTTAATTCAAGTGTTAACCTTTTTCGGTGAGGTGTTACTTGATCTTGGACATTGTTCAGTCATGAATAGGCAAAGGGCACAACATTTTGTCTATGGAAACCTTGAGTTCATGATTCTAGAATACCAAGTGTTTGATCATCTTATGATTATTGCTTGTTTGTTGCTCCAAGCAAGAGCGTGATTTTCTTTGTCAATGATTCTTTGAATGCATGTCATTTTCTTGATTGGGTGTGTATTTGTTGATTGATGACTAAGTGTGACTACCCCATCAAGCAACAAATCGATGAGGGAATGACCAGCATGAGAAAAGTAACGAGTCACTAGACCCAAGATGACTTATGGTAAGGGTACCTTCAGTTGTTTTTCGTTGAATGTTTATGTAGTTTCCCAACAATCTGACCTATTTTTGGTGGGTGTTAACTCTTTTTGTGACGTGTATTGGAGTTGAAATTGTCAAAAAACCATCCTCCCATGGAGTGTTTCGACTATGGTAGCCTCATTAGGGAGTAGTATATTGATAATTTTTGGCCCGTTGGTTTTGTATGCCAAGAATGTCAGGCGCAAAGGCGCCTTTGTTTGACAATTTTATTGCTATTTTTTGGTGGGTTTTGACCCTTTTGTGATGCCTTTTGGGGATGAGATTCTCAAAAATCATTCCTCTCGTGGAGTAGTACGGATATGGTAGCCTTCGTAGGGAATAGGATAGTGAGGATTTATGACCCCAACATTGGTTTTGGATGCCTTGAAGCGCAGGCGCAAAGGTGCCTTTGTTCAACAATTTTATTGTTGTTTTTGGTTCATTTTGGATGCACTTTTGGTTGTTTTTTATTTTCTTGCTCTATAATCGTCCCAGGGTGGGATGAATACCAGTTTTGTAATCATCCTAGGGTGGGATGAGTGCTAACTAGTGCACTCATCTTAGGGTGGAACGATTACAGGCCTAAGAGCCTATATAAGGGCCAAAACTAGGTTTTGGGCTCATTTGCATTTGTTTTTTTTCTAGAAATTTGGAGCTGAGGAGGAGGATTTCGAGTCTGCATAGTGAAGCACTGTTGAGATTTCATAGATACCATGAGTGCACAGACCAGATATTCGAGTTGCAGAGCCGATGTAAGACCGGTAGGTGCTCCTTATCTTTATTTTGTTTATTTTATTTTACAGTTCAAAACCATAATTAATTTATTTTGTATTTCATTTTTCCATTTAAACTAAGATCAAAACCCTAGTTTAATTATTTTGTATTTGTATTTTGTGTGATGTTGTTTAAACTAAGATCAAAACCCTAGTTAAAATTTTTTTTTTTTTTTTTTAGTTTAAACTAAGGTTAAAAACTTAGGTTAAAAATTTTGTTTTTTTTTAGTTTAAACTAAGGTTAAAAACCTTATGTTAAAAATTTTTGTTGTTAGTTTGTTTTTTTTGTTTTTTAGTTTAAACTAAGGTTAAAAACCCTAGGTTAAAATTTTGTTTTATTTTGTTTTTTGTTTTTTAGTTTAAACTAAGGTTAAAAACCCTAGGTTAAAATTTTGTTTTATTTTGTTTTTTGGTTTAAACTAAGGTTAAAAACCCTAGGTTGAAATTTTTTTTTATTTTGCGTTTATTCTTTTTTTGAATATTTGTACTGTACATTTTTTTAATGTTGCTATACAATTTATTAGATGTTTTTGTTGTACAGTTTGTATGCATTGCTGTATATTTGTTTTTTGTTGTATAGTTTTGTGTTGTTTTATTTTGTAGGTGGTTAAGAGTCGGTACCATCAGTCGACGGTATTCTCTAGCACACGGGATGCACTGACTATGGCGAAGTGGGATTGGCTTGATGCCCTTGGGCTCAAGCAGGTGACTCGATTAGAGCCTGTGGTGGGGGATCGAACATATCTGACTGCCCTAATCAATTTGTGGGATCCCTGCACGAACACCTTTCATCTCCCAATAGGGAAGATGATAGTGACTCTGGAGGACATTTATCAGATTCTATGAATTCCAATAGACGGGCTACCCATTCAGACGACTCCTCAGGATAAACATACGATGGTGCTGACACGATGCTTGGGCATGTAGTAGAGATGGAGGTGGATGGGGCAATGGAGAGGGTAGAGGGGGACTACCTGATTTGCAAGATTCTGGTGTGGTGGTGGTTTGAGAAGGGCAGAGGGGGACTGTCTGATAGGCAAGATTCTGGTGTGGTGGTGGTTTGAGAAGGGCATGTTGGGGGTGAGGCATACATTTCTTATGACCCTCATCTCCAACATGCTGCTTCCCGACTCCTTAGGTGTGAGGTTCCCTTGGAACCTGCTTGAGGTAGTGTTTAGACTAGTGGAGTGTCCGATGATAGCACCACTAATTATGAGGTGGTGTTAGATGCTATTGGCACAGTTATATGATGAGTTGTACAAGATCCACTATCAAAGGTGAAATGGGATTGGGTGTAGCTACCTATTGTAGTGCTGGGTATGGTAAAACATAGCTATGGAGCGGCCATAGGGGTTGCCTTGGACCACTAAGAGAGAGATTGTGGATAGGGAGATTGGTTATGCCCTATGGTAGAGGTCTAAGGAGTAGGGGCTAAGTCAGCAATGGGTAGGTGTTATGGGGCACTATGCTGATGCCTTCTCATGTATTGCTCTAGGAGGGGTGTTCTCGCGGCCATACCGAGACTGTCCAGCCTAGCATGAGGTTGGGGAGTGGCTCTGGTAAGCGTGTAGGGGGAGGTGGCTGATTGGCAACATAGGACCAAGCAGGAGTATTTCCTATACGTCTAGGTGACTTGACAATTTGGGGTGCACCAAGTATTGCCTAGTGAGCCCTTGATCTATCGTTATTAAGAAAATGAGAGGACTTTGGCATGGCCAATCGTTGAGTCACTGGGTGAGCAGTTAGATGTAGTGATTAATGTCCCCAACATGGACAATGTCAGGGTGACTATCGAGTACGACCAGTGGTGGACGATACGACGATGGTAGGGTGAGGGGCCTTTAGGAGGTTTGGATGCGGCAACAATAGGTGGTGAGGATGTAGAGGCATTAGGGGAGGGTTGGGGAGCTTCGCTTGATGATGTAGATATGGTGGAGGTTGACGACTTGACTGGGGATGACCTAGGAATTCTGGATCATCTGGATACACAGGATGTTTCAGAGTAGTGGGTGTCGGAGCATCATGCCATCCCAAAGATGCCCATGCCTTAGGCAGTCCTGGGGTATATGGAGGCTAGGTATTATGTTGATATAGCATGATTGGAGGAGCTACTACAGATATGGGATGAGAAGCACATCGTTGAGAGGCATCACCTGCGGGACCAGTTGGCGCAATAGGATGAATCATTTGTTGCATACCACTGAGGGGATGTGGAGTGGGGTCGGTTCTGGGTGGATTTGGAGGATGAGATTATCCACCTTGGTGGACAGTTACCTAAGCTCATTGGAGGTGGATATTTATGCTAAATGAGAGACAGTGAGACTGAGCAGTCTACTTCTTCTCATTGTATGTGGGTGGGTGAGGGTAGTGCTAGTGGGCATGATGCGGGGGCTGGCAACAGCCGCTCGGAGTGGTCTCATAGGACCCATGCCACTGGGGGTAGTTCCAATCACACTGATCCTGCATGATCATGGTGGCTGACTCCCTAGGCTTGGGAATTTTAAGTTTTTTATTTTTTTGTGAGGTCAAAGGACCATTTTATTGGAGCTTGCGGGCATTTTTAGTGATATATATACATGACTCTCTTTTTTATTATACACTTGTGATTTATTGTTACTTTTATGCACATTTATTTACGTTGATGTATGCATGTGTTATTATGAATGCGATGTTTCTAATTATATGATGTATGCATATGGAATGGATGAAATGATTTTTTGATAACTTGGCAGTGGCCCCATAGACTATACAGGATTTACTGGCTTTCTGTACTATGTGATGACTTTGCATGTGCATATTTTTTTTTGTATTTTTTGATGGTGATATAAGAATGGAATGTACCACAGGTGTTCTAGAATGTAGTTAAGGTTTTCCTGAGACTCAGATGTTTTAACTAACTAGCCAAGACTGTACATTTATCTTACAAGACTTTTTGAACAAGGTACGAATCAGACTTGAGTTTGACCAAGTTATTTCACATCCTTGTGTGTGCGATTGAATTTTTTTATGTGGTAGTTGTCAGGATACCGCTAGTGCCATATAGGCTGTCAACCAAACCTATACTGAGGATCACCTAATTAGCTCCACTAACTCCTTTGTTGTATTTAGTAATATTAATCTATGGTATAATCTAGGATACCATAAGCTAGCTCATCCACATGCAAACATTGATATGTACACAATTTTAATGCAACAGATATATCGTCATGTGGGAGATTTGCCGCTAGTGACCAACAGGCTATCCACCAAACCGGTATTGAGGATCACCTCATGACCTTCTGAATGCTAAGAGTTCTAGGGATTCAAGTTTGAATCCCTTATTTTCTTCAAATTTATTGGGATAGGTCCTCTCGTATGTAGTGATAAAAATCATTGTTTATTTATATTTTTTTTTTGATGAAGGGATTGGAATTTTGAGTGATGAGAATCACTTTTTCTTGTGCCTTTTGATGTGTGCACTTTGAGGGGTTTGGATATCAAACTTTGGAGTTTGTATTTTGAATTTTGAAATTTTTGATGTTTGCAATCCTTTGAGAATTTTGGGATTCTTGGGGAATTGGGTAGAGAAGATGCTTGTACTTTTTCTAAATCTCAACATTCTTGGGGTCATTCGCACAGGGGGATGAGCAAGATAATTGTTTTGCATATGGTAACCTAGCCTGCTATGCAGGTTTCATCTTTTGTTTACACAAATTGGGAATTTTTATGTGTTTTAACTTGTGTTGGGATGCTACATAACAAGGTGTGATCCAAGTAAAACTCTACCTTTGTAAAAATCTATCTGAATTGGTACCGTTATGGCTAGAAATCTAAATACAATTGAATGATGAAAGCCCTAAATACATTAGAAGACACTGATTATGATATGGTGAAAAATGTGGATGGCGTTTATTTTTGTTGGGCTATTTACAAAATGGTAAAATGTAGAAAATGATGGAATTTCTAAGTAATTACAGTCTATGGTGCATTTGACCTATATGACCAACAAATATGCAATGTATGTTTATGATGCCTAATGAAACTTTTTTTTTTTTTGTGTTTTGATTTTTAAGAGTATGCATGGAAGTGAGATGCAATTTTTTTGTTATTTTTTATTATTTATTGGTTTTTTTTTAAATTCTTTATGGTTGTTTTATCCCGAGTGGTTGCGGACCAAGTGATTATTTCGGATCCTTGGAGGTTTTGACCAAAGGGATTATAGATACCTTTGGGGAATTTTGGGTGACCAAACGGTTGTGGGAACCCTTGGGGCTTTTGGTTTGACCAAAGGGTTTATAGATACCTTTGGGGCATTTTTGGTTGACCAAGTGATGATGGGAATCCTTGGAGCATTTTTGGGTTGACCAAGCGATTGTTGGAATCCTTGGAGCATTTGGTTTGACCAAAGGGATTATGGGCACCTTTGGGATGTTTTGGGGTTGACCATGCAATTGTTGGAATCCTTGGAGCTTTTGGTTTGACCAAAGGTATTATGGGCACCTTTGGGGCATTTTGGGGTTGACCAAATGATTGTGGGAATCCTTGGAGCTTTTGGGGTGATCAAGTGATTGTGAGAATCCTTGGAGATATTGGGGTGACCAAGCGATTGTGTAATCCTTGGAGCTTTTGGGGTGACCAAAGGGTTTATAGATACCTTTGGGGTGTTTTGGTTTGACCACAGGGATTATGGATACCTATGGGGCATTTTAGGTTGACCAAGTGATTGCGGGAATCCTTGGGGATTTTTGGTTTGACCAAAGGGATTATTGATACCTTTGGGGCATTTTAGGTTGACCAAGCGATTGCAGAAATCTTTGGGGATTTTGGTCTAGTGGTAAGGTATTTTGACTCTCTTTGAAAGGTCCAAGGTTCAAACCCCACTTAGTACGAGGGGATCTAGACCCCTAACAAAAATCTATGTAAACTCATTGAAAAATAATATTGCAATATAAAATAGAAATAGAATAATATTATATTATAGAAAATAGAAATATGTTAAAAAATCATAGGCCTCTTTTAGGGGGTAACCTCATTAGAAGCAGAGCCTCAATACAATGAAAATAAGATGTCCATCCTCTTCTCCCCTTTGTTATTTTAAATATTTTGGTTAACCCTAACTCTAATGTTCAAGGGTTTCCATCCACATGTAAGTGGAGGATCCACTTGTCTAGGAACCTCAAATGCCACATACACATTATAAAATATTACAAAATATTATTAAGATAGGGTATTTATGTTATGAAGAGGGCAATTACATAATAAGTTTAGGATGGGGTCCTAACATACCCTTCCCATTCAAATATATCCTCAAAGCTATATATGATGAAACTATTACTATAACTACTAGAGAGGCTCCAATGTTCATTCTTCTAGTTGTTAACCCTACCACTAGACAAAAAATTCAATGAGGGTGTGGTTATGAAGAGTGTAGGTTCTTTAGTCCAAAATATTATCAAGCCCCAAAATGATTGAGTCCTCATAATATAACTTGGGAAGTGTAAACTAAACTTGAATGTGATTGTTGAGTACCTTTTTGAGGTAAAATATATGGAAGAATAGATGAATATTGGAATAAAATCATAGAAAAAGCTTATAGATCATTTGTCCAATCTGCTACAATATTTGATAGGGTTCATAAAATTATGCTGTAAATTTGGATGTGCTACAAGTTCTATGAAATATTATTTGTAGGTTGAAGTTGAAGAAATACCATATCATCTACATTGAATCTATGCTCAAAATGATATTGTTCATTTTATTGGCACATCTATTTTTGAGCTAACTAATTTTTCCTTCAACTACTTCAAAAGTTTGGCATCCTCTTGAAGAGTTTCATCCACTGCTTGGACTTTGGAGTTTTTAGGAACATATGAAGAGGGTTATAGATGTGGGTACCCATATACTACCTCAAAAGAAGTCATTTTGTAAGCTATGTGAAATAAATTGTTGCACCACCATTATATCAAAGGAAGCAACTTAGCCCATTGTATTGGGTTCTCAAAGGTAAAACATTGAATATAGGTATCCAAGTACTAGTTAATATTTTTTGTTTATCCATTCATCTATGTATGGTAGGCTGAGCTCATTCGTAGTTATATTACCTACATTTTAAACAATTATTTATAAAATTAACTATTAAAAGTGGGTTCACAATTAGACATAATGGATTTCGAGATACCATGGATTTTTAAAATGGAGTCCATGAATATTTGAGCAATGGTGAACGTACGGTAAGGATGGTGGAGGGAACATAAATGAGCATGCTTTGAGAGACATTCGACCATAATAAAAATAATTTGATTTTACTCCTAACTTAGAAGCCCTTTAATAAAATCCATGGAGGCATTAGTCCATACACTATCTAGAACTATCAATGATTGTAGAGTACCTAGAGTATGAACCATTTCACATTTCATCCATTGGTAAATATCACATTTGACCATAAAATTTTGAATATATTTTTTCATGCCCTCCCAATAGGACCATTTTACATGCTCATATGTCTTTAATAATTGGAATGGATGACAATAGCTGAAGTGTGCATTTTCCTCATAATATACTCATCGAGTAATGAAATTTTGGAGACCACAATGCAATCTTGATATCTTAATAGTCACGCATCCCATGAATATTCAAAATATAAATGGGGATCATTTTGTAGTTGTTATTTTAATATATATATAAAGATTTATCATTTTTATTTTGCATTGAAGTTGGAAGATCCATTGGGAGGTGGGAAAAAAAGGGCACACATTGTTACTTTATTTTCAAAATGATAGGAGAGGGCATTTTTTGCAGTATTATCCTCTTCTCTCTTATATATGATATCATAATAATACCCAAAAAATTTTGAAACTCATTTCTATTATGTTAGAGTAGATATCCTTTGTTCTAAGAAAATTTTCAAACTCTAGTAGTTTGTTTAAATAGAGAAATGTCTCCCAATGAGATATGATCACCAATATTTAACAACATAGAGGATGGCCATCATTTCTTTTTATAGGTAGATTTTCTAAATTTTTACCTAAGAACACCTTACTAGTGAAGGCTAAGTATCACCCTTCTTAAATTAATACAACCCCAATTCCATGAGCCAAAACATCACTTTCAATTATAAATGGTTTGGTAAAATCAGGGGCAACCAACATCAAGGTGGAAGTCATAGCCTTGTTAAAATATGCAAATGCCTATTTTGTTAAATGTAGCCATAAAATAAGCTCTATTTTTAACATGGTTGTTAAGGGGGAAACTATTTTACAATAATTTTGTACAAATTGATGATAATAGCCTATGAGACCCAAAATTCCATGAAGTACCTTGATATTTTATGGCTTAAGATAATTTTGGACAACTTCAATTCTCTTGAGGTCAACCTTGACTCCCTCCTGTAAAACAATATACCCCAAGTATTCAACATCATGTATGCTAAAGGAATATTTGGATTGTTTGATAAATAATTGATGGTTCTATAATAAATACAAAGTTTGGTGTAAAAGTTGTAAGTGATTGGCCTGAGTGTTACTATAGATAAGAATGTTATCAAATAAAATAAAAATAAATTTATGAATAAATAGGTAAAGGACAAATTAGTTAGTCCAAATATCATGGCAAAAAATCTGTAATGGCCCTCATGAGTGTAGAATGTTGTTTTAGAAATATCTTCCTTCTTAAGCCTTATTTGAAAATATCCCAATCAAAGATCCAACTTGGAGAAAAATGTTGCACCATGTAACTCATACAACAATTCATCAAACATAGGGATAAGAATTTTTTCCTTAATGGTGAGCTTATTGAGCTTATGAAAATCGATACATAACTTTCATGATCCATACTTATTTCGAACCAATAGTATCAGAGAAGCATAGGGACTATTACTAGGTCAAATTACCCCTACTTTTAATAATTCTTAAAACTTATCAATTTTTAACTTAAGTGCATAGGAGTATATATAGGTTTAGATGTTAGGTGGCAATCTACCTAGTATCGATAATATTGCATGATAATCCATATTATGTGGAAGTAATTTTGTTAATTCTAAAAAAATTGTGAAAGTAATTTTTAACCTTCCATTTGACAAAAATTTTCCTCTATCAAAATTACTTCCATAAAAATGAGTTGTAATTCCCTGGGAGGTTGTTCATATCTAAAGTTTATCATTGAATTACAAACAATTGGGCTACAACTCCACATGAGAAAATTTTACTAACTTCTTCATATTTTTTATCTAATAACCTATGATGATCATGTCAATAAACCCCTAAGAGTATAGGACTTCCCATTCTACAAGAATCGCATCCATAATTTGATAAATTTCTAGGCTATTGTTTCTAAGGTATGAAGCCACTATGCTTTTAGCACAACATCATATCCTCCAAGTGGAAGAGCAAACATATTAGTTTTGAGTTCATAGTCCCCTATCTTCAACTTGATATTGTGGCATTTAACCTTACAAGGTAATGTTCTACCATTTTCCACCTTGACTTCAAAAGAGTTGGAAGTGCATATGTAACAATTTGCTTTCTTAGCTACTCGAGGGTTAATACAATTATGTGTAATATCTGAGTCAATAAGAATTGTAAGTCTTTGCCCTTTGAAAAATCCTACTACTTTCATAGTCTAAGAGGTTGAGATTCTTGCAAGTGCATGGACAAAAATCTCTGGCTATGATTCCTCCTATTCTAAACCCTCATCCCGAAGCTCTTTCACCTATGGTTCTATTTCTTCATCAAATATTTCATTCTTTGCTGAGTCTTCCATATTCAACAATTTTTATTTTTTTGTATTAATTTATGCATAGATAAATATTTCTCATCACAATTATAACATAAGACCTATGCTCTACATACATCCATTTCTTCCCTATTCAATTACATAATTGGTCAATATCTATTGCTACTATTCAGTGTGAACTTAGGTTTAGACTATGGAAATTTGGATGACTAACATTGGGTAAATATTTTTCCTCTACATGTCTAGCTAGACCTATGGCTTACATCATAGACTATGACTTGAACATTTTTACTTTTTTCTTGAACATCTTTCAATCCATTGATAAAACAACTTTGAAAAATACTTCATTCAAAAACTTGGTTATATTGGCCAATTTTGCAAACTATATTTGATAATATTGAACAATATAGGTTTGTTTCAATTTTGTTAAGGTTGTTGTAAAGTCCTCATACTTACAAGGCCAAAATGAGTGAGTATTTGGGACTCAAATTATTCCCAAGAAGGATCATGATTCATGGTTTGTAACCATTGATACCGTTGTAGGGTATCTAATTCAAAACTAAAGGATGTCATGGTGACCCACAAATATCAGGAAACATTATGCAGTTTGAATAATTTATTTTCTTGGCACAACTAACCATCAATGTCTTTGCCATTAATCTTAGGAAAGTCTAATTTGAGCATTTTAAATGGGGTTTCAATATCAAAAAGAGCATGATGGGTTGTTACATCCTTGTGTACTAAAGTACCACTTAGTCCTTTATTGTTAATTTTTGGGATAATTTTGACCCTTCCACCTCACAGAAAGTTTCTTTTATACCTGCTTTAATTTTAAGCTGGTAGGATTTTATGATTTACATCTGATATTTCATTTGTTTAATTTATGTTCCAATTTGTGATATTTCATTTTATGAATTACTAAGTGTGAGATTTAATTGTTCCATCTCCTTAATTACTCTTCTTGTTCCTCCAACCATATACTTGTAAATTGAGACTTACTAAAATTAGAAAGTGTTTCTCTCAATGGGTTACTATGTTTAGGTGCTATTTATCAAAATTATCATATTGAAAATATGAATACAATAAGCTTGGTCTCAAAATGACATTTTTTGGCACTCCTAATTTTTTTTATAGTCAAGTGTTGTTTATTTTTTACATAGAGTCTTACTTCATCTTAAAAATTGTCTTTCTTCTCTGGCTATTGGGAATGATGATAACACCTTAGAAAATTTTATCACTAACACTAACCTAAAATAGAAAAATACTATCACAGTAGAAGGAAAAAAAAAAACATGCTAAATATTTTAAAACATTGTCTTATGTAGAAACTAAATTTTGTTAAAGGTCCTTAATATAGCAAAATAATCAACTAATTAATTGGTTGATTCAACATGAGATTTTTGTTAAAGGTTAGGATTTAAAAGAGAGTAGGATTCCAAACGTTTTACTGTAGGTTTGTAGTAACCTTATTTATATTTTTATTTTATGCTTTTATGTTTTTTTTTTCAAGATAGGGAATTCAAGCTGTATTTGTTGATTTTTTATTTTTTATTTGTTATTTTTTTAAGGAAAAGCAATTGTATAAATCACAATTGTCTCTCTCTATAAATTTACAAACAAAGCTTAAGCATTCTAAGTTGGTTGGTCCCTCTTAAAAGAGAGTAGGATTCGAAAGGTTTCATTACAGATCTGTAATAACCTTATTTATAAAAATATAAATAAGTGTTTAATTTATTTTTGAGATAGGGTTTGAATTCTATGATTATTTGTTGATATTTTATTTTTTAATTTTTATTTTGATACAAGAAAAGTGGTTGTACTCTTCTCCCATACATAAATCACAATTTTCTCTTTTAAAGTATGAAAATTACAATTTGAGTTGATATAGCTAAATAGTTAATATTAAAAAAAATTTGGATTCTTTATTTTCACTTTTTTTAATGCAAATATTTGAGAATTCAACATCCTTATTTTTTGATATTTCATGTAGCAACCTTCACAATACTAAAACTTCACCTTTAGTATAGTAATATTTTCATAAATTTGCATTATCATAGTAGCCTTACAAGCTTTGCACTTACTTGTTTTGCAATATTATTTTCCTTGTTTCATAATCCAACCAACACCATTTCAAATAATCCATTCAACCATAAAGATGATATGATATCATCTTCTTTTGCATCAACAAACAAATCTTCTACTTGTTTCACGAAATCATAGTCCAAATTACCAAATATAAACTATTAGTTTCTTCTAATTCATTGATCTATGAATGGATCTCTTGAAATATTTTATAATCCTCTAAAATATTAGTTTGAATTTACTAGTTTCACAAAATGCATTACCAAACCTGAAATATGAGTTTCTTGCAATGTATTGATCTATAATTGGATCTCCTCAAACATTTTGTATACACTAGAACATTATTTTTCAGTTTAAGTAAAACTTACTCATTCATATAACCATAGGAAAAATAATTTAATTTCACGATCCTTTATTAAAACCCCTTTGTTGACTAACCTACTTAAACTTTTGTTCCCTTTCCTTAACATATGAGAAAACATGATTTTTTCAAACTTAGTAGGAAGGCGTTGTATTTCCCCTATGATTTTATGTATGTTTCATATAATATTTGCTTGTCTATATTTTATTACTATTAGTACAAGCAAAATATTTTCTTCAAACTATGTAGCAAGGTGTTGTATTTCCACAATGATGTTTTGTATGTTCCATGGAGTGTTTGCTTGCCTGGATTTTATTACTATTAGTGAATCTTATTCCATCCATAGTCTATTCCATTTTATTTATTTGCATATATTAATCCTTTCAAAGCTTCCAAAACTTCAACTTCATTATTTGTCTTAAATACACTAATGAAAGCATAATGTGATAAAAGATAACCCTTATTATTATTTATTATTCCTCCTTCTGTTGGTCTTGGATTCCTTTGAAATGCTCCATCAAGTTTTAATTTGACCAATAATGTTGTCGACAGTTTCTACTTTATATTTTTTATCTTTAATTTGTTTCTCTTGTACCCACCACCATAATTCCAATTGACATCTTGACTCCATCTATCAAGGGTCTCTGCTTCAATATTAGAAATTGGGTGAGTTGATAAGGCTCTACTTCAATATTACGGATTGGGTAAGTTGATAGGGCTAATTTAGATGCTAAACACATCTTACTTTTCATTACCTCTATATTATTTTCCTTTTTTTAAAATATATTCTTTGTATCTTTTGATGTGTCCAAAATTGTTTGTAATATCTCATTTTTAAAAGTACTTTAATAATTCTTCAATTTAACCATTTATCACCATGCATTTACCAAAAAATAAATATTCCATTGCCATAGTTGCCAAACTATTGAGTAATGTCTTGAGAGATGGTTTATATTCTATTCATCCTTTTTATATATAACACATAATGAGAGGCCATGAAAATCCTTTTTATTGAGGTTATTCTAGGATAAATTTATCTTGTGATCTAGTAGCAATATAAACATTTTGAGTCACGATATTCCTATTTTTTTGGTGCTTTACAATGTATCTGCTTTTTGTTGTGTATTATCTTGAGCTATTCAACTGCCAAATCAACTTATCATTGGCTCCCCTCGAAATAAAAATGTTATGTTTTTGCTCAATTACCTCCTAGGAACAATTTTTTGTATACATATAAAACATATTTTTTTCATTTGTACCTTCATTTTTTATCCTTGCACATAAGATTTGGAACCCTATCACCATATTTATCTGGAAGTAATCTCATTCATGGTTTCAAAATTGGATCTTAATTTAGTGGGATTTTACTACACCAAGTATCCATCCATTTTTTTTCTCCAATTTCCACCACACATTTTAGATCTTTAATCTTAGATCTTTATAAAATGTCCAATTTTTTTTTTTCCCTTAGAGCTAATTTTGCATCCATAAAAAATATTGAATCAAGATCTCTCCTAGTTTTATCATTACACACCTTGCTCCATTTCACCTAAGGAAATTCTCTTTTATCATATAATCTTGACCATAAAAATGATTGCATAATATATATTAAAAAATTATATCAATTTTGGTATAATACACAAGGATATATAATATATTGGAATGGCTTCTAAGATTAATTTAGTTAAAGTATACTCTTCATGCTAACGACAACAATACACTTTTCCATGTTGGTAGTTTATTCTTAATTGTAATTTTAATTAGATTCTACAATTCTATCCACACTCTTCCCTCAAATAAGGGTATTCTTAGAAATGTTGTTGGTAAATTTACCTCCATGTGAAGTAACCTACATATCATTGGTTTGATTCTACCTAGAGTTTTTAGCAATAAAATTTTGGATTTTGTCCAATTATCTTTTTTCCAAGCGCTCTTTTATATTTTAATAGGTTATTTAAAGCTCTAGCCACATGTTTCCCTACCCTCCTAAAAATGGTTGTATCATCTACAAACTATTGATAGGTGATGTTGTCAATGTTATTACTAACCTTAACTCCACTTAGTAGTCCATATTTGTATGTCTTATTCAAGTTCATTCCCAATATCTCTATCATAATATTAAATAGATATGGTGATAGAGGATCTCCTTGTGTAATACCCTTCTTGAATTTATATATTATGTTACTAATCCATTAATGAGCATTAAATATGATATTTTAGAAATACAAACTCTAATTCAATTGACCCATATCTTCCTATATCCAAACTATTCTAATACTGCAAAAATAAAATTTCATTTAACCTATCATAGGCTTTATTCATATAAAATTTTAAGATCATTTTATCTCTTTTTGAGAAGTTGAATGCATTAATTCATGAGCCATCATATCTAGAGTTTGTCTCCCTTTCAAAAACCCTCCTTACTCTTTTAAAATATTTTTTCTAATAGTGATGGGGGATGAGAAAATCACACTTTCTCCACTCACACAATTCCCAAATTTTCTTCTATTAATTTGGAAATTCTACAACAACCCGCAGGCTTTACACTAACCAGCGCTCGGCTTGGTTTTCACTCTCACACTTCTGCATGTGATCTCTGATCCACCACCTCCTCATCTATTACATAAACTAGGTTTTTATAGAGGCCTTGACCCTCTGAAACATATTTCATGAAAATTAGAGCACCAACCTGATTTATGGCTCCACTCCGCACGGCCCCTATCATCGTTGCTTCCTGTCATATCACTCTAATCACCACTCCTTGTTAGATTACTCTGCATGACCCATCCTCTTCATTTCTCACACTTCTTGGTTCTCGTTTGCCTTTACTGCACCTTGGGTGCCACGTGTCGTCCTCGTTCTACAACCACCGCCTGACCTCTGTCGTCTTCTTCCTCCAGCTGCACTGTAGTAGGTGTCGTGATATCACGACATGTCACGATATCATGACATTTTGACCTCCTTATTCTCCTCCTCCCTTTTGGTCGTGATATCATGACATGTCACGATATCATGATGTTTTCTCTTCCTCTTTGCCTTCCTTGCCTTCGGGTCGTGATATTGCGACGGTTTCCTTCCTCGCCTCTACTTCTCGGCTTCGGTCACTATTTCGTGACATGTCACGAAATCATGACAATTCCTTCGACATATTCCTTTCTCCTCCTGGTGCTCACAATTTCATGACATTCTCGACGACTCCTCCTCTTCGTTGTTCTTGGTCATGATTTTGTGACTGTCACGATTTCGTGACATGTCGCGAAATCATGACATTCTTGACTGTTCCCCCTTCTGGCTATGCTTTTGTTGCAATTTTATGATAGTCACAATTTTGTGACATGTCATGAAATTGCGACATTCCCCAACTGCCTTCTCTACATTTGCACTGTTGTCACGATTTTGTGACAGTCATGATTTTGCGACATGTCACAAAATCATGACTCTTTCCAACTATCTTCTCTCGACTGCACTTTCATCGTGATCTCACGACAGTAATGATTTCGTGACAAGTCATGAAATCGTGATGTTCCCAACTGCCTTCCCTTCGACTACACTTTTGTCATGATTTTGTGACATGTCATGAAATTGCGAAATTCCCAACTGCTTTCTCCCCTCACCCGCTTCTTGTTGCGATTTCACGACATGTCACGAAATCGTGACATTTTTGGCTCGCATCTTTTCTCTCTCCTCATCGTGTCGCAATATCATGACACTTTTTCTATCATGATATCACGACAGATTTTTCTTCTCACCTTCTTCTTCTTCTTCTATTGTGATTTTGTGACACGTCACGAAATCATGATGTTTTTCCTCTTTAAGCAACTTTTTTGAAGTGGCCCTCTTGCCACTGGATACCTCTGCATTAGGTGCCACTAGATGCTCCTGCATCAGATATCGGGGTTTGTGGAGAAGTGATCTTCACTTCTACACTGTCTGGTTACTGCCTTTTGCAGCACCTCTAGACATTCATCTGCCTCTGTAGCTTGTTCCAACCCTTTCTCCTGGCCTCTACTTTTTAGTTTATCCTCACACTTTTTGTGCCGCTCCTCTTGCCTCTGTAATTTTATTCTGAGCCACTCCTCTTGTTGGGCTTTAAATTGCCTCTACAATGCTCAAACTTTTCCATTGTCATCATACCTTCCTCACCACCATGACTTCTTCGTGGAGGCATTCTTCTCACTCTCTCACAAGCTCTTACATAGATCCTGGTGTAACTACCTCATGTTCGACAATCTGTTACACACTCAAGAACTTTTGGCTCACTTTTCTCTCAGAACCCTTCACCACAGATCCTGGCACAAACTACCTTACGTTCGGTGAATCTACTTGTGCACTCAGAATCTTCTAGCTCTGATACCACTTGATGGGGTATGGGAAAATCACACTTTCTCCACTCACGCAATTCCCAAATTTTCTTCTATTAATCTAGAAATTCTATAGCAATAGCCCGCAGGCTTTACACTAACCAGTGCTCGGCTTGGTTTTCACTCTCACACTTCTGCGTGTGATCTCCGATCCACCACCCCATCATCTATTACATAAAATGGGTTTTTATAGAGGCCCCGACCCTCTGAAACATCTTTCATGAAAATCAAAGCACCAACTTGATTTATGGCTCCACTCTGCATGACCCTTATCATCGCCACTTCTTGTCAGATCACTCTGACCGCTGCTGCTTGTCAGATTACTCTACGTGACCCATCCTCTTCATTTCCCATGCTTCTTGGTTCTCATACGCCTTTATTGCACCCTAGGTGCTATATGTCATCCTCGTTCTACAACTGCCACCTGACCTCTATTGTATTCTTCCTTCAGCTACACTATAGCAGGTGTCACGATATCGCGACATGTCACGATATCGTGACATTTTGACCTCCCTGCGCTCCTCCCTTTTGATCGTTATATCATGACATGTCATGATATCGTGAAATTTTCTCTTCCTCTCTGCCTTCCTTGCATTTGGGTCACGATATCACGACGGTTTCCTTCCTCGCCTCCGCTTCTCGGCTCCGATCATGATTTTGTGACATGTCACAAAATCATGACAATTCCTTCGACATCTTCCTTTCTCTTGCTGGTGATCACAATTTTGTGACATTCTCGACAGCTCCTCTTCGTTGTTCCTGGTCGTGATTTTGTGACTGTCGCGATTTCGTGACATGTCATGAAATCACGACATTCTCGACTATTCTCCCTTCTGGCTGCGCTTTTTTTGTGATTTCGCAATAGTCACAATTTTGTGACATGTCACAAAATCATGACATTCTACAACTGTCTTCTCTGCATTTGCACTATTGTCACGATTTCGCGACAATCACGATTTTGCGACAGTCACAAAATCGTGACTCTTTCCAACTATCTTCTCTCGACTGCACTTTCGTCACGATCTCATGACAGTCGCAATTTCATGACAAGTCATGAAATCGTGACATTCCCAACTGCCTTCCCCCAACTACTTTCTCCCCTCGCCCACTTCTTGTCGCGATTTCATGAGATGTCGCAAAATCATGACATTTTTGGCTCACACCTTCTCTCTCCTTGTCGTGTCGCGATATCGCGACACTTTTTCTGTCGTGATATCGTGACAGATTTTTCTCCTTGCCTTCTTCTTCTTCTTTTGTTGCGATTTCGCGACATGTCACGAAATCGCAACGTTTTTCCTCCTTAGGCAACTTTTCTGAAGTGGCCCTCTTGCCACTGGATGCCTCTACATCAGTTGCCACTGGATGCTCCTGCATCAAATAGTGGTATTAATTAATTTTCCATCACTTTATAGATTATCTTATATACCATAATATGTTGACTCATGGGCCTGAAATATTCAAATAATTATGCACCCATTTTTTATTTTGAATGAGGGTAAGATATGTAAAATTTATTTTACAATGCATGTATTATTTTACCCTAGACTCTTCCATTTCCACCAATAAATAATCCCTCATTATTTTGCAATTTTTTTGATAGAATTTTGTAGATAGTCCATATAGACCTAGGGTATACTTATCAAAAGAGAAAATAGTTGAATGAGATTTTTCTATAGTAATAGACTTCATCAGTTCACTATTGTTTTTATTTTTTATAATTGAAGATACTTGTTGTAGTAGCTTATTATTAATAACTTCAATATCCTTTGATCTTAGAATATTCTAGTAAAAAACTTACCTTCTTTCTGATTTTGATTTGATATTCAATAGAAACCCCTTCTACTTATTTAATATTAATAATTTTATATGTTTATCTTTATACTATTGTCATCCTATGAAAAGCTATGTTTTTATCTCCTCTTAACCAACCCTATCTTGATTTTAATCTCCAAAATTTTATGTAGTTAAAATATTATGATTTTCACTAAGCAACTCCCTTTCCTCTAAGATTGGACTATTGTGCTCATATTTTAGGAATTTTAGAAGTTGCTCATTTATTTCTTTTTTCTTCTCAAAAATATGTTGAAAAGTGCTTTGTCCTATTCTTTTAATCTAAATGACATTGACTTAATTTATTTAGGAAGTGTATACAACTCAATTTTTTTTTAAGAATTCCATGTTTATGCTATCATATCCACAATTTGAGGATGATCTTCCCACATATCCTCATATTTAGAATATGATATTTTTTTAATTAAATTACCACCATTTAAACTCTTATTGACTCGTGATCTAAACCAATATTTTTCAAGGTATTGATTTTATCAGAAGTTCTTTCATCTAGCCAATAATATAATAGTGTGCATTTACCCAATTTTTTTCTATCAGGTTCTTGGCATATTCTATTTTTGGTCCACATATAGTTTTCCTCTTAAAACTCAACCTCCTGTTAAATATATTTTAAATGTATAGAAACCTAATCACAACCATTAATGCTCCATCCTAACCATCCCACCACCCACTTGTCTACCACACACCTTTCCCACCTTCAAAAGGCCCACTTTACCCCTTTCCCGCCATTTCCTAACCCAATCGGGCTTATTTTAATATTATTTTATATTTAGTTTAATATTTTATATTATATTTTAATATATTTATTTCAAAAATATATATTTATAAACCCTATTAACCACAACTATCCGATCTGATCTAATATTCACCATCCAACATCATCAATTCATGCCACATCTAAAGTGTAATCTTAGCCTTAGGATCTAATTTAATCTTAGCCACATGATTAAAAGTGCAAGGCTAAAACCCTAAGTAAACCATAAGCTAGATTATAAATAAGAGCATTTCAAATGCTCAACTCTTGGAATATTTTTGTGCCCTTGATGTACTATTGAAGAAATCCTCACGAGATAGAAGATTACAGAGATCTGAAAACCGCCATTGCCAAATCCACTTAGGACAGTTAATCCATTGCCCTAGGATTCTTTTATTTCAGCCATTCCTCATAGCTTGCCTCCATCTGCATCATAGTTGATCTGATATATCCCTCCATTCCAATTTCCACCACACATTTTAGATCTTTAATCTTAGATCTTTATAAAATATCCAAATTATTTTTTCCCTTAGATCTAATTTTGCATCCATTAAAAATATTGAATCAAGATCTCTCCTAGTTTTATCATTACACATGTTGCTCCATTTCACCAAAGGAAATTTTCTATTATCATATAATCTTGACCATAAAAATTATTGCATAAAATAGATTAAAAAAATTTCTATCGATTTTGGCATATACACAAGGATATATAATATATTAGAATCGATTGTAAGATTAATTTAGTTAAACTATACTCTTCATGCTAATTATAACCATATACTTTTCCATGTTGGTAGTTTATTCTGAATTGTACTTTTAACTATATTCTACAATTCTATCCACACTCTTCCCTCAAATAAGGGTATTCTTAGAAATGTTGTTGGTAAATTTACCTCCATTTGAAGTAACCTACATAGCCTTGGTTTAATTCTACCTGGAGTGTTTAGCAATTAAATTTTGTATTTTTTCCAAGTACTCTTTTATATTTTAATAGGTTATTTAAATCTCTAGCCACATGTATTCCTACCCTCCCAAAAATGGTTGTATCATTTACAAACTATTGATAGATGATGTTGTCAATGTTATTACCAGCCTTAATTCCACTTAGTAGCCCATATTTGTATGTCTTCTTTAGGTTCCTTCCCAATATCTCTATCATAATATTAAATAGATATGGTGATAGAGGATCTCCTTGTGTAATACCCCTCTTGAATTTATATATTATGTTACTAGTCCATTAATGAGCATTGAATATGATATTGTAGAAAGACAAACTCTAATTCAATTGACTCATATCTTCCTATATCCAAACTATTCTAATACTACAAAAATAAAATTTCATTTAACCTATCATAGGCTTTATTCATAACAAATTTTAAAATAATTTAATACAAACCCCTTCTACTGATTTAATATTAATAATTTTACATGTTTATCTCTATACGACTATCATCCTATGAAAAGCTATGTTTTTATCTCATCCTAACCAACTATGTCTTGATTTTAATCTCCAAAATTTTATGTACTTAAAACATTATGATTTTCACTAAGAAACTCCCTTTCCTCTAATCTTGGACAATTGTGCTCATATTTTAGGAATTTTAAAAGTTGCTCATTTAGTTCTTTTTTCTTCTCAAAAATATGTTGAAAAGTTCTTTTTTCTATTCTTTTAATCTAGATGTCATTGACTTAATTTTTTTAGGAAGTGTATACAACCCATTTTTTCAAGAATTTCATGTTTGTGCTATCATATCCACAATTTGAGGATGATCTTCCCACATATTCTCATATTTAGAATATGATATTTTTTTAATTAAATTACCACCATTTAAACTCTTATTGACTCATGATCTGAACCAATCCTTTTCAAGGTATTAATTTTATCATAAGTTCTTTCATCTAGCCAATAATCTAATAGTGTGCATTTACCCAATTTTTTTCTATTAGGTTCTTGGCCTGTTCTATTATTGGTCCACGTATAGTTTTACTCTTAAAAATCAACCTCTAATTAAATATTATTTTAAATGTGTAGACACCTAATCACAACAATTAATCCTCCATCCTAACCATCCCACCACCCACTTGTTAACCACACACCTTTACCACCTTCAAAAGGCCCACTTTAACCCTTTCCCGCCATTTCCTAACCCAACTGGACTTATTTTGATATTATTTTATATTTATTATAATATTTTATATTATATTTTAATATATTTATTATAATATATATTTATAAACCCAATTAACCACAACTGTCCGATATGATCTAATATTCATCGCCCAACTTCATCAATCCATGCCACATCTAAAGTGTAATCTTAGCCTTAGGATCTGATTTAATCTTAGCCACATGATTAAAAGTGCAAGGCTAAAAGCCTAAGTAAACCCTAATCTATATTATAAATAAGAGCATGTTGATCATTGAAAAAAGGACAAAATCCCCCTACCCAAAGAAACCCCTTGCTTTATCAAAATGAGCAAAATCCCAAAATCAAATAAAATCCCTTGCTCAAAACAAAAAATAAAAATAAACAATAATTTTCATCACTGTGCATGAGCAAGTATCCTAATAAATGAAAATAAAAGAAAGGGTAAAGAGCTTTAATCCTTGGAATGGTCACTACTTGAAACCATAGAGTGATCCCTAATACATGAATAGGCTGAATGAATCTCATCTGACATTGGGGTAGTTCTAAGCAATTTGTAAAAAGAGCTAGCTTTAGGTGTCATGTATCACCTAATGGTCTAATCCAACTGAGTCCAACATAGGATCATGATGAGCATTTAGTGATCCCAAATATAGTAATGGGATGAATGAATCCCTCCTAGATTTGGTGTAGGATTATGTTTCATATAATATATTCATTTGTACACATAGGGATAATGAATATCTTGTTCTTCATAATAAAAACCTTTATCTTTCAGAATTTTGGTATGGTCTTTATACAACTTTTTATTAATCAACTAGGGTGTTTGAGTCTCATGGAAAACCTCAAAAATACCCTCATAGCAACAAATAATTTCATCAATCAAACCATCCACTTTCTTTATGAGGTTTTGAAATTAAGGGGTGTTCATGAAGTAGGATAGATACCGGATAAATACAAACAATGATATTTGGACAGTCACTAACTTTTTTGTACATATATTTTAATTTACAAAATTTTATAAATAAATCACATACATATCATATCATATCATATCATCTCACATATAGACGCTTAAAATATTATTTCTTATGATGAGATTTATCATTTACATTTATAATTTTTATACATTCTGTGGTGTCATCCATTAGTTTGTAAACACATATTAAATTCATTCCTTATATTTTAAGTGGTTAAATAATACGGGTTCATTTGCATTAGTTCATTCCTTATTTAATTAATGCATTACATTCCACATCATACATCATATCATGTCACATTAATTATATTCATAAATAGTTAAAAAAATTAAAAATACATTTAACAAAAAGCAGTGCATCCATATATGTATCCATCATCATAATGCATCCATACATGTAGATCATAACATCTAAGTAATACATCTATCATCTAGCTAGTGCATGTCATCAATACATTGCATCCATATGACATAAGTAAAACATCCCATAAGCATTGCATACATTTGCATCACATAAACATAAAACAATAAAATGATACACATAGTGAACCATAATAAAACTGGAATATCATATATATATATATGTGTGTGTGTGTGTGTGTAGGTGAGTTGGAGAGGAGAGGGCAATCCTCAAAGGAGGTCCCAGGTTCGAATATCCACCCTACCAAAAAGTTTAATTGGGTACCCAAAATCCAATTGATAATGTTGGTGCGAGCAGGGCTGGGCACGATTCCCATGTGACTTTCATAGTGTAGAACCTCCTATCCGTGGTCTCTCAGACCAAGGCAGTCGTACAAGGGATTTTTTTCTTAAAAAAAAAGTCTCTATCAATAAAAGTCTCTATCACTTTCTCTTTAAATTATTTATTTGCTTGTTAGTAATGAATATGTAGACTAAGCTGTAATGAGATGAACTCATCTAATATTCTTAAAAGAAGCTATTTAATAAAAAAAATTAATGCTATGAAAATAAATCTATTAAAAAAAAAACTAACTAAATTAATTCATCAATCAATTATTCTTCTATCATAGAAAATTCCTTAAAGGTGAATGATTAAGCATATTGAACTTCAAGTAACTTCATCAAATTATAACTATGGACTTCATATATTAAAGTAAAGTAACCTCAACAATTCTTCATTCATTAAATTAAAGTAACTTCAATGTTTCTACAAACTTTACTTATTAAAGTAACTTTGGTAATTCTACCAACAAACTCTACTTATTACATTAAAGTATCTTTAGAAATTCTAGCTACAAACTTGAATTAGTAAAATAATGTAATTTTATAATGAAAGAACTTAAAATATTTCTAATATGTTGTGCATCCACAACATTCAAATAATACATTTGCTATTATGAAAGTAAAATTTATATTCCCTTTAGATATTAATAAATCTAAAATATCATATAAGGTCTAAAACTACTTTGATTTTTTTGCTTGTATTGTACATGGTAATTTATCTACATTTTACAAAAAGGAATACAATGTTACAATGAAAAGTATGACCAAATTTTCCTAGGATTTTTAATTACACATAAAACATGGAACTGCTCCAACATCGATGCTAGAGTTGTGTTGAACATAAATTGGTCAACCAATGCCAAAATACCTCTTATTTTATCCAATATGTTTCCCACTTCAAAGGCTTTTAATTCAAGATCAGAATGACTTTCAAGTTTAGGAATGAGAAGTACACTTAATATAAATGCATTGAATATTATACCTCTTTACAGAACATACACCAAATAGATGCACTAGAAAAATTAATCTATTGATTCAATACTTACTATCCCTTTCTAATTTCACATAACAAGTCCAAAGGATAATAAATATGAGAAAATCGAATGATGGAGTGCATATGGTATATATATATATAGTTATATATATAGTTATTTTAGCTAAAAAAAGGTCTTCAACATGTCATAGGTAAACTTGTTTATAACTCTCAACTCATCTAAAATATCTCAAGTCACATATGTCATTCTCCACATGGTTTGGATAAGCAGATCGACATTTGAAATAGATATAGCAAAAAAAAAAATTGAACACAAACAATCAGTGTGCTTTCTAAGACATAAAATTATCAAACTAAAAGAGGTCTGGATTTTGAATCTTCTTCTTCGTATGTGGTCATATACCTCCTTAAATATATGATCCAAATAGGAGGTGAATTTTACCAAGAATGGTTAAAAGCAATGTTTATGAAAACACAAGTTAGAATCATCTATATGCTATTCTTTGCTAAAATAACCATATAACAAACAAATTCAAAGAATACTTACCATTGTGAAAATACAATCTACAACCTTAGAATAAAACTAAAGTATTGCCATATTTACATCCTACATATTATTCTATGTTATCTTTAGGGAGTTGTACCTTATCACATGTAAGTCTTTGGTTTTTAGTAGAAAATACATAATGATGGAGAGACTGACCATTTGAAAGGAACTACTAAATATATATTAGACTAATTTAATTTTTTAGTATTATAGATGCTTTGTGCTTTGTTTTCAATGTTGATATTTGTAACTACTTACTCTGAATTTCAAACATATGAGTTATACTCAATATGAAAGGTTGTGTTGGCATGGTCAAAGAAGAAATCATTAAGTTCTAGTTCACATCTCAATTGAAATGTTGTCATGAATTATACTAAAAAAAAACTAAATTAGACTAATATATGTTTAATATTTTCTTTCAAACAATCATTCTCTCCATAATTTTGCATTGTCTAACGTAATCCAAAGATAAGATGCAACTCTCTATAGATAACAATGATAATGCGTGTAGTATGTGGATACGATGATACTTTAGTTTTGTGCGAAGGCGTAGGTGGCCTTTTGACAATGATAAGTAAGTGTTATTTAATTTTGTTTTGTTCTATGGTTATTTTAGCAAAGATTAGCCATACATGATTCTAACTTGTGTTTTCACAAATATTGCTTTTTTTTAATAGTGAAAAACCCCTTACGGGGCCGCCTTGGTCTAAGAGACCACGAACAAGGGGTTCTACACCGTCAAAGTCACCCGGGGTCGCATCCAGTCCTGCCTGCACCAAAATTATCAATTGGATTTTGGGTACCCAATTTAGCTTTTTGGTAGGGTGGAGATTCGAACCTGGGACCTCCCTTGGAGGATTGCCCTCTCCTCTCCAACTCACCCACAACACCTAGGTCCAAATATTGCTTTTAACTGTGCTTAGTAAATATAATTTTTTATTTATATACTACCTTTTAGGAGGTACATGACCATGTATAGAGGAGAAGATTCAAAATCTGCCCCTCTTTTGGTTTGATAATTCTAAGTCTTAAGAAGTATAATGATTGCTTGTGTTCTACAACTTTTGGTCTTGTATCTATTTTACCTTTCAATATGTTGAGGTTGTTTATTATCATATATAGATATTTTCTTCCTAAGTTATTATTTGAGTTATTAGTGGGTCATTTCTAGGTAAGTGGTTGTAATTTTACTTTTACCTGTTATAGTTTACTTCCCAATTGAGTCTTTTTAAGACATTTTACCTTTACCTTGGAATGTTATTATTTGGTTATTGATTTCCTATTTTTGGAATGTGTTTTTGGTGTAATTTATTTTCACTTGACCATATTCAATATCCACCACAATTTTTTTAATTGGCACATTATTTTACAAGGATGTTAGTGGTTTCATTCTCCACATCTCAAATTGATATTTAAAATAGATACAAGAACAAAAGTTGTTGAACACAAGCAATCATTTTGCTTCTTAAGACACATAGAATTATCAAACCAAAAGAGATGTGGATTTGGAATATTCCTCTTCATATATGGTGATTTAACTCCTAAAAGGTAGGATATAAATAGGAGGTTAGATTTACCAAGTAATTTTAAAAGCAATATTTGCGAAAACACAAGTTAGAATCATCTATGCTATTATTTTCTAAAATAACCATAAGCAAAAAAAAACAAACATGCACCATTTTCAAAATACCTTCTACAACCCTAGAAAAAAATTAGAGTAATGCCATATTTACATCCTACATATTGTTCTATATTATCTCTAGAGATTTGTGCCTTATCACTTGTAGATTTTTAGATTATGATAGACAATGCATAATGATGGAGAGACTAACCATTTAGAAGAACTGTTGAACATAGATTATTCTAATTTAGTTTTTTAGTACTACATATGCTTTGTGATTAGTGTTCCATGTTGAAATTTTCTAAATTCCTACTCTGCATTTCAAACATATGAGTTATACTCAATTTGAAAGGAAGTCTTGACATGGTCAAAGAAAAAATCATTAATTTTTGGTTCACATGTCAATTGAAATGTTACCATGAATTATACTGATGTCTAAACTAGACTAATATGTGTTTAAAATTTCCTTTAAAACTACCACTCTCTCCATAATTATGCATTACCTATCATAAGCCAAAGATAAGACACAACTCTCTAGTTTTGTGCAAAGGTGTAGTTGGTATTTTCAAAATGAGTAGTTTTTGAATACAATAATACTCTAGTTTTGTGCAAAGGTGTAGTTGGTCTTTTCAAAATGATTAGTAAGTGTTATTTAAATATTTTTTGTTCCATTTCCTGGTGCTTTCAGCAGCGTAAAATTTTTAAAATGATTGTGGCATGGTGGTTATAGGGGTGGACTGCATGAAGATCTATGTGGTGGCTTCTGGGGCGGAAAATGCAGAATACTATGGTAGACATAAAAAATGGTCAGCTTGCCTGGATTCGTGGCGGATACTGATTCCACCATGTAAATTCAATATATATATATATATATATATTGTTCTATGGTAATTTTAGCAAATATTAATCATACATAGTTTTAACTTGTATTTCATAAGTATTTATTTTAACTATGCTTAGTAAAGCTAATTTGCTATTTGTATACTATATTTTAGGAGGTAAATGACCATGTATGGAGGAGAATATTTGGAATCCATGCCTATTTTGGTTTGATAATTCCAAGTCTTAAGAATCATAATTATTACTTGCATTTTACAAATTTTAGTCATGTATCTATTTTATCTTTCAATCTATTGAGGTTTTTTATTGTCACATGGATATTTCCTTCCTATGTTAATATTTGAGTTATTTATGGGTCCTTTCTAGGTAAATGGTTTTAATTTTACTTTTACCTATTATAGTTTATTTTCCAATTGAGTCTTTTTAAGACATTTTAACTTTTCCTTGGAATGCTATTATTTGGTTATTGATTTTCTATTTTTGGAATGTGTTTTGGTGTAATTTATTTTCATTTGACCATATTCAATATCCACTACAATTTTTTTAATTGGCACAATATTTTACAAGGATATTAGTGGTTTCATTATCTACACATTTTGTATAATTTAGTGGATTGACATTTAAAATAGATATAGGAACAAAATTTGTTGAACACAAGAAATCATGGTGCCTCTTCAGAAATATAATTATTAAACCAAAAGAGATGCGGATTTCAAATCTTCTTTTTGGTATATGGTGATTTACCTCATAAAAAATAGGATACAAATAAGAGTTTAGCTTTACCAAGCACACTTAAAATAAATATTTATGAAAAATTAAGTTAGAATCATCTATGTTATTCTTTGTTAATATGACCATTAAACGAAATATTTCAAACAACACTCACCATTGTGAAAATACCTTCTACAACCTTATAATAAAAATAGAGTATAGCCATATTTACATCCTAAACATTTTTCTATATTATCTTTAGAGAGTTGTACCTTATCACATGCAAGTCTTTGGCTTCTGATAGACAATGCATAATGGTGGAGAGACTGACAATTTAAAAGGAACTGTTGAACATTGATTAGTGTAATTTAGTTTTTAATACTATAGATTCTTTGTGCTTTATGTTCAATATTGATATTTTTAAATTCTTACTCTAAATTTCAAGCATTATACATTTTCTAACATAAGCCAAAGATAAGATGTAACTCTCTACAGATAACAATGATAATGTGTGTGTAGTATGTGGATATGATGATACTCTTGTTTTATGCTAAGGTATAGGTGGCATTTTGACAATGATAACGACATGTAGGCTCAGTCGCTTTGAGCGATAGTGTCTAGGGATCGAGTCATCATTTTTGGAGTTCTTAGCATAGATTTCCTATTATTTCTTCTATATCAGCTTAGACTAGAGTAGATCTATCTTTTCCATTGTACTTGCATGGTGATTTTCTAGTTGTTTATGAATTTTTTCTTATTTTTATACCTTTATGCTTTCGTCATGCTTTCATGTATTTTCATGCAAAACATTTGAAATGAACCTCATCATGAGAGGTTGCATATGCTACTAATATGTTTTTGTGGTTTTTTTGTGCACAGGTGACAAGATCTACAAAGGGAAAAACCACATCCAGGGATATTTCCTCCAAAGAAGAGAGAAGGAGGCACCAAGAATAAGCCCTCAATCAATTTGAGTCGATCCATGAGACATTTGAAGTGCACCACCCCCCATTTAGGGGTTTTCTAAATATTGTAATCATTGTGTCAAGGATTAGTATCCCTAAGAGGGACCTATATGTAACTGGATTTTATTATGAATTACTAAAGAAAGCTTCTTTTTTATGTTATTTCATTACTTTATCCTTGAAATAATGATTTAAATAGCTTAGGTGTATGTTTTTTGGTGTCATACATCTACATCTACGAGTTTTGGATGACCATTCTCCACCAAGTCTCATAGATCCTAAGATCCAAACAATATCTACATTTGTATGCTCCAATAATCATAAGTATTTCCATTGAATCATGAGATCTGCAACTGTAATGAATTTTTGCTGGAAGCGATTGCTTCTTCAACCTTCCACTAATGACGCTAGCTCTAAGAGGTATTCGTATCTCTAAATACAAAGTCATCACCATCCTTCAACATGGTATTTGTATCTTTAAATCCATAAATACAAGTTAGGAGGATAATGAATCCAAGTAATCTTATGATCCTATGCTTAATTGGAAGTTTTTTTGTTTCCTTTGCTTTATTTTTTCATTTTTTAGGTCTATTCTTGTTTATTTTATGTGTTGTAGTTTGGATTTATGGTGATTTCATGTTTCTCATTTGTCTTGACTATTTTTATTTCTTGTTGTAAAAGGGTTGGTCCCTTTAAAAACCCACCAATAAATAAAAAAAATTATAATTAGTGTAATAGATATTTCATTGGTACATTTAAAGTATAAATTTATTTTAATATATTGATATCTTTAGTTGTCAATTTTAGTGTTCTTATTGTTTGATTCAATGGATTCACTTTAATATTATTAATGAATGAGTAGAAGTGATCGAATTTGTTTAAAACAAGGTTTTTTACTACATGTGTCACTCTTCACATGTTTTGGATAAGTGGATTGATATTTGAAATAGATATGACAACAAAAATTGTTGAACACAAGAAATTAGTGTGCTTCCAAAGATAGAATTATCAAACTAAAATAGGTGTGGATTTCAAATATTCTTCTTCGTATGTGGTGATATACATCCTAAAATATAGAATACAAATAGGACGTGACTTTTACCGAGCATTGTTAAAAGTAATGTTTGTGGAAACCTAAGTTAGAATAATCTATACACTATTCTTTGCTAAAATAACAATAAAACAAAAAATATAAATAATACCATTGAACTGAAACAAATATTCAAATAATCTAATATTTTTTTATGAATTTTATTCTCCACAACTATCTCCATACAATTTGGTAAGCCTTCATTATTATCCATATCAACCAAAACCCAAGCTATAGACCAAAAAACACTAGATTTGAAAGAAATATCTATCTCCAAAGTTTTTTCTAATGAATATTCAATATATTTCAAAGATCCTTCTAACCAAAACTTCATTGGTAGACCTAGAAATTTTATCTATATTGTGATTCTCCTAGAAAATCTAGTCCTAGGATCAAAGCAAGTCGTCCAAGCCTTTAAAGCCAAACAAGAAGACCCCCAATACCAATGACCTCATAGAATTTTTTGTGCATATTCCTCAGATGAATAAAGAAAACCTATCCCTTTATTTCATGCTATAACATATCAATTGAGATTAGAAGTGAATCTCGATGTAAATACTTAATCTCTAAATAAGAGAGTTGTAATTAGTCAAGGGTGGAGGATCCAAGTACAACCCCTTGTTCTCCAAGAAAAGTAATAATAATGAACAAGGATTTTCATGCTGTTAACTTAGGTTTTAATCCCACATATTTATATCTTGTATATCTATAAGGATAGCTAGTGGTAGGATCAAATTTATAATAATTTCTATGAACTTTGTGAAAAATATTTCCTTAATATTTACCCTAAACTAAGGTTCAAATTGTAAATATAATCATTAACATTTTGATTTTTTGGTTGGATATGGAGTATTAAGGTCTAACATATAAGTCACAAAATTATACTTAATGTGATCATATCTAGTTTGAATTGGTTTTGCATATTCGTTGTTGTTACTTGTTTTTTTAATTAGTTATATGGGATTGAAACAATCCCCACTCATATTAAATCATGACTAGAGAGTGATATGAAATAAAATAAAATGGTTTTTTATTATGTCCTCAAGACCAAAACAATATATGGAACTAAAATATTTAATATAATATGGGATATGGTGTACAACCCTACTTCCTTTTGGATTTAAACCTTGGACCTTCTATTTAGAGTTCCAAAATTTAGGAACATCCAAGAAAAATATTATTCAACAAAGTCAAAAAGCTCAACATCCTCTTATTATCTTTTGTAGTATGTTTCTTTTGTGATTGACCCTAATGAGAAGTTTTATTGTCTTTTTTTAATTCTCTTCTTGAAAAAGTTTCATTAGTGATTTTACTTTTAAAATATCCTTATATACAATCATGATTTCCTTGTAGGATTCACATTCTATAAAATATTTTCTAGGGTCTCCATTACTCCTTAGTAATTATACATGTATCACTTGGCAATATTTAAACCTCAATCTCCTTAACATTTTAGGAATCTAACTGATTGAGCTAATGTCATTTGATCCCTTTTCATTACTAGTTGATTTCTTTGTGATCTCTATCTTTCATGATTCTTTTCTCAAGTATTTGTTGTCATTATTATTTTATTTTGGTTATATGGGATATTTCCATCAAACATTTACATTTGTTGTTAGGTTAGTTTAACCATATCCAATATGCCTTTTTATAACAAATATTTTTCATTTAATTTTCTACCGAATATATTCTTTACCTTCCTTAAGATGCCATTTTTTCATAATCAAAATCTTGACATCATTTTTATTAGAAGATAAGAATCTCAATTGAGCAATTGCATTATAAAATATAAATTTTATTGAAATAAAGATCACTTCAACATCCTAATTGACTAAATTATCTATTACATGGCTTCCTTTTGTATATATATCCTTATCATTTCAAGAGATTTCCTCCAATAATAAATGATGAGAATCAATAATAATATTATTTTATATTTAATCAAGGCAGTAAAATGAAAATAATAATGTTGATCTATTTTATTGAAGCCAACCATTCATTTTTGTTGATTAATATTAAGAATCTAGCAGTAAAATGAAAATACATCCAAATGATATTGTAATAATAATAGAAAATGAGCATGCAATTAACAATATTGTAAGATGATATTTGAGGTATAGACCAATTGCTTTGACCAAACCATGTAAGGAGGGCAGAGGTCCAAGGTTCAAGTGATTTTTCCTATACTAGTGCTTTAAATTATATTAAAGGTTTAAAATTATTTTTGCATGGTGGTTATAGGGGTGGACTACAAAAATAACTATGTGGTGGCTTCTGGGTTGGAAAACACAAAATACTATGACAACCATAAAATTTGGACAACCTACCCAGATTCGTTGTGTCTACCGATTCCACCATGTAAATTAAAAAAAAAAAACAATATTGTAAAATGAGTTGCAATCTTACTATACTGGTAAGGTATTTTGCCTCTCTTTGAAATGTCCAAGGTTGAAACCCCACTTAGTACGAGGGGATCTGGAGCCCTCAAAAAAATCTATCTAAACTCATTGAAAGATAATATTGCAAGATGGAATAGAAATACAATAGATTATATTGTAGAAAAATAGAAATATGTTTAAAAATCATAGACCTTTTTTAGGGGGTAACCTCCTTAGAAGCAGAGCCTCAATACAATGAAAATAAGATGTCCATCCTCTTTTCCCCTTGGTTCTTTTAAATATTTTGGTTAACCCTAACTCTAATGTTCAAGGGTTTCCATCCACATGTAAGTGGAGGACCCACTTGTCTAGGCACCTCAAATGCCACATACACATTATAAAATATTACATAATATTATAAAGATAGGGTCTTTATGTTAGGAAGAGGTAAATTACATAATAATGTTATTATGGGGTCCTAACATACCCTTCCCATTCAAATATATATCCTCAAAGCTAGATATGAGGAAACTATTACTATAACTACTAAAGAGGCTCCGATGTTGATTCTTCTAGTTGTAAACCCTACCACTAGAACAAAAATTCAATGAGGGTGTGGTGACGAAGAGTGTAGGTTCTTTAGTCAAAAAATTTATCAAGCCCCAAAATGATTGAGTCCTCATCATATAACTTGGGAAGTGTAAACTGAACTTGAATGTGATTGTTGAGTACATTTTTGAGGTAAAAGATATGAAATAATAGATGAATATTGGAATAAAATGGTATAATAAGCTTATAGATCACTTGTCCAATCTGCTACAATATTTTATAGGGTTCATAAAATTATGCTACAAATTTTGATGTGCTCCAAGTTCTATGAAATATTGTTTGTAGGTTGAAGTTGAAGAAAGACCATATCGTCTACATTGATGCTCAAACTGATATTGTTCATTCTATTGGCACATTTATTTTTGAGCTAACTAATTTTTCCTTCAACTGCTTCAAAATTTAGGCATCCTCTTGAAGAGTTTCATCCACTGCTTGGACTTTGGATTTTTTAGGAACATTTGAAGAGGGTTATAGAGGTTGGTACCCATATACTACCTCAAAAGAAGTCATTTTGTAAGCTATGTGAAATAAATTGTTACACCACCATTAGATCAAAGGAAGCAAATTAGCCCATTGTGTTGGGTTATCAAAGGTAAAATAATGAATATAGGTATCCAAGTACTAGTTAATAATTTTTTTTGTCCATTCGTCTATGTATGGTAGGCTGAGATCATTTGTAGTTATATTCCCTATATTTTAAAAAATTATTTATAAAATCAATTATTAAAAGTGAGGTCACAATTAGACATAATGGATTTGGACATACCATGGATTTTTAAAATGGAGTCCATGAATATTTGAGCAATGGTGAAGGTACGGTAAGGATGTGGGAGGGAACACAAATGAGTATGCTTTGAGAGACAGTCCACAATTATAAAAATAATTTGATTTTACTCCTAACTTAGGAAGACATTTAATAAAATCCATGGAGGCATTAGTCCATACACTATCTGGAATTATCAATGATTGTAGAGTGCCTAGAGTATGAACCATTTCACCTTTCATCCATTGGTAAATATCACATTTGACCATAAAAGTTTAAATATATTTTTTCATGCCCTCCCAATAGAAGGACCATTTTGCTTGTTCATATGTCTTTAAGAATTGGAATGGATGGCAATAGCTAAAGTGTGCATTTCCCTCATAATATACTCATGGAGTGATGAATTTTTGGAGACCATAATGCAACCTTGATATCTTAATAGTTACCCATCCCATGAATATTCAAAATAAAAGTGGGGATCATTTTGTAGTTGTTATTATAATATCTATAAATATTTATCATTTTTTATTTTGCATTCAAGTTGGAATATCCATTGGGAGGTGGGAAAAAAAGGGCACACATTGTTACTTGATTTTCAAAATGATAGGAGAGGGCATTTGTTGTAGTATTATCCTCATCTCTATTATATATGATATCATAATAATACCCCAAAAATTTTGAAACTCATTTCTATTATGTTGGAGTAGATATCCTTTGTTATAAGAAAATTTTCAAACTCTGGTGGTTAGTTTAAATAGAGAAATGTCTCCCAATGAGATATGATCGTCAATAGTTAACAACATAGAGGATGCCCATCATTTCTTTTATAGGTAGATTTTATAAATTTTTACCTAAGAACACCTTACTAGTGAAGGCTAAGTATCATCCTTCTTAAATTAATACAACCCCAATTCCATGACCCAAAGCATCACTTTCAATTATAAATGGTTTGGTAAAATCAGGGGTAGCCAACATCAAGGTGGAAGTCATAGCCTTGTTAAAATCTACAAATGCCTATTTTGTTAAAGGTAGCCATAAAATAAGATCTATTTTTAACATTGTTGTTAAAGGGGAAACCATTTTACAATAATTTTGTATGAATTGATGATAATAGCCTATAAGACCCAAAATTCCATGAAGCACCTTGAGATTTTATGGCTTAAGATAATTTTGGACAACTTCAATTCTCTTGAGGTCAACCTTGACTCCCTCCTGTAAAATAATATACCCCAAGTATTAAACATCATGTATGCTATAGGAACATTTTGATTATTTGATAAATAATTGATGGTTCTATAATGAATACAAAGTTTAGTGCAAAAGTTGTAAGTGATTTTCCCGAGTGTGACTATAGATAAGAATGTTATCAAATAAAAACAAAATAAATTTATGAATAAATAGGTAAAGGACATTCTTCATGAGGTTCAAAAATATTTTTGATGCATTAGTTAGTCCAAATATCATGGCCAAAAATTTGTATGGCCCTCATGAGTGCAGAATGTTGTTTTTGAAATATCTTCCTTCTTAATCCTTATTTGATAATATCCCAATCAAAGATCCAACTTGGAGAAAAATGTTGCACCATGTAACTCATCCAACAATTCATCAAACATAGCGATAAGAAATTATTCCTTAATGGTGAGCTTATTGAGCTCATGAAAATCGATACATAACTTTCATGACCCATATTTATTTTGAACCAATAGTATCAGAGAAGCATAGGGACTATTACTAGGTCAAAATACCCCTCCTTTTAGTAATCATTAAACCTTCTCAATTTTTAACTTAAGTGCATAGGAGTATATATATGTTTAGATGTTAGGTGGCAATCTGCCTAGTATCGATAATATTGCATGATCATCCGAATTATGTGGAAGTAATTATGTTAATTCTATAAAATTTGTGAAAGTAATTTTTAACCTTCTATCTCACAAAAAATTTTCTTTATCAAAATTACTTCCATAAAAATGAGTTGTAATTCCATGGGGGGTTGTTCATATCTAAAGTTTATCATTGAATTACAAACAATTGGGCTACAACTCCACATGAGAAAATTTTACTAAATTCTTCATATGTTTAAACTAATAACCTATGATGATCATGTCAATAAACCCCTAAGAGTATAGGACTTACCATTCTACAAGAATCGCATACATAATTTGATAAAGTTCTAGGCTATTGTTCCTAAGGTATGAAGCCACTACGCTTTTAGCACATCATATCCTCCAAGTGGAAGAGCAAACATATTAGTTTTGAGTTCATAGTCCCCTATATTCAACTTGATATTGTGGCATTTACCCTTACAAGATAATGTTCTACCATTTTCCACCTTGACTTCAAAATAGTTGGAAGTGCATATGTAAATTTTTTTTTTCTTAGCTACTCGAGGGTTAATACAATTATGTATACTATCTGAGTCAATAAGAATTGTAAGTATTTGCCCTTTGAAAAATCCTACTACTTTCATAGTCTAAGAGGTTGAGATTCTTGCAAGTGTATGGACAAAAACATCTGGCTATTATTCCTTCTATTCTACACCCTCATCCTGAGGCTCTTTCACCTATGGTTCTATTTCTTCATCAAATATTTCATTCTTTGTTGAGTCTTCCATATTTAGAAATTTTTATTTTTTTGTATTAATTTATGCACAGATAAATATTTCTCATCACAATTATAACATAAGACCTATGTTATGCATACATACATTTCCTCCCTAGTCAATTACTTAATTGGTCAAGATCTATTGCTACTATTTAGTGTGAACTTGGGATAAAATGTAGATTTAGATTATGGAAATTTGGATGACTAACTTTGGGTAAATATTTTTCCTCTATAAGTCTAGCCAGACCTATGGCTTACATCACAGACTATGACTTGAACATTTTTACTTTTTTATTGAACATATTTCAATCCATTAATAAAACAAATTTGAAAAATACTTCATTCAAACCCTTGGTTATATTGGCCAATTTCTCAAACTATATAGGTTTAATTCAATTTTGTTAAGGCTGTCGTAAAGTCCTCATACTTACTAGGGCCAAAATGAGTGAGTATTTGGGACTCAAATTCTTCCCAAGAAGGATCATGATTCATAGTTTGTAACCATTAATACTGTTGTAGGGTCTCTAACTCAAAACTAAAGGATGCCATGGTGACCCACAAATATCGGGGAACTTACATAGTTTGAAGAATTTATTTTCTTGGCACAACTAACCATCAATTTCCTTGCCATTAAACTTAGGAAAGTCTAATTTGAGCATTTTAAATGGGGTTTCAAAATCAAAAAGAGCATTATGGTTTGTTACATCCTTGTGTACTAAAGTACCACCTAGTCCTTTATTGTTAATTTTTTGGGATAATTTTGACCCTTCCACCTCACAAAAAGTTTCATCTATACCTGATTTAATGTTAAGTTGGTAGGATTTTGTGATTTTCTTTTGATATTTCACTTGTTTAATTTATGTTCCAATTTGCAATATTCCATTTTATAAATTACTAAGTGTGAGATTTAATTGTTCCATCTACTTAATTATTCTTCTTGTTCCTCCAACCATATACTTGTAAATTGGGACTTACTAAAATTAGAAAGTGTTGCTCGCAATGGGTTACTATGTTTAGGTGATATCTATCAAAATGATTAGATTGAAAAGATGAATACTTGCTATCTATCATTTTTATTAGAAGATAAGAATCTCAATCGAGCAATTACCTTCTAAAATTTAAATTTTATTGAAATAAAGATCACTTCAACATCCTGATTGACTAAATTATCTATTACATGGCTTCCTTTTATATATATATCCTTATAATTTCAAGATATTTCCTCCAATAATAAATGATGATAATCAATAATAATATAATTTTCTATTTAATCAAGGCAATAAAATGAAAATAATAATGTTGATCTCTTTTCTTGAAGCCAACCATTCATTTTTATTGATTAATATTAAGAATATAGCATTAAAATGAAAACACATCCACATGATATTGTAATAATAATAGAAAAGGAGCATGTAATTAACAATATTATAAGATGATATTTGAGGTATAGACCAATTGGTTTGACCAAACCTTGTAAGGGGGGCAAAGGTCCAATATTCAAATCTTGGGCCTCATTGGATCAAGTGCTTTTTCCTATCCTGGTGCTTTAAGTGATATAAAAGGTTTAAAATTATTGTTGCAAGGTGGTTATAGGGGTGAATTACGAAAATAACAATGTGGTGGCTTTTGGGGTGGACAACGCAGAATACTGTGACAACCATAAATCATTTTTTACATCTGTATGAATATAATGAACTGATAACAAGATCTAATACTTTTGGATAAACAACAAAACAAGGGAATCAACTCGTATAGACAAAGGGGTATAGCCTAAAAAAAAAGAGTGAGAAGATATGATGGAGATAGAACCACGGGAGTCGCAAGGGTAGTCCAAAATGAATCCACAAGCATAAATCATGGTTTCCACCTATATGAACATAATGGACTGATAACAAGATCTAAAAATTGTGGATAAACAACAAAACAAGGGAATCAAGAATGTAATGGCACCAATGTAGCTATGGAACGTGTCCTTATGGTGACCTCCTCATCGTGAGCAGGGAAATTTTTTTTCCAAACTGAAGAACACAAGCTTATACTGAGAGGGGGGGTGAACAGTATAAGACCTCTTTTTACTTTTTCCTTTATACTTCAAAATAGTAAAGCAATATACCCAAAGCAATAACAAAGCAATGCATAATATCATCCACAAAGTGACACCAATTTTAACGTGGTTCACCCAGAATGGTTGGGCTACGTCCACAAAACTTTTCTCTAAAAGTTATCTCAAAGTTCTTTGGGAATCCTTCCCAATTACAATGTTTATGAGCCTCGGCCCAAAGGAGATACCTTCCCCCAATCAAAATTTATGAGCCTCTGCTCAAAGGAGATACCTTCCCCCAATCAGAATTTATGAGCCTCTGCTCAAAGGAGATACCTTCCCTCTCGCTCTGGAAATGATCCCTCGGAAGATCAATCGCCTCTACCTCTTGCCAGCACGTGGAACTCCTTTCCACCGAAGACCTCCTGTCCTCAATGCTTAGCCTAAGAGACCTCTGCCTTCTATGATCACGTCCACAGCAGCTCAACAACTTGTACCAAACACAGTCAGTCGGTCTAGTACAAGTCTTCCTCTGTCTCGTCAGATCTGTCCAACTCTTGAACAAATCAATCCTCTCGCATACAAGCCTTCTCAAAGACTTGCCAAATCTATCCTCAGGTTCTTCTCATAGAACGCCTCTGTCCCAGTTCTGATAGACTATCAAACTCAGCTCACAAGTCCTCTGCTAGGACCTATCCAAATCTGCTCACAAGTCCCCATTGGAACCTGTCCAAAACTGCTCACAAGTCCCCACCGAAACCTGTCCAAAACTTCTCACAAGTCCCCACCGGAACCTGTCCAAAAACTGCTCACAAGTCCCCACTGGAACCTGTCCAAAAACTCAGCAAGCTCACCAAGAAAAACTTTCTTAGTAGGAAATCACAAAGTGAATTGTTAGAGACCCAATGTGATTTGTCAAACTCATAGAAGCATAAAGAGAATTGTTAGAGACTCAATATGTTCTATACTCAAATCCCAATCTCAAAACTCAACTCAAATCAACTCAGCTCAATCTCAATCTCAAATCTGAAAACTCAACTCAATATCTGAAATGGATAGGATAGAATGTTTTCTTTCAAGAACATGAAACCCCAACAATTGCCAACTATGCAAAGAATCACATAACAATGATACTCATGTTCTTTTCACCATCAATTAGGGTTTCAACAACAATGCTCATCAAACAAGGTTTAGTCAACCAACACCATTCAACTCAACATCAACCTTGAAGCATTCAACCAATCATCACAAGAAAAGGAAACAAGTAGAAATCCTTTTCCCTCCAAAGATATTTGAACAAAATAGCCACCAACACAATATCACCAAATGCAAAGAATAACTTGCTCAAATCAACTCAATGGAGTAAGCCCAATATCATGAATCAAGTAAAGCAATAACTTGATCAAACAACCTCTATGGAAGCAACTCAACCATCAAACTCAAAACAGCCAACCAAGGGTTCCACCAACTCAATGCAAGTAGCTAGACTCACAAATATAAACCCTAGTGCACAAAGCTTCCACTATCTCAAACCAAAAATTATGCATTCACCAAAAACTCTCCTTAAGGATAACAATGCATAAGTAGTCTTCAACAAACCAGAAAATAGGATTTACACCCAACCAAAGGAAACCTAGTTGAAAACCTTTTCACTCCAACCTTATTTCAGAAAAACATACACCAATCATACTCATAAGAAAAATGTGCCCATACCTTTTTGGAGTAGAAGAAAATTGATCCTTAAAGCTGTCACCACACACAACCCTCAAACTTCCAACCAAGTTAGGGTTAGAACCAAGATAAATGAGCATATATAAAAACTTTCCTTAATACACCTTTTAGCTCCTCTTCTTTAAAAACAACCACCAAAGAAGCCAAAAACACAACAACCAAAACTTACACCTTATATCTCCATTTTTAAATTTAGCATAGCAAAAGACTAATCTCAAAAATACAACCAAAGAAATATCCCCTTATTTCTCCTATGTCTTTTAAACAATGCTAAACAATGCCAAAAATCATATCAAGAAAATAATCACACCTTATAATGGCTGCCCTTGAAGAATCCAAAATTCGCGGCACAAAACACGTTTTAATAAAAACGTGACTAATCCATGCACAGCTCCCTCCACGGGGATCGAAATGCAGACCTCCGCCTACGCAAGGCCCAAACGCAGCCTTCGCTGCCACTAGCCCACAAGAGGCTTACGAAGTCCAAGACGGACTTCCTTCCACATGAACGGTCAAGCTTTCCGAAAGCTTTTCAAACCACGAGCTCTCCTCTTTCGCAGCGTAAACAGAACATTCGATCGCAGCCAAACCAATTAATTGCCTTCGATTTTCCAAGTGACTTTAACCTTAGGAACCTTCTCATATTTATAGTCCATACGTGGACTTTAGAACACGTCGGCTGCAAAGAAAAGTAATTTCGAATTTAATCGAAATTTGCTTTCTAAAGGGTTTAAAAACCCTTAAGTATTTTTAATAAATTAAAAATAATTTCTCCCTTAATTAATTAAATAATTAATTAATTAAAACCTTGAAGGGTTTTAAATAATAATTAAATAAATAATAAAGAGAACCTCCATTGGTTTTAATAAAAACCATTTAACTTGGTTTTAATGAAAAACCCTTGCCAATGGAATCTCTCCGGATTCTCTTGGAATCTTCCACCTTTGAAGCCAACACATCCTCTTAACATTAATGCCATTTCCTTTTGACATCAATGACAACTCATAGACAAGAAGCTAGGATCTCAAACCCAAAATTGCCAACAATCTCCCCCTTTGTCATTGATGGCAAACCATGCTTCTCAACAACACAGAAACTCAACATAAATAGCTCCCCCTGTCTTGAGGCTCTCCCCCTTACTCAAATATCTCCCCCTTTGTCATCAATGGCAAAGGGTCACCTTTGGGGCTCGGGACTAAGAATGAGCCTCTTAGCTTAGTCCCTCCCCCACCTCCTTGATGAGGTGATTAATTCTTGGGTGGGAGTAAAACTCCCATTAGGCACTGATCATCATCAGCGTCTATAACTTCCTTTCCGGGCCTTCTCTTGAACTCTTTGTCCATATTCCTGTTCCTGTCACTATTCTTGTTCTTGTTCTCATCCTTGTTCTTGTCCATGCCTTGATCCTTGGACCTGATCATGCCACTGTTCCTGTTCCTGTATTCTGGAATTTCAGCTCTACACTGTCTGATTGTGTGACCTTCATTGTTGCACTTGAAACACTTGACGATGTTGTTTCTCTGAGGTAAACCTGATCTTTGAATCCACCAGTTCTGACCAAACCTATTTTGACCAAACCTGTTCTGGCCAAACCTGTTCTGACCAAACCTGTTCTACCAAACTTTCGGCCAAACCTGTTCTGACCAAACCTGTTCTTGTTATTTGCCTTGCAATAAACTGCCTTGTGCCCAAACTGTTGACAAGAGTAGCAATACCCTTGAAAGTAACTAGCACTTCTAAAACTGTCATTTACCTCCTTCACTTGAGCCATGCAATGTGAAGCCATGTGACCAAACCTGTGACAAGCAAAACATCTGCCTTGAAACTTTCCTTTAATTGACCTCTTAGGTTCTGAAAACTTCTTCTTCTCATTCTGAATTCTGTTTTCTGTGCATCTATCATTCAAGGACTCCTTTTCTGAAATACTTTCCTCATCAGAACTCTCTTTCTTTTGGAGTCTCTTACTAGACTCTCCAACTTGTTCCTTGTGTGGCTTAACAAAACCAAGGCCTGTTTTATCTATTGTCTTTCTTTGACCTTTGATGAGTGACTTAACCTTTTTGGAGCTATCTTGAAACCTGTAAAGCTTATCCTTGTACTCTTTAGTTTCCTCTTTCAAAGAAGCCATTTTCTGTTCTAACTCACTATACTCAAGAACCTTAGACTCTAACTCATCCTTGAGTTCTTGTGTCTTAGCTATAGAGAAGTCAAGACTTTCTATAAGATCATCTCTCTCCATACAACATTCATCTAACTTATCCTTGAGTCTAGCATTCTTCTTTCTTTCCTTTTCCAAAACACTAAGAGCACTAATAAGTTCACTTTCAAGATCCTTTATTTGTTTGCTTTTTGAATCATCAAAGCCTTTTTCAGATTTCTTATCACTAGAGGTGCTACCCTTTTCAAAAACCATACATGCATCTTCCTTATAGTTTTCTGAAGCATCCTCATACATACTAGAAACCAAATCATTATTTGTGCAATCATCCTCAAGGTGACCAAAATTTCCACATCTAAGACATTTCATGATAATGAATCTATGTTTCGGTTCTTCCTCTTTTTCTGATATGAACAACATCTCATTTTCATTATCACTTGAAGAACTTTCACTATCACTACTAGAACACTTACTTGCTTTGTCTAGGTAGAAACTCTTCTTGTGCTTGTGAGAATACCTCTTTCCTTGATTGTTGTGCTCATCTTTGTTTTTCCTGTGATGCTTGTGCTTTTTAGAATCCTTGCTCTTAGAATCCTGTTTATCTTCATCACTTTCATTCTTGGGAACAGATACGATCAGTAGCATAATGACCAAACTTTCCACAATTGAAACATCTTATATTTTTCATACTTTTGTGCTTTCTAGAGAACTTGCCTTTCTTGCTGTAATATGCCTCTTCATCACTAGAAGACTCATCACTATCTTGAAGTTGTTTACCCTTGGAATTCTTGGTAGCCTTGAAAGTCGCCTCTTTCTTGACATCAACCTTCACTTGAGTTCTCAACTCAAATGCTGCAAGTATACTATGGAGCTCATCCTTTTTCAACTTATCCAAATCTTTAGCTTCCTCAATAGCAGAAATATTTTCACTAAATCTATTAGGAAGAGATCTTAAAATCTTATCACAAACATCATTTTCAGCAAGCTCAAGACCTAAGTCTTTCATGGAGTTAACAACCTCATCCATACGAAGCATGTAGTCACTAATATTTTCATCATCATTCATCTTGAGTTGTTCAAACATACCTTTGAAGTGTCTCAACTTGGCCTTTCTGACATTTGTATCACCTGTATGAACCACCTTCAATTGTTTCCACATTTCACTAGCTGTCTTGCAGTGAATCACTTTGGTGAGATCTGCTTTCTGTAAGCCTTTCAGGATTGCATTCATTGCTTTTGAATTGTTGTGATGTAGGAGCCTTTCTTCTTTAGTATTAGGACCATGTTCAGGAATAGTGTACTCATCTTCAATCACTTCCCAAACCTCATTCCCAAGTGCCATTAGATGAACCTTCATCCTTGCACTCCAAAGACCAAAATCTGACCCATCAAGAATAGGTGTCTGCATTGCCACTTGAATGATCCATTGTGTTCTTTACTAGCTTTTCCTTCAAGTTGTTAAACTTTTCGAAGGCACCCGCTCTGATACCAATTGAAGAACACAAGCTTATACTTAGAGGGGGGGTGAACAGTATAAGACCTCTTTTTACTTTTTCCTTTATACTTCAAAATAGTAAAGCAATATACCCAAAGCAATAACAAAGCAATGCATAATATCATCCACAAAGTGACACCAATTTTAACGTGGTTCACCCATAATGGCTGAGCTACATCCACAAAACTTTTCTCTAAAAGTTATCTCAAAGTTCTTTGGGAATCCTTCCCAATTACAATGTTTATGAGCCTCGGCCCAAAGGAGATACCTTCCCCCAATCAAAATTTATGAGCCTCTGCTCAAAGGAGATACCTTCCCCCAATCAAAATTTATGAGCCTCTGCTCAAAGGAGATACCTTCCCCTCTGCTCTGGAAATGATCCCTCAGAAGATCAACTGCCTCTACCTCTTGCCAGCACGTGGAACTCCTTTCCATCGAAGACCTCCTATCCTCAATGCTTAGCCTAAGAGACCTCTGCCTTCTATGATCACGTCCACAGTAGCTCAACAACCTGTACCAAACATAGTCAGTCGGTCTAGTACAAGTCTTCCTCTATCTGTCAGATCTGTCCAACTCTTGAACAAATCAATCCTCTACATACAAGCCTTCTCAAAGACTTGCCAAATCTATCCTCAGGTTCTTCTCATAGAACCAATGCACCTCTGTCCTCAAGTTCTCTACTAGAACTATCCAAATCTGCTCACAAGTCCCCATCGAAACCTGTCCAAAAATGCTCACAAGTCCCCACCGAAACCTGTCCAAAACTGCTCACAAGTCCCCACTGGAACCTGTCCAAAAACTGCTCACAAGTCCCCACTGGAACCTGTCCAAAAACTCAGCAAGCTCACCAAGAAAAACTTTCTTAGTAGGAAATCACAAAGTGAATTGTTAGAGACCCAATGTGATTTTTCAAACTCATAGAAGCATAAAGAGAATTGTTAGAGACTCAATATGTTCTATACTCAAATCCCAATCTCAAAACTCAACTCAAATCAACTCAGCTCAATCTCAATCTCAAATCTGAAAACTCAACTCAATATCTGAAATGGATAGGATAGAATGTTTTCTTTCAAGAACATGAAACCCCAACAATTGCCAACTATGCAAAGAATCACATAACAATGATACTCATGTTCTTTTCACCATCAATTAGGGTTTCAACAACAATGCTCATCAAACAAGGTTTAGTCAACCAACACCATTCAACTCAACATCAACCTTGAAGCATTCAACCAATCATCACAAGAAAAGGAAACAAGTAGAAATCCTTTTCCCTCCAAAGATATTTGAACAAAACAGCCACCAACACAATATCACCAAATGCAAAGAATAACTTGCTCAAATCAACTCAATGGAGTAAGCCCAATATCATGAATCAAGTAAAGCAATAACTTGATCAAACAACCTCTATGGAAGCAACTCAACCATCAAACTCAAAACAGCCAACCAAGGGTTCCACCAACTCAATGCAAGTAGCTAGACTCACAAATATAAACCCTAGTGCACAAAGCTTCCACTATCTCAAACCAAAAATTATGCATTCACCAAAAACTCTCCTTAAGGATAACAATGCATAAGTAGTCTTCAACAAACCAGAAAATAGGATTTACACCCAACCAAAGGAAACCTAGTTGAAAACCTTTTCACTCCAACCTTATTTCAGAAAAACATACACCAATCATACTCATAAGAAAAATGTGCCCATACCTTTTTGGAGTAGAAGAAAATTGATCCTTAAAGTCTGTCACCACACACAACCCTCAAACTTCCAACCAAGTTAGGGTTAGAACCAAGATAAATGAGCATATATAAAAACTTTCCTTAATACACCTTTTAGCTCCTCTTCTTTAAAAACAACCACCAAAGAAGCCAAAAACACAACAACCAAAACTTACACCTTATATCTCCATTTTTAAATTTAGCATAGCAAAAGACTAATCTCAAAAATACAACCAAAGAAATATCCCCTTATTTCTCCTATGTCTTTTAAACAATGCTAAACAATGCCAAAAATCATATCAAGAAAATAATCACACCTTATAATGGCTGCCCTTGAAGAATCCGAAATTCATGGCACAAAACACGTTTTAATAAAAACGTGACTAATCCATGCACAACTCCCTCCACGGGGATCAAAATGTAGACCTCCGCCTACGCAAGGCCCAAACGCAGCCTTCACTGCCACTAGCCCACAAGAGGCTTACGAAGTCCAAGACGGACTTCCTTCCACATGAACGGTCAAGCTTTCCGAAAGCTTTTCAAACCACGAGCTCTCCTCTTTCGCAGCATAAACAGAACATTCGATCATAGCCAAACCAATTAATTGCCTTCGATTTTCCAAGTGAATTTAACCTTAGGAACCTTCTCATATTTATAGTCCATACGTGGACTTTAGAACACGTCGACTGCAAAGAAAAGTAATTTCAAATTTAATCGAAATTTGCTTTCTAAAGGGTTTAAAAACCCTTAAGTATTTTTAATAAATTAAAAATAATTTCTCCCTTAATTAATTAAATAATTAATTAATTAAAACCTTGAAGGGTTTTAAATAATAATTAAATAAATAATAAAGAGAACCTCCATTGGTTTTAATAAAAACCATTTAACTTGGTTTTAATGAAAAACCCTTGCCAATGGAATCTCTCCGGATTCTCTTGGAATCTTCCACCTTTGAAGCCAACACATCCTCTTAACATTAATGCCATTTCCTTTTGACATCAATGACAACTCATAGACAAGAAGCTAGGATCTCAAACCCAAAATTGCCAACACAAACTAGGGCACAAGTGTCATCCTATGCAAGGAAATTTTTTAATCTTCTCAAGATGAGGAGGTCACCATAAGGACACAATCCACAACTACATTGGTGCCATTACATTATTGATTTCCTTGTTTTTTTGTTTATCCATAATTTTTGGACCTTGTTATCAACCCATTATGTTCATATAAATGGAAACCACAATTTATGCTCGTGGAATAATTTTGGACTACCCTTTTGACTCTGGTTGTTTTGTCTCCATCCTATATTCTCACTATTTTTGTGAGACACTTTGGTTTCAAGGGATTTTCTTTAGTGACCTTTTTTTTTCATGGTTCACAACCTTGATCTTTGTCACTAGCACCAGTATGGGAGTGATATTTCATTCATTTCAGTGATGAGGCATCTCTACTTTTTTGAAACATCTAAAGGATCCTTTGTAGACTTCTTGATGGAATTTATCCTAAGGGAGGTTGAGAGGACATATTCCTCTCATCCTCCTTGCACATCTTCCTTCTTCTTCTTCCTTCTATTCTAGAAAGTGGTTTTGTTCCTTGTGATTTTTCATCATCTTTCAGCAAATACTTCTTATGCATATATTGTACATGAGAACCTTATCAGGCCTTGTTTTCAAGACTCATACTTGTGGATATGCCTCTTGTTTTGGTTTTATTGTTCTTCACTATCTCCTAGTATCACTTAAGGGGGTTTCAGAGATATCCTAGTACCACTTAAAGGGGGGTGTTAGAATCATGAACTAAAACTTCTCTATAGCATATTGAAATCATGAATTAAAAAAAAACCTCCAATGAATAGCTACAAAAAAAATCTAGAATAAAGCCCACCATGCTTTCTCCAATAGTATTCATAGTCAGCATTGTTATCGAGTTTACTGCCTAGAAGAAAGGCATTTGAATAGTGGTAGATGAGGGTGAGTCATTACCAATATAACACACAAAAAACAAGGGGCAAACAACAAACTAGGGCACAAGAATCATCCATGGCACGATGGTATGTCATGATTTCTTACAAAAAAAAAGTTGTTTGTTGTGGTGGTGATGGGTGATCGTGGCCTCTACAGAAGGTTCAAAATAAAAATATACCTTCCCAATAGAGGTATTTTTTGTATGTTGATGTTGTTTGACGTTGAATTTGATTTTATCAAACCACTTTGATGTTATTTTTTTAAGTTATCCCTCGTTCTAAAAAATGTTTAGATATTGCAATAAGAAAATGATCAGTGCTATTGTTTCTTTTGGCAAGTGAGGCCCTACTCAGATGCTCAATTTTTAATATTGAATTGCTTTATCTTTTTTGCACTCCTGTTTTGTCTACATCATTTACATTTTGTTTTAATATATATATATATGCCTATGTTATCTACTAAGATAATTTTTGGGAGTGTGATGTAGCACATGTTCATAGTGGTCAGTTACGAAAGCTCTGATACCATGTTGGAATTATGAAATAACTTGATATTATTCAATGACAAAGATCTTTCTTAAATATCAAGAGTGTACAATATGATCCAATGGATCATAACCAACTGAGATAATATTAGCCACACAAGTTATCATAGTAACAACTTAGAATATAATATATATTATAATATGAGTAGCAACTTGACAATCCTTAAGGAGATTTGAAGTGCTGCCCATTTATAGATTGTCGAGCCTACTACCAACCATGGATATTTCGAAGGACTGAGAAGCATACATCACAAATTCACACCAATCTGACACAAATCCCCATAATTTTCACCATAAATTTATCTCTAGACACTAATGTGACCCTTGAACATCAATTTGAATGAATAATTGAGTGTTGCAACCCTTGGTTTATGAGGAAAAATAGCATAGTTAGTGTCATTGTATTTTATAGCGACATGTAGGCTTAGTAACTTTGAGCGATAGTGGCTAGGGATTGAGTCATAATTTTTGGAGTTCTTAACAAAGATTTTCTATTATTTCTTCCATGGTGATTTCCTAGTTATTTATGCATTTTTTCTTATTTTTGTATTTTTATGCTTTCATCATGCTTTCATGTATTTTCATGCAAAATATTTGAAATGAACCTCATCACGAGAGGTTGCATATGCTACTAATATGTTTTTGTGGTTTCTTTGTGCACAGGTGATAGGATCTACGAAGGAAAAAACCACATCCAAGGATATTTCCTCTAAATAAGAGAGGAGGCACCAAGAATAAGCCCTCAATCAATTTGTGTCGATCCAGGAGACATTTGAAGTGCACCACCCCCATTTAGGGGTTTCCAAATATTGTAATCATTGTATCAAGAATCGGTATCCCTAAGAGGGACCTATATGTAACTAGATTTTATCATGAATTAATAAAGAAAGCTTCATATTTTTGTTAGTTCATTGTTATACATGCTTATTGCTTTTATCTTTGATATAATGATGTCAATAGCTTAGGTGTATGTTTTTTGATGTCGTACATCTACGTCTATGAGTTTTGGATAACCATTATCCACCAAGTCTCATAGATCCTGAGATCCAAACAATATCTTCATTTGTATGCTCTATTAGTCATAATTATTTCCATTGAATCATGAGATCTGCAACTATAATGAATTGTTTTTGGAAGCCATTGCTTCTTCAACCTTCCACTAATGGTGCTAGCTCTAAGAGGTATTTGTGTCTCTAAATGCAAAGTAATAACCATCCTCCAACATGGTATTTGTATCTCTAATTGTGATCTTATCTTATTCACAATAGAATATCTGAAGAGATTGTATACTTTGTTTACAACCATTTAATGGATAACAAGAATATATCATGTCTTTCTGCTATATGATTGTTTTCAATGCATCCATTAACCTATGTATATTGAAAGCTTGAGGGACTAACATCCCAAAGTTCATTTGAACTAACAAATAAATTAAAATATTGCAATGATTTATACCATTCCATAATGCCACCCTTCTTTTCCAAATGAGATAGAACAATAATAAAATTACCCCCAAGAATCTATAGTGTATCGTTCCAAATTTTCCGCACCCTTACCTTCAGGCTAAAGGATCCGCGCCCGGAAGGGGGATGCGGGAAGGATGGGACAATACCTCGGACTGAGAGGCCTTGCGAAGGTCCCGCCTCTCGGGGGAGGTGTATTAAGGTGATTTTTCGATGGATGGTGGGGTTCACCAGGAAACGTTTAGTGGCAGTTTCCACGCCTAGGTTGGGAATGTGTTTTATGTGTTCAATTTTATCTTTAAACATTCAAATCCTAGGTTTGGCCAAATGAATCTAAGTTGTTCTATATGAAATGCAGATTTAAATGAATACAAAAAATAGAATTAACAAAAGACATAGAGAATAAATTAAGTGAAGAAATCCATACCTGGTTTCGGATGTCTGATGGAGGTTCTAATTTTTGAAGCAGTCAAGATCGTCTGGAATTTGACAGGATCGTCTCCTATCTGACAGGATCGTCTGAGATCTGACGAATTCATCAGACGAATTCGTCAGAGACCTGCAAATAGAGAAATAGATACAAAATACCAGAAATGCAACTATTCTGATAAAGGAAAATGATATGAAATAATAATAAGGATGTTAATAAGATAATCCTGAATGGAAATGCAAGTAAATTATGATACTTTAATAGCTAATCATGATTTTATTATGCAATTAAACTACATGGGTGAACTCCAAGATGCAGGATAACAAGAAATAATAATAAAACTGACTAAATGCAGAATAAAATAGTAGCAAAGTATAGGAAAAGTGCAAACTCTGGGCACTGATTGCCCCCAATGCAGACTGTAGTCGAAATCATCTCGGATTGGTATGAAATCATCTCGAATTGGACAGGATCGTCTGCGACGATCTGAGCTTGCTCCGGCTGAAGAATGACAAGGTTCCTGCAAGAAAACTTGGAAAGCACAAATGCAGATGGTAATCCAGGGTATTCTAATGCATGTAAAGGTCAAGTTACAGGAAAATTCAGCCAGGGGAATGTCAAGGGGGGTCCTAAGGTTTAAATAGGCTTAGGAGGGAAGTTAGGAGGTTGGAGATCATCCTAATTTGGAAGATCTCCAATGGGGGAGGTCTCTAGCGGTGCAGACACGCTTCTGCCCAACTTAGAGACGTCGTTGAAACATAAGCTAATTATGAAAAATTAGTTTTGGGACAAGATCGTCTGGACGTCCTACTCTAGACGAAATCGTCCGATCTGAGGCGATATCGTCTGATCGGCGACGATATCGTCAAACGGTCAAAACAAACTCTAAAAATGGCATAGGAAATGAGGAAACGGGTAGCAGGCGGTTTTGGAGCGGTTTTGGGGTTGAATTTGAATTTGAATTTGAATTATTACTAAGGTAATTTTAATTATTGCTAAGTTTTATTGCGCCAATTTTAGGGTGCTACATTTTGCCCCCTCTTTAGCGAATTTTCTGAAGAAAATGCGTTAAAGATGAGTTCTTCTCGATCTACGAGAAAGCAAAAATTATTCCCATTTTTAGGCGACGATTCTAGGTCGAATCGTACGACAGCTTACTATGGTGCCCCCTCCGTGTTTTTACCCAAATCGAACGTTTGAGGTAAAAACGCGAAAAAGCAAAATTTTAAAAAATGTTGTTAATTGTTTTTGAATAAAATTAAGAAAAATAGGGAAAAACCCTAATTCATTTTTACTATTCATTTTCATTGGTTTTTAGAGCTCTGCAGACAAGATGGTTGAGACAACACACAGATCGACAGAGGTCCGATGCGGGCTACGGGTAAGGGTCTAAACTTAGTTTAGAGTGCTTTAATTTAGAATTTCATGCTTTTTAGATCAATTTTGATTGATTTTTGAGCATCGTGGCCATTTTTGGGCCGTCGACGTCGTCGAGATGAAATCGTCTCGATTTCGCCGAAATCGTCTCGATATCGTCGATTTCGTCCAAGGGCAAAATCGACGATATGGGGACGATTTCGTCCAATAAGGGACGATTCCCTCATGCAAAATCGAAGACGAATTTGCTCAAATTTGGGACGATATCATCCAATAGTGGACGATATCATCATTTGTGTGAAAGTGAACTTATTTTACTTGCATTTTTAATTAATGATTTAATGATTTTTATTGTTTTGTTGTTTATGTTGCAGAGAGGATTACTAAAGAGCCAAGAATGGAAATACGATGGACTAAGGGATGACTTGGCCACTCTATCTCAGGCAGAGCGAGATCAGTTGGTGCAGGTCGGCTTGCAGCACGTGGCAGATATGCCACAAGTGTCTACAGACATGGGGCTATTGACAACCCTAGCAGAGAGGTGGTATCCGGGTTCTTGTTTTTGGTTATCGATAGGGGAGATGACTCCCACACTAGAGGATGTATGGAGGATTTTGAGGATCCCCATACAAGGATGGCTAATCACTCCCACGGCCAATCAGGGCCATGCGATGATGCGACTATGTGGAGATCCGAGCTTCGCCCTGGAGAAGGGCGGAGTGAACATCGAGTCTCTACGCCAGATGCCTGGGGCATCTAGGCTGACACAGGTTTTGGCTGGGGTGGTAGGTGGTCTGCTACTATGCCATCAGAGTGGATGCAGGCTACCATGGCTACTGACAGATGTGGTCTACGACATGAGAGACCACGGATACAGGTTTGCTTGGGGGAGCTTTGTACTATGCCGATTGTATAGGATCCTGCATGGGGTCGTATACAAGGGCGGCCGATGTCTAGTCATGACATCACTACTACAGGTTTGGTGCTGGGAGCACATTGCGGTGCGGAGGCCGGTAGGGCTCCCACTGATAGGGATTGATGGGGAGAGGCCCCGAGTTTTCTACTGGTGGCTCCAGAGAGGGTCACAATGGCGGGTAGATCTGCTAGTGTCCCGGAGACTACTTGATGACCTTGTCTCCGACCAGATCACCTGGAGGCCTTGGAGAGATCATCCAGGGTGGGCCGAGGATGGACAGGAGCTGGCTCGCGTCAGGCGAGTCTGCTGGCTGAGGATGGAGAGGGGAGAGGTGGAGCTCCATCGGTACGACCGAGTTTTGAGGCAGTTCGGTCTACAGCAGGGGATCCCATCTCTCAGAGACTACGAGTTTTCTCGGACCGTCCGGGATAACACTATAGTTAGCGGGGCTCCAGATATGCAGCGCTTCTAGAGTCAGGATGCAGATGATGCCCCCATCCAGCCAGTGGATGGTGACGATGCTGGGGTTGTAGACGGCTATGATGCCTGGTACGCAGGCATCCACCCTCCTCGGATGACGAGGGCTCAGGGTCCGATTCATGTAGTTGTGCATCGGATAGGGAGGCGGTGCCAGGCGGCCATTGAGGCGGCACAGGGTCACGGCGGGAGAGAGCAGAGGAGACCACAGGCTCAGCAGAGGCCATGATAGTGGGAGAGGAGGGAGGAGAGACCCCCTTCTCCATAGAGAGAGAGGCCACCATCGCCCGACAAGGGCAAGGGTGTCGAGGCAGGAGAGAGTAGCGAGATGGCTACTCTTCGGGCGGAGACTGTTCATCTCCGAGCTCAGGTGCAGTCCTTGCAGGATGAGGCTACATGACTCAGGGCTCGAGGCGAAGGGGCGAGCACTCAAGATTTAGCATGAGCTATTGCCCAAGTTACATTCTATCAAGCTCTATATTACCAGGCGATGCCAGTAGAGCAGAGGGTGCCATTACCAGCTCATATTGTAGAGCCTATCGTGATGGGGTCATCTAGGACATCATCACGATCGACGTCCAGGACTCATGGCATGACACGGACTATGATGGGGCCACCTCCTCCACCTCAGGGTAGGGGAGGAGATGAGGCTAAGAGCTCGAGGGCTTCTCGAGGCTAGCTGCTATAGACTACACTACACAGATTGATACATAGTGTTGATTATTTTTTGATAGAGGATTGAGTATGCCGAGGTACAGATTGTGGCATACCGATCCAGTTTTGAGATGATGTATATGTTGTTGATATATATATAGATGAGATATTTTTGATCATATGACTTGTCTTATGTGTTTGTTATGATGCTTTAATGTTTTGGTGTGATTGATTTGATGATTCATGTAATTATGTCGTTTGAAAATATGATGGTTTGAATGTCATGCTTTTAAAATTTAAATGAAATAATCTGATGTAAACAAATTGGTTGTTTGTGATGATAATTTGATAAAAAGAAAAGGGACTTCTAACAATAATTTCAAAGGACATTGTCGCTATTATAGACCATTTCATGGAGTCGCCGCTCACTCGGTCGTCAAGCTAATCCCAGTATAGAAATATTGTTAAAAGTAAAAGAGTGCTTAAGAGACTTGTCTTAAGACTTTGTTGTGATGATGCAAATGATGATGGTGATGATTTGTTTTCAGATTTTCATAAAAATAGTATGCATGAAATATTTTAAAATGATTTTTGCTAGGCATAAATTCCTAAGTGTGATAAATTTTTTGAATAATTCCTTAGAAATTATACCATGGTTGCAAAATTGAATTTGAACATAATGACATGAAAATAGAATAAGTATTCAGTCTGTTTGAAAGCATAATTGTGTAACATAATGATTTAAGTCATATGGTTTTTATGATTTGGAATAAATGGGAAAATAAAATTAAAACAATGGTTTGCGCTAGGCATAGAATATTTAGGTATAGACTTATACCATCATCGCGAAATCCAAAAGAAGAAAATAAATAGTTTTATTGCATGGTTGATTTTTAATTTTTGAAAATAAACAAAAAATATGAAGATGAGGACTTGTGCTAGGCATAAAATTCCACTTTTGGTTTTGGAACTATACCATCGTCGCAAAAGTCAAAAGTTATATGTAACTTTATTGCATGTTTTTGAAAATGATTTTGATTTTTTGGTAATGCATGTGGTTGTCTTTATACTAAACAACTGTTCTCAGAGAAGAAAATGAAATTATTCCAGACAATTTGCAAAAAATATTTCAAAGTATCTTAAAGACAAAAGTTAGATTTATAAGGAATCCCATGTGCATATGTGAGTTCATTTCCGATCTTGATTTATCATAATGATACACAAAATCTCTCAAATACAAATGTGTGTGCGATTGTATTGTTCATTTACCAGGTTTGAGCAAGATACTATGATACAAGTGATTTGAATTAACCAAATAAGTGTTCATTAACCATGATTTAGATGCATATAACCATACCAGACTACTATGTAAGTCGGGTTATCAAGAGCTAGCTAATCCATAAGCAGACATAGGTCTATACAAAAGAAGGTCGCTAATGTGACAGACATATCACCACGCTAGGAGTTACCCAAGGCCAAGCGGGTTGGGCACAAACCACCTGTTATGGGGCTTACCTCACAGTTTTCGAATAATTGAGAATTCCAGGGATTCAAGCTCATCAACCCTTCTTTTCTTTTCAAGGGGTAGGGAAAGGGATTTTATTGCTTTTGCTTTTGCTCGTTTTGTTGTCTTTCTCTTTTTTTTTTTTGTATCTTTTGCTTTGATATTTGAGATAATGCTGAAATAACTCTTTTTCTTTTTCTCTTTTTCTTGAACTTTGCTTTTCTTCCTATTCTAGGGATACTTGCTCGGATTAGTTGTAGAGCAAGGGATTTTTATTCTGGGTAGGGGTGAGCTTGTCCTTTTGCCAATTCTCAAAGATTCTAGACCATGTGCATGATAGGATAGCAGGGGAAACTTTTCGCTCAAGAAACCACTTCTACTATGTAGCATAGCATGGACATTACAAATATAATCATTTTATTGTGAAAGGATATGTTTGGTTTAAGTAAATAACAAGATCAATTCTCTATGCTCAAACTTTATTTAATTGAATTTTGTGGACTTTGATATAAGAGAGATTAGTAATCATACCAAATAAATCAAGATATTTATTCATGTGAATGTGAAAGTGTGGGATTCCAAATAAATGCTAATTTATCCAAAATAATTTGAAAATATAACTGCAATATGTCACAATTTGAGAAGTACAAAAAATAAAAGATGTTTTTGAAGATTTTGATGATTTTGAATGTTTTTTAGATTTTTAAGTTTATAAATTGAAAGAAATACAAGATAGTGGTTTTTTGAAATATTTTAAACAAATATATACAATGATGAAATGACCAATTTTGTTATGCATAGTAACGTTTAAGATGCAAAATGTTCATGGGTTCTTTAAGTTCTTTACCATCTAAGGTAGATAATTTGTATGCTCCCGATTCAAATTTAGCAGTGATAATATATGGTCCAAGCCAGTTGGGCTCAAATTTACCTTTAAGGTCTTTAGTTGCATTAGTATTTTTTTGATTTTCTTTTAAAACAAGATCGCCGACCTCAAAGGATCGATGACGAACTTTCTTAGCATATGATCTTTTAAGCTTGTTTTGGTAAGCACGAAGATGCTCCAAAGCATTGATGCGCTTTTCATCTAGGAGTTCCAGCTGACTGAGTCTACCAACTCGATATTCATCTCCTACTTCGGTATCTTGAAGTAGTAGAGCCAAAGAAGGAACTTCTAATTCAAAGGGAAAAATGGCTTCAGCGCCATAAACCAAAACAAAAGGTGAAGTTCCAGTGGGGGTTCGAACACTAGTTCGATAAGCCCACAAAGCTGGATATAATTGAATGTGCCAATCGTGGCCAGATTTATTGACCAATATTTTGAGAATTTTGATTAAGGTTTTGTTAGAAGCTTCTACTTGGCCATTACCCTGAGGATAATAGGGAGTGGACCAGCGATGTTGAATCTTATATTTTTGGCATAATTTCTTAACATCTTTATTTTTGAAACAAGTTCCATTGTCTGAGATGAGATTTGCAAGAATTCCGAACCTACAAATGATTTGATTAAAAATAAATTTAGAGACTTGTGTTCCGATGCAGGAAGCTAATGGCATAGCTTCAACCCACTTCGTGAAATACTCAATGGCGGTTATGATGAATTTGTGTCCATCAGATGACACAGGATTAATTTTGCCAATAATGTCTAAGCCCCATTTTGAAAAGGGCCAAGGAGATGAAATAGCCTGCAGTTCTTGTGCAGGGGCATGGACAAGGTCAGCATGTTTTTGGCACTTGTCGCAATGGCGCACATAATCATGTGCATCATTCTCCATGGTAGGCCAAAAGTATCCTATCCTAAGGAGCTTTTTAGCAATGACACTACCACTGAAGTGTCCTCCACAAGATCCATCATGGGCTTCACTCAAAGCTGATCTGGATTCTTCTAAATTCAAACATCTCAATAGGATACCTTCAAAAGATCTCCTATATAAAGTATTGCCAATTATTACAAATCGACTTGCTCGTCTACGTAATAACCGACGTTGGTTTCTATTAGAATTGGCAAGGAAAGTCCCATTGTGAAGAAAATCAAATATATCTCGTATACCAAGGTTCAGGAGTAGTTTCATTGATTAGAAACACATCCAAAGGTTCTAAGCATGACTTATTTGAAGCGGGTTCCTGGAGTCGACGAATAATGATGGTGGCATATTCGTCATCTAACTCCAAGGGCAGAAGAGATGCAGCTGCGGCCATAGCATCAACTGCACGGTTGCTAGTTCGAGGAATAGCTTCCAAGGTAACTTGATCAAATAGAGATATTAATTGTAAAACATAGGCTTTATATGGGCACAGTTTATCATCTCTGGTCTGATAAACTTCATTAATTTGGTTTATAACAAGTTGAGAATCACCAAAAACTAGCAGATGTTTAATTTTTAGCGCCAAGGCAGCTCGTAATCCAAGGATTAGAGCTTCATATTCAGCAATATTATTAGTGCAAGCAAATGTTAATTTAAAGGACAAAGGTATAATGTGCTTTTGTGGAGATATTAAAATAATACCTGCACCAGCCCCACTCATGCATCGGGCTCCATCAAAGTATAAGGACCATTGTTCAACATGGTCCGCCTCTAATTGAAGGCATTCATCAAGAAACTCAATGATGAGGGGATGGGTAGACTCTAAGGGTGCAACAACTAATTGATCTGCTATGATTTGACCCTTAACGAGACTTCTGTCCTATAAATGTGAGTTCAAACTCGCTTAGAGCAAGAACCCACTTTGCTGTGCGACCCGATAAATAAGGTCGACTCATGAGATACCGTAAGGGATCATATTTAGCAATGACATACGTTTTTTGACTGAGCATATAATGGCATAATTTTTATGTAGAAAATATGACTGCTAGACATAGTTTTTCTAATGCTGTGTAGCGGGTTTCATAACTAATTAAAGTTTGGCTAATATAATAATTAGCACGTTCTCTTTTCTCATCATCAAGTTGAGCTAACATAGCTCCTAAAGCAAAATCTGAAGCTGAAATATACAGGATAAATGGGCGATCAGGTCTAGGCGGTGAAAGCACAGGTGGGTTAAGGAGGTATTGTTTGAGAAGTTCAAAAGCTTCCTTACATTCGTCATCCCAATTAAAAGGGACATCCTTCTTAAGGAGCTTAAGAAAGGGACCGGTTTTGTCCACCAGCTTATCGATGAAGCGACGGATAGCTTGAAGCTTACCTTGTAAACTTCGTAACTCAGATATATTGGTAGGTGCGGGCATATCAGTGATAGCCGCAATCTTGAGAGGGTCAATTTTGATGCCACGTAAAGAAACTATAACCCCTAATAGTTTACCGGACTTAACTCCGAATATGCATTTAGCTGGATTTAGTCGGATAAGATATTCTCTTAACCGATTAAAAACTTTTCTCAAATCATCTAAATGATCATCTTCATTAATAGAGCGAGCTATAATATCATCTACATAATCATGTAGGATATCATGCATCATATCATGAAAAATATAAGTCATAGCTCGTTGATAGGTTGCACTTGCGTTCTTTAGGCCGAATGGCATCACTTTCCAACAAAAGGTACCCCAAGGGGTAATAAAGGTTATTTTAGCCTGATCTTCAGGAGCTATCTTGATCTGATTATAACCAAAGAATCCATCCATTAGGGACATCATCCCACTCCCAACAGTAAAATCAATGATTTGATCCATGTTTGGAAGAGGAAAATCATCTTTAGGGCATGCAACGTTAATATCTCTAAAATCTGTGCAAACCCTAACTTTGGTAGCTTCTTTCTTGGTGACTGGAACTACATTCGAGATCCATTCAGAATAATCAATAGCTTGTATAAAAACAACATTCAGGAGTTTTTCTAACTCCCCTTTGACTAGCAAGGCCACTTTGGGATGCATTTTTCTAAGTTTCTGTTTAACAGGTTTAGCATCCGGATGGACTACTAGGTGATGCATGACTACGAAGGGTCTAAACCTGGCATATCTTCATATGTCCAAGCGAAGACATCTTCATATTCTTTAAGGAATGCAATGTATTGCTCTTGTTTTTCTTGACTTAATTCTGATCCAATATTGATTATGTGAGGATTATCCTCAGTTCCAATGTTAACTTTAATGACGTTTTCTACTTCCATGTGTAGATCTCTTTCAAAATTAGGTGGGGCGGGTGAAACGCCCAATTCTTGTAATTATTTTAAGGTTAACTTGGATAATTCATCTTGAGGAGTAGTGGCCTCAAGTTGGGCTATAGTAGGTATAGAACCATCAAAATAAAAACCATTGTGTAACATTTCTTCAATGGAGACATCATGGAAAATATCTCCTTCCAACTCATCATCGGATTCAGCAATCATTTCAGGATAAGCTATGGATAGCATATTGCATGTAAATGGCTGATTTTTTAGAGGCAAATCATCACGCCCATCCAAATAATCTTGATAACATATGAGTTGATCATCATCTTCAAATGGAAAGGGCTGACCCTTACTAGGAAATAGGCCCACACCACATCGGGCGGGCCACGGTTCTACCTCGAAAGGTTCTTTCATACCATTTTGGAAAGGTCCCAAGCCTTTCCCTTTATATCCCATTTTAAGCATTATAGGTTTAGCTTTAATATACTCATTAGTAAAATAACATCGAGCATATCCCTCATGATGAGTTTTGATGTTCCTGGGTATTCTTCCCAGTCATATCCCTTATAAATGAAGGCACAACTCCCGACTTGGTAAGTACTTCCCATAGGTTGTGGGAGGCCCAAAGTATGAGGAGATGGCGGCAAATTACTTAAGATAATGGAATTTTGCATAGAAGCATTTGTTTTTTCTGATATAAGAATGTTAGATAAATCAGGTAAGAGTTCATCAAAAAGAGCATAAGATGTAGAAGGATCATTCCCTATATCTTTAGATGTGGAAGGTATGATAGATGTAGATAATGTGGAGGTGTTAATAGATGGGTCTATAGGTTTTGAAATTATAGGGATGGAACATGAAGGATTGGTTGTGGATTTAAGATCTTTTTGAGGTTCTAGAGTGGTTTGTTTAGAAGATTGTTGATCTATATATGAGGGTGAAATTAATGGAGGAGAAATAGATGAAGTTATGGGTGTGTGTTTCACAGTTTTAGATGAAAAATAAGAATTAGGATGTGTGGATGACAGAGCGAGGGCAAAATTGAACTCCAACAGGTTCTGCCAAAGCACACATATCAAAGGGTCTAGGATCACCATGGATAGTGACCAACTGATTTTTAAATTCGAATTTAACACATTGGTGTAAAGTTGATGGGACAACCCGCATTGCATTGATCCAAGGATGACCCAAGAGTATATTGTATGATGCGGGGCAATGTACAATAAACACGGTCGTATCTAGGGTTCTAGGACCAACTTGCAATGGGATGGTAATAACTCCACACGTTTCTTGTGTTTCGTCATTGAAAGCTTTTATGATCATGTCAGTTTTCTTCATTTCATCACTTCTAAACCCAAATCTCTGGTAGAAGTCAAAAGTGCAAATATTTAGAGATGAACCATTATCAATCAAGACCCTTTTAATGGCTACATCTCCTATTAGAGCAGTAATATATAAGGGGTTATCCTTATGTAAACTATGTTGTGGTATATCTTTATCTCGAAAGTCAATACAATCAACTTCTCTAGTGATGATAGTATTGGCCATGGCTTCAGGTTGAATGTTTTGTGGTACCATCATTTGGCTTAATGTAAGCATCAATTCATCTCTATGTGTAGGAGAAGATCTTAATAAATCCAAAAGGGAAATTCTGGTTGTAGTATTGGATAATTGCTCATTAATATTGTAAGGGGGTTTAGGTTGAACATTAGGAGCATGATTCCCTTTATTGGGATTTCTCAAAACAAATGGAGTTGATCCATCGTTCTGATTTGGTTCTTGTTGAGAATTTTGAGCTTGTTGTCTGGTAATGGCTCCGATGGTACCTACAATGTTATATTGAGGATGTTGAATAGGTCTTGGTCTAGCATTTATGGCTTGTTCATTAGAAAGGAACTGATTAGAAGAGGGTCGAGTAGTAACTCTTCTAGGAAATGGTTCTTCTGGAACCATAGCATCTGTGATAGGTTGAATAGGATCTGATTCATTTTTAGAACTATTCGATTGGTTTGAGGTGATGTCTATTTCACTTTCAGTATCTGATTCTACATCATTGAGATCCGGTGTTTGAATATTATGTAGGGGCCTGGTCGTGACCATGGATAAAGTTGTGTCAAATTTTTGTAAATCATGATTAGGTAAATGTCCGCTAATAGTTCCTACATATCGGGTAGGAGGAGGGACATTATGATGCTCAATTTGATTGGCCACCTCTTTACCATGTCTTGGTAAAGGATGTTGAAATATATCTAATGATTGATTAGCATTTTGATTTTGATTTTGGGGAATGTTCTTTTGAGCATTATTAGGAGCATTTTGTTTAGGTTGGAAGGCTTGCACCTCCATCTCATTATTATCAATCAGATCTTGTATTTTATGTTTTAACCTTTTACAAGAGTTGGTAGAGTGTCCAGGTCCTCTATGGAAATCACAGTGTAAATCAGCTCTGTATCCGGGTATGGTTGGATCAGGTTCCCGGATAGCTGGTAATTGAATCAAACCTCTTTCGAGTAATTGGGGTAGAATAGTTGATAATGGTTGGTTCAATCTAGTAAACTCTCGAGGAGGTTTATCAGGAGGTTTCAATATAAATTTTTTTGTTGTCTTCGTTGTATTGATATTAGCAACATTTCTGCTATCAGTGACTCCGTCACCCACAACTTGTTTGTTTTTATATTGATTTCTGGATGTTTTCTCATCATCTTTCTTCCTAAGCTGGCCTCTCCTAATGAGAGCATCTTCTACTCTTCGAGCTAAGTCTATAGCCTGATCGAAGGTAGTTAAGGTAGCAATTGATAACTCATAAGATATTTGTTCTTGCAAATTATTAATAAAAATGTCCAACATTTCCCTATAAGGTAGCACAAAGTGCAGTTTTCCTATCAACTGCCTCCATCTAGCTAAGAAATCAGCAAAACATTCATCTTTGTCTTGTTTTAAGTTGTACAAATCTTTAATGGTTACATGCCTTTCGATATAGGCACTAAATTGATGCACAAAATATTCAGCGGTCTCTTCAAAATTTCTCAAAGAATGAGTGGGCAATTGATAGTACCACTCTAATGCCATTCCTCCTAAACTTTTTGGGAACATTTTTAGTAATAACAAGTCATCATGTGATATATCATGACATGCTATCCTAAACATGCGAAGATGCTCTATGGGATCTTCGGTTCCTTTATATATAGGCAGAACGGGCATGGGAAAATGTTTAGGGTATGGTTGTGCTACAACCATAGGATCTAGAGGTTGACTACACATCTCTCGATAATTGTACGAGGGACGGTAGGGATCTATCCGGTCCATGCGGGAAGCTAACTGTTTCACCATGGCTTCCAGATTACTGGTTTGCCCACCATATTGGTTCGGTAGGGCATTAATATGAGATTTGTGAGCATATGATGGAGGGACATGAATATTAGATGCTATATTACTATTGTGTAAATTGTTGGTAGGAAGGGTGTTATGAAGAAGTTTTGAAGTTGTATTATGTTGTATCCCAGATTGTTGGAAATTGGTGTTTGGCTTCATTTTAGGTTTTTGTCGATTTGAAGCATATTGATTAATAGTTTGGCAAAATAAAGCAGTGAATGAAGGTCTCTTTTGTGTGGGCATGATTTTAGGCTCAATAACAGGTTCCTTAGGAGGTTGGGTAACCTGTTGTTTTTGCATGTTCTGAATTATAGCGGCCATATCCATATTGGATGGTCCGACTTTATCACTTTCTTGATCAATGAAAGACAAGGGATTAGTGTGTATGTCAAACATATGTTCCATGGCTGCTTGAGTGTCACTAATTTGTCCCCTATCAATACGAACTGCCATATTAAGAGCACCAATATTATTATTGAAGAATTTCCAGAAATGATCTAAGTTATCAAAAGCAATAGTTCCATCTGGAGCCATTCTAGGGGATGAGGATCCTTCCTCTCTAACATTTTCTTGTTGTTCATTTTCTTCAACCAGGTCATCTTCTGGCTGTTCTAGAGTTTCTTCTTCTGGAATTGAATCCTCAGGAAGGGTATTTAATTTTTTATTTTTCTTGCCTAACCAATCTTCTTCTTCTTCTTCTTCGGTTTGTTTACCATTCCTAAGTTTAGTCATTGTGCTTAAACTTAGATTTCAGCAAATATATATATATATATATATATATATATATATATATATATATATATATATATATATATATATATATATATATATGCAACAAGCTTAAGAGGTATATATTTTAATTATATACCTACTATAATATTTAAAATAAAATGTTTTGATTTTTATTATGTTTTTTGGTTTTTCTTGTTTTTTTTTTTTTATAACAATATTATAAAGATAACAAACAGCACACAAAACGCAAGAAATAATAATAATGAAAGCAATGATCTAGTTTTCTATAAACAATTTATAAATATCATTAATGGGCTCAAGTTCTTCAGGAGTCATGAAATGTTCTTCTTCAAATTGAAAATTTTCTTTCAAAAATTTGACAAAAAGTGCTATAGTGATATTATCTGTTTCAGATTCTGTTTTGTAAAAGTAAAGCTCGTGGCAATACTCTCGATATAACACAGCTCTAGGAACTCTCCTCCATATTTCCCTATCCGTAAGAATGACCTCTTGATCTTCTACATGACCTAGGAATTGGTGTATAGTGGCTGCGTTCTCGAGGTATTCCTCGAAGGTGAACAATTCTGAAGACACAAGAGCTCTCCTATAAGCTAACCACCTATGGCAAGCTCTCTGAAGTTCATGATAAAAAATGAGTTGATGAGGATCCAGGATTCTATCTAGGACAAGCCTCTTGATTTGTTTAAGTTCTGTTGACCTAGATGAAATGATACCTAGTCTCCTATTAAGTTCGTCCCACAAAGGTGGGACTCTGTATGTTTGAGATGTTCTAAACAAAGAATCAACCTCTATGGCTATTAATTGATTTTCAACATTTATAGTAACTGCTTGTCTTTTCTTAGGAGCTACCATCTAAACATGATATGCAACTTAGTAGTTTTCTAATGATTTTAAATGCATCTATGTTTTTGTTTTTGTTTTTGTTTTCAAAAGGTTTTAGTTTCACGTCGGGTTCACCAAAATGTATCGTTCCAAATTTTCCGCACCCTTACCTTCAGGCTAAAGGATCCACGCCCGAAAGGGGGATGCGGGAAGGATGGGACAATACCTCGGACTGAGAGGCCTTGCGAAGGTCCCGCCTCTCGGGGGAGGTGTATTAAGGTGATTTTTCGATGGATGGTGGGGTTCACCAGGAAACGTTTAGTGGCAGTTTCCACGCCTAGGTTGGGAATGTGTTTTATGTGTTCAATTTTATCTTTAAACATTCAAATCCTAGGTTTGGCCAAATGAATCTAAGTTGTTCTATATGAAATGCAGATTTAAATGAATACAGAAAATAGAATTAACAAAAGACACAGAGAATAAATTAAGTGAAGAAATCCATACCTGGTTTCGGATGTCTGATGGAGGTTCTAATTTTTGAAGCAGTCAAGATCGTCTAGAATTTGACAGGATCGTCTCCTATCTGACAGGATCGTCTGAGATCTGACGAATTCATTAGATGAATTCATCAGAGACCTACAAATAGAGAAATAGATACAAAATACCAAAAATGCAACTATTCTGATAAAGGAAAATGATATGAAATAATAATAAGGATGTTAATAAGATAATCCCGAATAGAAATGCAAGTAAATTATGATACTTTAATAGCTAATCATGATTTTATTATGCAATTAAACTACATGGGTGAACTCCAAGATGCAGGATAACAGGAAATAATAATAAAACTGACTAAATGCAGAATAAAATAGTAGCAAAGTATAGGAAAAGCGCAAACTCTGGGCACTGATTGCCCCCAATGCAGACTATAGTCGAAATCATCTCGGATTGGTATGAAATCGTCTCGAATTGGACAGGATCATCTGCGACGATCTGAGCTTGCTCCAGCTGAAGAATGACAAGGTTCCTGCAAGAAAACTTGGAAAGCACAAATGCAGATGGTAATCCAGGGTATTCTAATGCGTGTAAAGGTCAAGTTATAGGAAAATTCAGCCAGGGGAATGTCAAGGGGGGTCCTAAGGTTTAAATAGGCTTAGGAGGGAAGTTGGGAGGTTGGGGATCATCCTAATTTGGAAGATCTCCAACAGGGGAGGTCTCTAGCGGCGTAGACACGCTTTTGCCCAACTTAGAGACGCCGTTGAAACAGAAGCTAATTATGAAAAATCAGTTTTGGGACAAGATCGTCTGGACGTCCTAGTCCAGACGAAATCGTCCGATCTGAGGCGATATCGTCTGATCGGCGACGATATCGTCAAACGGTCAAAACAAACTCTAAAAATGGTGCAGGAAATGAGGAAACGGGTAGCAGGCAATTTTGGAGCGGTTTTGGGGTTGAATTTGAATTTGAATTATTACTAAGGTAATTTTAATTATTGCTAAGTTTTACTGTGCCAATTTTAGGGTGCTACATATAGATCACCACGAATCATCATTATATTTGATAAAAATATACCAAGGTTATTCCAACATCTTTCATGAGGAGTAACTATAGTTGAAGCATATATAGTTATAATCCCAACTTTGATGTTTTTATATTTCTTGCAAAATAATATAGAAACCCAATTACATTTTTCTTCTAAGAGTTGTCCATCCCATTTGTATTTGTCCCATTTTATTGCAATATTGCCTAAAGCTCCTATAGAAGAAACTACTAAATAATCATCTGTATTCCAAATATTCTTAAAAGAATACTTATGTGTCTCATTGCTTAGTTTTATTTCTTGTAATAAAATAAAATTAGGGCTATAACAACCTATTTATTTCTTAATCACTATTTTCTTAGGGGTTTTATTCATACCACTAATATTCCATGATATAATTTTCATCATCAACACTTTTTTATCATCATAATATAACTTCATCAAATGGATATGAAGAGTGCCTTGTCACATGGTACCATATAGATAATACAACTATATGGACCACTCATTAGGATTCATTCATTCATATTCCTATTCACTTGTATGCTGAAACCACTCTATGGTCTTAGATAGACTCCTAAAGCTTATTATAATAAAACAAATATCTTTTATTTCGTTATAATTTTCCCATTGTCACTTAGATCCTAATGTTTTCACTTAATGTATAGATAATAACTTCTTTATTATTGCTTTGTATATTGATGATTACATCCTCATAGGGAGTCAATGTCACATGATTTCTTAGATTTACATATTTTATGTAATAGCCCAAGATGTCTAACTTAGGAAATTTATTATTGGTCTTCAAATATCCTATACAATGAAAATAATATATCTCTCATAACCTCATATACATTCGATCTGATATTCATATTTCACATGGATGATTACAAACCAATACTCATTCTTTTAATCTCAAGTTATGCATACTTTTCATAGTACCACTCTTGAGGTTAACTCAATGATGTTTTAATAGGTTGATTTCCTTAGATATTTACTTTAAAGTATACTTGATATTGCCCTTGTTGTTGATTTAGTCTCTCACTTCATACAAAATCATCATGAGAGACATTGAGAATGAGGTAATAGGATACTTTGATACTTATGTGGTATAGTTTATTTTTACATTAACTATAGTTGGGGGGTTGGTACATTTATAGGTTGAATTGATTCTAACTATATGGGACATAGATCATCAAAGTCAACAATAGGATATATTATCCTTCTTGGGTTGAGTTCCATTTCTTGGTCCAATAACAAGCAGTCTATTGTTGCGATTTCTTCCATCGAGGTAGAAATATAGAGGTGTAGTTCATATTTCTAATGAGAGTTTTAAGATTTATTGGATGCTTTTAAACTTTATCTTTATTTAGGATGCATATAGTACACTTTAGTGTGGTAGCCACATTTTTTTTGGATTGTACACAATCCATTAAAATTGTAATATACCAACAACATTGAGATCCATATTTAGTATATCCAATAGCTTATTGAAGACTAGTTCCTTGATCTTTGTTACTATCAGACTATGAATCAAGATGCAAATATTTTTACCAAGGCTAAATTTATTAAAATTTATAGATTTTTAAGAATTAAGAAAACAACTCTTTATGGAGATAAATTAAAATTTCTTATTCCTTCCCTTATTTCTTCCTCCTTCCATGTTAATCATACTATATATTCTAGTGTAATTGATTTGTTATATGCATTTTGCATTTTATAATTGGTTAAAAACCAATTCTATTTATAATAATATAGTAAAATTGGTTACCAATTAATTATACTTTTTTTATTTTATTATATACCCATATTATTAATGTTATAAATATTATTACTTGATGATGTAATAAGTTTCATGGATTATGAGAAGTTGCAAATTTAGTTGTAACTCTTGATCTTGCATTTATGCATTCATATATCACATTAGATAAAAATATGATCAAAACCAATATATATTTGTAACATGTGGTGTTAGAACGTCAACAATACAAAGTTAAACAAGTGTTGTAGAGTGAAGATACCTTTCAAATTCAATGCATAAAATTAGATTATATAGAAATTGTAGATAAAAAAATCACTAGATTTGATGCAATGAGATTGTTCCTACTAAAAATATTATATTTGGAGACACTTTGTGTTCATTTTTTGTTATTTATATAGGTTAGAAATAATAGATATTGTTCTAGTCAACTTTATTGGAGGTAAAAGACATTATATATTCAATCCATAATTAGGAAGATTTTGATAGTGAGTTCAAGGAATCTATCTAGAGAAGTATAACTTGTCATCTTGCTAATATTAAGGTCTATTGAATTTAAATAACTAGGACATTTCATTGATTGATTAATCTAAAAAATTTAAGAACAATTTGTGTTGATTATAGATTTTCCAAAATATTTTTTATATTTGTCTAAGATTATCATGTAAGTAAGGTCTATCATAAATTAAAGCATTTTTCAATTCAATAAGTAGGTCATCTAGAGGTAATGTCAAGGACATTTTGAAACTATAGTGAGTGGTCTAATTTTAAATAGAGAAGAACTATTCTTGAAAAGTTGTTTGACATGATGCATGATGGATGATGCTAACATATAGTTGGAATATTTTCTTGAGTAAAATTTGAAAGGAATTCATAAATATGAGCTATATGAAAATTTTTATGTCATCTTAAAACCATTCATATTTTCATATAATTGATATAGTGGAGTGCCTTCCATGTAAAGCATTGGAAATACAATCTACACCATTTTAAAAGGTCAAATTGTCATGACCCTCCCTGGCAAGCTTTTTGGCCTAGAAAATTATGTGTTGTTGGAAGGTAAGTTGAGCTTAGATTATTATTATAAAAAAGTTATTTATAATAATAAGTTATTATAAATAAAGGGATATTATAATAAAATATTATTATTATAAAATATTATTTATAATAATAAAGAGTTATTATAAATAAAGAGACATTATTTAAATAAAAATAAAGGTTTTATTTTAGAATGATAATAGAACTTCATTTCTAAAATAAACTATATTTTTAGAATGATAATAGAACTTCATTACTAAAATAATTGTATTTTTTTTAATTATACAAATTCTTTTAAAAAATGGTTATGTTTATTGTAAATGTTAATAAATATTCATTTACAGAATATTTAAAGTAATCAGAATTTTATATATTTAACCATTGTTTTAAAGGAGGATGACAAAGTTTTAGGAATTGTGTAATTGAGATTGAAAGATCAGATTTGATGGGCCATATTCAAAGAATATATCAAACAGGTAGAAGGAGGCCTCATCACAAAGAATGTCTCATCAACGACCTTTATGAGGTCGCATCGTAGATAAGGAAGTAGGAAAAATGTTTTAAATACCAAATATATTTTTACGGTTGGTGGAATAAGTTGGAAGTTAAGGCCGATTGGTGGGGGATTAAGGAGGGCAGTCAGGAGCATTGGGAAAAAGAAACTTGATCTTTTAGGGTGCGAAAGAGAAGAAGGAGAAGTGGGTTCGAGAGGATGAAGGAAGAGGAAGGAAGGGGAAAGGATTAAAATTGATAATCAAAATGCCTAGTGAAACAATTCCCAAGAGGAGAAGAACATGGCTAAGATTTGTAAGGTTTATGGCTAAGATTTGTAAGGTTTAGGTTGGTTGAAAAGGCTATTTTCCTTTTATTTATAGTTTAAATGAATCAACTCTTGTATTTGAATAGAGATCCATTGTATGTGTGGCAACCTTATTTCCTTAAACCAATGTGAGACACTATGTGTGGTAATATTATTTCCTTAAACCAGTGTGAGCTACTATGTGTGGTAACCTTATTTCCTTTTCTTTAAACCAGTGTGAGCCACTATGTGTGGTATTTTTTTAAACTGGTAGCCTTGTTTTCTTAAACCAGTGTGAGCCACTATGTGTGTGGTAGCCTTGTTTCCTTAAACCATTTTGAGCTACTATGTGTGTGGTAGCCTTGTTTCCTTAAACCAGTGTGAGCTACTATGTGTGTGGTAGCCTTGTTTCCTTAAACTAGTGTGAGCTACTATATGTGTGGTAGCCTTGTTTCCTTAAACCTGTGTGATCTAATATGTGTGGTAGTGATGTGTCCTTGCTAGTTGAGTGGGCAAGCACTAGTGATGACATCATGATGGGGGGCACAAAATTCACTCAGATACACTCTTCTCAATACCAGAGTTTCTCATTAATCAACTTGAAAATATTTACAAAAATGGCAGCAGTCTGCCAAATAAACTCCTCTACTCCCCCCCTTGGAAGAAAAACATGCCTAGACAGGTCTAGAGTGGGCCTCTTGCCTTCAACTCTACAACTCTGCCTCGACAATTTTTTGACCCCTTGTACATGCCTTTGCTTCCCCTTTTAAAACCTTTGGGTTTCTTTTGAGGTCTCGGCCCTTTAGGCCATTAATGAAACCCTTGGAAGAATACATTCTCCGAATATCAAAAGTCGACTCTTCCTCGCCTTCGATGACTAAACCTTCACATATTTTTACCTATCTGGCAACTGCAACTGGGGCAGTCGCAAAAACACCCATTGATGAGCCGTCTGAACGTCTCTGACCTTTGGACACAACAGTTGAGTGGCCGCCATGCTCAGCAAGCTTACCAAGCAAGAAATCATGCTTTAATGAGGCCTTTGACCGCCTCGAGAAACATCATCTGGGAATGCATGTCCTTTCTTCCTCACTGCCTTTCTCTTCTTCGTGTCGTGATATCATGACATGTCATGATGTCACGACATCTTTCCTTTCCAGATCTTCTTTATCCTCTTCGATCGCAAAATCATGACATGTTGCGATATCATGACATCTTCCATTTTCGGCTCTTCTTTCTCCTTTTTGGTCATGAAATTGTGACATGTCACGATATCACATCTTTCATTTCTGCCTCCTCCTCACCTCTCAGGTCACGAAATCATGACATGTCATGATATCATAACATCTTTGCTCTCTACTTCCTTCTCACCTCTTTGGGTTGCAAAATCGTGACATGTCACGATTTCGTGACATATTTGCTCTCTACTTCCTTCTCACCTCTTTGGGTCACGAAATCGTGACATGTCATGATATCGCGGCATATTTTTTTTCTACTTTCTCTCTCTATTTTTGGGTCACGATACCGTGACAACTTTGCATTCCGCCTTCGCTCTCTGCTTCGGGTCGTGAAATCATGACATGTCACGATTTCACGACAGTTTCCTTCCTCACTTTCTTCCTACTGCTTCGATCGTGATTTCCCGACATGTCATGAAATCATGACATTTTCTCCTCTGGCTATCTCGTCTTCTTTCGTTCACGATTTCACGACATGTCACGAAATCATGACATTTTTCTTGGACACCTTCTCCCTCCTTCTTGACTCACGAAAACGTGACATGTCACGATATTAGGACACTTTTCTCTCTGGCGCTTTCTCTTGGCTTCTAGTCATGAAAATGTGACATGTCGCGATATCACATATTTTCTCCTCTGCGCCTCCTCTTGTCTTCTAGTCACGAAAATGCGACATGTTGCGATATCGTGACATTTTTCTCCTCTATGCCTCCTCTTGTCTTCTGGTCGCAAAAATGTGACATGTTGCGATATCATGACATTTTTCTCCTCTGTGCCTCCTCTTCTCTTCTGGTCGTGAAAATGCAACATGTTGCGATATCACTACATTTTTCTCCTTTGCGCCTCCTCTTGTCTTCTGGTTGCAAAAATGCAACATGTCGCGATATCGTGAAATTTTTCTCCTTTGTGCCTCCTCTTGTATTTTGGTCGCAAAAATCTAAAATGTCGCGATATCGTGACATTTTTCTCCCCTGCGCCTTCTCTTCTCTTCCTGGTCGTGAAAATGCGACATGTCGCGATATCGTGACATTTTTCTCCTCTGCGCCTCCTCTTGTCTTCTGGTCACAAAAATGCGACATGTCGCGATATCGTGACATTTTTCTCCTCTGTGCCTCCTCTTGTCTTTTGGTCATGAAAACGCGACATGTTGTGATATCACAACATTTTTCTCCCCTACACTTCCTCTTCTCTTCTGGTCATGAAAATGTGACATGTCACGATATCGTGACATTTTTCTCCTCTGCGCCTCCTCTTGTCTTCTGGACGTGAAAATGCGACATGTTGTGATATCGTGACATTTTTCTTCTCTACGCCTCCTCTTGTCTTTTGGTCATGAAAATGTGACATGTCGCGATATCGCAACATTTTTCCCCCCTACGCCTCCTCTTCTCTTTTGGTCATGAAAATGCGACATGTTGTGATATCATGACATTTTTCTCCTCTACGCATCCTCTTGCATTTTGGTCACAAAAATGTGACATGTCATGATATCGCTACATTTTTTTTCTCTACGCATTCTCTCTCCTTTCTGAGTCAAGAAAACATGACATGTCGTGATATCACAACACTTTTCTCTGTCATGATATTGCGACATCAAGGCAAACACTTCAAAAGTTTCCTATTGATGCAAGATTGCTCTGCTGCCACTGGATGCTCCTACATTAGACAACTAGGGTGAATTGAGAAGTGACCTTCATTTCCTTCTTCTCCTCTGGGTTCAATCCCTCTGCGCAGCTCCTCTTACAGGGCCTAAAATTTCCTCTGCAAAGCTCTAAAATCTTCTGCTGGCACCATATTTCTTCCACCACCATAGTTTCTTTGTGGAGGCATTCTACTTGTTTCTCTTACAACCCTTCCACAGATCTTGGTGTAAGCTACCTCACTTTCGATGATCTACTCACACACTCAGGAACTCCCACTCTTCCATAGATCCTAGTGTAAACTACCTCACTTTCGATGATCTGTTTACACACTTAAGAACTCCCACTCTTCCATAGATCCTGGTGTAAACTACCTCACGTCTAGCGATCTGTTTACACACTCAAGAACTCCTGCTCTTCCACAGATCCTGGTGTAAACTGTCTCATGTTCGGTGATCTATTTACACACTCAAGAAAACCTTGCTCTGATACCACTGATGGGGGGCACAAAATTCACTCAAATACACTCTTATCAATACTAGAGTTTCTCATTAATCAACTTGAAAATATTTATAGAAATGGTAGCAATCTGCTAAATAAACTCTACTACCCCCTCTTGGAAGAAAAACATGCCCAGATAGGTCTAGAGTGGGCCTCTTGCCTTCAACTCTACAACTCTACCTCGATAGTTTTTTGACCCCTTGTACATGGATTTGCTTCCCATTTTAAAACCTCTGGGTTTATTTTGAGGTCCCGATCCTCTAGGCCATTAATGACCCCCTGCAAGAATACATCCTCCGAATCTCAAAAGTTGGCTCTTCCTTGCCTTTAATGACTGAACCTTCACATCTTTTTCCCTATCTAGAAACTGTCACTGGGGTAGCCATGGAAACATGCATTGATGAGTCATCTGAACATCTATGACCTCTGGACGTAGCATTTGAGTGGCCCCCATGCTCAACAAGCTTATCGAGAAAGAAATCATGCTTTAATGAGGCCTTTGACCGCCTCAAGAAACACCGTCTGGGAATGTGTGTTCTTTCTTCCTTGCTGCCTTTCTCTTCTTTGGGTCGCAATATCATGACATGTCACGATATCATGACATATTTCCTTTTCGGCTCTTATTTCTCCTCTTCGATCGCGAAATCATGACATGTCACGATATCGTGACATCTTCCCTTTCTAGCTCTTCTTTCTCCTTTTCGATCGTGAAATCATGACATGTCGCGATATCATGACATCTTTCCTTTCTGCCTCCTCCTCACCTCTCGGGTCATGAAATTGTGACATGTCATGATATCATGACATCTTTGCTCTCTGCTTCCTTCTTACCTCTTTCGGTTGTGAAATCATGACATGTCGCGATATCACGACATCTTTGCTCTCTAATTCCTTCTCACCTCTTTGGGTCACGAAATTGTGACATGTCACTATATCATGACATCTTTGTTCTCTGCTTTATCTCTCTATTTTTGGGTCGCGATACCGTGATAACTTTGCATTTTGCATTCACTCTCTACTTTGGGTCATGAAATCATGACATGTCACAATTTCATGACAGTTTCGTTCCTCACTTTCTTCCTGCTCCTTCGGTCGTGATTTCTTCACATGTCACGAAATCGTGACATTTTATCCTCTGGCCATATCCTGTCTTCTTTCGATGGTGATTTTGTGAAATTTCACAAAATCATGAAATTTTTCTTGAACGCCTTCTCCCTCCTTCCTGAGTCGCAAAAACATGACATGTCGCGATATCGTGACACTTTTCTCTCTGGCGCTTTCTCTCAGCTTCTGGTCACAAAAATGCAACATGTCACGATATCATGACATCTTTTCTCCTCTTCACCTCCTCTTGTCTTCTGGTCATGAAAATGCGACATGTCGTGATATCACAACATTTTTCTCCTCTATCCTTCCTCTTGTCTTCTAGTCGCGAAAATGTGACATGTCGCGATATCATGACATTTTTCTCCTCGGTGCCTCCTCTTGTCTTTTGGTTGTGAAAATGCAAAATGTCACGATATCGTGACATTTTTCTCCTCTACGCATCCTCTTGTCTTCTGGTCATGAAAATGTGACATGTCGTGATATTGCGACATTTTTCTCCCCTGTTTCTCCTCTTCTCTTCTGGTCATGAAAATGCGACATGTTGCGATATCGTGACATTTTTCTCCTCTGCACCTCCTCTTGTATTTTGGTCATGAAAATGCGACATGTCACGATATCATGACATTTTTCTCCCCTGTGCCTCCTCTTGTCTTTTGGTCACGAAAATGTGACATGTCGTGATATCGTGACATTTTTCTCCTCTACGCCTCCTCTTGTCTTCTGGTCATGAAAATACGACATGTTGCGATATCGCAACATTTTTCTCCTCTATGCCTCCTCTTGTCTTCTGGTCATGAAAACACGACATGTCATGATATCATGACATTTTTCTCACCTGCGCCTCCTCTTCTCTTCTGGTCATGAAAATGTGACATGTCACGATATCGTGCATTTTTCTCCTCTGCACCTCCTCTTGCCTTTTGGTCGTGAAAATGCGACATGTCGTGATATTGTGACATTTTTTTTCTCCGTGCCTTCTCTCTCCTTCGTGAGTCGTGAAAACGTGACATGTCACGATATCATGACACTTTTCTCTGTTGTGATATTGCGACATCAAGGCAAACACTTAAAAATTTTCTTGTTGATGCAAGATTGCTCTGCTGCCATCGGATTCTCCTGCATCACATCATAATGATGGATAAAGTTACAACTTGGTGTTAGTCATAGTTGGTGCTCCTTAAGGTATCATTACCATTGGACCACACTACATTAACCCTTGGATGATGATACCATTATTAGAGATTGGTCATGTCAAGTAAATCAAGTGGTAGAAAACCACTTCATCTTCTATTGTTGTTTGGAATGTTGTTCCACACTTGCCTAGTTCCCTTGTGGAAAAAAAATTCACCTTTTCTCCTAGAGTTTAGTTTTTGTTGAGTTTGTTGGATCAAAATTGGCAGGCCTCCATTTATGCCAAGTAAGCAATGAAAACCCCCCTCTTGTTCTATCCAAATTGCGGGTATTAGTCATATAATGTGTGGCCTTTTGAGCCCTCATGTACTACTTAACTTTTTATATTGCTTTGTTTTTTTTTTTATTAGAAGCTTCGGTTAATTTAAATATTGGCTAATTGAAGAGAAGCTTCAGTTAATTGAAATATTGGTTAATTTAAGAAAATCTTTAGTTAATTAAAATATTGATCAATTAAAAAAATATTTATGCTTTAAATATTGTGATTAAATAAAATAGCATGGGTTTGAGTTTAAAGAAATAATTATGCTTTAAATATTGTACTTAAAAGAGTTAGCATAGGATTAGCATAAAGAGAATTTAAAGTTAATGTTATAATGATTTAGCTTAAATAGAATTTAAAGTTTATGTTATAATGATTTAGCATAAAGAGAATTTAAGGTTTATGTTATAATAGTTAACATAAAGGGAATTTAAAATTTATGTTATAATGATTTAGCATAAAGAGAATTTAAAGTTTATTTTATAATGGTTTAGCATAAAAGAGGATTTTTTATTTATGTTATAATTATTTAACATAATTTAAAGTTTATGTTATATTAATTTAGCATAAAGAGAATTTAAAGTTTATGTTATAATGGTTTAGCATAAAGAGAATTTAAAGTTTATGTTATAATGATTTAGCATAAAGAGAATTTAAAGTTTATGTTATAATGGTTTAGCATAAAGGGAATTTAAAGTTTATGTTATAATGATTTAGCATAAAGAGAATTTAAAGTTTATGTTATAATGGTTTAGAATAAAGAGAATTTAAAGTTTATGTTATAATGATTTAGCATAAAGAGAATTTAAAGTTTATGTTATAAGGTTTTAGCATAAAGAGTAAATAAAATTTATATTATAATGACTTATCATAAAGGGAATTTAAATTTTATGTTACAATATTTTAGCATAAAGAGAGTTTAAGGTTTATCTTATAATGGTTTAGCATAAAGAGAATTTAAAGTTTATATTTTTTTGATACTATTAATAAATGAGAGGGTTTTAAAAGGATCCCACAACCAATTACAAGCAAAAACCCATCCAGAAAAGAAAGACCAGAACTAAACCCCACCAGAAACCATGGAGCAGACCAAGAAAAGGCTACACAAAATAAGACCAAAGACACATATGAAGAGGAGAACTGAGATAGTTCTACCCCAACCTACCCATAACTTGAGAAATAGAAGCAACCATATGAGAAATATCCTTAGAGTAATCTAGTACTGACTTCAACGAACTTCATATTTTCCTTTAATTGTTATCAATAAATTTCAAATTATGAAAAGTTAAACATTTTCTCTCGTAAGAGACCTCTGGGGCATAAACGTCATTGACCAAATTATCTCGATGATAGTCACAAAGTAGAACATCAAAGTCATAAGGGGAAGAGAGAGGGGAGGAACCGTCATCCTCACACACTTTGTTATGTAGGTGTTTAGATTTACGGATGCCACCACCCCCAACAACACAATTGGGAAACAAGTCCACATCCACAAGCTCATCATAATACACCTTAGGAGACATATCAAACCTAACAGAGATACCAAAAAAGGGAGCATAATTACCACCATCAGAAGCCTTACCATGAACACCCCTAGTAGAAACCTGAATCTTTCTTGAAACCTTCTCAAGGCTTGAATTGAAGGTGAACAAATAAATACCATCACTACAATCATAAGATGCCTCTGAAGCCACCTTAAAACCATCAAAAATAGGGCCAGGTAAATCCATAAAAGGCTTGAGGATATTTTCAACAACTAATAAAGCTGCCCATTCAAACATAAGCAAAGCAAGACCTTTATGGAGGGGGGCTTGACCATGATTACCTTGCATATTTAGAAAAGACTACTTCAAAGACTGAAACAAAAACAAAAGAATATTCATACGAGCATGACAATGTAAGTGGTTTAAGAACATAGCATGGACAATCCTAATAATTTCATAAGTAGAGTCTAAAGTGAAATAATCCATAATAACCCTAATAAAACAATCCTAGGGAGGGGACAGTGCCACTACACTGAAGCCATTTTGGAATCTAGGAAGAAATTCCTCTTTATCAAGAAAAAGACTAATATTCTTTAGCAGAGAGTGTTTATCATGATTGTGATAAGCACCATCTAAAATCAAACTAGTGGTCCTGCTAATTAGCTCTGTCGTGACCTGGAATGACCACAAGCCAATCCTGATTTAACAGTCATTCCAAGTACCCACCATCCAATTAGTAAGCATTAGATTGTGCCCATGCAACTTCTGAATGCACTCCAAAAGACTCTATTTTGCCAGGATAGATTTGGCTTCATCATAAAAGGTGATGGATGCAGGTTTCAATCTGGATTTAATCATTTTTTGTTTAAGAGAAAAAAAACAATGGTTTGGCATAAAGAGAATTTAAATTTTATGTTATAATGGTTTAGCATAAAGAGGATTTAAAGTTTATGTTATAGTGGTTTAGCATAAAGGGAATATATGATTATGTTATAGATGTTTAACATAGATTGTATTGAAATAAAAATATGATAATGTTATAGATGTTTAACATAGACTGTATTGAAAGGAAAACATGATTATGTTATATATGTTTAACATAGATTGTATGGAAAGGAAAGATATGATTGTATTATAGATGTTTAACATAGGTTGTCTTGAAAGGAAAATGTAATTATGTTATATATGTTTAACATAGATTGTATTGAAAGGAAAATATGATTATGTTATGGATGTTTAACATAGGTTGTATTGGAAGGAAAAAATATGATTATGTTATAGATGTTTAACAAAGGTTGTATTGGAAAGGAAAATATGATTATGTTATGGATGTTTAACATAGACTGTATTAACATAGATTGTATTGAAAGAAAAAATATGATTATGTTATAGATATTTAACATAGATTGTATTGAAAGGAAAAATATGATTATGTTATAGACATTTAACATAGATTGTATTAAAAAGAAAATATAGTTATGTTATAGATGTTTAACATAGATTGTATTGAAAGAAAAATATGATTATGTTATAGTTGTGTAACATATATTATATAATTATGTTATAGTTGTTTAACATAGTTTATATTACAAGATTGTAGATTATGTCCTATAGATGGGATCATAGTTTATATTGAAGGAAAGATAGATTATGCTATGGATAGATAACATAGTTGTCTTTAAAGGAGTGCAATCATGTTATATAATGGATAGCATAGTTTGTATTGCAAGTAGTAGAACATGTTATAAGATGGTATAACATAGCTAGTATAGAAAAGATGGATTATATTAGAATATGATTAACATAGTTTAGATTACAAAGTTTCTTATTATACTAAGTATACTTAGTATAGTTGGTAATGAAAGGAAAGTTATTGATTATGCTAAATTATGCTAGTATAATTGGTAATGAAAGGAAAATTATCGATTAGTGAATAAATGTATGGGACTTTAGTTAGTTTGATAATGAAATGTGGATTATTAAATTATCTAAATTTATGAGACTTTAGCTAGTTTGGTAATGAAATATGGATTATTGAATTAGCTAAAGGTATGGGTCTTTAGCTAGTTTGGTAAATGAAATATGGATTATTGAATTAGCTAAAGGTATGGGACTTTAGCTAATCAAGGAATGATGTGGATTAAAAGATAATTCATGGTAAAGTCATGGGAACTGTGAGTTCCTACACATTATATCAACATACATTTGGGAGAAAGGGATTATGGATCCTTGTATTTGTAAAAGACCAAACTTATGAAATATATAAAATGTATTTGAGGTTCGGTTTTCTCATAAGTCTTTTCCCCACGATATATATTGTGTTATGGGTATTAAGTATCTCTTTTTATTTTCTTGAATGTGTCTCTTTATTGTAGTTTTCATATTCACTTTTAATGTATATTTTGATGGTTGATTCTTAGGTTTTATTTGAATGGATGTTTTAGTAAATATTGTTCTTTTCTTGTTCTAAATTAGATAAAATTTGTGGTGTTTTTTATTTTTAATTAATTAATAATTTATAATAGTAAATAGTCACATCCCTTAAACTAGCTGGGTATTTTGGGTGCTACACAAATGTATTAGTTGGGCCATCTAGGGCTACCAAAATATGCTTTAAAATCCATGGAAGATATATATGGATAATTTGAGATGATAAATACGATGTCCAAGCCAATTTATATGATGTTGTTCATCTAAATTATTTATGAAGAAATAAAATCATCATAGTAAGTGTTAAAGGCACCATAATCCATTGAAGAGAATGCATAAGCATATGGTAGGCATGCTAGAAATTTGAGAGTGTAAATTATCAGTAGTAAGTGGACTATGGAAAGTTAAGAGCATCATCCAAATTTTTAAAGAGATGAATAATTAAAGGAATAACTCTATCATAATATTACAAGTGAACTAAAAAATAGGCACAATCATATCACATAGTTATAATGTGAAGGGCACCATCCAAAGTTAATATATATTAAAATTGAAAGCACGAGGATACGAAAGCAAAAAGGGAAAGCTAACATGCGATATGCAAACAAAGAAACCGAACTTAGCGCTAAATCCTAAAAACTTGAAAGTGCATGAAAAGAGGGAAAAGCATGATCGAATCGAACTGGAACAAATGTGAATCAAAAGAGGACAGCCCTTTTCATTGATATGTTCCAAACTCGGTTACAATGCGCATCCTCCCCTTCCAAGGGCTAGGAGCGTTTAAGCATTCTTTCTAGTTACATCCATGGGCGCCTTTCCTTCTTTCGCGTGCCCACATGTAAAATGGGCGGACCAAACATCGCCACCGCTTGCGTTGATGAATCTGGACTCCTCGCTGCTCCTCCGACGTCCAAACCCTATGTTCAAAAGAACAAGAAATGATCAGTAGCACCTACGGATGGAACAAAGCATGCAATCCCCAAGCCTAGACTAAGTGAATGAGAAAAATGAATTAAACTATGACTAAAACAAGTCCAAATGCTATGAAAATTTGATAGGGGAATCAAGACATCATCAGGAAGGCTCTGCAAAAAGAATAGTCCAAAAATTCCTCACCGATTTGAATTCGTTTTGGGGTGGGACGAATTCACCTACAACATAATGCCGAATAGGTACTGTCCCAATGTCCTACCTCGGAAGCTCCAAAAGACCTGAAAACTTGGGGTTAGCTAATTGGGGGCATTTTGGGAAGACCCAGATGGTCAGATTTTCCCAATTTAGCCTCCATAAATGGGAATTTGATGATGCTACCTGTAGGTTAGTAAAAGCGAGCAAAGATAGAAATATGATCAAAATTGTTCGAAACGAGACGAAATTCAAATGACAACCTATCTAAGCATCATAGAATCGAATGCAAAAATGAAAGAAAGCAAATCTACCATGGAATTCCCATCGCTCCGAAAGGGGGCGATTAGGACTGTGGCAGTGTGGGAGGGGGCGCCCATGGGGCAAGCCGCCCGTCGTTTGAGGCTTGATTTCGGCACCAATCCACTTGGGATGGGTCCAAAACCTCTTGTGTGGTATTGTCGAAAAATTTGGTGGGATATCATGACCAAATGTCAGGTTTTGGGATCAAGATTCATCCTCCCAATAGTCACCCAATGACCTCCCTTCTAAAGGAGATCAAGGATGTGAAAGGCGCAAATCCAAAAGGTGTGAGGTATGTAAATAAAATGACAACACTTCGTTGCTCTAAAATGCTACTTCTCTCCATCTTTTGGGGTGAGGAAACTCACCAATTTATAGACCTGGAGGTCTCTTGAAATGGGCATGCAGAGGCGCCACATGGCAATCATGCCCTCCCAGGGGGAAGGAGATTCCTCCCTGAATTGGGACTTCATGACTGACCTTACAGATGCCTCTAACGCTTGAAAATGCTCACCCATACTCCCATGCGATGAAGGAAGCATTGGGTGGCGGATCCGAGCTGCCATTTGTCAAGATTTGACTTTTTGCCCGTCAAACCTGCAATTCGCCCCACCCTGGAGCGAATTCAGAATTCATCCCTGGGTGGGGCGAATCCCAGATTGAATTCGTCCCAGGGTGGGACGGATACTTAGCAAAGTGCCTGAAGGTGCCAAATTGATCCCTGACCTTCCAAAACTACTGTGAGAGTGGTTAGGACCACTGTTTGACCTCTGGGGGCTGCCCTTGGGGCTGTGTGTGTCAAAGCGATCAGTGTTTGCAGTCACATAATCGGATTGGTGCTGTTTTGGTGTCTATAGATGCCCCTTTTTGGGATGCGCTGTGCATGGCGCAGCACCGAGCAAAAATAGATAACCAAAGCACTAGTGATTAGGGTTTCTCAGTAACCTAACCAACTTTTGATGCCCCAAGTATGGAAAGGGCATGCATTCTTGAATCCTTGCTTCTGACGAGCGAAGGAACTCAATTCAAGTGTTAACCTTTTTCGGTGAGGTGTTACTTGATCTTGGACATTGATCGGTCATGAATAGGCAAAGGGCGCAACCTTTTGTCTGTGAGAACCTTGAGTTCATGATTCACGAAATGCCAAGTGATTTGATCAGATTGTGATTATTGCTTGTTTATTGCCCCAAGCAGGAGCGTAATTGTCTTTGTCAATGATTCTTTGAATGCATGTCGTTTTCCTTAATTGGGTGTGTATTTGTTGATTGGTGACTAAGTGTGACTACCCCCTCAAGCGACGAATCGATGAGGGAATGACCTTCATGAGAAAAGCGACGAGTCGCTTGACCCAAGATGACTTGTGCAAAGGTGCCTTTAGATTCTTATCCTTGAACGTGTGTGCAGTTTTCTGACATTTAGACCTATTTTTGGCGGGTGTTAACCCTTTTTGGTGACGCTTTTTGGAGCTAAAATTGGCAGAAATTCGTCCTCCCGTGGAGCGGTCCGGCTATGGTAGCCTTCTTAGGGAGTAGGATAGTGACAATTTGTAACCCCAACGTCTGTTTTGGATGCCAAGAATGTCAGGCGCGAAGGCGCCTTCGTTCGGCAATGTTATTACTTATTTTTGGGTGGGTTTTTGACCCTTTTGCTGATGTCGTTTGGGGATGAAATTCTCAAAAATTCGTCTTCCCGTGGAGCGGTCCGGCTATGGTAGCCTTCTTAGGGAATAGGATAGCGAGGATTTGTGACCCCGACATCTATTTTGCATGCCCGGGATGTCAAGTGCCAAAGCACTCTCATCGGGCAAGTTTATTAGGTATTTTGGTGCATTTTTGTTCAATTTTTGTTGTTTTTTGAAATTTTTGCCCTGAATTCGTTTCGGGGTGGGACGAATTCCAGCTTAGTATTCGTCCTAGGGTGGGACGAGCGCTAACCAGAGTGCTCATCCCAGGGGGGACGAATATAAGCTAAAAAGGCTTATTTAAAGGCCAAAACTAGGGTTTGGGCTCATTTGCATCTGAATTTTCTTGCGATTTGGAGCTCTGGGGAGGAGGAGGTTAATTCTGTGAAGCGAAGCGCTGCCAAATTTCTCTCGACATCATGAGTGCACAAACCGGATCGAGCGACGGAGCCGAAGCGAGACCAGTAAGTGCTCCTTAGTGTTATTGCTTTTGTTATGTGTTTTTGAAATTGCAAGTTATTTGTTTATTTTTCTTTTGTGATGTTGTTTTCTCAAAATTAAAATGGAAACCCTAAAAACTGAACTGAACACAAACCAAGACTTTAGCTAAAAATTGAACGGAGGACGTAGCTAAAACCTAGGTGAAAAATCTTTATTTTTGCTTTTAACTAAAACCCTAGGATAAACGGAATGAAAAACCCTAGTTTTTTTAGGTTGAGCTTGTTAGTTTTAAAACGTAGGTGAAAACCCTAGGTTAAAAACTGTTATTTTTAATTTTGTTTTGTTTGTACAAACTTTTTAAAGTTAAAATATAGAAATCCCGAGACTGACAACTGTATAAACCTTAGGACTAACAAATTAATTTTTTTGAGTTTTTTGTTTTGTTTTTAAATTTATCAGTTAGGATTAGGAACCCTAGGGCTGACAAATTAAGATTTTTATTTTTTTGTTTTTTTTTTTTTTAATTTATCAGTTAGGATTAGAAACCCTAGAACTGACAAATTAATTTGTTTGAATTTTTGTTTTGTTTTTGGCTGTACATTGGTAGGCAATGTTGTATATTCATGTTATTGTTGTACAGTTTTTTTCATGATTTTAATGTTTTTGTGTTGTTTTCTTTTGCAGGTTGTTAAGAGTCGGTACCGTGTATCCACTGCTTTTGTTGAAGCACGAGGGCGCTAACTATGGCTTACTGGGATTGGCTTGATGCCCTTGGGCTCAAGCAGGTGGCTCGACTGGAGCTTTTGGTCGAGGATCGGGCCTATTTGATGGCCCTGATCAACCTGTGGGATCCCCGGACCAACACCTTCCATCTCCCAATAGGGGAGATGACAGTGACCTTGGAGGATGTCTATCGGCTTCTACGGATTTTGATAGATGGACTACCGATCAGAACGTCATCGCATGACCAGCGGATAACTGTACTGATACGATGCTTCGGGCATGGGGAGGAGCTGGGCGTGGAGAGCCCAGTGGAGAGGGCAGAGGGCGACTGCCATATTGGTAAGATTCTGGTCCGATGGTGGCTGGAGAGGGGGGTGTTGGGAGTGAGGCACGCATTCCTTATGGGCCTCATTTCCAACATGTTGCTACCTGACTCGTCAGGTGCGAGGTTCCCATGGAACCTACTGGATGTGGTCTGGCGACTGGTAGAGTGCCCGATAGAGGCACCGCTGATCATGAGGTGGGGGCAGACGTTGTTGGCACAACTTTATGGTGAGTTGTACGAGGTCCACTGTTAGAGGTGGAAGGGTATTAGCTGTAGCTATCTATTGTAGAGCTGGGCTTGGCAACACATAGCGGTGGAGAGGCCAGTCGGGTTATCGTGGATGACTCAGGCAGAGATGGAGGATAAGGAGATAGGTTATGCGGTTTTGTGGCGGTGGTCTGGGGAGCAGGGATAGAGTCGACGGTGGGCAGGTGCCGTAGGGCACTATGTCGATGCCCTCGCTCGGCTTACTCTAGGGGAGGTGTTCTGGCGCCCTTATCGGGACTGTCCAGCCTAGCTGGAGGCTGGAGAGTGGCTCTGACGGGTACGTAGGGAGCGGTGGCTGATTGGGTGGCATGGGACCGAGCATGAGTTCTTCTCCTATAGCCGGGTGACACGATAGTTTGGGGTGCGCCAGGGGTTTCTTGGTGAGCCCATGGTCTATCGACATCGAGGGGATGAGAGAACTCTGGATCGACCCATCATCGTGCCACTAGGCGAGGACTCAGATGCGGTGATCGACGTCCCGGATATGGATGACGTCGGGACTACCGTAGAGTATGACCAGTGGTGGGTACTACGGCGATGGCGGGGAGAGGGGCCATTGGGAGGCATGAAGGCAGTAGTAGTGGGTGGGGAGGGTGCCGAGGCACCAGGAGATGATTGGGGAGCTCCTCGGGAGGATGCAGATATGGTGGAGGTGGAGGATGAGGATGTGGATTTGGGGGTTCTAGATCAGTCGGAGATGCAGGACATCACGGAGCAGTGGGAGCCAGAGCAGGTTGCTATTCTAGAGAGTCCCATGCCTCAGGCGGATGCGGAGGACACGGAGTCTGGGTTATGTGTTGAGAATGCACGGTTGGAGGGGCTGTTGCGGAGGCATGATGAGGAGCTAGGGGATGCGCTATAGGAGAGGGATCTCCTACGCATGCAGCTGGTGGAGTGGGAGAATGCATTGGCTGCCTATCGCCGACAGGATGGGGGTACTGATGCTGCACAGGAGAGGGATCTCCTATGGATGTAGCTGGTGGAGAGGGATAGGGCTTTGGCATAGCGTGACGATGTAGTAGCTTATTACCGTCGGTGGGAGGTAGAGTGGTTGCGATGGGAGGCAGATTGGTCTCGACATCGGATGGATATGGAGGGAGAGATTATCCACCTCGGTGGGTGGTTACCTGAGCCTCCGGGAGGTGGATCATCATGTCGGATGAGGGGTAGTGATACTGAGCAGTCAAGCATCATCTCATCGTAGGTGACTGGATGAGGGAGGGGGTAGCAGGCATGATGCGGGGGCTAGCAGTAGCCACCCTGAGGGGTCCCATAGGACCCACACCATGGGGGGTAGTTCCCGTCGCACCGATCCTACATGATCATGGTGGCCGATGCCTTAGGCTTGGGGGTTTTGAGCTTTTGGATTTTGTTGCGGGGTCACAGGACCAATTTATTGTAGCTTGCGGGCATTTTTGATGATATATATAGATGACTTTATTTTGTTTATGCGAGTGATGATTTGATTTTATGCATGATGAGTGATGAGTATGGATGTATGCATGTGAATTTATTTTGATGGATGCATATGTTATGATGAAATGCAAATATTTCTAAATTTATATGTGAGATGCAAGATGGAATGGATGAATTGAATTTGTGTTGTTTGGCGAGGACACCATAGACTATTTAGAACTTTTGTGATTTTTGTTTTTGGCGATTTTTGATGGCAATGCGAGGATGAAAAGATAGCGTAGTTGGTTTAGAAATGTAGCTAAGGTTTTCCGAGACTCGATATGGTTTTAACTCACTAGCCATGACTGTACTTGTATCTTACAAGACTTTTGGACAAGGTATGAATCGGACTTGTCTTTGACCAAGTTATTTCACATCCCTGTGTGTGCAATTGAGTTCATTTATGTGGTATTTGTCAGGATACCGCTAGTGCCAGATAGGCTATCAACCAAACTTGTATTGAGGATCACCTAATTAGCTCCACTAACTCCTTTGTTGTATTTAGTCAGATTAATCTATGGTGCTATCTAGGATACCATAAGCTAGCTCATCCACATGCAAACATTGATCTGTACACGAGTTAATGTGACAGATATATCGTCATGCGGGAGGTTTACCACCAGTGACCGATAGGCTATCCACCAAACCGGTACTAGGGTTTGCCTCATGACCTGTCGGAATGCTGAGAGTTCCAGGGATTCAAGTTCGACTCCCTTCTTTTCTTCAATTGTATTGGGATACTTGCTCTTTTGTAGTGATAAAAATCACTATTTATTTTTTTATATATTTTTCTCTTGAGCAAGGGATTTGAATTTTGAGTGATGAGAATCACTATTGTATGTGCCTCTTGATGTATGCACTTTGGTGGTGATGTCAAATTTGTTGGAGTTTTGACTTTTTGCAAGATTTTGATGTTTGCAACTTTTTGAGAACTTGGGATTCTTGGGGAATTGGGTAGGGAAGATGCTTGTCCTTTTGCCAACTCTCAGCATTCGTGGGGTCATTCGCACAGGGGGATGAGCAAGATAACCATTTCCCTTATGGTGACCTGGATTGCTTGTGCAGGTTTCATCTTTCATTCACACAACTTGGGAATTTTTATGTGTTTTAATTTGTGTTGGGATGCTACGTAACAAGGTGTGATCCAAGTAGAACTCTACCTTCATAAAATCTATCTGACTTGGTACAGTATGTGGCTAGAAGGCTACATGACGATTGAAAGATGAAAACTCTTGATACATTAAAAGACCATTGACTCTGGTATGGTAAAAAGAAGTGAATGGTGTTTATTTTTGATGGACTGCTTATAGAATGGAGAAGTGTGGAACAAGATGGATTGGCGGAGTAATTACAGTCTATGGTGCCTTTGACCTGTATGATCACAGATATGCAATGTATGGATGTGATGCTTAATGCAGCTACATATTTTTGTGTTTTTGATGGATTGATTTTTGTGGATATGAAGATGAGATGCGAGAAGAGCTCTCTATTGATGAGTTTGAGCATGCCTGGAAATGAGATGCAAATTTTTTTGTTATTTTTGATGATTTTACTATTTTTGAATTTTCTTATTTTTGACCAAGTGATTGTAGGAATCCTTGGAGCATTTTGGGATTGACCAAGCGATTGTAGGAATCCTTGGAGCATTTTGGGATTGACCAAGTGATTGTAGGAATCCTTGGAGCATTTTGGGATTGACCAAGTGATTGTAGGAATCCTTGGAGCATTTTGGGATTGACCAAGCGATTGTAGGAATCCTTGGAGCATTTTGGGATTGACCAAGTGATTGTAGGAATCCTTGGAGCATTTTGGGATTGACCAAGGATTGTAGGAATCCTTGGAGCATTTTGGGATTGACCAAGCGATTGTAGGAATCCTTGGAGCATTTTGGGATTGACCAAGCGATTGTAGGAATCCTTGGAGCATTTTGGGATTGACCAAGCGATTGTAGGAATCCTTGGAGCATTTTGGGATTGACCAAGCGATTGTAGGAATCCTTGGAGCATTTTGGGATTGACCAAGCGATTGTAGGAATCCTTGGAGCATTTTGGGATATGGCTGCTCTTAGATATGGAATGGTCGCAAATGATTGATGTTCAAGGGTTCGAGTTCCTTGACTCCATCAAGGGAAGCTAGCCGGTACGTCTCGGGTCCTATCTTGCTATCAATTACATATGGACCTAACCAATTTGCCATGAACTTGTCCCTGAGATGGGATGACAAACTAGAGTTCTATTGGTTTTCCTTCAAGACCAAATCACCAACCCGAAAGTCCCTCAGGTGAACTTTCATGTTGTATGCTTTCTTAAGTCGCTCTTGATAGATACGTAAATGCTCGAGAGCATTAACGCGTCGTTCATCAAGCAACGTAAGCTGGTCTAACCGGGCTTGTCATGCAGTGTCATCATCGATGAACTCTTGCATTGATATGCGTAGGGAAGGAATTTCCAACTCGAGAGGCATGACTGCCTCGGAGCCATACACGAGCAAAAATGGAGTTGCCCCGGTGGGCGTCCGAATGCTAGTGCGATAAGCCCACAGGGCAAGTGGGATTTGGATGTGCCAATCCTTATGACTGTCTGTGACCGTATTTTTAAGGATGGCAACTAGCATTTTGTTTGACGCCTCTGCTTGCCCATTTGCCTGTGGATAATAGGGTGTCAAAAAACTATGCTGAATTTTGTACTTTGTGGTCAAAGCACGCACGTCTTTGTTCTTGAATGACGTCCCATTATCCAAGATTATTTTGGATGGAATACCAAAATGACATATGATGTTATGCAAAATGAACTCCACAATGCGGGGTCCTATCGTAGAGGTAAGCGAAACTGCTTCCACCCACTTGGTGAAATACTCTATGGCCGTTATGATAAACATGTGATGACTTGACGATGTAGGGGAGATCTTTTCGATTAGATCTAAGCCCCACTACAAAAATGGCCAAGTTGACTGGACTGTCTGCAAGGCCTGGGAAGGTACGTGTGTCAAATTAGCATGGTGTTGACACTTCACGCACTTCCTCACATATGCGCAACAATCTCGCTCTAAATATGGCCAATAATAGCCCATGCGAAGAATGCGCTTTGCGATGGCCATACCATTGAAGTGGCCACCACATGTACCATCATGCGCTTGGGCGACTGCCCAAGTGGACTCTTGCTGGTCCAAGCATCGAAGGAGGATTCCTTCATAGCTACGATGGTACAAAATGTCTCCTATCAAGACATACTTAGCCACTTTCTGCTTGAATGCTCATTTTGTGGCATGCGTCAATCCAAGCGGGAGATTACCTAACTTGAGGTAGTCCCTAATGGGTAAATACCAATCCTGCTGATCGAAAGCCTCGATGGTATGAACAACCAATCCCTCTTGAAGTTCATCCCTAGCAAATGCTGAGTGGGAGAGAACTTGTAAGAATAGCATTGTGTTGCTATTAATGGGAGTAGGGGAGAACAAGGACCCCCAGTTGGCATGTTTCAGATGATCATGGATTCGAGAGAACTTATCCGAGGATGGTTCAATCTGGATCATGTGGATTCCTGGTGTCAAGTCAGAGCTTGCACGCTCCATCGTGGATTGCGATAGTGTTTTGACTTGAATGGTTGTCATATCACCGAAAAGGTCTTGCGGGATTAGTGACCCCAAGGAGGCCATAGTGTCCGCAAAATGATTCGATGATCGAGGGAGTGCCTCGATGTCGTACCACTCAAGCTTCACCAGGAATTTGTCCACAAGGGCTTTATAAGCCTGCAGAACTGGGCATTTGCATTGGAATACCCCTTTGACTTGGTTGACAATTAACAACGAATCACCAAAGATGTTCAGTCGCTTGATGTTCATGGTGATTGTTGTCTGAAGACCTATGAGCAAGGCTTCATACTCTGCATTATTGTTGGTGCATGGGAAGTCTAATTTAAATTACAGAGGCATTGGAGTGCCTTGCGGTGTGAAGAATACTATTCTCATGCCACCACCTTGCTCACATTTGGAACCATCAAAAAATAGGGTTATGTCGGCCTGTGACTCAGGCTCATCAAAATCGGGCGATTCTGAGACATGGAAGACCCCATCATCGGGTAGTTCTATGACCAGAGGCTGATCGTCTTCGAGAGGAGCCTCTGCTAGTTGATCGGCTATGACCTGTCCTTTGATGGATTTCTGTCCAATAAACTCTATGTCAAATTCCGTCAACAACATGATCCATTTCGTCGTGCGACTACTATGATAAGTATGACTCATCATGTATCACAATGGATTCTCCTTAGACACAACATACGTAGTGTTGCTCAGCATGTAGTGGCATAGCTTTTTGGTAGCAAACACCACTCGCCAAGCAGAGTTTCTCGACGTATGCATAGTTAAGTTCATAACTGACCAGGGTGCGGCTAAGATAATAAGTAGCCTGTTCTTTGTGAAGTTCATTCTTCTAGGCTAGCATGGCGCCCAGTGCCACCTCAGTAGCTGAGATGTATAAGTAGAATGACACTCCTGGTCTAGGTGGTGCCAATACTGGTGGTGAAGCCAAGTATCATTTGATGTCATCAAAGGCTGACTGGCACTCGTCATCCCAGTGAAATGCTACCCCCTTGTGCAATAATTTGTTCATGGGTCGGCACTTGTCAGATAGCTACGCTATGAAGCACTTAATTGATGTGACCTTTCCCTACAGACTTCTGAGCTGCTTAATGGTAGTTGGGGGAACCATTTCAAGGATTGCCTTGACTTTGTTTGGGTCTACCTCGATGCCTCGCTTTGAGACTATGAAACCCAAGAGTTTTCTAGATGTGACGCCAAATACGCACTTCTTGGGATTCAGTCTGACTTTATGCTCCATGAGGCGATCGAGGATCTTGCTTAAGTCATCGAGATGATCCGGGCGCAAAAGAGATTTGGCCAACAAATCATCCATGTAATCTTCCAAAGTTTTATGCATGTAATCATGGAAGATGTACGTCATTGCACGTTGGTAGGTGGCGCCAGCATTTTTAAGGCCAAAAGGCATAACCTTATAACAAAATGTCCCCCAAGGCATTGTGAACGCCATTTTTAGTTGGTCCTCGGGATTGATACGAATCTGATTGTATCCCGAGAAACCATCCATGAGGGATAGCATTTCGTGACCTGCTGTAGCGTCTACCAATGCGTCGATGCTTGGCAAGGGGAAATCATCCTTAGGACTCGCTTTGTTTAGATCTCAAAAATCAGTGCATATGCGAATCCTCCCATCGAGATTTTTGACGGGCACCATGTTGGACAGCCATGGCGGATAATCCACGTAGATGACAAACTGTGCATCCAACAGCTTTTGCAATTCATCTTTGACCATCAAGGCCACTGTTGGGTGCATCTTACGTAGTTTTTGCTTAACTGGCTTGATTGTCGGATCAAGCGTTAGATTATGCGTGACTAGCTATGGATCTAGCCCCGACATGTCTCTGTATGACCATGCAAAAACCTCCTTCTTCTCTTTGAGAAGGGCAATGTAGTCGGCTTGCTCTTCGGGGATAAGCTTACCCCCAGCTTGATAATCTATGGATTCATTGGATCCAAGCCGATGTCTACATAAATCATCTCCTCGATCGACATGTGGGATCCGTCCTCCAATTGATGTGGAGTTGGGATCAAATGGATATCATTTGCCGAGTTTAAATCTGCGTTGGGAACCTCGGGTTCCTCTTCGGCATGAAAGATATCCTGAGTTGTCCCTAGGGTAAAATGAAGCATTTTACCGAAAGGCCAATACTCTGATGGGGATGGAGGTGAATTGACATGATCCCAGTCAATGGCATCTATGTCTAGATGCAAGGACCATGTTGGATCGGCCGGATTGCGGATGGGTGCGGTTAAGTCAATGGAGATCATGTTGATGAAATGATTTTGGTCTCCATTACCATGGGTATGATGACTTGAACACTCTGGATGTTCTCTGTGCTCTGGATCTGGCTCTAGAGGTACTGGCATGAATGGATCGGCCCTATGTGCTAATAGGAGGATAGGGTCTACCCTCGACACTGATATCACCCTAGGGTCTCGGAGTGGAAGGCGCTCTTCGTATACCTGGAGTAGCGGATCCAACACTTGATCCCACCCTGCTGGGTCTACGTACCACTCGTGCCCTGGCACTATGCCCATCTGTTCAAATATGTCATTAATCTCCAAGGGGTATGGTTGCGGCCTCTATCGCATGTGATTAAGATATGTCATTTCTGTTTCATCTTCGTAATCACTATCAGAGATCCAAAAACCCTCGTTGGCTCTGACAACTGTTTGAGGCATTACAGGCTCATCCTGCTCAAGCAAATTAATCTGGCCCCATTGTGGTTGTTCCACGCTCCGTGGGGGGACCTGATTCTCTTGACGCGGCATCGGCTCGCTTGGAGCCTCTAGAGGGAACATAGTCAAAAGGCTCTCTTGAAGGTCATTCATGGGGAGCACTTGTGAGTGATCACTATCGGATTCGAAGGGATCATATGATGTTGGTTCATATTCTGATTCATCCTTCGAAGATCCCTCTTGACACTATTTGTATCTTCCTTGGAAGTGAGTCCCTGAACTTTCACCTCTCTCTAGCAAAGGAGAAGGGTTATTGAGCTTAACAAGGGTGGTTGTTGACCATGGGAGGTAATCTCCCAATGTGTATGTTGTGTTTGGGTTGGCATAAGGATCCGATGCCAACCCACCCTTGTTGCCTATCCCTAGGCCTTGCATGTTTTCCACCAAGATGTCTAAGGGCAGGGGGTGGTTGAACCCGACTCCCGATTTGTCATAAGGCATTTGGTATCTTGGCTGGCAAAGGACACGCACTCCTTGCTCATACCTGCCTAGCCCGTATCCATGCCAATTGCATTGGCCCAGATATCTCAAAGCAAAATCTGGGTTAGACAGATAGTTGACATCTTCTGCAAAAGGCTCTTCATCTGCATCCTCTTGCATGCATGGCTCAATACCATGATCAAGGCCCCCATACACAAAATTTGTCTGGTTTGGCGGGTAGCCTAAGGGAACAATTGTACCGATGGGGAGGCGAGGTCTCCCCATGTCCTGCATGGACTCTAGCATGGTCGTTGCTACAACATTCCACACTAGATACTCCCCTAGGCCCGTATTGGCCATTTCAATAGTAATTGTTGGTGATTGAGAGGGAGGGAATGAAAGCTCTTCCTGAGTCCACTCCATGTTGGGTGGACTAGGAGCCTCAACTTCCATTGTGCTAGTCATCTCTTCGGTAGAGATGGTTGATACTATTGGCAGCGCCTCTTCTAGGGGTTGAGCCTCTTCCAGGGTTTGCTTCCCTTTGTCCTTCTATTTAGCCATGATAGGTGGCATTGGTGGTGAAGGAGCTGACGATGAAGATGCACCTGGCTAGGGTTTTGATGGATTTATCACCAGTGGTGCTTGCGGCATCGGACCCTGTCTAGATGGATTTAACTAAAAATCCAAGTGCATCGATGGGAGGGTCGATTGCGGCATCAGCTGCACCGCATTGCAATATTTGAAGGGTTCTAAGTCCGTCGGGACTACATGTACTTCCCCTTCAAATGTGTACTTCAAACACTGATGAGCTATTGATGGGACACACTTCATGTCCCTGATCCATGGCCGCCCTAACAAGATGTTATAAGCCATCTCGCCTTCCAAAATATGGCACAATGTAGGTATCATATTTTGTCCTACCTAAATGGGTAGAACAATTGTGCCAACTATCGAGCATATCGCATCATTGAATGCTCGCAGTGTGTAGGTGGAAGCCATGATGTGAGAGGCTGGCAACTTTAGATGTTTCAGTGCTACTGTGGTAATGATGTTACTGGACGAGCCAGTGTCTATCAACACCCTCTTATACGGGATCCCGTTGACCCGTGCGATAACGTGCAGGGGTGGATCTGCCATGTCATCAGATACTGATTTAACTTCATCTTCTCGAAAGGTGATGATTGGCTCCATGCATCGTTTGACATGTCCCACGAAGTTGTTGAAGGAATTCACTTCATGGGGCTGCAACTCGATGGCTTTCAAAATCTCCATGAGAGCCTCCCGATGGGGCGTTGATTGCTGTATAAGCTCGTATATGGAGAGCCTAGCCGACGTGGTCCTCAAACTCTGAGTGAGTTTGGTCCGAATCGTGGCCGCGGGTCTAGGCGGAGGTAGCTGCATAGGGTGCTGTTGAGGTTGTGACGTCGATGGAACCTCTCTTGTGGCTACCACGGGGGCAACTTCTGGGTATCTCTTGTTCCTAGTCACTATGCTTATCATTCCTACATACCCTTGCATGGGGCAATGTTGTTGCACCTCATTGACTTGAAGGGGTTTCGCCTGAGCCTCATGGGCAGGCAAGGGGTCTTTGAAAACTCCCATCTACTGGTTGTTTGGTGCTACGGGGTTGTCCACTACCAACGTCTTATTGTCAATCAAGTCTTGTATCAATCCTTTGAACTTCCAACATGCATTCAGGTCATGTCCCCTTCGCCTGTGGAACCTACAATACAAGTCCTCCTGGTATCCCTTAGGCTTGGGAGCGTTAGGATCTATGGTTTGAATCTCTGGGAGGTTGATTAAGTTCTTCGCTGACAAGCGGTCAAATAGGGAGTCCCTAGACTCCGTATAAGGGGTGTACTATCGCCTAGGGTGACGCTATTGATTTTGCTCCTGCTTCTGGTTTTCTCTTTCATAATTGTTAGGAGGCATTGCTTGATAGTTAGCCTTTTGAGGTTGTATTTCTTGTGCAGGCTTAGGAACATTTATAGCAACTTGATTAACCACAACGGGTTTTTGTTGCGTAGTCCCTATTTTTGTGTTCTTGTTCCATTCTTTCTTCTTAGGTTTGGCAATCTCGCCATCCTGTATCTTGATCTCTTCGATAATCTTGGCTTGCGCCAGAGCTTCCTCTAAGGTGGCATATTGCTGCAGCTACAATAGCACAGAGATCGATCTCAAACAACTTCGTGAGAACATTTGTGTAAGGTCGGACATAGGAGGGAGGTAGGGTAGCTTGGAAAGCAAAGTCCTCCACCGATTCCCGTAGGCCACCATGGTCTCTTCCTCATACTGCCTGAGGCTGGCCAGGTCACTTAGTGATGCCTTCTTCTTGGTGTTGAAGGCGAAGCATTCAAGGAACGCATCCACTAACTGATCCAAGTTATTGATGTTGTGCTTCGACAACTGAGTGAACCAATCCAAGGCAGGGCCCACGAATGTGGTTATAAATGTCCTTAGCAACAACGCATCATTGTCCTGAATGCCAAAACATTGGCTCAGGAATCTGGTCACATGCTCTTGGGCATCCTCTTCACCCTTAAATATTGCCAACTGAGGCAACTTAAAGTGTTCGGGGTAAGGGGGTGCAGGCATTGACGGATGCATAGGATGACTACGGAGTTGGCGTAACATGGGCTTTTGGGGCCCAGAAGCTTTGGTTTCCATAGACTCCAAATGCTCTAACAATGCTTTGTATGCATCGAAAGATTTAATCTCTTCCTCTTTAGTTTGCTCCCATTGTGGGTTGTGGGAGACTTGAGGCCTATGGGGGGGTGGCCGGATAGCAACCCCTCCGCCTTGGTAGGGCATTTCGGCCTGCTCTGCTTCTTGTTCATACTCCTCGTAAACTTCTTGAGGAGTCTCTAGGTGAGACCTATGACCCTGGGTGGGTCCCCGCGGAGGGTACCCATCGTTGTTCCGGGGAGTGGCCTCCCTCTCAGGTCTAGGGGGTCTCGAAGGCAAAACTTGATGAGGTCACGGAGACCTATCTCGCACCAAGGGATTATGCCTCTCATATGGTTCTGCTCTTTGGGTGCGAGGGGTTGGAACCCTCTCAGGTGGGTTATGAAGCAGCTCCTCTGTTTGGCATTGAATGCGCTCCTTGCTAAGGCGGTATAGACGCTCTAGCTGCTATTGATCTTGCTCAAGCTGCATGATCTGGGCTTGGCGGGCGGCATGTCTGGCGACTTGCCAGGTCAATTTGTTCCACCATCTTGAGCCTAGGAGGCCTGGATGCCTCTCCTATGCACTTACCTCGGTCGTAATGATCCGAGATCTCAATGGGTCGCTTCCCTCTGTCGAGGTTGGCGGCATTTACCCGAGGCTCTGGCCTCAATGGGTGACCATGGTACATAGCTGGTGCGGAAGCGCATGGCTCCCATGCTATACATTGCTCTCGAGGAATGTGATGGTTTTCCTCGTACTCCCTTTCGTATGTGTGAAAGGGGTGGGCAGAGTTAGCTCGCCCTGTTTGGAGAGCCCTACACTCTAGGGTTTGTCTATTGGTTCTAACAATGATGGGGGGCAAAGGAGGGATGCCATAGTCATGTGGCCTCTCCTCATGGACACTATGCCACTCTAGCACTTCATCATGCGATGGCCACTCATATCTAGCTTCTAAGGGAGCTTTCCTATCTATGTTGAGTGCCACGTGTAAGGATTCTTCCTGAAAGGGGTTGTGATGAACGGGCGTGTCCCCTAGAGGGGTGTCCCTATAATTCCACCTTGACATGGAATGACGCGGACTCTCTTGTGGGTCAGGCCGCCAAGGCGGTATAACCAAGTCCTTAGGGCTAAAGCGGAGGTGACTTGTACCCCCTTGTACACTTTCTACAACTTCTGCCCTTGATTGGGCTTGGCTACGGGTGTACACCATGGTGTTGATGTGCTACAAGCTAAATGGATTTTTATCTCTTTTATGATTTTTTTATGCTACACTAAATAGAAAAGAGCACACACATACGCAAACAGTGATTATCTCGTTTAAAGATTGAAAGTGTGTCCTAAACCTGGTTTAGTGTGTTTTGTTTTTGTTTTTCTTTTGTTTTTTTTTGTTTTTGAAGGTTTTTGTAAAGAACGTTTAAATGCAAAATGAGGGCTCTTATGACTCCCAAAATTGGTCGCCCCTTCGATATACCATTGCCAGGCCGATATACCAACCTCTCTATATACCCGCCCTTACGTGAGGGAAACTATAGGTACGTGAGAGCAGATGGTACGTGGAACATAGGCGGTACGAAAGGGGAATCACTCTGTTTATGACACCTACCATAGAAGACTTATCCTCGTGCATTGGGAATCACCCCAGCTACACTCGGTCAGCTTTCATCAGGATTTACGTCTAGCAAGAGTAGCGATCGGGGTTTATGAATGCAAAATTCAAGCCAAGGTGGTGATGAAATCCACCGTTGGTCTTGATCAAGGGCTGGGGTTTTACGACCAGCTCCTTGGTGTTTGATTTTCCACGTGGTGTGTGGGGTTCTTTTTATTTTGCATTAAATAAAATAAACATGCAACAACTTTTTCTATGCATGTAGAAGGAACTAGAAAAATAGAAAAACTGAAGATAAAAAATGATAGGAAAAAGTGCAGAATTCTTACCTCTTCTCTACCCGGATCTATCGGTTCTAAGTTTCTGCCCAAAAACTTCACAGGCTGGAATTCATCCCGGGGTGGAACGAATTATAGGACTATATTCACCCCAGGGTGGGACGAATTCCAATTCGTCCCCTGGTGAGACGAATTACAGGTCTGTATTCGCCCCCTGATGGAACGAACAACAGTCAGCGTATGAAAACGCGGTACCTGCAAGCAAAAAAACCAAGTTTGGATCAGATATCTGATCTTAAAAATAGAGGACAAGGTCCCACCATGATCGCCACTGAAAGCACGAGGATACGGAAGCAAAAATGGAAAGCTAACATGCGATATGCAAACAAAGAAACCGAACTTAGCGCTAAATCCTAAAAACTTGAAAGTGCATGAAAAGAGGGAAAAGCATGATCGAATCGAACTGAAACAAATGTGAATCAAAAGAGGACAGCCCTTTTCATTGATATGTTCCAAACTCGGTTACAATGCGCATCCTCCCCTTCCAAGGGCTAGGAGCGTTTAAGCATTCTTTCTAGTTACATCCATGGGCGCCTTTCCTTCTTCCGCGTGCCCACATGTAAAATGGGTGGACCAAACATCACCACCACTTGCATTGATGAATCTAGACTCCTCGCTACTCCTCCGACGTCCAAACCCTATGTTCAAAAGAACAAGAAATGATCAGTAGCACCTACGGATGGAACAAAGCATGCAATCCCCAAGCCTACGCTAAGTGAATGAGAAAAATGAATTAAACTATGACTAAAACAAGTCCAAATGCTATGAAAATTTGATAGGGGAATCAAGACATCATCAGGAAGGCTCTGCAAAAAGAACAGTCCGAAAATTCCTCACCAATTTGAATTCGTTTCGGGGTGGGACGAATTCACCTACAACATAATGTCGAATAGGTACTATCCCAATGTCCTACCTCGGAAGCTCCAAAAGACCTGAAAACTTGGGGTTAGCTAATTGGGGGAATTTTGGGAAGACCCAGATGGTCATATTTTCCCAATTTAGCCTCCATCAATAGGAATTTGATGATGCTACCTGTAGGTTAGTAAAAGCGAGCAAAGATAGAAATATGATCAAAATTGTTCGAAACGAGACGAAATTCAAATGACAACCTATCTAAGCATCATAGAATCGAATGCAAAAATGAAAGAAAGCAAATCTGCCATGGAATTCCCATCACTCCGAAAGGGGGCGATTAGGACTATGGCAGTGTGGGAGGGGGCGCCCATGGGGCAGGCCGCCCACCGTTTGAGGCTTGATTTCGGCACCAATCCACTTGGGATGGGTCCAAAACCTCTTGTGTGGTATTGTCAACAAATTTGGTGGGATATCATGACCAAATGTCGGGTTTTGGGATCAAGATTCGTCCTCCCAATAGTCACCCAATGACCTCCCTTCTAAAGGAGATCAAGGATGTGAAAGGCGCAAATCAAAAGGTGTGAGGTATGTAAATAAAATGACAGCACTTCATTGCTCTAAAATGCTACTTCTCTCCTCTTTTGGGGTGAGGAAACTCACCAATTTATAGACCTGGAGGTCTCTTGAAATGGGCATGCAGAGGCGCCACATGGCAATCATGCCCTCCCAGGGGGAAGGAGATTCCTCCCTGAATTGGGACTTCATGACTGACCTTGCAGATGCCTCTAACGCTTGAAAATGCTCACCCATACTCCCATGCGATGAAGGAAGCGTTGGGTGGCGGATCCGAGCTGCCATTTGTCAAGATTTGACTTTTTGCCCATCAAACCTGCAATTCGCCCCACCCTAGAGCGAATTCAGAATTCGTCCCTGGGTGGGGCGAATCCCAGATTGAATTCATCCCAGGGTGGGACGGATACTCGATAGCAAAGTGCCTGAAGGTGCCAAATTGACCTCCGACCTTCCAAAACTACTGTGAGAGTGGTTAGGACCACTGTTTGACCTCTAGGGGCTGCCCTTGGGGTTGTGTGTGTCAAAGCGATCAGTGTTTGCAGTCACATAATCGGATTGGTGTTGTTTTGGTGTCTACAAAAATAACTTCAAGAAATATAGAAATGATAGTGGTGATTTATTAACGTGCAATAAAAATCCATTTGATAACAATAAATTTAGATCTAACACCAAAATATCAAATATGTAAGTGTTTAGATTCTATATTCAAATCACTACACATCCATATAAAGGTCAAAGTATCTTAGAAAATCAGAGAAGGTAAAGTCTCACATGTTTAACAAAAGTGAGTAAGATTCAAATATTAAAGACGATTCCTAGTACAACATACGTCTTCTTTTTTATAGACTAAATCAACACTAAATCTAATCTTAATTCTCAAGGGATGACTACTTAACTTAGGACTTGAGCTAATAATAATTAAAAAATAGTTGATGTGGCTACATCAGAGCTATTACATGGATCATACTTAGAAATATTTATCGTAAAAGCTATAAAAGACTTGAAAATACCCTCAAGATACCATGTAATATCTTCTTCTAGAAGATCCTAAAACTCGATGAGGAATTCCTAGATTTTGTACCAAAAGCTCCATTTAGGAATACACCTTCTAGACAATAACGATTTTGAGACAAAAAACTAAAAAATAAGATTGATGTGATAATATAGTGGAAGCTCCAAGTGATATGTCACTTCATAAATGTGATGATCCACCTTGTAGATTTTATAAAATTAAGAACACAACTTCTGAGTAAACTTGGTCTTCAAGCACAATTGCTTATAGGGTTGTAGGCACAAAAATACCATATCCTCATGGGATATTATCATTCAAAATGGTGTGAAGTCTATTATTGCTTCATGAGGTTTTGGGATTGGGTCAAATTATTTTTGATAAGTTGAAACACAAGTCATTGTTACTATAATAAATCATCTACCTAGGTCACCTTGGAGGATCCTAAAACATTGTCTACTACTAGTGGGTTCTTATGATCATATAATTCCTTAAATAGATATATATTGAGGGAAGAATGGTAAGAATTACTATACCATCATTAAACTAACAAGATCCAATAAACCTAATGATATTGCTTATCTCAAGAAAAATAATGAAGGTGAGTAAACAAACCATTATTTACAATATCTATATGGTCATTTAATAGAGGGTGATAAGAAGAAAAAATATTCAAATTAGCACCACTGGATAGAGTAATTTATTTTAAAAAATACTAGTGAAGATGCAATCTTGATCACTAACAATGGACTTTAGCATACAATGTAGTTTAAAAATAGTCTTAAGGATTAATGGCCACTAATAGGAATTCTTTAATACATAGAAATGAGGTACTTGGAAATATGGAACACTACTACAAAGATCATTTTTTATCCATAAGATTTAAGGACCTCAATCAAATCCATGGATATATGCTCTTATCCATGGTTAGTATAAACAAGGTTTATAACAATATAAGATATTTAATAGTTTTCATTTTTATATGAACATACATTGTATTCATTCACAATGTCTTCACATCTACTTTTAACCTTTTCTAGAAAAATATTGCTTCACCTACTAATAAGTTTTCAAGAATCCAAAATATCCAGCCAAAGGAGATGCATGCAATTATTTAAGGATACTAGTCTTAAATGTTAAGATTAAGAAATATAAATGTGATGCTTCTTATAGAAAATATCGTCAACATACGATAAATAGGAAGCCATGGAGGAAATAGCCTCTAATTCCTAAATTATTCAAGTAGTCTCTGGGTTAAACATGTAGTCCTCTCAAAATTGAAAAAGTAATTATGGAATAGGACTATGGATGAAAATAATAATAATAACATCCTAATGTTTGTGAGATAAAGATTTAGATACCACATTCTCCATTCCTTTATTATATTCAATAAAAAGTCATAACCAAAACTTGGACAACCATTTATTCTATGGCATGAAGAAAGGGTAGTATTTCCTTTTCATAATATGATCATACCATATACATATTAGAGTAATGTTTACTTTCAAAGACTGATGGATATCATTACTACATCAAAACAACTTCAATATGTGTGCTTAAAGTATCACTCAATGACAAAGGTTTTGCCAAAATCAAGGGCAGCCAAGATAGGAGTGGTACACATAGCTATATTTAGGGCCTAGAAGGAATGGAAAGTTGTTTCAAACTAGGAAAAAACATATTTATTAGAAAGTGTTTAAGAGCAATAATCTTGCTATAGTTATATAAAAATTTCTTATAATAACCTATGGGTCTTAAAATTTCATAACATTTTTAAAAGTATTTGGGAAAGCGGCATTCTTGCATGGATTTGATCTTGTTGGAATCTACCTTGAATCCATAGTGAGATATTATATATCTAAATTATTCTACCTCATGGACCCCAAAGGAACATTTGACCTTATGACAAAGAATTTTTTGTTCTATAATATGTGAAGAAACTTGTCCACATGAACGGGATTATCTTAACAATACTTGCTATAAATTAAGATATCATCAAAGAAAACAAGGGTAAACTTGAAAAGAAAAGGATAAAAAATAGAATTCATGAGATTTCAAAAATTGGAAGGATAATTAGTTAGACCAAAAATCATGACTAATAATGACCCTAATTTATGTGAGAAATAGTTTTAGGGATATCCTTTTATCTAACCTTAATTTTATGGAACCCAAAACACAAGTCTAGTTTTATAAAGTATTTAGCATCATGCAATTCATCCAAAAAATAATCTATAATAGGGATAGAAAACTTATCTTAAATGGTGATCTTATTAAGAGTTTAAAAATCATGATATATGCATCAATAATTGTCCTTACACCACACTCAATAAATAGTAATAAGGATTGATTCTTGAATGGATGATTCCTTTCTTTAATATTTCTTGAACCAACTTCTCAATTTCAAAATTTTAGGACTAGGGAGAGTAGTAAGGATGCATATTAGGATGTTAAATTCCTAGAAAAATATGTATGGCATAATTATTTATATAATTAGGAAGAATATCCATGGGCTCACCAAATACCTATGCATATTGATCCATATTTTCTATAAGTTTTAAGGAATAGTTGGAAACAATGGTTACAAAGACTAAAATTCCATGCAATTTACTTAGGCAAAGAATCCACAACCACCTTTCTTCAATATATTTTCCATGATGTGGGAACTAAAAAACTTAGAGGAAGGGGGTTATATTACATAGATATATTTACCCCTTCCATTTTTTTCCACTTGGCATATTGTCATTGTAAATTCATAGTAACATCACCAACATGAGATAACTATTATAATCCCAATATGACATTTGCACTACCAGATTCATAACAAAGAGATTACCTTAACAATCATAACCACCCTTATATATGTTAAGCTTAGTTTTACAATACACACACAAAGTAGTACATCCCATTTGTAATTAATACTTTAATTTTTTTTTATTTGAAGAGTTGATGTACAAGCCCAAATAATTTTTTGTCTTGCTATTAATAAAGCTATTTGTGCTACCTAAATTAATCAACATACTAATGAATTTTTCTTTAATGAATTCTTGGACATTAATGGTATGGTGATATTGTATCCCCATAAATGCATAATAAAAAAGAGCCATGGTAACATCATCATGCTTAGCCTCATATACATCAACTGGTTGTTGCTACTATATTGAATTTTTATCTTTTGAAATTGATGCTTATTAAAATTCCATTGAATTTTAGGGAATTATTTAGAGCATAATATCAATGATGGTGAAAGCAACATTTGAAATAGAAGAATACGTTGTAGCATTCAATAGTTTACTTATTAAAGTAAGGACATTCAGGGTTGAAATCACATCAAAGTTGGTGACTATGCTCTTGGAGCTTTTTGTTTGTTACAGAGCTATATGTTGAGAATACTTTAGGGCATAATGACTTAGCATGTTGACTTGAAACTAAATTTTATTCTTAAGATCACAGAAAAAGGTTGATATTACCACTATTGGATGTAACTGGTAGGTTTAAGTGAGAATACTTGTAAACATTGCATGATACTCAATCATATATATTTACTTAGTTTGTATCAAATGAACCATATATAATATGGACAATCCTTTATAAAACCTTTAGACAATTTTTTATTTGAAATTATATGATAAAATACAGGTCCCTAGTTGGAAAAATTATCATAATAGTCACTGATTAGCATGTATTCCAAATTTAGAACCATCTAGTATGATACAACCTTATTCAAAAATATTGTGTAGATGGATGATGCTATCCATATTGGATAGCCATCCATGTGGATTAACACTCTCAAAGGTGAGGATGCTGATGCATGAAACAAGAATATCATAAGGACAATAAAGAAAATTAAAATCACTTCTTACAAACAAATTTATATTAGATGAAAAGATTGATATGTAACCACCAATACCTGGAATAGTACCTTTAGAGTATAGGAAGTTGCTTGATTTCTATAAGGAGGGATATGGAAAATGGTGGCTTCTAAAAAATTATTCTCTTCCTTGGATTTGATACCTTGTGCATACTTAGTGGCTACTACCTAATTAATTATTAAAACTTTTTGATAAGGGGATGCATAGTAGAGTATATTTTTAGGATGATTTGGATGTCAACAATGGAACTTGTAATGGATTTAGCAACCCTTTATTATTTCTTAATATAGATACATAGACTAAATGAATAGTACCATAAGTAGTATTACCAATTAGAGAGGTAATAAGAGGAGTGTAATGGGGAGGGTTATTGGAGGAAGAAGTGGTGTTGAGAGGATGTGAGACCATGGTATTTGAAGAAGAAAGAATATGGTTATCAAAATGTTACATTCCAAACATGAAGAGTCGGCTTACACTCCAAACATGAAGAGTCGGCCATATTATCCAATTGTGTAAAATTCATTATATATGGGTTCTTAATAATTTAAATGAGAAATCATCTTATCTTTTTATATTTTTCATCTGCCTCTGTGCAAGGGTGTGCCCACCTTAAGTGGCCTTGATTGGTTTCCATTCGTTTACTAAATTCCGTATTCATATTCTTTCGATTTCGTCTTTTACATTCTGCATTGTATATATCTGTGTAAATCATTTAACAAAGGTAGAAATACCTTTGCAAGTGGTATCAGTCTAGCCGATCCCGGAGCGCCGTTCCTTCTCTTTTCTATTTCCGCCGTTCGCGTATTCGTCACTTTTCTTCTGCATTTCCATCGTCGTTTTTCCGTTCGTTCCTTTTGCCATCCGTTCGAATTCCGAATTATTTCCAAGCGCAGCGGTGGCCAGGAGCAGTAAAACTGTAAAACCTGCTTCGTTCCTTCTTCGCCGAAAAACTTCCGAACGCCTGATCCGTCCTCATTCTTCCCACGCCGTTAAAATCTCCGAACGCTCGATCAGAATATCCCACGACGCAGGCGGAAGGCTTTACGGTTTACGTCAACCAATCGTAAAATAGTATTTAAAAATTTTAACTACGGCAGCTAAGGTTTTTTGATTAAATTATTCGCTGACGTCATCAGCCGGGTTCTTGTTTAATTTTTTTTTATCCCACATTTGGGATACGCGGTGCCAAACATAGTTTAAAAAGTGAGTGCCACACCTATTACGGTGTGACTTCGGTCACATAATCGTGCTCTTTCGCGTGGTCTACAGCGCGCGGTTTGGTGTCGACGGTTTTGGTGTCGGGTCCCTTCGTCTGGGGTGTTAGTGTCGTGTCTTACTGTCCATCGTGCTGTCGTCTATCGTGTGTTAGTGTCGTGTTGCGTGTGTTAGTGTCATGTCTTGTGGTCATCTGTCGTGTGTTAGTGTCGTGTCTTACTGTCCATCGTGCTGTCGTCTGTCGTCTACCGTGTGTTAGTGTCGTGTTGCGTGTGTTAGTGTCTCCAGCGTGTCCTGTCATCGTATTGTGTGCATCCACGTCGTTCGAGGCTTGTCCATCCGTTCGAGGTCAGTCCATCGTATAAGAGTTGTGTTCCCCGCATCCTTCCACGTGTCCTCATCCCGGGTCACAGTCCTTACGCAGTGTTGTGTCACGTGTTGCTCGGGTGGTATCCATTGAGTCTCGGTCTTATGAGTCGTGTCTAGTGTCCTCGGAGCACACAACATCAACTTCCGTGCCGCAGTTGGAGTGGCAATTAAGGCGGAATCAACACCAAATTTTTTTTACCAAAAGATAACCAAATTTTGCAGATCAAGGATTACTAATCCGGAAGGTGTAAGCAGTGCATGAGTAAAAGCTGGACCAAAGGACCTGACGGTCGATTATCAAGCTCGAAAAATAACAACACAAGAAGACCTAATCGCAGCCCAGGTACAAAAAATTCTCTTTCTCCTTTTAAAATTGGTAGTTATAATCCACACCACCCACTAGTAGATCCTATGGCTACTAATCCTTCCCCAACTCACGAAAACATCACGCAAGGAAACTCAAGTAATTCAGCCATGTCTGATAGGGAGTCTCTTCACGGCATACTAGAGAGTATAAACGAAATGAGTATCATCCTAAAAGACTTTGTGAAAGCACAAACACAACCTAATCCCACTACTAATCCCCAAAATCACTCCCATGCCCAACGAAATGAAGAAAATGTTGATCCTAATGATGATTGGAAACAAAAATAGGGTGATTGGGATAATTACAAGGATCCCTATCAAAGACAGCGGTATAACCAAAATCAAGAAAGGGACACGGGTTATCACCAACCAAGAGGCCCTAATATTAATTTTCCATGAATTGATATGCCCACTTTTGAAGGTCATGATCCTCGTGGTTGGTTAGCCAAAATGGAAGGTATCCTTGACTTATATCAAATTAAGGAAACTGATAGAGTTCCTTTCGCTGCATCAAAATTAGGCACTGAGGCCTACCAATGGTTTGTATGGTTTAAACAAGAGAATGCAGCTATTATTACTTGGAGAAAATTCACTACCTCTTTTTTAGAAAGATTTGACGATGGAGCTACATCATCCTACACAGTAAGATTGTTATCTCTTAAACAAAAAGGGTCAGTTAGTGAATTCGTTTCGGAGTTTACCAGTTTACTACCATACACTTCAGACCTTAGTCCCGACACAGTGGTAGGTGCCTTTCGCAATGGTTTGAAAGAAAGTATTCGAGTGGAGGTAGACATGCACGATCCAACCTTGTTAAAAAGTTGTATAAGAATAGCCAAGTTGGCCGAGAAGAGACATCAATTTTCGGCACAGCGGGAAACATATAGTCGTCCCTCATATCGCAACAATTCCTTTCGTAGAAATGATCAACCATCAAGATATTTTTGCTATAAATGTCGCACTCATCACCCCAGGGACCAAGCTTGTGCCCAAAAACAAAACTTTCATATTGAAGGTGATCATTGTGAAGGAGAAGAAGATGAACCTTACCAATCAGAAGAACCTATGCCAGAAGACCTACCGTGTACTATAGACGAAAAAGAAGAGGATACAATGGCAATTTCAGTGCATGCTCTCATGGGTTTAACCGCCCACCATACCATCAAGGTACCAGGCTTTCTTCGCCAAAAGAAGGTGAATGTGCTAATTGACTCTGGTAGCACCCACAATTTTATCGACATCAAAACAGCAAAAGCTTTGAATTTATTCATTAACTCTTCCAACAAAGACAAATTCCAGGTTCTAGTGGCCAATGGGGTGAACGCACAATGTGTTGGTCGCACATCTCAAGTTTCCATAAATATGGGAACTTATACCTGGTTAGGATCCCTTTTTGTCATGAATTTAGGGAACTCTGATGTCATTTTGGGTGTTGAATGGTTGGAAACATTAGACACAGTTAGTTTCAACTTCAAAAAATTATTTGTGGAATGGAAGGAAAATGGACGAGTCATTCGCTTACAAGGCATTACTACCCCTCCATCACAAATGGTGAGCTCTCATAGTATGGAGAAGATGTTAAAAAAGGGTGGATATGGTTTTATAGCTCAAATTAATTGTTTGGAAAAACAATCTTCAGCAACTTCGGATACTATTGCACCTGAGTTACAAGATATTATAACACATTACGAAGAGGTTTTTCAAGAACCTCAAGGACTACCACCTAAACGATCTCATGATCATGCCATCCATTTGATACCAGGGAGTGTCCCACCTAACAGTCGTCCTTATCGCTATCCTCAACCACAAAAGACAGAAATCGAACAGATCGTTCAGGATTTGTTGGATCATGGAGTCATTCGTCACAACACTAGTCCTTATTCCTCGCCCGTAGTCCTGGCTAGACGAAAAGATAACTCTTGGCGTATGTGTCCTGACTTTCGTTCTCTCAATAAACTCACTATCAAGGACAAATTTCCTATCCCCGTCATAGATGACCTATTAGATGAGTTGCATGGGGCAAAATTTTTTACAAAATTAGACCTTCGCTCGGGCTTTCACCAAATCCGTGTTAGAGAAGAAGATATTCCCAAAACGGCTTTTCGTACTCATGAAGGTCATTACGAATTTTTGGTCATGCCTTTTGGTCTCACTAATGCACCATCCACATTCCAAAGTCTCATGAACCAAGTGTTTCGTCCACTCCTCCGTAAGTTTGTGTTAGTTTTTTTTGATGATATTCTCATATACAGCAAAACATGGACGGACCATTTACATCATGTGGATAACGCCCTTCACATCTTACACAAAGAAAAATTATTTGTTAAACGCTCCAAATGTTCATTTGGTGTTCAAGAAGTCGAGTATCTTGGTCATATAGTTTCACATGAGGGTGTCAAAGTCGATCCCAATAAGATTAAGGCAATTCAAGAGTGGCCTTTACCTAAAACCATCAAGAAACTTCGTGGTTTTTTGGGTCTCACGGGCTACTATCGCAAGTTTGTACAGAATTATGGTAAGATTGCAGCACCTCTCACGGCACTCACAAAAAAGGATGCTTTTCGTTGGTCGGAAGAGGCTACTCTAGCTTTTGAAGCTCTTAAGCAAGCCATGTGTACAACTCCAGTATTAGCAACTCCCAATTTTCACAAACCATTTATTATCGAATGTGATGCATCAGGAACAGGAATTGGGGCTATATTAATGCAAGAAGGTCATCCATTGGCATTTGAAAGTAAACAGCTTTCCGGAAAAAATTTGGGAAGATCAACATATGAAAAAGAAATGTTGGCTATTCTTCATGCAGTAGAAAAATGGAGACACTACCTAATCATTAGCCGCTTCATTATCAAAACAGATCATAGTAGCCTCAAGCATTTTTTGGAACAAAGGTTTTCTTATCCAGAACAAAATAAGTGGTTAACCAAACTTCTGGGCTATGATTTCGTTATCGAATATAAGAAAGGGAAGGAAAATATAGCCGTCGATGCGCTATCCAGAAAATATGAAGATGAAGTAGTCATCAATGCTATTTCAGGTCCTTGCTCCCAATGGGTAACTCAATTACAAATTGAATGGTTGTCCAATAGTGAAACTGCCCAGATAATTCATGAATTATCTATAGGGTCTTCCAAACACCCTTTGTTCTCTTATGAAGATAACATCCTCCGAAAGAAGAACCGCATTTACATTCCACATAATTCAGAACTCAAATCAAAGATCCTCGATGAATCACACGCTTCTCCATCAGCAGGACATTCAGGATTTTTGAAGACATATTTAAGGGTCAAACAATCATTTTGTTGGAAAGGATTAAAAGCGGAAGTCAAACAATGGGTAGCAGAATGTGAAGTTTGCCAACGCAATAAAGGAGAAACAGTCAAATCACCAGGATTATTACAACCATTACCCATCCCTGAACGACAGTGGGAACATATATCCATGGATTTCATTGAAGGTCTTCCAAAATCAGAAGGCAGGACAGTAATCTTCGTCGTCGTAGACCGGTTATCCAAATATGCTCACTTTCAGGCTTTACAACATCCATTTTCCGCAAGCAAGGTGGCAAAGGTATTTATGGATTCAATTTTCAAATTACATGGTATGCCAAAAAATATTGTAAGTGATAGAGATCCCATTTTTACTAGTAACTTTTGGAAGGAGTTATTTCGCCTTAGTGGTACCAAATTGAACATGTCTTCGACTTACCATCCACAGACAGATGGTCAAACGAAAGTAGTTAACAAATGTTTGGGTACGTACTTAAGATGTTTTGCTCAAGATAAACAATACCAATGGAGCCATTGGTTAGCATTGGCGGAATGGTGGTACAACACTTCTTACCATTACTCAATTAAGATGTCTCCATTTGAAGCATTGTATGGCACCAAACCTCCAGCCATTGCAGATTACGTCCAGGGATCATCCAAGGTAGCCAAAGTGGATGATTGGTTCCAACAAAGGCAGTCTACACTCACCATCCTCAAAGAGAATTTAGTCCAAGCACATAATCGTATGAAACAACAACAAGACTTGCACCGATCAGAAAGAACCTTTGATATAGGTGATTGGGTGTTCCTAAAACTGCAACCTTACAAACAATCCTCGTTAAGGTTAAAGTCCAGCCAAAAGTTGGCTCCACGATTCTATGGTCCCTACAAAATTGTGCGCCGCATTGGAGAAGTAGCCTATCAATTAGAGCTACCTATATCATCACGAATACACCCAGTATTTCATGTTTCATGTCTCAAAAAAGTAATTGGTCAGAAAGTACAAAATCAATCAGACTTACCAGTGCTTGATGAGGAAGGACGCATACATCTCCAACCCGAAGATATACTACAACATAGAATCCGAAGACTGAGATCACGTCAGATTCAAGAATTTCTCATTAAATGGCAAGATTTACCAGAGGAGGATGCCACATGGGAACCTGAAAGTATCTTCCAGACATTTCCAGCTTTGAGGACAAAGCTTTCCGAGGAGGGGAGTCATGTTACATTCCAAACATGAAGAGTCGGCTTACACTCCAAACATGAAGAGTCGGCCATATTATCCAATTGTGTAAAATTCATTATATATGGGTTCTTAATAATTTAAATGAGAAATCATCTTATCTTTTTATATTTTTCATCTGCCTCTGCACAAGGGTGTGCCCACCTTAAGTGGCCTTGATTGGTTTCCATTCGTTTACTAAATTCCGTATTCATATTCTTTCGATTTCGTCTTTTACATTCTGCATTGTATATATCTGTGTAAATAATTTAACAAAGGTAGAAATACCTTTGCACAAAATAATTAATATGTGAAGGAGTGTTTTGATGCCTACTAATATTTTTGGGTTGGTTCTTATTTCTATTTATACATACTCCTCTAAAACAAAATGCACTATAATTGACCATTTATTCACAACCGACCAGTAGTAGCAACAAGTACATTTATATACTAGGGATAATTACAAAACCTAAAATAATCCTCTGGAGAATTATTGAAAAATAATTATAATAACCACCCTTTTCTATGATTAAATTGAAGAGATAAACCAAATGACATAAGTCTTCTACAAGGGCCCCAAAACACTTAATTATAAAAACAATATTGCTAGAAATATTCCTTTTTTTGACTAGCTTAGTGAGATTATCATAATGAAATTTGTCTAGATGAACGTAACGAGATAGGTCTTCTAAAAGGGTCCCAATACAATTCCTAATTTTTTTTTACTAGAAATACCCCTTGTTTTGATGACCTTAGTAAGATGATCACAATAAAATAGGTTTTCCATATGGATCCAAACATACTTTATACTTGTTTTGGTTTAATTGGGTTTGGAAAAATGAAGTAAAAACAAGTTCATAATATTATAGAAGAAAAATACACCATAATATGTTTCAAAATATTAACAAAATAATTACAAGGATAAATGAAGTAGAACTATTGAATAGAGGTTCTATAATAGTTTATACACCCTTCTATAATAATATTGCACCACCATAGGGAACAAAAATCAATGCTTTGATACTTCTTATAATAAAACAACTTCAAGAAATATAGAAATGGTAGCAACAACTCAATAATACATAATAAGCAATATTTATTGATAACAATAAATTCAATCTAATGCCAAAAATCCAAATATGCAAGTAATCATATTCTACATTTGAATTAATATAGATCCTTAGCCACTTAGAAAGGAAAAGTATCATATACATAATCGAGAAAAATATAATTTGAATATGAAAGATAATTTTGACTGCAATATAAGTCTTTATATTTGTAGACTAAATCAACATTAATCCTAACCCTAATGCTTAAGGACTATTTATTTAACCTAGGACACAAGCTAATAAAAATAAAGATAACCAATGTGGCTACATTGGATCTACCACATAAGCCTAAAATATTACTCACCTAGATCCATTTGATTGTAAATACCAATGACAAATGAATATTTTAAAATATCTTAATTTTTATCCATTATATTGAGCACATAATGGTGGAGATGATTATTTGAATAGACATTACATCAATTGAAAAAGTATGATTTTTATTTATGCAATATGATATATGATTTCATATAGGTTTGTTATGCGCTTATTTGGAGATAAAGCAAGTTTAAATCCATGTACATGATGGAAATGTGTTTTGGTATTTTTAATTTTTTTAATCACCTCTAACAAGTGAAGTGAAAAATATTACTTGATCATGATATAATGTTATTCTTGAATATTTAAAGCTAACTAGAACTTTGATCAAAATATTCGTTAGAGATTTTGTAATTTGATGGGACATTGATTACAAACCTCCCTTACCTTTTTGTTTATCAATATATTATTGATTTTTCACAATTTAAGGCACTTACACTTTTCAAATATAAGATTATATATACTTGTTTGAAATATCTTATCAATATTGATGTCGTGGAGTCAAACATTTTTAATTTTGTGAAGACTCATCATGGCTATGAATAACTCAAAGATGTTGTTCCCCTATTCCTTTTTGCTTAAAGATCATAACTATTCCACATGGAACACAAAGATGAATATTCACCTTCAATTCAAATACTTATGAGGAGTGATATCTAGGATTGTACAAAGACATGGTACTAACCCCAACAAACAAAAAATATTTGATAAAGATGACTATAAATCCCAATTATATATATTATTTGGTCTGATTGATTAGATCGAGTCATAAATTTTCTATATTATAACTACAAAGAATGCATGGGATAAACTCGGTATGGTGTTCAAATCCAAGAACTTGCACTAAATTCTACACATGCAAACTCCATTGGATTTCTTGGAGATTGAAGAGCAATGTGAAGAGAGACATATTTCTACATTGAAATATTGAGTTCTAAACTTCACTGCAAGAGTTAAGAAAGTTTAAAAGTGATTGTGTTCTTTTTCCAATAGTTCTATTAGAACTACCAAATATTCAATATTTTGGTAACTACTTTGAATGTGACAAGTTAGAGTCCTAATTTTAAAACTCTTGTGAATCTACTTCATCAAGATGAAGTAATTCAAGAGACAAAGACTAAATATGAATATGCTTTATTAACACATCAAAAGGACAATTATCAATGCAGTTTAAAAAAGGTGGCAAATGCTACACCAAGTATCAATAGTAGCAAAAATACAAAGGACATAATTAATAATAAGTGCAAGGAAACTATTCATTTTCTAAGATCACATGTTTCATTAATGTGAAACCTAGTTATATTTTAGAATTTTAAGTGAAACATGTTATCACAAGGTTCTTCAAACAAGAATCTAAATAATTTATTAAGAGGTAAGCCAAAGATTCCTCACTAGAAAAATAAAATGCACCTTCATGCCAACATGGTCATGTAATAGAGGATGCCAATTCTAATGCATAAGGATAAGACTGTATCTTTTATTTCTATCTCTTGATATTATTTAAAAACGTAGCCTAATTTGGTATGTCAATTTAAGAGCTACCATACATATGATAGGCCAAAATAATTGTTTTTTAGCCTTACTAATTCATCCTATAATAGGTAGATTAATCTTGGTAAAAACTTGGTATGCACCCATTGTTGGTATCAATTATATTTATTTACATCTTGGTTTGTATTTCTTAACTCAAGTTATTTACATTCATAGTCTCATGTAGAACTTACACTCTATGAATAAGTTTTTTGATTATAAGAGTTGAATTTCTAAAAATAGATTCTAGAAAATTTTATCATTTGAGAACACTCTAGATATTTAGTAATCATTACTTGTGCTATAGGAATAGATAAGATATTCTAACTCATGGTTGTAATGTAAGACAACAAATATTTTATAATCAAGGCAAATAGAGATGCCACACTTCATCATAATAAATTTAGGAATCTTAGTTTTGACAACCTAAAATTACTCGTTAATTGTGAAATAGTAAAAGGACTTCTATCCCTAATAAAGCCTCATGATATTTGTACATGTTTTTTGGTTGAAAAGTAATCTAGATCTCCATTGGTTTCAAGTAGTCATAAAGTAGTTGGTCCACTTGACCTGGTGTACATCAATTTATGCAAACCCATGGATTAGTTTCTTAGTGGCTATCAATAATTCTAACTATTTTTTCATGATATTATGTCATAAACATGGGAATACTACTAGAAGATTAAGTATGAAACCTTCTATTATTTCCAACAGTTTGTCAAGTTATCTTATGTTCATGTAAACAAATAACCCAAATTATTAGAGATTATAATTTAGTGGATTGAAAATTAATCCTAAATTCTAAAAACCAATTCTTATTCCTTAGGTACTATTAGCAATTAGAAAAATAAGGCATCTAAACACATTGAATATACTTATCACTTTATTCAAATTTTCTCTACCATGGATACTAAATGTCTAAAAAATTCCATGTTTTTTCTTCATTCTCATTCAAATTCACTGTTTGAATCTCAATTGTCAATAAGAGGTTTCAAATCCTTTAACTATTTAAGATTCAAGTCCTTTACACACACCTTATTACTAATATCATCTAAAAATCTCAAGAAATATTATCTAACTAATATTTTTTTGTCCAATGAACATATGTGTGACACATGTTGTATTTATCATTATGAAGTCCCTTTTAGAGTTGCTTAATGCAATTATTTATTACTAATTATCAACAAATTTTGCTTCTTGAGTTTGTACATGATAACTAATAGTAATTTCTTAGCAAGTTTTGGAGGATTACTAGGATCACTTAGAGGGTTGCACACATTAATAGTGAGAGCTCATGAATTTATCTTATGTAATATCATATGACTAATATATCTCATTTATAAATATGTGTTCTAAGATAATGCATAATGTTTTATTATGTTTGATATGATATATTTGTAAAACATTTTAAGCTTTGGGAGGTCCAAGGTTCAAACCTTGGCATAGGTGAGTGTGTGAGGGGGTGGGTGTGTGTCTCCCTGGTGGAGTTGTTGTAATAGGTCAAGGGATTCCTGGAAAAACCCCATTTCTTAATATTACCAAATAAATAAATAAATAAATATATATATATATATATATATATATATATATATATATATATATATATATATAATTTCATTTATTAGCTTAATAAATCTTAATTTTTTTTTTAATATATAAAAAAACCAAATTATATAACATGAAAATTTTATTTTAATAAAAAATATTAAATATTTATGCTTCGAGTATTTTTCATGCTAAACCTTCCTATAGAATGTTGTTGGCTGCGTTTATTTCCACTCACCACCTAGGATAAGTGTAATGGCCTTAATACGTTTGAAAAAACTTTAATCAAAAGGAACCATAATCCATGATCTTTATTCATAAAGGATTAACTTCAACATTTGGATCTCAATCCTTGGTGTCTGAACACCATCTCTGGTTTGCTTTACAACGAGATATCTGTTGAATTTCTGTTGAGAAGAAAACGATACACCAAATATTATAAAGAAGCTAATTGTCCTGGAGTTCTTTTGACCACTAGCAAGATGGTTATATCATATAAAACATGAATTATTATAAACAAGATACATTTAGAAACTACTGAAGATTAGATGTAGACACTCCCCACAATAGAACCGCTATATGGGCATGTACTTTACCGGCAAAGCTTGTTTGTAAGACATTCCAGGGGCCCGGCATCCTTAGTTAATTGCCCTACTAGCCTACCGTCCTCAACTTTGAAGCCTCCTGCCTGGTGTACATGGGAGGCTTTTGCTTTCCATTACCAGTTTGCTTGAAATACGCCCCATTAAGAAACTTGTCATTTAACCTTACGGTTTTGGCATCCAAAGTGTTCTGTCACGTGCCTCTTCGTATAATCATTCGGAGCTTTAAATCGGTTGCCTTCTCAAAATGGTTGCACGCGCGCTCCCTCCAACTGCATATATTTCCCAGTCCTCGTATTTGTTATTCGCTACGTGAACATATCCCTCCCTCATCCTGCAACTCCAATGCCCAGACAAATAATCATCGAATTAATGTTCACATTCCAAATATGTCATGTAAACCTAATTATAATTATTCACTGATTACATCACGGAAGTTTATCATAATTAGTTGAAATTCCGGATTACTAATCAATTTTAAACTAAAATTATTATATGTGAAATGAAAAGAAACGAAAGATTTTAATTATTTTAACGAGATTTTATAGGACCATATGATCATTAATATCTTTGTGTAAGATTGTTCTTGTCGTATTAATTTGGGTTAGCAACTTCCCAGCTTCTTTTATATTACTATCTTCAAATAACTTTATTATATACCCTTATCCAATTTTTTTTTTTATTTGTCATAGATGTCTGAAAAGCTCGGGCTTTCATTTGGGTCAGCAACTCTTCAACTTCTTTTATATTACTATCTTCAAATAACTCTATCATATACCCTTTTTTCAAGGGTTTCTTTGTATTTTGTTAAGGATGTCAAAAAAATAACTCCTACATTAATAGATGAAATGTTCCTTATTGCTCCCTGTGCTACATAAAGTACATATCTTTTCTTCCCATTGTTTCTTGAGTATTGTCCGTCTCCTTGTTTTGTATCTAAACCTATAAAAACTAATCCTTATCTAAAAGAATAAATTTTTTCCCTATATTCCCTCTCTGATTTAAACTTTAAAAATATAGTTGATTTGCATTGATTATGTATAAGATTTGATTTGAACACTCCTTATATAGATCAAAGATTCCTAATTAAAATTTCATTCTACCTGCCTATCCTAACACTCAAAAATACAGTTTGAAAGGAAAATTGGAAAAAGAAAAAAAAACATCACCTTGGCATGCGCTGGAGCAGGTCGGGTTGAAAGTCGTTGAACACTACAGTCACCCTCATCCGTTTGTCAACTGGATCCGTGTCGCTGTTGCCCAACAGCATTACCTGTGAATGTGAAAATTAACAAACACATGATCAGATTTGCGATCTATGCACAGAAATTCGATCCAACAATATAAAAAATCAAGTCATTGGAGTCTCACATCTTTCTGGTCGAAAAAACGATTGTTAGAAATGGTGATATCAGTCGAACGCAAGGTGATGTTTATGAGACCGTCACCGCTACGGGAAAGCGAGTTATGGTCAATCCAGACATTCTTAGATTGGGCGATGGAAATGGCGTCGGCGTCCGGGGGATATATTTTCGTGACCCGTTTGACCTTGGATATCATGACTTGCCCCAATCCACTGGCCTTGCAGTCGCGGATGTTGAGTCCATGAATGATAACGTTGCTCACGTTCCAGATGCGGATACACGGCCCGCTGCCGAGCGTGACCCGCGCTTCCCTCGCATCGATGGTCTTGTGGTTCGCTATGAACAAGGGCATCTTGAGCTTGATGATCATGTTTTTGGCAAAGGTAATCCACACGGGCCCCGGGCGGGTAACGCCGTATCGAAGAGTGCCGTGGCGGGGCTTTGTGGGTTCGTCGTCGTCAATAGTAACGGTGTAATAACGACCTCCCTTGCCGCCCGTTACCTCAGCGCCGAAGCCCTTGGCACAACCTGCTAGGCTCATTCTGTTGCTTGCCCAATTCGTGTTTTGCCTTCAGCATCTGTCGATGATATTATGACGGCTTTTGGTGGAGGGTTTAGGGGCCACAGACATGGAGGCTTTGTTGGATTGAGATATGAAGCAGAGCTAGCACGATCAATAGGCTTATGGAAACCCGGCTGGAAGCCATTGACAAGACTATACAGCCCAAATGAGCTAACCTTCGTGTGAGATCTAAACTAGGGTGAGGTGTGTGCTTATATAGAATATTATCATAATATCTTCGTCCTGAGTAGACAGTAAATAGTTGCTGCTGGCTGGGTTAATTTCTTTGGCGTTACTTCGAAGATTGGTAGAAGGCCAAATTAGGGGCCAGTTTGAGGCTTGCTGATAGGTGGCTCAACTCATGGAGTTTCAGTCCATCGCTTCGGATCTCTTATTAGATAGCGATTGAACTTTTGCCCGAATAGTGAGGATTTAAGCGTGTAATAGATTTAATTTAATTTTTTTTGTTAGTAATTAATAAGTGCAGGATTAAAAGTATAGGCATAAGAGACATCAAACTTATTCTGCTTTGTTATTGTTGACCTATTTTGAAGGGAACGAAACCTATTCTGCTTTATTATTGTTTACCTGTCTTGGGACCACTGGTCGTTAGGAATAAATAGTCATCGTCAGTCTGATATCAGTTTAATGCCATAAGGATTCAGATCAGACTACTACTTTTGCAAAGGCACTTAAAAATTTTAAGTTAAACTATTACACAAAAATTTCAGATCATACTACATCTTTAAAAACAAGTTAACTAAAATTAAATTATGACTAACACTCAATGAAGACTGATTTTACGTAATGCTATAGATTTCCTGAAGCATTAGACTCAAATATTATTTCTTAAGCCCATATGGTCGACGTATACCTTAGCAATGGGTTAGTTTTCTTTTTAACGAATTTAAAAGATATATAATATTTATTTAAATGTTTTGAATTTTTTTGAGATGAAAGATTTGAGCTTGAAACTTTTTTGAACTTATCTAATACTATAGATTTTCTGCCTCCTTAAACTCAAATATTATTTCTTAAAATATTGACGATATTGAGGTATAATGGGTTAGTTTTCTTTTTAACGAGTCTAAAAGATATATAATACATATGCAGGTATTATTTCTTAAGACGATATGGTTGACGTATACCGTAGCAACCATATTGACGATATTGAGGTATAATGGGTTAGTTTTCTTTTCAACCAGTCTAAAGATATATAATACGTAGATGTTTGGAGTTTTTTTATTTGTAATTAAATTTGTAGTATATGAGGGAGATTTAAACCTAAAAAAATTTAACTACCCTTTTGTTCTCCAACTCTTTAAATTTTTTAAAACTATATTTCTGCTTGCTTTCTTTTCCTGCTTATTTTTTACATCTTATAATTCTTGAGTTTGTTTTGTTCACTCTTATCGCCAAAGTCTTTCTAGTCGGGTTTAAAAAACCTTAGCGGTAGCTCAACACTTTTCAGCAAAATAATAAACTTATTCATAATAAAATTAAAGTTTATGTTTATATTTTAATTTTTTTTTAAGTTTAGATTTTGATTATTAATAAAAGTATAAATTAAATTGATATAAGTGAAGGTTTAAATATTTTAAATAAAAGTTAAAAAATAATATAACTTTTCAATACATCAAATAAGTTATTCTAGCTGAATGGTGAGTGTAGACTTTAGCTTAAAAAAATTATAATTTAAAATATTAAAATGGTATTTTAATAATATATATATATATATATATATATATATATATATATATATATAATTAAATATATTTAAAAAATAATAAAAATCTTATTAATATTCCACAATATTACATACAACTAATTAAACGATGAGTGTGTACCTGGAGTGGTGCAACACAACCGTTTAAAATAATCAAACAAAAAATAAAAAATAAAAAAATATATTATTAATATTATAAAATATATATATTAAAAATAAATGAAAAAATTATATTAATAGTTCACAATATTACATATAACAAATAATAATAGACGTTGTTAAGACTTAAGAGTCTTCTTTCTATTGTAATTTCGTTTTTCTTTCCTAGTCTACAAAATATTCTACACTAAAAACGATAGCTCCACTCTATGATATCACATTGTACTAATATATATTTATTGATATAAAAATAAAAAAATTATATAAATAAATAATTAAATTAAATTAAAATTGATAGAATGTACTATGTATTTTAAGATAAAGTTGAAAAGCATAAAACCAATAAAAATTATAATGAGATAAAATGATCTATAGATCTTTCATAATTCATTCCACTTAAATTTGTATAAAAACTAATGGATAAAATAAAAAATTTGAAATTATGTAACTAAGTTAAAATAATTTATGAAAACTAAAATTTAAAATAATTTGTAAGACAAGAACATTCTTAAAAAGTGTTTCATACTTTTTTCTTTGAATTATTTGAAATTAATGAATTTATTTATTTGTATTTGTTAAATAAATTTGTATTTAATTTTATAGATGATTTTTTTAAAGTTATTCATAAAATTTTATTTAGGAACTTTTTTTTAAGCCAAAAACCTTTTGCGAGGCCATCTTGGTCTGAGAGACCACGACTAGAGATTCTATACCATCAAAGTCACTTAGGAGTCGTGCCCGGCCTTGTTCGTACCAACATTATCAATTGCATTTTGGATACCCAATTCAACTTTTTGGTAGAGTGGAGATTTGAATATGGATTGCTCTCTCCTCTCCAACTCACCTACATTAGAATATAACTATTGTTAAACATTAAAAAATGCAAAACATATTGTTGGTGATTATTAAAACCTTAAGGAATAGAAATTATAGTTTAAAATAATATATAAAATAATCAATTATCTCGGTTAAATAATTTAAATTTTGTTATCTCGGTTAAATAATTTAAATTTTTAACAAAAATAATCTAGCATGCTCACCTTATTAAAAAATAAATATACAAAATTCATTAGTATTAGGAATTAAAGCAAATCTTTTATATGAGCCAACAAGAAGTGGAGTTGTGAATGAGGATGAGGTATGAGTAGGATTAGGGTTATGCATAGTGGTGAATATTTTCCAATTGGGTGAATATTAGGATTTTTAAAATTAAAAATTGGTGAATATGAGGACCCTCGACGTCGGCCCATTCGCCTAAAATTTTTAGGACCAAGTTTTTTCTTAGGGTCAATTCACCATAATATATATCCAAACATAGGCATATTTGTACTCGTTGGAAAGATTTTTTTGAGCCTGATATAATGGTGGTGTTTTTATGAATTTATAAGATGATTTAATAGGTCAAAATTTATCTCAAATATGACCTTAATTTTTAGGGCTTCAAATGCCCAAAATTTTGGTATAAAAATGATTGATTTGATTTGCTTTGGATTCACCATGATTCACTTTGATTTTGATTAAAATTCACAATTTTTTTACAAGTACATTTTGAGTCCAACCTCTTATGCATAATCCTGAGTAGGATGTAGGAAACATGTGTAGAAAGTATGAAGTGTCCAAGGAAGAAGCAAGTACCACTACTTGTTATTCTATATCTTAGGAGAAAATAAAAATCTAGAGGATTATATAGAGAAAATCTAGGTAACATGAGAGGAATGAAATTTTTTAAAATCCTCACTAGAAGTATGGATGCCCTAGCTAGTGATAAGAGGAGGAGAGAATCTATGGAAAATTCTATCTAAGTAACAAAAACTACAACAAAAGTGATTATTAAATATGAGGTGATCAAATATGATATAATAGTTTTTAAAATTAGAGGGTTAATGTGTAATTTCCATGGATATTAGGAAAATATTTTGAGATTCAACATTGGATCATGTTGAAGTGGGGGTTGAATTGAAATTACCTATGATATTTCATCCAAAATGATTTCATTATCTTCTTTAGTTTAGAAATAAGGGATAAAGTAATGGATGGTGGTCCTTGGTTTATGGGCTTATATTTGAGACCAAGGAGTGAGAATTATTTTATGGAGATAAAGACTATTAAATGAATTTTTTTGTGGATTAGGATTTTTGGAATTCCTTATTAACTCGTAAATAGTGAGGCTTTGAAGAATATTGAAACTACTCATGGCAACTTCATCTAGAAGGAATCAACTACTATGGAAAGAAGGTATGTTATATATAATCAAATACATGTTGTCATAGATATTTTAAAATATTTACCACAATCCACTATAATTAAATTTGAATCAGGACAATTATATCAACAAGTGGATACAAAAATATTGCATTTGAATATCATAAATGTCATGAAAAAAAACACATCATAAGGTATTAAAAAGTGATAATTATGGAGAAAGAGATGAAATTTTTTGGGTATGAGGTAAAATTGAATGTGAAACAAAGAGATCATATCATAGGATATGCTAGGTCAAATAAATGATTTTCCACCCCTAAGAAAGTGGTGAAAAAAATCTCCCCTACATCATAAAATGACAAATGCTATTATAGTTTATTCAAATAAACCATTAGAAGAAAAAATGACACAAGGGATGAGGAAGCACAATACACAAGTTGAAATACGTGAAGTAAATTTTAAAGCAAATGAGGTGAAGGAAATCAAGTTTAATCTAGATAAATCATCTTTATTTTTTCAAGTTGCATGCAATCTTCTTGTAATAAATTTTAAAGTAATACAAAGTATACTGATTGGACTTTATGGTTTTAAGAGCAACATAATAAATAAAAACATATGAAACATATTTTAGAACTTAATACTTTGATAATTCGTATTATGAAATGATAGATATTTAAATATATATAACATCTATTTTAGACATAAAAAGCCTCTAACTAAACTTACAACTACCCTTTTCTTATAGAGCATGCATAGACCTTATGATGGGTGGTTATACTAGTTGTCATTTCACATGGAATTATGATGTAATAACTCCTAACATACCCCCTTATTACATCATAGTCATAGCTCCATCTCTAGCTTATGACCAAAAAATAATTTCTAGGGTGATGCTAGAATCTATATATTTGAGAGAGAAATTTCACTTCTTAATAAAGATGTTTTGCTATGATACTTAGGAGTTTCGGATTCCATCAATTATGCACTTCTTAAAAAATATTTATTACAAATAACTATTCAATAATTTCTAATAGTTATATAATTCAATGCATGAATAATATGCCCCCTTCAATGTATTCAAGTGAAGTATGTGCTACCATGATTGTTAACTATTCAACTAATTGGTTGGCCATTTTTTTGTCTTGCATGTGATGGAGAGAAGAGTGTTTGAGGCTTCTTATATTATTTTTATCTTAGTTTCATTTTATCAAATCCTATATTATTTGCAAGTTCTCCTTTTATCATATGCTCTTTGATATGATAAATGAGATGTGCATTTTGAGTGTAATATTTAGCAATAGTAATTATATACACTTTTCTCAGCCCTTTGAATATTTCCATAGCTACCATATTTTTTTCTTGAATAATAATTTATCAACCTATTACATTGCTCTATAACCTTTAGAGTTTAACCATTAAGGCCCCACAATTGTTGATGTTGTCTAGCAAATGTACTTTATCTCATATTATATTTTCAATTTTGATGATTTCACTCTAGATCTTACCATTTATTATCTTGATTGCTTGTAGCGTTGGTATACTCCTCGATAAGAGTTTTATGAGATATTAGGATTTGATAATGATATATGGATATATCAATCAAGTTACAAAATAGATAATATTCTCTCAATAAGATATAGTTTTCAAGGTATGTAATGCTTCTTCAAAGATCTTCTCACAATAGGTTATTCATCCTAAAAATATCTTTCTCTATACTTTGGAAAATGAGTGGAAAATAATTAGCATTAAATGTACCATATTCATTATAGAAGGTAATAAACTTTTTGTCCTTAGAGGTATGCCATGGATTGTGCTTATAATGGTTGTCTTTGTATCTTGACAATGTTTCGTTCTATTTGTTCTTTGGATTGATGTGATAAATTTATTTTATAATAATATGGATAATTTGAATGGATCCAATTTTATTTACCTATAATTTGTATGGTTGCTTTGGAGTCATACTAAAAAATTTTGTGCTATCTCAATTATGCTTGTATAATAAATACATCTTCTTCTTATTTTTCTTTAGCTTATTTTTTGTTGGCTATATTATTTTGATGTACCTCTATCTAAATTTGAATTTACTTGTCTAAAGATGCCATGTCATGTTATTGGTTCATATGTCATTAAGGGGATCCAATTTTTAATGGATTATGCAAATATTTCTTCAATGTGTGTACATTTAAACCACTAAGTTCACATATATTTTGTGTGTGAAAATTATTTCTTTGATAATAATTTCTTTAATTTTCATATCCTTGAGAAATGTTTCTCTATTGGAAGCACTATGGAGGTCTTATGCCTCATATGAATAGTTGCTTCCCTTTTATATTTGAAAAAGTAATTATTCTTATTCATCTTATATATGTGACACCTATATTTTTTTGAAGTAGGTTCACCACCTTTTCAAAGATTGGTGTATGATCAATGATATCTAATGTTATCATAAGACATCATATTTTAATAGAAGAGATGTCAAAATGATTGGAACTAATGCTTAATTAGATACCTAGTTTTCTAATGTTCGTAGTGATGCTTGTAATTCAAAAATTCTTCTCATGAATGATTCAAGTTTTTCTCCACTCTTCATCTTCAATAAATAAATCTAGATATGGATAAAAAAAGTTTATTTTGATTCTCTACTTCAAAGAATTTTTGTAGCTTATCCCATGCATCTTTGGCTATACTTAAATTTTAAAAATGTGCTTACGTTTAATTTTCTACTCTGAATATGGTGATCAATATTACCTTTTTATCTACATTTTTAAAATTTATCTAATCTTCACCTTCTATAATAGGATTATTAATGATTTCATCTACTACTTGCCATACATTTTCAAACTCAGGTGGTGATTTGAGTTTTTTTTTCTAGGTGACATAACCATCCCCCCTTAGTTATTGGGAATCAAGAAAAAAAAACTTTGTTGCTCCACTAGTTAGTAATTTTTTACAAAATTTAAATATTTTATTTTCACTAAACTAACCTTGAAAATTTATTTTAATGAGTTCATATAAGCCTATAGTCATGATTCAATTGATGCCTTATATCCCATTGATAAATATAAAATAGGAAGGAATATTTTTGTTTTAAATAGTTACTATTTCCTTTCCTTTGCACCTAAAAGTAATCAAAAGAGAAAAATGTAATTGATGAAATAATTTATTCTAGCTAGTTATCAATGTGGGATTGTTTTTTGATTGATCCCAGTTGGATCTAGAGGTCCATGAGTTGGTAACTTTAACTACTTCATGATACAACCATATTCTAGTAGATTATAATTGATCCACCTTTACAATAGGATGTACAATAGGATTTCATGATATAATACTTAACATGGGCTCAATCATATCTTTTTTTAACCAATACATGTCCTTGAAAAATATTTAATTTGGTATTGCTACTATGGATAAAATTTTTATTGAATTGATATCTTCAAACAACATCTAATTTAGGCTAAAATATGCTTTTATTATTTGAATTAATATCTTTGCAAGCAACATATATGTTGGGTTTGCTAGCTTTCAAATCAAAGTCACAAACAATGTATTATCTAAGCTTGATTGTTCAATGCATTCTCATTTAAACCTTATGAAAAGTGCAAATAATACCCAAGATTGATTGTCCATGTATGAGTTTTGTATTTGGTTTCCCAAGTAATGTTCAATATCTATGACAATGTCATGCTAAATAATGTTTATGCCTTAGTGGAGTATATTTATACATACACATAGTGAATATACATCTTCAATGTCCTCGACAATTTTTAATGAGGTATAATGATAATGGTCTAAGCAATATTACATTGTTCTATCTATATATCTATCTATCTATCTATCTATCTATCTATCTATATATATATATATATATATATATACACACACACACATAAAGAGAGAGAGAGGGAGAGAGAGAGGTTAACCTTTTAATCAATCTCTAACATTGTCATTTAGCCTTGAATATTTTTTTAAGAGAGTGCTTTGTGACCTTATCTAGGTCAAAATAAGAGAAGGATCAAAAGGAGAGATGACTTTGCCTTATACATTATTTGATACCACATGTGAGAAATAAATACTTCAATACATTGCATTAAAAAATGATAGGTATTTAAATACATAGAATAAACCTCTAACTAAACCTGCAATTTTCCTTGTCCTGTAGTGCACAAACCTCATGATGGGTGGTCATACCACTTGCCAATTCACATGGGCCGTGATGTAGTAACTCCTAATAGGATATCCAAAAAAATTTAGAGTTTCCATGGCAGAATACAAAAGTAATGACTATGGAGGATCATTTTTGCACTTTCTAGATTTTGAGATAACATAAAGAAGAAAGTGCTTATGAGATTACTCCTTTCATTTCAAATTATTTAGGGCATAGATGAGACATAAAAATGTCTAATCATTTCAAGGATATTTAACATAATTTTCCTCATTTTGGCTAAATACTATAGTCTATTCCAAGTACTTTTATTATTTATATTAATGTGGTAAATTGCAGGAAATGATATTTTGTTGTTCCAACATTTTTTTTGCATCTTTATGATTAATTTGCATAATTTCAGCATTAAATAATTATGTAAAAAATATAATAAAATGCATTTTAAGTGGAGGAATTTATAATAGGGTTTTAAAATATATTTCACTCACATGTTTAAACTATTTATTGTTCATATTTTGTGCTTTTATGACAATTTGGAGCAAATTGTGCATTCTACACAAAAGTTGGAAAAATTGTAGGCCTATTATAAGACAAATTGTAGGTTTTGTTCTAGAACAAGAGGAAACAAATTATAGTTTTATGAAAAATAAGAATAATGCTTTAAAAATGTGGCCAAATTGAACTTGAAATGTATGAGATATGTTGGGTAATCATGACATTTCATTTGGAATCGGTCATTCAACTAGAAACTAGAGGTTTTGTGGAGATTGAATAATTTATCACATGTTTTGGAGCACTACAAGTTTTTATTGCATTAAAATAAAAATAATTTTGACTAATTTCAAGGTGAACATGACAAGTTAGAGGGTAAAGGTTCAACATAGATGTACCCTAAGACTCTTCCAAGTTAATACACAACAAATTTAGGTGCAAAAATAGGGAAATTTATATGATCTAATATGATATACTAATTTTATAATAATCAAACTTCATTGTAGTATTTTTAATCAATGAAACAACACATCGTTTCCTATTTTTACCCTTGTTTATAGGCAGTCAAGTTAGAATTCAGTTATAAATACTCTTATATTTACCTTTGATAATGTAGAAAGTTATTATGAAATAGATAAAGTAGACTTAGTAAAGCAACAAAGAGTACAAATCTAAAATCATTCAATAAAAGTGCAGTAATATTTAGACTTGACTATTTCAAGTTCTCACGTGATTTATTGACATTGTAGTTTAGATTAGCATTTTTTGAACATTTTACCTTCTACTGGACCTCAAAGCAAGGGCCCAATCTCAGGATCAGTGGATGGATTGTAAACTATAAATAATATATTTTTGATGTTTTGCATTTTTATTATAATAGCATAATTTTAGCATAGAATCTATTATTTTCTTTTCTTTTTTCAGTTGTGTTTTCTTCCCTTATTTTTAATCATGTTATGTTCTATTTATCACAGTCAGCTGGCCTTAATTAATTTCTATAATTTTTGTTTTGTTTTAGCAATTTAAATTACAACATTTAATTTATATTTTTCACATTTTAAATTTTTTTTAGCTTGTTTCATTTCAGTAGTTTACTTTTATCATTTTCCATTTTGCTAAATTAGTTTTATTTTTAGCATTTAAATTCTATCATTTTATTTTTATTGCAATTAGTGTAGTTCATTCAATTTCAATTCAAGAACACAAGCTTATACTAAGAGGGTTGGGTGAACATTATAAGATAAAAAAATTTACTTTTCTTTCCAAATAATAACATCAATAATATCAATGTAGTAAATGAAATAATGCACAAATAATAACACACATTAGAGACACAAATTTAACATGGTCCACCCAATGTGGAATACATCCATGGAGAAAAGATTTCTTATAAATTTTCTCAACCAATCTCTTGGGAACCAATTCCCTATTACAATGTTTATGGGTACCAACTCAAAGGAGACACCAATACCCTATGCTCAAGTTCATGGACCTCTATCCATAAGAGACCTTTATCCCCACTACTTTGGTTTGTACCTCTATCCATAGGAGACCTCTGTTCCCATTGATATGGTTTGTGGATCTTTATCCACATGATACCTTTGTCCCCACTACTCTAGTTTGTGGACCTCTATCTAGAGGAGACCTCAATATCCTTTTCTCTAGTTCATGGACATATATCCACATGAGTCCTCGATTCCATATCCTATATTTTGTGGACCTCTATCCATAGGAGATACCAATCCCCTCTACTCTACTCTGCTACAAGCCTTTACACAAGGATTTCTCATTTTGGATCCAATACTTGCTCTCAAATCTGCTTAGATCTACTCTAGGTCTACACAAAATACTTCCTCAAATATGCTTCACCAAAACATACTCTTAAATCTTCTCAAATTTACTTCCAACCTACACTCAAGGCTTTCTAAAATATTCTCTTAACTCTTCTCAAATCTAATCCAATCCTACACACAAGGCTTGCTCAAATCTGCTCACCAAAACCTACTCTTAACTCTGCTAAAATATTATCCAATACTATAATCAAGGCTTGCTAAAATCTACTCTTAACTCTGCTAAAATATACTCCAAGCCTACACACAAGGCTTGCATAAATATTCTCATCATTCTCCAAGCCTACACATAAGTATTGTTCAAATCTGCTCACCAACACCTGCTTTTAACTCTGTTAAAATATGTTTCAAGCCTACACACAAGGCTTACACAAATATTCTCACCAAGACCTACTCAAATATTTTCCAAACCTACACATAAGACTTGTTCAAATATGCTCACCAAGATCTGCTTAATTCTACTCCAAGCCTACTCAAAACTCTATCCAACTCTGCTCCAAGCCTACTCACAAGGCTTGCTCAAATCTAATTCAAAATTACTTATAAAACTTGTTCAAGTATTTCCCAAAATTTGCATACAACCATCTTTCAAAACCATGCTTATATCATTTTCAAAATGCTTTCATAAAATAAAGTAATTCAGACATATTCTATCCAATATTCTTTTTCTTCAAGAACATACAAAGAATGATATGCAAATATAACTAAATATGTTATTTTTCACATTCACTTGCATTCACAAGATATCTCAAGTATAGCAATTAGTATATGACTTTCTTATATATTTCCCACAATCAAAACTGATGCACACACTTACTTCACAAACCTGATTTCTAACACTTGCAAATTCATTTTAATGTCACTCAAACTAATGCACAAATTGTTCTCAAACCCTAGCTCATGTGTTTCCAATTTCATTCAACAATGAAACATAATTTTGTTCTCAAAACCTAACACATGTGTTTCCAATTTCATTAAAAAATGAAGCACAATTTTGTTCTCAAATCCTAACACGTATTTCCAACAATGCACACAACCTTAATCCTTATATCTCCAGATTTTGACTCAAATTTTTTTTCTCAAAAACACAACCACCTTGATACGAAGTTAAATCACTTTACATAAAATTTCCTTGAAGGAGATGTGCCCTCAAAAACCTCTATCAAAATAGTTTCCTTTCTTTTGCCACTTCAAAACAAGTTAGCAAAATTTCTTTTTAAATAATCCACATAAAATCCCTCTTCAAAAATATGTGCACTTGAAAAATAATACTTTATGACTCTCCTTTTATCTTCACAATATAGAGCTTTAACAATGATCAAAACCCCTCAAATTTTCTTTTTCATCATGCAAAAATACACACCATAATAACACCTTATCACTCCTACTTTCACAAAATAAAAATAATATTCAATATACCACAATGTGCCTTATAACATCCAATAACCCAAAGTGCAATGCAATTTCTCACACTGTAGTGCAACCAATCATTCAAAATGCAATCAATTAAAATACACCTTATGTATCCCTAAGATAGGCACTATGCATACCCTATACTCTCAAAAATTAATCAAATTTTTTGTGCCCTTACCAATGTGCTGCCGCGACTCGAAACTGCCACCTCTCGCTTGCCCACTTCCTAGCATACGCCAAGCTACCGTACGAGCAATCTACCCTCATGGAAATAAAACTGCATGAAATTCCTATAGACGTCTTCTAAATTTTTTTCTTCTTTTCAAAAATTTCAACCAAAATATAGCCATTGATTTTTGACCCTATGACCTCCTCCTTGCCAACGTCTTAGCATAGGGTCTCCCTATTGTCTCGGCTAGCCACCCATATAAGGTTTTGAATGCACTGCCTCCTTGATATTTGTGATTTTGGATATACCTCAAAAATCGTGCAGACTTCTTCCGTATGCCTTCCATGAATATTGCGAATGATCTTTGATTAGCTCATAGTCATGAACCTTAGTGCAAATGAAATATTTTACCCACTTAAATATGCTTTTCAATTTCATATTTGACGTCGGTGCACATTTGAAATTCAAATTTTATTTCCTCCATGAATATTTGGTGCTTCTTTATCTTTTGAAAACTTTGCATTATAATATTAAAATATTATAACATTAATGCTTAAAACCTTTGTATTAAACTTTTGCTTCCTCTTTAACTTGAATTTTATGGAGATGTAGGTGCTTTAATTTATTTCCACCTTTTGAAATTTGACTTGGTGCCTTTTTAAATTCAAATTTATTTTTATTATAATATTTAAACCTTAGTTTTAAATATTATAATATATTGCTTGTAAACCTTTGTCAAATGAATTTATTTTTAAAACCTTTGTCCAAGGCTTTTCAAAAACTTTGGTCTTTCTTTTAAACCTATTTGCCCCTCTTCATAATATTTAAATTTAACATTTAAATATTGAAATCCTTCTCTTGCCTTGAATTTTGTCCTTGCTTACTATCAAACCCATGGGGAATATTTTTGTCTTTCAACTTGCTTTGCCTCATCACCCTTGGAGAATATTTTTGCTTTGCTTATCATGCACCTTTGACATTTTTCTTTTGACATCAATGACAACTCAATATGCTCAATATTTCCAACAATGTCCCCCTTTGTTATTGATGGTAACCCTTATAAAAATAATCCTTTTACTCTAACTGGATTCCAAAAATTGCTCCCCTAAGAATTTTCTCCTCCTTAATAAATTCTCTCCTCATTTGACATCAATGGCAAAGGGCTAATTGGGGCTAAAGATAAGACACTCAGCATAGCCCCCTCGCCACCTCCTTTTTTGAGGTGATTAATTTTAGGATTGGAGTAAACCTACTCCTAAATTACAATGCTATTTTTCTCTTTCAATATTTTTCCATATCTTTGTAGTCATACCTATTTGAATCTTTTAGCTATCCTTCTTCTTGCTAGTATTTCGAAGTTCTTGAAATTCTATTTTACACCACTTTTCTCTATGCCCATAATTATTGCAACTGTAACACCTGATGTTGTAGTTCTTGAAAGGTGTGAATGAATTGAAGTTCTTTTTGGTGAAGCCATAGTCATTTCTTCCATGAACCCTACAATGAATAGCTATATGACCAAAATAATTACATGAGTAGAAATAACATTGGAAGTAATATTCCTATTCAAATGAATTGAAGTTCCTCCTGGTGAAGCCAAAATCATTTCTTTCATGAACCCTGTAATGTATAACTTTATGACTAAAAGGATTACATGAGTAACAATAACCTTGAAAGAAATATTCATGTTGCCTTGGAGGATATGATCACATACTTTTTTCTTTGCTTTTCCTATGATGGTCTTTGTTCCTTAATTGTGCATTATTTTATTTCTCTTTAAAAATTCTACCAATCAACACATTAGCATATGTCTTAGACTCTTCTTCAATTTTTCTCTTTGATGTCTCTATTTATTTTGAGCTTGACTCTTCCTTTTGTTCTCCTTGACCTTCTTCAAAACCAAGTCCATTCTTGATAAATGGAGATCTCTATGTTTTGATAATGTCATCCAAGGTTTTTGAGCTTTTCTTAAACTTATATAGCTTTTAATTAGAAATTTTCACTTCCATTGTTAGAGAAACCACTTCATGTTCTAATATTTCACATTCTAACTCTTTTCCCTTTAACTTTTTAGTCATTAAATTTTCTTTACCTCTTCAACCTTAACTTTTAAGTCAATGAGATCTTGTATAAGATTTGCTTTTGTTTTCTCATTATCTTGTACTTGAGACTTGAAACATAAGTTCTCCCTTTCCAACTCAACAAGTTTATTTTGTATATCAACTATGGTTTCCTATTCCTTTTATGAATGTCTCTTCTTATTGGTCTTCAATAATAGTATCATCTTCTTTTTCACTATCAGATAGGCTTTCATCACTTCTACTAGAAGTACTACTTTTAAAACGTACATTCCTTTCATACCTGTTTGATTGTGCATGTTTTTTTCTCTTGATGGAATTTTCTTTCTTTCTTTTTCTTATATTATTTTTCCTCTTCACTGATACTATACCCATTTTGTGGATAATAATCTGCGTAGTGACCAATGTTACCACCACTAAAATATTTCACAGATTGCATATCTTTTTATTTTCTTGGATCCTTCTTATTCCTTCCTACAAAATTAGCTTCTTCTCCACGGCTTGATTCATAATTTGATTTTGTTTCTTTATATGTTTCCACTTCCTTAGAGTAATAATCTTTTTGAGAGCAAAATCAAATTCTTCTATCATGTTCACCATAGTTTTCTCTTTCTCTCTCTTTTCTTTGATTTTAATTACTAGAATATCTTCCTTTTATTCCTTGGCCATGTTTTTTCCTTCCTTCTTAGGAAGACATGGTCTCGTGATTTTTCATTTTCCTTTCCTTGCCATGTACGTTCTTGTAAGATATTCCTTCAAGGTTTTGGGATTCCCTTAAGGAACCCACTATTGAGCAAGGAGGTGCAAGAAGTTTGTCATTGTTGTCAACACAGGCAGCTAGATCTAATGATGTAGTGGCCAGACAGTTCAGGAGTCATTCAGATATAGAAGACAAAAAAAATTCAAAAAAAAAGACAAGTTAGAAAACATGTCGCGATATCGCGACATGTTTTCTGTCGTGATTTCGCGACAAGTCGGAGGAGAGAGAATGCACAACGGAAAATGTCATGATTTCGCGACAAGTCGGAGGAGAGAGAAGGCACAGCCAAAAATGTCATGATTTCGTGACAAGTCGGAGGAGAGAGAAGGCACAGCCAAAAATGTCACGATTTCACGACAAGTCGGAGGAGAGAGAAGGCACAGCCGAAAGTGTCATGATTTCACGACAAAAATGAAGAGAGAGAATGTGCAAGGCAAACTGTCACAATTTTGCGACAATGTCAGAAGCCAAGGAGCTAAGTCGAGAAATTGTAGCGATTTCGCTACAAGTCTAAAATGCAGAACTCGAAGGTGTAGCAATTTCGCTACGTGTCAAATTGCATAAAACAAATGTGTAGCGATTTTGCTACAAGTTGAAAAAGCACAACAAGAAGGTGTAGCGATTTCGCTACAAGTTGAAAAAGCACAACACGAAGGTGTAGCGATTTTGCTACAAGTCCAAAAATGCACAACGTGAAGGTGTAGCGATTTCGCTACCAGTCAAAAGATCAGAACTCAAAGTTGAAGCAAGTCGAAAGCACAAGGCACAAATTTGTAGCGATTTCACTACCGCATGAAGCAAGAATTGTATGGAGGCCGAAAGCATCGTGATTTCGTGACAAAGCCGAGGATGACGTCAGCAAAACTGAAAGTGTCATGATTTCGTGACAGGGTGAAAGAAAAGTCGTTGGAAGCCGAAAGCATTGCAATTTCATGACAAAGCTGAGGATGACGTCAGCAAAACTGAAAGAGTCACGATTTCGTGATAGGGTGAAAGAAAAGCCGTTGGAAGTAGTAAACGTCACGATTTTGTGACAAGAATGAGGATGACGTAAGCAAAAGTTCAAAGTGTCACGATTTCGTGACAAGAATGATGGCAAAGCTATCAAAGGCCAAAATGGTCACGATTTCACGACAGCAAGGATATGAAGGCGTACGGCTACAAAAAGCACCGCGATATCGCGACATGGTTGTGTTTCACGGCAACAGTTACAAAAAGGTGACAGAGGTGGTAGTAGCAGTTGAGGCCGACAAGTTAAATCGAGGTCGACGGTTTTAGGGTTTTGAAGCTGACATTTTCTAGGGTTTTACAGCGGACATTTTTAGGGTTTTGAAGCTGACATTGTCAAGGGTTTTACAGCGAACGTTTTTAGGGTTTTGAAGCTGACATTGTCAAGGGTTTTATAGCAGACATTTTTAGGGTTTTGAAGCCGACATTGTCAAAGGTTTTACAGTGAACGTTTTTAGGGTTTTGAAGCCAACATTTTCTAGGGTTTTACAGAGGACATCATTAGGGTTTACAGCCGACGTCCTAGTGTTACAGCTGACTATGATTTAAGATCTGTCTTGAAATTTCTTCTATAAAAGGAGGATGACTTTGAGTTTGAAGTGGGTGTTGCGATGAGATAATGTGTGAATGCGAGAAGTGTGATTGCGCAAGTGAAGTTTGGTCGAGTAGAGTGCAAAGTCATAGTTTGAATCTACATATTGTGATTGCATGGATGAAAAGCGCAATGTGTAGAGATGGAGTTCTAAGTTCAAAATGTTAGCGTGCAAATAGCAGAAGTGTTGATCATCTGATTGCAGTAGAGAGTGCAAAGAAGAATACAAAAGCGATCGTACAGTGCAAAACATTTTTGCGCAGAAGCAGCAGAATGCAAAAAATAGCAGACTGTAAGGAACAACATGAAAATTTTATTCTGTCATTTTATTATCTTTATTGATTTCCAAGTTGTAGCTTGGCATAAGGGGTTGGTGCCTCTTTCCAGTTGGTGCTGGTAGATTGGGAGTTGGTGCTCCATTCTGTTTGTAGCAGAAAAAGCAAAGGGGTTGGTGCTCCTTCTAGTTGGTGCTGGTAAAAGACATTGTAAAGTTGTAGCTTTGCTTTGGCTAGATTTGGATGGTAGTCCAAGTAGTCATTTTGAGGAGTAGCCACATTGGTGAACCTCGTTAAATTGTTGTGTTGTGTGTCATGCTTTCTTGCTGCATTTGATAGTTATTTTATCAGTTTTAAATTGATGCTAGATTTAAAACTATTTGTTTTAGAAGTTTTTAAAGATCACACTGATTCACCCCCCTCTCAGTGTCATTGTGATTACAACAATTGGTATCAGAGCCAAGTTCCTGAACAGGCTTAAACAACTAAGATGATCTTGGAAGTTACGTAATGGCAAGTGGTGAAGGTTTCTCCTTGAACAAAGCACCATTGTTTGATGGGACTAATTATGCGTTCTAGAAAATTAGAATGCAGACATATCTCAGTGCTTTGGTTTTTGACATCTGGGGTGCGGTAGTTAATGGTTAAAAATCTCCTGCCACCACTCCAACAGACACTATAGGTAAAAAGGCATTTGAATATGATTCAAAAGCAAAAAATGCTATCATGTGTGGACTAGTTGACAGTGAGCTAGTCAAGGTCATAAATTGTGAATCAGCAAAAGATATATGAGATAAAATAGAGAACATTCATGAAGGATATGATAGGATCAAGGAGGCAAAACTTCAAGCACGTCGAGCTCAATACGAATCTTTAAATATGGACAATGATGAGAACATAGAGACTTTCATGCATAGAGTCAATGGGATCACCAATTCAATCAGAGGTCTTGGCGAAGAATTAACCGATGCTGCTATCGTGAAAAAGGTATTGAGATCGCTCCCTCCTAGATTTGATTCTAAAGTCTCTGCCATAGAAGAAGCCAAAGATCTAAATCATTTTAGTATGGATGAAATGCATGGTTCTTTGATTGCTTTTGAAATGAGAATAGGAAGGTCTAATCCCATAGATAGAGAAGCAGCTTTCAAAGCCCTAAAAGGCAAAAGCACAAAACAATAATCTGAAGAAGAGGATGCTTCAGATGAAATGAAAGCAAATTTTGTAAGAAATCTGAGAAAAGGAAAATGAAAATACAAAGGAAAGCTACCTTTTAAATGTTTCAATTGTGGATGCATTGGAAACTTTGCTACCAAATGTCCTCTCAATGACAAGAACAAAGGTGAAGAAACTTAGCATCAAGAAAGAGGTGAATGGAGGAAGAAAACTAACTTCAAAAAAGGCAATTTGAAAAAGAAAAGTTTTATCTCCCGAAATGCAGAATCTTTAGAGGATAGTTCTAGTGAAGACTCTAAAGAAGGAATAGGTGAGGCTCTCTTTATGGCGTTTGAAATAGACGAATCAGAAGAAGTAGAAAACACAGAAAAGAGATAAGGAATGAACTCTGAAGTATCTATTGAAAAAGGTGAGGTTGAAGTTGATTTAGAAGGTGAGCTGGTGTCTGCTCTTATAGAATGGAAATCTGAGAAAAGAAAGAATAAAAAACTGTTAAGGAAACTTGAGGATGCAAATGACATTATAGCCAGTCTAAAAACATAGACAAAATAGTACAAGAAAATGTCCGAAGATCTTGAAGTATAGGTAACCATGAAGATAGATTATTGTTGCAAATTGGAAGAAGAAAATGTTAGTCTTCGAATACAGATACAAGAGCTGGATCAAAAAATCAGCTGTCATTTAAAACATGAAGAAAGTTCGATGAATCTGGACAAAATTCTAAGCGATCAAAGATCCATAGGTATCAAATTCGGTTTGGAGTTTACTGAAGGAGAATCATCAAGTGGACCAAAGGCAAGCAATGTTGAATATGAAAAGAGTAAAGACAAGAAACAGGCTGTGGAAAGAAAAATAAATCAGGCAAAAGGAAACTGTAATGCCAGTCCTGAAATAGCAGCTGACAATGATGGCTTTACCAAGGTCACACATCAAAAGAAAAGAAGACCTAAGGCTCCTGCAACAACTTGGCCAAGACCATCTTTCAAGTTCAATCATTATTTCTATGGTTTTTGTTTTAAATGTAATGGTTATGGGCATAAAATTGTTGACTACAAGTACAATATAGGTCCAAGAAGTTTCACTAGTAGAAATGCTTTTGCTCCTCTAATGAGTTATGTAGTAGAATGCTTTAAGTGTCACAACTTTGGGCATATTGCTAGAAACTGTCGTAGTATTTCTGTTTCATATCAATCTCAGAAAAGAAGAATTCAACCATATAGGGCAAAACAAAATATAATTTCTTCTGAAGGATATGTGCAAGATTCTGAAAAGGGGAAATCCATGCTAGAACCCAACACCACAGTTAAAACAAAATGGAAACAAAAAGAACAACTCATGAAAGAGCAAGAATCTTTAATAGTGCAGACAGCTTTTAGAGCTCAGAATAAATGTGTACTGTGGATCCTTGACAGTGGTTGCTCAAGTCATATGACTGGTGATAAACATAAATTTGAAAAACTACAGAAATATGAGGGTGGTTCTATGAAGTTTGGCAATAATGATGGAGCCAAAATAATAGGTAAAGGATCTGTCAAAATTAGTGAAGGGAAAATCAAGTCAGAAGAAGTTTTATGTGGATGGTTTGAAACATAACCTGTTAAGTGTGAGTCAAATCTGTGATAAAGGACATGAAGTAGTTTTCAAGAAGCAGGGTTGTGAAGTCAGAAAAATAAACAACGAGAAATTAATAGCAAATGGCTCAAGGACGTCTGGCAACCTGTACACACTCTCAGAATCTTCAGAAGGTATGTGCTTCATTGGACAAGAAGAAGAGAACTGGTTGTGGCATAAGAGGCTTGGACACATAAGTTTTGATAATTTGGTGAAAATCAGCTCTAAACAAGTAGTGAGAGATATTCCAACCATTAAGAAACCTTCAAACAGTGTTTGTGCTTCATGTCAGAAGGGAAAGCAAACCAGAGTTTCATTTAAAACAAAAGAATACCACACTAGCAGGCATTTGGAACTCATTAATACAAACTTATGGGGACCCATGAGGACCCAAAGCATAAACGACGACAAATACTTTATGCTATGCATCGATGATTATTCCAGAATGACATGGATATTCTTCCTAAAAGATAAAATAGAACCTTTTGAAATGTTCAGAACCTTCAAACAGCTAGTTGAGAATGAAATAGGAAAAAATATTAAATGCTTGCGATCAGACAGAGGAGGAGAATTCATTTCGAATGAATTTACAGAATACTATGAAAAATATGGTATCAGGAGACAATATTCAGCAGCCAGAACTCCCCAGAAGAATGGTGTAGTAGAGAGAAAGAACAGAACTATACAGGGAATGGCATGCACCATGCTGGCAGAAAAAAAAATAGCAGATAGATTCTAGAAAGAAGTAGTTCACACAGCAGTATACATTCAAAAAAGGTATATGTTAAGAACTCATGAATGCAAAACACCTTATGAGTTGTGTTTTGGTAGAAAAGCAACAGCAAAACATCTTAAAGTATTTGGTCAGTAAGTGCTACATCGAAAAACCGATGACAACCTTGGAAAGTTTGAAGATAGAGCAGATGAAGGTGTTTTTGTTGGTTATTCTCCAAATAGCAAAGCTTACAAATGCTACAACAAGAGACTCAAGAAAATTGTGGACAGTGCAGATGTTAAATTCGATGAAGGGAGGAAACACACAGTTAACTTTGAAGAAAACTACCCAATCTATGAAGAAGTCATTGAAGGAGATGAAGTGCATGGAACATAAAATACGTCTACGGCTGATGCAGTAACTTATCAGATGACTCAGAGGTGCAAGAAAATAGAAAATTCAAAATGGGCAGCTGGCAGAAAAATCATCCTAGAGACCAAATAATTGGAGATCCCACACTGGCATTCGGACAAGAAAGAAAGTAATAAGTAATTACTCTCTTTTATCCAAAGATTGAGCCCAAAAACATAGATGAAGCAAGCAAATATGACAGTTGGATGAAGGTAATAAATGAAGAGTTAGATCAGATTGAAAAGAACAGAACTTGGGAATTAGTACCTAGACCTGCAAATAAGAATGTAATCGACACAAAATGGATATTTCAAAACAAATTAAATGAAGACGGACAGGTCATTAGGAACAAAGAAAGAATGGTTTGTAAAGGATATGCACAGGTCGAAGGCATTGATTTTGAAGAGACTTTTGCTCCAGTGGCTAGATTAGAAGCAATTAGAATGTTTTTGGCCTTAGCAGTTCAAAAAAACTTTAGGGTGTATCAGATGGATGTAAAATCTGCATTTTTAAATGGCAAACTCAAAGAAGAGGTCTATATTGAACAACCGGATGGATTTCAAATTAGTGAGGATCCTAACCTTGTCTGCAAATTAAAGAAAGCACTATATGGATTAAAGTAAGCACCACGGGCTTGGTATGCTAGGCTAGATAACTATCTCTCCCAACAGGGATTCAAGAAAGGTTTAGTGGACAATAATCTGTATGTAAAAATAGAAGCTGGGCATCTCATTGTTTTAGTTGTCTATGTAGATGATATCATATTTGGTAGCAACAAAGATGAATCTTGTAAAGACTTAGCAAATAATATGCAGAATGAATTTGAAATGTCTATGATTGGTGAACTATCTTACTTTCTTGGGCTACAAGTTAATCAAAATGAGAAAGGCATATTCATTTCCCAAATCAAATATGTCAAAGAAATGCTAAAAAGGTTCACTATGGAGGACTATAAGCCAGTCAAGACTCCCATGACAACAAGTCGCAAATTGAGTAAAGAAGACAAATCTCCACCTGTAGACCAAACCATGTACAGATCTATGATTGGGAGTTTACTATATTTAACAGACTACCGGACTCGATATTCTGCAGGCAGCTTGCATGGTAGCTAGATTTCGAGCCGATCCCAAAGAGACTCATGTGACAGCAGTTAAAAGGATTTTTTGGTATCTTAAGGGCACCATTGAGTATGGGTTGTGGTATCCAAAAGGAAAATACTTCACTCTTATATCATATTCAGATGCAGATTGGGCTAGATGTGTTGATGACAGAAAAAGTACTAGTGGAGGTGCATTGTATTTAAGGGACAGATTGGTTGCATGGCACAGTAAGAAGCAAGAGTCAGTTTATTTATCTACAGCTGAAGCAGAATATATTGCAGCAGCAACATGTTGTACACAAGTCTTATGGATGAAACAAACTTTGAAAGATTTAGGTATCAATTTTAGTGAACCAATATCAGTAAAGTGTGATAACACCAGTACAATTAACATCTCTAAGAATCCAGTAATGCACTCACAGACAAAGCACATTGCTATTAGGTATCATTTCTTGAAGGAGAAAGTTGCAAAAGGAGAAGTTAAATTGGGCTATGTCCCAACTACAGAACAAGTAGAAGATATTTTTACAAAACCTTTTCCCAAGGAAGTATTTGAGTATCTTCGAAGCAAATTAGGAGTAGTCACACTTCCTAAGAAGTGACTAGCTACAGGGATCACATTCTCAGGGGGAGCATTTGAGTATTTGACTATTATTTTGCTCATGATCATAATTTGTGCCAGTTGCAACAAATTGTGCCTGAGAAGTGTGAGGATGGACTCAGGGGGAGTCTGCAGCAGCCCTTTGGTATTATTGACAAAGGGGGAAAATAGTTACAGGAATGTACACAGGTGTTGCCAACAATTCCAAAGGGGGAGAAGAGTTACAGGAATGTACACAGGTGTTGCCAACAATTCCAAAGGGGGAGATTGTTGAGCAAGGAGGTGCAAGAAGTTTGTCATTGTTGTCAACACAGGCAGCTAGATCTAATGATGCAGTGGCCAGACAGTTCAGGAGTCATTCAGATGCAGAAGACAAAAAAAAATTGAAGAAAAAGATAAGTTAGAAAACTGTCGCGATATCGCGACATGTTTTCTGTCACGATTTCATGACAAGTTAGAGGAGAGATAAGGCGTAGTTGAAAATGTCATGATTTCATGACAAGTCGAAGGAGAGAGAAGGCACAACAAAAAATGTCACGATTTCGTGACAAGTCAGAGGAGAGAGAAGGCGCAGTCAAAAATGTCACGATTTCGCAACAAATTGGAGGAGAGAGAAGGCACAGCCGAAAGTGTCACAATTTTGCGACAAAAATGAAGAGAGATAAGGCGCAAGGCAAACTGTCATGATTTCATGACATGTCAAAAGCTAAGGAGCTAAGTCAAGAAATTGTAGCGATTTCGCTACAAGTCTAAAATGCAGAACTCAAAGGTGTAGCGATTTCGCTGTGTCAAATTGCACAAAACAAAGGTGTAGCGATTTTGCTACAAGTTGAAAAAGCACAACAAGAAGGTGTAGCGATTTCGCTACAAGTTGAAAAAGCACAACACGAAGGTGTAGCGATTTTGCTACAAGTCCAAAAATGCACAACGTGAAGGTGTAGCGATTTCGCTACCAGTCAAAATATCAGAACTCAAAGTTGAAGCAAGTCGAAAGCACAAGGCACAAAGTTGTAGCGATTTTGCTACCGCATGAAGCAAGAATTGTACGGAGGACAGAAGCATCATGATTTTGTGACAAAGCTGAGGATGACGTCAGCAAAACTGAAAGTGTCACGATTTTGCGACAGGGTGAAAGAAAAGCCACTGGAATCCGGAAGCATCACGATTTCGTGACAAAGCTGAGGATGACGTCAGCAAAACTGAAAGTGTCACAATTTTGCGACAGGGTGAAAGAAAAGCCGCTGGAATCCAGAAGTGTCGTGATTTCATGACAAGAATGAGGATGACATAAGCAAAAGTTCAAAGTGTCACGATTTTGCGACAAGAACGATGGCAAAGCTATCAAAGGCCAAAATGGTCATGATTTCGCGACAGCAAGGATATGAAGGCATACGGCTACAAAAAGCGTCACGATATCACGACATGGTTGTGTTTCATGACAACAGTTACAAAAAGGTGATAGAGGTGGCAGTAGCGGTTGAGGCCGACAAGTTGAATCGAGGCCGACGGTTTTAGGGTTTTGAAGTCGTCATTTTCTAGGGTTTTGCAACGAACATTTTTAGGGTTTTGAAGCCGACATTGTCAAGGGTTTTATAGTGGACATTTTTAGGGTTTTGAAGCTGACATTGTCAAGGGTTTTACAGTGGACATTTTTATGGTTTTGAAGTCGACATTGTCAAGGGTTTTACAACGAACATTTTTAGGGTTTTGAAGCTGACATTGTCAAGGGTTTTATAGTGGACATTTTTAGGGTTTTGAAGCTGACATTTTCTAGGGTTTTACAGAGGACATAATTAGGGTTTGCAGCCAACGTCCTAGAGTTACAGTCGACTATGATTTAATATTTGTCTTGAAATTTCTTCTATAAAAGAAGGACAACTTTGAGTTTGAAGTGGGTGTTGCGATGAGATAATGTGCGAATGCGAGAAGTGTGATTGCGCAAGTGAAGTTCGGTCGAGTAGAGTGCAAAGTCGTAGTTCAAATCTGCATATCGTGAATGCATGGATGAAAAGTGCAATGTGTAGAGATGGAATTCTAAGTTCAAAATGTTAGCACACAAATAGCAGAAGTGTCGATCATTCGATTGCAGCAGAGAGTGCAAAGAAGAATACAAAAGCGATCGGACAGTGCAAAACATTTTTGCACAGAAGCAGCAGAATGTAGAAAATAGTAGACTATAAGGAACAACATGAAAATTTTATTCTATCATTTTATTATATTTATTGATTTCCAAGTTGCAGCTTGGCATAAGGGGTTGGTGCCTCTTTCCAGTTGGTGCTGGTAGATTGGGAGTTGGTGCTCCATTCTATTTGTAGCAGACAAAGCAAAGGGGTTGGTGCTCCTTCCAGTTGGTGCTGGTAAAAGACATTGTAAAGGTGTAGCTTTGCTTTGGATGGATTTGGATGGTAGTCCAAGCAGTAGTTTTGAGGAGTAGCCACATTAGTGAACCTCATTAAATTTTTGTGTTGTGTGTCATGCTTTCTTGCTGCATTTGATAGTTATTTTATCAGTTTTAAACTACTGCTATATGTAAAACTATTTGTTTTAGAATTTTTTAAAGATCACACTGATTCACCCCCCTCTCAGTGTCATTGTGATTACAACACCCACTATGATACCAATTGAATAACATAATATTATACTGAGAGCAAGGGGGGTGAATAGTATAATTTCAAAAAATTTGCTTTTCTTTCCAAATTATAACAATAATAATATCAATGTAGCAAATGAAACAATGCACAAATCATCACATACATGAGAGACACATATTTAATGTGGTTCATCCAATGTGGGCTACGCCCATGGAGAAAATATTTCTTATAAATTTCCTCAACCAATATCTTAGGAACCAATTCTCTATTACAATGTTGATGGGTACCAACCTAAAGGAGACACCAATCCCCTATGATCAAGTTCATGGACCTCTATCCATAGGAGACATTTGTCCCCACTACTCTGGTTAGTGGACCTCTATCCATAGGAGACCTTTGTCACCACTGCTTTGGTTTATGGACCTCTATTCATAGGAGATACCTATCACCACTACTCTGGGTTATGGACCTCTATCAATAGGAGATATCAATCCCCTTTGCTCTATTTTGTGGACCTCTATCCATAGGATTCCTTGATCCTCTCTATCCACAGGAGACACCAATCCCCTTTTCTCTACTTTGCTACAAGCCTTTACACAAGTATTTCTCAATTCTACTCCAATAATTGCTATCAACTCTACTAAGATCTACTCCAAGTATACACACAAGACTTTCTCAAATCTACTTCACCAAAATCTATTCTTAACTCTGCTCAAATTTTCTCCTAGACTACACTCAAGGCTTGCTCAAATTTCCTCTTAACTCTGCTCAAATATTCTCCAAGCCTACACACAAGGCTTGCTCAAATATAATCACCAAAACATACTCTTAAATTTTCTAAAATATGCTCTAGTCTATACTCAAGGCTTGTTCAAATCATATTACCAAAACCTACTCTTAATTGTACTAAAATATGCTCCAAGCCTACACACAAGGCTTACAAAACTTTTCTCACCAAGACCTTATAAAATGTGCTCCAAGCCCACACATAAGTCTTGTTCAAATATTCTCACCAATAACTACTCTTAACTCTATTAAAATCTACTCCAAGCTTACATATAAGGCTTGCACAAATATGTTCACCAAGACCTGCTCAAATATGCTCTAATCCTACATATAAGGCTTATTCAAATTCACTCACCAAGAACTGCTTAATTCTACTCCAATCCTACTCACAACTCTTTTCAAATTTGCTCCAATACTACTCGCAAGGCTTGCTCAAATCTGATTCAAAATGTCTTACAAAACTTATTCAAATATTTTTCAAAACTTGCATACAACCAATGTTCAAAACCATACTTATATCTTTTTCAAAATGCTTTCATAAAATAAAGTAATTCAGATATATTCTACCCATAATTATTTTTCTTCAAGAACATATAGATAATGATATGCAATTATAAGTATTCAATATGTTTTTTTGCACATTCATTTGCATTCATCAAATATCTCAAGTATAATGCTTAGTAGTTGACCTTCTTTTATATTTTCCATAAAACTAATGAACACACTTGCTTCATAAATCTTATTTCTAACACTTACACATTCTCTTTTAATGTCACTCAAACCAATGAATAATTTTTTCTCAAACCCTAGTTCATGTGCTTCCAATTTCATTCAACAATGAAGTATAATTTTGCTCTCAAACCCTAACACATGTATTTCCAATTTCATTCAATAATGAAGCACAAATTGATTCCCAAACCCTAACACATGTAATTCCAAAAATGCACACAACCTTAATCCTTATATCTCTACCTTATGACTCAAAATAGTTTTCTCAAAAACACAACCACCTTGATAAGGAGTTAAATCACCATACATCAAATTACCTTCAAGAATATGTGCCCTCAAAAACTATCTCAAAATAATTCCCTTTCTTTGGCCACATCAAAAAAAGTTAGAAAAAATTATTTTCAAATAATCCACATAAAATCCCTCTTCAAAAATATGTGCACTTGAAAAATAATACTTTATGACTCTCCTTTTATCTTCACAATATAGAGCTTTAACAATGATCAAAACCCCTCAATTTTTTTTTCATCATGTAAAAATACACACCATAATAACACCTTATCACTCCTACTTTCACAAAATAAAAATAATATTCAATATACCACAATGTGCCTTATAACATCCAATAACCCAAAGTGCAATTTACAATTTTCATTCAACCTTAACACCTTATATCTCCTACTTTCACAAATAAAAATAATTTTATATTACCCACACAAAAATTTGAAATGCAATTTCTCACACTGTACTTTTGACTTCAACCAATCATTCAAAATGCAATCAATTAAAATACACCTTATGTCTCCCTAAGATAGGCACTATGCATACCTTATACTCTCAAAAATTAATTAAAATTTTTGTGCCCTTACCAATGTGTTGTCGTGACTCGAAACTTCCACCTCTCACTTGCCCACGTCCTAGTGTACGCTAGGCTACCATGTGAGCAAAGCTTCCCTCATGGAAATCAAAGTGCACAAAATTCCATCCTCAATTTATTGATATGATAGCTCAAACATGGAATTATTTAGTTAATGGTGGGTTGTATGCTCTTCCAAACCAAATAAATCTATGACCTCTAGATTAAAATAATGGAACAAGAACACCTTTGGAAACATTTTTGAGAAGAAAGAAGAACTAAAAGATAAAATTTTAAAATTCCAATAAGGTGATGAAAATAATACAAGTTTAGAGGAAATGGAATTGCTTAGTGAATATCATAATATTTTTAGTAAGGAAGAGAAATTTTGGAGATTAAAATCAAGATAGACTTGGTTAAAATAAGGAGATAATAAAATACAAAGGTTTTTCATAGGATGGCTATATTACAAAGATCTTCTTCTAGAATTGGAATAATTAAAATAATAGAAGGGGTTTGAATTCAAGATCAAAGTGAAATAAGAAAAGAGGCTAAGTCATTTTATCAGAATATTCTAGGTTCAGAGGAGACCAAATTTCTTAATGATAATCTTCTTCAATATGTTCCTTCTATTATAACAAATGAAGACAATATAAAACTAATGGAGCCTATTACTATAGAATAAGTTCATTTACCTCTTTTATGTTTTAATAAGGATAAATCCCTTGGTCCATATGGGCTCTCTGTAGCTTTTTACCAACATAATTGGGATATAGTGAAGGATTCTTTATTGGTGGTAGTTGAAAAGTTTAGGGTAAAAAAATACATTCCTTATAAAATAAATGCAATTTATATTACCCTAATTCCATAAAGAATGATGCTAAATTGTTTGATTCTTTTAGACCCATAAGCCTATGTAATATGGATTATAATATTATTTCCAAAGTTATGGAAAATATATTAACACCATTGTTAGATAAAATTATTTCAGAAGAGCAAGGAGGTTTTTTGAAAGGGAGACAAATTTTGGATGGGATCATAGTAGCTCATGAAGTTATACATTCAACAACTTCAAGAAAAGAGAAAGGTATGATCTTAAAACTTGATATGAATAAATCCTATGATAGGGTTAAATAGAATTTTATTTTTGCAATTTTAGATAAGTTTGGTTTGGGTAATAAATGGGTTAGATGGATTAAATCTTGTGTCTCTACAGTTTCTTATTAGGTGTTGGTAAATGGGTTAGTGATAGAAGCTTTTAAATCCAAGAGAGGCATTAGACAAGGAGATCCTCTATCTCCTTATTTCTTCATTATTATGGAAAATTTTTTGAGTAGGGATTTAAATAAGGCTTAAAAATATGGTTTTATAAGTGTACTTAAGGTTAGTAATAGCATTGATAACATCACCCATCAATAATTTATAGATGATACAACACTTTTTGGAAGGGCAAGCATAAAAGAGGCCTAAGCTTTGAATAAATTTAAAAAGAGTACAAAGGAACTTCGGGGTAAAAAATTAATAGGACTAAATCCAAATTTTATTTCTTAACACTCATACTAATATCAAAGCAAGAATTTATACGTTGCTTCAGATGGAAGAGGTAAATTTACCAACAATTTATCTAGGGATACCTTTATTTAAGGGTAGAATGAGGATAGTGAAGAACATGTGGTTATACCGAGGGGGGTGAACAGTATAAGATAAAAAAAAATTCTTTTCAATCCATATGATAATAATAGAAATATTAAAGTAGTAAACATCACACAAAAAATCACATACATGAAAGACATGATTTAACGTGATTCACCCAATGTGGGCTACTCCATAGAGAAAATATTTATTATAAAATTTTATTAATAAATTTTCTTGGGAATCCTTTCTCTATTACAATTTTTATGGACCTCTGTAAGAAGAAGATACCAATCCCCTTATCAAGTTCATGCATCCCTATCCATAGGAGACACCAATCCCCTCAACTAGTTCATGGATATCTATCCACAGGAGATCTCCTCCTCTGCTCTAGTTGGTGATTCTCTAGAAGATAATGCCTCCACTACACTAGATTGTGGATATATATCCATAGAAGACTCTATAATTACTTAGAATATATTTTCCTCACTACCTTGGCTAATGAATCTTTTTCCAATAGAGATTTTTTTCCTTTGCTCTTTCACCTCCAAATTTTGCTATTACTCTATTTTACTCTCTACCTCATATTTTTACTAAACACTATCCTTCGGTCTAGCATAAACTTTCTCAATATATATCTATGGTCTGGCACAAACCTATCCTCAAATCTGCACCAAAATCTATCCTCAAATTTTCCCTCAAGTATTAATACAAATCTTGACTCAATCACAAATCAACTCTACTAGATCTAATCTAATCGTTAACTCAAGGTTTGAATAAATCAATCAATAAACTCTACTCTCAAGTATTCTCAAAGACTTGCCTCAAATATTCTCAATAAGTCCTCCCTAGAACTTGTTTAATCTACTCAACAAGTATTCACCAAGACTTACCTCAAATTTGCTCAACAAGTCCACACTAGAACTTGTCTAATATGCTCAACAAGTCTTTACCAAGACTTACCCCAAATCTGTATTTTAAGCTTCCACAAAATCTTACTCAACTCAAATCAACCAATCACTTAATGAAATACAACTTGCTTACAAAACCTAAACAAATGTTTCATAATACTTCTAATAATTCACACTCTGAACCTTGTTTCAATATAATTCCAAACTCACATAACAATGATACTCAAGTTCTCTTCAAAACCATAGTTCAATATTGTAGAAAATCGGAACTAGTTTATTATTCAGATGTGCAGGTTATATAACAATTACAATAACAATTATCCCGGAGGTTGCCAAACCAACCAGCGATAATAGCAACTTGTTACAGCAGTTGTAACAGTGAGCTAAACTATGTAATAAAGACAAAATACATATTAGTATGCTAACATCCCCATTTATTACATTATTTGGGTAATGTAATAACTAATAGCTATACTAGACTACTAACATCCCCTTACATCATTTTGCAATACAAAGAGAGCTGCGAAACAATTCAAATTTGACACGTCCAAGTGCCTTAGTGAAAATGTCTACAACTTGAGCATCGGTGGGAATGTGCTGAAGCTGAATTCGGTGCTTTGGAACTTCATCTCGAATGAAATGACATTGTGTGTCAATGTGCTTTGTTCTTTCATGATGGACTGGATTCTTGATGAGGTTCAGAACACCCTGATTTTTGCAAAACAAGTGTATTGGAGATTTTGATGGATGGCCCATACTTGTCAGAATGCGACGTAACCATATCACTTTGCACACAGCTTCACGTGCGGCGCGATATTCTGCCTCTATTGATGAAATAGCAACCACCTGTTGCTTCTTGCTGTGCCAAGAGACAGGACCGGATCCTAGATGAAAAATGTATCTAGAAGTTGACTTGCGATCATCAAATGATCCGGCATAGTCGGAGTCCGTGTATCCTTGCAAGAAGAATTTGTTGTTCCTCTTGTATTCTAGGCCATATTCCATAGTACCATGGACATAGTGAAGAACACGTTTTGTCGCTTTCCAATGAGTGGTCTTAGGCTCCTGCATGAACCTCGAAAGATAGTTGACAAGCAAATACGAGATCTGTCCTAGTATTGGTCGGATATATGAGACTCCCAATCAATCGTCGATAGAGAGTACCATCTACTTGAGGTGAATCATCATATCGTGATAACCGAAGTCCATTCTCCATCGGAGTTGCCATTGGCTTGCGATCGATCATGCGATATTTTTCCAGCAATGTCTTGGCATATTTTTTCTGAGACACTTTGATGGAGTGCTCCTTCTGGCTGACTTCCAGACCAAGACAGTAATGGAGAAGTCCGAGATCTATCATCTCAAAATATTTGCACAAGTTTATTTTGACATTAGAGATCATATTTTCTGAACTCCCTATAATGAGCAGATCATCCACATAGAGTACAAGCAACACTATCTCAGAACCCTGTTTCTTGAAATAGAGGTTTGCATCTGATGGACATCTCTTAAATCCATGCTGCATAAGGTGATTGTCCATTTTTATATACCAAGCTCGAGGAGCTTGTTTCAGACCATATAAGGATTTGACCAATTTGTAAACTTTCTGCTCTTGGCCTTCTGCTTCAAATCCTTCTGGCTAAGTCATGTAGACTTCTTCTTGGAGATCACCATTTAGAAAGGCACTTTTGACATCCATCTAGTGAACTTTCCACCCATATTGTGCTGCCATAGCACAAATAACCCGAATTATGGTCATCCGAGTAGTAGGTGCAAAATTTTCCTCGTAGTCAATGCCTTCCTTTTGAGCATAGCCCTTTGCAACAAGACGGGCCTTAAGCTTATAAATTGTTCCATCTGCCTTGTACTTGACTTTATATACCCATTTGCAGCCAATGGGTTTCTTTCCATGTGGCAGATCAACAAGCTTCCAAGTTTTATTCTTCATCAAAGACTCATACTCTGTATCCATAGCGACCTTCCACTGAGGCTCACTAAGAGCATCTTGCACTGATGTAGGTTCAAGATCATCTATGGTAGACATGAACGACCTGTCATCATCAATATCCATATCCTCTACTTCTGTACTTGGAGTTACGTAAAGTTCCTCAAAATATTGACAAAGATCATCAACCTCACCAGTTTCTTTGGCTTCTCTTTCCTTTTGAGCCATACTGCATGTACGAGGTCTATCCAAGTTCAAATTGGGAGGAGTGGATAAATTTGCATCTCTGATTGTATTTGTACACCATTTAGGATTCTTCTTCGATGGAGTTGAAGAAGATGTAGGACCTCCTGTTTGTGTTGACGAAGGAATCTTCTCTTCCTTAGATTCCACAATATCTTGGTGTACTTTAGATGTGCTTTGTGATGTGAAAGCTTCATCAAAGACAACATATCTGCTAATATGAATTTTCTTGGTCAAAGGATATATCAACCGATATCCTTTAGAGTGCTCATAATAACCAAGAAAAATACATCTCAGTGTTTTCTCATCTAGCTTCTTCCTTTTCTATTTCGGTATGTGCATGAAAGTGTGACATCCAAAAATACGTAGATGAGATATGGAGGGTTTTCGACCACTCCATGCTTCCTATGGAGTCATTCCTTTTAGGGCCTTTGTGGGTGCCCTATTCAACAGATATACTGTAGTGGTGACAGCTTCTGCCCAATATTGTTGCCCAAGAGTAGCTCCTGTGAGCATACAACGAACCATTTCCATGATAGAACGGTTCCTTCTCTCAGCAACTCCATTTTGATGAGGAGTATAGGTAGTTGTCAACTATCTCTTGATTCCATGCTTATCTAGGAATGTAGAAAATTCATTAGAGGTAAACTCTCCCCCTCGATCTGAGCGAAGGGTTTTAATAGAAGCTCTTGACTCTTTCTCAACGGATTTCTTGAACTACTGGAAGAATGCGAAAGCTTCAGATTTCAGTTGGAGAAAGAAAACCCACATCTTTCATGAGTAGTCATCTATGAATAACTGAAAGTACCTCTTCCCTCCATAATTGTTGGGTGTGAAAGGACCGCACAGATCTGTGTGAATTAACTCCAGAGGTTTTCGTGCTCTTGTTGAGCTCTTCTCAAATGGTACTCTATGCTGCTTTCCTGCCAAGCAGTCAGAGCACACTGGCAATGTGGTAGAAAGGGAAGGAAGACCCTTTACAATCTCATACTTAATGAGCTCAAGTAAGTAGCCAGAACTAATATGCCCATATCTCTTGTGCCATAGGGAAGTTGCCTCCTTGGTAGAGACAGTCATGGCAACATGTGGAGTAGAGATAGCATCTAGTGCAAATAAGTCGTGCTTATATGAAGTTGTTGCAATCTGCTTACCCTTCTTGGTAATGGTACAACACTTCTTTCCATTCTCAACATGAAAGTTGACAACCATATTTCTATCCAGGATTTGTGTCACTGACAACAAATTGTTGGCCAATCCTGGAACATAGAGGACTTTGTCAATCTGACACTTGCCATTAGGAAGAGTGACTGAAACTGTACCCTCTCCCTGAAACCTGTAGGTTTTATCATCAGCAATGGTGACAGGTTTGCCCTCTTTGGCCACAAATGATTCAAACCACGATCCGTCGCCAGTCATATGTTTACTAGCTCTAGAATCGACATACCAAACATGATCCCTCTGTGTGGAATTTGTGGTAGTCATGAGCACCTTGTGTGCCCATTCAGAATCTGAGTCAGATTCTTCAACAGCAACATTCACCTGGGGTTGCTTGTTTTTATTTTGTGGTTTGTTTTGGCCTTTTTGCTTGTTCTTATGCCAACACCTGTTGGTGTCATGGTTGTCTTTCTCACAGATCTTGCACCACATCTTCTTTTGTTGAGGTTGTTTGCCTTTTCCTTTCGTATCCTATTGAGAATTTCCTCCTTTCTAAAATTTGCCTCCTTTTTGCCCATTACCTTTCTTCCTAGAACCCTGCCTGTTGGTGTATAGGGCTGTATTGGAAGAATCATCCTTGTGAAGTTGGCGTGCCTCCTGTTGTTGAAGCAGATTGACCAACTCGATGTAGGTAATTTTTCGTTGAGACACCTGGATGGAGGTTATCAACATATCAAATTAAGAAGGTAAATCTCTCATCACAAGTGAAATGAGAAGCTTTTCATCCATAGTATCTCCCAAATAATTCAATTTCTCTTTCAATTCAGACACTCTACACAGAAAGAGTTCAACTGTTTCACCCTGTCTCAAATTCAGGTTATGAATTTGTTGTTGAATATGAAGAATGGTGGATTCATTCTTTCCCTCATATATGGTTCTAAGGGCATCCCATGCCTCTTTACCACTTACTTTTTTAGCTATATGAGGTTGCACTTCATCTGAAATAGCAAACAAAATGAGCACCTTTGCTCTACTGTCTTTCTTGTCAAAAGCTATCTGATCTGCGGAAGGACCTGTGGATCCTGCTATTGGTGAATGCCTAGTTGCTACTCCAGTAAAAATATCCCACAAATATTCCATTTGGAGAATTGCCTTCATCTTATGTTTCCATGGTGTATAATTTGGACCTTTCAATAACTGATGCGGATCAGTCATCAACTTTGCAACAATGGCCATAGTGAAGGTTCCTTATATCACCAATTGGTCCCCCTTTCGATATACCTTTTTCTAGGCCGTTATACCATACAAAATACCTGCCCTTACGTGAGGGAAACTATAGGTATTTAGAAATATCAACAAAAAATCACCCGCCCTTATGTGAGGGAGACTATAGGTGAGTTTTAGAGATCATACGATACGTGGAACATAAGCGGTACTGAAATGGAATCGCCTTGTTGATGGCACCTACCATAGAAGATTCTTATCATGCATGGGGCGTAACTTCCCCTAAAAACTATGAAGAATACTTCATCAGGATTTACGCCTAAACACAAGTGCAATAAAGGGTAGTGGATGGAGTAAAAAAATGCAAAAATGGCTAACTTATCTCTCCTCGATGATTTATAGAGAACAAGCTCAGACGTCATTGTAGCAGCTACATTAGACGGCGGATACAGTAGCCAAATAACGACATATTTACCTGTAAGTGCTGGCCAGAGGTATCACAAATATCGAATGTTGCAGTGCAATAAATTGCATAGATGGGTTTTAATTATTTCGGGGACTTAGGGAGTGTTTTGATTTTAATTTTTAATGTTATAGTGCAAAAAAGATAGGATAAGAAGTGGGATATGTACCCACATAGGACCCTTGGTGCACGTTTCTCTCCTTATCCTTCTCTCAAAAAGCACCCAAAAAATGAAGGCCTCTAACATGCAAAACATCAATCGCATGGATCGAACCCACGATCCAATTCTTGCAAGCCTTAGCACTCTCTCAACTGCCACATGTGCTATCCACCGCCAATGAATTTCTCTATCTATTATGTGACCTTTATTTAATTCATATGCCACCAAAGCTTTGAAATGTGAACTCTCTTCTTCCAACATATACAGTGCACAATTTCTTTTTATTCCAAGGTGTATGTCATTAATCGAGGAGTTTAGGAAATGAGATTTATTTCCTATAAATACACATGCTTATTACATTTTAAACATCGAAAAATTTAAAATTTGAATTATATTTTAAATATTTAAAATTAAAACCTTTTCCCCCATTATTAATTTAAATTAAAATTTTAATCAAAGATTAAAATATTTTAATTTAAATTAAATTCTTGGTAAACTCCTCATGGATTTTTTAAACTTTAACCTTCTTCTTCTTCACCTTGTTATTTGGCTCGAAATATTATAGTAATATAATATTATTATTTAATTCAAACTTGCTTCTCCTTCCTTGGTTTTTCATCTTTTGGGTCTTTTAAGGCATATAATATTAAAAATAAATATTATACCCTATTCCTTTTCAAAACCTTCCATTTTTTGTAAAAATCACTTGATGTCCTTAATGATGACGAAATTGAACCAATACGCTTTTGAAATCAATGAAAAAAAAACTACTTAAAATTTCCAACAATCTGCCCCTTTGTCATTGATGGAAACCCATTTATTTTAACCATTCCTTATTATTTTTTAAAAGTTTCTTTCCTTGAGAAATAGCTCCTTAAATCAAATATATCTCCCTTTGTCATCAATGACAAAGGGTCACCTTTGGGGCTCAGGGCTAAGAATGAGACTCTTTGCTTAGCCCTCACCCAACTCCTCTTGAGGTGGTTAATTCTAAGGTGGGAGTAGAACTACTTCCAAATTTTCTCGAAGGTAATCAAAGGTCTCTTTTAGAAGTGGCTTAGTGAAAATATCTGCAATCTACTCCTTTGTAGTAACATATTCCAACTTTTTTTTTTTTTTTAGTGGAAAACATCCCAAAAGGGATGCCACTTTCGGGTAAGACCCAAGGAGGCAGGGGTATCCATTCCGCCAAAAATTCCCAGGACTCGGACCTGGCCTACCACCTTTGACATACTCAAGGAGCAAACAAACACACAAAACCAATTTAAAAATAAGTAAATAACAACAAAAATAATAAAATAAAATAAAAAAATATGCTCCTTGAGTGTGTCAAAAACAAAAGCACAACCAAACACGCACAATAAGATAAAAGAAACCACAACACAAACCACATAGAAAAACACAAGAACCACATAACAAAACACAAACAAGACAAAAACAATAGAACACTACAAAGACATAACCCAAAAAAAACATGAAAAATAAACACAACCAAAACCTAAAAAATTAAAAAATAAAATAAAATAAAAATAAAAATAAAAAACAACCAACAACAGACAATAAACAAAAACAAAAAACATAGAAAACACTCACACATAAAAACACGAAATAACACAAACAAAGAGAAACCCAAGAACAAGAACGAAAAAAACACAAGAACAATAACAAAAAACATAAAAAATAAAAATAAAACAACAAAAACACAAGAACAAAAAAAAACAACACAAAGAACACAAAAACAAAACAAAACAAAAGAACCCACCCACCTTAAAAAACTAAACAAAAAAACAAAAAAGAAAAAAGAAAAAAAATTGAACAAAACAATGACCTATCTAGACCAGAAGACTATTAAGGCAAGAATCAACAGAGGAAACAAAATAAAGAATAGAATGAGCTAGGGAACTAAAAAAAACTGAATGAACCAAAGAGAAGCAAAAAAAAAAACAAGAAGAAACTAGGTACCTTCAGAACTCGGAGCCATCCAAAGAAATGATAGAAAGAAGAGCTTCCCTAATTTGAGAAGCCCACCATATAGGAGGGTGGCCATAACAAGTAAGATCACCTTTGTCCAAAGCCCAATTAGCTAAAGCATCAAGCACTCTTGTTTTGATCTCCGACCACATGATTGTAATCAACTTTCAAAAATCCCATCTGGATTAATTGAATCTTCTCAATAATTATTTTTATTCTCCAATCCACCTTATGATTCTTAGAGGAGTCTTCAAGAGATTAATCATAATTTGAGAGTCGACTCAACTAACACCTTTTCCCATCCAACCTTAGTAGCCTCCTGAAGGCCTCTGAGGATACCATACCCCTCAACAAGGTTATTGGAAAGAATACCCAAATTCTCAGCAAAAGTAAAAACCAGGGAGCCATCTGAAAGTCTACCAATTCCTCCCACACTGGATTTTCCAGGGTTCCCTCTAGAGGCTCCATCAGTATTGACTTTTCCAAAATCCTTAGGAGGAGGTTGCCAATTTCTAGTCCTATCCATCTTACTAATACTCACATTCCCTTTAAGTTGGTTGCCCTTAGAATATTTAATCTTCAATCTTTGCATCACTTGATCCCATATTTGGTGGGAGTTTTGGGGGTGATTAAGGAGTTGATGGACTGATTCAACTAAGTTGGCTATGGTATTTTTCCAAATATAGTGAATATCCTTCCTATCTTGATTAAAAATTTGGTTGTTCCTTTCATTCCAAATATTCCAAAGAAGAATGGTAGAACCCATCCAAACTAACTCCCTAATAAAATGATCAACACCCTCTTGATTAGGCCAATCCCTCCAAAGCTGTTCAAAAGTAAAAAAATTGGACCACTGTAAGCCAAGTAAAGTGGCCATTCTCCTCCATAGCTCGGAGGCTAAAGTACACTCAATAAAAATATGGTTGATATTTTCTACATTCTCTTCACACATTTCACATCTAAAAGGGCCATGAAAACCATGCTTCATAAGTTGCTCACCAATAAGCACCCTACGATGCAATAAAATCCAATTAAAGAACCTCACCTTAGGCCAGAGCTTTTGAGCCCACAATCGAGAAAATATGTCAGAAGAATGGTTGGGATTATTATGGCATAAGGTCAAATAACCTTGAGCAACTCAATACTCACCCTTAGTAGTGTTGTTCCATCCAAAACAATCTTTTTCATGGGACCAAGAGAGGGATCTCATATGAAGGATGCCTTGGATATCTTGTCTTTGCCTTTCTAGGATTTGAATAGGCCAGTCCTCAATAGGGATCCAATATCTACCAACCTTTGAATTACCAATATGGTACCGATAGTAATTAGCCACCTTTATCCAATTAGCTCGGTGAAGCTCCTCCATCCAAGGCCTCCAATCGGGAAACCGAGTTATCAAAGGCTTGTGACCATCCCAAGAATCTATCCAAAAATTTGCATGTTGACCATTATGAATGATCCAAAATAATTTTTTCTTTATCAAATCCTCACCAGTCTTAAGAACCGCTAAAATGGGAGAACCTTTGGTAGGAAGTTGATAGCGAACAAGGTCTTCAGGACTTTTGTTCTCAAGCATATTTAGCACGAATATTATTGGCCCAAAGAGCATTGGGGTTATGCAACATCCTCCAATATAATTTAGCAGCTAAATCTTTGTTGTTATTAATTGAATACCGGAATCCTAACCCCCCTTCACTCTTAGGAAGACATAAAGTATCCCATTTCACCAAGGCCCATTTTCTTTTCTCCTTAGTACCACTCCAAAGGAAACGATGACTGATTTGATCCAATTCTCGAAGAACAACCTTTGGGATATTCAAAATGGAAGAAACATAAATAGGAATAGCTTGAAGGACTGATTTTACCAAGGTGATTCTACCCCTAGAAGAAAGCCACTTGTTGGTCCACTTTCCAATTTTCTTCTTGACTTTGTCCAACAACCAATTCCAATATTTATTTTTCTGCCTTTGAATATTTATGGGAATACCTAAATAAGTGATTGGAAGAGAGGTCTTCTTATATCTTAATTTATCCAAGACCATGGATTCTTGTCTAGAAGAGTAGTGAAAGAAAATAACTTTAGATTTGTCTTCATTGATCAACTTCCTAGTAGCCTTAGAAAAATAGCTAATGATTTGCTTAATATTAGAAGCTTCCTTAACTGTAGCTTTACCTAAAAGAGTAGAGTCATCCACAAATTGAATATGAGAGATAGGTCTAGCTCCATGAGCAATGGTAACTCCCTCAAGGGTTTTTTTTCCCTCTTTTTGGTTATAGTCCTACCCAAGCATTCAACAAGAATGATGAATAAATAAGGGGATAGCGGGTCACCTTGCCTAATACCTCTGGAAGCTAGGAAATACTGAGAAGGCCTGCCATTGATAAGAACTAAGTAGGAAACTAAAGAGATACATCCCATAATCCAATCCATCCAATCCTTAGAGAAACCAAATTGCCTCAAAACTTTGATAAGGAAGTGCCAATCCACTCTGTCATAAGCTTTGGATAAGTCTAACCGAATGAACATGGAAGGAGAATTTTGCATATCCATGGAATGGATGGCTTCCTGAGCAAGAACTATCTCATCTACTATTTGACGTCCTTCCACATAACCCCCTTGCTCTAGGGAAATAATCTTATGCAAAAGAGGCTTCAACCTTTCTAGCCATGATTTTAGTAATGATTTTGAGAAGAACATTACATAAAGCAATAGGTCTAAAAGCTGAGATATGATCAACCTCTTGAGCTTTTGGAACAAGAGTAATATAAGTTTTATTGATAACCTTCAAAATTTCTTTGGCTTTCTCGGCTTCTTCCACCACCTCTAATAAATCAACATGAAGGATATCCCAGAACTCTTGGTAGAACTCAATGGGAAAACCATCAAGACCTGGGTTTTCCCTTTTGCATTTTAAAAACTACTTGTTGAAGCTCATTGATAGTAACAAGAGCAATCAAAATAGAGTTCTCCTCAGAAGTGATAAGAGAAGGGATTGCTTGAAGAACATTTTGTTGTGAAGCCGAGTCAAGAGGAGTAGCAGCAAGAATATTGGAAAAGTAATCAACAACAATAGAGTTCATGCCATCCCAAGTATAAACAACATCTCCAGAATCTGATTTTAAGGAAGAAATAAAGTTGTGAGATCTTCGAGCTAGAAGAGATTTGTGGAAGAAATTTGTGTTTCGATCTCCTTCTTTGAGCCATTGAATTCTAGATTTTTGCTTCCATAATATTTCTTCTCTTTTTTCCCATTCCTCTAACTGAGTTGTGAGTTTAATTTCATCTGCACTTCTCTTCTCTGTGAGGCCATCTAAATGGATTTTCTTATTCAAATTTTCAATATGAGCAATAACTTCATGTTTTTTTTATGAACATCCCCAAACTCTTTCCAGGTCCAAGTCTTGATTTTGGATTTAATGTATTGCAGTATTTTGGCAAAATAGAACATCTTAGTCCCATGCCTAGGTTTACCTTCCTTCCACCATTGTTGCACACGAGATCTTGAAGGAAATGTCTCTAAGCCACATTAATTGAAAATGAAAAGGAGAGAAACTCACATTGGTTTTCCACATTTCCACCATGACTGGCCAATGATCCGAACCAACATTATTAAGAGTCTTCACTTTAGGAATGTGACCATGGATTAAGAAATTTTTAGAGAGCAAAAACCTATCCAATCTCTCCATTATACAAGCTAAGCCTTGCCTTCTGTTAGACCAAGTCATAAGGCCATTATCCAGTTGGATATCCACAAGATGGAGGTTTGCAATATATTCGCTCATGAGGTCAGTGCTTTTGTCCAAATTTCTATTTCCCCCCCTTTTCTCATCCAGAGAGAGGATGGTATTGAAATCTCCTCCGATCAAGATCCAAGATTTAGGAAAATGAGAGATAATATGAGTAATATCCTTCCATTGTCTTCTTTTTTCCTCCAAAGAAGTCGAAGCATAAACAATAATGCAGAGCATAATCTGGTTGGAATGTCTACTTTGAATAGCTATAGCCAACAAACCCCAACTCGCCAACCATATGGTGAATAACTACCTCTTTTGGGTCCCAAAGACAAGCAATGCCACCCAAAGTCCCTTGGGAACTGAGGGAAACCACTTTTCCAGTTGGCCAAATTTTATTGGCAATTAAGTCCATATCCTCCATTGACATCTTTGTTTCTTGAAGGAAAACAAGATGTGGATGATTTATCTACATCATTCTTCTAATTTCATTTTGTTTTGAAAGACTCCCTTTGAGTCCTCTAATATTCCAAGTGATGATCTTCATTAATACCAGGGCTAAAAAAGTTGGGAAGGGCATTAATATTACCTTCCTCTACAAGATTTTCACCTTCTTTTACCATATGATATTGATTGGTCTTGCGACCTACTTTTTGATTAGAATCCATCTTCAATTTTTTTTCCTTTTTCTTGACTTATTCCAATTGAATCTGAGATGGCTTCTAACCTTGAAGAATGCTCGTACACGACCAAAATTTTACTAGATGGTTCAACGGAGTCTATATTGGGACCTACATTATTTGAAGTTTTGACATTTGAAATATTGTTTTTCTTGTGTAAATTTTCTCCTCTTTTTCTCGTTGAAAACCTTTGATTTGTTGGTTTGTCTCTCGAGTTCTTCCCTTCATATTTAAATTGTGTTTCTAAGATTTTAGTTTCCATTATTTCCTCTTCCTCACTTGGGACATCATTTGTGGAAAGGATTTCAAACATATTAGCGAGATGACTTTGATTGATCCTTCATAACTGGTTTTTTCTGAGTGTTCTTCTTCTTAGGTATTTGGAAACCTGCTGAGTTTATATCTTCTTTCTTTTTATCAGGAATTTTATTTGGGCAAGCACTGGCCAAATGACCATATTCATGGCAAATTCTACAATGAAAAGGAATGTTCTCATAGTCCACTACTTGCTCCCAAGTGTCTTCCCCAAATTGTAATGTGATATTTTTAGGTAGGGGTTTGTCAAAATCCATTAAAACACAAATCCGAGCATAAATAATATGTTCAAAATTTTGAGTACAATCAGCAATCATCATAAAAGTTCCTAAAGAGTTTCCAATTGAAGAAAAAATAGTAGGATTCCAAAATTCAATAGGGAGGCCAAAGAGTCTAACCCACACGGGAGCTATAGAAGGCATCTCTTCTTCGGATTTAAATTTAGTATGCCAGGGCTTCATGAAAAGCCTTGCCCTTCCAAAAAACCAAGGACCCCCTTGAAAATTTTTCTCTCTATCTTCATTATTAGCAAATAAAACAAGAAAATAACCATTTGGATAAATAGATATTTGTAACTCACCTTTAGTTTTCCAGCTTTTTGCAGCCCAGACTTTGAAAGTAGATAGACTCGGACGAAAACCCACGAACCGACAAATTAGTCCTCTTTTTTCCAAATCTTCAATGCCAGTCTGAATGTTACCCATATCAAGCTTAACAATAGGAGTTCCATCAGCTTCTTTAAGACATCCTGACTCCGTTTTCCTGGGATCAATCTTAGGCATTCTTAGAGGTTTATGGGAAGCCCTAATATTGATATTAGCATTGGGCTGAGGCTATCCACCATGAAGGGCATCCCTAAAATTCATTTTTGGGACCGAGTCTTCGAAATTCTTACCCTTGACAGGGGTTTTCATAGTAGAATTATTTTGTGGGTGCACCTTAGCACCAGATTCACTTGAGATATGAGCCATTTTTTGATCAACTACTTGAAACTTGTTTCGTGATCTCTTTAATCCTTGCCCTAGACACCGTGGAAAGGTATGGTTTTCACTTTTCTTTTGTGCAGCAAATTGGAAGCCGTTGTCACTCAAGTTCACAGTATGATCTGTTGAAAGACAAATTTCTAACCCATCTTGTATCCCCTACAACATTTCCTGCTAAAATATTGAGCATAAACCACAAAAATATTGGCCGCTAGGGCCCGAAGGCCCTAAAAACCAACCTCTGGAGCTGCTTGCACTCAACCCAGATGAAACCCTCGCATAGCCGCTTGCCAAATATCTCATTCACACATAGGGATGCGCTAGGATCTGTGTTGCTCCAAATGATATGAAAATTGGTGGAGACATTCTAGGGTTTTTCAGGCATCTACCCTCAAAATTTTAGCTCAATAAGATTCCAGATGAGTGAGATATGGCCGAAACGAGTTTGGTAGTTTGGGCAATCCTACAAAAAATGTCTAATCAATCAAATTTAAAATACAATTCAAATCATACCAATTTTGTAGATTGAAATTTCCTTAAATGATTTAAGTGTTTACCAAAACTATGTATCCATGAGGCTTATGACCAAGTTTGATTTTTTGCTATCCAAAAACCTATATCAATAGTATAAATAAATTTTTGAGTATATTTATACATCATAACATGTATTTGAGCTCCCATGTGGATCCCCATATTCCAACCTGACTTGCTTGAAATTATCTGCAATCTCTCATAAAGTGATACTTGATTGGAATGTGCTTTTTCCTAGAGTGCATCATTGGATTATTTGATATATTTATAGCACTTGTATCATCACATGATATGGGAATAGGATGATCATATTGTATATTGAAATCCTCTAGAGTTTAATTTATCCATAACACGTGTGTACCAATAGCAACTTCTACAATATACTATATCTCTGATGTATATAGGTATACTGATGCATGTTTCTTACTTATCCAAGAGACCAAATATTCTCCAAGGAAGAATGCTCCTTCACTTATAATTTTTATGTCATAAATAATTCCAGTCAAATTTGCATCTGCATAAGTTGTGAGAGTGAAACTCACTTTTAGGATACCAGAGCCCAAAGTCCATAAACCCTTTTAGATACATGAGGATCCTTTTTACTACTGCTACATTTGTTTCCTTGGATGCTACCTGAAATATTACCACTAATACCATTGTCTACATGATATTTGGTCTAGTAGATGTGATATACAATGAACTGCAAACCATAGATCTTTATAATTTTTTATTTACCTCTAGAGATTCATCATATTTACTTAACTTACATCTTGTAACCATGGGATTACTTACTAGTTTGCATCATTCTAAATTGAATTTCTTTAGCATCTCTTTTATATACTTTGTTTTTTAAAGGAACACCCCTTTCTCTGATTGTAAAAACTGAAGTCCAAGAAAGAAGGACAACTCACCAAGCATAGACATCTCAAATTCATTATGCATGATTTTTGTAACTTTTTGATACATTTATCATTGTTTCATCCAAAAATGATATCATCAACATAAACAACCACAATTAGTAAGTCATTCCCTTCATTTTTTATGTATATGTTACTATCAACTATTTCTTTCCTGAAACCTTGTTCCTATAGGTACTTATCCAATATTGAATACCAAGCTCTAGGAGCTTGCTTTAGTACATAAAGTGTTTTCTTAAATATGCATACATAGTCTGATTTATTAGTCAAGTTGAAACCTTATGGCTACTCAATGTAAACCTCTTATTCTAAAACACCATTTAGAAATGCTAATTTAACATCCATTTGATATACTTTGAAGTTTTTGAATCTTGAAAAGGCTAAGAACATTATGATAGCTTCAAGTCATGCAAATGGAGAAAATGTCTCATAAAATTCAATTACCTCTACTTGTGTATAAAATTTGCACACTAACCTTGCTTTATTTATGACTACTTGACCATCTTAATTTAACTTGTTTCTGAACCATTTAGTTTCAATCAGATTTTTATTTTTTGGTCATGGAAAAAGTTCCCAAGTCTTACTTTTCTCTATATGATCTAATTCCTCATCCATTGCCTTAATCCAGAACTTATCTTCACTTGCCTCATTGAAGTCTTTTGGCCCAATTTTAGATAATAAAAAAAATATTTCTTGTTGAGTTGATGGTATTACCCTTCTCCTTGTCTGTATCTCATTTGGATTCCTAATGATTAGCTCTCTTGGATGGTGTTTCTGTACATATCTGGATGGAGTCTTAGGAATAAGTCTTTGTGTTTCTTCCTCTTCTTCTTCTAATTCCTCACAAAACTCCTCTTGACAACTTCCATCTTCTTGATACACAATTTCTTGAACTGGTTCTCTTAATCCTATCTTCTCATCAATTGTTACATTTATATTTTCTATAATAGTGTGTCTTTTTATTATAGCATCTATAGGATTTGATCTTAGTAGAATAACCAAGAAAAATACCCTCATCACATCTTGGATCAAGCTTGCCCAAGTTTTGCTCTTCTCATCTTATGTAACACTTGCTTCCAGAAACTTTGAAGTGTTTCATAGTGGCTAGTCTTCCCTTCCAAATATTATATGGAGTCTTGTGATGGTTTACTCTTATTTGAGCTCTATTGATTATATAAACCATTGTGTCAACTGCATCCCTACAAAATCCATATAAAATCTTGGATTCATTTAACATATCTCTAGCCATATTCTCAATAGTCCTATTCTTCCTCTCAACTACTCCATTTTGTTGAGGATTTATTGCAACTGAGTATTCTATCTTGATTCCATGTTGTTCATAGAAATATACAAATTCATTTGAGGTAAACTCTCCTCCTCTGTTTGATATCAAACACTTAATCCTCTTACCTGTTTCATTTTCAACTTTTTCTTTAAATACCTTGAATTTACCAAATACTTTTGATTTATCTTTCAAGAAGGTTACCCAAATCATTCTGGAGCAATCATCTATAAACAATATGAAGTAAATTTCACCTTGAATGCTTTGTGTTCTAGTAGGACCACATAGATCAATATGTATTTTTTTAAATGGCTCAGATGGCATATATCCCTTTGATTTGAAACTTTTTCTAGTTTGCTTTCCATGCTGAAAGGGTGCACAAATTATGTTTTGCAACCTTTTTTAGCTTAGGTAAATCTTTGACAACCTGTTTATTGTTTATGTTGACTATGTTGTCAAAATTCAAATGACCCATTCTTCTATGCCAAAACCAACTCTCATATTCTTGTGATATAAAAAAAAATTCTCCTTTAATATCACTAAGCATATAGATGTTGTTTGGAGTTCTAATTACATTTACAATGAATTTTCTAGTTTCTGACTTTCTTATCTAATATCTATCTGGGTGAAATGTAACCATATGACCTTGACCAAAAAGTTGGACTACACTTAGAAAAAGAATTGAAATTTCTATTTACATCCTTTTTAACATAACTGGTGCAATGTACAACTCTATGACCATATTTGTTACATGATAAGCAATAGCCATAGAAGAGAGTATGTAACCTATTTGAATGCCTTGGAAAATATGGTCGAGTGCTCCTCCTTTTGTTGTAATTAAACTTTATCCATGGTTCTTCTTTGATTTCTTCTTTTGTGATGTATTTTCCTTTTAGAGTATAAGCCACTTGCTTATCTTTGTTTTAAGTCTCTACTTCTTGAGGGCTTGAATCCTCTTTTTGTTTCCCAAGATTTATATCTTGTATTAACTTGGTATTTTCAACTTAATTCCTTAGATAAACAATTTGTGCTTCCAATCTTTCACATTCTGTTTCTCTTGCTCTTAATAGATGTGTCATATCCTATTCAATTTTATTTCTCTCTTCTACCTTTATCTTTAGTTCTATGAGACTTTGTAGAAGTTTTATCATTTCTTCTTCATCCTCTTGAATTTGATCCTTCAAAATTGAGTTTTTATTTCTAACCTTTTCAAGGTTCCTGAGAGCAGCAAAGAATTCCTATTTTATGTCAAAGATGGTCTCTTCTTCACTCTCTAAAGTCATGTGTATTTCTAATGGATATTTATCCAATTTGTGAGTATTTTCATGGAGAGACCCACTCTGATACCAATTTAAGAACATGTGCTTATACTAAGAGGGGGGGTGAACTGTATAAGATAAAAAATTTTGCTTTTCAATCCATATGATAACATCAAAAATATTAAAGCAGTAAACATCACACAAAGAATCACACACATGAGAGCCATGATTTAGCATGGTTCACCCAATGTGGGCTACTCCACGAAGAAAATATTCTTTATAAAATTTTATCAATAAATTCTCTTGGGAATCCTTTCCCTATTACAATGTTTATGGACCTATGTCCAAAGGAGACACCAATACCATAATCAATTTCATGGATATCTATCCAAAAGAGACACCAATCCTCTTAGCTGGTTCATGGATATCTATCCACAAGAGACACCAATCCCCTTAGCTAGTTCATGGATCTATATCCATAGGATAAGTCTTTCTCATCTACTCTGGTTGGTGATCCTATAGAAGATTACTACCTCCACTGCACTAGCTTGTGGATCTATATCCATAGAATAATATTTCCTCACTTAGAAGATATTTTCCTCACTACCCTGGATAATGGATATCTATCCAGTGGAGACTACTATCCTCTACTTTATCACCTCCAAATTTTGCTCGTACTCTAATATGTTCTCTATATCGGATCTATATTGAACATTGTCCTTCGATCTAGAACAAATCTACTCAATCTCTATCTTTGGTATGGAAAAAACATATCCTTAAATTTGCATCAAAATTTGTCCTCAAATCTATCCTCAAGACTTAACACAAAGCTTGACTCAATCACAAATCAACTCTGCTAGATCTACTCCAATCCTAATTCAAGGTTTGAACAAATAAATCAATCAACTCTACTCTCAAGTCTTCTTAAATACTTGTATTAAATATTCTTAACAAGTCCTCCCTAGAACTTGTCTAATTTGCTCAACAAGTCTTCACCAATACTTACCTCAAATATCCTCAACAAGTCCACACTAGAACATTTCTAATGTGCTCAACAAGTCTTTACCAAGACTTACCTCAAATTTGCATTGTAAGCTTCCAAAAATGCTTACTCAACTCAACGCAATTAATCACTTAATGAAACACAACTTGCTTACAAATCCTAGACACGGGTCTCAAAATACTTCCAATAATTCACACTCCAAACCTTATTTCAAGATAATTCCAAACTCACATAACAATGATACTCAAGTTCTTTCACAAACCCTAGTTCAATATTGTTCACAACTTCACATAACAATGATACTCATGATCTTTTACAAACCCTAATCATGCCTATGAAGGCTCACTCAATATTTCCAACAATGCTTATCAAATAATAATTTTCACTCCAACTTATCATTCACAACATCCAATCCAATAATATTTTACTCACAAGGAAGATGTGCCCATACCTTTTATTTTGATGGAGATATGTCTTCAAAACCTATCTTAAAATTTCTTTGCCAATATCAAGGTTAGGTAGCCATAACTTATTTCAAGATCTCCACAAAATAATTTTCCCAATAATTATTTTTGCATACAAAATATCAAATCTCTTAGAAACTTACATAATATAAGTCAACATTTTCATAATAACAAAATACACCACAATTTCCTTGATACACCTTATAATCTCCAAACTTATAAAATAAATTTCAATCACCAAAAATAAAAAATAAAATATTTTAATTCTCTTTACCTTATAACTCCCTCAAACACTTATAACTACCTTTTAGAATTCACAAAACCCTCTAAGCACTTTTTTGAATTTCAAAACCTTTGGAGAAATAAAAACGTGCATAACATACCTCTCAACAATTCTGCCCAAAAAATATCCTTCATGAGAATTGAACACACAATGTAGCCTCTCCAATGCCCTAGCCTCAAGCTAGGCTACCAAGTGGGCTACATGCCCACATAGGACCCTTGGTGTACATTTCTCTCCTTATACTCCTCTCAAAAAGTTCCCATGAAAAAAATGAAGGCCTCTAACAAGCAAAACGCCAATTGTGTAAATCAAACCCGTGATCCCTTTCTTGCAAGCCTTAGCACTCTCTTAACTGTTTCTTGTGCTATCCATTGCTTGTGGATTCCTCTATCCATGATGCTACTTTTATTGAATTCATCTACCACCAAAGCTTTGAAATGCAAACTCTCTTCTTCCAACATATACAACACATAATTTCTTTTTATTTGAAGGTGTATGTCATTAATCGAGGAGTTTAGAAAATGACACTTATTTCCTATAAATACACATGCTTCCTGTATTTTAAACGTTGGTGAATTTTGAATTTAAAATTTGAATTATATTTTAAATATTTAAAATTAAAACCTTTGCCCCCATTATTAATTTATTTTAAAATTTTAATCAAAGATTAAAATATTTTAATTTAAATTAAATCTTTGGTAAATTGCTAATGGGTATTTTAACTTGAACCTTGTTCTTCATCACCTTGTTATTTGGCCCAAAATATTATAATAATATAATATTATTATTTAATACAAACTTGCTTCTCCTTACTTGGGCCTTCATATTTTGGGCCTTTTTAGGCATATAATATTAAAAATAAATACTATATCCTATTCCTTTTCAAGACCTTCTTGCTTTTGGAAAAATCACTTGATGTCCTTAACGATGATGAAATTTAACCAATACACTTTTGACATCAATGGCAACAAAACTACTCAAAATTTCTAACAGATAGATTTATGGAATTCAATTATTATTAAAGTTCAAAATAAACTTTCAGCTTGGAAAGGTAGATGGTTATCATTAGCAGGAAGAGGGTTGTTAATTAAGTTAGTATTACAAGCCATTCCAACATATTATGTCTTTGTATTCTATGCTAAAATAAGTTAAAAAATATTTAATCTTTATTATGCAATCCTTTTTATCGTCAGGTTTACATGATAAAAGGAAATTTTCTTTGGTGAATTAAGCCAAGTTGTGTGATGATAAAACTAGGGTAGGTCTTGGTTTTAGAGCTCTTACAGATGCAAAATTAGCTCTTAGGGGAAATTTATCTAGAGATTTTACAAAGAAATTCAAATAGAATGGGCAAGAATCCTTCTAAGTAAGTATGTTGATCCCAATGACCCAAGTTTAATATTTAATGCATTCTCTCTTCCAAATGGTTTTGCTCTTTGGAATGGTTTAAAAAAATCTATTGATATTATGATTAAAGGTTCAATATAGGTGGTGAGAACTGGAGAAAAAAAATGTATTTGGATGGATACTTGGTGTGGTAAAAAACCACTCAGTTTAGATCCAGTTTTGAAACCTTGGATGAGATTGCTTCAAGAAAAATATGGTGACAAGGTTTCAAACAATTTGTATAAGGATCAAGAAGGAAGATACAAATGAAAAGTAGTTTTTTTACAAGTATACAAGACAATGATGCTAGGAGGCAATTGAGTAGAAAAATAATGACTATAATTATTCCAAGGGGTGCCAAGTATAAATTGATTTAGGAGTTGAATAACTTAGGATAATACACAACAAGAAGTGGATATAATGTTAAATACAAACATAATAATAATATCACTAGAATTTGGAGAGATATTTGGGATAGCCCAAGAATTCCTAAAGTTAAAATGTTTGTTTGGCTAGTAGGTCATAGAAGAATTTTATCCTAGGATAACCTTATGAAAATGGGTTTTAATGGCCCCTCTAAATGTGTTTTCTGTAATAAGGAGGAGGAGAGTATTGACCATATCTTGGGATATTTCTCATTTGTTTGGAATATATGGCAATGTATTCTTAATATGTTTGGTAAATTCATGGTGATTAATAGTAGAATCGAAGATTGATTAAAGCAATGGCAAAGCACTTATAAACATGAGGCTTTATAGATAATATAGGATATATCAAAAGATACAATAATTTGGACTATATGGCTAAAAAGGAATAGAAGAATATTTAAAGGAAATAAAATTAGTTTAGAGGTAATGAAAAAGAAGATATGTTTAGCCATAGAGAAGTCTAAACCAACCCTATCAACTCAACCAATCCCTAATTTAGAAGCAGAGAGTCTTTATAGATGGAGTCAAGTTATTAAATGGAATTATGATGTTGGGTACAAGAGAAGCAAAATTATGGTAAATAATATAAAGTGGAAACCACAAAAATGTGGAGTGGGTTAAGTTGAATTTTTATGGAGCATCTAAAGGAAACCCAGGACTAGAAGGAGGAGGAGGAATACTTAGAAATAATAGAGGAAATATTTTGTCTCGTTATGCTGTTAATTGTGGATTTAAGACAAATAATGAAGCTGAATCTTGGGCAGATTTAGAAGGGTTATAAATATATAAACAAATGAAATGGAATAGATTTTGTATGGAAGGTGATTCTCTCATAGTAATAAATACAATTTTGAGGAAAGCAAAGGCTCGATGGAACATAAAAGAGATAATTATGGAAATTCAAGATCTTGCTAAAGTGTTTGAAGAAATCAAGTTTACTCATATATTAAGGGAAGGAAACAAATGTGCATATAAGCTAGCCAATAGAGGGGTTTTGGTTGAGGATCGTGAAGTTAACATCTTATTTCCATGGTTAGAGGAATTAGAAAGTTTAGTTGAAGCTGGAAAAAATTATTGATTGCCTAAATCAATTAATGATTAAGATTTACTTTAATGTTTTCCATTGGTAATATCTATTTTATTTTGTAACAATAATGCATGTTCATTTAGACTATTTATTATAATTTTTGTGGTTGCACTTGTGTTTCAGGAAGGAATCTAGCAATCCATATTTGGTAAAGCACACTATGTTAGTTATATGTTTTGGAAATATTACTCTACTAAGATGCAAGGCATAGATAGTAGAGGTGAATTTTTGGCATTTTGAAGTCTGCTATAGGAAAATGTCAAGAAAGATATTAAATTCTGGAGTAATTGTATTCATACAAAGATTTGAAAAGATCCAGAAAATGAAAATCAAGAATTCAAAAATTTTCTGTAAAATGATGTAGGTTTCTAACTATAGCATCTCAATTGATATGATAAGTATATCTATTTGTATACTCTAAATATCTAAAGAATGGATATGTAATTTTTTAATAGTGGGGGACCCAAGTACAACCCCTTTTTATCAAGTAAAAAAAATATTGGAATTATAAGAAATAAAATTGATTGTAGATATTTTTTCTTGAATCACCTAATATATTGACATGTGGATTTGAGAGAATCATTTTATTTCCCAATTAATATACAAATATTTATAGATATGTGAGACACCGAATGAAAAACTTGATTCCCCTTAAAATATATAAGGTGACTCAAAAATACTCTAGTATGTTGCTTAATGTGTCAATCATGGTGGTATGGATGATTTATTTAATACATTCCCTTCTCGCAATAAATTATAAATATGTAGTATAATGAATAAAAGGTCTTGCCTATCAGGGTATAGATAAGAATTTGATGATCAATTTATTGAAATAATGATAGTGATAGCAATCTAAATCACCTAGTATATCATTGACATCTTTGGTCACTCTTATCCCTCATATACTGCATATACACAAATTTGTAAACAAATGAGATGTAGAACAAGAGTTACCAAGTGAATCAATGATATTTACAAAAATTAAGGCCTTTGCGATAAGTAGGTTACTAAATGTGTCAATCATGATGGAAAACTTTATCTATCCATTAATTGTAATAGCTATGAAAGGCTGCAAAAATAAATAAATAATACCCATTAATATAAATGGCATATGAGGTCTCACCACATAGTTACAAAAAATAATTATATTATTTAGGTTTGATTGTATGCTTATTTAATAAGGAAACCCTATTAATCTAGTGCCTAGTAATACTTATAAAGAATTGTAGGTCTATGAGATATTAGATTAATATGGATTCATAGCCTGATTTTTCTACTTGACAAGTATCTTTTGATGAATTTGATAAATGGATCTCATGACTATTTGATAAGTCATGCCAAGATACTAAAACTCTCTTCTGTTGTAGACATGTTTGCAAATAATTATAGAATTTTAGTACAATAAAAGAAGAAATTAGTGCCCTAGAATGGTCTATTAAATACTTATGAGAATTGATGATAAGAAAGGTTTGATGATGACTTGAGTTATTTCCTTTTAACCAAGTTTATCTTGAAGAGGACTCTACTAGGGTTTGATGAGGAAAAAATACTCTGCTAGGGTTTGATGAAGAAAAACTACTCTGTGGGGATGGCAACAACTTCGAAGGAGGTCTAAAAAATTGGAGGAATGTCATGATGGCATCGGGTCTAGCACATAGAGTGCATTCTTGTGATGTTTTTTCATTTGGAAATGATTGGAAGGAACAGGATTTTCTAGTGCATGTAGGGAATCGCTTGTTAAAGAATAATGGATGTTTGGAATGATGTGAAGCCAGGCCAATTCTAGTGGTTCAACCAAACTCAATGGCAGAAGATGTGGAGTATCTAACAAAACATGCCCTTATTGGAAAATTTTTGGGCATTCAAATTTATCTCCCCTTTGTGGAGGCTTGGGTCAAGAAGACTTGGAATCCTAAAGGTGATGTGGAGGTGATGTTGAGTGCGAACAACTATTTTATGGTGGTTTTCTCTTGTATTGCAGATCGTAACAAAGAATTTGAATGGGGTCCTTATTTCTATAACCAAGTCAAAATATTTCTTAAACCCTGGCCTATGGGTTTCAACCCATCAGAGGAGTGGTCATTGCGGGTTCCAATATGGGTGTGTCTTCCATGGCGCCCGTTGGAATTTTGGAGAACTAATATCTTGCATAAGATTAACCTTTTTCTTGGGAAGCCGATTGGACCGTCACAACAGACAATAGATAAAAAGGTAATATTTGTTTCTCGTATTTGTGTTGAAATTGACTTAAATAATCCTATTCCAGATTCTATTTAAATACAATTTGGATCAACTACATGGGTTCAAAAACATGACTATAAATCTCTTCCATTTCATTGCCAGATTTGCCATGAATATGGCCATCTACAAATAAAATACCCTAAGTTTGTCCCACCTGTGGCTTCAAATCCTGGGCCCTCTCGGTCTAGAAAATTTTTGGATAAAGGAAAAGCCTCGATAAAGGAAGGGGAATGGGATAAGGAAGATTTTGTTTTGATAAAATCCCGAAATAGAGGACGAAGGGCAAACAAAGACCTTAACGATAGCCAACCAGATGCTCTACTCAACTATTTTGAAATATTAGATGATCTTGATCAGTGCATGGAGATACCTGAAACATCACTACCTGATGTAAATATAACAAGGCCAAATCAGATGTCTCTTCTAGAGGGAGAACTTAAGGAATCAGATCTAGGGGGTTTAAATGAAGAACAAAGGGCTTTGGATCTGAGTATGGGGGACATGGTTGGGTCTTGCCATATAAGAGAAACTATTTTGGAAAGTGGTATAGATTTAGTTATGCCCTATCCTACTCAAGCACTGATGCAGTCATCCTTGGACTACAAAACTCCTATGGTGTTGAGATTACAGCAGAAAATAATTAAAAAAAAATCGGATAAGAATATGAACATGGGTTGAAAGAAGGACCAAGATAAAATTAAGTTAATGGGGGAGACTTTGGTGGAGTCAGGCTTGGTGAGAACATTGGAATCCCATTTTTATAACCCCCAAAAATTATTATCCTCTCATGGAATGTAATGGGATTGAACAACATCCCTAGACAAAAAGTTGTTCGTGATTTGGTTCATGTGCATTATCCAGATGTGGTGTTTATTCAGGAGACTAGATTGGCTATTGATAGTATGTTAAATATTTCTCCCAAGTTGTGGAGAAGGGGTTAATTCCAATGTATTGGTGCATGTGGATATGCTAGTGGAGTCACTTGTTTATGGGACCTGGTTAAGATATCCTCTGTTACTTGGATTTATAGCAAATGGTCTATTTCAATGGTCGGACATGATAATGAATCTGGTGAAACCATCCTACTTACAAATGTGTATGCTCCTATTGATTACAAAGGTAAAGTGAATTTGTGGGAGCACATTTTATTTGTGATAAGTTTTGTTCCCTTGTACCCATGGATTTTGGCTAGAGACTTCAACTATATCACTTATCTAGAGGAGAAACATGGTGGGGTGGACCGTATTGAGCCTTTTTATTTTGTATTCAGTGCTCATATCTAGGACCTAAACTTGGTTGACATCAAGCCAGATAATGGGATATTTACTTGGCACAATAGAAGGTATGGGGAAGCTTCCATATCAAAGAGACTAGATAGGTTTTTTATATCCAGTTATTGGATGGGTAATAGCAGAAGTGCTAGTCCTGTGATTCTTAAGGGTAGGGGATCTAATAATTGGCCTATAAAAATCTCTACTTTGGAGTTAGGGCTAAAAAATAATCCCTCCTTAAAGTTTCAACTTATGTGGCTTCATGATCCTAAGCTTCATGATTTCATGCGAGGTTGGTGGACCACTGGAAAACCTCATCATGACACCGCTATGTATTCCTTTATGAAGCGACTACAATTTGTAAAACATAAATTGAAGAGATGGAATAGACTAAATTTTGGGAACCTTTCCTTGGCTAAGATGGCAACTCTTAGGAGGATGGAAGAAGCTTCAAGGAATATTAGAGATCAAGGATTGACGAAGGAGCTTCTTGTTGAGGAATATAAGTTTGTGAAAGACCTTGCTGAATGGGAACTAATGGAAGAATTGTTTTGGAAATAAAAATCTCGAGTAGATTAGCTTCAAGAAGGGGATATGAACACAACCTTCTTGTATAACTCAGTTAAGGCTCACTGTAATGTTAAACTAATTACCTCTATTATGAATTCTTAGGGTGCCCTGCTCTCTTCTTTCAGGGATATTTTAGAAGATACTAAGAGGTATTTTTCCTCTCTCTTCAAGGAGGACTCCCTATTAGATGATGAGAATGAAAAGCTTATTCTAAACTATATTCCAAAGATTGTTTCTAGAGAGATGAATGAGCACTTGATGGGTCCAATTTCCCTTGAGGATTTGGAAAATGTTGTATTCAATATGAAAAAAGAAAAATCCCTAGACCCAGATGGATTCTCGATTGAGTTTTATCAGGAGTTTTGGGATTTAATCAAATTTGATATTTTTGAGGTGGTCCATGAGTCCCAAAAGAAAAAAAATATGCTAAGGGTCCTAAATGCTACTTTTGTGGTGCTTATACCCAAAAAAGAGGGAGCAAATTCCTTGGATATGTTCAGGCCTATTGCTCTCTACAATGTTGTGTATAAGATCATCACAAAAATTATTGCTGAGAGTTTGAAGATATGGTTGAGCAAAATCATCTCTGAGGAGCAAGGAGGGTTTGTTGTTGGCCGACAAATATTGGATGGGGTTGTTATTGCTATAGAAGCTATTCACTCGATGAAAAATTCTAAGAAGAAAACTATGTTCATTAATTTGGATATGGCCAAAGCCTATGATCGGGTCAGATGGTCCTTTATTTAATAAGTTCTTACTGCTTTTGGATTTGAGGAGGAATGGATTAGATGGGTGATGAGTTGTGTTTCTTCTTCCTCATTCTCTATTCTTGTTAATAATGAGCCATCAGAGTTGTTTGAGGCCTCAAGGATATTGAGGCAAGGAGATCCTTTACCTCCTTATTTTTTTATCATTATGGCAAAATGGTTGAGAAGATTGCTCAAGTATCAAGTCATGCAGGGTCTCATTCAGGGGTGGAAGTGGGATAGTAGTTTCCCACCTCTTTCCCACCTTCAATTTGTTGATGATACTGCTTTTTTGGGAATTTCCACTATAATGGAAGCTGGCAATATTAGATAGTCTCTTGACATATATATTGGTGCTTTCGGACAGTTGATTAATGAGGACAAGTCTTTTATTTTCTTCTTCAATACCCCTCCTCTTATTAAAGCCAGGATTGCTTGCATTCTAAGATTCCAGGTTGGGACTCCCCCTTTCATTTATCTTGGTATTCTAATTTCATATTATCCTCTACCTAGATCTTCTTGGTAGTCTATTCTTGATAAGTTTAGAAGGAATGTGAATCACTGGACTTTCAGATGGCTATCCACTGTAGGTAGAGTGTTGCTTTTAAAATCTATTTTTCAAGCTTTACCTAGTTATAGATGTTTTGTACAAATAGCTCCCTCTCACTTTAGAAAGGACATGGATGCTTTGTTAAGACAATTTTTATGGTCTAGAAAACTTGATCAATCTAAATGGAGTTTGGTTAGAAGTGATTCTATATGTAAGTCGATGCAAGAGGGAGGCCTTGGGTTGCGACAAACAACTCTTTTTGGGCAGGTTTTGGCTATAAAAATTTATTAGAGATGGTGTACCTCTCAAGATCATATTTGGGCTAAAATATTATCTTGTAAATACTTGAGAGGTATTTCTAAGGCTGAGATCCCTAGAATCATCTTGGTTGGAAAAGGTTCAGTTATCTGGGACACTTTGAAAAAAGGAGCTAATTTAATCAAGCAGGGTTTGTTCTAGATTTTCAATCAGGGATCAAATGATCTTTTTTGGGAGGATTTTTGGGATGGTCACCCTACTATATTGAATCAATATCCTAGGTTTCTTCCCTAAGAATTTTTTTCTTCGAAGTAGGTTGGTCTTTTGTGGAGGACTTTAAAAAAATCTAGTCTTTTGGAAATATGGATATGCATAGGTGGAAAGATCCACAAGAATGGCCCTAGGGGGTATTGGACAAGGACAGAGAGGTGCTTGCTCTTATTCTTATGGGGAGGTATTGTTCTTCATTGAGGGGTAAAGATATTATGGCTTGGAACCTTGATCCTAAGGGAACCTACTCGATAGCCTATGGTTATCAGGTTCTTGATAAGCAAAAGTATAGGAGTCTTCCTGTCACTTGGTGGAAAAAGGTGTGGAACAAATTTTCCTAGCCAAAATGTAACTTCTTTCTCTGGTTGGTAGCTCGTAATAAATACCTCACTTGGGATAATGTGAGGAAGAGGGGATTTTAGGGTCCCTCTTTTTGTGTTCTTTGCGGTAAGAATGAGGATGACTCTTCTCATTTATTTTTCCAATGCTCCTTTGCCAGAGACATTTGGCACCATTGGTGGAGTTCTTGGAACCATCCATGTTTTCATGTGCTATCCCTGATGGAGTTTTGGAGTGGTCTAGGAAAAACTTCGGCTAAGGCCCCCTTCCTTCGGGTGGCTTGGAATTTGGGCCCTTCTTGCATCATCTAGCAAATTTGGCTCAAACAAAACTGATGCATATTTTAGGGTAGTTATTTGGTTATTCAACAGATCTAGCAAAGGATCCTATATATGGTTCAGGAAACCATCCATAGAAAATGTGATGTGGACTCTCTTTTGGATTCTAGGGAGGAGAAGGTACAACAAGCCCTTGATCTCTTTAGGGATGGTGTGAACTCTTTTAGCCCTAGTAGGGTTCCTCAACTCAACAAGAAGATTAGGAGAGATGGTAGGTGGAGGCCACCCCCTAGAGGATTTTTAAAAATTTATACTGATGGATCATCCAGGGGTAATCTTGGACATGCTGGCATTGGAAGTGTTGGGAGAGATTCTACTGGTGGTGTAAGTTTTTTATTTTCCATTTATAAAGGTGTTCACTCCAAAAATTTTATGGAAGCTCTTGCACTTCTTGAGGCCTTACAGATGGGGTTTTCTCTTGGCTGGAATAGGATTATATGTGAGTCTGAATCTCAAATTGTGGTTAATATTTAAATAGTAAAAGGGTGGAGGAAGTTAATTAGCAGTTGGCCTCTATAGCCATTCAGATTCTCAGAATGAGTGAAGAGTTCAACTTTGTATCCTTTGTGCACATTCCAAGGAAATGGAATGTGTAGACACAAAAATAGCACCAATCTGATTATGTGACAACGAGCGTTGATCACATTGACACAAACATCCCCTAGGGTAACCCCCAGAGGTTAAACAATGGTCCTAACCACTTCCAAAAGAAGTTTTAGAGGTCAAAGGTCAATTTGGCACATTTTTAACACCTTGATCTCTGCTCATCCCACCCAGGGATGAATACAAATTGGCATTCATCCCACCTAGAGATGAATAGCAACATTCGCTCCAGGGTGAGGCGAATAGAAAGTTTGACTGGCAAAAATTCAAACCTCGATAACTCTGCCAGTTAACTGAGGCTTCAGGCCATGCAATTGCGAGGAATAGCTTTTATTCAAGAATAGAGACTTTAGTGATGAGGGTATTTATTTTAGAAACCTCATCCAAGAAGATTTTTAATCAGGGAGTTAGCTTTTTCTCTAAAAATAGGACAATTAACTCAAGTGGCACCCTCGCATGCGCAATTCAAACAAGGAGACCCTAAGTTCTATAAATTGGTGAGTTTTCTCACCCAAAATATATATAGAGAAGGAGCATTTGAGCAACGAAGTGCTGCCAATTTACCTACCTACTTGCGATTTGTGCTTTTACATCATTAATATCTCATTCGAAAGGGAGGTTATTGGGTGACTATTGGAGGCACGAATCTGGACCCAAAACCCAATTTTTAGCAACAACTATCCACAAAAATTTTCTAAAACACCCCATAATAATTTTTGAACCCATCTCAAGTGGATTGGTGCCAAAATAGTGTCCCAAATGGTGGGTGTCCTGCCCCCGGACGCTCCCCAAACTGTCACAGTCCTATTCACCCCACCCCGGGATGATTAGAAATGTGTGATATATTTCTATGGTTTTTATTTTACATTTGATTCTAGATAGGTTAAATAGGTTACAGTTCAAATTTCATTTCATTCTGAGAAATTTTGACCAGGTTTTTGTTATTTCCCGCCTTCACTAACTTGTAGATGGCACCAAAATAATCTAGATCCTAGAGGTAAAATTGGAGAAATATGACAATCTGGGTCTTCCCAAAACACCCTCAATTAGCTAACCCCAACTTTTCAGGTCTTTTGGAGCTTTCTAAGTAGGACATTGAACAGGGTGCTTTCTGACAAATTGTCACAGTCCTATTCGTCCCACCCTGGAGAGAATACAAATATATGAGGAATTTCTAGACTATTATTTTTGCAGTGGTCTTCTGATAATATTTTTATGCTTCTGTCAAAATTTTAGGTCAATCAGAGGTCATTTGATAGTGATTTTATTATTTTCATGCATATACTGACAGTAGGCCTTGGGAAATACATGTTTCATTCTGTCTGCAGGTGCTACTAATATTTTCTATTTATTTGAATGCAGGTTTCTAATAGCATATGAGAAAGAAAGATCAAAGAATCACATATGCAAGCGGTGACGACATTTTTGTCCATCCATATTACATGTGGGCACGCGGAAGGAGTGTTATCCATGGATGTTGTGACGAGAAACATATTTGATGCTCCTATCCCCTAAAAATGAAGGAGATGTATTGTAACACAATTTACAAATTGTATCAATAAAGATATTATGACATTTAATATTTCTTTTATCTTGTGTCAATTAGTATATCTTCTTTCTCTTTCTTTCTTGTGGCATATTCCTTTTTGTTTCCGTATCTTCGTGCTTTCAGTGGCGATCACGGTGGGACCTTTGTCCCTTGAGTTTTAAGATTAAATTTCTGATTAAATTTGCTTGTTATTTTTCTTACAGGTACCAAGTTTTCCAAAATTGGACTATTTTGAAGTAGAAATTCAAAGACATCCAACTTGGGCAGAGAAGAGGTAGAGGTTTTAAACACCTTTTTTCAATTCTTTGCTTTATGTTCTCTGGTTATTTGCTTGCATAGGAGAGTTTGAATGCTTGCATGCTTCATTTATGCAACTTAAAAGTAACCCCATACACCATGTGGTAACTAAAACAATAAGGCGTTGGTCATAAAACCCCAACCCTTGAGCAAGACCAAAGGTGGATTCCATCATCACTTTGGCTTGAGACATTGCATACATTACCCCGATCGCGGCTGTTACTAGACGTAAATCCTGACGAAAGCTGACCAAGTGTAGTGGGGGTGATTCCCATTGCATGAGGATAATTCTTCTATGGTAAGTTTCATAAATAGATCGATCCCCCTTCAGTACCACCTATGGTCCACGTACCATCTGCTCTCACGTACCAATAGTTTCCCTCACGTAAGGGCGGGTATATAGAGAGGTTGGTATATCGGTCTGGCAATGGTATATCGAAGGGGCGACCATTTTTTTGGGAGTCATAAGAGCCCTCATTTTGCATTTAAACATTCTTTCAAAAAGCTTTCAAAACAACATCAAAACACACTAAAACCATATTTTAGGGCACACTTTTAAATATTTAAACAAGATAACCACTACATTGATTGTGTGTTTCCTTTTTGTTTAAGTTTAGCGTAAAGAATCCTAAAAGAGATAAAAATCTACTTGTCTTTAGAAGCACATCACTATGGTGTTCACTCCTATCCGAGCCCAATCACGGGAAAGCGTTGCAAAAAGTGTACCAAGGGGGGCAAGTCGCCTCTGATATAGTCCTGAGGACTTAGTCATCCTGCCTTGACGGCCTGACACACAAGAGAGTCCACATCATGCCATAACAAAACAATATTATAGAGGCACCTCTTTGAGGGGCACCCCTACTCAGCATAGGTCCTTCCAAGAAGAGAACCTACACGTAGCACTTAATATAGACAAGAGACCTCCATTAGAAGCCCATTATGGGTGGCCTAGTGATGAAGCGCTAGAGCAACAGAGGGTCCAAATGGAGGGGCCATAGGATTTTGTCATCCCTCCTCTACCTCGCATTACTGTTAGAAACACTAGACAGTGTCCAGAGTATCAAGCTTTCCAAGCAGGGCAAGACAATTCTTCCCACACATTTTATGCATATGAAAGAGAGGACGAGGAAGATTACCACATTCCTCAAGAGCAGTACACAGCGTGGGATTGATGCACCTCCACTCCTACCATGTATCAAGATCACCCATTGAGGCTACAACCTCAAGTTAATGCAACTAACCTCGATAGAGGAAAGCAACCCATAGAGGTCTCAGATCACCACGATCGAGGTAGACATATAGGAGAGGCATCTAGGCTACCTAAACAAGAGACGGTCGAACAAACTGACTTGGCATTTGTCAAATGTGTCGCCCACCAAGTGCAAATCACATAGCTTAGGCAAGATCAAGAACAGTTAGAGAATCTTTGTTGGCTTAAAAAAGAGCGCATTCAACATCAGACAACCTAACTGTTGCATAACAATGTGCCTGCGAAGGTTCCAAACCCTCATGCACACAAAGTAGAAGTGTATGAGAGGCATAACCCTTTGGTACGAGAGAGGTCCATGCGACCTTATCAAGTATTGCCTCCGAGACCTCCTAGACCTGAGCGGGAGGCCACTCCCCGAAACAATGATGGGCATCCTCCGTAGGCACCTACCCATGTGTATAGGTCTCAACCAGAAAATCCTTAGGAAGCTTATGAGGAATATGAACAAGAAGAAGAGCAGGCTGAAATGCTCTATTAGGGCAGAGGGGGTGCTACCCAGCTACCTCTCTATAGGCCTCAGGTTCCTCGCAACCCACAATGGGAGCAAACTAATGAGGACAAAATTAAATCCTTTGATGCATATAAAGCGATGTTAGAGCACTTAGAGTCTATGGAGATCAAGACTTCTAGGCCCCAAAATCCCACTTTACGCCAGCTTCGTAGCCATCCTATGCATCCGTCAGTGCCGACACCTCCATACCTGAAACACTATAAGATGCCCCAGTTGGCACTATTTAGAGGGGAGGAGGATGTCCAAGAGCATGTGACAAGGTTCTTGAGCCAGTGCTTTGGTATTCAGGATAATGATGCTTTGTTGTTAAGAACATTTATAACCACATTCATAGGCCCTACCTCGGATTGGTTCACCCAATTACCAAAACATAGCATTAGTAATTTGGATAAGCTAGTGGACACGTTCCTCGAATGCTTCACCTTGAACACTAAGGAAAAGACATCATTGAGTGACCTAGCTAGCCTCAAGTAGTATGAGGAAGAGACCATGGTGGCATATGGGAACCGGTGGAGGACGTTGCTTTCAAAGCTGCCTACCTCCCTCCCATGTTGGATCTAACCAAAATGTTCTCGAAAAGCTATTTGAGATCAATCTTCATGTTATTGCAATTGTAGCAATATGCTAGTTTAGAGGAAGCTCTAGCACAATCCAAAGTTATTGAGGATATTAAGATACAGGATGGCGAGATCGCCAAACCTAAGAAGAAAGAATGGACAAAGAACACTAAACCAGGGACCACACAACCAAAACCTACTGCGGTTAATCAAGTTGCCATCAATGTCCCTAAGCCTGCACAAGCACCACAGCCTCAAAAGGCTAATTATTAGGTTGTGCCTTCCAAAAACTATGAGAGAGAAAACCAAATGCAGGAGCAAAATCAACAACATTTCCCTAGGCGACAATTTACTCCTTATATAGAGTCCAGGGACTCTTTGTTTGATCGCTTGTCAGCAGTGAATTTGATCAACCTTCCAAAGATTCAAACTATAGATCCCAATGCACTGAAGCCTAAAGGATATAGAGAAGACTTGTACTGTAGGTTCCATAAGCGTAAAGGACATGATCTTAACGCATGCTAGAAGTTCAAAGGTTTGATACAAGATCTTATTGATAACAAGACATTGGCAGTGGACAACCCCGTAGCGCCAAACAATCAACATATGGGAGTATTCAAAGACCCCTTGCCTGCCCACGAGGCATAGGCAAAACCCCTTCAAGTTAATGAGGTGCAACAAAATTGCCCTATGCAAGGATATGTGGGGATGATAAGCATAGTGACTAGGAACAAGAAATACCCAGGAGCTGCTCCTGCGGAAGCCACAATAGAGGTTCCATGAACGTCACAAGCTCAACATCACCCTATGCAACTTCCATCGCCTAGACCAGTGGCCACGATTCAAACTAGACTTACCCAAAGTCTAAGGACCACGTCGACTAGGCTCTCCATATACGAGCTAATTCAAAAATCGGTGCCCCATCGGGAGGCTCTCATGGAGATTTGAAAAGCTATTGAGCTACCGCACCACAAAGCAAAATATTTCAACAATTTTTTGGGGCATGTAAAACAATGTACAGAACCATTCATCACCTTTAGAGAAGATTAATTGAAGACAGTAACTGGTGATGTGGTGGATCCACCCCTGCACGTTATCATGTGTGTCAACGGGATTCCGTATAAGAGAGTGTTGGTGGACACTGGATCGTCCAGTAATATCATCACTACAGCAGTTCTGAAGCATTTGAAGTTGCCAGCATCTCATATTGTGGCTTCCACGTAAACACTGTGAGCATTCAACGATGCAATCTGCTCAATAGTTGGCACAATTTTCCTACCTATCCAAGTGGAACAAAAGACCATTCATACATTGTGTCATGTCTTGGAAGGCGAGATGGCTTATAATATCCTACTGGGCCAACTGAGATATCAAAGAGTGCATGTTATTTGCCAACCGAGATATCAAATGTCGTATGACAAGTTAGGAGTAGGGTTCAACCACCCCTTGCCCCTAGCCATATTGGTGGAAAACATGTAATACCTAGGGATAGGCAACAAGGATGGGTTGGCATCAAGTCCATATGCCAATCCTAACACAAACTATACATTGGGAGATTATCTCCCATTGCTAACAACCAACCTTGTTGACCATAACAACCCTTTCCCTTCGATCGAACAAGGAGAAAATTCAAGGACTCACCCACAAGAGGTATATGGAAAAGACCAAGAAGGGTATTTAGAGGATGATTCAGAGTATGAGGTAGCCCCTTGGGATCCTTTCGAGTCTGATTGCAATCATTCGCAAGTATATCCCATGAATGATGATCAGGAAAGCTTCTTGACAATGTTCCCATTGGCCGCTCCATTTGAGCACATGCCACTTCAAGATAATCAGGTCCCTCCATAGAGAGTGGAACAACCTCAATGGGACCACATCAATTTGCTTGAACAAGATAAGCCTCTTGTGTCACAAGAAGCTGTTGGAGCCATCGAAGGATTTTGGATCTCTGACAATGATTCGAAAGATGAAACTAAGATGGCCTATCTCAACCACATGTGATAAATGCAACAAAGATGCCCTTTGGACATAGATGACATGTTTTAACACCTACACATAGAGCCAAGACATAGGTGGCATCTCAACCCAGCGCAGTTATAGCAATTACTGCACCCACCACTCTAGGTACACAGAGAGCATCTTTCGCTTGGATACCCTATCAAACCATCAGTGCCTAGGGCGGACCTTGTCTTTGTCTCCATGCATAGGGCTGATCCATTTGTTCTAGTGCCCATAGAGCCAGATTCGAAGCACACAGATTGTTTAGGATGTCCAAGTTATAACACCCGTGGTAATGGAGACCACAATCATTTCATCAACATGATCTCCATTGACCTAACCGCCCCCATCCATGATCCAGTCGACCCGAAATGGTCATTGTATCTAGATCTAGATGCTATCAACTGGGATCATGCTGACACACCACCATCCCTATCAGAGTACTGGCCTTATGAAGGAATGTTCCATTTCACCCCAGGATAGACTCAGGATGTCTTCCATGCTAAAGAGGAACCTAACATTTCGAACGATGATTTAAATTCAACAAACGATATCCATTTGATCCCAACTCCACACCAACTAGAGGACGGGTCCCACATGTCAATCGAGGAGATGACTGACGTAGACATCGGCTTAGATCCAGTGAATTTGCAAATCATCAAGCTGGGGGTAATTTTATCCCTCGAAAAGCAAGTCGACTACATTGCCCTTCTCAAAGAGAAGAAGGAGGTTTTTGCATGGTCGTACAAAGACATGCCAGAGCTAGACCAAAATCACTTGGTCCAACCCCAAAATGCCCCAAAGGGATCCATGAACCCTTTGGTCAACCTAAAAAGATCCAAAAATTTCTGTAATATCTTGGTCAACCTAAAAGCTCTGAGGATTTCCGTAATCTCTTGGTCAACCTAAAAGCTCCAACGATTTTCGTAATATCTTGGTCAACCTAAAAGCTCCAAGGATTTTTGTAATCTCTTGGTCAACCTAAAAAGATCCAAGGATTTTCGTAATCTCTTGGTCAAACCAAAAGCTCCAAGGATTTCTATAATCTCTTGGTCAACCTAAAAGCTCCAAGGATTTCCGTAATCTCTTGGTCAACCTAAAAGCTCAAAGGATTTTCGTAATCTCTTGGTCAACCTAAAAAGCTCCAAGGATTTCCGTAATCTCTTGGTCAAACCAAAATCTCTAAGGATTTTCATAATCTCTTGGTCAACCTAAAAGCTCCAAGGATTCTCGTAATCTCTTGGTCAACCTAAAAAGCTCCAAGGATTTTTGTAATCTCTTGGTAAAACAAAAAGCTCCAAGGATTCTCATAATCACTTGGTGAACCCTAAATGCCCCAAAGGTATCTATAAACCCTTTGCTCAAACCAAAATCTCCAAGGATTTTCGTAATCTCTTGGTCAACCTAAAAAGCTCCAAGGATTTTTGTAATCTCTTGGTCAAACCAAAAGCTCCAAGGATTTTCGTAATCTCTTCGTCAAACCAAAAGCTCCAAGGATTTCCATAATCTGTTGGTCAAACCAAAAGCTCCAATGATTTATGTAATCTCTTGGTCAAACCAAAAGCTCCAAGGATTCTCACAATCGCTTAGTCAACCCAAAAAAATGCTCCAAAGGTATCCATAGACCCTTTGGTCAAAAAACCAAAAGCTCCAAGGGTTACCATAACCGCTTGGTCAAAATAGATATTCAAAAACAAATAAAAACAATAAAATCATCAAAAATAACAAAAAAATTGCATTTCAAAACCATGCATACTCATAAAAATCAAAATTCAAAAATATAGGTTGCATTAGGCATCACATCCATATGTTGCATATTCGTTAGGTCATACAAGTCAACAACACCATTGACTTTCATTACTTGGCAATTCCATAATTTTCCACATCAAATCCATTTTCATAAATGCATACATCCAACATAACACCATCACCATTTTTTTAGCATTAGTCAGTTGTCTCTTAATGTATATAGGGTTTTCGTCATTCAACTGTCTTTAAATTTCTAGCCAAAACTGTACATAGTTAAACAGACTTTACAAAGGAAAGTTTTACTTGGATCATGCCTTGTTATGTAGCATCCCAACACAAGTTAAAACACATAACATAATTTCTAAGTTGTGTGAACGCAAGAGAAACCTACAAAGCAGTCTAGGGTACCATAAGTGAAATATTAGCCTATTCATCCCCCTGTGTGAATGGTTCTAGAATGCTGAGAATTGACAAAAGGACAAGCTCTTCCTTATCCATTCCCCATACTAAACAATGTTTTTCACCACTCCCACCAATCCCCATCACAGTTGGTTCCCAAAGTTGTAAGGATTCATACTACACATCCCTGCCAAGTATGGGTAGTCATCTCTAAGACCTAAAAGGATTAATGCCATTCAAAAACAAAATTTTAATAAACAATCATCACAACTATCTCCACTCACCTTTGGTCTCAAAGTTGTAAGGATTCATACTACACGTCCCTGAACAATATGGGTAGTCATCCCCAAGGCCTACAAGATCAATGCCCTTACTTCATAATCTCCATCATCGCCCTTGGTTCCAAAAGTCGTAAGGATTTGTACTACATGCCCTTGACCAGGATGGGTAGTCATCCCCAAGGCTTAAAAGATCAATTCCGTTACTTCATAATCTCCATCATCGCCCTTGGTTCCCAAAGTTGTAAAGATTCATACTACACGTCCTTGAACAGGATGTGTAGTCGTCCCCAAGGCCAACAGGATCAAGGTCATTCACAAGCTCAACCTTACAAAGCTCAAAATACAAAATCAAATAACAGTGGTTATCACCACTATTCAAAATCCTTGATCAAAAAGAAAAACAAGAAGAAAAATAAAAAGTGATTTTCATCATTATGTATACGAGCAAATATCCTCAACCATTGAGCAAATAATAAGCCTGAACTTGAATCCCTAGAATTCTCAGCATTCGACAACCATTTAGGCGATCCTCATTATGGGTTTGATGGACAGCCTACTTGGAAATGGTGGTATCCTAAATGCATGACGATATGTATGTCACATTAGCTTTGCATGTGCACAAACCAATGTTTGCATGTGGATGAACTAGCTTATGGTACATTAGATTGTCCCACGGATTAATCTTACTAAATACAACAATGGAGTTAGTGGAGCTAATTAGGTGATCCTCAATACAGGTTTGGTTGATAGCCTATCTAGCACTGGCGGTATCCTGATGAATAACACATAAAAAAACTCAATTACACACATAGGGATGTGAAATAACTTGGTTAAATTCAAGTTGGATTTATAAATTGTTCAAAAGTCTTGCGAGATAAATGTATAGTTTTGGCTAGTTAGTTAAAATATCTAAATATTAGAAAATCTTAAATACATTTTAAACACAACTGTTACATTTCATTTCGTACATCACCATCAGAAAATATGCAAAATACAAAAACAAAGTTTTCACATGCAAAGTCATTCCACACAGTCATACCATAAGTACAACAAGTCAGTCAATCTTGCATGGTCTATGGTGCATCGACACATCATCAACAACTCATGTCATTCATTCCATTGGCATACATCATACAAATTAGAAACATCGCATTCATAATAGCATATGCATACATCAATGTAACAACATGTACATAAAAACAAACCATGAAAAGTGCATAAACACCAAAAAGATTCATCTGTATATATATCATAACAAAAAATGCCCACAGTCTACAATGAGTCGGTCCTCTAACCTCGTAACCAAAGCCAAAAATACAAAAACCCCCAAGCCTAGGGTGTCACCCACCATGATCATGCAGGATCGATGTGACGAGAACTACCCCCCACGGTGTGGGTCCTATGGGACCTCTCAAGGTGACTGTTGCTCACCCCTACATCACGCCCACTAGTGCCTCCCTCATCTAGCTACCTATGACGGGACGATGCTGACTATTCAGTATCTATGTCTCTTGTTCGATACAACGAGCCACCTCCAGGGGGCTTAGGTATCCACCCACCAAGGTGGATAATCTCTCCCTCCATATCTAGTCAATGCTAACCCCATTATACCTCCCGTCGACCCCATTCTGCCTCCCATCGATGATAGTAAGCTACTACATTGTCATGTTGTGCTAGCTGTGCCCATAGGAGATCCCTCTCCCATGCAACATCAATATCCCCCTCCTACCAATGAGATAGAGCCCATGCATTCTCCCACTCTGCTAGTTGAGTCCGTATGAGATCTCTCTCCCACAAAGCCTCTCCCAGATCTCCATATCATCTCCATAGTAGGTCCTCCAATTGCACTATCTCAGCACTGTGTCTCGCCTCCACATCCTCTGAACCTGCCTGAGGCATAGGCAAATTCAGGATAGTAGCATGCTCTGGCTCCCACTACTCTGAGATGTCCTGCATCTCTGGTTGATCTGGCACCTCAAAATACCCTCCAACATCCTCAACCTCTACCATGTTCGCATCATCATGCGGAGTACCCCAACCCTCATCTGGTACCTTTGTACCCTCATCCCCTGCTATTGCTGCCTTTGCATCGCCTAGAGGCCCCTCACCTCACCATTGTCATAGAGTCCACCACTGATCATACTCGGTAGTAACCCCAATGTCATCCACATTAGGGATGTCAATAACCGTATCTGAATCCTTGCCAAGTGGTGCAATGACTAGCCAGTCTAGAGTCCTCTCATCCCCTTGGTGTCGATAGACCACGGGATCACCAGGCATCCCCTGGTGCACCTCAAACTGTTGGGTCACTCAGCCATATGGGAAGAACTCCTACTCCATCCCATACCATCCAATCAGCCATCGCCCCCTCCGTACCTACTGGAGCCACTCTCTAGCCTTTGGCTAGGCTAGAAAGTCTCGGTAGGGGCACCAGAACACCTCTCTAGGAGTAAGCCGAGCAAAGGCATCGACATAGTGCCCTACGACACCTGCCCATCATCGACTCTGTCCCTGCTCCTCCGACCTCCACCACAGTACCCCATATCCAATCTCCCGGTCTGCCATCTTTGCTCGTGTCATCCAGGGTAGCCCCATTGCCATCTCCACTGCTATGTGTTGCCAAGCCTAGCACTGCAACAAGTAGCTACAACTGATCCCCTTCCACTTTCGCTAGCGGACCTCGTACAACTCATCGTAGAGTTATGCCAGTAGAGTCTGTCCCCATCTCATAATCATTGGAGCATCTATCGGACACTCCACCAACCTAAACACAACCTCTAGCAAGTTCCACGGGAACCTCATGCCAGAAGAGTCGGGGAGCAGCATGTTGGAAATGAGGCCCATGAGTAATGTGTGCCTCATTCCCAACACACCCCTCTCTAGCCACCATCACACCAGTATGCCACCAATATGGAAATCACTCTCTACCCTCTCCATGGGGATCTCGACACCCAACTCCTCTCCATGCTTGAAATAGCGTATTAGTACTGTTGTCCTCTGATCCCATGGTGTCATCCAGATTGGCAGTCCGTCTATTGGAATCCAAAGAATCCGATAGACATCCTCCAAGGTCACCGTTATCTCCCCTATTGGGATATGGAAGGTATTGGTCTAGGGATCCCACAGGTTAATCAATGCCGTCAGATAGGCTCGATCCCCGACCACCGGCTCTAGTCGAGTCACCTGCTTGAGCCCAAGGGCATCAAGCCAGTCCCAGTCAGCCAAGGTCAGTGTCGCACGTGCTTCAGTAAACACAGTAGGCACCTGGTATCGACTCTTCACAACTTGCAAAATAAAACAATACAAAAACATTAGAAACAATGAAAATCTGGACAACCCTAACATGTAAATACAGTAATGCATTAAAACTGTACAGCCAAAACCATGACAAAACTTAACAAAAAACAATTGTGTTGGACCTAGGGTTTTTAAACTCTAACTGATTAATTAACAACAAAAACAATTACAAAACAACAAAAAGAAAAGATCAATTGTTAGTCCTAGGGCTTCTAATCCTAACTGATAAATTCAAAAAAAAAAAAATAAAAAAAAAATTAATTTGTCAGCCCTAGGGTTTTTAAACTCTAACTGATAAATTAACAACCCACAAAAAAAACAAACAAAAAAAACAAAAAAAACTAGTCCCAAATAATTTTTTAGACGTAGGGTTTTTAAATTTCAAACTGGAAAATTCAAAAACACAAAAAACAACAGTCAACTAGGGTTCACACTACGCTCTCCGCTTAGTTTTACCCTACATTTTTTTAACCTACAGTTTAGATTTTGGTTTCATTCAAGTTCAATGCAGTTTTTAAGTTATGTTCTAAACTACGTTGCTCAGCTCAGTTTTCAACTACACTTTTGATCTGTGTTTAACTAGGGTTAACTTAAGTTTTTAGTTAAGTGTTCATAGATTAGGGTTTCATTTTTACAAATTGAGAAAAAAAAAGAAAAATAATCAAACACAAGCAATAAACACAAAATGCGATTTTCCCATTGTAAACACAAAGTAATAAAGAGGAAGGGCACTCACGGGTATCGCTTCGGCTCTGTTGCTTGATCTGGTGTGTGCACTCATAGTCATAAGAAAATTTGGTAGTGCTTTGCTTCGCAGAATTGACCTCATCCTCCTCAGAGCTCTCAATCGCCCAAAAAAACAAATGCAAATGAGCCCAAAACTCAATTTTGGCCTTTAAATAGGATTTTTGAGCCTGTACTCATTCAACCTTGGTATGAGCACTCTATTTAGCGCTCATACCACCCTAGGATGAATACTAGATAGGAATTCGTCCCACCCAGGAATGAATACAGAGCAAAAATTTCAAAAAACAACAAAAAATGCACAAAAATGCACCAAAACAAGCCCTAAAAGTGTCCGATCAGAATGCTTTTGCATTGGACATTCTGGGCATGCAAAATAGATTTCGGGGTCATAAATATTCACTATCCTACTCCCTAATAAGGCTACCATAGCTAGAACACTCCACGGGAAGACAAATTTTTGAGAATTTCATCCCCAAATGGCATCACCAAAACGGGTCAAAACCCATCCAAAAATAGCAATAACATTGTCAAACGAAGGCACTTTTGTGCCTGACATTATTGGCATCCAAAATAGACATTGGGGTTACAAATTATCACTATCCTACTCCCTAATAAGGCTATCATAGCTGGACCACTGCATGGGCAGACGAATTTTTGCCAATTTTAGCTCCAAATGGCGTCACAAAAAGGGTTAAAACCCACCAAAAATAGGTCAGAATGTTCGAAAACTACTTTCGCATTCAATGGTAAACAAATGAAGGCACCCTTCCTTAAGTCATATTGGGTCAAGCGACTCGTTTCTTTTCTCATGTCGATCATTCCCTCATCGATTCGTCGCTTGAGGGGGTAGTCACACTTAGTCGCCAATAAAAAACAATATACCCAACCATGGAAATGATACGCATTCAAAGGATCATTGACAAAGACAATCGTGCCCCTGCTTGGGGTAGCAAACAAGCAATTATCACAAGCTAATAAAACACTTGGAATTCATGAATCATGAACTCAAGGTTCCCATAGACAAAAGGTTGCGCCCTTTGCCTATTCATGACTGATCAATGTCCAAATTCAAGTAAGAGCTCACCAAACAAGGTTAACACTTGATTTAAGTTCCTTAGCTCGTCAAAAGCAAGGATTCAATAATGCATGCCCTTTCTATACTTGGGGCATCAAGAGTTGGTTAGGTTACTAAGAAAACCTAATCATTAGTGCTTTGATTATCTATTTTTGCTCGACGCTGCACCTTGCACAACGCTTCCTAAAAAGGGGCATCTATAGACACCAAAATAGCACCAATCCGATTATATGACAATGAGCGCTGATTGCATTGACACAAATAGCCCCTAGGGCAGCCCCTAGAGGTTAAACAATGGTCCTAACCACTTCCAAAAGTAGTTTTAGAGGTCAAAAGTCAATTTGGCACGTTTTTAACACCTTGCTCTCTGCTCGTCCCACCCAGGGACGAATACAAACTGGCATTCGTCCCACCCATAGACGAATAGCAGCATTCACTCTAGGGTGAGGTGAATAGAAAGGTTGATTGGCAAAAAGTCAAACCTTGGTAACTCTGCCAGTTAACTGAGGCTTCAAGCCATGCAATTATGAGGAATAGCTTTTATTCAAGAAGAAAGACTTCAGTGATGAGGATCTTTATTTTAGAAACCTCATGCAAGAAGATTTTTAATTAGGGAGTTAGATTTTTCTCTGAAAATAGGATAATTAACTCAAGTGGCACCCTCGCATGTGCAATTCAAACAAGGAGACCCTAAGGTCTATAAATTGGTGAGTTTTCTCACTCAAAATATATATAGAGAAGGAGCATTTGAGCAACAAAGTGCTGCTAATTTACCTACCTACCTGTGATTTGTGCTTTTACATCCTTAATCTCTCATTCGAAATGGAGGTTATTGGGTGACTATTGGAGGCATGAATACGGACCCAAAACCCAATTTTTGGCCACAACTATCCATAAAATTTGTCGACAACACCCCATAATCAGTTTTGGACCCATACCAAGTGGATTGGTGCCGAAATAGTGTCCCAAAAGGTGGGCGTCCTACCCCTAGGCACTCACCAAACTGTCACAGTCCTATTCGCCCCACCCTAGGATGATTAGAAATTTGTGATATATTTCTCTATTTTTTCTTTTGCATTTGATTCTAGATAGATTAAATAGGTTACAGTTCAAATTTCATTTCATTCTGAGAAATTTTGACCAGGTTTTTGTTATTTCCTGCCTTCATTAACTTGCAGATGGCACCAGCAAAATCTAGATCCTAAAGTCAAAATTGGAGAAATATGACCATCTGGGTCTTCCCAAAACACCCCCAATTAGCTAACCCCAACTTTACAGGTCTTTTGGAGCTTCCTAAGTAGGACATTGAATAGGGTGTTTTCTGACAAATTGTCACAGTCCTATTCGTCCCACCCTGGAGCGAATACAAATCTATGAGGAATTTCTAGACTGTTCATTTTGCAGTGGTCTTCTGATAATATTTGTATGCTTCTATAAAAATTTCATGTCAATCAGAGGTCATTTGATAGTCGTTTTATTATTTTCATGCATATACTGACAATAGGCCTTGGGAAATACATGTTTCATTCTGTCTGCAGGTGCTACTAATATTTTATGTTTCTTTGAATGTAGGTTTCTAACAACAGAGGAGAAAAAAATATCAAATAATCACATACGCAAGCGATGACGATGTTTTGGTCCATCCATCTTACATGTGGGCACACGGAAGAAGGAGTGTTATCCATGGATGTTGTGACGAGAAACATATTTGATGCTCCTATCCCCTAAAAAGCAAGGAGAAATATTGTAATACAATTTACAAAGTGTATCAATAAAGAGATTATGACATTTCATATTTCTTTTATCTTGCGTCAATTAGTATATGTTATTTCTCGTTCTTTCTTGTGGCATATTCCTTTTTGTTTTTTTATCCTCATGCTTTCAGAATGTGGTTGTTGATTACCTGTCCAAAAGGGCTTATGAGTTGGTAGATATTTGGAGTATCAATAATTGGGAGAGTCTCCTATCTATAGAATCTCAATGCCTTTGGGAGTTGATCCACAAGGATGTATAGACTTAATGTGGTTTGTTCTTGTTATCTTTTTTGGGTGTCATTCTAGTCTAGTGTTTTTAGCCCATTTGTCTATTTATTTGAGTCCTGGTTGGAAACTCGGTTGTACTCTATAATCCATACTTTTATCAATAAATTTTTACCCCTTTATTTAAAAAAAAAGAAAGGATTGATGATGGAATTGTATTGATATTTGTGATGTGAAAGTTGTGTGGATATGAAATTTCAATATTAATAATTATGATGGTTTTGTTTGGATAGAAGAAAAGGATAAGATCAGGTCATAAGGGTCACAAATGATCATGTCATACACTACTTAACATAATAGAGGGATAAGAAGAGAATAAAATTGACTGATGAAAAATGGATAAATAGAATAAATTGTAATAGAATGAAGCAAAGAAAATTATTTTTTGGACTAGGAGGACCACTTAGCACTAGTAGGATTACCATTGCCTCATAACAAATATTCTTGAATTGATGGTATAAAAAGTGGACCAAGCAATCATGCAACTAGGAATTTTATCCTAGGTAAATATAATTTTAGGAAACCATGTAATCAAGCATATGAATAAGAAATTCATGTAGGTTTAAGCATTATATCATTTAAGATGCATTATATTGATTGGTATTTTATGTTCCTTGTTATCTAATATGGCTAGGTGGTAGGCTCTAGAGATAAATTTGGTGGTGATGATGGAAGGACCTAATAAATTAGACATAATGCCTTGATATCATCTTCAACATTGGTATTATTTTAGTTTTCTTTGAGAACTAGGTCCCCAATTTTGAAGGACCTTCAACGTAACTTTTTATAGAAGGTACATCAAAGTTTGTTATAATAATTTTTTAGGTGTTCTGGAGCATTGATGTATTTTCCTTCTAAAAGCTCTAATTAATGAAGGTGACCTAGATGATTCTCATCATTGGCAGAAGAGTCCTATAGTAATACTATTAAAGAAGGGATTTCAAGTTCAAAAGGAAAGATTACCTCAATGTAATAAACTAAGGCATAAGGTGTTGCACCCATAGGGGTTCATACACTAGTATGATATTCCAATAAAATCATATATAATTGTAAGTGCTAGTTTCGGCCATTTTTATTGACCATATTATTAAGGAGTTTGATTAATATTTTATTAGAAGATTTTGCTTTGTCATTCCCTTGAGGATAATAAGGTGTTGATCATTTTTGTTTAATTTTATATTTGGCACAAATATTATAGAATTATTTGTTCTTAAATAGCACATCATTATCTATAATTAAGATAGATAATATATTAATAAGACTTAGTATATATCTTCATGCAAGATAATATTTAATATTATCTTCATGCGAGATAATATTTAATTAGTTATTATAATAGAATATTAAATTAGTTATTCTAAATTAGTATCTTCTAAAATAAAAAACATGTCTTATTAAAAAGCATGTCTTCTAAAAAATGTTTCATTGTACTCCTTTATAAGACTAGATGAATAATATTGAGTGTGATAAGTTTCAACCCGTTTCTTGCTAATATTAACTGGTATCAAAGCTAGGTGATCACAACCTTGGATCTAGTCTTCTAAAATATTTTGGCACAATCCTTACCTAGATACCTCGTCTTAGGTTTCCAAATATATGGCCTCCTTAAGATTTTTCACATATTATCCTTTCTAGATCTCTATTTGTTTTTTCTTAGAAAATCTCAATATGATTTTAAGAGCTATATCTTTCTTCCTAGTTTTCAAATTCATAATATTCTTCCACCATCATATAAAAAATTTTGAGTACTACAAAAATGATAGGTCATATGCCAAATTTTGAAATATTGAAAAAGTATGGCTATTTATAATTGAGCTAACAATATTTTTTTTTGTTGTACAAAAATATTATCGAAAAAGAAGCAAAGCTTATTTTTAGAAAAAAACGGTGCTTCATTTTTAAAAATGGGATTCTTTAATGAATATAATTTAACCAATTGTGCAATTGTGATTGTAAATAAGGTTCATTATCAACAATGTCTAACACCTTAATTATTTTTCTTCCACATTTTCCAAGGTTTGCAAGTAATAATTTGTAGCCATCCCTTTTGTAAATGCTGCTAAGTGGAATACCCATCATGAGGATACTTATGAGGCATTAGTTATGAGTATGATCCAACATATTTTAGCAGAAAGCCACAATCATTTTATGCAAGCTCTTGTGGTAGTATTTCAAGCAATGCTCCAATATTTATCTCCTTATGTCACTCACCAACCTATGGAGGATAATACACAGTATTTTATACCCTCTACTATAGGGAATTTTATTGTGCATTACTCATAAATGGATACCTTTATAGAAGGTAAAACTAAGATAATTGCCTTCAATTATGCTATAGATGTAGTTCTTAAACAAGATGGACAACAATGTTTACTCCCTTATATACAACAATACCATCAACTAGTTCAATAGTATTACTCTCAAGTGCAACCATCCTATCATCCCATACAATAGTTTCATAAACATATTCAAATAACATAGGACAAGGTGCATTAGTAGTATTATTTTACTTGATTATCATCACCACTATCATTGCCTTTGTATGATCAACTACCAATTTTATAGCCTCAAGTGTTGCCACCTATAACCGTTGACCTACAATAGATTGCATAGTAGTATTTTATCCCTGCCTACTTTTCAACAACATCCAATTAGCTATCATAGACATAATAATAGTTTTCACTACAAGCACAATCACCAAAACAACATCAACCACCACCACAATACCACACAATACCACAATCCTATTATTATTTACAATAATAGCAACATCTGAGTACCACTACATACTTCATTGGTCATATGGGTGTACTATTAACCCAATTATAAAGAGACTCTTTGTCAAATTTTTAATATTTGTTTTGCTATTTTTAACAGCCTTTTTCCTCTCCTCTGGAAAAATGGGGTCACATTCCACTAAACAAGGAGTAATTGATAAGACTCAATATCTTTCTTCATGTAAGATGATATTTAATTAGTTATTATAATAGGATAATAAATTAGTTATTATAAATTTGTATCTTCTAAAAAATATATCATTCTACTCCTTTATAAGTCTAGATATGAATAATATTGGGCATGTGCACTTTATATAAAATTATTGCTTATATCATATGCCATAGAGGCTAATGATTTGGTTGATAATATATTTGGAAAGTTGAATTCTAGTTGTGGAATATAGAAGCATGGATTCAAACCACTTAGTAAAATATTCAGTGGTAGTGACAATGAATATATGTCCATCTAATGATTGAGGATTAATTTTTTCTATTATGTCTAGACACAAAATAAATAAAGGCCAAGGTGATGTAATTGGTTGTAATTATTGTGAAGGATCATGAATAAGGTTATCACGATGTTGGAATTTATAACATTTTTTGACATAATTGCATGTTTTTTCCATGGATGGGCAACAATAACCCATTCTAAGGCATCTTTTAGTTATGGCTAATCTACTAAGGTGTCCTCAACATGATCAATCATGGGATTCTTTGATGATTTTTTGATATTATTCTAAGTTTATGCATCTAAGGAGTATGTGTTCAAATGAACACTAATATAGAAATATCCTATGATGACATATTTCCAAGATACTTAAAATATTTATATTTACAAGGTTTAACCCTTTAGGCAATGTGCCATTTCTTTGGAAGTTGAAGCTATCTTCATACCAATGATATTAAGGTAAATTTTATTCAATGGCATGGATATTTAAATTTTTTTGACATGATTTTAGTGTCAAAGGTTCTTTCATTGATTGTATGAAAATGGAGGTTTTTTCATCCTCTAATTCTAAGGGTATAAGAGGTGTTGTTGTCGCCATGATCTATTCATGGTGATTACTAGATCATAGAATGGTTTCTATTGTGATATTGTTAAAACAACTTATTAATTTATCTACAATATATTTATAAGGTTTTACTTTGTCATGCTTTATTTGGAAGATGTCATTAATTTGGTTAATCACTAATTGTGAATCACCAAATACTATTAAGGTCTTGATTTATAACTTTAGCGTGGATTAAAGGCCCAAGATAAGTTCCTTATATTTTTATGTATTATTAGTGCATGATAATTATATTTTATAAGATAATAATATTAGTTTCTATTTTGGGGTAATTAGAACAATTCCTACCGCCACACCTTTGGTGCACTGAGCTCCATTAAAATATAAAATACATGATTTAGGATCTTGGAATTCTATAGTTAGAAGCGTTTCATTAGGAAAATTTATGTCTAAAGGATGCTTTGATTATAAATGTGTTGGGGATAGTTAAACCACAATTACTAGTGATTCTAATAAATTTTTATTAACAAATTCATGATCAAATTCACTAAGGACGATGACCCATTTGGCAGTCCACCCTAAAAGGAAGGGTTTCAACATTAGATATATTAGGGTATCTAATCTTGCTATGATATACGTATTTTTTTATTAAGTTTTTGAAGGGGTTTTTTAAAGGTCCCCAACCCATTTACAAACTAAAAGATATATCTAACGATAAAATTTTAAGACTAGTCCAAATGAATTGAAACTAAGGCTATGAAATTAGATACAAAATATGTACCCTTACATAGACATCATGACTTAGTAAACACACTAACGAGTAAACCTTAAAAAAATAAGAATACAATTTTAAAATGTCACCCCTATATTTTTCCACCAAGATTGAGATATGCTAACTGGTTTGGGATCTACTTGTCATTCCTAACTAAGAGTTGGTTCTCTATGCACATGCCCTTGATATTCCAGAAATGATGTTTATCTTTTAGATTTTGTTAGGTATTTATTCCCACAAAAATTGAGGGTTAATTGTATTCTATTAGCTACATCCCTAGCCATTTCCTTTGTCTAATTTTAGATTTGTTAGGTTTTCTCGACTTGGGATCATAACCTATATCTTCTCCTACTTTCCTTAAAATTTTGGTAATTTTGTTAGCATTGCTCTAGTCCTTATTATATGTTTTTCCTTTGGGATATTTACCATGTACTTACTCACCTTACTCTAGGATAATTGGAGCATAATTTACATTTTGGGTTAACATCATAGTGATAATTTGTTCATGTTCCATTTATATAATTTGAGTTTCTTGATATTTTTCCTTTGTTGAGTATTGAAGGCAATCAAAAGGTTTTGAAAAGTCAGGTCATTCAAAATAGATAGGAGATTCTTAGAATTTTGGTTTACCTTTATTTATTATTCCAATATTTTACCTTATTCTTGTACATTCTCCTCTAGATGTGATGGGGGCTCCACCTCCTCCCTTCTTCCCCCTACATCCTAGGTTGAAGTTCCTTTGTTACCATATTTGTTTCTTATGGTCTTATTTTGTTGCTAGATATGATTATGATTTTGGCTCCTTTTATTTGGATAATCATGGCTAAGGTGCCCTATTCTCTGGCACAAGTTGCACTTCACAAGCAATTATTCATACTCAATAGTTTGATTCCATTTCCTAAACATTGAACCTAGTTCTATATTTATAGTTGGAGGTACATCCATATTTATGTTCACACAACTGTGCATGGATAAGTCATGACCTTTTTGTCATTGTAGGATCTATTGCTATTAGTTGTCCTATATTTCATGTGATTCCCTCAAATATTTTCTCATGCCAATAGTGGAGATGAAGCCCATATAACCTAATATAGACCAGAGCTTGGTTGAATTCATTCCAAAGCCTCTTTGTAATTAATCCAGACTAGCATAAAAATTTAGATATTGCCACAATATCCATGTCCCTTAGAGGGTTCCTTTTCTCCATCATCTATTTTTGTATAACATCTAGTTCAGGTCTTACACCAAGGAACTTACCAATCAATATTAGTCACCTTGATCCACAACCATTTTTTCTAAAATCATCAGGAACTAAAAATATTTTATGTATCAAGTATAGATTACAAGGACAAAGTAAGGGCCTTCTATTTTCCTTTCACCATATGCAACCAAGATATTTATTGAGGATCAAAATGTTAGTTCTAAACTCTGATATACTACTCATATTTCACCCTAGAGTTTCCTGCATGACCACCTAAATACTCAAGCTACTACTCCTTACCATATTCTCCAATCCTAAAAATATTGATGACTCCTCTAGAAATATCTTAATAAAAACATAATAGAACTGTAGAAACCCTAGATCTATTGGTTAGAATAATAGAAACCCTGGATCTACTAGTTAGAACTATATAAATCCTAGATCTATTAGATATATCTATAGAAATATGAATATACTATTTAGAACTATATAAATCTTGTATTTGTTAGAAAAACTATTGAAATCCTAGATATATTAGCTATAACTGAAGAAACATAGGATCTTCTAATTAGAACAATAGAAACCCTAGATCTATCAATTATAACTATATAAACCCTGGATCTACCAATAGACCTATAGAAACCTTGGATATACCTAGTATAACTATATAAACCTAGGATCAACTTGTTAGAACTATAGAAATCTTGGATCTACCAGTTAGAACTATAAAAATGCTGGATCTATTTACAGAATTGTAGAAACCCCTAGATCTATTAGAAAAACTATAGAAACCCTATGACATATATCTTTTGGATAAACATGTAATGTCTTATTTCTAGGGAGAAAATACAATTGATAAATATAGCTTTTCCAATGGTGTATGGTGAGTTTCATAACTCACCAACGTTATAATTATATAGTAGATAGCCCTTTCATTGTTAATCATCATATTCATATAACATAGCTCAAAGGGCATGATTAGTGGCAACAATGTATAATAGTAATGGTTGAGTTGGATTAGGTGGTAATGAAGTAGGTGGTGTTAAAAGATAAGTTTTTAAGGCTTCAAAAGGATTTTAAAATTTATTGTCAAAATCAAACATGGTATATTTCTTCAATAATTTAAAAAAGAGTTGATATTTTTTGCTAAATGTGAGATAAATATTTGAATGTTTTGTATCTTGCCTTGAAGACTACAAATTTTAGTCAGATTTATTGGTGGTGGAATATTTTTTATTGCTATAATTTTAGTAGGATACTCATAAATTCTATGATGGGATATGATAACTCCTAATAATTTCTTGATGTTGCCTAAAAAATACACTTTTGGGGTTTTAATAAAACTCTGTATTCTCATATTATGGACCTTCTAGTGATTCTACTGAATCTGAGTGTGAAGAATTCAAGACTTCATTCTCCTCCCTAGAGGAGAAGCCTTAACTTACGAGTAGGGTTAAAGTTTTTGTTGATGGCATTAGGGGATGTCAAACACATCATTCTAAGTGCCTCTCTTCAAAGGATTTGAAGAATGAAAACTCACTTGTTTTGGTGGAGGTGATGGACTCATAAGGAAGCTTACTAGTGAAGAAAATATCTAAGTGGTCAGTGGATTCAAGGGATACCAAATATTTATCACCCTTATTAGGACTTGAATTCCCTACTGGCATGCCCTTCCTAAGAAAACTAAAAAAAAACTAGGTATTATTGGGTTCCCTCTAAATTGCAATATTTGTGATTAAAAAGATTCATGAAATTATATAGTAATAGAAGGGCGTGTCATTTCCCAAGTCGTTGTTGGAACTAGCTCTCATTTTTTGGGAAATGATCATGTGCGGGCTTCAAATATGGTGTTGTTTTTTTCTATGTTTAATATACAATATTTTGTCGAGATAGTGTGCTCCCTTGCTGGCTTTGTTTTTGGACAACCTTTGTTAGGAAAATTTAATTGTATTTGGTGGTGTTTTTGGTTGAGCGTTGGGGCTTGACCCTACCTTCTTCTAGTCCCATATGTAAAAGGTTTGGGGACCCTTTCAAAATCCCTTATTTTACCTAATAAAAAAATCTTTGTATTCTCATAATCTTTCAAAGATGCATCATAGATATCAAACATGATCTTCTCATTTTTAAGACCATCCTAAGAGGTCATCCACATAGTCTTCTATAATATCATGCATAAAGTCAAGAAAGATATAATTCAACTCTTTTATATTCTAATCCAACATTATTTAGGCCAAAGGGCATGTGTTGGTAGAAAATTGTACCCCAAGGGGTTATGAAAGACATTTTGGATTGGTATTTAGAGGTAATTTTTATTTGATTATATCTTAAAAAACCATCCATCAAAGACAATATTTTAGATATTGTAGTGAAGTCTACTATCATGTCTATGTTTTTCAAGGGGAAATCATCCTTGTGACATACTTTGTTTATATCTCTAAAATAAAAAAAATATTTGAATAGATCCCTGTTTCTTTGCAATAGGTACAATGATAAAAATCCAATATGAATAGACTATGGATTTCATGAAACCAACATCTAAAACTTTTTGAAGTTCATCATTAAGTAGAAGGGTGAATTTGAGGTGTATTTTTGTTTATATTTATTTAATAGGTTTGGCATCTCGATGCACAATAAGATGATAAATTATTAAGGACGGATCAAGTTTAGGCATGTTGACATATGTTTAGGTGAAAATATCATTGATTTATTTTAATAGGTTTGTGTATTCTATCTATTCATATTCTATCAATATTTTTCCTAATTTTAGGGTTTGAGGATTTTTCTTAATGCCTGATGGCTTTTGAAGCCTTAATATTAATGTAAAATCCCAATATAAATATTCACAAGATCAAATATATGATAGCCACAATATAATAAGATCAAATATTAATAGCTTTTATTTCTATCCCTTTTTTTTTATGACTCTAGTACTAGAGGTGCCTAGTTCCTTTTTTTTATCAATTTCTCTTTGGTTTAGTTAGGGTATTTCAGTTCCCCAAATCAGAAAGATATTTCTTATGTTTACTCTATTGAATATTGGTTAAAACTTCTACTGGAATGGTTTGGTTGAAGATGTAATATGTGTTTCCTTCATTTATTTATTTTTTGTGTTTTTGTTGTGTTTTATTTTGTAATTTTTGTGTTGTTCTTTTGTTATTTTTTTTGTGTTTTATTTTTTTGTTGTTTTTGTATTTTTTGTGTGTGTTTTGTGTTTTATTGTTGTTGTTTATTGTTTTAGGAATTATCTTTGAGTGTGTTAAAGACAACAAGCTAGGTGTGATCCATGGGCATATTTTGGTAGAATCGATACCCCTACCTCCTTGGGTCTTACCTAAAAGTGGAACATCAAAAGGGGTGTTTTCCACAAACAAGAAAAAGATAACAATAATATAATAAGATCAAATTTTTATTTAACCAAAATAATATGATCACACTAAGATGTAAATAAAGGCTAATAATATATCAACTAACATTCATTAATAAATAGAAATATGAATGTAATAGCCTGAATCATACATGTACAAAGCATGTAGCACAAATTACAATATTAGTTGCTCAAATATATGTAGTCTTTATTACATCGCTTTCTCTTACAAATGTATCATAAAACTCTCATATAGTAACAATAATTTTTATGCTCACTATGAAGACATTGTAGTCTATGTAGGCTATATTTGTGATTTCAATGGTTTCTCCTCTATATGCCTCTCCATGGAGTAATATATAGTAATTTTAGGATGACTCTTGGGTTACTTGACTCTTGCTTTCCTTATTCCAAGTGTCATAACTCTTGGCTTCCCTACTTGACTCTTGCATGCACATGACACTATCTTATATGCACACTTGCATATGACTTATAACATAATACTTCCTAACCTAAGAACACATGTGGACACTTACATATGAGACACTTGTACACATTTACACACATTACACTTGCACACTTATTTACATGAAACTTGTGCACTTCTTGCACATTGTTACATTACATAAAATATTTACTCACACTTTAATGTAGGATACAAATCTAATTGACTATTTACAATATGTACCATGAGGGTAAATTAGCATATACCCAATAATGTAATATTCTATAACACCCCTTGTATTACATTATTTAGTTGTTCAAGACTTTATTCTTGAATCAAGTTCTTTGTCCTTCATTTGATCATGGAACCATGCGTCCTATGTTATCTTTTTTCTTTCCTCAGTCTATTGCCTTTTTGTATCCTAAACAATTAATAATTAGTAGCTTTCAAATATGCGAGATAGATCCATCTTCATTGATTATCAATTTTGTTGAAAGAGCTTTGATTTCATTTTCTTTAGTAGTTTTCTCTAACTCATGAATTTCATGAATTTATTGAGCTAGATGTCCTTTTTTACTTTACTCTCTATTTTGTAACTGAGGTTGATTATATTGATACTGAGAAGGATACTTATGTTGGAATTGATGTCATTGTAGATTATATATTGTTTGATATTGTATCTATTGTACTAACCTATTTTTTTGACCACATTGATTCATCTAATTTTCTTGATACTAATTCCTTGGGCTATATCTACAAATAAATGCTGGCATTTTTATTGCATAATTGATAATATTATTCCATTTGGACCTATCTCTTAAATTTGAAGAAATATTTCCTTGTTAATTATATTTTTTTTAATTTTTTTTAAAGTGAAAAACCCTTTGTGGGGCTGCCTTGGTCTAATATACCACGAACAGGGGATTCTACACTGTCAAAGTCACCCGGGAGTCGCACCCGACCCTTCCTGCACCAACATTATCAATTAGAGTTTGGATACCCAATTCAGCTTTTTGGTAGGGTGGAGATTTGAACCCGAGACCTCCCTTGGAGGATTGCCCTCTCCTCTCCAACTCACCTACAACACTTGGGTTTGTTAATTATATTTTGAAACCAAAGCATTGTTAGTAATTTCATCCTTGATGGAATTTTCCACTTCATACTCTTCTAGAATATTGACTAACTCATAAAATGAAGTATATTTACTTAGAACTTGAAAATATGTAACTAGATGTTTATAATTTTATGGAAGAGCTCTTAAAGTCACTTGAAAAAGAATTTTGTCTTAATTTTTCTTCTAGAGTTAATAGTTTTTCTTTTATATTTCCTACCTTCCTAAGAAATAGTTCAGTTCTTTCACCACTATTAAATTCTAAGTAACACAATTGGATTAAAGATTCAAAATAGTAGCTTTGTTTTTTGATTCAAATATCTTGGTTAAAGTATTCTAAGCTTCTATATAATTTTTTCTATACTTATATATGTTTTTATTTCATTAGTAATTATGAAATTTATTACAATAAGTTCTTTGGGTTCTCCATATTTATATTTTTTAATTTCTCTATCATCTTTAGTAGGTTTTTTTTTTTCTCTACTAATTATATCCCAATTTTTTTTCGCTATCAAAATTGATGTCACTTTATTTTTCTATGAAGTATAATTTATTCCTTTGAGGAGTTGAGATTTAGAAAAAAATAAATTGTTATTTGACATAGTAGTACTCATATGACCTTTGATGTAGGCTACCTTATGTCTCCCTAGGTTTTAAACTAGTTTAAAGTTTCTAAGTTACAAAACCTATGAAGTAGAATTCTTTATATCTCCCTAATATTTAGAAACTAAGAAGATATGAACTTTGCAAAATTAATTTCCTAAATTTGAGGTTGAATACCTTTTGACTCCCAACTTATTTAATTTGCAAAAGTTCAATAATCAAATTATTTCAAAAAATTAAATAAAGTAAATTAATCTTAAAAACTTATAACTCCAAATTATATAATTTTTTAATCTTTTCTTATCCCTGAACTATCCAAAATAATAAAAAACTTAATCATTCTAATAAATAACTTATCACTATAAAGTGGTATTAGATCAATTGATTAGATTACTCAATATTTAAAGAGGAGACCAAGGTTCAAATCTTGCCAAGTGATACCTGGATAATATCCAATATTTGTTGTAATACCACTATGTGGTGATGTGTAATATGAGTGGGGTCTATTTCAATCCCATATAACCAATTAAAAAAATTAATCACTTATCACTCCACAACTTAATTGAATATAAATTTCTAACGTTATAACTTTTAAATATTAAAACCTTATACCTCCAAACTAAAATTAATTTAGATTCCAATTTTAAAAAGCCCTAAATATTTTGTACCTCCCTTCAAACTTGTGTAGGTTCTCATGCTCTTTCTTTGCCTTCTCTACTTCATTGGAATATTGCAACCAAGAAATTTTAACAAGCTTCTCTACCACATTTTATTATTTAGATCACATTCTTCTCAAACATTTTAAATTGCACTCTTGAACTGCACTCTACTAGTTTGGTATTCCATCTTTCTACTTTTGCAAATAACTTTTGTAGGCATTATAAGCTAGCATATTGAATAATTTCATTTCAAGTTTTATGTTGAGCATTTCACTTTTGACCGAGCACTTGGAATTCTACCCTAGAGGCATCATATGCATGTTATATTAGCTTATTCCACTGACATATTCATCGCTCAAGCTAGATCTGTTACATTTGACTAAAATATGATTGCTTACTTTTGTTTGTTAGACAAGGGCTTTCAAATATGTTTCTCTATTTGCTTGTTCACTTTAACACTTTGTATCTCCTTACATTTCTTTGGTTCTTCTCTTACTTGTTATTCCTTTGGCACATGCTTATTTCTAGCACTTTTGAGGTTTTGCCTACTTTCTACCACTTTAGAACTTGATTCCTTTTGGAACTAATTTGGTTGCTAACTCTTAACTTACTTGCTATCACTTCGGTATTTTATTTCTCACTATGAGTTGATGCTTCACTTTCCTATGCATTACTTTTGCCTATGCATATTTCTTTTGTCACATTCTTATGGCATTCTAATATGTTGAGTTCATATATGATTTTTTTTGTGCTATAACATCAATTTATGTTTTGAATTATTATGAGCACTATTAAATCTTGAGTGTTGATTCATGGGCTCACTTGAACTTTTTTCCTTAGTTGACTTGGGTGCTGCTTTTCCTAAGTTGGCTTGGGCACTACTTTTGTTGAGTTGTCTTGGGAACTACTTTTGAATTGGATTAGGTGCTTATCTAGAACCACTTATTCTACCTTCAACTTTAATATTCTACCTTAATATTAAATGATATTTTTAGTTTACTTTCTAGGCAAATTTATCTTCATTATTGTTGTAGGAAATAGTTCTTTTACTAGCATTCCTTTTCAATATGTAGAGTTCTTACATCAATGCTCTTAGATCTATATTATTTTTTTCAGAGGATATTACCTTCATATTATTTGCTTGTAGCAAACTCTCTATAGGCACGAAAAATTGACCCACTAAGGTGAGTAATTTTACCTAGATACCTTGTTTTATCCTTGGAAAAAAGGGTCATATTTGAGCCAACATTTACCCTACCACATCTTATCCATTCCTCCTAAATCCTATACCATTATATCGGGCTCAGAAAGATATTTCCAATGGTATATGATATGACCCATTTTGACTTTTTTTGATCCTCCAAAATGCATTAAAACTACATAAGGATCTAGCTAGTGTGAAATCACGGTCCATTTTTAAGGGGTGCGATTTTGTATTTTGGGGTTTTCTCTTAAGAAAACCATAATTTTCAAAGTATATATTTTAAGGTTGGATATGCTTAGTTTTTACCACCCATTCTTATTTCAAATCCACTATAAAAGGAGGGTTTTAAGTTCATTTCTTCCAAGCAAGTTCATAATAACAATTTTTGATAAAAGTTCTATTTTGTTGAGGTCTTATTCTTCTTCTTCTGCAAGAAAACTAACTCGCAAGTATGAGGTGTGATATATCAAATATTTGTTTTCTACTGCATTGGATTGTGTGTTGCTACTCTTTATGAACAAAGTGTTGAAACCCTAAGGAAGATTTTTGCTACTTGGAGGTCTCCCTCGAATTTGATTTTTATCTACCACCAGGTTGTTTTCACTCATTTTTTTCACATATTAGCTTATTTACTATTAATTAAAATTTTTTAGAGTTTTATCTCTTCTTCTAAAAATTCATACTCGGGTCTTTACGGTAAATGATTTCACTGGGGCAAAATCACAGTCACCATGTTTAGGGGTAAGATACTATCCCAAAACCCTATATCTATGTTATAGAGTGCATTGAGGTCATATTAAGGCATTATGTACTCTATTTTATCATTCTATTACGCTATATTCTATTATGTTTGATTTTTTCTAAAGGTTAATTTTTTGCTTTTATTTTCAAAGGTCAACTAAAAGCACCTAGGGGGATTGAATATTATGCCTTCAAGTATTGTTGTATAGTGTCCTACGAAGGCCCCCTAATGCTAATCATATTTTTCAAGTAATTTTCAAGTTATCTTGTAGGAACAAGAATTGTTGATATCATTGGATAAAGGATAAAAACAAGGATAAACCATCATATAAGATAAGTGCACTAAGTTAGTCTTTAGGCGATTGTCTTGAATAAAATACATCAAACATTCTTGAAAACTAGTGGACTTGAACTGAGTCTTTAAATCGTTCCTGGTGAACCCTTTCCCCCCTTTTAGCATCGAGTGTAAATAAAAACATACCCCCATGATCACCTTGGCTTTCTCTTGCAGTTTTAGCCAAGAATTTTATACGGTAGGGTAGTTTTCACCCTATACATATTTGGTGATCCCGATGTGAACACCTCATTTTATTTTAAAAATTTATGTAAGATCACTAATTCTATTTGTTTAGATCATAAAAAATAAAAAATATCCTAAAAATATTTTGTTTGTTTTCACTAATCTTTAGTTTTTCTTCATTTTTTACCCTAGCCCCTTTTCTCAATGGGAAGATTATATTTGAATATTTTTATCGTATTTGGAACTTTGTAAAGCATTATAAAAATGCTTTCTTTAAAGCTATGGAAGAGGAAGCACAACTCAAGGAAGTTGGAATATCTCATCAAGACCTTGGTTGAATATTTAAATCAATTTAATCTGGTCCATCATTCAACCTATGCCACTACTATAACCAACAATATTGGAAGGAGTTCATAATTTCCTGGAACTAGTAGTGTCACTTAGGATTATAATCATTTTCCTCCTCAATATACTAGTCTCAACATATTTTCTTTCCACCAATTGTTAGTTATCCTCTCCAAAAAGGTACCACATATCAAAATAGTATCAATACCTCCAACTTAAACCAAGTGTCTTTTCAACAACCTACCTATACCCATCCCATAGGGAATTTAGGGGTATGGCATAACAATAATCCAAAGATGCAGAATTTGGAAAATATGGTAAAATAATTGGTTTCAAAAGTGGATATGAGTCAGCCTTCTAGTTTCACATACAACTATATAGATATGTGCAATCAGCCAATAGATCCTATTGTTGCTATTAGACCTTACCCTAAGTATTTTACTATACTAGTTTTACCTATTTAAAAGGGGACAAAATATCCAATAGAGAATTTAATAAGGTTTAGAAAAACTTGCCATGATATCATATGTGATGACATGTTGTTACTAAAAATATTTCCTAAAAGTCTTGGTGGTATGGCATTAGAGTGGTATTACCAGTCGTCTAATTATTCTTTGAAGAGTTTTGAGGAAACAACAAAATTATTTGTTCAATAGCTTGGTGCATATACTGAAAAGGAAGTGATAATGAAAGATGTTTATGCTTTAAAATAAATTAAATAGGAAAGTGTTTTAGAATTGTTATCTCGTTGGAGGAGTCTAGTTGGATGCTTGAGATATACTTTACCTCCCAAAGATATGCTTGAGATATTTATTGGAAATTTAAAAGAACAATTATCTTATGCATTAGAGACTACTACTATCACATCTTTTGATCAAGTAGTTGAGTTAGCAAAGAAAATAGAACAAGCTCTAATCAAAAGAGGGTAACTCAAAGTGAAAGAAGATAAAACCATTAAGTCATAGTATAAGTATAATGATGTGGTGGGTGATGGTGTAACAAATAGTAGGCATGTTAGTAGTATTGTTAACAACATATAAAAGTTGGTTCTTCAAAAACCTCCACAAAGAAATTTCAAAAGACTTGGCATACCTATGGAAGAAGTCCTAAAGTAACTTTTGTAAGCTAATGCGTTTGAGTTACCTTCTATAAGGTAACCATATACTACAACTAATTGGTATAAGATAGTATAGTGTTGTGCATAACATAGAGTAAAAGGATACTGGACAAATTATTGTAAGAAGTTGAAGCATGTGGTACAAGATTTGATCGATATAGGACACATTGATATAGGGAATTCTCATTCATCAAATAATCAATATTCTACCCAGCAGACGTTGATGACAAATCAATATATGGGAATATTCAAGGATCCATTACAAAAGCATTATCAACAAGTAGCTAACCAAGTATCATATCATAATGTGCCACTTAAACATGGTAATATAGTTGGTGTGGTTGGAGTAACTATAAGGAAACAAGTTCAAGTTATGTTGAATCAGTGTTCTCAATAGAAAAGGAGTTCTTCCTCACAGTCAATCTTGGGTTTGAATAATAATCAAAGAAAAGGTGTAAAAATGGTAATCCCACATCTATTGTTCAGACCTCAACCTAAAGTTCCATTTTATCTTCAACATCATCTAGCTAGTGTCCCATCCAAGATTTCTATTTTAGAGCTCTTACAAACTTCTCCTACTCATAGAGAAGCTTTGTGGAAATTTCTAAAACAACAATATATCCCACTCAAAATTTTACCTAGTGCTATGAAAAATGTTGTAAGCTCTCTTGCGATACATCATATCACATTCTTGGATGATAATATTTATTTATTAGACCTACATAAATATTCTTCTCTCTACATTATTGCATTTATTGAGGAAACCTTTATCAAGATGGTTATGATTAATAATGGTTCTTCCCTCAATTTATGCACATATCAATTTATCCAAAAAATTATTTAACTAAATACAATGCAATCATCAAAAATTTCGACGAGTCCCAAGAATCTTGTGGTATTATATCTCTCCCCCTTAAAGTTGGACACAAGATCTTATATACATTTTTCTATGTGGTACCTTGTATTGCATCTTTTAATCTATTTCTCAGACGTCCTTGGATCCATGCAATGAAATCCATCCCTTATACTCTTCATCAATGTTTAAAGTTCAAATTTAAATATCAGCTTATCACCATTCTAGGTGACATTCATCCATTTGAATAGTATTCAATGGTTGAACAAGATCAATTTGGTCTCACTATTTATCCTTCAGTTTCATAATTTGTTTCTCCAAGTTCCTCATCTAAAAAATATAAGAAATTCAACAATATAAAAGTGAGTGAGGAACCTAGGTAAATGAGAAGTAATGATGATCAAATGTATCTACTATGTAGGTGGGAGTCAAAATATTCAAAATATTGAGGGCAAAAATGTCTAAATTCAAAATTTTGGGATCGAGGACAACCTCAAAAGTGGTCAGCCTATTGGGGATCTTGAGGATGGTGAATTATATGATATTATTCCTATGAAACCTAATGGTATTTGGGGTGATGAACCCCTAGATAAATGAGATCCTTATGTTCCCCCTCCCATTGAGGGCCCCATTTCTAAAAAGTTATCATTTTCCAAAGTTCTAGGTGGAGGAAAATAATGCTTTGTCGATCCTCCATCCTAGATGCAACCTATTAGGACTAAACTTAAAGTACCTAATAGTCTGATAAAAAAATATTATCTTTGGAATCCAATTCCATGGTTGGTAAATTAATTGGAGGTCATCCTAATCTCGAAATCATTCAGAGGTTGGCCCACTCCAAGTGGAATAATGTTGGGTCAGTGGTGATTTTTGCCCTTTCCTGAGGTTTCTTTGGTATTCGCCTTAGCAATCACGATGATACTAGTAGAATCCTTATGGGAGGATCATGGTTTATGGGTCTTCGTAGTCAATTTTTGTGCCAGTGGGATGTTGATTTTGACCCTGAAACTCAATAAATAAATTTTTCTCCTATATGGGTTTGACTTCCTAACCTTACCTAGCAGTTTTGGCACTAGGATATCCTATTTTCCATTGCCAAAACTATTGGTACTTTGGTGGTTATTGACCATGCAAACCTAGCTAAGACCAGGATGATCACAGTCATAATTTGTGTTAATGCAAACCTTGATTTGGAGCTTCCAATATGTGTGGAGTTGGAATACAATTCTTATTACCACAAACAAGCCATCGAGTACAAAAATAAGCCAACCTTTTATGTGGAGTGCCACACTCAAGGACATATTTGGAGCCAATGTCCTTCTTTGAAGGCTAAACCTATGGAAGAACCTATCAAAGAGTCTAAAGGTCCTAGATGCAATATCCAAGGGTGGAAGAATGTAAGTTTAGAAGCTCCTAATCATAATTCACAAGGTTGGAAAATCAAAGGCCCTAAAAAGGGATTCAAATAGCCTATATAGGGGTAACATCAAGCCAATAAAGGAATTATGATACATGAACCTAAGGAAAGGCAAGATCCTATATAGTCAATAGAGAAATGCAAGCATGCCATCCACATCCAAAAATGAACATAGAGGTATGTCTCATTACCAATAGCCCCAACAAATTTTAAGTTCTCTTTGATCCAAATATGTTTGAGTAAGAGAATGAAAAAATTATCCAAAGCATGGAGCTTCAACTTCCTCAAAACCTCAACTCTCCTGCAATGCTTGGACCCTCTCATCCTCCTCCTAAGACCTTCAGTACCATAAAAATCTCAAATCTCATAATGTATTCCAACCCTATTATAGAACAAATAGTTCCTTCAAAATTCAATCCCAAACACACTCATAGCTTTATTAAATCCCCCATTGACTATGGGAGTGATAAAAAATAAGGAAGAAATTCTGGTAGTGATCATCAGAAAAACAAAGTTCAGGATGACATTGCTAATGGCATCCAAAAAACTTTATTTCCCCTTGATATTTCTTAATCTTGAGATGAAATAAAAAACACCAAACCTCCCTAAACCACTGGTAACGGAGGTAGGAAATCCTCCAAAGGTCCTAAATGAATATCCTCTCATCAATTGTGAGAGGTATTAATGGTCTAACCAAGGAAAGGATCATTAGCTTGTTGAGAAGAGAAATAAAATAGATAATTTTCATTATGCAAGAAACCAAACTTGATCATCATAACTCTACCTTTGCTACTAAAAAAATCTTGAGTAATAGAGAATTTATTTTCATTCAAGAAAGAGGATCATCAGGAGGTCTCATCTATTTATGGAATCCAAGAAAGCTAGAAGGATAATTGATGTAATCCAGTGAAATAATATTAAGTTTTATATTTAATGATAGAAATAATAATTTCTCTTGGATTCTTTCCAACATCTATGCACCAAACTATTTATTTGAAAGAGCTCAATTTTGGGATACCCTTGGCAGTCTCAAAGAATATTTCAATAACATCCCCTAGATTGTTGTAGGAGATTTTAATTCTCCTATTTATCCTTTGAATAAATTTGGAGGCTCTAGATTTCTTGGAAAAATAATGGAATATTTTCATGAGTTCATCAATGCTAATAATCTTATGGATGTCAAACTCAAAAATTCTTAATATACTTGGAGCAACAAAAGATCAAGAAATCAGCTTACTCAAGTGAAATTGGATAGATTTTTCCTATCCCAAGAAATAGTTTATCTTTTTGGGGATGCCAATCTCCAATATCTTCCTAAGGTTGGGTCTCATCACAGTCCCCTCCTCTTGGATATCCTAAAGGATAATCCTTTTATAATACCATTAATATTTGAGATGATGTGGATCCAACATTCTAACCTCAGGTACAAAATTTTACAATGGTAGCAGTAGGTTGGCCAAGGATGCCCTTCATTCCATCTTGCCCATAAATTAAAACATATTAAATAAAATATTAAAATCTAGAACAAATAAGTTTTTGGGAATCTCTTTGAAATTAAATACTATATTGAGGATAGGCTTCTTTCCATTGAGAATAAAATTTAGGATGGACAGTGTAATGAGTAAACCCAATCCAAGGAAAGAAGTATCCTAGAAGAATACCATAACATTTTGGCTTGCGAAGAAACCTTTTGGAAGCAAAAATCCAAAGATTTGTGGCTCAAAGAAGGAGATTTAAATAATAAGTTCTTCCACTCCTCAAATATGAGAAACAAAATTCATAACAAAATCAAGGAGCTAAATAAAAATGATGGATCCACCACTTCTAACATTCTGGAAATCAGAGAGGAAACAGTTCCTTATTACACCAATCTTCTTGGTGAGAGCAGGACATCCTCATACCTTGCCCTAAATTATATGCTCTATCATATCCTTCAGTTGGTTTAAAAAATTGCTAATTCCAAGCTATTGGATACTTTTATTGATAGGAAATCCATCAGGCTTTGTTTTCCTTTCATCCTGATAAGAAACCTGGCCCTGATGGTTTTCCTCCTTGCTTTTTTAAAACTTTGTGGGATATAGTTGGCCCTGATGTTTGATCCACTATAGAGAGTTTCAGTAATATAAATCTATTTCTTGTGGTTACAATTTGAATTTTATTTCTCTCATTCCAAAAAGCCCCACTACCAATTCCATGACTGACTTTAGGTCTATAAGTCTGTGCAATGTGGTTTACAAAATTCTCACCAAGGCCATTGCATCTATAATGAGGGATATCCTCCCTACCATTTTTTATTCCATCCAAGGAAGTTCTATTCAAGGGAGGTCTATTCTTGATAGAGTTATTTCCATTCATGAAGCCCTTCATTGTATTCATCTAGATAAAATATTTACCTTTGTGTTAAAGTTGGACATGAATAAATTCCAGGATAAACTTAATTGGGATTTCCTAGTAGCCATCCTTCTAAAGTTTGGTTTCCATCCTGAATGGGTTGAATTGATCAAGGGGTGGATTTCCACTCCTTGGTTCTCAATGTTGGTTAATGGATCTACTGCAAGTTAATTTCTAAGTAGTAGGGGCCTTCTTCAAGGAGATCCCATATCTCCATTGATTTTCATAATAGTTGTTGAAGCCTTAGGTAAAACTATCAAATCATCCCGTAGTCTCAACCTTATTTTGGGAATCAAAGCTACTACACAAATTAGACTAGTTTATCATAAAAAATTTGTGGATGACACTATTATTTCCATGGCTACATCTATGTTTGAAGCCATGGTCATCAAATATATCTTTCTCTTTTATGAAGATGCATCTGGGAAAAAAATTAACTTCCAAAAAAGCAAAATATTATTTCTTAATACTCCTTTTTAAAGGAAGATCAAGATATCTATAATCCTTGAATGCCCTGTGTCATCCTTTCCTCCTACTTATTTGGGACTCCCTTTATTCACAGGTAGTCCTACTACTTCAATTTGGAACAATGTATTTGAGAGGTTGCAAAAGAAATTGGCTAGCTGGAAAGGAAATATTTTGTCTCAAGCTTGTAAGGTCACCCTTACACAAGCTTCACTCCAAAGAATTCCTATCTACTTCATGTTTATCTTCAAATTCCTAGTAGGAGTCTATCACAAGATTGAGCAAATTCAAAAGAACTTCTTAGGGTCTGGGTCTGAAAAAAAACATCGTTTCCATCTTGTTGCTTGGGATAAAGTATGTCAGCCCAAACATTCTGGAGGACTTGGACTTAGGAGACTCCACCTCATAAATTTACATATTTTAGAAAAGTAGGCGTGGTGCTTAATTACAAACATGGAGTTTGATTGGATCCTCATTTTTAGTCATAAATATCTACAGGGTATAGATTTTTAATGATGGACTTCCTTCCAGAGGATCTACTTTTTGGAAATTGATTTTGTATTCCAGGTTCCTTGTGGAAAGAGGTTTCATATGGTGACTAGGCAATGGGAAAAAAATTGATTTCTAGAATGAAAAATGGTTACTAGGAGAACCTTTAATAAATAACCCTAATATTTCTATCCTCAAAGGTTACATTGACATATTTTTTGGTCAAAAAGTTTCTAATTTCATCAGTTCTCAGTATGACAAGAAAAGACAAAAAATTATCAGCAGTCCTACACATCTTGAGGAATATAGAGAATTGCAATTTATTATTAACTCCTCAGTCATTCCTTCATGGATTCTTCATGATAAAATATTCTAGGAATTCACTAATAGCGAAGATTTCTATGTTAAGTCAGTTTATCAACTTCTTTTGTTCCATGAAGAGTCACTAATCCATTTCAATCTTATTTGACCAAAATAATTAATTCCTAAAATTACCCTTTTTTCTTGGGTAGCCATTTAGGAAAATATTCTTACCATTGCCAAGATTCTCAAGAGAGGTCTTCCCATCCCCAATAGATGTTTTCTTTTTTTGTCGGACTAGGAATCCCCCCACCACCTTTTTCTTGCTTGCCCTTTCTCTTCTTCCATCCTTAATAAGATTTTTGACTTCTTCCACATCCTTTGGGTTGAACCCTGCTCTATTTTTGACCTCTTCGCCCAATGGCCAAACCATTTTTGTTACTTTCATCTCAAGTTGCTATGGAAATTTTATCTTCATCACTTTCTCTGGAAAGTCTGGCTGGAAAGAAACTGTAAATATTTTTCTAATCTCATGCTAAGCCCATATTGTGTTTTGATTTTTTTTTCTTTTGCCATAGAGAATGCTTCCCTCTGTCCTCTTCCATACCATCTTACTTCCTTCATTGAGGCTTCCTTAGGCCTCCCCCTCAATTTTATTATTGTGGACAGTCATTCGAGTCCTCCCTCAAATATCAGGGCTCACTCTAAATGGACTCCCCTCCTTTAGGTTGGCTCAAACTAAATTTTTATGGTGCTACCAAGGAAAACCCTAGATTAGCTGGAGTTGGAGGTATCCTTAGAGATAGTAGTGACAGGGTTATCCTTGAATTTGTATAATTTTTAGGAAATCAAATAAATCAGGTTGCTGAAGCTAGAGCTTTGTGGATTGGCATTATGTTGGATAAAGGATATTATGATAAACTCATGGTCAAAGGAGACTCTTTGAATATTATAAATTACTTAAAGAATTTCAAAAATCCCTCTTGGAGGATAAGGAATTGCATTGATGAAGTTAGGACCATCAATCAAACCTTCCAAGAAATAAATTTTCAGCATGCTTTCAAAGAAAGCAATAATGCAACTAAAAAATTACTAACATCGTAACCCACTCCACAAGCTTGATGACTTGGACAAGTAGCCTTCCTCAGGAGCTAGATGTTGTCCTGGAGCAAGACAAATTATCTTCAAATGAGACCATTGCTGATGTGGATCAATTCAGCCCTTATAAAAATGGGACAAATGTTCATTGAATTTATTTCCTTTGCCACTGATTCCCATGCAACATCGGTCCATGGTTTAACCAAGTTTTTTGGGTTTGTCAACCTTAATACTCTATCCACCACTTTTCAATATTTTTCTATTTATGGGTTTTCCATGTTTGTGCACATCATCTTCTATCCTTGCCATGTTGGCCTTCACTTTCTCGTTATCCACTCTCTCCTATCCCCCATTGCCATCATGTCCTCCCACCCTGTCACCACCAAATCTCCCTGTTCTCTCATTGCCCATTTCCCACCACCTCCATCCTACTTGCATGTTTACCCCTCCCATCTTATTTCATACATTGTTTCCTTTCCTAGTACACATTTTCCATCATGTGGGAATTTTGGATGGATTACCACATGCTTCATATCTATTTTGTTTCATGCATTTCTATCATGGTCTCCTCAATTTGTGCAGTTTTTCCTATCCCTGATTCACTTGGCACCCTTATCAAGATGGTGGTTTTTTATTTCCACTATCAACCCCATGGATACTCCTTTTTATAGATGCCCTGTTTTAATTAATCTCCATATTTATTCCTTCCAATTACATCTTCAGAGTTGTTGCTTTTATATAGATATAGACTTCATCAAGCCATCATGTATCGTCATGGATTCAATTGTAGAAGGTATTTTTTCTACTATGGGTTTCCTCCTGTTCTTATAAAAAATCAAAGGGGAGGATTCTGAAATCATTGCTGCATTCCTATGTTCTTAGGATAATGGTAGAGTGCCAATTCGTGATAGGACTTATGTTGTTGATATCAAAACTTTAGTTGAACTTACTGGGCAACATGCCAAAGGCAGATCAATACATTGTGAAAAAATTAACTGGGATGTCAAGCTTAAGGAGATTAAAGATAAGGAATTATGTAGAAAATATTGGATGGGAATGCATCATAAGGAGCTTCCCTTCCCATGGAATTGCGTCATGAAGCCTATCATGGAGTTCATCATGGTGGAAAACCATGATAAGGTCTTATGTAGCTTCCATTTTGGATTCTTCAACCACTTATAGGATGTAAATATGGTGGAAATTCCTCAGTTTATTTTTAACTCCATTAGTTACAATATTGAACATAGCCGAAAGAAAATTTTCTCTAAATTACTTGCTCATTAGGGTTTGTTTAAAGTCCCATATAGTCACTGGCTAATCCATTACCTTCAGGGTTTCATCCCGTATCCTACTCCTAAAGTCAAAACCAGCCCTATAAAGCCTAGTTCATCTCAGGAAACTCCTAAATCCTCTACCACTCCTATTATTTTGACCAAAAAGAGAGCGGTGTTTTAAATTATCCATTTGTTGAGGAAAACCAAGAGCGAATCCCCTGAGCCAAAGCTGAAAAGTGTTTGTTCCTCTATTTGTTTGAAGAATCTGGATAAAAAATGGAATGTATGATCATTAACTCTGATGATGATGAGGATACCCCAGACTATTACATGCAGTAATTTATAATTAACTCCATCTCCAATTGTACGTCTCAAATGGTCGATATGCAAAATGCATTGAATTTGTTTTTCTTTAGGAAATATTTCTCTAAGGATGGTTCCAAAGCCCCTGTCAAGGATTTCAAGGTCATTGCTTCTCCCACGGAAGTCAAAGGCAAGGAAAATTATGTTGACATGGACACGTCGAATTATGCACTTTAGGAGGTTGGAGCAGAACCATATGAAGAAGCTTAAGGGTATCCTTTCCTGCAAGGTTTTTTTGTGGGTAACCTTTTTTCATCTGATGCATATTTTGACTGCTATTTATTTTTACTTTCATGAGGGTTTTCTCTATTTTATCTTGTATTTTACTTACTGTGTCTCATGGATAGCCTTAGTAGTATTTCAATTTTGAAAGGTTGCATCTTGTTTTGCTCTATTATGGGTTATAGGATTTCTAACCTGCTTCTATAACCAGGTTTTGGGTCCCTAATAAAACCTATTTTTAATCTAAATTTTTAATTGATAAAAAAAATGAGTGAAGAATCTCTAATCAAGTCATCATGGGATCAAGACAACCTGTTTCTTCAAGAACCTCTTGTGAATATATCTCATCAATATTTGGAGTAGAGTAATGAGGATGAGGATCCACCATATCCCTATAACATCTTATTTTATAATATGATAAATTTTATGTGTTCTAATGGTAAATATTCTACTTCTCATAGAGATCTTACAAAGATAGGAATTGCTCCTCCTTATGCTAAGAATGATGGTTTTGTTGAATAATGTATAGATTATCATGCTATGGCTACCAAATGAAAAACTATGAAGGAGCCTCTCCGTGATTATAATAATTTATATGGCTTACCTTATAGATGTTTCTTTGATGAAGCAGTCCCTTGAATGAATATTATTTTTTTAAGATAGGAGGTACAATTATAATATGTGCGACTATTGTTATGATTGCTTGTTTAACATAAAATAAAAAAATCAATCATTAATTAGGAATGCATTTGCATTCTCATTCTATGATACCTATTTACTTGCTCATAATGCATGATTACCTATACTATTTTGCATGGTTTCCTGAAATTCTATTCCTCTTGCATTTCTACTTGTCATAATTGCATAACTGCTTGTTCATGATTGCTTGATCATATATCTTTTCAAGGATTCGTGACAATGGCATGTGAGGATACCTAGTTAGGTCATAGTTCACATGCATTGCACCCTCACTAGGTATTTGATGCCTAGAGAAGCTCCAACCTAGGGCCCATGCATTTTCATACCTTCTTCGCTTCTCATATTGCTTTGATATTTTCTTCTCTTCTCTCTTATTATTGTATTCCTTGAATTTGAAAGTTTTACAATGATCATCGTTTCCCTCTAAAGTCAAGGAATACAATACTCTTTTGGTATATACCTATATTTTTCATGATTCTCATTTCTTCTTTACCTTATTTGTTTAGATAAGTATATACCTTCTTCTCTACTTTGTTTGCACATTTCCTACCTATTGAATTTTTAATAGCTGAAACTTCAAGTTGGGGGTACATACACACAATTCTTTTCTCCTCATTTTATTCCTCTTATTTCTTCTAGCACATGCACACACTCACATTATGTTACGCTCATATGACTTGATCTATATACATATTCTTACACACCCCTATCGATTAGTACTTCCTAATACATCATACACAGGAAATAACAAATAATCCCTATCGGGTTATGCTTATTTTGACTTAGTGGACTCTACAACCTATTATAGGATAAGCTCCTTGATCATTTTAGCATATATCAGCATACATCCTAGTGGGTTATAGCCCCATAGTAGTAACTAGCAAGCAATAGTCAATAGCAGGCCATGCTCCATCGTTTTATCATTTAAGCAATCACCCATAGCAGGTTACACTCCATATTTTTCCCATCTATCCATCCTAGAGAGTACTAAACCCATAACAGGTTTTCACTCCACATCTACACCATCCTTTTTGGCATAAAATCCTTCATTCAAGGTTCTTAATTAGCTTCTCTCATTTTTTGCAATTGAATGTCTTGGGAGATGTTCTTCTTCTTACTGTTGTTCTTCTTGTTATTATTCTTCTATCCTCTTCCCTTCTTCTTTCTTTCCATTTCTTCCATTTCATCCATGCATTTCATGCTAGCTACATTAAATTCATGTTGTACCTAGTGTTCTTTGTGTTTCTGTGTTTTGCTTTTTCTTTCTTTACCTTTTTCAAGTTTCTCAAGGATATTCCTTTCCTTTTGAAACTCATGGGGGTACCCTATACATAGAGGCATTAGTGCTAATAATATATCTCCCTATGTGAAAAAATTTAGAGTATCCCTCATGATACCTCTTTTGCATCACTCCTTTGTTCGAACCTGACCACCCCTTTTTTTTGTTTGTTGTCTTCTTGCCCATAGGGGTCTACATATTTATTTGATCCATTTAATTGGACTTAAATACATCAAATAGGGGAAAAATATAGACATATAAAATTGACCCCTAAGGTGAGTAATTTTACCTAGAACCCATTTTTTCCTTGGAAAAAAAGGGTAATTTTTTAGCCGACTTTGCCCTACATATCTTGTCCATTCCTTCTAAATCCTATACCATTAGATCCGTCTTGAATAGAGCTTTCCAATGGTATATTATATGACCCATTTTGACTTTGTTTGACCCTCCAAAATGCATTAAAACTACATAGGGTTATAGCTGGTGTGAAATCACAGTTCATTTTTATGGGGCATGATTTTGCATTTTAGGGTTTTTGCTTAAGAAAACCCTAATTTTCAAAGTTTATATTTTTAAGGTTGGTTGTGTTTAATTTTTTCTACCTATTATTCTTTCAAATCTACTAAAGAATAAAGTTTTGAAGTTCATTTCTTCAAAGTAGGTTCATAACAACAATTCTTGATAAATGTTTTATTTTTATTGAAGTCTTCCTCTTCTTCTTCCACAAGCAACATAACTCGCAAGTGTAAAGTGTGATCTATTGAAGCTTTGTTTTCTGTTGTATTGGATTGTGTGTTGATACTCTTGGTGGACAAAGTTTTGAAGCACTAAGGAGGTTTTTTGCTACTTAGAAGTCTCCCTCCTTGGATCTACTTTTCACTACCACCAGGTTGTTTTCACTCATTTGTTTTTGCATATTAGCTTATTTACTGTTAATTACCATTTTCTAGAGTTTTATCAATACTTTTGTGAAATCGTGCTCGGTTATTTACAGGGCATGATTTTTCTATGCAAAATCGAGGTCACTTTGTATGGGGTATGATTTTGCATAAACCACTTTTGGGGCAAGATGCTATCCCTAAACCCTATATTTGTGTTATAGACTACCTTTGGGCTATATTAAGGCAATCTATACCTTTTTTATCATTCTATTCTGTTTTATTCTATTATGTTTGATTTTTTCCAAAGGTTAATTTTTGCTTCTATTTTCAAAGGTCAGCTAAAAAGATATAGGGGGCTTGAATATTGTACCTCCAAGAATTGTTGTACAACTACCTAAGTAGGTAACCTAATGCTACTAATATTTTCAAGTGTTTTATGAAGTTATCTTATAGGAATAAGAATTGTTGATATCATTGGATAAAGGATAAAAGCAAGGATGAACCGTCAGATAAGATAAGTGCCCTAAGTTAGTATTAAGGCTATTTGTTGGGTATTTAGTATTTTTATTATAAACCCTAGATCTCATTTTAATAGAAATATATTTAATTGATTTCTAGGCCTTTAAAATAAAATAACATATACTATGCACTTAGGGTTAATATTGTTTGTGCATCTTATCTTGAGACCTTGCTTGAATTTTTTCTTTATTAAAAACCTAGGTTAGAAAAGAATTCAAAGAAAGAATTATTATATTGTTAGTTCTTGTATTATTGCATTGTGTATTTCTAAATTATCCTTTATCTTTCATAGCATAGATCTAAAAAGTCTAAATTTAGGTTGTTGTCTTGAATTGAATACATAAAACATTCTTGAAAACTAGTGGACTTGGAGAAATTTCTTAAACCATTCCTGGTGAACCATTTCCTCCCTTTTAAAATCGAGTGTAGAGAAAAACATACCTCTATGGTCATGTTGGATTTCTCTTACAGATCCAACCAAGAATTGTACATGGTAGGGAAGTTTTCCCCCTCTACACTCTCTTTTAATCTTTACCACTTGTAACCTTTTGTATATGTTATATTTCTTATAGAGATAAGAAACCTTGGCGTCTCTTTCTTACTTTATTTTTAATCATGTATGTATTCCAATTCACTAATTGAATACATTTTCCTATTCATTGGTCAAATGTAGGTCTCTTTCCATTACATGCATGCTTGAATATATTTCCATTATACTTTGGATATTCAATCACTTTCCTTTGTAGCTAACTACATATAACCTCTGCATTTCATAATACAAGCTTCTTATAAGATCCTTTCTTCAATGACTATTTTTACTTATAAAATTTCTTGATTTAATCTACTATTTAATGCACTTTATTTGAATGACTTCCACCTTTGTATTTTCTATTCAAACATATTTTCTTTTTAAATCTATCTTCTATTTGTTGACTACTCACATAGTTTTAATACTACCCTTATTGTGCTGACAACTATGAATCTTAGTCTTCTTTTCTAAATCCTTTCTATGTAAGTCTTCTTCCACTAGTCTTCTTTGGACCTTCTTTCTCTAATTATATGAACCTTATTTTATCTAGTTCTTTAACCTTATTTCTATGGACCTTCTTTCTTATCCAATGCTTACATTGAGCCTTTCATAAACCTTTATTCAAGTGTCCTTTATTTTATGTAATAAGGAGTTTATGTATATATGAAAACTTATCTTCTCACTAATAACAACTTCAAATATTTACTATGGATCTCTTTCCTTGAAGGATCTATATCATTGACATAAATATGAAACTTATCTTTAATCAAAGCCTCTCTTTAAGACCTCTATCTTCTCTATATCTGAATTACTAAAAACATTATATGGTTGAAAGTGTCAAGCTAGTTGTCAAGGTCTATATTCAATATCTAAATCCTTTTCGTTGTCAAGGTCTATATTCAAGACCTGAATCTATAATATTCTACAACTCAAATCAATACCTACATTATGAATATTTTTTACCTTCTTCTTGCACTTGAATATGAATGTCTTCTTTGTATATTGTAGGAAGCTTCTCACACTTTTGATGATCAATATCTATTGTATCAATGTCTTAGGTTGATCATAAGAATTCTAATAATTATTCTTCTCCTTACTAGATAACCCAATAACATCAAGGTGACTATAAACATCCCTGATTTTAGATAATATCAATATCAATGGATATTTATCCCTAAAACTTTCCTATCAATATCAATATTTGCCTATTCTCTAAATAATCAACTATCTTCAAATTGATTTACCTAAATATGGGTCCTAACCTTCATTGGTTATCCTTCAACCTAGTGGAAAGACCCTAGTTAATTCCTAGCATTTACTAGCTATTATACAACTATGGAAATACCCTAGATTATTTTTTCACTTAAGAAAAAATCAATTATATAGCTAACTAAATAAACTCATGCAAGTAACTACTTATTGGAGCTCTCATACCACTAATAGCTTTTGTAACCTTAATATTAATGTAAACTCCTAGGAGCAAATATATGATAGCCACCATATAATAAGATCAAATATTAATATAACTAGAATAATATGAGCCAACTAATATGTAAATCAAGGCTAATAATATATCAACTAACATTAATTAATAAACAAAAATATAAATGTAATAGCTTGAATCATACATGTACAAAGAATGTAGCACAAATTACAATATTAGTTGCTCAAATGTATGCAATCTTTACTACTATTATTTCTCTTACAAATGTATCATAAAACTCTCATATAATAACAGTAGTTTCTATTCTCACTATGAAGACACTATAGGCTATGTAGATAATATTGGTGATTTCAGTGATTTCTCCTCTCCATGCCTCTTCATGGAGTAATATATAGTCATTGTAGGATGAATATTGTGTTGCTTGACTCTTCCTTTCCTTATGCCAAGTCTCATGACTCTTGGATTATCTACATAATATTTGCATACACATGACACTATCTTGTATTCACTATTGGATATGAATCTTGACATAACTCTTCCTAATCTAATAATATATGTACAGACTTACATATGAGAGACTTGTGAATATTTACACACATTACACTTGCACACTCATTTACATGAAAATTGTGCATTTTATAACATTATTGTGTTACATAAAATATTTAAGCACACTCTAAACTATTATGCAACCCTAATATAATATTTAAAAGATGTATCATGAGGGTACATTAGCATGTAGCAAATAATACAATATTATCTAATAATTCCAATGTTGATGTATATTGTTTCCTCAATTAATTTGTATTCATCCTAGAATTGAGGAGGAGTAAATAATACTCCTAAGTCCTCAAGTTCTTGTTTATATAATTATATTTGTTCTAATATAGGTATTTTTGTAGAGCCTATACTGAATATTTACTTAAGGGATTCTTCAATGTAATGTTGATCACAAGAATGTTTGATGTCTTTTTCTTCTTGGTTTGGTATGAAATTAGGATGAACAATTGTTAACATATTGATGGTAGAAAAATGTAATATTTTATGAGGTTTCATATTGATAAGGGACCATAGTTCTTTCTAATGTTCACCGTCTCATTAATATCAATACAAATATTGGGTGTAATTGTTTTAATCATCATCTTCTAGTAAAGGTGATGGTTCATTCTTATTGGGAATATCCCATTCCACAATGTCCTAGACAAGTATTAGCTTCTAAATTTTCTTTAATGCCTTGTTAAAATTGACCTAAACCTTTTTATTGATATCCCATATTGACTAGCATTTGTTTAGATATAGAAAATGTAGGCAACATGCAACATGATGCATATGTTCATTATCTAGGCATGAAGTTACCACCTAGATTTTTTTATCAAATGTAATTATATTGGCAATATCATTTGGAGATATGTCTTGAAATACTTCTTGCTTACTTAATAATTTAATAAATGTTTCCCTATGGGAGTATGGTGATACAGTTCAGGTTACCTACTATAGTGAAGTAAGGATCAAATGGTGTTAGGTTTACCTATCGTTTCATGAATATTACTAGTATGTTCAAGTTATTTGGCAATAAAGAAACACTAATTACCTTTTGAGTTGATAATTTAGAGAGCAAAAGGATAGTTGGATGCGATTCACACCAATATATACAAATATTTAACTACCAATTTTAGGGGATAAAATACTTTTATTTGTTTGTGGATAACTACCCATGAAATATGTGGGTCTATTTATTTATGCAAAAGTCATACATGCTCGAGTCTTAAATATAGAAACTAGGAATTTTATTCAATTTTTTCACTTTGATCAATTTGGAATATACATAGAATAATATTTCATATTTTCTCAATTAAAAATGGGATCAAGATATAGCTCATCATAGCATACACTGCATAGAAAATTTGGGTTACCAAAAGGAGGAACTATTCCATCATGAAAATAGTTTGCTACATGTTCATAGGAGAAAACAATAGATTAGTAGTATTGGGATAAAGTTTCTATCACTATTGTGTACATTATAAATAAACCACACACAAAGGCACTACAAGGAGTTATGCCTATAAAATCCTGTTTTGAGAGGAAACATTCAAATGTGCAACTCAAATTTTTTAGAAGCAAGGCATGCATGTGCCAAAGCACTAGAGGGCCATGTTGGATGCTAAGACCTTGCCATGTATATTTCCTTGATATGAAAATGATTTAAAAATTTATTTATTAATGCATTAAATCACCAAATAATTGTATATAAGTAGATATATGGTGTTTTATGAAGCTTATTATATTAAGTCAAATATAGAGGATTTTAAGAAGTCTAAAGATAAGTCATATCTAGTTGTGAGCATAAATGATAATATGAAGTTAGATGAGGAATTTCATAGAGAATTTTAGGATGTTGTTGTTGAATCTATAGTAGTTTGCAAATAGGAAGATATTGTACCTATGGATCCATAACAACAAATGAAGAATCCAAAATGATTCATTAGTACCATTAAAGATACAAAACTTGATGTAAATAATGACATCACTTGCACATGATCTTGTACTCATAGTAGTACACATAAAAAAGTAAATATAGGCTTAATTAATTCAATGATAGATAATTTAGAACTAGAAGTAGTGAAAGAAGCACTTATCTTTTGGAGACTCCAAATAATTTATGGTGAAATTTTCATATGGTAGGTAACCTTTTTTAAATATTGAATTTAAAATTTCCTCCTCTAATAATGTGAAATTGCCACCTCGACAAGTTTGTTGCTAGAAATTTGTGTAGGTGGTGATGTTTTCCCTAAAATTGTAAAATGATAAGTTTCTCATTTGTCTAACCATGATTACCCATGCTAATTGGGATAATATAGTCATGCCTCAATATTAGATGATTTTTTATTTTGATAATGTGGTCGTATCTTGTCAATCTCCTCAATACTTCTTTCTTTCCAATTTGTACTTTTCTAATTGAAACCCACAAGAACATGGAAATTTTTTATTCATCTCTTCTTTCTCAAAATATATAAAAATCAACCACTCATTATCAAATTAGTAAATATGAATTATGAATTTTACAATGATGATTTTATCATGATACACTTTTATGATAATTTCTTGATACTTTTTTTATGTGCATTCATGATGCATGTAAGGTTACTAGCAAAGTTGTACCTATTATTCTCCACAAAATCATAGCTTCCTTGATTGAAGGTGTGTTTTTTGTGTCACATATGTTGATAACTTGCATGTGAGAGTTTTGGATGCATGATAGAAATGAGAGTTATCCCATCATGATTATTCTCTATTGATTTAACTTATTATGCTTAATTTTTTTTCATTTTTTTATTTTTATATAGATTTGCTATCCTAACCTTATTATTTTCATTATTAGTAAGTTTTATTTCAAAATCCTTGTAGGAATTGCAAGAATTATTTAGGTTTTTTATATCCATCTATGGACTATCACCCACCAAAGTGGTAATTATTTTCACCTCTGTAGGCACTCCATGCAAATTTACCACCTATAATACTAGTAGATGACACTCTTGATTTTATTATCCTATCTTTATAATATCAACAAAGTTCTCACCTCTTAAATATATGACATTAGAAGAACCTACCAGTCTAATTTTTATGACTTAAATATTTTTTTTTCACCTTCATAAGAAAAATCATTGATCATAGGTTTTCTAAGTTGTGAACCTATTTTGAGGGTGTCAAATCGGCCTAATAAGAGGTATATTTGACTTGGTCAAAAATTTACTTTTCAATTTAGTATTTCCTTTATCAATATCAAGTTGGTCATTAGAATAATATCATTGGTAAATCTTAGCTTTTATAGCATTTCAATCTTAGTATATCTAGTAAAGATCATCTTCCAAGGTGCATATCCATATTCTAACAAAATAATAGGGGATCTAATTGCTAGTAAGGAAGTTTAATATCTTCTCTAATATCATAGTTGACCATCCAAAATTAATTAATATTTTATTTTACTCATTTTAGTCACTTTTTATATGTTTGTAGGCTATAAGGAAAATTCACTAGCAATGTTTTGGTTTTCTAGATGGTGAAGTTGTTGGGGTAGCAAATCAAATTCCATAATTTAAGCATTAGATATCGTATGCAATTTCATAGGTCATAGGGTTCATTAAAAATGATCTTTATCCATAGGTAGCAATTTTTAGGAGAAGGAAAATTTAGTCCATCAACTATAAATCTTGGATCCATCAATTATAGATCTTGGAAATTCTTATTTCTTTCTATTTCTTCATTTTGAATTTAAAAACATCTTGTTTTCTAGTTGTTTTATAGTTTTTCATCATAAATTGAAAAGGATCTTAATAAATTTAGATGTCCTTTTGTCAAAAATCTCGTGACATCACATTAAAAGGTCAAAAATAGAAAGAACTTAGTTTTTATTATTGTTTTTTTCATAGGAATCAAATCTAAAAGAGCATTTAGTTTACATATTCAGGATATAATTTAGTTATTTGCATTAACCTATTGAATTGTTGCTAAAAATATAAATTTTTACCTTCTCATAAATCAAACATTAGCGTAGTTCTCGAGAAATTAGAAGTGAATATACACTAGAATGTTTTTGTTGCATATTGCTTTCATTTTTTAATTGCACCTTTCATTGTCTTTGCATTCTCTCTTAGATATCAAAGACCTAGATGGTTGTCAAACCAACTCATCAAACTTACATTTAGGGTAAATATCTAAAATACTCCCGGTGAACCTTAACTTACACAAAAGATAAAAATTCTCACAATGACATGATTTAGGCATGACTCTTCATCTAAGTGTGAATCAAAGGCTTAGGGGAGAGCATCCTTGAATATTGGTCCTCATATTTGGTAAAATTAAATTTTAATACACATTCATACCACCTAAATTGTTTGCATAACATCAATAAAATTAATTCAAGGTAACAAAAATACAGTCAAGTGCTAGTCCTACTAGGGGAAGGTTAATGATCCCTTGAGTAAATAATCATATGAATATTAAGGATTATTTCTCTTGCCTAGTATAAAATGGTGGGCTAGCGAGAGTCATAATGCGGGACTATTCTGTAAGAATTTCACAATAATAGATATGCACAACATTACAAAATATGAAGAGAAGAGTGGAACTGATTGATTTATTCCAAGGATCAACTCTGTATAAATAGCAGAGTTGATCATTGAGAGCCGTTGGATTACAACAACTCATCATACCTGATGAAGACACCACTGAGAGTTCTCCTGACACATGGAGGAGTGGAAACTCAAGTGTCTATCCTAGTGGAACTTAAGAGAATATTCTCTTATTCTAACACCCCCCTTAAGTGATACTAGGGGTGAATCATACAAATGAGTCCTGGCAATAAGGCCTATTGAGGTACTCATGTACAAAGACTTATTTTTGAAGAGATGGTAAAACCCAATGGGAAAAAACCATCAATCAAAAGGAAGTTAGAGGCTTGTCTTCGTATGGCAAATATTGTCCTCCTAATACAATAGATAGTTGGTGAAAAAACCCTTGTGGGAAAAAACCAACTATGAGAAGAAGAGAGGCATGTCTTCGTATGGCGAATATTGTCCTCTTTATGCAAGAAAGAAAGATGAGTCCCGACAACTTGGCCTGATTAGGTACTCATTTACATAATATAGTTGGTGAAAAAACCCCTGTGGGGAAAAACCAACTATGAGAGGCATGTCTTCGTATGGCAAATATTTTCCTCTTAATACAAGAAAGAAAGATGAGTCCCAAACTTGGCCTGATTAGGTACTCATTTACATAATATTGTTGGTGAAAAAACCCCTATGGGAAAAACCAACAATTAGAGGCATGTCTTCGTATGGCGAAGATTGTCCTCTTATTACAAGAAATAAATATGAGTCCCAACAACTTTGGCCTGATTAGGTACTCATATACAATAAATAGTTGGTGAAAAACCCTTTGGGGAAAAACCAACTATTAGAAGAAGAGAGGCTTGTCTTCGTATGGTGAAGATTGTCCTCATAAATCCAATCAATGCAGTTGAATAACTCCAAGCTTATCTCTCAACTGAAGGTAACGTGGAGAAGGAAATGACTTGGTGAAGATATCTGCAATTTGTTCCTCAGTTGGAATATATTCCAAGTGTATGTCCCCATTCTGAATATGTTGCCTTATGAAGTGCATGTGTATCTCAATGTGCTTGGTTCATTGATGTTCAACTAGATTATGTGCAATATGAATTGTGCTCTAATTGTCACACCAAAGAGTTATAGGATGGTCATGTGTGAAACCAAATTCTCTCAGAATTTGATGAAGCCAAAGAGCTTCTTGACTAGCCAAAACTGCTGCCCTGTATTCTACCTCTATAGAAGATAGGGCTACCACTTGTTGTTTCTTGCATAACCAAGCTATTGGTGAGGAACCAAGGCAAAAGACATAGCCTGATGTGGAACATCTATCTTCTACTGAACCTTCCCAATCTGAATCTGTGTAGCCAATGATATCCATGGAATTTCCCTTGTAGAAGAGCCCAAAATGAGTAGTGCCCTGCAAGTAATGGAGGATTCTTTTTGTTGCCTACCAATGACTGAAGTGAGGTTGATGAGAGAATCTGGATATGAGGCCAACAACATATGATATATCTGGGCGAGTATGAGTAAGGTATAGCAAACTTCCTACAAGTTGATGGTATAGAGTGGCATCACAAGGAGGGGATGAGCAGGAAGTACTAAGATTAATGCCAGATTGAAAGGGGGTAGGAGAAGGTTTACAATCTATCATTTTGAATCTTTGTAGAAGATCTAGAGTGTACTTTTGTTGGCACAAAGAAATACCTTCATCTGTTTGACTTATTTGGATTCCAAGGAAGTAATGAGCTTTACCTAGATCAACCATTTCAAATTTTTTAGAGAGAGTCTTTTATAGTCTGAATGTGAGTCAAGTTACTACCAGTGAGAAGAAGATCATCAACATATAGAACAAGAATGGTGATGTTGCCTTCATTTCTCCAAATGTAAACTGTATTATCAGACTCACAATGAGAAAAACCTACTGAAAGAAGGAAGGAGTCCATATTTTCATACCAAGCTCTAGGGGCTTGTTTGAGGCCATAGAGAGACTTTTTAAGCCTACAAACCATAGAGGAGTCTTGAGTAAAACTAGCAGGTTGTTCCATGAATATTTCTTCCTTTAAATATCCATGTAAGAAAGCACATTTTACATCCATTTGATAGACATGCCACTTATGGAAAGTAACTAGGGCAAGAACCAATCTTACAGAATCCATTTTAGCAACTGGAGCAAAGGTTTCTGCATAATCTATGCCTTCAACTTGAGAAAAACCTTTGGCCACTAGACGAGCCTTGTGTTTGTCTATTTCTCCATTAGGCCCATATTTAGTTTTGAAGATCCATTTACAATGAACTAATTTCCTTCCTTTAGGTAAGGGAACTAAATCCCAAGTCTCATTTTTTATCAAGGAAGAAAATTCATTTTCCATGGCATCATCCCATTCTTTTATACCTGAGGCTTCTTTGAAGGATTGAGGATCAGAGGAAATAGACTGACATACAAGACTAGTGCCTATGGGGTTGGATGATCTGGTTGAAGGAAGATTTTGGATGTAAGGAGTAGCTTCTTTAACAATGGTGCGGGCCCATTTTGGCATAGAGGAAGGAGTTGAAGGAGTTGAAAGACATTGATATGGAGTTATAGGTTCCTCATCTTGATTATCAATAACCAAGTTAACTTCAAGGGTTGGCTCTTCATAATATTGAGGTTCTACTATAGGAGAAGGCTCAATGGAGGAAGAGGGCTTTTGAGGATCTTTTTGAGGGAATGTTTCATCAAATTGGACATTCCTATGAAATAAGACCTCATGAGTTGAGGGATCAAGAAGCTTGTATGCTTTTAATTCTTCACAATAACCGATAAATATGAGCTTTTTGCTTTTCTTATCAAGAGCCTTCCTTTTCTTATTTGGGATGTGAGCCCAAGAAGTACACCCAAAAATATTGAAATAGGAAACATCTGGTTTTAAGCTAGACCATGCTTCTTCAGGAGTTAAATGGTCAAGAGCTTTATGAGGTGTGCGATTTTGAATATAATTTGCATAGTTAATAGCTTCTGCCCAAAAAACTTTTGGAAGATCTCTTGAATGGAGCATACAATTAGCCATCTCTTTTAATGTCTAGTTTTTCCTTTCTACAATACCATTTTTTTGAGGATTATGGGAGACAGAATGTTGATGTATTATACCATGACTTGAAAGAAATATGGAGAACTCATTACTGTAGTATTCCCCCCATTATCAGTGCGAATCTTCTTGATTTTGCAAGATGCCTGATTTTCAACTAAGGCTTTAAAAACTTTAAAGTGGGATAACACATCACTTTTATATTTTAGGAAGTAGACCCAGGATATTCTAGAGAAATCATCAATAAAGGTAAGAGCATACTTTTCTCCTTTGAAATATGGTTCAGGAAAGGTCATTAAGTCACTATGGATTAAATCTAGAGGGGATGAGGCTTTTAGAGAACTACTTGGGTGGAAAGGATCTTGATGTTGCTTTCCAAGAGCACATCCAGGACAAACTCCATCACTAGAAGAGACTTGGGGTAATCCTGTAACCATATCATGGGTGCACAAATCCTTTAGGTAGTTGTAATTAAGATGACCAAACCTTTCATGCCATATTTGACTTTCAAGATCACTATGAGCCACAAAACAGGAGGCTCCTTCTGGATTTTGAAAACCTTTGAAGTGAAAAATATGAGAGTTATGATCAATATTCCCTTTGGCTATAAGAGAATGAGGGTCTTGAAAATTTCTTATCTCAACTCCTGTTGGGGAGAAGAGAACAATTTTCCCATTTCCAGAAGTACAAATCTGATAGACGGATAGGAGATTGGTGGCAATGTCTGGAACATAGAGAACATTGTTTATAGAGCCACCATCAATGGTTATATCCCCTTTTCCTTTGATAGGGATGAAGGAAGAGTCACCTACTTCTATGCTACAAGTAGAGCTAGAGGAGATAGAAGAGAAAGACTTGTCTGAAGCAGTCATGTGATGAGTTGCTCCAGAATCTAGGACCCAATAATTAGAGGAAGAATTGGAGGTTTTTCCTTGAACATTAAGGGCTTTTCCTATTTGCTTTTTATTTTCTATCTTTTGATCCTTCATAGCTGCCTCTAGTTGTTGTAATATTTTCTAGCATTTGTTAGCAGAGTGACCATTCTTTTTACAGTGAGTACAGGTTATGGGAGTCTTTTCCTTCTTTTTGAATTTTTCTTTAGAAGAGGTGGAGGCTACTAAGGCTTTTGAAGAAGAGGAAGAAGAAGAGATTTCATATCTAGCAAGTTTGGTTTCTTCCCTAGTTAATCTATCACAAAATTCTTCTAAAGAGGGCATTTTAAAGGTTGCACCAAGAGCATCTTTGGTAGATATAAAGGTGGTAGAAAAAATTTGAAAAACACCATTTAGCTTAGAAAGGATTAGATAAATGCATTCTTCTTCAGTCTTAGTCTTCCCACTACCTTTGTATTGAGTGAGGACTTCTTTGAACTTAGTGAGGAAGTCAACAATACTACTAAAATCTTTAGGGGACAAAGAAGTTAGTTCGGCTTCTAGTTGCATTGATCTCATCTGATCTACTTTCCCAAACAAGGCCTTCAGTTTCTCCCAACTTTCATGAGGAGTTTTACAATCTGTAATATGAAACCACAAACTTTCATGAACATTAGAGCTAATAATACCCATTGTTTCATGCATTTTTCCCTTATGAACAAAGATTTCATATTCTTTATCAAATTCTGGTTGCTTTTCTTCTAACAAATGAGTAAGACCTTTTTGAGAGATAAGATTTAAAATTTTAGGTTTCCAAGTGTGAAAGTTATGAGGGGTGAGAGGTTCAATTGAATTCATCATTTTAAACACAAGAGAAAATTGAAGTTTTAATTAACCAATAAATCCCCCCTTAGAACTTCAATTAATTGATTAATGCAATTGTTACAAGGAAAAGATATGAAGCTTTTCAATATTAGAAAACTCAATATACCCGCCCTAACGAGAGGGAAACTATAAGTATAATGAGGTTGTAATATTGTTTGCTTTAGAGTGCCAAATCCTCTTAGTTCCTCACAATACCCGCCCTTACTTGAGGGAAACTGTAAGTATAGAGAAGAATTTGTCAAGGGTGTTTGGCTTGAAATGCAGAGATATCAACCAGATTAAATTGGGTGTTCTCAATACTTGCCCTTACGAGAGGGAAACTATCAGTGAGAGAGAGTCCCAAAATAAAGAGGAAGATTGAAAAATATTTTCCAGGCCTTTATACCAAGTGCCTCCAAAAACTCGCCCTTACTTGAGGGAAACTATAAGTTTTTAATGGTTTTTGTACATGGAACGTAGGCAAATATTTTGAGGAAGATAAGTTAAACCTTAGGTTTATGAATTCTTTAAGTGTAAAAAAACTATAGAGATTCTCAAATAAAATTTAATTTTAATAACAAATATTAAGAGAATAATTATAGCACCCTTAGAGAAAAGAATTTGAAAAATCTCTATCTTAAAGAAAATAAATAAATAAGATTAGAGAATAATTAAAAAAAACTAGAACTTCTTGATAAGTTTATTATTTAGATAAAATAATGAGAAGAAGATAGTTTTTGTTAATAATTTTGATAAACAAATTAGGTTTTAAATTTTAAATAGAGAGTGTATGCTAAAAATATATATTAAGTATTACACCTCTATTAACTTGAAAACCTAAAAAAGACTTTGAGGAAGAGATAGAAAAAAAAACAACCCCCCTTCAAGAGACACCAATGTGCATATGGTTGCACATAAAACCCCCCCAAAAAAACTTTTTATATTAAGGTTACAATAGACTACGACTTATCAAAGAGCTTTTTGTAAAAAAAAACTTTGAGAAGGAGTCAATATTTTACTTCGAAATTGAAGTGAAAATAACCTTACAAAAAATAGGAGGAACAAAATAAATCGTGCATCTACTGAGAAATCAGAAGCACCCTAAAGGACAAAAAAAATGGAAACTCAAACTTTATATCCATCGTTGGTTCGAGCTAGGTGGAGGAAACTGAGATGCCACCAAAGCCTTGAGAATCCTATGAAGATAAACTATCCAGAGAATAGATACTTTTCGAATACTATGAGATACTGAGATGCCACCAAAGCCTTGAGAAACCTATGAAGATAAACTATCTAGAGAATATATATATATAATATAATTAATGTTTCATCACTGGTAAGAGTCAGGCGAAGGCTACGAGAAACCTGAGATGCCGTGAAAGACCACTTAGAAACCTGCATAGACAAAACAATCAGAGAATATATATATATATAAAATAACTCGTCTTTGATTTTATACTATGAGGGAAAAAAACTTCTTTTAAGAAAAAAAGTATATAAATGATTTGAAGCACCCAAGGAAGAGGTTCCCCTCTGATTCATCGCTGCTTGGAACTAGGCGGAGGTAGGAATGGTTGTCGAGGATACCTAAAACTAGTGAACACCTGTGCAGACTAGTTAGGAGGTAGGAAAAAAATTAAAGAACTATAGTTTTTCTCTGATCTCGTAGACTAGAGCTTTGTAGAGCTTTAGGGGAGATGAGTACAGAAAAGAACAACAAAAATGGAGCATTGTCTTTGATAACCTTCCCTGCAGATGAGTCAAAAAAAAGGAAATATATTTTGAATCATGAAATGAAAGTCTCGAACCAGAATAGAATAGAAGAGCATATGTGATATTATTCTCAGGTGAAGAGAATAAAAAAGGAGTGATCGGTATTGAGCATCGGATAACGTCTACTTGGAGATTAGATATGAAGATATTTCTCAATGATGGATTGGAGCACTCCGAGAGCCACGTCGTGGGTGGCGCGATTAAAAAACACACACATTGTACAACTTGCAATAAATGTTAGAGACAAAGGTGATTCGCATATAAAAAAATTATTGTTTTTTTAAAACAAACACCAACTTAGAGATAATCGTTGGGGCCACTATAAGTGGTTGCACCAATGAAGGCAAGGGGCTATGAAAAGGATGCACGCCAAATAATATTTGGATGATGAGTTAATATCGCAGCGCCTCTCTAAGAGGTAAAACCACTATTTTAAAAAAATGAGGGCGGATCTTTCAAAAAAATTGTTCTTCTTTTAAAAGGAGAGCGCTGAAAAAATTCAAAAGATTACCCTCGAAACAATAGCAGTATATTTAAAAAAAACAATACATATATTAGCAATAATAAGGATTTTTCTGAATAAAAAATGGATAAAATTGACTATTGCATAAATTTAAGCAAGTTAGTCAAAAAAAATATCCAAAGCAATGAACCAGATCCTAGAACCTTCAAGAGCGAATGCAAGCAAAATCTATCCTACTCTGGTACCATGTAAGAATTTCACAATAATAGATATGCACAACATTACAAAAGATGAAGAGAAGAGTGGAACTGATTGATTTATTCCAAGGATCAACTCTGTATAAATAGCAGAGTTGATCATTGAGAGTCGTTGGATTACAACAACTCATCATACCTGATGAAGACACCACTGAGAGTTCTCCTGACACATGGAGGAGTGGAAACTCAAGTGTCTATCCTAGTGGAACTTAAGAGAATATTCTCTTATTCTAACATATTCTATCACCAAAGGAGATACAAGAGGTTTTGAAATATATTTTCCATATTTAATTAATGCTATAACAAAAATTAAATAAAATTTACTCCCTCTTCCAATGTATGACTAACCAACAACACCATTACATAACTATAAGTGTAGCACATCAAATGTTGCATAACACTAAACCATTATCCCCAATTTAGTGTTAAGAATTTTCCATATGAGGAAGAACATTTTTCCTTTAGAAACCTCTCCCCCTTACATAATGATAAGGGATAAGTGGTTTTGGATCCATGAATCACCTAACCACTTTTACCTACAAAAAAAAAAACTCCTTCATAATGGTAATCAACAAATACGATTAAGAAGACCTAGATAAACATCATATTTTGTTTGAGGGGTTTCTCATATAGAAATAACCCAACAACCTAGATCAAATCATTTGGCTTCTAATCCTATGGGATTCCTAAAGGACATTTAAAGTTTTAAACGTAACATTTAATACCCTAGGATCAATACCTCTAACCATTACTATGGAAGAAATAATATTCAATACCACATATGCTATAGGAAACACAACTCCATCAACTTATATAGAATACAAATTTCTAGTCATATCACCTCTTTCACCATAAAAGCAAGCTACCTAGAAATTCCTCCTAATAAATAAATACATTTGTTGGTATTTTAAAGATAAATACAATTTTCAAACATTAGAGGAACCATATATAGTTTGGTTCCTTCTACTTCCAACTCTATAGATCTATTAAATACCAATAGTTTTGTAATAGTGTCATTACATAATTTAATAAACATCTTAAGTAATCCATTGAAAACCTCCTCAAATTTATTTTATTTTTAACCTATACAAAATAATTGTTTGGTTAGCATTCCAAATTATTGTTTGGAAAATCAACTTTTTCCTACAGTTCAATCTCTTATTCCATAAGTCCAATACCTAACCCAACAAGTATCATTGATTTAATAAATCTCAAAATAAATTTATGCATTCGATGATATGTGCAACAAACCTTTACCTTATCACTTTTAAATCATTAAGATTCTTACATACGATGGTTCAAGTAATCCTATAGAACTTATAAAACTTGTCATGCTTTCTTGTATTAACATAGAAATGGTGAACTTTTATTGTTAAACATATTCCCATAATTTTTTACAAGATTGATTTTAGAATGGTATTTGCAATTAGCATGCCACTCTCTTAAGAGATTTAGGAATTTAGGTGTTTTTTTTTTAATAATTTATCATATACATAGAAGAAACTACCATCCTTGTTGACTTATACCAACTAATATAAGGAAAATAAGAAAGTGTCTCAAATTTCTTAAAAGGAGTAAGGTTATTAGTAGGAAATCTAGAATACAAGCCTCCTTTGAAGGACCTCCTTAGTATTTTTAATAAAAACATAAATGAACACGTTTTATATATTCTTTAAATAATCATATTACCCTTGAATATAGGTAGATTTGACCATAGTACCCTTGACTTTAATTAGAAAGGATATTATAATAATAAACACATCATAGGTAATGGAATCATTAACTATAGGACATATAACAATAGTGGAGGTAATATGGCATCCCTCTACAAATATATTTTGAATAAACAAGAATGACCTAGAATAAGTATGATAAGTTAGACCTACTTCCTTTGGTAATTTTAGAACATTTTTAGAAGCACCTATAAAATATTTATATCTAAAAAAGGAAAAAGTAGCCTAGATTTAAAGTTGTTGAATAATGTACTTATTACCACTTTAATGGATACTCAAATAATAGATAAAAAAAATATTAGGGGCCTTATTCAAGACCTTATTGACTAAGGAGGAGTCACCTTTAACGACTCTTAATCTTTTGAATCCTCCAATAAATATTTGGGTATTTTCTAAAGCCCTTTACCTAACCATGAGCCAAATACTGCTATATAATACAAAAATATTCCACAACCTTACTAGAATATAGTTGACATGATCCACATAGTTACAAGACAATGATATAAATATTAAATGTTAAATTTATTTGCTAACCATTATCCAAATTTGTAGTCTAAACTGGATCACCCCCCTAAGAAACCAATTTGGTTTTATAAACTTAATTAAAAAAAAATTTAACCTTTAACCATCAACAAAATATTGAGTATATAATATTAAATTTTCCTTACTTAAGTTATTGAAAACTTATCCTATTCATAGGGAGACACTTTTCATGGCCAAAAATGTTGCTATTGCACAACAAAGTAAGAAGATAAAAAAGTATTTCTTTTAAAACCTGTAAAAGTCAAATGAGGTTTTCTAAAATATTGAAAACTTCAATCCTGAACCTAAGGCATCCATCTAGTTCAAAAAATAAAAATAAAGATTAAGTGCCAATGAGAGGAATGATGAACCTATCAATGAATATTTTTCCTAGAGAAAATTTGTTGATTCGAGTGAGATCCTTGCGATCAAGCCCACTTGGTATTTTTATCAAAAAGAAATTTTCTAGATTATGCCACTAGCCTTAAAAAATCATTCTTCACTAGCCCATACAATAATATCATCAAGATAATCTAGAATAATATATTCCTACCAGTAGAAGCAATCAAATAATGAAGATTTACACCTACTTTAATACCATGTGATATTTCATACTAGTTTTTAAAAAATGAATAAAGTCATTCACTACCTAATATTTCTTAACAAAAGAAATATATAGCATAAAGAAAATAGTATATAATGGGGTATTTATGGACACTAAATAACCTTCACTAAAGGAAATTAAATAACACTTCAATCCAACAATAAATTGGTTCATGAGAAACAATATTGGTACCAAAATATATGATACCTCTAGTTCAAGGTTGTGATACTAAATCTCATGAATTAAATCATATAAAAAACTATAAAAGTACCTTTTACAAGGTTTGCATGGGGTAAATATAATAGATACATGGACAAATAGTTGACTATAGCATCAAGAGAAGCTTAAACCACCACATATTCGAACAAAAGTGAAATTTCTAGATGTAGATTCAAAAAATATAAAAGAATTCTAAATTTATGGAAGGGAAATAGTGGTTATTATTATTGGAAAATAGTTTTAGAATGAATTATACAATGTTGGAATATGAAAACCATATTATCTAAAAAACCATAGGAAGTATACTAGTTCTCATGACTAAGGAGAAGATTTAATAGTTTAAGAAAAAAATACCTCCTCAGTGTATTTGGTTGCATGCTATAAGAATATTTTAGAGAGCAATTGAAAAAATATAAAAAAGTACGTTTGAAAAAACTTTTGAAACCCAAAAGGTCAACTAAGGACTAAAAATATTTTAAAAAGTATCATGCATGATAAATGTTTATGAGACAACAACATGAATAAGATAGGATTATGTGATCTATTATTGAATGTACATTGTAAATAAGGTTCACAAGATAGACAACATATCTTATCCCAATGCCACTCGAAAAATACCAATTTGTATGTTGTGAATGATGCAAAAATGATTTTTTTTTTCAAGAAGCAAAAGAGGTAAATTAGTTATAGTTTTTGGATTGATGTCTATAATATAACTAATATGTAATGCTTTAGTTTTAATAGGGATATGTTTCAATTTTTTATGAAGTCTAAAATATTTTATAAATAGGTTTTGGGGACCCTATACAAAAAACTCTCCTCTTTACTTAATCAAAAAAATAAAATCTTATTCCCATGCTTTTTTTATCAAGAAATTATGGTATTCCTATCATATTGCCATATACATGAGATAATAAATAAGGAATAATATGAAGGATTCTTTCCAACTCCAAAAATTCTTAACAACAAAAGATAATGGATATTGTCTTATTCATGAAATTGTACATGCTTTTTATTTAGTGGTAGATTCGGTTTTAAAGAGGCATAAGGATCTTTTAAGATACTCAACTTCTTCCTCACCAAATAGTCTAATATTAAAGAACTTAAGAGCATGCTTCCAAATCACTTTGAGACTCAAAAAAGAGTGGAGCACATAGTGAGTAGAAATTTAAAAGCTTCTTCTAATCTAATTTCACAAAAATATAGGGAAGTTTTAAAGCCAAACGGTAAAATGTTCAAAACCACCTCAATGATGGATGAAGGTAATTGTTGATAGGGTATCTAGGGAAAATATTGGACTAGCTACTATAAGTGGATTTTGTAGTAATGATCAAGGAAACCCTCTAACCTCTTTGATATCACATAAACAATTATTCAAAATCCATGACCATTTGATTCAACCTATGGGAGTCCAAAAAAGGAACATAAATCATGTTATTGTGGAGTTTAATTCAAAAATCATTGTTGATGAGACAAATTCTCTAACACCAACTAGAAGTAGTGAATGACAATTAAACTTGATAGTTAAGGAAAACAAGATAGGCAATTCTCTAAAACACCTATTCTTGTCAGATCAAGATGAAAGAAAACAAAGATAACTAACTAGTGAAAGAGTCTTCACATCAAGATGAACATGGATAACCTTTGGTCCTATAAATGAATAGTAGAATAATTGTAGCTTCCCTAACACTTTTAAATTTCTCAAAAAAAACCTTCATAATAAAAATTAAAAGAATTACAAATATTATTCATAATTTTATTTTCCCAAAAAAGAAAAAAGAATTGAAACAAAGGCAATATAAGAAAAATTCTAGAATTTTGAATTTTCAAACTTGTTTCCTTCTTTAACGTACAATATAAAAAATAATATTCACATTCTTAGGAAGTAAGCTTATAAGTTGGTTTATGTATTAAGAATTTACAATATTTTATATGAACTTTGAATAAGTTAGAAAAAAATAAATGTATTTCATTTTTTGAGTTGTCAAATTTATATTAAAGTTACTATTATGAATCTATACTTTTAAGAATATAAAACATTATTCCATTTTATATATCTAATCTAATTTTTTGGTTGTTGCTTTCGATTGAAGTTTTATGGTATATTTGGTTGGCTAGAATTCTAGACATTTTTCAGGATAATCAAAGGATTCTTACTGGGTCTCTTAGGAGACTCGCAGTTTTCAAAACCTCTTTACAGGTTGTCAGGTCCGTGCTTTGCTTTAAGGATATTTTCAAACACTTTCTTCAGACAACATTGTGGACGAATACAAACACTTTGATTATTTTTATTTTAACTTATTCCAACATTGTATAGATGATTTTTATTTTAACTTATTCTAACATTGTATAAATATGTTTCAAAAGAAATATGATACTTTGTATAATACTAGTGATATATGTACTTAGCGTTCTTTTAAGAACTTTTGTGTAGTTTGGTAGGCTCATAGTCTTGATCTTATTTCAAGTACTCTACCTTTGAACTATTTTGTATTACCGTTTTATTTTAATATTATAATTGCTGATTTTCAATTATTGTATTATCCTTTTATTTTAATATTATAATTGCTGATTTTCAATTTAAAAAACTTTGTTTTTTTCTTTTAAGTGAGTCAAACTCGATTGGAGATATAATGTGTATATTGTAGTTTAAATCTGTTGGAATATTATTACCTTTAAAATGATATTGAGTGAGATAAATATTAAAAAAAATAGTTAAAACGTTTTACATATATTTTCTCTTTATTTTTGAAATTAAGTAGACATATTTTATTTCTTTCAAATGAATAAAATCACTCGATTTAAAAAAAAAAAATTTCAACCTTTAAATTTAAAGGTAACCCTGTTTCTAAAATCAAAATGTCAACCCATCTTTTTTAAGTTTAAACGTTAATTTTGAGGCTGTATCAATGACCACGTTATATAGCTCATGTATACATCACATAAAATGTGAGGCAAAGACAATTCCTAGAAAGCTCTCCCATAATGTAGAGTTTTTAATCAAATAAAGTTTAAAACAATGGTTCATCTGTTATACCTCAACATCCCAAAAAAACCATCATAAAATATGGGCATAGCTTAAACATCACGTGAGTGTTGTCAAATAAAATATTTACGAAATTACATGATTGCTTGGTCAAATAAGAAACCAAAGCACATATTCGAATTTTGAAGTCACTGATCCGTTAGAAGTGTCAAGGGCATACAAATATAAGCAGGTGTGATGGTAAAGAATCAGAAAGAATGGGCATATGATGTACTTCAGTAGCAAGGAGCCATTGGGTAACAGGTTAAAGCTCCCGCATTCCTGGTAATTAGTGGTACATTTTCAGAGTGGGCAATTTTAATAACTTCCCTATTGTTGTACATTGGATGGGCAAGCATAAGTCCTGAACCCAATTCTTCAAAATACGCCCCCCTCATAAACTTATCACCCTCCGATCTAAACTTGCAGGATCCACCACACCCTTTGTGCTCTGTGACTTGCTTCTTCGTATAATCCACCGGAGCCAGGAACCAATTCCCCTGGCTCACAATAGTGGGATCCGCGCTTCCTCCAATCGCATATATTCCCCAAGGCTCGTAATAGTTATTCACCACATGCACAAACCCCTCTCTAGCCCTGCAATGCCAACAATTATAACAATATAATCAGCTAAATCTTTCATGTGTGATTTGCAATATTACGAACGCAGCTGGAGTATATTGTTCATGAGGGAATAGGGAATAGGGAATAGGGAATAGGGAATAGGGAATAGGGAATAGGGAGGTCTTAAAGTGGAATAAAATTTTAAATATAAAAATATTATTGGAAATAAATAGTTTGTATGGGAACAACAACGGATCAACATCACATGAATTGATCAGAAAGCAAGAGTACCAACTACCCTTACATATACAGAAAGCAAATGATTTTTACCTACACCATCATTCTTGCATCAACTGATTAAAAAACAAAATAAACAACTACCTTTACATATGTCGAGTGCAAATGACTTTTTCAAACACTATCATTTTCTTCCTAACGGTTCCCAGCCGTGGTGTCATCTGATAGACCTATGATTTATGGATCGCATAGAGCCAGCAGGGATGTTGCTTTGATATGACCTTAGAAAAGCCCACGATTTTCTGATCAAAAGGATGATGTGGGTCTAGAATAATTGAAGCTGAAACGAGGATAATCGTCAATCTAAGCCTTATACTTTTTGGATGTGGTACAAGAGAGGCTCTTGATGGTGAACATAGAGGTATTTTAAAAGGGAGGTATATACACTAATACTACTACAAAGATGCTGCGTTATGTTTTTATAAATCAATTTAGAGAAGCACAAGGGGTGGTATATATTTCCTCAGCGTACCCCCTCCATAGCTACTATCTGTGGCTCAGCTGGATCTGAGCAATAGCTACGATTTTCTGATCAAAACAATGATGTGAGTCTAGAATAATTCAAGCTGAAACCAGGGTAATCGTCAATATAAGCCTTATACTTCTTGGATGTGGTACAAGAGAGGCTGTGAACATAGAGGTATTTTAAAAGGAGGTATTTACACTAATACTACAATGATGCTGCATTATGTTTTTATAAATCAATTTAGAGAAGCACAAGGGGTGGTAATATGTAAAATAGATAGCACAGCACAACATGAATGTTTCTTAAATGAAGAGCGCAAGAAATTGTCTCCCACAAATATGATAGTTTTAAAAATAATAATAATAATAATAATAATAATAATAATTTTTTTTAATAATATTTTTTATACATAATTTTGAATCCAAGTTACATCACCGATAATACAAATGGTGATCACAGGGAGATCTTAAAAAATAAAATAATTTTGGATATTGGGGTGATCACAGGGAGATTTTAAAAAATAAGATAATTTTGGATATTGGGGTAATATGGCAATTACCTTGGCATGCGCTGAATGAGATTAGGCCCAAAGTGATTAAATGCGATTGTCACTCTCATGTGTTTGTCAGCCGGATCCGAATCGCTATTACCCAGCAACATCGCCTGTAATCCATCAGATTCAATAAAATGAAAATACGTTTCACCAGGTTAGCACTGAAGAAGAAACACAAAACAAGCTCTAATCTTTACTTCATTATGGTTAAAAAGACGGTTATTGGATATGGTGATTGCCCTGGAACCACCCGTCACATCGATGAGGCCGTCGCCGCAATCCGAAAGCGTGTTATGATCAATCCAAACTTCCGCAGCGGACGCAATGGATATGCCGTCGCCATCTTGCGGATATATCTTCTCGGCCCCATGCAAGTTGGATATGAGGACAGTTCCCGAAGAACTCTCCTGACAGTTGTGAATGTGCAATCCATGAATTATAACGTTGGTCACGTTCCAGATGCGGATGCAGGGCCCGTCACCGATGTGGACACTTACGCCCCTGGCGTCAATGGTCTTGAAGCTTGAAACGAAGAGCGGCATTCTAAGCCTTATTCCCATATCTTCTGCAAACATTATCCACAGAGGCTCCGACCTGGTTGCTCCGTATCTGAGGGTTCCCGGCTGGGGGTCGTCGGGGTTGTCGTCAGGTTTAGTGACTGTGTAAAATCTTCCTCGTTTGCCTCCCATGGCGTAGCTTCCAAAGCCCTTTGCACAATCCGCGAGTTTCATTCTGTTAAACGCCCAATGAGGACTTGTCATCCAGCATTTATCTATGGCGTTAAGGTGCGTTCTCTCAGAAGAAGAAGAGTAAGCTTGCATAAGCAGGAAAACCAAGATTAAAGGCAGAGCCATGTTACAGTCTCACACCGTTCCAGTATCTTTTCTCGAAGATAAATAAATAAATAGGTAAGTATCTTTTTTTAAAGAGGTCGAGGACCAGCGCATAAAATATGTCAGACTAGAAGAGAAATGCAGTGTGAGCTGTATGGAACGAGTCCGTTTGTTGGAGCTTATGTAGAGATGAATCGCATATATTAGCAGTAGTTCAGGGACTTAATTTCTTATGCCCAATTTAGACATTAGTGAGCCAGTGACGCCAATCTTATGGTTGGCTAGTTTGTTATATTCGTTTATTTTAAGTCTGAAGTGTGTGACCCGTTTCCGATTATTCTGTGATTCAGCCATGTCGGCTATATTTGAAGCTTGGTGACAAACAGACGTAGCTGTATGCTCTGGTAGAACGGTCCAATTGGAGAGAAATGGATATAAGAGGGTATGAGTCAGTTTGACGCCAATAGATTGGTCATCTTCAACGTTGAAGATAATGGATAAATTACAATGCTAATGTAGTCCTAATTAATCAAAAATCTATGTACCAGATCAAATAACAAGCCAGATAATGCTATTAAATTTTTGAGTAGGATTTATTAATTGGACCACAACACTTTGAGACGGCGGGATCGGTTTTTAGTGAGGTGCGTAGAATTCCAAACATATTGAATTGAAAATTCAAAAACGAAGGGGAATTTAACATCATCTACATTGATTTAAATTTTATTGTTAGGAAAATTTTATTAAAAATAAACCCATTTGCAATTAAAATAGAATTTTATGAAATAATAGTATATTGCAATACAAAATTTAAATGGAGAATTAAAGTAATTTTACAAAACAACATATAATTACGAAGATTTGTTTTAGGGAAAAACTTTTTTTAATACTTTCATTAATTTGCAAAAATATATAATCATTCATGGATCTATGTCTTTTAAAGATACACTCTATGCACATGCCCAAGAGTTGGCTTATATACAAAATGTCATTCGAGGTACAATCTTCTACCAAAAATTAGTTACATTGTTGATAATGGTTACATGAAATGGTCTTACTTGTCTAGGTACCTTACATACCACATACCATAACAAAGTATTATAAAATAACATTATAAAGGGATCCCCATGTTGAAAGGGGGTAATTACATAATCACATGAGAATTACAAAAATAGTATTAGGATGGGATCCCAACATGTCCTTCACCTTCAAAAAGCTTTGTCCTCAAAGTTGTAGATGAGGAAACTAGTGTTGTAGATGTTGGGGAGACTCCCAAGTGGCATCTTCTAGTTGTAGTACATGATATTGAACAAGAACCTCAATGATGACACAGTTCCATAGAGTGCACAATCTGTGGTCCAACAATTGTTCTGGATCGAGTAAGATAGAACTCTCTTCATAAAATTTGGGTAAAGTAGATTGAACCTGTACTTGATTTCCCACAACCTTCTTGAGAAAGAAGACATGAAATATAGGATGGGGCTTCGATATTGATAGGAGGACCAATTTGTAGGCCATTGCACTAGTCTGTTGTAAGATCTAGTAGAGCCCATAGTATTTGAAAGTGAGTTTTTGGCACCTACAAATTTAGAGTGATGATTGTTTATATAGTTCCAAGCAAAGGAAAACCATATTGCTAACTTCAAAGCTATGCTTAGAATAATAATTATTAGCTTGTTGGTGCATCCAATTCTAGATCACTTCTAGAGTCAAATTTAATTGTAAAAGGACCTTGACATGTTGATAGAGTGTAGTGTCAACAACATGGACTTTGGAGCTCCCTATAAGGTAGAAGGGTGGTTTTGATGGAGGTCATCCATAAATTGATTCAAAATGGATAATGTTGGTCATAGTGTGATAGAAAGTGTTATACCACCATTCGACCAAGGCAATCCACTTTGCACACTAAACAAAATGATCAGAGTCAAAGCATTGAAGGTAGTTCTCCAAACATTTGTTGACAATATCTATTTGACCATCAATTTGTGAATGATAGGCCAAAATTATTTTGAGTTGAGTTCCTTGCAACTTAAAAAATTCTTACTAAAAATTACTAGTAAAGGTAGGGTCTCAATTAGACACAACGAATGCAAGCATGCCATGAAGGTAAAAAATAGAATATAAAAAAAATTGGATGATGACAGAGGTTGTGTAAGGATGAGAGAGAGAAAAAAAATAAACATACTTCATGAGATTATCCACTACCACAAAAATAAATGATTTACCTTCAGACACAGGTCATCCTTCAATAAAGTCCATGGAAATATCTATCCAGATTTGTTCTAGAATAGGAAAGGGTTGAAGAGTTCATAAGAAATCCACCATTTCTTCTTTCATCCTCTAGCATATGTCACACTTTTTTTGGTAAGTTAAAAGAATTAAATTAGAATGAGATTTTGAAATGAGATCCCAAAATCGTGGTACATAAGCCACAGTGCTATAGTAATATAATAAAACCAAATATAAAGCTCATGATTAGGGGACAAGTCACTAATAAGTATAACGGGGGTCAAAAGACACCACAACTACTAGAACACTAAACCAAATATAAAGAAGGCCCAAAGCCCTCCTACAGAGAAAGCAACTAGATAGCAAAACTAAGAAATTGCAACAGGAGAATTCCATAGCAAACAAAATTTGAAAGCCCCACTTGTTTGTAAATATGAGAAATATTTTGGGGACCTTTACCATGATTCTAAGGAGGGCCCACATAAAAGTACAAATAAAATGTATAACAAATTTTGAAACAAATTTAGCACCCATGAGCTTTATCACTTTTGGCCAAGTCAGCAATGTTGGGAGGAAAGTCATCATACCAAATGGAGAGGTCTTCAATGGTGGTTCCCATGTTGGCAAGATAATCAGCTACTTTATTGGACTCTCTGTAAGTGTGTTGTACCAGAAACTCCTGCCATTGTGAAATAATTCTGCATATTTCCTTGATCATAACTCTAGTTTGCCATGATGGTTCTTTGCCATTTTTAATGTAGTTTATTATATTTAAGGCATCCCCTTCAATGATAATTTTGTTGTCACAACCTTGAATAAGAGAACCACCTCTCCATAGGGCATGATTTTTTGCAAAATAATTAATTTGAATCCCTAAGAACTATGCAAAAGCTAAGATGATATATCCCCTATAGTCTTTTATAACTCCTCCTGCACCTGCTTTGCCTGGGTTCCCTTTGGAAGTACCATAAAATTTGAATTTTAGCCATCCTTGAGCATGTGGCTTTCAATGGGAAGTGTTTTCCAAGGTTGGATTTTGAGTGCAGATAAATATCATCCATAGGAATATGCAAAGATGAAAATAAAGGGAGTTCAAGGGAGTTGGTAGGAATAGGAGGGTAAGGGATAAGGGAGGCATTTTCAATGGAATAGCTTAAGATTATATTACATATCCAGAAGGTGACCCTTGAAATATCTGTAAAGGCTCTACTATTTCTTTCCAACCATATCTACCAAAAAAAATGATGAAGGCAAGACTTCCAAAGAAAGGTAAATTTAGGATTATGAAAAGGAGAGGGCCACTAGTCAAATATTTCAACCAATGTGATGGGGCTTGACCCATTGGATGTTGAAGAGGCTAACCACATTATTTAGCACAAGGCTGGAGAATTCACATTCAATAAAAAGGTGTTGTGTGGATTCCCAAACAACTCTACACATATAGCACCTATTAACCAAAGGAAAGCCTTTTTTTTAGATTCTCTATGGTTAGAATCTTATTTTAGGCTGGAACCCAGGAGAAGGAAATCTTAGGTATCAAATGCTTGAGCCAAATATGCTTGATGGGAATTTGTTAATATGGATCTACCAAAAGGAGGTGGTATGCAATTTTGACTAAGAATTGACCACTGTCAGTGCAGGCCCAAATTAGAGAGTCCTTGGCCTCAATTGTGGGGAGAATGATAGATTTTAATAGAAGAGAGAGGGTCTAGGACTGGGTAGGGAAATTGGGAACAACAATAAGTTTCCAAGAAGGATGGTCATTAGAATAGTCAATGAAATCATGAACCTTGCTACCTATTGAAACATCAGTAAACTTATTGAGAATTGATACTTGATTATATTCAATGAGGGGAATGTTTTTAATCCACTTGTCCTTCTAGAAATTGATGTCATTACCATTTCCAACCTGCCATATTAAGCCTTTTTGAAGTAGGTCCCTATTTTGTATGATTGCTTTCCAGAAGGCTGAGCCATTCAAGGGGATGTTCTCCCTTAAAAAATGAGTGTGCTGTAAGTATTTCCTTTTTACTATAAATACCCATTCAACGTTTGCATTTGTGAGGATTCTCCAGGCCTGCTTAGCAAGTAGGGCAATGTTCATTCTCCATGGTTTCCTTAACCCAATTCTACCATGAATTTTTGGGGTGCAAACTTTGTCCCAAGAAACCAAAGGAAAACATATCTTCTCCTCTGACCCTGACCAAAGAAATATTTTTTAATTTGCTCTATTTTTATGCATATAGTAGCAAGTGCTTTGGAAAAATAAAGAAAGTAAATGGGTATACTTTGAATACTTGACATAGTAGATTTTCCTACCTGGGATAAGAGTACCCCTCTCCATCCTGAAAGTTTATTTTGAATATGTTCAATGATGTTGTTCCACATTTTTATGTTAGGTTAACCAATGAACAAGGGTATGCCAAGGTATGTGGAGGGAATGTGGGATATGGAACATTAAAAAATATGAGTTATTCTTACTTTCTAGATAGGAGGGGTGTTGAATAAAAATATTTTTCTTTTTGTGTAATTAATTTATTGACCAACTGCATTTTGTACATATGTAGGATGTGTTTAATGAGCTTGGCTTCAGGAATGGATGCAATATTAGACAACATTGTGTCATCCACAAATTGTTGATGAGTGACAGGGTGGATATTTAATGCAGGTTTGATTCCTGAGAGCATCCCATCTTGGTTGGCATATTTAAAGGCTTTGCCTAAATATTCAACAAAAATGATGAACATAATTGGGGATAGGGGGTCACCTTGCATAAGCCCTCTAGTGCTGGAAAAAATCCTGCAAGGGAATCATTTACTAGAATGGAAAACCACAGTGTATAAAGCAGCTGCTAATAAGTTGAACCCATTCTATATGAAAGCTAAACTTCATTAAGACATCAAGGAGGAAGTCCCAATTCATTCTATCAAAAGCTTTACTCATGTCAATCTTAAGAATAAAAGCAAGTTTTTTGTAGGTTCACATATGTCACACTTTACCATAAAATTTTGAATGTCTTTCTTCATACCCTTCTAAAATAAAATACGCTTAATCCATTCATATGTATTGAGGAACCTATAATGGCCTATAGTGGGTGAAGCATACATCTCCTTCAATATTATTTCTCATAGTTGACAAGTGTGGGGAATAACAAGCCATTGGAGATATCTCAAATCTTGTACATTCCAAATGTAGCTTGAATATAGGGTAGGCATTTTTTGAAGTGTGGAAATCAAAATTTTCAATTTAGAGTCCTTGATCACGTCCTCATAAAGAGGTTATCCACTCAAGAATGGGTAAATAGATAACACATTGCATACTTTGAGTCTTAACTTAGTGAAAGAGTGCATCTACCATAAACTTCTTACCTTTTTTATAGGTAATCTCATCATCATAGCCCATGAGTTTAGAGATCCACTTTGTTGTTCTAGGGTAGCAACCCACTACTCCAATAAGTACTTGAGACTTTGGTGATCTATTTTGATGGAAAAACAACACCCAATGAGATAAGATCACTAGTGAGTAACTGCATGCAATATTGAGAGAATTTTCTTTGCATAATTTGATTTGCACAAATTTTGACTTGAAAGTGCTTTGCTAGTGAAGATCAAGGGTAATTCATTTTGCATCAATATGACTTTGATGTCATTACCCAAAGCATAACTTTTAATTACAAATGGTTTAGATAAATCAAGCATTACTAAGACTAGAGTGGTTGTCATAGCATGCTTGAGATCAAGGAAAATCTATTCGACTAGGCCTAACCAAGTAAAAAAATTATTATTAACATGGTAATTAAGAGAGCAACAATATTTCCATCATTATGGATAAATTTACAATAATAGTGTGTGAGTCCCAAAAATTCTTGAAGACCCTTAAGAGTGTGAGGCTTTGTCCAATCTTGAATAGCTTGAATTTTCTTAGGGTTAACTTTAACTCCATATTTGGTGATAATATGTCCCAAATAATCTACTTCGATCAATCCAAAAGAACACTTGGACCACTTAGCATAAAGCTAATATTGAGCCAAAATCTGCAAAGCCTGATTTACATGGATGAGATGCTCTTTCCAAGAGTGACTATAAACTAAAATATCATTAAATAAAACTAAAATAAACATACAAAGGAAAGGGCAAAAATGTTGTTCATGAGGCCCTTAAATGTGGAAGGGATATTTGTCAAGACAAATTGCATAACCACAAATTCTTAATGGCTCTCATGAGTGTAGAATGTTACTTTAGGAATATCCTCCTCTTTAAGGCCATACCTAATGGTAACCCAAGTGAATATCTAATTGGGAGAAAAGCATAGCACCATGTAGTTCATCCAATAATTCATCTACCATAGGATATAAAATGTATCCTTAATGGTGAGATTATTGAGCTCATGAAAATCTCTACACAACCACCTTTAATAATTTTTATACTAATTTCTCTATATTTGCTTAAGTGCATGGGGGTATTGGTAAGGTCTAATTTTAGATGTCACATTACTGGGTACCAATGGAATTACATGATCACGGAAGTGATGGGGTGGTAATTCTATCATTTCTAGACAGAATGATTTACAAGTTTGCTAGAAATTCATCCTCTATGGATGGTTGTATGACAAATATCTAAGTGATTACCCCACAAGAAGATTTTTTCACAACTTCTCAATTTGGTTTTAACTTATAAAGAACACAGAAGAGGAAGATAACTTAATTTGGAAGAACAAAAGTGATGGGTTACTTTTTGTTAAGTTAGCCTATTAGATTGATTTTGATGACACAATGGAAGTCACTATTTTCAAGACATTTTGGGTTAAAGATCTTACACCAAAAATAAACTTTAATCTTTGGTTGATCTCTCAAAATTAAGTTACCATGGTGGACAATTTACAAAGAAGAGGCATGATAATTACAAATTGGTGTTCCCTTTGTAAAATTTTTTATATCTCAAAATTAAATTACCATGGTGGACAATTTACAAATAAGAGGCATGATAATTACAAATTGGTGTTCCATTTGTAAAATTTTTGATGAATCCACTAGTCACTTATTTTTTCAGTTCCCTTTTTAGAAGAAATTATTTTCTCTCCTAATGGATTTTTTAGGAGTTTTGTGGGTGTTTCCTGGCTTGTTATATGATTTTATTGAGTAGCAGACATCTCTAATTATAAACCCTATAATATGCTCCTTTTGATCCTTCAACATCCTATATCTCCTTTGGGGTGTTTGGAAGGAAAGAAATAAAAGAGTTTTCAAAAGCATGGAGAGAAATGTTGAATCAGTATGGCTTAGAGTGTTAATGACAATTATTGAAAATATGGGGAATCTAGCTTTAGTTCTTAGTCGTGGAGAGATAGTAGAGATTGCTCTTTTGAAAAATTTAGGCTTTTTCAATCAGTGCTAAAATGATAGATATTCTAGATATCAAAACCTCTATTAAATGGTAACCTTCATCTCAAGATTAGATTAAATTTATTTTTTATAGAGTGTCAAAATGGAATCCAGGGCTAGTGGGGGTTTGTGGTCTCTTTAGGAATCACAATGGGGATATTATTCATGCCTTTACAAAAAAAATTGGATCCACAAACTTGTCATTTTACTAAAGCTAGGGCACTATATCAAGGCACTATATTAATGGAATCTTTGAATTGTAAAAAAATTATTTTTTAAGGGGACTCCTTAAATGTGGTTAAGACCTTTTTTGGTGATTGAAATCATAGTTGGAACATCTTCAATATAATTAAGAAAGCCCAAATATTCTATTAGAATTTGGAGAAAATTCAATTTAGGCACACCTTTAGAGAAGGTAACAAGAGTGCGGACTTATTAGCTAATCTAGGGTTAAGCCAGGATAATATCTCTATTTGGGAGATAATTTTCCCATGGAAGTTGAATAATTTATTTGATGAGTTTTATTGATAATGTGGGTTTTTTCTATAGGGGTTCTACACATTCTTATGGCTAGATCCATGTTTTATTAGAATTTGAATCCTATTGTAATTACTGATTGGGAGATTCATGATCATGTGGCTTCTGAACAATGGATTTAGTTGTGGGTTCATATAGTCAGGTTGCAAGGGGTTATTTTTTCCTATCTCACTACCCTTATATTTATGTTCCTTTTTTTTTGAGGATGTCTTTTCTCTATTTTAGTTGGTTTGGTAAGGGATTTGTTAGTGTTTTAAGTCCCTTTGTGGACTTCTCTCTATTCGTGTCCCTTTTGATAATCTTGTAGGCTTGGATTTTTTCTTGTTGTGAAAGGTTTGGGAACCTTTCAACACTCTTTCTACAATTATAAAATAAATTATGTAATAATAATATCATCATACAACTCTAGTTAGATCTCATACAACCAATTCAAATAAATTGTTATGAAAATACATTTAAAATGATTTTTAAATTTATAAACTTATAAGAACAAGCTTACACTTTTTTACTTAAATTATAAAATCTATTAGATTCAACATTAATTTATAGTCGTTTTTATTTAAAATAATATTTTGTACTTAGTAGCAATAAATTATTAGCTATTAAACTCATTTTATTGACATGTTTGATAAAAAATAAATGTGACTTAATGATTAGCCCTTGTGATAATATTTATTGACATAAAAAACTTCATATTGATCTCAAGCAAAATGTTTTTAAAACCTTTACCATTAATTTGTTAATACAACATGTGTTATGAATTATACTATATAGAAATATTATTTTTATTTAATTAAAATATACTAAATTCAATCTTTTAGAATATAAGTTTTGATAGTAAAAAATATGTGTCAAGGGCTCTTGATTTTTTATTCTTTGGTGTAATTTTCTTTACAAATATAAATTTTTTGATATTACCCTGATGTAAACAAATTATTGAGTTATGTCCATGGGTGTCATCGTTGTCTTATTTTGGTGAACTCAGTTCCAATCATTGTAAGGGAGGTCCCTTATTGCTATGTTCTCATACAGTGTGGCTTTAGTTGTCTCATCCATTGTACTTTATATTACTTTTCAAAAACAAATAAATAATAAATTATTTTAAAACAAATTAATTATAAAATAATTTTTAATTTATTATATGAGATGGAAAAAAATTTATTCATGAAATTATAATTATTTTATCGTTACATTCCAAAATTTTAATAAAATTTTTCAATATGTCTACGATTAAATTCATTGAATATGCAAATTAATCCTAAACTATATATATATATATATATATATATATATTATTAAATTTATTTTAAATATATAATATAATTTTGTAGATACATTTTGCATGTTAGTGTGAATTACAATTAACATTTTCCCCATTAAATTAATGCAAAAGTAGTTTGTTACATGTATTTATTGTTAGGATCTGCTGGAGTTTAATTTTACCTCCGAGCATCTCAAAAAATCAAGTCTGTTTTAAAGAAAAAAACTAAAAACAAAAAAGTCAATGTCTGAAGTCACCAGTTAACCCCTAATGTAAAGTGAATCATCTGTATTTAAGGGAGATGAACTGTGCTTACATCTTAACAAGTTTAAGACTGCTTTGAATCTGTCTTTTATCTTTGTAACATATTTTAACAAACTCTTGCTTAGTGTCTTATCCACCGGCACATAGTCAAATTAATGAAGAGAATATGATTGGCCTAATTCGTGCAATGCACACACATCCATTCAGATGCACTGAATTTGAGGTTTCTGAAATATAGTTTAGAGCTATTATTTCATTGTTCAAAACCGAATTCCAAAATAGAGCCTGTCATAATAATCATCTTCACAAAAATCACAGGATGAGAAACACATCGGAGGCTGCGTCACTCTATACATTTGTTCATTTCGTTACGATGGATATTCAAATTGTATACGCTTGTTTTTTCAGTATCAATGACAATCGAACTGTATAAACTGCACACTGTTTACTTGTATTCAACCACAGACTAGTTGAGATTGATACGTTTTGTCAACAAATGACTAACATTACCAAATGATTTCAAACCTGAAATATTGAACTAACACATGCTGAAAATGTTTTAAAAGAATTCAGGGACTTGGGCAGAAATCATGAGCCAAAAAAAGGAAAACCCACTTCAAAAGCAAGTCCTGTTTGAATAGCAGTCTAGAACTCCGGCATTCCTGGTAACCAGCGGAACGTTTCTAGCGCGGGCAAGTTTGAAAACTTCCTTGGTGTTGTACATTGGAGTCGGAAGAGCAAGATTCGCATTGACTTGTTCGAAATAGGCCGCATTCATAAACCTATCCCTCACCGTTCTAAAAACACAATCTTCACCACATCCTTTGTGTTCTGTCACCTGCTTCTTCGTATAATCCACTGGAGCCAGAAAAAAGTTACCTTCGCTCAAAATTGTGGGATGGGCGCTTCCTCCGATCGCATAAATTCCCCACGGCTCATAGTGGTTGTTCGCAACATGCACAAACCCCTCTCTTACCCTGCAATGCATAAGGTAGCAAACACATCAAATTAAAGGAAGTAGACCACACAATGCAATGAAAAAAGGACATTTTAAAGTTTAGAAGAGGACAGAAATAAAACTTTACAAATCTATGACAATGTTGAAAACCTTGTAGTAAACATACCTAGTGGCATAACTGTTTCAGACTATGTTTGGATATTCCATTTAAATAGAGCAATCTAAAAATTTAAAACATCATAAAGCTAAATCTCTCCTATAAAATTAATAACAAATAAAATAATTAGACAAATATGTAACAATCTTTTACACATGTTTATAGGGAATTGAATTAAATCCACAAGCAGAGTAATTTAAAAATTTAAAACAACATAAACATAAATCTATCCTATTAAATTAATTGGATAATTAAATAAATATGAACTAATTTTTTTTTGACATGTTTATAGGAACTTAAATAAAAAGGCAGATAGGTTATCAAAAGATAAATCTATCCTATTAAATTAATAAAATAATTAGGTAAATATGAACTAATCCTTTACAATAGGAATAAGATAGGTTATCAAAAGAAAGTCAATACGTTTTAGAAGGTTTTATTCAATTTTTTTGTCTTCTTATTTTCTATTCACCCACATATCATATCCTTAGTTTTTATGTTAGCTCTTGATTTTTTTTTATTGTGGGACTGTTTGATTTGATTAGTGTTTTATTAACTGTTTCTTTCCTATTTTTGTTGGTGTTTCTTTTTCAATGATTTTTATACAGACAAGTTTTGATCACAAAAATTATTTAGATAATTAAATAATAATATAAAGATATTTATCATGCTATTTTAAGGATGCACTTTTTCCTTTATAATCTACTAAACTGTAATTTTATCTTATATTCCAGTAACTCTTTGTATAATTTTTTTTCGCTCTTTAAAAAAATTACTAACTAATCTATCCTATACCTTCAAAAACTGTTGCTCAACTATACCACCATTAAATCAATTACATGGTTTCCTTCTTTCTATATTTGAACACATTGCTAAATCTTAAAACGCACACATTTTCTGATCTGATTCGTATTATACACATGCTCTGTGTTTCGTCAGCGAGTCTGGTTGGATCTTTTACCTTGGCATGCGTTGTATGAGGTTAGGGCCAAAGTGGTTGAACGCTATTGTCACCCTCATTCGCCTGTCGGCGGAATCGGTATCACTGTTACCCAGCAGCATTGCCTGCAAATGCATCACAAATCAGTAAAACAAGATATATGTGATCAAGCAAGCACAGAAGAAGAGAATACACAAAGTGGACTCAGACCCACATGGTAAAACCCTCAATCCTTACTTCGTTATGGTTGTAAAATCTGTTGTTAGATATAGTGATCTCAGTGGAACCATCCGTAATGTCGATGAGGCCATCTCCACACGAGGATAACGTGTTATGGTCGATCCAAACGTCCTTGGCACTGGCAATTGATATGCCGTCGCCGTCCTGCGGATATATTCTCTCAACCCCTTTCCTTTTCGATATCATAACAACTCCAGGGCTGCTCTCCTTACAATTATGGATGCGCAATCCATGAATGATAACATTAGAAGTGTTCCAGACGCGGATGCACGGCCCGTCACCAATGTGGACGGCAGCGCCCCGTCCGTCGATGGTCTTGTGGGGTGCAACGAAGAGGGGCATCTGAAGCTGAATGCCCATGTCGTGGGCAAACACAATCCAGAGAGGACCGCCTCGGGTGACGGCGTGTCTCAGAGTGCCCGGCTGGGGGTCGTTAGGATTGTCAGAAGCGCTGGTGATGGTGTAGATCCGCCCGCCTTTGCCTCCCTGGGCATAGCTGCCGAAACCTCTGGCACAGTCTGCCAACCTCATTCGTTCGCTCTCCCATCCCGGAGATTTTCTCCAGCATTTATCAATGGCGTTATAGTGGGGGTAATCTTGCTGACAAGAAGCCCATAGAATCTCGCCGACCGCAAGGATGATAAGAAGTTGTATAACGGAGCGACAGTGATCATGCCCCATGAATAATAGCCCCTAGAAATCACAGGATTTTTCCCAGGGTAAGCTGTGGCGGCTTGTCTTGAGATTATATAGGGTATTTTTTTTTATTGTTCAGCAAGAGGGGAGGTAGAGATGAATAATGATTGATTTTTTGAGATTCAGAGTGTTATTTTGGCATGGAAATTTGGTTAGAGAAAGGATATGCAGAGGGCTTATGGTTGTGATTTCTATCTATCTGAAGGTGGAGTTTGTAGCGGACATCGTTGTTATTGCCGACTTTTCTGCGATTGAACTCTGCTGCCCACAACTTCAGGATACAGTTTGCGAAACTCGGCTTCACCTTGGATGGTCGCAACCGCAATCCATAATCATGAAGGAAAACTGTATTACTGTATTGTGTAGATCTTTGCGCCGGTTAGAAGAGATTTCCCGATCTCTAAGGGATGTCTATCAATGGCCATCGACTTTCTGTGATATTTGACCCGCGGTTTTCTCCGCAGAAAATGGGAAATGATTTTAGAAGTGGGTCTTAGAGAGGGGAGAGAATTGGCTAGACATGGAGTAGATTGGGTTGGGATTCTGAGAAATTAAAATTAATAGAAAATTTTAAATAATTTTTATTTAAATTATTTAATTATGTTGATCAACATATTTAACATCATTTTAATATAAAATTTATTTAGATAATATGAAAAAACTATACAAAAGTAATAAAGATTTGAGTTTATTGTTATTTTTATTTTTATTTTTTAAGTTATAATGAAAATTGAACCCTTACGAAAGTAAAGTAACAAAAAAATTGCTCATGTGACCCAAGCTTACATCAATAAATCACAAGGCGACAAAAATTACTTTCTTAAAGTACATCTTAAGAAATGGAATTGCATAATAGTTTGAAAAGTAATAGGTTATGCCATATAAAGCAGGATATATTTTTAGAGAATAAAAATAGGAAGGTTAAGAAGTGAAACACTCGTAATTTTAGAAACTAATAATAATATAAAGATTATAGATATATCTTGTTATAATATAAGAGATATCAACATTCATATGTGGAAGAGTTTCTTATATGGAAAAATTATGTACATGTCTTAAGTGATATCTTCTGATATTTTGATAGAAGAAATAGAGGTAATCAAAACTTGAGCTTGTTTATCATTGTAAACTATTTTTTTTTTTAAGTTTCTTATTAGACCTTCTAAGATCCTGAACCATATGAGAAAGTTGATGAAGTCTCTCAATAATATTTCAAGATGTGTTAGAAGTCTCATAGACTTTCGAATGAATGCATCTCACAAGTAACAAAAGATCAAATATCAAGTTTGCTAATACTATATACCATCCACAAATATACCACCCGCAAATATAAATCCAATAAACACTTTTTTGTATCTATACTTCTAAATATACTTGATAAATATTTAACGACTAATAGAGAATTTTAATGTTTCCGTTTTAAGTCATATCACATGCTAAACAAATTGTCACATGCCATAATAATGGTTGCACGCTAGAGGCTCTCCATTCCAATAGTTTGTCACGTGCCATAATAATGGTTGCACGCCATAGGTTCTGCGGATTGGTTGTTATTTATTTACGTTAAAATTTTGAGGTAGTTTATTTGTAAAGGTAATTTTGATCTGAATATTTTGAGTGTATGTTAAATTGATGACAATGGCAAGATTTTAAAATAGTTTGTGGTCCCCTCGTACTTGGTCAACAACGAAGTGGAATAGGTTTGGTGGAAGCAGTCTATATAATTTTAATCCTACATTTAAAATTACTAAAAACAATATAATTGTAACCAAATTTCTTATAAATTAAAAAATAATAATAATAAATTAATATTTTATTGTACACAAAAGAATCATATTAAAATTATTACATTAAACTGGTATACAAAATAGAAAGTCATCCGTTATTTGGATTTAATTTTAGACTTGTGTAATTTTAACATGATAACATTTTAAATAATAGTGGCTTTATAAGTCATCCGTTATTTGGATTTAATTTTAGACTTGTGTAATTTTAACATGATAACACTTTAAATAATACTAGTGTGAGTAGATTTTCTTAATCTAATTTTTTTAATGCCTTTTATAGATAGATTTTTTAGATATAATGTTTTTTGAAATTATTTAGTTATTAATATTTATATGCTATAATTTATAATGGAATTGGAATTTTTTGCTTCGGCTTTGTCGTATTGATCCTTTTGAGTGGGAGGTTTCCTTGTATTTCTTAGGAGGTTTTTTATGGTCGGTTCACTCTGCTTTGGCGGTTTGCAGTGTCTTTGCTGGTCGAGTGGTCTTTTTAGCATATTATGGATATCTTGTGTACGTGTCAAACCATTGTAGATTTGGCTAAGGTTCTTGAGGGTGATAGAGCTACTTTCTGGCCCAACTTGCGAGGGTGACTTTGAGTTATTGTAGTTCAAATTGTTCTAGTTGGTGGTCATCTATCTGGCACTTGAGCTGTGTTTTGGCTTGGTGAGCATCGAGCTTGGGTTGGTTGTTAGTTGGGGTTTTGGTCATTTGGCTTTGCATTTATTATGGGTGCAGTATGCCAGTGAATATCTAGTCGAGGTCTCTGAGGGTATTGGGCCAAAGGTAGACTCAAACCCGTTGGGGTGATTTTGGGGTGTTGTTATTGCAGTAGCTATTGGCCTCTCTCCTTGGTTGACATCGAGCCAAGTTTCGAGTGCTCGGGTAGTGTGGTTGGAGTTTGTGGCTGCAGAGCCTTCTTTTCCAGATCTTACTGTGGTAGTGTTGATGTCATGGTTTCCCAGTTGGACTGGGTGTTGGTGTAGGGGTCTTCTGGTCCTCTGGGTTTTTTTCCTCGACCTTTGTTTGCTAGGATTTTTGGGCTTCTTCTTTCATTTTTTGAGAGTTGGCTATTTATTCGAAGGATGGTTTGAGCAGGGTTGTTCTTTTCTATTCTTCCCTCTTGCATAATTGGGTCTGCCGATGTGTGTGGATTGATTAATTTTTTTTTTATGGGTGGATGGTTTGCTCCTACGTGAGTTATTGTGTTTGGAATCTATTTTCAGAGGTGTCACAAGGGACGTTTGGGTTATTGTATGGTACCGATTTTTGGGTTGAGTAGGGTCATATTCTATTTTCTATTTAAATATTTGTTGCTCTTCCCTCTTATTCTTTGGATCCACCATTGCTTGGATTTGTCGAGTTGTTTTCTTGGTGGTTGGTAAGCTCCCGCGTTAGCTAGTTCGAGCGAATGTGGCTTTTGATAGTGATGCAAAGTTTCTTGGGTTCGTCAGTCTATTTCCTCAGATGAGGTCTCGACTTCTAGTTTACCACCTTATCAAATATGTTAGTATTTGCTCATTCCATGCTTCAGATGTTTTGGTGGGTTTGTTTTTTGGTTTTAAATCCATAACGCTACAAGGATCTGGTCTCTATTGTTTTGGATTCTAGTTTTGAGGGTTGGTAGTTTTTCTTGGAGTTGTTTTGGGTGGTTTTGCTTTGAATCTATTGTGGGTTTCTTTGTAGAATTCCTTTATTGTTCCTCAATGGTCATTCAAAGTTAGGTTTGGGCACTTCATTGCCTTAATTATGGCCAATTGGCCTATATCTTTGAATGTTTTATTTTTTAAACTATCATATGGATGTTGGGTGAGATGTTCTCCCTCAATATCACTCGTGTGGGATGGATTTTCAAATTATAATATTGGGAATTGTGTTTGAGTGAGTTTATAACCTTTCAAATGGTCGCTAGGCAGGATGTTTTCCCTCATTATTTCTCCCTTGTGCATAGGATTTTAAAATTTTGAGGTTGGATTTTGTGTTTGAGCGGGGCCCACATGCCCATGTTTAGGATTGTTCCTGATGGTCTACCTTTGTTGTTGGTAGAGTTTGTGTTCGTGAAGTCGTTGTTAAAGGGTATGGGGCCCCTTTCAAAACCATCTTCTCTTAATAATATCAATATCAATATATATATATATATATATACTATAATTTATGATTAATATTATTTTGAACGATGATAAATTTAATAGTTTATTTTATTAAAATCATAATTACGGATAAAATAAATTTTATTATATGATTTTACTTTATAAGTGAATATATACACATACAATGTTCATCTATATAGTTGTAAATAAGAACACATATTTATCCTCAATATTAAGATTAAGAACTCATATAATTAATTGTCAATCATAAGGCCATAATGAACCTTACTAATTTATATGAAAGGGATAAAATCAACTATTAACTATTATTTATGTGGCATGGACTTTTATTTCTCTTTGAACTAGAATAAATTATATCTAGGTCAAATGCATGACCCCCTACAATAAAAAGTATTTCTTGGTCATGTGGCTTTTAAATCATTGGCATAATGGTCTACATCACTTAGTTAAATAACAATAAGAAAGTATTTAGTCAAACAAGGCTCAAAAATATCTTCTTAAGAGTTATACGTGAGCTTATACTTATAAAATACAAATATTGTGTAATGTGGAACAAAATTATATAAACTTGAAATGCCTCTAATTCATCAATAATAAATCAATACAACAACCTTGAATGCTTAAAAATATGGCCCATGCTAAATAATCTCTGCATACTCTTCTTATGTAGACACTATGGGATAAATATACATTAGCTTGCTCATGATATGAAAACAATCAAACTTATGTTATCATTTCCATTACGTCATAATTGGATGAAGCAAGAAAAGCTTTTGATGTAAGTTTAAGAATGCTTGAGAAAGCCTTTACCAAATTAATGGGCATTACATGATTTTAATATTTATTCATAAACTAAAATGAATCTTGGTTTGTAAATGAATTATTCCAATGTAATATATTGTCCTAAGCAAGTGAAAAAATGATTCCATCAAAAACAATTTTTGTGGGAGGCTTTGTTAGGGTTTTTTGGTCACATACTATTACCACATGTTTTCTCTTATTTCAGCCAAAATACTATTAGGGATATAAGTTCTCTTACTACACATTTCTGTGTGCTAACTCTACCTAGGATGTGGGGCTTCTCCCCTTTCTATGGCTACCTCTCAAGCCACTGCTTCAATTTTTAGTGAAGTTGCAGCTACAAAGAGCAATGGCACTAGTCAATAGACCCAAGAAGTTAGTCCCAAGGGTTTTCTACAAGGCAAATCCTCTATGTTGGATATAGTCCTAAAAATCCTACAACTAGCTTGAGCATCACACCATTATTGGATATTGTCTAGGGAGGATTCCTACTGACTCACTAATTCATCAATGGATTAAACAAGTCTAGAATCCATATGGTATAAATGTTGACCACATCCAGAACCTTACTAAAGGTTTCTCTCATTTTTAGTTTGTCAAACTATAGCATGTCATTGCAGTTATGAGCAAATATCCTTGGTATATTAGAAATACAATTTTAATTGTTTAGCCTTACACTATAATTTTATAGTCTTTGTTGATGTTTCCTTACACATCATCATTTGAGTGGAATTCCTAGGTCTCCCATTACCTCTTTTGTCATGCTTACCACATCTTGTCATACCCATTGGCAAGTATGTGTTTATCCACCCAATTCTACATTGTTTAGCCTTACAAATGCAACTGCATTGAAATTGATGTCTCAAAGGACTTCAAGGAATCTATTTATATATAGGTTGGTGAGACCCATTTTTAGAAATAGCTCATCTATATAAGTCTCCCCAACACTTATCATTTTCAGTCCATAACTCACAAGACAAATGACTGTGCTCTTATGGAGGGTTGGTTCAATAATTGAGCTATAGTAGAAGCATCAACACATTTAACCATAATTAAGTCTTTCCCTCCCACTAATGAGGGGGAGGAATGGATTTTTATCACCAATAAAAATGGTAAAGGCAACAAAACATATATTTTTATGGGATTTGGTAAAAAGGAGTCTCAATTGAGCTTTCAGCCAAGGAGTCTTAATGCAATTACTATAAAAGGAACTTTCATTTCTCTTCTTGTAGGTACTTGTAATGGTAATACCCAACAAGTCTCCCCAACTCCTCAAGCCTCCTAGATGATTTTAATTATAAACTATGCCAAAGTACATCACCTCACGTGGATACCTTATATCTCCTCCTAGTACATCTAGTAAAGTTCCTTCATGGAATCCTTGTCACTCTCGTAGTCTAACTAGGGAGTCCCTTGGCATCCCTCTCGAAATCCAAAGACAAATGAATTTTTTTAGGAAAATCATAATTGGTTTCTCACAAATTTCTTTCAATATTTGAAAAATATGGAGGACTTTAAGGTCATTGAAGGAAATATGCTCCCCAATCATGTCTCATGGAGTGCATGTCTTGGAATTTTATGAGTTTGTCATATCCTATGAACAAGTACATTATGTGTTAGGGTTTGGATGACTTTAAGATAAAATTGGTAGTATTAATATTTTATGCCTTCAAGAAGTTAAAGTCACTAAATTCATTCTATCAAGTACTTACTCCTTTCTATGTCCCTAGGGCCATAAATTTCATACTATGCATGACACAAGAAAAGGAGGGGTAGTCATTTACCTTTCAAAAACATACCATTCCAAGATAATATCTTAGGGATATGGCCCTTACAATAATTATATCTAGGTTGTCATGGATATTATGGTCATCTCCTTGGTGTGCTCAAAATCTATACACCTAATGATTCTAATAATTATTGTAATATTTGGTAATGGGTGGTGCTTTCTCTCCCCCTTATGTTTGGTTTTTTTTAGGACTTCAATATGAATAAATTCTCGCATGAAAAATTAGATCTTCTTCCTATGCAATGATCCACTACGAAAATAGAAGAGTAGCTTTTCATGATAGAAAATTTAGGGCTCTCTGACCCTAATATCTACTTCTTGACCTCTATGTTCTCTACTAATGCTTGGTTTACATGGTATAACAACGAATAGGATAAGAGTCATCTGCTAAAAATATTGGATAGAACCGTGCTCTCAAATTGTAATTTTTATCCTTTGAGAAGCCCTCCTACTCTTCCCCCTTTGTATTTGTCCATATTGAGCTCTATTTGTCTAACTATTCTTCCACCATGTTCCTCTTTTCTAGTTGTAATTGTACCTTAATACTTCTATTCCACACCATCCAATGTTGAAAGACTTTGTAATAATAATTTAGAACCTAGTTCCCAAATCAAAAGGGGTCTCCATTTGGATTTATTGGTGGAACACTACTATCTAATGCATTACCATCTTCTTGCACTTTCTAGGGTATAATATTGCTAAGCTTCATCAATGCTACAATATTGCTCTTAGGTATGAGTTGGAGGTAGCCTCAACTCAACTACAATCCAATCCATTCAATGAGAATCTTTAGAGGTACCTTGCATCTATCAAACACTAACTTTTGATGATGGATCATTATGATACCAAAGGGATACAAATCAAAGTAAGGTTACACTAGCTTTAAATTAGTGATAAGGTTACCAAGGAGTTCTTCCAATGTATACATCCTCAAAATCAATTTTTAGGTATCAAAGCCCTTAAATTTAATGTAGAGCATGTTTTTGAGCTTCCTTGTATTCTCTCCATTTTTGAATAACATTACTAGAATATGTATATGGCTCAATACTAATCCCATCAATGTGACTGTGTTCTTAACTCCTACCTCTCTATTTTCCCAATGCATCTTTTTGAGTCTGAAAGAGTTTCCAGTGAAAAGGACCTCTCTTTGAAGGATCTGGAGAAAGCTCTTTCTTAGATGGTTGACAATAAATCCTAGTCTTGATGGCTTCCCCTATGAGTTCTAAAATTTCTTTTGGGACACTATCAGGCATGATCTTCTCAAAATTTATTAAGAGGTCCTATTCAAGGGTTCTCTAGGCCCTATTATTAACAAGAAGACTATTAAATTTATCCCCAAGGTTGGTGATCAATAAGTAATCAACAATTAGACTATTATTACTCTCCTTAACATTTCCTTTATCATCATTCCCAAAACCCTAGCTTTATGCATCTGCTATATACTTTCAATCGTCATGCACCCAAAGCAAAATAGCTTTCTTTAGAGAAGGTTCATCCTTGAAAACATTGTTGTTGTCTAGAAAGGCATGTAGTCGGCTCACAATTCCAACCAACTATACATATTCATCAAAACTGACTTTGATAAAACCTACAATATGATCAATTGGTTGTTAATTTTGGACATGCTTAATGCTCTTGATTTTGGACCCTCCATAATTATCTCTAAGGAGATGTTTGTTGAGGCTTTGGATATTTTATCCATTAATAGACATAATTCCTCAACCATTGGGTCCTTTAAATCCATTTGATATGGTTACATATTGGTTTCATTCCTATATGTCCTCACTGCTAAGGGATTTTTCTATTTATTATCTCACCACATTGCTTAGGGTTCTATTAAGGGACTTTATCTCCCTGGAGATGTGTCTCAGTTAATCAATGGTCATTTTTTTATGGGTTTTTCCTTACACTTATTGAGGATGAAGGTGTTATTCAGTAGAATCTTTCATACTTAAACACTTTTTGTTTAGCTTTCAGATCCTCTATTCAATAGAGAAAGACTCGATGTTATAGGTAATATCTTGTCATGATGCTCCACTGACTTAGTCAATATCAATGGAAGATCATCCAAGAGTGGGAAATATTTTACTTTTTAGGTATTATTTCTTCCTTTAATAATTAAACATTAGAGCTATGGAATTATTTCCTTAATAGGGTGGAACAAAAACATACTTGTTGGTCCACAAAGAGGCTATCCTTTGTTGGAAAATTCTAAATTTGCTTAAAAGTCCTTATGACCACCCATATTTATTATTCTTCTTGTTTTGTCCCATCCAAAAACTACTATAAGAAGCTTGATAAGTTTTTGCAAGACTTTTTATGGTCATTTTCTAGTAATGGTTCGATATTCCACCATGTTTCCTAGGAGTATTATCGTCTCCCTGGAAGCCATGGTGGGCTTGGTATTATCAATACCTAAAGGTTGGACCCTCTATGTTAAGTGGATCATCAAAGCCCTTACAAGCAATGAGACCTAGAATATTCTCATCCATCAATGTATTTATGAAATTTTCCACTTTTTTTATAATATTTAAAGGGGTATGGGTTTCTCTTCCCTCCTTATTTCTCCTATGTCTATCAAAGTGACAAGATCCTTCATCATCAGGAGAATTTTAAAAGCTTGGGAGACTATTAATAGTTGGATGAGATGGAATTATTAGAGCTTTTTGTATGGCCTCTCCATCAACCAGATGAATATTTTGTGGTCATCTATCATCACCTATTGGGGTTCATCGCTTGTGTAGGTTCCCTAGGTTCATATGTTTAATTTTTTTGCAAATGTGTGTAGTGTATAATTGATTTCTTTTCTCATCCTAGCAAGGATTAAATATGATATGAAAATATCTAAAGTGATTGAAATATGACAATCAAATGTCACTACTATTGTTGGGTTGATGATAGGTTTAGGTACAAAAGAAGGATCCTAATATGATGTATCTAGAAGGCGTCGCTTATGCAAAAAATGACAAACCTTGTTTTCAACCTAAAATGAGTGAGGACTACGATCCTTGCACTTGCTCTCTACTACTCCTACTGAGTCTTCTAAAAATAATATGTTATCTTACCTTTAAGGCTTTACTGGTGCTGAATGAAGAAAGTGACCTTAGATTGATCCTCCATATGTGAAACGGTGGAAGAGGGTGAAGCCAAAGGAAAATTTTATGGAGCAAGTGGTTTTGTGTCCATAGGTGTACCTAGAATTATTCCAATGGAATGGTTGGTATCTTTCTCATGAGTGAGAGTTATGGATTCCTTAACCATGAGCTCTTGTGATTGCTCAATTTATGGAAGTGAAGCTTCTTCTTTATCATGCATATTTTATGGTGCTTGTCCTTTCTCTTGTGTGGGACTTATGCAAGTAGGGGCAAAAATAAGTGCTTGATTTAATTTCTTACAAACTTGCCTTTAATGTAGCATTAAATTTGATGTGGGTGTAGTGCTTTGTATCAAATATGTTTTATCATGCAAATCCAAGGTGTATGTGTTATTTTTACCATGATATACTACATTCCTATCAAATTGATAGGGTTTACCAAGCAATAGTCCACAAAAATCCATCTTAGTGATATCACATCTTACTTTATCCATAAAATTATCACCAAAAGCAAAATTCAAGGTGCAAGTGTGTGTGATGTTAGATGTGGAGTCTACATCCTTCCATCCAAGTGCATAGGGTTGGTGATGTGGCTTTATGGGAAGCTTCAACTTCTTGACAACGAACCTCACAATGAGATTCTTTAGTGAGTTGTTATCTATGACACAATCCACTTAAAAATCATGTGTAAGTTGGGCTCTAGTGATAAACAAATGGTCACGACCCCCTTGTGCAAAAACATTCGACATGAGGGTAAATTTGTTTAGTTTACCCTTTAAAACATGATATTCTTCTTTTGTCCTTGTAGTCACAATGGGACCATCATGTGGTTCCTCATTTATAGGTTGTACAAGTAGAGACTTCTTCTTCTTCATTATTTCAAAAGTAAAACATTTAGATTTTGTATGACCTTACTTTTTACAAAAATCATAATACATTATTGAAGAAGAAGGATCTTTAGAGTTATAAAAATAAGAATGTTCTTTAGGAGACGTTGGAGGAGAATAAGAATGAGAATCTTTATTCACTTTTTTTTTATGTTGATTCATGTCTTTGGAAATGCTTTCTTGTCAAGATCTGTAAGAGGCACCAAATTTATCCTCTACGAGAATGTCATGCTTGAATACCACATCCAAAGTGAAGAAATAATTGAACTTGATTTCCCTAAAAATGTGATATTGCAATCCATGAGTGAACTTGTTAATCAAATCTACTTTTGAATCTTTCACACCAAGAAGCACCCTTAGCGTATTGAATTGAAAAATGTAGTTAGCAACTGATATACTATAGGCTTACCTCAATATATACCACTTGGTTGTGAGGTCACTTTGGTAATTTGGTGGAAAAAATATGTTTTTCAAAATTTAGATCAATTATTTCTAAGTTATGGTAGCAGTATAGCTTTGTATTTCTACAATTAAAACTTTTTCTAAGCCTATGAGTTTGACTGTAGAAAATGCAACTTGTTCATCTTAAGAAATTTCAGCATAAGTGAACCAAGTTTGTATATCTAAAATCCATGTAGACAAGACATCAGGATTCCTTGAACCATCATACAATTTGACCTCATATTTTGCTATGTTGGCATGGTTATGATGAATTTTGACCTCACAAAGAGTTAATTGGAAAACAATATCTTTCACTTTATCTGCCAAAATATCTACTACAAGACTAAGGTTTTCCATGTTTGTTTTGAGGTTAGCAACCATTTGATTACGTGTATATGCCTGACTAGGAGGATTCTTATGTGTTTGCAAGAACTATATAGGTAATTGCTTAGGAAATTTTTTGATACTCTTGATGCAAAAATTGACATAGATTACAAAAATTTTGCCTTTACAATTTGCAAAAAAGAGCTATTATAGTGCTTTTCCAAAATTACAATGAATGTGGAATTACAAAACATTTTCCTTTGATTTGAAATGGTAAAATAAGCACTAAAATGTGAAATTTCCACCTTTAATTTGAAAAACAAATTTGATCTTTAGAAGGAAAAATAAAAGAAATTGTGGGAAAATCAAAATTTCACCTTTGCTTGTTGTTTTGGCACCAAATTTTCAAATTTGAATTAGAAGTAAGATTACACAGTGATCACGATCAGAATTTTGGATAGAAGAAGTCTAAACATATCCATGGATCTATTCAAGTAGACCCTTGTGACCATAGAAAGCGATGGTCACTTCCTTATTGGTGCCTTCACCCTTATATATCCTTTTCAGGCCTCAACACACCCGATGTGGGATATATTTTTGAATAAAAATTTTAAACTTATTTCTTTCCACCTATCAGAATGTAAGGATGGTGCTGAAAAATAGTTCATCACTAGAGGATGGAACTACATGTCGTAGGGTGGCAAAATATTGAGGAAATGTTGAACACAGTCACTGAGAGCTGAATAATTATGCCAAGAAAATGGTAAATTTGTTGGGGGTGGCCAAAATGCTCGAGAGATATCGAGAATAGGAGCTTCATAGAAAATAAATAGCACAACTATAAATGTCAATTTCTCCCTAGACACCATATGGAATTCCAATGGAAATCCAACCTGGGGATGTCGGAATATCTCGAGCATTGTTGAAAAGAATTTTTTCACACCATGGAATGATTGAAATCATTAAAGATCTTTGGAAAAAAAAAAATCATCGAGAGGACATCATTTATCGTTGAAAATATAATTTTGTAGATGATAAATTGTGAGAGACATAAAAATACCACTTTTTTATCTTGAATTTTATGGTAATATTCTCTCACATTTGGCACAAGCTACTATGTGGTATGTCATGATTGGAGAGTCATTTAGGGTTTGATGATCCATGTTTTAATTTTCTCTCACTAGTAGGTATTTTTTGTTGTTCTATATATGGATGGACATGACAACTATCGATCGTTGTTGTAATTTATTTCCTTTCTACACATTAACCACTAAAACAACACAATGATACCAGAAAACTATCAGACATACAACTTCTTTATTGCCTAATCAATGTGTCATCTACCAACTATAGATGATTTCTTTGTCTATAATGAATTCATGTACGGATAAACACATCGATGATTGAATGGGGTCCACTGGCTATTGGATTGACTGAAATGAAGTGCACCAAGGCTGGTAGAAACTCGATCATCCGATGGTTCTTCGGTGAGGAGTGACCATAGTGGTAGTTGGTCTCCTATTGAAGGGATGCTGACTGGGTGGCTAGTTATCGTTGATGGTCGATCGAGGGTGATAGGTTGGGGTAGATACTTGATAATTGGGTTGAGGATGCTCAAATTTACTTATTAATGTTAAAAAAATTAATAATAATATTAATATTTAATATTATTTATATTTTATGACCCTTGCAAATCTGGTAATGACTCAAATTAATACCAAATTGCATGTAGAAGACAAGTTGACTTTAGCAAACTCACATAGGGCAATTTTTTAGATACCCTCAACCACCTATGCATTCCTCGGCTACTTGGGTGCTCTCTTGGTAAGGAGTTTAAATTCTTCCTTTTGGCCAAAAATTTGACCTCAAACTTTGTGAAACCAACCTTCAAATATGTCTTCTTTGTAATCTTTAAATTAGAAAAAATTTATTCAAACAAGAAAATTTTCTTGGTCACACAAGGCAAGTCAGGTTTACCCTCTAGCTTTTTGTCGAAGGTAATCACTGCAGGGATAAATTATTCCCTCTACCACCTTCTAAGCTTTAAAAAAATAATGTTGCAACTAGCTTCAATCCAATTTCATGCAAGCACCTACCTAGGATATGATACACTAGCTACAAATCCAACTAAACACCTAGGAATGGAGTGGCAACTTGCCCTCCTTGCAAAATTATCCTTCGGCTCTTATACTAGTGATATGAAAATATCCAAAGTGAAGCTAATTATTCATTAGGTGCAATAGAATATATAATCTTACAATAGAATCATGTAGGTTACAATGGTTGTAATAATTTTCCAAACATGGCTAACCACTTTAACTAACATATAAAGATTTACTAAATATGGATGCCAAATAACTGCTAGAAGACAAAGGACAACTCTAACAATCTAAATAAACATACTAACAAATAACAAACCTATTTCCAACATGGTTATACTATGCCTCACATATTACAATGCAAGAAAATAGGAAATAATAATAAAATAATAACTTAGGCTTATAATTAAGCCTAAGGTACAATCATATCCTCAATAGGATCCCTTGGGATGACTTCAAAGTCAAATTTTGTCTCAAGCATTTTGACAAGGACACATTTGATGCTGTCAAGGATACTCTCCCTAGATCCATGTTTATAATTTTTATATATTTTTAAAATGAAATTCATAGAACAATAGGAAGTGGTATCTAGACACTCCTATATGAAATTACAAGGCTTGCTTGGGATATGGATCACTCTCTCCTTGGTTCCCCATGATTGATAAGTTCAATCAATGGTGGAATGTCTCTTCCCCTTGGCATGTTTAGATGTACAGGTTCTAGACCGCCTGGTCTCCTTTCTTATATCCCAAGATTTCTTATTTTATCTCTAGTATTCTTCACCAAGGGCTTCCTATTGGAGAGCATCACTAACATTTGGGCATCCCCAACCCTTCTTTCCATTTTAATCTTCATTCTGAGGACTTTACCCATATTTTTTAGATTTGTGATTGTGCTCATTCTCTTTGGGAGTTTTTTTTTCCCTTTTTAGACTCTATTTCCATACCACACTTGAGTGGAACTATATCATTATAGGATATCCCATTACCTTGTTAGTTATTTTCATTGAAGTGTGGTACTTATTTTGTATGGTATGCTTGTACAACATATGGAAAGCTATAAATGATCATATCTTTGGTAAGTTCTCTTCCTCTCTTCCTATATCTACTTTTGAAAATTTTAATATTATTTGTCTATGAATTTTATATTGTGTTTAGACCAGTAAAGTGAGTATGGAGCTCTCTCATATTAAATAGCTTATTGATCATTTGTGGAATTCTCCATGCACAATCAATCAAGTTCCTCTTGAGTAATATTATCCTTGAAGCTGATCCAGGTCTCAAAAACATCATCGCTCAACCCCAAATTACACTCCTACCTTAGGTCAAGGTCCCCCTCCTTACAAAGCTAACCTTTGTAACCAAAATACTCCTCTCTCTACCTTGTCTTATTATCTTAACACTTGGATCAATTCAGGCACTCCAATTTTTACTACCAATGAGGATTAATTTATTTAGAGATAGAATGATGTTCTCAACACTTCTTCTTCTAGAGAAGGAAGGGGTTCATCTCATTATGATAATGCTATGTGTGATTCAATCCTAGTGGTGGCTAAACCCACATAATGGTTATTCTCCATTATGAGTTTCCTCTTTTTTTTCTTTTTCTCTTGTGGCATGCACTTATTCATCATGTTCAATATGTAATCATTCTATTAGCTAGTTGATAGTTTCCACCTACCAATTTCACAAGACAATTTTTATTAGTAGTTAGTTGGATTCTTGGTTTCCCATGTTGTTTTTATGGCAAGAGTTTTTTATTTTATGGTTTTGGCCATGTGGCATGTTTATACACCTCTTTTTTTTGTAAAAATGTATTCTATTACTTATTTAATATAATGCCTTTTTACATTTAAAAAATGACTCTATTACACAAATTTTAAATGAATGCTTCTAAGCACCACACCTACTCGTTGCTTCCTTGACGGTTATAAAAAAATTGCATGTGCCTAAAAAATAATTTCAACCAAGAAAATACTCATTATTAGCAACAAACTCACCAAAAGTGCACAACACTCATACAAAATGCACAATTTTCATCTAATATTTATGCCTTACATAATTATTTTCTTGTACAATTGTATCACTTGTTTAATGCAAAATGCCACCATGTAGTGTTCAACTTATGACATCAACATAATACATCATTAAAAATCATTATTATTATCTCTTTTACTAAAATAAAATGGTATATTTGTTGTATGAGATTAATGCTTGTGACTCTATTTGTTTATCCTTTCAACATGGTTGATAATGCAAGGGATATATTTATTTCATAGTAAACATCTACACATATATGGGTCAATGCTCCATTAAATGTTAGAATTGTATCCACACACCTTCATGCCTTCTATTTTACATTGAAACAATCATTCATTCAAATGCATACTCTTAATCATATATTAAAACTATGAAATACCTAGGAACTTGCATTGTTTAAAATGTCCTTTATGTACTATAAAAATTTACACTACATTCAATATTGGGTATGTAACAAAAAAATATTTGTGAAATTGTTTAGAAGAAAATAAACACACAACATCTCATATAATTAGTCCCATTTTAATATATATTGAATTTGTAAAGGAAGAATGAATATCAACATTTATTCAATCTCCTTACCCTTAAAGAGAACAATAAAAATATTTTTGCTTACTCTTAGAACACAAAATTGTGTAATTAATTATATTCAAAAATACCTCCATTACTTGGTAAAATTCATGTAATAACTTATCCACAACATAAAAAATAATTTAAAATTATTTTTCCCTATTCATAGATGAATTGATTATTGATTTTTTCTAGATAGAAAAAATGGAAAAAATAATAGACATAAACTATGGGTTATTGTAAGCACCAAGAATCAATGTATTATTAATATATAATAATAAAAATACTCTTATACAATGAATGAAGTATATGGGAGGTATCTATCCCAATACTTTAAACCCAAATTCATATTCATATTAACCTAATACAACATAATATATATATTTTCACTCAATTACAATTTATAATTTTAAGGTTTAACAAGGACAAGGTCAACCATAGCCCTATAGGTCATACATAAATCATAAATAAATGCATTGAGTCATGATTCACATAGGACTATATATGAATGCATCATATAAGTCAACCTTGACCATGAGTTTAGATTATAACTTTCAATACCCCATCATAATCTAAACTAAAGAGCCAATAATAAAATACAATAGTGATAATAACATATTCCCCCTCATAATGGATGCTCTATAATGTTTGTGTACTTTATAAAGGATAAAATAAATCCCCTACATATTTTGTAAATATTATTATGTGAATATGGCTCTATTATTATACAAGAATCTCCCTAGGTTTGACCATAATCACCATAGTAAATATTAAGTAATCCCACGTATATAAAAATAACACATCCTCTCTATCTCCATATGGTGAAGGTAAACTAAGATAATCCCATCTTATAATTTTCTCTAATATTCTAAAACTATATAAGGCATGTCCTAGAAAAATGATCTTCCCTTTTACAACACACTTCTTATTTTGAGACTTAAACTTGCACTTTAGGTTACGTAATCATTGTCACCAAAATAGGCTTTGCATGAGCCTATTTATGAAAAGAGTCATCATAAATTCCTAAGAATAGCTAGATTGGAAATAGAAGAAAAAATATATTGTGAAGGATTAGATATTCATGGAAAAAATAAACTAATCACCCAAACATTTGATAAGAATAGGGGGTTGATAATAGCATATTCTTAATTATTTTTCTATTTCTTCAAAAGATCCAAAAATTACTATTCCATAAATCCAATTATCTCTCCAATGAATATGGATCTAAGATTCTTAGTCTACAATATACTATAATTTTTTTCTTTTAAATGGATGTTATATATCTTTAAAAAAATCACACAATGAGATGTCCCTCCATCTATAGTAAGTCCATGAACAAACACTACCAATTCAAAGAGGTCAAAAAAATTATGTAATATAAAACATTGGCTCAAGGTAATTACGTATGCAAAATTTATGACCTCTAAAATATTTTTTCCAATACTCCTTATGAATATACAAAAGCAACTCCTCAAATCTTATAATTACTGTATCCAACCAAACTTTTCTACTTGGGTACCACTAAGGTTTTACCACTTATTCACCACTAGACTTCAAGATAAAGTATGGGATCAATACATTGTTGAACTAAGTGTGACACTGAGAGGGAGGGTGAATCAGTGTGTATTAAAAAATTAATCCAACTACGAAATCAAATCAAAATGAGCAATCACACAAACATGCATCACATAACACCAAATTTATAGTGGAAATCAGATGTAGTAAAACCATTGTGCCAATGGACTATTTGGACTCCCATACAAATCCAACCTCAAAAATATTTGATCTTTACAATATTTTTGCAGCACCAAATACAGGGAATGGCACCAACCAACCCAAACTTTAGCAACACCAACTGCAAGGAGCACCGACTCGAAAAATTTAAAAAGCTCTGATAAAAGTTTTAAATCCCATAAAAATACCCTGAGTGGTCTAGCTCACAAATATTCTCCTCTAAAATATTATGTTTAACATTTTCAATATTCTCAACTCTCCACACTCATAATCTCACCCTTGCACATTTTTCAATCAGAATGCCAAAGAAAAAAAAAATTTCACCACATGCATTGGCAATCCTTCCTACAAAAAAAAAAAATGTTTTTCTCCATTTTATTTTAAAACATATATATGCTTCACATTAAAAAACATAGCTCTTTTTTCAGTTACATAAAAGTACCACTCAACCGTTATATTCTTAGAAACTGCCAAAAATTGCAAAAAGAGCTGACAAGGCTTTTTGTAACAGTCATAACTTCCTCCTTAAATTTCCAAACGAGCTAAAAATTGAAACATATATTCTTGGATAAACCAAATACCTTCAGTTTAAATTTCATATTTTAAAACTTCACAGATTATTTGCAGTACCTCCAACAAAGTGGCCTCTGATGTTGATTTTACACGTCACAAACTGAAAAAGTGCTCCAGAGCCATTTTGCAATGCTCACCGTTTCCTCTTACGGACTCCATTTGGGCTGAAATTTAAAACTTAAGCTCTACGTATATATATCTACCTCCAGTAAAATATTTGAGGTCCAATTCCTTATAGATTGCTTAATATTCCTCCCGTAAAGTGACCTCTGATGTAAATTTTACACCTTTCACATAAATTGGAAAAAGTGTTGCGGAGGCATTTTTCAACTGCTGCCATTTCTTCCTCGGGTCTTCATTTGGGCTGAAATTTAATCTCTTTGTGCATCAAAATACCTTCAGAAAAAAATTCAAGTTCTAACTCCTCATGGATTTCTTAATATTCCTTTTGCAATGTGGCCTCTAACATAGATTTTACAACTATCCAACTAAGTGCAAAATTGTCCAACCAAGTACTGGTGATGCAAACGATCAATACAAACATCAAGATGACACCTCCAAAACTATTCTAACATGTTTCCCAGTATACCAACATGCTCAACACTAATCCGACCTGTCCGACCATGCACTGCAAGCAAGGAGCGCACCTTTTTGACAACTTTTATAACTTCCTGACAATTTTTGCAACTTTTATAAATTTGCATGAACAACTTGTAACGACTTTACCCAAACATCAAAAAAATACTTATAAGCATTGAAAATCGATTTACATACTCCCAAAAACCTCCAAATAATTGTCCACTACATCAACTTGTCCATCTGAGTGTGATGACAACAATGACAATATTGTCGTTGCACCTTGCTCAACAATCTCCCCCTTTGGAATTGCTGGTAACACACGCACAATTTCCTGTAACTCTTCTCCCCCTTTGACAGCAATACCAAAGGGCTACTGTAAACTCCTTCTGAGTCCATGCATAACATTCTCAGGCAAAAAATATTACACTTAGCAAGAATCACAAACATGAGAAAAAATATAAACAAAGACACAAATGCTCCCCCTCAGAATGTGGCCCTGATAGCTAGTTAATGCTTGGCAAGTGTGACCAATCCCAATTTCTTGTGAAGGTACTAAAATAATTCCTTAGGTAATGGTTTGGTGAAGATATCCGTTACTTGCTCTGTTTTTGGAACAAAATCCAACTTAACCTCACCATCCGCAACTTTCTTCTTAAAAAAATGGTACTTGATAGCAATATGTTTTATACGAGAATGCATAACCGGATACTTTGAGATATTGATTGCACTTGTATTGTCACACAAGATCAAGATGGGCTCACTAAAATTTATTTCAAGATCCTTTAGAGTTTATTTTATCCAAAGTACCTGTTTACAATGCGATGTCGCTGCAATATACTCTGCCTCTGCTATGGATAATGAGACTAACTCCTACTTTTTTCTATACCACATAACAAGATTATCACCAAGATAAAATGTACCTCCACTGGTACTCTTCCTATCATCTATACATCCTACCCAATCTGCATCTGAATATGTAATAAGGATGAAGTCCTTACCTTTCGGATACCATAACCCATACTCCATAGTACCCTTAAGGTATCGAAAAATCCTCTTCACTACTATCACATGAGTCTCCTTGGGACTAGCCTAAAATTGTGCTACCATACATACTACCTACAAAATATCTGATCTAGTAGTTGTCAAGTACAGTAAGCTCCCAATCATGGATCTGTACATAGTTTGATCAATAGGTGGAGATTTGCCATCCTTGCTCAACTTGCAACTTGTCATCATGGGAGTGATAATTGGATTGCAATCCTCCATTGTGAATTTTTTCACCATGTCTTTCACATATTTAATATGAGAAATAAATATGCCCTTCTCCTTTTGATTAACTTGCAATCCGATAAAATACGAAATTTCACCAATCATTGACATTTCAAACTCTTTATGCATATTATTTGCTAAATATTTACACAAATCATGTTTTTTTGCTGCCAAATATGATATCATCTATGTATACAACAACAACAATATGATGAATTTTTTTTGTTTTGACATACAAATTACTGTCCACCATACCTTTCTTGAATCCTTGTTGAGTAAGATAACTATCTAGCCTTGCATACCATGCCCAGAGTGCCTATTTTAAGCCATATAATGCTTTATTCAACTTGCAAACCAAGTTGGGATCATCACCAAGCTGAAAACTATCTAGCTGCTCAATATAAACCTCATCTTCAAGTTTCCCATTCAAAAATGCTGATTTCACATCCATTTGATAAACTTTGAAATTCTTGTAAATAGCTAAAGCAAGAAACATTCTAATTACCTCTAGTCTGGACACAGGTGCAAAGGTTTCATCGAAGTAAATACCTTCAACTTATGCATACCATTTGCATACCAATATTGCTTTGTTCTTGACTACCTATCCATCTTCATTCAATTTTTTTTGAAAGACCCATTTAGTACCGATTATATTTTTATTTGTGGGTCTTGGTACTAACTCCCAAGTCTTATTTTTATCGATCTGATCTAATTCTTCATTTATTACCTTTACCCAACTTTCATCTTTACTTGCTTCAACAACATTTTTGGGCTCAATGATGGATAATAAATAGTAGTTACTTACTAATATTCTTCTTGTCTAAACATCAACTATGGGGTATCCAATTGTTTGCCCTCTAGGATGATCTTTCTGCTAGCTACCTGTTTTGAATTTCTTGTTTTCTTCCAATTATGAATCACTTTTTGAATCCTCTGAGTCAATTTTTGGTTTATTTTCCATTTACTCTTCCTCATATCCTTCAATGACCTCTTCATAAATTGGGTAGTTCTCTTCATAGATAATTACTCATTCCCTTCCTTCATCAACTTTAACATCGACACTTTCCATAATTTTTCTTAGCCTCTTGTTGTAACATTTGTAAGCTTTGCTTTTTGATGAATAGCCAAGACAAATACATTCATCCACTCTATCTTCAAACTTAACAAGGTTTTCTTTAGTTCTTTTAATGTAACACTTGCTGCCAAAAAATTTAAAATATCTTGTTGTTGCCTTTTTATCGAACCACAACTCATAAGGAGTTTTGCTTTCATGCATCCTCAAAATGCACCTATTTTGGATGTATACTGCAATATGGACTGCCTCTTTCCAAAATATGTCTACTACTTTTCTCATAGTAAACATAGTTTGTGCCATTTACTACACTATCATGTTATTTCTTTCTACCACACCATTCTGTTGAGGTGTCCTGGCTATTGAAAATTATCTCCTGATGCCATATTTTTAACAATACTCTATGAAATACTCTAAAATGATCTCTCCTCCTCTGTCTAACCTTAAACATTTAATCATTTTTCCTATTTTATTCTCAAATTATTTTTTTAAAACATTGAACATCTCAAAATCTTCTGATTTATGCTTAAAAAACAAAACCCATGTCATCCTGGAATAGTCATATATACACAACATGAAATATTTGTCATAGTTTATGCTTTGCATTCTCATGGGTCCACATAAATTAGTATGTACTAGTTACAAAGGTTTTCTCATGTCTTACTCTTTTGTTTTAAATGAGAATCTAGTTTGCTTCCCTTTTTGACATGAAGCACAAATGCTATTTGATGGTTTTCCAATGGTGGGAATATCTCCCACTACCTTCTTTGAACTAATTTTTACTAGGTTGTCAAAACTGATATGACTGAGCCTTTTGTGCCATAACCAATTATCTTCTTCCTTTTAAATCAAAAAAGATCCTTTTGAAGTCTCTGAGAGAGTGTAAAGGTTTTTAGATGTCCTTTATGTAGTTGCTATCAACTTCCCACTTTTTGCCTTTTCGATTTCACAACCCTGCTTCTTGAAGATCACATCATGACCTCTGTCACAAATCTAACTTATGCTCAACAAGTTATGCTTCAGAACAACCAAAAACAAGACTTCTTCTGACTTGATTTTTCCATAACTAATCTTAACTAAACCTTCGCTAATTATCTTACCTCCATCATTGTTTCTGAATTTCACTAAACCATCTTCATATTGCTGCAACTTCTCAAATTTTTGTTTGTCACTTGTCATATGATTGGAGTATCCACTATCAAGTATCCATGGTGTGGATTTATTCTGTACTTTAAATGTCGCATGTACGATCAAGGATTCATTTTCTTCCTTAGGTTGCTATTTTTCTTTCCACTCTGATTGAGTACAGTTTTGGGCTCTTGTTTTGGCTTTTCTTTTTTAGGAGATTGTGCATGATTTTCAAGAAATTTTCAATTTTGTCTTATTTCATTTGGATGAAATTTTCTTTTGCGAAATTGATTTGATGCAAATGTACTTCTACAATTTCTTGAAATATGCCCAAAGTTATGATAGTTATAACATTCTACTACATAATCCATTAAAGGTGAAAAAGCATTTATACTGGAAAAATTCCTTGGTCCTACATTATAGTTGTAATATGAAATCTTATGTCCATAACCATTGCATTTAAAATAATAACTAGAAAAGGGATGATTGAACCTAGGTTGTGGTCTTTTCCATGTTGTTGTAGGAGCCATAAATCTTCTTATTTGATGTGTGACATTGGTGAAACCATCATTGTCAATTCTCCTTTCGTGCCTTGCATTATTGCTTTCCTTTGCATGATTCATTTTTTCTTGATTAACCTATTTCTTTTCTTCATTCTTTATCGATTCTTCATTTGTGGCCTTTGATCCATTTTATGATTCTCCTTCATCAAAACCCAAACTAAATTTGATTCCTGTAGTCTTTTGGTTCTTTATGATCTTATCCAGCTTCATAGAACTCTCTTCATGTTTGTGATAAAAGCTAATTTTTTTTATTCATCTCTTCTAGCTACATCCTTAAACCAACAATATCTTCTTATAACTTGTTGCAATAATCTATTTTCATGGTTATTTGCACTTTGAGATATTTTGAGATATTCTTGGATTATTCTATCTACACTTTAAAACTTGTTATGATTTCATTTGCATCCTCAAGATTTCTTGAAATTTTCTTATTCCTTTTTCTTTTTGTCTTAAATTCATCCAGAGCTGCAATTAGTTCCTATTCTAAATTCACTTCTACATCAATTTTTTTTTCATCACATTCTTATTCTTTTTCTGGTTTTTATTCTTCAAATGCCATGAAAAGAGCTTCACCTGTTTCTTTTTCATAATCCTCACTGGAGCTGTCTTCTGATGAACTAACCTTCGTGGAGATGAAAATTTTCTTCTTGAATTTGCATTTTCCAAAATTTGATTTTTTCTTCTAGTAACTCCTTTCTCCGTGTGATACTTCATCACTTTTGTTCTTCTCATTAAGTAGAAATTTAGCTGCGAAATGCCCAATGCCTCCATAGTTGAAACATTTAAATGGTAACTTTTCTCTGTATTTTTCTTTTCTCCTTTTTAGTTTTCAAACAAAGTTTACTTCCATTTTATCTGATGTCTCTTCTTCCTTAGATTCTTGTTCTTTTTTCATATTTTTTTGGGCTTTAAAAACAACTTCTTTGTCTATGGGTTTAGATTTTCCTATTCTCATCTCATATGTAGTCAAAGAATCATGCATCTCATCCATACTAAAAGAATTCAGATCTTTAGCTTCTTATATAGCTAAAAATTTAGAATAAAATATTTGGGGAAGGGACCTTAATACCTTTTTCATGACGACAAAATCTTCGATTTCCTCTCCGAGTCCTCTAATCGCATTAATGACTTCATTAAATCTTAGCATATATCTCTCTATATTCTCATCCTAATTCATATTTAGTCCTTCGAACTGAGCTCGATGTGTTTATAACTTGGCCTCCTTGATCTTAACGTCTCCTTCATGAATGATCTTCAGTTTGTCCCATATTTCCTTTTCCATTTTATAACCCATAATCTTTACCAGTTCAATATTCACTAATCCACACATGATAGAATTCTTTGCTTCTTAGTCATTCTCAAACAATTTCTTACCAACAACATCGGTTGGATACGTAGTGCGTATTATGTATCCGTTGTTTACTAGAATCCCAAATTTTGTATCCCAAATCACAAAGATATGTCTGCATCCCGAGTCTCCATAATACATAATTAGTTTTGTCAAACAATGATGCTTTGTTTGATGAGAAGCCTTTACCACCTGCCATTGTGTCACTTCCAAGATCACCCTAGCCGATTAAGCCTATTCAGTAACTTGAATTTGATACCAATTGTTGAACTAAGCATGAAACTGAGAAGGAGGTTGAATCAATATGTATTAAAAAATTAATCCAACTACGAAATCAAATCAAAATGAGCAATCACACAAACATGCATCATATAACACCATATTTATAATGGAAATCCGATGTGGGAAAACCACTATGCCAATGGACTATTTATACTTCCATCCAAATACAGCCTCAAAAATATTTGATCTTTACAATATTTTTGCAGCACCAACTTAAGGGAATGGCACCAACTAACCCGGACATTAGCAACACCAACTGCAAGGAGCACCGAACCCTGTTTCCAAGCACCGATTCGACACATTTAAAAATATTTGATAAAAATTTTAAATCCCATCAAAAGACCCTGAGTGGTCTAGCTCACAAATATTCTCCTCTAAAATATTCTGTCTAACATTTTCAATCTTCTCAACTCTGCACACTCATAATCTCACCCTTGCACATTTTTCAATCAGAATGCCAAAGAAAAAAATTCTTCACCACATGCGTTGGCAGTCCTTTCTACAAAAAAAACCTTCTTCTCCATTTTATTTTAAAACATATATATGCTTCACATTAAAAAACACTGCTCTTTTTTCAATTATATTCTTAGAAACTACCAAAAATTCCAAAAAGAGCTGACAGGGCTTTTTGTAACAGTCATAACTTCCTCCTCAAATTTCCAAATGGGATAAAAATTGAAATATATATCCTTGGATAAACCGAATACCTCAAGTTTAAATTTCATATTTTAAATATTCAGGGATTATTCATAGAACCTCCAACAAAGTGGCCTGTGATGTTGATTTTACACATGACAAACTAAAAAAGTGCTCCAGAGCCATTTTGTAATGCTCACCGTTTCTTCTTTCGGACTCCATTTCGGCTGAAATTTAAAAATTAAGATCTCAGTATATATAGCTAGCTCCAGTAAAATATTTGAGGTCCAATTCCTCATGTATTGCTTAATATTCCTCCTGTAAAGTGACCTCTAATGCAGATTTTACACCTATCACATAAACTAGAAAAAGTGTTGTAGAGGCATTTTGCAACTTCTGCCATTTCTTCCTCGGGTCTCCATTTGGGATGAAATTTAAAACATAAGCTCTTTGTACATCATATTAAGTAAATATTTAAAGGTCTAAATATGCCTCCTACAATGTGGCCTCTAATGCAGATTTTACAACTGTCCAACTAAGTACAAAATTGTCCAACCAAGTACTGGTGATGCAAATAATCAGTCCAAAAATAGAGATGACACCTCAAAAACTATTCTAACATGATTCCTAGCATGCAAACATGCTCAACACTGATCTGACCTGTCTGACCATGTATTGCGAGCAACGAGCACACCTTTTTGACAACTTTGACAACTTCCTAACGATTTTTGCAACTTTTGCAAATTTGCACGAAAAAATTGTAACAACTTCACCCAAACATCAAAAACATCCTCATAAGCATTTAATACAACTATAAATACTCTGAACAACCTCTGAAAAATTGTCCATTGCATCAACCTATCCATGTGAGTGTGTTGACAACAATGACAATATTGTCGTTGCACCTTGGTCAACATACATGTCAAATTTGATTTTATGGATAAGGGTGTAAATGTAAAAAAAAAAAATTTATGGTATAGATAAGTCCTAAGTTAGTCTAAATTACATAATTCTCATTTGAAAAATTCCATGAAACAATATTAAGATTTAAACTTGGATAGTTGGCATGAAGGGTGCCTTGGGCTAGTTGTCCTACCAAAATAACAATAGATCCATTTAGAAAATAAGGAAACATCCTTTCATAAAAAAATAGAGATAACATTAATCATGTAATGAAACACACTCCAAATGGTTTTAATCATGGGTTTTGAACCCATTCTCTCTAGCTACCAAACACCCTAGCACAAGTAATAAATGAAAAACATGTGCTTATACTGAGAGACGAGGTTGGAAAGTATAAGATTTTTTTTTTCTTTTTAATCCAAATGATAACATCAACAATATTAAAGCATTAAATATCACACAAATCATCACACACATGAGAGACATGATTTAACGTGGTTCACCCAATGTGGGCTACTCTATATGAAAAATATTCCTTATAATTTTTTCTCAAACAAATTCTCTTGGGAATCCTTTCCCTACAATGTTTATGGACCTCTATCCAAAGGAGACACCAATTCCCTAATCAAGTTCATGGATCTCTATCCATAGGATAACTCCTTTCTCCTTATATGGCTGTTGATCTTCTAGAAGAACTGCTACCCCCACTACTCTGGCTAATGGATCTCTATCCACTAAAGACACCTATCCTCATTGTCCTATATAATGGATATTTATCCATTGGATACTATTGTCCTCTATACTCTATCACTTCCAAAGCTTTCTCTCATATCTGTCTCAAATCAGCACTACATACAGTCCTTCGGTCTACCACAAATATGCTCAATATCTATTGCTGGTCTGGCACAAACCTATCCTCAAATCTACACCAAACTTTGTCCTTAATATTTGTCTTCAAATCTATCCTCAATATTTCTTCTTAAATCTATATGTAATCTTCCACAAAAGCTCACATCAATTTTTCCACAAATCTTCTCAAAGACTTACATCAAATTTTCTCAATAAGTCCTCACTAGAACTTGTCCAATATCATAGAAACATAAAGAGAATTTTTAGAGACTCAATATGCTTCACATTCACCACAATGCTAAATTACTTTCAATTTATCTTTTTACCATAGAAACACATAGATAATTGGTAGAGACTCAATATGCTTCACACTCACCAATTATCAATCACTTTCATTCTCTCTTTTATCACAAAAACATATAAAGAATTGTTAGAGACTCAATATGTTTCAAATTCATCAACACTCAACCTCTTTCTCAAATCAATTTATAATATAGAACAATTTATTTCATAGAACTTGAACTATCACATTAACACATCCACTTGACTATGCTCAACCAACTCTACTCAATCACTCACTCAATGAAATAATCCTTGCTCACAAACCCTAGTCCAAACTTATGAAATTTCACTCAAATGTTCCAACAATGCTTATCAACAAATATCACATAACAATGATACTCATGATCTTTGCAAACTTCACATAACAATGATACTCATGATATTTGCAAACCCTAGTTCAAGTTCTTCACTCAACCAATCACTTCAACAATAATGCTTATAAAACAAGGTTTGTTTAACCTCTATTCCAAAAAACCTTGAAGCATTAATTCAAACACACTCAACAAGGAAAACTTAACAAAGTTATTTTCACTCCAGTCTTGTTTTCAAAAAACCTCAAAAAATCACTTCAACCAAAGAAGAATGTGCCCATACCTTTTACTTGATGTAGAAGTGACCTTAGAAAACCTGTCTCAATCACAATTTTATATTTTTTCAATTTCAATAGTTAGATGATAAAATATCACACTAACCTCTTCACAAAATAATTATCAATTATAAAAATAATCAAACTTAACTACACCTTAGTACTCCATCTTAAAATAATATCCAATACCACAAATATTTAATCAAAACTCTTCTTCCAAAACTCTAACTCATCAAAAGAACATCTTAACAATTCAGTTTCATCATAACTCTTTTTAGAAAGATATCTAAAAAATAATCCAAACTCTACATATGACTCCCTACTTAATATTCCATTAATTAAATAAATCACTTTATAACATAATGCAATAAGTCAATCTCTCACTTTTCTAAGGTAAAAAAAAATTACCCTAGCTTTTACTTTAGCAAAAATAACCCTTCATATATCAAAAAATATTTCCTCAACTCTTTGGTTAATTTCACAACTTAGCTTCCACATTATTCCTCCTAAACCTTAAAAAAACAAATTAAAATCATTTCCAAAACATTATTACCACTTTTCATAATCTGTGGGGCTTGAAACTTGGTGTAATACTCCCACAACGCCTTGGTCATGGCTTCCACTCCGTGTGAGCCACGTGCTCCACTTGAAGCCTCAAAGAACAATGTGTGATTTGAATCCTTCAAACCCTTAAGAGTCCTTGGATCTTCCTTCAATGTCGGTGGAACCACACACTATGCTATTTGAGAGGCACACATTTCAAAATTCACACAAGCTTTTTTTCTCAAGGTAGATGCAAATAAAATTGATATCAAACCTTAGGAATGGTTATGGTATTTATACCATATTCCTTCCCTTGTCACACACATCGATGGAGAGGAAAATTCATCAAGGAATTAGTATTGTCATCAACGCTACCAACTTTACCTTCAAAATATATTTATTTATAATTATTTAAATTCAAAGGAATTTGAATATTATAAATTAAATATTTAAATCTCCTTTTTTATTTTAAAATAAAAGCCTCCTTAGGTTTTAGAAAACCTTTTTGCTTTTCCCAACTATGGTTTTATTAAAAATATTTTATTTTTCCCAACCATGGTTTTAATAAGAACCTTTTATGTTGTGCTTCACATAATATTTAAAATAAAATTTATGAAGCTATTTTACCACCAAACTTTTGTATTACTCCATTTAACCTTTTGACATCAATAACAATTTATCCTTGACATCAATGACAACTTCATATACTCAAAATGTCCAACAATAAAGCCACATAATCCAAATAAATTATACCATTAAAATTTCCACCACCACCTTAGTGATTATCATTTAATACAAAAAATGGATCCACATATCAACCAAAATAAAATGCATGAGGTTCAAAGATAAGGTTTCCCCAAGTGAGCAACACACCATCACCCTAACCAATATTCCATCCTTTAACATAGTGATGAGATATAAGATTATACCACTTATTCACTGTATTAAAATAAAAAATGTCCTTATGCCATCATCATCTATCCCAACCATCACCATAATTATTTGAGTCTCAAAATGCACCCTCTATATGAAGAAGTGGTCACAAACATCTATAATATAGGGCACCACCCATTCAAATGATTATGACATTTGAGATATGAATTGTGATAAATTAATACAAATCTTTCTCTTTCTTTCAACTATTGTTCCAAGGCCCCTGAGTGGGGCAAAAAAATCCAAAGTTCTCTTTGTGAAGAATTTTTTTTTACTCTCCTATAAGGAGTCAATCCACCATATTAAATTCAAAGAAATATTATTTATTTTGTTAAAAGTTCATTATAACATGTATTGATTACTTAACCAAAAGGGTTGAAGCCATGCCTATAGACTTAGCCACAAGAGTTCAAGTCTTCATATCTATCCTTAATCACTTCCTCCGTTGCTTAAATGTTCTTTTAATGGAACACCCTTAAATAATAAGGATATCCAAAATAATTGTGCTAAATACATGATTAAGTGCAAATGGTCAAAGCCTTACTACCCTCTAGGCAATGTGTAAGCAAAATATTCTAACAATACTTTGATCAATATTTGTAAGATTCTCATCAACAAAACCAGTTAAGATTGGCATCTTTAATTTTATCAAGCCCTATGAGTGTATTGTACTTGTGTTCAACTCACACTAGTGTTAAGCCCTATTGTTTGGTCTATGGAACGGAAGCCATGTTTTCTTTCAATATTGAGACCCCTTATGCATTTTTTTGCAAGACTATTCTATCAAAGATAAATATAGTCTTTCCTATCTTATAAATTTGGAATTGCTTAAAAATATGTGGATGCATGCCTTAGAAAACCTATAGGTCTACCACCAAATACTAAAGCATACCTATAAAAAAAAGGTATGACTCCACTTTTTTGAGGTTGGTGATCTCATTCTCAAAGAGAAAAAGAACATCAATGCCAAATCCAAGATCAATGGTAATTTTGATCCTAATTGGCTAGTTTCATAATAACTATTATTTTTGGTTCTAGAGCTTATTACCTAGCCACTATTTATAAAAAAATAACTTAAATAACCTATGAATATAAAGCACATTAAATGATACTATGTCTAAGTGTATACTAGTTGCCTATTATTAACAATTGCTTATTGAAAGCACGAGATTCCGGGCAAAGGAAACACTAATTGCGATATAACCAAAATCAAATGCGCTTAAGTCCTAGAAACGTAAAGTGCATGAAATGGAAAAGAAACGCATTGGAAGAGACACAAGCAAATGGAGAAAACACAGCCCTTTCATTAATATCCCTTGATCTCTGTTACAATGACGTCTCCTCCCTTTTCGGGGGCTAGGAGCGTTAAAAGAATTCGATTACAATCACTCAATGTTCCTCTTTCCGCGTGCCCACGATTGCAATGGGCGGGCCAAGATGATGCCGCCGTTGATGTCGATGAGTTCTTCACCTCCGCTGCTTCTCCTGCGAACAAAGAAACAACCAAGATGTCAGTAGCACCTGCTGCAAGTGAAAAGTGTTCGTTCTTCTAAAATCATCGAAAGATGCATGCAAACATTTATCTAAAACAGTAAACAAAATGATTCTAAACAGCCTGAAAACTTGCCGAGAAGACGAGAAAATGTTACCAACGAGGCCATTGCCACCGAGACAGTCGGCCAATCCGCTTTCAAGCTGGAAATCGTCCCCGGGTAGGACGATTTCTGATCGTAAATCGTCCCCGGGTGGGACGATTTCTTCTGTGTTGGGGAAGCCGAACTGACACGCTCCAATGTCGACTCCCGAGGTCTCCAAAACACCTGGAGACAGAGGGGTTATGTAATTGGGGCCATTTTGGGACGACCCGGATGGTCGGATTCTCCCAATTTGGCCTCTACCCTCGGGAATTTGATATCGCCTCCTGCAAGTTAGTGAAACTACAAAACGACACAAAACATACTAGAATCTGATCAAAGGTTACGAAATTGCAGCTATGAATTCACCAAACAGAAAACACAATATGCAGCATGAGAAAATAAACTAGAATGCTTCTGAAATAAAACTTAAGAAAAGTGCGGGGATGCCCAAGTGGGCCTCCCACCGTTGGCACTTGATTCCGGCGCCAATCCACTAGGGATGGGCCCAAAACCTCTTAGGATTGGGGGGTCGGCGAATTGGTTGGTTCAGGTGTCCATGTGTTGGATTTGGGTCCGATTCAAGCTTCCAAAAGCCACCCAACAACCTCCCTTGCAAAAGAGATTGGTGGATGTGGGAAGGTGAACCAAAAGGGATGCAAGTGGGTCTTCAACTCGACAGCACTTCGTTGCTTGAAAACTCCTTCAACCTATATATTTTGGGTGAGAAAAGTCCCACCTTTTATAGACCCATGGGGTCTCTTTTGGGAGGGAAGCACAAATGCCATGTGTTGGTCATAGGCGCCATGTGGCAGTCTTGTCTTCCCATGAGGGAGGGGAGTCCTCCATTGACTTGGGCTTTCATAACTGCCCTTGTGACGGTCCTCAAACGGCCTATTTGTCCACTCACACACGCGTGCGAGGCAGGATTCATCAAGCGACTGTTCTGGGCTGCCACTTGGCCTCATTTGTCTTTTTGCCCGTTAAACTTGGAAATCGTCCTTACTGGAGACGATTTCAGAAATCGTCCCTGGGTGAGACGATTTCAGAAATCGTCCCTGGGTGAGACGATTTCAAGTTAGCAATCGTCCCTGGGTGAGACGATTACTAGGCAAAGTGTCTAAGTGTGCCAAATTGCTTCTTGACCTCACAAAATTGCTATGAAAGTGGTTAAGACCACTGTTTGACCTCTGAGGGCTGCCCCTGGGGGCTGTGTTTGTCAAAGCGATCAGTGTTTGCGGTCACATAATCGGATTGGTGCTGTTTTGGTGTCTACGAGATGCCCCTTTTTGGGAAGCGCTGCGGGTGACGCGATGCTTGAGCAAAAATAGATAACCAAAGCACTAATGATTAGGGTTTCTTGGTAACCTAACCAACTTTTGATGCCCCAAGTATGGAAAGGGCATGCATTCTTGAATCCTTGCTTCGACGAGCTAAGGAATTTGATTTCAAGTATTAACCTGTTTTGGTGAGGTGTGACTTGAACTTAGACATTGATCGAGTCATGAACAGGCAAAGGGCGTTTTTATCCTCGGGGGGGAACCTTGTGTTCATGATTCACGAAATGCCAAGTGTTTGATTGATTTGATTGTTGCTTGTTTACTGCCCCAAGCGGGAGCGTGATTGTCTTTGTCAATGATTCTTTGAATGCATGTCGTTTTCCTTAATTGGGTGTGTGATTGTTGGTTGGTGACTAAGTGTGACTACCCCCTCAAGCGACGAATCGATGAGGGAATGACCTTCGTGAGAGAAGCGACGAGTCGCTTGACCCAAGATGACTTGTGCAAGGGTGCCTTTAGAGGGTTTACCGTTAAGCGTGTGCAATTTTTCCAACATTTGGACCTATTTTTGGTGGGTGTTAACCCTTTTGGTGATGCCGTAATGAGGTGAAATCATCGAAAACCTAACTTCCCGTGGAGCGGTCCGGCTATTGTAGCCTTCTTGGGGAAGTAGGAGAGCGATAATTTGGACCTCGACATCGATTTTATTTGCCAAGAGGTTAAGTGCAAGAGCACTTGTGTCCGAAAATGTTTTTTGTTTGTTTTTGTTTTTTGTTGTTTTTGTTGTTTTTTTTTTTGTGACACCATTTGGGGATTAAATTTTTGAAAATCCGTCTCCCGTGGAGCGGTCCAGCTATGGTAGCCTTCTTAGGGAGTAGGATAGTGATAATTTGTGAGACCACGACATCAGTTTGCTTATGCCAAGAGGTTAAGTGCAAGAGCACTTGTGTGCAATGTTTATTGTTTTTGTGTTGTTTTGATTTTCCTTGTTGTTTGAGTGGGCTTTGACCCTTTTGTGACGTCGTTTGGGGATGAAATTGTCAAAAATCCGTCTTCTCGTGGAGCGGTCCGGCTATGGTAGCCTTCTTAGGGAGTAGGATAGTGACAATGTAGACCCTGACATCAGTTTTTCTATGCCAAGAGGTTAAGTGCAAGAGCACTTGTGTCTGGCAATGTTTATTGCTTTTGTTTTTGTGTTGCATTTATTTGTTGTTTTTGTTGTTTTGATTTTCTTTGATCTTGTGCATGATGGTTGATGAATATGGATGTATGCATGTTGATTTATTTTGATGGATGCATATGCTATGATGAATGCAAATGGTTTTGATTTATATGTGATATGCGAGATATGAAATGGATGAATGGGGTTTGTGATGTTTGGCTATGGCACCATGGACTGTTTAGAACTTTGTTATTTTGTTTTTAGGCGATTTTTGTGATGCATGACTTTGTATGTATACATGTGATTTTTGATGGTATTGTAAGGATGAAAAGTAGCGCAATTGGTTTAGAAATGTAGCTAAGGTTTTACGAGACTCAGACGGTTTTAACTCACTAGCCATGACTGTACTTTGTCTTACAAGACTTTTTGAACAAGGTATGAATCGGACTTGTTTTTGACCAAGCTATTTCACATCCCTGTGTGTGCAATTGAGTTCATTATTGTGGTATTTGTCAGGATACCGCCAGTGCCAGATGGGCTTTCAACCGAACCTGTACTGAGGATCACCTAATTAGCTCCACGAACTCCTTTGTTGTATTTACTTAGATTAATCTGCGGTGTAATCCAGGATGCCATAAGCTAGCTCATCCACATGCAAACATTGATCTGTATGCAAGTTAATGTGACAGATATATCGTCATGCGAGAGGTTTACTGCCAGTTATCGATAGGCTATCAACCAAATTGGTACTGAGGCTTGCCTTATGACCTTTTAGAATGCTGAGAGTTCCAGGGATTCAAGTTCCACTCCCTTCTTTTCTTCAATTGTATTGGGATACTTGCTCATTGTAGTGATGAGATCACTGTTTATTTTGATTTGTTTTTCTTTCGAGCAAGGGATTGGGGATATGGAGTGACGAAAATCACTATTGTTTGTGCCTTTTGATGTGTGCACTTGTAGTTTGTCAAGTATTTGATTTTTGACATTTTGCAAATTTTTTGTGTTTTGCAACTATTGAGAACTTTAGGGATTCTTAGGGAATTGGGTAGGGAGGATGCTTGTCCTTTTGCCAACTCTCGGCATTCTAGGGGTCATTCGCACGGGGGATGAGCAAGATAACCGTTTCGCTTGTGGTGACCTAGATTATTTTGCAGGTTTCATCTTTCGTTCACACAATTTGGGAATTTTTAGTGTTTTGATTTGTGTTGGGATGTTACGTAACAAGGTGTATTTCAAGTATGACTCTACCTTCGTAAAATCTGTTCGACTTGATACATTACATGGCTAAAGAGGAAAATGATGACTGAATCACTGAAACTCTTGGTACATTCCTAGACCACTGACTGTAGTGTGGTAAAAGTTATGCATGGTGTTTTTGTTGTTTTTGTAACATGAGACAATGCGGAACAAGATGGACTATCAGAGCTATTGCAGCCTATGGTGCCTTTGACCCGTATGACTACAAATATGCAATGTATGGATGCAATGCTTAATGCAGCTATGTATTTTTGTAATTTTGATGGATTGTTTTTGGTGAAGTTGAAGATGAGGTGCGAGAATATGAATTTTATGATGAATTTGAGTATGCCTAGAATTGAGATGCAAATATTTGTTGTTTTTGATGATTTTTGTTGTTTTGTTTTGTTTTGTTTTGTTTTTGTTTTTTTTGACCAAGCGATTGCGATAATCGTTGGAGCTTTTTGGGTTTGACCAAGTGATTGCGATAATCCTTGGAGCTTTGGATTTGACCAAGAGATTGTGATAATCCTTGGAGCTTTTTGGATTGACCAAGAGATTGCGATAATCCTTGGAGATTTTGGTTGACCAAGAGATTGCGATAATCCTTGGAGCTTTTTGGGTGACCAAGAGATTGCGATAATCCTTGGAGCTTTTGGGTGACCAAGAGATTGCGATAATCCTTGGAGCTTTTTGGGTGACCAAGAGATTGCGATAATCCTTGGAGCTTTTGGGGTGACCAAGAGATTGCGATAATCCTTGGAGCTTTTGGGTGACCAAGAGATTGCGATAATCCTTGGAGCTTTTGGGTGACCAAGTGATTGCGATAATCCTTGGAGCTTTTGGGTGACCAAGTGATTGCGATAATCCTTGGAGCTTTTGGGTGACCAAGTGATTGCGATAATCCTTGGAGCATTTTGGTTTGAATTATGGTTCTTCAGGGGATAGAGGTACCCCGACTTGATGGTCTTTGCACTTCGGATCTGGCTCTAGAGGTACGGGCATGAATGGATCTTCCCTAGGTGCAAATTTTGTGAAAAGGAGGCAGGGTCTTCCCTCGGCACTGTCATGATGGGATCTCGAGGTGGACGATGCTCATCTTGAATTTGGAGCCATGGATCCAACACTTGGTCCCACCTCGCTGGGTCTACATGCCATTCATGCCCTAACGGTATGCCCATCTGTCCCATTAGATCTTCATGAGTTAAAGCACGGTGATGTCGTCGTGCATGTCTGAGATAGTCCATTTCAGTTTCATCTTCTGAATCGCTTTCATAGATCCAAAATTGTTCATCCTCTTCAGCATCTGTTGCTTGCGACGTTGAGGACTCTTCTTGTTCCAGTGAATTAATCTGGTCCCATTGCGGTTGTTCCACTCTTGGTGGAGGGACCTGATTCTCTTGAGACTGTGTTGTTTCGTCCGGCACCTCTAAGGGGAACAGCTTCAGAAAGATGTCCGGCAGTCGTTGATGTTCTCTTTGAGGATTACTATCCGAACTTTCACCTCTCTCTAGCAAAGGAGAGGGATTATTGCTGTTTCTAGGGGTGTTTGTTGACCATGGGAGGTAGTCTCCCAATGTGTATTCTGTATTTGGATTGGCATAAGGGCCTTGTGCCAATCCCCCCTTGTTGCCTATTTCTAGGCCTTGCATATTTTCAACCAAGATGTCTAATGGCAGGGGATGGTTGAACCCTACCCCTGACTTGTCATATGGCATCTGATATCTTGGTTGGCAAAGGATCCGCATCCCTTGCTCATATCTGCCTAGCCCGTATCCATGCCAATTGCATTGGCCGAGATATTTTAGGGCAAATTATGGGTTTGACAGATAATTGATGTTTTCAACAAAAGGTTCTTCGTCTGTTTCCTTTTGTTGGCATGGTTCAAGACCATGATCAAGGCCCCCATACACAAAATTTGTCTGGTTCGGTGGGTAGCCTAGAGGAACAATTGTCCCTATGGGAAGGCGAGGTCTTCCCATGTCTTGTATTGACTCCAATGTGGGGGTTGCCACAACATTTTGCACTAAGTATTCCCCCAGGCCCGTACTTGGCCATTTCAACGATGATTGTTGATGATTGGGTGGGAGGAAACGGGAGTCCTTCCTGAGTCCATTCCATGTTTGGTGGTTCAGGAGTCTTAGTTTCTGTTGTGCTGGGTGTTTCCTCTGTTGATATCGTTGAGATTGTGGGCAACCTTTCTTCTAGGGGCTTAACCTCTTCCATGATTTGTTTTCCCTTGTCCTTCTGTTGGGCCATGATAGGTGGCGTTGATGATGAAGGAGCCGGTGATGAAGTCTCACCTGGCTGGGATTTTGCCTTGTTGGCCACCAGTGGTGCCTGCGGTATTGGACCTTGTTTAGATGGATTTAATTGGAAATCCAAATGCGTTGAAGGGAGGGTCGATTGAGGTATGAATTGTACCGCATTGCAATACTTGAAGGGCTCTAAGTCCATTGGGACTACATGTATTTCCCCTTCATAAGCATACTTTAAGCACTGGTGGGCGATCGAAGGGACACACTTCATGTCCCTGATCCAAGGCCGCCCTAGCAATATATTATAAGCCATTTCACCTTCCAGCACATGGCACAGTGTAGGTATTGACTTTTGTCCTACCTGGATGGCAGAATGACTATGCCGATTGTCGAGCATATTGCATCATTAAAAGCTCGCGGTGTGTACGTGGAGGCTGTGATGTGAGAGGTGGCAGCTTCAAATGCTTTAAGGCTGCGGTGGTTATGATGTTACTTGGACGAGCCAGTATCTATCAGCACTCTCTTGTACGGAATCCCGTTGACCCACGCGATAACGTGCAGGGGTGGATCTGCCATGTCATTTGATATCGTTTTGACCTCATCTTCTCTGAATGTGATGACCGGCTCCGTACATTGTTTCACATGTCCCACGAAGGCGTTGAAAGAATTTGCCTCGTGGGGTTGTAATTCAATGGCTTTTAAAATGTCCATAAGAGCTTCTCTATGGGGAGCTGATTGTTGAATAAGCTCGTAGATGGACACCCTAGCCGACGTGGTCCGCAAACTCTGCGTGAGTTTGGTTCGTATCGTGACCTCGGGTCTAGGCGGAGGTAACTGCGTTGGGCATTGTTGAGGATGCGATGTTGCCGGAACTTCCCTCGTAGCTACCTCAGGGGCAGTTGTCGGGTACCTTCTATTCCTTGTTACTATGCTAATCATTCCCACAAATCCCTGTGTGGGAAGATCTTGTCGCACCTCGTTAATCTGGAGTGGTTTTGTCTGTGCCTCGTGGGCTGGCAAGGGGTCCTTGAATACCCCCATTTGTTGGTTGTTTGGTGCGATGGGGTTGTCCACAACCAATGTTCTATTGTCGATCAAATCCTGGACTAGGTCTTTGAATTTCCAGCACCCATTCAAGTCATGTCCTCTGCGCCTATGGAATCTACAATACAATTCCTCTCTGTACCCCCTAGGCTTGGGAATGTTAGGGTCTATAATTTGGATTTCCGGCAGAGTGACTAAATTTGCCGCTGACAAGCGGTCAAATAAGGAGTCCCTAGACTCCGCATATGGGGTGAAATTTTGCCTAGGGCGACGCGGGTAATTCTGCTCCTGTCTTCTATTATCTCTTTCATAAGCAGGAGGCACTGCCCGGTAGTTAGCCTTTTGAGGCTGCGTTTCTTGCACGAGCACGGGAACATTTATCGCAACTTGGTTGACTGCGGCGTGTTGTGGTTGCGTTGTCCCAGTTTTAGTGGTTTTATTCCACTCTTTCTTCTTAGGCTTGGCAATTGCGCCTTCGCCTATCTTAATCTCTTCTATGACTCTGGCTTGCGCCAAAGCTTCTTCTAAGTTGTCGTATTGTCGCAGCAACAATAGACCAGAGATTGATTTTAAGCAACTTTTTGCGAACATCTGCGTGAGATCAGACATAGGAGGACGGTAGGGTAACCTAGAAAGCAAAGCTCTCCATCGATTCCCGTACGCTGCCATTGTTTCCTCTTCAAATTGCTTGAGGCTCGCTAAATCACTTAGTGATGCCTTCTTCCTTGTGTTGAAGGCAAAGCGTTCAAGAAACGCGTCTACTAATTGATCTAAATTGCTTATCCTTGTGTTTGGGCGATTGTGTGAACCAATCCGAGGCGGGGCCTGCGAATGTGGTTATGAATGTTCTAAGCAACAATGCGTCATTATCTTGGATGCCGAAGCATTGGCTTAGAAATCGTGTAACGTGTTCCTGTGCGTCCTCTTCACCTTTAAAAACTGCCAATTGAGGCAACTTGAAGTGTTCGGGGTAAAGAGGTGTAGGCACTGAGGGATGCACCGGATTACTACGGAGTAGACGTAATGTGGGTTTTTGATGCCCAGCGGCTTTTGTCTCCACAGACTCCAAACGCTCCAATAGCGCTTGGTATGCATCGGAAGATTTTATTTCTTCCTCTCTTGTTCGCTCTTGTTGCAAGTTACGGTAAACTGGAGGCCTATGGAGGGGTGGCCGAATGGCATCCCTCCTGCCTTGATGGGGAGTTTCAACATATTCCTCTTCTGGTTCATACTCCTCGTAAAATTCTTGAGGAGTCTCTGGGCGAAACCTATGACCCTGATCAAGCTCTTGTTGAAGGTACCCATCATTGTTTCGGGGAGTTGCCTCCCTCTCGAATCTATGAGGTCTTGGAGGCAGAGCTTGACGAGGTCGTGGAGACCTATCCTGCACCAACGGATTACGCCTCTCATATTGTTTAGCTCTTTGGATGCGAGGGGTTGGCCCCCTCTCAGGTATTTCATAGCGTAACTCATCCGCTTCGCGTTGCATGCGTTCTCTATCCAAGCGGTGTCGGTACTCTATTTCTTGATAACTTGGTTTAAGCCGCATGGTTTGGGCTTGACGGGTGGTATATCTGGCGACAGCTGGGTCAATTTGGTCTACCCTATTTTTCTCAGGAGGTTCGAATGTTTCTCCTATGTGTTTACCTCGAGTTTGTTGGTCTAAGGTTTCAATGGGTCGCTTCCCTCTGTCGAGGTAAGCGGTATGTGCTCGAGGTTATGGCCTCAAGGGGTGATCATGATATCCTGCTGGTGCGGAAATGCAAGGTTCCCGCGTTGTTTGTTGCCCTCGAGGAATGCGATGGCTTTCCTCGTACTCCCTTTCATGGGTGTAAAGGGGGTGGGCGGAGTTAGGTCGCCCTATGTAAGGAGCCCTGCGCTCCGGATTTGGTCTCTCTATTATGATGATAGGTAAAGAAGGGACGCCATATCCACGTTGCCCCTCCAAATGGACGGTGTGCCTGTCTAGCGCTTCATCGCGCGGTGGCCACTCATGCCTAACTTCAAGAGGTGATTCTCTATTTATGTCAAGGTCTACATGTAAGGCATCTTCCCGAAAGGGGCTGCTTTGAATAGGCATACCCCACCGAGGATTCTGAATTGGATTCTTTTGTAGGTTAGACCTATAAGGCGGTATGACCAAATCCTCAGGACTGAAGTGAAGGCGACTTGTGCCTGCTTCTTGTGTACCTTCCGGAGCTTCTGCCCTTGATTGGGCTTGATTGCGGGTGTACACCATTGCGGTGCTTCTATGCTATCTAAATAAGTTTTTATCTCGTTTATGATTTTTTTTGTCTACACTAAGCAAGAATTAAGCACACACATTCACAAAACCGTGATTATCTCTTTTAAGGATTATTGGTGTGCCCTAAACTGGTTTAGTGCATTTTGGTGTTTTGTTTTGTTTTTGTAGGTTTTGAAGATCGTTTAAATGCATTATGACGGCTCATATAACTCCCAAAATGGTAGCCCCTTCAATATACCAACCAGGCCGATATACCAACCTCTCTATATACCCGCCCTTACGAGAGGGAGACTATAGGTACGTGAGAGAAGGTACATGGTACGTAGGCGGTACGGAAGGGGGATTGTCCTGTTAATGGCACCTACCATAGAAAACTTATCCTCGCGCGCATGGGAATCACCCCGGCGACACTCGGTCTGTCTTCGTCGGGATTTACGCCTAACAACCAGTTGACAATCGGGAAATGGATGCAAATCAAGCCAAGGTGGTGATGAAATCCACCAATGGTCTTGATCAAGGGCTGGGGTCTTACGACCAGCTCCTTGGTTTAAAATTGTTACGTGGAGTGTGTGAGGTTCATTTTATTTAGCGAAAATGAAACAAGCATGAATGATTTTCCCTAAGTATGCGAGGATAAAATGAAAACAGTCAAAGAAACAGAAAATAGAAACAGAAAATTTAACAGAGATGATAAAATCCCTACCTCTTCTCTGCTGCTCCAGTTGCCTCTGAATTTCTGCTCTGAAAATCTACAGACAGAAAATCGTCCCCTGGTGAGACGATTTACAGAACAGAAATCGTCCCTCGCAGAGACGATTTTAAAATCGTCTCAGGGTGGGACGATTTCCGATAAAGTAATCGTAACAGTCAGAGACGATTAACAGTCTGCAAAAAAAAATGTACCTGTAAAACACAAAACACAAAAACCCGATTAGTTTTCTGTGATCTTAAAAATAGGGAACAGGTCCCACCGTGATCGCCACTGAAAGCACGAGATTCCGGGCAAAGGAAACACTAATTGCAATATAACCAAAACCAAATGCGCTTAAGTCCTAGAAACGTAAAGTGCATGAAATGGAAAAGAAACGCATTGGAAGAGACACAAGCAAATGGAGAAAACACAGCCCTTTCATTAATATCCCTTGATCTCTGTTACAATGACGTCTCCTCCCTTTTTGGGGGCTAGGAGCGTTAAAAGAATTCGATTACAATCACTCAATGTTCCTCTTTCCGCGTGCCCACGATTGCAATGGGCGGGCCAAGATGATGCCGCCGCTGATGTCGATGAGTTCTTCACCTCCGCTGCTTCTCCTGCGAACAAAGAAACAACCAAGATGTCAGTAGCACCTGCTGCAAGTGAAAAGTGTTCGTTCTTCTAAAATCATCAAAAGATGCATGCAAACATTTATCTAAAACAGTAAAAAAAATGATTCTAAACAGCCTGAAAACTTGCCAGAAGACAGAAAATGTTACCAACAGGCCATTGCCACTGAGACAGTCGGCCAATCTGCTTTCAACTGGAAATCGTCCCTGGGTAGGACGATTTTTGACTGTAAATCGTCCCTGGGTGGGACGATTTCTTCTATGTTGGGGAAGCCGAACTGACACGCTCCAATGTCGACTCCCGAGGTCTCCAAAACACCTACAGACAGAGGGGTTATGTAATTGGGGCCATTTTGGGACGACCCAGGATGGTCGGATTCTCCCAATTTGGCCTCTACCCTCGGGAATTTGATATCGCCTCCTGCAAGTTAGTGAAACTACAAAACGACACAAAACATACTAGAATCTGATCAAAGGTTACGAAATTGCAGCTATGAATTCACCAAACAGAAAACACAATATGCAGCATGAGAAAATAAACTAGAATGCTTCTGAAATAAAACTTAAGAAAAGTGCGGGGATGCCCAAGTGGGCCTCCCACCGTTGGCACTTGATTCCGGCGCCAATCCACTAGGGATGGGCCCAAAACCTCTTAGGATTGGGGGGTCGGCGAATTGGTTGGTTCTGGTGTCCATGTGTTGGATTTGGGTCCGATTCAAGCTTCCAAAAGCCACCCAACAACCTCCCTTGCAAAAGAGATTGGTGGATGTGGGAAGGTGAACCAAAAGGGATGCAAGTGGGTCTTCAACTCGGCGGCACTTCGTTGCTTGAAAACTCCTTCAACTTTGTATATTTTGGGTGAGAAAAGTCCCACCTTTTATAGACCCATGGGGTCTCTTTTGGGAGGGAAGCACAAATGCCATGTGTTGGTCATAGGCGCCATGTGGCAGTCTTGTCTTCCCATGAGGGAGGGGAGTCCTCCATTGACTTGGGCTTTCATAATTGCCCTTGTGACAGTCCTCAAACGGCCTATTTGTCCACTCACACACGCGTGCGAGGCAGGAGTCATCAACTGACTGTTCTGGGCTGCCACTTGGCCTCATTTGTCTTTTTGCCCGTTAAACTTGGAAATCGTCCTTACTGGAGACGATTTCAGAAATCGTCCCTGGGTGAGACGATTTCAAGTTAGCAATCGTCCCTGGGTGAGACGATTACTAGGCAAAGTGTCTAAGTGTGCCAAATTGCTTCTTGACCTCACAAAATTGCTATGAAAGTGGTTAAGACCACTTGTTTGACCTCTGAGGGCTGCCCTGGGAGCTGTGTTTGTCAAAGCGATCAGTGTTTGCAGTCACATAATCGGATTGGTGCTGTTTTGGTGTCTACACTTATCATTACTTGCATTCTTCCTAAATTCATATCTACTTGTATACATGTGCTTTTATATGTCTATACTACCTTTCTATGTCAAGTCATGGATCCACAATGATGGAAATGATGATCCTAGTTGACGTAGCTCATTATTGAATTGCACTTGTACTAGGTGATTAATGTGACTAAATCCTCCTAGTTCTCTCTCTCTATGAATTTCTCTCTCTCTATATATATTTCATTTATCATGTTTCCTATAGCTCTTTTATACGTTAGTTCAGGACTAGTTAGTTGCTTTCATTCCCTTACTTTTATACAAAAGATATATGGGAAGTATGCCAATCCAATTAGATTTATCTCACAAGCATATCTATCAATTATTTTGAACTATAAATTTTTTCCTACATGATGAATACTACACATTTCTATGAGTTGATAGCCCTATGAATCTTATCATTTATTTTTTCTACTATAATATCTTTCATGGGGTAATCGATCAACAATGTGCTTGTCTTCTCAACTAAGGGTATAATTCATTATCACACCAATGCATCTTAAGTCCTCTATGAGACAAATAGATTACAAAAAATATATCCATGGTGTACGTGTTTAAAGGTAATAAAGCTCATCAAAAACATCCTTTAAGTAGGTGCATAAAGGTAATTAAAAAATTATATCCTTTAAGTACGTGCTCACTGGTAATCAAATTTATTCAAAAATTTCCTTTATATAGGTGCTTAAAGATAATTAAATGAAATTAAAATTTTCCTTTAAGCAAACAATTAAAGGTAATCAAATATAATAAAAACTTCCCTTTAAGTATGTGCTTAAGTAATAAAATTTGTTCAAAAATATCCTTTAAACAAGTTCTTTAAGGAAATCAGTCTTATAAAATTCCTTTAGAAATAAAGTTTGGTCTAAATTTAAATCTTGTATATATATTGTATCATAACTAAGAACTAATGAAAGACCACATATGTAAGCTAAAAAAAGTACATGCAAATAATGTAGAAGTTGATATCTACATTAAAATTCCTTTAGGTGATGGTAAATACTCTATACATCATTTTTTGTATATTTGTACATATTATATATACTTTAGAAAAAACTTCTCACATTTCTAAAAAAAATATGTGGCATCTTATTTTTATCTTCCCTCTTTTTTTATTTTTATCTTCTCATATTTAATCATCATTCTCATCTTATCTAACCTAAATTAAAACTATCCTTCTCCAAATATAATTACCTAAATTCATTTATAGCCTTAAATTAAATCACATATATTCCTTTTCTTTCATCACCATATTTTATATAAATCATAATAAAGTTGTGTTTTCTCAATCAAATGTGATTCTTCTTTTGAAACTATATGGGGTACAATGGGACAATGAAATATTTAATGCTTTCCAAAACACACTTTTTAACATTACCTTAAGCAAACAATCTTTGCATCACTCATTTTCCCTTGTCAAACTTAAGAAATAAAAAATATTCCTATCTCAAAAGTGGGATAATTTTTAATGCATTTATTTTACAATAAATGCAAAAAAAAGAGACAAATATAGACTCACGATTTTGGAATGTATGGTTGATTTTCAATATTTTCAATCTCTTCATCATTCAACCTTTCAATTATCCAAATAAAGTCAACCATCATTATAGATACATTTGGAGCATTTATTGCTCCAAAAGAAAAGAACTAAGGCATGAGTGATAGTTTCATTGATACTACTATGACCCCAAAAACACTTTCATACATATTTTAAACTTGACATTTTCCTTGACTCTTTTAACCTCTAATAGTCATCTAGCAATAACATAGTGTCAATGGTGCTATTGCCTCCAATGCTTCTACACTTTCTTTGCCAAATTTGATATTATTTTTTAATTCTCCATATCCTTCCCATGAGTCATAAACATGACTATGTCGAGATACATCCTTGAACCAACCATACATTTTATTTGTCTTGCACTACTTCCTCTTTCCTCCTCCTCCAATCGTATGGTAATATTTTTCAAACTTTCCACCAACCAACCACATTCTCTCCATGCATCATACCATCTCATAATTCAATTTATATTAGGATATTATTGCATACATCCTCCTCAATTGCCATAGATTCTTATAAATACATCCTCCAAGATGGCCTTTTCATGGAAAAAAATTGAGTATCAAAGCTCTATCAAATTTCTATTTAAAGGAAGGAAATTTTTATATTGAAACTCTATAGAAAATTTATTAGAATAAAAAAATAATAATTTTCATGTTATTAAAGTCATTATCCCCACAAGCATATGATAATTGAATTGAGAATTCAAACAAGCACCAAATTCTCAAGCATTTGGCAAGATTCCACTGAGTAAAAAATGGGAACAACCTATAGTCTTGGGTTATATCCTTCCTCTCCCTCCTTGCTTATTTGACTCTACTTTATCTTGTAGCTTTTAATATTTTTCTAACCTCATTATATTTTCCCTATCTTTTTGATCTATGTTCTTGATCATCTTGAATAACCTTTGATCTTGTTTGTCTATAGCGAATATTTGCTTTTATTTTATTTGTAGTCCATCTTTATATCATATACTTACAATTTAGCATAATTTATTTATTTGTGGATATTTAGTCTTGTTTTGAGAAATTATATCATTGTTGCATAATAGGGTCTTTGTCCTTCTTAGTCAGAATACCTCATCTCCATAGCATTTATCTTAATATTTATCATTTTTTAATCTCTTTATCCTACTCAAAGTCAAAATCATGACTAGACTATAGATCGATGGTTCTCTTATTCTCTATTTTATACAAAGTAGAAACACAAGCATTAGAATCATTTATGGTCCTTCTACCTAGTGGCAATTTTAGCACCAAAACATTTATCCAAGCATTATTATTATTTTTTTCATTTTATCTATTTTATCTTGTCTAAATAAGGGTCCATTCATTATAGCAAGGAAGTTAACTATATTCTAACTAATCAAATAAACCCCTCTAAATTGACCCTAATTTATTTATATATACTTTGTAGGTACTAGCAAGATTCCTAGTATCTAATGATAGCACCAACAATGCTTCTATAAGTAGATTGCACTTCTTCGATATAGTTGAATCAAGTTTTTCTCTTCCTTGTTCCTATTATTTCCATATTTTAGATTTGAAATTTGTTTTTGTATGCATAGATAGGTTTCTATTTATTATTTTTATTAAACTTTGATAAAGAGGAAATAATTAACCTAGGTTAATCATAATATGTATAGGGGATATATCTAATTATTAGTATTAGCCAATAAATAAACATTGCAGATAGTTACATGTTAGGCTAAAATATATTTTTTTGTATATTATCTAGAATCCTTGCTTGAAAAAAAAAAATCATTTATCATGTCTTATCATTAAAAAGAAAAATCTCATTCTAGTCATAGGCTTAGTGCTACATCCTTGTGTATTATATTTTAATTATATTTATCTTAGGCCTCACAAAGCTAAGATTTTAAAGAAACATAGTTTTCTTTTGAAAGCATAGGTGTTCACAAACTCTATCCATAAAACTAGACATTAGACATTTCACATCTTCTCTTTACTTTGATACCTTGAATTGAGAAGCCTCAATGGAAACAAATATTGGATACCCTTTACCCCTTCACAATAGTTTTCCCTTTCCATTAATCTACAAAAATCTACAAAAATGTTGTAAGAGTAATTAAACAAAAATTAAAGTAGGCATAAACTCTAGAAAATAAATTGGATTAAGTGAAGAAAGAAAATATCAACCTTCCCCCTACCTTTTTTTTCAAATATTTTTATGAATATCTAAGAAGTAGTCCATCCTAGAAGTTAGAAGAAATATTGGAAGCTCTAAATAAAATTTATATATGACTAAGAAAAGGTTCTCTATACAACCTTTGATACCATGCTAAATTTTATACCAATCATTAATAACAAATGAAAGTAAATTGTTTACTCAATTCATATATCGAAACTCAATAAGGATAATAAAGAAAATGTAAGACACAAATGATGGATTCCCATGATCACCATGAATCACTATATTGCTAATATATAAGAGTCATAACACTCTAATATAATGGATGGAGTGGATGGTATTTTTATGCTAATACATAAAACTCAAATATTTAATCATACTAACATAAAATGATATAGAAAATAGGCTTTAGGTTAAGTACAAGTTATAATTCAAATGTTCAAAAAATGTTAACAATGAGCCCATATGCTATACATAAATAATAAATAAATGCATTTGCATGATGACTACCAATAGGATTAAACAATGATGCATCATACAATGTTGTATTTGACCATTATGTTAGATTACAACTTTTAGCATTGATGTATTGGCAAAATATAATAACACGTATTTTGACAATAAAATGTTGTCCATTTAAATGAATAAGAAAAATAGATAAGAATGTGTATTTATATTTTTCACCTCCATGTGTTGTATCATCTACAATAAATACCTTATTTTTCCATTCATATTTTTTTTCTCATAATTAATTAGTGCAAATGAACTTCATATTCTCTACCTATTGTTAATTCATTGTAGATATTTTTATCCTCTCTTAGACAATACATATCCATTATTTTGAATGCATGTAATTTTTGTGGAAATGCATCTTCATAGGCTCACATAATATTTCTTCCATAAATGGATAAAAAGAAAAAATGACCTTTATATCTTTAAAACATCTAATATTCAAAACAAAAATCCCTTTCATTAATATTGACTTATATAATTTTCTAGCTACATATTCTCTCATATTGATAATCATCTCAAAATAATGTTTGTGTGTTATCTGACATGCCACAAACACCAATACTTCTACACCTTTAACACAAAAATAAAATAAAAAATGTCTTATTTGTTTTTTTAGGTTATTCATATCTTGGAATGGTCGCATTCACTTACTCCTACTTTATTCATTGTATCTTCTTGGATAATTATTGTGCTTTGTTCTTGATTTACTCTGCCTTAGTCTTAAATATTTTGGAGTCCATAGAATCTTATATATAATTTTATAGCACACTATGGACAAGTAGAATACTATTTTTTTTTTAACCAAATAGATATATTTCTACAATATTTTGGTAGTTGTTTTAAATAATTATTTATCAACCAAATATTTGGGTGCAACTCCTAAACACATCCTTTAAAAAACTTATACAAAAATGTAATATTTCTAACATTCATCTATCTAAATTGTCACCAACTTGGTTGATTTATAATGCTACAAAATTTATAGTGCAAGATAAGTTTATGTACTTACATCATTAATAAGGTGATGTTGAGACATAAATTACTTTTAATATTATCACATAATTACAAAAAAAATCATCAATATGGTAGTATAATCAACCTAAAATATAGTTGTTGGATATTCCATTATACATTAATCTTATCATGAGTTTGAAGATGATAATCTAACATTGTTGGACAAAGTTGATACTATATAATGTGATCATATTGGAAATAATAATATAAGCTTATGGTCAATATTGATGTAAGCATCTAGGGTATTGATATTTTATATTCACCGTTAGTGTAATTTTTTAAACCAATTATGTGGTTAACTTGAACTAAACCTTCACCAAGGTTTAGTAAGGTATGTTTTGAACTTCAATTAATCTTGGTAATTAGTTTTGATTAGATTATATATAATATATTCAATAGTAATATTTGATATTATTTATATATTATAAATACCCCTCAACCATCAAAGCCACTAGATCAATATCATAACACTATATTCTATGGAAAGTAACTATCTTTGTTGTCTATAAACAACCAAACAAATATGTATTCACATAGACACACAAAGATAATTACTTTAACCATTTGATAAGACTTTGGTAAATGTATGCTTCTATTTATATATGAAAATCAATGAGAAATATAACATGGTATTAGAGTGGTACTAAAGCAAAATTAGTCAAGCACATAAAAAAATTATTCCTCAAGCAATTTTTGAAAAAATGCATCTAAAAAATATTTGAGGGTTTTACAAAAACCCTACTTGGAGATTGGATCATAAGAATATTATTGTGTCATAGTAGTAGTTCATTCAAGAGAGACATTCACTAGTAGGTTCATTTTCCTCTATTTCAATTCACTATTTTTTCTATTTAATTAATGTAATGGATTATCTCATTGAAATCATAGATTGTAGAGTAATAGTTTTATAGAAATGCAATGAATTAAGTCTTTGAAGATTATTGATAGATGGTATTTGTAGTTTATATATTTTTAGGATAAATCCATTTTATTTCCTGTTTTGGATTTTTTAATATCCATGAAAGTCAAATGTGATAATAATGTACATAGTTTTGAATTCATAGAAAAAAATTGAAAATTATTTGATCACTCCCAACTACGAAATATGTCTTGGGAATTTGGTGCATGGCTATGTTCTTTGATCCAATAGATAAAGTTGTAAAAAGTTATTCAATAATTGTTATGGTACTTCAACAAAATAATATGGCTTAGTTGGTTACATAAAAAAAAAGGTTCTATTAGAAAACTACTATAAATATAGATAAACCATTAACCTTGTTGGATTCTTTGTGTTATTCTAGGGGAATATTTCTATGATTTTTCTACCAAGTTTTTATTTTTTGCACTCAACTATTTATCTATTTTTTCTAAAAAATTTGAAATTTAAAATATCTTAATTCAAAATATTCCAAGTGATATTCATTGATTTGGCAATTTACTAAGGCACACCTAGAGAATTTGATGCCTTGGGTGTGGTGGTGACAACATTTAAAAAATAAGAGTAGTTATAAACATTGATACCTATTTGAGACAACATAGGATCAATATCTAAGAACATTTCTAATAGTAAATTGTTGGTTGGAACCATGATGCTTCCCTCACTCATTAGCCTTTTATTAAAGTGACATGGGGATTAAAGCATTAGGATACATTGTTGAAATAATGTTATTATGAATTATCATAGGATAGATAGGGCATATGTTTCCCCATTCCTAATAGTAGTATTTCATCACTATATAGATGGTGACACTTGTAGTTTCCATATAGTTAGCATAAGGATGAGTTCATTCTTACAAAAAATATTAGAGGGAAAAGTCCTAAATTTGAAAAACTATTTTCCCATGATTAGACTTGCGTCATGTTTTATATGGTGGAACTATTGACTAGAATAAATCTTGTATGGATACTATAAGAGGGAAGGGAATACATAATTACCCCTAGTTGAGTAGGATCCTACAAGAGTAAGTAGTATCATGTCTAGACACGAGTTTGATAAGGTGGCATGTCCTATGGAAGGATTAAAAAGGATTTTGAGACCATGTTCTAGGTTCAAAACTTACCATCTTTTGGCCCTCTTTTACACTAGAAAAATAAAATTCTTTTATTGTTGAATTTTCTAAGAACATATGCCTGAGCTTGTGCATAGTTGTAGAGTATGAAGAGATAATTGAACACTATGAGTTATGAGTTGAAATATATTTGGTATAAAATATTATTGGTATTCTATCAATTGCTAATACCATTGAGATTATGTAAGGTTTTAATAGTGTATACACTATCCCTATGGATAAATTCAATGATAATTTAGTTAAGAGTTATAGCATCCTACTTGGTTAGCTTTATGGCATGGTAGCTATCTTGAAACATGTAAGGTAGTGTCCCCAAGTAGGGTCAAAAATTGCATGCCATTTTTTTCAATAATAATTGACCATGTTGCATGGAATCTAGTGTTGGAGAAGGATTATTTTCCTTTTTTAATCAAGAGGTGTAAGGATTAGTACTATTTTTTTATTTATAATATTGTATGTTTTGTTAATATAATTTTCAATGTAAGGTAGACAAATAAATTTAATCATATTCATTTTGGGACTGACTCCCATAGAAAATTATTTTGTTGAAAAACATATTTCTTATTAAGTCATAGATATATTTGCATCCAAGAAAGCATATATTTGGAGGTCAACACTAGATATTTGGTAGTTCTTTCCACCCCTAAATTACCTCATGGTGATCAATGGGTCAATGGATAAGGTATCAATTCATGTAGTGTAAGGTTGTAGCTTAAAATTCTATGCACATAATTTTATTTTATTTTAACTTGGCATGGTATAGCCAATAAAACCCTTACTCTTATCCATATAATAATTTTCCTATATAAAAAGGATTTGTACAAATCAATTGATATTATTTCATTGTATACCTAACGAATAGGAGAAGAAACATAGCACAACCACAAAGTATTTTACAAAATGGATAGAAGTTATGGTATTGATTCATTTGATAGCTCTCTTTATCTCCAAAAAATATCTTTAATTAGATTGTGTATTGATTTAGTATATTATATACTCTTATATTATATAATGATACTCATTAAAAATAAATAATTTCAAGGTTTAAATTCTTACTAAGGGATTCAACACAAATTTTCCAATCTGTACTTTCCTTAAGGGAATGGTCAAGTTGAATCTAGCAATAAGATTTTGATAAATATTTTAGAAACAATAGTTAAAGAATGATAAAAATGTTGGCACATAAAGTTATATCTTGCATTATGGGAATACCATAGGGGTAAACCTTTTTTATTTAGTCTATGGTATCAAATTTGTTTAGTTGCTTGAAATCAAATTGCCTTGCTTATGTGTTTCTTTGAATAAGTTGTTGAGCCATGATGCATATAATTAGGAGTATTGGAAGGCTCATATTGCCAAAATCACTACTCATAGAGAGAGGTGCATATATGCTCTTAAGCATAATATATCCTATAAGTATCATGTTACCAAGAAATACAATAAGAAGTTTGTCATCAAGATTTCAAATTTGGGTACCTTGTCCTCAAGCTTGATAATGTGCACCAAAAATGCAAGGCTAATTTTATACATAAATGGATTGTTCCATATATATTCAAAGATTCATTTGGTTCTAGAGCAATAAAATTACAAACAATGCATGGATTTGAGTTGGACAAACCCACCTATTCTATGTATGTTAAATATTTTACATGTATCCTAGTTTCAACCCATTTGCATGATCTTTTTATTTTCTTGGTTTGATTGTTAAATTTAGTGCCCTTATTTTTCTTTACCTACATTGACTATCTACTTGTGAGTACAAATCCTATGCATTATTTAGTTTTCCACATCATGTATTTTGTGGTATCCCTTTCTCTTGTGATTGTAATTGTCCCATTAAGTAGAAAACTTGGTTGGCTTGGTTTTTGCTTCTCTTTTGCATATTTTTGGTATGGTGTTGTGCATTTTTATCTAGTTTCTCTCCTAGCCACAATCATTTATTTAAGTGGTGATACCAAAAATTCTTATCTTTCTACTCTTCTTCTTAATTTGGGTTAGTTTTTTATTTGTTATTATTTTTGCAAATACTTGGTATTTTTTGTTCATTTTCTATGGAATTATTATTATTGATTCTATTTGCACTTTATTTGCCTTAATTTATCATGGTGTTTTTCTCTTTCATAAAATAAACCATGTTATCATTAAATACTTACTTATTTATCATGTTAGTACCTTAATTTAATTATCATAAAGTAATTTTCTTAGTTCATCCCATGTCATTTCTTATATGGAATGCAATTGGAACACCAAAGCAACAATTCTTTAAATTTTCATGCAATAAACAACATTCAATGTGTCAAACCAGTAAATTATTTTAGCATCCCACTAATGTGGTAAGCATTATTTCTTGAACAATATGCTTGAATGGATATTACGGTGGTGAACCCCATTGTGATAGGCACATGGTGACTTTTCCTTCTATGGGATATCCCTCCTCTAGGGCATGTTGTAGCATTTATCTAGCTCATGTTGGCTTCCTTCTTCTTTCTTCGTTTCTTATCATGGAGGGTATAACTAATATAATAATGAGTACATAATAAAAAATAGGTCAATAGTTGGATTTGGGTAAATATACTTATATACCATTTGGGGCATAGGTTATCATCCATTAGGATGCCCCATAGTAGTGGGTGGACATGAGTGACTGTCATAATATCCATTTGTACCTATATTATGGTTTTCTTTAGGCTTGGGGGATAAATAATTACATTTGTACATTGCATAGGTTGGATTCACTAAGTTTACCTTTCTATAGTGACAAGTACATTTGTTGGTACTTAGCACTTATTGTGTACAACATGTGGTCTACCTATTTTAGTGGTTTGTATGATCGACATGTCACCTCATGGATGACCAATACTAGAGGAAGGTAGTGTATGAAGAGAAAATTTTCGAATTATACTCAAACCTTTCATGCTCTAAATAAATCAAACTTATGAAGGACATTACCAAATGCTACACAAATATTTCATGCTCTAGGTCAATCAGACCTTTAAATCACAAAATTAAATTTTACTCAAATCATACATTTTATCTCTAATCATCATGACACATCATTGAATACTACATAAATCCTAAGTACATCATACAAATAATTGGCATGTCATCAAATGCTACACAAATCATCTATATATACTACAAATGTAATAGAAAAACCATTAAAATATACACAAATCAAATGATGTATAAAGGAATTTTATATATATCTAAAATTTTGGTACATAGTAGTACAATATGGTATATGCCTTCATTGTCATCATCCTAAGCTACCTTGTGTCCTAGTTTTGAATAATACTACAAAAACAATGTTTCTATGTAAATTTTTCAATGTTTTTTAGGGATATCATAGGGATAGTGTATCTAGGGATTTTTACATGCATCAAAATTGATTGTGCATTTGTTTTTGCTCATTATAAATCCAAATAGTGCCTTTTTAATGCTTTGGGTATTTTTATAGGTAAATTCATTTCTAGTCACATGGGCTACATAAAAATTAATTTGTTTTGGCCAACTTTTTTAGCAATACGTATAGGTAGGTATCAAGTATGTTTTCCTCTAATTTTTCATTTTCGGTCATGCTTTTAAATTTTTCTATTTATTTAAAAAATATATATTTTTGCATAAACAGTAGTATCAAAAAGCACAAAAAAAATTTTTTTCTTCATACGATGGAATTTTTATTTTTATCGATTTTTTTATCGTATATTGTTCGTTTTTCTTCTTATTTCCTATGGAATCATGAGTGGATGTCCATTATAGTATTTTATATGATCCTTAGAGAGGGGACATATACTTTTACAAAAATGATTTTGTAGGTGGTGGAGAGTCTCATTCTTCTCTATATGGGATAGGTGTGGCCTAACTTTATTAGTCCTTGGATAGGATGAAAATAGTCATATTATTCGATGGTTTTAGTTCCCTCTTTCTTGTCTATTTACTACTTTTTAGACACCTTTATTGATGCTTTTGCTTGCTAACATTCATAAAACCCTAAATTAAGGATATAATCATGATTAATGGTCATTTCGACATACATCCCTCAAAGCATGCATTCTAAAAATTGATTGTGCTATGACTTCCACTTTAAGTGGAGATCTTGGTCACAGATGAATTTTAGTTTTTTTTATATTTTCTATAAATTCTAACATGTTTTTACACATATAATTTAAATGGTGAATTTTCTAGAACCATGGTTAGGATTTTATGACCCAAAATGGGATAAAATAATTCATCAACTCTAAAGAGAAAGTTATTTTATTTTATCCAATATACCCATTTTACCTCCTCATTTTATCATGAAATAATCACCATAACATTACAAATATCTATAAACTATTCTACTATCATTCATATTCTTTTTTTATCCTTGGTTTTAGCTTTCTACAAATGTTACTTTTGCAACATGTGATCTTTATTATATCTTTGTGTCCCTCCCTTTTCTACATACCAAAGTGATCAACTATTGGTTTATTTTCATCCATGGAGGGGGACATGATGCTCTACAAGGATTTATAACCAAGTGTCACTAATTATCATTTTAGGACTAGTTTATAAGGTAGGTCAAACCCTCTACATATAGTCTAGATATGATCTCTCCTTACTTACAATGGTGATATTTCAAGCAAATTAGAGTAGGAGTTAGAAACATATTATACTTATTATGGGATATTTTTGTCCTTGATACCCTAGAAATCAAGTAATTTATTCAAATACATTAGGATGATGCTCAACTTCTACCTCTTTGTGAATAATCTTAGTGCAATTCTCTCTTGAATACTCTTTTTGTATTTATGGGTGGATTGAGAAATTTTTCAACTTTGATTGTTAATTTAGTTGTTATATTGTCTTAGTTTAAGCATACTAGTTTATATTGTATTAATTTGTTTAATTGTATAATATATACCCTTTTCCCACAAACAATACCTAATATCCAATTAAATTCTAACTATAAGTAAATATTACTTGAAGTGAAGGTTAAATTACAATATATTAAATGCAATAAAATATTCAACTAATATTAACCATATAAGAAAGTAGTTTAGAAGTAATAAAAATGAAGATTTGTGTAGAAATAGAAAAGTTGAAACCAATCCTATCAACTCACTGAATCCTTAATCTTGAAGTAGAGAGACTTTATAGATGGAATCAAGTCATCAAATAAAATTATGATGTTGGGTATAGGAGAAACAAAAATAAGGGAAAAAATATAAAGTGGAAGCCACCAGAAGTGGAGTTGGTCAAATTAAATTTTTATGGAACATCTAAAGGAAATCTAATACCAACAACAAGACGAGGAATAAATAGAAAAAATAGGAGAGAGATTTTATCTCAATATGCTTTCAATAATGGATTTAAGAGAAATAATGAAGTTGAGGCTAGGGTGACTTTGTAAGGTTAAAAATATGTAGCCAAATGAAATGGAATAGAGAATGGAAGGTGATTAACTAATAGTAATAAATGTAATTTTGAGAAAAATATACACTCTACAGAACATACAAGAGATAATTGTGTAAATACAAGACCATGCTACAAATTTTGAAGGAATTAGGTTTACACATACATTAAGGAAAGGAAAAAAATGTGTAGATAGGCTAGACAATAGAGGGGATTTGCTTGAGGATCATAAAATTAAATTATCTTTTCCATGTTTAGAGGTAGTAATTTTGGCCGAAACTAACAATAAAATGGTGACTACTTAAATCAAATATTGATTAATATTTACTTTAATGTTTTCCATTGGTAATATTTGATTTATTTTATAACATTATTTTTTTTCATATAAACTATTTATTATAATTCTTGTGGTTGCTCTTATCCTTAAATAAGGAAACTAGTAATTCAAATATAGAATAGTGGACTACTCTACTAAGATGCAATGCATAGATAATAAAGGTAAAATTTTAGTATTGTGAAAGATGCTACATGAAAATATCATGTATTAACATAGATATATTTACTTTTTAGAATTCTAATTTTAAAAAGTATAGAGTGTCATGATGAGCAGAAAATTTCCCATTAGTTTTATGTTCGAGATAAGTTTGGATCAACATTAAAAAATGAACATTTCTCCAATGTGCACTTGAAGAAAAATTATGTTATGGTCATTACACCACTCAACACATGATAAATGAGAACCCATATATTCTAAATTTGTCATATTAGTTAACAATGCATCAAGTTCTTCATGTAGAACTCATCAAGTCATACCATTATCCTTTGCTAGAGCCTATGGAATTATATCATCCAAAATATTTGAATATATTTAGTTGGAATTTGAATTACAAATCAAGTGTTAATGAAAACAACAATGATGATTAATAGGGGACACACAACCTATTAGGGGTTGTCAAGGAAGGATAAATTTCCATGTAGAATACTCTTGAAAAACTCAAGTATTCATTTCTATTGTTAGATATTGATACAATGAGGATCATGTATCTCCAATCAGGTATGAATTATTTGAGTAGTGAAATAATTAGTCAACTTCTTGGGTATGATGACACTATAACAATTTTAGCTTATAAGAATTAGCATCCATGTAGAATTTATATTAGATAGACAAATATAAATTTTTCTTAAAATATTAGACTCCCTAATACTACCAACCCAACCTATAATTTCATGATATTAGTGGCACTAGCCCTTCCATGGTGCCAATGCTTTTGGTAAAATATACTCAAATAGATGGACCTATAGAGACAACACCATGTGTTGCATCGAGAATTCATAAAAGACATCTTTACAATACAAGGGATCATGTTCACTTGTCTAATGTTCCCTCTTGGAACCTCATGGGTTAGTGCTAATTATAAAAATACTAGAATAAAGAGTTCATAACTACCATTGAACTACTTCCTGATCAGTTGGAAGGTAAAACATTCCATCTTTCAATTGCTTTGTAATCATTATATATTCTTGAAAGCACGAGATTTCGGTCAAAGGAAACACCAAGTGCGATTGCATTCAAAATTAAGTACGCTTAAGTCCTAGAAATGTAAATTGCATGAAACAAAAAAGAGATACATTGGAAGAGACGCAATCAGGTAAATAAACACAGCCCTTTAATTAATTTCCTTTGATCTCTATTACAATAATGCCTCCTCCCTTTTCAGGGGCTAGGAGTGCAAATAGGGTTTGATTACAATCGTTGAATGATTCCTCTTTCCACGTGCCCATGATTGCAATGGGCGGGCCAAGATGATGCCGCCGCTGATGTCGATGAGTTCTTCGCCTCTGCTGCTTCTCCTGTGAACAAAGAAATGACCAAGACGTTAGTAGCACCTGTTGCAAATGAAAAGCGTTTGCTCTCTAAAACCAACGAACTATGCATATGAATATTTGCCTAAAACAGTGAAAATAGTGAATCCAAATTGCTTCAAAACCTGACAGAAGGTAAGAAAATTTACCAGAAGGCCACTGCCACTGAGGCAGCTGGAAAATACACCTTAAACTGGAATTCGTCCCTGGGCAGGACGAATTCTGACTGTAATTCGTCCCTGGGTGGGATGAATTCTTCTGAGTAGGAGAAACCGACCTGCTGCTGCTCCAATGTCGGATCTCGGGACCTGCAAAACTCCTACAAACAGGGGGGTTAGGTAATTGGGGCCATTTTGGGACGACCCAGATGGTCGGATTTTCCCAATTTGGCCTCCACCCTTGGGAATTTGACCTTGACACCTGCAAGTTAGCGAAACGACAAAGCAATACAAAACACCCTAAAAGCTGACCAAGAGTTGCAAAATTGCAATTATAAACTAATCAGACCTAGTAACACAGAATGCAATCTAAAAAACAATCTAAAGTGCTCAAAAACTAAAATTAGGACTTGGGAGGTGCGGGCATGCCCAAGTGGGCCTCCCACCGTTGGCCCTCGATTTTGGAGCCAATCCACCAGGGATGGGCCCAAAACCTTTTAGGATTGGGGGGTCGGCGAATTGGTAGATTCAGGTGTCCATGCATTGGATTTGTGTAAGGTTCGAGCTTCCAAAGGCCACCCAACAACCTCCCTTGCAAAAGAGATTGGTGGATGTAGGAAGGTGAACAAAGGGGGATGCAAGTGAGTCTTCAATTCAGCAGCACTTCGTTGCTTTGAACACTCCTTCAACATGTATCTTTTGGGTGAGAAAAGTCCCACCTTTTATAGACCCAAGGGGTCTCTTTTGGGAGGGAAGCACAAAAGCCAAGTGTTGGCCATAGGCGCCATGTGGCAGTCTTGTCTTCCCATGAGGGAGGAGAGTCTTCAATTGACTTGAAATTTGATAAATGCTTCTTGTAACAGTCCTCTAACGGCCCCTCTGTCCACTTACACATGCGTGCAAGGCATGAGCCCTTAATTGACTGTTCTGGGCTACCACTTGGCACCATTTGCTTTTTTTCCCGTTAAGCTTGGAATTCATCCCACCTAGGGACGGATTCAGAATTCGTCCTGGGGTGGGACGGATTCTATTTTGAATTCGTCCCTGGGTGAGACGAATACTGGGCAAAGTGTCCAAGTGTGCCAAATTGCTTCTTGATGTCACAAAATTGCTATGAAAGTGGTTAAGACCACTGTTTAACCTCTGAGGGCTGCCCTGGGGGCTGTGTTTGTCAAAGCGATCAGTGTTTGCAGTCACATAATCGGATTGGTGTTGTTTTGGTGTCTACAGATGCCCCTTTTTGGGAAGCGCTGCGGGTGACGCAGTGCTGAGCAAAAATAGATAACCAAAGCACTAATGATTAGGGTTTCTTGGTAACCTAACCAACTTTTGATGCCCCAAGTATGGAAAGGGCATGCATTCTTGAATCCTTGCTTTTGACGAGCTAAGGAATTTGATTTCAAGTATTAACCTATTTTGGTGAGGTGTGACTTGAACTTAGACATTGATCAGTCATGAACAAGTGAAGGGCGTTTTATCCTCAGGGGAACCTTGTGTTCATGATTCACGAAATGCCAAGTGTTTGATTGATTTGATTGTTGCTTGTTTACTGCCCCAAGCAGAAGCGTGATTGTCTTTGTCAATGATTCTTTGAATGCATGTCGTTTTCCTTGATTGGGTGTGTGATTGTTGGTTGGTGACTAAGTGTGACTACCCCCTCAAGCGACGAATCAATGAGGGAATGACCTTCGTGAGAGAAGCGACGAGTCGCTTGAACCAAGATGACTTGTTCCAGGTTGCCTTTAGAGGGCTTACCGTTAAGCGTGTGCAATTTTTCCAACATATGGACCTATTTTTGGTGGGTGTTAACCCTTTTGGTGATGTCATAATGAGGTGAAATCGTCGAAAACCTATTTCCCGTGGAGCGGTCCGGCTATGATAGCCTTCTTGGGGAACTAGGAGAGCGATAATTTGGACCTCGACATCGATTTTCTCTGCCTAGATGTTAAGTGCATGAGCACTTATGCCTGGCAATTTTTTTGTTGTGTTTTTGTTGAATTTTGTACTGTTTTTGTTGTTTTTGTGATACCATTTGGTGATTGAATTGTCGGAAATCCGTCCTCCCGTGGAGCGGTCCGGCTATGGTAGCCTTCTTCGGGAGTAGGATAGTGACAATGCAAACCCCGACATCAATTTTGCTATGCCAAGAGGTTAAGTGCAAGAGCACTTGTGTGGCAATTTTTTATTGTTTGTTTTGTGTTGCATTTTTTGTTGTTTTTGTTGTTTTGATTTTCTTGTTGTTTTTGAGTGGGCTTTGACCCTTTTGTGACGTCGTTTGGGGATGAAATTGTCAAAAATCCGTCTTCCCGTGGAGCGGTCCGGCTATGGTAGCCTTCTTAGGGAGTAGGATAGTGACAATGTAGACCCCGACATCAGTTTTGTTATGCCAAGAGGTAAAGTGCAAGAGCACTTGTGTCTGGCAATGTTTATTGCTTTTGTTGTTTGTGGATATTTGCTATTTTTGTTGTTTTGATTTTCTTGTTGTTTTTGAGTGGGCTTTGACCCTTTTGTGATGTCGTTTGGGGATGAAATTATCAAAAATCTGTCTTCCTGTGGAGCGGTCCGGCTATGGTAGCCTTCTTAGGGAATAGGATAACAACAATGTAGACCCCGACATTAGTTTTGTTATGCTAAGAGGTAAAGTGCAAGAGCACTTGTGTCTGGCAATGTTTATTGCTTTTTGCTTTTGTGTTGCATTTATTTGTTGTTTTTGTTGTTTTGATTTTCTTTGATCTTGTGCATGATGGTTGATGAATATGGATGTTGCATGTTGATTTATTTTGATGGATGCATATGCTATGATGAATGCAAACGGTTTTGATTTATATGTGATATGCAGATATGAAATGGATGAATGGGGTTTGTGATGTTTGGCTATGGCACCAAGGACTGTTTAGAACTCTGTTATTTTGTTTTTAGGCGATTGTTGTGATGCATGGCTTTGTATGTATACATGTGGTTTTTCTTTTTTTTTTTTGTATTTTTTTGATGGTATTGTAAGGATGAAAAGTAGCGCAGTTGGTTTAGAAATGTAGCTAAGGTTTTCTGAGACTCAGACAATTTTAGCTCACTAGCCACGACTGTACTTTATCTTACAAGACTTTTGACCAAGGTATGAATCGAACTTGTTTTTGACCAAGTTATTTCACATCCCTGTGTGTGCAATTGATTTCATTTATGTGGTATTTGTCAAGATACCGCCAGTTCCAAATGGGCTTTCAACCGAACCTGTACTGAGGATCACCTAATTAGCTCCACGAATTCCTTTGTTGTATGTACTAGGATTAATCTACGATGTAATCCAGGATGCCATAAGCTAGCTCATCCACATGCAAACATTGATCTGTACGCAAGTTAATGTGACAGATATATCGTCATGCGAGAGGTTTACTTACATTGCCGATAGGCTATCAACCAAATTGGTACTGAAGCTTGCCTTATGACCTATAGAATCTTGAGAGTTCCAGGGATTCAAGGTCAACTCCCTTCTTTTTTTTCAATTGTATTGGGATACTTGCTCATTGTAGTGATGAGATCACTGTTTATTTTGATTTTTTTTTCTTTCGAGCAAGGGATTGGGGTTATGGAGTGACCAAAATCACTGTTGTTTGTGCCTTTTGATGTGTGCACTATAGTTTGTCAAATTTTTGAGTTTTGACATTTTGCAAATTTTTTGTGTTTTGCAACTGTTGAGAACTTTAGGGATTCTTAGGGAATTGGGTAGGGAGGATGCTTGTCCTTTTGCCAACTCTCAACATTCTAGGGGTCATTCGCACAGGGGGATGAGCAAGATAACCGTTTCTCTTGTGGTGACCTAGATTATTTTGCAGGTTTCGTCTTTCGTTCACACAATTTTGGAATTTTAGTGTTTTGATTTGTGTTGGGATGTTACGTAACAAGGTGTATTTCAAGTATGACTCTACCTTCGTAAAATCTATTCGACTTGATACACTACATGGCTAAAGAGGAAAATGATGACTGAATCACTGAAACTCTTGGTACATTCCCAGACCACTGACTGTAGTGTGGTAAAGGTTATGCTTGGTGTTTTTGTTGTTTTTGTAACATGAGACAATGCGGAACAAGATGGACTATCAGAGCTATTACAGCCTATGGTGCCTTTGACCTATATGACCACAAATATGCAATGTATGGATGCAATGCTTAATGCAGCTATATATTTTTGTATTTTTGATGGATTGTTTTTGGTGAAGGTGAAGATGAGGTGCGAGAATATTAATTTTTTTTTAGTATGCCTAGAATTGAGATGCAAATGTTTGTTGTTTTTGATGATTTCTGTTGTTTTGTTTTTTTTTTTACCAAGTGATTGCGATAATCCTTGGGGCTATTTTTTTTTTTTTTTTTGGTGACCAAGAGATTACGATAATCCTTGGAGATTTTTGTTTTTGACCAAGTGATTGCGATAATCCTTGGAGATTTTGGGTGTGACCAAGATATTGCGATAATCCTTGGAGCTTTTTGGTTTTTACCAAGTGATTGCGATAATCCTTGGAGCTTTTGGAGTGACCAAGAGATTGCGATAATCCTTGGAGATTTTTGGTTTTGACCAAGTGATTACGATAATCCTTGGAGCTTTTTGGGTGACCAAGGGATTGCGATAATCCTTGGAGCTTTTGGAGTGACCAAGAAATTGCGATAATCCTTAGAGCTTTTGGAGTGACCAAGAAATTGCGATAATCCTTGGAGCTTTTTGTATTGACCAAGAGATTGCGATAATCCTTGGAGATTTTTGGTGACCAAGAGATTGCGATAATCCTTGGAGCCTTTTGGGCGACCAAGAGATTGCGATAATCCTTGGAGCTTTTTGGATTGACCAATAGATTGTGATAATCCTTGGAGCTTTTTGGGTGACCAAGAGATTGCGATCATCCTTGGAGCTTTTTGGTTTGGATTATGGTTCTTCAAGGGATAGAGGTACCCCCAGCTTGATGGTCTTTGCACTCCGGATCTGGCTCTAGAGGTATGGGCATGAATGGATCGGCCCTATGCACGGAGATGAGGACAGGGTCCGCCCGCGGCATCGATGTTGCTATGATGTCTCTTGGTGGAAGTTGCTCTTTGTGTGCCCAAAGTTGTGGATGTAATGCTTGGTCCCACTGTGGTGGGTTAACACACCACTCATGCCCTAGTATTATGTTTATCTATTGACATGCTTCTTCAAATTTTATGGGATGCCGATGTTGTCGCATGTGATTGCTATGGGCTATCTCTGTTTCATCTTCACTTTCAACTAGTGAGTATAGCTCATCAGAATCTGGAGATTCTGAGACATGGAGGACTGCATCATTAGGTAGCCCTACGGTTAAAGGTTGATCCTCTTCGAAAGGAGCCTTATGTAAGTTGGGCCTTGGGAGCTCCAAAATCTTGGCCTCTACCAACTCTAAGTGCTCTAGTGCTTTGCATGTATTGGGAGATTTGAACTCCTCCTCTTTGGTTGGTTCTTGTTGAGGAACTTGGGGCTTATGGAGGGGTAGCTGGATAGTACCCCCCATGCCTTGGTGGGGATTTTCATCCCGCTCTTCTTCGCGCTCTGATTCCTTAGAGGCTTCTTGATGAATTTCTAAGGGTGGCTCATAAGCCTGGGTGGATGTCTGAGGAAGGCACCCGTCATTGGTTATAGGAGCGGCCCCCCATTCATGTCTAGGAGGCGTCGGGGGTGGTGCTTCAGGAATCGGGAGAGTAGCTTCCCGCTCCTGTCTAGGAGGTGTTGGGGGTAGCTTTTGATGAGGTCGCGATGACCTATCTTCTCCCCATGGGTTGTGCCACTCAAAATACTTTGTCTTATGCATGTGAGGGGTTGGAGTCTTCTCTTGTATAGTGTGTTGGAACAGTTCATCCTTCTGGCGCTGAAGGTGCTCTTCATTAATATGGTACGGTTCCTCTAACGGTAGTCGTTCGAGCTCAAGTTGCGTGAGTTTCTTGAGATGTGTGATATATTCGACAAATTCTACGATAGTTAGTCCCACCGCCTCATGTCTAGAAGGCCTAGATGCCTCTCTTAGATAAAAATCTTGGTCGTAGTGATCCAAGATCTCTATAGGACACATCCCTCTGTTAGGGGTAGCAGCATTCTCTCGGGGCTTTGGCCTTAGTGATTGGTCCTGATAGATAGCAGGTGTGAAGGCATATTGCTCTCGCACTGTATATTGCTCTCGAGGAAGGTAGAGGTCTTCCTCGTGCTCTCTTTCATAAGTGAAAAAGGGATGGACGGAGCTATCTCGCCCTGCCCGAAGAGCCTTGTGCTCTGGATTTGTCTTTGTAGTCCTGACAACTAGTGGGGGTGAAGGAGGGATAATGTAATCATGTGGTTCCTCCCTTCGAACCCTATGTTGACTTAGCACTTCATCGCGCGATGACCGCTCATAGCGAGCATCTAAGGGAGCTCTCATTGCTTCATGTCTAGAAGGCCTAGATGCCTCTTCTAGATATCTATCTCGATCGTAGTGATCCAATATCTCTATAGGCGACCTCCCTCTATTGGGGGTAACAGCATTCCCTCGAGGCTTTGGCCTTAGTGAGTGTTCCTTATAGATAGCAGGTGCGGAGGCATATTGCTCTCGCACTGTATATTGCTCTCGAGGAAGGTAGAGGTCTTCCTCGTTCTCTATTTCATAAATTAAAAAGGAACGGGTGGAGTTGGCCCGCCCCGCCTGAGGAGCCTTGTGCTCTGGATTTGTCTTTGTAGTCCTAACAACTAGAGGGGGTGAAGGACGGGTAGTGTAATGATGTGGTTCCTCCCGTCGAACCCTATGTTGACCTAGCGCTTCATCGCGCGGTGACCACTCATAGTGATCATCTAAGGGAGCTCTCCTATGACTATACCCCTCATGTAAGGGTGTGTGATGACTGCTATGTTGAACAGGAGTGCTCCTCGAAGAGGTGTCCCTGTAGTCTCTTTCCTTTAAGGTGTGGAGGGGACTGCATTGTGTGTTAGGTCACCAAGGTGGTATGACCAAATCCTTGGGATTGTAACGGAGGTGACTCGTGCCTCCTGGGACACCCCCCATAGCCTTCGCCCGTGATTGGGCTTGGCTACGGGTTAGCACCATGACGATGTCTCTCTAAAAAGCCCTAAAATTGAAAATGAGTCAGATGGGGCCCAAAATTGGTGTGTGCATCCCTCTTATAATATATAAGACAAAAATGAAGTTTCAAGTCCTAACTCTAAATACATTAGGATATATTGACATTCGAACAACTCAAAAAGTGCAAAAAATTGGGCACGTAATGAAGTTTCGGGGCACTAGATGATGGAATTTGGCCCCGAAAACTAGATTTCTTGGGAAATACAACTCTAAGGAGTTTTAATTGTTTAAAATTATCCCAACCAACTCCCTGTAAAATTTTGTGTCAAACGGAGCTACGGTTGAGAAGTTATGGCCCCGGCAAGATGCACTAAAATTTAGAGAAAAATACAAGATTTCCCATTTTTTGTTGGATGGTCCTGCATCACTTATGGGCACATTTGGGGTGATTTTGGGTTGACCAAAGGGTTCATGGACACCTTTGGGGAATTTTTGAGTGACCAAGCGATTGCGGGAATCCTTGGAGCTTTTTGGAACAAGTGACAAAATGCGTAGATTTTTATCTTTTTGTTTATGATTTTTTTTTTGTCTACACTAAGCAGAATTAAGCACACACATTCACAAAACCGTGATTATCTCTTTTAAGGATTATTGGTGTGCCCTAAACTGGTTTAGTGCATTTTGATGTTTTGTTTTGTTTTTGTAGGTTTTATAGAACGTTTAAATGCATCATTTAGGCTCTTATAACTCCAAAAAGGTCGCCCCTTCAATATACCAGCCAGGCCGATATACCAAACTCTATATACCCGCCATTACGAGAGGGAGACTATAGGTACGTGAGAGCAGAAGGTACATGGTACGTAGGCGGTATGGAAGGGGGATTGTCCTGTTAATGGCACCTACCATAGAAAACTTATCCTCGCGCGCATGGGAATCACCCCAGCTATGCTCGATCTATCTTCGTCAGGATTTACGCCTAACAACAGTTGACAATCGGGAAATGGATGCAAATCAAGCCAAGGTGGTGATTAAATCCAACAATGGTCCTGATCAAGGGCTGAGGTCTTACGACCAGCTCCTTGGTTTAAAGTTGTTTCGTGATGTGTGTGGGATTCGTTTTATCCAACAAAAATGAAACTAGCATACATGACTTTCCCTAATGCAATGCAGGATTAAATGAAAACAATTAACGAAACAGAAACAGAAACAAAAAAATTTAACAGAGATAATAAAAATCCCTACCTCTTCTCTGCCTGCTCCAGTTTTCTCTGAATTTCTGCTCTAAAAATCTGCAGACAAGAATTTGTCCCTCTGGGAGACGAATTGCAGAATAGAATCCGTCCCTCCCAGAGATGAATTTGAATTCGTCTCAAGGTCAGATGAATTGCAGAAAAGGATTCGTCCCTGTCAGAGACGAATAGCAGTCTGCAACAAAAAAAATGTACCTGTCAAGCACAAACACAAAACTTTGATCAGTTTTCTATGATTTCAAAAACCAGGGAATAGGGTCCCACCGTGATCGCCACTAAAAGCACGAGATTCCGGTCAAATGAAACACCAAGTGCGATTGCATTCAAAATTAAGTACGCTTAAGTCCTAGAAATGTAAATTGCATGAAACGAAAAAGAGACACATTGGAAGAGACGCAATCAGGTAAAGAAACACAGCCCTTTAATCAATTTCCTTTGATCTTTGTTACAATAATGCCTCCTCCCTCTTCAGGGGCTAGGAGCGCAAATAGGGTTTGATTACAATCGTTGAATGATTCCTCTTTTTGCGTGCCCACGATTGCAATGCACGGGCCACAATGATGCCACCGTTGATGTCGATGAGTTCTTCGCCTCTGCTGCTTCTCCTGCGAACAAAGAAATTACCAAGACGTTAGTAGCACCTGCTGCAAATGAAAAGCGTTTGCTCTCTAAAACCAACGAACTATGCATATGAATATTTGCCTAAAATAGTGAAAACAGTGAATCCAAATTGCTTCAAAACCTGACAGAAGGTAAGAAAAGTTAACAGAAGGCCACTGCCACTGAGGCAGCTGGCCAATCCACCTTAAATTAGAATTCGTCCCTGGGTAGGATGAATTCTGACTGTAATTCGTCCCTGGGTGGGACGAATTCTTCTGAGTAGGAGAAACCGACCTGCTGCTGCTCCAATGTCGGATCCCGGGACCTGCAAAACTCCTGCAAACAGGGGGGTTAGGTAATTGGGGCCATTTTGGGACGACCCAGAGGGTCAGATTTTCCCAATTTTGCCTCCACCCTCAGGAATTTGACCTTGGCACCTGCAAGTTAGCGAAACGACAAAGCAATACAAAACACCCTAAAATCTGACCAAGAGTTGCAAAATTGCAATTATAAACTAATAAGACCTAGTAACACAGAATGCAATCTAAAAAACAATCTAAAGTGCTCAAAAACTAAAATTAGGACTTGGGAGGTGCGGGGGTGCCTAAGTGGGCCTCCCACCGTTGGCCCTCGATTTTGGAGCCAATCCACCATAGATGGGCCCAAAACCTTTTAGGATTGGGGGGTCGGTGAATTGGTAGATTTAGGTGTCCATGCATTGGATTTGTGTAAGGTTTGAGCTTCCAAAGGCCACCCAACAACCTCCCTTGCAAAAGAGATTGGTGGATGTAGGAAGGTGAACAAAGGGGGATGCAAGTGAGTGTTCAATTCGGCAGCACTTCGTTGCTTTGAACACTCCTTCAACCTGTATCTTTTGGGTGAGAAAAGTCCCACCTTTTATAGACCCAAGGGGTCTCTTTTGGGAGGGAAGCACAAAAGCCAAGTGTTGGCCATAGGCGCCATGTGGCAGTCTTGTCTTCCCATGAGGGAGGGGAGTCTTCAATTGACTTGAAATTTGATAAATGCTTCTTGTAACAGTCCTCTAACGGCCCCTCTATCCACTTACACATGCGTGCAAGGCAAGAGCCCTTAACTAACTGTTCTGGGCTGCCACTTGGCACCATTTGCCTTTTTGCCCGTTAAGCTTGGAATTCGTCCCACCTAGGGACGGATTCGAATTAAATCTCGGGGTGGGACGGATTCTATTTTGAATTCGTCCCTGGGTGAGACGAATACTGGGCAAAGTGTCCAAGTGTGCCAAATTGCTTCTTGACCTCACAAAATTGCTATGAAAGTGGTTAAGACCACTGTTTAACCTCTGAGGGCTGCCCTGGGGGCTGTGTTTGTCAAAGCGATCAGTGTTTGCAGTCACATAATCGGATTGGTGCTGTTTTGGTGTCTACAATTCTAAATATAAATTATAAATGTCTTAGACTATATATTCCTTTGGTATTCTTCTATTCTTCTCCTATGTTATTTTTATATCTAGTTTCTATTCTTCCTTTCAAATATCACTAAGTTCTTTTTCCCACCTTTCTTACCCTAAAAACCTAAGTTGTACTTATATTCCTAATATTTTGTTCTACTACTTATTTTACTACATTAAAATAGAGTATCCTATATCCTACATATTTTATATTTTAATCATTTATAATAATATTACCATGGCTATATAAAACTTATATTTTACAATTATTTAAACTTTTATTATTTATAAATAAAATTATGTTATGGTAAAAAAAATCTATTGTGCCCAATATTACTACACAACTCTAAAGAATAACTTGTGGTACCACAAAATAATATAAATAGTTGTTCTCTATTCAACCATGTCCTAGGCACCATGGTACTGATCACTTGAGCACTCATATTGACCTTTGAATTTTTTTAGATGTCCAAAGTCTTGAGAAATAAAAAAAGAGTACGTGGATCACATTGATGTTACAAGTGACAAACATGGAAGGTATACCAAGGAGCTATAGCAAATATTTGTGAATGACAATTAAGGAGGACATGTACAACAATTTAAAGGGGATGTTCGTAAATGAACTACAAGGAAATCTTGATACCCTCATCATGGATGAAATATCAGCCAATATAATTTCAATGTAACTCCATCTCGACAAATTAGTTAAAGTCAACAAAAAACCATGTAATATAATCAAGATATGGTATGCTACATTGACTAATTAACGATAGCGATCCATACCATTTACTATATTCTAACTAACTATATTTTTTTGGGTGATGCCTACTATTTTGGTACTTTTAAGGTTTCTTAAAAAAAATTTACCTCTATGGTCTTCTAATATGATAAAATAATAAGTAATATTTATTTCTTAACTACAATTATATAATGGGAAATTGTATAAATCTTAATTTATTTTTTTATTTAACAAATAATGATGTTATATTGTATTTTTATTGTTTATGTATTCTTTCCTTGTTAGTAATATAGTTGTAAGTTTATTGTAGTGGTAAGGGATTTGGTCTCTCTTTGAAAGGTCCAAAGTTCAAATACCATTTAATATGAGGGGTTTAAAACCCCTCATAAAAACCTATCTAAATTCATTGGATATTCTTTAAGAGGTCCAAATTTCAAACTACAGTGAGTGTGTAGTTGTGTGTTAAATTCTCTATTGATAAAATCAACTCTCCCTCTTATGGGAGGTCATGGTAGGATGGGAATGCCCAAGCCTAAGTAGTTGGTCATCATGGTAGGATGCCCAACCCTAAGTGGTCATTCATCATGGTAGGATGGGTATACCTAACCCTAAGTAGTCGGTCATAAGGGTTTCTCGCACTAACCAAATCTTAAAAAAAAAAAGATCTCCATCTCCCTCTAGTTTATAATTTTTTATTATTTATATCCTTTTATATATTGTCACTGTTTAATAATAGTGGTGGTTATTTTGGCATTTATAAAAACATGGGATTTCTTGCACTACCTAAATATAATTTTTAATATTTCTTTCCTTATTTGTATATATAAATAATTATGTAATAATAGTGGCACCTATTTTGATGTATATAAAAAAAAGTTCTTTGATAAAAAATAGGGTTGGGCTACTAGTAAGATTTTGGATTTCTATACTGAAGATTTAAGTTTAAACTCAAGTTTAGTGGTGATGAAGATCTCAAGAAAAAACCTTTCGTTTCATAACCCAAAAAGGAATATATAGGTTGGTAGTAGCGAAGTTCTTATCAATAGCATTGGGCTAGTTGTATATTTCTATCCTTATTTATATATATAATTAATTGTGTGATAATAGTGGTGGTTATTTCAACGTATACAAAAACAAGTTCTTTGATAACAATAGGGTTGGACTAGTGGTAAGTTTTCGGTATTCTATTTTGAATATTTAAGTTTAAACTATAGTTTACATGCGACAAAGATCTTGAGTAAAAACCCTACATTTCATATTATAAAAATCCAAAAAAGGATAGGTAGGTTGGCATTAGTCAAGTGCTTATCAATAAGTTGTCTTGGCATGACTCCCTTATGGATCAAGGTCCTATTAATTTTTATTTTTAAGCAATGTGAAATACAATATATGGTATAACTCTATCTCAAAAATAATAGGTCAATTGATAACAACCAAGTGAAACAAGATAATGTATTAAAAGTGTGTTGGTCCAGATTGAAGTTTAAGCCCCCTAAACAAGGTTCGACCGTTTTTGGATAGATAAAATGATAAAAAGACCTATTGGTAAGTTTATCTTATCAATAGGTTATCCTGACATGATTTCCTAAAGGGTTGGGGTCCTATTGACTTCATTTTTTATATATAAGTTGGTTGGTAGAAGTCAAATTCTTTTCAACAGGTTGTCCCCATATGCCTTCCTAAAGTATTAGGGTCCTATTGATTATATATATATATATATATATATATATATATATATATATATATATATATATATATATATATATAACTTAGCTGGTAATAGTCAAATTTTTATCAATAGACTATCTCGACATGACTCCTTAAAGGGTTAGGGTCCTGTTGGTCACGAATCTGCCACAGGAAAGAATTTTTATAGAAAATGCACCCTAGACCCGGCCAACATTGAAAGGCTGGGAGAAAGAAATGTCTCCCAGACCAATATCCAGAGTGAGTTGGTTCCCTTACTATTCTAAGTTTGTTTTTAGATCAAAGTTGCAGGAAAGAAATTGTAAAGCTACGGAAAGAAACGGTAAATATGGCCATAGGCCAAATTTATCTAATCAGGAAAGAACAAAAACAAATAACTCTAAGTATAGCAACAACAAATAATAGAAGACAATGACGTGATCCACTCACAACCTTGCATAGATGACCTCCAAAATAACATTCCAGAACTCACTCCCTTATTAGCAAATGTTAAAACTCAATACAGAATTAAAACTAAGCAGCAAATAAGAAATGCAAGCACAAATTAGGAATGCAGAATACAAAAGGGAAAATACACAGAAAATCACTTGCGAAATTAGTGAGCCGAATGTCTAATATTCATGCAAAGTACTTGAAAAGCTTTCAACAAAAGTATCTCTCACTCTCGATACTTGCTCTTGAGATTTACATTGATTTATATAGAGGGCTTGCCTCTGTGCAACATTTAAAATTTGCAATGGACCTCCTCGAGATCTACAAATTATGCAACGAAAACAAGGAGATGATATTCTTAAAAATCCATGGAGAAACCAGAAATTAATTGCCATAAGGAAGAGTCGACTGTTTTCATTAAATGATTGTTCTTGAAAATGTGCATGAAACCATTAGAAAAATCATGAACAGTAGCTTCGAATGCTGAAAATCTTCAATTCTGGTAGCTTGGGCAAGTTCTTCAACCTTGACTGCATCGAAAAGTAGAAACACATTTAATTCTGGAGTGCTTTGAATCATCAAAACTCACAAAAATGCATTGGACCGTTTGAACTGTTTCCTGGCGCAAAACTACAAGTCGCGAAAACGTGACAGGTCATGAAATCGTGACGTCTTTCTATTCCGTACGCTTTTCTTACTTTCGATCATGAAAACCAACCATGTCATGAAATCGCTACACATTCGGCTTCTTTATCTCCTTCGCAAGCTTGCACCGCGAAAACACAACGCTGCATGATTTTGCGATGTTCGTACAATTATGCTCTTCCTTTGCTTTGTTTTCGCAAAAATGTGACATGCGCGATTTTGCTACATCCTTCATCTCTCTGTTCAGTCTTGGATGTATCATCGTGAAAATCAACCATGTCGCAAAATCACTACCACTTTGCGTTTATTTTCTCTCTCCTCGGTAGACCCACGATAACGCGACATGTCGCGATATCGCGACGGTTTTTAACTTTGGCTCTCCATGCTGTTTTTTTGTCGTGATTTCGTGACAACTTTCGGACTTAGTCATTTTTTGCATCAAAACCTGTAGAGAAGTTAGAATTGCAACAACTTAAGCATGAATAATTAGCAATCAAAATAAATGTGGCAAAAATGCCAACATTCTTGGTGGCTCACGGGGTATACAGTTCTACTGTATGCAAGAATCCCAGGCCTGAATCCATTGGCAACAGAGTCATGAAAACTTAGAATAGAAGGCTAGCTGCTGGGGTCATCTCGATGGACTGCTGCAACAACTTTTGCTGAATAACTAAAACTTAAAGAATCTGCATTTGGCTCAACTGATTATGGAATGGAAATGAATGGAGTGAGATCCTACGGATGCGTAGGCGATGAAATGCAAATGGAATGGTGATATGGTAGAAGAATGAAATGGGTGAAAGTGATGCGGTAGACAGTAACAGAATGCTTCTGTGTTACCAGCTACGATGGAAGGGGAAAATGGAAGTAATTGAATTAATGGAATGGAAGTGAAATAAATAAGGAAAAAGGTGTGAACCATGGATAAACTACGATAAATGCTAAAAATTACAGAGAACTTAGAAGAAAAGGATAAGAAGAAGCGGGAAGAATAGGAAATGGGAAAAGAAACAACAGTAGTGGCTTTTTCTTTACTGCAGAAGAAAAAGAGTAGAAGGAGGAAAATGAAGAAAGGAAGAGAAGAAAAAGGGAAGGGGAAGGAAAAAATTGCTAGAAATTCACTAAATGCTGGGAGAGGAAAAAGAAAATAGAAAAAAAAATAGGCACCTACAGCTCGCATGCAAAAAGAGCCATAGTGGACAAAAAACAATACTTTTTTTTTTCTCTATTTCTTTTTTTTTTATATACAATAGTTTACGACATGATTGGCATGTCGCCACAACAAAACCCAGTCTCAGAGGGTTATCCGGTAAATCAACAATGTCCCGACCAGATCCGATCATACTTGAGACGGTCTTTGAAATTGGGATGACCTCCTCTTAAAGTTCTCCATGTTTCAGACACGGGCAAGTTATCCTACATGCTAGTACCCATACAATCGACAAATAATGTAGCAAAGAAATTCACCACATGGAAAACTCCTGTAGGTACTCATTGTAGTAATGACTGAAGCCAATACCACCATATTGAAGGGTTCCCTAGTTGTGAACTAAGAACAGGTTCTTCCAACTCTTGGATCTGATCACAAAAATTGTCCAGTAGCAGTACATTCTTCAGGATATCTTCAGATTCTTCCTCTTAATGAGGCATATTCAATAAGTTCTAACTAAAATCTTGTGTGTTGTGCAAAGTTATGCCCTCCTCAGGTTGTTCTTCTTCTTCTTCACTCATCTCCTCTTGCTCTCTCTTCTGAAAGAAATTACAAGCAACCATATCATCCATGGCTGGGACAATGCTTGCATATTCCCATTGTTGAGCTCCACACAACTGCATCTCAGGTTCTAGCATAGTATAAGGAATCTGGCATGAGGAATGTTGCATAGGGTAGAGAGGGGTGGTGACTATCGGATAAGGTAATGGAGCTTCTCTCCATTGCAACTTCCCTAATAAGAGCAAAAGTTGCTCCGCATGTAATGCTTCCTCAAATATTTGAGGGAATCTAAGTTCACCTGATTGCAACAATAGGAGGCTTATGTCGGGATGAAAAGCTCGAACATAGAAGAAGTGGGCTTGGGCGGGTGTGGGTTGAATCATCTCTGGAATTCTCCTCCAACTTCTGCTGAATCGAACATTGAAGTTAGTGATACTCTCCATAGGTGCTCTCGTGATATACATGAAGAATTGAAATGGATCCTAAGAGCTATAAAAGAGATCTTCGTCGAATATTTTGATTAGCGCTCTCGCTAGGTCATCCCAGGAGCTGATGCTTTGCCGCCTGAGCAGTTTGTACCACTGTAACGCCCTTCCTTGCAAAGACAAAACCAAAAGTTTGAGCATAACATCTTCATGAATTATATCATGTAGAGTCGACAAAGCGACAATATCTTCAACATGCTCTCGGGCCATTCCTTGGGTGCCATTATATTTTGTTAGGGCTTTCAGGGCACTTTTTGGAATCTCGTGTTGGATTTGGAGATTCAGAGGGCTAGGATCATCCCATCTAGGACAACATAACCTCGCCATGATGTATCTTCTTTGAAAATGCAGATGTCCACGACCAAGAAATTTGGATCTTCAACTAAGCAAAGTTGTCAGATGAACTTACAAATCTTCGCTATGAGGCCAAGACATCTCATCGAAATCTTGAGACCTCCGGGTATAAAACCATAAAACAGTTAATCTCACCGATTATGGATCTTTTGAGACAAAAGAAGTCTGTCCCATCGGGCATGCCAAAAATTGTTGGTCACGAATCTACCACAGGAAAGGATTTTTATAGAAAATGCACCCTAGACCTAGCCAACATTGAAAGGCTGGGAGAAAGAAACATCTCCCAGACCAATATCCAGAGTGAGCTGGTTCCCTTACTATTCTAAGTTTGTTTTTAGATCAAAGTTGCAGGAAAGAAATTATAAAGCTACGAAAAGAAACGAAAAATATGGCCATAGGCCGAATTTATCTGATTGGGAAAGAACAACAACAAATAACTCTAAGTACAACAATAGCAAATAACAAAAGACAATGACGTGATCCACTCACAACCTTGCACAAATGACCTCCAAAATAATATTCCAGAACTCACTCCCTTATTAGCAAATGTTAAAGCTCAATACAGAATTAAAACTAAGCAACAAATAAGAAATGCGAGCACAAATTTGGAATGCAGAATACATAAGGGAAAATACACAGAAAATCACTTGCGAAATTAGTGAGTCGAATGTCTAATATTCATGCAAAGTACTTGAAAAGCTTTTAGCAAAAGTATCTCTCACTCTCGATACTTGCTCTTGAGATTTACATTGATTTATATAGAGGGCTGCCTTTGTGCAGCATTTAAAATTTGCAACGAACCTCCTCAAGATCTACAAATTATGCAACAGAAACAAGGAGATGATATTCTTAAATAGCCTCGAATAAACCAAAAATTAAATGCCATAAGGAAGAATCGGTCATTTTCATTAAATGATTGTTCTTTGAAATGTGCATGAAACCGTTAGAAAAATCATGAACAATAGCTTCGAATACTAAAAATCTTCAATTCTAGTATCTTGGGCATGTTATTCAACCTTGACTACATTGGAAAGCAGCAACACATTTAATTTTGGAGTGCTTTGAATCATTGGAACTCAAAAAACTGCATCAGACCGTTTGAACTATTTCCTGGCACAAAACTGCAACAAGTCGCAAAAATGTGACAGGTCACAAAATCATAATGTCTTTCTGTTCCGTATGCTTTTCTTACTTTTGACCGTGAAAACCAACCATGTTGCGAAATTGCTACACATTCGGCTTCTTTATCTCTGTCGCAACCTTGCACCATGAAAACACAATGCTATGTGATTTCACGACGTCTGTACAATTATGCTCTTCCTCTACTTTGTTTCCACGAAAATGTGACACTGCATGATTTTGCTACATCCTTCATCTCTCTGTTCAGTCTTGGCTGTATCATCATGAAAATCAACCATGTCACGAAATCGCTACCACTTTGCATTTATTTTCTCTCTCCTCGGCAGACCCGCGATAACGCGACATGTCGCGATATCACGATGGTTTTCAACTTTGGCTCTCCATGCTATTTTTTGTCACGATTTCGTGACAACTTTCGGACTTAGTCATTTTTTGCATCAAAACCTGTAGAGAAGTTAGAATTGCAACAACTTAAGCATGAATAATCAACAATCAAAATAAATGTGGCAAAAATGCCAACAGGTCCCATCCACTTCATTTTTTATTTATTTTTATTGAAGTAACATGGAATACAATGGATGACACATTTGGACCACACTCCCTAGGGTATACCAATATGGGGCCTCCTTCCCATGATTTGAACTTAGTTCATAAAAATGAAATTTCAATGACATATCATTAGAATGTCCCCAAAAAGATATATATATATATTGGAACCAACAATTATATTCAATAAAATAAGAGAGATTACAATCACCACCTCAAAATCCTACCAAATACTTTTAACAACAAGTAAACCCTGAATATAAACATGAGTAAAAGTAATTATGAGAGTATGAAGGCCAATATTAGCTCAATATTTGTGCACATAATATATCCCTAAAGAAATAAAATGGTGAATCAAAACCTTCTAGGCTTCAGGGTCTTCAATAGATTTAACCACCCACTTAGCACACAAAGAAATGCTTTACCTGTAAATGTCAATGATGTCCATACCACTCTTATCAGTAGGTGTGCAACATATATCCCAAGCAACTCGATGAAAACCATGTAAATTATTTCACTTGACCCAAAGAAAATCCCTAAGGAGTCTGGTCAACTTATTATAATAATTATTAGAAGGGGCTTGTGAGAAGCGGAACAACATTTGATTTATTTGACGAAGTATAAATAATACATTAGGGCCAGGATTAGTCCGGAGGTTGTGGAACCACCCGAGACCAATATAGGCGCAGTTGTAACAAAATAACAACTAGCCTAAATTAATCAATTCTAACAATATAAGATCGTTAGGATTGAATTAACTAATGAAAGAAATATTGAAATATATTCTAACATCCCCCCATATTACAATATTTTAGGAAACATATAACTACTAGCTATACTATCATCCCCCCATTATTTTGAAATACATAGAGAGCTACGAAACAATTCAAATTTGACACGTGCAAGTGCCTTAGTGAATATGTCTGCAACTTGAGCATTGGTGGAGATGTACTGAAGTTGGATTCGGTGCTTTGGTACTTCGTCTCGAATGAAGTGGCATTGTGTATCAATGTGCTTGGTTTTCTCATGATGCATTGGATTCTTAACAAGATTCAAAACACCCATGTTGTCGCAGAACAAGTGTATTGGAGATTTTGATGGAAGACCCATACTTGTCAGGATGCGATGCAACCATATCACTTCACACACAGCTTCACGTGCAGCGCGATATTCTGCCTCTGTTGATGAGATAGCAACCACCTGTTGCTTCTTGTTGTGCCAAGAGACAGGACCAGATCCAAGATGAAACAAATATCCTGAAGTTGATTTACGATCATCATATGATCCGACATAGTCGGAGTCCGTGTATCCCTGTAAGAAGAATTTGTTGTTCTTCTTGTATTCTAGGCCATATTCCATTGTGCCACGGACATAGTGAAGAACTCGCTTTGCTGCTTTCCAGTGTGTAGTCTTAGGTTCCTGCATGAACCTCGAAAGATAGTTGACAAAAAATACGATATCTGGCCTAGTGTTGGTCAGATATATGAGACTCCCAATCAGCTGACGATAGAGAGTAGCATCTACCTGAGGTGATTTGTCATATCACGATAACTGAAGTCCTGTTTCCATTGGTGTTGCCATCGGCTTGCAATCAGTCATGCGATATTTTTCTAGTAGTGTCTTGGCATATTTTTTCTGGGACACTTTGATGTAGTGCTCCTTCTGGTTCACTTCCAGACCAAGACAGTAATGGAGAAGTCCGAGATCTGTCATTTCAAAAGATTTGCTCAAATCTTGTTTGATAGTAGAGATCATTGTTTCTGAACTCCCTGTTATGAGCAGATCATCAACATAGAGTACAAGCAACACTATTTCAGAGCCTTGCTTCTTGAAATAGAGGTTTGCATCTAACGGACATCTCTTGAATCCATGTTGCAGTAGGTGATTATCCATTTTTATATACCAAGCCCGAGGGGCCTGTTTCAAACCATATAAGGATTTGACCAATTTGCAAACTTTCTGTTGTTGGCCTTCCACTTCAAATCCTTCCGGTTGAGTCATGTAGACTTCCTCTTGGAGATCACCATTTAGAAAGGCACTCTTGACATCCATTTGGTGCACTTTCCACCCATATTGTGCTGCCATAGCACAAAGAACTCGAATGGTTGTCATCCGAGCAGTAGGTGCAAAAGTTTCCTCGTAGTCAATGCCTTCTCTTTGAGCATAGCCCTTTGCAACAAGTCGGGCCTTATGCTTATCTATCATCCCATATGCCTTGTACTTGACTTTGTATACCCATTTGTAGCCTATGGGCTTCTTTCCGTATGGCAGATCGACAAGCTTCCAAGTTTTGTTTTTCATCAGAGACTTATACTCTGCATCCATAGCGGCCTTCCACTGAGGCTCACCAAGGGCATCTTGCACTGACGCAGGTTCAAGTTCATCTATTGAGGACATAAACACCCTGTCATCATCAATATCCATATCTTCTGTATCTCTCTCTAGATCTACAGAAAGTTCCTCAAAATATTGACACAGATCATCAACCCCAGTAATCTCTGCTACAGCTTTCTCCTGTCGAGCCATGCTGTGAGTACGAGGCCTATCCAATGTCAAATCCGATGGAGTGGATAGTTTAGAGTCTCTAATTGTACTTGTATACCACTTTGGATTCTTCTTCTATGTTGATGAAGAAGATGAAGGACTTCCAACCTTGGATGAAGGAGACTTCTCAACCTTAGTTTCCACAAGGTCTAGGTATACATCTGATGTGTTTTCTGATGTGAAAGCCTCATCAAAAACTACATCTCTACTGATGTGTATCTTCTTGGTTAAGGGATCAATCAATCGATAACCCTTAGAGTGCTCATCATACCCAAGAAGAATGCACTTCAATGTTTTCTCATCTAGCTTCTTCCTCTTTTCTTTCGGTATGTGCATGAATGCTTTACAACCAAAAATGCGTAGATGAGAGATGGAGGGTTTCCTGCCACTCCATGCTTCCTGTGGAGTCATTCCTTGTAGGGCCTTAGTGGGTGCCCTATTCAATAGATATACTGCTGTGGTGACAGCTTCTGCCCAATATTGTTGCCCAATTCTAGCTCCTGTGAGCATGCAACGAACCATTTCCATGATGGAACGGTTCCTCCTTTCAACAACTCCATTTTGTTGAGGAGTATAAGTAGTAGTCAACTATCGTGTGATCCCATTTTCAGTCAAGAACTCAAAAAATTCTTTAGAGGTGAACTCCCCCCCTCGATCTGAGCGGAGGGTCTTTATAGAAGTCCCTGACTCCTTTTCAATAGATTTCTTGAATTGCTGAAAGAAGCCAAATGCTTCAGATTTCAGTTGAAGAAAGAATACCCACATCTTTCGTGAGTAATCATCCATGAATAACTAAAAATACCTCTTACCCCCACAACTGTTGGGAGTTAAAGGACCGCACATATCGGTGTGAACCAACTCCAGAGGTTTCTTTGCTCTTGTAGAGCTCCTTTCAAAAGGTACTCTATGTTGCTTTCCTGCCAAGCAATCAGAGCAAATTGGCAATGTGGTAGAAAGGGAAGGAAGACCCTTTACCATTTCATACTTACTTAACTCAAGTAAGTACCCAAAACTCATATGTCCATATCTCTTGTGCCATAGGGAAGTTGCCTCCTTTGTAGAGACAATCATGGCTACATCTAGAGAAGAGATAGTATCTAGGGCAAATAAGCCATGCTTATATGAAGCGGTTGCAATGTTCTTACCCCTCCTGGTGATAGAACAACACTTCTTGCCCCCCTCAACACTAAAGTTTACAACCATATCTTTGTCCAAAATTTGTGTGACTGACAACAAGTTGTTTGCCAATCCTGGAACATAGAGAACCTTCTCAATCTGGCACTTGCCATCAGGAAGAGTAACAAAAATTGTTCCTTCTCCCTGAACCTTGTAGGTTTTATCATCGACAATAGTGACAGGTTTGCCCTCTTTGGCCTCAAAAGACTCAAACCACGATTTGTCGCCAGTCATGTGCTTACTGGCTCCAGAATCGACATACCAAATAGGATCCGTCTGCTTGGATACTGTGGTAGTCATGAGCACTTTGTGTGCTCTCTCAGAATCCATGTCAGATTCCTCAACAACAACATTCACTTGCTGTTGTTCGTTCTTTTTTTGTTTGTTCTGGCCTTTCTGTTTTGATTGTTTATTCTTATGCCAACATCTGTTTGTATCATGACCTTCTTTGTCACAGATCTTGCAATATCTCTTTTTCTATTGAGGTTGTTGAGTTTGTTTTCCTTTTGAATCCTTTTGAGAACTCCCTCCCTTCTAAAAATTACCCTTCTTCTTGTTTTGCCCCTTCCTGTTGGTGTATAGGGCAGTGTTAGAAGAATCATCTCGCTGTAGTTGGCGTGCCTCCTCTTCTTGAAGCAAATTTACCAACTCAACAAAGGTAACTTTTCTCTGTGATACATGAAGTGAGGTGATCAACACTCTAAAATAATCTGGAAGAGCTCTCATTACCACTGAGGTAAGGAGCTTATCATCAACTGGTGTTGCCAAGGAATTCAATTTTCCTTTCAACTCAAACACTCTGCATAGAAAGAGTTCAACTATCTCTCCTTGTTTCATGCTAAGACTGTGTAATTGAGACTAAAGAAATAGAATGGTGGAATCATTCTTTCCTTCATATATAGTTTTAAGGGCATCCCATGCCGCTTTACTATTTGGACAGTCAACAATATGAGGTTGAACTTCATCAAAAACAACAAGCAAAATGAGCACTTTTGCTTTGCTATCTTTCTTGTCAAAGTCTTTCTGATCAGCAGCTAGAGTTGTGGCTCCAATTGAAGATGAAGGTCTTACTGTTGTTCCAGACACAATATCCCAAAGATCATCCATCTCTAGGATTGCCTTCATTTTGTTTTTCCATGGTGTATAGTTTGGACCTTTCAATAACTGATGAGCATCAGTCATTAGTTTTGCAGACATTGTGAAGGTTCCTTATAACACCAAATGGTCGCCCCTTCGATATACCTTAATGCCAGGCCATTATACCATACAAAATACCCACCCTTACGTGAGGGAGACTATAGGTATTTTGAAAAACCAAAAAAATTACCCGCCCTTACGTGAGGGAGACTATAGGTAATTTTAATGATTATACGATACGTGGTACTTAGGCGGTACTGAAAGGGAATCACCTCGTTGATGGCACCGACCTTAGAAAGCCTTCAATCCGCATGCGTGGGGCGTAACTTCCCCTATACACTTTGGATATCCAAACTTTCATCTGGATTTAAGCCTAAACACGAGAGTGATTGGGGTAGTGGATGGAGTAAAAAAATAGCAAAATGGCAAACTTATCTCTCCCCGACGATTAATAGAGAACAAGCTCAAACGTCGTTGTGGCAGCTATATTAGGCGGCGGATACAGTAGCGCAATCACGACAACTTTACCTGTAAGTGCTGGCCAGAGGTATCACAAATACCGAATGCTGCAGTGCAATAAATTGCATGGATGGGTTTTAATTATTCTAGGGACTTAGGGAGTGAATTTGATTTTAACTTTAATGATGTAGTGCAAAAGAAGAAAAAATGCAACATACAACATAAAAGTGCCCATAGAAATAAACCACTAGGTGTCGGGCGCAACCAAAAATGCACCTTTACAATAATGCCAAAATTTGCTTTTTTTTCTCAAAAAATTACTCTCAATCCCCCCTTGATTTTTCGAAAAAAAAATAGTCCCCCCCTTAAAAAAATTTCTCTTTATAAAGCATTTTTAAACATTTTTATATTCTAAAGTTAAAAAATAATAATTATTCCTTATAGCAAAAAATTATCTAAAAAAAAATAATTTTAAACTATATAAAAGAAATAATATAAAAAAATTAATTTTTAACTTTAGATAAAAAATATTAAAAAAAATAACTTAATAATTTTTTTTTTTTTACCTTTGCGTTGGGGGGGGTCGGCGGGATTCGAACCCGCGACCTCAGGCTCCCGGAGCCTTAACCACTCGACTCACCACCAGGTGAGCCAGTGGGCTGATCTGTTATAGATCAGGCTCCACACGTTCTTAAGGAGCTACCACGGGCCTAATGGCCCCCGCGGCGGCGCTCCCTCTTCATCCACCACTTGGGCGGAGCGCAGGTGGCGCTTCTCTAGCGGAACACAGGCGGCGCGTGGGTGGCGACGGGGTGGTTGGCTCACAGACAGCCAAATCTTGCTCAAAACATGCCCAAACTGGATCCTTTCGGATCGTTTCCCTACTGCAATGAGATACAACCAGATTTGCACCTTAAAAAAACTTCAAAAACGAAGCAGAATCACCTGAAAACTATCAGCCATTGACGCCCTACGTGATGAAAAAACCAGATTTGGAGGATTTTTAAAGGATTAAATCAAATTCTAATCCAGCCAATCTGCTCCGATTGGCTTCCTTCTTCCAGAAAATCGCGTAGAATTCCAAAACATTGAACACGGTGATAAGGAAAAATTCGAATTGAGTCACAGTTTTGACGCCAAAAGTTTCAGGTGACGAAAAAAAACTCCAGGTGACGCGTGTGGTTGATTTTTCAATGTCGAGGCAGATAGAAGGTATATCCCACATCGATGGGATAGTCAGCATATAAGGGTTTTAAAAAGACTTTTACTCCACAAAGGAGTATAGCCTCTCGGGGAGAGGCTCTCTCCCGAGAGGGTCATGGGTAAGCCTTGGTGTTGGCTCCCACGACGTGTTGGTCTCTACGCCTTGCCCGCCTCGATTTGCTCCTTTCGACCGTATGGTCGATCGCCTTTAGTTGTCCGTCGATCACTTCGATCTAAGAAAACAATTTTTTCGAGAAATCTAATCTTGAAAAAAAAATTCTCAAACTCGAAAAATTATTTCCAATCGAGATTAAAAAAATCTCTGCTCGTCTAGAGCTCCGCTACTACGAGATCACTTCGAGAGAAATGAGAGTGGCGGAGGTCGGGCTCTGATACCATGTGAGAAGCGAAACAACATTTGATTTATTTGATGAAGTATAAATAATACATTAGGGCCAGGATTAGTCCGGAGGTTGTGGAACCACCCGAGACCAATATAGGCGCAGTTGTAACAAAATAACAACTAGCCTAAATTAATCAATTCTAACAATATAAGATCGTTAGGATTGAATTAACTAATGAAAGAAATATTGAAATATATTCTAACAGGGCCCAACAAGAGGAGTACTAAGCATGGGTGGTAACAATAATATTTGTGCAAACTTGAAATTTGTTGGCAAGAGAAAGGGAGCATGAGGTTCAACATGAAATCTTATTTTCAATGTTGTCAATGACATATTGCCAAATTTCAAAGGGTGAGTTTTCGAAAGCAAAGAGTATTTATAATAACTTAAAACACTCACCCCTTTGAATTCAATGCAATGAAAAATATCTAAGCCAAGCATGCACATAAGAAGAAGCAAGGCATAAACAAAGAGACTTAGACCATTGGATTTCAGAACTCGAGGCCTTACAAAAAGTGTCCAAACAAACCAAAGTAGTTGAAATTGAAACCTCATCATCACTGATAGTGAGAAAATATTCATTCACAAAGTGCCCATTAATATGTTGGGTGTACATGTCAGGCAAAAGAATACCTTTGAATAATCCCCTAGATTCTTGATTGGCAAAAGATAACCAAAAGCTCTAGCAGCAAGGATGTAAAGTGAGGTGGCCAAAAGACAGTCTTGGTGAATGGAATGAAACAAACCAAAATTATTTGACCTATGTCCATTAATAGTAAGACCAGTTGAACCATAAACAAACAACAAACTAACAACCTTGATAAAAAAGGAGCCAAAGTTGAGAGCTTGAAGCATGGCGAGAATGAAAGGCCACTCAATACAATCATAATATTTCTCAAAGTCTAGTTTAAGGAAAAGGGGCTTTTGGATAGAAATATGAGCCCATTCTAAACCTTCCAAAAGAACAATAAGATTATCCAATATGTAACACCCTTTAATAAAACCCCTCTGCTCTAGTCTGATAATCACATGGAGAATGTTGTGAATACTAAGAGCTAAAACTTTAGCCAAAATATTGTAAGAGACATTAAATAGAGTAATAAGTCTCCAATTTGTGATAAGATCAAAGTTGTTTGCTTTAGAAATAAATTTAATGTTTCCATGATTAATGATATTGCCCAGAGAATTATTTGCTAACACTTCATTGTAGACATTGAGTATATCAGGCCCAATAAACTTTTAAGTGACTATAAAATTCATAGGGAAAATAATTAATACTAGGGGAATTTTCATCTGACATAGTCATAAAAGCATTATGAAGCTCAAAAAGTAGAAGAGGAGCCTCAAAAAGAAGTCTATCATAAGTAGAAAACTTAGTAGAAACAACATCAAGACACTACTAGAGTACCATCTGACATTCTAGAGAATTATGTTGTGCTTAAAATATAAGCTTATAATGATCCACAAAGGTCGAAGCAACATTAGGAAGAGAAAATTATCTATCATGAGAGACTTCAATAGCCTTGATTTGGATCTCAGCCTACCTGGAATGAAGAGATTTGAAAAAGGCTCTAGATGGGTGATCACCAACCATCAACCAATATAGATAAGCCTTAATATGAGACCCTTAGATTCATGTATTTCATGAACTATAAGTTTATGGTGAAAACCAACAATCCTAGTTTGCAACTATCGTTCATTTGAATCATTTTCTAGCAATAGTAAATTCCATTGATACTCCTTCGTAATAGTCAAATGAGCACAGTTTTTTATGTGTGCCACCTATTTTCAAAAATACTTTATGAAAGAGGTAGTAAGGGCAATCACCTTCCACCAAGAAATCCAGCTGATAGAGTGAGGATGTTGAGGTAAGAAATTTCATATTCTCTCAACCATAGCAATCGTGCTAGGGTGTTGCAATAAAAAAGTATTTAAATAAAATTGATTACATTGAAAAATAAATTGATGACTCCTCCACTCAATATGAAAGGAAATTTAGAAATGATATGATGGTAGGAATTGATCCCAGACCATCACAATCTAATTATTAACAAAGGAGAATAAAAACAATTATTGCTCTACCATCATTACTTGATCAAGGTGCTTGCAGACTCTATCATTAACCACATGAAAATTTGACTACGTGAACTACAGTGGAGGCATGCAATTGTACTGGCAATAAAGGGGATCAAAAAGACCCTATATACATTTAATAAAAAACTAGACCTCACACTCTCAAACACACCATAACATTGGGAGGCAACCGCCTTCATATTCATCATGCTCAATCATGTTAAAATCACCACAAAAAATCCAATATACCATTGGTAAGTGATCAATCAAGTACCACCAAAGGGAAAATCGACTAGGGTCATCATTAGGTGCATAAATATTAGCATTGACCAGGGTGTTCCCATTAATATTCAAGAAAATCCAGATCACATGATGAGAATGATCCTCACCAGACCCAAGTAGATACTCCTTAAGTTTGAATGAGATAGAAGTAGAAGCACCACCTTGACCATCTCCATGGTGAGTAGTGAAATGCATAAAATAAGCTGCAATATAGCTGAGAGAAATATCTAACAAAAAACCATTGATCTTAATTTCTTGTAAACAAATAATGCCAACATGGCCAATACTTTGCAAAGTGGATCAAACAAAAAAAATTCTTGAGGACTCTATAAGTCCCCAAACATTTCGCAAAAAGAAATTCATGGATAATAAATATTCATGGAGCCATCTCCCATAGAGATTCCCTCAATGTCAACCAGTACCAAAGAATTATTAAATTCAGAGATTTGAGAAGGTTGAAATAATTCATCAACAATCGAGGGACTACCCATACTATCGACTAGCACTAAAAACCTATTAAATAAATAGGTCTAAGAAGGTTCAAATAAGTCATAAACAGTTGAAATATGATGCTTAGCCTCATAAATTCCCCTTGATTATGGTGAGCCATCCTAAGATAGACTATACAAATGCTTGGAGAGTAGAAGTATTGGTAGTGAATTCCCTTATTTTGAGGTTGATTTATGCTCAAGAGGTTTGATGAGGCCTATAAATGCCTCATTGTTACACTATGTTTGACATATAAAAAACTTCCATATTACCAAACATGATAAAATTAATTACTAAATAGTTTATTAGAATATACTAGTTTTTAAGTGTTTGCATGATTTTATGTTAGGAACACTATACCCATGATTTGATTATTTTCAGCATTTTATGACTATTTTTGACATGATTTTGTTGATGAAAATAACATAGAAACATAAATAAGACAAGCATGTTCATATATAGGGCCAACTATAGCATGTTTGAAGTGTCAATCCCATTTCAAAACCAAATTTGTCAAGTGATTTGGCATGAAAATCATCTCTACTACGAAACAGGGCAGTGACAAGTTTTGTGCAACATAAAAAAATCAGCCAACTATAACATTAAAGGAGCGCCTTGAAGTTGTCAAAAAAAAAACACAAAATTATATGGAATGTGTTCACAAAGACTAAATAAGACCTCAACATGCTTTATTTGAAGTCAGAAGACTTATAAAGTAACATATAGCAGTTGCAATTAGAAAATAGACTTGTAGCAAGATTTTTCTACAATATTGTAATTTGTTTATCAGATAATAAAAGTGCAGTTCTTTTGTTAATTTCTATTCATGAGAAAGTGTAAGTGTTAATTAGTTAAAGAGCAAATTTCCCATCTTCTTCTAAATTAGGACGCTTGGGCCCACTTTTAGGCCTAGAAGGACTGTTATGACATATTTTTCTGTACTTTTGCTGTAGCACAATTAACAGATTGCTTGTCAATTTTTCCTTTCTTGTTTTAAGTTTGTGTGATTTTATTTATGTTTTCCATTGTGTTTTTGTGCAACCAATGTCTCTGTGTCAGCTGACAAAATAGTTTAAATTTGTGTTTCCCCTGTTTTTCATATTTTTTCTTTGTTTTCATGTTTTGGCAACTTTTATCAGTTTTTTTAGCAGCTTTCATTTTCACTGTCAATCATTGTAGCAGAAGCTTGACGAACTTCTGTGATAGGGCACTGACAGGTGTTCTTAGCATAAATATTATTTCCAAGCATAATTTTAATTCTGCAAGTGTAACTAGGTTTCAATTATGCAAGTTTAATTTAGGTTTTCCTTCTCAGCAATGTTTCAATTTTGAAAAATTAAATTAAACTTTCAATTCCTACAATTTCAATTCCTACATTTGTAGTTAACTTTCAATTTTTGTAATTAGAATTAGTTTTCAATTTTTGCAATTTAATTTAGTTTCCATTCTGTAGACTAGGTTTAGTGTGACACAAAAAAGGGTAAATGAACATTTATTTCACAAAAACAATGCTTGTAGTTTGAATGCCTGAACTATTATCTACCTTAATATTTTATCATAGATAGCCTTAGAAACCATCCCGAATTGATAAATCATAAGATTAAATGATGATATTAACGACATGCATCAAGGCTTCTTAGTAGACGGAGTCTGAGGAGATAAACCTGATGAACAAGAGCAACATGAGGTTAATATGGTGGCTTCACAATATTATCTTTGTTAGAAAGCATCAAATTAAGGTTGGTCACCCCCTTCGTATTAGAAATTATGATCCAATCTCCCTCAATAGAGGGTTTGGGATGTGCAAGCACAAAATGATGAGCAAGGGCAACAACTATAGGTTTTTGAGCAACCAACGGATAATCCTTGATACGATTTGTGGTGGATTGTTATCGAAAACAAGTATTAGGTAAATTAAAGTAAATAATTTGTTGCATAAAATGTTCTATACCAATCTGAATGTCCACAAATTCTCTAAGATCCTATGTGAGATCAACCTCAATACAAAATATTTTACTATGTTGTGTTGATAAGTACCGCTCTTCTTCCCAATAGATCACCTGACAAATGGATTTAACAATATCATCAATAAAAACCCATAAGGGCAACGAAATACCAGAGAGTTCAAACCAAACTGACACTTTCAAGGCAACTTGCTTTGAAACTCAAAAATAAGTCCAAGAAGAAGGGACCATCAATATATTGTGAAGAAACCAACAACTAGACTTACCAACCTTGGTTTGCAATTGCGAGGGTTCTTTAAAGGAAAGTAAAAAAAACTTTAGTAATATTATGGATACCCGCAACCACAATACCATAAACTTCCTGGTGAAGTTTCAACCAATTTTGAAAATATTCTTGTGATGTGATTTGACCAATAAAATAAGCTATAAGACAGTGATTCTCATACCATTTTACAACTAGAGAAACAACATCAAGAGAGAGCACAACATGGAGAAGAATCATTACCTAATCCACTACTTTCAAAACAAACTTTCGAGCTTGCTTTGGTACCATGAGTTCCACTATATGTAACAACCATTACATCTATGAACAGTGAAGTCATAAAAAAAAAAAATTATCATGGCAATATCAGTATCCAAAACCAAAGCAACCAAATTTACAAAAAATAGAAAATCCAAACTCTAACAATTCTCCTTCTAATCAAACAGTAGTAGAACAATTTTCCTTCTAATCAAACCTTAGTAAAACCTTCTCATAAAAATATTAACTTCATATTTACTGATTATAAAGATTCCTCAACTTTTAGATTAAATAAGAACTGCTCGTGAGAGAGTAGTCTGTCTTCACATTTAGACTTTTCCTCGTCTACCATAGTATGGATAAATCGGACAATTTAAAGAAAATGAATGTTCTCAGTACGTCCGAATTGAGCATTGGGTTGCTTCATTTATCTCTTTCGGGTATAATTATCCTTACATCTACGTTATTTTTTTTAAAATAAAATAAAAACAAAATTAAATTAATATTATATATTATAAAAAATATATTTATTTATTTAATATTAAATTAAAATTATATATAGTGGTGGGCTATCAATTTGCATTCACATTATGTGCAAGATGGAACTATATGTCTATGTGATTGAATCAACCTTTTTAGCTTTTATCGAAATGGAGAGTAAAAGGAGGTGACGGAAGGGGATATGGCCCTGAAGTCGATTTAATATCATATATTATAAAAAACAAATAAATAAATATATATATATATACCAAATCTAGTAGTGTGCTATCAGTTTGCATTCACATTACGTGCAAGATGGAACTATATGTTATTTAGCTTTTATCAAAATGGATAGTGCAGGAGGTGACGTAAGGGGATATGGCTCTGAAGTCGGCGATGAAAGTAATTGTGAAATCAAACGTAAAAGAATGTCCATGACAATGTCACGCTTTATAATATGGGTAAGTGACTCGATCCTTAGTGTTCACGATTTATTTCATAAGTGAGATCACAACAATCTTGTACGTGGAAATGCATATTCATAGATTAGGTCACACAAATCTTAAATCCTTTCGTGGGTTTGAATTGTTTTTAAAGTTCAATTTTTTTTTTTTTTTTACTTTTGACGGTGGGGTGCTTTAGAAGAGTTTTTTTTTTTCATCTTTAAATTAATAGTTTTTATATACATTCATCGTGGACTTGGGGTTTGAACAAGATAGATTTTTGTACGTAGATTTGGGGCTTGAACTCCGGTCTTATGAAGAATTCAAGTGATATCTTTGTTGCATGGATTTTATTGAGAATTCTAGTGGTGTCTAAATGGGTAAACGGCACGCACGTTGATGGAAAATACGTATTAAAGTAGTTAACAAAAGCATCTTTATTTTATTGTAGTTTATTTTAGTATTTTATGTTGATCTGTTTAGTTGTTAAATAGATTTTGTTAATCAAGATTTGTTTTCATTAATTTATTTGTCATATTAGAACGAGTATAAAAGTAATGAAATTTCAGTTTTCAAGGGAAATGAAAAACTAAATGGTTATTAGAGAATAAGTTGAAGAGTAAAGGTTATGATTTTTTTAGTTTTTTTATTTTTATTTTTATCATTGGAAAAGTATAATAAGTTGGATGTATTATTGTAATTTTAAATTATCGATAAAGGGAGTATTTATAGAATTTTTGAGTTATAAGTGCTCTTAAAAATATTTTATAATGATAAAAAAAATTAGATTTCTTCATGTTAATATATTGATGATAGTTTTAGTTTTTTATAGTGTTTATTTTGTATGCTACTATAGCATTTAAAATAGAGGAATAAAATGTTGTTTTATAAGTTTGAAGAATTTATGACATCTTTTTGTTGTGTATATTGTTGTCATTTTATATATACTTCAGCTATAGTTTTTATTAATGAATTTGTGCTTTAAGAAAGCATTTATAATCTTGAATTATATTGATTGTATTTTATTTCTTCGATGAAAAACATGGGTGTTTTGTTACATTTATTCATTTGGTATCAAAGCATAAGGTTGTTCAGTATCTAGGTTGAAAGAAGTTTTTGTTGTAGTTGTCTATTACAATTGGTCATGGCCAAAACAAATTCACTTCCAATTCTAAAATTCAATAGACAAGATTATGATTACTCGAATATAAAATGAGAATTTTGTTACCATAGAACAAATTACTAAAAATAGTTGAAGTTGGTTATGAAGAGCTGTAAGAGTGGGTTATTTTGCTACATAATGGTAGAAATTCTAAGAAATATGCCAAGATGAAGAATTCATTGGCTTTGTACCACATCCAGTCTACTCTACATAAGAGCATATTCCCTAGAAGAGCAAATGCACAGTTAGCAAGAGATGCTTGGAAGGCCCTATAGGAGGCTTATCAAGGAAATGGTTAGGTTAAAGTTGTGAAAATGTAGACCCTTAAAAGATAATTTGAAAATCTAAGAATACATGAAACCATTTTTATTTTTGAATCATATATTACATGGGGACCCAATCAATGTCCCCTATTACCTAGCATGTGCCCTAAAGGATGAGGCTAGGTGGTACCAAGAAGGACAACTACTACCCTAGAACACCATAGATTGGTTTCGGCCCTAATCAAACATGCAAAGGCACATAAGGAGACATCAATTGAAGAAGGCATCATTGATCCAAAATAACAGGAGATGACAAAGGTACCTGACTCCCATCGTCAATCGATTGCAGGTGCATCAGGACCAACAGAGTTAGTGCCTACCTCCCATTAAGATCAACAAATAAGGGAGGTAGGGCATAATCCATCCCCTATTTTTAAGGAAGCATAATAGAGTGTGCCCAACATTGTTCGTGTGCTGAAATACCCAAGGACCAAGAGCAGGATAAGGAAAGTGTCCTTGGACGTCTCCAGTTCATCCAATAACAAAGATGTCATTAGCATAACCGAGGATGAATTTGTTGTCCAGGTGCTATAGAACATGGTAGGTGGTGAGCCTTCTAGGCCAACATTCCAATAATAGGACCTACAGAAATAGGTGCAAACATTGAAGGAGCAAGATTTCACTTGGAAAAGAAAATACAAGGTAAAGCAGACCGTCTTTATGTGTCCAAAAAGGTAGCTACAAAAAATTGGAGATGTATAACACCATTTGCCAATTATAGAACTCTGTGCAACAATTGGAATCACAGGTTCAAAAAACGGAGGTTAGTCAGCCAACCAAGGTTGATGTTATTGTTCAAACAGATTAGGCAATAGAGGTGCCTACCACTTCTCCAAATTCTAAGGAAAATATTGTTTCTTCTGGTTAGTTTTGATTTGATACGAGAATAGAAGACAACCTAATAGATGAATAATAGGATCTTTTAAAACCTCTACTAAAATAAATCAAGAAGAACAAGAGGGTCCAATTCCATAAACAAGGCCCCGTAAAATAGATATTGAATATAGTGATGGAAAAGAGTTAGTTAGAATGTTTGATGCTACTTAGTTAGATGGTCAGCTACCAGATGATTGACTAGGAATTGCATAGTTAGTTGGGGAAGTTGAAGCACCATTGAGTGCAACTCAGTCGATTTACGACACAAATAATTAACCCTACTATCTAGACAAAAGTAGGGCAAGGGTAACACTCTAGAAAGGATCACTAATAGGAGTCAGCTGGTCCCATAGAGAATGCACAGTCAACACATCAACCATTGGTTGATCAAACCAAGGTTAAATAGTTGGATGAATAGATTGTAGTTTAACTAGCTGGAGACACACCAGGGGGCCAAGAAAAATAAGAAGCAAAGTCCTATAAGGCCCAAGAAGAATCATCCCTACAGAAGGGAGAAGAGGTTGGTACTTTAGCACCCAAAGCTGAAGAAGTAGTACCTAGACCATCAAAGAAGTTACAGCCCAAGAGGAAAGTAGAAATGACATCATAGAAGAGATGGGAGACAAAGGATAGAGCAACAAAATAGCCAAAGTAGAAGTCCATGCAATAAAAATTGAAGGTGTAACCACACCCAAACTTATATGAAGAATGGGCTACATCCATGAAAGCCTTTTCTAGACAAAATGGGCAATTTTGAGAGCTCCACAAGAACTTAAAGGAGGCCAAAAAAGAGTAAAAGGCTTATAAGAAAATAGCTCAAGAGCCATGTATCTCTATTAACCCTACTCAACCAAAACTTTCTTGGAGTATATATGGTTCACAAGATGGAAATCCCTCAAGGATGAGGAAATATCACAAGATGGGCATATTTGAAAAGAGTGAATGATGCCACCACTAGAGAAAGTGTTTGAATCTCTACCCTCAGAAGATGTAGAAGATAATGCTATAGAGGAAAATGATGAAGAGAAGAATGTTGTAGAGAAAACAATGTTTGACCCTAAGGAGGAAAAATTGCCAAAAGCCCAAGTGCATGATATGTCCCATTATCCACCATGGGATAAACCTAATTTTCTAGTGGTAGTCTAGCTACCTCCAAACCATCAGTATAGGAAACAGGTTCTACCTGCATTCTAGAAAGATTTTACTACATTTACATGTTTTTTGTAAATGAAGAAACAAAGAGAAATAAGTTGAGCAGAACAAGGCCGCACATTGATATAGGACCTATTCAACCCCTACGATGTAGTCTATGGTAAAAGGCACCTGAAATAAAAGCAGATCCCAATCAACCAAAAAAAGGAGGTAAACGAAAATATAACAAGGAAGGAGATAAAGCCACCACCCAAGAAAGAAAATGAAAAAACAAGGCATATTGGAAGGTTGTTGATAGAAAACCAGAAGGTGCAACGATGGTGTGGCAACATCTAAGCATGGGGGATAATGAACACCAAAAATACTCATATTTTTTTATGGAGTTATAATATATAGTGCAGTATTATTTTGATAAGAATGTACTTTTTAATGAAAATTATATATATATTTAATATAAATTGGGTATATTTTCTAATATGTTTTTTTAGTGTAATTTATGTGTAGATTCAATGATTTTGCAATATTTTCTACATATTTATGTCTAGGTCCCACGTGGACTTGGCACTTTATGTTTTATGGTGGAAATATAAGGACAAAAATGATCACAAAAAACGATACGTACATTGAGTTAATGTTCCTTACTCCCAAATTTGGAATCAAAGACACTTGACTCCCGAATTTTGGACCAAAGGCAACCTGACTTCTAGCTTTGGGGTCGATGGTGCTTGATTCCCAACTTCAAACTCAAAATTTCATGATTCCTAGTGATAGGCTAGATGGTTCTTGACTCCCATCGAGCAGAAGTATAACAAGAACCATGTTTTTAAAAGAAATAGAATGACGGTTTCTAGCAATATATGCAGATGAAAGACAATAGTATGAACCAGAATAAATTATCCATTTCTCATTAATGGCTAAACAAACATGTAAATAGAGCAAACATGCAAATCAATTATACTAATATGAATTTGCGATATAATTACAATTATATTTCGTCAATAAATAGAACACACATAATTTATCATGTGAAGGATAAAATTAGCATGTATTTGTTGTCTATGATTATTTTGCACATGTTTATTGTATTAACAAGACTGAAATAGACTTGCATGATCTTGTAATCAGGGATGTTCGTGCATTATATAAATTCACAGACCACCCATAAAAGGGGATCTTGGACAATTTTTTTATTTTGTACATTATTTTCTAGAAGCTGCAATCAAAATAATTTCAAGTGTTCATAATAATCTCTCCCAACATCCAGTGTACGTGATTTGATTGGGCGAAATCTGCCAGAATCTTGGGCCTACTCTCAACAGTATTCCACCCCTTTTCCCTATTTTTAGAATTAATTTTGTATTATTTATTTACTTTTTTATTATTTGTTGCAGTCATTTAATTTTTTTATTTTCCTTGTTTTCTCTGTATTTTTCCAATAAGTTTGTATTTTACTTTCTGTAGTTTATTTGTGTTTGATAATATAGATTAATCTAATGGTTTATACAAGAAACAAAAGCTACACTACAACCACCCCCCCAAACCTTAAGATGCATTGGACTCATCTCACTGGGGTTACAAGCATAAACTGTGCATGATACTTAATAAGTTTACAAGTTTTTCTAGGTTTAAGAAATTAAATGGAGGCAATAAATCAACTACATAGTAACCAATGTTTTATGCAATAGGGATGAAGTAAGGCTAATTATCGAACAACAATAGTTGTTACCTCGAATCGATGAAACAACAAGGATGCGAGTACAAATAAGGTTAGCAGATAAGATTGAAAGGATCAAGGAAGAAGATGAAGAAGGAATTCCTCCAAGTGAGAGAAGTAATCTAGGAGAACAAGGAATAATTCACCCATGGTTAGAGTATAGAGAATTACCCCAAACAATATAATATCAATGAATAATGTGACTAATGGTCTGATACATAGATACGACGAAGAAATTCAACATGGAAGTTCCAGAGAAGAACAAAGGTGACACTACAGATGAAGAACCAACTAAGCTTACCTCGTTAGCTCAAATTTGGCTATCATAGCAAAGGATGAGACACTAGATCCAACAATTATAAGAGGAGTATGAAATATTGCAGGGTCACACTACAAGACTTTGTGAACAAACTATCTAAGACATGGATGAGATGATGCAAATGATGGATTAAAAAAGGGTAGTGAGGTCACATGAACTAGAAGACAAAGGAAAAGAACATGAGGTAACACCACAAGTAAGTGGTACATACCATGATATTGCAAGTACCAGTAGAGGAGAAAATTCACAGATAACACCTCATGGGATGCCCAATGACCCGTCAATGGTCAAAGAATATGTGAAGATAACTTGGTGATACATTGAAGTAGATTTTACATCACCAGAACCACAAGGTAATATACATGAGGTTTCAAGCGAATCCAGTGATGGATATTTTTCTTGGCTAGTAAGAGACAAGAATTTTGACAACAATGATGATGAAATCATAAGGAAAACATAGGTACCTCATGCTCATCTTGACCTTGAGACCTATGCAATAGCATATCGATAGTTAAGGTGAAAAATAATATAAGTACAAAGACTTCGAAGGTTAATAAAATTACCAGAGGATTGGTCGGTGCAAAGGGATGATGATCGTAATGATTCTAGTTATAAGTCCAATTTTTTGAAACCATATAGAGAAACTTTGGAAATAGTTTCTCCACAACGATTCTAGGAGGAAATGTGATGGACATGCCAACTATTACATGCAGATCATCAAATGCAAGCACTACGACAACTATCACCTAGAATGCAAAGAAATGAAAGTCACTTGACCAACATAGAATTGGTGGATATAACATTACAAATGAACAAATAATAACCCACAAAACAACAATGATGTTATAGATAAGGAGTATACCAACAAAATACTATAAAGGTTAGAGGAGATATTCCACCTAGAGGATGTAGAGGATGAGGGAGGATTTGATCCCTTACTCTTAGATAATCGTGAGACACACCATTGGCATGTTTGAATTGGAATAGGAACCTTTAAGGTATCCCATGATTAAGAGGGATTATACTAAACCTTAGATGAAGACAACCATGGGGATGACCTCTAGTGATCCAACAAGGACCAAGAATAATTGAAACTGATAGAATATTGCACCAAGAGAGGGAAGTTTCATTTAATGTTCAAAAAGTTCCTATTTCAAGAAGGTTAGGTCATGGAAGAGCTATATAAGGAAGATTATTTGTTGTTAGGGGAAGAATACGCTTCATCGATGAAAGGATTCGAGGATTACAAAGGACTCGTTCACCAAGCTTAGAATATGACTTGATACGAGAAGATAGATGGAGGAGTCACTCAAATGATAATGGACCAGTAAGAGCACACATACCTCATGGTAAATCACTAGAACAATAGAATGAATTATTGCCAAGAGGAAGTCCTATAAATTATAATTGCATAATTCCAAATTGTACTCATGACAATCAAAGAGAAAGAGATCAAAAAAATGGTCAATTAGCATGTAATGATGCAATTACTCATAATATAGAAGTGGGTAACCCAAATAAAAAGTCAACAAAAGGGATCATGTAAATGAATGTCACTATATGATTCCCATGATAGTAACTATCAGGATATAAAAATAAAATAAAATTAAATTAAATTAAATTGAAATAAAAAATTAAAAAATAGAGAAATATCTTAATTGTGAAAATCCTCCAAGTTACAATTAAGATGAAAGGTGGTTGAAAACTAGAAATGGTGGCCTCTTTTGAGAAAAAATAGAAAAACATAAAAGTATCTTAATTGTGAAAATCCCTCAGGATGTAATTAAGATGGAGGATGGTTGAAAACCATAAATAGTGACCTCGCCTGGGAAAAAAAACAAAATAAAATAAAAATAAAGAAAAGAAAAATAAAATAAAATAAAAATAAAGAAAATAAAAATAAAATAAAATAATAAATAAAAAGGCAAAGAAAAGGACAAAAACAAGAAAAAGACAAAATCGCATGCACAAGGGTGACGAGTTGTCAATCATATGTACAAGAGGGAAAAAAGACATGCAAAAGATTTTAAGGTGGTATAATCCCATGCATTAAGATGTTAGGGTTTCAAAACTATATAAATAAAGGGGCCATGTAGAGTTTTATTTCCACACTTGTAGATCATACACACAACACTAAAATTTGGAGAATTCAAAGGCAAAAAAGGTGCAACTGAAGATAATTTTCCATATGGACAGTTTAAATTCACCACATTACTATAATTTTCATGAACCATTTTAAAATGGCACCACAAGAATCTTTGGTTTTTGAAAAAACAACCCGATCGGAGAAATAGCTACCAAACTTAGGGCTTTACTCTAAAAAACTAAGTTTTTTTAGAAATATTATTGCAGGGGAGAAAGCTATGTATGAATGAGGTTTTGAGGAAAGAAGACACCCAAGAAAATCCTTATTGTAGAAAATGCAGGTCTAGCGTTTGATTTTTTTAGAAATAGGGAAGTGTGGAATTGCAAGGAGGCAAAAATAACAAACCCTAGTACATAAATCATCCATAAAAGCACAAAAATATTTTTATAAGTTTGCATGTGTGAACTAGTAGGAGAATACGACTGTACAATGCTGCCATACTACCAGGAAAATTTATTTTGGAGGAAGATTGCACTTAGTGAAGGAAAATTTACATAAATTGCACTGAAATTGAACCGAAAAGGGAGATTGCATGCTTCTAGTAAATGGCTTTCATAGAAGTCATACCAATTTAAAAAAAATAAGGGTTTTTGACAAAGTGACATTTTTAAGGCCGTATGTATGATTTTAGGGCATGATTGTATGATTTTGAAGCAAATTGTACAATTACCAAGCTCCCAAAGACCTGATTTGTGCAATTTAGAAGAGATTGTATGAAATTTTTTTGTAATTGTATAAATTATGATGAGATTTTACATAAGGGATGTTTACTTGTATTATTTGGTAGTATCTTGTATGATCTTATATCGATATTATATTATTTGAAGCCCTAATTATACGATTGGATGCATTTGTATAGAATCGGGTGCAATTGAACAAACTCAGCTGGAGTTGTACAATTTGGCTAGGGTTGTATAATTTCAAAACATACATGTATGAGATCCTAAGACCCTATATAGTTTTAGATAACCCTTGTACATGTTGGAAGTAGTTGTATGGAATTTTGAAGCAATATTTTATAGAGTTGTTCTTAATTATCTAGTTGAATAGAAAGTGTGTGAATGAGATTTCCACTTAGCGATGGTAGAAGCATGAGATCCAAGTGAAAATCATGATCTCATTATGATCGTATTAAAACATCTAGAGTAGAAATATCTCCAGGACCACTACACTAGAGAGAATCACAACCCAAGAGATATCTCTCAATTTACCCCATTCAATACCAAGGATGTCAATTTTACTCACACGAAAGACATGGCAATCATCCTTGGATAGGGAGAGGATGTAGGCCATGCAAGGTTTAGAAATATTGGTGTGGTGGTAGAGGACGTGCACCACTACAATATAGAAGGGAGGAGATGGAGTCACCTAGGACACATAGAAGGAAACTTCAAAGTGAATTCATCAAGAGAAGACTGTTGAAGAGTAGGAAGAACTACCTAGTGAAGCAGAGGAGCAAAATGATATCAAGAATATCACTTTTTGACATCCAAAAATAGACTTTGGTAGGAAATTTTAGGAAAATAATGAGGCTAATCATCCACTAAATCTTACACTGAGGAAGGTCAGAGTGAGTACTATAGCACAAATCCCACTACAAGATAAAGTATTCTTCAATGAATACTTACTAAAAACTCTCTAGCAGTATTTTGTAGCGGTATTTCAATAAACATTCAGATTACTCAAGAATGGAACTCCAATTTTCAAGAAGACAGTGGATCCAATTGAGGCTCATGGGTTGATTTCAACACCCACATCTATGAAGCCACTTGTGGAAGCCAATATTTTTGGTTTTGGAACATGTGGAATTAAACAAAGCAAATTTAAGACTAATGAGTTAGCATACACAATGAATGTTTTCATGGATCGTCCAATTGGGGAATCATGAAATTCAAAAATACCAATCTGGATGGCACAATATGTGTAAGCTATCTACGATGGTATGAAGTATGATTGGGGAACATATTTATAGAAATGGATGTAGTAGTTGCTAACAACTAGGAGGAAGATGTTCACCATGACCTTCAATGCCATTCTCTTTTAGTAGACACAATATCTATATTGGCCATTCCCTTTCCTGGTTTGACCCAACCATGGGAGTTATCATTAGATCAGCCTACCATACTATGATGGAAAAAAACTCTGCCCCTATCAAAGGCAACTCTAGAGAAATAAAATTCTAAGAAGAGCACAAAGTAGCCAAAACCTACGATGCAGGAATAGGCTGAGACTGCATCTAATGAATATGTTCATGTGAGGAGGAAGAGAAGAAGATAGTTGGAACCTGCCTTAGAATAGTAGACACAGGTCCAACAGCTGTAGGAGCAACCAATCTCTTTTGAAGATGAGGAGAGAGTAAAGTAACAACCCAACCCTATAAGGATTCAAACATGTAGGCAACAAGAGAAACATAAGAAGTCCATTCATAAAGATCAACCTAAGGCAGTACAAGAGGAAGGGTACTATAACTCAAAGGGATTGGATTTTTTGAATTTAAATATACTAGGTTTAGGAGAAGTGGGAAAAGCAATGGGATATCCGTAATTGATCTAGACCTTTTATTTTAATTTTTTGGATTCATCCAAATATTTGGTTGGAAAAAAAATGGTACCAATAGCTCCAAAAGAAAAAGTTGCGATGGATATTCCATTTAAGGAACCTATAAGAATAAATAAAATATATATTTTTATGAGAGGTGGTAATAGCCAATGAGAGAAGATAAGTACATAGACTCCTTAGGAAGAGTTTGCTCCTTACTAGATAGTTGTAACCCTAAGGGGAGTGCAATCGAACCCACAAGAGGAAAGGTTGACAGAAAAGCAATAGGAGGACTTACCTGATCTACAAGAGGAAGTCCAAGTATTGGTGAAAGAGCAGCAATATCCAAAGGAAATAATTAATGTTGAGGAGATAAAATCACTGAAGGAAGGAGAGATAATTAAGACAATAGCATACATTTTGCTACAAGAAGAGAACACAATTAGTATGGGAAAGGAAGTTGTAGGAAGTTCAAATCCAAATAGAGAATAAGAGGAAGAACAGACCCCCACACATGATAATGTTACAAAGCTTCGTACAAGATTCTTAGTTGAAGTACCTTGCTTTGGTATTTTAGGGGATGAGGGAGAAAATATTGATGAATAGATGGAACACTTCTCCTGATAGGCCAGTAAAATATTTTCCACTACCAAGCTACAATTTTTTATTGTTGGTGTTGGGCAGTTGAAACAGTGGAGGGAGCAAACCTTCACTGAATTAGAAAATATCATGGAGTGGGTGTTCAATGAGGATTGCATGAGGCAAATAGTACACATTCATGCACAACACCCATGGTTGTTCACTTGGGGAGAGGTAACCATGATTCTTGGGAGACAAGATTTATCGAAGGAAGTGAAGACCAATTATCATGTGTTTCCATGCATATACTTGGATAAGGAAACCTGCTAGAATTGTCTATTGAATACAATGGGTACAAAATTTTGAAGAGTACCTTCGAAATAGACCTTCACTCTAAGAAAATTAGATTTCCTAACATACTAGATCGAGTGGATCAGCTTGGGACTTGAATAGAATTATCAACCCAAGAAAGCACAAAGGGAAGAAGCAAAAGCTACTCGAAAGGATATGGTTGCGATGGAGGAAGAATTAACAAATAAAAACATAGATTTTGAGGAAATATTGAAAAATGAAGAAACATAGTGGGTAAACATCAAACAGGCTTATGAGGATAAGTTATGCTCACAAGAGGAAGAAATGTAGCTTGTGATCAAGAAGGTAGAAGAGTGCACAAAGCATTTGGAATCTTAACTTGCAGCACAAAATGAATAATTAATGCACAATTTTATCCTCAAATCCTTTTACATATATTCCCAATTTTATTCAAAGAAATGCTTAACTATGTGCTCAAGCCCTTGCACTTTTATTTCTAATTTTAATCAAAACAATGCACAATTATGCTCTCAAAACTGATCTATAACTTTTCCTTCAATTTCAATCAATTCAAATGCACAAGTTGATTTATAACCTTTCCACATTCACTCTCTTCAATCAAAACCAATGCATATCTAATCATTCCTTATACCTCCAACCATATGACATTAAAATATTTTCTTCACACAAAAACCACCCTTGAGAAAGGAATTAAATCACCATACCTCTAAATCTTCCTTAATGATGATAATATTCTATTTGTATGGGCTTCTTAAAACCTTTCTTAACAAAAATAACTTTTCTTTATTTTGCCAATTCAAAACATGTTAGTATATCCCTTTTTCTCTTCTTGATTAGATATAAAAAATATTCAAATTAAAATCCTCTATCAATAAATGCTCAATTAAGGCTTTAATATTAAATCTTATATTTCCCTCACAATATAAAACTTTATCAATAGCATAAACCATTTTAACCCCTTTCTATGATATGCCAAAAATACAACTAATAATAATCACAAATACATCTTATTTCTTCTTTCTAAAATATGGAAAGATACAAAAAATAAACACAAAAATACCTTATTTCTCCTTCCTAAAATATGCAAAGGTACAAACAATACACCTTATTTCTCCCTTCTACAATATGCAAGATTACAACTTTCAAATAATACCCAAATTACCTTATATTTATTCATGCAAAAATTACAATTACAAATAATCCTTATTACACCTTACGACTCATTTTCTAAATAAAAAATATAAACAAAATTTTACTCTTATTGTAACCAAATAATCCCTATGAACTGTCTTCCTTTTCATATACAATTAATCAATAATTTTCCTCATACTTAAACCAACAAGCCCAGTGAATTATAAAATTTAATAAAAAAAATTTCTCATATCTCAACCAACAAGCTAGGCACACTCGAGGAGAATTGAACTTGAAACCTCTACCCACATAGTGCCCTAGCACTATCTAGATGACTAGTTGGGTTACCCTAGCAAGTAGAATGGAAAGTGCACGATACAATGAAAACCTTCTCTTCGTTGTCTCACTACCCAAAAAAATAATGTCTCCGTCTACAAAAATAGACCCTGTGTGATTCAACCTCACAACCCCTCATTCGACAACACCTTAGCACTAGCTAGGAAACCATTTGGACTAGCCACCTAGACGTAATCCCAATCACAACACAAAATTATTATCATTTTTCTCACTGCCTTAAAGTTATTTTTTTATCTTCTTCAATTTATTCACTTGGAGAGTATTCTATTTTCACGTGCTAAAAATTAGACTCAAATGAAAATAATCGTGCTCCTTATATATGATTTTCCCCTTATATCCAAATATGTCGGTGCATATTCAAATATTCAATTTTTATTGCCTCCATAAAATTTGGCGCCTCCTCCTTTTTGAAAACTTTATATTATAATATTTAAAATATTATAATATTTAAAATATTATAATATTAATCCTTTGTCCCTTGCATTTTAAACATTTTTCTTTCTCTTTTAATTTTTAAATTTTTTTGTCTAAAGCAACTTTAAAATTTTGTCCCAAGATTTTAAACTTCTCTTTATAAAATTTAAATTTTAAATTTAAATATGATAACCCTTTTCTTGGATATTTTATTTGCTTTGCTTCATGTTTGCCTTGGATAATTGTCCATTTTTCTATTCACTAAGTCCATATTTGACCTTAATGAAATATTGTCCATCCTTAAAATATTTTCACTCTTGAAGAATATTCCTGCCTTGAGTACCATGTACTTTTGACATCAATGAAAACTCAATATTTCCAACAATATCCCCCTTTGTCATTGATGGGAACCCTACAAAAAAAAAATATTTTACTGCAACTAGATTCCTAAATTGCTCCCCCTAACAAGTTGCTCTCTCTCACAAAATTCTCCCCTTTGAAATCAATGGCAAAGGGCTCATTGGGAATAAAAATAATACACTTAGACTAACTCCCTCACCACCTCATTTTATTGAGGTGATCAATTTTGGGATGGGAGTAAAACGACTCCCAACTTACAATGGTCTTCTTCTTTTTCAATATTTTTTCAAACTTTTGAATTCATACTTCTTTGAAAATTTTTACTATCCTTTTTCTTTTTTTTATTTGGAAGTTTCATAAATTATGTTCTACACCACTTTGCTCTATGGCTAAAATTATTGCAATTGTAACATCTAATGTTGTAGTTCTTGAAATATGCAAATGAATTTAAGTTACTCTTGGTGAAGATAAAATTATTCTTACCATGACCTCTGTAATGTATAAATTTATGACCAAAAGGATTACATGAGTAGAAATAACCTTGGAAGGAATATTCATCTTGCCTTGGAGGATATGGTCTCATGGTTCTTCCTTGCCATTCTTGTGATGGTCTATGTTCCTTGATTATGCATTGTTTTCTTCATCCTTGATGCTTACACTTCTCAACTCATCAATACAGTTAGGTTCTTCTTCAAATACCTTCTTTGATGCTTCTATTTATTTTGAGCTTGACTCCTCTTCTTGTACCTCTTGAACTTCTTCAAAACCAAGTCCAATATTGATGAATGAAGATCTTTTAACTTTGAGAATATCATCCAAGGTTTTTGAGCTTTCCTTAAACTGATATAACTTATCAAGATATTTTCCAAGTCCCTTATTTAGAGAGAGAACTTCATATTCTAGTATTTCATATTCTAGATTTTTTTCCTTTAACTACTTAGTCATACTTTATTCAAATTTCTTTACCTCTTAAACCTTAAATTTTAAATTAGTGAGATTTTGTAGAATCTTTGCATTTTTTTATCATCCTCTTGTACTTGAGACTTTAATATTAAGTTCTACTTTTTCAAACCTTTAATATCAACAACAAATTCCTCTTCCATATCAACTATGGCTTCATTTTCCTTTTCTGAATCTTTCTCTTTTTCTTGGTCTTCAACTATAAGATCATCTTCTTTCTCTTTTTATTGGTCTTCAACAGGAGCATCTTATTTCTCTTCTTTTTGGTCTTCACTAACATGAGCATCTTCTTTCTCTTCTTTTTGGTCTTCACTAACAAGAGCATTTTATTTCTCTTTTATGGCAAAAAATAGAATTTATTATTTTTCACTATCAAAGAGACTTGCATCACTTTCACTAGAAGCACTGCTTGCTTCTTCAACATAAAAAATATTCTTGTGCCTTTGAAAGATCTTCTTCTCATGCTTACCTTGACCATGCCTATTTTTATTTTCATGATAATATTTTCTTTCTTTATTTTTCTCCTATTCCTTTTCATCGTCACTGCTACTATATCCATTTTATGGATAATTTATTGCATAGTGACCAATTTTACCATAGCTAAAACATTTCACAATCTACATGCTACCCTTGTTATTTATTCTTAAAAATTTAACCTCGTATTTGCTACTTGATTCATCACTTGATTCTGGTTCTTTACCCTTTGCCTTCTTAGAATATTTGAATGTTGCTTCCTTTTTGGTTGTTTGATATTTTTCTGTCCTCATCTCATAGGCTATGAAAATTCCATGTAGCTCATCCATGGTCAAATTTTTGAGATCCTTCATCTCTTATATTGCTAAAACCGTTGCATCATAATTTATAGGGAGTGATATTAACACTTTCTGAACAATAGTAGATTCCTCAATATTTTCTCCAAGTCCAGGAATATTGTTAAAAAAATCATCAACATGAATTATATACCTAGAAATATCTTCCTCATATTTCATCTTCAATTCTTCAAATTTCCTCTCGTGAGTTTGAAGTTTTTTCATGTTGACCTTGTCATCTCCTTCATATGTTTTCTATAATTTTTCCCACATTTCTTCGGCTGATTTGTTGTGAATAACTTTCACAAACTTTAATTCACATAACGTACTTAAAATTGCATTCATAGCCTTGGCATTATTTTCATATCGTTTCTTACCATTGGAATCTATGGGAGGTTTTTTATGTGTTGTAAATCCATCCTTAATATATTAACATGCATCATAATCCTGTGACATCAAAAATATTTTCATTCTCACACTCTAGAAAGTATAGTTAGTACCATCAAACAATGGAGATATATTCATTAAAAATCCTTCCTGATGAGTAATTTCTATTCTTGTAAGATCTTCCTTCCAGTTGTTGGAATTTCACGAAGGAACTCAATCTGATACCAATTGAAGAACATAAGCTTGTACTAAGAGGGGGATGAACAATATAATATTAAAATTTTATTTTTCTTTCAAAATTAATATCATCCAATATTATCAATTGCAATATGAAATAATGCATAAATCATCACACACATGATAAACCCAAATTTAACATGGTTCATCGAATATGGACTACATCCACGAAGAAATATTTCTTATAAATTTATCAACAAAATTCTTGGGAACTCATTCCCTATTACAATGTTTATGGAACTCTATCCATAGGAGACACCTATCCCCTCTTGCTCTAATTCATAGAACTCTATCTGTAGGAGACACCAATCCCCTCTTGCTCTGGTTTATAGATATCTATCCATAGGATACATCAATCTCCTCTATTCTAGTCTACTCCAAAGCTTGCTCATAAAGCCTACTAAAATCTACCCACAAGCTTGCTCAAATACCTGCTCAAATCTACTCACCAACACTGCTCAAATATGCTCACTATCATTGCTCAAATACACTCATCAACACTGCTCAAGGCTACTCACTATCACTGATCAAACCTAATAATAAATCTTGCTTAATATTACATACAAACACTACTCAACTTTCTCAATCCTACTCACAAACACAACTCAACTTGCTCACAAAACCTGATCAATTCTACTCACAATCACTACTCAACCTGTTCAATACTGCTCACAAAACCTACTCATATCTTTTCGAAAAGTGCTTTCTTTGACTAGAATAATTTACACATATTCTGATCAGAATTCATGTTCTTCATGAATATATAAATAATGATATGCATTACAAATACTCAATATATTCTTTCACATTCATTAATTCTGTCGCTTTCACATGTCTCACATTTATTGCATTCCAAAATATAGCTCTAGTCTAGCACTTGATAATTGAACTTCTTATGTACTCCCAAAATCAATCAAAAACCAATACACAAATTTACTTCATAAATATGGTATATAACCCTTGCAAATTTATTCCCAATATCAATCAACACTAATGCACAACTTTATTCTCAAACCCTTGCACATATATTCCCAATATCAATCAACACTAATGCACAACTTTATTCTCAAACCCTTGCACATATATTCCCAATTGTATTCAACATTAATGCACAACTTTGTTCTCAAATCCTTGCACATATATTTCCAATTTCATTCAACATTAATGCATAACTTTATTCTCAAATCCTTGCACATATATTACCAATTTCATTCAAATCAATGATCAACTATGTTCTCAAGCCCTTGCATTTTTATTTCTAATTTTAATCAAAACAATGCATAATTATGCTCTCAAAACTGACCTATAACTTTTGCTTCAATTTCAATCAAATCAAATGTACAGGTTGATCTATAACCTTTCCATATTTACTCTCTTAAATCAAAACCAATGCATATCTAATCATTCCTTATACCTCCAACCATATGACATTAAATATTTCCATAAAAAAAAACCACAATTGTAAAAGGAATTAAATCACCATACCTCTCAATCCGCCTTAATGATGATAATCTTCTATTTGTACAGGCTTCTCAAATCTTGTCGTAACAAAAATACCTTTCCTTTATTTTTCCACTTTAAAACAGGTTAGTATATCCCTTTTTCTCTTCTTGATTAGATATAAAAATATTCACATTAAAATCCTCTACAAAGAAGTGCTCAATTAAGGCTCAAAGATAATATCTTATTTTTTCCTCACAATATAGAACTTTATTAATAGCATAAACCCTTTTAACCCCTTTCTATGATATGCCAAAAATACAACTAACGATAATCACAAATACACCTTATTTATCCTTTCTAAAATATGCATATATACAATCAACAAACACAAATACACCTTATTTCTCCTTTCTAAAATATGCAAAGGTACAAACAATAAACACAAATACACCTTATTTCTCCTTTCTCAAATATACAATATTACAACCTTTCAAATAATACCCAAATCACCTTATATTTATTCATGCAAAAAATTCAATTACAAATAATCCTTATTACACCTTATGACTCATTTTCTAAATAAAAAATATAAATAAAATTTTGCTCTTATTGTAACCAAATAACACTTGGGAATTGTCTTCTGTTTCATATACAATTAGTCAATAATTTTCCTCATCCTTCAACCAACAAGTCCAACGAAATATAAAAATTAATAAAAAAAAATTCTCATACCTCAACCAACAAGCCAGACACACTTGAGGAGAATCAAACATGAAACCTCTTCCCACACAACGTCCCAACACTAGCTAGGCGACTAGCTGGGCTACCCCATCAAGTAGAACATAAATCCCATGGTACAATAAAAACCTTCTCTTTAATGTCTCACTACCCAACAAAACAATTTCTCCACCTACAAAAATAGACCTAATGTGATTTGACCCCGCAACCCCTCATTCAAAAGCGCCTTTGCACTAGCTAAGTGACCAGCTGGACTAACCACCCAGACGTAATCCCAATCGCTGCACAAAAATATTATGGTTTTGCACACTACCTTAAAGCTCTTTTTTTAATTTGCTTCAATTTATTCACCTGAAGAGTATTCGATTTTCGCGTGCTAAACATTAAACTCAAATGAAAATAATCATGCTCCTTATATATGCCTTTTCCATTATATCCAAAGACGTCGGTGCATATTTAAATATTCAAATTTTTATTGCCTCCATAAACTTTGACGTCTGGCATTTTTGAAAACTTTATATTATAATATTTAAAAATTTATAATATTAATTCTTAAAACCCTTGTCCCTTACATTTTAAACCTTTTTCTTTTTCTTTTAATTTTTAACTTTTTTTATCCAAAGCAACTTTAAACTTTTGTCCATCTCTTTTAATTTTTTTAAAATTCTTTGTCCTATACAACTTTAAACTTTTATTCCAAATTTTTAAACTTTTTTTTTAATATCTAAATCTAAAATTTAAATATTATAATCCTTTGTTTGTATATTTTCTTTGCTTTACTTCATATTTACCTTGAATAATTGTACATTTTACTATTCACTAAGCCCATCTATATTTACGTTGAATAATTGTGCATTTTACTATTCACTAAGCCCATCTATAACGTTAATAAAATATTGTCCATCCTTATGATCTTTTCACTCTTGAAAAATATTCCTACCTTAAACATATGCATCTTTCTGTATTTTCAACATATCCTTTCTTAGACCTGTCATATTTGCTAGTACCTATCCCTCGTTTTCTCGGTAGCTTTAACCCACTTATAAAATTCATTTCTAAAGAAGTACTTTTAAGGAAAAACTCAGATAACTAAAATTCATTTCTAAGGAAGTACTTTAAAGGAAAAACTCAGATAACAAATTTTTTTTGACACGTATTAACGATGCTCAAATAATTACTAGGATGTGGAATTCAATGGTTTTTTAGTATTGAATATCCTTCACCAATGAGGCTATTGGTTGTTGGCCTCAAGAGCGTGATTGTGCTTTTCAGAAATTCACCTTGGTCTTTATCCGTACCTCGTTGCAAAGGCATGGCATCTCTCCCAATGTATTAGCCACATTAATTGAAAGATTTTTTCGAATTTGTTTCCGACCATGATAAAATTTGACTCAATTCTAAGGCAATTATTTTTGGAATAGAGATAAGACGACAAAGAGAGAGCCATAATAGGCAGAAGAGAAAGCACACGTGACCAGGGCAAGGACAAAGAAAAAATCTGTAAAAAAAAATATGGTTGGTTATAACTATAAAAAAATTAAAGTTTTAAAAAAATAAAATTAAAAAATGGTTTGTTATATATCACTATTGTCCCATTGGGTATTACTATCTAGAGAAGCCATACAAAAAAAAAATTGTTTACTTTTACATTACAGAGGTTCTAAGCATGAACCTTCCATTTAACAGGTCAGCGTCATCTTCTTCACTTGCCTTATAAATGTGGAAAAAATCTAAATGCAAGCTTTTTTAGCCGAAGTTGTATTAATCTGCACTATACAAATTACTTTCTTTAACTGACAACCTCACACCAACTTTTTAGTCAGAGTTGGATGGACACTATACAGGTCACTTTCTTCAACTGGCAGTCTCACACCAACTTAACTAAACATGGATCCCCACTATACAGATCACTTTCCTCAACTGGCAGCCTCACACCAACTTAACTAAACATAGATCAACACTATACAGATCACTTTCCTCAACTGACAATTTCACACAACTTAACTAAACACTAAGAAAACATTACCGACTACACCAACATTACCAACCTGAATGTATGCTAATATAGATGTTAGCAAAGGAACTAGACTAGGCTTTTGGGCAAGGAGCTATAATGAAGAGCAAATAAGGACAAAGTGGATGACAAGGCAATAAGCTAGGACGCCATTAGGGTTTTGGCAAGTAGGAGGGTGCAAAACGAATAAGAACCCATTGATGTGGTTCTAGTTGGCTAAACAAAGAGTGAGAGTAGCGCACCTTAACATGCTTCTTCGGCAAAAGAGGTAGGTACAAACAGTCTATAAAGGTTTTCTTAAGGTAAGACTAAGAACTACTCCATCAAACAAAATGTTGCCAAGATGAAATGTTGTCGTTCCATCAAATTAAACTACATGCTTAATGAAGAATGAAGCAAAGCACGCCCAATTGAGGCCATGTGAGTGGTCATGATCTCGAAGCCCTAACATTTTTCTCTCAGGAAAATGGACAACTCAAAGTGTTTGGTTGCTTATCACCATTAGATTACATAACAACCGAGGAAAAAACCGAAATCGGGTTCACTCAAATTGATCCATAATATTGAAATCTTGAAAGGATTCACTGAAATTGATCCATATTATTCAAATCTTCACTTATAATATAAAAGCTATATCTCCACCAATTGATCTTATGAGTGTGCATTTAAATAAGCTAGGATGGTTACACCTTCATTCTATGTTTTTCAAGGACAGAGCCTTGATTCTATCATCCATGTTTGTCACAGAAAAGAAGATCTCATTTTTTTTATTTGCTATTGGACATTTTCATGTATGTTCTATATAGATATTCTTCATTGTAGTTCCTACTTTAATACGAGTTTCATTATAAAAATTATTTCCCTTACTTTGATTGCGGTGCAGATAACGCTTTTCATAGTTGGCAAGGTAATACTCTGAATATTACGGTGAAAAGTGTCGATTCATTTCCACGTGAATCTTCATCGATTTCTTCTTCCAAAAAAAAAGTGACGTTTTATCTGCGTAATGTGGGCATTTTGTAATCCTTTCGAGCCTTCCGCATGACAGACAGTACAAACCACAATTTACACCCAAATAGATAAAAAACATATATTATATCAGCTAGCTGGGATATGTCGGCGTGTGTAGAAAGAGATGTCTGGCGCCTTTATCACCGCAGTTTTTTTATTGAATAATAATTCTTATACACATTTGCCATGGGATTGAACCTGAATCACATCATCGATAATGTAAATGGCATCCTTATGAATAAACCACATCCACTATTCCTTGCCCACACCCACTATTCCTCGTTCTTGTGTGCAATGAATTAAAAAATATTTTGTCCATGACTCGGTGAGTCAATTTCAATAACAGAAAACAAAAAACAAAAAAATTGCATTGGGGGCGCTGGCATTGATGATTTTATGGACATGCGCAGCATCTCATCACAAGCAAGGCCGGGAGGGAGCGCAGGATAGAGCTCCCGCAGAATTTGTTAACTGCGGTACTAAGTTTACTGTGCCGACTTTAAAACTTTGTTGAGCATTGTACATAGGAAGACCTCTTCCTCTACCAGATGAAAGAAAATATGCTCCGTTCACAAACGTATCCCTCACGGACTTCCAGAGCCACCTCTTCCCATTTCCTTCACGCCACGTCACTTGCTTCTTGTACTCCTCGTTTGGAGCCACAAACCGGTTCCCTTCGCTTCTAATTACGGGATCCGCACTCCCTCCAATTGCATATATTCCCCACGACTCATAGTTGTTATTCACCACATTCACATACCCATGTCTGCACCTGCAATGGTAATATCCATAACCACATAATTAATTTTTATATTTTATATATATTTTTTTAATGATACAAGTCTAACATATTCCATAAAATTTAGATTAATTTGTGCGGATATGAAAATGGAACTAAATTCCACTATGCTAGTTGAACATAATCACAAACAAACAATAAAAAAAGCTAAGAGTTTCAATTAGTCCATAATTCAATGTTGATACCTATCTACACAAGAGAGGAGAGCAGATACGAAAGTGGAACTAAATTCCACTATGCTAGTTGAACATAATCACAATTAGTTCCACTATGCTAGTTGAACATAATCACAAACAAACAGTAAAAAAAGCTAAGAATTTCAATTAGTCCATAATGCAATGTTGATACCTATCTACACAAGAGAGGAGAGCAGATACGAAAGTGGAACTAAATTCCACTATGATGGTTGAACATAATCACAAACAAACAGTAAAAAAAACTAAGAGTTTCAATTATTCCATAATTCAATACTGGTTTGTGAAGAATCCTAAACTAAACCAAATACCTGCACCTGCTATCCATTACCAAATAGTGCCATCCATTAACAAAAGTCTGACATTTGACATGATTTAATTTTACCTGGGCATCCGTTGCATAAGGCCAGTTCCGATGCATAATCATCGCTGTGACCCAAAAGCCTAACCTGTTTGTTTTTGTTCATGACATATAAATAGTTCAAGTTTAATGGTATATTTTATAATTGGAATTTCTACTACGTTAACAATTCAATAAAGGCTTACTTTATCGTGGTAAGAGAAATGGTTGTTTGAAATGGTAACCGCAGTGGAAGCCAGCGTCACATCTACCAGACCATCTGCGCAATTGGAGAGAGTGTTATGATCAATCCATATGTCTCTCGAACCCACAACGGAAATAGCATCTCCATCCTGCGTACCAATCGCCGTAACGTTGAACTCCGAGGAAAGAACGTTGCCCGCTTTACTTGGTTTGCAATCATGGATGTTTAATCCGTGGACAATAACGTTGTGCACATTTCTCAGGAAGATGCAAGGTCCGTTGCTGATGTGGGCATTGGCCCCTCGTCCATCGATGGTCTTGTAGCTTGTGACCAAGAGCGGCATTTCAAGCTTTATGTTCATATTTCTGGCGAAAACTATCCAGAAAGGACCGTCACGAGTAACTCCATATCTGAGAGTACCAGGCATTGGATTAGCAGCGTTATCGTCAGGATTTGTGACCGTGTAAATCTTTCCGCCTTTGCCTCCCATGGCTGCGCTTCCAAAGCCCTTTGCACAATCTGCGAGTTTCATTCTGTTGCGTGCCCAATTTGGATCTGGCCCCCAACACTTATCAATGGGATTATAAGATGTTGAAGAAGACAAGGAGGGAATTGGATGCTGCAAAAACAGGAAAATGAAAATGGAGAGGAACTTTACAACATAGCATGAAGACATTTAGAATTATGCCGAGAAAACTAAACAGTTCTGAGGCGATGCAGGGAGCAACTGAATTGAATCTAAAGAGAAAGCGACGAGACGTAGCTCAACTCAAATTCATTGATTGCAACAAGGACTGATACGCTTGGACAATTGTATTGATTTTCATATATAGGTAGTGGGCATTGCCCACCATAAGGAATATTTTAATTTATTGAGAAATGAGATTGTACTGAGCCGCCATGAAGTCTACGGATGGTGAGAAAATGACCATGTGGTTAGCTTTATAAAGTGGTTCGTCAAGGCAGATAATGTGAATCCAGTTCTTGGCCCCTGTTGTCCCCGATGTTGCTTCCGATGGCTGGCCTTACGGCGGCTTATGCTCTGTATTGTACAAGACGTTTGACTGCAATGGGCATCTCGTTAAATACTCTATAATATAGAATGGGGATTGTTTTCTTCCGGAACAGGCAAAAAGGCTGCCTTGTTCCGCGTTGACACATGCAATGAAGAGTACATTAATAATAAAACTTGAGATGACGTTGGTACCAATTGTATCATAGAATATTTTATGTTGAAACAGAAATCCGACGTTGCTCGCATGGCGGCGTCTCCAAGAAACGTATTGTAGTTTCAGACGTACCTTTTCTTCTCGGATCTACTTGGTGCTCGGAGTAAAGCCTACTTATACGACATATGTTTTTTTTCTTCTTTTGGGAATTGGTTCCTGTTTCCTACACTAATAAATCAATGGGTCTATTGAGTGTACCGTGTGTATGTTCAATCAAATTTTAAGTTTAGGTATTTTTGTGTTTAGCTTTGGATTGGGGTGTGAACATTGAGATGGTGTGGTATTACAATGTGGAATCCCTATAATTATATATTTAATGCAAAAAAATTCTAAAATGTTAATTTTAAAATCAAATTAGATAAAAATATTTTACAATAATTTTATAATTGTTGTAATGTAAATTGTTATTAGAATATTAAATTGATATATAAGCTGAGTCTAAGTCTTACCTAGTGTGAACAAAACGTAAGTGAGAAGCATGAGCATAAAGTTGTGATCAGACCTAGGTTCCAATCCCACGGGCTTGCCCATGCACAGACAGTAGCCCAGATCCGATTCCTCTGAGTGGTGCGCCAGATTGATGACGACGGTGCAACCCCTGTGCGTCCGGCGGTCCCCATCTCACGTCGGGTTACCATGTACCGAGACGGTGGAAGTCCTGGGAGCCTTCATAGATAGTTTGAACCCTACCCGTTGTGCTGGTAGTTACTAAAAATCGTGATTGTAATCATTGCTTCTATATACCAAAAAAAAAAAAAAAAAAAGGAATGAGTGTCATTTTTTTTTATTAAATTTTAAAAATTAAAAAAATTATATAAGAAAAATTTAGGCAACATTAAGCAAGTGTGAACAAAAATTAAGTGAGAAGCATGAGCATAAAGTAGGAAACAAAGTGTGATCAAGAAATAAGTGTCACTTCTTTTTGTATTAAATTTAAAAAAATTCAAAAATTAAAAAAATTATATAAGAAAAATCTAGACAACATGGTAAGAAAGCCATATTTTTATTTATTTATTTATTTTGAGTAATACTTCTTATACACATCTACCATGGGGATTGAACCTGAGTCACATCACCGATAATGTAAGTGGCATCCTTGTTGGTAGATCACACTCATGGGGATAAGAAAGTCATTTTTAAAAGTTCATACCAGAAGTAAAAATGCCCTAGTTAAAAGTAAGTATACCCTAATTAGTTATATTTATGGTAAGAATGCCCTAGTTAAAAATAAGGATACCCTAATTAGCTATAGTTATGGTAAATACTATCCAGTTAGCATGGGGTTATCAAGGATGATATGATTGAGATTGATATAATGTTTCTTAAAGTTGGGTCAATATGTAAGTTCCATGGATGTTTTGTAGCTTTTTTTAAGATTCAAAATTGGATAAGTGAAAGTGGTTATTGAATTCAAATTAACTTTGTGACTTTTCTTTGGAAATAATTTTTCTATATTTTATTCTCCTATTTAGAAATAAGGGATAAAATAATGGATGGAGACACTTAGTTTAGGGAAAAATATGTACTATATTTAAGACTATGGAATGAGAATTTTTCTATGGAGATAAGGCTTATTAAAAGCATTTTATTGTGGATTAGGATATTTGAAATTCTTTATCAACTCATCAATAAGGAGATTTTGAAGAATATTGGCAATACTCTAGGCAAGTTCATCTAGGAGATCAAGAGATTGATAAACCTATTCTAGAAATATTAATGTAAATAAAATTGTAAAATAGAAGGGAAAATAAGGGTTATGCATAGTGATAAAACTTCACCATTTGGGCAAATAGTACAATTTTTTAAAATTTAAATTTGCAAAATTTGGGGGACCGAACGTCGACCATTTAGCCAGAAATGTTTGAAACAAATAAATTTTAGGTGTCGGTTCGTCATTTTTTGATAAGATTATTATTGTTATTTTTAAAAATTCACAAGCAATCCCGCCTAAATAAAGTACCCTTTTTGCCCTAAAATTTTAAAATTTCTAAATTATTCCATCCAAATCGCTAAGTATACCTTTATATATAATTAATACCCCAGGGATACAATTTCATTTTTGGACCATGTTCTATACCTGATGAATATACCAACATTGCACAAGACCGAAACCTTTTCTATGATCGGCCATCACCAGTTCTGCAACCAGATGAAACATCATCTACAAACGTCCAAAATAATTTCTATAGTTGGATCCTATTCTGCAATAATCTAAAACCACTTCTAGAGTAGAAACCACTTTTGCAACCGGACATAATCACTTTTACAATTGGATCCTATTCTACAACCATTTAGAACCACTTTTTCATTAGGAAGCTCTTCTACAACTGGACAAAACCACTTCTGCAACTGAACCCTATTTTGCAATCGTCCTAAACCATGTCTACAGTCATAACCTATTGTGCAATCGGATGGAACCAATTTTACAACTGAATCCTATTCTACAATTGAATGGAACTATTTTGCAAGCAGGTCATGTTCTACATTCAATCAGAACTATTTCTACAAACAGAACAATTTTAACCGGATCTTGTTCTGTATTGGACCTCTTTATATACTAGGTTCTCTATCACTTCTTTTCTTGCCATGTTTTTCTCTATTTTGCCATGTTCTGCATGTTATCCCCTATTTTATCTCTTTCTGTTAAAATTTTTTTGTTCTTTATGAATAGGTGAACCGAAGATATTGTGATTCTCTATTTCTAATATATTTTATACCATAATATTATATTTTTTGACATGTATATTTAATGATTTTTTAATTTTATTCTCCACCACACCAATGTTCGAGCCCTCTTTTTAATACAGAATGTCATTGCTCATTCCCATGTTTTTCTCTGTTTTGCCCAGTTCTGCATGTTTGAAACTTTTTGACTCGTAGTTTCTATTCAGATATTTTTTTCCTTGCTGAGATTATACATGTGTAAATACTTTGGTTCTCTAAAGACATGTTGATGCTTAGTTTTTTCAAACACATTTTGATTCTCTGTTTCTAGATAATTTTGTGTTATAATATGATATTTTTTAACATATGTATCACCAATTATTTTTTGATTAAAGAATAGTTTTCTTAAATTGATTTCAATTTGAAAGTTAATTATTTTTGTGCTCTTGTCAGTTAAAGTGCTTTCACCATAAAATGAACCAGTGGCATAAACTGATAAAATCACAATAAAGAATGGTAGAAAACAAGTATGTATAATCTACCACCTAAACAATTTTTTATTTTATTTACAATATTATCTTAAGGCCTCTAGAAAGTATACACTCATCAATATTTTATTACTCTACTAAATTGAAAAACACTTTTTGTAACAAGTAAAATGTCATTCAGTGATGGAAAGAAGGGTACCAAATCTTCTGTTGAAAAGAGTATCCTTAAATATTTTATCCAAACTTCAAAATGCAATGAGCCAATGACATCCATGCAAATTCAAGGTACAAATTATTTTTGACTTCCAAGTATGTGCATGATTGATGATTTGAATATTTTTCCTGGATATTTTTCATCCAAGAATGGTAAAAAATGTTATGGTATGTTGCTATCCAGAATACCCTATTGATCCTGATATGCCTCCACTTGAATATATTCCCCAACAAGAGATGTCTTCTAATGAAAATCCCCTTGACAATGACATCCAACAAAAACTTGAAGACAACACTCAAAATGACATCACAATTGAAATTAAAAGTAATAAATGAAAATCATTACAAGATTCATATAAATATTCAAGAAAAAATTCTAAAAAAAGAAAAGCATCTAAAGGGATACTTGGAAGGGGATTTAAGAATGAATGGGCAGAAATATTTCCCTGGCTTAATCCTGTCCTGATTGAAGATAACCAAATCTATGAAAAAGAATGCAGATGCAAAATTTGTAGTTGGAGGCTTGGTAAGGATCAGAGGCTTTGAAAAAATATTGATACAATTGAAAAACATGCTGGTAAAGCTTATGTAAAAGTTATAAAAATTAATGGTGAAGTTAGTAAAGAATTTAAGTGGAAGGATGCATCGAAATATCTGCATTTAAGATATGCTATAGAATATGACAATCACTTAAATAAAAAACAATATCTTATTGAGGAAGGTGGAACAATTGTAGCCCAATTTCATAAAATACAGAAGACTATTTTAGCTTCAAAAAATATGCATTTTGCCATTGTTTATAATATTCTCAAGAAAGGTAGACCAATATATGATATTATTGACTATAAGCAGCTATTATGCCTATTTAATTTGCAAAATATTTTTAGTTCTCATTGGTCAGACTACAGTGGTTGGAAAATGGTAAAATGTCTATCTTTGGTTTAGAAAGAAGACCTAAGGGAGCAAGTAAAACTTGCCAGATTCATTTCACTTTCTTTTGATGAGGTGACAATTGTGGACAACACATCTTGGATTTGCATTCATGTTTACACATTTCAAAATCATATTAAAAGGTCTATTTTGTTGGGAATACATAAGATGTTGGAAATTTCAAATGCATAAAACATTTATAATATTGTTGTCAAAAGTTTAAATAATACTGTAGGAATAAATGATATAGATATAACAACAAAGTTAATTTGCGTTGGAGTTTATGAAGTTGCTATTATGCAAGGTCACAGGTATGGTCTTTGTGTTTGACTCCAAACCAAAATTAGCCCATATATAATTCTCATTCATTGTATGGTTCATAGAGTTAGTATTGCATCTAAAATTGTGAGCACATTTTCAAATATTTCTAAAGTGGAAAACCTTATTCGTGAAATTCATTTTTATTTCTCATTAAGTCCAAAAAGGTTTGAAAAGTTTCAAAAGTTTGCACTAAGAGTTATAGAATGAAAAAAAATTATTAAAATATGTGGATACAAGATGGATTTCACTATATCAACCTGATCAAAGAGTTTTTGCAAAATATCAATCATTGATGGGGTTTATACATGCAAATCGTAGGATAGTTGATAAGGCAAAATATATGTTATTTTGTTTTACTTGGAAATACTTTTGAACTTATGTGGTATTCTTCCAATGTTAAAAGAAATGAATATATTAATTAATATTGCACAAGAGAGATCCATCTATATCACTGATTTTATGAGGATGAGAAAACAAATATGCATACTTATTGATACATTATATGTGTCCAAAGCAGATTTTACAGAACCTTTGTTTGATAGTTGGAATACATTGATAAACATGAGCAATCCAAAAAGCTTCCTAAATTTTGACATAAATGATCATATTTGTATTAATGTTCATGAAAAAATGGTACTTGTTCATTATTTTGAAAGACAATCAAGTATATTTGTGGAATATTTTGAAGAAGTTCCTATAACACACAATATATTTCATGTTATTATACATAAAACAAAGTGTAATTTATCAAATATAACAACATATTTTATAGGTGAGATAAGAGATCAATTTCAGAGAGATGAGTTGCTTGAGGCTATGGGTGTGGTTAATCATATGTTTTGGGGACCTTGTACTAAATACAATTTTCCAAATAAGTTGATAATTAAATATATAGGTAACCTTAGTAACCATTTTAGTAAGAGTGTGGAAGTCAATGGTGTTGAAATAAAAGGTATACTCAATAGTGATATTTTGAAAGAATAGTCATCGCATTTTGGAAGAACAATGGTTGTGCAAACATCACTTATGATAGGTATCCATGAGATTGGTTCCACTACATGTTTATGGAAAAAATTGTATCCAAGCACAATATTACAATATATAATAAGTGAATACATTCATTTATATGAATTATGTGAAACAATGATTTTGGGATTAGTCGAAGATGAAAGAGTTTTCAGTGCACTTTCTTTTGTTAAATCTAAACTCTGCAACAAACTCGACAAAAATTTAGATAATTGTTTAAGAATTTATGTGTCTTCATATCAATTGGATACATTTTGTATGATAGAGATTTGGTACACTGGAGTTCCTAGGAAAATAGAAGAGGAACGTCGAATACGATTGATAACTATGATGATGATGCTTTTAGTGATTAGGTGGTGGAGACATAGATTTATGCTATGCTTCATAATGATTCTAGACAAGCTGAAATGTTTTAGCTTCCATAATGATAATTATTCTGTGCTTTCATTGACATTGATAAACACAATAGTGTATTGTTTTCATAAACTTCATAAAATATTTCACAATATTGTTCAAGATTTATAAGATTTTACAAAATTATTGTTTTATATCACATTAGTGTTTTAAAAATTACATGTCTTATATATTTTTATAGTTTTTAAAATTGTATGTTTATGTCATGGTGTCTCAACTCTCTTCATTGATAAATATTTATGTTTCATGTTTTAAATTTTTTTATTGGTATATTAATGTTGATATGTAATGTTATCTATAATGCTTTGGTTGTTGAGATGAATATAGTGAACAATATTAGCAAGAAATAAACTAAAATTGCAACACATATTTATAAATGCAAGCAAAATATGAATGATGGAAAACACAAAATGAGAAAATTTCATCATCACTAGTTCCAAAAGGAACATATTACATTGTACAAAATTTTTGACTATGGTCAACTTGACAGCATATTACATTTTTAAATTGTCAAACATTTGATTAGTGCTTGGTTGCTTCACTATCGATTGGTGTAGACACCAAAACAGCACCAATCCGATTATGTGATTGCAAACACTGATCGCTTTGACAAACACAGCCCCCAGGGCAGCCCTCAGAGGTTAAACAGTGGTCTTAACCACTTTCATAGCAATTTTGTGAGGTCAAGAAGCAATTTGGCACACTTGGACACTTTGCCCGGTATTCGTCTCACCCAAGGACGAATTCAAAATAGAATCCGTCCCACCCTAGGACGAATTCTGAATTCGTCCCTAGGTGGGACGAATTCCAAGCTTAACGGGCAAAAAGGCAAATGGTGCCAAGTGGCAGCCCAGAACAGTCGCATAAAGGGCTCCTGCCTTGCACACATGTGTAAGTGGATAGAGGAGCCGTTAGAGGACTATTACAAGAATCATTTATCAAAGTTCAAGTCAATTGAGGACTCCTCTCCCTCATGGGAAGACAAGACTGCCACATGGCGCCTATGGCCAACACTTGGCTTTTGTGCTTCCCTCCCAAAAGAGACCCCTTGGGTCTATAAAAGGTGGGACTTTTCTCACCCAAAATAGACAAGTGGAAGGAGTGTTCAAGCAACGAAGTGCTGCCGAATTGAAGACTCACTTGCATCCCCCTTTGTTCACCTTCCTACATCCACCAATCTCTTTTGCAAGGGAGGTTGTTGGGTGGCCTTTGGAAGCTCGAACCTTACTCAAATCCGATGCATGGACATCTGAACCTACCAATTCGCCGACCCCCCAATCCTAAAAGGTTTTGGGCCCATCCCCCGTGGATTGGCTCCAAAATCGAGGGCCAACGGTGGGAGGCCCACTTGGGCACCCCCGCACCCCCCAAGTCCTAATTTTAGTTTTTGAGCACTTTAGATTGTTTTTTACATTGCATTATGTGTTACTAGGTCTGATTAGTCCATAATTGCAATTTTGTAACTTTTGGTCAGATTTTAGGGTGTTTTGTATTGCTTTGTCGTTTCGCTAACTTGCAGGTGTCAAGGTCAAATTCTCGAGGGTGGAGGCCAAATTGGGAAAATCCGACCATCTGGGTCGTCCCAAAATGGCCCCAATTACCTGACCCCCATGTTTGTAAGAATTTTTTTAGGTCCCGGGATCCGACATTGGAGCAACAGCAGGTCGGTTTCTCCTATTCAGAAGAATTCGTCCCACCCGGGGATGAATTACAGTCAGAATTCATCCTGCCCAGGGACGAATTCCAGTTTAAGGTGGATTGGCCAGCTGCCTCAGTGGCAGTGGCCTTCTGGTAACTTTTCTTACCTTCTGTCGGGTTTTGAAGCAATTTGGATTCACTATTTTCACTGTTTTAGGCAAATATTCATATGCATAGTTCGTTAGTTTTAGAGAGCAAACGCTTTTCATTTGCAGTAGGTGCTACTGACGCCTTGGTCATTTCTTTGTTCGTAGGAGAAGCAGCAGAGGCGAAGAACTCATCGACATCAGCGGCGGAATCATCTTGGCCCGCCCATTACAATCATGGGCACGCAGAAAGAGGAATCATTCAGCGATTGTAATCAAACCCTATTTGTGCTCCTAGCCCCTGAAAAGGGAGGAGGCATTATTGTAACATAGATCAAAGGAAATTAATGAAAGGGCTGTGTTTTCTTTATCTGATTGCGTCTCTTTCAATGTGTCTCTTTTCCGTTTCATGCAATTTATATTTCTAGGACTTAAGCGCGCTTAATTTTGAATGCAATCGCACTTGGTGCTTCCTTTGACCGGAATCTCATGCTTTCAGTGGCGATCACAGTAGGACCCTATTCCCTGGTTTTTGAAATCACAGAAACTGATCAAAGTTTTGTGTTTGTGCTTGACAGGTACATCTTTTTTTTGTTGCAGACTGCTATTCGTCTCTGACAGGGACGAATCCTTTTCTGCAATTCATTTGACCCTGAGACGAATTCAAATTCGTCTCTGGGAGGGACGAATTTTGTTCTGCAATTCGTCTCCCAGAGGGAAGAATTCCTGTCTGCGGATTTTTAGAGTAGAAATTCAGAGACAACAGGAACAGGCAGAGGAGAGGTAGGGATTTTCATGATCTCTGTTATATTTTTTCTATTTCTGTTTCTGTTTCGTTAATTGTTTTCATTTAACCCTGCATTGCATTAGGGAAAGTCATGTATGCTAGTTTCATTTTGTTGGATAAAACGAATCCCACACACATCACGAAACAAATTTAAACCAAGGAGCTGGTCGTAAGACCCCAGCGCTTGATCAAGACCATTGGTGGATTTAATCACCACCTTGGCTTGATTTGCATCCATTTTCTCGATTGTCAACTGTTGTTAGGCATAAATCCTGACGAAGACAGACCGAGCGTAGCTGGGGTGATTCCCATGCACGCGAGGATAAGTTTTCTATGGTAGGTGTCATTAATTGGACAATCCCCCTTTCGTACCGCCTACGTACCACGTACCTTCTGCTCTCATGTACCTATAGTCTCCCTCTCGTAAGGGCGGGTATATAGAGAGGTTGGTATATCGACCTGGTTGGTATATTGAAGGGGCGACCTTTTTGGAGTTATAAGAGCCTACATGATGCATTTAAACGTTCTACAAAATCTACAAAAACAAAAAAAAACATCAAAATGCACTAAACCAGTCTAGGGCACACCAAGAATCCTTAAAAGAGATAATCACGGTCTTGTGAATGTGTGTGTTTAATTCTGCTTAGTGTAGACAAAAAAAAAAAAACATAAAAACGAGATAAAAATTTATTTAGATAGCATAGAAGCACCGCAATGGTGTACACCCGCAGTCAAGCCCAATCAAGGGCGAAAGCTCCGGAAGGTACACAAAAAGTAGGCACAAGTCGCCTTCACTTTAGTCCTGAGGATTTGGTCATACCGCCTTATAGGTCAAACCTACAAAAGAATCCAATTCAGAATCCTCGGTGGGGTATGCCTATTCAAAGCAGCCCCTTTCGGGAAGATGCCTTACATGTAGACCTTGACATAAATAGAGAATCACCTCTTGAAGGTAGGCATGAGTGGCCATCGTGCGATGAAGCGCTAAACAGGCACACTGTTCATTTAGAGGGGCAACGTGGATATGGCGTCCCTTCTTTACCTATCATCAGAACAGAGAGACCAAATCCGGAGCGCAGGGCTCCTTACATAGGGCGACCTAACTTCGCCCATCCCATTTACACCCGTGAAAGGGAGTATGAGAAAAGCCATCGCATTCCTCGAGAGCAACAAACAATACGGGAACCTTGCATTTCCGCACCAGCAGGATATCATGATCACCCCTTGAGGCCAGAACCTCGAGCACATACTGCCTACCTCGACAGAGGGAAGCGACCTCTTGAGATTTTAGAGCATCAAAACCGAGGTAAACCCATAGGAGGAACATTTGAACCTTCGAAAAAAATAGGGTAGATCAAATTGACTCGGTTGTCGCCAGATATACCACCCGTCAAGCCCAAATCATGTGGCTTAAACAAAGTCAGCAAGAGATAGAGTATCAATACCGCTTGGATAAAGAATGCATGCAACACGAAGCGGATGAGTTACGCTATGAAATACCTGAGAGGGGGCCAACCCCTCGCATCCAAAGAGCTGAACAGTATGAGAGGCGTAATCCGTTGGCGCAAGATAGGTCTCCATGACCTCGTCAAGCTCTGCCTCCAAGACCCCATAGATTCAAGAGGGAGGCAACTCCCCGAAACAATGATGGGTACCTTCAGCAAGAACTTGATCAAGGTCATAGGTTTCGCCACTCGAGACTCCTCAAGAATTTTATGAGGAGTATGAACCGGAAGAGGAGTATATCGAAACTCCCCATCAAGGCGGGAAGGATGCCATTCGGCCACCCCTCCATAGGCCTCCAGTTTATCGTAACTTGCAACAAGAGCGAACAAGAGAGGAAGAAATAAAATCTTCCGATGCATACCAAGCGCTATTGGAGCGTTTAGAGTCGGTGGAAACAAAAGCTACTGGGCATCAAAAACCCACATTACGTCTACTCCGCAATAATCCGGTTCATCCCTCAGTGCCTACACCTCTTTACCCTGAACACTTTAAGTTGCCTCAATTGGCAGTTTTTAAAGGTGAAGAGGATGCACAGGAACATGTTACACGGTTTCTAAGCCAATGCTTCAGCATTCAAGATAATGACGCATTATTGCTTAGAACATTCATAACCACATTCGCAGGCCCTGCCTCGGATTGGTTCACATAGCTTCCCAAACATAGCATAAGCAGCTTAGATCAGCTAGTAGATGCGTTTCTTGAACGTTTCGCCTTCAACACAAGGAAGAAGGCATCACTTAGTGATCTTGCTAGCCTTAAACAATTTGAGGAGGAAACAATGGCAGCGTACGGGAACCGATGGAGAGCTTTGCTTTCTAAGTTACCCTACCGTCCTCCCATGTCGGATCTCATGCAAATGTTCATGAAAAGTTGTTTAAAATCAATCTCTGGTCTATTATTGTTGCGATAATATGACAGCTTAGAAGAAGCTTTGGTGCAAGCCAGATTCATAGAAGAGATTAAGATAGGCGAAGGCGCAATTGCCAAGCCTAAGAAGAAAGAGTGGAATAAAACCACTAAAACTGGGACAACGCAACCACAACACGCTCAAGTCAACCAAGTTGCGATAAATGTCCCCGCGCACGTGCAAGAAACGCAGCCTCAAAAGGCTAACTACCGAGCGGTGCCTCCCGCTTACGAAAGAGATAACAGAAGACAGAAGCAGTATCAGTAGCGTCGCCCTAGGCGACAATTCACCCTGTATGCGGAGTCTAGGGACTCCTTATTTGACCGCTTGTCAGCGGCAAATCTAGTTACTCTGCCAGAAATCCAAGTTTTTGACCCTAACGTTCCCAAGCCTAGGGGGTATAGGGAGGAATTGTATTGCAGATTTCATAGACGCGAGAGGACATGACCTAAATGGGTGGTTGGAAATTCAAAGAACTAGTCCCAGGATTTGATCGACAATCGAACATTGGTCGTGGACAACCCCATCGCACCTAACAACCAACAAATGGGGGTATTCAAGGACCCCTTGCCTACCCACGAGGCACAAACAAAATCGCTCCAAATTAATGAGGTGCGACAAGATCTTCCCGCGCAAGGATTTGTGGGAATGATTAGCATTGTAACAAGGAACAGAAAATACCCAGCAGTTGCCCCCGAGGTACCTGCGAGGGAAGTTTCATCAACATCGCAGCCTCAACAACGCCCAACGCAGTTACCTCCGCCTAGACCTGAGGTCATGATACGAACCAAACTCACGCAGATTTTGCGGACCACGTCAGCTAGGCTGTCCATCTACGAGCTTATTCAACAATCAGCTCCACATAGAGAAGCTCTTATGGACATATTAAAAGCCATTGAAGTACAACCTCACGAAGCTAATTCTTTCAACGCCATCGTGGGACATGTGAAACAATGTACGGAGCCTGTCATCACATTCAAAGAAAACGAGGTCAAAACAATATAGATCCACCCCTGCACGTTATCGTGCTGGTCAACGGGATCCCGTACAAGAGAGTGCTGATAGATACTGGCTCGTCCAGTAACATCATAACCACTGCAGCGTTAAAGCATTTAAAACTGCCAGCCTCTCACATCACAGCTTCCACATACACACTGCGAGCTTTTAACGATGCAATTTGCTCGACGATCGGCACGGTTGTTCTACCTATACAGGTAGGACAAAAGTCAATACCCACACTGTGCCATGTGTTGGAAGGTGAAATGGCTTATAACATACTGCTAGGGCGGCCTTGGATCAGGGACATGAAGTGTGTCCCCTCGATCGCACACCAGTGCTTGAAATATGCCTATGAAGGGCAAATACATGTAGTCCCAATGGACTTAGATCCCTTCAAGTATTGCAATGCGGTACAATTCATACCTCAATCGACCCTCCCATCAACGCATTTGGATTTTCAATTGAATCCATCCAAACAGGGTCCGATACCGCAGGCACCACTGGTGGCAAATAAGGCAAAATCCCAGCCAGGTGAGTCTTCATCATCGGCTCCTTCATCATCAACGCCACCTATCGTGGTCCAACAGAAGGACAAGGGAAAGCAAATCATGGAGGAGGTTAAACCTCTAGAATAGGGGTTGCCCATGATCTCAGCAATATCAATAGAGGAAGTTCCCAATGCAACGGAAACCAAGATTCCTGAACAACCAAACATGGAATGGACTCAGGAAGGACTACCGTTTCCTCCTACCCAATTATCAACAATCATTGTTGAGATGGCCAGTACAGGCCTGGGAGAGTACATAGTGCAAAATGTTGTGGCAACCCCCACACTAGAGTTAGTACAAGACATGGGAAGACCTCGCCTTCCCATTGGAACAATCGTCCCTCTAGGCTACCCATCGAACCAAATGAATTTTGTGTATGGGGGCCTTGATCATGGTTCTGAACCATGCGAACAAAAGGAAACAGATGAAGAGCCTTTTGTCGAGAACATCAATTATCTGTCGAACCCAGAATTTGCCCTAAAATATCTCGAACAATGCAATTGGCATGGGTATGGGCTAGGCAGATATGAGCAAGGGATGCGGATCCTTTGCCAACCAATGTATCAGATGCCATATGACAAGTCATGGGTAGGATTCAACCATCCCCTGCCATTAGACATCTTGGTTGAAAACATGCAAGGCCTAGAAATAGGCAACAGGGGGGGATTTGCACAATACCTATACGCCAATCCAAACACAGAATACACATTGGGGGATTATCTCCCTTGGTCTACAAACACCCCTGGAAATAGCAATAATCCCTCTCCTTTGCTATAGAGAGGTGAAAGTTCAGAGAGCAGTCATCAAAGAGAACAACAACGACTTCCAGAAATTTTTTTGAAACTGTTCCCCTTAGAGGTTCTAGACAAAATAACACAGTCTCAAAAGAATCAGGTCCCTCCATTGAGAGTGGAACAACCGCAATGGGACCATATTAATTCACTGGAACAGGAAGATTCCTCAATGTCGAAAGCAACAGATGCTGAAGAGGATGAACAATTTTGGATCTATGAAAGCGATTCAGAAGACGAGACTGAGATGGACTATCTAATACATGCGCGATGACATCACCGCACTCTAACCCATGAATATCTAATGGGACAAATGGGTATACGGTTAGGACATGAATGGCATGTAGACCCAACGAGGTGGGACCAAGTGTTAGGCCTATGGCTCCAAATTCAAGATGAGCATCGTCCACCTCAAGATCCCATCAGGACAACAGTACCAAGGGAAGACCCTGCCTTCCTTTTTGCACATAGAGACGAATTTGCACCTAGAGAGGATCCATTCGTGCCTGTTCCCATAGAGCCAGATCCAGAGTATAGGGAACATCTGAAAGAATCAAGTCATCACACCCGTGGTTCTGGAGACCAAATTCATTCCATCCACATGATCTCCATTGATTTGACCACACCCATCCGCAATTCGACCGATCCATCTCGGTCATTGCATCTAAACATGGATGCCATTGACTGGGATCGCATCAATTCACCATTGTCACCATCAGAGTACTGGCCTTTCGGTGAAATGCTTCATTTTACCCCAAGGACAACTCAAGATATTTTTCAAGCTGAAGAGGGACCCGAGGTCCCAAACGCAGATCTTAACTCAGCTGATGATATCCATTTAATCCCAACTCCACATCAGTTGGAGGACGGATCTCACATGTCAGTCGAAGAGATGACTGACGTAGACATCAGCACAGATCCAATGAATCCAAGGATTCTCAAGCTGGGGGTAAGCCTTTCCCTCGAAGAGCAAGCTGATTACATTGCCCTTCTCAAAGAGAAGAAGGAAGTTTTTGCATGGTCATACAAAGATATGCCAGGACTAGACCCGTAGCTAGTCATGCACAACTTAACGCTTGATCCAAAAATCAAGCCTGTAAAGCAAAAACTAAGAAAGATGCACCCAATAGTGGCCTTGATGGTCAAAGACGAATTACAAAAGCTATTGGATGCACAATTTGTCATCTGCGTGGATTATACGCCATGGTTGTCCAACATGGTTCCCGTCAAGAATCCCGACGGGAGGATTCGCATATGCACCGACTTTAGAGACCTAAACAAAGCGAGTCCTAAGGATGATTTCCCCTTTCCAAGCATCGACGCATTGGTAGATGCTACATCAGGTCACGAAATGCTCTCCCTAATGGACGGTTTCTCAGGATACAATCAAATTCGTATCAATCCTGAAGACCAACTCAAAACGGCATTCACAATGCCTTGGGGGACATTTTGCTATAAGGTTATGCCTTTTGGCCTTAAAAACGTTGGTGCTACATACCAACGTGCTATGACTTATATCTTCCACGATTACATGCACAAAACTTTGGAAGATTATATGGATGATTTGTTAGCCAAGTCTATATTGCGCTCAGATCATCTCGGTGACTTAAGCAAGATTCTCGATCGCCTCATAGAGCATAAGGTCAGATTGAATCCCAAGAAGTGTGTGTTTGGTGTCACATCTGGAAAACTCTTGGGTTTTATAGTCTCCAAAAGAGGCATCAAAGTGGACCCAAAAAAAGTCAAGGCAATCCTTGAAATGGCTCCCCCAACCACTATCAAGCAGCTCAGAAGTCTGCAAGGAAATGTCGCGTCGATCAAACGCTTCATAGCACAATTATATGACAAATGCTGACCAATGAAAAAACTATTGCACAAGGGGGTCACATTTCATTGGGATGACGAGTGCCAGTCAGCCTTTGACGAAATCAAACAATACTTGGCTTCGCCGCCAGTATTGGCACCACCTAGACCAGGTGTGTCGTTCTACTTATACATCTCAGCTATCGAGGTGGCACTGGGTGCAATGCTAGCCCAGAAGAATGAACTTCACAAAGAACATGCTACTTACTATCTTAGCCGCACCACAGTCAGTTACGAACTTAACTATGCATACATTGAAAAACTCTGCTTGGCAGTGGTGTTTGCTACCAAAAGGCTACGCCACTACATGCTGAGCAACACTACGTATGTTGTGTCTAAGGAGAATCCATTGCGATACATGATGAGTCATACTTATCATAGTAGTCGCACGGCGAAATGGATCATGTTGTTGACGAAATTTGACATTGAGTTTATTGGGAAAAAATCTATAAAAGGACAAGTCATAGCCGATCAACTAGCAGAGGCTCCTCTTGAAGACGATCAGCCTCTGGTCATAGAACTACCCGATGATGAGGTCTTCCATGTCTCAGAATCGCCAGATTCCGAAGAGCCTGAGTCTCAGGCCGACATAGCCTTATTTTTCGATGGTTCTAAATGCGAGCAAGGTGGTGGCACAGGAATTGTATTCTTCACACCACAGGGCGCTCCAATGCCCCTGTCATTTAAATTAAATTTCCAATGCACCAAAAACAATGCAGAATATGAAGCCTTGCTCCTAGGTCTTCAGACAGCAATCTCCATGAACATCAAAAGACTGAACATCTTTGGCGATTTGCTATTAATCGTCAATCAAGTCAAAGGGGTATACCAATGCAAATGCCCGGTTCTGAAGGCTTATAAAGCCCTCGTGGATAAATTCCTGGAAAAACTTGAGTGGTATGACATCGAGGCACTCCCTCGATCATCGAATCGTTTTGCGGACATAATGGCCTCCTTAAGGTCACTAATCCCGCAAGACCTTTCCGGTGATGTAACAACCATTCAGGTCAAAACCTTATCGCAACCCGCGATGGAGCGCGCAAGCTCAGACTTGATGCCAGGAATCCACATGATCCAGATCGAACCATCTTCGGATAAGTTCTTTCGAATCCGAGACTATCTGATACATGCCAACTGGGGGTCTTTATTCTCCCCCACTCCCATTAATAGCAACACAACGCTATTCTTACAAGTTCTATCCCAATCAGCATTTGTTAGGGAAGAAATCCAAAAGGGATTGGCTGTTCAAACTATCGAGGTATCCGATCAACAAGACTGGTATTTACCCATAAGAGACTACCTCAAGTTAGGTAATCTACCCTTTGGATTGACGCAAGCCACAAAACGAACATTCAAACAGAAAGCGGCAAAATATGTCTTGATAGGAGACATTTTGTATCGTCGCAGCTACGACGAAATTCTTCTTCGTTGCTTGGACCAGCAAGAGGCCACTTGGGCAGTCACCCAAGCGCATGATGGTACATGTGGTGGCCACTTCAGTGGTATGGCCATTGCAAAGTGCATTCTTCGCATGGGCTACTATTGGCCATATTTAGAGCGAGATTGCTACACATATGTCAAGAGGTGTGTAAAATGTCAACATCATCCAATTTAATGCACGCACCTTCCCAGGCCTTACAGATAGTCCAATTTGCTTGGCCATTTTCGTAGTGGGGCCTCGATCTAATCGGAAATATCTCCCCTGCATCGTCAGGCCGTCACACGTTTATCATAACGGCCATAGAATATTTTACCAAATGGGTGGAAGCAATTCCGTTAACCTCTACGACAGGACCCCGCATTGCGGAGTTCATTTTGCATTACATCATATGTCGTTTTGGTATTCCATCCAAAATAATCTCGGATAATGGGCCATCATTCAAGAACAAAGACATGTGTGCTTTAACCACAAAGTACAAAATTCAGCACAGCTTTTCAACACCCTATTATCCGCAAGCAAATGGGCAAGCAGAGGCGTCAAACAAAATGCTAGTCGCCATCCTTAAAAAGACCGTCGCAGACAGTCATAAGGATTGGCACATACAAATCCCACTTGCCCTTTGGGCTTATTGCACTAGCATTCGGACACCCACTGGGGCAACTCCATTTTCACTAGTGTATGGCTCAGAGGCAGTAATGCCTCTCGAGTTGGAAATTCCTTCCCTCCGCATATCAATGCAGGAATTCATCGATGATGACACTGCACGGCAGGACCGGTTAGACCAACTTACGTTGCTTGACGAAAGACACGTTAATGCTCTCGAGCACTTATGTATCTATCAAGAGCGGCTTAAGAGAGCTTACAACATGAAATTTCACCTAAGAGACTTTCGGGTTGGTGATCTGGTTCTGAAGGAAAACCAACAAAACTCTAATTTGCCGTCCCATATGAGGGACAAATTCACGGAAAATTGGCTAGGTCCTTATGTCATTGATAGAAAAATAGGACCGGGAACGTACAGGCTAGCTTCTCTTGATGGTATCAAGGAAACAGAACCCTTGAATATCAGTCATTTGCGACCATTTCATATCTAAGAAAGCCATGTACCAAAAAAAAAAAAAAAAATTCAACAAAAACAAACAAAAAGCTCCAAGGATTATCGCAATCTCTTGGTAAACCCAAAAAGCTCCAAGGATTATCGCAATCTCTTGGTCAACCCAAAAAGCTCCAAGGATTATCGCAATCTCTTTGTCAACCCAAAAATCTCCAAGGATTATCGCAATCTCTTGGTCAACACAAAAAGCTCCAAGGATTATCGCAATCTCTTGGTCACCTAAAAATCTCCAAGGATTATCGCAATCTCTTGGTCAACCCAAAAAGCTCCAAAGATTATCGCAATCTCTTGGTCAATACAAAAAGCTCCAAGGATTATCGCAATCTCTTGGTCAACCCAAAAAGCTCCAAGGATTATCGCAATCTCTTGGTCAACCCAAAAAGCTCCAAATATTATCGCAATCTCTTGGTCAATACAAAAAGCTCCAAGGATTATCACAATCTCTTGGTCAACCCAAAAATCTCCAAGGATTATCGCAATCTCTTGGTCAACCCAAAAAGCTCCAAGGATTATCGTAATCTCTTGGTCAAACAAATCAATAAATTCAACAAAAACAAAACAACAAAAATCAACAAAATCAACAAAGATTTGCATCTCAATTCTAGGCATACTCGAATTCATCAAAAACAACAAAAACACAAAGCATAACTTTACCACACTACAGTCAGTGGTCTGGGAATGTACCAAGAGTTTCAGTGATTTAGTCATCATTTTCCTCTTTAGCCATGTAGTGTACCAAGTCGAACAGATTTTACGAAGGTAGAGTCATACTTGAAATACACCTTGTTCCGTAACATCCCAACACAAATCAAAACACTAAAATTCCCAAAATTGTGTGAACGAAAGACGAAACCTGCAAAATAATCTAGGTCACCACGAGTGAAATGGTTATCTTGCTCATCCCCCTGTGCGAATGACCCCTAGAATGCTAAGAGTTGGCAAAAGGACAAGCTTCCTCCCTACCCAATTCCCTAAGAATCCCTAAAGTTCTCAACAGTTGCAAAACACAAAAATTTGCAAAATGTCAAAAATAAAAAATTTGACAAACTATAGTGCACACATCAAAAGGCACAAACAACAGTGATTTTCATCACTCCATATCCCCAATCCCTTGCTCAAAAAAAAAAAAAAAATCAAAATAAACAGTGATCTCATCACTACAATGAGCAAGTATCCCAATACAATTGAAAAAAAGAAGGGAGTTGACCTTGAATCCCTGGAACTCTCAGCATTCTGTAGGTCATAAGGCAAGCTTCAATACCAACTCGATAACAGAAGTAAACCTCCCGCATGACGATATATCTGTCACATTAACTTGTGTACAGATCAATGTTTGCATGTGGATGAGCTAGCTTATGGCATCTTGGATTACAATGCAGATTAATCTTAGTACATACAACAAAGGAATTCGTGGAGCTAATTAGGTGATCCTCAGTACAGGTTCGGTTGAAATCCCACCTGGCACTGGCGGTATCCTAACAAATACCACTAAATGAATTCAATTGCACACACAGGGATGTGAAATAGCTCGGTCAAAAACAAGTTTGATTCATACCTTGTTCAAAAGTCTTGTAAGATAAAGTATAGTCATGGATAGTGAGTTAAAACTGTCTGAATCTCAAAAAATCTTACATTCATCCCAAAACCATCTGCGCTACATATCATCCTTATGATAACATCAAAAAATACAAAAAAAAGCAGAGAAAAACCAGATAAATAAAAATTTTCTTAAACAACCTACAGTGCAATCATCACAAATATCATTCATCCATTGTGCATATCACATAGACATCTAAAACAATTCAATTCTTCATAAAATCTGCATTCATCAAATAAATAAACATGCATAACAAAAATCACATCATCACATGTACAAATCCAAAAATAAAATCGGTATATATATATATATCGTCAAAAAGATGCCCGCAGGCTACAAAACAGGTCCTCAGACCCCGCAATCATATCCAAAACCCAACCTAAGGCATCAACCACCATGATCACGCAGGATCGGTGCGACGGGAACTACCCCCCATGGTGTGGGTCCTACGGGACCCTACAGGACAGCTACTGCTAGCCCCCGCATCATGCCTACTACCACCCCCCTCATCTAACCGCCTGCGACGAGATGATGCTGACTTCTCAGTCAGACTATCCCTCGTCCATCGAGAAGATATATTGATCGAAGGCTCAGGGAGCCACCCGCCAAGGTGGATGATCTCCCTCTCCAAGTCTATCCGGTACAGACACCACTCTGCCTCCCGTCGATGATATATAGACAATGCATCATTGCACTGCACCAAAACTCTATCCCGCTCTGCCAACTGAGCCCGCAGAAGATCCCTCTCTAGATCTCGCATCCGCAGCAACTCTGTAAGTCGCACAACCTCATCGCCTACATCCGACCCCACCTCCTCTGTAACTGTCGGACGCATAGGACTCGCGGGGACAGTAGCTTGCTCAGGCTCCAAATGCTCCTCCACATCCTGCATGTTCGGCTGCTCCGGAACACCCAAGTCCACATCCTCATCTCCCACATCCACCATGTCCGCATCATCCAACGCCCCCCCCCAATCACCACCTGCCACCTCAGCATCCTCCATTGCCGCCTCCGCGCCTCCAAGTGGACCCTCTCCTCTCCAGTGCTGGAATACCCACCATGAGTCATACTCAGTGGTAGTACAGACATCATCCACATCCAACACCTCAATCACCGCATATGATTCCTCGCCCAATGGCACAAGGACAGGTGGCTCCAGATCCCTCTCATCTCCTCGACGGCGATAGCCAACGGGCTCACCAGGCAATCCTTGGCGCACCCCAAACTGTCATGTAACCTGGCGGTACAGAAAGAACTCATGCTCCATCCCGTGCCGCCCAGTCAACCATCACTCCCTCCGTACCCATCGGAGCCACTCTCCAGCCTCAGGCCAAGCTGGACAGTCCCGATAGGGACGCCAAAACACCTCCCCTGGAGTGAGCCACGAAAATGCATCAATGTAGTGATCAACTGCACCTGCCCATCGTCGACTCTGCCCCTGCTCCGTAGACCATCGCCACAAAGCTGCATAACCAATCCCATCATCCTTCATCGCCGCCCGAGTCATCCACGATAACCTGGTAGGCCTCTCAATAGCTATGTGCTGCCAACCCTAGCACTACAACAGAAAGCTGCAACTAACACCCTTTCGCTGTCGACAGCGGACCCCGTACAGCTCCCCGTAAAGTTGTGCCAACAAAGTCTGTCCCCATCTCAAGATCAACGGTGCCTCTATCGGGCACTCTGCCAACTGCCACACCAAATCCAGTAGGTTCCATGGGAACCTCGCACCTGACGAATCAGGGAGAAGAATTTTAGAAATGAGGCCCATTAGGAATGCGTGCCTCACTCCTAACACCCCCCTCTCCTTCCACCAGCCAACCAAAATCCCGCTAGCCTGGCAATCCTCCTTGGCTGTCTCCACTGGGTCTGCTACACCCAGCTCCCCCCCATGCCCAAAACATCTCGTGAGTATAGCGATCCAGCTGATCAAACGGAGATGTCCTAATAGGCAGACCATCTATCGAAATTTGAAGCAACCGATAGACGTCCTCAAGTGTCACAGTCATCTCCCCTGTCGGGAGATGGAAAGTATTGGTCTATGGATCCCAAAGCTTGATCAGGGCCGTCAGATAGGCCTGATCCGAAACCACAGGCTCCAGTCGAGCCACCTGCTTGAGCCTAAGGGCATCAAGCCATTCCCAATCACCATCAGTCAAGGCCAAATGCGCCTCAGTAAAGGCAGTGGGTACACGGTAGCGGCTCCTAACAACCTGCAAGAAAACAAAAAAAAATGAAAAATAAATAAATAAATGAAAAAGATAAAAGTTTCAGTTCTAGGGTTTCTAACCTTAGTTGTTAAACAAAAAACATCACAAAAAATCTTAAAGTTTTGAAAAGCGCAACACAAAAACAATGCATTAAGTTAAAGCAAAAAAAAAACCCTAAGGTCACTTACAGGTCTCGCCTCGGCTCTTCCGCTCAAACCAATTTGTGCACTCATGATGGCAGAGAGAATTCCAGCAGCGCTTCGCTTCGCAGAATTACCTCCTCCTCCCAGAGCTCCAAAATCGTAAGAAAAAAATGACACAAATGAGCCCAAAATCAAGTTTTGGCCCTTAAATAGGCCTTTTGCACTGGAATTCGTCCTTGACTGGGACGAGCACTCTGATCAGCACTTGTCCCACCCAGGGACGAATTCTCCAGCTGGAATTCGTCCCACCCAGGGACGAATTCAGGCCAACACAAAAAAATCAAGAAAAATGACTAAAAATGCACTAAAAACACAAAATAAAACTGCCTGACAGGATTGCAAATGCAACTGACAACATGGGCATACAAAATTGACATCGGGGTCACAAATTATCACTATCCTACTCCCTAAGAAGGCTACCATAGCCGGACCGCTCCACGGGAAGACAGATATTGACAATTTAATCCAAAAATGGTGTCACAAAAACAACAAAACAACAAAAATGCAACACAAAACAAGCAATAAACATTGCCAGACACAAGTACTCTTGCACTTAACCTCTTGGCATAGCAAAATTGATGTCGGGGTTTGCATTGTCACTATCCTACTCCCGAAGAAGGCTACCATAGCCGGACTGCTCCACGGGAGGACGGATTGCCGACAATCTAATCACAAAATGGTGTCACAAAAACAACAAAAATAGTACAAAATTCAACAAAAACACAACAAAAACATTGTCGGGCATAAGTGCTCATGCACTTAACCTCTAGGCAAAGAAAATCGATGTCGAGGTCCAAATTATCGCTCTCCTAGTTCCCCAAGAAGGCTATCATAGCCGGACCGCTCCACGGGAAATAGGTTTTCGACGATTTCACCTCATTATGACATCACCAAAAGGGTTAACACCCACCAAAAATAGGTCCATATGTTGGAAAAATTGCACACGCTTAACGGTAAACCCTCTAAAGGCACACCTGCACAAGTCATCTTGGGTCAAGCGACTCGTCGCTTCTCTCACGAAGGTCATTCCCTCATCGATTCGTCGCTTGAGGGGGTAGTCACACTTAGTCACCAACCAACAATCACACACCCAATCAAGGAAAATGACATGCATTCAAAGAATCATTGACAAAGACAATCACGCTCCTGCTTGGGGCAATAAACAAGCAACAATCAAATCAATCAAACACTTGGCATTTCATGAATCATGAACACAAGGTTCCCCCTGAGGATAAAAATGCCCTTCACTTGTTCATGACTGATCAATGTCTAAGTTCAAGTCACACCTCACCAAAACAGGTTAATACTTGAAATCAAATTCCTTAGCTCGTTAGAAGCAAGGATTCAAGAATGCATGCCCTTTCCATACTTGGGGCATCAAAAGTTGGTTAGGTTACCAAGAAACCCTAATCATTAGTGCTTTGGTTATCTATTTTTGCTCAACACTGCGTTTTTATTATTTTTGCTTGCATTTTATTTTTCATTTCCATTGCATTATTCAAAAAAAAAAAATTCCTTTTAAGATTGACGTCCATGCTCTTAACCTATGTTTTTAAGTGTTGAAAATTTGACTGTAAAAACAAATTGAAAATATAATTCAAAAGGGTTATATTGAAATTATTCATATTTTCAAGAAATATAAAAATTTCACTACAATAGAAAATTGAAACATAAAAAAGTTTCTTTCCTTAGCCATATCCCTTGCAGCCTCAGCAACTGCAACTTTCTCCTTATCAAAAGCCCACTGGTTATAAAATTATTAGGCTTCGACATTAATGTTCTCCAATATACCAACAAAAATATTCAAAACATCATCATCATAAACAAAATCAGACTTCACAGATCTTGATGTGGCCTATTTTAGCAGGCCATTAAGCTTTTATGGTTCAAATTGAACAAAAGAATAAAGAGAATCTATTTTTAGATAATTTTCATATCGGGTATTAATTCCATTAAAAGGACCTTTGTCTTATATTTCCATTCTTTCAATTCCTTTAAATCTCTTAACACAAAATGATTAATAGTAACTTCTATAGTTTTAGCTAATAAAATATTTTCATTAAAATTTACAATATTATCCTCAGTTTGAGGATCCTGAGGATGAGGGTTGGCTCTTTGAGCTGATGGTAATGTTGTCTCCTTAGCTACAGGGTCAGTTGCTTCTCCTTGTTCTTCTTTATCTCTTAGCACATATGTTGCCTTGAAGCCTTCAATGTTTCCTTGCAAAAGATAATCCTCATCAAGTTGAATCTTATCCAATCCCTCTATAGAAACTTTCGGTGCCCGAGAATTTATTGAAAATATAAATTGTGACCATCCATACCCAGAACTTGGTGCTGGTATGTGTGATCTCTATGAGAGTGAAATCCCACACTCAGTACTTTATGCAGTGTCATATGATATCTATGAAAACAATCATTTTCCAACATCGATTTTCCCTCGCATAGGCATTGGTGTAGGACGTGCAGGTGTTTGTCATTGATTTGGTGGAAGTGGTGGTTGTGGTGAAATAGGTGAGTGTGATGCAACTAGTGGTTGTAATGGAGGCGGTGAAAGCATATGGCCTTTAACTTGTAATTGTACTTGTTGATTTTGAGAATCAACTAAAAATAGTCAAAAGTATTTTGTTACAATTCTTGTTAAAATAAAAAATATTTCCTTAATTTAAATTAAATACACATAGATTTACTTGAATATGATAAAACATGTTGAATTTGTGTTGCAATGGGGGAGGGGTTGACCACTCTAGATTTAGCCTACACATTTTGTGCATACGTAGGTGTACAATAAACCCCAGGAGTAGCTACTTGCATAGAATGTTTGTACGGCCTCTGCAACGGTGTTGCTTCAGATCCAGTGTCTTCATAATCACTAGATTGTTCCAACCTATGATACCTAGTGGTAATAATATATTTACTCCTTGTATTGCTTGCCTTACCCTGCATATAGATGAAAAGAAAAATTAAAAATAGGGAATGCAAAAAAATATAAAATAGTATGTCAAGGTCAAAGATGCAGTTATTACCTTTAATTCATATGCTAACATAGCAATAGCCTATAATGTTGCATGCACTAAATTTGGTACAGGAGTAGTCCAAAAATTATGAAAACACACATAATATAGAGCTAAAATAAAATTAATAGTGCCCATAATGGGTTGTGTCTTACTGGTTACCATTTGCACGATGTGCAACTTGGACTTGATTCGATCCAAAATATACATGCACCAATCAAAATTTTAATTGTGCTTAGAATTAACAATATAAGAAAGTGCCCAAAATAGAATTTTTGGTATTCCCATAAGAATTAGTCTATACTGGAAGAACTCGATAATGGGCTTCAGAGTTTTATGGTTAACATTGTTGATTGATAAACCTCTGTTTGATTTGGTGGAAAAAGCTGCATAAACAAACTTAGATGTCAATTTATAAATTTGAAATATTGAACATTAATAAAATATAATTATACATGCCAAATCCTCTGATAAGATATTGTACTTGCTTTCGAGGTGTGCTTTGTCATATGGAGATAGCTGCAACCTGATCGACACTTGAGGAAAACTAATGAATGGAAGATCTATCAATCTGTTAATATCTCTAGGGGTGATGGTGAAAAGCAGAGTTTTATTTCATACTTTAATATTCACTGTAGCCCTATGATGGTCATAACAAACTATAATATGTTGCAAGAGGAATTTATCTATTTTGAATTGTGGCATTGAAATGAAGTCTATTAAACCTGCGTTATTGAGCCACTTAAAGTCCATCCTTGGGGTATTCATTAAATATGAAATCAAAGTGCAAGAAAAATTCTTGAATTTTGATGCAGAGGTAGAAGGGATGGCCATCGCAAGAAGTTGGAAGTCAAAGAAAAAAGATTGAGAATCAGAAGGATGATTAGAAAGTTTAGTCGTTGTTGTAGTAGTCATAGAAACAAAATGGAAAAAATGATAGTTGATGCCCTTTTATAGATTGAAGAAGTAGGGTTGAAATGTGATAACATTGTATTGGATATGCGGTGTTACTGATTGAATGTGACGAACATGGCATCCGAACTAGATATTATTCCTCGTGAGACACATCACACCAGAATCGAACCTTTTTCTGCATTCATTACAATGTAGAATCATATCCTATTTTGCATTCGATCAATGACCGGATCATATTGTGCACCCAATTCGAGACTAGATAATATTATACACCCGGTGGATGACTGGACCATAGTATGTATCCAGTCCAAAACTAGATCATATTATGCATCCGATCCAAATCTGGATCAAACTATGCATTTGATCCAAGATCGAATCATAGTATGCATCTGGTCGACGGTCGAATCATGTTATGTTTTCGGTTTGAAATCAAATTATATTATGCATCCAATTGGTGGTCGGATCATAGTATGCATTCGGTACTTGATCGAATCATATTATGTATCTAGTACATGATCAAACTATATTATGCATCCAGTCTGTGGTCAGATATTATTATGCTTATGATATAATATTGTATCTTATTATACATCTGGTCCATGATCGGACCATATTATACATCTGGTCTAAGATCAGACCATATTATGCTTCTGGTCCGAGATAGGATCAAGATTTTAAAAGTGGTTGACGTTGCAAAACTCCTTTTTTGCCAATTTTTTTTGAAAACTTAAGGTCATTCGCCATGCCATCATACATGCAGTTGGCAAGGATTCGTCAGGTTTTCATAATAGATTAACCATTTTTTTACAAGTACCTTTTGGGTCCTACCTCTTATGCATAACCCTAGGAAAAATAACATGCACACACAATAAACATGCATATTTATCCTAGAAAGCCTTGAGTATAAACACAAAGTCACACATATTTCTTTATATTATTATGTACTTTTAACAAAATAAGTATAATAGATAAATGTATTCCTAAATCATTGAGTGGTATTAGAATACAATGAGTATAAAACTAAGGACTAAAACCATCCATATCCAATAATTAAGGAGACCATCCCAAAAATAAGGACACCCCACATTGTGCTAAGGTGTACAATTTGATTATTATTATTACTTTCTCTATAAAGGATACAATGCATCCAACAATCTTCTACTTATTGAAAACTTTGTAGTAGGGCATATACAAATCATAAATTCTGCTACTTGGGGCAACTAAGCCCATTGTCTCCCTTTACCAAAAAAACTTATTAGTAGTCACATACTTATTTAATGAATCTACATGTTGTCTTCAACCATGTCTCTAATAAAATGATACTATATCTTCCACTTCTTGGAAACTTTGTAGTGGGCCATTTACAAATCATAAATTATGTTACTTGAGGCAACTAAGCCCATTGTCTCCCTACACCAAGAAAACATTTTAGTAGTCACATACTTATTTAATAAATCTACATGTTGTCTTCAACCATGTCTCTAATAAAATGATATTATACTACAATATGCTTTGTTTTAGAATGATAAGTAGGGTTATGGATTTTGAAGCCTTAATATTAATATGAAAATCATAGGATAAATTCCACATAATCAAATATAATATAGCCAAAAAATAGTAAGATCAAGATAGTGATGCAAATAGAATAAAATGGGTAAACTAATGTGTATATAAAGGCTTATAATATATCAAATAAAATTCATTAATAAGCATCAATTATGAATGTAAATAGCCTAAATCATACATGTACAAAGCATGTAGAAAAACTTACAATATTAGTTGCTCAAATATATGCAAAATTTATTACTCTTCTCTCTTAAAACACTTGACTCTCTACACTTTGATATTCAATGTTTGATGCTTTTCTTTCTTCTCTATGGAGTACTATATAGCCATAGTAGAATGACTCTTTGTATACTTGACTATTCCTTTTCATATGCCAAGTCTCATGACTATTGACTTCTTTGATTGACACTTGCATACACATGAATATATCTTGTATGCACACCTAGACATGACTCTTCATGTAGCACAGTCTAATATAAAGATACTTGTGCACATAGACTCACATTACACTTGCACACTTACTCACATGATACTTGTGTATTTTATGCACATAAATACTTACATAACACTTGTGCATTTCTCATAAATCATTACATTACATAAAATATTACTCACACTAAGACTCAATTGTAATCTAATATTTATAATATGTACCATAAAGGTACTATGGGGGTACTTTATCATGTACCAAAAAATGTAATATACTCCAACATAGGATTTTTTCTAGATAGATTGCAATTTTATTGTCAAAATTTATCCTTATAGCTCCTTGTAAGAACCATATTGCTTCCTTACTTACATGAGTGGATACCATATACTAAACTTCTATGGTTGAAAGTACCACTATAGCTTACCTATTGCTCATTTAGTCGACTGCTCCACCAAAAAAGTAAAATACATTACCACTTGTGGATCTTTAGTGATCAAGATCTCTAGCCCAAACCTCATCCAAAAAATATTGTACATTTAATACCTTATTTGGTTCAATCATTCTTTGACATCAAATTGAATATTTTTTTTGTGTCATTCAAGTATTAAAAAATATGATTTACAATAGTACAATGTTTTTTTCTTTATTTTGACATATATTTGCATAGAACTCCCACAACATGGGCAATGTTTGGTCTAATACATACCATTGCACACATAAAACTCTCAACAACATGTGCATAAGGAATACAAGATATTTTATCTTCCTCCTCTTATGTATTTGGATGTTTTTTTATAGATAGATTTTCACCCAAAGTAAATGGGAGTCTTGATTAGTTTACAATCATGCATATTAAATCTATAAAATATAATCTCAATGTATTTTCTCTTATTCAACTAGAGTCTCTTATTTGACCAACCCTTATTAATCTATATGCCAAAGATAAAATTTGCAAGATCAAGATACTTCATATCAAACTGATATGATAATTGAGACTTAAAATTTTGGATGATTTCCATGTCATTCCCAATTAACAACATATCATCAACATATAATGCCCTAATAATAAAGTGATCACCAACATGTTTGATGTACACATAGTGATTATCCTTTCTTCATGAAAAACCAAGTCATAATACATAAGTATCAAAATTTTGATACAACATTTAAGATTATTATTTTAGACAATACAAAGATTTCTTCAACCTGCCAAGTCTTCCTTTTATTTAATTATAAAATAATATAGATTTATTCTTCTAGATACCCATGTAGGAATAATGTCTTCATATCCATTTTCTCTAATTCTATGTCAAATGTGATAGCAATAGATAAAATAAATTTAATTTTAGTTTAGAATCAATGGAGAAAACCTTACCAAAATCAATTCCCATACCTAGGAATATCCCTTTTCTGCCATGTGATATTTTTACTTCTTGAATTTACCTTTTGCTTTAAAATTATTCTTGAATACACATTTGCTACAAATTGGGTTTATTCTAGTAAGCAACTTCAAAAAATTCCATATTATTTTTGTTTAAAAATTTTATCACATAAATCATAGCCTTCTTCCAAAATCTAATATCCATTGCATTAAGTGCCTCCCTACTAGTTATAATATCATCATAAGTAACAAATAAAGAAAAATTAGAATGCAAATTAAGTGAACAATATCCCTTTTTTTTTTTTAATTTACATGGTGGAATCGGTAGCCACCACGAATCCGGGCAGGTTGTCCACCTTTTATGGCTGCCACAGTATTCTACGATGTCTACCCCAGAATCTGCCACATAGATCTTCACACAGTTCGACCCTATAGCCTTGAAAGCACGAGATTCCGGGCAAAGGAAACACTAATTGTGATTGCATTCAAAATCAAATGCGCTTAAGTCCTAGAAATGTAAATTGCATGAAATGAAAGAGACGCATTAAAACGAGACACAAGCAAATGGAGAAAACATAGCCCTTTCATTAAAATTTCTTGATCTCTGTTACAATGACGCCTCCTCCCTTTTCAGGGGCTAGGAGCGCTAAAAGAATTTGATTACAATCACTTAATGTTCCTCTTTCTGCGTGCCCATGATTGAAATGGACGGGCCAAGATGATGCCACCGCTGATGTCGATGAGTTCTTCACCTCTGCTGCTTCTCCTGTGAACAAAGAAACAACCAAGATGTCAGTAGCACCTGCCACAAATGGAAATTGTTCGTTCTCTAGAATTAACGAAATATGCATGTAAACATTTGCCTGAAACAGTAAATACAGTGAGTCCAAATGGCTTGAAATATTGACAGAAGACTGAAAAAGTTACCAGAAGGCCATTGCCACTAAGACAGCTGGCCAATCTGCCTTCAATTGGAATTCGTCCCTAGGCAGGATGAATTATGACTGCAATTCGTCCCTGGGTGGGACGAATTCTTCTGTGTTGAAGAAGCCGACCTGCTGCTACTCCAATGTCGATTCCCGAGACCTGCAAAATGCCTACAAACAAGTGGGTTATGTAATTGGGGCCATTTTCGGACGACCCAGATGGTCGGATTCTCCCAATTTGGCCTCTACCCTCGGGAATTTGATCTCGCCACCTGCAAGTCAATGAAACAACAAAGCGACACAAAACATACTCGAATCTGATCAAAAGTTACGAACTTGTAGCTATGAGTTAACCAAACATGATAACACAAAATGCAACCTGAAAAAGTAATCTAGAATGCTCTAAAACATAGAAAGTGCGGGGGTGCCCAAGTGGGCCTCCCACCGTTGGCACTTGATTTCGGCGCCAATCCACTAGGGATGGGCCCAAAACCTCTTAGGATTGGGGGGGTCGGCGAATTGGTTGGTTCAGGTGTCCATGTGTTGGATTTGGGTCAGGTTCAAGCTTCCAAAATCCACCCAACAACCTCCCTTGCAAGAGAGATTGGTGGATGCGAGAAGGTGAACCAAAAGGGATGCAAGTGGGTCTTCAACTCGGTAGCACTTCGTTGCTTGAAATCTCCTTCAACCTGTATTTTTGGGTGAGAAAAGTCCCACATTTTATAGACCCATGGGGTCTCTTTTGAGAGGGAAGCATAGGTTCCATGTATTGGTCATAGGTGCCATGTGGCAGTCCTGTCTTCCCATGAGGGAGGGGAGTCCTCCATGACTTGGGCTTTCATAATTGCCCTTGTGACAGTCCTCTAACAGCCTATCTGTCCACCCACACACGCGTGCGAGGCAAGAGTCATCAATTGACTGTCCTAGGCTGCAACTTGGTGCCATTCTTCTTTTTACCCGTTAAACTTGGAATTCGTCCCACCCAGGGACGAATTCAGAATTCGTCCCTGGGTGAGACGAATTCCAATTTGAATTCATCCTAGGGTGGGACGAATTTGGAGTAGGTTGTTCGAAGGTGCCAAATTGCCTTCTGACCATCCAAAATTGCTATAAAAGTGGTTAGGACCACTGTTTGACCTCTGAGGGCTGCCCTGGGGGCTGTGTTTGTCAACGCGATCAGTGTTTGCAGTCACATAATCAGATTGGTGCTGTTTTGGTGTCTATAGATGCCCCTTTTTGGGAAGCGCTGCGGGTGACGCAGTTCTGAGCAAAAATAGATAACCAAAGCACTAATGATTAGGGTTTCTTGGTAACCTAACCAACTTTTGATGCCCCAAGCATGGAATGGGCATGCATTCTTGAATCCTTGCTTCTGACGAGCTAAGGAATTTGATTTCAAGTATTAACCTATTTTGGTGAGGTGTGACTTGAACTTAGACATTTGATTAGTCATGAATAGGCGAAGGGCGTTTTATCCTCAGGGGGAACCTTGTGTTCATGATTCACGAAATGCCAAGTGTTTGATTGATTTGATTGTTGCTTGTTTACTGCCCCAAGCAGGAGCGTGATTGTCTTTGTCAATGATTCTTTGAATGCATGTTGTTTTCCTTAATTGGGTGTGTGATTGTTGATTGGTGACTAAGTGTGACTACCCCCTCAAGTGACGAATCGATGAGGGAATGACCTTCGTGAGAGAAGCGACGAGTCGCTTGACCCAAGATGACTTGTGCAGGGGTGCCTTTAGAGGGTTTATCGTTAAGCGTGTGCAATTTTTCCAACATTTGGACCTATTTTTGGTGGGTGTTAACCCTTTTGGTGATGCCTAAATGGGGTGAAATCATCGAAAACCTATCTTCCCATGGAGCGGTCCGGCTATGATAGCCTTCTTAGGGAGTAGGATAGTGACAATGTAAACCCCGACATCAATTTTTCTATGCCAAGAGGTTAAGTGCAAGAGCACTTGTGTCTGGCAATGTTTATTACTATTTTTGTTGTTTTGATTTTCTTGTGACGTCGTTTGGGGATGAAATTGTCGAAAATCCGTCTTCCCGTGGAGCGGTCCGGCTATGGTAGCCTTCTTAGAGAGTAGGATAGTGACAATGTAAACCCCGACATCAATTTTTCTATGCTAAGAGGTTAAGTGCAAGAGCACTTGTGTCTGGCAATGTTTATTGCTTTTTGTTTGTGTTGCATTTTTTTTTTTTTTTGACGATATATATATATATACCGGTTTTATTGTGGCTTCTTACATGTGATGATTTTATTTTTGTTATGCATGATGGCTAATGACTATGGATTTATGCATATTTATTTATTTTGATGAATGCTTATGTTATGATGAATGCAAATGTTTTTGATTTCTTTATGTGATATGCAAAGTGAATGAATGGAATTTTGTGATGATTGGTTATGGCACCATAGGCTGTTTAAGATGCTTTTTATTGTTATGGTGTATGATTCTTGTATAGATATATGTGGTTTTCTATTTTTGTATTTTCTGATGGTATTATAAGTATGATAAGCAGCGCAGATGGTTTAGGAATGTATGTTATGTTTTTTGAGATTCAGATAGTTTTAACTCACTATCCATGACTGTACTTTATCTTACAAGACTTTTGGACAAGGTATGAATCGGACTTGTTTTTGACCAAGTTATTTTACATCCCTGTGTGTGCAATTGAGTTCATTTAGTGGTATTTGTTAGGATACCGCCGGTTCCGGATGGGCTTTCAACCGAACTCGTATCGAGGATCACCTAATTAGCTCCACGAATTCCTTTGTTGTATGTACTAAGATTAATCTGCGGTGTAATCCAGGATGCCATAAGCTAGTTCATCCACATGCAAACATTGATTTGTATGCAAGTTAATGTGACAGATATATCGTCATGCAGGAGGTTTACTTCATTACCGATAGGCTATCAACCAAATTGGTACTTGAAGCTTGCCTTATGACCTATAGAATGCTTGAGAGTTCCGGGGATTCAAGTTCCACTCCCTTCTTTTCTTCAATTGTATTGGGATACTTGCTCGTTTGTAGTGATAAGATCATTGTTTATTTTGATTTGTTTTTATTTTGAGCAAGGGATTGGGGATATGGAGTGATGAAAATCACTATCGTTTGTGCCCTTTGATTTTTGCACTGTAAGATGTCAAGTATTTGATTTTTGACATTTTGCAAATTTTTGGTGTTTTGCAACTATTGAGAACTTTAGGGATTCTTAGGGAATTGGGTAGGGAGGATGCTTGTCCTTTTGCCAACTCTTAGCATTCTAGGGGTCATTCGCACAGGGGGATGATCAAGATAACCGTTTCACTTGTGGTGACCTAGATTACTTTGCAGGTTTCATATTTTGTTCACACAACTTGGGAATTTTTAGTGTTTTAATTTGTGTTGGGATGTTACGTAACAAGGTGTATTTCAAGTATGACTCTACCTTCGTAAAATCTGTCTAACTTGATACATTACATGGCTAAAGAGAAAAATGATGACTGAATCACGGAAACTCTTGATACATTAACAGACCACTGACTCTAGTGTGGTAAAAGCAATGCGTGGTGTTTTTGTTGTTTTTGTACAATGGAACAGTGTGGAATAAGACGGACTAGCAGAGCAATTACAGCCTATGGTGCCTTTGACCTATACGACCACAAATATGCAATGTATGGATGCAATGCTAATGCAGCTACATATTTTTGTATTTTTGATGGATTTATTTTTGTGGATATGAATATGAGGTGCAATAAGAGCTCTCGATTGATGAATTTGAGTATGCCTACATATGAGATGCAAATTTTTGTTGTTTTTGATTATTTTTTATTTTTGACCAAGTGATTGTGGACATCCTTGGAGCATTTTGGTGACCAAGTGATTGCGATAATCCTTGGGGATTTTTAGGTTTTGACCAAGAAATTGCGAATATCCTTGGATCTTTTTAGGTGACCAAGAATTTGTGATAATCCTTGGAGCTTTTTAGGTGACCAAGAGATTGCGATAATCCTTGGAGCTTTTTGGGTGACCAAGAGATTGCGATAATCCTTGGAGCTTTTTGGGTGACCAAGAGATTGTGATAATCCTTGGAGCTTTTTGGGTGACCAAGTTATTGCGATAATCCTTGGAGCTTTTGGGATGACCAAGTGATTGTGATAATCCTTGGAGCTTTTTGGTGTGACCAAGTGATTGCGATAATCCTTAGAGATTTTTGGGTTGACCAAGCGATTGCGATAATCCTTGGAGTTTTTTTTTTGGGTGACCAAGAGATTGCGATAATCTTTGGAGCTTTTTTGGATTTTTGACCAAGTGATTGCGATAATCCTTGGAGCTTTTTGGGTGACCAAGAGATTGCGATAATCCTTGGAGCTTTTTGGGTGACCAAGAGATTGCGATAATCCTTGGAGCTTTTTGGGTGACCAAGAGATTGCGATAATCCTTGGAGATTTTTGGGTGACCAAGTGATTGCGATAATCCTTGGAGCTTTTGGGATGACCAAGTGATTGTGATAATCCTTGGAGATTTTTGGTGTGACCAAGTGATTGCGATAATCCTTGGAGATTTTTGGGTTGACCAAGCGATTGCGATAATCCTTGGAGCTTTTTTTTTTTGGGTGACCAAGAGATTGCGATAATCTTTGGAGCTTTTTTGGATTTTTGACCAAGTGATTGCGATAATCCTTGGAGATTTTTGGGTTTGACCAAGTGATTGCGATAATCCTTGGATTATTTGGTTGACCAAGTGATTGCGATAATCCTTGGAGCTTTTTGGGTGACCAAGTGATTGCGATAATCCTTGGAGCTTTTTGGGGTGACCAAGTGATTGCGATAATCCTTGGAGCATTTTGGGTTTGAATTATGGTTCTTTAGGGGATAGAGGTACCCCCAGCTTGATGGTCTTTGCACTCCGGATCTGGCTCTAGAGGTATGGGCATGAATGGATCGGCCCTATGCACGGAGATGAGGACAGGGTCCACCCATGGCACTGATGTTGCTATGATGTCTCTTTGTGTAAGTTGCTCTTTGTGTGCCCAACGTGGCGGATGTAATGCTTGGTACTACTGTGGTGAGTTAACGTGCCACTCATGCCCTAGTATTATGTTTATCTGTTGACATGCTTCCTCAAATTTTATGGGATGCCGATGCTGTCTTATGTGATTGTTGTCGGCTATCTTTGTTTCATCTTCACTTTCAACTAGTGAGTATAGCTCATCGGAATTTGGAGATTCTGAGACATGGAGGACTGCATCATCAGGTAGCCCTATGGTTAAAGGTTGATCCTCTTTGAAAGGAGCTTTATGTAAGTTGGGCCTTGGGAGCTCCAAAATCTTGGTCTCTACCGACTCTAAGTGCTCTAGCACTTTGCATGTATCGGTGGATTGGAACTCCTCCTCTTTGGTTGGTTCTTGTGGAGGAACTTGGGGCCTATGGAGGGGTGGCCTGATGGCACCCCCCATGCCTTGGTAGGGCTTTTCATCCCGCTCTTCTTCTTGCTCTGATTCCTTAGAGGCTTCTTGATGACTTTCTAAGGGTGGCCCACGAACCTGAGTGGGTTCCTGAGGAAGGTGCCCATCATTGGTTATAGGAGCGGCCTCCCGCTCATGTCTAGGAGGCATCAGGGGTGGTGCTTCAAGAATCAAGAGTGTAGCCTCCTGATCCTATCTAGAATGTGTTAGGGGTAGTGTTTAATGAGGTCGCGATGACCTGTCTTGCCCCCATGGGTTATGCCCCTCAAAATGTTTTTTCATATGTGTGTGAGGGGTTGGAGTCTTCTTCGATAGTTTATAGCACAACTCATCCATTTCGCATTGCATGCGCTCTCTATCCAAGTGGTTTCGATACTCCATCTCCTGATGACTTTGTTTAAGCTGCGTAATTCGATCTTGGTGGGCGGCATGTCTGGCGACTATCAGGTCAATTCGGTCTACCCTATTTTGTTCAGGAGGTTCGAATGTTTCTCCTATGTGTTGGCCTAGATCTTGATGATCTAAAATTTTAATGGGTCGCTTCCCTCTATCGATGTAGGTGACATGTACTTGAGGCCACACTGTTTGTTGTCCTCGAGGAATGCGATGATTTTCCTCGTACTCCCTTTCATGTTGGCTCTCCTGCATAGTGTGTTGGAAAAACTCATCCTTCTGGCACTGAAGGTGCTTTTTGTTAATATAGTATAGTTCCTCTAAATGTAGTCGCTCTAATCGCTCTAGCTCAAGTTGCGTGAATTGCATTTGGTGTGCGACGTGCTTTTCAGATTTTAAGATGGTTGGTCTTGTTGCCTCATGTCTAGAAGGCCTAGATGCCTCTCTGACATATAGACCTCGATCATAGTGATCCAAGATCTCTATAGGACACATCCCTCTGTTGGGGGTAGCAGCATTCCCTCGGGGCTTTGGCCTCAGTGAGTGGTCCTGATAGATAGTAGGTGCAGAGGCATATTGCTCCCGCACTGTATATTGCTCTCGAGGAAGGTAGGGATCTTCCTATTGCTCTCTTTCATAAGTGAAAAAGGGACGGACGGAGTTAGTTCGCCCTGCCTGAGGAGCCTTGTGCTCTAGATTTTTCTTTGTAGTCCTGACAACTAGAGGGGGTGAAGGAGGGATAATGTAATCATGTGGTTCCTCTCATCGAACCCTATTTTGACCTAGCGCTTCATCGCGTGATGACCACTCATAGCGAGCTTCTAAGGGAGCTCTCCTACGACTGTACCCCTCATGGAAGGGTGTGTGCTAAATGTTATGCTGAATAGGAGTGCTCCTCGAAGAGGTGTCCCTATAGTCCCTTTCCTTTAAGGTGTGGAGGGGACTGCCTTGTGTGTTAGGTCGCCAAGGTGGTATGACCAAATCCTTGGGATTGTAACGGAGGTGACTCGTTCTTCCTTGGATATTCCCCACAACATCCGCCCGTGATTGGGCTTGGCTATGGGTGATCACCATGACGATGTCTCTCTAAAAACCATAAAAATTGAAATGAGTTAGATGGGGCCCAAAATTGGTGTGCGCATCTCTAAAGTCAATCAGAGCTACGGTTGAGAAGTTATGGCCCCAACAAGATGCACTAAAATTTAGAAAAAAGAAGTAAAATTTCCTAAATTTTGTTGGATGCTCCCACATCACTTATGGGCACATTTGGGGTGATTTTGGGTTGACCAAAGGGTTCATGGACACCTTTGGGGAATTTTGGAGTGACCAAGCGATTACGGGAATCCTTGGAGCTTTTGGAGAAAATGACAAAATGCATAGATTTTTATCTTTTGTTTATGATGATTTTTTTTCTTTTTGTCTACACTAAGCAGAATTGAACACACGCATATACAAACCGTTATTATCTCTTTTAAGGATTATTGGTGTGCCCTAAACTGGTTTAGTGCATTTGATGTTTTGTTTTGTTTTTGTAGGTTTTGAATAACGTTTAAATGCATTATTACGGCTCATACAACTCCCAAAACAGTCGCCCCTTCAATATACCAACTAGGCCGATATACCAACCTCTCTATATACCCGCCCTTATGAAAGGGAGACTATAGGTACGTGAGAGCAGAAGGTATGTGGTACGTAGGTGGTACGGAAGGGGGATTGTCCTGTTAATGGCACCTACCATAGAAGACTTATCCTCGCACGCATGGGAATCACCCCAGCGACACTCGGTTAGCTTTCGTCAGGATTTACGCCTAACAACAGTGACAATCAAGGAAATGGATGGAAAGCTAAGCCAAGGTGGTGATGAACCCACCGTTGGTCTTGCTCAAGGGCTGGGGTCTTACGACCAGCTCCTTGGTTTAAAGTTATTGCGTGAAGTGTGTGGGATTCATTTTATTTAGCGAAAATGAAACAAGCATAAATGACTTTTCCTAATGCAATGCAGGATTAAATGAAAATAATTAAAGAAACAGAAACAGAAACAGAAACAGAAAATTTAATAGAGATCATGAAAATCCCTACCTCTTCTCTGCCTAGACCGGTTGCTTCTAAATTTCTGCTCCTGAAAAGTTGCAGACAAAAATTCGTCCCTCGGTGAGACGAATTACAGAACAAAATTCGTCCCTCCCAGAGACGAATTTGAATTCGTCCCAGGGTCAGACGAATTGCAGAACAGAATTCGTCCCTATTAGAGACGAATAGCAGTATGCAACAAAAAATGTACCTGTCAAGCACAAAACACAAAAATTTAATCAGTTTCTGTGATTTTAAACACCAGGGAATAGGGTCCCAATGTGATCGCCACTGAAAGCACGAGATTTTGGGCAAAGGAAACACTAATTGCGATTGCATTCAAAATCAAATGCGCTTAAGTCCTAGAAATGTAAATTGCATGAAATGAAAGAGACGCATTAAAACGAGACACAAGAAAATGGAGAAAACACAGCCCTTTCATTAAAATTTCTTGATCTCTGTTACAATGATGCCTCCTCCCTTTTTAGGGGCTAGGAGCGCTAAAAGAATTTGATTACAATCACTTAATGTTCCTCTTTCCGCGTGCCCACGATTGAAATGGACGGGCCAAGATGATGCCGTCGCTGATGTCGATGAGTTCTTCACCTCTGTTGCTTCTCCTACGAACAAAGAAACAACCAAGATGTCAGTAGCACCTGCCGCAAATGGAAAGTGTTCGTTCTCTAGAATTAACGAAATATGCATGTAAACATTTGCCTGAAACAGTAAATACAGTGAGTCCAAATGGCTTGAAATATTGATAGAAGATAGAAAAAGTTACCAGAAGGCCATTGCCACTGAGACAGTTGGCCAATCTGCCTTCAACTGGAATTCGTCCCTAGGCAGGACGAATTATGACTACAATTCATCCCTGGGTGGGACGAATTCTTCTGTGTTGAAGAAGCCGACCTGCTGCTGCTCCAATGTCGATTCCCGAGACCTACAAAATGCCTACAAACAAGGGGGTTATGTAATTGGGGCCATTTTGGGATGACCCAGATGGTTGGATTATCCCAATTTGGCCTCTACCCTTGAGAATTTGATCTCGCCACCTGCAAGTCAATGAAACAACAAAGCGACACAAAACATACTCGAATCTGATCAAAAGTTATGAACTTGTAGCTATGAGTTAACCAAACATGATAACACAAAATGCAACCTAAAAAAGTAATCTAGAATGCTCTAAAACTTAGAAAGTGCGGGGGTGCCCAAGTGGGCCTCCCACCGTTGGCACTTGATTTCGACGCCAATCCACTAGGGATGGGCCCAAAACCTCTTAGGATTGGGGGGTCGGCGAATTGGTTGGTTCAGGTGTCCATGTGTTGGATTTGGGTCAGGTTCAAGCTTCCAAAAGCCACCCAACAACCTCCCTTGCAAGAGAGATTGGTGGATGCGAGAAGGTGAACCAAAATGGATGCAAGTGGGTCTTCAACTCGACAGCACTTCGTTGCTTTAAATCTCCTTCAACCTATATTTTTGGGTGAGAAAAGTCCCACTTTTTATAGACCCATGGGGTCTCTTTTGAGAGGGAAGCATAGGTGCCATGTGTTGGTCATAGGTGCCATGTGGCAGTCCTGTCTTCCCATGAGGGAGGGGAGTCCTCCATGACTTGGGCTTTCATAACTGCCCTTGTGACAGTCCTCTAACAGCCTATCTGTCCACCTACACACACGTGCGAGGTAGGAGTCATCAATTGACTATCCTAGGCTGCCACTTGGCGCCATTCTTCTTTTTGCTCGTTAAACTTGGAATTCGTCCCACCCAGGGACGAATTCAGAATTCATCCCTTGGTGAGACGGATTCCAATTTGAATTCATCCCAGGGTGGGACAAATTTGGAGTAGGTTGTTCGAAGGTGCCAAATTGCCTTCTGACCTTCCAAAATTGCTATAAAAGTGGTTAGGACCACTGTTTGACCTCTAAGGGCTGCCCTGGGGGCTGTGTTTGTCAAAGCGATTAGTGTTTGTAGTCACATAATCAGATTGGTGTTGTTTTGGTGTCTACATAACCACCATGCCACAATCATTTATAACCTTTTACGCCACTGAAAGCACCAAAAAAGGGACTAGTGTTCAGTCCGACGAGGCCCAAGATTTGAACCTTGGACCTCCGTCCCTCTTATGGGGTTTGGATGAACCAATTGGTCTACACCTCGGACCTAGAAAAATACCATTTTGGTTTACGTATTTCTCAAGTTGATATCCTCAAGATTAGATTTTAATGATCTAGTTCATCATGTTCTATTTATTCAGATTGTTCATTGATGAACTCAATCTATACATTTTCTAGTTCATCCTCTCATGCATTACAAAGTTTGTAGCCTTTTACACCATATTTATAACTAATAAATATACACTTCTCTAATTTATTATCTTACTCTTTTTTTCCTTTCGAACATGCACATAAGCATCACAACAAAAAATTCTAAGATATTCAAGAAAGAGTTTATTACCAGTCCATATCTCATACAAAATTTTATCAACTAATGCTAATGTATGTGATTGATTTACCGGGTAACATGTAGAGTCCACTAACTATACCTATAATTCTTGTGCTAACCCTACATCATTGATTATATCTCTTGCCTTTTCCATCAATTTCTTATTCATTATTTCTACAACTACATTCCATTGATGAGTGTATGAAGTCATATTTTGCTTTGATATTTTGTACTATTTATATAACTCCTCAAATTCATTGTTATAGAAATTTCCTCCATTATCTATCTGCAACACCTTTATCTTCTTCCTAGTCTAGTTTTCTATAAGAGTCGTAAGCTCTTTGAATTTTACAAAGACTTTAGATTTTTTTCAAAGGAAATGTATCCATACATACCTTGATAAATCATCTCTAAATTAAACACAGTATAACAATTTTACAATCAATGGAATAGGCCCAAGATTAAACAAAATGCTATGTATCAACTCTAAAATCCCTTTTGATCTTGTAGCATCGAAAGGAAACTTTACCTGATTCTATTTACTATATACACAATGTTTACAAAAAACTAAAATCTAAAGAAAAGTTAAAATACCTTCAAACATACCAGTAGTGTACAAAGCTTGAAGGTTATTTTCTCCAATATATCCCATTCTTTGATGCCAAAGCATTGTTTTCTATGTCGAAAGAACAAAGTTTTTATTTATTTCATTTTAAGAATAAAAAAACTATTACAACCATCAACCGTAGTGTTGCTCAATAACTTATGCAATGTTCTAATCCAAACTCCAGTGCATAGGGCTATGATAGATGTGACTATAGTATGAAAATCCATGGATGGGAAATCATGTAATGGCTAAAAATACCTTGTACATCATCAAAAAAGAGTTAGATTTGCAATGAAAAATAAAAATCCAAAAAAACATCCTCTTCCCCCTTTATAAAAAATGTAGATCTGGATCAGATAATATAGAGTAGTGTAGATACAACAAGACAAACCCTAGAAATGAAATATTTTTATTGAGTATAAAACTATAGAAATGACCACTATAAAAAAACCACTATGAATGAGGATCTATGAGGGTTCATCACTTCTTTCACTATGTGTAGTTGTCACATCCCCACTACTTGTGATTAATTTATATGGAAGAATGTGATTCTACGTTTAGTTTTGTGGTGCAAGTGCAGGTCTCCGAGTCAATGGCAGAGAAGAGCACCCACCCCTTGACCAAGGTAAAAAATTGGAAAAGTCAAGTAAGCAGGATATGATGTTGTGCCTTGATCACCATGGTCCGTGGGTACATGGAAGTCCACCATAGGTTATGCATCTACATTACATTCTGCCTGAAATGACTGCTTGAATATTTGCATATTAGTGGTTTACACTGGATTGATGTTTGTCACTTGTTATTTTAAAAAATATATTATAATAAAAATAATAATAAATATAAAATATATATGAAAATTATTAAAAATAAGGAATAATAAAAAATATATATACATTCAAAGTGTATTTATATAAAGCCAAATAAAACTCATAAAATAATAAAAGTAAACAAAGTAAAATAAATATATATATACATATTAATGGGAATGTACACTATATGTATAAAAATAAAATAAAAGAGAAAATTCATTTACGACTAATGACTACCTCTAAGTGGCAAGAGGCTAAATAAAAGTTGTCAAATTAAAGTAAAGAACCTAAGTCTATCATGTAAGATTTATTAAAAGGGGATGCAAAGGAGTTATGTACTACCAAAATCATTTTAATAAAGCACATATGGTGATCCAAGAAAACACCAGTTGGAAAAGTTCATCCAAGGTGTCGTTTGCCCATTACTCGCCACTTCCTTTTTAAAGGAAGTTGGTTGGTCGCTTGAGATATACGGTACTCTGGATTGGGTGGAAAATGGACTGAAAGGTGAACACACACTTCTAGTTTGCATCATAAAAAGGTCAGGTTTCTTTTGTGAAACTGGTTGGGTAGAAGCATAGATGAGTTTGTTATAGATGGTGTTTAAATTGGTAAAATCAGATATTCTTTCTCACTAATATTTAATTTTATGATTTGTTTAATAGCTGACGAGAATAAAGTTTATAGAAACTAGATGTTGTTCTATGTTTTAATGGAGAATATATCTGTGTCTTGGGTGTTTTAGAATATTATTGACGTTGTATATGTTTCCTTAGAGAACACTGCCATACAATGAATGGAGATATTAAACGAAGAATTCTTCTTACTAATTAACTAAACTATTAAAAAAATTGTTGTGGCACCAGGTTAGGGATATTTTTCTCTGTTGTTGATTAATTGTTGAATTTTATTCATAATGGGTGTTCAACTGGAACTATGGTTATGCATTCCTTGAGTTTTGAATGAATTGTATCATAGGTTACTTCTAATGCTTATAAAAATTATTGCATGTGTTCAGTATTTGCTACTTTGTTGTATGCTTGCATCTTTGTGCATGTGAGTATGTCATTTAGAGAAGGGATCATACTGACCCCGTCCTGGCCATTTAATATTATCGTGGTCAGTGAGGAAAAGTGCTCTTGTCATGTGGAACTGTAGGTGCGAGCGGTTTGGTCAAAAACAAATGTGAAAGCCTAGTAGCGGTAAGCGGCGCCTGGAATACCGAACTATCTCAAAGTTTATGGTTGAACTTTGAGTTGAATGTCATTTTGAAACCTTACAAGAAACTTGTTATACAGTAGCTAGTAAAATTTTAAAATATATGCAATGTTCATTTATCATATCGTCATAAATAATAATTGGATAATGAATACCTTTGGCTGTAAAGTGCTGATAACTTGAACCATGGAGACGTTTGATTTCTTTGTAAAGTGCTAAGATTTAAATATTAATGATTATAGTGTAGCGATGTGTGGACTTGCACAAAGTTGACATTGGAAAAGTGAATTCGTGTAATGTTCATTTATCATATCGTCAAAAATAATAATTGGATAATGAATACCTTTGGCTGTAAAGTGCTGATAACTTGAACCATGGAGACGTTTGATTTCTTTGTAAAGTGCTAAGATTTAAATATTAATGATTATAGTGTAGCGATGTGTGGACTTGCACAAAGTTGACATTGGAAAAGTGAATTCGTGTATGGATGAGTATTAATAGTTTCTTTTTCTAGTATGAGGTTTTCGTTTTACTCCAAGATGAAATATTATACAAATTTTTCATGAAAGTTAAAAAACGTTGGATAGTTTTTTATATTTTTCTCTTATAAAAATATTTTGACTGAACTATTAGCCATGTTTTTACTTTTTTGGACTTTAAATAAGTTTTAGACTATCACAGGTGTTTAAAATTAGGTTTATATATGTTAAAAATGTTTTTATTTATAACATATATTTTATCAGTTTGGCATAAGAATAATTGTATATGATAAATGTTTTTACATATAATGTTTTGACGATCTTTATCTTGTTATATTGGTATTCGTGATTTTTAAATTAAATAAATTAAATATTTTTGTGTTATCTAAAAGTGCTTTCTTAAGTAAGAGTTTTCTTTTTCCAGAATAGTATTTGTATATTGAGGATAAGTTATGTTATATTAAGCTGGTTTAGTTTCTATACTTCATTTTAGATGGACCAAAATAAATTAAGTTCATATTTAATTTAAATAGTTTTAGTAAGGCAACTAATAATAAATTTCCTTTTAAAAGAATCTGCAAATAACCAAAATAAATAGTCATACTTTACTTCTTATATCGGGTATGTCGAGTGAGGACTTATTCCATCCAACCTCACTAAGTCACAAGGTGGCTTACGTGTGTCTACACCACTGTACTCTAGCTACTCACGAGTAGGGGTCCAAGTTGTTGAGTGTAAAGAGCGACAGTATAGGACGTCACTCCAACTGGAAAGACATTTAGATAGTGAAGATGTTTAGCATTTCACTCAGGTTGGGGAGGCACCAAAAATATGCATGGCTAGAGATTTTAGACATACAATTAGTTGACTCCAATGGTAGATGGTATGGGCAGCATTACTGATAGCATGAAGTGAGTCCTTAATATTTAGTCCATAAACCTTGAGATGGTGGACTCAACCCAAACCTTAGTAGAGGGTTAAGGGATAGCACTGGCATAATGATGTTAGTTTCAAAATGAACTGATTCAAGAACTCACAATAATGTACATCTTGTATTTTTGGACAGATGAGACGACATACCCATTTTAGGTGATATGGACCCTGAAACGACAACCCCTCACTAGATTCCAAAGTGTCTCAAGTGAGGAGACAAAAACCTATACAGTGACACTTGCAGGATTTGGCCAGTCCTAAACACATAAGACACCAGTTGCAATGGTGAATAGTCTTAAAGTGTGAAAGTCTATTATACCTCATCTAACATTACATTGGACATAAAAGCAAAGTAAAAGAAAACAAATTGTTCTTAATTTTTTTTTTTGTGTTCAAGTCAGGTTGACAATTTAGAGATGTGACAGTTGGTATCAGAGCCTAGGTTTGCAAAACCCTGGCTAACACAGCTATTCTGACAAAAAATTCTTGATGCTAGATATGGCAGGTACCTCACGAAGGGCTATATTAAACCTACAAGAGGATATTGAAGAGGTCCTAAGGAAAGGACCAAAAAGACTCATAAGGGAGTCAAAAAAAGTGCAAACTACTAAAATGACATGGCATGTGGTTATAAAATATAAAGATACTATAGCAGCAAAAGCTACCTCTAGTGATGGAAACATGTCTCACATGATCCAGCTCATGTAGGACCAACTCAATAAACAATGAGAGCTGATGGAGAGCCAAAGGCCTTAGATGGATGAGCACATGGACCAAAAATAGGCATAGATGTCCCAATAGTAGGAACTTATCACTCAACAATAGATGGTTTATAAAACCTGACTCAAAATAAAACAAACATAAATGTTAGTCAATTACACGAAGGATCCACCAAGAAATTGTAGGGGAAGAACTGCAAAAAGAACTAAAGAAATTGGACATTTATAATTTTAATGGATGTGGTGATGGAGAGATCATCGTAAATTAGCTTAGTGAGGCTGAAGCATATTTTTCTATCCAATCCCTTAGCTCTAAGGCAAAAAATACATGGTTAGTTGCTCATTTGGAGGTTCCTACCAAAACTTGGTAGACCACATATAAGAAAGCTATTTAAAGAGAGGTAGCAGACATACCTTGGGAGGAATTCGTAAGGGAATTCAAAAGTCATTTTCTTATAGAGCATTTTTATATTGAGAAGCATGGGGAATTTACAAATTTACATCAAGGTAATTTATCAGTAATTGAGTATTACCAAAATTTTGTACAGTTAATGAAGTATACCCCAAAGTTTGAAGGGAAAGAGAAGTTTAAGGCTCATAAATTTGTCATGGGACTACATCCAAAAATTAGTCAACCCATAGGTGGAAAATTACCTCAGACCCTATCCGCTGCTTATGATGCAGCTCAATATGAGGAAACGAGCCAAAAGGAGGTAAAATACTTCTACCAACAAGATAATTCAAATAAAATAAGGTACCCTGAGTAGAATCATAGTACAGATCAAAATCGTAGATACATGGATAGGGGTCATAGCAGAATAGTAAAAATAGGAGCAAAAACCAGGGGCACAAGAGGTAAGTTGACCGAAGGAGCTTCTAGGAAAAGAAAAATAATAATAAAGAGCAGGGCAAGAATGGGAACCACACCAAGGAGAATGACAAACAAAAGAATGATGGTCCTAATGATTGTTTTCTATGTGGAGCTCATGATCACTTTGCTAGGCAATGTCCAAAAAGAGTCGATCGAGGGAACCCCACTGGTGAAGCATCCCACATGATTTTTGCGGCCACAGGTAACCCTAACCTTGTAGGGTAAACCACTCCATTTTTAATTAAAGGACTAATAGGAAAAATAAATATAAAAATTATAATTAATAGTGGTGTTATCGATAGTTTTATTTCCCATAATGTTTTGAGGGATATACCTGTTAAACCTAGGGTAATGGCAAAAGGGTGGCAAGTTGAGTATGGTTCAGGATAAAATTATCTAGTTAATCAATGTTTATTTGAGTCTCCAATAGAAATACCCCAAGGAAATATCAACTGGCATCTATATGTAGCTCCTTTACATGCATTTGATATAATCTTAGGGGTAGATTGACTTAAGGTTGATAAGGCTTTATTAAATTTTGAAGATATGGATGGACTTTACCAATGATGCCAATCAAAGAATCCATATTTAATGCAATAGAACATCCTTTAAGCCTCATATGATAAGTAGTATGCAAGCCAAGATATCCTAGAGAAAAGGATGCAAGTTGTATGTGGTTAAGAGGAACAAAAAGGAAGAAATTGACTTAAGTTTAACAATATTTCAACAGTATCCAATACTGAGTGAATTCAGAGATGTTTTTCCTGAATATCTACTAGGGTTGCCACAAAAAATATATTTTGAATTATCAGTAGAACTTGTACCAGGAGCAGCCCCAGTAGTTCGAACTCCCTACCGAATAACACCACTTGAACTACAAGAGCTCAAGGCACAACTGCAAGATTTACTAGAAAAAGGGCACATTAAACCCAATGTGTCACCTTGGGGAGAGTCAGTTATGTTTTTTAAGAATAAATATGGATCCTTGAGACTATGCATTGATTATAGAATGCTTAATAAGATGACTATTAAAAATAAGTACCCATTGCCTAGGATTGATGATTTGTTTGACCAGCTAAGAGGAGCCACCATCTTCTCTAAAATTGATCTTAGATCAGGTTATCATCAATTAAGGATTCAGGAGGGGGATACCTATAAAACATATTTTAAAATAAGGTATGGGCATTATGAGTTCACATTACTACCTTTTGGCTTAACTAATGCACCAACCGCATTTATGAACCTGATGAATAGTGTGTTTCAAGAGCATTTAGATCGATTTGTGCTCATATTATTGGATGATATATTGATCTATTCTCGTAATAAAGAGGAGCATGATGAGCACATGAGAATAGTTCTATAGATACTCAGGAAAAACCATTTATATGGAAAGTTATCCAAGTGTGAATTTTATACGCCTCAAGTGTAGTATTTAGGGCATTTTGTTTCATCTAAGGGTATAGTTGTAGATCTTAAGAAGATAAAAGCTATAATAGAATGGCTAGCTCCAACGAATGTATTTGAAGTGAGAAGTTTTATGGGAATGGCCAACAATTATTGGAGATTCATGAAAGTATTTTCCAAAGTGGCATACCCCATAACTAATATCCAAAGGAAGGGGAAAGCATTTAAGTGGATAAATCAATGTGATGAAGCCTTTAGATCACTCAATGTGAAATTGACCACTGCACCAATATTAAAAATACCTTATCTGAATAAACCATTTATAGTTTGTACCGATTTATAAATGGAAGGATTAGGTGGCATACTGTTACAAGAAGAAGTTGTAGTGGCTTATTAGTCCAGTCACTCATGATTTAGAACTAGCAGATGTAATTCATGCTCTTAAAATTTGGAGACACTACCTGCTAGGGAAAACTTTGGAGCTCAAAACTAGTCACCAAAGTCTAAGTTACATCTTTACACAACCATTATTGAATGCACAACAATGTAGGTGGATGGAATTTTTAGCTGAATATGATTTTGGTATTGAATATATCAAAGGGAAAGAAATGAATTGGTAGATCCTCTTAGTAGAATAAGACACATAACTGCTATCACGAGGTGTCAGTATGAACTGAAGAATCAGATTGCATAATAGCAGAAGACTGATGAATTTTGTAAAGCATGTCGTCAAAAGATAGAGCTAAAAACTAGCTAGCATAAGAATTATGGTATTAAAGAAGGTCTAGTATACTTCTAGGACAGAATTGTAGTACCCAATAATGAAGAACTTAAAAGAACTATTCTATAAGAGGCTCATTATGTTCCCTATTCTGCTCATCCGGGTGTAGTCAAAATGAGGGAAAACTTAAGAAAATATTATTATTGGCCTGGGATGAAGAAAGATATAGTGCAATTTGTTGCTAGATGTCTTGAATTCCATAAGGTTAAGGCAGAACACCAACATCCTGGAGGAAGGTTATATTTATATGAGGTACCCGAACATAAGTGGCAGGTCATAACTATGGATTTCATTGTGGGACTTCCAAAAACCTGATTTTAGCATGATGCAATATTTGTAGTAGTGGATAAACTAACCAAAGTGGCACATTTTATACCTGGAAGTAAAAGGGATGATGCCTCAATGATAGCATAGAATTTTTCATGAGATATAGTGAGGCTACATGGTTTTCCAAAAGTGATTATATCTAATAGAGATTCATTATTTACCTTGGAGTTCTGGAAAGCCTTACACCGAGCCTAGGGAACAAGGCTTAATATTAGCACTGCTTATCATCTAGAGATATATGGACAAACTGAGAGGGTCAACCAAGTGCTTGAGGGCATGTTGCACATGTACTATATGGACCACCAAAGTAGATGGTAAGATTAGCTCTTCCTAGTGGAATTTACTTACAATTACAACTATCATACCTCATTGGGCATGGCCCCTTTTGAGGCTCTATATGGGTGTAGGTGCAAGACACCATTAACGTGGAATAATTTGGATGATCAAGAGGTGATTAGTCCTGAAGTTGTAAAGTAAATGAAAAATAAACTTAAATAAATCCGCCAGCGACTACGAGAAGCCATTGATTGCCAAAAAAACTATGCTGATCTTAAAATATCACCTTGTGAATTTTTCGTAGGAGATAAAGTTTTTCTTCGAGTTAAACCATCCAAAATCTCTATCAAATCCACCAAATTGAGTCCTATATTTGTAGGTCCTTTTGAAATAACTATGAAAATCAGTCCTGTTGCCTACAAACTTGCATTGCCACCTAATATGTCAAAAATCCACAGTGTTTTTCATGTATCCCTTCTACGTAAGTATGTTTCTGATCCATCCCAAATTTTTGATACAACTCTTTTACAGATTTTTAACCCATAGCTCATTGACGTGCGACTAGTCAAAATTTTGGGCTTTAGAACCAAGCAATTGAGAAAATGATCTGTGGAACAATACCGAGTATAGTGGGATCAGTACTCTAAACGAAATACCACCTGGGAAGACGAATCCAGCATGAGAAATCAGTTTTCTTATTTGTTTGAAAATTGATACCTAAGACAAACTACTGCTAAGATGTCAATTTCTATTCTTTTTGTAATGATGTGATAAAACTTATTGTATATATCAGATATTTTGGTTTATAAACTTTTTTTCATGAAATGTCATGACATGCTTTATTATACATGTTTGAACATAACTATAATTATTTTATTGTATGCAAATACTTTGTTTAATTGGATATCAAGCAAATGTGTTTACTGACTTATGTATTCTTAAGTTAACACAGGGACTGTGTTAAATCTAAGGGGGGAAGTATGTCACATCCCCACTACTTGTGATTAATTTATCTAGAATAATGTGATCCTCTGTTTATTTTTGTGGTGTAGGTGCAGGTTCTCCAAGTCAGCAGCAGAGAAGAGCACCCACCCCTTGACCAAGGCAACAGATTGGAAAAGCCAGGTAAGCGAGATATGATGTCGTGCCTTGTGCACCGTGGTCCATGGGTACATGGAAGCCCACCGTAGGTTATGCATTTGCATTGCATTCTACTTGACTTGAATACTTGAATGTTTGCATATTGTTGGTTTACTCCGGATTAATGTTTGTCGCTTGTTATTTAAAAAAAAATATTATAATAAAAATAATAATAATAAATATAATATATATATGAAAATTATTAAAAATAAGGAAAAATTAAAAAATATATACATTCAAAGTGTATTTATATTAAGCCAAAGAACACTCATAAAATAAACAAAGTAAATATATATATATATATATATATATATATATATATATATATATATATTAATGGGAACGTACACTATATGTACAAAAAAAAAAAAAGATAAAATTCATTTATGACTAATGACTACCTCTAAGTGGTAAGAGACTAAATAAAAGTTGTCAAATTAAAGTAAAGAACCTAAGTCTATCATGGAACCTTTATGAAAAGGATATGTAGAGGGGTTATGTACTACCAAAATCATTTTAATAAAGCACATATGGTGAGCCAAGAAAACACCAGCTGGAAACATTCGTTCGAGGTATCCTTTGCCCATTACTCGCCACTTCCTTTCTAAAGGAAGTTGGTTGGTCTCTCTGGATTGGGCAGAAAACAGACTGAAAGATGGACAAACACTTTTGTCTTGCATCATAAGAAGGTTAGGTTTCTTTTGTGAAACTGGTTAGGTTTAATTTTATGAGTCATTTAATAGCTGAAGAGAATAAAGTTTATAGAAACTAGGTGTTGTTCTATGTTTTAATGGATAATGTCTCTGTGTCTTGGGCGTTTTAGAATATTATTGACATTGTATACGTTTCCTTAGATAACACTGCCATACAATGAATGGAGATATTAAACGGAGAATTATTCTTACTAATTAACTAAACTATTAAAAAAAACTGTTGTAGCACCAGGTTAGGGTAATTTTCTCTACTATTGATTAATTTTTGAATTTTAGTCATTATGGGTGTTCAACCAGAACTATGGTTATGCATTCCTTGATTTTTGAAAGAATTGAATCATTGGTTACTTCTAATGCTTATAAAAATTCCTGCATGTGTTCGGTATTTACTACTTTGTTGTATGCTTGCATCTCTGTGCATGTTATTATGTCATTTAGAGAAGGGACCACGCTCACCCCATCCTAGCCATTTAATCCTGTTGTGGTCAGTGAGGAAAAGTGCTCCTCATGTGGAACTTCCAGTGTGGGTGGTTTGATCAAAAATGAATGTCAAAGCCTAGTAGGGGTAAGCGGTGCCTGGAATACTGAACTATCTCAAAGTTTATGGCTGAGCCTTGATTTGAATGTCATTTTGAAACCTTACGAGGAACCTGTTATACAGTAGCTAGCAAAATTTTAAAATATGTGCAATGTTCATTTATGATATCATCGAAAATAATAATTGCAGAATGAATACGTTTGGCTATAAAGCGCTGATAGCTTGAACCATGGAGACATTTGATTTTTTTGTAAAGGGCTAGGATTTAAATATTAATGATTATAGTGTAGTGATGTGTGCACTTGCACAAAGTTGACATTGGAACAATGAATTCGTGTATGGATGAGTATTAATAGTTTTTTTTGCCTAGTATAAGGTTTTCGTTTTACTCCAAGATGAAATATTATACAATTTTTTCATGAAAGTTAGAAAACGTCGAATAGTTTTTTTATATTGTTCTCTTATAAAAATATTTTGACTGAACTATTAGCCATGTGTTTACTTTTTGAACTTTAAATAAGTTTTAGACTATCATAGGTGTTTAAAATTAGGTTTATATATGTTAAAAAGGTTTTTATTTATAATGTATATTTGTTAGTTTGGCATAAGAATGATTGTATATGGTAAAGGTTTTTACATATAATGTTTTGACGATCTTTATCTTGTTAGATTGGCATTTGTGATTTTTAAATAAAACAAATTAAATATTTTTGTGTTATCTAAAAGTGCTTTTTTAAATAAGAGTTTTCATTTTCTAGAATAGTATTTGTATATTGAGGATAAGCTATGTTATATTAAGACGGTTTAGTTTGTATACTTCATTTTAGATATACCAAAATAAATTAAGTTATTTAATTTAAATAGTTTTATTAAGGTAACTAATAATTAATTTCCTTTTTAAAAGAATATACAAATAACCAAAATAAACAATCATACTTTGCTCTTATATCGAGTATGTTGTTAGAATAAGTGAATATTCTCTTAAGTTTCACTAGGATACACACTTGAGTTTCCACTCCTCCATGTGTCAGGAGAACTCTCAGTGGTGTCTTCACTCGGTTTGATGAGTTGTTGTAATCCAAAAGCTCTCAATGATCAACTCTGCTATTTATACGGAGTTGATCCTAGAGATAAATCAATCAGTTCCACTCTTCTCTTCATCTTTTGTGTAATACTTTGCATATCTATTATTGTGAAATTCTAACATGGTACCAGAGCAGGATAGATTTTGCTAGTATTCTCTCTTGAAGGTTCTAGGATCTGATTCATTTACTTTGGATAATTTTTTTTTGGCTATCTAACTTCAAAGTTTGCATTAGTCTCCTTTTATCCATTGTTATTTTTTTTACTCTTTCAGCATATTTATTTTTATATATGTTGCATATTCTTTCATATCTATATTGAATTCGTGCTTGAAGAAAACTTTTAAGAAAATATAGCTATTTCCTTTCTTTAAAACACGTGGTTTACCCTATGTGAAGCCACTTTTCTCGCCTTTTTTTTTCAAAGGAAAATAGCCTCTTTATTTTATTTATTTATTTTTTTCTCAACGTATTCATGTTATTCTAACACTTAGAGGCCCACATTTCTAGTTATATCCCTTTTTTCCGCTTATACTTATAGCAAAAATCTCGGATTAACTCCAAGTGTTATCTTAGAGATTTTTTTTGAGTTTCTTTTATTCGCTCGTGGAGGAAATAAAATCCCTCACTCATTATTATTAAACTCAAAGATCTCTGGCGCTCTCGACGTTGGACCTCAAAGTTCTCTGGCGCTCTGTATTATTATTAAATTCATAATATCGACGTTAGAGAGGGCCTGGCGCTCTCGTTGGTGCTATTATTAATTAACGTTGAGTTACGGGTTTGTGGTGGATTAATAAGAGTTCTTGGTTCCGTTACTACTTGGACCTCTAACAATCTCTCTGGCACACTCAACGTTGAATTTAGACGTCTCCCGTTTGCCCGTCTGGTTCGCTGTTCCTCTCGGAGTCATTTTCCACCGGTGCTCTCTCTCTCAGTCGGTATTTATATCAATCTCCCTGCAGTTCATTTCAAAATATTATTTCTTTATGATTATTTTTGTTGTCTAAAGCGAATGTGAAATTGTGCTCCTTCCTTTTAGTCGTATTGTGCAGGTTCGCTCTTCGTCCAGGAAGCGCTCTAACTTTCGCCCATACGGCGCTTTAGGAAGAGGCATCTCCTTTTAACGTATTCTACAGGTCTCTCGGTTTTAACGCAGGCAGCGACACATTTATTTGAAATATTTCACTGCTTTCATATGGTTTCCAAAATGTTTTCTTTCTTTTGAAAATGCTTATTGAAAATTATTTTAATTTCATCATTTTTTTATTTTATCTAACAATTTCTGCAGTGTTACGTGTTTAGAGAGCTAGGGCTATTTTATCTAACGATTTCTGTAGCGTTACGTGTTTTGAGAGCTAAGGATTGATCGTTATCTCTTTCACCGGTGTAACACCATAGTGACCTCTCTCTCGGTGGTTTCCTCTCTCCACGTTCCCTGGTTTCGCTTTCTACCACTTGCTGTTTCAGGCCAAAAGTTTGTAAATTTTTATTTTTGCATTTCCTTTTGTTAGCATTTGATTCCTTCGAATCGTGGTGTTTCGAAGTTCCTTTGTCTACATTTTTTGGAAGGCCTCAAATTAATTATTGTGGCTCTCCACAAAAATGGCAGATGACACATATTGTAAATTTTTAATAAAAGTTTTTTTTTGGGAAGGGGGTGAGTGCATTTTTTGCACTCAATTGGTCCATCATTTAAGGGGGGTGTGCTTTCTTTTGTCTATCTTCATCTATGCCTTTTCTTTATTTCAAGTAAATTTATGAGGTTATATTTTTTAAATGTTAATTTAAATTTCATAGAGAAAATCACATTAAATCCTTAAAATTGCTTTATACAAAAAGGGGGGGCCTATCTTTAAATTATTGCTATCTTTGTCTTTTATTTTATTTAATATACACTTTAAAATTTCTCAAGTTTACTATTAAATTCAAAACATTTAAGAGGCCCATCTATTTTATACAAACAATTTTCTCTTTGGCAATTATAAATTATATTTGTTCATTATAACCTTGTTTATTTCATAGATAAGATTATTTTTTAAAAGAAAATTTTGTTTCTCCCATCATTTCCTTTTAAGTGTTTTTAAAAAAAATCATTAATTTAAATTTACAAGATTTCAAAATAATTCCTTCTTTTTTCAAATATCTTTTGCCTACGTTCCATGTATCAATACCTATAAAAACTTATAGTTTCCCTCTCGTAAGGGTGAGTTTTTTGAGGCAATTGGTATAAAGGCCTGGAAAATATTTTTCTATAATCCGTTTCTTTGGGTATCTCTCTAACTTATAGTTTCCCTCTCGTAAGGGCAAGTTTTTGAGAAAACACCAAATAAACTGATTGTTTCCCTGCATATCAAGCCAACACCCTTCCAAATTCTTCTCTCTACTTATAGTCTCCCTCAAGTAAGGGCGGGTATTGTGAAGAATAAAAGGATTTGGCTCTCTCAAAGCAAACAATATTAAAAACTCATTATACTTATAGTTTCCCTCTCGTTAGGGCGGGTATTTTGAGTAATATATATTGAAAAGCTTCATATCTTTTCTTTCTTCCATTTGCATTAATCAATTAATTGAAGTTCTAAGGGGGGATATATTGGTTAATTATAAAACTTCAATCCTTTTAAAAATATGAATTCAATTGAACCTCTCACCCCTCATAACTTTCACACTTGGAAACCTAAAATTTTAAATCTTATCTCTCAAAAAGGTCTTACTCATTTGTTAGAAGAAAAGCAACCAGAATTTGATAAAGAATATGAAATATTTGTTCATAAAGGAAAAATGCATGAAACTATGGGTATTATTAGCTCTAATGTTCATGAAAGTTTGTGGTTTCATATTACAGATTGCAAAACTCCTTATGAAAGTTGGGAGAAATTGAAGACTCTATTTGGGAAAGTAGATCAGATGAGATCAATGCAATTAGAATCCGAACTCACATCTCTATCTCCTAAATATTTTAGTAGTATTTTTGACTTCCTCACTAAGTTCAAAGAAGTCCTCACTCAATACAAAGGTAGTGGGAAGACTAAGATAGAAGAAGAATGCATTTATCTAATCCTTTCTAAGCTAAATGGTGTTTTTCAAATTTTTGCAACCACCTTCATATCTACTAAATATGCTCTTGGTGCAACCTTTAAAATGCCCTCTTTAGAATAATTTTGTGATAGATTAACTAGGGAAGAAACCAAACTTGCTAGATATGAAATCTCTTCTTCTTCTTCAAAAGCCTTAGTAGCCTCCACCTCCTCTAAAGAAAAATTCAAAAAGAAGGAAAAGACTCCCATTACCTGTACTCATTGTAAAAAGAATGGTCACTCTACTAACAAATGCTGGAAAATATTACAGCAACTAGAGGCAGCTATAAAGGATCAAAATATAGAAAATAATAAGCAAATAGGAAAAGCCCTTAATGTTCAAGGAAAAACCTCCAATGCTTCCTCTAATTACTGGGTCCTAGATTCTGGAGCAACTCATCACATGTCTGCTTTAGACAAGTCTTTCTCTTCTATCTCCTCTAGCTCTACTCATAGCATAGAAGTAGGGGACTCTTCCTTCATCCCTGTCAAAGGGAAAGGGGATATAACCATTGATGGTGGCTCTATAAACAATGTTCTCTATGTTCCAGACATTGCCACCAATCTCCTATCCATTTATCAAATTTGTACTTTTGGAAATGGGAAAATTGTTCTCTTCTCCCCAATAGGAGTTGAGATAAGAGATTTTCAACTCCCTCATTCTCTTGTAGCTAAAGGGAATATTGATCATAAATCTCATCTTTTCCACTTCAAAGGCTTTCAAAATCCAGAAGGAGCCTCCTATTTTGTGGCTCATAGTAATCTTGAAAGTCAAATTTGGCATGAAAGGTTTGGTCATCTTAATTATAACTACCTAAAGGATTTGTGCACCCATAATATGGTTAAAGGATTACCCCAAGTCTCTTCCAGGTGATGGGGTTTGTCCTGGATGTGCTCTTGGAAAGCAGCATCAAGATCCTTTCCACCCAAGTAGTTCTCTAAAAACCTCATCTCCTCTAGATTTAATCCATAGTGACTTAATGACCTTTCCTGAAACATCTTTCAAAGGAGCAAAGTATGCTCTTACCTTTATTGATGATTTTTCTAGAAGGTCCTGGGTCTACTTCCTCAAATATAAAAGTGATGTGTTATCCCACTTTAAAGTCTTTAAAGCCTTAGTTGAAAATCAGGCTTCTTGCAAAATCAAGAAGATTCATACTGATAATGGGGGGAATACTACAGTAATGAGTTCTCCATATTTCTTTCTAATCATGGTATAATACATCAACATTCTGTCTCCCATAATCCTCAACAAAATGGTATTGCAAAAAGGAAAAACTAGACTTTAAAAGAGATGGCTAATTGTATGCTCCATTCAAGAGATCTTCCAAAAATTTTTGGGCAGAGGCTATTAACTATGCAAATTATATTCAAAATCGCACACCTCATAAAGATCTTGACCAAATAACCCCTGAAGAAGCATGGTCTGGCTTAAAACTAGATGTTTCCAATTTCAATATTTTTGGATGTACTTCTTGGGCTCACATCCCAAAGAAGAAAAGGAAGGCTCTTGATAAGAAAAGCAAAAAGCTCATCTTTATCGGTTATTGTGAAGAATTGAAAGCATACAGACTTCTTGATCCCTCAACTCATGAGGTATTCTTTCATAGGAATGTCCAATTTGATGAAACATTCCCTCAAAAAGATCCTCCAAAGGCCTCTTCCTCCATTGAGCCTTCTCCTATAGTAGAACCTCAATATTATGAAGAGCCAACCCTTGAAGTTAATTTGGTTATTGATAATCAAGATGAAGAACCTGTAACTCCTTCTCAATGTCTTTCAACTCCTTCAACTCCTTCTTCTATGCCAAAATGGGCCCACACCATTGTTAAAGAAGCTACTCCCTACATTCAAAATCTTCCTTCAAATAGATCATCCAACCCCATAGGTACTAGTCTTGTATGTCAATCCATTTCCTCTGATCCTCAATCCTTCAAAGAAGCCTCAGGTATAAAATAATGGGAAGATGCCATGGATAACGAATTTTCTTCCTTGATAAAAAATGATACTTGGGATTTAGTTCCCTTACCTAAGGGAAGAAAATTAGTTCATTGTAAATGGATCTTCAAAACCAAATATGGGCCTAATGGAGAAATAGATAAACACAAGGCTCATCTTGTAGCCAAAGGTTTTTCTCAAATAGAGGGTATTGATTATACAGAAACCTTTGCTCCTGTTGCTAAAATGGATTCTGTTAGATTGGTTCTTGCTCTGGCCGCTTCCCATAAATGGCCAGTCTATCAAATGGATGTAAAAAGTGCCTTTTTACATGGAAATTTAAAAGAAGAAATATTCATGGAACAACCCGTTGGTTTTACTCAAGACTCCTCTCTTGTTTTTCGGCTTAAAAAATCTCTATATGGCCTCAAACAAGCCCCTAGAGCTTGGTATGAAAATATGGACTCCTTCCTTCTTTCAGTAGGTTTTTCTCATTGTGAGTCTGACAATACAGTTTACATTTGGAGAAGTAAAGGAAATATCACCATTCTTGTTCTTTATGTTGATGATCTTCTTCTCATTGGTAGTAACCTCACTCACATTCAGAATATAAAAGACTCCCTCTCTAAAAAAATTGAAATGACTGATCTAGGTCTAGCACATTTCTTCCTTGGAATTCAAATAAAACAAAATAAAGCAGGAATCACCTTATGTCAACAAAAGTACACTCAAGATCTCCTTCAAAAGTTTAAAATGATAGATTGCAAACCTTCTCCTACCCCCTTTCAATCTGGCATTCATCTCAGTACTTCTTGCTCATCCCCTCCTTGTGATGCTACTCTATACCATCAACTTGTAGGTAGTCTGTTATACCTTACTCATACTCGCCCTGATATCTCCTATGTTGTTGGGCTCATATCCAGGTTCTCTCATAACCCTCATTTCAGTCATTGGCAAGCAGCTAAAAGAATTCTTCGTTATTTGTAGGGTACTACACACTTTGGGCTCATCTATAAGGGAGACTCCATGGATATCATTGGCTATACAGATTCAGATTGGGCAGGATCAGTAGATGATAGATGTTCTACCTCTGGATATGTTTTCTGCCTTGGTTCTTCACCAATAGCCTGGTTATGCAAGAAACAACAAACAGTAGCATTATCTTCTACAGAGGCAGAATACAGAGCAACAGTTTTAGCTAGTCAGGAAGCCCTTTGGCTTCATCAAATTCTCAAAGAATTTGGTTTCTTCCATAAGGGGCCTATAACTCTTTGGTGTGACAATCAAAGCACAATTCATATTGCACGCAATCCAGTTGAGCATCAGCACACCAAACACATTGAGATCCACATGCACTTCATCAGGAAACATATTCAAAATGGGGATATACACTTGGAATATATTCCGACAGAGAATCAACTTGCAGACATCTTCACCAAGTCATTTCCTTCTCCGCGTTACCTTCAGTTGCGAGAAAAACTTGGAGTGTTACAACTGCATTGACAAAGAGGTCTTCCACCTCTCACTATATTGTACATGAGTACCTCATCAGGCCTTCTTGCCGGGACTCATATTTTATTTGTTAAAGAGGACAATATTCACCATCCGAAGACAAGCCTCTTTCATACTTCTTTGCTTTTGATTGATGGCTTTTCCCACTGGGTTTTTACCATCATTTCAAAACAAAGGGGTGATAGTTGGTTTTTCCCCATAGGGGTTTTTTCCACCAACTATCTATGTTGTACATGAGTACCTAATCAGGCCTCGTTGTCGGGACTCATTTGTAGAATCTCCCCTAGTATCACTTAAGGGGGGGTGTTAGAATAAGTGAATATTCTCTTAAGTTTCACTAGGATACACACTTGAGTTTCCACTCCTCCATGTGTCAGGAGAACTCTCAGTGGTGTCTTCATCAGGTTTGATGAGTTGTTGTAATCCAACGGCTCTCAATGATCAACTCTGCTATTTATACAGAGTTGATCCTAGAGATAAATCAATCGGTTCCACTCTTCTCTTCATCTTTTGTGTAATACTTTGCATATCTATTATTGTGAAATTCTAACATATGTCGAGTGAGGACATATTCCATCCAACCTTACTAAGTTACAAGGTGACTTACATGTGTCTACACCACTGTATTCCAGCTACTCATGGACAAGGGTCCAAGCTATTCAGTGTAAAGATCGGTGGTATGGGATGTCACTCCAGGCGGAAATCTAGTTAGAGTGTGAATATGTTCAACATTTAACTCGGGTTGGGGATGTTCCAACAAAATGCATGGCTAGAGAGTTTAGACATGTAGTTGGTTGACTCCAGTGGTAGATGGTATGGGCACCATTACTATCAGCCTGAAGTTAGTCCTCAATATTTAGTCTATAAGCCATGAGATGGTGTACTCTAGCCAAACCTTAGCAGAGGGTTAATGGATAACACTAGCATAATGACGTTGGTTCCAAAATGAATTGAGTAAAGAACTCACAAGAATGTGCATCTTGTATTTTTTGATAGGGGAGACAACCTACCCCTTTCAGGTGATATGGGCCCTGAAAGGACAACCCCTCATCGGATTCCAAAGTGTCTTAAGTGAGGATATAGAAAACTATACAAAAACACTTGTGGGATGTAGCCAATCCCGAAAACTTAAGACACCAACTCTAGTGGTGAACAGTCTTGAAGTGTGAAAGTCTATTATGCTTCATCTAAAATTACATTGGCCATAAAAGCAAAGTAAAAGAAAATTATTTGTTCTTAATTTTTTGTTTTTTTGTTCAAGTAAGGTTGACAATTTAGAGATGTGAGAGTAGTCTATGCTAGATATGGCGAGGAGGAGATGTGAAGTGGATGCTATAGTGCTCCATGAGAGTACCATTAATGCTCACAAATGAAGGATTTTCTATGGAAAATTGCTATGGTTTCTTCCAACAAAGCTTGGTTCCACTACCAAAATATTAAACCAAGATGCATTGCAGACTGTGAGTATGCAAGTTATCTAGAATGTGTTGGTTATGAAGATATTTGAAGATAAAAATAATTGTGATCACTGCATAAGTCTTTTACATAAAGGATGCTAAAAACACATAATGTTATAAGGAAGTAGGGCTATTGTGGGAAACTATTGATAAAATTAGTCGCTAAATCACCCAAAAAAAAGAAAATACACACTAAATCCCTAATAAATATAATGGTTGTTCCTTAGAAAAAGATATGGGTATCAAAAAATTTAATTGTACATAAATGACCAGACCTCACCCAAATAAGGAGTGTAATACATGAAAACATATAGGGGAAACGATAATATCCCAAAATTGAAATTAAACCATAAAAAAATATCTTTTTTTGATAAACTAGATCAACATATTACCACAGGTTTAGAGCATACTCATAAATGTTTGCATCTATAAAGAAACATGAGGAAAACAAATATGGGGTAGAACCACTATGGAAATGGGGGAGGAGAGAATTATCAAAGAGGTAATTCCCCGCTCAAGGGTTTAAGCAGGGCAGGACAACATCTAGCTCTGATACCAAAATAATGTAATGGTATTGTTGTATATTCATTGATAAAATAATTACATATTTATAGGCTTGAGAGCCTATAATAAAGATAAAATAAGGGCAATAAAATAATTCCCAAGTGGATCACACCTCAAATAATGTAATAATCCTAACACTTATACCTGCATTATATTTTCTTCTCCAATAAAATCCTCTTATAACTCCCACAAATTTGTTAATTAATTTATCCCCTTAATTTTCTTATAACTTCCTTAAACATTAACTAATTCCAAAAGTACCTTCCACCGTATTTATTCACTGTTTCGTCTAATACAAATACTTTCCATTTAAAAACATTGGATGAACATTTTCAATAAATCACACATTTCTTTTGCAAATATGTGTTATAAATAAAAAATGTTTAATTTTTCCTCAATATATTTAATATTTCCTCCTCCAAATTAAAATGTTTAAATCTATGCCTTTCAATTTTACTCCTAACAACTTTATACCTTTAATTAAAAAACCTTAATCACATGTTCAAATAATTAATGTGAATACCTTTATAGCTTGTATGTTAGGGTAAAATAGGTAGTATATTGCATTATACTACATATATTATTACATTTACTTTTTACTACTTACCATGTAGATATTTACTGTTTCAAATATCTAATGGTAAACTAGGTTAATTCCTAAATATCCTAGGTTAACAAACCTAAACCAAACTCTCTACCACCTCTGACGTGTTGGTTAGCATGGATGAAGGGAATATGGTTTGGTTTACTATTTTGTAGTTTATTTAAACATCAGCTACAATGCTAATGGACCCTAATGTTGAAATTATAATCATTTTGATTATTATTATTTTGGATTGCATTATTTGGAGAGTTTTGATAACTACATTGGTATCCTCATCGGGTGGACAATACGAGCTATCGCTCGTTCCACCTGATCCATGGAATCCTCCTTTGCAATCCCTTACAACTCCCCAACCACCACCAACCACCCCTTTGGCTGGTCTGGCCCTGTTGACCCCGTGTGACTCCCTAGCCACTTCTAGCCACCCATTCGATTGATCTGGCCCTGTTGGCCCCGTTTGACTCCCCAGCCACCACCAGCCACCCATTCGGCTGATTTGGCCCTGTTGGCCCTGTGCGACTCCCCAACCACCACCAGCCACCCATTCGACTGATCTAGGCCTGCTAGCTCATGCACGTTCCAAGCCTCCATCAGGATGATCTAGCATACAATCCTTGATTGGATTTCCAGACTCAAGCTACAAGAATAGGAGCACCCTCTTCCTCTGGAGCTCATTCACATTCGACTTTGGCACTTTGATCGATATGATCTCTAACAAGGCATCTTCTAAATCTGCCCGTTTGTCAAATATGTGCTTTACACATGGCATAATCTAGTAGAACCCTAATCTGAAGTGGCAGACCCATGCTCATCTGATGTGTCGAGTGCAGCTGACGAGGCGATCGGGCGATCAAAGTTGGAGCATCTGACATGGTGATTGGAGCTGGCATCTAACATGGTAATTGAAGTAGACATCTAACATGAAAATTGAATAAGACATCTAACATGGCTATTCGATGGCATCTAATGTGCCAATCGAGGTACATGTGGCAGGAAATTGGAAAAAAGGACAACGTGTCGATTGCCCAAAGGTAATCGAAGCATAATGTAGGTGTTCACTGTTTTAAACACCTTCATTCCCATTTTCGCATCAATGTGGTATAATTATCCCAGGATTCTTTTTTTTTTTTTTAATTACTTCATACCGCATGATAAATATTGTATTGTGCAGTTTTGTTTTCAAACCCGCTCATAGCTCAAATGATCTCTGCCTTCATTACCCCACACGAGGTCAAGGGTTCGACCCACATGCTTGTTGTTTTGGAAAATAATTTTTTAATTTTTCTTAAAATAATTCATCGAGGAGGGTTAAATAAAGCCATTTTCACTTTCCTTTCAAAACCACTTGCTACCCTGTTGGTTTCGGCCCGCCTTCACACACGCGAGGTTTCGCGTTCGAACCCTGCCTGCCCCATTTTGCAAAGGAAAATTGATATGATGATTTTTTATTACAATTTTTAATTTTTCTAAAGTTTTTTAAAGCATTTTTAATATTTTTTTTTGATATTTTTTTTATAATATAGTATAATTTGGTTTAAAAAGTCAAATTTTAACCTTTTAAATTTGATTTTTTTTCCCAATTTTGCTTAATTATAAGAAATTTAGTCTTTAAAAGTTTTTTTTTTTGTTTTTTGAACTTAGAGATATTTTCAATTGAACCAAATTATTGTGCAATAAGTTCCAAACCAATTTTTGGTGTTTTCTCCAATTTGGGGATAAAAAGACATAGGAACACATATTTTGCAAAACAAGGGATTTCTTCAACATTTTTTGCAATAAATCCTCAAAGTTCTATAGTTTTCTTCACACATTTTTTGGAGATAAAAAGGCATATAACTCAAACTTCTATTGCAAAACAAAGAGATTCAAAACATTGAGCAAGAACAAAGGTCATTTTATTTGCAACAAAATAAAAAACAAAATTGCTTTTGTTTTCTCCTTCAAAAGGAGATATAAGACATAAAATTGCAATTTTTTTGTTGTAAAATTGAGAAATATTTTGTACCTAGTTTTTTGGATCCTCATGCTTGATTTTTGAAATCATAAACCAAAGTCGTGTATCAACTGGTCTAAAAGCATTTCAAATGTGGGTCCTGTGTCTACTTGTCTTGAAAGGAGTGCTCAATTTTTTCAATTTTGTAAAACTTAAGGGGGGAATAGAAGTCATATTTTGTGATTCTATTTTTTACAAAATTTTAAAGATAAAGTGGGGATATTTCAAAGTAAATAAATGTGCATTCTCGATTGTACTCGACACCTTTTCTTCAAAATTTACTATACTAGGTGCATTTTCGGTTGCATCTGACACCTATAGTGATAATAATTTGGGTTGCTCTCATTTTTTGATTATTGCATTAACCATCATGTCTTTTGTGTGCAATTAAACAATCATAAGAACATTGAAGAGCACTTCAGAAACCCAAATTTCACTAAAATCGTGCTACACCTTGCACAGGTTTCACAAGTCAATTTTTGCTCCCCATTAAAAGGTCAAAATTCAAACACCTTGATTCACTCTCTTTGTTTGGCTTAATTTCCTTAAACTTTCCATCCTTCTTGAAGGGTGTTAAGGCAGGTGCCATTGAATATCCTAGAGAGAAAAAATAAAAGTCTTCCAAAACCTACCCCTTTAATTTTCTCTATTTGTTTGGCTTAAAAATCCTGAATCTTTTCATCCCTTGTTAAGGATGTTAAGGCAAGTGCCATTAAATATCTTAAAGAGCAAATTAAAATATTTCATATACTCTTTTGAGGGTATACTACAAGAGATTCATCCTAGTCATATCAATTTGAAACCTTTATCGTGGACATGATCAACAAGTATCTCACTAAGAGCCAACTACTCAAATGTTCAAATTATTATTCCTGGAAAACTAAGATGAAAGTTATTTTAACTGTAGAGGAGATATGGATAATAGTGGATGGCACTGATTATAAACCCACATCACCAGGATTATATCAGATAACATATGATAAAAAGGATAAAAGACTTATCTTATTGATATTGCTAGCTATTACTGATGACATACAACCTCATATAAGTGAAGCTAAAAATGGTAAGGAGGCATGGGATGCCTTAGCATCTATTTTTGAATGAAATAATCAATCAATAGTCCTTAAACTTCAAACATAGATTCACACTCTTCATATGAAATGTGGAGATACAATAGAGCTATTCCTCTACAGAGTGGCAGATATAAAAACAAAACTGCAAGCCTTAGGAGAAAAAGTGGAAGACAAAATCTTGACCTCTATCATTTTTAGGGCTCTTCTAGACTCCTAAAAAATGTTTATCACTTCACTACAAGTCTTTGGGAGGATTGTGACTTTTGTAGATTTGGTAAATATGATTCAAACTGAGGAATCAAATCAACTCCAAAGGGATGAGGCATCTAACAATGCACTTTTCTCAAACATGCAAGGTGGAAAAAAAGTGGAATCAACAGAAAGGATCTTCTAAAAAATACAAGGGTAAAGGCAAAGAGATTAATAAGAAGAAGAATTATTGTAAAATTTGTGATAAGGACACTCATGAAACAAAAATATGTTGGTTTAAGAACAAACCACGCAATTAACAAGGACAAAAGAAGTGCAAACGCAAACCAAAGAACAAGAAAAAAGAACAACAAGGATATGTTGTTGTCATTGAAGATTCTAGTTTGGACTCTGAACGAGCACACAAAGTGCTCATGACACATATAGATTCCCCTCAAAATGATATTGTTTGGTACATAGATTTAGGTTCTAGGAAACATATGACTGGCGATAAGTCCTAGTTTCAAACATTTGAGGCTTGAGAAGGTAGACCGGTAACCATTTCTAATGATCAGACCTATCGAGTTCAGGGAGAAGGAAATATTTGTCTCCCTTCTAGATGGAGAATGTAAGATTCAAAAAGTTCTTTATGTACCAGGATTGAAAAATAATCTCTTGTCAGTTCCACAAATCCTAGAAAATAACATGAATGTCAATTTCAAAGTGGACAAAGAAAAGAAACGTTGCTTTATTACTTAGAAAGGAAAACAGATAGCAACATGTTCATACAAACATGGTTTATTTGTCTTAGATGCAATTACCTCCACACATACTGCAATGGCAGTAACCATAAAAGAGGCCACTTGTCTATGGCATAAGAGATTTGAGCATCTATGTTCAGGGTATTTACTATAACCCAGTAAATATCAAATGGTGAAATGACTGCCTACTCTTTCATCTACTTTGCTAGTGTGCTCAAATTGCTTGTCAGGAAAGAAACATAGATTACCTTTTGAACCTAGTTCTTTTTGAGCTAAAGTACCTTTGGAGTTAGTTCACACATATTTTTATGGTCCTATATCTACTAGTTAATGAGGAAAAATGTATTTTCAATTTTTTGTAGATGATCACTCACAGAAAATGTGGGTCTTCTTCTTACAGTTGAAGTCTGAAGCATTTGATTATTTTTAGCAGTTCAAGAAGCTTTTTGAGAAACAATGAGGATGTTTCATAAAGACCCTCTATTTAGATCGAGAGGGGAATACACATCAAAATATTTTTTTCTCATTTTTACAGAAACATGGGATAAAAATATAGTTAACAACAACCTATTCTCCTCAGTCAAATGGAGTTTTTGATAGAAGAAATCGTTCCATTATGGAAATGGTTCGATGTATGCTTAAGGGAGCCAATATTGAGCATATTTACTGGGCTGAAGCTATAACAACTACAATATATCTTCTAAATAAGGCTCCCACATGGGCTCTTGAAGGTATGACTCCTCAGGAAGCATGGAGTGGAAGGAAACCCTCCATATCTCATCTATGAGTATTTGGTTGTAAGGCTTTTATGTATATACCTAAGGAGAAAAGAAAGAAGTTAGATGAGAAGACCCTACAATGTGTTTTTCTTGGATATGATGAATTTTCAAAAGGCTATCGATTGATAGATCCATTCACCAAGAAAATACATATTAGTAGAGATGTAGTGTTTGATGAAACTTTCACATATAACACTACATCAGTATACCTAGATGATGACGAGAAACAACCACTTCCTCCTCCACAATAGAAAAAGCCTCCAAAATGGTATACAAGTACTATGAAATATTCTAAAATAACTTCACCACCTAATATCACTCTCAATCACCCACAAACATGAAGCATGTCTCAACAGAGAAAGGTAGAAGCATCTAATTTAGTTGATGATCTTTGTGTAGATTTTCAAGCGTTTTATGTTGATAGAGATTTAGAAAGTGGAGATGATATAGAAATTGATGAGGAGAGGGTTTACATGTCATCATATGATGAAAATGAACCTTCTATAGTTGATGAGGCACTTAGACTGCTTCAGTGGAAGGCAACTATGGATGCTGAACATAATTACCTCATAAATAATAAAACATGGAAGCTAGTGGATTTTCCTAAAGGAAAAAAATTAATAGGCTACAAATGGGTTTACAGAGTCAAATATAAGGTAGATGGCACCATATACAAGCATAAGGCCCATATTATGGTGAAGGGATATGCTCAAAGGGAATACATTGATTATGAGGAAACCTTTGCACCCACCATTCGAGTTCTTTGTGCTATGGCAACATAGTTAGAATGGAAATTACATCATATGGATGTAAGAAGTGCCTTTCTAAATTGTGACTTAAAATAAGAGGTATACATGACTCAACATCTAGGATTTTTTGAGGAAGGCCATGAGAAAAATGTTTACAAATTGTTCAAATCATTATACGGGCTAAAAGAAGCCCAAAGAGCATGGTACATCAAAATGGAGAGTCACCTATTGTAGCATGGATTTAGAATAAGTCCATTTGATGTAAATCTCTATATAAAGAACACAAGTTCTAAAATCGTGATTCTTTTATTATATGTAGATGATCTAATCATCATTGGTAATTCAAAGAAATTGATCAATTTCATGAAAGATGACTTGAAAAAGTCATTTGATATGACAGATCTAGGACTTCTCCACTACTATCTTGGCCTTGATATAGAACGTAAGAAGAATCATCTTAGGGTGACTCAAAAAAATATGCCAAGCCTTTAGTAGAAAAATATTGTATGAATGATTGTAAGCCCAAAGCAACACTGATGGAATCAGGGCTTCAGTTATCATGCTATGATGACTCACCATAGGTATATGGCATGCTATTTAGACAGATTATTGGAAGCCTCATCTATCTGACCAATACTAGACCAAACACTACTTATGTTGTAAACTATCTTTCTCGGTTCATGCAATAACCAAAGGTCTCTCACTAGAAAGCAGCTAAAAGGGTTCTTCACTATGTTAAGGGTAGTGTAGATTATGGTCTAGAGTATAAGAATAATAACTCATTCTTCTTATAGATTTACACTGACTCTGACTACATTGAATCCCTAGATGATAGAAAATCAACATCAGGATATGTATTTCATCTTGGATCTGGTCCTGTCTCATGGCATAGTAAAAAGCAACAAGTGGTTGCTTCATCTTCAATTGAGGTAGAATATCATACTGCATGTGGACCTGTGTGTGAAGCGATATGGTTAAGTCACATTTTGGCTACCATGGGCCTACCAAAGAAACTTCCTATTCATATGTTTTGTGACAGCTCAGGTGTTTTTAACTTGGTAAAGAATCCAGTCCATCATGAATGCACAAAGTATATTGACACAGATTGTTATTTCATTCATGATGAAGTTCCTAAACACAATATCAAGCTCCAATACATTCCCACCAACGAGCAGGTTGCTGACATCTTCAAAAAAGGCACTTGGACGTGTCAAATTTGAACTGGTCCAAAGTAAACTTTGTATATCAAAGTAATGTAATAAAGGGGGGATGTTATGGTAAAAAAGGTATTATATTGCATTATACTACATATATTATTACATTTACTTTTTACTACTTACCATGTAGATATTTACTATTTCAAATATCTAATGGTAAACTAGGTTAATTCCTAAATATCCTAGGTTAACAAACCTAAACCAAACTCTCTACTACCTCTGACATGTTGGTTAGCGTGGATGAAGGGAATATGGTTTGGTTTACTATTTTGTAGTTTATTTAAACATCAGCTACAATGCTAATGGACCCTAATGTTGAAATTATAATCATTTTAATTATTATTATTTTGGATTGCATTATTTGGAGAGTTTTGATAACTACATTGTAAATCATGTTTGAAAAATTTTCACCATTTATACTTTCATTTTGGTTAAATATATCATGTAGTTTCTACTGTAACCTCCAAGAAAATAAATTACTATACAAAAATGCACTTTCAAACATTTCAAACAATGCAATGTCCAAATAGTTTAGAGCAAAACTTTCAAACAATTTTTCTAGCAATGCAAATGTTTATAGCAATACATTATATGTTTATATTAGAAGACTGATATTACCTTATTTAAATATTATTCTAGAATTTCATGGATTTGAATATTTTTCCTCCAAATATCTCCATAGTCCTTATATATCCTTTTATTTTGTGCTTAACCCATATTTATTTTGGGAACACCTGTCAATATCTTCTACAAATTTATCTCTTATTAAAATACCTTCCACAATAATAATAAACCCTCCAAAATAATTATCCAACAAAGTAAATACTTTTAATAATTCACCTTTCACTCAAAGTAATCAATTATCTTCTAGAGTACTTATTAGGTAAAGTAAATAATTATTTAATGCATCATGACTATTTTATTTCTTCTATGCTCTTAGACTCCTAAGAATATCTCTTTCAAATATTACAATCTCTCTCACTATAGCTCTAACACCACTATTGTCAAATCACCTCTCTACTCAGAAGATAAATTCTACAAGATCACAAAATAATTAACACATAATAATGCACATACTAGTCACTCAAATATTATTGATAAAATTCTACTATAGCATACATAAATGTGTTGTTGTTTTGATACTTTGTTACAATACTTTATATTTGATATATAATTACATGAGACTCTTCATATGCATATCTTTTAACCTCTCCTCTCCTCTCACATATTGCATAATAACAAATCCTTTCATGATTATATAACTCGCTACTTTGCACAAGATAACTCACACATCTCTTCACTTAATCACATGACACCTTTCACACAAAACATACACATGCACACATGACACCTAAACACACTTCACAACTTGAAACACACTATGTATATATAATTAAATTTACACCCTAATATAAATATTTACAATAACACCAGATAATGTAACACCTCCAACAAATTCCTTTCGAAAGGAATAATATCTGTGTTGCACTACCTAATGGGTATTTTGCTATATTGTCTTGTGTTGATTAATGAATATGGTTGATATATTTGATATTTTTACATTGCTAAATTAATTTTATTAATAATAATAGAGGTTTCTAACAAGTGATATCAAAGTGATGATTCTTGCAAAGTGGGGGTTTGTGTTTTTATCAATTACAAAGATAAGGTAATTGTTTTTATAAAATATCCCATATTATGGGTGTTATATATTTTTTCAACAATTATTTTTAGGAGATTCTTACACCATCATGTCGGTCATTTTGAGTACTACAAATATGGCTAGTCATTTGTTAAATTTTTATTAGTCTTGAGGGAGTGATAACTATTTAAATTTAGGATATCGATTGTTTTTAGCTATGCAAAAAACTTTTCCAAAGGAGAATAAACTCATACCTATCAATTTGGGTAAGCTAGTTAGTTTCCAATTGATTTATTTTAAATAAAATTTACAAGAAGTAATAGATGAGATTTGGGAAATATTATTTTTGAGAATTTTTAGTCATTTAAAACCCTAGCTACTTTTTAAAAAATGGTGGAGGTCATGGAGTTGAAAAAGAATTTTAAAGAGGAAGAAGCCTAATTAGAGAAATTAAATGAATAAATGAGAAACATGCCATAAATAGCCAAAAATTGTACAAAAAGAGTAAACAAGTAGATGCAAGGGACTAGTAGAAGGAAGGAAGCACATATGTGGTGTCAAATAAACCAAGCAGTGATGAAGAATATTTGTTTGAATATAAAAAATATATTTTGTATATTAATGGTTGTATTCAAAAGAAAAAATTTCTTGTCTCCATAAACCCTAGAAACAAGCATAACTTCATTAAGAGGAACTTGGCTAACAATTTATAGGTTCTAGTTAAGAGTATCATGGATTAAAATTTTGAGAGATGTTTCAAATTTTTGAAGATGTGAAAATTTCTGTGGATAAATATATTTTGCATGTTAATTTTTATGTCATTGAAATTTATGTAGTGAATAGTTTTCTTGGATATCCTTTGTTGAAATATTTGGGTTTTGTTAATTTTAATGTATAATTTTTTATGAATTTATTTGAAAAAAAAAGATAACATTGTAAGATGTTTCTCAGTTTAAGGAGTAAGTATCAATGGAGAACCAAGAAGTAATTATAAGAAAATAAATAAAAAGGATAAAAGAACATGAAATATATTCAAAGGAGGACAAATTAGTAGAGATCAAGTAAGAATTAAAAATAGAATTCAAGGATGAACTAAAATATGGGAGCATGACAAAATATCACAAAATAAAGGAATAGTATGTTAAAATGTTAAAAAAATAAAATATATAGTAAATGTTAGATCTTATCGCTATAGACACCACCCTCAAAGTAAATTATCTTGGAGATAGAACTTTAAAGTAATAGAAGAAATATGAGGGACATACATGCAACCAAAGGTACCAACACTTTGAATATGCTACTAACTATAAATGCACATAAGCATGGATGAAGAAGATTAGAATTATGACTAGCAAAATTATGCTTTTAACACATAGAACCAAAGGATGACTTCTAGATAATCATGTGGAAAAATAGAATATTGACATCAACAAAGAACATCACCAATCAGAGTTTCATTAGGATGGATGGATGTTCAAGATCAATACTAGTTCTGAGAATGCCTAAGAAGGTCATACTATTTAGTTTTTTATTATGTCTTGAGGAGGAAACATTTGTAAGGGTGGAATGTTAGGTACCTAATATACATACTTAATAATATAATATTGTATTATATAATTGGTAAGAGCCATAAAAAAATTATTGACTAATGTGGGTCTAGTATGATGTAATTGTTACTTATTGTATGGAGTTAATAAAGATGTAATTGTTTCTTTATTAGGAGTTACTAGCTTAGGTAGCTCACTTCCATGTGGAATAACCCTTGAGCATTGGGATTAGGGTAGATTAAAAACATATATAAAGGTAAGGATGGAAATATATATAATGTTGAATATTCTTTGTAAACAGGTCTAGTTTATGGAGTAGATATCTTGTGGAGTGATTCCTTCTTATAGGAATAATATTAATGTTGCCTTACTTGAAGGGTATTGTCTTATATTTTCTGGTGTGGACTAATGGTTACGGATGATTTATTTATTTATTTATTGAGTAATACTTCTTATACGCATTCGTCATTGGGATTGAACCGCATATGATTTCTTTTATATTTATTCATTTTAGTAGATTATTTATATTAACGATAAGTAGATATTTATAATAATTTATACTAGAGCGACAATTATTGCAATGTGGGGGATTATGCTTTTATGGATTACTAAACTAGGGTAAATTCTTTCAAAAAATTATCCCATATTGTGGGAGCTATATCTTTTTTTAATAATAAATTTAAGAATATTCTATCACCATTACATACATATTTTTTAGTACTCCAAAATTTATTGGTCATTTTTTAAATTTTGGTTAGTATTAAGGAAGCTATGGCTAATTGAAGTTGAGCTATTAATGTTGTTTTTGGCTACACAAAAATTTATCAAAAACAACAATCATTTGAAGTTGATCTATTAATATTTTTTCAACAATTATTTTTAAAAGTTTCGTATATCATCATGTAGATTATTACTAGTACTACAAAAACAACTAGTCATTTTGTAGATTATGGTTAATATTGAAGGAGTTATGGTTATTTAAATTTGGCCTATCGATGTTATTTTTTATTTGCACAAGAAATTTATGCAAGAAAAAAATCATATCTCTCAATCAGGGTAAGAAAATAAATTGCCAATTGATTTATTTTGAAGAAAATTTGTAGAAAGGAATAAATGAGATTTGAGAAAGTTTATATTTTGATAATTATCAATTATTTAAACTATATCTACTTTTAAAAAAATGGTTTGAGGTCATGGAGTTAGATTTTTTTTAAAATAGGAAGAATCCTAGTTAAAGAAATTAAATGAAAAAATGAGAAACTTGCTTTAGACCACCAAAAAGTGGGTAGAAAAAACAATGAAGTAAGACAAAAAATTTTGTATAAGAAATAAACATGTAGATAATTTGCAAGGAATTGGTAGAAGGAAAATACAAGGATAATAGTGTGCAGAAAGAAGGAAGTACATCTTGTCATATAAGGATAATAGGGATTAGGAAGATTTTTTTGAATCTAAAAAAAAAACTAATTTTTAGGTTTTGGTTACACATTCAAAAGAAAATTTTATTATCTCTATTAACTCTGGCAACATGCATAACTTCATCCAAATGACATGGCTAGTTGTTTACAATATATGGAAAAGAGTATTAAGGATGGACAATTACAAGGAGAGATATGTCAAATTTTTTAAGACTTGAATCTTTCTATGGATAAGTATACTTTGCATGCTAATTTTTATTTCATTAAGATTAATGAAGTAAATATTGTTCTTGGATATCTTTGGTTGAATTTTTTGGGTACTATTAATATAAATGTGCAAAATAAATTTATAAATATATATATATATATATATATATATATATATAGAAAAAAGAAAAGAAAATAACACTATAAAATGTTTCTTAGCTTAAGGAGTAAGGATCAAGGGAGAACTTGGAGGCAATTGTAAAAAAAAAAAATTGAGTAAAAGAACATGAAATAGGGTCTAGGGAGGGGGTAGTAGTAGATAACAAGGATGAAGTAAAAATAGAATAAAAATATGACCAAAATATAGAAGCATGACAAAAGATCACAAAAAAGAGGAATAGTATATTGAAGAGTCAAATAAATTATAATTAAAAACTAAGGTTCAAGTTATCACCATCTAGACCACCTTGAAATGTAACAATTATGGAGGTAGGACTTAAAGCAAAAAATTAACTATGAGGTACATACATGGAATCAAAGGGGCCATAACTTTGGAAATGCTACAAATCACAAGTACAAGTAGGCATGGATGAAGAAGAGTGAAATTTGCGACTAGTAAAATGATAATACCAACACATGGAACCAAATAATTACTTCTAGATGCTCAAATTAAAATATGGCATATTGACATTGGTGGATACCACCACCAATCATAGTTTCACTTCGATGAATGGATGATCAATATCAATACTAGTACTCAACATATCTCATAACGTCATACTATTTAGTTTCTTCTTACGTTTCAAACACTAATATTTGTAAGGGGTTAGAATGTGAGGTGCCCTATATAGGTACTTAATAATATAATATTGTATTGTATAATTGGTAGGAGCCATAAATAAATTATTGGCTAATGTGGGTCCACTATGATGTAAATGTTACTTATTGTACAAAGGAGTTAATAAATATGTAACTGTTTCTTTATTGGTAGTTATTAGCTCAAACCTCCCACTTGCATGTGGATTGATCCTTGAGCATTAGATTTAGGATAAATGGGGAGCCTATATAAATAAGAGGAATTAGAATTGAGGGGGAGTATTCTTTGTAAAGAGTTTTTGCTCATAGGGTGGAGGTCTTGTGGAGTGATTTTTTCAAAAAGAAATAACATTGGTTTTGCCCTACCTAAAGGTTATTTTTCTATCATAAATTGTGTGGATTAATGATTTTTATAATTTATTTGATTTTTATGCATATTGAAAAAAAAAAATTGTTAATAACAATAGAGATTTATGACATTATAGCACTATAAAATATTCAATTTTGATAAATGTTTCTCATTATATTACTTTAATTCATCTTGTGGACTTTGCTAAGGTGAACCACTATCTCCTTGTTTATTCATTCTTATTGTGGAGGAATTGAGGAGAGCTTTCTCAAAGTTAAAAGACAAAGGAAAAATCAAAGGTATTCATGTTTTGAAAATGGTCTCTTTGAATCTCATATCAATTTATTGATGATAAAAATCTTTTGGACCATCCCTTAATTAGTGATGCCACGGAGTTCATATCAATATTTTGCTTGTTGCAGGCCAAACAAGGTTAACTTCTTTCCTACTTTTGTCACATGCCCGTGCATTTAATTTATCAACCCAGGGAGCTTCATAAACTTTCAAAGGTTCTTGAAAAATATTGCTTACAATACCACTTGATATGAGTCCACTAGTTCTACTATTGGGGGGTGTTTCAACGGTCATCAATCATTCATACACTCCTCAATAATTTACGTAAAAACAAATAAATCTACAAAAAGGAAATATTCACGCATTCCTAGAAATAAACCTGTTGCGATACGAGAAATAACAATGCGATAAACAATCTTATAAAAGTGGTAAACTAACCTAGAAAACATAGGAAAAATAGGGGAAGAAATACTGGCTTGGAGTGGGCCCAATCTCTAGTAGCTTCCTCCCAGCTGAACACGCACTTAAAAACTCTTAGAATTGTATTATAATTATCAAAGTATTACAATGCTTCTTCTATATATCTCTCTACATTTACTATCAAAATATTCTATCTATCTTTAGAGAGGTCTACGTGTGTTTATATAGTACACCCGCAGATCTTTTGTTATAAAGAAGTTATAACAGTCGATTAATTCTAGACTAAACTAAGATAGTTCGGTGAATGTGATCGATGTCTGCTAAATTGGCATTCATTTCTAATGGTGGCATGTTCACTGATTGTTTTGTGCTTCGCCTGGCATTGGTAGGATGTTCTCATACGTTGGTGCAATCCCCAATTTAACTCTACATGATGTTCTCATACTGGCTGTCCTCTACCAAATTGACGTAGGCACCAGAGTCCCCCTACATCCTTAAGGTTGCCTTCCTGGTCTCCTTTGTTGTTGTCATCTCTTTGAGCAGTCGTTCGAACTATTTTTGCCTCTCTATGAATGGATGCATATCCCACTCATCTTCTTCTGGCTTAGTGAAGGCCATCTTCACCTTCTTTCGAGCCATCCTGGGCCCTTTTCCTTTGGCATCTGCAAAAAATGCGACGACTCGAACAAGGTTTTTCCCTTTATCCCTAGCAGATGTCTTCTCACTCTGAGGGGCCTACTTTGTGGTCCATGGATCATTTTCTTCACTCTGGGGGACCTGTGCTGTCATCCCTGGGGCTGCTTTTTTTCCCCCTTGTCTATCCTGTTTTGACCCCTCAGGTTCTTCTCTTTCTTCCTTAGGTACGAAGAGTTCTTCCTTATCCCTCGGTCCTATCTGCTACTCTGTATCACTCAAGTCAATGAAAAGGGGTGTTGTGGGACTTCTTTCCCCTTCACTCTCAAAAATAGAGGAATTCTCTCCTACCTCTGGGCTACTTTGTCGGGCATCCGATCGAAATTCACCCAAAGAGAATACTCGTTCTATAGATGTGGTAGAATTCATCGAGACTTTTGTTGCCTAGTAATTTTGGGTCGATGCATCCCTTATTTTTGTTCCCCTATCTTGGAGTAGTTGGTTCTCCTCCTGCAACTGCTAGACCATCTGCTCGAGCTAGGTGATTTGTCTTTCTCATTCTTCAAATTCCCCTCTATGCTTATTCTGGTAGTCCTCCAAAAATTTTTGGGCCATCCAATAATTGGTTAGCCACTCCAATTCTTCCTCCAAGGCTGCGATGACCTGATCATTGCTCCTAGAAGTCCCTACATCTTATGGGATCTGATTTGTCAATTCCTGGAGGGTTTGGGCTGCCACATTGACTTCCAGGTTGTTCTCTTCTTCTTCTGCCAAGAGGAGGAGTCACTACAGGCGTTTCCTCTTGGGGACTAGTTCTGGTGGCCAAAACTTGGCCTTGCTACTAATAATTGGTGCTCCTTCCTCTTCATACTCGGGAACTAGGGAATGCCCTATTTCCTTTGTGCATTTAGGCACTGGTGAATGCCCTCTTTATTTCATGAAATCAGGCAATGCCAATTGCCCGATACTTGCCATATCCTCTGTAGGGCTTCCCTATTATTGCCCTATTTCGACAATAGCTTCCTATTGCATTTCTTGACTACCATCTCCCTCTACATTGGGGTTCTGCCTCTGCGCTTCTACATGGTAGACCAGTACTGATATCAGCCCATGGTCGGCCAAGGCGAATGGTGCTCCCTTATGGTACCTAGTCGCTTCTTCCCTTAGGGAATTTTCTAGGTATAAGGGCACGTTCAACTTCTTTCAATGCATTAGGTGATTCAAAAACTACAAATGGTTAGTGTGCAAATGGGTATACTTCCTGGTGCATGTAAATAATCAAGCAACCTACTCAAATATCTTCTGTAGATTCATGGGAAGGCTACTTTTGGGTAGCCCTTATCTATCTGCACATTTTCTCCTGGCAACAACACTTCGGCATATGGCTTCAGTAGTACGCCTTTGTATATGCATTCACCTATGAGGGGCAATCCAGTCACCTGCGAGATGTATTTGGGGGTGACCAAATTTCAACCCCTCGCACCTGAGCTACGTCGCCCCTCAAGGAGGCAATGAATTATTTTGCTGCCTCCATATCCTGGAACTGACTTACTAGGGTAAAGTATTCAAACCATCCCTCAGCCTCGAGCTGTGTTTTTACCATCCTCTCGATTCCTTTCGTATCACTCGGTTCATTATTTTTCACTGCATGATTCTTTGACCATCCTCCCATGGCGCCTTCCCTTACTACTACGCTTCTTTTTTTTTCTTTCCTTACTTATTCAGGAAGGCTCCTTCTTATAGGGAAGGTGCCTAACCCTAGTATTTAATTCTAGGGTACACCTTTCGAGCCATATCATTGGCACATGGTTTCGGCCATGGGGGTATATGATTTTTATGACGACAATATTTTTTTGATACTACATAATTTATGAATAATTATATAAAGATTTGAGTTAGTATGCACGTACCTTATTTGGTGTTTCATGTGTCATGAAGAGTGTTGATTCATTGATTTGTGACATGGGGGAGTGGTATGGTAATATGATGTCGCTCGTTCGTGTAGTGATTTCATTCCGATCGAGGCATCCATGAGACTTAAGTGCTGGTTGTACATGGAAGGCACTCTTTGGTACCTTCCCAATGTGGAAGGCACTTATGTTTCACCTTCCCGATGTGGAATGCGCTTATATGGTGCCTTATCGATGTTGTCGATGCTCTTTGAATGGATGCACCTTCCGGTGGTGGAAGGCATCTTTGATTGGATGCACCTTTCGGTGGTGGAAGGCACATTATTTATGATGACACCTTCCTGCTACGAAAGGCACTTCTAAATGGGTGTGCCTTCCTGATGTGGAAAATGTTACTGAATACCTGTGCCTTCTTGGGGTGGAAGGTGCTACTATATACCTACACCTTCCTGGGGTGGAAGGCGTCGTTGTATACCTGCACCTTATTGGGGTGGAATGCACCTCGGTCTGTATGCGCCTTCCTAATGTGGAAGGTTCCTTGGGCTATTTTTATTTTTTATTTGTGTGGCACCTTCCCACCATGGAAGGTGCCTATATATATATATATATATTTTGTGCACCTTCTTTATAAGGAAGGCACCTTCTTCTAGCGGGGAACCTTATTCAGGTGGGCACCTTCTTCATGCGAAAGGCACGTTCTTCTGGTTGGGCACATTATTTATAATGAAGGCACCTTATTCTGGTGGGGCGCCCTCTTCATGTGAAAGGTGCCTTCTTCTGGATGGGTGCCTTCTTTATAAGGAAGGCACCTTATTCTGGTGGGGCACCTTCTTCTGGCTGGGCACCTTTTTTATAAGGAAGGTACCTTCTTCTGGATGGGTGCCTTCTTCTGGTTGGGTGCCTTCTTTATAAGGAAGGTGCCTTATTCTAGTGGGGCACCTTCTTCATACAAAATGCACCTTATTCTTGGTAATCATGTTGTGATTGACTGAGAAAGGGTGATCAAGCCTTCTCAGTATCGCTTCATGCTACCTCAACTTCTACCTATGAGTGTCGATGTCAGAATGCTAAACTGAATCAGGCCTGGTTTCCCAGATACCTATTCCTCGTGCTGTCAGGTATTCCACCTGTAAAAAGAAAATGAAAAGAAAGAAAAATAAAGGCAGTTAGATGCATTCTGTGCCTGTTAGGCCCTAGACTACGATGCCTGTAGCTTGCATGCAAGCGTCATCCCTGCAAAACACATCGTAAGAAAAAACTAAATTAATTTATTTTGGTGAGCACCTCCATGCCCACCATTTTTCCTATTAAAATTTTGGTCCATATCTAACAATATGGGGTCTCCCCCATGTCTATTATGGATTCCACCTATAAGGTTTTGGATGCGTTAAAGGGGTGTAGTTTTTGGCCATTGATCGTTAACACGGTGTTGTTGTCGTCAATTGTTCTAATGTGCACTACCCCATTCTTGATAAGCTCTACCACCTCATATGGTCCCATCCATATTTGCATTAATTTATCTTTTATTTCTTGGAATTGAGAATCGTACAACACCCATTCTCCTTCTTGGAATTGCTTCATTTTAATGTGGCGATCATGCCACCACTTTCTTTGCTTTTGTATGATTTCCATTCGCTACAAAGCATCCATTCAAATTTCATCCAACTGATCTAGCTACTAAATCCTTTCTTTTTGAGCGTCATCCAAGATCAAGTTCAATTCTAAAGCTATCCTCAATGTCTTGATTTCAAATTCAATGGGCATCATTGCACTCTTCCCATAGACCAATTGGAAGGGTGTGAAGCCTGTGGTAGATTTCCACGTGGTATTATATGCCCAGACTACCTCCAAAAATCGTGTAGCCCAATATTTTCTATGTTGTTGCATGGTCTTCATCAGGATGTTCTCTATTTCTTTGTTCATCACTTCCACTTTCCCATTTTCCTATGGATGGTAGGGTGTAGTTTTATTGTGCTAAACTCTGTATTGCTCCATCAGCTCCTTGATTAACTTGGAGATAAATTGAGGCTCTTGGTCTGTTGTTATCTCTCTAGGGACCCCAAATCGTATAAAAATGTGGGCAAATAAGAATTCGGCAACTATTATTCTTTTGAATCTCTCAATTCTTGAAATTGAACCCATTTTGTGACATAATCTATATAGACCAAAATAAACCTCCTCCCTATTGAAGGTAGATTAATTGGTCCCACGAATTCCATGCCCCACGAAGGGTTCTAGGTGTACTTAAGGTTGGAGGGGCATTTAGTCTCTATGGGTTGGTCTGCCCATTATTTGGAATTCATCACACTTGCTGGAATATTTAGCTGCATCCTTGAACAGAGTGGGCCAAAAGTACCCAGCCTGTAGGATTTTGTAGGTAGTTCATTTCCTTGCAAAGTTTCCTCTGCATGGTTCATCGTGACACGCTTTGAGTACTTCTAAGAACTCCTGCTCTGCTATGCATCTCCTTATAATTTGGTAACATCCTATTTTGAATAGGAGGCCATCAATCCATAGGAATGATGTGCTTTTCTCTATGACCTCTTGCTTTTCTTGGAAAGAGAGAACATGTGAGGTTCTTTCGATGGCCAAGTAATTGGCTATATTTGCATACCATAGAATTTTCTCACTAATGGTGAACAAATGTTCATCTAGAAACTGGTCTTCCACTGCTATATGGTTTGTCAGTGTTGATTTAGATAGAAAATCTGCTACGATGTTATCTTTTCCTGGTTTGTCTACTATTGTGATGTTGAATTCTTGTAGTAACAAGAGCCACCTGATAATTCTTCTACCAATGGCCGGATTGCTCATCAAGTATCTGATGGCCACATGGTCTGTATGGAAAAATACCTTTTACCCAATGATATAATGGCAAATTTTTTTTATGGAGTGCACAACTACAAGAAACTCTTTCTCCGTCATCGTGTAGTTGAGCTCGGCTCTTGCCAAGTTTTTGTTGACATAGTAGATGGCATAAAATTCTTCGCCATCCTTCTGTCCGAGGACTGCTCCACTAGCATTTTTGGATGCATCACAGTAGATATGGAATGGTATGACACAATTTTGTCCTCTTAAAACTAGTGCCGAAGTTTCTCTTTAAGCAACTAAAAATATTCTTTGCAGTATTCCATCTAATTGAACTCCACATATTTAGATAATAGAGTGTGTAGTGGTTTTGCAATTTTTTTGAATTCAAAGATAAATCACCGATAGCACCCGACTGATCTAAGAAAACTCCTCACATATCTCTGCATTATGGGGCTGGGTAGGTCTTTGATGACCTTAATTTTTCTTTTATCAACCTTTATTCCTTCTACAGGGATGTGGTGTCCCAAAACGATGCCTTCTTGCATCATCATAAAGCATTTCTCATTACTCAAACAAATTATTTTCCTTGCTTCTTTCGAGCACTCTTTCCAAGTTTGTCATTTCTTCGTCAAAGGTTTCTCCATAGACGGTGAAGTCATCCATGTATACTTCGACCACGTCTCCCATCATGTCTAAAAATATGCTAAGCATCCCCCTTTGATAGGTTGCAGGTGTGTTGCATAATCCGAAAGGTAATACCCGATAGGCAAAAATTTCCCATGGGTAGGTGAATGTTGTCTTATCTTGATCCTCTTCTCCTCTCTAGATTTGGTTGTATCCACTGAATCCATCCAGGAAGGATAAATACTTCCTCTCGGAGAGTGTATCCAAGGCTTGATCAATGAATGGGAGTGGGAAGTGGTCCTTCTTGGTTACTTTGTTTAATGCTTTGTAGTCCATATAGATTCACCACTTCCCATTATTTTTAGGGATTACCACTAATGGTGATACCCACTCACTATCATAAATCAAATAGATGAATCTAATAGTCAAGAGTTTTTGCAGTTATTCCTTGACAATGTCTTTCGTTGCCAGATTCATTCTTATTTGTGGTTGCCTGCTTGGAGTTGCTTGATCATCGAGGTATATACGATGGGTATAGATCTCTAGGATGATACCCTTCATATCTTAGTAATCCCATGCAAATTATTGTTGGTTTCTAACCAGGAGGTCTTCTACTTTCATCAATTGTGTGGGAGTCAACCCATTGCTAACATTTAATGTTCTTCCTGGCTCGACGTGTATCTGCTGAATGTGGTGATCTTGGGTACTAGCCAACGGTGATCCAGGTGCAGAGATGGAGGACTCCCCATGGAGGAACTCCATAATAGCACCATCTTTGTCTTCTTCTACTAACTCATCCAATTTCATCATCGGTTGGATCATGGATAGCTCTAGATTTTTGTTATTGGTCAACATGGGTTCTTCTAATGAGTCAACGGACTATGCTAGGGGTGAAATAGTCAACATTTTAATGTTTCATCCATTGAATATGGTCATCAACCCATATTGATAGCTGATGTAAGCATCATTTGTTGCCAGCCATGGCCTTCCCAAGATGAGCGGGTAACCACCTAGCCTAGTTTTATATTGCAAGACTAAAAAGTTGACTGGGTATTCCCATGCACTGACTGTCACTATTACATATTCCAACATTCCTTTCGGTGCCATGATTGATCAATCAACCAGCTGCAACACTGTCATAGTGGATTTTAGGTTTATGAGCTACAGCCTCTGCATGGTCTCCTGAGGCATTACATTGATGGATACTCTGAGATCGACCAACATATTGGACAGGGAATGTTCCTCAACTTTTACAGTCAGCACCAGGCTACTCGAGTCTACATCCTTAGGATGGCACATTTTGCCCATCATCAAATATACTAGTTTACCCATGACATTGATAGTCTGGGTTGCTTTTCATCCTAGCTTCCTTAGAAACATCTCTCTTATCACCTTGGTGTATATAGAAACATCTCAGATGGCTTGAAATAATGGAATTATCATGATGAGGTTCTTCAAGCTAGATAAGATATCAAACTCTGGCTGCGTTACTTTCCTCTGTTCTTGCAGTCAGTTGGGAAATGGAGCCTTTGCTCTCTCAGGTGTTTATTTTATCACCTCTTCTACAAGATGTGTTTCTACCTCTTCCCCATCTTCTACTAGTGGATGTGTTCCTACTCCTGGCTGTCTACCAGACCTAAGCTGAATATGGTACATCGGATACATCTCACCCTCCACATTGTATGTTGGTTGGTTCACCCTGTTATTAAGATTTCTTATCGATTATGCAGGTAGCTACACAGGTCTCACTGCTAGCAACACAAGTAAAGTTTGTTGGGGGTGATCTGGTGCTACATTATGTGGAGCATTATTCCACGTAGTGTGGCCTCTCCACTACTACCCAGGATATGGATAAGGAATCCATGGCTGCTAGTTTGGGAATGCTACTGGGGGTGCATTGGACCAGGGTGATGGCCCCTACCACCCCATGTTAGGTGGTTGAGGTAGGCCTTGGGGCATGTATGGTCCTCCCCCATATGACGGTATTTCGATTGGCATATTCTCCATAAGGGGTTGTGGCCAACTCTTTCAATTGCCTATGAAATAGGCATCTACACTTTTAGCATCATCCTGATTATTGGGCAGTTGTGGGCACAATCAAGTTTTATGGTTCAGCCTGCAAACTATGCATACTCTAACTTTGTTCTCTAGGTATGCATTCTTTGCATGCTTACCTCTATATTTTGGACAAAAATAAGCCAATGCTGCTTCTTTTTCTTGCTTCTTTTTCTCTAACAACAACGTATCCATCTGCAATGCTAGAGATGAGAGAATTTCGCTCTTTAAATCTTCCAGCATATTACCTATTTCTGTCTTCGTGACTGAAGTAGTCACTTTCATGGTTCTATAAGTGGTTGTGCCTCTCCTTCTTGAGTAGTTCTGACATATTTGTCGGATGTATTCCATAGCATGCTGGTAGACATCACCTCCAAAAATCATGTTAAGAGCCTCCAGTGATTCATTGGTAAGTCCTCTAAAAAAGATGCTTTTGAGGGACTTATCAGATAGTTTCATGTGAGGAGATCATTGAATATTGAAGTTGAATATCTCCCAGTATTCCTCAAGAGACTCATCTTCTTTCTGCATCATGCTTAGGATCTCTTCTCTAGAGTCTCTTGCTCTCCTAAAATCTTGGTATTGCTCTATAAAGAGCTTCTTCATTTGATCCCAAGTGGCAATGTGTTTGTCTCCTAGACCAATGAACCATAGCAGAGCTACATCATCCAATGTGGAAGGAAAGAGTTTCAGCTTCTACGTATCAGATTTGTAGTCCACAGACCTACATAAGACATTAAAATTAAATAAAAATGGGTTAGGGTCCTCATTTGGGTATCCTCTAAAGGTTGGAATGTGATCATGGGATATGTTTTTCATTTTGGTATATCATACTCCTTCATCAATTAGGAAACTAAAGCTAGATGATACTTCTTCGTTGTCAACCATTTTTTTTAGGAAATGTAGTCTCTAATGCAGTATTTATGGCCTTATGGTCATTTAAGACTTTTTAGTCAAGGCTCTAAGGTTGTCTGGTGTTATCATCTGATCTTTTGTAGCTTTCCACAATAGGTATTCCTCTAAGGGTGTCCTATTAAAAAAGGGATTTATGATGATTAGTTCTTCCCCAAGTTGATGGGATGAGGAGGCACTTTGCACAAAGTACTGATCCTCACTCCAATGGATTGTTGGTGGTGGGTCGAGTGAGTCTAATTTAAATTCAAAATGTTTGACTGACTCAGGTTCTGGTGGATTGGTTTTTATAAACCGATCGTTAGGTCCTCTTCTTCTTGAAGAACTCATACAAGGTTAGATGGAAGGTTTTTAGGTATTGTAAATAATCTAGTTGATACACTTCCCTGAAAACAGTGCCAAAATGTTGCAGGCCAAACAAGGTTAAATTCTTTCCTACTTTTGTCACATGCTCGTGCATTTAATTTATCAACCCAGGGAGCTTCATAAACTTGCGAAGGGTCTTGAACAAGATTGCTTACAATACCACTTAATATGAGTCCACTAATTCTACTATTGGGGGGTGTTTCAATGGTCATCAATAATTCATACACTCCTCAATAATTTATGTAAAAACATTTAAATCTATAGAAAGTAAATATTCATGCATTCTTGGAAATAAACCTATTGCGATATGAGAAATAACAATGCGAAAAAAAATCTTATAAAAGTGGTAAACTAATCTAGAAAACACTAGAAAAATAGGGGAATAAATATTGGCTTGGAGTGGGCCCAGGCTCCAGTAGCTTCCTCCCAGTTGAACACGCACTTAGAAACTCTTAGAACTGTATTATAATTATCAAAGTATTACAATGCTTCTTCTGTATATCTCTCTACATTTACTATAAAAATATTCTATCTATCCTCAGAGAAGTCTACATGTGTTTATATAGCACACCCATAGATCTTATATTACAAAGAATTTATAACAGTCAATTCATTCTAGACTAAGCTAAGATATTTCGATGAATGTGATCGACATCTGCTAAAACTAGTATTTGTTAATAATGGTGGCGTGTTCACTGATTGGTTTGTGCTTCGCCTGGCACTGTTAGGACATTCTCATATGTCGATGCAATCCCTAATTTAAATCTACATGACATAGAGTTGGAACTGCACCAGTCTCTGTTGTCCACATCGTGCTTGTATAGACAACAGGGAAAGAATAGGGGTGCCTTCCCTATGAGGAAGGTGCCTAAGTATGTCAGGTGCCTTCTCTATGCAGAAGGTGCCTTATTGCCATTGGTGCCTTCCTAGAAGAGGAAGGCACTTATCTTCTGTTGGTGCCTTCCTATGAGAGGAAGGCACTTGCCTTCTAGTGGTGCCTTCCTGTCGGCACCTTCCTTATGAGAGGAAGGTGCTTGCCTTCTAGTGGTGCCTTCCTATCGACGCCTTCCTTATGAGAGGAAGGTGCTTCTTTTCCTTTGGCACCTTCCTGGAAGAGGAAGGCACTGGGCTTCTATTGGCACCTTCAGCGCCTTCCTAGAAGAGGAATGCACTTGTCTTTCCTTGGTGCCTTCTTGGGAGAGGAAGGCGCTTGTCTTTCCTTGGCACCTTCCTAGAAGAGGAAGGTGCCTACTTACGCTTTGCGCCTTCCTAGAAGAGGAAGGCACCTACCTTCTCTATGTTGATTCCAAAAGAAACAAAGTGTCAGGTCCATGAAAAAACCTTGACTGATCCAAATCTGACTAAATCAACTGTAATTCCAAAAAAACACATTGAAAACACACAAATTAGATAACACGCATAATTTCATCAAATAATTATATAATCATTCATAAACATATACAATCCTTATTATACAGTTGCATAATAATCAAGAAAATGTATACGAAATATGAGCATTTTTGATACTCATCATTCCTGTTATGAGAAGGCTACTAGATGTTTAATACTAAAAAATATATGGTTTTCATGAGCATTTCCCTAGATCTATAATGAATTATTATATATTTTTTAGGGTTTAAAACTTAATATTTTCTTTCAACTTGGTTGGAAATTCCATTGTCTCATAAATTAAACAAAAAGGAGTTTTGTGTCTCTTTTTTGGATATACTGAAATCTTGTTTGGAAATTTGGAAAGGTAATTTCTCAATCATGGGAGGAAGACTACAATTCATAATTACAATTCATACTCATTTATATGATGCCACTTCTAGGATTTCTAATAGGTATAGCATTAGAAATTGATAAAATTGATACAAGGAAAACATTATGTTTCCTCTTTGTAAATGGGATAGGGTTTACAAAGGAAATAATATTGGAGGGGCAAGCTTGCAAAATTTTAAAATTATGAGTTTGTTATTATGGGAAAATATTAAGTGGAGATGATTTAGAGATCAAGGAAATAAATTGATAAAAATACTACTTCAAAAATATATAGTTTCTTTCGATGCAATGAAATTGTTTAGGCAAAGAACCTACAAAAATGTTCTTCAACATGGAACTTTACATTAGATAGTTTATAATTGATAAATAAATATATTATATGGTTATTCAATGAGGGGAATTATGTAAATTTTTAGTCTAGTTCTTGGTTAAAGAGTTGTCCTCTTACCTCTAACTCAAAATGGAAACCATTGGCTTAAGCATGTCTAAATTGTAAAGATCCAAAGTTTAAAGACTATATTAATATGAGAAACAACTCCAAATCATGGATTTCTATTAGTAACATGGTCAAAGGAGAAGAACTCACAAAATTTATAAATAAACATCAAATTTTTTATTTATCAATATTCACATGAAAGGATGATTTTTTTTGGAATGCATAAAAATATGGTGTATACTTGATCAAGTTGGGATATGAGAATTTAGAGTAATCAAAATTTTCTACTCCTAATTTTTTTTCTTGGAATAATGTTTATTCATTAAAGGTTTTTCTTAAGGCCTCAACATTCCTTTGGTTGGTAGTTCAAAGTAATATTATTACAAGAGAGATTCTATAAATAATAGGATATCATGGAGCTTTCAAATTTACCTTATGTGAGAAGGATTTTAGAAAAATACACTATTTAATTCTTAATAGTCCCTTTGCTCACACTATTTTGGGTTACTTATTTTAAAAATGAAAAATATACTGGGCAACTCCTTCAATTCCCATTATTTATTGGAATTTATGGCTTGAAAGGAATAATAGAATTTTTAAAAATAAATCTTAAAATCAGGCCCATGTTTGAAACAAACTTATTACTAGTCTTGAAACATGTTCACATATATGATGCTCATCATGGGAAGTTCCAAGAGAAAAAAGAGGTGGTAACAAATTGGTTATAGGATTTGAATATATATGAAACAATTATCTATGATAAATATTAAAACAAATGATCTATTTCAATCTAGGGTAAATCAAGAATGCCCAAAAAGTGGGTTTATCAAAATCAATTTTGACGGTGCTTCCAATAAATATCTAGGAAACATTTATGGAGTGGGTGCTTTTTAAAAAAACAAAGGAAAAAATCTTCTCACTTAGAATCATAGGTAACTTTAACTAACAAATTTGCATAGGCTAGGACACTTCTTACAAGAGTTAAAATTGTAAAAGAAAAAGAATGAATATATTTCAATTGAGGGTGATGAGGATTTAATCTATCTAAAAGGTTGCCTAATATTTCCATTAATCAAATGCACATAATACAAATCTGGTTTATGGGAAAAACTAGAGGCCTAAACTAGGAGTGGAGAGGTAATATTTTCAAATAAATAAGGTTGACAAAACTGATATATAAGATTTTTTAAGTCCTAACAATTTAGTGATAAGGCTTGTAGAACTATTGGACGTTTTTTATTTTAAAAACTTAATTAAATAAATTTAAATTAACTTTAAAGTTTAATTAATAAAAAATTCCCAATCACTCATACCAGTCATAAAAATATTGGACTCCAATGTGTACAAATGGTAAGGAGAACAATACAAAAACTAGAAGATAGGTGACTTGAAATTTGTCACTTCAAAAACTAGAGCAAGTCTTCACAAAACCTAAAATTGATGATTCCATTGGGTTACGCTCAAAAATAGATTTTTAATGAGTATACATAAGGCTATACTTGGTTATATTTGATGTCTCAATTTGTATGAAAATCATAGTTCCATGAGTAGAAAAAAGAAAGTTTTTTTTAATATCCAATAATCGAGAGGGAAGAATCCTTGGAATATGGAAAAATATTTTAGTGTCGTCATATTTTATTTGTTCATGGATGCCCCACTTACAGTTTAAGTCTATATTTTAAAAATTCTATATTTATATGCCACCTTTATGTTCATACATAGAATAAGGTAAATAAAACTGAGTATGTATATATTCCCCTTATAAGTGTGGGATATTGAAAATCAATATATTTCTCTTATTTTCTAACTAGAAAACAAGTGCACATCCATGTAGAAGATTCATTCTGTATCTTGAGAAATCACTTCATGGTATCCATCACTACTCAATTTTACAATTTGATCACCACATATTATCCTGTGTGCTACCATAAAAATTCCAAATATCATGTTTAGAAAATGCCTACTTGAAAGTGTTCACATGTACATTGCACTAAAACTAGGTGATCACCTATAACAAGGAAGAGTTGGTATATATTATGGGTAAAAGGCATCCAATGACCTTTAATGGTAGCTACTATTGAAATATGGTGTAGATTTCCATAGGGAGCAATTAAAAAGTAGCAAAATTTGAACATGGACCAATATAAAAAATTTCATCACCAAGAACAAATGCTTGGTTTCTAAAAAATCCTATAGTAGAAAAATAAAGCGGTAACAACATTGGATGGCACTAGAAAATTGGAATATTAATGATGTTATTATAGTGGATGCATTGAAATTAGGGATGCTATAATGGCCCACATTGTAAGGACTCCCTCTTGATGCTTGATTTATGTATTGATATGTGGATGTCAAATGCATGATACTATTTTATTTTATCAAAATGAGTTTATAGTTGCACTTTATATTTTTAAATTTGTATTAAGATACTTTTCCAATATAGTACTACCAATGAAAATTTTAGTTGTAGGACCAAGCACTCTCACAGGTGGATTAGTATGGGACAACCACCAGAGTTGAGAGAAAAATGAAAATGATGGATGAAATTCTTGTCGACAACGACAAGGGTAAAAACCCTCTTATATATGCATTGCATAGGTGTATGTTAATTTTAAAATGCATCATTGGACAAGGAGGTTTCTATAAAAGCAAAAGAACCCTTACCCATTCCTTAGTGGGATCCTTCGGTAGGTAGGTGATAACATCACAATTATCATAAGACCTTCTTAAGAAAAATATTTTTTTACATATTTATTTCCATTTTAAACTTCTAATTGATCGTTGGGATGCTTTTGTCCATATGCCTTTAAGTATGGGAAATTATAGAAAAATAATACTTAATATATATATATATATATATATATATATATATATATATATTAATGGTGAAAATAGGGGTTTTTGTAAGGGTCCCAACCCTTTTACATAGGCCAATAAAACTTCCAATAGGGACAAAAGCCTAAGGCCAAAAATGAACAACCAGATAAAAATATCAAATCAAATAACAACATGAAAAACCAACACAAGAGGCTAGCAATAAAATACTATAAATAGAACAAGAGAGGATAATGACTAATTAAGATTTGGAGAGGCTAACATCTACCTTCAAGTCTTCATTATTCTTCTCAATTTGCACCTAGAACTTTAGCACCTTACAAGAGTCGTTAAACACCGAAGTAACTTGAAGAGGATGATTCTTATGGTTGAAGGTATGCTTAAATAGGAGGTCCTCCTCAACATGGCCCCTATCTATTACAATGTACAACTTTTGGGTATCCCTCTCTGGATAATTAGCTCCTATATAGGTATTGATACTCTTCTTCTTGCCAAAATGTTGGCCACCCCTAGAGAGTAATCCACAATAAGAACTACCTTCCATAGTAAATTCAAATAAACTGATACCACTAAAACTTAGCCTTGGTCACAAAAGCATCATGACCGATCAATTTCCATTCCCTGTAATTAGTGCTAAGAACACTACTCGGGGAAATAAAAATATTCCTTGAAGGAAACATATCCATAACAAAGCACAACCTATAAAATATCCATATTATAAAATAACGATGTTTTGGGATTCCCCTTCCACTAAAATATTTGGAGAATTAAATAGTGAAAAGAGCTTTATTCAAGAACAAATATCCTTTGATTCTGCCACGTGGCTGTTTTTTATATCATAATTCTTCGATTAGGCACCAATCAAAACTCCTTTTGAATTTCTAACTACACCACTACCCCAAAAATTTCCTAGGTTACCTTTCAAAGCCCTGTCAAAGTTAAGTTTCAACCAAATTTCCTTAAGAGCCTTCCATTTGATATGGGATCATCACCAACCTGAGCTTCCAAGTTCCAATATCTAGTTATATCATTTTTTCCCCCTTCTCAACCCCATCCCATTTTTTTGTAATTGAGACATTATCACAAGCAACAAGATTTATTCTAAGGAAAACCCCCTTTTCATCTCTACTTATACCTCTAAAGATCCTCTAGTTGTGTTCCAACCATATACCCCAAAATAAATGAGAAAAAAAAAATCCATAAACATGTGAGTTTATAACCTTTAACGGGGGAGTACCATTTTCCACAAAATCAAGGATCAAATTAGGTGCCATCCATGAACAACCAAAGCGTTGAAACAACAAGTAGAGAACCTTTGACAATGGGTACATATTTGGGATACATAATCCTTTATTATTGAGATTGTCTATCATTAAGATTCTATCTTGAAGGGTAAGGTAAAGGAAGATAGTAACATTTGGAGAGATGTATTATAATCACACTCTACTCATAGGAAGCCTAGCAATAAACTCATCCTTAGATATTGTATAGCCCAATTTAGTTGAGTAAACTTGAGAAGATGGGGCCCAAATTAGGGAATCTAGAGAGGTCCTTAATGGAAGTAATTAAAGAGGAGTAAAATTTTCACAAATGATACCTAATATTGTGCCTCCTCAATCAACACAAAAATATAGATATCCTTCCATTATATTACCATCCCCAAGCTTATATTTTAAATATTTTATCAATAGAGATCTAGAGTTAACAAGCCCATTCCATAAATTAGAACCCTTAGGAGGGTTCTCACATCTAAAGAAGGATATGGAAGAATCTAAGTACTTGGAACTAATGACTTTGACCCAAGGATTTTTTCCTTCTTTTATTATTCTCCAACCAAGCTTAAACAATAGAGATTGATTAAATTGTAATACCAATGTTAATGGTTAATATTAACATCTGGTATTAATTAAATTAATTCTATGAGGAAAGTAATTAATTTAATTATTATTAATATAATGTTAGTAAATTAAATATAGCATTAGAAAATAATATTATTATTATCTATTGATATAGGTGAATGATTTAATTAGTAATAAGTATTAGTAGGCTACTATTAATTTTATTAAGTTTTTTTTTTTAATTTACCTTGTGGAATCAGTAGTCGCCATGAATCTGTGCAGGATGTTCGAATTTTATGGCTGCCATAGTATTCTACATTGGCCACCTTGAAATCCACTACATAGTTCTTCACACAGTTTGCCCTTATAACCACCATGCCACAATCATTTTAAACCTTTTATTCCACTGAAAGCACTAGGAAAGGGAAAAGTGTTTACTTCGATGAGGCATGAGATTTGAACCTTGGATATCCACCCCCCTTACGAGGTTTAGTTGAACCAATTGGTCCATACCTTGAAACTTAAACTTATTAAGTTAATAAGGGCACACTTAATAAAGGAATATGAATATTATGGGAAAACTAGTTAGGTAATAATATTATTGTAATTTGGAAAAGTTAATATTTTGTAAATGTTGGCAGAAGAGGATGAGGAGTATGGGTGGTAGGTATGCATTACAAGCCACTCCCAACCCTTGATATTCTCCTTGCCTGAGCATTATTTGATCCTCTTGTTTCTAATTTTTGGGAAACTAGTAGAAATAAAGGAACATAAAGAAGAATAAATTGGATAAGAAAAATATTCAAGATTCCAATCTATTCAAATTCGATAAAGCTATCGAACCATATCTATGAATCCATTCGCATTGCTTTTATTTTAGCATGTTTCTTTGGTGTGGTCTTTGCTTTTCTTGATACATGGTTTTTCATTATGAATTATTGAAACCTTATTTGGGTGCTTATGTCACTCTGATTTAAATTTTTCTTAAAAAAATAATTATAGTATGAACCTTATAGTTTATTTTCATGGAAGGTTTTCTCATTATTTTTAAACTATCGGTTGCATTTGATTTAGTTGAGCACTAATATTTTTTATTTCTATTATGCTTCAAGGGAATAGACTAGTTGAGTGGAGATATCTTAGCTATAATATCTTTAGAAATACATCTAACTATTTTTATTTAAGCAAGAATTATTTAATATGTATGTCCTATAAGTTTTCCTATGAAGCAACCTGAGATGTTTTGAATTTTATCAATTGTTGTTTAGATCATAAGTTGATGAGAATTGTATTTCCTTCCTGTGTGTTTGACCTTGATCTCGATGTGGGTTCAAAGAGGTAAAAATTAAGATGAGAAGATCAAGTGCTTCTATGGTTATTTTGGAGTGCTTGAGTTTCATTTTAAACCTAGAATCCACTATTGTTGTATGAAATCTTGCTTGATTTAAGAGGACTTTATTATATTTTGTTTGGGTAGTTTAGTTAGTTGGTGTACATTCACTAATGAATGGATGTGTTTATGTTGTTTTATATGCCAATATTCTTGTCTAATGCATTATTGTATTACTATCAAATCCTAATGTTTTTTGTTCACTAAGTTTTAGGTTGTTTTGTTTTGGTGTTTGATGCCTAATAGGCTAGCATTTCTAGTTGAAGTACACCTAAGCACATCTTAGAACTATATTTTTTTTAGTATTCTTTATAATAGTCCAAGAAGCCTTACCCTAGAATAACACTGAAATTTTTAATGATGCAATGGAAAAATGTGTGAAGTCTTATATTATATCTTTTCATATAGTTTTTATGTATCACACTTTTAAAACACCAATTAATCAGTGTAATTTATGGTATGTGGTCATATGTATACATGACACATTGTTTTTAAACAATTTAGGATTTGTATATACAAATTACATAAGAATAATTTAGTTACACATCTATCAAACTATTGCACTTATTGAATGATCCACTTTGAATGTTTAATCATCATTATTAATAACCTTGATTTGTGGTTGCTATGTTATAAATATTAATATTTATCTTATTTAAATATTTAAGAGATTATTTAAATGATGAAATATATTAATTAATATTAATAGATGATTGAAAATCATGTTTTATGGTTCTGTTAGTCCATATTTAATTATAGAAAATGGAAAAATAAATTGGCTTAATTCAATGTGTTGTTTAAATTTTTAAATTCTAGAAAATAGAATTTATTTTGAAGGATTAAATAATGGTTTTCCTAAGTCTTGCATAGCTAAGGAATCCATTATTGATAGAATTATGAGATTATATCAATATTATTTTATGGTTTTTGAATTGCATGATGTTTTTGCATTATTTTATGCATTTCCTACATAGTGCATGTAGGCTTGCATATGAATTCAAGGGTTTCCATAATCCCTAAACTTACTTTCAATTCTCATTGGAGAAGACCTAGAAAGTGGACGATTGTTAGCTTTTGATGTTATATATTTAAGGAAATGCAACCATAAGGACTAAAATGAGCATGCAATATTAGAGCTATGATAATGGAAATATACTAATCATGTAAAACTAATGATAAAATTATGAAATAACTCATAAAAAAACCATTATTGAAATCTCACAAAAATAGAAACTTCATACAAACTGTGGAGACCTCAAATACTCCATACTTCATTCAAGTTCTACATTGTATCTATTATAGTCTATCTTATGTTACTATCTCCTTTTCTCACTCTATAAAATTCCTACATATAAAGAGATATGTCTCTTGGCCTTTCACCTACCTGTAACTCTTCATATTCCTATTCTATGACTCATGTACATGTGCACTACATGCACATTTACATCATCAAGTACTTTGCACATTCTAACACTTGTGCATTTATTACATTGCATAAAGTAAATGCTCAAGTCCTAATATAAGAAACTCTCATAGTCTAAAGATGTACCAAATATGGTACATTAGCATGTACCAAATAATTTAATATATTCCAACACCCCCATGTATTACATTATTTGGTTATTGAAGACTTTAGTCTTGAATATGGATATTCACCTTTAAGAAGTTCTTCAACTTGATATGGTTCTTGTTGTTCTTATTATTTAATCTATAGATGGACAAGTAGTCCATAGTTTTGTTGTGCTCTCATATTTATCATTCTGAATCTTCTATTTCTCCATTTACTTATATGATATATGGATTTTTCATTTTCTACAATTTGTTCATCAAAAAATGCATTAGTGTTTTTTTAAAATACAACAATATATTTTAAAACCTTAATTAATTCAGGAGCATATATATCATTATGTATTGATCATGTAGCTTCTAGCTCATTTTGATTTATGATGACACTTAATTACTCCCTTTATATATCGAAAATCAACCATTATTTTGCTCTCTACCAGCTTGGCTATTGAAATAAGATATTATGTTAATATAGGAACATACATTACATCATGTAACAAAATATTTGGAAATGGTGTACTAGGTGTTACACACCCATATACATGTATAAGATAGGTTTTTCCATCTACAATTTTCAACCTAAAATTGTTAGTGACTTCAAGGCAATCAAACCATTGTAAATTTCCTATTATAAGATGACTTGCACCAGAATCAATAAACCAAATGTTCTTTTCATTTTGACCTATAGAATTGTTTGTTCTTGAAGTTATTTTACATATTTGATATGGAATATTGTATGGATTTTGATCTTGAATCCTTTTATAGTGTATATTTTGATGATATGTTCCTATTGCTAATTTATCCATTATCTTAAGAAATTGTAGTATTCCTTATGTCTCACAATATTTTCAACTTCTAGATTCTAACCTTCAATTATTGTAGTATTTGATCAATCAATAGCCAAATTTATAAATATAATTTCTTTTATCTCTTTAGTATTGAGAACAACTTTGATAAAACCTTTTATCTTTCAAAGTCTTTGAATTTGTCTACCTTATGGCTCCCTAGTTTAGAGATCAAACTCAATGAACTCTTTTCAATTCTCAAATTTGTAGGATACCTAAAAAATTATAATTTTCAATAAATGGTTTTTGCAAGGGTAAAATGTTTCAAATATCTAGTTAGAATTCCTTTTAACTCCCAAGTATTTGGAGTATAAGATAAAATTTTATAAGATATTTCCAATTCTTAAGTTTTGTAGAATACTTTGTATCTACCAAATACTTTTTAATATGGATTTGATAGTATACTTAGCTTTCTAATTTTTCTTTGAGTTGAATCTCTTTTGTCTCCCTAATTTTCAACTACAAGGAAAACACTTTAATTCTCTTTATAGAAATCTAGGCATAGCTCTAGGTAAAAATCGACTTATACCTTTCAATTGCTTACCCCCCTATACTTTAAAATGTCACCCTTGATTTATTGAAATGATGGTTTTTCTCTCAAATGCAATGGTGGCACCTCTCCTTTTTACTACTCTTCTATTGTATCCTCTTTACCAAGATATGGTAATGGTGGTTTCTCTTCCACATCACCTTTTCCTTGTTGGCTACTCTTCTACTATGACTCCTCCTTGGCTCAATGCTTGGTGGTTTCTTCTATGGTGACTCCAAGCTTCTAATTCATACCAAAACTTTTACCTTTTGGATAGTTTATTGTATCCAATATTTGCTATATAGTATTGGCTTATTTATTTTCCAATAGATAGTAAGGAGTTGATATTTTTTGTTAGATTTTATGGGATGTAGTACAACCACAAGATGTAATATAACTAATCTGATGAGATAACTATAAACTAATGGCACAATAATATGTAAGAAAATAATAAGATGAAGATTTGAAAATAACTCAAAAATATTCCATTAATAAAAGTGATAAAAATAGTACAATGATATGTAATGGAGGACATGAACACTCCATAAATAAATATGAAAAGAATAAAGTATACCATAATACTAAAATATAACACACACTCTCTATATTTATTGCTCCATATAAAAACACTCACTATGATTCCTTTATGTAGGAATATATATTCCTTTACCCTTAATCTACCTAAGACTTTTGTACATGTGGAATACATGCACATTTACAACTTGCACATTGGCACTTGTGCATTTATTACAATACTTGCAATAACTAACTAAATTTACTCTAAAGTAAACTCCTACTCTAGTAATGTACCAAAGGTGTTACATTTGCATGAGCCAAATGATGTAATATAATCTAACATGCCCTTGTTTTATATTATTTGGGTATTGAAGACATTAGTCTTCAATATGGATCTTTATCTTCTTCATATTGATCAGGTCCTTCTTCTATATATTGTAGATGGCCAAGTAAAACATAGTGTAGTTGTCCTCTCATCCTTTTAATTTTGAACCTTCTATTTATTATTTTTTTGTTATGATATATAGGTTTTTAATTCTCTCCAATTTTTAGTTAGAAACTTAATTAGTATTATTTTCAAACACAAAAATAGCTTGTAAGGTTTTGTTAAAATATAGAGCATATACATTTCTATGTATTGATCGAGTAACTTCAACTTAATTTTGATGTATAATGAGACACATATTAGCTTCATTTATGAATACCAAGTTAATATTCCTTTTACTTTCTACCAAATTGGATACTAAAATGAGATTAGATGTTAGTCTAGGAACATACATCACATTATGTAGCAAAAAGTTTAGAAACAATTTACTAGGCAATACACACCCATATCCATGTATATGATTGTTATTACCATATGCAATTTTTAGTTTGCAACTGTTAGTGATCTCAAGATAATCAAACCAATGTAGATTTCCTATCATATGGTGGCTTGCTCATGAATCAATATACATAATGTTATTTTCACTTTGACCTATGAAATTATTTGAACTTGAAGTGATTTTGCATATTTGATATGGTATATTGGATAGATTATGATATTGAATCCTTTTGTAGTATGCATTATGATGAAATATCTCTCTTGCTATTTTATCCATTGTAGTGTGTGAAAAGATCCCTTTAATACTTTAGATAGATACTTTGAAGTAGTCTACCTTATGAAACCCTAGTTATTATATTAACCTATAAGCTTAATAAAGTGCTTGGTAAGTAATAGTTCACCTTTTCAGTTGATTTTGTAATGTTTTGTAAATAACAATAATCAACTTCTATTTCACCTTATCTCTCCTAATGAACTATGGACTTAATTTGAAGTTCTCTATTGTTGGATTTATTTTGTCCCTTTACTATTAGTATGAGATAAGTGTAAATATATAATTCCAACTCCTTTAAGTAAATGATGAACCTCCTTGTATAGACTTTAATATCCAATAGATTAATATTTCTAAATTCCAATAATCTATGTTTGATGTAGTATTCCTTATAACTCCCTAATTTGGAATATTAGAAATTAATAATAATATTTGCAAAATAATTTTTAATTCTCCAATGTTGAAAACCTTATACCTCCTAAATTAATTATTTGCAAATATTGTAAGGTTTAGATATTAAGCAATTGATAATATCACTAAAGATGTGTTGTTGTAATGAAATTGCTTTCTTTGCTTCCTAAGGTTGATATGCAATGCAATAATAGAATTTTCAACCTTTAATTTGGCACCTTATAACTCCTTTTAACTTAGGAAAGCAAGATTTAAATCAAGTAATACTTTTACCTTCCTTGTAAGGTATTTCATCCATGTTGATTGGTGTATGGAGTTCGTTCTATATTCCTACATATTCCTATGAATGATAAAGGCTCTTAATGAAAATAAGAATCTTTCTCTCCTTTTTGAATAGTGCTCAGACTCCTCCCTTAAATTTTTGACCGCATGCCTTAATTTTTGTCTCACTTTATGCTCGCTATGAATATGCTTCCACACCACATTCAAGTTTAGTGTTAGAGTAAATCACTATATAAAATATAGAAAAGCAATTATAGTGTTTCAAACTTTAACAATAGAATTAACAAAATAAGACAAACATACAGTAGTAGAGACAACAATTTTAATGTGGTTCACCCAATGTGGGTTACATCCACCAAGAATTTTCAGTCCTTTCATTCTCAATCTAAGCAATAGATGGTTACAACCTACAACAAACATCTGCTGTAATTTCCTCTCTATATTTACAAGGAATAAACACAGTAATTTTTATTGTATAATCTATTTTTCCTCACAATTATATATAAGAAAAAAACTATAAAAAAAAAACTGCTTTTCTTAATACATTTCAATATTAACACTGAGTTCCCAGCACCTAATTTTGGGATAAAAACAAAAAAACTTTTCCTGGTTGTCCTGTTGTAAATCCAAAAACTTTCTCTAGTAGACTAATAGACTGTAAATCTAGAAACTTTCCCTGCCCATCCTATAGTAAATCCAGAAACTTTCTTTGTTTATCCTCCTCATAATTAGGCTTCATTCCTAACAATCTCCCACTTGGTGACGGGGCACCAAGAAATCACACGACCTCACACTCACGCAAATTCAAAAATTTCATCTATTAAATCTGAAAATCTCTACAAACATAGCCCGCAGGCTTTTACATTAACCAGCAGCTCCGGCTGGGTTTACTCACTCCTATCCTCTACGTGCAATCCCCGATCCACCGTCCCGACTAAAACAAACAACTAGGTTTTTATAGAGGCCCCCGACCCTCTCAAACATCAACTCCCGCCTAAACGGGTTCACCAACCCGATTAATTACATTTTCAAAAACCGGGACACCAACCCGATTAAATTCCTGCACTCCGCACGGTCCCTGTCATCACTGAATCCATCAAAAAATTCTCTGCACGTCCATCCTCTTCGTTCCTCGCGCTTCCTGGTCTTGTCTGCCCTGACTGCTCTTTGGGTGCCACGTGTCATCCGTATCCACCCTTGAAAAACCGCCTACGTGTTTCCTGCCATCTCTTTTTCTTTCTGCACCATTTTCTCTCTTCGTCATGATATCGCGACATGTCGCGATATCATGACATGTCGCGATATCGCGATGTTTCTGGCTTTCTGCACTCTCTACACATTTTGGTCATGATATCGCGACATGTCGCAATATCGTGACCATTTTTCCTCCGCACCTGCTTTTCCAATTTCTGTCATGATTTCGCGACATCGCGATATCGTGACATCGCGATATCACGACCGTTCTGCCGCGTACTCCTCTACTGAGAAACTCGTTGTGATATCACGACGTCGCGATATCGTGACGTCGTGATTTCACTCCCCTTTCTGCCTTCTGCCTTCGCCTCGCCAAGACGTCATGATTTCGTGACATCGTAAAATCGCGATGTCACGATTTCGCTACACTTTCTTGCCTTCACCACTGCCTTCGACTTTTTGTCGTGATTTCACGATGGTCATGATTTCGTGACATGTCACGAAATCGTGGCCCCTTCTGCGCCTTCGTCTCTCTCCTGCAAACTATCGCGATTTCGTGACATGTCACGAAATCGTGGCCCCTTCTGCTGGACTTTCTCCTTGCCAATTTCTGTCATGATTTTGTGACATGTCATGAAATCACGACAGGTATCTTCCTTTGCCACTTTTTCTTCTTTGGCTGACTCCTCAGCACTGTCTTTCCCACAACTGGATGCCTCTGTTGCTGGTGCTGCTGGATGCTCTTGCATCAGACACCCGGGGTAAGTGGAGAAGTGATCTTCACTTCTGCTTGGCCCAGTTGCTGCCTCCTGCAACACTCCCAAACCCTTCTCTGCCTCAGTAGTCTGTTTCAACCCCAGCTCTCGGTCCATACTTCTATCTTCTTCCAGACAGATTTCTCCACTACTACAAACTTCTTCTGCAGCCTGCTTCAATTCTTCCTCCTGCACAAAAAAATTTGTGCCTTCTTTCGGGCAGGTCCCGGTACTGCTGCACTCTTCCTCACATGTAGTCTTCTTCAACTTTTCTTCTTTCTTTCTCCGTTTCTCTTCCCATCTTCTTTGTCGTTCTTCTTGCTCTCGTAACTTTATCCCGAGCCATTCTTTTTGCAATGCTTTTAATTGTCGTTGCAAAGCTAAGACTTCTTCCTCTAAAACCATATCCTCCTTGCTATCCTGTCTTCTTCAGGAATGCATTTTTCTTGCTTTTCTTATAAAGTTTTAACGATCCGATGTAGCTACCTCATGTTTGGCGAACTGCTAACATGCTCAGGATCTTAACTCACTCTCTCTCAGAACCCTCTTGCAGGTCTTGGTGCAACTGCCTCACCTTCGGCGGATCTGCTGCACACTCAGGAACATTCGCTCTGATACCACTGACGGGGCACCGAGAAATCACACGACCTCACACACGCAAATTCAGAAATTTTATCTATTAAATCTAAAAATCTCTACAAACATAGCCCATAGGCTTTTACATTAACCAGCAACTCCGGCTGGGTTTACTCACTCCTATCCTCTACGTACAATCCCTGATCCACCGTCTCGACTAAAACAAACAACTAGGTTTTTATAGAGGCCCTCGACCCTCTCAAACATCAACTCCTGCCTAAACGGGTTCACCAACCTGATTAATTACATTTTCAAAAACCAGGACACCAACCCGAATAAATTCCCGCACTTCGCACGATCCCTATCATCACTGAATCCATCAAAAAATTCTCTGCACGTCCATCCTCTTCGTTCTTCGTGCTTCCTGGTCTTGTCTACCCTGACTGCTCTCTGGGTGCCACATGTCATCCATATCCACCCTTGAAAAATTGCCTACGTGTTTCCCGCCATCTCTTTTTCTTTCTGCGCTATTATCGCAACATGTCGCGATATCGCGACATGTCGCGATATCGCGACGTTTCTGGCTTTCTGCACTCTCTGCCCATTTTGGTCATGATATCACATGTCGCGATATCACGACCATTTTTCCTCCACACCTGCTTTTCCAATTTCTATCGTGATATCGCGACGTCGCAATATCGCAACCGTTCTGCCGCTTGCTCCTTTGCTAAGAAACTCTTTGCGATATCGCGATGTCGCGATTTCGCTCCCCTTTCTGCCTTCTGCCTCCTCCTCGCCAAGACATCGCAATTTCGCGACATCGCGATTTCGCGATGTCGCGATTTCGCTACACTTTCCCACCTTCAACACTGCCTCTGACTTTTCATCGCGATTTTGCGACGGTCGTGATTTCGTGACATGTCACGAAATCGCGGGTCACGATTTCGTGACATGTCACGAAATCACGGGTCACGATTTCGTGACATGTCACGAAATCGCGGCCCCTTCTGTGCCTTCGTCTCTCTCCTACAAACTGTCGTGATTTCGTGACATGTCACAAAATTGCGGGTCGCTATTTCATGACATGTCACGAAATCGCGGCCCCTTCTGTTGGACTTTCTCCTTGCCAATTTCTGTCACGATTTCATGACACGTCGTGAAATCACGACAGGTATCTTCCTTTGCCGCTTTTTCTTCTTTGGCCAACTCCTTAGCACTGTCTTTCCCACAATCGGATGCCTCTATTGCTGGTGCTGCTGGATGCTTCTGCATCACTTGGAGACTAATTCCATTGCACCATACTACAACCAAGGACTAAAAAATTCTCATCATGGCCTGTTATTTCTTAAGGCCAACTGAAGTTGAGAAAAAGCTCAAATTTTCTCTTGACACCACTTTTGTAAGCATTTCAGCAAGATTGTGTGATGTGTGAACTTTCCCTAATTTCAAATATCCATCTTCCACTACTTATCTAATGAAATGATACCTGAGTTTGATGTGTTTAGTTTTTGAATGGAATGTCAAATTCTTTGCAAGGTGTATAGCACTCTGGCTATCACTCCACAACTTATTATACTCTTACTTATTCCCCAGTTCTTTCGTTAGTCTTTGCAACTAAACCATCTCTTTTCTTTCTTCTGTAGTAGCAACATATTCAGCTTCAGTGGTTGAAATGGCAACTACGTGTTGGAGTTTAGAAATACAACTAACCGCTCCTCATCCTATAGTAAAGATGTATCCAGTAGTGTTCCTTCCACATCAAGATCACCTGCCATATCAGAATCTAAAAAACCTTTCAAGCATATATTAGAGCCTCCAAAATTCAAATAATAATTTAAAGTTCCTCTCAAGTACCTGAGTATTCATTTTACTGCTTGCCAATGTCATTTTCCTAGATTACTCATAAATCTACTCACTACTCCCACTACGTGGGCAATGTCTGGTCTTGTACAAACCATTGAATACATCAAGATTCCAACCACTGATGCATAGGGAACCTTAGCCATATGCTCTTATTCCTTTTGTTTCTTGGGACACAAATATTTGGTGAGTTTGAAATGCTTTGCCAATGGATTAGAAACAAACTTTGCATTGTTCATGTTGAATCTCTTAAGCACTTATTCAATGTATTATGCTTGTGATAATTTTAGAGTGTGACTCTCATTGTCTCACCAAGGATTTGTTTGGCTTCTCCTAAATCCTTCATGGAAAATGATTTAGCCAACTTCTTCTTGAGCATGTTTATATCTTGCATATTTGTTCCTGCAACCAACATGTTGTCCACATACAATAGCAAAATAACATAGTTACCATTTCCAGTTTGCTTAAAATATACATAGTGATCACTTTGACATCTTTCAAACTTTTGATTAGCCATGAACTTATCAAATTTTAAATACCACTATCTAGGAGCTTGTTTTAACCCATACAAGCTCTTTTTCAGTTTACATACCCAATCCTCTTTACCTTTCACCTGAAAGCCTTCTGGTTGGTGCATATAAATTTACTCCTCCAAATCACCATGAATAAATGTTGTATTCACATCCAATTTCTCCAGATACAAATTTTCTATAGCTATAAGACTCAAAATAGCTCTAATAGAGGTCATTTTTACAACTGGAGAAAAAATCTCATCAAAATCAATACTTTTTTTCTAAGCAAATCCCTTGCCCACTGGTCTTGCTTTGTATATATTATGCCCTTCGTTCTCCTCTTTAATATTGTACACCCATTTATTGGTCAAAGCTCTTTTACCTTTGGGTAGCTCAACCAAATCCCAATTTTGGTTGTGGAATAAAGAGTTCATTTCTTCATTCATTGCAAGCTCCCAATTATTCCTCATATCCATCTGTAATGCTTCCTAAAAACATTCTAGCTCACCAGCATCAGTATACAAAACATAATCAGAGAAACATTGAGGAATTCTACTTATCCTGGTAGATCATCTAATAACACTTTCTGGAGATTGAGGTGCTTGTTGCTATTATTGTATATTTTGATCTTCTACCACTTTTGGAGTTACCTTTTCTATGTGTCCATCAAGGTCTATGTATTCAGTATTTTTCTCTTTCTGTTTCTTTCCCTGCAACCAATATTTATACAAGTTGTTTTCATTAAATATAACATCCCTACTTCTAATGACTTTCCAGTTATCACAATCCCATAATCTATAACCCAAGCCATCAATACCGTAACCAATAAAATAGCACTTTTGGGTCTTAGCATCTAACTTATTTATGTTCTCTTTGTCTATACGCATAAAATCCTCACATCCAACTACCTTAAGGAAAGAATAATTTACTGGTTTACCTGTCCAAAGCTCTTCCATAATTCCTCCATCCAAGGCACTAGATGGTCCTCTATTAATCAGATATACTACAGTATCAATAGCATGATCCCATAAAAATAATGGTAAGCCTGCATGTATTATCATGCTCCTAGCATGCTCCATGATGGTTCTATTCATTCTTTATGCAACCCCATTTTCTTGAGGTGTTCTTGGAACTACCTTGATTATTCTAATTCCATTTTTATAACAAAACACATCAAATTCTCTACTACAACATTCTCCACCATTATCCAACTTTAGACACTTTAACCTTTTTCCAGTTTCATTTTCAACTAATGCTTTCCAATTCTTGAAGGTATTAAAAACATCACTTTTATTCTTAATGTAATATATCCATGTTTTCCTTGTTCCATCATCAATAAAAAGTACATAGTAAGAGGAACCTCCAAGAGAAGTTACCTGAGCTGGGACCCAAACATCTGAGTGCACAAGCTCCAATTTCTCTTTCTTCCTTTCCTTGCCATCCTTGAGAAATCTAACTCTCTTTGCTTTACCATAAACACAATCCTCACAAAATTCCAAATCAATCTCTTTTAACTTAGGCAATAACTTTCTTGAATGTAAAATTTCCATACCTTTTCCACTCATATGGCCAAGTTTTTGGTGCCACAAAGATGCACTCTCACCTATAGAAACTAAATTCAGGGAGCAGTGAGAAAAATCAGTAAGTAAATAAAGAGTACCCACCAATTTACCTCTAGCTACTATCAATGAATCTTTAGTAACTTTCCAAGCATTTTCTCCGAATATAATCTATTTTCTAGCTACTATCTTATTTGACGATATAAAATTTCTCTTTAAATCTGGTATGTGTCTCACCTCTTTAAGATGCCATTGAAATCCATTTGGGGATTTAATCAAAATCTTTCCAATACCCATGATTTTACATGGTTGGTCATTTCCCAACAGAACCTGTCTATAATCTATAGAAACATAATATATGAAGTATTCTTTATGTGAGGTAGCATGGAATGAAGCACCACTATCAATTACCCAATAATCACTATTTCTATCAAGATATAAGATTAAATCATCTTGTAAAAATTTTCCAGTAATATTGGCTTTTGAAGTGTTACCATTATTATCATCACCTTCATTTCCATCACCCTTTCTTTGCCAACAATCCTTCTTGAGATGACCCTTTTTGCCACAGTGCCATCACTATAGCTTTCCTTTTCCATGTGATTTGGATCTGCCTTTGGATTTTTCATGATGTGAACTCTTGCCTCTTTCTCTTCCTCCTCCTCTATTCTCAATAGTTAAGGCGGTGCTAGATGATTCTCCTATGGTTTTTCTTCTCATGTCCTCACTAGGTATCACACCAACCACATCATAAAATTCTAATTTGTTTGAACTCGAAGCAGATTTACTTACTGCCATGTTCCAAATTTTTGGAAGAGAGCATAAGATTAATAAGGCCCTAATATCATCATCAAAATCCAATCCTACTAAATGCAATTGATTAGTGATAGTATTAAATTTATTTAAATGATCCTGCATGGATCCTCCTTCACTCATTTTCATGTTAAATAACCTTTTCATTAAGAATACCTTATTTGATGTTGATGGTTTCTCATACATCTTGGCCAACTTATCCATGACTCTCTTGGTAGTCTTTTCATTGGAGATGTTGAAGGCTACGATGGCTCCCAAGCACAACCTCACAGTACCCAATGCATTTCTATCAAGGAGGCTCCACTCCTCATTAGACATAGTTGAATGTCTCTTTGTTTCCTCCTCAAGAGGTAAGTAAAGATCCTTATGGTACAAGTAATCCTCCATCTGCATCTTCTAGAATTGAAAGTTTTAGCCATTGAATTTTTCAACTCTAAACCTCCCTTATTCTACCATTGCTCCCACTTGATCCAAAAATTCTCCTTCTGTCAAGTGCATGCAATAAAACCTTGCTCTGATACCACTTGTTAGAGTAAATCACTATATAAAATATAGAAAATAAATTATAGTGTTTCAAACTTTAACAACAAATTTAACAAAATAATACAAACACACAGTAGAAGAGACAACAATTTTAATGTGGTTCACCCAATGTGGGTTACATCCACCAAGAATTTTCAGTCCTTTCTTTCTCAATCCAAGCAATAGAAGGTTACAACCTACAACAAATATCTGCTATAATTTTGTCTCTATATTACAAGGAATCAACACAGTAATTTTCATTGTATACTCTGTTTTTTCTCACAATTATATATAAGAAAAAATCGAAAAAAAAAAATTTCTTAATACATTCCAAGATTAACACTGAGTTCCCAGCACCTAATTTTGGGATAAAAACAAAAAAACTTTCCTTGGTTGTCCTGTTGTAAATCCAAAAACTTTCTCTGGTATACTAACAGACAGTAAATCTTGAAACTTTCCATGATCATCCTATAGTAAATCCAAAAAATTTCTCTGTTTAGCCTCCTCATAATTAGGCTCCATTCCTAACATTTATGTGCTTTAAATAGTAAAGATATATTTTACTGTTAAACAAGTGACACTTGAGACTTACGTTAAAGATCAGTATTTGAGACTTAGGTTCTTTTAATGTTCATTCTTCCTTACAATTATTATTATGGCAAGTAACCTCCCAATGATGCTTGTAACTGCTCAAATATAGACATTAGATTATCCCTTGAGTGTTCTTCTCCTAGATGTATGTTGAGAAAAGAGAGGGCGCCTAGAATGGTTGTGACAAGTGGCACAAGATACCTTGATTTCAGATTACATGTAGCACCCATGTTTTCTACATGTAGATCTTCCCTCTAACCTATTACACCTTGTATATCTTGTAGACACCAAAACAACACCAATATGATTATGTGACGACAAGCATTGATCGCATTGACACACATAGCCCCTAGGGTAGCCCCCAAAGGTTAAACAGTGGTCCTAACCACTCCCACAGTAGTTTGGAAGTTCAGAGGTCAATTTGGCACCTTTTTGGTACTTTGCTCTCTACTCGTCCCACCCTGGGATGATTACAAACTGGTATTCATCCCACTTAGGGATGATTATCAGCATTCGTCCTAGGGTGGGGCAAATAGCAGGTTTGATTGGCAAAAAGTCAAACCTCGACAGGTTCGCCAATTAACTGCAACTTCAGGACATGCAATTGCAAGGAACAAATTCAAATCAAGGAGAGATACTTTAGTCATTCATGTCTTTATTTTTGAGGCCTCATGCAAGGAGACTCTAAATCAGGGAATAATATTTTTTCCCAAAATAGGACATGCAACCCAAGTGGTGCCCTCACATGCGCATTCAAAGAGAGAGACCCTAGGTCTATAAATTGGTGAGTATTCTCACCCAAAAGGATAATATATAGGAGCTTTTGGAGCAACGAAGTGCTACCAAATTACATCCTCACCCATCATTTGTGCTTTCACATCCTTGATCTCTATTTTGGAAGGGAGGTTATTGGGTGATTATTGGAAGTGCAATATGGACCCAAACTTGAACATTTGGCCACAATATCCCACAAAATTTGCTAACACAACCCCATAAGATATTTTTGACCCATAACAAGTGGATTGGTGCCGAAACAGAGTCCCAAACAATGGGCATCTTGCCCCCGGGCGCCCCCCAAACTATCATAGTTCTAATAACCCCACCCCAGAGTGATTAGAAATTTGTGGCAGATTTCCTTGATTTTTCTTTTGCATCTGATTCTAGGTTGTTTAAATATGTTTTCATTTAAATTTCATGTGATTTTGACAAGTTTTGACCATGCTTTTATCATATCCTGCTTTCACTAACACACAGATAACATCATCATATTTTGGGTTATAGAGGACAAATTGGCAAAATATGACCATCTAAGTCATCCCAAAATACCCTGTTTTACCTAACACCAACTTTCTATGTGATTTTGAGGCCTCGAGAGCAGACATTTGATATGTGGCTTTCAGACAGGTTATGATAGTCCTAATCATCCCACCCCATAGCGATTAGAAATTTGTATAAAATTTTTGGACTGTTCCTTTTGCATTGGCTTCTTGGTAATGTTTTATTGCTTTTGTAAAAGTTTTAGCTCATTCTGATATGTTTCAGTTATCATTTTAATCATTTTATGCATACACTGACCGCAATCTTGGGGATCGCATGTTTCATTTTATCTACAGGTGCTATTGACCATTTTCTATTTCCTTGAACATAGGATCTCAACATTAAAGGATTAGCAAGGAGTCAAGACTCATCAACACAAGCAACGACAACATTTGGTCTACCCATTTTACATGTGGGCACGTAGAAGAAAGCGTATAAATATGTGGTGTAATAGAGCCCTACTTAACGCTCCTATTACCCAAAAGGGATGAGACGTATTGTAACCTAATTTTAGAGAAAATTGATAAAAAGGTCTGTACTCGACATTTGCTTTATATATTGTTTCAATTGGTTTACGTTTCTTTCCTTTCATGTGTTTCAGTTCTTAGGACTTAGCGTTGTGTTTCGCTTTTGCATACATCACACTTGGCATTTCCGCTTTTGTTTTCATATCCTCATGCTTTCAATGGTGATCATAGTGGGACCTCTGTACCTTTATTTTAAGATTAAATTTTTGATCAAAAGTTGTGTGTTTTTGCTTGCAGGTATCAATATTTCAAGCACTAGACTGTTGCTCGTTCCATCCTGTAACGAATACAGAGCTGGAATTCGTACCACCCTGAGATGAATAGGAATTCGTATTACCCTGGGAAAAATATGGATCTGTTATTCATCTCACCTCGGTAAGAATAGCTCTCTATGCAATTTTAGTGCAAAAATTCAGAGGCATCCGATTTGGGTAGAGAAGAGGTAGGGGTCCTAAACACCTTCTATCATTTTCAGCTTTTTGTTTTCTGTTTTCTAGTTATTTGCTTGCATAGGAGAGTTTTAATGCCTATTTTCTTCACTTATGCAAAATAAAAATAACCTCACACATCATGAAATAATATGAACACCAATGAGTTGGCCGTAAAACCCCAACCCTTGATCAAGACCAACGGTGGATTTCATCACCACCTTGGCTTGAAATATTGCATACATAACCCCGATCGCGACTGTTGCTAGACGTAAATCCTGACGAAAGCTAACCAAGTGTATCTGGGGTGATTCCTAGCACATGAGGATAAGTCTTCTATGGTAGGTGTCATAAATAGAGCAATTGCCCTTTTGTACCACCTATGTTCCACGTACTGTTCTGCTCTCACATACCTATAGTCTCCCTCACATAAGGGCGGGTATATAGAGAGGTTCGGTATAATGGCCTGGCAGTGGTATATTGAAGGGGTGACCATTTTTGGGAGATATAAGAGCCCTCATATTGCATATACAAAAATTTCTTTACAAGGTTTTCAAAAAAAACATCAAAACACACTGAACCAGATTTAGGGCACACTTTTAATCTATAAACAAGATAATCATTGCTTTGATTATGTGTTTCCATTTTGTTTAAGTGTAGCATAATAAATCCTAAATAAGATAAAAACGTATGCATCTTTAGATAAACATCACCATGGTGTACACCCGTAGCTGAACCCAATCACAAGAGGGAGCTACAAAAAGTTTACAATGGGGGAAAAGTCGCCTTCGATATAGTCCTGAGGACTTGGTCATATCGCCTTGGTGGCCTGACACAAAAGATAGTGTAGACACCAAAACAACACCAATCTGATTATGTGATTGCAAACACTGATCGCTTTGACAAACACAGCCCCCAGGGCAGCCCTCTGAGGTTAAAAAGTGGTCTTAACCACTTTCATAGCAATTTTGTGAGGTCAAGAAGCAATTTGGCACACTTGGACACTTTGCCCAGTATTCGTCTCACCCCGGGACGAATTCAAAATAGAATCCGTCCCACCCTAGGACGAATTCTGAATCCGTCCCTGGGTGGGACGAAGTCCAAGCTTAACGGGAAAAAAGGCAAATGGTGCCAAGTGGCAGCCCAGAACAGTCAGTTAAGGGATCCTACCTTGCACGCATGTGTAAGTGGACAGAGGGGCCGTTAGAGGACTATTACAAGAAGCATTTATCAAAGTTCAAGTCAATTGAGGACTCCCCTCCCTCATGGGAAGACAAGACTGCCACATGGCGCCTATGGCCAACACTTGGCTTTTGTGCTTCCCTCCCAAAAGAGACCCCTTGGGTCTATAAAAGGTGGGACTTTTCTCACCCAAAAGAGACAGGTGGAAGGAGTGTTCAAGCAACGAAGTGCTACCGAATTGAAGACTCACTTGCATCCCCCTTTGTTCACCTTCCTACATCCACCAATCTCTTTTGCAAGGGAGGTTGTTGGGTGGCCTTTGGAAGCTCGAACCTTACTCAAATCCGACGCATGGACATCTGAACCTACCAATTCACCGACCCCCCAATCCTAAAAGGTTTTGGGCCCATCCCCGGTGGATTGGCTCCAAAATCGAGGGCCAACGGTGGGAGGCCCACTTGGGCACCCCCGCACCCCCCAAGTCCTAATTTTAGTTTTTGAGCACTTTAGATTGTTTTTTAGATTGCATTATGTGTTACTAGGTCTGATTAGTCCATAATTGCAATTTTGTAACTTTTGGTCAGATTTTAGGGTGTTTTGTATTGCTTTGTCGTTTCACTAACTTGTAGGTGTCAAGGTCAGATTCCCGAGGGTGGAGGCCAAATTGGGAAAATCCGACCATCTGGGTCATCCCAAAATGGCCCCAATTACCTAACCCCCCTATTTGTAGGAGTTTTGCAGGTCCCGAGATCCGACATTGGAGCAGCAGCAGGTCGATTTCTCCTATTCAGAAGAATTTGTCCCACCCAAGGACGAATTACAGTCAGAATTCATCCTGCCCAGGGACGAATTCCATTTTAAGGTGGATTGGCCAGCTGCCTCAATGGCAGTGGCCTTCTGGTAACTTTTCTTACCTTCTGTCAGGTTTTGAAGCAATTTGGATTCACTATTTTCACTGTTTCAGGCAAATATTCATATGCATATTTCGTTGGTTTTAGAGAGCAAACGCTTTTCATTTGCAGCAGGTGCTACTAACGTCTTGGTCATTTCTTTGTTCACAGGAAAAGCAGCAGAGGTGAAGAACTCATCGACATCAGCGGCGGCATCATCCTGGCCCGCCCATTGCAATCGTGGGCACGCGAAAAGAGGAATCATTCAACGATTGTAATCAAACCCTATTTGCGCTCCTAGCCCCTGAAAAGGGAGGAGGCATTATTGTAACAGAGATCAAAGGAAATCAATGAAAGGGCTGTGTTTTTATTTATCTTATTGTGTCTCTTCCAATGTGTCTCTTTTCTATTTCATGTAATTTATATTTCTAGGACTTAAGCGTGCTTAACTTTGAATGCAATTGCACTTGGTGTTTCCTTTGACCGGAATCTCGTGCTTTCAGTGGTGATCACGGTGGGACCCTGTTCCCTGGTTTTTGAAATCACAGAAACCGATCAAAGTTTTGTGTTTGTGCTTGACAGGTACATATTTTTTTTGTTGCAGACTGTTATTCATCTCTGACAGGGACGAATCCTTTTCTGCAATTCGTCTGACCCTGAGACGAATTCAAATTCGTCTCTGGGAGGGACGAATTCTGTTCTACAATTCGTCTCCCAGAGGGACGAATTCCTGTCTGTGGATTTTTAGAGCAGAAATTCAGAGACAACAGGAGCAGGCAGAGGAGAGGTAGGGATTTTCATGATCTCTGTTATATTTTTTTTTGTTTCTGTTTCTGTTTCGTTAATTGTTTTCATTTAACCCTGCATTGCATTAGGGAAAGTCATGTATGCTAGTTTCATTTTGTTGGATAAAATGAATCCCACACACATCATGAAACAACTTTAAACCAAGGAGCTGTTCGTAAGACCCCAGCCCTTGATCAAGACCATTCATGGATTTAATCACCACCTTGGCTTGATTTGCATCCATTTCCCGATTGTCAACTGTTGTTAGGCGTAAATCCTGACAAAGACAGACCGAGCGTAGCTGGGGTGATTCCCATGCGCGCGAGGATAAGTTTTCTATGGTAGGTGCCATTAACAGGACAATCCCCCTTCCGTACCACCTATGTACCACGTACCTTCTGCTCTCACATACCTATAGTCTCCCTCTCATAAGGGCGGGTATATAGAGAGGTTGGTATATCGGCCTGGCTGGTATATTGAAGGGGTGACCTTTTTGGAGTTATAAGAGCCTACATGATGCATTTAAACGTTCTACAAAATCTATAAAAACAAAACAAAACATCAAAATGCACTGAACCAGTCTAGGGCACACCAAGAATCCTTAAAAGAGATAATCACGGTCTTGTGAATGTGTGTGTTTAATTCTGCTTAGTGTAGACAAAAAAAAAACATAAAAACAAGATAAAAATTTATTTAGATAGCATAGAAGCACCGCAATGGTGTACACCCGCAGTCAAGCCCAATCAAGGGCGGAAGCTCCGAAAGGTACACAAAAAGCAGGCACAAGTCACCTTCACTTCAGTCCTGAGGATTTGGTCATACCGCCTTATAGGTCAAACCTACAAAAGAATCCAATTTAGAATCCTCGATGGGGTATGCCTATTCAAAGCAGCCCCTTTCGAGAAGATGCCTTACATGTAGACCTTGACATAAATAGAGAATCACCTCTTGAAGGTAGGCATGAGTGGCCACCGCACGATGAAGCGCTAAATAGGCACACTGTTCATTTAGAGGGGCAATGTGGATATGGCGTCCCTTCTTTACCTATCATCAGAACAGAGAGACCAAATCCGGAGCGCAGGGATCCTTACATAGGGCGACCTAACTCCGCCCATCCCATTTACACCCGTGAAAGGGAGTATGAGGAAAGCCATCGCATTCCTCAAGAGCAACAAATAATACGGGAACCTTGCATTTCTGCACCAGTAGGATATCATGATCACCCCTTGAGGCCAGAACCTCGAGCACATACTGCCTACCTCGACAGAGGGAAGCGACCTCTTGAGATTTTAGAGCATCAAAACTGAGGTAAACCCATAGGAGGAACATTTGAACCTTCTGAACAAAATAGGGTAGATCAAATTGACCCGACTGTCGCCAGATATACCACCCATCAAGCCCAAATCATGCGGCTTAAACAAATTCAGCAAGAGATAGAGTATCAATACCGCTTGGATAAAGAACGCATGCAACGCGAAGCGGATGAGTTACGCTATGAAATACCTGAGAGGGGGCCAACCCCTCACATCCAAAGAGCTGAACAGTATGAGAGGCATAATCCGTTGGCGCAAGACAGGTCTCCACGACCTCGTCAAGCTCTGCCTCCAAGACCCCATAGATTCAAGAGGGAGGCAACTCCCCGAAACAATGATGGGTACCTTCAGCAAGAACTTGATCAGGGTCATAGGTTTCGCCCTGAGACTCCTCAAGAATTTTACGAGGAGTATGAACTAGAAGAGGAGTATATCGAAACTCCCCATCAAGGCAGGAAGGATGCCATTCGGCCACCCCTCCATAGGCCTCCAGTTTACCGTAACTTGCAACAAGAGCGAACAAGAGAGGAAGAAATAAAATCTTCCGATGCATACCAAGCGCTATTGGAGAATTTAGAGTCGGTGGAGACAAGAGCTGCTGGGCATAAAAAACCCACATTACGTCTACTCCGCAATAATCTGGTGCATCCCTCAGTGCCTATGCCTCTTTATCCCAAACACTTTAAGTTGCCTCAATTGGAAGTTTTTAAAGGTGAAGTGGACGCACAGGAACATATTACACGGTTTCTAAGCCAATGCTTCGACATTCAAGATAATGACGCATTATTGCTTAGAACATTCATAACCACATTCGCAGGCCCTGCCTCGGATTGGTTCACACAACTGCCCAAACATAGCATAAGCGACTTAGATCAGCTAGTAGATGCGTTTCTTGAACGTTTCGCCTTCAACACAAGGAAGAAGGCATCACTTAGTGATCTTGCTAGCCTTAAACAATTTGAGGAGGAAACAATGGCAGCGTATAGGAACCGATGGAGAGCTTTGCTTTCTAAGTTACCCTACCGTCCTCCCATGTCGGATCTCACGCAAATGTTTGCGAAAAGTTGTTTAAAATCAATCTCTGGTCTATTGTTGCTGTGACAATACGACAGCTTAGAAGAAGCTTTGGCGCAAGCCAGAGTCATAGAAGAGATTAAGATAGGCGAAGGCGCAATTGCCAAGCCTAAGAAGAAAGAGTGGAATAAAACCACTAAAATCGGGACAACGCAACCACAACACGCTACAGTCAACCAAGTTGCGATAAATGTCCCCGTTCCTGTGCAATAAACGCAGCCTCAAAAGGCTAACTAGCAGGCAGTGCCTCCTGCTTATGAAAGAGATAACAGAAGACAGGAGCAATATCAGTAGCGTCACCCTAGGCGACAATTCACCCCGTATGCGGAGTCTAGGGACTCCTTATTTGACCGCTTGTCAGCGGCAAATCTAGTTACTCTGCCAGAAATCCAAATTTTTGACCCTAACGTTCCCAAGCCTAGGGGGTATAGGGAGGAATTGTATTGCAAATTTCATAGACGTAGAGGAAATGACCTAAATGGGTGCTAGAAATTCAAATAACTAGTGCAGGATTTGATCGAAAACCGAACATTGGTCGTGGAAAACCCCATCACACCTAACAACCAAAAAATGGGGGTATTCAAGGACCCCTTGCCTGCCCACGAGGCACAAACAAAACCGCTCCAAATTAACGAGGTGCGACAAGATCTTCCCGCGCAAGGATTTGTGGGAATGATTAGCATTGTAACAAGGAACAAAAAATACCCAGTAGTTGCCCCCGAGGTACCTGCGAGGGAAGTTCCGTCGATATCGCAGCCTCAACAACACCCAACGCAGTTACCTCCGCCTAGACCTGAGGTCACGATACGAACCAAACTCATGCAGAGTTTGCGGACCACGTCAGCTAGGCTGTCCATCTACGAGCTTATTCAACAATCAGCTCCACATAGAGAAGCTCTTATGGACATCTTAAAAGCCATTGAAGTACAACCCCACGAAGCTAATTCTTTCAACGCCTTCGTGGGACATGTGAAACAATGTACGGAGCCTGTCATCACATTCAAAGAAAATGAGGTCAAAACAATATCGAATGACATGCCGGATCCACCCCTGCACGTTATCGCGTGGGTCAACGGGATCCCGTACAAGAGAGTGCTGATAGATACTGGCTCGTCCAGTAACATCATAACCACTGCAGCGTTAAAGCATTTAAAACTACCAGCCTCTCACATCACAGCTTCCACGTACACACTGCGAGCTTTTAACGATGCAATTTGCTCGACAGTCGGCACGGTTGTTTTGCCTATACAGGTAGGACAAAAGTCAATATCTACACTGTGCCATGTTCTGGAAGGTGAAATGGCTTATAACATACTGCTAGGGCGGCCTTGGATTAGGGACATGAAGTGTGTCCCCTCGATCGCACACCAGTGCTTTAAGTATGCCTATGAAGGGCAAATACATGTAGTCCCGATGGACTTAGAGCCCTTCAAGTATTGTAATGCGGTACAATTCATACCTCAATCGACCCTACCATCAACGCATTTGGATTTTCAATTAAATCCATCTAAATAGGGTCCGATACCGCAGGCACCACTGGTGGCAAATAAGGCAAAATCCCAGCCAGGTGAGACTTCATCATCGGCTCCTTCATCATCAATGCCACCTATCGTGGTCCAACAGAAGGACAATGGAAAGCAAATCATGGAAGAGGTTAAGCCTCTAGAAAATGGGTTGCCCATGATCTCAGCAATATCAATAGAGGAAGCGTCCAACACAACGAAAACCAAGATTCCTGAACAACCAAACATGGAATGGACTTAGGAAGGACTACCGTTTCCTCCTACCCAATCATCAACAATCACTGTTGAGATGGCCGAGTACAGGCCTGGGAGAGTACATAGTGCAAAATGTTGTGGCAACCCCCACACTAGAGTCAGTACAAGACATGGGAAGACCTCGCCTTCCCATTGGAACAATCGTCCCTCTAGGCTACCCATCGAACCAAACGAATTTTGTGTATGGGGGCCTTGATCATGGTTCTGAACCATGCGAACAAAAAGAAATAGATGAAGAGCCTTTTGTTGAAAACATCAACTATCTGTTGAACCCAGAATTTGCCCTAAAATATATCAAACAATGCAATTGGCATGGGTATGGGTTAGGCAGATATGAGCAAGGGATGCGAATCCTTTGCCAACCAAGATATCAGATGCCATATGACAAGTCGGGGGTAGGGTTCAACCATCCACTGCCATTAGACATCTTGGTTGAAAACATGCAAGGCCTAAAAATAGGCAACAGGGGGGGATTGGCACAAGACCTATACGCCAATCCAAACATAGAATACACATTGGGGGATTATCTCCCATGGTCTACAAACACCCCTGGAAATAGCAATAATCCCTCTCCTTTGCTAGAGAGATGTGAAAGTTCAGAGAGCAGTCATCAAAGAGAACAACAACGGCTTCCAGACATTTTTTTGAAACTGTTCCCCTTAGAGGTTCCAGACGAAATAACACAGTCTCAAAAGAATCAGGTCCCTCCACTGAGAGTGGAACAACCGCAATGGGACCAGATTAATTCACTAGAACAGGAAGAGTCCTCAATGTCGAAAGCAACAGATGCTGAAGAGGATGAACAATTTTGGATCTATGAAAGCGATTCAGAAGACGAGACTGAGATGGACTATCTCAGACATGCGCGACGACATCACCGCGCTCTAACCCATGAAGATCTAATGGGACAAATGGGTATACGGTTAGGACATGAATGGCATGTAGACCCAGCGAGGTGGGACCAAGTGTTAGGCCTATGGCTCCAAATTCAAGTTGAGCATCGTCCACCTCAAGATCCCATCAGGACAACAGTACCGAGGGAAGACCCCGCCTTCCTTTTTGCACATAGAGACGAATTTGCACCTAGAGAGGATCCATTCGTGCCTGTTCCCGTAGAGCCAAATCCAGAGTATAGGAACATCTGAAAGAATCAAGTCATCACACCCGTGGTTCTGGAGACCAAATTCATTCCATCCACATGATCTCCATTGATTTGACCACACCCATCCGCAATCCGACCGATCCATCTCGGTCATTGCATCTAAACATGGATGCCATTGATCGGGATCGCATCAATTCACCATTGTCACCATCAGAGTGTCGGCCTTTCGGTGAAATGCTTCATTTTACCCCAAGGACAACTCAAGATATTTTTCAAGCTGAAGAGGGACCCGAGGTCCCAAACGCAGATCTTAACTCAGCTGATGATATCCATTTAATCCCAACTCCACATCAGTTGGAGGACAGATCTCACATGTTAGTCGAAGAGACGACTGACGTAGACATCGGCACAGATCCAATGAATCCAAGGATTCTCAAGCTGGGGGTAAGCCTTTCCCCCAAAGAGCAAGCCGATTACATTGCCCTTCTCAAAGAGAAGAAGGAAGTTTTTGCATGGTCATACAAAGATATGCCAGGACTAGACCCGCGACTAGTCATGCACAACTTAACGCTTGATCCAAAAATCAAGCCTGTAAAGCAAAAACTAAGAAAGATGCACCCAACAATGGCCTTGATGGTCAAAGACGAATTACAAAAGCTGTTGGATGCACAATTTGTCATCTGCGTGGATTATCCGCCATGGTTGTCCAACATGGTTCCCGTCAAGAAGCCCGACGGGAGGATTCACAACATGAAAGTTCACCTAAGAGAATTTCGGGTTGGTGATCTGGTTCTAAAGGAAAACCAACAAAACTCTAATTTGTCGTCCCATATGAGGGACAAATTCGTGGAAAATTGGCTAGGTCCTTATGTCATTGATAGAAAAATAGGACCAGGAACATACAGGCTAGATTCTCTTGACGGTATCAAGGAAACAGAACCCTTGAATATCAGTCATTTGCGACCATTTCATATCTAAGAAAGCCATGTACCAAAAAAAAAAAAAAAAAATTCAACAAAAACAAACAAACAAAAAGCTCCAAGGATTATCGCAATCTCTTGGTCAACCCAAAAAGCTCCAAGGATTATCGCAATTTCTTGGTCAACACAAAAAGCTCCAAGGATATCGCAATCTCTTGGTCACCCAAAAAGCTCCAAGGATTATCGCAATCTCTTGGTCACCCAAAAAGCTCCAAGGATTATCGCAATCTCTTGGTCACCCAAAAATCTCCAAGGATTATCGCAATCTCTTGGTCAACCCAAAAAGCTCCAAGGATTATCGCAATCTCTTGGTCACCAAAAAGCTCCAAGGATTATCGCAATCTCTTGGTCAACCCAAAAAGCTCCAAGGATTATTGCAATCTCTTGGTCAAACAAATCAAAAAATTCAACAAAAAAAAAACAACAAAAATGATCAAAAACAACAAAGATTTGCATCTCAATTCTAGGCATACTCGAATTCATCAAAATCAACAAAAACACCATGCATAAATTTTACCACACTACAGTCAGTGGTCTGGGAATGTACTAAGAGTTTCGATGAATTCGAGTCATCATTTTCCTCTTTAGCCATGTAATGTACCAAGTCGAACGGATTTTACAAAGGTAGAGTCATACTTGAAATACACCTTGTTACATAACATCCCAACACAAATCAAACATTAAAATTCCCAAAATTGTGTGAACGAAATATGAAACCTGCAAAATAATCTAGGTCACCACAAGCGAAACGGTTATCTTGCTCATCCCCCTGTGCGAATGACCCCTAGAATGCTGAGAGTTGGCAAAAGGACAAGCTTCCTCCCTACCCAATTCCCTAAGAATCCCTAAAGTTCTCAATAGTTGCAAAACACAAAAATTTGCAAAATGTCAAAACTCAAAAATTTGACAAACTATAGTGCACACATCAAAAGGCACAAACAACAGTGATTTTCGTCACTCCATATCCCCAATCCCTTGCTCAAAAAAAAAAAAAAATCAAAATAAACAGTGATCTCATCACTACAATGAGCAAGTATCCCAATACAATTGAAGAAAAGAAGGGAGTTGACCTTGAATCCCTGGAACTCTCATCATTCTATAGGTCATAAGGCAAGCTTCAATACCAACTCGGTAACAGAAGTAAACCTCCCGCATGACGATATATCTGTCACATTAACTTGTGTACAGATCAATGTTTGCATGTGGATGAGCTAGCTTATGGCATCCTGGGTTACAACGCAGATTAATCTTAGTACATACAACAAAGGAATTCATGGAGCTAATTAGGTGATCCTCAGTATAGGTTCGGTTGAAAGCCCACCTGGAACTGGCGGTATCCTAACAAATACCACTAAATGAATTCAATTGCACACACAGGGATGTGAAATAGCTCGGTCAAAAACAAGTTTGATTCATACCTTGTTCAAAAGTCTTGTAAGATAAAGTACAGTCATGGATAGTGAGTTAAAACTGTCTGAATCTCAGAAAATCTTACATTCATCCCAAAACCATCTGCGCTACATATCATCCTTATGATAACATAAAAAAAAATACAAAAAAAGCAGAGAAAAACCAGATAAATAAAAATTTTCTTAAACAACCTACAGTGCAATCATCACAAATATCATTCATCCATTTTGCATATCACATAGACATCTAAAACAATTCAATTCATCATAACATCTGCATTCATCAAATAAATAAACATGCATAACAAAAATCACATCATCACATGTACAAATCCAAAAATAAAACCGGTATATATATATATATATATATCGTCAAAAAGATGCCCGCAGGCTACAAAACAGGTCCTCAGACCCCGCAATCATATCCAAAACCCAACCTAAGGCGTCGGCCACCATGATCACACAGGATCGGTGCGACGGGAACTACCCCCCGTGGTGTGGGTCCTACGAGACCCTGCAGGGCGGCTACTGCTAGTCCCCGCATCATGCCTACTACCACCCCCATCATCTAACCGCCTACGGTGAGATGATTCTGACTGCTCAGTCAGACTATCCCTCGTCCGCCGAGAAGATCTACTGATCGAAGGCTCAGGGAGCCGCCCGCCAAGGCGGATGACCTCCCTCTCCAAGTCTATCCGGTACAGACACCACTCTGCCTCCCGACGATGATATATAGACAATGCATCATCGTGCTGCACCAAAACTCTATCCCGCTCTGCCAACTGAGACCGCAGAAGATCCCTCTCCATATCCCGCATCCGTAGCAACTCTGTAAGTCGCACAACCTCATCACCTACATCTGACCCCACCCCCTTCGTATCTGTCAGATGCATAGGACTCGCGGAGATAGTAGACTGATCAGGCTCCAACTGCTCCTCCACATCCTGCATGTTCGGATGCTCCGGAACACCCAAGTCCACATCCTCATCTCCCACATCCACCATGTCTGCATCATCCAACGGCCCTCCCCAATCACCCCCTGCTGCCTCAGCATCCTCCACTTCTGCCTCCGTGCCTCCCAGTGGACCCTCACCTCTCCAGTGCCGCAAAACCCACCACGAGTCATACTCAGTGGTAGTACCTATGTCATCCACATCCAACACCTCAATAACCGCATTCAACTCCTTGCCCAATGGCACGAGGACCGGTGGCTCCAGATCCCTCTCATCTCCCCGACGTCGATAGCCTACGGGTTCACCAGGCAACCCCTGGCGCACCCCAAACTATCGTGCCTTGACTGATGGTGACTGGGAATGGCTTGATGCCCTTGGGCTCAAGAAGGTGGCTCGACTGGAGCCTGTGGTTTCAGATCAGGCCTATCTGATGGCCCTGATCAAGCTTTGGGATCCGTGGACCAATACGTTCCATCTCCCTATAGGGGAGATGACTGTGACTCTTGAGGACGTCTATCGGTTGCTTCAGATTCCGATAGATGGTCTGCCTATTAGGACATCTCCGTTTGATCAGCGGACTGCTATACTCACGAGATGTTTTTGGCATGGGGGGAGCTAGGTGTAGCAGACCCAGTGGAGACAGTCGAGGTGGATTGCTAGGCGAGCGGGATTTTGGTTTGCTGGTGGAAGGAGAGGGGGGTGTTAGGAGTGAGGCACGCATTCCTAATGGGCCTCATTTCTAACATTCTTCTCCCTGATTCGTCAGGCACGAGGTTCCCGTGGAACCTGCTGGATTTGGTGTGGCAGTTGGCAGAGTGCCCGATAGAGGCACCGTTGATCCTGAGATGGGGACATAATTTGTTGGTGCAGCTTTACGGGGAGCTGTACGGGGTCTGCTATCGACAGCGGAAGGGTGTTAGTTGCTACTTTTTGTTGCAGTGCTGGGGTTGGCAGCACATAGCTGTTGAGAGGCCTATCGGGTTACCGTGGACGACTCGGGTGGTGATAGAGGATGATGAGATTGGTTATGCAGCTTTGTGGCGACGGTCTACGGAGCGAGGCGGAGTCGGCGATGGGCGAGTGCGATTGATCACTACATTGATGCCTTTTTGCGGCTCACTCCAGGGGAGGTGTTTTGGCGTCCCTATCGGGACTGTCCAGCTTGGCCTGAGGCTGGAGAGTGGCTCTGACGGGTACGGAGGGAGCGATGGTTGACTGGGCGGCACGGGACGGAGCATGAGTTCTTTTTTCAGTAAAGGCAGCGGGTACACGGTAGCGGCTCCTAACAACCTGCAAGCAAACAAAAAAAAAATAATAATAATAAATAAATAAATGAAAAAGATAAAAGTTTCAGTTCTAGGGTTTCTAACCTTAGTTGTTAAACAAAAAAACATCACAAAAATATTAAAGTTTTGAAAAGCGCAACACAAAAACAATGCATTAAGTTAAAGCAAAATAAAACCTAGGGTCACTTACAAGTCTCACCTCGGCTCCGCCGCTTGAACCAGTTTGTGCACTCATGATGGCAGAGAGAATTCCAGCAGTGCTTCGCTTCGCAGAATTACCTCCTCCTCCCAGAGCTCCAAAATCGCAAAAAAAAAAAAATGACACAAATGAGCCCAAAATCAAGTTTTGGCCCTTAAATAGGCCTTTTGCACTGGAATTCGTCCTTGACTGGGATGAGCGCTCTGATCAGCACTCGTCCCACCCAGGGAAGAATTCTCCAGCTGGAATTCATCCCACCCAGGGACGAATTCAGGCCAGCACAAAAAAAAATCAAGAAAAATGACTAAAAATGCACTAAAAACAGACAATAAAACTGCCTGACAGGATTGCAAATGCAACTGACAACATGGGCATACAAAATCGACATCGGGGTCACAAATTATCACTATCCTGCTCCCTAAGAAGGCTACCATAGCTAGAACACTCCACGGGAAGACAAATTTTTGACAATTTAATCACCAAATGGTGTCATAAAAACAACAAATAAATGCAACACAAAAACAAAAAGCAATAAACATTGCCAGACACAAGTGCTCTTGCACTTAAACTCTTGGCATAGAAAAACTGATGTCAGGGTCTACATTGTCGCTATCCTACTCCCGAAGAAGGCTACCATAGCCGGACCGCTCCACGGGAGGACGGATTGCCGACAATCCAATCACCAAAAACAACAAAAACAGTACAAAATTCAACAAAAACACAACAAAAACATTGCCAGGCATAAGTGCTCATGCACTTAACCTCTAGGCAGAGAAAATCGATGTTGAGGTCCAAATTATCGCTCTCCTAGTTCCCCAAGAAGGCTATCTTAACCGGACCGCTCCTCGGGAAATAGGTTTTTGACAATTTCACCTCATTATGACATCACCAAAAGGGTTAACACCCACCAAAAATAGGTCCATATGTTGAAAAAATTGCACACGCATAACGGTAAACCCTCTAAAGGCACACCTGCACAAGTCATCTTGGGTCAAGCGACTCGTCGCTTCTCTCACGAAGGTCATTCCCTCATCGATTCGTCGCTTGAGGGGGTAGTCACACTTAGTCACCAACCAACAATCACACACCCAATTAAGGAAAACGACATGCATTCAAAGAATCATTGACAAAGACAATCATGCTCCTGCTTGGGGCAGTAAACAAGCAACAATCAAATCAATCAAACACTTGGCATTTCGTGAATCATGAACACAAGGTTCCCCCCTGAGGATAAAAACGCCCTTCACTTGTTCATGACTGATCAATGTCTAAGTTCAAGTCACACCTCACCAAAACAGGTTAATACTTGAAATCAAATTCCTTAGCTCGTCAGAAGCAAGGATTCAAGAATGCATGCCTTTTCCATACTTGGGGCATCAAAAGTTGGTTAGGTTACCAAGAAACCCTAATCATTAGTGCTTTGGTTATCTATTTTTTCTCAGCACTGCGTCACCCACAACGCTTCCCAAAAAGGGGCATCTGTAGACACCAAAACAGCACCAATCCGATTATGTGACTGCAAACACTGATCGCTTTGACAAACACAGCCCCCAGGGCAGCCCTCAAAGGTTAAACAGTGGTCTTAACCACTTTCATAGCAATTTTGTGAGGTCAAGAAGCAATTTGGCACACTTGGACACTTTGCCCGATGATTCGTCTCACCCGGGGACGAATTCAAAATAGAATCCGTCCCACCCCAGGATGAATTCTGAATCCGTCCCTGGGTGGGACGAAGTCCAAGCTTAACGGGCAAAAAGGCAAATGGTGCCAAGTGGCAGCCCAGAACAATCAGTTAAGGGCTCCTACCTTGCACGCATGTGTAAGTGGACAGAGGGGCCGTTAGAGGACTGTTACAAGAAGCATTTATCAAAGTTCAAGTCAATTGAGGACTCCCCTCCCTCATGGGAAGACAAGACTGCCACATGGCGCCTATGGCCAACACTTGGCTTTTGTGCTTCCCTCCCAAAAGAGACCCCTTGGGTCTATAAAATGTGGGACTTTTCTCACCCAAAAGAGACAGGTGGAAGGAGTGTTCAAGCAATGAAGTGCTACCGAATTGAAGACTCACTTGCATCCCCCTTTGTTCACCTTCCTACATCCACAAATCTCTTTTGCAAGGGAGGTTGTTGGGTGGCCTTTGGAAGCTCGAACCTTACTCAAATCCGACGCGTGGACATCTGAACCTACCAATTCGTCGACCCCTAAATCCTAAAAGGTTTTGGGCCCATCCTCGGTGGATTGGCTCCAAAATCGAGGGCCAACGGTGGGAGGCCCACTTGGGCACCCCCGCACCCCCCAAGTCCTAATTTTAGTTTTTGAGCACTTTAGATTGTTTTTTAGATTGCATTCTGTGTTACTAGGTCTGATTAGTCCATAATTGCAATTTTGTAACTTTTGGTCAGATTTTAGGGTGTTTTGTATTGCTTTGTCGTTTCGCTAACTTGTAGGTGTCAAGGTCAAATTCCCGAGGGTGGAGGCCAAATTGGGAAAATCCGACCATCTGGGTCATCCCAAAATGGCCCCAATTACCTAACCCCCCTGTTTGCAGGAGTTTTGCAGGTCTCAGGATCCGACATTGGAGTAGCAACAGGTCGGTTTCTCCTATTCAGAAGAATTCATCCCACCCAGGGACGAATTACAGTCAGAATTCATCCTGCCCAGGGACGAATTCCATTTTAAGGTGGATTGGCCAGCTGCCTCAGTGGCAGTGGCCTTCTGGTAAATTTTCTTACCTTTTGTCAGGTTTTGAAGCAATTTGGATTCACTGTTTTCACTGTTTTAGGCAAATATTCATATGCATAGTTTGTTGGTTTTAGAGAGCAAACGCTTTTCATTTGCAGCAGGTGCTACTAACATCTTGGTCATTTCTTTGTTCACAGGAAAAGCAGCAGAGGCGAAGAACTCATCGACATCAGCGACGACATCGTCCTGGCCCGCCCATTGCAATTGTGGGCACATGGAAAGAGGAATCATTCAACGATTGTAATCAAACCCTATTTGCGCTCCTAGCCCCTAAAAAGGGAGGAGGCATTATTGTAACAGAGATCAAAGGAAATCAATGAAAGGGCTGTGTTTTTCTTTATCTGATTGCGTCTCTTCCAATGTGTCTCTTTTTTGTTTCATGTAATTTATATTTCTAGGACTTAAGCATGCTTAAATTTGAATGCAATTGCACTTGGTGTTTCCTTGGACCGGAATCTCATGCTTTCAGATAGTCCACATCATGCCATTACAGAATGGGACTATGGAGGCACCCCTTTGAGGGGCACCCCCACTCAGCATAGACCCTTTCAAGAGGAGGACATACACGTGGCACTCAACATAGATAGGAGGGCTCCCTTAGATGCTCGTTATGAGTGGCCTAGTGATGAAGCACTAGAGCAACATAGGGTCCATAAGGAAGGGCTACATGATTACGTCATCCCTCCTTTACCCCTTATTACTGTCAGAAACACTAGGCCAAATCTAGAGCACAAGGCTCTTCAGACAAGGCAAGCCAATTCTGCCCGCCCCTTTCACACATACGAAAGGGAGTACGAGGAAGACCACTACATTCCTCAAGAGAAATACACAACACGAGAGCAATGCGCCTCTGCACCTGCTATGTATCAAGATCACCCACTGAGGCCAGAGCCTCGGGTGAATGCCACTAACCTCGATAGAGGAAAGCAACCCATAGGGATCTCGGATCACCATGACCAAGATAGACATGTAGGAGAGGCATCTAGGCTTCCTAAACACAAGACGATAGAACAAATTGACTTGGCATTTGCCAAAAATATCACCTTCCAAGCGCAAATCATGCAGCTTAGGCAAGACCAACAATAGTTAGAGCATCTGTATCGCCTTAGCAAAGAGCGCATTCAACGTCAGACAACCGAATTGCTTCACAACACTATGCCTGAGAAGGTCCCAACCCCTCGCGTGCATAAGGTAGAAGTGTATGAGAGGCACAACCCATTGGTGCAAGACAGGTCCCCGCGACCTTATCAAATATTACCTCCAAGACCTCCTAGACCTGAGCGGGAGGCCACTCCCAGAAACAATGATGGGCACCCTCCATGGGCACCCACCCATGTTTATAGGTCTCACCTAGGCACTCCTCAAGAAGCCTATGAGGAGTATGAGCAAGAAGAAGAGCAGGCTGAAATGCCCTACCAAGGTAGGGGGGATGTTGTTCGGCTACCCCTCCATAGGCCTCAAGTTCCCCGCAACCCACAATGGGAGCAAACCAAGGAGGAAGAGATCAAATCCTCCGATGCATATAAAGCACTACTAGAGCGCTTAGAGTCTGTGGAGACCAAGACTTCTGGGCCCCAAAAGCCCACTTTATGCCAACTTCGTAGTCACCCTGTGCATCCGTCAGTGTCGACACCCCCATACCCTGAACACTTTAAACTGCCCCAGTTGGCACTCTTTAGAGGGGAGGAGGATGCCCAAGAGCACGTGACTAGATTCCTGAGCCAATGCTTTGGCATTCAGGACAATGATGCTTTGTTGCTAAGAACATTTATAACCACATTCACAGGCCCTGCCTCGGATTGGTTCACTCAGTTGCCAAAATATAGCATCAGTAACTTGGATCAGCTAGTGGATGCATTCCTCGAATGCTTCACCTTCAACACCAAGAAAAAGGCATCACTAAGCGACCTAGCTAGCCTCAGGTAGTATGAGGAAGAAACCATGGCGGCCTATGGGAACCGATGGAGGACGTTGCTTTCAAAGCTGCCCTACCTCCCTCCCATGTCCGACCTGACCCAAATGTTCTCAAAGAGTTGTTTGAGATCGATCTCCGTGCTATTGTAGCTGCAGCAATATGCCACTCTAGAGGAAGCCCTGGTGCAAGCCAGAATCATTGAGGAGATCAAGATACAGGATGGCGAGATTGCCAAGCCAAAGAAGAAAGAATGGTCTAAGAACACCAAGACAGGGACCACGCAACCAAAACCCGTTGCGGTCAATCAAGTTGCTATAAACGTCCCTAAGCTTGCACAAGCAACACAGCCCCAAAAGGCTAACTATCAGGCGGTGCCTCTTAACAGTTATGACAGAGAAAATTAGAGGCAAGAACAAAATCAGCAGCGTCACCCTAGGCAACAATTCACACCTTACACAGAGTCCAGGGACTCCCTGTTTGACCGCTTGTCAATGAAAAACTTGATCAACCTGCTCGAGATTCAAACCATAGACCCCAATGCACCAAAGCCTAAGGGCTACAGGGAAGACTTGTACTGTAGGTTCCACAGATGGAAGGGACATGACCTTAATGCATGTTGGAAGTTTAAAGGCTTGGTGCAAGACCTAATAGACAACAAGATGCTGGCGGTGGACAACCCCGTAGCACCAAACAACCAATAGATGGGAGTCTTCAAAGACCCCCTGCCTGCCCATGATGAGCAGGAAAAACCCCTTCAAGTCAATGAGGTGACACGGAATTGCCCCATGCAAGGGTATGTAGGGATGATAAGCATAGTGACTAGGAACAAGAGGTACCCAGGAGCTGCCCCCGTGGCAGCCACAGGAGAGGTTCCATCGACGTCACAACCTCAACAGCACCCTATGCAACCTCCCCCGCCTAGACCAGTGGCCACGATTCGGACTAGACTTACCCAAAGTTTAAGGACCACGTCGGCTAGGCTCTCCATATATGAGCTCATTCAACAATCATCGCCCCATCGGGAGGCTCTAATGGAGATATTAAAAGCCATCGAGCTGCAGCCCCATGAAGCAAACTCTTTCAACAACTTTGTGGGACATGTAAAACAATGTACAGAACCAGTCATCACCTTTAGAGAAGATGAATTGAAATCGATGACTGGTGATGTGGCGGATCCACCCCTGCACGTCATTGCGTGGGTCAACGGGATTTCGTATAAGAGGGTGTTGGTGGACACTGGCTCATCCAGTAATATCATTACAACAACAACATTGAAACATCTGAAGTTGCCAGCATCTCACATCGTGGCCTCCACCTATACTCTTCGAGCATTCAATGATGCGATATGCTCGACGGTTGGCACAATTGTCCTACCCATCCAAGTGGGACAAAAGACTATTCATACGTTGTGCCACATCTTGGAAGGTGAGATGGCCTATAATATCTTGTTGGGCCAGCCTTGGATCAGGGACATGAAGTGTGTCCCTTCGATAGCTCATCAGTGCCTAAAGTATACATTTGAAGGACAGGTGCATGTAGTCCCGGTAGACTTAGAGCCCTTCAAGTACTGCAATACGGTGCAACTAATGCCACAGTCGACCCTTCCATCAACACATTTGGATTTTTAGTTGAATCCATCTAACCAGGGTCCGATTTCGCATGCATCCCCGTTGTCAAGTCCATCAAATCCCCAGCCGGGTCCATCTTCCTCATCTGGTCCTTCAACAACGATGCCACCTATGGTGGCCACACCAAAGGACAAGGGAAAGAAACCCCTAGAAGAGGCACCACCCCTAGTCTCAACCATCTCTATCGAAGAGATGCCTAGCCGAATGGAAGTAATGCCTAGCCTAGTTCACCCTACATGGAGTGGACTTAGGAAGAACTCCCATTCGCTCCCCCTCAACCACCAATGATCATCATTGAAATGGCCAGTACGGGCCTAGGGGAGTATCTAGTGTGGAACATTGTAGCAACACCCACACTTGAGTCCATGCAAGACATGGGGAGACCTCGACTCCCCATCATTACTGTGGTTCCTCTAGGCTACCCACCCAATCAAACAAACTTTGTTTATGGGGGCCTGGATAATGGCATTGAACCTTACATGCAAGAAGAAGAAGATGAAGAGCCCTTTGCTGAGGATGTCAACTATTTGTCCAACCCAGATTTCACTTTGAGATATCTTGGCCAATGTAATTGGCATGGATATGGGTTGGGCAGGTATGAGCAAGGAGTGCGTGTTCTTTGCCAACCAAGATATCAAATGTCGTACGACAAGTCAGGAGTAGGGTTCAATCACCCCCTGCCCCTTGACATCTTGGTAGAGAACATGCAAGGCCTAGGGATAGGCAACAAGGATGGGTTGGCATTAGATCCATATGCCAATCCTAACACAACGTATACATTGGGGGATTATCTCCCATTGCTAACAACCAACCTTGTTGACCTTAACAACCCTTTCCCTTCGATCGAAAAGGGAGAAATTTCGAGGACTCACCTACAAGAGGGATATAGACAAGACCAAGAAGGGTCTTCAGAAGATGAGTCAGAGTATGAGGTAGCACCTTGGGATCCTTTCGAGTCTGATAGCAATCATTCACAAGTGACCCCCATGGATGATTATCAGGAGAGCTTCATGACAATGTTCCCTTTAGATGCTCCAATCGAGCATATGCCACCTCAAGAGAATCAGGTCCCCCTGTAGAGAGTGGAACAACCTCGATGGGACCACATTAATTTGCTCGAGCAGGATGAGCCTCACATGTCACAAATAGCTATCGGAGCCAACGAAGGCCTTTGGATCTCTGATAGTGATTATGAAGATGAGACTGAGATGGCCTATCTCAATCATATGCGATAGCAGCAATACCCCGTGGACATAGATGACATGTTTGAATAGTTACACATAGGGCCAAGGCATAGGTGGCACCTAAACCAGGCACAGTTGGACCAACTACTGCACCCGCCACTTCAGGTATACAGAGAGCACCTTCCGCCTGGAGACCCTATAGAGCCATCAGTGCCTAGGGTAGACCCTATCCTCTTATCCACACATAGGGCCGATCCATTTGTGCCAGTACCCACAGAGCCAGATCCAGAGCACAAAGATCACCAAGGATGTCCGAGTAACCACACCCATGGTAATGGAGACCAAAATCATTTCATCAACATGATCTCCATTGATTTAACCGCCCCCATCCATAATCCAGCCGACCCAACATGATCATTGCATCTAGACCTAGATGCTATAGACTAGGATCACGCTGACACACCACCATCCCCATCAGAGTACTGGCCTTGTGGTGGGATGTTCCATTTCACCCCAGGACAGACTCAGGATGTCTTCCATGCTGAAGAGGAACCCGATGTTCCAAACGTAGATCTAAATTCAGCAAATGATATCCACTTGATCCCAACTCCACACCAGTTGGAGGACGGATCCCACATGTCGATCGAGGAGATGACTGACGTAGACATCGGCTCTGATCCAATGAATTTACAAATCATCAAGCTGGGGGTAAGTCTATCCCTCGAAGAGCAAGCCGACTACATTGCCCTTCTCAAAGAGAAGAAGGAGGTTTTTGCATGGTCCTACAAAGACATGTCGGGGCTAGACCCGTAGCTAGTCACGCATAATCTAACGCTTGATCCGACAGTCAAGCTAGTTAAGCAAAAACTACGTAAGATGCATCCAACAGTAGCCTTAATGGTCAAATATGAGCTACAAAAGTTGTTGGATGCACAGTTTGTCATCTACGTGGATTACCCACCATGGTTGTCTAACATGGTACCCATCAAAAATCCTGACGGGAGGATTCGCATATGCACCAATTTTCAAGATCTAAACAAAGCGAGTCCTAAGGATGATTTCCCCTTGCCTAGCATCGACGCATTGGTAGACGCTACAACAGGCCATGAAATGCTTTCCCTCATGGATGGTTTCTCGGGATACAATCAAATTCGTATTAATCTCGAAGACCAACTAAAAATGGCGTTCACAATGCCTTGGGGGACATTTTGTTATAAGGTCATGCCCTTTGGCCTTAAAAATGCTGGCGCCACCTACCAACGTGCCATGACATACATCTTCCATGATCACATGCATAAAACTTTGGAAGATTACATGGATGATTTGTTGGCCAAATCTCTTTTGCGCCCAGATCATCTCGATGACTTAAGCAAGATCCTCGATCGCCTCATTGAACATAAAGTCAGACTAAACCCCAAGAAGTGTGTATTTGGTGTCACATCTGGAAAGCTCTTGGGTTTCATAGTCTCCAAATGAGGAATCGAGGTAGACCCACACAAAGTCAAGGCAATCCTTGAAATGCTTCCCCCAACTACCATCAAGCAGCTCAGAAGCCTACAGGGAAAGGTCACGTCAATCAAGCGCTTCATAGCGCAGCTATCTGACAAGTGCCGACCCATGAATAAATTATTGCACAAGGGGGTAGCATTTCACTGGGATGACGAGTGCCAGTCAGCCTTTGATGACATCAAACAATACTTGGCTTCATCGCCAATATTGGCACCACCTAGACCAGGAGTGTCATTCTACTTATACATCTCAGCTATTGAGGTGGCACTCGGTGCCATGCTAGTCCCAAAAAAATGAACTACACAAAGAACAGGCTACTTACTATCTTAGCCGCACCCCGGTCGGTTATGAACTTAACTATGCATACGTTGAGAAGCTCTGCTTGGCAGTGGTGTTTGCTACCAAAAAGCTATGCCACTACATGCTCAGCAATACGACGTATGTTGTGTCTAAGGAGAATCCATTGCGATACATGATGAGTCGTACTTATCATAGTAGCCACACGGAAAAATGGATCATGTTGTTGATGGAGTTTGACATAGAATTCATTGGATAGAAATCCATAAAAGGTCAAGTCATCACCGATCAACTAGCAGAGGCTCCTCTTGAAGACGATCAACCTCTGACCGTAGAACTACCTGATGATGGGGTCTTCCATGTTTCAGAATCGCCAGATTCTAATGAGCTTGAGTCATAGGCCGACATGACCCTATTCTTTGATGGTTCTAAATGTGAGCAAGGGGGTGGCATGGGAATTGTATTCTTCACACCGCAAGGGGCTCCAATGCCTCTATCATTTAAATTAGACTTCCCATGCACCAACAACAATGCCGAATACGAAGCCTTGCTCATAGGTCTTCAGACAACAATCACCATGAACATCAAATGCTTAAACATCTTTGGTGATTCACTGTTAATTGTCAACCAAGTAAAAGGGGTATTCCAATGTAAATGCCCAGTTCTGTAGGCCTACAAAGCCCTTGTGGACAAATTCTTGGCACAGCTTGAATGGTACGACATCGAGGCACTCCCTCGATCATCGAATCATTTTGCGGACACTATGGCCTCCTTGGGGTCACTAATCCCGCAAGACCCTTCCGGTGAGATGACAACCATTCAGGTCAAAACATTATCGCAATCCATGATGGAGCGTGCAAGCTCTGACCTAACGCCAGGAATCCACCTGATCCAGATTGAACCATCTCAGGATAGGTTCTCTCGAATCCATGATTGTCTGACTCAAGCCAACTAGGGGTCCTTGTTCTCCCCGACCCCTCTTAATAGCAACACAATGCTATTTTTACAAGTTCTTTCCCGCTCAGATTTTGCTAGGGATGAACTTCAAGAGGGATTGGCCGTTCATACCATCGAGGTTTCTGATCAGCAGGATTGGTACACACCCATAAGGGATTACCTCAAGCTAGGTAACCTCCCACTTGGATTGACACAAGCCATGAAAAGATCATTTAAATAGAAAGCGGCAAAACATGTCTTGCTAGGAGACATTTTGTATCATCGAAGCTATGAAGGAATCCTCCTCCATTGCTTGGACCAGCAGGAGTCCACTTGGGCGATCACCCAAGCCCACGATGGTACATGCGATGGCCACTTCAGCGGTATGGCCATCGCAAAGCGCATTCTCTACATGGGCTATTATTGGCCATCTTTAGAGCGAGATTGTTGCGCATATGTAAAGAAGTGCATGAAGTGTCAACACCATGCTAATTTGACACACGTACCTTCTCAGGCCTTGCAACCGATCCAATCGGCTTGGCCATTTTTGTAGTGGGGCTTTGATCTAATCGAAAATATCTCCCCTACATCGTCAGGTCATCACACGTTCATCATAACGGCCACAGAGTACTTCACCAAGTGGGTGGAAGCAATTCCGCTAACCTCTACGACTGGAACCCACATTGCGGAGTTTATTTTACATAACATCATATGTCATTTTGGTATTCCATCCAAGATCATCTCGGATAATGGGACGTCATTCAAGAATAAATATGTGCATGCTTTGACAACAAAGTACAAAATTCAGCATAGTTTTTCAACACCCTATTATCCACAGGAAAATGGGCAAGCAGAGGCGTCAAACAAAATGCTAGTCGCCATCCTCAAAAAGATAGTCACAGACAGTCATAAGGATTGGCACATTCAAATCCCACTTGCCCTATGGGCTTATCGCACTAGCATTCGGACGCCCACTGGGGCAACTCCATTTTTGTTGGTGTATGGCTCCGAGGTAGTCATGCCTCTCGAGTTGGAAATCCCTTCACTGTGCATATCAATGCAAGAGTTCATCGATGATGACACTGCATGGCAGGCCCGGTTAGACCAACTTACATTGCTCGATGAACGATGCATCAATGCTCTCGAGCATTTGCGTATCTATCAAGAGCGACTTAAGAAAGCATACAACATGAAGGTTCACCTAAGGGACTTTCAGGTTGGTGACTTGGTCTTAAAAGAGAACCAACAAAATTCTAACTTGCCGCCCCATCTAAGGGACAAGTTCATGGCAAACTGGTTAGGTCCTTATGTGATTGACAGTAAAATAGGACCTGGAACATACCGGCTCGCCTCTCTTGAAGGAATCAAGGAACTAGAACCCTTGAACATCAGTCATTTGAGGCCATTCCACATTTAGAGAGAGCCATAGTCCACCCAAAAGCTCCAAGGATTCCCACAATCGCTTGGTCAACACCAAAAATGCCCCAAAGGTATCCATAAACCCTTTGGTCAAACCAAAATCTCCAAGGATTCCCACAATCGCTTGGTCAATCCCAAAATGCCCCAAAGGTATCCATAAACCCTTTGGTCAAACCAAAAGCTCCAAGGATTCCCACAATCGCTTGGTCAACCTAAAATGCCCCAAAGGTATCCATAAACCCTTTGGTCAAACCAAAAGCTCCAAGGGTACCCATAATCGCTTGGTCAAAACAAATATTCAAAAACAAACAAAAACAATAAAATAACTCAAAAATAACAAAAAAATTGCATCTCAATTCTATGCATACTCGTAAAAATCAAAATACAAAAATATAAGTTGCATTAGGCATCGCATCCATACATTGCATATTTGTTGGTCATACATGTCCCAAACACCATAGACTGTAATTGCTCGGCAATTCCTTCATTTTCCACATTCCATCCATTTTATAAACACATACATCCAGAATAACACCATCCCCATTTTTAGCATAGTCAGTTGTCTCCTAATGTATGTAGGGTTTTCGTCATTCAACTTGTCTTTAAATTTCTAGCCAAAAATTGTACAAAGTTAAACGGATTTTACAAGGGAAAGTTTTACTTGGATCACGCCTCGTTATGTAACATCCCTACACAAGTTAAAACACATAAAATAATTCCCAAGTTGTGTGAACGGAAGATGAAAACTACAAAGCAGTCTAGGATACCATAGGTGAAAGATTAGCCTGTTCATCCCCCTATGCGAATGGTTCAAGAGTGCTAAGAATTGACAAAAGGACAAGCTCTTCCCCATCAATTCCCCCTAATAAATAGTGGTTTTCACCACTAGCAAAAATCCCAATCACCGTTGGTCCCCAAAGTTGTAAGGATTCGTACTACATGCCCCTGACAAGGATGGGTAGTCATCCCCAAGGCCTAAAAGGATCAATGCCATTCAAAAGAAAACTCCCAACAAGCCATCATCATGACCATCTCCAATCACCTTTGGTCTCCAAAGTCGTAAGGATTCATACTACACACCCCTGACAAGGATGGGTAGTCATCCCCAAGGCCTAAAAGATCAATGCCCTTACTTCATAATATCCCTAATCCCCTTTGGTTCCCAAAGTCGTAAGGATTCGTACTACACGTCCCTGAACAGGATGGGTAGTCATCCCCAAGGCCTAAAAGGATCAATGCCATTCACAAGCCACAAACCTACAAGCTCAACTTTGCAACCTCAAATGCAAAATCAAATAACAGTGGTTATCACCACTATTCAAAATCCTTGCTCAAAAAGAAAAACAAAAAGAGAAAAATAAACAGTGATTTTCATCACTATGTATACGAGCAAGTATCCTAACACGTTGAGCAAATAAAATATGCCTGAGCTTGAATCCTTGGAATTCTCAACATTCGAAAAACCATCTAGGTGATCCTCATTACGGGTTTGGTGGACAGCCTACCTGGCAATGGCGGTATCCTAAACGCATGATGATATGTCTATCACATTAGCTTTGCGTGTGAGCAGACCAATGTTTGCATGTGGATGAGCTAGCTTATGGTACCTTAGATTGTCCCATGGATTAATCTTACTAAATACAACAACGGAGTTAGTGGAGCTAATTAGGTGATCCTCGATACAGGTTTGGTTGACAACCTATCTGGCACTGGCGGTATCCTGACAAATACCACATAAACGAACTCAATTGCACACACAGGGATGTGAAATAACTTGGTCAAACTCAAGTCTGATTTATACCTTGTTCAAAAGTCTTGCGAGATAAATGTACAGTCTTGGCTAGTTAGTTAAAATATCTGAATCTCAGAAAAACTTAACTACATTTTAAAACAATTGGTACATTTCATTACGTACATCACCATCAGATAATACAAAAAATACAAAAACAAAATTATCACATGCAAAGTCATTCCACAAAGCCATCACATAAGTACAGAAAGCTAGTAAATCTTGTACAGTCTATGGTGCCATCGACAAGTTATCAACAACTCATTTCATTCATTCCATATGCATACATCATATAATTAGACACATCGCATTCATAATACCACATGCATACATCATCCTAAATAACTGTGCATAAATAGAAAAACAAACCATGACAAGTGTCTAAACACAAAGAAAGTCATCTGTATATATATATATATCATCAAAAATGCCTGCAGGCTACAATAAACCGGTCCTCTGACCTCGCAACAAAAGCAAAAGCTCAAAAACCCCCAAGCCTAGGGCATCGGCCACCATGATCATGCAGGATCGGTGCGACAGGAACTACCCCCGTGGTGTGGGTCCTATGGGACCTCTCAGGGTGGCTGCTGCTCGCCCCCGCATCATGCCTACTAGCGCCTCCCTCATCCAATCGCTTTGCGATGAGGATGCTCGATCGCTCGATATCGCTCCCTCTCATGCGATGTGAAGACCCACCTCCACTAAGCTCAAGGATCCACCCCTCGAGGTGGATAATATCTCCCTCCAAATCCATCCGATGTCGAAACCACTCCACCTCCCATCGACGGTAACTAGTCACCAAGTTCATCATCATGCTGCACCAATGCCTTCTCCCTCTCTGCCAACTATGTCCATAGGAGATCCATCTCCCGTGCAGCATCTATATCCCCATCCCATCGACGGTATGCATCCAATGCATTCTCCCTCTCTACCAGCTATGTTCCTAGGAGATCCCTCTCTTATAGAGCCTCCCCTAGCTCCTCATCTCACCTCTAGAGTAGCCTCTCCAATCGTGCTATCTCAACACGCAACCCTGCCTTCGTATCCTCAAGGATTGCCTGAGGAATCGACATCTCTGGAATGACAGCCTACTCCAGCTCCCACTGCTCTAGGACATCCTGCATCTCTGGCTACTCCGGAACCCCAAAATCCTCCCCCACAAAATCATCCACCTCTACCATGTCCACATCCTCCAACGAACCCCCCTAGCCCTCTCCTGGTGCCTCTACACCCTCCCCACTTGTTGCAACCTCTTCGCACCCCCTAGAGGCCCCTCACCTCGCCACCACCGCAGAGTCCACCACTGGTCATACTCAGCGGTAACCCCAACGTCATCCATATCTGGGACGTCAATCATAGTATCTGAATCCTCACCCAGCGGTGCAATGACCGGCTAGACTAGAGTCCTCTCGTCCCCCCGATGTCGATAGATCACGGGCTCACCAGGCAACCCCTGGTGCACCCCAAACTATCATGTCACCCAGCCATACGGGAAGAACTCCTACTCGGTCCCGTGCCACCCAATCAGCCACCTCCCCCTACAAACCCATCGGAGCCACTCTCCAGCCTCAGGCCAAGCTAGACAGTCATGGTATGGGTGCCAGAACACCTCCCCTGGAGCAAGCCGAGCGAAGGCATCAGCATAGTGCCCTACGACACCTGCCCACCGTCGACTCTATCCCTGCTCCTCAGACCACCGCCATAGTGCCCCGTACCCGATCTCTCTATCTACCATCTCTACCCGAGTCATCCATGGCAACCCCACCGGCCTCTCCATAGCTATGTGCTGCCAAGCCCAACACTGCAATAGATAACTACATCCAATACCCTTCCCCTCTCGATAGTGGACCTCATACAACTCATCATAGAGCTGTGCCAATAGAGTCTGTCCCCATCTCATAATAATAGGTGCCTCCGTGGGACACTCGACCAGTCTGAAAACCACCTCTAACAGGTTCCAAGGGAACCATGCACCTGATGAGTCGGGTAGCAACATGTTGGAAATGAGGCCCATCAGTACTGCGTGCCTCACTCCCAACATGCCCCTCTCTAGCCACCATCATACCAAAATCCTACCAATCTGGTAGTCGCCCTCTGCCCTCTCCATCGGGCTGTCCACACCCAACTCCTCCCCATGCCCGAAGCATCACGTTAGTACAATTGTCCGCTGATCATGCGGCGTCGTCCTGATCGGTAGCCCGTCTATCGAAATCCATAGAATCTGATAGACGTCCTCCAAGGTCACTATCATCTCCCCTGTTGGGAGATGGAAGGTATTGGTTCGGGGATCCCACAAGTTGATCAGGGCCATCAGATAGGCCCGATCCCCCACCACAGGCTCTAGCCGAGTCACCTACTTGAGCCCAAGGGCATCAAGCCACTCCCGATCAACCAAAGTCAGTGCCTCCCGTGCTTCAGAGAAAACCGTAGGCACACGATACCGGCTCTTCACAACCTACAAAAGAAAATAAAACAAAAACATTAAAAACATGATAAACTGTACAATAATAACATGAATATACAAGCAATGCATAAAACAATGTACAACTAAAAATAGACAAATAATGATAAACAAAATTAAAAAAAAATAAAAAAATAAAAAGTTTGTCAGTCCTAGGGTTTTTAACTCTAGTTCAAACTGATAAATTAAAAAAAAAAAAAATCAAAAACAAGTTTGTCAGTACCTAGGGTTTTTAACTCTAAGTTTAAACTGATAAATTAAAAAAAAAAAAATATCAAAAAAAGTTTGTCAGTCCTAGGGTTTTTAACTCTAAGTTTAAAATGATAAATTAAAAAAAAAAAAATTCAAAAAACAGTTTGTCAGTCCTAGGGTTTTTAACTCTACGTTTAAACTGATAAATTAAAAAAAAAATTCAAAAAATAGTTTGTCAGTACCTAGGGTTTTTAACTCTAGTTCAAATTGATAAATTAAAAATAAAAAAATTCAAAAATAATTTGTCAGTACCTAGGGTTTTTAACTCTACGTTTAACTGATAAATTAAAAACAAAAAAAATTCAAAAACAATTTGTCAGTACCTAGGGTTTTTAACTCTAAGTTTAAACTGATAAATTAAAAAAAAAAAAAATTCAAAAAAAATTTGTCAGTCCTAGGGTTTATTAAGTCTAAAAAAAACTAAAAACTAAGTTTTAAACTAAGTTTTTAAGCTAAGTTTTGATCTTTGTTAAACTAGGGTTTCTTTTAGTTTACAAAAAATGCAAAATAAACATGGTTTCCACTAGGGTTTCAATCTAAGTTCTAATGAAGCCATACAAAACACAAAAAAAAAAAAAAATCACAAAAACAAATTGTTTTTAGGGTTTCATTTTTAAAACTTTGAAAACCAAATACAAAAGAGATAAATTGCGATTTTAAAACTATAACATAAAACAAAAAATAAAGAGGAAGAGCACTCACTGGTCTCGCTTTGGCTCCGCCGCTTGATGATCTGGTCCGTGAACTCATGGTGTCAGGAGAAATTTGGCAGCGCTTCGCTTCGAAGACTCGACCTCCTCCTCAGAGCTCTCAAATCGCTAGGAAAAACAAATGCAAATGAGCCCAAAACCTAGTTTTGGCCCTTAAATAGGCTTTTTAGCCTGTAATCATTCCACCCTGGGATGATTACCAGAATTATAAAACTGGTATTCGTCCCACCCAGGGACGATTACAGAGCAAAAATTTCAAAAACAACAAAAACTGCACCAAAATGCACAAAAAATAGCAATAAAATTGTCCAATAAGAGTGCTTTTGCACTTGACATTTCGGGCATGCAAAATAGACGTCGGGGTCACAAATCCTCACTATCCTACTCCCTAAGAAGGCTACCATAGTTGGACCGCTCCACGGGAGGACGGATTGTCGAGAATTTCATCCCCAAATGGCGTCACCAAAAGGGTCACAACCCAACCAAAAATAGCAATAACATTGCCGAACAAAGGCGCCTTTGCGCTTGACATTCTTGGCATCCAAAATAGACGTTGGGGTCACATATTGTCACTATCCTACTCCCTAAGAAGGCTACCATAGCCGGACCACTCCATGGGAGGATGGATTTTTGACAATTTCAAGCTCCAAAATGCATCACAAAAAGGGTTCAAACCCACCAAAAATAGGTCAAAATGTTCGGAAACTGCGTAAGCATTCAACGAAAAACAACTATAGGCACCCTTACATAAGTCATCTTGGGTCAAGCGACTCATCGCTTTTCTCATGTTGGTCATTCCCTCATCGATTCGTCGCTTGAGGGGGTAGTCACACTTAGTCACCAATCAACAAAAACACACCCAATCAAGGAAATGGCACGCATTCAAAGGATCATTGACAAAGACAATCACGCTCCTGCTTGGGGCAGCAAACAAGCAATAATCACAAGCTGATCAAACACTTGGCATTCTAGAATCATGAACTCAAGGTTCCCACAAACAAAAGGTTGCGCCCTTTGCCTATTCATGATTGAACAATGTCCAAGATCAAGTAACACCTCACCAAAAAAGGTTAACACTTGAATTAAGCTCCTTAGCTCGTCAAAAGCAAGGATTCAAGAATGCGTGCCCTTTCCATACTTGGGGCATCAAGAGTTGGTTAGGTTACTGAGAAACCCTAATCATTAGTGCTTTGGTTATCTATTTTTGCTCAGCACTGCGCCATGCACAATGCATCCCAAAAAGGGGCATTTCGTAGACACCAAAACAACACCAATCCGATTATGTGATGACAAGCACCGATCGCATTGACACACATAGCCCCTAGGGCAGCCCCCAGAGGTTAAATAGTGGTCCTAACCACTCCCACAGTAGTTTGGAAGGTCAGAGGTCAATTTGGCACCTTTTTGGCACTTTGCTCTCTACTCGTCCCACCCCGGGACGATTACAAACTGGTATTCATCCCACCCAGGGACGATTATCAACATTCGTCCCAGGGTGGGGCGAATAGCAAGTTTGACTGGCAAAAAGTCAAACCTCGATAGGTCCGCCACTTAACTGCAACTTCAGGACATGCAATTGCGAGGAACGACTTCAAATCAAGGAGAGAGACTTCGATCATGCATGCCTTTATTTTTGGAGGCCTCATGCAAGGAGACTCTAAATCAGGGAATAATATTTTCTCTCAAAATAGGACAAGCAACTCAAGTGGCGCCCTCGCATGCGCATTCAAAGAGAGAGACCCTAGGTCTATAAATTGGTGAGTCTTCTCACCCCAAAAAGAGAACAGAGAGGAGCTTTTGGAGCAACGAAGTGCTGCCAAATTACATCCTCACCCATCGTTTGTGCTTTCACATCCTTGATCTCTCTTTTGGAAGGGAGGTTATTGGGTGATTATTGGAAGCGCAATCCGGACCCAAACCCGAACATTTGGCCACAATATCCCACCAAATTTTTTGACACAACCCCATAAGAGGTTTTGGACCCATCCCAAGTGGATTGGTGCCGAAACAGAGTCCCAAACGGTGGGCGTCCTGCCCTCGGGTGCCCCCCAAACTATCGCAGTTCTAATCGCCCCACCCCGGAGTGATTAGAAATCTATGGTAGATTTCCTTGATTTTTATTTTGCATCTGATTCTAGGTTGTTTACATATGCTGTCATTTAAATTTCATGTGATTCTGACAAGTTTTGATCATGCTTTTATCATTTCCCGCTTTCACTAACACGTAGATAGCATCATCATATTCTGGGCGATAGAGGCCGAATTGGCAAAATATGACCATCTGGGTCATCCCAAAATACCCCGTTTTACCTAACCCCAACTTTGTAGGTGATTTGGAGGCCTCGAGACCGGACATTTGGGAGGTGGCTTTCGGATAGGTTATGACAGTCCTAATCGTCCCACCCCAGAGCGATTAGAAATCTGTGCAATATTTCTGGACTGTTCCTTTTGCAGTGGCTTCCTGGTAATGTTTTATTGCTTCTATCAAATTTTTAGCTCATTCTGATATGTTTCAGTTATCGTTTTAATCATTTTATGCATACACTGACCGCAGGCTTGGGGATCGCATGTTTCATTTTATCTACAGGTGCTACTGACTATTTTCTGTTTCCTTGAACATAGGATCTCGACATTAAAGGAGCAGCAAGGAGTCAAGACTCATCAATGCAAGCGGCGATGACGTTTGGTCCGCCCATTTTACATGTGGGCACGCGGAAGAAAGCGTATAAATCCGTGGTGTAATAGAGCCCTACTTAACGCTCCTAGTCCCCAAAAGGGAGGAGACGTATTGTAACCCGATTTTAAAGAAAATTAATAAAAAGGGTTGTACTCGACATTTGCTTTCTATCTTGTTTCAATTGGTTTACGTTTCTTTCCTTTCATGCGTTTCAGTTCTTAGGACTTAGCGTTACGTTTCGCTTTTGCATACATCGCACTTGGCATTTCCGCTTTTGTTTTCGTATCCTCGTGCTTTCATATCCTTTGCCAACAAATTCTCTTGATAACTTATCTTCAATGCCTTCTTTCCAAGCTAACGTAGTGTAAACCCGAAAAACACACCATATGCAATAAAATAAAATGTTATATTAAATTAAAAGAGTCCCTTTTTGATACATATTATCCCTTTTATAGGGAGTTTTACAACATTGATATATTGAAATAAAGAGAGATCCCTTTCACAATTCCAGGATGGTGTCTTCGTTCTTCGTGTTACAAGCAAATGTGGGTGATATGTTGGATTTATGCTTGATGGAGTTGAGTTGATTTGAGCCCCTTCAAAGACCTGCACACAAGCAAACAAACAATATGTTAGTAGCACATGTTACATATTGAAAGCATCAACAAAAATAAGTAAATAACATATTAAAGCATAAAATATGAATATATAAGAGGGCACATAAGAGTGTTAGAGGTTGTGTATGATAGCAAGTAGGCTAAGGTAGATGGTGAATAGAAATTTTGGCAGCATGCACCTAGCATAAAAATGGGCTCCTTTAAAATGGCTATGGAAAGGTGTATTTATAAGAAAAATTAGGTTGGGTGAGTGGGATGCCATGTGGACTCCACATGGACTCCACATAGGCAAGGGTAGTTGGGGAAAAGTCTAGAGAATGTGAGGTGGAAGGGTTCATTTATGTGGCTTCAGAAATAGAGACATCTAGAAGAATGGATATTATTTTTAAAATTGGTTCTATGTACATAGGAGATTGTGCAGGGAATTTAAATTTTTTTAAATGATGAGAGGGAGTTATCACATTTAATTTCCTTGGGGTAGTATCCTAGGGGGATGGGCAAATTATTTAAAAATTAGTTTTTAAAATGCCAAGGAGGCAAGTTTAATATTTTTAAATGTCAAGTGTATTAAAGTGGGGTGTCCTTGAGCCATGTGGCTTTAATGCACTTTTTAATTTTAAATTCAAATTTAGATTTAATGGCATGGAAGGAGGGTACCTCATGAGGTGGTACATTAAATTAGGGGCCATTTTTAAATTCTTAAGAAAGGGAGCTTCTAGATTTCTCATTTATTATGGTGCCTAGAACATGACATAACTATGTTTAAGGGGCATTAATTAGTATTTTAATTAATATTAATTAGGATTTTTATTATTTTATTTGGTTTGTTGTTTTCTATGCAAGGGGAATAATAAATAATGTTATGATGGGGATGTTGATTATTTTTAATTAGCATATTTATTAAATATTAGTGACATGTGAGGGTGTAGGAGTTTTATTTAATATTTTATTATTTTTGTTATTTTATTATTTTGGGGGTGTAGGGGGTAGATTCAAAGTTTATTTAATTATTATTTGTAGAAAATATTTCAAAATTGGTTTATTTATTTATATTAATATTTATAGTGTTTCTAAGGTTTTATTAGGAAATATTAGATTAGTTTAGATTAATTTTAATTTTCAAAGTCTTTCTTAGGTATTTTTATTTGATTTATTAAATTAGCAAAATTGTTAATTTTATGTCTACAGATGCCCCTTTTTATAGTATGTTGTTTGTAAAAAAACATAGTGCAAAAATATTTGTCAAAATTTTAGTGTTTGTTGCCCTAGTGAGATGGTTATCCTTGTGGACATTTGATGACCCCCTCAAGTGGTGAGTGCGCAAGCGAAGGCACGAGGCCAAGGACGAGCTAATTAACATATTTAGAGAAGGTAAGGGGTAATAGGGAATATAGAAAAGGTTCTATCCAAGGGAATATGCAAAATAAAAGTGGAGAAACTAGAATGCAACAATGGTAAATCATCAGACCTAGAAAGTATCGAACCAAACAGGCACTGTGAAAGAAGAAAATGTGTATAGCCTAAGGAAGCTAGCAAGAAATATGAAACCGAAGGGGGTGAATGTACAAATGGGTGCCCAAGGATACAATGTGAAAAGTCTATAGCCCAAGGAGGTGAATTTAAAAGGGGTGTGGAATGGGTTAAGTATAAAAGAGTTGCCCAAGGAGGCAATTGAAAAGGGTGGGGGATAAGGAAGAATAGGAGGATATAGGGGCAAGAAAGAGAGGGGGTAAGTAAGGAGGTTATCAAGGAGATGCAAGGAATTATAATGCAACCATGAAAAAGTGTAGATCCAAACAGGAAGGGACCACCTTGCATTGCATAAAAAAAGTTTAAAAAGTAAAAAAAATATGTAGTCTGAGGAGGTGAGTCAAAAATGAATAACCGAAGGGGACAAGTGTAAAAGAAATTCCTAAGGAGGTAATGTGAAAAAAAAATATGCCCAAGCAGGTAAAGTGTAAAAAATGGTGCCCAAGGGGGCGAAGTGTAAAAATCTTGCCCAAGGGGCCATTGTGTAAAAGAGTGCCCAAGGAGGTAAGTAATGATAAAAAGCAGTGCAATGTAGGGGTATATCTAGGTCTAAAAAGGATCATGGTGCATCAAGTGTGGGGTTATTAGTGAAATAGAGGGTGGTTGTATGGGTTTGACATGGTAGGAAATAGTGAGAGGTGTATTTTCAAGAGTGGAAAGTTGTAATTCTTAGGATGGTGAGACAACTCGAAGGTGTGAAGTGAGAGAAATATAGGCTACTGGATAAGTGTAATGAGCGATTATCAAAGATAGATCAGTAGTGCCTATGGTGCTATAGGCTTATAGAAGACTGGGATGGCATATTATGCCAAGTGGGAAGGTTACATGTAAGGCATATATAGGAGAGTGAGGATTAAAAATACTAAATGTTATTGCACGTGTGCCCTAGTTTCTAGAGGGGATAAGTATGATCAAGAGAGACAAAGAGCCCAAATGAGCACAAGAAAAAGGGAGTATAGGATGGATAAAAGAGAGTATAGGATGGATAACAATGATGATAAAAGGGTAATATAGAACAAGAAAAATGGATCGATAATGGATAGAGGAAAATGCTTACCTCATTAATCAAAAATATTTTCTTAAATACACAAGGGTATGTAATGTCCATAGGAAAGAGGGAGAAGAAGCAAAAGGTAATATCCATGGGATATTTCATGAGACTCAAACACCCTAGTTCTCCTCTCAAGTGGTGAGGTTACCATGCAAAGGCCATTAGGATTAGAGTTCCCTTGAGACATATCAAAACATCCTAGAACCATTGTGTGTGCAGTGAATTTATTAACCAAATTTCAAATAGGTTTAGAGTTAACCAATCATAGTCTTAATGAGGAAAATAGATCTCAATCATGAAGGCATGCTACACTTCGATTCAGGCATCTATAGCCTCGATGGAGTTAGTACATGGTCCATCAATGTTGCTCCACTATCGGCCAGGAATCTATAGTCCCGATGGAGTCATATAATATGAACAAGGATTCAAGATATATTAGTATTTTTATTTTTTACTATTTTTTTCATTATTTCATTATTTCATTTTTTCATTTTATTTTTCATCATTTGTTTTAAATCACAAAGCATGAACCCTAGGGTTTTCGATCGCTAAAGGATGTACAATGAGCTAATAGAGACATTAGGACTAATCATGATGTTATCCTTGCAAAATCAAAATAATATTAATGTGTTTTACATGGGGATTCTAGGATGTCTCAATAAGTCATGAAGAGAGGTTCCAAATAGGCATGGATTTGAATGGGATATATGTGCACTAGAATAGAATACTAGGTATGGTTGAGTGATAGAAAGGTCCTTGGAATATGAAGAAAGGGATAAGAGGAAGAAGAAGGGAAACAAGAAGAAACTATATTGTGAAAGACATGTATATACCCTTGCATATAAAAGGAAAGGTGAATTTTTAATGAGGTAAGCACCTTTCATGCATAAAAAAATGATGGTGAAATGTAGCAATAGGTATATATTTATCGATAGTAGAGAGAAGGAAAAGGTATGTACAAGGATTGTAGGGGATATATATGTTATGCATAAAAGCTCATAGGAAAATAAGTAGATGCAAATGAATGTATAATGCTCCCCCAAACCAAGGGGAAGGTAGGAAGAAGGCATACTAGAGGGTGAATAGTAGAGAGAAGGAAAATGTATGTACAAGGATTGTAGGAGATATATATGTTATGCATAAAAGCTCATAGGAAAATAAATATATTAAAAGGAAGGTATGATGCTCCCCCAAACCAAGGGGAAGGTAGGAAGAAGGCATACTAGAGGGTGAAATCCCCTAGCCAAAATTTGTGGGGAATGGTGAACTAGTCCTCGAGCTAGTGGAGGAGGAAGGAGTGGGAAGGGTGAAATTGAGGAGCAATGGGATAAATGATGTGATTGAGTATGGATGTATATGGATAAAGTGGCATTTTAGTGAGGTGGTCGAGGTGTACAATATGGAATAAGTTGATGGGAAAAGAGTGGAGTAGGGGAATATGTCATAAACAAAATGAGCAAGGTGATGTTGGAATATGAGCAAATAATATGGGAGATATAGAAGAAAGAGATGGTATGAATGGTAGAGCTATGAGCATCAAGCCATGTAATGTGCATGGGATAGTTAATAGAGTGTTGGAAGAAGAGGGAGTAGAGAAAGTGTTAGAATAAGGGGAGGCAAAGAGGGTGTTGGAAGGAGAAGTGGAAGAGAGGGTGTTCAAAGGAGAGGTGGTAGAGAGGGGGTTGGAAGAAGAGGTGGAAAGGAGGGTGTTGGAATAAGAGGTGGTAGAGAAGGTATTGGAAGGAGAGGTGGAAGAGAGGAGGAGTATTGATGTGAAGATTGACACATGGTTTTTTTTAGCAATCTATAGATGACCTAATTGGAGGGGTGTTATGAGTTGGTCTATAATACGAGTACCTCAAAGAATAGTCCATCTCATGAGGGGAAGGAATATTGAGAGGTGTGGAAGGGGTTTGTGGTGTAGTAGGAGGAGTCTCCTTGAAACAAGTTGTAGGAATTTCAGGTGGGTGAGGCATTTGCTTGTCATCTAATATGGTAGGGGAAAATGATGGATGAGGGCAACTTGAGAAGAGTCAATGATCAAAGATTTTGGATATTGAGGATCAAGAGTGATAGAGATTTGTTCCAAGTTAGGTGGAGGAGGGTGTAGAGGTGAACGGGGGCCAAAATATATGGAAATTTGTTTCAATTTTTCTTCATCATCCTCCTCAATGTCTAGAGTGGGAGATTTAGTGTTGAGTCCCCTAGACACAAAATTGGTATGGGTATATGTAGAACCCAAAGAAGCAATGGTATTAACAATTAAATCATGGGCTAATTTATATTGGGGAGATGGTGACAAAGAGTTGATAGGATTAGAGGGGTGTGTTAATATGGGATGGTTTGTAATGGGAGGTAGTGGTGAAGGTGAGGTAGTAGAGTGGTCTACCTCCTCATTCTCTTCATGAATGGAAAGGGCTTTGGTGGTGGAGGTAAGGGAAAGCATGAGTAGAAGGATGTGGTGGGGATAAAGGGATATAATGCAACCATGGGAAAATAGTAAACCCAAACAATAAGGGACCACATGTGCACTATATAAAAAAAGGGAAAAAGGTAAACAAAAGGTGTGTAGCCTAAGGAGGCTTGTGAAAAGTGTATAGCTTAAGGGGGCAAGTGTAAAAGGGGTGCCCAAGGAGGCAATGCAAAAAATAAAATGCCTAAGGAGGCAATGTGAAAAAGGATGCCTAAGGAGGTAAATGTTAAAAGGAAATGCATTGGGAGATAAGGAAAGTGTAAGATAGTGCAATGTGGGGTGGTATCCAAGTCTATAAGGTAGCATTGTGCATTGAGTTAAAGCACGAGAGGAAGGGTGATTGAATGGGATGTTGGGTAAGGTTAATAAATTAGGAGACCCATTCGATCTACCCAGGTATGATCGGGTATGGGGTAATTGTCCTGGGAGATCAATGAGGGTATAGGTGCCTTGCTTATGCTATTCTAAGATAAATCCATTCCAATGGAATTTATAAAAATAGTGTAATACAAATTATGGATTGGAGAGGTAGCTAATATCAACATAAAAATGGTCTTGGGAGGGAATGGTGTTGCAGGATGATGCAGGTGTGGCAAGTCCCCCATAAATAAAATAAGTATGGATAGATGGGGAGCCTAAGGGTACAATAGTACCTATAGCTAAAGGTGCATTTTATGGTCTATCAAAATCTATGATAGGCTCCACATACGGTAGTTTTTAAATATTTACATTATACATAGTATGCATTATAGTTGGATTAGTCATATGTACAGTAATGTGTGGGATTATGGAGGGTAGTGAGGTCAAAATGATAGAAGTGGTAGGGGTATCCTCGGATGAGGAAATAGGATCAGATGAGGTAAATTGAGGAATAGTGTTAGGGGAAGCATCTTGTGATGAAGATGAAGAGTCAATTGAAGTGTGGGGTAAGTCATGGGGATCCTCTTCTTATTGAGAAATAGAAATGGTGGGACCTGCGATAATATTCATGATGGAATTAGGATAATGGTGTACGGCTTCAAGTAATGGAAGGGGTATATGGGTAGGTGTATGATTTTATGATGAAGAAGAAGTGGAAGGAGGAATGATTAGGAATTGGTCATGTAAGGTACCAGTGTGAATGGAAGTTATGTGGGGATTCATCAATGGGCTATGTGGTGAGGTAGGGGAAGTCACCTTTAAAGAAGTTGAAGGGAATTCAGGTGTGTGTGCAACTTGTGTGTCTTCTAAGGTGTTAGAGGAAAGAGGATGAGAGGTGATGATATGAAGAAATTCATTTGGAAAAGGTTGAGGGGGTGGAGGATCAATAAAATTATCATCACTTTCCTCCTCAAAATCAATGAGATTAGGAAAAGGATATTTGAGGGGGTTTATTGAGTGATATGAGGAGGAATAGCATGGTGGTGTGTATGGTGAGGATGATAAAAGGGAAGGAAGGTTGAATGGAGTAGGTGGAGAAAGTGATGCAACAACAGGTTGAGAAGTAGGTGGAGAAGATGTCATAGAAGATGAAGGTAAATGGGAAGGACATGCAATAGCTTGTGTATTGGAGGATGCAATGGAGGATGAAAGTCCTTGTGGTACGGTAGAAAGGGTGGGTGAGGCAGGAGTAACGTGAGAATGATGTATCAATCCCACAAAACCTTGGTCAATGAGATTCTATACAATATTATGAAATGAATGACAATGATTGATATCATGGCCATGTTGGCGATGGTAGACACAAAATTGGTCGATATTAGACCCTAGAGATGTGGTTTTATGTGTCATGTGACCCTAGGTGGGGTAAAATTCTAAGTTTTGATTTATTAAAGTTAGAGATAGTACAAACTGAGCTTGCAAAGAAATATCAAGTAGTAGCATTACTTTAGCGATAGCTTGGTGACATACCAACTTAGACTGAATTAGTCCAGTTTGAACATCACATTTTTGAGATTTATAAACACATTCAGACAAGGCTTAGAGAAACTCGTAGATACTATGGAACATATGATGCTTAAGCTAAGGCCAATGAATTGACACTAAAGGAGATCTCTTTACTCAATTCTATTAACTCTCAATTTGAAGATGCCATGACATCAACATCAAGATGAACATGGCTTATTTAGTCTATGAAAGGCATTGCCAAAGGGATTCAATAGAAGTTGGGAAATATGTAAGCTTGATTTCAAACATAGCAAAGTAAATGCAGCACATTGAAGGAGAAATATGGAGTAGAATTGGTTGTTCAATGACAATATTCTGCACTACTTAAATCTGTTCACGATAAATGTTCCATAAATGATAGACTATTGATGTAATTGACTGGCTTGAATGTGAAACTACCTTAGAACTTGTTATTTTCATTTCTTATGGCATGATGCCCTGTGAAGCAAAGGGAATTTAAATCAATTATTCGATCATAAGTAGAAGTATGGATAGTAGTGTCTTTCCTTAAATTTAGTATATCTAGCTATATAATATTTACAACTCTTATGTTTAGATCCTTTTTCTGTAGTAGTCAATGATACTATATTTTCTACAATTAGAGGGACACATAGAAGAGGCATTTCCTTTCTAATACTCTTGAACTAGTTAAACTAGATTACCATGTAGAATCATTTTAAGTTGTTATCTCAAGATAAAAATGACATCCTAATAGAATGGAGAATAACCAGTGAATATGTTATAGCAAACAAGTTACATATGCTATCATGAGTACTTAATTATTTAAAATTTTGGGTGATTTAAAAAAAAAAAGTAAATAAAAGAGTAATGACAACAACTACCTGGATTGGCTACCAATACAAAACTTAAAACCTGTAGTTACAATAAGAAATGGAAAGTCAATTATGTGAGTAAGAAACTGGGCATGCCATTTTGTAGAAGAAGGAAACTACCATGTACAAGTAAAGTGCAAAGACAAAGGAAATATCACAAATATACAAATTTTATTATGAAGTATAAACTTGACAATACAATGTAGATATCCTTTATCTTTTACAATAAAAATGAAGCCACAATGGGCTTTCTACAATTTAAAATGGTGTATGTGTTTCCTCTTCACAATAGAAATTTTGTGCGGGGTGTGTGTATTCCCTCTCCAAGGGTTGCTCCAATGTTCTTCTATTCCTGCATGCAACCACTCAAAGAGAAAATTAGTGATAAAATAAGCCCACTTTGGTTGGAATTTTGCTTAATAATATAAATTTAGTAAATATGAAATTTAGCTAAGACAAGGATCTAGGGCAATTTTGATAAAATTAGCTAGCTTAAATTGGGCTCCTCTAAAATGGCTATGGGAGGGTGTATTTATAAGCAAAATTAGGTTGGATGAGTGGGATGCCATGTGGACTCCACATGGACTCCACATAGGCAAGGGTAGTTGGGGAAAAGTCTAGAGAATGTGAGGTGGAAGGGTTCATTTATGTGGCTTGGGAAATGGAGAGGTCTAGAAGAATGGATATTATTTTTAAATTTGGTTCTAGATACATAGGGGATTATGTGGGGAATTTAAAATTCTTAAAAATGATGAGATGGAGTTATCACATTTAATTGCCTTGGGGTAGTATCCTAGGGGGATGGGCATGTCATTTAAAAATTAGTTTTTAAAAGGCCAAGGAGGCAAGTTTAATATTTTTAACTGTTAAGTGTATTAAAGTGGGTTGTCCTTGAGCCATGTGGCTTTAATGCACTTTTTAATTTTAAATTCAGATTTTTCTTTTAATGGCATGGAAGGAGGGTACCTCATGAGGTGGTACATTAAATTAGGGGCCATTTTTAAATTCTTAAAAAGGGAAAACTTCTAGGCTTCTAGATTTCTCATTTAATGTGGTGCCTAGAACATGACATAACTATGTTTAAGGGGCATTAATTAGTATTTTAATTAAGATTAATTAGGATTTTTATTATTTTATTTGCTTTGTTGTTTTCTATGCAAGGGGACTAATAAATGTGGTAATGATGGAGATGTTAATTATTTTTAATTAACAAAATTTGGGCTTAATAGCATATTTATTAAATATTAGTGACATGTGAGGGTGTAGGAGTTTTATTTAATATTTTATTATTTATTTTATTATTTTGGGGTGTAGGATTAGTTTCAAAGTGTATTTATTTATTATTTGTTACTTTTGTAGATGTAGAAAATATTTCAAAAATTGGATTAATTATTTACATTAATGTTTAAGGTGTTTATAAGGTTTCATTAAGCAATATTATATTAATTTTAATTTTCAAAATCTTGTTTAGGTATTTTTGTTTAATTTATTAAATTAGCAAAAATTTTAATTTTATATGTGTACACATAGATGTTGTGTGGGTGGTTCCAGCTAAGGCAATGAGGAATGCTTTGATGGAGGATTTATGAAACTCTAGTGGTGGCTATGGGTTCTTTGTTTTAGCTAGTGGTTCCTCCAAATTCTACCTTGGGTAAAGCTCTTTGCTTATTCATGCTTATCTTTAGCATTGTTCCTTCTATGTAGATAGGAGTCGATGATGGCCTTCTTGTATTGGCTTGATGCTACAAATTTTTCTTGCTATAGGTTTCTGATTTGATGGTAGATACGGTGTTTTTATACATATTGATTCTTGAGAAAAGTGAGCCCTTTTATGGCTCTTTTTTCTCACTCAAATTTTACCCTTTTACCTTGCTAAAATTGTTAGAATTTCCCAAAATAGACATGCATAGCATTACACAAAATATGAAGAAAGAGTAGAACTGATTGATTTATTCCAAGGATCAACTTTGTATAAATAGCAAAGTTGATCATTGAGAGTCATTGGATTACAACAACTCATCAAACCTGATGAAGACACCACTGAGAGTTCACCTGACACATGGAGGAGTGGAAACTCAAGTGTGTCTATCCTAGTAGAACTTAAGAGAATATTCACTTATTCTAACACCCCCCCTTAAGTGATACTAGGGGTGGTTTTTACAAATGAGTCCCGACAAGAAGGCCTGATGAGGTACTCATGTACAATGACTTCCTTTTTGAAGAGATGGTAAAAACCCTATGGGAAAAGCCATCAATAAAAAAGAAAATAAGGAAGAGGCTTGTCTTCGGATGGCGAATATTGTCCTCTTAATACAAAAAGAACGATGAGTCCCGACAACATGGCCTGATGAGGTACTCATTTACATTATAGAGATGGTGAAAAAACCCCTTGGGGAAAAACCATCTATCACAAGAAAAAATTTAATATAGAGGCGTGTCTTCGGATGGTGAATATTGTCCTCATACAATTATAGAGTCCCGACAACTTGGCCTGATTAGGTACTCATTTACAATTTATAGATGGTGAAAAAACCCCTTGGGGAAAAACCATCTGTCACAAAAAATATCCAAGATAGAGGCATGTCTTCGGATGGCGAAGATTGTCCTCATAATATACATGTTGTTGGAGAGATGATAAAAAAAACCACAAGGGAAAAAACCATTCTCCAAAGAATATAATGAGAGGTGGAAGACCTTTGTGTCAATGCAGTTGTATTACTCCAAGTTTATCTCGCAACTGAAGGTAATGCGGAGAAGGAAATGACTTGGTGAAGATGTCTACAATTTGATTCTTAGTTGGAATATAGTCCAAGTATATGTCCCCATTCTGAATGTGTTGTCGAATGAAGTGCATATGTATCTCAATGTGCTTGGTGCATTGATGCTCAACTGGATTTCATGCAATGTGAATTGTGCTCTAATTGTCACACCAAAGAGTTATAGGTTTGTCATGGGATAAACCAAATTCCCTTAGAATTTGATGAAGCCAAAGAGCTTCCTGACTTGCTAAAATTGCTGCCCTGTATTCTGCCTCTGTAGATGATAAGGCTACTACTTGTTATTTTTTGCATAACCAGGCTATTGGCGAAGAACCAAGACAAAAGACATAGCCATAAGTTGAACATCTATCTTCTACTGAACCTGCCCAATCTGAATCTATGTAGCCAATGATATCCATGGATTTTCCCTTATATAAGAGCCCAAATTGAGTAGTTCCTTGCAAGTAGTAGAGGATTATTTTTGTTGCTTGCCAATGACTAAAGTGAGGTTGATGGGAGAATCTAGATATGAGGCCAACAACATATGAGATATCTGGATGAGTATGAGTAAGGTATAATAGACTCCCTACAAGTTGATGGTATAGAGTTGCATCACATAGAGGGGATGAGCAGGAAGTACTTAGATTTATGCCATATTGAAAAGGTGTAGGAGAAGGTTTGTAGTCTGACATTTTAAACCTCTGAAGAAGATCTAGAGTGTATTTTTATTGACACAATGAAATACCTACATTTGTTTGATTTATTTGGATCCCAAGGAAGTAATGAGCTAAACCTAGATCAGCCATATCAAATTTTTTAGAGAGGGAGTCTTTTATAGTTTGAATGTGATCGAAGGTACTACCAGTGATTAGAAGATCATCAACATATAAAACAAGAATGGTGATTTTTCCTTCATCTCTCCAAATGTAGACTGTGTTATTAGACTCACAATGAGAAAAACCTACGGAAATAAGGAAGGAGTCCATATTTTCATACCAAGCTCTAGGAGCTTGTTTGAGACCATAGAGAGACTTGTTTAGCCTACAAACAAGAGAGGAGTCTTGAGTGAAACCAGTAGGTTGTTCCATGTATATCTCTTCCTTTAAATCCCCATGTAAGAAAGCACTTTTTACATCCATTTGAAAGACATACCACTTTTGGGAAGCATCCAGAGCAAGAACCAGTCTTACAGAATCCATTTTAGCAACTGGAGCAAAGGTTTCAGCATAATCAATTCCTTCAATTTGAGAGAAACCTTTGGCTACTAGGCGAGCTTTGTGTTTGTCAATTTCTCCATTAGGACCATACTTTGTTCTGTAAATCCATTTACAATGAACTAATTTCCTTCCTTTAGGCAAGGGAACTAAATCCCAAGTTTTGTTTTTTATTAAGGAAGAGAATTCATTTTCCATGGCATCATCCCATTATTTAATACCAGTTGCTTCTTTGAAGGATTGAGGATCAGAGGAAATAGATTGATAGACAAGACCAGTGCCTATGGAGTTGGTTGATCTGGATGATGGAAGATTTTGGATGTAAGGAGTAGCTTCTTTAACAATGGTGCGGGCCCATTTTGGCATAGAGGAAGGAGTAGAAGGAGTGGAAAGACATTGAGTTGGAGTTACAGGTTCCCCATATTGATTATCAATCTCTAAGTTAACCTCTAGAGTTGGTTCTTCATAATATTGAGGTTCTATTATAGGAGAAGGCTCAATGGAGGAAGAGGAGAGTTGAGGATCTTTCTGAGGGAATGTTTCATCAAATTGTACATTCCTATGAAAAAATACCTCATGAGTTGAGGGATCAAGGAGCCTGTATGCTTTCATTTCCTCACAATAACCAACAAATATGAGCTTTCTACTTTTCTTATCTAGAGCCTTCCTTTTCTTCTTTGGGATGTGCGCCCAAGCAGTACACCCAAAAATATTGAAGAAGGAAACATCTGGTTTTGAACTCATTCCATGCTTCTTCAGGAGTTAAATGATCAAGAGCTTTATGAGGTGTGCGGTTTTGAATATAATTGGCACAGTTAATAGCTTCTGCCCAAAAAACTTTTGGAAGATCTCTTGAATGGAGCATACAATTTGCCATTTCCTTTAATGTTCTATTTTTCCTTTCTGCAATGCCATTTTTCTGAGGATTATGGGAGATAGAATGTTGATGAATGATGCCATGATTTGATAGAAATATGGAGAACTCATTACTATGATATTCCCCCCATTATCTGTGCGAATTTGCTTGATTTTGCAAGAGGCCTGATTTTCAACTAAGGCTTTGAAGACTTTAAAGTGGGATAGAACATCACTTTTATATTTTAGGAAGTAGACCCAAGTTCTTCTAGAAAATTCATCAATAAATGTTAGAGCATACTTTGCTCCTTTGAAAGAAGGTTCTGGAAAAGACATCAAGTCACTATGGATTAATTCTAGAGGGGATGAGGCTTTTAGAGAACTACTTGGGTGGAAAGGATCTTGATGTTGCTTTCCAAGGGCACATCTAGGACAAACTCCATCAATAGAAGAGACTTGGGGTAAACCTGTTACCATATCATGGGTGCTCAATTCCTTTAGGTAGTTGTAACTAAGATGACCAAACCTTTCATGCCAAATTTTACTTTCAAGATCTCCATGAGCCACAAAATAGGAGGCCCCTTCTAGATTTTTGAATCCTTTGAAGTGAAATAGGTGAGTGTTGTGATCAATAACTCCTTTGGCTATGAGAGAATGGGGATCTTGAAAGTCTCTTATCTCAACTCCTGTTGGAGAGAAGAGAATTATTTTTCCCTTTCCAGAAGTACAAATCTGATAGATGGAGAGGAGATTTGTGGCAATGTTTGGAACATAGAGAACATTATTTATAGAGCCACCATCAATGGTTATGTCCCCCTTTCCTTTGACTGGGATAAAGGAAGAGTCACCCACTTCTATGCTACATGTAGAACTTGAGGAGATAGAAGAGAATGACTCATCTGAAGCAGTCATGTGATGAGTAGCTCTAGAATCTAGGACCCAATAATTAGAGGAAGAATTGGAGGTTTTCCCTTGAACATTTAGGGCTTTCCCTATTTTATTTTTATTTTCTATATTTTGATCCTTCATAGCTGCCTCTAGTTGTTGTAATATTTTCCAGCATTTGTTTATAGAGTGACCATTCTTTTTGCAGTGAGTACAAGTTATGGGATTCTTTTCCTTATTTTTAATTTTTTCTTTAGAAGAGGTGGAGGCTACTAAGGCTTTTGAGGAAGAGGAAGAAGAAGAGATTTCATATCTTGCAAGTTTTGTTTCTTCCCTAGTTAGTCTATCACAAAACTCTTCTAAAGAGGGCATTTTAAAGGTTGCACCAAGAGCATCTTTGGTAGATAGAAAGGTGGTAGCAAATATTTGAAATACACCATTTAGTTTAGAAAGGATTAGATAAATGCATTCTTCTTCAGACTTAGTCTTCCCACTACCTTTGTATTGAGTGAGGACCTCTTTGAATTTGGTGAGGAAGTCAACAATATTGTTGAAGTCCTCAGGAGATAGAGTTGTTAATTCTGCTTCTAGTTGCATTGATCTAATTTGATCTACTTTCCCAAACAAGGTCTTTAGTTTCTCCCAACTTTCATAAGGAGTTTTACAATCTGTAATGTGAAACCACAAACTTTCACTTACATTAGAGCTTATAATTCCCATAGTTTCATACATTTTCCCTTTGTGAACAAATATTTCATATTCTTTTTCAAACTCAGGTTGCTTTTCTTCTAAAAGGTGAGTGAGCCCTTTTTGAGAAATGAGATTTAAAATTTTGGGCTTCCATGTATGGTAGTTATGAGGAGTGAGAGGATCAATTGTATTCATTGAATTCATTTTGAATTGAAGTTAACCCAAAGTTCCCCCCTTTAACTTTAATTTAGAGAATGCAATGGATATTAGTTACAGAAGCCTGAACGAATAACCAAATGCCCCAAAATTACCCACCCTAATGAGAGGGAGACTATAAGTAATTTGAGGAAAATTGATATGAGTTTGAGGCTAATGAGAACAAATATGCCAAAGCTTTTTAAGATACATCAAATAACTCAAAAATACCCGCCCTAACGAGAGGGAAACTATAAGTATTGAGGAGATTTGAAGTTTAAGATTGTTTTAAAGAGAACAAATATGCCAGGCCAATATATCTATCTATCTCAAATACCCACCCTGACGAGAGGGAAACTATAAGTATTGTTTAGATAAGATACTTGGAACATAGGCTATATCTTCCAGACCTATAGTGGTAATCTTAATAACCCACCCTTACGTGAGGGAAACTATAAGTTATATTAGATTTCCAATATGGGTGAGAGGAGATAAAATACTTGTCTCTTGAAATCTTCAAAAAATATTTTTAGATTAGATTTCAAAGTTTGAGAAAGAGGTAAATATATTATTAAAATTTAATTAAATTTTGAATAAGAACTCTTTGTAAGAAACTTTGTAATCAATAAAACATTTTCATATAATGATTTGCTTACTAAGAAATATTATTAGGATTAATTTGATCACAACACTAAAATAATGATTCAAACTAATAATAATAAGTAAGCTATGAATTGAAATCTTTGATTAGAAGCAAATGATTTTAGCAAAAAAAATATTGTATGATTAACTATAAGCAATATATTTTTTAAATTTAAAATTTTACTTTGGATTTTATTAGAGAGATGTGAAGAAGGAAGACTTTTAAAAAACACATAGAAGAACACCCCCTAAAAAAACTGGAAGGTGCACAAAAAAGCACCTGAAACCCCCCCCAAAAAAAAAAATATTTTTTTATTTATTTACTAGCTTACAAAGGACTCGTTTCACTATTTGCCCTTGAAGGAGGCGAAGTGAAAAAATGAGTGATAATTTAAAGCTAAAATAAAACTTTAGGGAAGGAAAATAAATGGATTTTTTCCTTTGAAATTGAAGAAAAAACCCGTACAAATATTTTATAGAATGAATGAAATTAAAATAAGACCATTACACTTCGATGCACTTTTGAGAAGACTTTTTCGTTGTTCGCATGAAGATGAAAGTTGAGGAGATGAAGCCTTCGTTGATGCCAGATGATGCCTTCGGTAAGCCCTTGTAGAGGATGCCTTTGTTGATGCGGATCTCGAAGATGCAACTTTCGAAGAGGTAGCTTTCATTGGTGAAAGCACCCTTCAACCAGACCATCCAATGTAGGCTGAGTGCTCGTTCTTTTGGTGATGCTGAAATCATAGATGAATGTCTCGAAGATGTAACTTTCGCTAGAGAAAGGACCTTGAAACCTGCAGAAAAAATAACAGAGGCAAACAAGGGAAAGAGCAATGAAAAAAATGAAATGACTTATATCAAACTTGATACCACCTCACAGCACCTCGGTAGAGAGGATCAAAACCTATAGAAAAAGGGTAGGATAGGCGAACAAGGAAGAAGAAATATATTAAAAAACCATTAGTTACTCCTTTAGCATTCAGACGCAATGTCTTGAGCAATCTGAAAAAATTTCTCTGCATAGATATTCATCAGAGAAATTAAGCTCAAGAGAAATAAAACAATGCGAATCGAAAAGGGAATGAAGATAACTTAAATAGGATGAAGGAGAGTTGTTGCAAATCATGAACTGAGAACAAATCCACCGATTATCGATGATTGAAAGGTATCTCGATTTAAGAGCGTCTCCTATGGAGATCATCGATATGCAAAAGTAATGATAGTGAAGAGCAAGATACGTCGATTAAAGACGGAGTAAATGCAACTGACGTGACAAAAATAGCTAAAAAGATAAATTTTAAAAATCATAAATTTTGAAAGAGTCTCTAAGGTGCACCAAGCATTATAGATGGAGAGCTACGATTTCATATCTCCATGAAAGGAGATATGGAAATCATTGGCATCACGATCGATGGCACCCAAAAAATATGGGTGCCTCGATTGAGAGCATCGAAATGCTTCTCCGAGAGCAACGTGTAGGCAACAACCAAAAGTTAAAAGAGACTCTAAGGTGCACCAAGCATTATAGATGGAGAGCTATGATTTCATATCTCTATGAAAGGAGATATGGAAATCATTGGCATCACGTATCGATGGCACCCAAAAAATATGGGTGCCTCGATTCGAGAACATGGAAACGCTTCTCCGAGAGTAACATGAGGGCAACAACAAAAAAAAATCCTTCTCCTGCAAATAGGAATGACCTTAAATAAAGGAAAATAAATTCCTTTTAATCAAGATTTAAAAAAAAATGCTTGAATAAGGTGTTCCTTTTTGGAGAAAAAAATTAATATATATTAGAATGGGTATAATCTGGATAGAAAAAATATTTACTTCAACAGTCAATCAAACTTTTCTATTTTTTTAACATGAGAAAGAATAACCCACATATATATATCAAAAAAATATAGCATAAAACTATATATAAGAAGAACTTATTGAGGGCTTAAATCCAAGGAAAAAAATTGGAGAAGCCAACATAAGAATCAAAGAACCAGCTCCTAGAACCTCCAAGAAGGAATGCTAGCAAGATCTATCCTGCTCTGGTACCATGTTAGAATTTCCCAAAATAGACATGCATAGCATTACACAAAATATGAAGAAAGAGTAGAACTGATTGATTTATTCCAAGGATCAACTTTGTATAAATAGCAAAGTTGATCATTGAGAGTCGTTGGATTACAACAACTCATCAAACCTGATGAAGACACCACTGAGAGTTCACCTGACACATGGAGGAGTGGAAACTCAAGTGTGTCTATCCTAGTAGAACTTAAGTGTGTGGATTCTTGAGAAATGTGATCCCTTTGATGGCTCTCTTTTCTCACTCAAATTTTACCCTTTTACCTTTCTAAAACAACTACCTTGAAATTGGTCATTGTAATACTAAATCCTTTGTCCTTCTTGTCTAAGTTTGAAAGGACACAAATGGTGTTTCTCATGCATGTAAATATTGTTGTAATAGTTAAGGTTTAGTACCTTAAATTACACCAGGATAATAGATTGAATATATTCCTTTTTCATAGCCTTTAACCTTCTTGATGAGGCAACTTATTGAGAGCAATATTGCTATTATGTTGTCTTCTTTTGGTGACTTACTTTCACCAAGATATGTAGTAGGTTCTAGATGCTCAATAGTATCTTTAAACACTTCACTCTTACCCAAATTTGTGCATTGTAACTTACTTTAATGATAACCTCTTAATGCACTTTAAAACTTAAGGATAACTAGTATTAATGCACCAATAATATCTCCAAGCTTGATGCTATTAAGAATAACTAGAATAGTACAATAGTAATCTCACCTTATTGCTCCTATAAATGAATCCTCAAAATAACTTGAAATATGCACTAATTTTCATTACAATCTAGAAGTACTTAGTGCATCTAAAGAAAAATTAGTATAGTGTAATATTAATGTCACCTTATTATTCCTTCAAATAAACTTGAAATATGCACTTAGTAATTGCTTCCCCTTATCATAATAGTAGAGAACTATATAACTTAATATAGTGTCTTTGTTGTAACTAGATAATAAGAAGATGATAATTTTATTTCTGTTAAAATATATCTAACTTTTATTTTAATGTATAAATGTAAACTAACATTGAAGAATAATTTTCAATGCTAGATATATATATATATATATATATATATATATATATATATATATATATATATATATTTTTTTTTTTTTTTTTGTAGTGTAACATTTGAATACCCTTATTTAAGTTAACTAATTTATATATTTTTCATTGTTTTTTTATTATTTGTTTGATTATCTAAAATCAAATAAAGACATATTGTAACTTTATTATTAATGTGAAGCTTTATTATATAAAAGAATCTACATTTTTTTATCGATTTATTACCGTTTTGATAACATTCTAGAAAAATTAAATTTATTTTTATATAATTATTAATTAATCAATATTTTAATTATATAATATAAAGGATATAATTATAATATAACTTTTTATGGGACAAGCCCAGTGGAATGGAAAGTCTTGGCCCCATGGGATACGGAGAACGGTTTTCCTTAACATAAGGTTTTAGTTTGTGTTAAATTTCCTATTGATAAGTATAGCTCTCATCTTTACGAGGGGTCATGGTTGGGAGGAGACTGCTCAACTCTATACATTGGTCATAGGGTTTTTCACAATAACCAAATAAAATAATAATAATAATAAAATAAATAAATAATATAATTATTAAAGCATATTAATTTAAAATTAAACTTTTAAAAATATAAAAATTCCTATAAATCTAATTTTTTTAATTTTTAAAATATTAAAATTGTTATTTTTTTTAAATGTTGATCTTTCATTAAGGCACAATATTACATCAAGCGGGTGGATATACACACCTCCAGTAGGGTCCCTAGTATCTATTACATAGCATATCCGCAACATATGAGAGGGAGAGATTTGAACCTAGGGCCTCTCCAACACGAGAGTTTTAACTACCCACTTCTCTCCAACTCCCCCAAATAGACGAATTAAAATTATTATTTAAAAACAAGCAAACTTATATACACATCACAAGAAAATAAAAATATTATATAAACTATATATATATATATATATATATATATATATATATATATATAACTTAAAATATAAAAATAACCAAAATTATATATAAAAACACTTGATTAATTTTAATATTCTTCAAATTTTCATTAATTTGATGTCATATTGTAAATACTCTAGATTAGAGTAAGCATATATGTGGATAAATATAAATCTAGAATGTATGATATATTGGTTTAATAATATAATGGTCTAACATATTATAAGATATTTTATTTATAATATTTTTAAAAAATAGGTGTAAGTTTATTGTAGTGATAAGGGTTTTGGTTTTTAAGTTTAAGGTTTAAATCTCATAGAACTAGGATATCTTATGAAAACCTATATAAACTTATTTAAAAAAAAAGAGGGAGAGAGCTCAAAAATTCAGGGTTTGGATTCCTATTGATAAGTTAGATTTCCTTCGTATGAGAGGTCGTGGTAAGATGGAAATGCTTAGGCTTGAGCAAAGATGGTAGTAAAGGCTTCTCACACTAACCAATTAAAAAAGGTATGTCCCAATGGGCTAGTGGATTGGTAACAGTACTAATATTGAGTGTCTGCTACTCCTCATGCAGGGTTAAATAACAATAAGATAGAATAATTGTTGTTGGAGGCAGACTTAGAATTTAAACCTTGTTTGATAGTAGAAAAAAGCTAGGTGTTGTTAAAAACAGCCTTAAAATTTAAATCTTCCTTGATAGTAGGAAAAAAACTAGTTCTTATTAAAAACAACCTTAAATTTAAACTTAATGATAAAAAATAACTATAGATATTACCAACTCCTTTTTCATATATTTATATATATACTACTATTTGTAACATTGGATACGAAAGCAATATGCAGCTTCTTATAATCGTTTTATTACCTTTTTCAAAAGCTATCAAATGTTTCAAATTTGACCCGTTCTTCATAATAATTTATGTAATGGAGATTTTGTTGATTTTTAGAAGTTAGTCCATGGATTAACGAACCAACTATCTCAATAGCATTTTAAGATTTCGTTGAGTTTTACAAGTTATTCAATACCATCGGATTATATTAAATAAAAGAACGAACTGACCATCTCAGTAGTATTTTCCCCTTCCCGGAATGGTCATATTATTTTAATGGAGATTTCGTTGAGTTTTACAAGTTACTCAATACCATCGGATTATATTAAATAAAAGAACGAACCGACCATCCCAGTAGTATTTTCCCCTTCCCGAAATAGTCATAGTTTGTTGGCGAAAGGCTTACCTCGGCTTAGTTGATGGCAACATTATAACCAAACAGTGGTTGAACGAATATTTGGATTTTCAAATTTGAAGACATTTTATTAATTTTTTTAATAGGGTCAATTTAGACCGACTTCAAATGCCCCAAATTTTAATATAAAAATAATTAATTTAATTTATTTAAAATTCATCTTAATTAAGATTTGTCATTTTTACACGTACATTTTAAATCCAACCAACTCAAATCTATTTGAGTTGGCCAAATCTTTCTAAAGCACTCGGAAACGTATCTCATTTAAGTGTAAAATTTATTCTAGTTAGGCAACTACCGTGTTTTCTTCCACAACTACCGTGTTTTCTTTGACTGTAAGTTGGGCGTACCGCACTCCGCTTGCCCCTCCTGACTGGCCAAACTAAAATTTTTCATCTTCCCCCATGTCACCAATTATATGTATTCTCCTAAATAATTATGACACATAAGCATTATCGAAATATGACATGAAATTTTGGTTGATAATTAAGCAATACCACAGCATGCCACGAATTAGTTGACTACAATATTGCCTACACGCATGCACCCATTAACCAAATGTCAAAAGGTAGACCAAATAAAAGGCAAAGACCAAATAATTTTAAATGTTTATATGCAACCAAACGTTTAGAATTTTAAATTTTATTATTAAATATTTTCACATTAAAATAAAATATTCAGGCCATTCCAGTGTTAATTGATTAAAGTGTTATGATTATCAACCAAACTTTTAAAATTTAAAATTTTAAAGTTTTAAAATTTTATTATTAAACTTATTGATATCAAAATAAAATATTGGTTTGATCGGGCCATTTCAGTCTTAATTGGACGTAGAAAGTAGAGAACTGTCCCTGTAAGACAGGGCAGTGATATGATTTTGATTTTGGGTAAAATAAACTCAAATTCAAAGTTAAAAAAATTAGAACTGCACTGGGGAATTGACAATTATAGGAAGAGCACTCGAAACTTTTTGGTAAAATAAACTCAAATTCAAAGTTAAAAAAAATAGAACTGCACTGAGGAATCGACAATCATAGGAAGAGCACTTGAAACAATTTAGAAAACAAAAGTAAAAGTAATTAAATTAATTAAATATGGCGCATCTGACCGGAAAATGTAATGGACCAAAGAAGAAATTAAAAATCAGGAATGTGAAAGGTCGAACAAGGTCTTTCGGAAGGCAGAAATACCGCATGTTTTTGACGTGGTTTTGGGCGGCTGTTACGATCTATGAAATTGGAGTTAAACTCATGTCGAAACTTACGAAAAGTCCGATACTACAGTCGGAAAATTTGTGGAATAACAATGAGCTAAAGCAGTATGTTTCTTCTCTCCACGAGCGTAAGGTAAGCCAGCCGAAGGTAATTGTCAATTTTGCCGCTGGTTATGTCAACCTAGAGTAAATATGCTGTGGGAGAAAGAACCATCACGCTATGGCTAGAGCAATATTAAAATTATGCAGTCCGTCACACATACGTAACTAGATTCTAGCGGCTTCACGGCAACTCCCCGCTATCGCCATGAAACTATAAATAACAGTATTACATGTATATTGTGACATCAAGGCTGAATCTACTCAAGTATCGCTCATGTATATTGTGACATCAAAGGGCAAACGCATCAAGTATCGCTCAGTATTCAATACAAGCGAGCGGTCTGAGCTGTTTTCGCTTTCGATTCAGCTGTTCTGTGCGTTGCCTTAGAAAGAGTTGATCAGTTTACGTGCACATAATTCTCAATGGCTTCATCAGCATGTTGGATGCAGTTTGTATTTGTTTTTATATCTGTGCTATTGCAGCACCCTTCCTTGTCTTCTTCAACCTCCTACAATGCCATTGATAAGTGCTGGAGAAGAGATCCACAGTGGGCTACTAACAGAACGACGCTTGCTGATTGTGCAAAGGGCTATGGAAGCTCAGCCAAGGGAGGCAAAGGCGGCAAAATTTACACCGTCACAAGTTCCGACGATGATGCTGCAAATCCATTGTCGGGTACTCTGAGATATGGAGTTACTCGTGATGACCCTCTCTGGATAGTGTTTGCCAGAGATATGAACATCACGCTAGAGATGCCCTTGTTCTTTACAAGCCACAAGACCATCGACGCACGGGGGGCAAAGGTCCACATTAGCGACGGGCCTTGCATCCGTCTACTGAATGTGAGCAACGTTATCGTCCACGGACTTCATATCCACGATTGCAAACCAAGCAAAGAGGGCATAGTTCTGCTCTCACAACTGAGAAACTCTGAGACGATTGATACGCAGGATGGAGATGGTATTTCTGTTGTGGGTTCGAGAGACATATGGATTGATCATAACACTCTCTCCAACTGTGACGACGGTCTGGTAGATGTGACGCTGGGTTCCACTGCAGTTACCGTTTCCAACAACCGTTTCTCTTATCATGAAAAAGTAAGTAATAACAAATAAGTTAGTGCTCATTTTATTTTATCTTCTAGACTTCAACACAAATAATAATAGTGCTCATTTGCAACAACAAAAAAAAAAAACACAGGCAATGCTGCTGGGTCACAGCGATGATTATACAGGCGATAAAAACATGAAGGTGACAGTGGCGTTCAATCACTTCGGACCTGGACTTTCACAACGCATGCCAAGGTAACTTTATATTAAACCGAATTCGAAATAAAATCAAATACATACCACGTTCACGTTCGCCTCCCTTGATTGTGAAATAGGAATAGATATTTAAGTAGTTTAAATCTATGATATTACAGGTGCAGACATGGGTATTTCCACGTGGCGAATAACAACTATGAGCCGTGGGGGTTATATGCAATTGGAGGGAGTGCTAGTCCAACCATCAGAAGCGAAGGAAATCGATTCGTGGCTCCAAATGAAAAGAACAAGAAACAGGTGACCTGGCATGGATCGGAGGGGAAAAGATGGTTGTGGAAGTCGGTGAGAGATATGTTTGTGAACGGAGCATACTTCGTTCGCAGTGGTAGAGGAAGAGCGCTTCCATTTTACAACGCCCACCAAAACTTCAAAGTTGTGAGAGGAGAATTAGTAACAAAAGTGACCAACACTGCGGGGGTTCTGAGCTGCACTCCTTCCCGGCCATGCTTTTGATGTTTGCATGGATGCCTCAATTGTTTGCATTGAAATTATTTGCATTGTAATTAGGATAGGAAAATCCACAGCTCACCAACGTATATACGCATGACACATGGTAGACGAGGAGAAATGATTTTGTATGGTTAGCATCTCTTCATTCCTATACACAATGTATTCAAATTAAGCTTGTGGAGCGCTACAGCTAACGTATTCAAATAAAATTATTATTTTTTCTCTCATTAGTTTTGCACGCAGCTATTCTGGTTTGGTTTGTACTTGATTTGCGGAAGATTTATATAAATTATCAAGTTAGATGTCACAATTCACATGGAAATCAACGCCGTGTATAGACCAAACAAGGACCAATGAAGCTGTCGAAGACGTCATAGTGGAAGAGACCGCCGTTTAGACTATAGTTGTGAAGCCGAAAACCCTTTTGTCCGCTTAAGCGACTGTCCTTCCAAGTATATAGCCTCCCGAATTATCAAGCCATTGTTCTCTCAACAAAGAGAACCATTCGAAGGACCCTATTGATTAATTTGTGCACTCCGACATTCAAACTTCGGAAGGCAGTGTATGGTGGGAAAGCGTCGACGCTCCTCTCCTCTCCCGTTAATAAGATGGAACAGTCAATCTATCGAGTAAAATTCTCCACGGTAAAAAAAAAAATTGCTCGGTCTTGTCCTCGAGGCCAACCTGGTTGGACAGGGTCAGTGGCAATAATTAGTTTATAAAATAAAATCTTTAAAAAAAATTAAAATTATTAAAAACAACATTTATAAATATTTTCTAGGTTAAAAAAACAATTCAACATCCTACGAAATGGGGTCGAACTAAATTATAAGCGTTTGTTTTCTTGTTGTGAAATGTACATGGGCTTATTCTCCTTATGTGGAGAATGCATGTTTTGATGGTTATTTAAGAAAACAAAATCCAAGTTATCTTCCACTAAGAGGTCAAATTCATAAACATACAATTAGATCACTGTCCTACCTATCTTCAACCTCAGGAAAAAATCATTTTTACAAAACGTAACTTAGGTGAGGGGAAGCAACCATTATCCTTTCACCCTTCCCTCCTCTTCCTCTTCTTTGTTGTTGACTTAGAAGGTGATCTCCTTGATTGGTGCGTTCTATTATTTTATGGCATGACAATAATTTTTTTTAGATTGTCTTTGATATACATTTTAAAAGATTCAATTGGCATTTATCCTTATAATATTGAATGGTAGATTATTTACCCACAACATAATAGATTTTTGCCAGAACTTTAATATGGTAGAAGTTTTAAGGATCAAAGCTAGGAGGACAATCATCCTCTTTCCAATAAAGAATTCAGTAGTTAGTTTTACTTTACTATATAAATTCTTTATTTGGCTAAATTTTATTAGATCCTCATTTTAAATAAAATTAAAAAAAAAAAAAACTAGCATACTAGATAAGATTTAATTTTGAATCTTTTTGTGAATGGAATCCTCAATCATTTTTAGTAGTGTTTTATTTTCATTATAAGTTTTCACCTCCAATTAAGTCTAAGCTTTCTTACAAATTGATTGTCTTTCATCTTGACTCTGATCAATGCATCAACTTGATCAAGTAAGGGTGGAACTCTTCCCCTCACCCATTGGGTACCATAGTAGATTACATGATAGTAACCCACCATCTAGAGAATTGTTTCAACTTTTATAGACTATGGGTAGATAATGTACCAATAACACAAAGCATTGGAGGATAAACCTTAGAGGAATATTTCCTTACTTAAGTGTCACTATGCCCAAAAGGGCGATCCTGAATCGTACCCAAGATTGATGTAATCTAAAGATATCTTGAGGAATTTTGAATCATATAAATCAAATGGGGATAGAATTAGACCAAGATTAAATTTTATGGTCCATGTTTAGTAATGTCCTAGATTTTAATTTAGGTATATAATACATAAAATAATATAGAAAAAAATTGCATATGAAAGATGGATAAGTCCTTACCAATGCATGATATTGCAAATGCCTTATCCAAGAATCATTCTACTCTATTTATGAATGGTTACATTAATGAATTCTATCAAGTTTTGGCCAACCATATATAGGGATATATTTCCAAGCTTGTTCCCTCATATCTATCCAAATTTTTCAAGAAGACCCTATCAAAAGATGAGCTTAAACAAACACTACAAGAAATGAGAAAGAACAATCCTTTGGGTCTAGATAAATTCCTAACAGTATTTTACCAAAATATGTCGCTAATGGTTAGTAGATACTATCATATAATGTACAAGGAGTATTTAATAAATGAATCTCTTTGTTCCTTTATTAACAAAGGTATGATCAAGTTGATCCCAAGGAAATATACCAAGAAAATCATCTTTGAATAGAGACCCATTACCCTACTCAATGTTGTTTATAAGAGCTTTACAAAGGATTTGGCCATTGGGATAAGATGTTTTTATAAAAATTATGAAGGAAGAATAAATAGGTTTCATTCAAGAATGGTATTATTTAGATAATCCTAGGCTAGCTTGGGAAGAGTCAAAGTAGCAATCATATTTTAGATAAGATGCTCTACTTGTTAAAATTGATTTTGATATATTCTATACAAGATTTCATCCTTCAAATATTCACTTGGCCAAGTTCTACCAATGTATCTCTCTACTATTCAAAGATGTTTCAATATATAATTAGGAAAATGGAATTCTCCCAAAGAATTTTTGTCTATATAGATCAATTAGACAAAGATTTCACATTGTTCCTTCGCTATATATTATAATCATAGATGTCTTTTGATACCTACTTAAAAAAATATAAACTTACAATCTATTATAAAGAATAAAACTTTCCAAAAATAGATCTTTATTCCAATTTTGTAGATGATTATATATATTTCTTTTAGAATACTAAGAAGATATAGAAAAGACATGGAAATTATTTAATTAGACTATGATGTCTCAAGTTCTCTTATTAAAGATAGTAAATTGAGACCTTTTACTTATATTTTATTATGCAAATAGGTAATATACCAACAACATGAAAAGATATCCCCAATGGATAAATAATTTAATATTAGGAATATCATTTGGAATTAGTGTATTTCTCAAAGAAATATGGTATTGATTGTTTGCTAAATTTGTAAAGAGTTTTTCATCATGTGCTAGCAATTTACTATCTTTGGTTGAAAATATTTAGGTAGTTAGTAAAGTGCTAATGGCCTCACACCTTTATTACTCTTAGTGTTCAAAAATACATACCAAAGAATCACTTAAGTCATACACCATTACCTTTAGTCCATATAGGATAAATATAATATAATGGTTGGAATCTCATGGAATTTATGCATAATTCCCAAGGCTAAAGGAAAATTTATCATTTTATATTTTCTAACACAAAGTAAGGCCTTAAAGAAGCTAGCAAGAATCCTTCAATAAAATAATCTATGGAAGGATCTAGTGTTGTATAGGTTTGTTTAGGCCATTTATAGGTAAAAATAGAAAGATATTGGTGGGAAGATAAGGTGTTAAATTGAAAACATCATTAGATAAATGGGTCCTTGCCACTCAAGAAAAATTGGATAGCATAGAGAGAATTTGTCCCAAATTTCTCATTTAAGCATCATACTCTGATAATAGGGTTAAGCATCAGTCATTATTGCATATGGTGCCATAGACTGATACATATAGAGTAGAAACTATTATCTCTTTATCCTAGCCTTAAGGCATTGAATTTTAAAAATTATATTCAATATCATAGTAGACTTATGGTATCATTCAACATGTTCCTTAATCTCCTATGGGATTACTAAAGTTTCTTTTAACTTACCTTCTACTTTAAGAGCTACCTTTGAAAGAATAATATACAAACTTAATTTTGATTCTATTTAAGTAAGAAACTATTGCATTGTATACCTTTTAGGACTAGAATTGATCAAATTATTTCCATATTCAATAATTTAAATCTTATATTCTTTTATCTCACTTGATCTTGCACTTTCCCTACCTTATAGACTAAACAGTCCTAAGTGGGATTTGTCTGAGTCATTTCCTGAGAGGATATTGCTTGATTTCCCTTGTCATATTTGTTCTTCTTCTGGATATAGTGCGTAGATTGTCTATTCCCATGCCCATTCTTACCTTAGAATCCATCCTTATTCAACTCTTTCTTAAGCACAAGATATTGATTTCTAAGATACCCTTGTTTTTTGCACTCAATACAAAAAGTTGATTTATTTTTGTATTCAACAACTTGACGTATATGGTATTCTCCTATGATCAGTTCTATATTATTAGCATAATAACCTATGAGTCAATGGAAATGAATTCTCTAATTATTCTCGCCAACGATGTAGGAAGAGACTTCTTTGACCAAAAAACCAAGGTCCTCTAGTGATAATCTGACTAGTATCTTGGGGATTATTTATTCTAATCATAAAAAATCCCCTGGTATAGGCAACCAATCCTATTTTTCCTATAAGCCATAATTTCATGAAGGCCCATTTCCAAACATACTTGATATCAGGTCATACTCCCATAATTTTCCCTACAAGTGAGAGTGATTCTTGAAAAAAAACAATGGAGCCATGACTTCAGGAAGAATAATGACTTCCCTACCAAACACCATAAGAGGAATCGAGTCTTGTGAAGAAGGAGTGGTGGACCCAGTTTCATTGAGGATTTTATCCATGAAAGAAACAAAAGTGGTGTTCCAAGGTTAAGCTTGCAGATATCAAGTAAATTCTGAAATTTAGATTCAAATCCTATTTGTTTGATAATATTTTATAATCCAAAATTTTGTATGTGAAAGACTATAAAAATTTCTTCTAAAGTGGTAACTCATTTTTTTATATTATATGTAAAGTAATTATATCATTTATGTTGTATTAAGAAATTTTAAAATGGCATCTTTTGTATTAAAAATATTTAAAGTTGCATTTTAGTGTTATATTAAGTGAGAAAGTAATGAAGTCCTTCAATTTGTATTAAAAATATATATAAAAAACCTCCACTAAAAAAAAGACAAAGGACGATAAAGTGTCATGCAAATTAAGGTCAAAGAAGTCCCAACAAAGACACCACAATGGAAAAAGTAATTGGGCTCTCCTAATAAAAATCCAAGTTCAATTGACAGATGTGCCCACATTTTTTTTAACCTATTCAAAAAATCAAAGAAAAAAAAAAAGAAAGAAAAAAAAAAACAATGAACAAAATTCTAAAATATGGAAAATGCCTTATTTAAAAAGAATCAAATTATTAACTAGAACAACTCATAAAATATATTATAAAAAAATATATATATATGAAAAATGTTTTATTTAAAAAAAATCAACTAAAACAAATCACAAAATATATTATAAAAAATACATAAATAAAAATTAAACATATTTAAAAATATTTTTTTCCCCACTAAGCTATGAAAAAACCTATAACCCAAAATTAATAAAATCACAATTTCAATAAAATAATAATATAAAACCACACATTTAAAAAGGTTCAACTAAATCAAAGATTACGAGGATAATTTATGTGTGCCTATTTAAAAGCTATGATCATAAATAGCACCAACTATCATAGCCACAAGTAAACATTATAGAATGATGTTAATGCAATAGAATATCCTAACAAACTTAATAATAATAATTTTGATGCAATTCCAATAATATTATTTTTATTTTATTTTTTTTATTTTTGTTTTCAGAGAACGTCTACAAATTACATCAACAACCACTTTCAAGGGGTTTAAACACAAGACCACTTAAAAAACAACCACCATCTTTAACCAACTGCAATTCCAATAATATTTTTTGTTTCGTTCTTTGACATGGAATTTCTCTTGACAGTTAAACTTATTTGGTTTTAGCCTCTTTGATGAGATCTTTAATAATATTCCTCTTATGTGCCCTCTCAATTGCAAATGGATCAACCTTGCCCTTCCAAAGAGTCAAATTATATGTTATTCAAAATATCATTTTTAATGTATAAAATTAATAATAAATATAAGATTAAAAATAAGAATATCATAATAAAAGATTTAGGTTCAAGCTTATGTGCCCTCTCAATTGCAAATGGATAAACCTTGCCCTTCCAAAGATTCAAATTATATGTTATTCAAAATATCACTTTTAATGTATAAAATTAATAATAAATATAAGATTAAAAATAAGAATATCTTAAGAAAAGATTTATGTTCAAATTTTGCATAAGCTTGTTGTAAATGTAGTAGTTTGATATGAATATTTTGAGTACACCTCAAACTGATGATAATGGTGCAAATATCGAGCATTCAATAGTTCATTTCACACTCGACTATAAAATAATGAGGTGAGATAAGTTTGTTGGATACAACCCCTTTGGTTTGAACCTTGTATTGCTCACTACTCTCTCTCTCTCTCTATATATATATATATATATATATATATATAGGAAACAATGCAACGGTTTTGGCTCTTCTTCAAGAGGTCACCACAATATAGGTGAGTGTGTGAGGGGGTGAGTGTGTGATGGTTATGAGAGGTATCACAATAAAAATAAAAAAATTTATTTTGCTTATATCTATGTTGCACACTTTTAATATTTAGGTGATTGGAGGACAATGGAACAAAGTAATATTTCAAGTGTAGCTATCTATCTACAAGAGGTATCACAATATTAAAAAAAGGTAGAGAATGATTTTTCTTATACTATGTTGTTCACTTTTAATATTTAGGTGTTTTAAGGACAATGGAACAAAGCAATATTTCAAGGTTTAGTGTTTCTTTTTAGTAATATTTCTTATACATATTCACCATGGGGATTGAACCTGGGTCACATCACTGACAATACAAGTGGCATTCTTGTCGGTAGACCACACTCAGTAAGATAAGATTTAATTATTTAAAAAAAAAAATTTAAAATTCAAACTGAGATGTGATAATTGTATGTTAATACCTATTACACTATCCAAATTAAAATATATATATTGGTTGTTATGGCATTATAATATAATGTGGCATGAAAGGATACTTTTAAATTAATTTTTCTCAAACATATTCACATTATTCAATACTACTATTTGAAAGCACGAGATTCCGGTCAAAGGAAACACCAAGTGCAATTGCATTCAAAGTTAAGCATGCCTAAGTCCTAGAAATATAAATTACATGAAACGGAAAAGAGACATGTTGGAAGAGACACAATCAGATAAAGAAAAACAGCCCTTTCATTAATTTCTTTCGATCTCTGTTACAATAATGCCTCCTCCCTTTTCAGGGGCTAGGAGCGCAAATAGGGTTTGATTACAATCGCTGAATGATTCCTCCTTCCGCGTGCCCACGATTGCAATGGGTGGGCCAAGATGATGCCGCCGCTGATGTCGATGAGTTTTTCGCCTCTGCTGCTTCTCCTGCAAACAAAGAAATGATCAAGACGTTAGTAGCACCTGCTGCAAATGAAAAACATTCTCTCTCTAAAACTAACAAAATATGCATACGAATATTTGCTCGAAATAGTGAAAACGATGAATCCAAATTGCTTCAAAACCCGACGGAAGATAAGAAAAGTTACCGAAGGCCACTGCCACTGAGGCAGCTGGCCAATCCACTTTAAACTAGAATTCGTCCCTGGGCAGGACGAATTTGACTGTAATTCGTCCCTGGGTGGGACGAATTCTTCTGAGTAGGAGAAACCGACCTGCTGCTGCTCCAATGTCGGATCCCGGGACCTGCAAAACTCCTGCAAATAGGGGGGTTAGGTAATTGGGACCAATTTGGGATGACCCAGATGGTCGGATTTTCCCAATTTGTCCTCCACCCTCGGGAATTTGACCTTGACACCTGAAAGTTAGCGAAATGACAAAGCAATACAAAACACCCTAAACTCTGACCAAAAGCTACAAAATTGCAATTATAGACTAATCAGACCTAGTAACACAGAATGCAATCTAAAAAATAATCTAAAGTGCTCAAAAACTAAAATTAGGACTTGGGAGGTGCAGGGGTGCCCATGTGGGCCTCCCATCATTGGCCCTCGATTTTGGAGCCAATCCACCAAGGATGGGCCCAAAACCTTTTAGGATTGGGAGGTCGGCGAATTGGTAGGTTCAGATGTCCATGCGTCGGATTTGAGTAAGGTTCGAGCTTCCAAAGGCCACCCAACAACCTCCCTTGCAAAAGAGATTGATGGATGTAGGAAGGTGAACAAAGGGGGATGCAAGTGAGTCTTCAATTCGGTAGCACTCCGTTGCTTGAACCCTCCTTCCACCTGTATGTTTTGGGTGAGAAAAGTCCCACCTTTTATAGACCCAAGGGGTCTCTTTTGGGAGGGAAGCACCAATGCCAAGTGTTGGCCATAGGCGCCATGTGGCAGTCTTGTCTTCCCATGAGGGAGGGGAGTCCTCAATTGACTTGAACTTTGATAAATGCTTCTTGTAATAGTCCTCTAATGGCCCCTCTGCCCACTTACACATGCGTGCAAGGCGAGAGCCCTTAACCGATCGTTCAGGCTGCCACTTGGCACCATTTGCCTTTTTGCCCGTTAAGCTTGGAATTCGTCCCACCCGGGGACGGATTCGGAATCCGTCCTGGGGTGGGACGGATTCTATTTTGAATTCGTCCCTGGGTGAGACGAATATCGGGCAAAGTGTCCAAGTGTGCCAAATTGCTTCTTGACCTCACAAAATTGCTATGAAAGTGGTTAAGACCACTGTTTAACCTCTGAGGGCTGCCCTGGGGGCTGTGTTAGTCAAAGCGATTAGTGTTTGCAGTCACATAGTCGGATTGGTGCTGTTTTGGTGTCTACAGATGCCCCTTTTTGGGAAGCACTGTGGGTGACGCAGTGCTAAGCAAAAATATATAACCAAAGCACTAATGATTAGGGTTTCTTGGTAACCTAACCAACTTTTGATGCAAGTATGGAAAGGGCATGCATTCTTGAATCCTTGCTTCTGACGAGCTAAGGAATTTGATTTCAAGTATTAACCTGTTCTGTTGAGGTGTGACTTGAACTTAGACATTGATCAGTCATGAACAAGTGAAGGGCATTTTTATCCTCAGGGGGAACCTTGTGTTCATGATTCACGAAATGCCAAGTGTTTGATTGATTTGATTGTTGCTTGATTACTGCCCCAAGCAGGAGCGTGATTGTCTTTGTCAATGATTCTTTGAATGCATGTCGTTTTCCTTAATTGGGTGTGTGATTGTTGATTGGTGACTAAGTGTGACTACCCCCTCAAGCAACGAATCGATGAGGGAATGACCTTCGTGAGAGAAGCGACGAGTCGCTTGACCCAAGATGACTTGTGCAGGTTGCCTTTAGAGGGTTCTTAAGTATTTCCTTATTGGGTGTGGATGTGATTGGTGATAGTGTGACTACCCCCTCAAGCAACGAATCGATGAGGGAATGACCTTCGTGAGAGAAGCGACGAGTCGCTTGACCCAAGATGACTTGTGCGAGGTTGCCTTTAGAGGGTTTACCGTTAAGCGTGTGCAATTTTTCCAACATATGGACCTATTTTTGGTGGGTTTTAACCCTTTTGGTGATGTCATAATGAGGTGAAATCGTCGAAAACCTATTTCCCGTGGAGCGGTCCGGCTATGATAGCCTTCTTGGGGAACTAGGAGAGCGATAATTTGGACTTCGACATCTATTTTATTTGCCTAGAGGTTAAGTGCATGAGCACTTATGCCTGGCAATGTTTTTGTTGTGTTTTTGTTGAATTTTGTACTGTTTTTGTTGTTTTTGTGACACCATTTGGTGATTGAATTGTCGACAATCCGTCCTCCCGTGGAGCGGTCCGGCTATGGTAGCCTTCTTAGGGAGTAGGATAGTGATAATTTGTGACCCCGATGTCGATTTTGTATGCCCATGAGTTTAAGTGCAAGAGCACTTGTGTCTGGCAATGTTTATTGCTTTTTGTGTTGTTTTGATTTTCTTTTTGTTTTTGAGTGGGCTTTGACCCTTTTGTGATGTCATTTGGGGATGAAATTGTCAAAAATCCGTCTTCCCGTGGAGCGGTCCGGCTATGTTAGCCTTCTTAGGGAGTAGGATAGCGACAATGTAGACCCTGACATCAGTTTTTCTATGCCAAGAGGTTAAGTGCAAGAGCACTTGTGTCCGGCAATGTTTATTGCTTTTTGTTTTTGTGTTGCATTTATTTGTTGTTTTTGTTGTTTTGATTTTCTTTGATCTTGTGCATGATGGTTGATGAATATGGATGTATGCATGTTGATTTATTTTGATGGATGCATATGCTATGATGAATGCAAATGGTTTTGATTTATATGTGATATGCAGATATGAAATGGATGAATGGGGTTTGTGATGTTTGGCTATGGCACCAAGGACTGTTTAGAACTCTGTTATTTTGTTTTTAGGCGATTGTTGCGATGCATGACTTTGTATGTATACATGTGGTTTTTCTTTTTTTGTATTTTTTTGATGGTATTGTAAGGATGAAAAGTAGC